>CATKUM010000039.1:0-2400000 GCA_949786405.1 Onychomys arenicola | reverse complement strand
TGAAAATCATTGGATGTTAGAGGACCTATGGTTTGTATCAGTTTCAGAAGCAGAGTTGAACTATATATGGCGCGTGTTTGTAGGAAACAGTTATTTTTTTCTGAGCACACTGACGTTTCCTGCCTTATTAGAGACTCTAGAAAGGAAGAGCATGCTTCTTGCTCTAAAGCAGAGTGTGGTTCATGGAAGAGTACTGGGCTATTTGTTTCACTTCAGAAACAGAGTGAAATGCCAGACTATGTGACTTCCTACAAGGAAGACTTCGTTTCAGGTAAATGCAGTCAGTTTTCAGCTAAAACGAAGCAACATCGTTCAGGAAGCTCACACGTTTCTCACTGTTAACTGAAAAGCATTGGATGTTAGATGACCCATGGTTTTTATCAGTTTCAGAAGCAGAGTTGAACTAGATATGGTCCGTGTGTGTAGGAAACACAGTTCTTTTTTTCTGAGCACACTCACGTTTCCTGCCTTATTAGAGACTCTAGAAACCAAGAGCATGCTTCTTGCTCTAAAGCAGAGTGTGGTTCATGGAAGAGTACTGGGCTATTTGTTTCACTTCAGAAACAGAGTGAAATGCCAGGCTCTGTGACTTCCTACAAGCAAGACTTCGTTTCAGGTAAACGCAGTCAGTTTTCAGCTAAAACGAAGCAACATCGTTCAGGAAGCTCACACGTTTATCCCTGTTAACTGAAAAGCATTGGATGTTATATGACCTGTGGTTTTTATCAGTTTCAGAAGCAGAGTTGAACTAGATATGGTACGTGTGTGTAGGAAACACAGTTCATTTGTTCTGAGCACACTCACGTTTCCCACCTTATTAGAGATTCTGGAAAGCAAGTGCGTGCTTCTTGCTCTAAAGCAGAGTGTGGTTCATGGATGAGAACTGTGCTGTGTGTTTCCCTTCAGAAACGGAATGAAATGCCAGGCTCTGTGTCTTCCTACAAGCAAGACTTCTTTTCAGGTAAATGCAGTCACTTTTCAGCTCAAATGAAGCTACATCGTTCACGAAGCTCACACGTTTCTCACTCTTAACTGAAAAGCATTGGATGTTAGAGGACCTGTGGTTTGTATGCGATTCAGAAGCAGAGTTGAATTAGATATGGTACGTGTGTGTAGGATACAGAGTTCTTTTGTTCTGAGCACACTCACGTTTCCCACCTTATTAGAGACTCTAGAAAGCAAGTGCGTGCTTCTTGCTCTAAAGCAGAGTGTGGTTCATGGATGAGAACTGTGCTGTGTGTTTCCATTCAGGAACAGAATGAAATGCCAGGCTCTGTGTCTTCCTACAAGCAAGACTTTGTTTCAGGTAAACGCAGTCACTTTTCAGCTCAAACGAAGCTACATCGTTCACAAAGCTCACACGTTTCTCACTGTTAACTGAAAAGGATTGCATGTTAGAGGAACTGGGGTTTGTATCAATTTCAGAAGCAGAGTTGAACTAGATGTGGTCCGTGTGTGTAGGAAACTCAGTTCTTTTATTCTGAGCACACTCACGTTTCCCGCCTTATTAGAGAATCTAGAAAGTAAGAGCGTGCTTCTTGCTCTAAAGCAGAGTGTGGTTCATGGATGAGAACTGTGCTGTGTGTTTCCCTTCAGAAACGGAGTGAAATCCCAGGCTCTGTTACTTCCTACAAGCAAGACTTCTTTTCAGGTAAACGCAGTCATTTTCAGCTCAAACGAAGCTACATCGTTCACGAAGCTCACACGTTTCTCACTCTTAACGGAAAAGCATTGGATGTTAGAGGACCTATGGTTTGTATCAGTTTCAGAAGCAGAGTTGAACTAGATATGGTGCGTGTGTGTAGGAAACACAGTTCTTTATTTCTGAGCACACTCACGTTTCCTGCATTATTAGAGACTTTAGAAAGCAAGAGCATGCTTCTTGCTCTAAAGCAGAGTGTGCTTCATGGATGAGAACTGTGCTGTGTGTTTCCCTCCAGAAAAGGAATGAAATGCCAGGCTCTGTGTCTTCCTACAAGCAAGACTTCGTTTCAGGTAAACGTCCAAACTTTTCAGCTCAAACGAAGCTACATCGTTCACAAGCTCACACATTTCTCACCTTTAACTGAAAAGCATTGGATCTTAGAGGACCTACGGTTTGTATCAGTTTCAGAAGCAGAGTTGAACTAGATATGGTGCGTGTGTGTAGGAAACACAGTTCTTTTTTTCTGAGCACACTCACGTTTCCTGCCTTATTAGAGACTCTAGAAACCAAGAGCATGCTTCTTGCTCTAAAGCAGAGTGTGGTTCATTGAAGAGTACTGGGCTATTTGTTTCACTTCAGAAACAGAGTGAAATGCCAGGCTCTGTGACTTCCTCCAAGCAAGACTTCGTTTCAGGTAAACACAGTCACTTTTCAGCTAAAACAAAGCAACTTCGTTCAGGAAGCTCACACGTTTCTCACTGTTAACTGAAAAGCATTGGATGTTAGAGAACCTACAGTTTTTATCAGTTTCAGAAGCAGAGTTGAACTAGATATGATCCGTGTGTGTAGGAAACACAGTTCTTTTTTTCTGAGCACACTAACGTTTCTTGCCTTATTAGAGACTCTAGAAACCAAGAGCAATCTTCTTGCTCTAAAGCAGAGTGTGGTTCATGGAAGAGTACTGGGCTATTTGTTTCACTTCAGAAACAGAGTGAAATGCCAGGCTCTGTGACTTCCTACAAGCAAGACTTCGTTTCAGGTAAACGCAGTCAGTTTTCAGCTAAAACGAAGCAACATCGTTCAGGAAGCTCACACGTTTATCCCTGTTAACTGAAAAGCATTGGATGTTAGATGACCTGTGGTTTTTATCAGTTTCAGAAGCAGAGTTGAACTAGATATGGTACGTGTGTGTAGGAAACACAGTTCATTTGTTCTGAGCACACTCACGTTTCCCACTTTATTAGAGATTCTGGAAAGCAAGTGCGTTCTTCTTGCTCTAAAGCAGAGTGTGGTTCATGGATGAGAACTGTGCTGTGTGTTTCCCTTCAGAAACGGAATGAAATGCCAGGCTCTGTGTCTTCCTACAAGCAAGACTTCTTTTCAGGTAAATGCAGTCACTTTTCAGCTCAAACGAAGCTACATCGTTCACGAAGCTCACACGTTTCTCACTCTTATCTGAAAAGCATTGGATGTTATAGGACCTGTGGTTTGTATCCGATTCAGAAGCAGAGTTGAATTAGATATGGTACGTGTGTGTAGGATACAGAGTTCTTTTGTTCTGAGCACACTCACGTTTCCCACCTTATTAGAGACTCTAGAAAGCAAGTGCGTGCTTCTTGCTCTAAAGCAGAGTGTGGTTCATGGATGAGAACTGTGCTGTGTGTTTCCATTCAGGAACAGAATGAAATGCCAGGCTCTGTGTCTTCCTACAAGCAAGACTTTGTTTCAGGTAAACGCAGTCACTTTTCAGCTCAAACGAAGCTACATCGTTCACAAAGCTCACACGTTTCTCACTGTTAACTGAAAAGCATTGCATGTTAGAGGACCTGGGGTTTGTATCAATTTCAGAAGCAGAGTTGAACTAGATGTGGTCCGTGTGTGTAGGAAACTCAGTTCTTTTATTCTGAGCACACTCACGTTTCCTGCCTTATTAGAGACTCTAGATACCAAGAGCATGCTTCTTGCTCTAAAGCAGAGTGTGGTTCATGGAAGAGTACTGGGCTATTTGTTTCACTTCAGAAACAGAGTGAAATGCCAGGCTCTGTGACTTCCTACAAGCAAGACTTCGTTTCAGGTAAACGCAGTCAGTTTTCAGCTAAAACGAAGCAACATCGTTCAGGAAGCTCACACGTTTATCCCTGTTAACTGAAAAGCATTGGATGTTATATGACCTGTGGTTTTTATCAGTTTCAGAAGCAGAGTTGAACTAGATATGGTACGTGTGTGTAGGAAACACAGTTCATTTGTTCTGAGCACACTCACGTTTCCCACCTTATTAGAGATTCTGGAAAGCAAGTGCGTGCTTCTTGCTCTAAAGCAGAGTGTGGTTCATGGATGAGAACTGTGCTGTGTGTTTCCCTTCAGAAACGGAGTGAAATCCCAGGCTCTGTTACTTCCTACAAGCAAGACTTCTTTTCAGGTAAATGTAGTCAGTTTTCAGCTCAAAGGAAGCTACATCGTTCACGAAGCTCACATGTTTCTCACTCTTAACTGAAAAGCATTGGATGTTAGAGGACCTGTGGTTTGTATCCGATTCAGAAGCAGAGTTGAATTAGATAAGGTACGTGTGTGTAGGATACAGAGTTCTTTTGTTCTGAGCACACTCACGTTTCCCACCTTATTAGAGACTCTAGAAAGCAAGTGCGTGCTTCTTGCTCTAAAGCAGAGTGTGGTTCATGGATGAGAACTGTGCTGTGTGTTTCCATTCAGGAACAGAATGAAATGCCAGGCTCTGTGTCTTCCTACAAGCAAGACTTTGTTTCAGGTAAACGCAGTCACTTTTCAGCTCAAACGAAGCTACATCGTTCACAAAGCTCACACGTTTCTCACTGTTAACTGAAAAGGATTGCATGTTAGAGGACCTGGGGTTTGTATCAATTTCAGAAGCAGAGTTGAACTAGATGTGGTCCGTGTGTGTAGGAAACTCAGTTCTTTTATTCTGAGCACACTCACGTTTCCCGCCTTATTAGAGAATCTAGAAAGTAAGAGCGTGCTTCTTGCTCTAAAGCAGAGTGTGGTTCATGGATGAGAACTGTGCTGTGTGTTTCCCTTCAGAAACGGAGTGAAATCCCAGGCTCTGTTACTTCCTACAAGCAAGACTTCGTTTCAGGTAAACGTCCTAACTTTTCAGCTCAAACGAAGCTACATCGTTCACAAGCTCACACATTTCTCACCTTTAACTGAAAAGCATTGGATGTTAGAGGACCTACGGTTTGTATCAGTTTCAGAAGCAGAGTTGAACTAGATATGGTGTGTGTGTGTAGGAAACACAGTTCTTTTCTTCTGAGCACACTCACGTTTCCTGCCTTATTAGAGACTCTAGAAACCAAGAGCATGCTTCTTGCTCTAAAGCAGAGTGTGGTTCATTGAAGAGTACTGGGCTATTTGTTTCACTTCAGAAACAGAGTGAAATGCCAGGCTCTGTGACTTCCTCCAAGCAAGACTTCGTTTCAGGAAAACACAGTCACTTTTCAGCTAAAACAAAGCAACTTCGTTCAGGAAGCTCACACGTTTCTCACTGTTAACTGAAAAGCATTGGATGTTAGAGGACCTACGGTTTTATCAGTTTCAGAAGCAGAGTTGAACTAGATATGGTGCGTGTGTGTAGGAAACAAAGTTCTTTTTTTCTGAGCACACTCACGTTTCCTGCCTTATTAGAGACTCTAGAAAGCAAGAGCATGCTTCTTGCTCGAAAGCAGAGTGTGGTTCTTGGAAGAGTACTGGGCTATTTGTTTCACCTCAGAAACAGAGTGAAATGCCAGGCTCAGTGACTTCCTCCATGCAAGACTTCTTTTCAGGTAAACGCAGTCATTTTCAGCTCAAACGAAGCTACATCGTTCACGAAGCTCACACGTTTCTCACTCTTAACTGAAAAGCATTGGATGTTAGAGGACCTATGGTTTGTATCAGTTTCAGAAGCAGAGTTGATTAGATATGGTGCGTGTGTGTAGGAAACACAGTTCTTTTGTTCTGAGCACACTCTCGTTTCCTGCCTTATTGGATAATCTAGAAAGCAAGAGCATGCTTCTTGCTCTAAAGCAGAGTGTGGTTCATGGAAGAGTACTGGGCTATTTGTTACACCTCATAAACAGTGTGAAATGCCAGGCTCGGTGACTTCCTCCAAGCAAGACTTCGTTTCAGGTAAACACAGTCACTTTTCAGCTAAAACGAAGCAACATCGTTCAGGAAGCTCACACGTTTCTCACTGTTAACTGAAAAGCATTGGATGTTAGATGACCCGTGGTTTTTATCAGTTTCAGAAGCAGAATTGAACTAGATATAGTCCGTGTGTGTAGGAAACACAGTTCTTTTTTTCTGAGCACACTCACGTTTCCTGCCTTATTAGAGACTCTAGAAACCAAGAGCATGCTTCTTGCTCTAAAGCAGAGTGTGGTTCATGGAAGAGTACTGGGCTATTTGTTTCACTTCAGAAACAGAGTGAAATTCCAGGCTTTGTGACTTCCTACAAGCAAGACTTCGTTTCTGGTAAACGCAGTCAGTTTTCAGCTAAAACGAAGCAACATCGTTCAGGAAGCTCACACGTTTATCCCTGTTAACTGAAAAGCATTGGATGTTAGATGACCTGTGGTTTTTATCAGTTTCAGAAGCAGAGTTGAACTAGATATGGTACGTGTGTGTAGGAAACACAGTTCATTTGTTATGAGCACACTCAATTTTCCCACCTTATTAGAGATTCTGGAAAGCAAGTGCGTGCTTCTTGCTCTAAAGCAGAGTGTGGTTCATGGATGAGAACTGTGCTGTATGTTTCCCTTCAGAAACGGAATGAAATGCCAGGCTCTGTGTCTTCCTACAAGCAAGACTTCTTTTCAGGTAAATGCAGTCACTTTTCAGCTCAAACGAAGCTACATCGTTCACGAAGCTCACACGTTTCTCACTCTTAACTGAAAAGCATTGGATGTTAGAGGACCTGTGGTTCTGTATCCAATTCCGAAGCAGAGTTGAATTAGATATGGTACGTGTGTGTAGGATACAGAGTTTTTTTGTTCTGAGCACACTCACGTTTCCCACCTTATTAGAGACTCTAGAAAGCAAGTGCGTGATTCTTGCTCTAAAGCAGAGTGTGGTTCATGGATGAGAACTGTGCTGTGTGTTTCCATTCACGAACAGAATGAAATGCCAGGCTCTGTGTCTTCCTACAAGCAAGACTTTGTTTTAGATAAACACAGTCACTTTTCAGCTGAAGCGAAGCTACATTGTTCACGAAGCTAACACGTTTCTCACTCTTAACTGAAAAGCATTGGATGTTAGAGGACCTACGGTTTGGATCAGTTTCAGAAGCAGAGTTGAAGTAGATATGGTGCGTGTGTGTAGGAAACACAGTTCTTTTGTTCTGAGCACACTCTCCTTTCCTGCCTTATTGGATAATCTAGAAAGCAAGAGCATGCTTCTTGGTCTAAAGCAGAGTGTGGTTCATGGAAGAGTACTGGGCTATTTGTTTCACTTCAGAAACAGAGTGAAATGCCAGGCTCTGTGACTTCCTACAAGCAAGACTTCGTTTCAGGTAAACGCAGTCAGTTTTCAGCTAAAACGAAGCAACATCGTTCAGGAAGCTCACACGTTTATCCCTGTTAACTCAAAAGCATTGGATGTTAGATGACCTGTGGTTTTTATCAGTTTCAGAAGCAGAGTTGAACTAGATATGGTACGTGTGTGTAGGAAACACAGTTCATTTGTTCTGAGCACACTCACGTTTCCTGCCTTATTAGAGACTCTAGAAACCAAGAGCATGCTTCTTGCTCTAAAGCAGAGTGTGGTTCATGGAAGAGTACTGGGCTATTTGTTTCACCTCAGAAACAGAGTGAAATGCCAGGCTCTGTGACTTCCTACAAGCAAGACTTCGTTTCAGGTAAACGCAGTCAGTTTTCAGCTAAAACGAAGCAACATCGTTCAGGAAGCTCACACGTTTATCCCTGTTAACTGAAAAGCATTGGATGTTATATGACCTGTGGTTTTTATCAGTTTCAGAAGCAGAGTTGAATTAGATATGGTACGTGTGTGTAGGATACAGAGTTCTTTTGTTCTGAGCACACTCACGTTTCCCACCTTATTAGAGACTCTAGAAAGCAAGTGCGTGCTTCTTGCTCTAAAGCAGAGTGTGGTTAATGGATGAGAACTGTGCTGTGTGTTTCCATTCAGGAACAGAATGAAATGCCAGGCTCTGTGTCTTCCTACAAGCAAGACTTTGTTTCAGGTAAACGCAGTCACTTTTCAGCTCAAACGAAGCTACATCGTTCACAAAGCTCACACGTTTCTCACTGTTACCTGAAAAGGATTGCATGTTAGAGGACCTGGGGTTTGTATCAATTTCAGAAGCAGAGTTGAACTAGATGTGGTCCGTGTGTGTAGGAAACTCAGTTCTTTTATTCTGAGCACACTCACGTTTCCCGCCTTATTAGAGAATCTAGAAAGTAAGAGCGTGCTTCTTGCTCTAAAGCAGAGTGCGGTTCATGGATGAGAACTGTGCTGTGTGTTTCCCTTCAGAAACGGAGTGAAATCCCAGGCTCTGTTACTTCCTACAAGCAAGACTTCTTTTCAGGTAAACGCAGTCATTTTCAGCTCAAACGAAGCTACATTGTTCACGAAGCTCACACGTTTCTCACTCTTAACTGAAAAGCATTGGATGTTAGAGGACCTATGGTTTGTATCAGTTTCAGAAGCAGAGTTGAACTAGATATGGTGCGTGTGTGTAGGAAACACAGTTCTTTTTTTCTGAGCACATTCACGTTTCCTGCATTATTAGAGACTTTAGAAAGCAAGAGCATGCTTCTTGCTCTAAAGCAGAGTGTGCTTCATGGATGAGAACTGTGCTGTGTGTTTCCCTTCAGAAAAGGAATGAAATGCCAGGCTCTGTGTCTTCCTACAAGCAAGACTTCATTTCAGGTAAACGTCCTAACTTTTCAGCTCAAACGAAGCTACATCGTTCACAAGCTCACACATTTCTCACCTTTAACTGAAAAGCATTGGATGTTAGAGGACCTACGGTTTGTATCAGTTTCAGAAGCAGAGTTGAACTGGATATGGTGCGTGTGTGTAGGAAACACAGTTCTTTTTTTCTGAGCACACTCACGTTTCCTGCCTTATTAGAGACTCTAGAAACCAAGAGCATGCTTCTTGCTCTAAAGCAGAGTGTGGTTCATTGAAGAGTACTGGGCTATTTGTTTCACTTCAGAAACAGAGTGAAATGCCAGGCTCTGTGACTTCCTCCAAGCAAGACTTCGTTTCAGGTAAACACAGTCACTTTTCAGCTAAAACAAAGCAACTTCGTTCAGGAAGCTCACACGTTTCTCACTGTTAACTGAAAAGCATTGGATGTTAGAGGACCTACGGTTTTTATCAGTTTCAGAAGCAGAGTTGAACTAGTTATGATCCGTGTGTGTAGGAAACACAGTTCTTTTTTTCTGAGCACACTCACGTTTCTTGCCTTATTAGAGACTCTAGAAACCAAGAGCAATCTTCTTGCTCTAAAGCAGAGTGTGGTTCATGGAAGAGTACTGGGCTATTTGTTTCACTTCAGAAACAGAGTGAAATGCCAGGCTCTGTGACTTCCTACAAGCAAGACTTCGTTTCAGGTAAACGCAGTCAGTTTTCAGCTAAAACGAAGCAACATCGTTCAGGAAGCTCACACGTTTATCCCTGTTAACTGAAAAGCATTGGATGTTATATGACCTGTGGTTTTTATCAGTTTCAGAAGCAGAGTTGAACTAGATATGGTACGTGTGTGTAGGAAACACAGTTCATTTGTTCTGTGCACACTCACGTTTCCCACTTTATTAGAGATTCTGGAATGCAAGTGCGTTCTTCTTGCTCTAAAGCAGAGTGTGGTTCATGGATGAGAACTGTGCTGTGTGTTTCCCTTCAGAAACGGAATGAAATGCCAGTCTCTGTGTCTTCCTACAAGCAAGACTTCTTTCAGGTAAATGCAGTCACTTTTCAGCTCAAACGAAGCTACATCGTTCACGAAGCTCACACGTTTCTCACTCTTATCTGAAAAGCATTGGATGTTAGAGGACCTGTGGTTTGTATCCGATTCAGAAGCAGAGTTGAATTAGATATGGTACGTGTGTGTAGGATACAGAGTTCTTTTGTTCTGAGCACACTCACGTTTCCCACCTTATTAGAGACTCTAGATAGCAAGTGCGTGCTTCTTGCTCTAAAGCAGAGTGTGGTTCATGAATGAGAACTGTGCTGTGTGTTTCCATTCAGGAACAGAATGAAATGCCAGGCTCTGTGTCTTCCTACAAGCAAGACTTTGTTTCAGGTAAACGCAGTCACTTTTCAGCTCAAACGAAGCTACATCGTTCACAAAGCTCACACGTTTCTCACTGTTAACTGAAAAGGATTGCATGTTAGAGGACCTGGGTTTTGTATCAATTTCAGAAGCAGAGTTGAACTAGATGTGGTCCGTGTGTGTAGGAAACTCAGTTCTTTATTCTGAGCACACTCACGTTTCCCGCCTTATTAGAGAATCTAGAAAGTAAGAGCGTGCTTCTTGCTCTAAAGCAGAGTGTGGTTCATGGATGAGAACTGTGCTGTGTGTTTCCCTTCAGAAACGGAGTGAAATCCCAGGCTCTGTTACTTCCTACAAGCAAGACTTCTTTTCAGGTAAACGCAGTCATTTTCAGCTCAAACGAAGCTACATCGTTCACGAAGCTCACACGTTTCTCACTCTTAACTGAAAAGCATTGGATGTTAGAGGACCTATGGTTTGTATCAGTTTCAGAAGCAGAGTTGAACTAGATATGGTCCGTGTGTGTAGGAAACACAGTTCTTTTTTTCTGAGCACACTCACGTTTCCTGCATTATTAGAGACTTTAGAAAGCAAGAGCATGCTTCTTGCTCTAAAGCAGAGTGTGCTTCATGGATGAGAACTGTGCTGTGTGTTTCCCTTCAGAAACGGAATGAAATGCCAGGCTCTGTGTCTTCCTACAAGCAAGACTTCGTTTCAGGTAAACGTCCTAACTTTTCAGCTCAAACGAAGCTACATCGTTCACAAGCTCACACATTTCTCACCTTTAACTGAAAAGCATTGGATGTTAGAGGACCTACGGTTTGTATCAGTTTCAGAAGCAGAGTTGAACTAGATATGGTGCGTGTGTGTAGGAAACACAGTTCTTTTTTTCTGAGCACACTCATGTTTCCTGCCTTATTAGAGACTCTAGAAACCAAGAGCATGCTTCTTGCTCTAAAGCAGAGTGTGGTTCATTGAAGAGTACTGGGCTATTTGTTTCACTTCAGAAACAGAGTGAAATGCCAGGCTCTGTGACTTCCTCCAAGCAAGACTTCGTTTCAGGTAAACACAGTCACTTTTCACCTAAAACAAAGCAACTTCGTTCAGGAAGCTCACACGTTTCTCACTGTTAACTGAAAAGCATTGGATGTTAGAGGACCTACGGTTTTTATCAGTTTCAGAAGCAGAGTTGAAATAGATATGATCCGTGTGTGTAGGAAACACAGTTCTTTTTTTCTGAGCACACTCACGTTTCTTGCCTTATTAGAGACTCTAGAAACCAAGAGCAATCTTCTTGCTCTAAAGCAGAGTGTGGTTCATGGAAGAGTACTGGACTATTTGTTTCACTTCAGAAACAGAGTGAAATGCCAGGCTCTGTGACTTCCTACAAGCAAGACTTCGTTTCAGGTAAACGCAGTCAGTTTTCAGCTAAAACGAAGCAACATCGTTCAGGAAGCTCACACGTTTATCCCTGTTAACTGAAAAGCATTGGATGTTATATGACCTGTGGTTTTTATCAGTTTCAGAAGCAGAGTTGAACTAGATATGGTACGTGTGTGTAGGAAACACAGTTCATTTGTTCTGAGCACACTCACGTTTCCCACTTTATTAGAGATTCTGGAAAGCAAGTGCGTTCTTCTTGCTCTAAAGCAGAGTGTGGTTCATGGATGAGAACTGTGCTGTGTGTTTCCCTTCAGAAACGGAATGAAATGCCAGGCTCTGTGTCTTCCTACAAGCAAGACTTCTTTTCAGGTAAATGCAGTCACTTTTAGGCTCAAACGAAGCTACATCGTTCACGAAGCTCACACGTTTCTCACTCTTATCTGAAAAGCATTGGATGTTAGAGGACCTGTGGTTTGTATCCGATTCAGAAGCAGAGTTGAATTAGATATGGTACGTGTGTGTAGGATACAGAGTTCTTTTGTTCTGAGCACACTCACGTTTCCCACCTTATTAGAGACTCTAGAAAGCAAGTGCGTGCTTCTTGCTCTAAAGCAGAGTGTGGTTCATGGATGAGAACTGTGCTGTGTGTTTCCATTCAGGAACAGAATGAAATGCCAGGCTCTGTGTCTTCCTACAAGCAATACTTTGTTTCAGGTAAACGCAGTCACTTTTCAGCTCAAACGAAGCTACATCGTTCACAAAGCTCACACGTTTCTCACTGTTAACTGAAAAGCATTGCATGTTAGAGGACCTGGGGTTTGTATCAATTTCAGAAGCAGAGTTGAACTAGATGTGGTCCGTGTGTGTAGGAAACTCAGTTCTTTTATTCTGAGCACACTCACGTTTCCCGCCTTATTAGAGAATCTAGAAAGTAAGAGCGTGCTTCTTGCTCTAAAGCAGAGTGTGGTTCATGAATGAGAACTGTGCTATGTCTTTCCCTTCAGAACCGGAATGAAATGCCAGGCTCTGTGTCTTCCTACAAGCAAGACTTCGTTTCAGGTTAACGCCCTCACTTTTCAGCTCAAAAGAAGCTACATCGTTCACTAAGCTCACACGTTTCTAACTCTTAACTGAAAAGCATTGGATGTTAGAGGACCTACGGTTTGTATCAGTTTCAGAAGCAGAGTTGAACTAGATATGGTACTTGTGTGTAGGAAACACTGTTCTTTTTTTCTGAGCACACTCACGTTTCCCACCTTATTACAGACTCTGGAAAGCAAGTGCGTGCTTCTTGCTCTAAAGCAGAGTGTGGTTCATGGATGAGAACTGTGCTGTGTGTTTCCCTTCAGAAACGGAATGAAATGCCAGGCTCTCTGTCTTCCTACAACCAAGACTTCTTTTCAGGTAAACGCAGTCACTTTTCAGCTCAAATGAAGCTACATCGTTCACGAAGCTCACACATTTCTCACTCTTAACTGAAAAGCATTGGATGTAAGAGGACATGTGGTTTGTATCCGTTTCAGAAGCAGAATTGAACTATATGTGGTACGTGTGTGTAGCAAACACAGTTCTTTTGTTCTGAGCACACTCACGTTTCCCAACTTGTTAGAGACTCTAGAAATCAAGTGTGTGCTTCTTGCTCTAAAGCAGAGTGTGGTTCATGGAAGAGTACTGGGCTATTTGTTTCACTTCAGAAACAGAGTGAAATGCCAGGCTCTGTGGCTTCCTACAAGCAAGACTTCATTTCAGGTAAACGCAGTCAGTTTTCAGCTAAAACGAAGCAACATCGTTCAGGAAGCTCACACGTTTCTCACTGTTAACTGAAAAGCATTGGATGTTAGATGACCTGTGGTTTTTATCAGTTTCAGAAGCAGAGTTGAACTAGATATGGTACGTGTGTGTAGGAAACACAGTTCATTTGTTCTGAGCACACTCACATTTCCCACCTTATTAGAGACTCTGGAAAGCAAGTGCGTGCTTCTTGCTCTAAAGCAGAGTGTGGTACATGGATGAGAACTGTGCTGTGTGTTTCCCTTCAGAAACGGAATGAAATGCCAGGCTCTGTGTCTTCCTACAAGCAAGAAACGTTTCAGGTAAACGCAGTCACTTTTCAGCTCAAACGAAGCTACATCGTTCACGAAGTTCACACGTTTCTCACTCTTAACTGAAAAGCATTTGATGTTAGAGGACCTGTGGTTTTTATCAGTTTCAAAAGCTGAGTTGAACTAGATATGGTACGTGTGTGTAGGAAACACAGTTCATTTGTTCTGAGCACACTCACGTTTCCCACCTCATTAGAGACTCAGGAAAGCAAGTGCATGCTTCTTGCTCTAAAGTAGAGTGTGGTTCATGGATGAGCACTGTGCTGTGTGTTTCCCTTCAGAAACGGAATGAAATGCCAGGCTCTGTGCCTTCCTACAAGCAAGACATCTTTTCAGGTAAATGCAGTCACTTTTCAGCTCAAACTTAGCTACATCGTTCACGAAGCTCAAACGTTTCTCACTCTTAACTGAAAAGCATTGGATGTTAGAGGACCTGTGGTTTGTATCCGTTTCAGAAGCAGAGTTGAACTAGATATGGTGCGTGTGTGTAGGAAACACAGTTCTTTTGTTCTGAGCACACTCAAGTTTCCTGCCTTATTAGAGACTCTAGAAAGCAAAAGCGTGCTTCTTGCTCTAAAGCAGAGTGTGGTTCATGGATGAGAACTGTGCTGTGTGTTTCCCTTCAGAAACGGAGTGAAATCCCAGGCTCTGTGTCTTCCTGCAAGCAAGACTTCGTTTCAGGTAAACGCAGTCACTTTTCAGCTCAAACGAAGCTACATCGTTCACGAAGTTCACACGTTTCTCACTCTTAACTGAAAAGCATTGGATGTTAGAGGACCTGTGGTTTTTATCAGTTTCAAAAGCAGAGTTGAACTAGATATGGTACGTGTGTGTAGGAAACACAGTTCATTTGTTCTGAGTACACTCACGTTTCCCACCTCATTAGAGACTCAGGAAAGCAAGTGCATGCTTCTTGCTCTAAAGTAGAGTGTGGTTCATGGATGAGCACTGTGCTGTGTGTTTCCCTTCAGAAACGGAATGAAATGCCAGGCTCTGTGCCTTCCTACAAGCAAGACTTCTTTTCAGGTAAACGCAGTCACTTTTCAGCTCAAACTTAGCTACATCGTTCACGAAGATCACACGTTTCTCACTCTTAACTGAAAAGCATTGCATGTTAGAGGACCTGTGGTTTGTATCCGTTTGAGAAGCAGAGTTGAACTAGATATGGTGGGTGTGTGTAGGAAACACAGTTCTTTTGTTCTGAGCACACTCACGTTTCCTGCCTTATTAGAGACTCTAGAAAGCAAAAGCGTGCTTCTTGCTCTAAAGCAGAGTGTGGTTCATGGATGATAACTGTGCTGTGTGTTTCCCTTCAGAAACGGAGTGAAATCCCAGGCTCTGTGTCTTCCTACAAGCAAGACTTCGTTTCAGGTAAACGCAGTCAGTTTTCAGCTAAAACGAAGCAACATCGTTCAGGAAGCTCACACGTTTATCCCTGTTAACTGAAAAGCATTGGATGTTAGATGACCTGTGGTTTTTATCAGTTTCAGAAGCAGAGTTGAACTAGATATGGTACGTGTGTGTAGGAAACACAGTTCATTTGTTCTGAGCACACTCACGTTTCCCACTTTATTAGAGATTCTGGAAAGCAAGTGCGTTCTTCTTGCTCTAAAGCAGAGTGTGGTTCATGGATGAGAACTGTGCTGTGTGTTTCCCTTCAGAAACGGAATGAAATGCCAGGCTCTGTGTCTTCCTACAAGCAAGACTTCTTTTCAGGTAAATGCAGTCACTTTTAGGCTCAAACGAAGCTACATCGTTCACGAAGCTCACACGTTTCTCACTCTTATCTGAAAAGCATTGGATGTTAGAGGACCTGTGGTTTGTATCCGATTCAGAAGCAGAGTTGAATTAGATATGGTACGTGTGTGTAGGATACAGAGTTCTTTTGTTCTGAGCACACTCACGTTTCCCACCTTATTAGAGACTCTAGAAAGCAAGTGCGTGCTTCTTGCTCTAAAGCAGAGTGTGGTTCATGGATGAGAACTGTGCTGTGTGTTTCCATTCAGGAACAGAATGAAATGCCAGGCTCTGTGTCTTCCTACAAGCAATACTTTGTTTCAGGTAAACGCAGTCACTTTTCAGCTCAAACGAAGCTACATCGTTCACAAAGCTCACACGTTTCTCACTGTTAACTGAAAAGCATTGCATGTTAGAGGACCTGGGGTTTGTATCAATTTCAGAAGCAGAGTTGAACTAGATGTGGTCCGTGTGTGTAGGAAACTCAGTTCTTTTATTCTGAGCACACTCACGTTTCCCGCCTTATTAGAGAATCTAGAAAGTAAGAGCGTGCTTCTTGCTCTAAAGCAGAGTGTGGTTCATGAATGAGAACTGTGCTATGTCTTTCCCTTCAGAACCGGAATGAAATGCCAGGCTCTGTGTCTTCCTACAAGCAAGACTTCGTTTCAGGTTAACGCCCTCACTTTTCAGCTCAAAAGAAGCTACATCGTTCACTAAGCTCACACGTTTCTAACTCTTAACTGAAAAGCATTGGATGTTAGAGGACCTACGGTTTGTATCAGTTTCAGAAGCAGAGTTGAACTAGATATGGTACTTGTGTGTAGGAAACACTGTTCTTTTTTTCTGAGCACACTCACGTTTCCCACCTTATTAGAGACTCTGGAAAGCAAGTGCGTGCTTCTTGCTCTAAAGCAGAGTGTGGTTCATGGATGAGAACTGTGCTGTGTGTTTCCCTTCAGAAACGGAATGAAATGCCAGGCTCTCTGTCTTCCTACAACCAAGACTTCTTTTCAGGTAAACGCAGTCACTTTTCAGCTCAAATGAAGCTACATCGTTCACGAAGCTCACACATTTCTCACTCTTAACTGAAAAGCATTGGATGTAAGAGGACATGTGGTTTGTATCCGTTTCAGAAGCAGAATTGAACTATATGTGGTACGTGTGTGTAGCAAACACAGTTCTTTTGTTCTGAGCACACTCACGTTTCCCAACTTGTTAGAGACTCTAGAAATCAAGTGTGTGCTTCTTGCTCTAAAGCAGAGTGTGGTTCATGGAAGAGTACTGGGCTATTTGTTTCACTTCAGAAACAGAGTGAAATGCCAGGCTCTGTGGCTTCCTACAAGCAAGACTTCATTTCAGGTAAACGCAGTCAGTTTTCAGCTAAAACGAAGCAACATCGTTCAGGAAGCTCACACGTTTCTCACTGTTAACTGAAAAGCATTGGATGTTAGATGACCTGTGGTTTTTATCAGTTTCAGAAGCAGAGTTGAACTAGATATGGTACGTGTGTGTAGGAAACACAGTTCATTTGTTCTGAGCACACTCACATTTCCCACCTTATTAGAGACTCTGGAAAGCAAGTGCGTGCTTCTTGCTCTAAAACAGAGTGTGGTACATGGATGAGAACTGTGCTGTGTGTTTCCCTTCAGAAACGGAATGAAATGCCAGGCTCTGTGTCTTCCTACAAGCAAGAAACGTTTCAGGTAAACGCAGTCACTTTTCAGCTCAAACGAAGCTACATCGTTCACGAAGTTCACACGTTTCTCACTCTTAACTGAAAAGCATTTGATGTTAGAGGACCTGTGGTTTTTATCAGTTTCAAAAGCTGAGTTGAACTAGATATGGTACGTGTGTGTAGGAAACACAGTTCATTTGTTCTGAGCACACTCACGTTTCCCACCTCATTAGAGACTCAGGAAAGCAAGTGCATGCTTCTTGCTCTAAAGTAGAGTGTGGTTCATGGATGTGCACTGTGCTGTGTGTTTCCCTTCAGAAACGGAATGAAATGCCAGGCTCTGTGCCTTCCTACAAGCAAGACATCTTTTCAGGTAAATGCAGTCACTTTTCAGCTCAAACTTAGCTACATCGTTCACGAAGCTCAAACGTTTCTCACTCTTAACTGAAAAGCATTGGATGTTAGAGGACCTGTGGTTTGTATCCGTTTCAGAAGCAGAGTTGAACTAGATATGGTGCGTGTGTGTAGGAAACAGAGTTCTTTTGTTCTGAGCACACTCAAGTTTCCTGCCTTATTAGAGACTCTAGAAAGCAAAAGCGTGCTTCTTGCTCTAAAGCAGAGTGTGGTTCATGGATGAGAACTGTGCTGTGTGTTTCCCTTCAGAAACGGAGTGAAATCCCAGGCTCTGTGTCTTCCTGCAAGCAAGACTTCGTTTCAGGTAAACGCAGTCACTTTTCAGCTCAAACGAAGCTACATCGTTCACGAAGTTCACACGTTTCTCACTCTTAACTGAAAAGCATTGGATGTTAGAGGACCTGTGGTTTTTATCAGTTTCAAAAGCAGAGTTGAACTAGATATGGTACGTGTGTGTAGGAAACACAGTTCATTTGTTCTGAGTACACTCACGTTTCCCACCTCATTAGAGACTCAGGAAAGCAAGTGCATGCTTCTTGCTCTAAAGTAGAGTGTGGTTCATGGATGAGCACTGTGCTGTGTGTTTCCCTTCAGAAACGGAATGAAATGCCAGGCTCTGTGCCTTCCTACAAGCAAGACTTCTTTTCAGGTAAACGCAGTCACTTTTCAGCTCAAACTTAGCTACATCGTTCACGAAGATCACACGTTTCTCACTCTTAACTGAAAAGCATTGGATGTTAGAGGACCTGTGGTTTGTATCCGTTTGAGAAGCAGAGTTGAACTAGATATGGTGCGTGTGTGTAGGAAACACAGTTCTTTTGTTCTGAGCACACTCACGTTTCCTGCCTTATTAGAGACTCTAGAAAGCAAAAGCGTGCTTCTTGCTCTAAAGCAGAGTGTGGTTCATGGATGATAACTGTGCTGTGTGTTTCCCTTCAGAAACGGAGTGAAATCCCAGGCTCTGTGTCTTCCTACAAGCAAGACTTCCTTTCAGGTAAACGCAGTCACTTTTCAGCTCAAACTAAGCTACATCGTTCACTAAACTCACACGTTTCTCACTATGAACTGAAAATCATTGGATGTTAGTGGACCTGTGGTTTGTATCAGTTTCAGAAGCAAAGTTGAACTAGATGTGGTCCATGTGTGTAGGAAACACAGTTCTTTTGTTCTGAGTACACTCACGTTTCCTGCCTTTTAGAGACTCTAGAAAGCAAGAGCATGCTTCTTGCTCTAAAGCAGATTGTGGTTCACGGAGGAGTACTGGGCTATTTGTTTCCCTTCAGAAACAGAGTGAAATGCCAGGCTCTGTGGCTTCTTACAAGCAAGACTTCGTTTCAGTTAAACGCAGTCAGTTTTCAGCTAAAACGAAGCAACATTGTTCACGAAGCTCACACGTATCTCACTCTTAACTGAAAAGCATTGGAGTTTAGAGGACCTGAAGTTTGTATCAGTTTAAGAAGCAGAGTTGAACTAGATATGGTGCGTGTTGTAGGAAACACAGTTCTTTTGTTCTGAGCACACTCATGTCTCTTGCCTTATTAGGCACTCTAGAAAGCAAGGTCGTGCTTCTTGCTCTAAAGCAGAGTGTGGTTCATGGATGAGAACTGGGCTATTTGTTTCACTTCAGAAACAGAGTGAAATGCCAGGCTCTGTGGCTTCCTACAAGCAAGACTTCGTTTCAGGTAAACGCAGTCACTTTTCAGCTCAAACGAAGCTACATCGTTCACGAAGCTCACACGTTTCTCACTGTTTACTGAAAAGCATTGGAGGTTAGAGGATCTGTGGTTTTTATCAGTTTCAAAAGCAGAGTTGAACTAGATATGGTACGTGTGTGTAGGAAACACAGTTCATTTGTTCTGAGCACACTCACGTTTCCCACCTCATTAGAGAATCAGGAAAGCAAGTGCATGCTTCTTGCTCTAAAGCAGAGTGTGGTTCATGGATGAGCACTGTGCTGTGTGTTTCCCTTCAGAAACGGAGTGAAATCCCAGGCTCTGTGTCTTCCTGCAAGCAAGACTTCGTTTCAGGTAAACGCAGTCACTTTTCAGCTCAAACGAAGCCACATCGTTCACGAAGTTCACACGTTTCTCACTGTTAACTGAAAAGCATTGGATGTTAGATGACCTGTGGTTTTTATCAGTTTCAGAAGCAGAGTTGAACTAGATATGGTACGTGTGTGTAGGAAACACAGTTCATTTGTTCTGAGCACACTCACATTTCCCACCTTATTAGAGACTCTGGAAAGCAAGTGCGTGCTTCTTGCTCTAAAGCAGAGTGTGGTACATGGATGAGAACTGTCCTGTGTGTTTCCCTTCAGAAACGGAATGAAATGCCAGGCTCTGTGTCTTCCTGCAAGCAAGACTTCGTTTCAGGTAAACGCAGTCACTTTTCAGCTCAAAGGAAGCTACATCGTTCACGAAGTTCACACGTTTCTCACTCTTAACTGAAAAGCATTTGATGTTAGAGGACCTGTGGTTTTTATTAGTTTCAAAAGCAGAGTTGAACTAGATATGGTACGTGTGTGTAGGAAACACAGTTCATTTGTTCTGAGCACACTCACGTTTCCCACCTCATTAGAGAATCAGGAAAGCAAGTGCATGCTTCTTGCTCTAAAGTAGAGTGTGGTTCATGGATGAGCACTGTGCTGTGTGTTTCCCTTCAGAAACGGAATGAAATGCCAGGCTCTGTGCCTTCCTACAAGCAAGACATCTTTTCAGGTAAACACAGTCACTTTTCAGCTCAAACTTAGCTACATCGTACACGAAGCTCACACGTTTCTCACTCTTAACTGAAAAGCATTGGATGTTAGAGGACCTGTGGTTTGTATCCGTTTCAGAAGCAGAGTTGAACTAGATATGGTGCGTGTGTGTAGGAAACACAGTTCTTTTGTTCTGAGTACACTCAAATTTCCAACTTTAGTAGAGACTCTAGAAAGCAAGAGCATGCTTCTTGCTCTAAAGCAGAGTGTGGTTCATGGAAGTGTACTGGGCTATTGGTTTCACTTCAGAAACAGAGTGAAATGCCAGGCTCTGTGGCTTCCTACAAGCAAGACTTCATTTCAGGTAAACGCAGTCAGTTTTCAGCTAAAACGAAGCAACATCGTTCAGGAAGCTCACACGTTTCTCACTGTTAACTGAAAAGCATTGGATGTTAGATGACCTGTGGTTTTTATCAGTTTCAGAAGCAGAGTTGAACTAGATATGGTACGTGTGTGTAGGAAACACAGTTCATTTGTTCTGAGCACACTCACGTTTCCCACCTCATTAGAGACTCAGGAAAGCAAGTGCATGCTTCTTGCTCTAAAGTAGAGTGTGGTTCATGGATGAGCACTGTGCTGTGTGTTTCCCTTCAGAAACGGAGTGAAATCCCAGGCTCTGTGTCTTCCTGCAAGCAAGACTTCGTTTCAGGTAAACGCAGTCACTTTTCAGCTCAAACGAAGGTACATCGTTCACGAAGTTCACACGTTTCTCACTCTTAACTGAAAAGCATTGGATGTTAGAGGACCTGTGGTTTTTATCAGTTTCAAAAGCAGAGTTGAACTAGATATGGTACGTGTGTGTAGGAAACACAGTTCATTTGTTCTGAGCACACTCACGTTTCCCACCTCATTAGAGACTCAGGAAAGCAAGAGCATGTTTCTTGCTCTAAAGTAGAGTGTGGTTCATGGATGAGCACTGTGCTGTGTGTTTCCCTTCAGAAACGGAATGAAATGCCAGGCTCTGTGCCTTCCTACAAGCAAGACTTCTTTTCAGGTAAACGCAGTCACTTTTCAGCTCAAACTTAGCTACATCGTTCACGAAGATCACACGTTTCTCACTCTTAACTGAAAAGCATTGGATGTTAGAGGACCTGTGGTTTGTATCCGTTTCAGAAGCAGAGTTGAACTAGATATGGTGCGTGTGTGTAGGAAACACAGTTCTTTTGTTCTGAGCACACTCACGTTTCCTGCCTTATTAGAGACTCTAGAAAGCAAAAGCGTGCTTCTTGCTCTAAAGCAGAGTGTGGTTCATGGATGATAACTGTGCTGTGTGTTTCCCTTCAGAAACGGAGTGAAATCCCAGGCTCTGTGTCTTCCTACAAGCAAGACTTCCTTTCAGGTAAATGCAGTCACTTTTCAGCTCAAACTAAGCTACATCGTTCACTAAACTCACACGTTTCTCACTATGAACTGAAAATCATTGGATGTTAGTGGACCTGTGGTTTGTATCAGTTTCAGAAGCAAAGTTGAACTAGATGTGGTCCATGTGTGTAGGAAACACAGTTCTTTTGTTCTGAGTACACTCACATTTCCTGCCTTATTAGAGACTCTAGAAAGCAAGAGCATGCTTCTTGCTCTAAAGCAGATTGTGGTTCACGGAGGAGTACTGGGCTATTTGTTTCCCTTCAGAAACAGAGTGAAATGCCAGGCTCTGTGGCTTCCTACAAGCAAGACTTCGTTTCAGGTAAACGCAGTCACTTTTCAGCTCAAACGAAGCTACATCGTTCACGAAGCTCACACGTTTCTCACTGTTTATTGAAAAGCATTGGAGGTTAGAGGATCTGTGGTTTTTATCAGTTTCAAAAGCAGAGTTGAACTAGATATGGTACGTGTGTGTAGGAAACACAGTTCATTTGTTCTGAGCACACTCACGTTTCCCACCTCATTAGAGAATCAGGAAAGCAAGTGCATGCTTCTTGCTCTAAAGCAGAGTGTGGTTCATGGATGAGAACTGTGCTGTGTGTTTCCCTTCAGAAACGGAGTGAAATCCCAGGCTCTGTGTCTTCCTGCAAGCAAGACTTCTTTTCAGGTAAACGCAGTCACTTTTCAGCTCAAATGAAGCTACATCGTTCACGAAGTTCACACGTTTCTCACTGTTAACTGAAAAGCATTGGATGTTAGATGACCTGTGGTTTTCATCAGTTTCAGAAGCAGAGTTGAACTAGATATGGTACGTGTGTGTAGGAAACACAGTTCATTTGTTCTGTGCACACTCACATTTCCCACCTTATTAGAGACTCTGGAAAGCAAGTGCGTGCTTCTTGCTCTAAAGCAGAGTGTGGTACATGGATGAGAACTGTCCTGTGTGTTTCCCTTCAGAAACGGAATGAAATGCCAGGCTCTGTGTCTTCCTGCAAGCAAGACTTCGTTTCAGGTAAACGCAGTCACTTTTCAGCTCATACGAAGCTACATCGTTCACGAAGTTCACACGTTTCTCACTCTTAACTGAAAAGCATTTGATGTTAGAGGACCTGTGGTTTTTATCAGTTTCAAAAGCAGAGTTGAACTAGATATGGTACGTGTGTGTAGGAAACACAGTTCATTTGTTCTGAGCACACTCACGTTTCCCACCTCATTAGAGAATCAGGAAAGCAAGTGCATGCTTCTTGCTCTAAAGTAGAGTGTGGTTCATGGATGAGCACTGTGCTGTGTGTTTCCCTTCAGAAACGGAATGAAATGCCAGGCTCTGTGCCTTCCTACAAGCAAGACATCTTTTCAGGTAAACGCAGTCACTTTTCAGCTCAAAATTAGCTACATCGTACACGAAGTTCACACGTTTCTCACTCTTAACTGAAAAGCATTTGATGTTAGAGGACCTGTGGTTTTTATCAGTTTCAAAAGCAGAGTTGAACTAGATATGGTACGTGTGTGTAGGAAACACAGTTCATTTGTTCTGAGCACACTCACGTTTCCCACCTCATTAGAGAATCAGGAAAGCAAGTGCATGCTTCTTGCTCTAAAGTAGAGTGTGGTTCATGGATGAGCACTGTGCTGTGTGTTTCCCTTCAGAAACGGAATGAAATGCCAGGCTCTGTGCCTTCCTACAAGCAAGACATCTTTTCAGGTAAACGCAGTCACTTTTCAGCTCAAATGTAGCTACATCGTACACGAAGCTCACTCGTTTCTCACTCTTAACTGAAAAGCATTGGATGTTAGAGGACCTGTGGTTTGTATCCGTTTCAGAAGCAGAGTTGAACTAGATATGGTGCGTGTGTGTAGGAAACACAGTTCATTTGTTCTGAGCACACTCACGTTTCCCACCTCATTAGAGACTCAGGAAAGCAAGTGCATGCTTCTTGCTCTAAAGCAGAGTGTGGTTCATGGATGAGAACTGTGCTGTGTGTTTCCCTTCAGAAACGGAGTGAAATCCCAGGCTCTGTGTCTTCCTGCAAGCAAGACTTCGTTTCAGGTAAACGCAGTCACTTTTCAGCTCAAACGAAGCTACATCGTTCACGAAGTTCACACGTTTCTCACTGTTAACTGAAAAGCATTGGATGTTAGATGACCTGTGGTTTTTATCAGTTTCAGAAGCAGAGTTGAACTAGATATGG
Organism: Onychomys arenicola; assembly: GCA_949786405.1. Lineage (NCBI taxonomy): Eukaryota > Metazoa > Chordata > Mammalia > Rodentia > Cricetidae > Onychomys > Onychomys arenicola. The sequence goes on along the minus strand of CATKUM010000039.1, from coordinate 2,376,487 downwards.
TACGTGTGTGTAGGAAACACAGTTCATTTGTTCTGAGCACACTCACATTTCCCACCTTATTAGAGACTCTGGAAAGCAAGTGCGTGCTTCTTGCTCTAAAGCAGAGGGTGGTACATGGATGAGAACTGTCCTGTGTGTTTCCCTTCAGAAACGGAATGAAATGCCAGGGTCTGTGTCTTCCTGCAAGCAAGACTTCGTTTCAGGTAAACGCAGTCACTTTTCAGCTCAAACGAAGCTACATCGTTCACGAAGTTCACACGTTTCTCACTCTTAACTGAAAAGCATTTGATGTTAGAGGACCTGTGGTTTTTATCAGTTTCAAAAGCAGAGTTGAACTAGATATGGTACGTGTGTGTAGGAAACACAGTTCATTTGTTCTGAGCACACTCACGTTTCCCACCTCATTAGAGACTCAGGAAAGCAAGTGCATGCTTCTTGCTCTAAAGTAGAGTGTGGTTCATGGATGAGCACTGTGCTGTGTGTTTCCTTTCAGAAACGGAATGAAATGCCAGGCTCTGTGCCTTCCTACAAGCAAGACATCTTTTCAGGTAAACGCAGTCACTTTTCAGCTCAAACTTAGCTACATCGTACACGAAGCTCACACGTTTCTCACTCTTAACTGAAAAGCATTGGATGTTAGAGGACCTGTGGTTTGTATCCGTTTCAGAAGCAGAGTTGAACTAGATATGGTGCGTGTGTGTAGGAAACACAGTTCTTTTGTTCTGAGCACACTCAAGTTTCCTGCCTTATTAGAGACTCTAGAAAGCAAAAGCGTGCTTCTTGCTCTAAAGCAGAGTGTGGTTCATGGATGATAACTGTGCTGTGTGTTTCCCTTCAGAAACGGAGTGAAATCCCAGGCTCTGTGTCTTCCTGCAAGCAAGACTTCGTTTCAGGTAAACGCAGTCACTTTTCAGCTCAAACAAAGCTACATCGTTCACGAAGTTCACACGTTTCTCACTCTTAACTGAAAAGCATTTGATGTTAGAGGACCTGTGGTTTTTATCAGTTTCAAAAGCAGAGTTGAACTAGATATGGTGCGTGTGTGTAGGAAACACAGTTCTTTTGTTCTGAGTACACTCAAATTTCCAACCTTAGTAGAGACTCTAGAAAGCAAGAGCATGCTTCTTGCTCTAAAGCAGAGTGTGGTTCATGGAAGTGTACTGGGCTATTGGTTTCACTTCAGAAACAGAGTGAAATGCCAGGCTCTGTGACTTCTTACAAGCAAGACTTCGTTTCAGGTAAACGCAGTCACTTTTCATCTAAAACGAAGCAACATCATTCATGAAGCACACACGTTTCTCACTCTTAATTGAAAAGCATTGGATGTTAGACGACATGATGTTTGTATCAGTTTAAGAAGCAGAGTTGAACTAGATATGGTACATGTGTGTAGGAAACACAGTTCTTTTGTTCTGAGCACACTCAAGTTTCCCACCTTATTAGAGATTCTAGAAAGCAAGAGCATGCTTCTTGCTCTAAAGCGGAGTGTGGTTCATGGATGAGAAATGTGCTGTGTGTTTCCCTTCAGAGACGGAATGAAATGCCAGCCTCTGTGTCTTCCTACAAGCAAGACTTCGTTTCAGATAAACGCAGTCACTTTTCAGCTCAAACAAGCTACATCGTTCACGAAGCTCACATGTTTCTCACTCTTAACTGAAAAGCATTGGCGGTTAGAGGACCTGTGGTTTGTATCCATTTCAGAAGCACAGTTGAACTAGATATGGTACGTGTGTGTAGGAAACACAGTTCTTTTGTTCTGAGCACACTCAAGTTTCCCACATTGTTAGAGACTCTAGAAATCAAGTGCGTGCTTCTTGCTCTAAAGCAGAGTGTGGTTCATGGAAGAGATTTGGCTATTTGTTTCACTTCTGAAAAAGAGTGAAATGCCAGGCTCTGTGGCTTCTTTCAAGCCAGACTTCGTTTCAGGTAAACGCCCTCACTTTTCAGCTCAAACGAAGCTACATCGTTCACGTAGTTCACACGTTTCTCACTGTTAACTGAAAAGCATTGGATGTTAGATGACCTGTGGTTTTTATCAGTTTCAGAAGCAGAGTTGAACTAGATATGGTACGTGTGTGTAGGAAACACAATTCTTTTGTTCTGAGCACACTCAAGTTTCCTGCCTTATTAGAGACTCTAGAAAGCAAAAGCGTGCTTCTTGCTCTAAAGCAGAGTGTGGTTCATGGATGATAACTGTGCTGTGTGTTTCCCTTCAGAAACGGAGTGAAATCCCAGGCTCTGTGTCTTCCTGCAAGCAAGATTTCGTTTCAGGTAAACGCAGTCACTTTTCAGCTCAAACGAAGCTACATCGTTCACGAAGTTCACACGTTTCTCACTCTTAACTGAAAAGCATTGGATGTTAGAGGACCTATGGTTTGTATCAGCTTCAGAAGCAGAGTTGAACTAGATATGGTGCGTGTGTGTAGGAAACACAGTTCTTTTGTTCTGAGCACACTCATGTCTCCTGCCTTATTAGGCACTCTAGAAAGCAAGGTCGTGCTTCTTGCTCTAAAGCAGAGTGTGGTTCATGGATGCGAACTGGGCTATTTGTTTCACTTCAGAAACAGAGTGAAATGCCAGGCTCTGTGGCTTCTTTCAAGCCAGACTTCGTTTCAGGTAAACGCCCTCACTTTTCAGCTCAAATGAAGCTACATCGTTCACGAAGCTCACACGTTTCTCACTGTTTACTGAAAAGCATTGGAGGTTAGAGGATCTGTGGTTTGTATCAATATCAGAAGCAGAGTTGAAGTAGATATGGTCCGTGTGTAGGAAACTCAGTTCTTTTGTTCTGAGCACACACACGTTTCCCGCCTTATTTGAGTCTCTAGAAAGTAAGAGCGTGCTTCTTACACTAAAGCAGAGTGTGGTTCATGGATGAGAACTGTGCTGTGTGTTTCCCTTCAGAAACAGAGTTAAATGCCAGGCTCTGTGTCTTCCTACAAGGAAGACTTCTTTTCAGGTAAACACAGTCACATTTCAGTTCAAAGGAAACTACATCATTAACGAGCTAACACGTTTCTCACTCTTAACTGAAAATCATTGGATGTTAGAGGACCTATGGTTTGTATCAGTTTCAGAAGCAGAGTTGAACTATATATGGCGCGTGTTTGTAGGAAACAGTTATTTTTTTCTGAGCACACTGACGTTTCCTGCCTTATTAGAGACTCTAGAAAGCAAGAGCATGCTTCTTGCTCTAAAGCAGAGTGTGGTTCATGGAAGAGTACTGGGCTATTTGTTTCACTTCAGAAACAGAGTGAAATGCCAGACTATGTGACTTCCTACAAGGAAGACTTCGTTTCAGGTAAATGCAGTCAGTTTTCAGCTAAAACGAAGCAACATCGTTCAGGAAGCTCACACGTTTCTCACTGTTAACTGAAAAGCATTGGATGTTAGGTGACCTGTGGTTTTTATCAGTTTCAGAAGTAGAGTTGAACTAGATATGGTACTTGTGTGTAGGAAACACAGTTCATTTGTTCTGAGCACACTCATGTTTCCCAACTTATTAGAGACTCTGGAAAGCAAGTGCATGCTTCTTGCTCTAAAGCAGAGTGTGGTTCATGGATGAGAACTGTGCTGTGTGTTTCCCTTCAGATACGGAATGAAATGCCAGGCTCTGTGTCTTCCTGCAAGCAAGACTTCATTTCAGGTAAATGCAGTCACTTTTCATCTAAAACGAAGCTACATCGTTCACGAAGCTCACACATTTCTCACTCTTAACTGAAAAGCATTGGATGTTAGAGGACCTGTGGTTTGTATCCGTTTCAGAAGCAGAGTTGAACTAGATGTGGTACGTGAATGTAGGAAACACAGTTCTTTTGTTCTGAGCACACTCACCTTTCCACCCTTGTTAGAGACTCTAGAAATCAAGTGTGTGCTTCTTGCTCTAAAGAAGAGTGTGGTTCATGGAAGAGTACTGGGCTATTTGTTGTACTTCAGAAAAAGAGTGAAATGCCAGGCTCTGTGACTTCCTTCAAGCAAGACTTCGTTTCAGGTAAACGCAGTCAGTTTTCAGCTAAAACGAAGCAACATCGTTCAGGAAGCTCACACGTTTCTCACTGTTAACTGAAAAGCATTGGATGTTAGATGACCTGTGTTTTTTATCAGTTTCAGAAGCAGAGTTGAACTAGATATGGTACGTGTGTGTAGGAAACACTGTTCTTTTTTTCTGAGCACACTCACGTTTCCCACCTTATTAGAGACTCTGGAAAGCAAGTGCGTGCTTCTTGCTCTAAAGCAGAGTCTGGTTCAGGGATGAGAACTGTGCTGTGTGTTTCCCTTCAGAAACGGAATGAAATGCCAGGCTCTGTGTCTTCCTACAACCAAGACTTCTTTTCAGGTAAACGCAGTCACTTTTCAGCTCAAATGAAGCTACATCGTTCACGAAGCTCACACATTTCTCACTCTTAACTGAAAAGCATTGTATGTAAGAGGACATGTGGTTTGTATCCGTTTCAGAAGCAGAATTGAACTAGATATGGTACATGTGTGTAGAAAACACAGTTCTTTTGTTCTGAGCACACTCACGTTTCCCAACTTGTTAGAGACTCTAGAAATCAAGTGTGTGCTTCTTGCTCTAAAGCAGCGTGTGGTTCATGGAAGAGTACTGGGCTATTTGTTTCACTTCTGAAACAGAGTGAAATGCCAGGCTCTGTGGCTTCCTACAAGCAAGACTTCATTTCAGGTAAACGCAGTCAGTTTTCAGCTAAAACGAAGCAACATCGTTCAGGAAGCTCACACGTTTCTCACTGTTAACTGAAAAGCATTGGATGTTAGATGACCTGTGGTTTTTATCAGTTTCAGAAGCAGAGTTGAACTAGATATGGTACGTGTGTGTAGGAAACACAGTTCATTTGTTCTGAGCACACTCACATTTCCCACCTTATTAGAGACTCTGGAAAGCAAGTGCGTGCTTCTTGCTCTAAAGCAGAGTGTGGTACATGGATGAGAACTGTGCTGTGTGTTTCCCTTCAGAAACGGAGTGAAATCCCAGGCTCTGTGTCTTCCTGCAAGCAAGACTTCGTTTCAGGTAAACGCAGTCACTTTTCAGCTCAAACGAAGCTACATCGTTCACGAAGTTCACACGTTTCTCACTGTTAACTGAAAAGCATTTGATGTTAGAGGACCTGTGGTTTTTATCAGTTTCAAAAGCAGAGTTGAACTAGATATGGTACGTGTGTGTAGGAAACACAGTTCATTTGTTCTGAGCACACTCACGTTTCCCACCTCATTAGAGACTCAGGAAAGCAAGTGCATGCTTCTTGCTCTAAAGTAGAGTGTGGTTCAAGGATGAGCACTGTGCTGTGTGTTTCCCTTCAGAAACGGAATGAAATGCCAGGCTCTGTGCCTTCCTACAAGCAAGACATCTTTTCAGGTAAACGCAGTCACTTTTCAGCTCAAACTTAGCTACATCGTACACGAAGCTCACACGTTTCTCACTCTTAACTGAAAAGCATTGGATGTTAGAGGACCTGTGGTTTGTATCCGTTTCAGAAGCAGAGTTGAACTAGATATGGTGGGTGTGTGTAGGAAACACAGTTGTTTTGTTCTGAGCACACTCAAGTTTCCTGCCTTATTAGAGACTCTAGAAAGCAAAAGCTTGCTTCTTGCTCTAAAGCAGAGTGTGGTTCATGGATGATAACTGTGCTGTGTGTTTCCTTTCAGAAACGGAGTGAAATCCCAGGCTCTGTGTCTTCCTGCAAGCAAGACTTCGTTTCAGGTAAACGCAGTCACTTTTCAGCTCAAACAAAGCTACATCGTTCACGAAGTTCACACGTTTCTCACTCTTAACTGAAAAGCATTTGATGTTAGAGGACCTGTGGTTTTTATCAGTTTCAAAAGCAGAGTTGAACTAGATATGGTACGTGTGTGTAGGAAACACAGTTCTTTTGTTCTGAGTACACTCAAATTTCCAACCTTAGTAGAGACTCTAGAAAGCAAGAGCATGCTTCTTGCTCTAAAGCAGAGTGTGGTTCATGGAAGTGTACTGGGCTATTGGTTTCACTTCAGAAACAGAGTGAAATGCCAGGCTCTGTGACTTCTTACAAGCAAGACTTCGTTTCAGGTAAACGTAGTCACTTTTCATCTAAAACGAAGCAACATCATTCATGAAGCACACACGTTTCTCACTCTTAACTGAAAAGCATTGGATGTTAGACGACATGATGTTTGTATCAGTTTAAGAAGCAGAGTTGAACTAGATATGGTACGTGTGTGTAGGAAACACAGTTCTTTTGTTCTGAGCACACTCAAGTTTCCCACCTTATTAGAGATTCTAGAAAGCAAGAGCATGCTTCTTGCTCTAAAGCGGAGTGCGGTTCATGGATGAGAAATGTGCTGTGTGTTTCCCTTCAGAGACGGAATGAAATGCCAGGCTCTGTGTCTTCCTACAAGCAAGACTTCGTTTCAGATAAACGCAGTCACTTTTCAGCTCAAACAAGCTACATCGTTCACGAAGCTCACATGTTTCTCACTCTTAACTGAAAAGCATTGGATGTTAGAGGACCTATGGTTTGTATCAGCTTCAGAAGCAGAGTTGAACTAGATATGGTGCGTGTGTGTAGGAAACACAGTTCTTTTGTTCTGAGCACACTCAGGTCTCCTGCCTTATTAGGCACTCTAGAAAGCAAGGTCGTGCTTCTTACTCTAAAGCAGAGTGTGGTTCATGGATGCGAACTGGGCTATTTGTTTCACTTCAGAAACAGAGTGAAATGCCAGGCTCTGTGGCTTCTTTCAAGCCAGACTTCGTTTCAGGTAAACGCCCTCACTTTTCAGCTCAAATGAAGCTACATCGTTCACGAAGCTCACAGGTTTCTCACTCTTAACTGAAAAGCATTGGAGGTTAGAGGACCTGTGGTTTGTATCCATTTCAGAAGCACAGTTGAACTAGATATGGTACGTGTGTGTAGGAAACACAGTTCATTTGTTCTGAGCACACTCAAGTTTCCCACCTTATTAGAGACTCTGGAAAGCAAGTGCGTGCTTCTTGCTCTAAAGCAGAGTGTGGTACATGGATGAGAACTGTCCTGTGTGTTTCCCTTCAGAAACGGAATGAAATGCCATGCTCTGTGTCTTCCTGCAAGGAAGACTTCGTTTCAGGTAAACGCAGTCACTTTTCAGCTCAAACGAAGCTACATCGTTCACGAAGTTCACACGTTTCTCACTCTTAACTGAAAAGCATTTGATGTTAGAGGACCTGTGGTTTTTATCAGTTTCAAAAGCAGAGTTGAACTAGATATGGTATGTGTGTGTAGGAAACACAGTTCATTTGTTCTGAGCACACTCACGTTTCCCACCTCATTAGAGACTCAGGAAAGCAAGTGCATGCTTCTTGCTCTAAAGTAGAGTGTGGTTCAAGGATGAGCACTGTGCTGTGTGTTTCCCTTCAGAAACGGAATGAAATGCCAGGCTCTGTGCCTTCCTACAAGCAAGACATCTTTTCAGGTAAACGCAGTCACTTTTCAGCTCAAACTTAGCTACATCGTACACGAAGCTCACACGTTTCTCACTCTTAACTGAAAAGCATTGGATGTTAGAGGACCTGTGGTTTGTATCCGTTTCAGAAGCAGAGTTGAACTAGATATGGTGGGTGTGTGTAGGAAACACAGTTGTTTTGTTCTGAGCACACTCAAGTTTCCTGCCTTATTAGAGACTCTAGAAAGCAAAAGCTTGCTTCTTGCTCTAAAGCAGAGTGTGGTTCATGGATGATAACTGTGCTGTGTGTTTCCTTTCAGAAACGGAGTGAAATCCCAGGCTCTGTGTCTTCCTGCAAGCAAGACTTCGTTTCAGGTAAACGCAGTCACTTTTCAGCTCAAACAAAGCTACATCGTTCACGAAGTTCACACGTTTCTCACTCTTAACTGAAAAGCATTTGATGTTAGAGGACCTGTGGTTTTTATCAGTTTCAAAAGCAGAGTTGAACTAGATATGGTACGTGTGTGTAGGAAACACAGTTCTTTTGTTCTGAGTACACTCAAATTTCCAACCTTAGTAGAGACTCTAGAAAGCAAGAGCATGCTTCTTGCTCTAAAGCAGAGTGTGGTTCATGGAAGTGTACTGGGCTATTGGTTTCACTTCAGAAACAGAGTGAAATGCCAGGCTCTGTGACTTCTTACAAGCAAGACTTCGTTTCAGGTAAACGTAGTCACTTTTCATCTAAAACGAAGCAACATCATTCATGAAGCACACACGTTTCTCACTCTTAACTGAAAAGCATTGGATGTTAGACGACATGATGTTTGTATCAGTTTAAGAAGCAGAGTTGAACTAGATATGGTACGTGTGTGTAGGAAACACAGTTCTTTTGTTCTGAGCACACTCAAGTTTCCCACCTTATTAGAGATTCTAGAAAGCAAGAGCATGCTTCTTGCTCTAAAGCGGAGTGCGGTTCATGGATGAGAAATGTGCTGTGTGTTTCCCTTCAGAGACGGAATGAAATGCCAGGCTCTGTGTCTTCCTACAAGCAAGACTTCGTTTCAGATAAACGCAGTCACTTTTCAGCTCAAACAAGCTACATCGTTCACGAAGCTCACATGTTTCACACTCTTAACTGAAAAGCATTGGATGTTAGAGGACCTATGGTTTGTATCAGCTTCAGAAGCAGAGTTGAACTAGATATGGTGCGTGTGTGTAGGAAACACAGTTCTTTTGTTCTGAGCACACTCAGGTCTCCTGCCTTATTAGGCACTCTAGAAAGCAAGGTCGTGCTTCTTACTCTAAAGCAGAGTGTGGTTCATGGATGCGAACTGGGCTATTTGTTTCACTTCAGAAACAGAGTGAAATGCCAGGCTCTGTGGCTTCTTTCAAGCCAGACTTCGTTTCAGGTAAACGCCCTCACTTTTCAGCTCAAATGAAGCTACATCGTTCACGAAGCTCACAGGTTTCTCACTCTTAACTGAAAAGCATTGGAGGTTAGAGGACCTGTGGTTTGTATCCATTTCAGAAGCACAGTTGAACTAGATATGGTACGTGTGTGTAGGAAACAAAGTTCTTTTGTTCTGAGCACACTCAAGTTTCCCACATTGTTAGAGACTCTAGAAATCAAGTGCGTGCTTCTTGCTCTAAAGCAGAGTGTGGTTCATGGAAGAGTGTTGGCTATTTGTTTCACTTCTGAAACAGAGTGAAATGCCAGGCTCTGTGGCTTCTTTCAAGCCAGACTTCGTTTCAGGTAAACGCCCTCACTTTTCAGCTCAAACGAAGCTACATCGTTCACGTAGTTCACACGTTTCTCACTGTTAACTGAAAAGCATTGGATGTTAGATGACCTGTGGTTTTTATCAGTTTCAGAAGCAGAGTTGAACTAGATATGGTACCTGTGTGTAGGAAACACAGTTCTTTTGTTCTGAGCACACTCAAGTTTCCTGCCTTATTAGAGACTCTAGAAAGCAAAAGCTTGCTTCTTGCTCTAAAGCAGAGTGTGGTTCATGGATGATAACTGTGCTATGTGTTTCCCTTCAGAAACGGAGTGAAATCCCAGGCTCTGTGTCTTCCTGCAAGCAAGACTTCATTTCAGGTAAACGCAGTCACTTTTCAGCTCAAACGAAGCTACATCGTTCACGAAGTTCACACGTTTCTCACTCTTAACTGAAAAGCATTGGATGTTAGAGGACCTGTGGTTTTTATCAGTTTCAAAAGCAGAGTTGAACTAGATATGGTACGTGTGTGTAGGAAACACAGTTCTTTTGTTCTGAGTACACTCAAATTTCCAACCTTAGTAGAGACTCTAGAAAGCAAGAGCATGCTTCTTGCTCTAAAGCAGAGTGTGGTTCATGGAAGTGTACTGGGCTATTGGTTTCACTTCAGAAACAGAGTGAAATGCCAGGCTCTGTGGCTTCTTTCAAGCCAGACTTCGTTTCAGGTAAACGCCCTCACTTTTCAGCTCAAATGAAGCTACATCGTTCACGAAGCTCACACGTTTCTCACTGTTTACTGAAAAGCATTGGAGGTTAGAGGATCTGTGGTTTGTATCAATATCAGAAGCAGAGTTGAAGTAGATATGGTCCGTGTGTAGGAAACTCAGTTCTTTTGTTCTGAGCACACACACGTTTCCCGCCTTATTTGAGTCTCTAGAAAGTAAGAGCGTGCTTCTTACACTAAAGCAGAGTGTGGTTCATGGATGAGAACTGTGCTGTGTGTTTCCCTTCAGAAACAGAGTTAAATGCCAGGCTCTGTGTCTTCCTACAAGGAAGACTTCTTTTCAGGTAAACACAGTCACATTTCAGTTCAAAGGAAACTACATCATTAATGAGCTAACACGTTTCTCACTCTTAACTGAAAATCATTGGATGTTAGAGGACCTATGGTTTGTATCAGTTTCAGAAGCAGAGTTGAACTATATATGGCGCGTGTGTGTAGGAAACAGTTATTTTTTTCTGAGCACACTCACGTTTCCTGCCTTATTAGAGACTCTAGAAAGCAAGAGCATGCTTCTTGCTCTAAAGCAGAGTGTGGTTCATGGAAGAGTACTGGGCTATTTATTTCACTTCAGAAACAGAGTGAAATGCCAGACTATGTGACTTCCTACAAGGAAGACTTCGTTTCAGGTAAATGCAGTCAGTTTTCAGCTAAAACGAAGCAACATCGTTCAGGAAGCTCACACGTTTCTCACTGTTAACTGAAAAGCATTGGATGTTAGGTGACCTGTGGTTTTTATCAGTTTCAGAAGCAGAGTTGAACTAGATATGGTACTTGTGTGTAGGAAACACAGTTCATTTGTTCTGAGCACACTCATGTTTCCCAACTTATTAGAGACTCTGGAAAGCAAGTGCATGCTTCTTGCTCTAAAGCAGAGTGTGGTTCATGGATGAGAACTGTGCTGTGTGTTTCCCTTCAGAAACGGAATGAAATGCCAGGCTCTGTGCCTTCCTACAAGCAAGACATCTTTTCAGGTAAACGCAGTCACTTTTCAGCTCAAACTTAGCTACATCGTACACGAAGCTCACACGTTTCTCACTCTTAACTGAAAAGCATTGGATGTTAGAGGACCTGTGGTTTGTATCCGTTTCAGAAGCAGAGTTGAACTAGATATGGTGGGTGTGTGTAGGAAACACAGTTGTTTTGTTCTGAGCACACTCAAGTTTGCTGCCTTATTAGAGACTCTAGAAAGCAAAAGCTTGCTTCTTGCTCTAAAGCAGAGTGTGGTTCATGGATGATAACTGTGCTGTGTGTTTCCTTTCAGAAACGGAGTGAAATCCCAGGCTCTGTGTCTTCCTGCAAGCAAGACTTCGTTTCAGGTAAACGCAGTCACTTTTCAGCTCAAACAAAGCTACATCGTTCACGAAGTTCACACGTTTCTCACTCTTAACTGAAAAGCATTTGATGTTAGAGGACCTGTGGTTTTTATCAGTTTCAAAAGCACAGTTGAACTAGATATGGTACGTGTGTGTAGGAAACACAGTTCTTTTGTTCTGAGTACACTCAAATTTCCAACCTTAGTAGAGACTCTAGAAAGCAAGAGCATGCTTCTTGCTCTAAAGCAGAGTGTGGTTCATGGAAGTGTACTGGGCTATTGGTTTCACTTCAGAAACAGAGTGAAATGCCAGGCTCTGTGACTTCTTACAAGCAAGACTTCGTTTCAGGTAAACGCAGTCACTTTTCATCTAAAACGAAGCAACATCATTCATGAAGCACACACGTTTCTCACTCTTAACTGAAAAGCATTGGATGTTAGACGACATGATGTTTGTATCAGTTTAAGAAGCAGAGTTGAACTAGATATGGTACGTGTGTGTAGGAAACACAGTTCTTTTGTTCTGAGCACACTCAAGTTTCCCACCTTATTAGAGATTCTAGAAAGCAAGAGCATGCTTCTTGCTCTAAAGCGGAGTGCGGTTCATGGATGAGAAATGTGCTGTGTGTTTCCCTTCAGAGACGGAATGAAATGCCAGGCTCTGTGTCTTCCTACAAGCAAGACTTCGTTTCAGATAAACGCAGTCACTTTTCAGCTCAAACAAGCTACATCGTTCACGAAGCTCACATGTTTCTCACTCTTAACTGAAAAGCATTGGATGTTAGAGGACCTATGGTTTGTATCAGCTTCAGAAGCAGAGTTGAACTAGATATGGTGCGTGTGTGTAGGAAACACAGTTCTTTTGTTCTGAGCACACTCAGGTCTCCTGCCTTATTAGGCACTCTAGAAAGCAAGGTCGTGCTTCTTACTCTAAAGCAGAGTGTGGTTCATGGATGCGAACTGGGCTATTTGTTTCACTTCAGAAACAGAGTGAAATGCCAGGCTCTGTGGCTTCTTTCAAGCCAGACTTCGTTTCAGGTAAACGCCCTCACTTTTCAGCTCAAATGAAGCTACATCGTTCACGAAGCTCACAGGTTTCTCACTCTTAACTGAAAAGCATTGGAGGTTAGAGGACCTGTGGTTTGTATCCATTTCAGAAGCACAGTTGAACTAGATATGGTATGTGTGTGTAGGAAACAAAGTTCTTTTGTTCTGAGCACACTCAAGTTTCCCACATTGTTAGAGACTCTAGAAATCAAGTGCGTGCTTCTTGCTCTAAAGCAGAGTGTGGTTCATGGAAGAGTGTTGGCTATTTGTTTCACTTCTGAAACAGAGTGAAATGCCAGGCTCTGTGGCTTCTTTCAAGCCAGACTTCGTTTCAGGTAAACGCCCTCACTTTTCAGCTCAAACGAAGCTACATCGTTCACGTAGTTCACACGTTTCTCACTGTTAACTGAAAAGCATTGGATGTTAGATGACCTGTGGTTTTTATCAGTTTCAGAAGCAGAGTTGAACTAGATATGGTACGTGTGTGTAGGAAACACAGTTCTTTTGTTCTGAGCACACTCAAGTTTCCTGCCTTATTAGAGACTCTAGAAAGCAAAAGCGTGCTTCTTGCTCTAAAGCAGAGTGTGGTTCATGGATGATAACTGTGCTGTGTGTTTCCCTTCAGAAACGGAGTGAAATCCCAGGCTCTGTGTCTTCCTGCAAGCAAGACTTCGTTTCATGTACACGCAGTCACTTTTCAGCTCAAACGAAGCTACATCGTTCACGAAGTTCACACGTTTCTCACTCTTAACTGAAAAGCATTGGATGTTAGAGGACCTGTGGTTTTTATCAGTTTCAAAAGCAGAGTTGAACTAGATATGGTACGTGTGTGTAGGAAACACAGTTCTTTTGTTCTGAGTACACTCAAATTTCCAACCTTAGTAGAGACTCTAGAAAGCAAGAGCATGCTTCTTGCTCTAAAGCAGAGTGTGGTTCATGGAAGTGTACTGGGCTATTGGTTTCACTTCAGAAACAGAGTGAAATGCCAGGCTCTGTGACTTCTTACAAGCAAGACTTCGTTTCAGGTAAACGCAGACACTTTTCATCTAAAACGAAGCAACATCATTCATGAAGCACACACGTTTCTCACTCTTAACTGAAAAGCATTGGATGTTAGACGACATGATGTTTGTATCAGTTTAAGAAGCAGAGTTGAACTAGATATGGTACGTGTGTGTAGGAAACACAGTTCTTTTGTTCTGAGCACACTCAAGTTTCCCACCTTATTAGAGACTCTAGAAAGCAAGAGCATGCTTCTTGCTCTAAACCGGAGTGTGGTTCATGGATGAGAAATGTGCTGTGTGTTTCCCTTCAGAGACGGAATGAAATGCCAGGCTCTGTGTCTTCCTACAAGCAAGACTTCGTTTCAGGTAAACGCAGTCACTTTTCAGCTCAAACAAGCTACATCGTTAACGAAGCTCACATGTTTCTCACTCTTAACTGAAAAGCATTGGATGTTAGAGGACCTATGGTTTGTATCAGCTTCAGAAGCAGAGTTGAACTAGATATGGTGCGTGTGTGTAGGAAACACAGTTCTTTTGTTCTGAGCACACTCATGTCTCCTGCCTTATTAGGCACTCTAGAAAGCAAGGTCGTGCTTCTTGCTCTAAAGCAGAGTGTGGTTCATGGATGCGAACTGGGCTATTTGTTTCACTTCAGAAACAGAGTGAAATGCCAGGCTCTGTGGCTTCTTTCAAGCCAGACTTCGTTTCAGGTAAACGCCCTCACTTTTCAGCTCAAATGAAGCTACATCGTTCACGAAGCTCACACGTTTCTCACTGTTTACTGAAAAGCATTGGAGGTTAGAGGATCTGTGGTTTGTATCAATATCAGAAGCAGAGTTGAAGTAGATATGGTCCGTGTGTAGGAAACTCAGTTCTTTTGTTCTGAGCACACACACGTTTCCCGCCTTATTTGAGTCTCTAGAAAGTAAGAGCGTGCTTCTTACACTAAAGCAGAGTGTGGTTCATGGATGAGAACTGTGCTGTGTGTTTCCCTTCAGAAACAGAGTTAAATGCCAGGCTCTGTGTCTTCCTACAAGGAAGACTTCTTTTCAGGTAAACACAGTCACATTTCAGTTCAAAGGAAACTACATCATTAACGAGCTAACACGTTTCTCACTCTTAACTGAAAATCATTGGATGTTAGAGGACCTATGGTTTGTATCAGTTTCAGAAGCAGAGTTGAACTATATATGGCGCGTGTGTGTAGGAAACAGTTATTTTTTTCTGAGCACACTCACGTTTCCTGCCTTATTAGAGACTCTAGAAAGCAAGAGCATGCTTCTTGCTCTAAAGCAGAGTGTGGTTCATGGAAGAGTACTGGGCTATTTATTTCACTTCAGAAACAGAGTGAAATGCCAGACTATGTGACTTCCTACAAGGAAGACTTCGTTTCAGGTAAATGCAGTCAGTTTTCAGCTAAAACGAAGCAACATCGTTCAGGAAGCTCACACGTTTCTCACTGTTAACTGAAAAGCATTGGATGTTAGGTGACCTGTGGTTTTTATCAGTTTCAGAAGCAGAGTTGAACTAGATATGGTACTTGTGTGTAGGAAACACAGTTCATTTGTTCTGAGCGCACTCATGTTTCCCAACTTATTAGAGACTCTGGAAAGCAAGTGCATGCTTCTTGCTCTAAAGCAGAGTGTGGTTCATGGATGAGAACTCTGCTGTGTGTTTCCCTTCAGATACGGAATGAAATGCCAGGCTCTGTGTCTTCCTGCAAGCAAGACTTCATTTCAGGTAAATGCAGTCACTTTTCATCTAAAACGAAGCTACATCGTTCACGAAGCTCACACATTTCTCACTCTTAACTGAAAAGCATTGGATGTTAGAGGACCTGTGGTTTGTATCCGTTTCAGAAGCAGAGTTGAACTAGATGTGGTACGTGAATGTAGGAAACACAGTTCTTTTGTTCTGAGCACACTCACCTTTCCAACCTTGTTAGAGACTCTAGAAATCAAGTGTGTGCTTCTTGCTCTAAAGAAGAGTGTGGTTCATGGAAGAGTACTGGGCTATTTGTTGTACTTCAGAAAAAGAGTGAAATGCCAGGCTCTGTGACTTCCTTCAAGCAAGACTTCGTTTCAGGTAAATGCAGTCAGGTTTCAGCTAAAACGAAGCAACATCGTTCAGGAAGCTCACACGTTTCTCACTGTTAACTGAAAAGCATTGGATGTTAGATGACCTGTGTTTTTTATCAGTTTCAGAAGCAGAGTTGAACTAGATATGGTACGTGTGTGTAGGAAACACTGTTCTTTTTTTCTGAGCACACTCACATTTCCCACCTTATTAGAGACTCTGGAAAGCAAGTGCGTGCTTCTTGCTCTAAAGCAGAGTCTGGTTCATGGATGAGAACTGTCCTGTGTGTTTCCCTTCAGAAACGGAATGAAATGCCAGGCTCTGTGTCTTCCTACAACCAAGACTTCTTTTCAGGTAAACGCAGTCACTTTTCAGCCCAAATGAAGCTACATCGTTCACGAAGCTCACACATTTCTCACTCTTAACTGAAAAGCATTGTATGTAAGAGGACATGTGGTTTGTATCCGTTTCAGAAGCAGAATTGAACTAGATATGGTACGTGTGTGTAGCAAACACAGTTCTTTTGTTCTGAGCACACTCACGTTTCCCAACTTGTTAGAGACTCTAGAAATCAAGTGTGTGCTTCTTGCTCTAAAGCAGAGTGTGGTTCATGGAAGAGTACTGGGCTATTTGTTTCACTTCTGAAACAGAGTGAAATGCCAGGCTCTGTGGCTTCCTACAAGCAAGACTTCTTTTCAGGTAAACGCAGTCAGTTTTCAGCTAAAACGAAGCAACATCGTTCAGGAAGCTCACACGTTTCTCACTGTTAACTGAAAAGCATTGGATGTTAGAGGACCTGTGGTTTTTATCAGTTTCAGAAGCAGAGTTGAACTAGATATGGTACGTGTGTGTAGGAAACACAGTTCATTTGTTCTGAGCACACTCACATTTCCCACCTTATTAGAGACTCTGGAAAGCAAGTGCGTGCTTCTTGCTCTAAAGCAGAGTGTGGTACATGGATGAGAACTGTGCTGTGTGTTTCCCTTCAGAAACGGAATGAAATGCCAGGCTCTGTGTCTTCCTACAAGCAAGAAACGTTTCAGGTAAACGCAGTCACTTTTCAGCTCAAACGAAGCTACATCGTTCACGAAGTTCACACGTTTCTCACTCTTAACTGAAAAGCATTTGATGTTAGAGGACCTGTGGTTTTTATCAGTTTCAAAAGCAGAGTTGAACTAGATAAGGTACGTGTGTGTAGGAAACACAGTTCATTTGTTCTGAGCACACTCACGTTTCCCACCTCATTAGAGAATCAGGAAAGCAAGTGCATGCTTCTTGCTCTAAAGTAGAGTGTGGTTCATGGAGGAGCACTGTGCTGTGTGTTTCCCTTCAGAAACGGAATGAAATGCCAGGCTCTGTGCCTTCCTACAAGCAAGACATCTTTTCAGGTAAACGCAGTCACTTTTCAGCTCAAACTTAGCTACATCGTTCACGAAGCTCAAACGTTTCTCACTCTTAACTGAAAAGCATTGGATGTTAGAGGACCTGTGGTTTGTATCCGTTTCAGAAGCAGAGTTGAACTAGATATGGTGCGTGTGTGTAGGAAACACAGTTCTTTTGTTCTGAGCACACTCAAGTTTCCTGCCTTATTAGAGACTCTAGAAAGCAAAAGCGTGCTTCTTGCTCTAAAGCAGAGTGTGGTTCATGGATGAGAACTGTGCTGTGTGTTTCCCTTCAGAAACGGAGTGAAATCCCAGGCTCTGTGTCTTCCTGCAAGCAAGACTTCGTTTCAGGTAAACGCAGTCACTTTTCAGCTCAAACGAAGCTACATCGTTCACGAAGTTCACACGTTTCTCACTCTTAACTGAAAAGCATTGGATGTTAGAGGACCTGTGGTTTTTATCAGTTTCAAAAGCAGAGTTGAACTAGATATGTTACGTGTGTGTAGGAAACACAGTTCATTTGTTCTGAGTACACTCACGTTTCCCACCTCATTAGAGACTCAGGAAAGCAAGTGCATGCTTCTTGCTCTAAAGTAGAGTGTGGTTCATGGAGGAGCACTGTGCTGTGTGTTTCCCTTCAGAAACGGAATGAAATGCCAGGCTCTGTGCCTTCCTACAAGCAAGACTTCTTTTCAGGTAAACGCAGTCACTTTTCAGCTCAAACTTAGCTACATCGTTCACGAAGATCACACGTTTCTCACTCTTAACTGAAAAGCATTGGATGTTAGAGGACCTGTGGTTTGTATCCGTTTCAGAAGCAGAGTTGAACTAGATATGGTGCGTGTGTGTAGGAAACACAGTTCTTTTGTTCTGAGCACACTCACGTTTCCTGCCTTATTAGAGACTCTAGAAAGCAAAAGCGTGCTTCTTGCTCTAAAGCAGAGTGTGCTTCATGGATGATAACTGTGCTGTGTGTTTCCCTTCAGAAACGGAGTGAAATCCCAGGCTCTGTGTCTTCCTACAAGCAAGACTTCCTTTCAGGTAAACGCAGTCACTTTTCAGCTCAAACTAAGATACATCGTTCACTAAACTCACACGTTTCTCACTCTTAACTGAAAAGCATTGGAGGTTAGAGGACCTGTGGTTTGTATCCGTTTCAGAAGCACAGTTGAGCTAGATATGGTACGTGTGTGTAGGAAACACAGTTCTTTTGTTCTGAGCACACTCAAGTTTCCCACATTGTTAGAGACTCTAGAAATCAAGTGCGTGCTTCTTGCTCTAAAGCAGAGTGTGGTTCATGGAAGAGTACTGGGCTATTTGTTTCACTTCTGAAACAGAGTGAAATGCCAGGCTCTGTGGCTTCTTACAAGCCAGACTTCGTTTCAGGTAAACGCAGTCACTCTTCAGCTAAAACGAAGCAACATCGTTCAGTAAGCTCACACGTTTCTCACTGTTTACTGAAAAGCATTGGAGGTTAGAGGACCTGGGGTTTGTATCAATTTCAGAAGCAGAGTTGAACTAGATATGGTCCGTGTGTGGGAAACTCAGTTCTTTTGTTCTGAGCACACACACGTTTCCCGCCTTATTTGAGTCTCTAGAAAGTAAGAGCGTGCTTCTTACACTAAAGCAGAGTGTGGTTCATGGATGAGAACTGTGCTGTGTGTTTCCCTTCAGAAACGGAGTTAAATGCCAGGCTCTGTGTCTTCCTACAAGGAAGACTTCTTTACAGGTAAACACAGTCACATTTCAGTTCAAAGGAAACTACATCATTCACGAGCTAACACGTTTCTCACTCTTAAGTGAAAAGCATTGGATGTTAGAGGACCTATGGTTTGTATCAGTTTAAGAAGCAGAGTTGAACTATATATGGTGCGTGTGTGTAGGAAACACAGTTCTTTTTTTCTGAGCACACTCACGTTTCCTGCCTTATTAGAGACTCTAGAAAGCAAGAGCATGCTTCTTGCTCTAAAGCAGAGTGTGGTTCATGGAAGAGTACTGGGCTATTTGTTTCACTTCAGAAACAGAGTGAAATGCCAGACTCTGTGACTTCCTACAAGGAAGACTTCTTTTCAGGTAAACGCAGTCACTTTTCAGCTCAAACGAAGCTACATCGTTCATGAAACTCACACGTTTCTCACACTTAACTGAAAAGCATTGGTGGTTAGAGGACCTGATGTTTGTATCAGTTTAAGAATGAGAGTTGATCTAGATATAGTACGTGTGTGTATGAAACACAGTTCTTTTGTTCTGAGCACACTCAAGTTTCCCACCTTATTAGAGACTCTAGAAAGCAAGAGCATGTTTCTTGCTCTAAAGCAGAGTGTGGTTCATGGAAGAGTACTGGGCTATTTGTTTCACTTCAGAAACAGAGTGAAATGCCAGGCTCTGTGTCTTCCTACAAGCAAGACTTCTTTTCAGGTCAACACAGTCACATTTCAGTTCAAAGGAAACTACATCATTCACGAATCTCACACGTTTCTCATCTTAACTGAAAAGCATTGGATGTTAGAGGCCCTGTGGTTTGTATCCATTTCAGAAGCAGAGTTGAACTAGGTATGGTGCGTGTGTAGGAAACACAGTTCTTTTGTTCTGAGCACACTCTCGTTTCCTGCCTTATTGGATAATCTAGAAAGCAAGAGCATGCTTCTTGCTCTAAAGAAGAGTGTGGTTCATGGAAGAGTACTGGGCTATTTGTTTCATTTCAGAAACAGAGTGAAATGCCAGGCTCTGTGGCTTCTTACGAGCAAGATTTCGTTTCAGCTAAATGCAGTCACTTTTCAGCTAAAACGAAGCAACATCGTTCAGGAAGCTCACAAGTTTCTCACTCTTAACTGAAAAGCATTGGATGTTAGAGGACCTGATGTTTGTATCAGTTTAAGAAGCAGAGTTGAACTAGATATGGTGCGTGTGTGTAGGAAACACAGTTCTTTTGTTCTGAGCACACTCACGTTTCCTGCCTTATTAGAGACTATGGAAAGCAAGTGCGTGCTTCTTGCTCTGAAGCAGAGTGTTGTTCATGGATGAGAATTGTGCTGTGTGTTTCCCTTCAGAAACGGAAAGAAATGCCAGGCTCTGTGTCTTCCTACAAGCAAGACTACTTTTCAGGTAAATGCAGTCACTTTTCAGCTCAAACAAAGCTACATCGTACACGAAGCTCACACGTTTCTCACTCTTAACTGAAACGCATTGGATGTTAGAGGACCTGTGGTTTGTATCCGTTTCAGAAGCAGATTTGAACTAGATATGGTGCGTGTTTTAGGAAACACAGTTCTTTTGTTCTGAGCACACTCTCGTTTCCTGCCTTATTAGAGACTTTAGAATGCAAGAGCATGCTTCTTGCTCTAAAGCAATGTGTGGTTCATGGAAGAGTACTGGGCTATTTGTTTCACTTCAGAAACAGAGTGAAATGCCAGGCTCTGTGGCTTCTTACAAGCAGAATTTCGTTTCAGCTAAATGCAGTCACTTTTCAGCTAAAACGAAGCAACATCGTTCAGGAAGCTCACAAGTTTCTCACTCTTAACTGAAAAGCATTGGATGTTAGAGGACCTGATGTTTGTATCAGTTTAAGAAGCAGAGTTGAACTAGATATGGTGCGTGTGTGTAGGAAACACAGTTCTTTTGTTCTGAGCACACTCATGTTTCCTGCCTTATTAGAGACTATGGAAAGCAAGTGCGTGCTTCTTGCTCTGAAGCAGAGTGTGGTTCATGGATGAGAATTGTGCTGTGTGTTTCCCTTCAGAAACGGAATGAAATGCCAGGCTCTGTGTCTTCCTACAAGCAAGACTACTTTTCAGGTAAACGTAGTCACTTTTCAGCTCAAACAAAGCTACATCGTTCACGAAGCTCACATGTTACTCACTCTTAACTGAAAAGCATTGGATGTTAGAGGACCTGTGGTTTGTATCCGTTTCAGAAGCAGAGTTGAACTAGATATGGTGCGTGTTTTAGGAAACACAGTTCTTTTGTTCTGAGCCAACTCACGTTTCCCACCTTATTAGAGACTCTAGAAAGCAAGAGCATGCTTCTTGCTCTAAGGCAGAGTGTGGTTCATGGATGTGAACTGTGCTGTGTGTTTCCCTTCAGAAACAGAATGAAATGCCAGGCTCTGTGTCTTCCTACAAGCAAAACTTCGTTTCAGGTAAAAGCCCTCACTTTTAATCTCAAACGAAGCTACATCGTTCACGAAGCTCACACGTTCCTCACTCTTAACTGAAAAGCATTGGATGTTAGAGGACCTACGGTTTGTATCATTTTCAGAAGCACAGTTGAACTAGATATGGTGCGTGTGTGTAGGAAAAACAGTTCTTTTGTTCTGAGCACACTCTCATTTCCTGCCTTATAGGATAATCTAGAAAGCAAGAGCATGCTTCTTGCTCTAAAGCAGAGTGTGGTTCATGGAAGAGTACTGGGCTATTTGTTTCACTTCAGAAACAGAGTGAAATTCCAGGCTCTGTGGCTTCTTATAAGCAAGATTTCGTTTCAGCTAAATGCAGTCACTTTTCAGCTCAAACAAAGCTACATCGTTCACGAAGCTCACACGTTTCTCACTCTTAACTGAAAAGCATTGGATGTTAGAGGACCTGTGGTTTGTATCCGTTTCAGAAGCAGAGTTGAACTAGATATGGTGCGTGTTTTAGGAAACACAGTTCTTTTGTTCTGAGCACACTCTCGTTTCCTGCCTTATTAGAGACGCTAGAAAGCAAGAGTGTGCTTCTTGCTCTAAAGCAGAGTGTGGTTCATGGATGAGAACTGTGCTGTGTGTTTCTCTTCAGAAAGGGAATGAAATGCCAGGCTCTGTGTCTTCCTACAAGCAAGACTTCGTTTCAGGTAAACACAGTCACTTTTCAGCTCAAACTAAGCTACATCGTTCACTAAGCTCACACATTTCTCGCTCTGAACTGAAAAGCATTGGATGTTAGAAGACCTGTAATTTGTATCAGTTTCAAAAGCAAATTTGAACTAGATATGGTCCATGTGTGTAGGAAACACAGTTCTTTTATTCTGAGTACACTCACATTTCCCGCCTTAGAAGAGACTCTAGACAGCAAATGCATGCTTCTTGCTCTAAAGCAGAGTGTGGTTCATGGAAGAGTACTGGGCTATTTGTTTCACTTCAGAAACAGAGTGAAATGCCAGGCTCTGTGGCTTCTTACAAGCCAGACCTCGTTTCAAGTAAGCGCAGTCACTTTTCAGCTAAAACGAAGCAACATCCTTGACGAAGCTCACATGTTTCTCACTCTGAACTGAAAAGCATTGGAGGTTAGAGGACCTGATGTTTGTATCAGTTTAAGAAGCAGAGTTGAACTAGATATGGTACGTGTGTGTAGGAAACACAGTTCTATTGTTCTGAGCACACTCACATTTCCCACCTTATTAGAGACTCTAGAGAGCAAGGGCATGCTTCTTGCTCTTAAGCAGAGTGTGGTTCATGGATGAGAACTGTGCTGTGTGTTTCCCTTCAGAAACGGAATGAAATGCCAGGCTCTGAGTCTTCCTACAAGCAAGACTTCGTTTCAGGTAAACGCCCTCACTTTTCAGCTCAAACGAAGCTACATCGTTCACTAAGCTCACACGTTTCTCACTCTTAACTGAAAAGCATTGGATGTTAGAGGACCTATTGTTTGTATCAGTTTCAGAAGCAGAGTTGAACTAGATATGGTACGTTTGTGTAGGAAATACAGTTCTTTTTTTCTGTGCACACGAACGTTTCCTGCCTTATTAGAGACTTTAGAATGCAAGAGCATGCTTCTTGCTCTAAAGCAGAGTGTGGTTCATGGAAGAGTACTGGGCTATTTGTTTCACTTCAGAAACAGAGTGAAATGCCAGGCTCTGTTACTTCCTACAAGCAAGACTTCGTTTCAGGTAAACGCAGTCAGTTTTCAGCTAAAACGAAGCAACATCGTTCAGGAAGCTCACACGTTTCTCACTGTTAACTGAAAAGCATTGGATGTTAGAGGACCTGTGGTTTGTATCAGTTTCAGAAGCAAAGTTGAACTAGATATTGTCCATGTGTGTAGGAAACACAGTTCTTTTGTTCTGAGTACACTCACATTTCCCGCCTTAGAAGAGACTCTAGAAAGTAAAAGCATGCTTCTTGCTCTGAAGCAGAGTGTGGTTCATGGAAGAGTACTGGGCTATTTGTTTCACTTCAGAAACAGAGTGAAATGCCATGCTCTGTGGCTTCTTACAAGCCAGACTTCGTTTCAGGTAAACGCAGTCACTTTTCAGCTAAAACGAAGCAACATCTTGAAGAAGCTCACACGTTTCTCACTCTTAACTGAGAAGCATTGGATGTTAGAGGACCTGATGTTTGTATCAGTTTAAGAAGCAGAGTTGAACTAGATATGGTGCGTGAGTGTAGGAAACACAGTTCTTTTGTTCTGAGCACACTCACGTTTCCTGCCTTATTAGAGACTCAAGAAAGCAAGAGCGTGCTTCTTGCTCTAAAGCAGAGTGTGGTTCATGTATGAGAACTGTGCTGTGTGCTTCCCTTCAGAAACGGAATGAAATGCCAGGCTCTGTGTCTTCCTACAAGCAAGACTTCGTTTCAGGTAAACACAGTCACTTTTCAGCACAAACTAAGCTACATCGTTCACGAAGCTCACACGTTTCTCACTCTTAACTGAAAAGCATTGGATGGTAGAGAACCTATGGTTTGCATCAGTTTCAGAAGCAGAGTTGAACTAGATATAGTGCGTGTGTGTAGGATATACAATCCGTTTTCTGAGCACACTCAAGTTTATTGCCTTATTAGAGACTCTAGAAACCAAGAGCATGCTTCTTGCTCTAAAGCAGAGTGTGGTTCATGGAAGAGTACTGGGCTATTTGTTTCACTTCAGACACAGAGTGAAATGCCAGGCTCTGTGACTTCCTACATGCAAGTCTTCGTTTCAGGTAAACGCAGTCACTTTACAGCTAAAACGAAGCAACATCGTTCGGAAACTCATACGTTTCTCGCTCTGAACTGAAAAGCATTGGATGTTAGATGACCTGTGGATTTATCAGTTTCATAAGCAGAGTTGAACTAGATATGGTACGTGTGTGTAGGAAACACAGTTCATTTGTTCTGAGCACCCTCACGTTTCCCACCTTATTAGAGACTCTGGAAAGCAAGTGTGTGCTTCTTGCTCTAAAGCAGAGTGTGGTTCATGGAAGAATACTGGGGTATTTGTTTGACTTCAGAAACAGAGTGAAATGCAAGGCTCTGTGGCTTCTTACAAGCAAGACTTCGTTTCAGCTAAATGCAGTCACTTTTCAGCTAAAACGAAGCACCATCGTTCAGGAAGCTCACACGTTTCTCACTCTTAACTGAAAAGCATTGGATGTTAGAGGACCTGATGTTTGTATCAGTTTAAGAAGCAGAGTTGAACTAGATATGGTGCGTGTTTTAGGAAACACAGTTCTTTTGTTCTGAGCACACTCTCGTTTCCTGCCTTATTAGAGACTCTAGAAAGCAAGAGCGTGCTTCTTGCTCTAAAGCAGAGTGTGGCTCATGGATGAGAACTGTGCTGTGTGTTTCCCTTCAGAAACGGAATGAAATGCCAGGCTCTGTGTCTTCCTACAAGCAAGACTTCGTTTCAGGTAAACACAGTCACTTTTCAGCTCAAACTAAGCTACATCGTTCACTAAGCTCACACATTTCTCACTCTTAAATGAAAAGCATTGGATGTTAGAAGACCTGGGGTTTGTATCAGTTTCAGAAGCACAATTGTTCTAGATATGGTCCATGTGTGTAGGAAACACAGTTCTTTTGTTCTGAGTACACTCACATTTCCCGCCTTAGTAGAGACTCTAGAAAGCAAAAGCATGCTTCTTGCTCTAAAGCAGAGTGTGGTTCATGGAAGAGTACTGGGCTATTTGTTTCACTTCAGAAGCAGAGTGAAATGCCAGGCTCTGTGGCTTCTTACAAGCCAGACTTCGTTTCAGGTAAACGCAGTCACTTTTCAGCTAAAACGAAGCAACATCATTGACGAAGTTCACACGTTTCTCACTCTTAACTGAAAAGCATTGGAGGTTAGAGGACCTGATGTTTGTATCACTTTAAGAAGCAGAGTTGAACTAGATATGGTATGTGTGTGTAGGAAACACAGTTCTATTGTTCTGAGCACACTCACATTTCCCACCTTATTAGAGACTCTAGAAAGCAAGGGCATGCTTCTTGCTCTAAAGCAGAGTGTGGTTCATGGATGAGAACTGTGCTGTTTGTTTCCCTTCAGAAACGGAATGAAATGCCAGGCTCTGTGTCTTCGTACAAGCAAGACTTCGTTTCAGGTAAACGCCCTCACTTTTCAGCTCAAACGAAGCTACATCATTTACAAAGCTCACACGTTTCTCACTCTTAACTGAAAAGCATTGGATGTAAGAGGACCTATGGTTTGTATCAGTTTCAGAAGCAGAGTTGAACTAGATATGGTGAGTGTGTGTAGGAAACACAGTTCTTTTGTTCTGAGTACACTCACATTTCCCGCCTTAGAAGAGACTCTAGAAAGCAAAAGCATGCTTCTTGCTCTAAAGCAGAGTGTGGTTCATGGAAGAGTACTGGGCTATTTGTTTCACTTCAGAAACAGAGTGAAATGCCAGTCTCTGTGGCTTCTTACAAGCAAGACTTCGTTTCAGCTAAACACAATCACTTTTCACCTAAAACGAAGCAACATCGTTCACGAAGCTCACACGTTTCTCACTCTTAACTGAGAAGCATTGGATGTTAGATGACCTGTGGATTTATCAGTTTCAGAAGCAGAGTTGAACTAGATATGGTACGTGTGTGTAGGAAACACAGTTCATTTGTTCTGAGCACCCTCACGATTCCCACCTTATTAGAGACTCTGGAAAGCAAGTGTGTACTTCTTGCTCTAAAGCAGAGTGTGGTTCATGGATGAGAACTGTGCAGCGTGTTTCCCTTCAGAAACGGAATGAAATGCCAGGCTCTGTGTCTTCCTACAAGCAAGACTTTGTTTCAGGTAAACGCAGTCATTTTTCAGCTCAAACTAAGCTACATTGTTCATGAAGCTCACAGGTTTCTCACTCTTAACTGAAAAGCATTGGATGTTAGAGGACCTGTGGTTTGTATTCATTTCAGAAGCAGAGTTGAACTAGATATGGTGCGTGTGTGTAGGAAACACAGTTCTTTTGTTCTGAGCACACTCTCCTTTCCTGCCTTATTGGATAATCTAGAAAGCAAGAGCATGCTTCTTGCTCTAAAGCAGAGTGTGGTTCATGGAAGAGTACTGGGGTATTTGTTTCACTTCAGAAACAGAGTGAAAGGCCAGGCTCTGTGGCTTCTTACAAGCAAGACTTTGTTTCAGCTAAATGCAGTCACTTTTCAGCTAAAACAAAGCAACATCGTTCAGGAAGCTCACACGTTTCTCACTCTTAACTGAAGCATTGGATGTTAGAGGACCTGATGTTTGTATCAGTTTAAGAAGCAGAGTTGAACTAGATATGGTGCGTGTTTTAGGAAACACAGTTCTTTTGTTCTGAGCACACTCACGTTTCCTGCCTTATTAGAGACTCTAGAAAGCAAGAGCATGCTTCTTGCTCTAAAGCAGAGTGTTGTTCATGGAAGAGTACTGGGCTATTTGTTTCAGTTCAGAAACAGAGTGAAATGCCAGGCTCTTTGACTTCCTACAATCAAGACTTCGTTTCAGGAAAAGGCAGTCAATTTTCAGCTAAAAGGATGCAACATCGTTCAGGAAGCTCACACGTTTCTCACTGTTAACTGAAAAGCATTGGATGTTAGATGACCTGTGGATTTATCAGTTTCAGAAGCAGAGTTGAACTAGATATGGTACGTGTGTGTAAGAAACACAGTTCATTTGTTCTGAGCACACTCACGTTTCCCACCTTATTAGAGACTCTGGAAAGCAAGTGCGTGCTTCTTGCTCTAAAGCAGAGTGTGGTTCATGGATGAGAACTGTGCTGTGTGTTTCCCTACAGAAACGGATTGAAATGCCAGGCTCTGTGTCTTCCTACAAGCAAGACTACTTTTCAGGTAAACGCAGTCACTTTTCAGCTCAAACAAAACTACATCGTTCACGAAGCTCACACGTTTCTCAAGCTTAACTGAAAAGCATTGGATGTTAGTGGACCTACGGTTTGTATCAGTTTCAGAAGCACAGTAGAACTAGATATGGTGCGTGTGTGTAGGAAACACAGTTCTTTTTTTCTGAGCACACTCACGTTTCCTGCCTTATTGGATAATCTAGAAAGCAAGAGCATGCTTCTTGCTCTAAAGCAGAGTGTGGTTCATGGAAGAGTACTGGGCTATTTATTTCACTTCAGAAACAGAGTGAAATGCCAGTCTCTGTGACTTCCTACAAGGAAGACTTCGTTTCAGCTAAACGCCGTCACTTTTCAGCTAAAACGAAGCAACATCGTTCCGGACGCTCACACGTTTCTCACTGTCAACTGAAAAGCATTGGATGTTAGAGTACCTATGGTTTGTATCAGTTTCAGAAGCAGAGTTGAACTAGATATTGTGCGTGTGAGTAGGAAACACAGTTCTTTTGTTCTGAGTACACTCACCTTTCTTGCATTATTAGAGACTCTAGAAAGCAAGAGCGTGCTTCTTGCTCTAAAGCAGAGTGTGGTTCATGGAAGAGTACTGGGCTATTTGTTTCACTTCAGAAACAGAGTGAAATGCCAGGCTCTGTGTCTTCCTACAAGCAAGACTTCGTTTCAAGTAAACACAGTCAGTTTTCAGCTAAAACGAAGCAACATCGTTCAGGAAGCTCACACGTTTCTCACTGTTAACTGAAAAGCATTGGATGTTAGATGACCTGTGGATTTATCAGTTTCAGAAGCAGAGTTGAACTAGATATGGTATGTGTGTGTAAGAAACACAGTTCACTTGTTCTGAGCACACTCACGTTTCCCACCTTATTAGAGACTCTAGAAAGCAAGAGCATGCTTCTTGCTCTAAAGCAGAGTGTGGTTCATGGATGAGAACTGTGTTGTGTGTTTCACTTCAGAAACGGAGTGAAATCTCAGGCTCTGTGTCTTCCATCAAGCAAGACTTCGTTTCAGGTAAACGCAGTCATTTTTCAGCTCAAACTAAGCTACATCGATCACGAAGCTCACACGTTTCACACTCTTAACTGAAAAGCATTGGATGTTAGAGGACCTGTGGTTTGTATCTGTTTCAGAAGCAGAGTTGAACTAGATATGGTGCGTGTGTGTAGGAAACACAGTTCTTTTGTTCTGAGTACACTCACATTTCCCGCCTTAGTTGAGACTCTAGAAAGCAAAAGCATGCTTCTTGCTCTAAAGCAGAGTGTGGTTCATGGAAGAGTACTGGGCTATTTGTTTCACTTCAGAAACAGAATGAAATGCCAGGCTCTGTGGCTTCTTACAATCCAGACTTCGTTTCAGGTAAACGCAGTCACTTTTCGGCTAAAAGCAAGCAACATCGTTGACGAAGGTCACACGTTTCTCACTCTTAACTGAAAAGCATTTGAGTTTAGAGGACCTGATGTTTGTATCAGTTTAAGAAGCAGAGTTGAACTAGATATGGTACGTGTGTGTAGGAAACACAGTTCTATTGTTCTGAGCACACTCACATTTCCCACCTTATTAGAGACTCTAGAAAGCAAGGGCATACTTCTTGCTCTAAAGCAGAGTGTGGTTCATGGATGCGAACTGTGCTGTTTGTTTCCCTTCAGAAACGGAATGAAATGCCAGGCTCTGTGTCTTCCTACAAGCAAGACTTCGTTTCAGGTAAACGCCCTCACTTTTCAGCTCAAACGAAGCTACATCATTTACAAAGCTCACACGTTTCTCACTCTTAACTGAAAAGCATTGGATGTAAGAGGACCTATGGTTTGTATCAGTTTCAGAAGCAGAGTTGAACTAGATATGGTGCGTGTGTGTAGGAAACACAGTTCTTTTGTTCTGAGTACACTCACATTTCCCGCCTTAGAAGAGACTCTAGAAAGCAAAAGCATGCTTCTTGCTCTAAAGCAGAGTGTGGTTCATGGAAGAGTACTGGGCTATTTGTTTCACTTCAGAAAGAGAGTGAAATGCCAGTCTCTGTGGCTT
This sequence comes from Onychomys arenicola, assembly GCA_949786405.1. Classification (NCBI taxonomy): domain Eukaryota; kingdom Metazoa; phylum Chordata; class Mammalia; order Rodentia; family Cricetidae; genus Onychomys; species Onychomys arenicola. The sequence continues at coordinate 2,347,718 of CATKUM010000039.1, read as the reverse complement.
CTTACAAGCAAGACTTCGTTTCAGCTAAACGCAATCACTTTTCACCTAAAACGAAGCAACATCGTTCACGAAGCTCACACGTTTCTCACTCTTAACTGAGAAGCATTGGATGTTAGATGACCTGTGGATTTATCAGTTTCAGAAGCAGAGTTGAACTAGATATGGTACGTGTGTGTAGGAAACACAGTTCATTTGTTCTGAGCACCCTCACGTTTCCCACCTTATTAGAGACTCTGGAAAGCAAGTGTGTGCTTCTTGCTCTAAAGCAGAGTGTGGTTCATGGATGAGAACTGTGCAGCGTGTTTCCCTTCAGAAACGGAATGAAATGCCAGGCTCTGTGTCTTCCTACAAGCAAGACTACTTTTCAGGAAAAGGCAGTCAATTTTCAGCTAAAAGGATGCAACATCGTTCAGGAAGCTCACACGTTTCTCACTGTTAACTGAAAAGCATTGGATGTTAGATGACCTGTGGATTTATCAGTTTCAGAAGCAGAGTTGAACTAGATATGGTACGTGTGTGTAAGAAACACAGTTCATTTGTTCTGAGCACACTCACGTTTCCCGCCTTAGTTGAGACTCTAGAAAGCAAAAGCATGCTTCTTGCTCTAAAGCAGAGTGTGGTTCATGGAAGAGTACTGGGCTATTTGTTTCACTTCAGAAACAGAATGAAATGCCAGGCTCTGTGGCTTCTTACAATCCAGACTTCGTTTCAGGTAAACGCAGTCACTTTTCGGCTAAAAGCAAGCAACATCGTTGACGAAGGTCACACGTTCCTCACTCTTAACTGAAAAGCATTTGAGGTTAGAGGACCTGATGTTTGTATCAGTTTAAGAAGCAGAGTTGAACTAGATATGGTACGTGTGTGTAGGAAACACAGTTCTATTGTTCTGAGCACACTCACATTTCCCACCTTATTAGAGACTCTAGAAAGCAAGGGCATGCTTCTTGCTCTAAAGCAGAGTGTGGTTCATGGATGCGAACTGTGCTGTGTGTTTCCCTTCAGAAACGGAATGAAATGCCTGGCTCTATGTCTTCCTACAAGCAAGACTTCGTTTCAGGTAAACGCCCTCACTTTTCAGCTCAAACAAAGCTACATCATTCACAAAGCTCACACGTTTCTCACTCTTAACTGAAAAGCATTGGATGTTAAAGACCTATGGTTTGTATCAGTTTCAGAAGCAGAGTTGAACTAGATATGGTGCGTGTGTGTAGGAAATACAGTTCTTTTTTTCTGAGCACACGTACGTTTCCTGCCTTATTAGAGAATTTAGAATGCAAGAGCATGCTACTTGCTCTAAAGCAGAGTGTGGTTCATGGATGAGAACTGTGTTGTGTGTTTCACTTCAGAAACGGATTGAAATCTCAGGCTCTGTGTCTTCCATCAAGCAAGACTTCGTTTCAGGTAAACACAGTCATTTTTCAGCTCAAACTAAGCTACATCGTTCACGAAGCTCACACGTTTCTCACTCTTAACTGAAAAGCATTGGATGTTAGAGGACCTGTGGTTTGTATCCGTTTCAGAAGCAGAGTTGAACTAGATATGGTGCGTGTGTGTAGGAAACACAGTTCTTTTGTTTTGAGTACACTCACATTTCCCGCCTTAGTTGAGACTCTAGAAAGCAAAAGCATGCTTCTTGCTCTAAAGCAGAGTGTGGTCCATGGAAGAGTACTGGGCTATTTGTTTCACTTCAGAAACAGAATGAAATGCCAGGCTCTGTGGCTTCTTACAATCCAGACTTCGTTTCAGGTAAACGCAGTCACTTTTCAGCTAAAAGGAAGCAACATCGTTGACGAAGGTCACACGTTTCTCACTCTTAACTGAAAAGCATTGGAGGTAAGAGGACCTGATGTTTGTATCAGTTTAAGAAGCAGAGTTGAACTAGATATGGTACGTGTGTGTAGGAAACACAGTTCTATTGTTCTGAGCACACTCACATTTCCCACCTTATTAGAGACTCTAGAAAGAAAGGGCATGCTTCTTGTTCTAAAGCAGAGTGTGGTTCATGGATGCGAACTGTGCTGTGTGTTTCCCTTCAGAAACGGAATGAAATGCCAGGCTCTGTGTCTTCCTACAAGCAAGACTTCGTTTCAGGTAAACGACCTCACTTTTCAGCTCAAACAAAGCTACATCATTCACAAAGCTCACACGTTTCTCACTCTTAACTGAAAAGCATTGGATGTTAAAGACCTATGGTTTGTATCAGTTTCAGAAGCAGAGTTGAACTAGATATGGTGCGTGTGTGTAGGAAATACAGTTCTTTTTTTCTGAGCACACGTACGTTTCCTGCCTTATTAGAGACTTTAGAATGCAAGAGCATGCTACTTGCTCTAAAGCAGTGTGTGGTTCATGGAAGAGTACTGGGCTATTTGTTTCACTTCAGAAACAGAGTGAAATGCCAGGCTCTGTGACTTCCTACAAGCAAGACTTCTTTTCAGGTAAAAGCCCTCACTTTTAAACTCTAAGGAAGCTACATCGTTCACGAAGCTCACATGTTTCTCACTCTTAACTGAAAAGCATTGGATGTTAGAGGCCCTACGGTTTGTATGAGTTTCAGAAGCACAGTTGAACTAGAGATGGTGCGTGTGTGTAGGAAACACAGTTCTTTTTTTCTGAGCACACTCACGTTTCCTGCCTTATTAGAGACTCTAGAAAGCAAGAGCGTGCTACTTGCTCTAAAGCAGAGTGTGGTTCATGGATGAGAACTGTGCTGTTTGTTTCCCTTCAGAAACGGAATGAAATGCCAGGCTCTGTGTCTTCCTACAAGCAAGACTTCGTTTCAGGTAAACACAGTCACTTTTCAGCACAAACTAAGCTACATCGTTCACTAAGCTCACATATTTCTCGCTCTGAACTGAAAAGCATTGGATGTTAGAAGACCTGTGCTTTGTATCAGTTTTAGAAGCAAAGTTGAACTAGATATGGTCCATGTGTGTAGGAAACACAGTTCTTTTGTTCTGAGTACACTCACATTTCCCGCCTTAGAAGAGACTCTAGACAGCAAAAGCATGCTTCTTGCTCTAAAGCAGAGTGTGGTTCATGGAAGAGTACAGGGCTATTTGTTTCACTTCAGAAACAGAGTGAAATGCCAGGCTCTGTGTCTTCCTACAAGCAAGACTTCGTTTCAGGTAAACGCCCTCACTTTTTAGCTCAAACGAAGCTACATGGTTCACGAAGCTCACACGTTTCTCACTGTTAACTGAAAAGCATTGGATGTTAGATGACCTGTGGATTTATCAGTTTCAGAAGCAGAGTTGAACTAGATATGGTACGTGTGTGTAAGAAACACAGTTCATTTGTTCTGAGCACACACACATTTCCCACCTTATTAGAGACTCTGGAAAGCAAGTGCGTGCTTCTTGCTCTAAAGCAGAGTGTGGTTCATGGATGAGAACTGTGATGTGTGTTTCCCTACAGAAACGTAATGAAATGCCAGGCTCTGTGTCTTCCTACAAGCAAGAATTCATTTCAGGTAAACGCAGTCACTTTTCAGCTCAAACGAAGCTACATCGTTCCCGAAGTTCACACGTTTCTCACTCTTAACTAAAAAGCATTGGATGTTAGGGGACCTATGGTTTGTATCAGTTTCAGAAGCACAGTTGAACTAGATATGGTGCGTGTGTGTAGGAAACACAGTTCTTTTTTTCTGAGCACACTCACGTTTCCTGCCTTATTAGAGACTCTAGAAAGCAAGAGCATGCTTCTTGCTCTAAAGCAGATTGTGGTTCATGCAAGAGTAGTAGGCTATTTGTTTCACTTCAAAAACAGAATGAAGTGCCAGTCTCTGTGACTTCCTACAAGCAAGACTTCGTTTCAGGTAAACACAGTCAGTTTTCAGCTAAAACGAAGCAACAACGTTCAGGAAGCTCACACGTTTCCCACTGTTAACTGAAAAGCATTGGATGTTAGAGGACCTATGGTTTGTATCAGTTTCAGAAGCAGAGTTGAACTAGATATGGTGCGGGTGAGTAGGAAACACAGTTCTTTTGTTCTGAGCACACTCACCTTTCCTGCATTATTAGAGACTCTACAAAGCAAGAGCGTGCTTCTTGCTCTAAATCAGAGTGTGGTTCATGGATGAGAACTGTGCTGTGTGTTTCCCTTCAGAAACGGAATGAAATGCCAGGCTCTGTGCCTTCCTACAAGCAAGACTTCGTTTCAGGTAAACACAGTCACTTTTCAGCTCAAACTAAGCTACATCGTTCACTAAGCTCACACGTTTCTCGCTCTGAACTGAAAAGCATTGGATGTTAGAGGTCCTGTGGTTTGTATCAGTTTCAGAAGCAAAGTTGAACTACATATTGTCCATGTGTGTAGGAAACACAGTTCTTTTGTTCTGAGTACACTCACATTTCCCGCCTTAGAAGAGACTCTAGAAAGTAAAAGCATGCTTCTTGCTCTGAAGCAGAGTGTGGTTCATGGAAGAGTAATGGGCTATTTGTTTCACTTCAGAAACAGAGTGAAATGCCAGGCTCTGTGGCTTCTTACAAGCCAGACTTCGTTTCAGGTAAACGCAGTCACTTTTCAGCTCAAACGAAGCTACATCATTCATGAAGCTCACATGTTTCTTATTCTTAACTGAAAAGCATTGGATGTTAGAGGACCTATGGATTGTATCAGTTTCAGAAGCAGAGTTGAACTAGATATGGTGCGTGTGAGTTGGAAACACAGTTCTTTTGTTCTGAGCACACTCACCTTTCCTGAATTATTAGAGACTCTAGAAAGCAAGAGAATGTTTCTTGCTCTAAAGCAGAGTGTGGTTCATGGAAGAGTACTGGGCTATTTGTTTCCCTTCAGAAACAGAGTGAAATGCCAGTCTCTGTGGCTTCTTACAAGCAAGACTTCGTTTCAGCTAAACGCAATCACTTTTCACCTAAAACGAAGCAACATCGTTCACGAAGCTCACACGTTTCTCACTCTTAACTGAGAAGCATTGGATGTTAGAGGACCTTATGTTTGTATCAGTTTAAGAAGCAGAGTTGAACTAGATATGGTGCGTGAGTGTAGGAAACACAGTTCTTTTGTTCTGAGCACACTCACGTTTCCTGCCTTATTAGAGACTCAAGAAAGCAAGAGCGTGCTTCTTGCTCTAAAGCAGAGTGTGGTTCATGTATGAGAACTGTGCTGTGTGCTTCCCTTCAGAAACAGAATGAAATGCCAGGCTCTGTGTCTTCCTACAAGCAAGACTTCGTTTCAGGTAAACACTGTCACTTTTCAGCGCAAACTAAGCTACATCGTTCACGAAGCTCACACGTTTCTCACTCTTAACTGAAAAGCATTGGATGGTAGAGGACCTATGGTTTGCATCAGTTTCAGAAGCAGAGTTGAACTAGATATAGGGCGTGTGTGTAGGAAACACAATTCTTTTTCTGAGCACACTCAAGTTTCCTGCCTTATTAGAGACTCTAGAAACCAAGAGCATGCTTCTTGCTCTAAAGCAGAGTGTGGTTCATGGAAGAGTACTGGGCTATTTGTTTCACTTCAGAAACAGAGTGAAATGCCAGGCTCTGTGACTTCCTACATGCAAGTCTTCGTTTCAGGTAAACGCAGTCACTTTACAGCTAAAACGAAGCAACATCGTTCAGGAAACTCACATGTTTCTCGCTCTGAACTGAAAAGCATTGGATGTTAGATGACCTGTGGATTTATCAGTTTCAGAAGCAGAGTTGAATTAGATATGGTACGTGTGTGTAGGAAACACAGTTCATTTGTTCTGAGCACCCTCACGTTTCCCACCTTATTAGAGACTCTGGAAAGCAAGTGAGTGCTTCTTGCTCTAAAGCAGAGTGTGGTTCATGGATGAGAACTGTGCAGTGTGTTTCCCTTCAGAAACGGAATGAAATGCCAGGCTCTGTGTCTTCCTACAAGCAAGACTTTGTTTCAGGTAAATGCAGTCATTTTTCAGCTCAAACTAAGCTACATTGTTCACGAAGATCACACGTTTCTCACTCTTAACTGAAAAGCATTGGATGTTAGAGGACCTGTGGTTTGTATTCGTTTCAGAAGCAGAGTTGAACTAGATATGGTGCGTGTGTGTAGGAAACACAGTTCTTTTGTTCTGAGCACACTCTCGTTTCCTGCCTTATTGGATAATCTAGAAAGCAAGAGCATGCTTCTTGCTCTAAAGCAGAGTGTGGTTCATGGAAGAGTACTGGGGTATTTGTTTCACTTCAGAAACAGAGTGAAAGGCCAGGCTCTGTGGCTTCTTACAAGCAAGACTTCGTTTCAGCTAAATGCAGTCACTTTTCAGCTAAAACGAAGCAACATCGTTCAGGAAGCTCACACGTTTCTCACTCTTAACTGAAGCATTGGATGTTAGAGGACCTGATGTTTGTATCAGTTTAAGAAGCAGAGTTGAACTGGATATGGTGCGTGTTTTAGGAAACACAGTTCTTTTGTTCTGAGCACACTCACGTTTCCTGCCTTATTAGAGACTCTAGAAAGCAAGAGCATGCTTCTTGCTCTAAAGCAGAGTGTTGTTCATGGAAGAGTACTGGGCTATTTGTTTCAGTTCAGAAACAGAGTGAAATGCCAGGCTCTTTGACTTCCTACAATCAAGACTTCGTTTCAGGTAAAGGCAGTCAATTTTCAGCTAAAAGGATGCAACATCGTTCAGGAAGCTCACACGTTTCTCACTGTTAACTGAAAAGCATTGGATGTTAGATGACCTGTGGATTTATCAGTTTCAGAAGCAGAGTTGAACTAGATATGGTACGTGTGTGTAAGAAACACAGTTCATTTGTTCTGAGCACACTCACGTTTCCCACCTTATTAGAGACTCTGGAAAGCAAGTGCGTGCTTCTTGCTCTAAAGCAGAGTGTGGTTCATGGATGAGAAGTGTGCTGTGTGTTTCCCTACAGAAACGTAATAAAATGCCAGGCTCTGTGTCTTCCTACAAGCAAGACTACTTTTCAGGTAAACGCAGTCACTTTTCAGCTCAAACAAAGCTACATCGTTCACGAAGCTCACACGTTTCTCAAGCTTAAGTGAAAAGCATTGGATGTTAGTGGACCTACGGTTTGTATCAGTTTCAGAAGCACAGTTGAACTAGATATGGTGCGTGTGTGTAGGAAACACAGTTCTTTTTTTCTGAGCACACTCACGTTTCCTGCCTTATTAGAGACTTTAGAATGCAAGAGCATGCTACTTGTTCTAAAGCAGAGTGTGGTTCATGGATGAGAACTGTGTTGTGTGTTTCACTTCAGAAACGGATTGAAATCTCAGGCTCTGTATCTTCCATCAAGCAAGACTTCGTTTCAGGTAAACGCAGTCATTTTTCAGCTCAAACTAAGCTACATCGATCACGAAGCTCACACGTTTCTCACTCTTAACTGAAAAGCATTGGATGTTAGAGGACCTGTGGTTTGTATCCGTTTCAGAAGCAGAGTTGAACTAGATATGGTGCGTGTGTGTAGGAAACACAGTTCTTTTGTTCTGAGTGCACTCACATTTCCCGCCTTAGTTGAGACTCTAGAAAGCAAAAGCATGCTTCTTGCTCTAAAGCAGAGTGTGGTTCATGGAAGAGTACTGGGCTATTTGTTTCACTTCAGAAACAGAATGAAATGCCAGGCTCTGTGGCTTCTTACAATCCAGGATTCGTTTCCTGTAAACGCAGTCACTTTTCAGCTAAAAGGAAGCAACATCGTTGACGAAGGTCACACGTTTCTCACTGTTAACTGAAAAACATTGGATGTTAGATGACCTGTGGATTTATCAGTTTCAGAAGCAGAGTTGAACTAGATATGGTACGTGTGTGTAAGAAACACAGTTCATTTATTCTGAGCAAACACACATTTCCCACCTTATTAGAGACTCTGGAAAGCAAGTGCGTGCTTCTTGCTCTAAAGCAGAGTGTGGTTCATGGATGAGAACTGTGATGTCTGTTTCCCTACAGAAACGTAATGAAATGCCAGGCTCTGTGTCTTCCTACAAGCAAGAATTCATTTCAGGTAAAGGCAGTCACTTTTCAGCTCAAACGAAGCTACATCGTTCCCGAAGTTCACACGTTTCTCACTCTTAACTAAAAAGCATTGGATGTTAGGGGACCTACGGTTTGTATCAGTTTCAGAAGCACAGTTGAACTAGATATTGTGCGTGTGTGTAGGAAACACAGTTCTTTTTTTCTGAGCACACTCTCGTTTCCTGCCTTATTAGAGACTCTAGAAAGCAAGAGCATGCTTCTTGCTCTAAAGCAGATTGTGGTTCATGCAAGAGGAGTAGGCTATTTGTTTCACTTCAGAAACAGAATGAAGTGCCAGTCTCTGTGACTTCCTACAAGCAAGACTTCGTTTCAGGTAAACGCAGTCAGTTTTCATCTAAAACGAAGCAACAACGTTCAGGAAGCTCACACGTTTCTCACCTTTAACTGAAAAGCATTGGATGTTAGAGGACCTATGGTTTGTATCAGTTTCAGAAGCAGAGTTGAACTAGATATGGTACGTGTGTAGGAAACACAGTTCTTTTGTTCTGAGCACACTCACGTTTCCCACCTTATTAGAGACTCTAGAAAGCAAGTGTGTGCTTCTTGCTCTAAAGCAGAGTGTGGTTCATGGATGAGAACTGTGCTGTGTGTTTCCATTCAGGAACGGAATGAAATGCCAGGCTCTGTGTCTTCCTACAAGCAAGACTTCGTTTCAGGTAAACGCCGTCACTTTTTAGCTCAAACGAAGCTACATCGTTCACGAAGCTCACACGTTTCTCACTCTTAACTGAAAAGCATTGGATGTTAGAGGACCTGATGTTTCTATCAGTTAAAGAAGCAGAGTTGTACTAGATATGGTGCGTGTGTAGGAAACACAGTACTTTTGTTCTGAGCACACTCACTTTTCCAGCCTTATTAGAGACTCTAGAAAGCAAGAGCGTGCTTCTTGCTCTAAAGCAGAGTGTGCTTCATGGATGAGAAGTGTGCTGTGTGTTTCCCTTCAGAAACGGAGTGAAAACTCAGGCTCTGTGTTTTCAATCAAGCAAGACTTCGTTTCAGGTAAACGCAGTCATTTTTCAACTCAAACTAAGCTACATCGTTCACGAAGCTCACACGTTTCTTACTGTTATCTGAAAAGCATTGGATGTTAGAGGACCTGTGGTTTGTATCCGTTTCAGAAGTAGAGTTGAACTAGATATGGTACGTGTGTAGGAAACACAATTCTTTTGTTCTGAGCACACTCACGTTTCCCACCTTATTAGAGACTCTAGAAAGGAAGTGTGTTCTTCTTGCTCTAAAGCAGAGTGTGGTTCATGGATGAGAACTGTGCTGTGTGTTTCCATTCAGGAACGGAATGAAATGCCAGGCTCTGTGTCTTCCTACAAGCAAGACTTTGTTTCAGGTAAACGCCGTCACTTTTTAGCTCAAACGAAGCTACATCGTTCACGAAGCTCACACGTTTCTCACTCTTAACTGAAAAGCATTGGATGTTAGAGGACCTGATGTTTGTATCAGTTTCAGAAACATAGTTGTACTAGATATGGTGCGTGTGTAAGAAACACAGTTCTTTTGTTCTGAGCACACTCACGATTCCTGCCTTATTAGAGACTCTAGAAAGCAAGAGCGTGCTTCTTGCTCTAAAGCAGAGTGTGGTTCATGGATGAGAACTGTGCTGTGTGTTTCCCTTCAGAAACGGAGTGAAATCCCAGGCTCTGTTACTTCCTACAAGCAAGACTTTGTTTCAGGTAAACCCAGTCAATTTTCAGCTAAAACGAAGCAACATCGTTCAGTAAGGTCACAGGTTTCTCACTGTTAACTGGAAAGCATTGGATGTTAGAGGACCTGGGATTTGTATCAATTTCAGAAGCAGAGTTGAACTAGATATGGTCCGTGTGTGTAGGAAACTCAGTTCTTTTATTCTGAGCACATTCACGTTTCCCGCCTTATTAGATAGTCTAGAAAGTAAGAGCATGCTTCTTAAACTAAAGCAGAGTGTGGTTCATGAATGAGAACTGTGCTATGTCTTTCCCTTCAGAACCGGAATGAAATGCCAGGCTCTGTTACTTCCTACAAGGAAGACTTTGTTTCAGGTAAACCCAGTCAATTTTCAGCTAAAACGAAGCAACATCGTTCAGTAAGGTCACAGGTTTCTCACTGTTAACTGGAAAGCATTGGATGTTAGAGGACCTGGGATTTGTATCAGTTTAAGAAGCAGAGTTGTACTAGATATGGTCCATGTGTATAGGAAACACAGTTCTTTTTTTCTGAGTACACTCACATTTCATGCCTTAGTAGAGACTCTAGAAAGCAAGAGAATGCTTCTTGATCTAAAGCAGAGTGTGCTTCATGGATGAGAACTGTTCTGTGTGTTTCACTTCAGAAGCGGAATGAAATGCCATGCTCTGTGTATTCCTACAAGCAAGACTTCGTTTCAGGTAAATGCAGTCACTTTTCAGCTCAAACGAAGCAACATCGTTCACGAAGCTCACACGTTTCTCGCTCTTAACTGAAAAGCATTGGAGGTTAGAGGACCTGATGTTTGTATCAGTTTAAGAAGCAGAGTTGAACTAGATATGGTACGTGTGTGTAGGAAACACAGTTCTATTGTTCTGAGCCCACTCACGTTTCCCACCTTATTAGAGACTCTAGAAAGCAAGAGCATGCTTCCTGCACTAAAGCAGAGTGTGGTTCATGAATGAGAATTGTGCTGTGTGTTTCCCTTCAGAAACGGAATGACATGCCAGGCTCTGTGATTTCCTACAAGCAAGACTTCGTTTCAGTTTAACGCCCTCACTTTTCAGCTCAAAAGAAGCTACATCGTTCACGAAGCTCACACGTTTCTCACTCTTAACTGAAAAGTATTAGATGTTAGAGGACCTACGGTTTGTATCAGTTTCAGAAGCAGAGTTGAACTAGATATGGTGCGTGTGTGTAGGAAACACACTTCTTTTTTTCTGAGCACACTCACGTTTCCCACCTTAGTAGAGACTCTAGAAAGCAAGAGCATGCTTCTTGCTCTAAGCAGAGTGTGGTTCATGGAAGAGTACTGGGCTATTTATTTCACCTCAGAAACAGAGTGAAATGCCAGGCTCTGTGACTTCCTCCAAGCAAGACTTCGTTTCAGGTAAACACAGTCACTTTTCAGCTAAAACGAAGCAACATCGTTCAGGAAGCTCACACGTTTCTCACTGTTAACTGAAAAGCATTGGATGTTAGATGACCTGTGGTTTTTATCAGTTTCAGAATCAGAGTTGAACTAGATATGGTCCGTGTTTGTAGGAAACACAGTCCTTTTTTCTGAGCACACTCACGTTTCCTGCCTTATTAGAGACTCTAGAAAGCAAGAGCATGCTTCTTGCTCTAAAGCAGAGTGTGCTTCATGGAAGAGTACTGGGCTATTTGTTTCACTTCAGAAACAGAGTGAAATGCCAGGCTCTGTGACTTCCTACAAGCAAGACTTCGTTTCAGGTAAACACAGTCACTTTTCAGCTCAAACGAAGCTACATCGTTCACGAAGTTCACACGTTTCTCACTCTTAACTGAAAAGCCTTTGATGTTAGAGGACCTATGGTTTGTATCAGTTTTAGAAGCAGAGTTGAAGTAGATATAGTGCGTGTGTTGAGGAAACACAGTTCTTTGGTTGTGAGCACACTCTCGTTTTCTGCCTTATTGGATAATCTAGAAAGCAAGAGCATGCTTCTTGCTCTAAAGCAGATTGTGGTTCATGGAAGAGTACTGGGCTATTTGTTTCAGTTCAGAAACAGAGTGAAATGCCAGGCTCTGTGACTTCCTACAAGCAAGACTTCCTTTCAGGTAAACAGAGTCACTTTTCAGCTAAAACGAAGCAACATCGTTCAGGAAGCTCACATGTTTCTCACTGTTAACTGAAAAGCATTGGATGTTAGAGGACCTGGGGTTTGTATCAATTTCAGAAGCAGAGTTGAACAGATATGGTCCGTTTGTGTAGGAAACTCAGTTCTTTTGTTCTGAGCACACTCACGTTTCCCGCCTTATTAGAGACTCTAGAAAGTAAGAGCATGCTTCTTACACTAAAGCAGAGTGTGGTTCATGGATGAGAACTGTGCTATGTCTGTCCCTTCAGATCCGGAATGAAATGCCAGGCTATGTGCCTTCCTACAAGCAAGACTTCTTTTCAGGTAAACGCAGTCACTTTTCAGCTCAAACGAAGCTACATTGTTCACGAAGCTCACACGTTTCTCACTCTTAACTGAAAAGCATTGGATGTTAGAGGACCTATGGTTTGTATCAGTTTCAGAAGCAGAGTTGAACTAGATATGGTGCGTGTGTGTAGGAAACACAGTTCTTTTTTTCTGAGCACACTCACGTTTCCTGCATTATTAGAGACTCTAGAAAGCAAGAGCATACTTCTTGCTCTAAAGCAGAGTGTGGTTCATGGATGAGAACTGTTCTGTGTGTTTCCCTTCAGAAGCGGAATGAAATGCCAGGCTCTGTGTATTCCTACAAGCAAGATTACGTTTCAGGTAAACGCCCTCACTTTTCAGCTCAAATGAAGCTACGTCGTTCACGAAGCTCACACGTTTCTCACTCTTAACTGAAAAGCATTGGATGTTAGATGACCTGTGGTTTGTATCAATTTCAGAAGCAGAGTTGAACTAGATATGGTCCGTGTGTGTAGGATAATCACTTATTTTGTTCTGAGCACACTCACGTTTCCCGCCTTATTAGAAACTCTTCAAAGTAAGAGCGTGCTTCTTACACTAAACCAGAGTGTGGTTCATGGATGAGAACTGTGCTATGTCTTTCCCTTCAGAAACAGAGTGAAATGCCAGGCTCTGAGTCTTCCTACATGCAATACTTCTTTTCAGGTAAACACAGTTACATTTCAGTTCAAAGGAATCTACATCATTCACGAAGCTCACACGTTTCTCACTCTTAACTGAAAAGTATTGGATGTTAGAGGACCTGATGTTTGTATCAGTTTAAGAAGCAGAGTTGTACTAGATATGGTCCATGTGTATAGGACACACAGTTCTTTTGTTCTGAGTACACTCACATTTCACGCCTTAGTAGAGACTCTAGAAAGCAAAAGCATGCTTCTTGCTCTAAAGCAGAGTGTGGTTCATGGTAGAGTACTGGGCTATTTGTTTCACTTCAGAAACAGAGTGAAATGCCAGGTTCTGTGGCTTCTTACAAGCCAGACTTCGTTTCATGTAAACGCAGTCACTTTTCAGCTAAAACGAAGCAACATCGTTCACGAAGCTCACACGTTTCTCACTCTTAACTGAAAAGCATTGGAGGTTAGAGGACCTGATGTTTGTATCAGTTTAAGAAGCAGAGTTGAACTAGATATGGTACGTGTGTGTAGGAAACACAGTTCTTTTGTTCTGAGCACACTCACGTTTCCCACCTTATTAGAGACTCTAGAAAGCAAGAGCATGCTTCTTGCTCTAAAGCAGAGTGTGCTTCATGCATGAGAACTGTGCTGTGGGTTTCCCTTCAGAAACGGAATGACATGCCAGGCTCTGTGTCTTCCTATAAGCACGACTTCGTTTCAGGTAAACGCCCTCACTTTTCAGCTCAAATGATGCTACATCGTTCACGAAGCTAAAGCGTTTCTCACTCTTAACTGAAAAGCATTGGATGTTAGAGGACCTACGGTTTGTATCTGTTTCAGAAGCAGAGTTGAACTAGATATGGTACGTGTGTGTAGGAAACACAATTCTTTTGTTCTGAGCACACTCACGTTTCCCAACTTATTGAGACTCTAGAAAGCAAGTGCGTGCTTCTTGCTCTAAAGCAGAGTGTGGTTCATGGATGAGAACTGTGCTGTGTGTTTCTCTTCAGGAACGGAATGATATGCCAGGCTATGTGTCTTCCTACAAGCAAGACTTCTTTTCAGGTAAACGCAGTCACTTTTCAGCTCAAACTAAGCTACATCGTTCACGAAGCTCACATGTTTCTCACTCTTAACTGAAAAGCATTGGATGTTAGATGACCTTGGGTTTGTATCAATTTCAGATGCAGAGTTGAACTAGATATGGTCCGTGTGTGTAGGATAATCAGTTATTTTGTTCTGAGCACACTCACGTTTCCCGCCTTATTAGAAACTCTTAAAAGTAAGAGCGTGCTTCTTACACTAAACCAGAGTGTGGTTCATGGATGAGAACTGTGCTATGTCTTTCCCCTCAGAAACGGAGTGAAATGCCAGGCTCTGAGTCTTCCTACATGCAATCCTTCTTTTCAGGTAAACACAGTCACATTTCAGTTCAAAGGAATGTACATCATTCACGAAGCTCACACGTTTCTCACTCTTAACTGAAAAGCATTGGATGTTAGAGGACCTGATGTTTGTATCAGTTTAAGAAGCAGAGTTGTACTAGATATGGTCCTTGTATATAGGAAACACAGTTCTTTTGTTCTGAGTACACTCACATTTCACGCCTTAGTAGAGACTCTAGAAAGCAAGAGAATGCTTCTTGATCTAAAGCAGAGTGTGCTTCATGGATGAGAACTGTTCTGTGTGTTTCACTTCATAAGCGGAATGAAATGTCAGGCTCTGTGTATTCCTACAAGCGAGACTTCGTTTCAGGTAAACGCCCTCACTTTTCAGCTCAAACGAAGCAACATCCTTCACGAAGCTCACACGTTTCTCGCTCTTAACTGAAAAGCATTGGAGGTTAGAGGACCTGATGTTTGTATCAGTTTAAGAAGCAGAGTTGAACTAGATATGGTACGTGTGTGTAGGAAACACAGTACTTTTGTTCTGAGCCCACTCACGTTTCCTGCCTTATTAGAGACTCTAGAAAGCAAGAGCATGCTTCTTGCTCTAAGCAGAGTGTGGTTCATGGAAGAGTACTGGGCTATTTGTTTCACCTCAGAAACAGAGTGAAATGCTAGGCTCTGTGACTTCCTCCAAGCAAGACTTCGTTTCAGGTAAACACAGTCACTTTTCAGCTAAAACGAAGCAACATCGTTCAGGAAGCTCACACGTTTCTCACTGTTAACTGAAAAGCATTGGATGTTAGATGACCTGTGGTTTTTATCAGTTTCAGAAGCAGAGTTGAACTAGATATGGTCCGTGTATGTAGGAAACACAGTCCTTTTTTCTGAGCACACTCACGTTTCCTGCCTTATTAGAGACTCTAGAAACCAAGAGCATGCTTCTTGCTCTAAAGCAGAGTGTGGTTCATGGAAGAGTACTCGGCTATTTGTTTCACTTCAGAAACAGAGTGAAATGCCAGGCTCTGTGACTTCCTACAAGCAAGACTTCGTTTCAGGAAAACACAGTCACTTTTCAGCTCAAACGAAGCTACATCGTTCACGAAGCTCACACGTTTATCCCTGTTAACTGAAAAGCATTGGATGTTAGAGGACCTGTGGTTTGTATCCGTTTCAGAAGCAGAGTTGAATTAGATATGGTACGTGTGTGTAGGATACAGAGTTCTTTTGTTCTGAGCACACTCACGTTTCCCACCTTAATAGAGACTCTAGAAAGCAAGTGCGTGCTTCTTACTCTAAAGCAGAATGTGGTTCATGGATGAGAACTGTGCTGTGTGTTTCCATTCAGGAACAGAATGAAATGCCAGGCTCTGTGTCTTCCTACAAGCAAGACTTTGTTTCCGGTAAACGCAGTCACTTTTCAGCTCAAACGAAGCTACATCGTTCACGAAGCTCACACGTTTCTCACTCTTAACTGAAAAGCATTGGAAGTTAGAGGACCTAGGGTTTGTATCAGGTTCAGAAGCAGAGTTGAAGTAGATATGGTGCGTGTGTGTAGGAAACAGTTCTTTTGTTCTGAGCACACTCTCGTTTCCTGCCTTATTGGATAATCTAGAAAGCAAGAGCATGCTTCTTGCTCTAAAGCAGAGTGTGGTTCATGGAAGAGTACTGGGCTATTTGTTTCACTTCAGAAACGGAGTGAAATCCCAGGCTCTGTTACTTCGTACAAGCAAGACTTCTTTTCAGGTAAACGCAGTCATTTTCAGCTCAAACGAAGCTACATCGTTCACGAAGCTCACACGTTTCTCACTCTAACTGAAAAGCATTGGATGTTAGAGGTCCTATGGTTTGTATCAGTTTCAGAAGCAGAGTTGAACTAGATATGGTTCGTGTGTGTAGGAAACACAGTTCTTTTTTTCTGAGCACACTCACGTTTCCTGCATTATTAGAGACTCTAGAAAGCAAGAGCATGCTTCTTGCTCGAAAGCAGAGTGTGCTTCATGGATGAGAACTGTGCTGTGTGTTTCCCTTCAGAAACAGAGTGAAATTCCAGGCTCTGTCCTTCCTACAAGCAAGACTTCGTTTCAGGTAAACGCAGTCACTTTTCAGCTAAAACGAAGCAACATTGTTCAGGAAGCTCACACGTTTCTCACTGTTAACTGAAAAGCATTGGATGTTAGAGGACCTGGGGTTTGTATCAATTTCAGAAGCAGAGTTGAACAGATATGGTCCGTGTGTGTAGGAAACTCAGTTCTTTTGTTCTGAGCACACTCACGTTTCCCGCCTTATTAGAGACTCTAGAAAGTAAGAGCGTGCTTCTTACACTAAAGCAGAGTGTGGTTCACGGATGAGAACTGTGCTATGTCTTTCCCTTCAGAACCCAAATGAAATGCCAGGCTCTGTGCCTTCCTAAAAGCAAGACTTCTTTTCAGGTAAACGCAGTCACTTGTCAGCTCAAATGAAGCTACATTGTTCACGAAGCTCACACGTTTCTCACTCTTAACTGAAAAGCATTGGATGTTAGAGGACCTATGGTTTGTATCAGTTTCAGAAGCAGAGTTGAACTAGATATGGTGCGTGTGTGTAGGAAACACAGTTCTTTTTTTCTGAGCACACTCACGTTTCCTGCATTATTAGACACTCTAGAAAGCAAGAGCATGCTTCTTGCTCTAAAGCAGAGTGTGCTTCATGGATGAGAACTGTGCTATGTGTTTCCCTTCAGAAATGGAATGAAATGCCAGGCTCTGTCTCTTCCTACAAGCACGACTTCGTTTCAGGTAAACGCCCTCACTTTTCAGCTCAAATAATGCTACATCATTCACGAAGTTAAAGCGTTTCTCACTCTTAACTGAAAAGCATTGGATGTTAGAGGACCTACGGTTTGTATCAGTTTCAGAAGCAGAGTTGAACTAGATATGGTGCGTGTGTGTAGGAAACACAGTTCTTTTTTTCTGAGCACACTCACGTTTCCTGCCTTATTAGAGACTCTAGAAAGCAAGAGCATGCTTCTTGCTCTAAAGCAGAGTGTGGTTCATGGAAGAGTACTGGGCTATTTGTTTCACTTCAGAAACAGAGTGAAATGCCAGGCTCTGTGACTTCCTACAAGCAAGACTTCGTTTCAGTTAAACGCAGTCACTTTTCAGCTAAAATAAAGCAACATCGTTCAGGAAGCTCACACGTTTCTCACTGTTAACTGAAAAGCATTGCATGTTAGAGGACCTGGGGTTTGTATCAATTTCAGAAGCAGAGTTGAACTAGATGTGGTCCGTGTGTGTAGGAAACTCAGTTCTTTTATTCTGAGCACACTCACGTTTCCTGCCTTATTAGAGACTCTAGAAACCAAGAGCATGCTTCTTGCTCTAAAGCAGAGTGTGGTTCATGGAAGAGTACTGGGCTATTTGTTTCACTTCAGAAACAGAGTGAAATGCCAGGCCCTGTGACTTCCTACAAGCAAGACTTCGTTTCAGGTAAACGCAGTCAGTTTTCAGCTAAAACGAAGCAACATCGTTCAGGAAGCTCACACGTTTCTCACTGTTAACTGAAAAGCATTGGATGTTAGATGACCTGTGGTTTTTATCAGTTTCAGAAGCAGAGTTGAACTAGATATGGTACGTGTGTGTAGGAAAGACAGTTCATTTGTTCTGAGCACACTCACGTTTCCCACATTATTAGAGATTCTGGAAAGCAATTGCGTGCTTCTTGCTCTAAAGCAGAGTGTGGTTCATGGATGAGAACTGTGCTGTGTGTTTCTCTTCAGGAACGGAATGATATGCCAGGCTATGTGTCTTCCTACAAGCAAGACTTCTTTTTAGGTAAACGCAGTCACTTTTCAGCTCAAACTAAGCTACATCGTTCACGAAGCTCACATGTTTCTCACTCTTAACTGAAAAGCATTGGATGTTAGATGACCTTGGGTTTGTATCAATTTCAGATGCAGAGTTGAACTAGATATGGTCCGTGTGTGTAGGATAATCAGTTATTTTGTTCTGAGCACACTCACGTTTCCCGCCTTATTAGAAACTCTTCAAAGTAAGAGCGTGCTTCTTACACTAAACCAGAGTGTGGTTCATGGATGAGAACTGTGCTATGTCTTTCCCCTCAGAAACGGGGTGAAATGCCAGGCTCTGAGTCTTCCTACATGCAATCCTTCTTTTCAGGTAAACACAGTCACATTTCAGTTCAAAGGAATGTACATCATTCACGAAGCTCACACGTTTCTCACTCTTAACTGAAAAGCATTGGATGTTAGAGGACCTGATGTTTGTATCAGTTTAAGAAGCAGAGTTGTACTAGATATGGTCCTTGTATATAGGAAACACAGTTCTTTTGTTCTGAGTACACTCACATTTCACACCTTAGTAGAGACTCTAGAAAGCAAGAGAATGCTTCTTGATCTAAAGCAGAGTGTGCTTCATGGATGAGAACTGTTCTGTGTGTTTCACTTCAGAAGCGGAATGAAATGCCAGGCTCTGTGTATTCCTACAAGCGAGACTTCGTTTCAGGTAAACGCCCTCACTTTTCAGCTCAAACGAAGCAACATCCTTCACGAAGCTCACACGTTTCTCGCTCTTAACTGAAAAGCATTGGAGGTTAGAGGACCTGATGTTTGTATCAGTTTAAGAAGCAGAGTTGAACTAGATATGGTACGTGTGTGTAGGAAACACAGTACTTTTGTTCTGAGCCCACTCACGTTTCCTGCCTTATTAGAGACTCTAGAAAGCAAGAGCATGCTTCTTGCTCTAAGCAGAGTGTGGTTCATGGAAGAGTACTGGGCTATTTGTTTCACCTCAGAAACAGAGTGAAATGCTAGGCTCTGTGACTTCCTCCAAGCAAGACTTCGTTTCAGGTAAACACAGTCACTTTTCAGCTAAAACGAAGCAACATCGTTCAGGAAGCTCACACGTTTCTCACTGTTAACTGAAAAGCATTGGATGTTAGATGACCTGTGGTTTTTATCAGTTTCAGAAGCAGAGTTGAACTAGATATGGTCCGTGTATGTAGGAAACACAGTCCTTTTTTCTGAGCACACTCACGTTTCCTGCCTTATTAGAGACTCTAGAAACCAAGAGCATGCTTCTTGCTCTAAAGCAGAGTGTGGTTCATGGAAGAGTACTCGGCTATTTGTTTCACTTCAGAAACAGAGTGAAATGCCAGGCTCTGTGACTTCCTACAAGCAAGACTTCGTTTCAGGAAAACACAGTCACTTTTCAGCTCAAACGAAGCTACATCGTTCACGAAGCTCACACGTTTATCCCTGTTAACTGAAAAGCATTGGATGTTAGAGGACCTGTGGTTTGTATCCGTTTCAGAAGCAGAGTTGAATTAGATATGGTACGTGTGTGTAGGATACAGAGTTCTTTTGTTCTGAGCACACTCACGTTTCCCACCTTAATAGAGACTCTAGAAAGCAAGTGCGTGCTTCTTACTCTAAAGCAGAATGTGGTTCATGGATGAGAACTGTGCTGTGTGTTTCCATTCAGGAACAGAATGAAATGCCAGGCTCTGTGTCTTCCTACAAGCAAGACTTTGTTTCCGGTAAACGCAGTCACTTTTCAGCTCAAACGAAGCTACATCGTTCACGAAGCTCACACGTTTCTCACTCTTAACTGAAAAGCATTGGAAGTTAGAGGACCTAGGGTTTGTATCAGGTTCAGAAGCAGAGTTGAAGTAGATATGGTGCGTGTGTGTAGGAAACAGTTCTTTTGTTCTGAGCACACTCTCGTTTCCTGCCTTATTGGATAATCTAGAAAGCAAGAGCATGCTTCTTGCTCTAAAGCAGAGTGTGGTTCATGGAAGAGTACTGGGCTATTTGTTTCACTTCAGAAACGGAGTGAAATCCCAGGCTCTGTTACTTCGTACAAGCAAGACTTCTTTTCAGGTAAACGCAGTCATTTTCAGCTCAAACGAAGCTACATCGTTCACGAAGCTCACACGTTTCTCACTCTAACTGAAAAGCATTGGATGTTAGAGGTCCTATGGTTTGTATCAGTTTCAGAAGCAGAGTTGAACTAGATATGGTTCGTGTGTGTAGGAAACACAGTTCTTTTTTTCTGAGCACACTCACGTTTCCTGCATTATTAGAGACTCTAGAAAGCAAGAGCATGCTTCTTGCTCGAAAGCAGAGTGTGCTTCATGGATGAGAACTGTGCTGTGTGTTTCCCTTCAGAAACAGAGTGAAATGCCAGGCTCTGTGACTTCCTACAAGCAAGACTTCGTTTCAGGTAAACGCAGTCACTTTTCAGCTAAAACGAAGCAACATTGTTCAGGAAGCTCACACGTTTCTCACTGTTAACTGAAAAGCATTGGATGTTAGAGGACCTGGGGTTTGTATCAATTTCAGAAGCAGAGTTGAACAGATATGGTCCGTGTGTGTAGGAAACTCAGTTCTTTTGTTCTGAGCACACTCACGTTTCCCGCCTTATTAGAGACTCTAGAAAGTAAGAGCGTGCTTCTTACACTAAAGCAGAGTGTGGTTCACGGATGAGAACTGTGCTATGTCTTTCCCTTCAGAACCCAAATGAAATGCCAGGCTCTGTGCCTTCCTAAAAGCAAGACTTCTTTTCAGGTAAACGCAGTCACTTGTCAGCTCAAATGAAGCTACATTGTTCACGAAGCTCACACGTTTCTCACTCTTAACTGAAAAGCATTGGATGTTAGAGGACCTATGGTTTGTATCAGTTTCAGAAGCAGAGTTGAACTAGATATGGTGCGTGTGTGTAGGAAACACAGTTCTTTTTTTCTGAGCACACTCACGTTTCCTGCATTATTAGACACTCTAGAAAGCAAGAGCATGCTTCTTGCTCTAAAGCAGAGTGTGCTTCATGGATGAGAACTGTGCTATGTGTTTCCCTTCAGAAATGGAATGAAATGCCAGGCTCTGTCTCTTCCTACAAGCACGACTTCGTTTCAGGTAAACGCCCTCACTTTTCAGCTCAAATAATGCTACATCATTCACGAAGTTAAAGCGTTTCTCACTCTTAACTGAAAAGCATTGGATGTTAGAGGACCTACGGTTTGTATCAGTTTTAGAAGCAGAGTTGAACTAGATATGGTGCGTGTGTGTAGGAAACACAGTTCTTTTTTTCTGAGCACACTCACGTTTCCTGCCTTATTAGAGACTCTAGAAAGCAAGAGCATGCTTCTTGCTCTAAAGCAGAGTGTGGTTCATGGAAGAGTACTCGGCTATTTGTTTCACTTCAGAAACAGAGTGAAATGCCAGGCTCTGTGACTTCCTACAAGCAAGACTTCGTTTCAGGAAAACACAGTCACTTTTCAGCTCAAACGAAGCTACATCGTTCACGAAGCTCACACGTTTATCCCTGTTAACTGAAAAGCATTGGATGTTAGATGACCTGTGGTTTGTATCCGTTTCAGAAGCAGAGTTGAATTAGATATGGTATGTGTGTGTAGGATACAGAGTTCTTTTGTTCTGAGCACACTCACGTTTCCCACCTTAATAGAGACTCTAGAAAGCAAGTGCGTGCTTCTTACTCTAAAGCAGAATGTGGTTCATGGATGAGAACTGTGCTGTGTGTTTCCATTCAGGAACAGAATGAAATGCCAGGCTCTGTGTCTTCCTACAAGCAAGACTTTGTTTCCGGTAAACGCAGTCACTTTTCAGCTCAAACGAAGCTACATCGTTCACGAAGCTCACACGTTTCTCACTCTTAACTGAAAAGCATTGGAAGTTAGAGGACCTAGGGTTTGTATCAGGTTCAGAAGCAGAGTTGAAGTAGATATGGTGCGTGTGTGTAGGAAACAGTTCTTTTGTTCTGAGCACACTCTCATTTCCTGCCTTATTGGATAATCTAGAAAGCAAGAGCATGCTTCTTGCTCTAAAGCAGAGTGTGGTTCAAGGAAGAGTACTGGGCTATTTGTTTCAGTTCAGAAACGGAGTGAAATCCCAGGCTCTGTTACTTCGTACAAGCAAGATTTCTTTTCAGGTAAACGCAGTCATTTTCAGCTCAAACGAAGCTACATCGTTCACGAAGCTCACACGTTTCTCACTCTAACTGAAAAGCATTGGATGTTAGAGGTCCTATGGTTTGTATCAGTTTCAGAAGCAGAGTTGAACTAGATATGGTTCGTGTGTGTAGGAAACACAGTTCTTTTTTTCTGAGCACACTCACGTTTCCTGCATTATTAGAGACTCTAGAAAGCAAGAGCATGCTTCTTGCTCGAAAGCAGAGTGTGCTTCATGGATGAGAACTGTGCTGTGTGTTTCCCTTCAGAAACAGAGTGAAATGCCAGGCTCTGTGACTTCCTACAAGCAAGACTTCGTTTCAGGTAAACGCAGTCACTTTTCAGCTAAAACGAAGCAACATTGTTCAGGAAGCTCACACGTTTCTCACTGTTAACTGAAAAGCATTGGATGTTAGAGGACCTGGGGTTTGTATCAATTTCAGAAGCAGAGTTGAACAGATATGGTCCGTGTGTGTAGGAAACTCAGTTCTTTTGTTCTGAGCACACTCACGTTTCCCGCCTTATTAGAGACTCTAGAAAGTAAGAGCGTGCTTCTTACACTAAAGCAGAGTGTGGTTCACGGATGAGAACTGTGCTATGTCTTTCCCTTCAGAACCCAAATGAAATGCCAGGCTCTGTGCCTTCCTAAAAGCAAGACTTCTTTTCAGGTAAACGCAGTCACTTGTCAGCTCAAATGAAGCTACATTGTTCACGAAGCTCACACGTTTCTCACTCTTAACTGAAAAGCATTGGATGTTAGAGGACCTATGGTTTGTATCAGTTTCAGAAGCAGAGTTGAACTAGATATGGTGCGTGTGTGTAGGAAACACAGTTCTTTTTTTCTGAGCACACTCACGTTTCCCGCATTATTAGACACTCTAGAAAGCAAGAGCATGCTTCTTGCTCTAAAGCAGAGTGTGCTTCATGGATGAGAACTGTGCTGTGTGTTTCCCTTCAGAAATGGAATGAAATGCCAGGCTCTGTCTCTTCCTACAAGCACGACTTCGTTTCAGGTAAACGCCCTCACTTTTCAGCTCAAATAATGCTACATCATTCACGAAGTTAAAGCGTTTCTCACTCTTAACTGAAAAGCATTGGATGTTAGAGGACCTACGGTTTGTATCAGTTTCAGAAGCAGAGTTGAACTAGATATGGTGCGTGTGTGTAGGAAACACAGTTCTTTTTTTCTGAGCACACTCACGTTTCCTGCCTTATTAGAGACTCTAGAAAGCAAGAGCATGCTTCTTGCTCTAAAGCAGAGTGTGGTTCATGGAAGAGTACTGGGCTATTTGTTTCACTTCAGAAACAGAGTGAAATGCCAGGCTCTGTGACTTCCTACAAGCAAGACTTCGTTTCAGTTAAACGCAGTCACTTTTCAGCTAAAATAAAGCAACATCGTTCAGGAAGCTCACACGTTTCTCACTGTTAACTGAAAAGCATTGCATGTTAGAGGACCTGGGGTTTGTATCAATTTCAGAAGCAGAGTTGAACTAGATGTGGTCCGTGTGTGTAGGAAACTCAGTTCTTTTATTCTGAGCACACTCACGTTTCCCGCCTTATTAGAGAATCTAGAAAGTAAGAGCGTGCTTCTTGCTCTAAAGCAGAGTGTGGTTCATGAATGAGAACTGTGCTATGTCTTTCCCTTCAGAACCGGAATGAAATGCCAGGCTCTGTGTCTTCCTACAAGCAAGACTTCGTTTCAGGTTAACGCCCTCACTTTTCAACTCAAACGAAACTACATCGTTCACGAAGCTCACACGTTTCTCACTCTTAACTGAAAAGCATTGGATGTTAGATGACCCGTGGTTTTTATCAGTTTCCGATGCAGAGTTGAACTAGATATGGTCCGTGTGTGTAGGAAACACAGTTCTTTTTTTCTGAGCACACTCACGTTTCCTGCCTTATTAGAGACTCTAGAAACCAAGAGCATGCTTCTTGCTCTAAAGCAGAGTGTGGTTCATGGAAGAGTACTGGGCTATTTGTTTCACTTCAGAAACAGAGTGAAATGCCAGGCCCTGTGACTTCCTACAAGCAAGACTTCGTTTCAGGTAAACGCAGTCAGTTTTCAGCTAAAACGAAGCAACATCGTTCAGGAAGCTCACACGTTTCTCACTGTTAACTGAAAAGCATTGGATGTTAGATGACCTGTGGTTTTTATCAGTTTCAGAAGCAGAGTTGAACTAGATATGGTACGTGTGTGTAGGAAACACAGTTCATTTGTTCTGAGCACACTCACGTTTCCCACATTATTAGAGATTCTGGAAAGCAATTGCGTGCTTCTTGCTCTAAAGCAGAGTGTGGTTCATGGATTAGAACTGTGCTGTGTGTTTCCCTTCAGAAACGGAATGAAATGCCAGGCTCTCTGTCTTCCTACAAGCAAGACTTCTTTTCAGGTAAATGCAGTCACTTTGCAGCTCAAACGAAGCTACATCGTTCACGAAGCTCACACGTTTCTCACTCTTAACTGAAAAGCATTGGATGTTAGAGGACCTGTGGTTTGTATCTGATTCAGAAGCAGAGTTGAATTAGATATGGTATGTGTGTAGGATACAGAGTTCTTTTGTTTTGAGCACACTCACGTTTCCCACCTTACTAGAGACTCTAGAAAGCAAGTGCGTGCTTCTTGCTCTAAAGCAGAGTGTGGTTCATGGATGAGAACTGTGCTGTGTGTTTCCATTCAGGAACAGAATGAAATGCCAGGCTCTGTGTCTTCCTACAAGCAAGACTTTGTTTCAGGTAAACGCAGTCACTTTTCAGCTCAAACGAAGCTACATCGTTCACGAAGCTCACACGTTTCTCACTCTTAACTGAAAAGCATCGGATGTTAGAGGACCTATGGTTTGTATCAGTTTCAGAAGCAGAGTTGAAGTAGATATGTTGCGTGTGTGTAGGAAACACAGTTCTTTTGTTCTGAGCACACTCTCGTTTCCTGCCATATTGGATAATCTAGAAAGCAAGAGCATGCTTCTTGCTCTAAAGCAGAGTGTGGTTCATGGAAGAGTACTGGGCTATTTGTTTCACTTCAGAAACAGAGTGAAATGCCAGGCTCTGTGACTTCATACAAGCAAGACTTCGTTTCAGGTAAACGCAGTCAGTTTTCTGCTAAAACGAAGCAACATCGTTCAGGAAGCTCACACGTGTATCCCTGTTAACTGAAAAGCATTGGATGTTAGATGACCTGTGGTTTTTATCAGTTTCAGAACCAGAGTTGAACTAGATATGGTACGTGTGTGTAGGAAATACAGCTCATTTTTTCTGAGCACACTCACGTTTCCCACCTTATTAGAGATTCTGGAAAGCAAGTGTGTGCTTCTTGCTCTAAAGCAGAGTGTGGTTCATGGATGAGAACTGTGCTGTGTGTTTCCCTTCAGAAACGGAATGAAATGCCAGGCTCTGTGTCTTCCTACAAGCAAGACTTCTTTTCAGGTAAATGTAGTCACTTTTCAGCTCAAACGAAGCTACATCGTTCACGAAGCTCACACATTTCTCACTCTTAACTGAAAAGCATTGGATGTTAGAGGACCTGTGGTTTGTATCCATTTCAGAAGCAGAGTTGAATTAGATATCGTACGTGTGTGTAGGAAACAGAGTTCTTTTGTTCTGAGCACACTCACGTTTCCCACCTTATTAGAGACTCTAGAAATCAAGTGCGTGCTTCTTACTCTAAAGCAGAGTGTGGTTCATGGATGAGAACTGTGCTGTGTGTTTCCCTTCAGAAACGGAGTGAAATCCCAGGCTCTGTTACTTCCTACAAGCAAGACTTCTTTTCAGGTAAACGCAGTCATTTTCAGCTCAAACGAAGCTACATCGTTCACGAAGCTCACACGTTTCTCACTCTTAACTGAAAAGCATTGGATGTTAGAGGACCTATGGTTTGTATCAGTTTCAGAAGCAGAGTTGAACTAGATATGGTGCGTGTGTGTAGGAAACACAGTTCTTTTTTTCTGAGCACACTCATGTTTCCTGCATTATTAGAGACTTTAGAAAGCAAGAGCATGCTTCTTGCACTAAAGCAGAGTGTGCTTCATGGATGAGAACTGTGTTGTGTGTTTCCCTTCAGAAAAGGATAGAAATGCCAGGCTCTGTGTCTTCCTACAAGCAAGACTTCGTTTCAGGTAAACGTCCTCACTTTTCAGCTCAAACGAAGCTACATCGTTCACGAAGCTCACACATTTCTCACCCTTAACTGAAAAGCATTGGATGTTAGAGGACCTACGGTTTGTATCAGTTTCAGAAGCAGAGGTGAACTAGATATGGTGCGTGTGTGTAGGAAACACAGTTCTTTTTTTCTGAGCACACTCACGTTTCCTGCCTTTTTAGAGACTCTAGAAACCAAGAGCATGCTTCTTGCTCTAAAGCAGAGTGTGGTTCATTGAAGAGTACTGGGCTATTTCTTTCACCTCAGAAACAGAGTGAAATGCCAGGCTCTGTGACTTCCTCCAAGCAAGACTTCGTTTCAGGTAAACACAGTCACTTTTCAGCTAAAACGAAGGAACTTCGTTCAGTAAGCTCACACGTTTCTCACTGTTAACTGAAAAGCATTGGATGTTAGATGACCCGTGGTTTTTATCAGTTTCAGAAGCAGAGTTGAACAAGATATGGTCCGTGTGTGTAGGAAACACAGTTCTTTTTTTCTGAGCACACTCACGTTTCCTGCCTTATTAGAGACTCTAGAAACCAAGAGCATGCTTCTTGCTCTAAAGCAGAGTGTGGTTCATGGAAGAGTACTGGGCTATTTGTTTCACTTCAGAAACAGAGTGAAATGCCAGGCTCTGTGACTTCCTACAAGCAAGACTTCGTTTCAGGTAAACGCATTCAGTTTTCAGCTAAAACGAAGCAACATCGTTCACGAAGCTCACACGTTTATCCCTGTTAACTGAAAAGCATTGGATGTTAGATGACCTGTGGTTTTTATCAGTTTCAGAGGGAGAGTTGAACTAGATATGGTACGTGTGTGTAGGAAACACAGTTCATTTGTTCTGAGCACACTCACGTTTCCCACCTTATTAGAGATTCTGGAAAGCAAGTGCGTGCTTCTTGCTCTAAAGCAGAGTGTGGTTCATGGATGAGAACTGTGCTGTGTGTTTCCCTTCAGAAACGGAATGAAATGCCAGGCTCTGTGTCTTCCTACAAGCAAGACTTCTTTTCAGGTAAATGCAGTCACTTTTCAGCTCAAACGAAGCTACATCGTTCACGAAGCTCACACGTTTCTCACTCTTAACTGAAAAGCATTGGATGTTAGAGGACCTGTGGTTTGTATCCGATTCAGAAGCAGAGTTGAATTAGATATGGTACGTGTGTGTAGGATACAGAGTTCTTTTGTTCTGAGAACACTCACATTTCCCACCTTATTAGAGACTCTTTGAAGCAAGTGCGTGCTTCTTGCTCTAAAGCAGAGTGTGGTTCATGGATGAGAACTGTGCTGTGTGTTTCCCTTCAGAAACAGAGTGAAATGCCAGGCTCTGTGACTTCCTACAAGCAAGACTTCGTTTCAGGTAAACGCAGTCACTTTTCAGCTAAAACGAAGCAACATTGTTCAGGAAGCTCACACGTTTCTCACTGTTAACTGAAAAGCATTGGATGTTAGAGGACCTGGGGTTTGTATCAATTTCAGAAGCAGAGTTGAACAGATATGGTCCGTGTGTGTAGGAAACTCAGTTCTTTTGTTCTGAGCACACTCACGTTTCCCGCCTTATTAGAGACTCTAGAAAGTAAGAGCGTGCTTCTTACACTAAAGCAGAGTGTGGTTCACGGATGAGAACTGTGCTATGTCTTTCCCTTCAGAACCCAAATGAAATGCCAGGCTCTGTGCCTTCCTAAAAGCAAGACTTCTTTTCAGGTAAACGCAGTCACTTGTCAGCTCAAATGAAGCTACATTGTTCACGAAGCTCACACGTTTCTCACTCTTAACTGAAAAGCATTGGATGTTAGAGGACCTATGGTTTGTATCAGTTTCAGAAGCAGAGTTGAACTAGATATGGTGCGTGTGTGTAGGAAACACAGTTCTTTTTTTCTGAGCACACTCACGTTTCCTGCATTATTAGACACTCTAGAAAGCAAGAGCATGCTTCTTGCTCTAAAGCAGAGTGTGCTTCATGGATGAGAACTGTGCTATGTGTTTCCCTTCAGAAATGGAATGAAATGCCAGGCTCTGTCTCTTCCTACAAGCACGACTTCGTTTCAGGTAAACGCCCTCACTTTTCAGCTCAAATAATGCTACATCATTCACGAAGTTAAAGCGTTTCTCACTCTTAACTGAAAAGCATTGGATGTTAGAGGACCTACGGTTTGTATCAGTTTCAGAAGCAGAGTTGAACTAGATATGGTGCGTGTGTGTAGGAAACACAGTTCTTTTTTTCTGAGCACACTCACGTTTCCTGCCTTATTAGAGACTCTAGAAAGCAAGAGCATGCTTCTTGCTCTAAAGCAGAGTGTGGTTCATGGAAGAGTACTGGGCTATTTGTTTCACTTCAGAAACAGAGTGAAATGCCAGGCTCTGTGACTTCCTACAAGCAAGACTTCGTTTCAGTTAAACGCAGTCACTTTTCAGCTAAAATAAAGCAACATCGTTCAGGAAGCTCACACGTTTCTCACTGTTAACTGAAAAGCATTGCATGTTAGAGGACCTGGGGTTTGTATCAATTTCAGAAGCAGAGTTGAACTAGATGTGGTCCGTGTGTGTAGGAAACTCAGTTCTTTTATTCTGAGCACACTCACGTTTCCCGCCTTATTAGAGAATGTAGAAAGTAAGAGCGTGCTTCTTGCTCTAAAGCAGAGTGTGGTTCATGAATGAGAACTGTGCTATGTCTTTCCCTTCAGAACCGGAATGAAATGCCAGGCTCTGTGTCTTCCTACAAGCAAGACTTCGTTTCAGGTTAACGCCCTCACTTTTCAACTCAAACGAAACTACATCGTTCACGAAGCTCACACGTTTCTCACTCTTAACTGAAAAGCATTGGATGTTAGATGACCCGTGGTTTTTATCAGTTTCCGAAGCAGAGTTGAACTAGATATGGTCCGTGTGTGTAGGAAACACAGTTCTTTTTTTCTGAGCACACTCACGTTTCCTGCCTTATTAGAGACTCTAGAAACCAAGAGCATGCTTCTTGCTCTAAAGCAGAGTGTGGTTCATGGAAGAGTACTGGGCTATTTGTTTCACTTCAGAAACAGAGTGAAATGCCAGGCCCTGTGACTTCCTACAAGCAAGACTTCGTTTCAGGTAAACGCAGTCAGTTTTCAGCTAAAACGAAGCAACATCGTTCAGGAAGCTCACACGTTTCTCACTGTTAACTGAAAAGCATTGGATGTTAGATGACCTGTGGTTTTTATCAGTTTCAGAAGCAGAGTTGAACTAGATATGGTACGTGTGTGTAGGAAACACAGTTCATTTGTTCTGAGCACACTCACGTTTCCCACATTATTAGAGATTCTGGAAAGCAATTGCGTGCTTCTTGCTCTAAAGCAGAGTGTGGTTCATGGATTAGAACTGTGCTGTGTGTTTCCCTTCAGAAACGGAATGAAATGCCAGGCTCTCTGTCTTCCTACAAGCAAGACTTCTTTTCAGGTAAATGCAGTCACTTTGCAGCTCAAACGAAGCTACATCGTTCACGAAGCTCACACGTTTCTCACTCTTAACTGAAAAGCATTGGATGTTAGAGGACCTGTGGTTTGTATCTGATTCAGAAGCAGAGTTGAATTAGATATGGTATGTGTGTGTAGGATACAGAGTTCTTTTGTTTTGAGCACACTCACGTTTCCCACCTTACTAGAGACTCTAGAAAGCAAGTGCGTGCTTCTTGCTCTAAAGCAGAGTGTGGTTCATGGATGAGAACTGTGCTGTGTGTTTCCATTCAGGAACAGAATGAAATGCCAGGCTCTGTGTCTTCCTACAAGCAAGACTTTGTTTCAGGTAAACGCAGTCACTTTTCAGCTCAAACGAAGCTACATCGTTCACGAAGCTCACACGTTTCTCACTCTTAACTGAAAAGCATCGGATGTTAGAGGACCTATGGTTTGTATCAGTTTCAGAAGCAGAGTTGAAGTAGATATGTTGCGTGTGTGTAGGAAACACAGTTCTTTTGTTCTGAGCACACTCTCGTTTCCTGCCATATTGGATAATCTAGAAAGCAAGAGCATGCTTCTTGCTCTAAAGCAGAGTGTGGTTCATGGAAGAGTACTGGGCTATTTGTTTCACTTCAGAAACAGAGTGAAATGCCAGGCTCTGTGACTTCATACAAGCAAGACTTCGTTTCAGGTAAACGCAGTCAGTTTTCTGCTAAAACGAAGCAACATCGTTCAGGAAGCTCACACGTGTATCCCTGTTAACTGAAAAGCATTGGATGTTAGATGACCTGTGGTTTTTATCAGTTTCAGAACCAGAGTTGAACTAGATATGGTACGTGTGTGTAGGAAATACAGCTCATTTTTTCTGAGCACACTCACGTTTCCCACCTTATTAGAGATTCTGGAAAGCAAGTGTGTGCTTCTTGCTCTAAAGCAGAGTGTGGTTCATGGATGAGAACTGTGCTGTGTGTTTCCCTTCAGAAACGGAATGAAATGCCAGGCTCTGTGTCTTCCTACAAGCAAGACTTCTTTTCAGGTAAATGTAGTCACTTTTCAGCTCAAACGAAGCTACATCGTTCACGAAGCTCACACATTTCTCACTCTTAACTGAAAAGCATTGGATGTTAGAGGACCTGTGGTTTGTATCCATTTCAGAAGCAGAGTTGAATTAGATATCGTACGTGTGTGTAGGAAACAGAGTTCTTTTGTTCTGAGCACACTCACGTTTCCCACCTTATTAGAGACTCTAGAAATCAAGTGCGTGCTTCTTACTCTAAAGCAGAGTGTGGTTCATGGATGAGAACTGTGCTGTGTGTTTCCCTTCAGAAACGGAGTGAAATCCCAGGCTCTGTTACTTCCTACAAGCAAGACTTCTTTTCAGGTAAACGCAGTCATTTTCATCTCAAACGAAGCTACATCGTTCACGAAGCTCACACGTTTCTCCCTCTTAACTGAAAAGCATTGGATGTTAGAGGACCTATGGTTTGTATCAGTTTCAGAAGCAGAGTTGAACTAGATATGGTGCGTGTGTGTAGGAAACACAGTTCTTTTTTTCTGAGCACACTCATGTTTCCTGTATTATTAGAGACTTTAGAAAGCAAGAGCATGCTTCTTGCTCTAAAGCAGAGTGTGCTTCATGGATGAGAACTGTGTTGTGTGTTTCCCTTCAGAAAAGGATAGAAATGCCAGGCTCTGTGTCTTCCTACAAGCAAGACTTCGTTTCAGGTAAACGTCCTCACTTTTCAGCTCAAACGAAGCTACATCGTTCACGAAGCTCACACATTTCTCACCTTTAACTGAAAAGCATTGGATGTTATAGGACCTACGGTTTGTATCAGTTTCAGAAGCAGAGGTGAACTAGATATGGTGCGTGTGTGTAGGAAACACAGTTCTTTTTTTCTGAGCACACTCACGTTTCCTGCCTTTTTAGAGACTCTAGAAACCAAGAGCATGCTTCTTGCTCTAAAGCAGAGTGTGGTTCATTGAAGAGTACTGGGCTATTTCTTTCACCTCAGAAACAGAGTGAAATGCCAGGCTCTGTGACTTCCTCCAAGCAAGACTTCGTTTCAGGTAAACACAGTCACTTTTCAGCTAAAACGAAGGAACTTCGTTCAGTAAGCTCACACGTTTCTCACTGTTAACTGAAAAGCATTGGATGTTAGATGACCCGTGGTTTTTATCAGTTTCAGAAGCAGAGTTGAACAAGATATGGTCCGTGTGTGTAGGAAACACAGTTCTTTTTTTCTGAGCACACTCACGTTTCCTGCCTTATTAGAGACTCTAGAAACCAAGAGCATGCTTCTTGCTCTAAAGCAGAGTGTGGTTCATGGAAGAGTACTGGGCTATTTGTTTCTCTTCAGAAACAGAGTGAAATGCCAGGCTCTGTGACTTCCTACAAGCAAGACTTCGTTTCAGGTAAACGCATTCAGTTTTCAGCTAAAACGAAGCAACATCGTTCACGAAGCTCACACGTTTATCCCTGTTAACTGAAAAGCATTGGATGTTAGATGACCTGTGGTTTTTATCAGTTTCAGAGGGAGAGTTGAACTAGATATGGTACGTGTGTGTAGGAAACACAGTTCATTTGTTCTGAGCACACTCACGTTTCCCACCTTATTAGAGATTCTGGAAAGCAAGTGCGTGCTTCTTGCTCTAAAGCAGAGTGTGGTTCATGGATGAGAACTGTGCTGTGTGTTTCCCTTCAGAAACGGAATGAAATGCCAGGCTCTGTGTCTTCCTACAAGCAAGACTTCTTTTCAGGTAAATGCAGTCACTTTTCAGCTCAAACGAAGCTACATCGTTCACGAAGCTCACACGTTTCTCACTCTTAACTGAAAAGCATTGGATGTTAGAGGACCTGTGGTTTGTATCCGATTCAGAAGCAGAGTTGAATTAGATATGGTACGTGTGTGTAGGATACAGAGTTCTTTTGTTCTGAGCACACTCACGTTTCCCACCTTATTAGAGACTCTTTGAAGCAAGTGCGTGCTTCTTGCTCTAAAGCAGAGTGTGGTTCATGGATGAGAACTGTGCTGTGTGTTTCCCTTCAGAAACAGAGTGAAATGCCAGGCTCTGTGACTTCCTACAAGCAAGACTTCGTTTCAGGTAAACGCAGTCACTTTTCAGCTAAAACGAAGCAACATTGTTCAGGAAGCTCACACGTTTCTCACTGTTAACTGAAAAGCATTGGATGTTAGAGGACCTGGGGTTTGTATCAATTTCAGAAGCAGAGTTGAACAGATATGGTCCGTGTGTGTAGGAAACTCAGTTCTTTTGTTCTGAGCACACTCACGTTTCCCGCCTTATTAGAGACTCTAGAAAGTAAGAGCGTGCTTCTTACACTAAAGCAGAGTGTGGTTCACGGATGAGAACTGTGCTATGTCTTTCCCTTCAGAACCCAAATGAAATGCCAGGCTCTGTGCCTTCCTAAAAGCAAGACTTCTTTTCAGGTAAACGCAGTCACTTGTCAGCTCAAATGAAGCTACATTGTTCACGAAGCTCACACGTTTCTCACTCTTAACTGAAAAGCATTGGATGTTAGAGGACCTATGGTTTGTATCAGTTTCAGAAGCAGAGTTGAACTAGATATGGTGCGTGTGTGTAGGAAACACAGTTCTTTTTTTCTGAGCACACTCACGTTTCCTGCATTATTAGACACTCTAGAAAGCAAGAGCATGCTTCTTGCTCTAAAGCAGAGTGTGCTTCATGGATGAGAACTGTGCTATGTGTTTCCCTTCAGAAATGGAATGAAATGCCAGGCTCTGTCTCTTCCTACAAGCAGGACTTCGTTTCAGGTAAACGCCCTCACTTTTCAGCTCAAATAATGCTACATCATTCACGAAGTTAAAGCGTTTCTCACTCTTAACTTAAAAGCATTGGATTTTAGAGGACCTACGGTTTGTATCAGTTTCAGAAGCAGAGTTGAACTAGATATGGTGCGTGTGTGTAGGAAACACAGTTCTTTTTTTCTGAGCACACTCACGTTTCCTGCCTTATTAGAGACTCTAGAAAGCAAGAGCATGCTTCTTGCTCTAAAGCAGAGTGTGGTTCATGGAAGAGTACTGGGCTATTTGTTTCACTTCAGAAACAGAGTGAAATGCCAGGCTCTGTGACTTCCTACAAGCAAGACTTCGTTTCAGGTAAACGCATTCAGTTTTCAGCTAAAACGAAGCAACATCGTTCACGAAGCTCACACGTTTATCCCTGTTAACTGAAAAGCATTGGATGTTAGATGACCTGTGGTTTTTATCAGTTTCAGAGGGAGAGTTGAACTAGATATGGTACGTGTGTGTAGGAAACACAGTTCATTTGTTCTGAGCACACTCACGTTTCCCACCTTATTAGAGATTCTGGAAAGCAAGTGCGTGCTTCTTGCTCTAAAGCAGAGTGTGGTTCATGGATGAGAACTGTGCTGTGTGTTTCCCTTCAGAAACGGAATGAAATGCCAGGCTCTGTGTCTTCCTACAAGCAAGACTTCTTTTCAGGTAAATGCAGTCACTTTTCAGCTCAAACGAAGCTACATCGTTCACGAAGCTCACACGTTTCTCACTCTTAACTGAAAAGCATTGGATGTTAGAGGACCTGTGGTTTGTATCCGATTCAGAAGCAGAGTTGAATTAGATATGGTACGTGTGTGTAGGATACAGAGTTCTTTTGTTCTGAGAACACTCACGTTTCCCACCTTATTAGAGACTCTTTGAAGCAAGTGCGTGCTTCTTGCTCTAAAGCAGAGTGTGGTTCATGGATGAGAACTGTGCTGTGTGTTTCCCTTCAGAAACAGAGTGAAATGCCAGGCTCTGTGACTTCCTACAAGCAAGACTTCGTTTCAGGTAAACGCAGTCACTTTTCAGCTAAAACGAAGCAACATTGTTCAGGAAGCTCACACGTTTCTCACTGTTAACTGAAAAGCATTGGATGTTAGAGGACCTGGGGTTTGTATCAATTTCAGAAGCAGAGTTGAACAGATATGGTCCGTGTGTGTAGGAAACTCAGTTCTTTTGTTCTGAGCACACTCACGTTTCCCGCCTTATTAGAGACTCTAGAAAGTAAGAGCGTGCTTCTTACACTAAAGCAGAGTGTGGTTCACGGATGAGAACTGTGCTATGTCTTTCCCTTCAGAACCCAAATGAAATGCCAGGCTCTGTGCCT
The DNA here is from genome assembly GCA_949786405.1 of Onychomys arenicola. NCBI lineage: Eukaryota > Metazoa > Chordata > Mammalia > Rodentia > Cricetidae > Onychomys > Onychomys arenicola. The sequence goes on along the minus strand of CATKUM010000039.1, from coordinate 2,312,926 downwards.
TCCTAAAAGCAAGACTTCTTTTCAGGTAAACGCAGTCACTTGTCAGCTCAAATGAAGCTACATTGTTCACGAAGCTCACACGTTTCTCACTCTTAACTGAAAAGCATTGGATGTTAGAGGACCTATGGTTTGTATCAGTTTCAGAAGCAGAGTTGAACTAGATATGGTGCGTGTGTGTAGGAAACACAGTTCTTTTTTTCTGAGCACACTCACGTTTCCTGCATTATTAGACACTCTAGAAAGCAAGAGCATGCTTCTTGCTCTAAAGCAGAGTGTGCTTCATGGATGAGAACTGTGCTATGTGTTTCCCTTCAGAAATGGAATGAAATGCCAGGCTCTGTCTCTTCCTACAAGCAGGACTTCGTTTCAGGTAAACGCCCTCACTTTTCAGCTCAAATAATGCTACATCATTCACGAAGTTAAAGCGTTTCTCACTCTTAACTTAAAAGCATTGGATTTTAGAGGACCTACGGTTTGTATCAGTTTCAGAAGCAGAGTTGAACTAGATATGGTGCGTGTGTGTAGGAAACACAGTTCTTTTTTTCTGAGCACACTCACGTTTCCTGCCTTATTAGAGACTCTAGAAAGCAAGAGCATGCTTCTTGCTCTAAAGCAGAGTGTGGTTCATGGAAGAGTACTGGGCTATTTGTTTCACTTCATAAACAGAGTGAAATGCCAGGCTCTGTGACTTCCTACAAGCAAGACTTCGTTTCAGTTAAACGCAGTCACTTTTCAGCTAAAATAAAGCAACATCGTTCAGGAAGCTCACACGTTTCTCACTGTTAACTGAAAAGCATTGCATGTTAGAGGACCTGGGGTTTGTATCAATTTCAGAAGCAGAGTTGAACTAGATGTGGTCCGTGTGTGTAGGAAACTCAGTTCTTTTATTCTGAGCACACTCACGTTTCCCGCCTTATTAGAGAATCTAGAAAGTAAGAGCGTGCTTCTTGCTCTAAAGCAGAGTGTGGTTCATGAATGAGAACTGTGCTATGTCTTTCCCTTCAGAACCGGAATGAAATGCCAGGCTCTGTGTCTTCCTACAAGCAAGACTTCGTTTCAGGTTAACGCCCTCACTTTTCAACTCAAACGAAACTACATCGTTCACGAAGCTCACACGTTTCTCACTCTTAACTGAAAAGCATTGGATGTTAGATGACCCGTGGTTTTTATCAGTTTCCGAAGCAGAGTTGAACTAGATATGGTCCGTGTGTGTAGGAAACACAGTTCTTTTTTTCTGAGCACACTCACGTTTCCTGCCTTATTAGAGACTCTAGAAACCAAGAGCATGCTTCTTGCTCTAAAGCAGAGTGTGGTTCATGGAAGAGTACTGGGCTATTTGTTTCACTTCAGAAACAGAGTGAAATGCCAGGCCCTGTGACTTCCTACAAGCAAGACTTCGTTTCAGGTAAACGCAGTCAGTTTTCAGCTAAAACGAAGCAACATCGTTCAGGAAGCTCACACGTTTCTCACTGTTAACTGAAAAGCATTGGATGTTAGATGACCTGTGGTTTTTATCAGTTTCAGAAGCAGAGTTGAACTAGATATGGTCCGTGTGTGTAGGAAACACAGTTCATTTGTTCTGAGCACACTCACGTTTCCCACATTATTAGAGATTCTGGAAAGCAATTGCGTGCTTCTTGCTCTAAAGCAGAGTGTGGTTCATGGATTAGAACTGTGCTGTGTGTTTCCCTTCAGAAACGGAATGAAATGCCAGGCTCTCTGTCTTCCTACAAGCAAGACTTCTTTTCAGGTAAATGCAGTCACTTTTCAGCTCAAACGAAGCTACATCGTTCACGAAGCTCACACGTTTCTCACTCTTAACTGAAAAGCATTGGATGTTAGAGGACCTGTGGTTTGTATCTGATTCAGAAGCAGAGTTGAATTAGATATGGTATGTGTGTGTAGGATACAGAGTTCTTTTGTTTTGAGCACACTCACGTTTCCCACCGTACTAGAGACTCTAGAAAGCAAGTGCGTGCTTCTTGCTCTAAAGCAGAGTGTGGTTCATGGATGAGAACTGTGCTGTGTGTTTCCATTCAGGAACAGAATGAAATGCCAGGCTCTGTGTCTTCCTACAAGCAAGACTTTGTTTCAGGTAAACGCAGTCACTTTTCAGCTAAAACGAAGCTACATCGTTCACGAAGCTCACACGTTTCTCACTCTTAACTGAAAAGCATCGGATGTTAGAGGACCTATGGTTTGTATCAGTTTCAGAAGCAGAGTTGAAGTAGATATGGTGCGTGTGTGTAGGAAACACAGTTCTTTTGTTCTGAGCACACTCTCGTTTCCTGCCATATTGGATAATCTAGAAAGCAAGAGCATGCTTCTTGCTCTAAAGCAGAGTGTGGTTCATGGAAGAGTACTGGGCTATTTGTTTCACTTCAGAAACAGAGTGAAATGCCAGGCTCTGTGACTTCATACAAGCAAGACTTCGTTTCAGGTAAACGCAGTCAGTTTTCAGCTAAAACGAAGCAACATCGTTCAGGAAGCTCACACGTGTATCCCTGTTAACTGAAAAGCATTGGATGTTAGATGACCTGTGGTTTTTATCAGTTTCAGAACCAGAGTTGAACTAGATATGGTACGTGTGTGTAGGAAATACAGCTCATTTTTTCTGAGCACACTCACGTTTCCCACCTTATTAGAGATTCTGGAAAGCAAGTGTGTGCTTCTTGCTCTAAAGCAGAGTGTGGTTCATGGATGAGAACTGTGCTGTGTGTTTCCCTTCAGAAACGGAATGAAATGCCAGGCTCTGTGTCTTCCTACAAGCAAGACTTCTTTTCAGGTAAATGTAGTCACTTTTCAGCTCAAACGAAGCTACATCGTTCACGAAGCTCACACATTTCTCACTCTTAACTGAAAAGCATTGGATGTTAGAGGACCTGTGGTTTGTATCCATTTCAGAAGCAGAGTTGAATTAGATATCGTACGTGTGTGTAGGAAACAGAGTTCTTTTGTTCTGAGCACACTCACGTTTCCCACCTTATTAGAGACTCTAGAAATCAAGTGCGTGCTTCTTACTCTAAAGCAGAGTGTGGTTCATGGATGAGAACTGTGCTGTGTGTTTCCCTTCAGAAACGGAGTGAAATCCCAGGCTCTGTTACTTCCTACAAGCAAGACTTCTTTTCAGGTAAACGCAGTCATTTTCAGCTCAAACGAAGCTACATCGTTCACGAAGCTCACACGTTTCTCACTCTTAACTGAAAAGCATTGGATGTTAGAGGACCTATGGTTTGTATCAGTTTCAGAAGCAGAGTTGAACTAGATATGGTGCGTGTGTGTAGGAAACACAGTTCTTTTTTTCTGAGCACACTCACGTTTCCTGCATTATTAGAGACTTTAGAAAGCAAGAGCATGCTTCTTGCTCTAAAGCAGAGTGTGCTTCATGGATGAGAACTGTGCTGTGTGTTTCCCTTCAGAAACGGAATGAAATGCCAGGCTCTGTGTCTTCCTACAAGCAAGACTTCTTTTCAGGTAAATGCAGTCACTTTTCAGCTCAAACGAAGCTACATCGTTCACGAAGCTCACACGTTTCTCACTCTTAACTGAAAAGCATTGGATGTTAGAGGACCTGTGGTTTGTATCCGATTCAGAAGCAGAGTTGAATTAGATATGGTACGTGTGTGTAGGATACAGAGTTCTTTTGTTCTGAGCACACTCACGTTTCCCACCTTATTAGAGACTCTTTGAAGCAAGTGCGTGCTTCTTGCTCTAAAGCAGAGTGTGGTTCATGGATGAGAACTGTGCTGTGTGTTTCCATTCAGGAACAGAATGAAATGCCAGGCTCTGCGTCTTCCTACAAGCAAGACTTTGTTTCAGGTAAACGCAGTCACTTTTCAGCTCAAACGAAGCTACATCGTTCACAAAGCTTACACTTTTCTCACTCTTAACTGAAAAGCATTGCATGTTAGAGGACCTGGGGTTTGTATCAATTTCAGAAGCAGAGTTGAACTAGATGTGGTCCGTGTGTGTAGGAAACTCAGTTCTTTTATTCTGAGCACACTCACGTTTCCCGCCTTATTAGAGAATCTAGAAAGTAAGAGCGTGCTTCTTGCTCTAAAGCAGAGTGTGGTTCATGAATGAGAACTGTGCTATGTCTTTCCCTTCAGAACCGGAATGAAATGCCAGGTTCTGTGTCTTTCTACAAGCAAGACTTCGTTTCAGGTTAACGCCCTCACTTTTCAGCTCAAACGAAGCTACATCGTTCACGAAGCTCACACGTTTCTCACTCTTAACTGAAAAGCATTGGATGTTAGAGTACCTACGGTTTGTATCAGTTTCAGAAGCAGAGTTGAACTAGATATGGTGCGTGTGTGTAGGAAATACACTTCTTTTTTTCAGAGCACACTCACGTTTCCTGCCTTATTAGAGACTCTAGAAAGCAATTGCATGCTTCTTGCTCTAAAGCAGAGTGGGGTTCATGGAAGAGTACTGGGCTATTTGTTTCACCTCAGAAACAGAGTGAAATGCCAGGCTCTGTGACTTCTTCCAAGCAAGACTTCGTTTCAGGTAAACACAGTCACTTTTCAGCTAAAACGAAGCAACATCGTTCAGGAAGCTCACACGTTTCTCACTGTTAACTGAAAAGCATTGGATGTTAGATGACCCGTGATTTTTATCAGTTTCAGAAGCAGAGTTGAACTAGATATGGTCCGTGTGTGTAGGAAACACAGTTCTTTTTTTTCTGAGCACACTCACGTTTCCTGCCTTATTAGAGACTCTAGAAAGCAAGAGCATGCTTCTTGCTCTAAAGCAGAGTGTGGTTCATGGAAGAGTACTGGGCTATTTGTTTCACTTCAGAAACAGAGTGAAATGCCAGGCTCTGTGACTTCCTACAAGCAAGACTTCGTTTCAGGTAAACGCAGTCAGTTTTCAGCTAAAACGAAGCAACATCGTTCAGGAAGCTCACACTTTTATCCCTGTTAACTGAAAAGCATTGGATGTTAGATGACCTGTGGTTTTTATGAGTTTCAGAAGCAGAGTTGAACTAGATATGGTACGTGTGTGTAGGAAATACAGTTCATTTGTTCTGAGCACACTCACGTTTCCCACCTTATTAGAGATTCTGGAAAGCAAGTGCGTGCTTCTTGCTCTAAAGCAGAGTGTGGTTCATGGATGAGAACTGTGCTGTGTGTTTCCCTTCAGAAACGGAATGAAATGCCAGGCTCTTTGTCTTCCTACAAGCAAGACTCCTTTCAGGTAAATGCAGTCACTTTTCAGCTCAAACGAAGCTACATCGTTCACGAAGCTCACACGTTTCTCACTCTTAACTGAAAAGCATTGGATGTTAGAGGACCTGTGGTTTGTATCCGATTCAGAAGCAGAGTTGAATTAGATATGGTACGTGTGTGTAGGATACAGAGTTCTTTTGTTCTGAGCACACTCACGTTTCCCACCTTATTAGAGACTCTAGAAATCTAGTGCGTGCTTCTTGCTCTAAAGCAGAGTGTGGTTCATGGATGAGAACTGTGCTGTGTGTTTCCATTCAGGAACAGAATGAAATGCCAGGCTCTGTGTCTTCCTACAAGCAAGACTTTGTTTCAGGTAAACGCAGTCACTTTTCAGCTCAAACGAAGCTACATCGTTCACGAAGCTCACACGTTTCTCACTCTTAACTGAAAAGCATTGGATGTTAGAGGACCTATGGTTTGTATCAGTTTCAGAAGCAGAGTTGAAGTAGATATGGTGCGTGTGTGTAGGAAACACAGTTCTTTTGTTCTGAGCACACTCTCGTTTCCTGCCTTATTGGATAATCTAGAAAGCAAGAGCATGCTTCTTGCTCTAAAGCAGAGTGTGCTTCATGGATGAGAACTGTGCTGTGTGTTTCCCTTCAGAAACGGAATGAAATGCCAGGCTCTGTGTCTTCCTACAAGCAAGACTTCTTTTCAGGTAAATGCAGTCACTTTTCAGCTCAAACGAAGCTACATCGTTCACGAAGCTCACACGTTTCTCACTCTTAACTGAAAAGCATTGGATGTTAGAGGACCTGTGGTTTGTATCCGATTCAGAAGCAGAGTTGAATTAGATATGGTACGTGTGTGTAGGATACAGAGTTCTTTTGTTCTGAGCACACTCACGTTTCCCACCTTATTAGAGACTCTTTGAAGCAAGTGCGTGCTTCTTGCTCTAAAGCAGAGTGTGGTTCATGGATGAGAACTGTGCTGTGTGTTTCCATTCAGGAACAGAATGAAATGCCAGGCTCTGCGTCTTCCTACAAGCAAGACTTTGTTTCAGGTAAACGCAGTCACTTTTCAGCTCAAACGAAGCTACATCGTTCACAAAGCTTACACTTTTCTCACTCTTAACTGAAAAGCATTGCATGTTAGAGGACCTGGGGTTTGTATCAATTTCAGAAGCAGAGTTGAACTAGATGTGGTCCGTGTGTGTAGGAAACTCAGTTCTTTTATTCTGAGCACACTCACGTTTCCCGCCTTATTAGAGAATCTAGAAAGTAAGAGCGTGCTTCTTGCTCTAAAGCAGAGTGTGGTTCATGAATGAGAACTGTGCTATGTCTTTCCCTTCAGAACCGGAATGAAATGCCAGGTTCTGTGTCTTTCTACAAGCAAGACTTCGTTTCAGGTTAACGCCCTCACTTTTCAGCTCAAACGAAGCTACATCGTTCACGAAGCTCACACGTTTCTCACTCTTAACTGAAAAGCATTGGATGTTAGAGTACCTACGGTTTGTATCAGTTTCAGAAGCAGAGTTGAACTAGATATGGTGCGTGTGTGTAGGAAATACACTTCTTTTTTTCAGAGCACACTCACGTTTCCTGCCTTATTAGAGACTCTAGAAAGCAATTGCATGCTTCTTGCTCTAAAGCAGAGTGGGGTTCATGGAAGAGTACTGGGCTATTTGTTTCACCTCAGAAACAGAGTGAAATGCCAGGCTCTGTGACTTCTTCCAAGCAAGACTTCGTTTCAGGTAAACACAGTCACTTTTCAGCTAAAACGAAGCAACATCGTTCAGGAAGCTCACACGTTTCTCACTGTTAACTGAAAAGCATTGGATGTTAGATGACCCGTGATTTTTATCAGTTTCAGAAGCAGAGTTGAACTAGATATGGTCCGTGTGTGTAGGAAACACAGTTCTTTTTTTTCTGAGCACACTCACGTTTCCTGCCTTATTAGAGACTCTAGAAAGCAAGAGCATGCTTCTTGCTCTAAAGCAGAGTGTGGTTCATGGAAGAGTACTGGGCTATTTGTTTCACTTCAGAAACAGAGTGAAATGCCAGGCTCTGTGACTTCCTACAAGCAAGACTTCGTTTCAGGTAAACGCAGTCAGTTTTCAGCTAAAACGAAGCAACATCGTTCAGGAAGCTCACACTTTTATCCCTGTTAACTGAAAAGCATTGGATGTTAGATGACCTGTGGTTTTTATCAGTTTCAGAAGCAGAGTTGAACTAGATATGGTACGTGTGTGTAGGAAATACAGTTCATTTGTTCTGAGCACACTCACGTTTCCCACCTTATTAGAGATTCTGGAAAGCAAGTGCGTGCTTCTTGCTCTAAAGCAGAGTGTGGTTCATGGATGAGAACTGTGCTGTGTGTTTCCCTTCAGAAACGGAATGAAATGCCAGGCTCTTTGTCTTCCTACAAGCAAGACTCCTTTCAGGTAAATGCAGTCACTTTTCAGCTCAAACGAAGCTACATCGTTCACGAAGCTCACACGTTTCTCACTCTTAACTGAAAAGCATTGGATGTTAGAGGACCTGTGGTTTGTATCCGATTCAGAAGCAGAGTTGAATTAGATATGGTACGTGTGTGTAGGATACAGAGTTCTTTTGTTCTGAGCACACTCACGTTTCCCACCTTATTAGAGACTCTAGAAATCTAGTGCGTGCTTCTTGCTCTAAAGCAGAGTGTGGTTCATGGATGAGAACTGTGCTGTGTGTTTCCATTCAGGAACAGAATGAAATGCCAGGCTCTGTGTCTTCCTACAAGCAAGACTTTGTTTCAGGTAAACGCAGTCACTTTTCAGCTCAAACGAAGCTACATCGTTCACGAAGCTCACACGTTTCTCACTCTTAACTGAAAAGCATTGGATGTTAGAGGACCTATGGTTTGTATCAGTTTCAGAAGCAGAGTTGAAGTAGATATGGTGCGTGTGTGTAGGAAACACAGTTCTTTTGTTCTGAGCACACTCTCGTTTCCTGCCTTATTGGATAATCTAGAAAGCAAGAGCATGCTTCTTGCTCTAATGCAGAGTGTGGTTCATGGAAGAGTACTGGGCTATTTGTTTCACTTCAGAAACAGAGTGAAATGCCGGGCTCTGTGACTTCCTACAAGCAAGACTTCGTTTCAGGTAAACGCAGTCAGTTTTCAGCTAAAACGAAGCAACATCCTTCAGGAGGCTCACACGTTTCTCACTGTTAACTGAAAAGCATTGTATGTTAGATGACCCGTGGTTTTTATCAGTTTCAGAAGCAGAGTTGAACTAGATATGGTCCGTGTGTGTAGGAAACATAGTTCATTTTTTTCTGAGCACACTCTCGTTTCCTGCCTTATTAGAGACTCTAGAAACCAAGAGCATGCTTCTTGCTCTAAAGCAGAGTGTGGTTCATGGAAGAGTACTGGGCTATTTGTTTCACTTCAGAAACAGAGTGAAATGCCAGGCTCTGTGACTTCCTACGAGCAAGACTTCGTTTCAGGTAAACGCAGTCAGTTTTCAGCTAAAACGAAGCAACATCGTTCAGGAAGCTCACACGTTTATCCCTGTTAACTGAAAAGCATTGGATGTTAGATGACCTGTGGTTTTTATCAGTTTCAGAAGCAGAGTTGAACTAGATATGGTACGTGTGTGTAGGAAACACAGTTCATTTGTTATGAGCACACTCACGTTTCCCACCTTATTAGAGATTCTGGAAAGCAAGTTCGTGCTTCTTGCTCTAAAGCAGAGTGTGGTTCATGGATGAGAACTGTGCTGTGTGTTTCCCTTCAAAAACGGAATGAAATGCCAGGTTCTGTGTCTTCCTACAAGCAAGACTTCTTTTCAGGTAAATGCAGTCACTTTTCAGCTCAAACGAAGCTACATCGTTCACGAAGCTCACACGTTTCTCACTCTTAACTGAAAAGCATTGGATGTTAGAAGACCTGTAGTTTGTATCTGTTTCCGAAGCAGAGTTGAATTAGATATGGTACGTGTGTGTGGGAAACAGAGTTCTTTTGTTCTGAGCACACACACGTTTCCCACCTTATTAGAGACTCTAGAAAGCAAGTGCGTGCTTCTTGCTCTAATGCAGAGTGTGGTTAATGGAAGAGTACTGGGCTATTTGTTTCACTTCAGAAACACAGTGAAATGCCAGGCTCTGTGACTTCCTACAAGCAAGACTTCGTTTCAGGTAAACGCAGTCAGTTTTCAGCTAAAACGAAGCAACATCGTTCAGGAAGCTCACACGTTTCTCACTGTTAACTGAAAAGCATTGGATGTTAGATGACCCGTGGTTTTTATCAGTTTCAGAAGCAGAGTTGAACGAGATATGGTCCGTGTGTGTAGGTAACATAGTTCTTTATTTCTGAGCACACTCACGTTTCCTGCCTTATTAGAGACTCTAGAAACCAAGAGCATGCTTCTTGCTCTAAAGCAGAGTGTGGTTCATGGAAGAGTACTGGGCTATTTGTTTCACTTCAGAAACAGAGTGAAATGCCAGGCTCTGTGACTTCCTAAAAGCAAGACTTCGTTTCAGGTAAACGTCCTCACTTTTCAGCTCAAACGAAGCTACATCGTTCACGAAGCTCACACATTTCTCACCTTTAACTGAAAAGCATTGGATGTTAGAGGACCTACGGTTTGTATCAGTTTCAGAAGCAGAGTTGAACTAGATATGGTGCGTGTGTGTAGGAAACACAGTTCTTTTTTTCTGAGCACACTTACGTTTCCTGCCTTATTAGAGACTCTACAAACCAAGAGCATGCTTCTTGCTCTAAAGCAGAGTGTGGTTCATTGAAGAGTACTGGGCTATTTGTTTCACTTCAGAAATATAGTGAAATGCCAGGCTCTGTGACTTCCTCCAAGCAAGACTTCGTTTCAGGTAAACACAGTCACTTTTCAGCTAAAACAAAGCAACTTCGTTCAGGAAGCTCACACGTTTCTCACTGTTAACTGAAAAGCATTGGATGTTAGATGACCTGTGGTTTTTATCAGTTTCAGAAGCAGAGTTGAACTAGATATGGTACGTGTGTGTAGGAAACACAGTTCATTTGTTCTGAGCACACTCACGTTTCCCACCTTATTAGAGATTCTGGAAAGCAAGTGCGTGCTTCTTGCTCTAAAGCAGAGTGTGGTTCATGGATGAGAACTGTGCTGTGTGTTTCCCTTCAGAAACGAAATGAAATGCCAGGCTCTGTGTCTTCCTACAAGCAAGACTTCTTTTCAGGTAAATGCAGTCACTTTTCAGCTCAAACGAAGCTACATCGTTCACGAAGCTCACACGTTTCTCACTCTTAACTGAAAAGCATTGGATGTAGGAGGACCTGTGATTTGTATCCGATTCAGAAGCAGAGTTGAATTAGATATGGTACGTGTGTGTAGGATACAGAGTTCTTTTGTTCTGAGCACACTCACGTTTCCTGCCTTATTAGAGACTCTAGAAAGCAAGAGCATGCTTCTTGCTCTAAAGCAGAGTGTGGTTCATGGAAGAGTACTGGGCTATTTGTTTCACCTCAGAAACAGAGTGAAATGCCAGGCTCTGTGACTTCCTCCAAGCAAGACTTCGTTTCAGGTAAACACAGTCACTTTTCAGCTAAAACGAAGCAACATCGTTCAGGAAGCTCACACGTTTCTCACTGTTAACTGAAAAGCATTGGATGTTAGATGACCCGTGGTTTTTATCAGTTTCAGAAGCAGAGTTGAACTAGATATGCTCCGTGTGCGTAGGAAACACAGTTCATTTGTTCTGAGCACACTCACGTTTCCCACCTTATTAGAGATTCTGGAAAGCAAGTGCGTGCTTCTTGCTCTAAATCAGAGTGTGGTTCATGGATGAGAACTGTGCTGTGTTTTTCCCTTCAGAAACGGAGTGAAATCCCAGGCTCTGTTACTTCCTACAAGCAAGACTTCTTTTCAGGTAAACGCAGTCATTTTCAGCTCAAACGAAGCTACATCGTTCACGAAGCTCACACGTTTCACACTCTTAACTGAAAAGCATTGGATGGTAGAGGACCTGTGGTTTGTATCAGTTTCAGAAGCAGAGTTGAAGTAGATATGGTGCGTGTGTGTAGGAAACACAGTTCTTTTTTTCTGGGCACATTCACGTTTCCTGCCTTATTAGAGACTCTAGAAACCAAGAGCATGCTTCTTGCTCTAAAGCAGAGTGTGGTTCATGGAAGAGAACTGGGCTATTTGTTTCACTTCAGAAACAGAGTGAAATGCCAGGCTCTGTGACTTCCTACAAGCAAGACTTCGTTTCAGGTAAATGCAGTCACTTTTCAGCTCAAACGAAGCTACATCGTTCACGAAGCTCACATGTTTCTCACTCTTAACTGAAAAGCATTGGATGTTAGAGGACCTGTGGTTTATATCCAATTCAGAAGCAGAGTTGAATTAGATATGGTACGTGTGTGTAGGATACAGAGTACTTTTGTTCTGAGCACACTCACGTTTCCCACCTTATTAGAGACTCTAGAAAGCTAGTGCGTGCTTCTTGCTCTAAAGCAGAGTGTGGTTCATGGATGAGAACTGTGCTGTGTGTTTCCATTCAGGAACAGAATGAAATGCCAGGCTCTGTGTCTTCCTACAAGCAAGACTTCGTTTCAGGTAAACACAGTCACTTTTCAGCTGAAACGAAGCAACATCGTTCAGGAAGCTCACACGTTTCTCACTCTTAACTGAAAAGCATTGGATGTTAGATGACCCGTGGTTTTTATCAGTTTCAGAAGCAGAGTTGAACTAGATATGGTCCGTGTGTGTAGGAAACACAGTTCTTTTTTTCTGAGCACACTCACGTTTCCTGCCTTATTAGAGACTCTAGAAACCAGGGCATGCTTCTTGCTCTAAAGCAGAGTGTGGTTCATGGAAGAGTACTGGGCTATTTGTTTCACTTCAGAAACAGAGTGAAATGCCACGCTCTGTGACTTCCTACAAGCAAGACTTCGTTTCAGGTAAACGCAGTCAGTTTTCAGCTAAAACGAAGCAACATCGTTCAGGAAGCCTACACGTTTATCCCTGTTAACTGAAAAGCATTGGATGTTAGATGACCTGTGGTTTTTATCAGTTTCAGAAGCAGAGTTGAACTAGATATGGTACGTGTGTGTAGGAAACACAGTTCATTTGTTCTGAGCACACTCACGTTTCCCACCTTATTAGAGAATCTGGAAAGCAAGTGCGTGCTTCTTGCTCTAAAGCAGAGTGTGCTTCATGGATGAGAACTGTGCTGTGTGTTTCCCTTCAGAAACCGAATGAAATGCCAGGCTCATTGTCTTCCAAAAAGCAAGACTTCTTTTAAGGTAAATGCAGTCACTTTTCAGCTCAAACGAAGCTACATCGTTCACGAAGCTCACACGTTTCTCACTCTTAACTGAAAAGCATTGGATGTTAGAGGACCTGTGGTTTGTATCCGATTCAGAAGCAGAGTTGAATTAGATATGGTACGTGTGTGTAGGATACAGAGTTCTTTTGTTCTGAGCACACTCACGTTTCCCACCTTATTAGAGACTCTAGAAAGCAAGTGCATGCTTCTTGCTCTAAAGCAGAGTGTGGTTCATGGATGAGAACTGTGCTGTGTGTTTCCATTCAGGAACAGAATGAATTGCCAGGCTCTGTGTCTTCCTACAAGCAAGACTTTGTTTCAGGTAAACGCAGTCACTTTTCAGCTCAAACGAAGCTACATCGTTCACAAAGCTCACACGTTTCTCACTGTTAACTGAAAAGCATTGCATGTTAGAGGACCTGGGGTTTGTATCAATTTCAGAAGCAGAGTTGAACTATATGTGGTCCGTGTGTGTAGGAAACTCAGTTCTATTATTCTGAGCACACTCACGTTTCCCGCCTTATTAGAGAATCTAGAAAGTAAGAGCGTGATTCTTGCTCTAAAGCAGAGTGTGTTTCATGAATGAGAACTGTGCTATGTCTTTCCCTTCAGAACCGGAATGAAATGCCAGGCTCTGTGTCTTCCTACAAGCAAGACTTCGTTTCAGGTTAACGCCCTACTTTTCAGCTCAAACGAAGCTACATCGTTCACGAAGCTCACACGTTTCTCACTCTTAACTGAAAAGCATTGGATGTTAGAGGACCTACGGTTTGTATCAGTTTCAGAAGCAGAGTTGAACTAGATATGGTGCGTGTGTGTAGGAAACACAGTTCTTTTTTTCTGAGCACACTCACGTTTCCTGCATTATTAGAGACTTTAGAAAGCAAGAGCATGCTTCTTGCTCTAAAGCAGAGTGTGCTTCATGGATGAGAACTGTGCTGTGTGTTTCCCTTCAGAAAAGGAATGAAATGCCAGAATCTGTGTCTTCCTACAAGCAAGACTTTGTTTCAGGTAAACGTCCTAACTTTTCAGCTCAAACGAAGCTACATCGTTCACGAAGCTCACACATTTCTCACCTTTAACTGAAAAGCATTGGATGTTAGAGGACCTACGGTTTGTATCAGTTTCAGAAGCAGAGTTGAACTAGATATGGTTCGTGTGTGTAGGAAACACAGTTCTTTTTTTCTGAGCACACTCACGTTTCCTGCCTTATTTGAGACTCTAGAAACCAAGAGCATGCTTCTTGCTCTAAAGCAGAGTGTGGTTCATCGAAGAGTACTGGGCTATGTTTCACTTCAGAAACAGAGTGAAATGCCAGGCTCTGTGACTTGCTCCAAGCAAGACTTCGTTTCAGGTAAACACAGTTACTTTTCAGCTAAAACAAAGCAACTTCGTTCAGGAAGCTCACATGTTTCTCACTGTTAACTGAAAAGCATTGGATGTTAGAGGACCTACGGTTTGTATCAGTTTCAGAAGCAGTGTTGAACTAGATATGGTGCGTGTGTGTAGGAAACACAGTTCTTTTTTTCTGAGCACACTCACGTTTCCTGCCTTATTAGAGACTCTAGAAACCAAGAGCATGCTTCTTGCTCTAAAGCAGAGTGTGGTTCATGGAAGAGTACTGGGCTATTTGTTTCACCTCAGAAACAGAGTGAAATGCCAGGCTCTGTGACTTCCTCCAAGCAAGACTTCGTTTCAGGTAAACACAGTCACTTTTCAGCTAAAACGAAGCAACATCGTTCAGGAAGATCACACGTTTACCCTGTTAACTGAAAAGCATTGGATGTTAGATGACCTGTGTTTTTTATCAGTTTCAGAAGCAGAGTTGAACTAGATATGGTACGTGTGTGTAGGAAACACAGTTCATTTGTTCTGAGCACACTCACGTTTCCCACCTTATTAGAGATTCTGGAAAGCAAGTGCATGCTTCTTGCTCTAAAGCAGAGTGTGCTTCATGGATGAGAACTGTGCTGTGTGTTTCCCTTCAGAAACGGAATGAAATGCCAGGCTCTTTGTCTTCCTACAAGCAAGACTACTTTTAAGGTAAATGCAGTCACTTTTCAGCTCAAACGAAGCTACATCGTTCACGAAGCTCACACGTTTCTCACTCTTAACTGAAAAGCATTGGATGTTAGAGGACCTGTGGTTTGTATCCGATTCAGAAGCAGAGTTGAATTAGATATGGTACGTGTGTGTAGGATACAGAGTTCTTTTGTTCTGAGCACACTCACGTTTCCCACCTTATTAGAGACTCTAGAAAGCAAGTGCATGCTTCTTGCTCTAAAGCAGAGTGTGGTTCATGGATGAGAACTGTGCTGTGTGTTTCCATTCAGGAACAGAATGAATTGCCAGGCTCTGTGTCTTCCTACAAGCAAGACTTTGTTTCAGGTAAACGCAGTCACTTTTCAGCTCAAACGAAGCTACATCGTTCACGAAGCTCACACGTTTCTCACTCTTAACTGAAAAGCATTGGATGTTAGAGGACCTACGGTTTGTATCAGTTTCAGAAGCAGAGTTGAACTAGATATGGTGCGTGTGTGTAGGAAACACAGTTCTTTTTTTCTGAGCACACTCACGTTTCCTGCATTATTAGAGACTTTAGAAAGCAAGAGCATGCTTCTTGCTCTAAAGCAGAGTGTGCTTCATGGATGAGAACTGTCCTGTGTGTTTCCCTTCAGAAAAGGAATGAAATGCCAGGCTCTGTGTCTTCCTACAAGCAAGACTTTGTTTCAGGTAAACGTCCTAACTTTTCAGCTCAAAGGAAGCTACATCGTTCACGAAGCTCACACATTTCTCACCTTTAACTGAAAAGCATTGGATGTTAGAGGACCTACGGTTTGTATCAGTTTCAGAAGCAGAGTTGAACTAGATATGGTTCGTGTGTGTAGGAAACACAGTTCTTTTTTTCTGAGCACACTCACGTATCCTGCCTTATTTGAGACTCTAGAAACCAAGAGCATGCTTCTTGCTCTAAAGCAGAGTGTGGTTCATCGAAGAGTACTGGGCTATGTTTCACTTCAGAAACAGAGTGAAATGCCAGGCTCTGTGACTTGCTCCAAGCAAGACTTCGTTTCAGGTAAACACAGTCACTTTTCAGCTAAAACAAAGCAACTACGTTCAGGAAGCTCACATGTTTCTCACTGTTAACTGAAAAGCATTGGATGTTAGAGGACCTACGGTTTGTATCAGTTTCAGAAGCAGTGTTGAACTAGATATGGTGCGTGTGTGTAGGAAACACAGTTCTTTTTTTCTGAGCACACTCACGTTTCCTGCCTTATTAGAGACTCTAGAAACCAAGAGCATGCTTCTTGCTCCAAAGCAGAGTGTGGTTCATGGAAGAGTACTGGGCTATTTGTTTCACCTCAGAAACAGAGTGAAATGCCAGGCTCTGTGACTTCCTCCAAGCAAGACTTCATTTCAGGTAAACACAGTCACTTTTCAGCTAAAACGAAGCAACTTCGTTCAGGAAGCTCACACGTTTCTCACTGTTAACTGAAAAGCATTGGATGTTAGATTACCCGTGGTTTTTATCAGTTTCAGAAGCAGAGTTGAACTAGATATGGTCCGTGTGTGTAGGAAACACAGTTCTTTTTTTCTGAGCACACTCACGTTTCCTGCCTTATTAGAGACTCTAGAAACCAAGAGCATGCTTCTTGCTCTAAAGCAGAGTGTGGTTCATGGAAGAGTACTGGGCTATTTGTTTCACTTCAGAAACAGGGTGAAATGCCAGGCTCTGTGACTTCCTACAAGCAAGACTTCGTTTCAGGTAAACGCAGTCAGTTTTCAGCTAAAACGAAGCAACATCGTTCAGGAAGCTCACACGTTTATCCCTGTTAACTGAAAAGCATTGGATGTTAGATGACCTGTGGTTTTTATCAGTTTCAGAAGCAGAGTTGAACTAGATATGGTGCGTGTGTGTAGGAAACACAGTTCTTTTTTTCTGAGCACACTCACGTTTCCTGCATTATTAGAGACTTTAGAAAGCAAGAGCATGCTTCTTGCTCTAAAGCAGAGTGTGCTTCATGGATGAGAACTGTGCTGTGTGTTTCCCTTCAGAAACGGAATGAAATGCCAGGCTCTGTGTCTTCCTACAAGCAAGACTTCTTTTCAGGTAAATGCAGTCACTTTTCAGCTCAAACGAAGCTACATCGTTCACGAAGCTCACACGTTTCTCACTCTTAACTGAAAAGCATTGGATGTTAGAGGACCTGTGGTTTGTATCCGATTCAGAAGCAGAGTTGAATTAGATATGGTACGTGTGTGTAGGATACAGAGTTCTTTTGATCTGAGCACACTCACGTTTCCCACCTTATTAGAGACTCTAGAAAGCAAGTGCGTGCTTCTTGCTCTAAAGCAGAGTGTAGTTCATGGATGAGAACTGTGCTGTGTGTTTCCATTCAGGAACAGAATGAATTGCCAGGCTCTGTGTCTTCCTACAAGCAAGACTTTGTTTCAGGTAAACGCAGTCACTTTTCAGCTCAAAGGAAGCTACATCGTTCACAAAGCTCACACGTTTCTCACTGTTAACTGAAAAGCATTGAATGTTAGAGGACCTGGGGTTTGTATCAATTTCAGAAGCAGAGTTGAACTATATGTGGTCCGTGTGTGTAGGAAAGTCAGTTCTATTATTCTGAGCACACTCACGTTTCCCGCCTTATTAGAGAATCTAGAAAGTAAGAGCGTGATTCTTGCTCTAAAGCAGAGTGTGTTTCATGAATGAGAACTGTGCTATGTCTTTCCCTTCAGAACCGGAATGAAATGCCAGGCTCTGTGTCTTCCTACAAGCAAGACTTCGTTTCAGGTTAACGCCCTACTTTTCAGCTCAAACGAAGCTACATCGTTCACGAAGCTCACACGTTTCTCACTCTTAACTGAAAAGCATTGGATGTTAGAGGACCTACGGTTTGTATCAGTTTCAGAAGCAGAGTTGAACTAGATATGGTGCGTGTGTGTAGGAAACACAGTTCTTTTTTTCTGAGCACACTCACGTTTCCTGCATTATTAGAGACTTTAGAAAGCAAGAGCATGCTTCTTGCTCTAAAGCAGAGTGTGGTTCATCGAAGAGTACTGGGCTATGTTTCACTTCAGAAACAGAGTGAAATGCCAGGCTCTGTGACTTCCTCCAAGCAAGACTTCGTTTCAGGTAAACACAGTCACTTTTCAGCTAAAACGAACCAACTTCGTTCAGGAAGCTCACACGTTTCTCACTGTTAACTGAAAAGCATTGGATGTTAGATGACCCGTGGTTTTTATCAGTTTCAGAAGCAGAGTTGAACGAGATATGGTCCGTGTGTGTAGGAAACACAGTTCTTTTTTTCTGAGCACACTCACGTTTCCTGCCTTATTAGAGACTCTAGAAACCAAGAGCATGCTTCTTGCTCTAAAGCAGAGTGTGGTTCATGGAAGAGTACTGGGCTATTTGTTTCACTTCAGAAACAGAGTGAAATGCCACGCTCTGTGACTTCCTACAAGCAAAAGTTCGTTTCAGGTAAACACAGTCAGTTTTCAGCTAAAACGAAGCAACATCGTTCAGGAAGCTCACACGTTTACCCTGTTAACTGAAAAGCATTGGATGTTAGATGACCTGTGTTTTTTATCAGTTTCAGAAGCAGAGTTGAACTAGATATGGTACGTGTGTGTAGGAAACACAGTTCATTTGTTCTGAGCACACTCACGTTTCCCACCTTATTAGAGATTCTGGAAAGCAAGTGCGTGCTTCTTGCTCTAAAGCAGAGTGTGCTTCATGGATGAGAACTGTGCTGTGTGTTTCCCTTCAGAAACGGAATGAAATGCCAGGCTCTTTGTCTTCCTACAAGCAAGACTACTTTTAAGGTAAATGCAGTCACTTTTCAGCTCAAACGAAGCTACATCGTTCATGAAGCTCACACGTTTCTCACTCTTAACTGAAAAGCATTGGATGTTAGAGGACCTGTGGTTTGTATCCGATTCAGAAGCAGAGTTGAATTAGATATGGTACGTGTGTGTAGGATACAGAGTTCTTTTGTTCTGAGCACACTCACGTTTCCCACCTTATTAGAGACTCTAGAAAGCAAGTGCATGCTTCTTGCTCTAAAGCAGAGTGTGGTTCATGGATGAGAACTGTGCTGTGTGTTTCCATTCAGGAACAGAATGAATTGCCAGGCTCTGTGTCTTCCTACAAGCAAGACTTTGTTTCAGGTAAACGCAGTCACTTTTCAGCTCAAACGAAGCTACATCGTTCACAAAGCTCACACGTTTCTCACTGTTAACTGAAAAGCATTGCATGTTAGAGGACCTGGGGTTTGTATCAATTTCAGAAGCAGAGTTGAACTATATGTGGTCCGTGTGTGTAGGAAACTCAGTTCTTTTATTCTGAGCACACTCACGTTTCCCGCCTTATTAGAGAATCTAGAAAGTAAGAGCGTGATTCTTGCTCTAAAGCAGAGTGTGTTTCATGAATGAGAACTGTGCTATGTCTTTCCCTTCAGTCCCGGAATGAAATGCCAGGCTCTGTGTCTTCCTACAAGCAAGACTTCGTTTCAGGTTAACACCCTACTTTTCAGCGCAAACGAAGCTACATCGTTCACGAAGCTCACACGTTTCTCACTCTTAACTGAAAAGCATTGGATGTTAGAGGACCTACGGTTTGTATCAGTTTCAGAAGCAGAGTTGAACTAGATATGGTGCGTGTGTGTAGGAAACACAGTTCTTTTTTTCTGAGCACACTCACGTTTCCTGCATTATTAGAGACTTTAGAAAGCAAGAGCATGCTTCTTGCTCTAAAGCAGAGTGTGCTTCATGGATGAGAACTGTCCTGTGTGTTTCCCTTCAGAAAAGGAATGAAATGCCAGGCTCTGTGTCTTCCTACAAGCAAGACTTTGTTTCAGGTAAACGTCCTAACTTTTCAGCTCAAAGGAAGCTACATCGTTCACGAAGCTCACACATTTCTCACCTTTAACTGAAAAGCATTGGATGTTAGAGGACCTACGGTTTGTATCAGTTTCAGAAGCAGAGTTGAACTAGATATGGTTCGTGTGTGTAGGAAACACAGTTCTTTTTTTCTGAGCACACTCACGTATCCTGCCTTATTTGAGACTCTAGAAACCAAGAGCATGCTTCTTGCTCTAAAGCAGAGTGTGGTTCATCGAAGAGTACTGGGCTATGTTTCACTTCAGAAACAGAGTGAAATGCCAGGCTCTGTGACTTGCTCCAAGCAAGACTTCGTTTCAGGTAAACACAGTCACTTTTCAGCTAAAACAAAGCAACTTCGTTCAGGAAGCTCACATGTTTCTCACTGTTAACTGAAAAGCATTGGATGTTAGAGGACCTACGGTTTGTATCAGTTTCAGAAGCAGTGTTGAACTAGATATGGTGCGTGTGTGTAGGAAACACAGTTCTTTTTTTCTGAGCACACTCACGTTTCCTGCCTTATTAGAGACTCTAGAAAGCAAGTGCGTGCTTCTTGCTCTAAAGCAGAGTGTGTTTCATGAATGAGAACTGTGCTATGTCTTTCCCTTCAGACCCGGAATGAAATGCCAGGCTCTGTGTCTTCCTACAAGCAAGACTTCGTTTCAGGTTAACACCCTACTTTTCAGCGCAAACGAAGCTACATCGTTCACGAAGCTCACACGTTTCTCACTCTTAACTGAAAAGCATTGGATGTTAGAGGACCTACGGTTTGTATCAGTTTCAGAAGCAGAGTTGAACTAGATATGGTGCGTGTGTGTAGGAAACACAGTTCTTTTTTTCTGAGCACACTCACGTTTCCTGCATTATTAGAGACTTTAGAAAGCAAGAGCATGCTTCTTGCTCTAAAGCAGAGTGTGCTTCATGGATGAGAACTGTCCTGTGTGTTTCCCTTCAGAAAAGGAATGAAATGCCAGGCTCTGTGTCTTCCTACAAGCAAGACTTTGTTTCAGGTAAACGTCCTAACTTTTCAGCTCAAAGGAAGCTACATCGTTCACGAAGCTCACACATTTCTCACCTTTAACTGAAAAGCATTGGATGTTAGAGGACCTACGGTTTGTATCAGTTTCAGAAGCAGAGTTGAACTAGATATGGTTCGTGTGTGTAGGAAACACAGTTCTTTTTTTCTGAGCACACTCACGTATCCTGCCTTATTTGAGACTCTAGAAACCAAGAGCATGCTTCTTGCTCTAAAGCAGAGTGTGGTTCATCGAAGAGTACTGGGCTATGTTTCACTTCAGAAACAGAGTGTAATGCCAGGCTCTGTGACTTGCTCCAAGCAAGACTTCGTTTCAGGTAAACACAGTCACTTTTCAGCTAAAACAAAGCAACTTCGTTCAGGAAGCTCACATGTTTCTCACTGTTAACTGAAAAGCATTGGATGGTAGAGGACCTACGGTTTGTATCAGTTTCAGAAGCAGTGTTGAACTAGATATGATGCGTGTGTGTAGGAAACACAGTTCTTTTTTTCTGAGCACACCCACGTTTCCTGCCTTATTAGAGACTCTAGAAACCAAGAGCATGCTTCTTGCTCTAAAGCAGAGTGTGGTTCATGGAAGAGTACTGGGCTATTTGTTTCACCTCAGAAACAGAGTGAAATGCCAGGCTCTGTGACTTCCTCCAAGCAAGACTTCGTTTCAGGTAAACACAGTCACTTTTCAGCTAAAACGAAGCAACTTCGTTCAGGAAGCTCACACGTTTCTCACTGTTAACTGAAAAGCATTGGATGTTAGATGACCCGTGGTTTTTATCAGTTTCAGAAGCAGAGTTGAACTAGATATGGTCCGTGTGTGTAGGAAACACAGTTCTTTTTTTCTGAGCACACTCACGTTTCCTGCCTTATTAGAGACTCTAGAAACCAAGAGCATGCTTCTTGCTCTAAAGCAGAGTGTGGTTCATGGAAGAGTACTGGGCAATTTGTTTCACTTCAGAAACAGAGTGAAATGCCAGGCTCTGTGACTTCCTACAAGCAAGACTTCGTTTCAGGTAAACGCAGTCAGTTTTCAGCTAAAACGAAGCAACATCGTTCAGGAAGCTCACACGTTTATCCCTGTTAACTGAAAAGCATTGGATGTTAGATGACCTGTGGTTTTTATCAGTTTCAGAAGCAGAGTTGAACTAGATATGGTGCGTGTGTGTAGGAAACACAGTTCTTTTTTTCTGAGCACACTCACGTTTCCTGCATTATTAGAGACTTTAGAAAGCAAGAGCATGCTTCTTGCTCTAAAGCAGAGTGTGCTTCATGGATGAGAACTGTGCTGTGTGTTTCCCTTCAGAAACGGAATGAAATGCCAGGCTCTGTGTCTTCCTACAAGCAAGACTTCTTTTCAGGTAAATGCAGTCACTTTTCAGCTCAAACGAAGCTACATCGTTCACGAAGCTCACACGTTTCTCACTCTTAACTGAAAAGCATTGGATGTTAGAGGACCTGTGGTTTGTATCCGATTCAGAAGCAGAGTTGAATTAGATATGGTACGTGTGTGTAGGATACAGAGTTCTTTGATCTGAGCACACTCACGTTTCCCACCTTATTAGAGACTCTAGAAAGCAAGTGCGTGCTTCTTGCTCTAAAGCAGAGTGTAGTTCATGGATGAGAACTGTGCTGTGTGTTTCCATTCAGGAACAGAATGAATTGCCAGGCTCTGTGTCTTCCTACAAGCAAGACTTTGTTTCAGGTAAACGCAGTCACTTTTCAGCTCAAAGGAAGCTACATCGTTCACAAAGCTCACACGTTTCTCACTGTTAACTGAAAAGCATTGAATGTTAGAGGACCTGGGGTTTGTATCAATTTCAGAAGCAGAGTTGAACTATATGTGGTCCGTGTGTGTAGGAAAGTCAGTTCTATTATTCTGAGCACACTCACGTTTCCCGCCTTATTAGAGAATCTAGAAAGTAAGAGCGTGATTCTTGCTCTAAAGCAGAGTGTGTTTCATGAATGAGAACTGTGCTATGTCTTTCCCTTCAGAACCGGAATGAAATGCCAGGCTCTGTGTCTTCCTACAAGCAAGACTTCGTTTCAGGTTAACGCCCTACTTTTCAGCTCAAACGAAGCTACATCGTTCACGAAGCTCACACGTTTCTCACTCTTAACTGAAAAGCATTGGATGTTAGAGGACCTACGGTTTGTATCAGATTCAGAAGCAGAGTTGAACTAGATATGGTGCGTGTGTGTAGGAAACACAGTTCTTTTTTTCTGAGCACACTCACGTTTCCTGCATTATTAGAGACTTTAGAAAGCAAGAGCATGCTTCTTGCTCTAAAGCAGAGTGTGGTTCATCGAAGAGTACTGGGCTATGTTTCACTTCAGAAACAGAGTGAAATGCCAGGCTCTGTGACTTGCTCCAAGCAAGACTTCGTTTCAGGTAAACACAGTCACTTTTCAGCTAAAACAAAGCAACTTCGTTCAGGAAGCTCACATGTTTCTCACTGTTAACTGAAAAGCATTGGATGGTAGAGGACCTATGGTTTGTATCAGTTTCAGAAGCAGTGTTGAACTAGATATGGTGCGTGTGTGTAGGAAACACAGTTCTTTTTTTCTGAGCACACCCACGTTTCCTGCCTTATTAGAGACTCTAGAAACCAAGAGCATGCTTCTTGCTCTAAAGCAGAGTGTGGTTCATGGAAGAGTACTGGGCTATTTGTTTCACCTCAGAAACAGAGTGAAATGCCAGGCTCTGTGACTTCCTCCAAGCAAGACTTCGTTTCAGGTAAACACAGTCACTTTTCAGCTAAAACGAAGCAACTTCGTTCAGGAAGCTCACACGTTTCTCACTGTTAACTGAAAAGCATTGGATGTTAGATGACCCGTGGTTTTTATCAGTTTCAGAAGCAGAGTTGAACTAGATATGGTCCGTGTGTGTAGGAAACACAGTTCTTTTTTTCTGAGCACACTCACGTTTCCTGCCTTATTAGAGACTCTAGAAACCAAGAGCATGCTTCTTGCTCTAAAGCAGAGTGTGGTTCATGGAAGAGTACTGGGCTATTTGTTTCACTTCAGAAACAGAGTGAAATGCCACGCTCTGTGACTTCCTACAAGCAAAAGTTCGTTTCAGGTAAACACAGTCAGTTTTCAGCTAAAACGAAGCAACATCGTTCAGGAAGCTCACACGTTTATCACTGTTAACTGAAAAGCATTGGATGTTAGATGACCTGTGTTTTTTATCAGTTTCAGAAGCAGAGTTGAACTAGATATGGTACGTGTGTGTAGGAAACACAGTTCATTTGTTCTGAGCACACTCACGTTTCCCACCTTATTAGAGATTCTGGAAAGCAAGTGCGTGCTTCTTGCTCTAAAGCAGAGTGTGCTTCATGGATGAGAACTGTGCTGTGTGTTTCCCTAGAGAAACGGAATGAAATGCCAGGCTCTGTGTCTTCCTACAAGCAAGACTTCTTTTAAGGTAAATGCAGTCACTTTTCAGCTCAAACGAAGCTACATCGTTCACAAAGCTCACACGTTTCTCACTCTTAACTGAAAAGCATTGGATGTTAGAGGACCTGTGGTTTGTATCCGATTCAGAAGCAGAGTTGAATTAGATATGGTACGTGTGTGTAGGATACAGAGTTCTTTTGTTCTGAGCACACTCACGTTTCCCACCTTATTAGAGACTCTAGAAAGCAAGTGCATGCTTCTTGCTCTAAATCAGAGTGTGGTTCATGGATGAGAACTGTGCTGTGTGTTTCCATTCAGGAACAGAATGAATTGCCAGGCTCTGTGTCTTCCTACAAGCAAGACTTTGTTTCAGGTAAACGTCCTAATTTTTCAGCTCAAACGAAGCTACATCGTTCACGAAGCTCACACATTTCTCACCTTTAACTGAAAAGCATTGGATGTTAGAGGACCTACGGTTTGTATCAGTTTCAGAAGCAGAGTTGAACTAGATATGGTTCGTGTGTGTAGGAAACACAGTTCTTTTTTTCTGAGCACACTCACGTTTCCTGCCTTATTTGAGACTCTAGAAACCAAGAGCATGCTTCTTGCTCTAAAGCAGAGTGTGGTTCATCGAAGAGTACTGGGCTATGTTTCACTTCAGAAACAGAGTGAAATGCCAGGCTCTGTGACTTGCTCCAAGCAAGACTTCGTTTCAGGTAAACACAGTCACTTTTCAGCTAAAACAAAGCAACTTCGTTCAGGAAGCTCACATGTTTCTCACTGTTAACTGAAAAGCATTGGATGTTAGAGGACCTACGGTTTGTATCAGTTTCAGAAGCAGTGTTGAACTAGATATGGTGCGTGTGTGTAGGAAACACAGTTCTTTTTTTCTGAGCACACTCACGTTTCCTGCCTTATTAGAGACTCTAGAAACCAAGAGCATGCTTCTTGCTCTAAAGCAGAGTGTGGTTCATGGAAGAGTACTGGGCTATTTGTTTCACCTCAGAAACAGAGTGAAATGCCAGGCTCTGTGACTTCCTCCAAGCAAGACTTCGTTTCAGGTAAACACAGTCACTTTTCAGCTAAAACGAAGCAACTTCGTTCAGGAAGCTCACACGTTTCTCACTGTTAACTGAAAAGCATTGGATGTTAGATGACCCGTGGTTTTTATCAGTTTCAGAAGCAGAGTTGAACTAGATATGGTCCGTGTGTGTAGGAAACACAGTTCTTTTTTTCTGAGCACACTCACGTTTCCTGCCTTATTAGAGACTCTAGAAAGCAAGAGCATGCTTCTTGCTCTAAAGCAGAGTGTGGTTCATGGAAGAGTACTGGGCTATTTGTTTCACTTCAGAAACAGAGTGAAATGCCACGCTCTGTGACTTCCTACAAGCAAGACTTCGTTTCAGGTAAACGCAGTCAGTTTTCAGCTAAAACGAAGCAACATCGTTCAGGAAGCTCACACGTTTATCCCTGTTAACTGAAAAGCATTGGATGTTAGATGACCTGTGGTTTTTATCAGTTTCAGAAGCAGAGTTGAACTAGATATGGTGCGTGTGTGTAGGAAACACAGTTCTTTTTTTCTGAGCACACACACGTTTCCTGCATTATTAGAGACTTTAGAAAGCAAGAGCATGCTTCTTGCTCTAAAGCAGAGTGTGCTTCATGGATGAGAACTGTGCTGTGTGTTTCCCTTCAGAAACGGAATGAAATGCCAGGCTCTGTGTCTTCCTACAAGCAAGACTTCTTTTCAGGTAAATGCAGTCACTTTTCAGCTCAAACGAAGCTACATCGTTCACGAAGCTCACACGTTTCTCACTCTTAACTGAAAAGCATTGGATGTTAGAGGACCTGTGGTTTGTATCCGATTCAGAAGCAGAGTTGAATTAGATATGGTACGTGTGTGTAGGATACAGAGTTCTTTTGTTCTGAGCACACTCACGTTTCCCACCTTATTAGAGACTCTAGAAAGCAAGTGCGTGCTTCTTGCTCAAAAGCAGAGTGTAGTTCATGGATGAGAACTGTGCTGTGTGTTTCCATTCAGGAACAGAATGAATTGCCAGGCTCTGTGTCTTCCTACAAGCAAGACTTTGTTTCAGGTAAACGCAGTCACTTTTCAGCTCAAAGGAAGCTACATCGTTCACAAAGCTCACACGTTTCTCACTGTTAACTGAAAAGCATTGAATGTTAGAGGACCTGGGGTTTGTATCAATTTCAGAAGCAGAGTTGAACTATATGTGGTCCGTGTGTGTAGGAAAGTCAGTTCTATTATTCTGAGCACACTCACGTTTCCCGCCTTATTAGAGAATCTAGAAAGTAAGAGCGTGATTCTTGCTCTAAAGCAGAGTGTGTTTCATGAATGAGAACTGTGCTATGTCTTTCCCTTCAGAACCGAAATGAAATGCCAGGCTCTGTGTCTTCCTACAAGCAAGACTTCGTTTCAGGTTAACGCCCTACTTTTCAGCTCAAACGAAGCTACATTGTTCACGAAGCTCACACGTTTCTCACTCTTAACTGAAAAGCATTGGATGTTAGAGGACCTACGGTTTGTATCAGATTCAGAAGCAGAGTTGAACTAGATATGGTGCATGTGTGTAGGAAACACAGTTCTTTTTTTCTGAGCACACTCACGTTTCCTGCATTATTAGAGACTTTAGAAAGCAAGAGCATGCTTCTTGCTCTAAAGCAGAGTGTGCTTCATGGATGAGAACTGTGCTGTGTGTTTCCCTTCAGAAAAGGAATGAAATGCCAGAATCTGTGTCTTCCTACAAGCAAGACTTTGTTTCAGGTAAACGTCCTAACTTTTCAGCTCAAACGAAGCTACATAGTTCACGAAGCTCACACATTTCTCACCTTTAACTGAAAAGCATTGGATGTTAGAGGACCTACGGTTTGTATCAGTTTCAGAAGCAGAGTTGAACTTGATATGGTTCGTGTGTGTAGGAAACACAGTTCTTTTTTTCTGAGCACACTCACGTTTCCTGCCTTATTTGAGACTCTAGAAACCAAGAGCATGCTTCTTGCTCTAAAGCAGAGTGTGGTTCATCGAAGAGTACTGGGCTATGTTTCACTTCAGAAACAGAGTGAAATGCCAGGCTCTGTGACTTGCTCCAAGCAAGACTTCGTTTCAGGTAAACACAGTCACTTTTCAGCTAAAACAAAGCAACTTCGTTCAGGAAGCTCACATGTTTCTCACTGTTAACTGAAAAGCATTGGATGTTAGAGGACCTACGGTTTGTATCAGTTTCAGAAGCAGTGTTGAACTAGATATGGTGCGTGTGTGTAGGAAACACAGTTCTTTTTTTCTGAGCACACTCACGTTTCCTGCCTTATTAGAGACTCTAGAAACCAAGAGCATGCTTCTTGCTCTAAAGCAGAGTGTGGTTCATGGAAGAGTACTGGGCTATTTGTTTCACCTCAGAAACAGAGTGAAATGCCAGGCTCTGTGACTTCCTCCAAGCAAGACTTCGTTTCAGGTAAACACAGTCACTTTTCAGCTAAAACGAAGCAACTTCGTTCAGGAAGCTCACACGTTTCTCACTGTTAACTGAAAAGCATTGGATGTTAGATGACCCGTGGTTTTTATCAGTTTCAGAAGCTGAGTTGAACTAGATATGGTCCGTGTGTGTAGGAAACACAGTTCTTTTTTTCTGAGCACACTCACGTTTCCTGCCTTATTAGAGACTCTAGAAACCAAGAGCATGTTTCTTGCTCTAAAGCAGAGTGTGGTTCATGGAAGAGTACTGGGCTATTTGTTTCACTTCAGAAACAGAGTGAAATGCCACGCTCTGTGACTTCCTACAAGCAAAAGTTCGTTTCAGGTAAACACAGTCAGTTTTCAGCTAAAACGAAGCAACATCGTTCAGGAAGCTCACACGTTTCTCACTGTTAACTGAAAAGCATTGGATGTTAGATGACCTGTGTTTTTTATCAGTTTCAGAAGCAGAGTTGAACTAGATATGGTACGTGTGTGTAGGAAACACAGTTCATTTGTTCTGAGCACACTCACGTTTCCCACCTTATTAGAGATTCTGGAAAGCAAGTGCGTGCTTCTTGCTCTAAAGCAGAGTGTGCTTCATGGATGAGAACTGTGCTGTGTGTTTCCCTTCATAAACGGAATGAAATGCCAGGCTCTGTGTCTTCCTACAAGCAAGACTTCTTTTAAGGTAAATGCAGTCACTTTTCAGCTCAAACGAAGCTACATCGTTCACGAAGCTCACACGTTTCTCACTCTTAACTGAAAAGCATTGGATGTTAGAGGACCTGTGGTTTGTATCAGATTCAGAAGCAGAGTTGAATTAGATATGGTACGTGTGTGTAGGATACAGAGTTCTTTTGTTCTGAGCACACTCACGTTTCCCACCTTATTAGAGACTCTAGAAAGCAAGTGCATGCTTCTTGCTCTAAAGCAGAGTGTGGTTCATGGATGAGAACTGTGCTGTGTGTTTCCATTCAGGAACAGAATGAATTGCCAGGCTCTGTGTCTTCCTACAAGCAAGACTTTGTTTCAGGTAAACGCAGTCACTTTTCAGCTCAAACGAAGCTGCATCGTTCACAAAGCTCACACGTTTCTCACTGTTAACTGAAAAGCATTGCATGTTAGAGGACCTGGGGTTTGTATCAATTTCAGAAGCAGAGTTGAACTATATGTGGTCCGTGTGTGTAGGAAACTCAGTTCTTTTATTCTGAGCACACTCACGTTTCCCGCCTTATTAGAGAATCTAGAAAGTAAGAGCGTGATTCTTGCTCTAAAGCAGAGTGTGTTTCATGAATGAGAACTGTGCTATGTCTTTCCCTTCAGACCCGGAATGAAATGCCAGGCTCTGTGTCTTCCTACAAGCAAGACTTCGTTTCAGGTTAACGCCCCACTTTTCAGCTCAAACGAATGCTACATCGTTCACGAAGCTCACACGTTTCTCACTCTTAACTGAAAAGCATTGGATGTTAGAGGACCTACGGTTTGTATCAGTTTCAGAAGCAGAGTTGAACTAGATATGGTGCGTGTGTGTAGGAAACACAGTTCTTTTTTTCTGAGCACACTCACGTTTCCTGCATTATTAGAGACTTTAGAAAGCAAGAGCATGCTTCTTGCTCTAAAGCAGAGTGTGCTTCATGGATGAGAACTGTGCTGTGTGTTTCCCTTCAGAAAAGGAATGAAATGCCAGAATCTGTGTCTTCCTACAAGCAAGACTTTGTTTCAGGTAAACGTCCTAACTTTTCAGCTCAAACGAAGCTACATCATTCACGAAGCTCACACATTTCTCACCTTTAACTGAAAAGCATTGGATGTTAGAGGACCTACGGTTTGTATCAGTTTCAGAAGCAGAGTTGAACTAGATATGGTTCGTGTGTGTAGGAAACACAGTTCTTTTTTTCTGAGCACACTCACGTTTCCTGCCTTATTTGAGACTCTAGAAACCAAGAGCATGCTTCTTGCTCTAAAGCAGAGTGTGGTTCATCGAAGAGTACTGGGCTATGTTTCACTTCAGA
This sequence comes from Onychomys arenicola, assembly GCA_949786405.1. NCBI lineage: Eukaryota > Metazoa > Chordata > Mammalia > Rodentia > Cricetidae > Onychomys > Onychomys arenicola. The sequence goes on along the minus strand of CATKUM010000039.1, from coordinate 2,283,659 downwards.
AACAGAGTGAAATGCCAGGCTCTGTGACTTGCTCCAAGCAAGACTTCGTTTCAGGTAAACACAGTCACTTTTCAGCTAAAACAAAGCAACTTCGTTCAGGAAGCTCACATGTTTCTCACTGTTAACTGAAAAGCATTGGATGTTAGAGGACCTACGGTTTGTATCAGTTTCAGAAGCAGTGTTGAACTAGATATGGTGCGTGTGTGTAGGAAACACAGTTCTTTTTTTTCTGAGCACACTCACGTTTCCTGCCTTATTAGAGACCCTAGAAACCAAGAGCATGCTTCTTGCTCTAAAGCAGAGTGTGGTTCATGGAAGAGTACAGGGCTATTTGTTTCACTTCAGAAACAGAGTGAAATGCCACGCTCTGTGACTTCCTACAAGCAAGACTTCGTTTCAGGTAAACGCAGTCAGTTTTCAGCTAAAACGAAGCAACATCGTTCAGGAAGCTCACACGTTTATCCCTGTTAACTGAAAAGCATTGGATGTTAGATGACCTGTGGTTTTTATCAGTTTCAGAAGCAGAGTTGAACTAGATATGGTGCGTGTGTGTAGGAAACACAGTTCTTTTTTCTGAGCACACTAACGTTTCCTGCATTATTAGAGACTTTAGAAAGCAAGAGCATGCTTCTTGCTCTAAAGCAGAGTGTGCTTCATGGATGAGAACTGTGCTGTGTGTTTCCCTTCAGAAACAGAATGAAATGCCAGGCTCTGTGTCTTCCTACAAGCAAGACTTCTTTTCAGGTAAATGCAGTCACTTTTCAGCTCAAACGAAGCTACATCGTTCACGAAGCTCACACGTTTCTCACTCTTAACTGAAAAGCATTGGATGTTAGAGGACCTGTGGTTTGTATCCGATTCAGAAGCAGAGTTGAATTAGATATGGTACGTGTGTGTAGGATACAGAGTTCTTTTGTTCTGAGCACACTCACGTTTCCCACCTTATTAGAGACTCTAGAAAGCAAGTGCGTGCTTCTTGCTCTAAAGCAGAGTGTAGTTCATGGATGAGAACTGTACTGTGTGTTTCCATTCAGGAACAGAATGAATTGCCAGGCTCTGTGTCTCCCTACAAGCAAGACTTTGTTTCAGGTAAACGCAGTCACTTTTCAGCTCAAACGAAGCTACATCATTCACAAAGCTCACACGTTTCTCACTGTTAACTGAAAAGCATTGAATGTTAGAGGACCTGGGGTTTGTATCAATTTCAGAAGCAGAGTTGAACTATATGTGGTCCGTGTGTGTAGGAAAGTCAGTTCTATTATTCTGAGCACACTCACGTTTCCCGCCTTATTAGAGAATCTAGAAAGTAAGAGCGTGATTCTTGCTCTAAAGCAGATTGTGGTTCATGAATGAGAACTGTGCTATGTCTTTCCCTTCAGAACCGGAATGAAATGCCAGGCTCTGTGTCTTCCTACAAGCAAGACTTCGTTTCAGGTTAACGCCCAACTTTTCAGCTCAAACGAAGCTACATCATTCACGAAGCTCACATGTTTCTCACTCTTAACTGAAAAGCATTGGATGTTAGAGGACCTACGGTTTGTATCAGATTCAGAAGCAGAGTTGAACTAGATATGGTGCGTGTGTGTAGGAAACACAGTTCTTTTTTTCTGAGCACACTCACGTTTCCTGCATTATTAGAGACTTTAGAAAGCAAGAGCATGCTTCTTGCTCTAAAGCAGAGTGTGCTTCATGGATGAGAGCTGTGCTGTGTGTTTCCCAACAGAAAAGGAATGAAATGCCAGAATCTGTGTCTTCCTACAAGCAAGACTTTGTTTCAGGTAAACGTCCTAACTTTTCAGCTCAAACGAAGCTACATCGTTCACGAAGCTCACACATTTCTCACCTTTAACTGAAAAGCATTGGATGTTAGAGGACCTACGGTTTGTATCAGTTTCAGAAGCAGAGTTGAACTAGATATGGTTCGTGTGTGTAGGAAACACAGTTCTTTTTTTCTGAGCACACTCACGTTTCCTGCCTTATTTGAGACTCTAGAAACCAAGAGCATGCTTCTTGCTCTAAAGCAGAGTGTGGTTCATCGAAGAGTACTGGGCTATGTTTCACTTCAGAAACAGAGTGAAATGCCAGGCTCTGTGACTTGCTCCAAGCAAGACTTCGTTTCAGGTAAACACAGTCACTTTTCAGCTAAAACAAAGCAACTTCGTTCAGGAAGCTCACATGTTTCTCACTGTTAACTGAAAAGCATTGGATGTTAGAGGACCTACGGTTTGTATCAGTTTCAGAAGCAGTGTTGAACTAGATATGGTGCGTGTGTGTAGGAAACACAGTTCTTTTTTTCTGAGCACACTCACGTTTCCTGCCTTATTAGAGACTCTAGAAACAAAGAGCATGCTTCTTGCTCTAAAGCAGAGTGTGGTTCATGGAAGAGTACTGGGCTATTTCTTTCACCTCAGAAACAGAGTGAAATGCCAGGCTCTGTGACTTCCTCCAAGCAAGACTTCGTTTCAGGTAAACACAGTCACTTTTCAGCTAAAACGAAGCAACTTCGTTCAGGAAGCTCACACGTTTCTCACTGTTAACTGAAAAGCATTGGATGTTAGATGACCCGTGGTTTTTATAAGTTTCAGAAGCAGAGTTGAACTAGATATGGTCCGTGTGTGTAGGAAACACAGTTCTTTTTTTCTGAGCACACTCACGTTTCCTGCCTTATTAGAGACTCTAGAAACCAAGAGCATGCTTCTTGCTCTAAAGCAGAGTGTGGTTCATGGAAGAGTACTGGGCTATTTGTTTCACTTCAGAAACAGAGTGAAATGCCACGCTCTGTGACTTCCTACAAGCAAGACTTCGTTTCAGGTAAACACAGTCACTTTTCAGCTAAAACGAAGCAACTTCGTTCAGGAAGCTCACACGTTTCTCACTGTTAACTGAAAAGCATTGGATGTTAGATGACCTGTGGTTTTTATCAGTTTCAGAAGCAGAGTTGAACTAGATATGGTGCGTGTGTTTAGGAAACACAGTTCTTTATTTCTGAGCACACTCACGTTTCCTGCATTATTAGAGACTTTAGAAAGCAAGAGCATGCTTCTTGCTCTAAAGCAGAGTGTGCTTCAGGGATGAGAACTGTGCTGTGTGTTTCCCTTCAGAAACGGAATGAAATGCCAGGCTCTGTGTCTTCCTACAAGCAAGACTTCTTTTCAGGTAAATGCAGTCACTTTTCAGCTCAAACGAAGCTACATCTTTCACGAAGCTCACACGTTTCTCACTCTTAACTGAAAAGCATTGGATGTTAGAGGACCTGTGGTTTGTATCTGATTCAGAAGCAGAGTTGAATTAGATATGGTACGTGTGTGTAGGATACAGAGTTCTTTTGTTCTGAGCACACTCACGTTTCCCACCTTATTAGAGACTCTAGAAAGCAAGTGCGTGCTTCTTGCTCTAAAGCAGAGTGTGGTTCATGGATGAGAACTGTGCTGTGTGTTTCCATTCAGGAACAGAATGAATTGCCAGGCTCTGTGTCTTCCTACAAGCAAGACTTTGTTTCAGGTAAACGCAGTCACTTTTCAGCTCAAACGAAGCTACATCGTTCACAAAGCTCACACGTTTCTCACTGTTAACTGAAAAGCATTGAATGTTAGAGGACCTGGGGTTTGTATCAATTTCAGAAGCAGAGTTGAACTATATGTGGTCCGTGTGTGTAGGAAAGTCAGTTCTATTATTCTGAGCACACTCACGTTTCCCGCCTTATTAGAGAATCTAGAAAGTAAGAGCGTGATTCTTGCTCTAAAGCAGAGTGTGTTTCATGAATGAGAACTGTGCTATGTCTTTCCTTTCAGAACCGGAATGAAATGCCAGGCTCTGTGTCTTCCTACAAGCAAGACTTCGTTTCAGGTTAACGCCCTACTTTTCAGCTCAAACGAAGCTACATCGTTCACGAAGCTCACACGTTTCTCACTCTTAACTGAAAAGCATTGGATGTTAGAGGACCTACGGTTTGTATCAGTTTCAGAAGCAGAGTTGAACTAGATATGGTGCGTGTGTGTAGGAAACACAGTTCTTTTTTTCTGAGCACACTCACGTTTCCTGCATTATTAGAGACTTTAGAAAGCAAGAGCATAATTCTTGCTCTAAAGCAGAGTGTGCTTCATGGATGAGAACTGTGCTGTGTGTTTCCCTTCAGAAAAGGAATGAAATGCCAGGCTCTGTGTCTTCCTACAAGCAAGACTTTGTTTCAGGTAAACGTCCTAACTTTTCAGCTCAAACGAAGCTACATCGTTCACGAAGCTCACACATTTCTCACCTTTAACTGAAAAGCATTGGATGTTAGAGGACCTACGGTTTGTATCAGTTTCAGAAGCAGAGTTGAACTAGATATGGTTCGTGTGTGTAGGAAACACAGTTCTTTTTTTCTGAGCACACTCACGTTTCCTGCCTTATTAGAGACTCTAGAAACCAAGAGCATGCTTCTTGCTCTAAAGCAGAGTGTGGTTCATGGAAGAGTACTGGGCTATTTGTTTCACTTCAGAAACAGAGTGAAATACCAGGCTCTGTGACTTCCTCCAAGCAAGACTTCGTTTCAGGTAAACACAGTCACTTTTCAGCTAAAACGAAGCAACTTCGTTCAGGAAGCTCACACGTTTCTCACTGTTAAGTGAAAAGCATTGGATGTTAGATGACCCGTGGTTTTTATCAGTTTCAGAAGCAGAGTTGAACTAGATATGATCCGTGTGTGTAGGAAACACAGTTCTTTTTTTCTGAGCACACTCACGTTTCCTGCCTTATTAGAGACTCTAGAAACCAAGAGCATGCTTCTTGCTCTAAAGCAGTGTGTGGTTCATGGAAGAGTACTGGGCTATTTGTTTCACTTCAGAAACAGAGTGAAATGCCAGGCTCTGTGACTTCCTACAAGCAAGACTTCGTTTCAGGTAAACACAGTCACTTTTCAGCTCAAACGAAGCTACATCGTTCACGAAGCTCACACGTTTATCCCTGTTAACTGAAAAGCATTGGATGTTAGAGGACCTGTGGTTTGTATCCGTTTCAGAAGCAGAGTTGAATTAGATATGGTACGTGTGTGTAGGATACAGAGTTCTTTTGTTCTGAGCACACTCACGTTTCCCACCTTATTAGAGACTCTAGAAAGCAAGTGCGTGCTTCTTGCTCTAAAGCAGAGTGTGGTTCATGGATGAGAACTGTGCTGTGTGTTTCCATTCAGGAACAGAATGAATTGCCAGGCTCTGTGTCTTCCTACAAGCAAGACTTTGTTTCAGGTAAACGCAGTCACTTTTCAGCTCAAACGAAGCTACATCGTTCACAAAGCTCACACGTTTCTCACTGTTAACTGAAAAGCATTGAATGTTAGAGGACCTGGGGTTTGTATCAATTTCAGAAGCAGAGTTGAACTATATGTGGTCCGTGTGTGTAGGAAAGTCAGTTCTATTATTCTGAGCACACTCACGTTTCCCGCCTTATTAGAGAATCTAGAAAGTAAGAGCGTGATTCTTGCTCTAAAGCAGAGTGTGTTTCATGAATGAGAACTGTGCTATGTCTTTCCCTTCAGAACCGGAATGAAATGCCAGGCTCTGTGTCTTCCTACAAGCAAGACTTCGTTTCAGGTTAACGCCCTACTTTTCAGCTCAAACGAAGCTACATCGTTCACGAAGCTAACACGTTTCTCACTCTTAACTGAAAAGCATTGGATGTTAGAGGACCTACGGTTTGTATCAGATTCAGAAGCAGAGTTGAACTAGATATGGTGCGTGTGTGTAGGAAACACAGTTCTTTTTTTCGGAGCACACTCACGTTTCCTGCATTATTAGAGACTTTAGAAAGCAAGAGCATAATTCTTGCTCTAAAGCAGAGTGTGCTTCATGGATGAGAACTGTGCTGTGTGTTTCCCTTCAGAAAAGGAATGAAATGCCAGGCTCTGTGTCTTCCTACAAGCAAGACTTTGTTTCAGGTAAACGTCCTAACTTTTCAGCTCAAACGAAGCTACATCGTTCACGAAGCTCACACATTTCTCACCTTTAACTGAAAAGCATTGGATGTTAGAGGACCTACGGTTTGTATCAGTTTCAGAAGCAGAGTTGAACTAGATATGGTTCGTGTGTGTAGGAAACACAGTTCTTTTTTTCTGAGCACACTCACGTTTCCTGCCTTATTAGAGACTCTAGAAACCAAGAGCATGCTTCTTGCTCTAAAGCAGAGTGTGGTTCATGGAAGAGTACTGGGCTATTTGTTTCACTTCAGAAACAGAGTGAAATACCAGGCTCTGTGACTTCCTCCAAGCAAGACTTCGTTTCAGGTAAACACAGTCACTTTTCAGCTAAAACGAAGCAACTTCGTTCAGGAAGCTCACACGTTTCTCACTGTTAACTGAAAAGCATTGGATGTTAGATGACCCGTGGTTTTTATCAGTTTCAGAAGCAGAGTTGAACTAGATATGATCCGTGTGTGTAGGAAACACAGTTCTTTTTTTCTGAGCACACTCACGTTTCCTGCCTTATTAGAGACTCTAGAAACCAAGAGCATGCTTCTTGCTCTAAAGCAGTGTGTGGTTCATGGAAGAGTACTGGGCTATTTGTTTCACTTCAGATACAGAGTGAAATGCCAGGCTCTGTGACTTCCTACAAGCAAGACTTCGTTTCAGGTAAACACAGTCACTTTTCAGCTCAAACGAAGCTACATCGTTCACGAAGCTCACACGTTTATCCCTGTTAACTGAAAAGCATTGGATGTTAGAGGACCTGTGGTTTGTATCCGTTTCAGAAGCAGAGTTGAATTAGATATGGTACGTGTGTGTAGGAAACAGAGTTCTTTTGTTCTGAGAACACTCACGTTTCCCACCTTATTAGAGACTCTAGAAAGCAAGTGCGTGCTTCTTACTCTAAAGCAGAGTGTGGTTCATGGATGAGAACTGTGCTGTGTGTTTCCATTCAGGAACAGAATGAAATGCCAGGCTCTGTGTCTTCCTACAAGCAAGACTTTGTTTCCGGTAAACGCAGTCACTTTTCAGCTCAAACGAAGCTACATCGTTCGCGAAGCTCACACGTTTCTCACTCTTAACTGAAAAGCATTGGAAGTTAGAGGACCTAGGGTTTGTATCAGTTTCAGAAGCAGAGTTGAAGTAGATATGGTGCGTGTGTGTAGGAAACAGTTCTTTTGTTCTGAGCACACTCTCGTTTCCTGCATTATTGGATAATCTAGAAAGCAAGAGCATGCTTCTTGCTCTAAAGCAGAGTGTGGTTCATGGAAGAGTACTGGGCTATTTGTTTCAGTTCAGAAACGGAGTGAAATCCCAGGCTCTGTTACTTCCTACAAGCAAGACTTCTTTTCAGGTAAACGCAGTCATTTTCAGCTCAAACGAAGCTACATCGTTCACGAAGCTCACACGTTTCTCACTGTAACTGAAAAGCATTGGATGTTAGAGGTCCTATGGTTTGTATCAGTTTCAGAAGCAGAGTTGAACTAGATATGGTTCGTGTGTGTAGGAAACACAGTTCTTTTTTTCTGAGCACACTCACGTTTCCTGCATTATTAGAGACTCTAGAAAGCAAGAGCATGCTTCTTGCTCGAAAGCAGAGTGTGCTTCATGGATGAGAACTGTGCTGTGTGTTTCCATTCAGAAACAGAGTGAAATGCCAGGCTCTGTGACTTCCTACAAGCAAGACTTCGTTTCAGGTAAACGCAGTCACTTTTCAGCTAAAACGAAGCAACATTGTTCAGGAAGCTCACACGTTTCTCACTGTTAACTGAAAAGCATTGCATGTTAGAGGACCTATGGTTTGTATCAGTTTCAGAAGCAGAGTTGAACTAGATATGGTGCGTGTGTGTAGGAAACACAGTTCTTTTTTTCTGAGCACACTCACGTTTCCTGCATTATTAGACACTCTAGAAAGCAAGAGCATGCTTCTTGCTCTAAAGCAGAGTGTGCTTCATGGATGAGAACTGTGCTGTGTGTTTCCCTTCAGAAACGGAATGAAATGCCAGGCTCTGTCTCTTCCGACAAGCACGACTTCGTTTCAGGTAAACGCCCTCACTATTCAGCTCAAATAATGCTACATCGTTCACGAAGCTAAAGCGTTTCTCACTCTTAACTGAAAAGCATTGGATGTTAGAGGACCTACGGTTTGTATCAGTTTCAGAAGCAGAGTTGAACTAGATATGGTGCGTGTGTGTAGGAAACAGTTCTTTTTTTCTGAGCACACTCACGTTTCCTGCCTTATTAGAGACTCTAGAAAGCAAGAGCATGCTTCTTGCTCTAAAGCAGAGTGTGGTTCATGGAAGAGTACTGGGCTATTTGTTTCACTTCAGAAACATAGTGAAATGCCAGGCTCTGTGACTTCCTACAAGCAAGACTTCGTTTCAGTTAAACGCAGTCACTTTTCAGCTAAAATAAAGCAACATCGTTCAGGAAGCTCACACGTTTCTCACTGTTAACTGAAAAGCATTGGATGTTAGAGGACCTGGGGTATGTATCAATTTCAGAAGCAGAGTTGAACTAGATGTGGTCCGTGTGTGTAGGAAACTCAGTTCTTTTATTCTGAGCACACTCACGTTTCCCGCCTTATTAGAGAATCTAGAAAGTAAGAGCGTGCTTCTTGCTCTAAATCAGAGTGTGGTTCATGGATGAGAACTGTGCTGTGTTTTTCCATTCAGGAACAGAATGAAATGCCAGGCTCTGTGTCTTCCTACAAGCAAGACTTTGTTTCAGGTAAACGCAGTCACTTTTCAGCTAAAACGAAGCTACATCGTTCACGAAGCTCACACGTTTCTCACTCTTAACTGAAAAGCATTTGAAGTTAGAGGACCTAGGGTTTGTATCAGTTTCAGAAGCAGAGTTGAAGTAGATATGGTGCGTGTGTGTAGGAAACAGTTCTTTTGTTCTGAGCACACTCTCGTTTCCTGCATTATTGGATAATCTAGAAAGCAAGAGCATGCTTCTTGCTCTAAAGCAGAGTGTGGTTCATGGAAGAGTACTGGGCTATTTGTTTCAGTTCAGAAACGGAGTGAAATTCCAGGCGCTGTTACTTCCTACAAGCAAGACTTCTTTTCAGGTAAACGCAGTCATTTTCAGCTCAAACGAAGCTACATCGTTCACGAATCTCACACGTTTCTCACTCTAACTGAAAAGCATTGGATGTTAGAGGTCCTATGGTTTGTATCAGTTTCAGAAGCAGAGTTGAACTAGATATGGTTCGTGTGTGTAGGAAACACAGTTATTTTTTTCTGAGCACACTCACGTTTCCTGCATTATTAGAGACTCTAGAAAGCAAGAGCATGCTTCTTGCTCGAAAGCAGAGTGTGCTTCATGGATGAGAACTGTGCTGTGTGTTTCCCTTCAGAAACAGAGTGAAATGCCAGGCTCTGTGACTTCCTACAAGCAAGACTTCGTTTCAGGTAAACGCAGTCACTTTTCAGCTAAAACGAAGCAACATTGTTCAGGAAGCTCACACGTTTCTCACTGTTAACTGAAAAGCATTGCATGTTAGAGGACCTGGGGTTTGTATCAATTTCAGAAGCAGAGTTGAAGAGATATGGTCCGTGTGTGTAGGAAACTCAGTTCTTTTGTTCTGAGCACACTCACGTTTCCCGCCTTATTAGAGACTCTAGAAAGTAAGAGCGTGCTTCTTACACTAAAGCAGAGTGTGGTTCACGGATGAGAACTGTGCTATGTCTTTCCCTTCAGAACCCGAATGAAATGCCAGGCTCTGTGCCTTCCTACAAGCAAGACTTCTTTTCAGGTAAACGCAGTCACTTTTCAGCTCAAATGAAGCTACATTGTTCACGAAGCTCACACGTTTCTCACTCTTAACTGAAAAGCATTGGATGTTAGAGGACCTATGGTTTGTATCAGTTTCAGAAGCAGAGTTGAACTAGATATGGTGCGTGTGTGTAGGAAACACAGTTCTTTTTTTCTGAGCACACTCACGTTTCCTGCATTATGAGACACTCCAGAAAGCAAGAGTATGCTTCTTGCTCTAAAGCAGAGTGTGCTTCATGGATGAGAACTGTGCTGTGTGTTTCCCTTCAGAAACGGAATGAAATGCCAGGCTCTGTCTCTTCCGACAAGCACGACTTCGTTTCAGGTAAACGCCCTCACTTTTCAGCTCAAACGAAGCTACATCGTTCACGAAGCTCACACGTTTCTCACTCTTAACTGAAAAGCATTGGATGTTAGAGGACCTACGGTTTGTATCAGTTTCAGAAGCAGAGTTGAACTAGATATGGTGCGTGTGTGTAGGAAACACAGTTCTTTTTTTCTGAGCACACTCACGTTTCCTGCCTTATTAGAGACTCTAGAAAGCAAGAGCATGCTTCTTGCTCTAAAGCAGAGTGTGGTTCATGGAAGAGTACTGTGCTATTTGTTTCACCTCAGAAACAGAGTGAAATGCCAGGCTCTGTGACTTCCTCCAAGCAAGACTTCGTTTCAGGTAAACACAGTCACTTTTCAGCTAAAACGATGCAACATCGTTCAGGAAGCTCACACGTTTCTCACTGTTAACTAAAAAGCATTGGATGTTAGATGACCCGTGGTTTTTATCAGTTTTAGAAGCAGAGTTGAACTAGATATGGTCCGTGTGTGTAGGAAACACAGTTCTTTTTTTCTGAGCACACTCACGTTTCCTGCCTTATTAGAGACTCTAGAAACCAAGAGCATGCTTCTTGCTCTAAAGCAGAGTGTGGTTCATGGAAGAGTACTGGGCTATTTGTTTCACTTCAGAAACAGAGTGAAATGCCAGGCTCTCCGACTTCCTACAAGCAAGACTTCGTTTCAGGTAAACGCAGTCAGTTTTCAGCTAAAATGAAGCAACATCGTTCAGGAAGCTCACACGTTTATCCCTGTTAACTGAAAAGCATTGGATGTTAGATGACCTGTGGTTTTTATCAGTTTCAGAAGCAGAGTTGAACTAGATATGGTACGTGTGTGTAGGAAACACAGTTCATTTGTTCTGAGCACACTCATGTTTCCCACTTTATTAGAGATTCTGGAAAGCAAGTGCGTGCTTATTGCTCTAAAGCAGAGTGTGGTTCATGGATGAGAACTGTGCTGTGTGTTTCCATTCAGAAACGGAATGAAATGCCAGGCTCTGTGTCTTCCTACAAGCAAGACTTCTTTTCAGGTAAATGCAGTCACTTTTCAGCTCAAACGAAGCTACATCGTTCACGAAGCTCACACGTTTCTCACTCTTAACTGAAAAGCATTGGATGTTAGAGGACCTGTGGTTTGAATCCGATTCAGAAGCAGAGTTGGATTAGATATGGTACGTGTGTGTAGGATACAGAGTTCTTTTGTTCTGAGCACACTCACGTTTCCCACCTTATTAGAGAATCTAGAAAGCAAGTGCGTGCTTCTTGCTCTAAAGCAGAGTGTGGTTCATGGATGAGAACTGTGCTGTGTGTTTCCATTCAGGAACAGAATGAAATGCCAGGCTCTGTGTCTTCCTACAAGCAAGACTTTGTTTCAGGTAAACGCAGTCACTTTTCAGCTCAAACGAAGCTACATCGTTCACGAAGCTCACACGTTTCTCACTCTTAACTGAAAAGCATTGGATGTTAGCGGACCTATGGTTTGTATCAGTTTCAGAAGCAGAGTTGAAGTAGATATGGTGCGTGTGTGTAGGAAACACAGTTCTTTTGTTCTGAGCACACTCTCGTTTCCTGCCTTATTGGATAATCTAGAAAGCAAGAGCATGCTTCTTGCTCTAATGCAGAGTGTGGTTCATGGAAGAGTACTGGGCTATTTGTTTCACCTCAGTAACAGAGTGAAATGCCAGGCTCTGTGACTTCCTCCAAGCAAGACTTCGTTTCAGGTAAACACAGTCACTTTTCAGCTAAAACGAAGCAACATCGTTCAGGAAGCTCACACGTTTCTCACTGTTAACTGAAAAGCATTGGATGTTAGATGACCCGTGGTTTTTATCAGTTTCAGAAGCAGAGTTGAACTAGATATGGTCCGTGTGTGTAGGAAACACAGTTCCTTTTTTCTGAGCACACTCACGTTTCCTGCCTTACTAGAGACTCTAGAAACCAAGAGCATGCTTCTTGCTCTAAAGCAGAGTGTGGTTCATGGAAGAGTACTGGGCTATTTGTTTCACTTCAGAAACAGAGTGAAATGCCAGGCTCTGTGACTTCCTACAAGCAAGACTTCGTTTCAGTTAAATGCAGTCACTTTTCAGCTAAAATAAAGCAACATCGTTCAGGAAGCTCACACGTTTCTCACTGTTAACTGAAAAGCATTGCATGTTAGAGGACCTGGGGTATGTATCAATTTCAGAAGCAGAGTTGAACTAGATGTGGTCCGTGTGTGTAGGAAACACAGTTCTTTTATTCTGAGCACACTCACGTTTCCCGCCTTATTAGAGAATCTAGAAAGTAAGAGCGTGATTCTTGCTCTAAAGCAGAGTGTGGTTCATGAATGAGAACTGTGCTATGTCTTTCCCTTCAGAACCGGAATGAAAGCCAGGCTCTGTGTCTTCCTACAAGCAAGACTTCGTTTCAGGTTAACGCCCTCACTTTTCAACTCAAACGAAACTACATCGTTCATGAAGCTCACACGTTTCTCACTCTTAACTGAAAAGCATTGGATGTAAGAGGACCTACGGTTTGTATCAGGTTCAGAAGCAGAGTTGAACTAGATATGGTGCGTGTGTGTAGGAAACACAGTTCTTTTTTTCTGAGCACACTCACGTTTCCTGCCTTATTAGAGACTCTAGAAAGCAAGAGCATGCTTCTTGCTCTAAAGCAGAGTGTGGTTCATGGAAGAGTACTGGGCTATTTGTTTCACCTCAGAAACAGAGTGAAATGCCAGGCTCTGTGACTTCCTCCAAGCAAGACTTCGTTTCAGGTAAACACAGTCACTTTTCAGCTAAAACGAAGCAACATCGTTGAGGAAGCTCACACGTTTCTCACTGTTAACTGAAAAGCATTGGATGTTAGATGACCCGTGGTTTTTATCAGTTTCAGAAGCAGAGTTGAACTAGATATGGTCCGTGTGTGTAGGAAACACAGTTCTTTTTTTCTGAGCACACTCACGTTTCCTGCCTTATTAGAGACTCTAGAAACCAAGAGCATGCTTCTTGCTCTAAAGCAGAGTGTGGTTCATGGAAGAGTACTGGGCTATTTGTTTCACTTCAGAAACAGAGTGAAATACCAGGCTCTGTGACTTCCTACAAGCAAGACTTCGTTTCAGGTAAACGCAGTCAGTTTTCATCTAAAACGAAGCAACATCGTTCAGGAAGCTCACACGTTTCTCACTGTTAACTGAAAAGCATTGGATGTTAGATGACCTGTGGTTTTTATCAGTTTCAGAAGCAGAGTTGAACTAGATATGGTACGTGTGTGTAGGAAACACAGCACATTTTTTCTGAGCACACTCACTTTTCCCACCTTATTAGAGACTCTGGAAAGCAAGTGCGTGCTTCTTGCTCTAAAGCAGAGTGTGGTTCATGGATGAGAACTGTGCTGTGTGTTTCCATTCAGGAACAGAATGAAATGCCAGGCTCTGTGTCTTCCTACAAGCAAGACTTCTTTTCAGGTAAATGCAGTCACTTTTCAGCTCAAACGAAGCTACATCGTTCACGAAGCTCACACGTTTCTCACTCTTAACTGAAAAGCATTGGATGTTAGAGGACCTGTGGTTTGTATCCGATTCAGAAGCAGAGTTGGATTAGATATGGTACGTGTGTGTAGGATACAGAGTTCTTTTGTTCTGAGCACACTCACGTTTCCTGCCTTACTAGATACTCTAGAAACCAAGAGCATGCTTCTTGCTCTAAAGCAGAGTGTGGTTCATGGAAGAGTACTGGGCTATTTGTTTCACTTCAGAAACAGAGTGAAATGCCAGGCTCTGTGACTTCCTACAAGCAAAACTTCGTTTCAGTTAAACGCAGTACTTTTCAGCTAAAATAAAGCAACATCGTTCAGGAAGCTCACACGTTTCTCACTGTTAACTGAAAAGCATTGCATGTTAGAGGACCTGGGGTATGTATCAATTTCAGAAGCAGAGTTGAACTAGATGTGGTCCGTGTGTGTAGGAAACTCAGTTCTTTTATTCTGAGCACACTCACGTTTCCTGCCTTATTAGAGAATCTAGAAAGTAAGAGCGTGCTTCTTGCTCTAAAGCAGAGTGTGGTTCATGAATGAGAACTGTGCTATGTCTTTCCCTTCAGAACCGGAATGAAAGCCAGGCTCTGTGTCTTCCTACAAGCAAGACTTCGTTTCAGGTTAACGCCCTCACTTTTCAACTCAAACGAAACTACATCGTTCACGAAGCTCACACGTTTCTCACTCTTAACTGAAAAGCATTGGATGTAAGAGGACCTACGGTTTGTATCAGTTTCAGAAGCAGAGTTGAACTAGATATGGTGCGTGTGTGTAGGAAACACAGTTCTTTTTTTCTGAGCACACTCACGTTTCCTGCCTTATTGGATAATCTAGAAAGCAAGAGCATGCTTCTTTCTCTAAAGCAGAGTGTAGTTCATGGAAGAGTACTGGGCTATTTGTTTCACCTCAGAAACAGAGTGAAATGCCAGGCTCTGTGACTTCCTCCAAGCAAGACTTCGTTTCAGGTAAACACAGTCACTTTTCAGCTAAAACGAAGCAACATCGTTCAGGAAGCTCACACGTTTCTCACTGTTAACTGAAAAGCATTGGATGTTAGATGACCCGTGGTTTTAATCAGTTTCACAAGCAGAGTTGAACTAGATATGGTCCGTGTGTGTAGGAAACACAGCACATTTGTTCTGAGCACACTCACGTTTCCCACCTTATTAGAGACTCTGGAAAGCAAGTGCGTGCTTCTTGCTCTAAAGCAGAGTGTGGTTCATGGATGAGAACTGTGCTGTGTGTTTCCCTCCAGAAACGGAATGAAATGCCAGGCTCTGTGTCTTCCGACAAGCAAGACTTCTTTTCAGGTAAATGCAGTCACTTTTCAGCTCAAACGAAGCTACATCTTTCACGAAGCTCACACGTTTCTCACTCTTAACTGAAAAGCATTGGATGTTAGAGGACCTGTGGTTTGTATCCGATTCAGAAGCAGAGTTGAATTAGATATGGTACGTGTGTGTAGGATACAGAGTTCTTTTGTTCTGAGCACACTCACGTTTCCCACCTTACTAGAGACTCTAGAAAGCAAGTGCGTGCTTCTTGCTCTAAAGCAGAGTGTGGTTCATGGATGAGAACTGTGCTGTGTGTTTCCATTCAGGAACAGAATGAAATGCCAGGCTCTGTGTCTTCCTACAAGCAAGACTTTGTTTCAGGTAAACGCAGTCACTTTTCAGCTCAAACGAAGCTACATCGTTCACGAAGCTCACACGTTTCTCACTCTTAACTGAAAAGCATCGGATGTTAGAGGACCTATGGTTTGTATCAGTTTCAGAAGCAGAGTTGGATTAGATATGGTGCGTGTGTGTAGGAAACACAGTTCTTTTGTTCTGAGCACACTCTCGTTTCCTGCCTTATTGGATAATCTAGAAAGCAAGAGCATGCTTCTTGCTCTAATGCAGAGTGTGGTTCATGGAAGAGTACTGGGCTATTTGTTTCACCTCAGAAACAGAGTGAAATGCCAGGCTCTGTGACTTCCTCCAAGCAAGACTTCGTTTCAGATAAACACAGTTACTTTTCAGCTAAAACGAAGCAACATCGTTCAGGAAGCTCACACGTTTCTCACTGTTAACTGAAAAGCATTGGATGTTAGATGACCCGTGGTTTTTATCAGTTTCAGAAGCAGAGTTGACCTAGATATGGTCCGTGTGTGTAGGAAACACAGTTCTTTTTTTCTGAGCACACTCAAGTTTCCTGCCTTACTAGAGACTCTAGAAACCAAAGCATGCTTCTTGCTCTAAAGCAGAGTGTGGTTCATGGAAGAGTACTGGGCTATTTGTTTCACTTCAGAAACAGAGTGAAATGCTAGGCTCTGTGACTTCCTAAAAGCAAGACTTCGTTTCAGGTAAACACAGTCACTTTTCAGCTCAAACGAAGCTACATCGTTCACGAAGCTCACACGTTTATCCCTGTTAACTGAAAAGCATTGGATGTTAGAGGACCTGTGGTTTGTATCCGTTTCAGAAGCAGAGTTGAATTAGATATGGTACGTGTGTGTAGGAAACAGAGTTCTTTTGTTCTGAGCACACTCACGTTTCCCACCTTATTAGAGACTCTAGAAAGCAAGTGCGTGCTTCTTACTCTAAAGCAGAGTGTGGTTCATGGATGAGAACTGTGCTGTGTGTTTCCATTCAGGAACAGAATGAAATGCCAGGCTCTGTGTCTTCCTACAAGCAAGACTTTGTTTCCTTTAAACGCAGTCAATTTTCAGCTCAAACGAAGCTACATCGTTCACGAAGCTCACACGTTTCTCATTCTTAACTGAAAAGCATTGGAAGTTAGAGGACCTAGGGTTTGTATCAGTTTCAGAAGCAGAGTTGAAGTAGATATGGTGCCTGTGTGTAGGAAACAGTTCTTTTGTTCTGAGCACACTCTCGTTTCCTGCCTTATTGGATAATCTAGAAAGCAAGAGCATGCTTCTTGCTCTAAAGCAGAGTGTGGTTCATTGAAGAGTACTGGGCTTTTTGATTCAGTTCAGAAACGGAGTGAAATCCCAGGCTCTGTTACTTCCTACAAGCAAGACTTCTTTTCAGGTAAACGCAGTCATTTTCAGCTCAAACGAATCTACATCGTTCACGAAGCTCACACGTTTCTCACTCTAACTGAAAAGCATTGGATGTTAGAGGTCCTATGGTTTGTATCAGTTTCAGAAGCAGAGTTGAACTAGATATGGTTCGTGTGTGTAGGAAACACAGTTCTTTTTTTCTGAGCACACTCACGTTTCCTGCATTATTAGAGACTCTAGAAAGCAAGAGCATGCTTCTTGCTGGAAAGCAGAGTGTGCTTCATGGATGAGAACTGTGCTGTGTGTTTCCCTTCAGAAACAGAGTGAAATGCCAGGCTCTGTGACTTCCTTCAAGCGAGACTTCGTTTCAGGTAAACGCAGTCACTTTTCAGCTAAAACGAAGCAACATTGTTCAGGAAGCTCACACGTTTCTCACTGTTAACTGAAAAGCATTGCATGTTAGAGGACCTGGGGTTTGTATCAATTTCAGAAGCAGAGTTGAACAGATATGGTCCGTGTGTGTAGGAAACTCAGTTCTTTTGTTCTGAGGACACTCACGTTTCCCGCCTTATTAGAGACTCTAGAAAGTAAGAGCGTGCTTCTTACACTAAAGCAAAGTGTGGTTCACGGATGAGAACTGTGCTATGTCTTTCCCTTCAGAACCCGAATGAAATGCCAGGCTCTGTGCCTTCCTACAAGCAAGACTTCTTTTCAGGTAAACGCAGTCACTTTTCAGCTCAAATGAAGCTACATTGTTCACGAAGCTCACATGTTTCTCACTCTTAACTGAAAAGCATTGGATGTTAGAGGACCTATGGTTTGTATCAGTTTCAGAAGCAGAGTTGAACTAGATATGGTGCGTGTGTGTAGGAAACACAGTTCTTTTTTTCTGAGCACACTCACGTTTCCTGCATTATTAGACACTCCAGAAAGCAAGAGCATGCTTCTTGCTCTAAAGCAGAGTGTGCTTCATGGATGAGAACTGTGCTGTGTGTTTCCCTTCAGAAACGGAATGAAATGCCAGGCTCTGTCTCTTCCGACAAGCACGACTTCGTTTCAGGTAAACGCCCTCACTTTCAGCTCAAATAATGCTACATCGTTCACGAAGCTAAAGCGTTTCTCACTATTAACTGAAAAGCATTGGATGTTAGAGGACCTACGGTTTGTATCAGTTTCAGAAGCAGAGTTGAACTAGATATGGTGCGTGTGTGTAGGAAACACAGTTCTTTTTTTCTGAGCACACTCACGTTTCCTGCCTTATTAGAGACTCTAGAAAGCAAGAGCATGCTTCTTGCTCTAAAGCAGAGTGTGGTTCACGGATGAGAACTGTGCTATGTCTTTCCCTTCAGAACCGGAATGAAATGCCAGGCTCTGTGTCTTCCTCCAAGCAAGACTTCGTTTCAGGTAAACACAGTCACTTTTCAGCTAAAACGAAGCAACATCGTTCAGGAAGCTAACACGTTTCTCACTGTTAACTGAAAAGCATTGGATGTTAGATGACCCGTGGTTTTTATCAGTTTCAGAAGCAGAGTTGAACTAGATATGGTCCGTGTGTGTAGGAAACACAGTTCTTTTTTTCTGAGCACACTCACGTTTCCTGCCTTATTAGAGACTCTAGAAACCAAGAGCATGCTTCTTGCTCTAAAGCAGAGTGTGGTTCATGGAAGAGTACTGGGCTATTTGTTTCACTTCAGAAACAGAGTGAAATGCCAGGCTTTGTGACTTCCTACAAGCAAGACTTTGTTTCATTTAAACGCAGTCAGTTTTCAGCTAAAACGAAGCAACATCGTTCAGGAAGCTCACACGTTTCTCACTGTTAACTGAAAAGCATTGGATGTTAGATGACCTGTGGTTTTTATCAGTTTCAGAAGCAGAGTTGAACTAGATATGGTACGTGTGTGTAGGAAACACAGCACATTTGTTCTGAGCACACTCACGTTTCCCACCTTATTAGAGACTCTAGAAAGCAAGTGCGTGCTTCTTACTCTAAAGCAGAGTGTGGTTCATGGATGAGAACTGTGCTGTGTGTTTCCATTCAGGAACAGAATGAAATGCCAGGCTCTGTGTCTTCCTACAAGCAAGACTTTGTTTCCTTTAAACGCAGTCACTTTTCAGCTCAAACGAAGCTACATCATTCACGAAGCTCACACGTTTCTCATTCTTAACTGAAAAGCATTTGAAGTTAGAGGACCTAGGGTTTGTATCAGTTTCAGAAGCAGAGTTGAAGTAGATATGGTGCGTGTGTGTAGGAAACACAGTTCTTTTTTTCTGAGCACACTCACGTTTCCTGCATTATTAGACACTCAAGAAAGCAAGAGCATGCTTCTTGCTCTAAAGCAGAGTGTGCTTCATGGATGAGAACTGTGCTGTGTGTTTCCCTTCAGAAACGGAATGAAATGCCAGGCTCTGTCTCTTCCGACAAGCACGACTTCGTTTCAGGTAAACGCCCTCACTTTTCAGCTCAAATAATGCTACATCGTTCACGAAGCTAAAGCGTTTCTCACTCTTAACTGAAAAGCATTGGATGTTAGAGGACCTACGGTTTGTATCAGTTTCAGAAGCAGAGTTGAACTAGATATGGTGCGTGTGTGTAGGAAACACAGTTCTTTTTTTCTGAGCACACTCACGTTTCCTGCCTTATTAGAGACTCTAGAAAGCAAGAGCATGCTTCTTGCTCTAAAGCAGAGTGTGGTTCACGGATGAGAACTGTGCTATGTCTTTCCCTTCAGAACCGGAATGAAATGCCAGGCTCTGTGTCTTCCTACAAGCAAGACTTCGTTTCAGGTTAACGCCCTCACTTTTCAACTCAAACGAAACTACATTGTTCACGAAGCTCACACGTTTCTCACTCTTAACTGAAAAGCATTGGATGTAAGAGGACCTAGGGTTTGTATCAGTTTCAGAAGCAGAGTTGAACTAGATATGGTGCGTGTGTGTAGGAAACACAGTTCTTTTTTTCTGAGCACACTCACGTTTCCTGCCTTATTAGAGACTCTAGAAAGCAAGAGCATGCTTCTTGCTCTAAAGCAGAGTGTGGTTCATGGAAGAGTACTGGGCTATTTGTTTCACCTCAGAAACAGAGTGAAATGCCAGGCTCTGTGACTTCCTCCAAGCAAGACTTCGTTTCAGGTAAACACAGTCACTTTTCAGCTAAAACGAAGCAACATCGTTCAGGAAGCTCACACGTTTCTCACTGTTAACTGAAAAGCATTGGATGTTAGATAACCCGTGGTTTTTATCAGTTTCAGAAGCAGAGTTGAACTAGATATGGTCCGTGTGTGTAGGAAACACAGTTCTTTTTTTCTGAGCACACTCACGTTTCCTGCCTTATTAGAGACTCTAGAAACCAAGAGCATGCTTCTTTCTCTAAAGCAGAGTGTGGTTCATGGAAGAGTACTGGGCTATTTGTTTCACTTCAGAAACAGAGTGAAATGCCAGGCTCTGTGACTTCCTACAAGCAAGACTTCGTTTCAGGTAAACGCAGTCAGTTTTCAGCTAAAACGAAGCAACATCGTTCAGGAAGCTCACACGTTTCTCACTGTTAACTGAAAAGCATTGGATGTTAGATGACCTGTGGTTTTTATCAGTTTCAGAAGCAGAGTTGAACAAGATATGGTACGTGTGTGTAGGAAACACAGTTCATTTGTTCTGAGCACACTCACGTTTCCCACCTTACTAGAGACTCTAGAAAGCAAGTGCATGCTTCTTGCTCTAAAGCAGAGTGTGGTTCATGGATGAGAACTGTGCTGTGTGTTTCCCTTCAGAAACGGAATGAAATGCCAGGCTCTGTGTCTTCCTACAAGCAAGACTTCTTTTCAGGTAAATGCAGTCACTTTTCAGCTGAAACGAAGCTACATCGTTCACGAAGCTCACACGTTTCTCACTCTTAACTGAAAAGCATTGGATGTTAGAGGACCTGTGGTTTGTATCCGATTCAGAAGCAGAGTTGAATTAGATATGGTACGTGTGTGTAGGATACAGAGTTCTTTTGTTCTGAGCACACTCACGTTTCCCACCTTATTAGAAAATCTAGAAAGCAAGTGCGTGCTTCTTGCTCTAAATCAGAGTGTGGTTCATGGATGAGAACTGTGCTGTGTTTTTCCATTCAGGAACAGAATGAAATGCCAGGCTCTGTGTCTTCCTACAAGCAAGACTTTGTTTCAGGTAAACGCAGTCACTTTTCAGCTAAAACGAAGCTACATCGTTCACGAAGCTCACACGTTTCTCACTCTTAACTGAAAAGCATTGGAAGTTAGAGGACCTAGGGTTTGTATCAGTTTCAGAAGCAGAGTTGAAGTAGATATGGTGCGTGTGTGTAGGAAACAGTTCTTTTGTTCTGAGCACACTCTCGTTTCCTGCATTATTGGATAATCTAGAAAGACAGAGCATGCTTCTTGCTCTAAAGCAGAGTGTGGTTCATGGAAGAGTACTGGGCTATTTGTTTCAGTTCAGAAACGGAGTGAAATCCCAGGCGCTGTTACTTCCTACAAGCAAGACTTCTTTTCAGGTAAACTCAGTCATTTTCAGCTCAAACGAAGCTACATCGTTCACGAAGCTCACACGTTTCTCACTCTAACTGAAAAGCATTGGATGTTAGAGGTCCTATGGTTTGTATCAGTTTCAGAAGCAGAGTTGAAGTAGATATGGTACGTGTGTGTAGGAAACAGTTCTTTTTTTCTGAGCACACTCACGTTTCCTGCCTTATTAGAGACTCTAGAAAGCAAGAGCATGCTTCTTGCTCTAAAGCAGAGTGTGGTTCATGGAAGAGTACTGGGCTATTTGTTTCACTTCAGAAACAGAGTGAAATGCCAGGCTCTGTGACTTCCTACAAGCAAGACTTCGTTTCAGTTAAACGCAGTCACTTTTCAGCTAAAATAAAGCAACATCGTTCAGGAAGCTCACAAGTTTCTCACTGTTAACTGAAAAGCATTGCATGATAGAGGACCTGGGGTTTGTATCAATTTCAGAAGCAGAGTTGAACTAGATGTGGTCCGTGTGTGTAGGAAACTCAGTTCTTTTATCCTGAGCACACTCACGTTTCCCGCCTTATTAGAGAATCTAGAAAGTAAGAGCGTGCTTCTTGCTCTAAAGCAGAGTGTGGTTCATGAATGAGAACTGTGCTATGTCTTTCCCTTCAGAACCGGAATGAAATGCCAGGCTCTGTGTCTTCCTACAAGCAAGACTTCGTTTCAGGTTAACGCCCTCACTTTTCAGCTCAAACGAAGCTACATCGTTCACGAAGCTCACACGTTTCTCACTCTTAACTGAAAAGCATTGGATGTTAGAGGACCTACGGTTTGTATCAGTTTCAGAAGCAGAGTTGAACTAGATATGGTGCGTGTGTGTAGGAAACACAGTTCTTTTTTTCTGAGCACACTCACGTTTCCTGCCTTATTAGAGACTCTAGAAAGCAAGAACATGCTTCTTGCTCTAAAGCAGAGTGTGGTTCATGGAAGAGTACTGTGCTATTTGTTTCACCTCAGAAACAGAGTGAAATGCCAGGCTCTGTGACTTCCTCCAAGCAAGACTTCGTTTCAGGTAAACACAGTCACTTTTCAGCTAAAACGATGCAACATCGTTCAGGAAGCTCACACGTTTCTCACTGTTAACTGAAAAGCATTGGATGTTAGATGACCCGTGGTTTTTATCAGTTTCAGAAGCAGAGTTGAACTAGATATGGTCCGTGTGTGTAGGAAACACAGTTCCTTTTTTCTGAGCACACTCACGTTTCCTGCCTTACTAGAGACTCTAGAAACCAAGAGCATGCTTCTTGCTCTAAAGCAGGGTGTGGTTCATGGAAGAGTACTGGGCTATTTGTTTCACTTCAGAAACAGAGTGAAATGCCAGGCTCTGTGACTTCCTACAAGCAAGACTTCGTTTCAGTTAAACGCAGTCACTTTTCAGCTAAAATAAAGCAACATCGTTCAGGAAGCTCACACGTTTCTCACTGTTAACTGAAAAGCATTGCATGTTAGAGGACCTGGGGTATGTATCAATTTCAGAAGCAGAGTTGAACTAGATGTGGTCCGTGTGTGTAGGAAACTCAGTTCTTTTATTCTGAGCACACTCACGTTTCCCGCCTTATTAGAGAATCTAGAAAGTAAGAGCGTGCTTCTTGCTCTAAAGCAGAGTGTGGTTCATGAATGAGAACTGTGCTATGTCTTTCCCTTCAGAACCGGAATGAAAGCCAGGCTCTGTGTCTTCCTACAAGCAAGACTTCGTTTCAGGTTAACGCCCTCACTTTTCAACTCAAACGAAACTACATCGTTCACGAAGCTCACACGTTTCTCACTCTTAACTGAAAAGCATTGGATGTAAGAGGACCTACGGTTTGTATCAGTTTCAGAAGCAGAGTTGAACTAGATATGGTCCGTGTGTGTAGGAAACACAGTTCTTTTTTTCTGAGCACACTCACGTTTCCTGCCTTATTAGAGACTCTAGAAACCAAGAGCATGCTTCTTGTTCTAAAGCAGAGTGTGGTTCATGGAAGAGTACTGGGCTATTTGTTTCACTTCAGAAACAGAGTGAAATGCCAGGCTCTCCGACTTCCTACAAGCAAGACTTCGTTTCAGGTAAACGCAGTCAGTTTTCAGCTCAAATGAAGCAACATCGTTCAGGAAGCTCACACGTTTATCCCTGTTAACTGAAAAGCATTGGATGTTAGATGACCTGTGGTTTTTATCAGTTTCAGAAGCAGAGTTGAACTAGATATGGTACGTGTGTGTAGGAAACACAGTTCATTTGTTCTGAGCACACTCATGTTTCCCACTTTATTAGAGATTCTGGAAAGCAAGTGCGTGCTTCTTGCTCTAAAGCAGAGTGTGGTTCATGGATGAGAACTGTGCTGTGTGTTTCCCTTCAGAAACGGAATGAAATGCCAGGCTCTGTGTCTTCCTACAAGCAAGACTTCTTTTCAGGTAAATGCAGTCACTTTTCAGCTCAAACGAAGCTACATCGTTCACGAAGCTCACACGTTTCTCACTCTTAACTGAAAAGCATTGGATGTTAGAGGACCTGTGGTTTGTATCCGATTCAGAAGCAGAGTTGGATTAGATATGGTACGTGTGTGTAGGATACAGAGTTCTTTTGTTCTGAGCACACTCACGTTTCCCACCTTATTAGAGAATCTAGAAAGCAAGTGCGTGCTTCTTGCTCTAAAGCAGAGTGTGGTTCATGGATGAGAACTGTGCTGTGTGTTTCCATTCAGGAACATAATGAAATGCCAGGCTCTGTGTCTTCCTACAAGCAAGACTTTGTTTCAGGTAAACGCAGTCACTTTTCAGCTCAAACGAAGCTACATCGTTCACGAAGCTCACACGTTTCTCACTCTTAACTGAAAAGCATTGGATGTTAGAGGACCTATGGTTTGTATCAGTTTCAGAAGCAGAGTTGAAGTAGATATGGTGCGTGTGTGTAGGAAACACAGTTCTTTTGTTCTGAGCACACTCTCGTTTCCTGCCTTATTGGATAATCTAGAAAGCAAGAGCATGCTTCTTGCTCTAATGCAGAGTGTGGTTCATGGAAGAGTACTGGGCTATTTGTTTCACCTCAGTAACAGAGTGAAATGCCAGGCTCTGTGACTTCCTCCACGCAAGACTTCGTTTCAGGTAAACACAGTCACTTTTCAGCTAAAACGAAGCAACATCGTTCAGGAAGCTCACACGTTTATCACTGTTAACTGAAAAGCATTGGATGTTAGATGACCCGTGGTTTTTATCAGTTTCAGAAGCAGAGTTGAACTAGATATGGTCCGTGTGTGTAGGAAACACAGTTCCTTTTTTCTGAGCACACTCACGTTTCCTGCCTTACTAGAGACTCTAGAAACCAAGAGCATGCTTCTTGCTCTAAAGCAGAGTGTGGTTCATGGAAGAGTACTGGGCTATTTGTTTCACTTCAGAAACAGAGTGAAATGCCAGGCTCTGTGACTTCCTACAAGCAAGACTTCGTTTCAGTTAAACGCAGTCACGTTTCAGCTAAAATAAAGCAACATCGTTCAGGAAGCTCACACGTTTCTCACTGTTAACTGAAAAGCATTGCATGTTAGAGGACCTGGGGTATGTATCAATTTCAGAGGCAGAGTTGAACTAGATGTGGTCCGTGTGTGTAGGAAACTCAGTTCTTTTATTCTGAGCACACTCACGTTTCCCGCCTTATTAGAGAATCTAGAAAGTAAGAGCGTGCTTCTTGCTCTAAAGCAGAGTGTGGTTCATGAATGAGAACTGTGCTATGTCTTTCCCTTCAGAACCGGAATGAAAGCCAGGCTCTGTGTCTTCCTACAAGCAAGACTTCGTTTCAGGTTAACGCCCTCACTTTTCAACTCAAACGAAACTACATCGTTCACGAAGCTCACACGTTTCTCACTCTTAACTGAAAAGCATTGGATGTAAGAGGACCTACGGTTTGTATCAGTTTCAGAAGCAGAGTTGAACTAGATATGGTGCGTGTGTGTAGGAAACACAGTTCTTTTTTTCTGAGCACACTCACGTTTCCTGCCTTATTAGAGACTCTAGAAAGCAAGAGCATGCTTCTTGCTCTAAAGCAGAGTGTGGTTCATGGAAGAGTACTGGGCTATTTGTTTCACCTCAGAAACAGAGTGAAATGCCAGGCTCTGTGACTTCCTCCAAGCAAGACTTCGTTTCAGGTAAACACAGTCACTTTTCAGCTAAAACGAAGCAACATCGTTCAGGAAGCTCACACGTTTCTCACTGTTAACTGAAAAGCATTGGATGTTAGATGACCCGTGGTTTGTATCAGTTTCAGAAGCAGAGTTGAAGTAGATATGGTGCGTGTGTGTAGGAAACACAGTTCTTTTGTTCTGAGCACACTCTCGTTTCCTGACTTATTGGATAATCTAGAAAGCAAGAGCATGCTTCTTGCTCTAATGCAGAGTGTGGTACATGGAAGAGTACTGGGCTATTTGTTTCACTTCAGAAACAGAGTGAAATGCCAGGCTCTGTGACTTCCTCCAAGCAAGACTTCGTTTCAGGTAAACGCAGTCAGTTTTCAGCTAAAACGAAGCAACATCGTTCAGGAAGCTCACACGATTATCCCTGTTAACTGAAAAGCATTGGATGTTAGATGACCTGTGGTTTTTATCAGTTTCAGAAGCAGAGTTGAACTAGATATGGTACGTGTGTGTAGGAAACACAGCTCATTTGTTCTGAGCACACTCACGTTTCCCACCTTATTAGAGACTCTGGAAAGCAAGTGCGTGCTTCTTGCTCTAAAGCAGAGTGTGGTTCATGGATGAGAACTGTGCTGTGTGTTTCCCTTCAGAAACGGAATGAAATGCCAGGCTCTGTGTCTTCCGACAAGCAAGACTTCTTTTCAGGTAAATGCAGTCACTTTTCAGCTCAAACGAAGCTACATCTTTCACGAAGCTCACACGTTTCTCACTCTTAACTGAAAAGCATTGGATGTTAGAGGACCTGTGGTTTGTATCCGATTCAGAAGCAGAGTTGGATTAGATATGGTACGTGTGTGTAGGATACAGAGTTCTTTTGTTCTGAGCACACTCACGTTTCCCACCTTATTACAGAATCTAGAAAGCAAGTGCGTGCTTCTTGCTCTAAAGCAGAGTGTGGTTCATGGATGAGAACTGTGCTGTGTGTTTCCATTCAGGAACAGAATGAAATGCCAGGCTCTGTGTCTTCCTACAAGCAAGACTTCGTTTCAGATAAACACAGTTACTTTTCAGCTAAAACGAAGCAACATCGTTCAGGAAGCTCACACGTTTCTCACTGTTAACTGAAAAGCATTGGATGTTAGATGACCCGTGGTTTTTATCAGTTTCAGAAGCAGAGTTGAACTAGATATGGTGCGTGTGTGTAGGAAACAGTTCTTTTGTTCTGAGCACACTCTCGTTTCCTGCCTTATTGGATAATCTAGAAAGCAAGAGCATGCTTCTTGCTCTAAAGCAGAGTGTGGTTCATTGAAGAGTACTGGGCTATTTGTTTCAGTTCAGAAACGGAGTGAAATCCCAGGCTCTGTTACTTCCTACAAGCAAGACTTCTTTTCAGGTAAACGCAGTCATTTTCAGCTCAAACGAATCTACATCGTTCACGAAGCTCACACGTTTCTCACTCTAACTGAAAAGCATTGGATGTTAGAGGTCCTATGGTTTGTATCAGTTTCAGAAGCAGAGTTGAACTAGATATGGTTCGTGTGTGTAGGAAACACAGTTCTTTTTTTCTGAGCACACTCACGTTTCCTGCATTATTAGAGACTCTAGAAAGCAAGAGCATGCTTCTTGCTCGAAAGCAGAGTGTGCTTCATGGATGAGAACTGTGCTGTGTGTTTCCCTTCAGAAACAGAGTGAAATGCCAGGCTCTGTGACTTCCTACAAGCAAGACTTCGTTTCAGGTAAACACAGTCACTTTTCAGCTAAAACGAAGCAACATTGTTCAGGAAGCTCACACGTTTCTCACTGTTAACTGAAAAGCATTGCATGTTAGAGGACCTGGGGTTTGTATCAATTTCAGAAGCAGAGTTGAACAGATATGGTCCGTGTGTGTAGGAAACTCAGTTCTTTTGTTCTGAGGACACTCACGTTTCCCGCCTTATTAGAGACTCTAGAAAGTAAGAGCGTGCTTCTTGCTCTAAAGCAGAGTGTGGTTCATGAATGAGAACTGTGCTATGTCTTTCCCTTCAGAACCGGAATGAAAGCCAGGCTCTGTGTCTTCCTACAAGCAAGACTTCGTTTCAGGTTAACGCCCTCACTTTTCAACTCAAACGAAACTACATCGTTCACGAAGCTCACACGTTTCTCACTCTTAACTGAAAAGCATTGGATGTAAGAGGACCTACGGTTTGTATCAGTTTCAGAAGCAGAGTTGAACTAGATATGGTGCGTGTGTGTAGGAAACACAGTTCTTTTTTTCTGAGCACACTCACGTTTCCTGCCTTATTAGAGACTCTAGAAAGCAAGAGCATGCTTCTTGCTCTAAAGCAGAGTGTGGTTCATGGAAGAGTACTGGGCTATTTGTTTCACCTCAGAAACAGAGTGAAATGCCAGGCTCTGTGACTTCCTCCAAGCAAGACTTCGTTTCAGGTAAACACAGTCACTTTTCAGCTAAAACGAAGCAACATCGTTCAGGAAGCTCACACGTTTCTCACTGTTAACTGAAAAGCATTGGATGTTAGATGACCCGTGGTTTGTATCAGTTTCAGAAGCAGAGTTGAAGTAGATATGGTGCGTGTGTGTAGGAAACACAGTTCTTTTGTTCTGAGCACACTCTCGTTTCCTGACTTATTGGATAATCTAGAAAGCAAGAGCATGCTTCTTGCTCTAATGCAGAGTGTGGTACATGGAAGAGTACTGGGCTATTTGTTTCACTTCAGAAACAGAGTGAAATGCCAGGCTCTGTGACTTCCTCCAAGCAAGACTTCGTTTCAGGTAAACGCAGTCAGTTTTCAGCTAAAACGAAGCAACATCGTTCAGGAAGCTCACACGATTATCCCTGTTAACTGAAAAGCATTGGATGTTAGATGACCTGTGGTTTTTATCAGTTTCAGAAGCAGAGTTGAACTAGATATGGTACGTGTGTGTAGGAAACACAGCTCATTTGTTCTGAGCACACTCACGTTTCCCACCTTATTAGAGACTCTGGAAAGCAAGTGCGTGCTTCTTGCTCTAAAGCAGAGTGTGGTTCATGGATGAGAACTGTGCTGTGTGTTTCCCTTCAGAAACGGAATGAAATGCCAGGCTCTGTGTCTTCCGACAAGCAAGACTTCTTTTCAGGTAAATGCAGTCACTTTTCAGCTCAAACGAAGCTACATCTTTCACGAAGCTCACACGTTTCTCACTCTTAACTGAAAAGCATTGGATGTTAGAGGACCTGTGGTTTGTATCCGATTCAGAAGCAGAGTTGGATTAGATATGGTACGTGTGTGTAGGATACAGAGTTCTTTTGTTCTGAGCACACTCACGTTTCCCACCTTATTACAGAATCTAGAAAGCAAGTGCGTGCTTCTTGCTCTAAAGCAGAGTGTGGTTCATGGATGAGAACTGTGCTGTGTGTTTCCATTCAGGAACAGAATGAAATGCCAGGCTCTGTGTCTTCCTACAAGCAAGACTTCGTTTCAGATAAACACAGTTACTTTTCAGCTAAAACGAAGCAACATCGTTCAGGAAGCTCACACGTTTCTCACTGTTAACTGAAAAGCATTGGATGTTAGATGACCCGTGGTTTTTATCAGTTTCAGAAGCAGAGTTGAACTAGATATGGTGCGTGTGTGTAGGAAACAGTTCTTTTGTTCTGAGCACACTCTCGTTTCCTGCCTTATTGGATAATCTAGAAAGCAAGAGCATGCTTCTTGCTCTAAAGCAGAGTGTGGTTCATTGAAGAGTACTGGGCTATTTGTTTCAGTTCAGAAACGGAGTGAAATCCCAGGCTCTGTTACTTCCTACAAGCAAGACTTCTTTTCAGGTAAACGCAGTCATTTTCAGCTCAAACGAATCTACATCGTTCACGAAGCTCACACGTTTCTCACTCTAACTGAAAAGCATTGGATGTTAGAGGTCCTATGGTTTGTATCAGTTTCAGAAGCAGAGTTGAACTAGATATGGTTCGTGTGTGTAGGAAACACAGTTCTTTTTTTCTGAGCACACTCACGTTTCCTGCATTATTAGAGACTCTAGAAAGCAAGAGCATGCTTCTTGCTCGAAAGCAGAGTGTGCTTCATGGATGAGAACTGTGCTGTGTGTTTCCCTTCAGAAACAGAGTGAAATGCCAGGCTCTGTGACTTCCTACAAGCAAGACTTCGTTTCAGGTAAACACAGTCACTTTTCAGCTAAAACGAAGCAACATTGTTCAGGAAGCTCACACGTTTCTCACTGTTAACTGAAAAGCATTGCATGTTAGAGGACCTGGGGTTTGTATCAATTTCAGAAGCAGAGTTGAACAGATATGGTCCGTGTGTGTAGGAAACTCAGTTCTTTTGTTCTGAGGACACTCACGTTTCCCGCCTTATTAGAGACTCTAGAAAGTAAGAGCGTGCTTCTTACACTAAAGCAGAGTGTGGTTCACGGATGAGAACTGTGCTATGTCTTTCCCTTCAGAACCCGAATGAAATGCCAGGCTCTGTGCCTTCCTACAAGCAAGACTTCTTTTCAGGTAAATGCAGTCACTTTTCAGCTCAAATGAAGCTACATTGTTCACGAAGCTCACAGGATTCTCACTCTTAACTGAAAAGCATTGGATGTTAGAGGACCTATGGTTTGTATCAGTTGCAGAAGCAGAGTTGAACTAGATATGGTGCGTGTGTGTAGGAAACACAGTTCTTTTTTTCTGAGCACACTCACGTTTCCTGCATTATTAGACACTCCAGAAAGCAAGAGCATGCTTCTTGCTCTAAAGCAGAGTGTGCTTCATGGATGAGAACTGTGCTGTGTGTTTCCCTTCAGAAACGGAATGAAATGCCAGGCTCTGTCTCTTCCGACAAGCACGACTTCGTTTCAGGTAAACGCCCTCACTTTCAGCTCAAATAATGCTACATCGTTCACGAAGCTAAAGCGTTTCTCACTATTAACTGAAAAGCATTGGATGTTAGAGGAGCTACGGTTTGTATCAGTTTCAGAAGCAGAGTTGAACTAGATATGGTGCGTGTGTGTAGGAAACACAGTTCTTTTTTTCTGAGCACACTCACGTTTCCTGCCTTATTAGAGACTCTAGAAAGCAAGAGCATGCTTCTTGCTCTAAAGCAGAGTGTGGTTCACGGATGAGAACTGTGCTATGTCTTTCCCTTCAGAACCGGAATGAAATGCCAGGCTCTGTGTCTTCCTACAAGCAAGACTTCGTTTCAGGTTAACGCCCTCACTTTTCAACTCAAACGAAACTACATCGTTCACGAAGCTCACACGTTTCTCACTCTTAACTGAAAAGCATTGGATGTTAGATGACCCGTGGTTTTTATCAGTTTCAGAAGCAGAGTTGAACTAGATATGGTCCGTGTGTGTAGGAAACACAGTACTTTTTTTCTGAGCACACTCACGTTTCCTGCCTTATTAGAGACTCTAGAAACCAAGAGCATGCTTCTTGCTCTAAAGCAGAGTGTGGTTCATGGAAGAGTACTGGGCTATTTGTTTCACTTCAGAAACAGAGTGAAATGCCAGGCTCTGTGACTTCCTACAAGCAAGACTTCGTTTCAGGTAAACGCAGTCAGTATTCAGCTAAAACGAAGCAACATCGTTCAGGAAGCTCACACGTTTCTCACTGTTAACTGAAAAGCATTGGATGTTAGATGACCTGTGGTTTTTATCAGTTTCAGAAGCAGAGTTGAACTAGATATGGTACGTGTGTGTAGGAAACACAGTTCATTTTTTCTGAGCACACTCACGTTTCCCACCTTATTAGAGACTCTAGAAAGCAAGTGCGTGCTTCTTACTCTAAAGCAGAGTGTGGTTCATGGATGAGAACTCTGCTGTGTGTTTCCATTCAGGAACAGAATGAAATGCCAGGCTCTGTGTCTTCCTACAAGCAAGACTTTGTTTCCTTTAAACGCAGTCACTTTTCAGCTCAAACGAAGCTACATCGTTCACGAAGCTCACACGTTTCTCATTCTTAACTGAAAAGCATTGGAAGTTAGAGGACCTAGGGTTTGTATCAGTTTCAGAAGCAGAGTTGAAGTAGATATGGTGCGTGTGTAGGAAACAGTTCTTTTGTTCTGAGCACACTCTCGTTTCCTGCCTTATTGGATAATCTAGACAGCAAGAGCATGCTTCTTGCTCTAAAGCAGAGTGTGGTTCATGGAAGAGTACTGGGCTATTTGTTTCAGTTCAGAAACGGAGTGAAATCCCAGGCTCTGTTACTTCCTACAAGCAAGACGTCTTTTCAGGTAAACGCAGTCATTTTCAGCTCAAACGAAGCTACATCGTTCACGAAGCTCACACGTTTCTCACTCTTAACTGAAAAGCATTGGATGTTAGAGGTCCTATGGTTTGTATCAGTTTCAGAAGCAGAGTTGAACTAGATATGGTTCGTGTGTGTAGGAAACACAGTTCTTTTTTTCTGAGCACACTCACGTTTCCTGCATTATTAGAGACTCTAGAAAGCAAGAGCATGCTTCTTGCTCGAAAGCAGAGTGTGCTTCATGGATGAGAACTGTGCTGTGTGTTTCCCTTCAGAAACAGAGTGAAATGCCAGGCTCTGTGACTTCCTACAAGCAAGACTTCGTTTCAGGTAAACGCAGTCACTTTTCAGCTAAAACGAAGCAACATTGTTCAGGAAGCTCACACGTTTCTCACTGTTAACTGAAAAGCATTGCATGTTAGAGGACCTGGGGTTTGTATCAATTTCAGAAGCAGAGTTGAACAGATATGGTCCGTGTGTGTAGGAAACTCAGTTCTTTTGTTCTGAGGACACTCACGTTTCCCGCATTATTAGAGACTCTAGAAAGTAAGAGCGTGCTTCTTACACTAAAGCAGAGTGTGGTTCACGGATGAGAACTGTGCTATGTCTTTCCCTTCAGAACCCGAATGAAATGCCAGGCTCTGTGCCTTCCTACAAGCAAGACTTCTTTTCAGGTAAACGCAGTCACTTTTCAGCTCAAATGAAGCTACATTGTTCACGAAGCTCACACGTTTCTCACTCTTAACTGAAAAGCATTGGATGTTAGAGGACCTATGGTTTGTATCAGTTTCAGAAGCAGAGTTGAACTAGATATGGTGCGTGTGTGTAGGAAACACAGTTCTTTTTTTCTGAGCACACTCACGTTTCCTGCATTATTAGACACTCCAGAAAGCAAGAGCATGCTTCTTGCTCTAAAGCAGAGTGTGCTTCATGGATGAGAATTGTGCTGTGTGTTTCCCTTCAGAAACGGAATGAAATGCCAGGCTCTGTCTCTTCCAACAAGCACGACTTCGTTTCAGGTAAACGCCCTCACTTTTCAGCTCAAATAATGCTACATCGTTCACGAAGCTAAAGCGTTTCTCACTCTTAACTGAAAAGCATTGGATGTTAGAGGACCTACGGTTTGTATCAGTTTCAGAAGCAGAGTTGAACTAGATATGGTGCGTGTGTGTAGGAAACACAGTTCTTTTTTTCTGAGCACACTCACGTTTCCTGCCTTATTAGAGACTCTAGAAAGCAAGAGCATGCTTCTTGCTCTAAAGCAGAGTGTGGTTCACGGATGAGAACTGTGCTATGTCTTTCCCTTCAGAACCGGAATGAAATGCCAGGCTCTGTGTCTTCCTACAAGCAAGACTTCGTTTCAGGTTAACGCCCTCACTTTTCAACTCAAACGAAACTACATTGTTCACGAAGCTCACACGTTTCTCACTCTTAACTGAAAAGCATTGGATGTAAGAGGACCTAGGGTTTGTATCAGTTTCAGAAGCAGAGTTGAACTAGATATGGTGCGTGTGTGTAGGAAACACAGTTCTTTTTTTCTGAGCGCACTCACGTTTCCTGCCTTATTAGAGACTCTAGAAAGCAAGAGCATGCTTCTTGCTCTAAAGCAGAGTGTGGTTCATGGAAGAGTACTGGGCTATTTGTTTCACCTCAGAAACAGAGTGAAATGCCAGGCTCTGTGACTTCCTCCAAGCAAGACTTCGTTTCAGGTAAACACAGTCACTTTTCAGCTAAAACGAAGCAACATCGTTCAGGAAGCTCACACGTTTCTCACTGTTAACTGAAAAGCATTGGATGTTAGATAACCCGTGGTTTTTATCAGTTTCAGAAGCAGAGTTGAACTAGATATGGTCCGTGTGTGTAGGAAACACAGTTCTTTTTTTCTGAGCACACTCACGTTTCCTGCCTTATTAGAGACTCTAGAAACCAAGAGCATGCTTCTTTCTCTAAAGCAGAGTGTGGTTCATGGAAGAGTACTGGGCTATTTGTTTCACTTCAGAGACAGAGTGAAATGCCAGGCTCTGTGACTTCCTACAAGCAAGACTTCGTTTCAGGTAAACGCAGTCAGTTTTCAGCTAAAATGAAGCAACATCGTTCAGGGAGCTCACACGTTTCTCACTGTTAACTGAAAAGCATTGGATGTTAGATGACCTGTGGTTTTTATCAGTTTCAGAAGCAGAGTTGAACTAGATATGGTACGTGTGTGTAGGAAACACAGTTCATTTGTTCTGAGCACACTCACGTTTCCCACCTTATTAGAGATTCTGGAAAGCAAGTGCGTGCTTCTTGCTCTAAAGCAGAGTGTGGTTCATGGATGAGAACTGTGCTGTGTGTTTCCCTTCAGAAACGGAATGAAATGCCAGGCTCTGTGTCTTCCGACAAGCAAGACTTCTTTTCAGGTAAATGCAGTCACTTTTCAGCTCAAACGAAGCTACATCGTTCACGAAGCTCACACGTTTCTCACTCTTAACTGAAAAGCATTGGATGTTAGAGGACCTGTGGTTTGTATCCGATTCAGAAGCAGAGTTGAATTAGATATGGTACGTGTGTGTAGGATACAGAGTTCTTTTGTTCTGAGCACACTCACGTTTCCCACCTTACTAGAGACTCTAGAAAGCAAGTGCGTGCTTCTTGCTCTAAAGCAGAGTGTGGTTCATGGATGAGAACTGTGCTGTGTGTTTCCATTCAGGAACAGAATGAAATGCCAGGCTCTGTGTCTTCCTACAAGCAAGATTTTGTTTCAGGTAAACGCAGTCACATTTCAGCTCAAACGAAGCTACATCGTTCACGAAGCTCACACGTTTCTCACTCTTAACTGAAAAGCATCGGATGTTAGAGGACTTATGGTTTGTATCAGTTTCAGAAGCAGAGTTGAAGTAGATATGGTGCGTGTGTGTAGGAAACACAGTTCTTTTGTTCTGAGCACACTCTCGTTTCCTGCCTTATTGGATAATCTAGAAAGCAAGAGCATGCTTCTTGCTCTAAAGCAGAGTGTGGTTCATGGAAGAGTACTGGGCTATTTGTTTCACCTCAGAAACAGAGTGAAATGCTAGGCTCTGTGACTTCCTCCAAGCAAGACTTCGTTTCAGGTAAACACAGTCACTTTTCAGCTAAAACGAAGCAACATCGTTCAGGAAGCTCACACGTTTCTCACTGTTAAATGAAAAGCATTGGATGTTAGATGACCCGTGGTTTTTATCAGTTTCAGAAGCAGTGTTGAACTAGATATGGTCCGTGTGTGTAGGAAACACAGTTCTTTTTTCTGAGCACACTCACGTTTCCTGCCTTATTAGAGACTCTAGAAACCAAGAGCATGCTTCTTGCTCTAAAGCAGAGTGTGGTTCATGGAAGAGTACTGGGCTATTTGTTTCACTTCAGAGACAGAGTGAAATGCCAGGCTCTGTGACTTCCTCCAAGCAAGACTTCGTTTCAGGTAAACGCAGTCAGTATTCAGCTAAAACGAAGCAACATCGTTCAGGAAGCTCACACGTTTATCCCTGTTAACTGAAAAGCATTGGATGTTAGATGACCTGTGGTTTTTATCAGTTTCAGAAGCAGAGTTGAACTAGATATGGTACGTGTGTGTAGGAAACACAGCTCATTTTTTCTGAGCACACTAACGTTTCCCACATTATTAGAGATTCTGGAATGCAAGTGCGTGCTTCTTGCTCTAAAGCAGAGTGTGGTTCATGGATGAGAACTGTGCTGTGTGTTTCCCTTCAGAAACGGAATGAAATGCCAGGCTCTGTGTCTTCCTACAAGCAAGACTTCTTTTCAGGTGAATGCAGTCACTTTTCAGCTCAAACGAAGCTACATCGTTCACGAAGCTCACACGTTTCTCACTCTTAACTGAAAAGCATTGGATGTTAGAGGACCTGTGGTTTGTATCCGATTCAGAAGCAGAGTTGAATTAGATATGGTACGTGTGTTGTGGATACAGAGTTCTTTTGTTCTGAGCACACTCACGTTTCCCACCTTATTAGAGAATCTAGAAAGCAAGTGCGTGCTTCTTGCTCTAAAGCAGAGTGTGGTTCATGGATGAGAACTGTGCTGTGTGTTTCCATTCAGGAACAGAATGAAATGCCAGGCTCTGTGTCTTCCTACAAGCAAGACTTTGTTTCAGGTAAACGCAGTCACTTTTCAGCTCAAACGAAGCTACATCGTTCATGAAGCTCACACGTTTCTCACTCTTAACTGAAAAGCATTGGATGTTAGAGGACCTATGGTTTGTATCAGTTTCAGAAGCAGAGTTGAAGTAGATATGGTGCGTGTGTGTAGGAAACACAGTTCTTTTGTTCTGAGCACACTCTCGTTTCCTGCCTTATTGGATAATCTAGAAAGCAAGAGCATGCTTCTTGCTCTAATGCAGAATGTGGTTCATGGAAGAGTACTGGGCTATTTGTTTCACCTCAGAAACAGAGTGAAATGCCAGGCTCTGTGACTTCCTCCAAGCAAGACTTCGTTTCAGGTAAACACAGTCACTTTACAGCTAAAACGAAGCAACATCGTTCAGGAAGCTCACACGTTTCTCACTGTTAACTGAAAAGCATTGGATGTTAGATGACCCGTGGTTTTTATCAGTTTCAGAAGCAGAGTTGAACTAGATATGGTCCGTGTGTGTAGGAAACACAGTTCCTTTTTTCTGAGCACACTCACGTTTCCTGCCTTACTAGAGACTCTAGAAACCAAGAGCATGCTTCTTGCTCTAAAGCAGAGTGTGGTTCATGGAAGAGTACTGGGCTATTTGTTTCACTTCAGAAACAGAGTGAAATGCCAGGCTCTGTGACTTCCTACAAGCAAGACTTCGTTTCAGTTAAACGCAGTCACTTTTCAGCTAAAATAAAGCAACATCGTTCAGGAAGCTCACAGGTTTCTCACTGTTAACTGAAAAGCATTGCATGTTAGAGGACCTGGGGTATGTATCAATTTCAGAAGCAGAGTTGAACTAGATGTGGTCCGTGTGTGTAGGAAACTCAGTTCTTTTATTCTGAGCACACTCACGTTTCCCGCCTTATTAGAGAATCTAGAAAGTAAGAGCGTGCTTCTTGCTCTAAAGCAGAGTGTGGTTCATGAATGAGAACTGTGCTATGTCTTTCCCTTCAGAACCGGAATGAAAGCCAGGCTCTGTGTCTTCCTACAAGCAAGACTTCGTTTCAGGTTAACGCCCTCACTTTTCAACTCAAACGAAACTACATCGTTCATGAAGCTCACACGTTTCTCACTCTTAACTGAAAAGCATTGGATGTAAGAGGACCTACGGTTTGTATCAGTTTCAGAAGCAGAGTTGAACTAGATATGGTGCGTGTGTGTAGGAAACACAGTTCGTTTTTTCTGAGCACACTCACGTTTCCTGCCTTATTAGAGACTCTAGAAAGCAAGAGCATGCTTCTTGCTCTAAAGCAGAGTGTGGTTCATGGAAGAGTACTGGGCTATTTGTTTCACCTCAGAAACAGAGTGAAATGCCAGGCTCTGTGACTTCCTCCAAGCAAGACTTCGTTTCAGGTAAACACAGTCACTTTTCAGCTAAAACGAAGCAACATCGTTCAGGAAGCTCACACGTTTCTCACTGTTAACTGAAAAGCATTGGATGTTCGATGACCCGTGGTTTTAATCAGTTTCAGAAGCAGAGTTGAACTAGATATGGTCCGTGTGTGTAGGAAACACAGTTCTTTTTTCTGAGCACACTCATGTTTCCTGCCTTATTAGAGACTCTAGAAACCAAGAGCATGCTTCTTGCTCTAAAGCAGAGTGTGGTTCATGGAAGAGTACTGGGCTATTTGTTTCACTTCAGAGACAGAGTGAAATGCCAGGCTCTGTGACTTCCTCCAAGCAAGACTTCGTTTCAGGTAAACGCAGTCAGTTTTCAGCTAAAACGAAGCAACATCGTTCAGGAAGCTCACACGTTTATCCCTGTTAACTGAAAAGCATTGGAAATTAGATGACCTGTGGTTTTTATCAGTTTCAGAAGCAGAGTTGAACTAGATATGGTACGTGTGTGTAGGAAACACAGTTCATTTGTTCTGAGCACACTCACGTTTCCCACCTTATTAGAGATTCTGGAAAGCAAGTGCGTGCTTCTTGCTCTAAAGCAGAGTGTGGTTCATGGATGAGAACTGTGCTGTGTGTTTCCCTTCAGAAACGGAATGAAATGCCAGGCTCTGTGTCTTCCGACAAGCAAGACTTCTTTTCAGGTAAATGCAGTCACTTTTCAGCTCAAACGAAGCTACATCGTTCACGAAGCTCACACGTTTCTCACTCTTAACTGAAAAGCATTGGATGTTAGAGGACCTGTGGTTTGTATCCGATTCAGAAGCAGAGTTGAATTAGATATGGTACGTGTGTGTAGGATACAGAGTTCTTTTGTTCTGAGCACACTCACGTTTCCCACCTTACTAGAGACTCTAGAAAGCAAGTGCGTGCTTCTTGCTCTAAAGCAGAGTGTGGTTCATGGATGAGAACTGTGCTGTGTGTTTCCATTCAGGAACAGAATGAAATGCCAGGCTCTGTGTCTTCCTACAAGCAAGATTTTGTTTCAGGTAAACGCAGTCACATTTCAGCTCAAACGAAGCTACATCGTTCACGAAGCTCACACGTTTCTCACTCTTAACTGAAAAGCATCGGATGTTAGAGGACTTATGGTTTGTATCAGTTTCAGAAGCAGAGTTGAAGTAGATATGGTGCGTGTGTGTAGGAAACACAGTTCTTTTGTTCTGAGCACACTCTCGTTTCCTGCCTTATTGGATAATCTAGAAAGCAAGAGCATGCTTCTTGCTCTAAAGCAGAGTGTGGTTCATGGAAGAGTACTGGGCTATTTGTTTCACCTCAGAAACAGAGTGAAATGCTAGGCTCTGTGACTTCCTCCAAGCAAGACTTCGTTTCAGGTAAACACAGTCACTTTTCAGCTAAAACGAAGCAACATCGTTCAGGAAGCTCACACGTTTCTCACTGTTAAATGAAAAGCATTGGATGTTAGATGACCCGTGGTTTTTATCAGTTTCAGAAGCAGTGTTGAACTAGATATGGTCCGTGTGTGTAGGAAACACAGTTCTTTTTTCTGAGCACACTCACGTTTCCTGCCTTATTAGAGACTCTAGAAACCAAGAGCATGCTTCTTGCTCTAAAGCAGAGTGTGGTTCATGGAAGAGTACTGGGCTATTTGTTTCACTTCAGAGACAGAGTGAAATGCCAGGCTCTGTG
Source organism: Onychomys arenicola (assembly GCA_949786405.1). Classification (NCBI taxonomy): domain Eukaryota; kingdom Metazoa; phylum Chordata; class Mammalia; order Rodentia; family Cricetidae; genus Onychomys; species Onychomys arenicola. Next base: position 2,245,049 of record CATKUM010000039.1, on the reverse strand, counting down.
ACTTCCTCCAAGCAAGACTTCGTTTCAGGTAAACGCAGTCAGTATTCAGCTAAAACGAAGCAACATCGTTCAGGAAGCTCACACGTTTATCCCTGTTAACTGAAAAGCATTGGATGTTAGATGACCTGTGGTTTTTATCAGTTTCAGAAGCAGAGTTGAACTAGATATGGTACGTGTGTGTAGGAAACACAGCTCATTTTTTCTGAGCACACTAACGTTTCCCACATTATTAGAGATTCTGGAATGCAAGTGCGTGCTTCTTGCTCTAAAGCAGAGTGTGGTTCATGGATGAGAACTGTGCTGTGTGTTTCCCTTCAGAAACGGAATGAAATGCCAGGCTCTGTGTCTTCCTACAAGCAAGACTTCTTTTCAGGTGAATGCAGTCACTTTTCAGCTCAAACGAAGCTACATCGTTCACGAAGCTCACACGTTTCTCACTCTTAACTGAAAAGCATTGGATGTTAGAGGACCTGTGGTTTGTATCCGATTCAGAAGCAGAGTTGAATTAGATATGGTACGTGTGTTGTGGATACAGAGTTCTTTTGTTCTGAGCACACTCACGTTTCCCACCTTATTAGAGAATCTAGAAAGCAAGTGCGTGCTTCTTGCTCTAAAGCAGAGTGTGGTTCATGGATGAGAACTGTGCTGTGTGTTTCCATTCAGGAACAGAATGAAATGCCAGGCTCTGTGTCTTCCTACAAGCAAGACTTTGTTTCAGGTAAACGCAGTCACTTTTCAGCTCAAACGAAGCTACATCGTTCATGAAGCTCACACGTTTCTCACTCTTAACTGAAAAGCATTGGATGTTAGAGGACCTATGGTTTGTATCAGTTTCAGAAGCAGAGTTGAAGTAGATATGGTGCGTGTGTGTAGGAAACACAGTTCTTTTGTTCTGAGCACACTCTCGTTTCCTGCCTTATTGGATAATCTAGAAAGCAAGAGCATGCTTCTTGCTCTAATGCAGAATGTGGTTCATGGAAGAGTACTGGGCTATTTGTTTCACCTCAGAAACAGAGTGAAATGCCAGGCTCTGTGACTTCCTCCAAGCAAGACTTCGTTTCAGGTAAACACAGTCACTTTACAGCTAAAACGAAGCAACATCGTTCAGGAAGCTCACACGTTTCTCACTGTTAACTGAAAAGCATTGGATGTTAGATGACCCGTGGTTTTTATCAGTTTCAGAAGCAGAGTTGAACTAGATATGGTCCGTGTGTGTAGGAAACACAGTTCCTTTTTTCTGAGCACACTCACGTTTCCTGCCTTACTAGAGACTCTAGAAACCAAGAGCATGCTTCTTGCTCTAAAGCAGAGTGTGGTTCATGGAAGAGTACTGGGCTATTTGTTTCACTTCAGAAACAGAGTGAAATGCCAGGCTCTGTGACTTCCTACAAGCAAGACTTCGTTTCAGTTAAACGCAGTCACTTTTCAGCTAAAATAAAGCAACATCGTTCAGGAAGCTCACACGTTTCTCACTGTTAACTGAAAAGCATTGCATGTTAGAGGACCTGGGGTATGTATCAATTTCAGAAGCAGAGTTGAACTAGATGTGGTCCGTGTGTGTAGGAAACTCAGTTCTTTTATTCTGAGCACACTCACGTTTCCCGCCTTATTAGAGAATCTAGAAAGTAAGAGCGTGCTTCTTGCTCTAAAGCAGAGTGTGGTTCATGAATGAGAACTGTGCTATGTCTTTCCCTTCAGAACCGGAATGAAAGCCAGGCTCTGTGTCTTCCTACAAGCAAGACTTCGTTTCAGGTTAACGCCCTCACTTTTCAACTCAAACGAAACTACATCGTTCATGAAGCTCACACGTTTCTCACTCTTAACTGAAAAGCATTGGATGTAAGAGGACCTACGGTTTGTATCAGTTTCAGAAGCAGAGTTGAACTAGATATGGTGCGTGTGTGTAGGAAACACAGTTCGTTTTTTCTGAGCACACTCACGTTTCCTGCCTTATTAGAGACTCTAGAAAGCAAGAGCATGCTTCTTGCTCTAAAGCAGAGTGTGGTTCATGGAAGAGTACTGGGCTATTTGTTTCACCTCAGAAACAGAGTGAAATGCCAGGCTCTGTGACTTCCTCCAAGCAAGACTTCGTTTCAGGTAAACACAGTCACTTTTCAGCTAAAACGAAGCAACATCGTTCAGGAAGCTCACACGTTTCTCACTGTTAACTGAAAAGCATTGGATGTTCGATGACCCGTGGTTTTAATCAGTTTCAGAAGCAGAGTTGAACTAGATATGGTCCGTGTGTGTAGGAAACACAGTTCTTTTTTCTGAGCACACTCATGTTTCCTGCCTTATTAGAGACTCTAGAAACCAAGAGCATGCTTCTTGCTCTAAAGCAGAGTGTGGTTCATGGAAGAGTACTGGGCTATTTGTTTCACTTCAGAGACAGAGTGAAATGCCAGGCTCTGTGACTTCCTCCAAGCAAGACTTCGTTTCAGGTAAACGCAGTCAGTTTTCAGCTAAAACGAAGCAACATCGTTCAGGAAGCTCACACGTTTATCCCTGTTAACTGAAAAGCATTGGAAATTAGATGACCTGTGGTTTTTATCAGTTTCAGAAGCAGAGTTGAACTAGATATGGTACGTGTGTGTAGGAAACACAGTTCATTTGTTCTGAGCACACTCATGTTTCCCACTTTATTAGAGATTCTGGAAAGCAAGTGCGTGCTTCTTGCTCTAAAGCAGAGTGTGGTTCATGGATGAGAACTGTGCTGTGTGTTTCCCTTCAGAAACGGAATGAAATGCCAGGCTCTGTGTCTTCCTACAAGCAAGACTTCTTTTCAGGTGAATGCAGTCACTTTTCAGCTCAAACGAAGCTACATCATTCACGAAGCTCACACGTTTCTCACTCTTAACTGAAAAGCATTGGATGTTAGAGGACCTGTGGTTTGTATCCGATTCAGAAGCAGAGTTGAATTAGATATGGTACGTGTGTTGTGGATACAGAGTTCTTTTGTTCTGAGCACACTCACGTTTCCCACCTTATTAGAGAATCTAGAAAGCAAGTGCGTGCTTCTTGCTCTAAAGCAGAGTGTGGTTCATGGATGAGAACTGTGCTGTGTGTTTCCATTCAGGAACAGAATGAAATGCCAGGCTCTCTGTCTTCCTACAAGCAAGACTTTGTTTCAGGTAAACGCAGTCACTTTTCAGCTCAAACGAAGCTACATCGTTCACGAAGCTCACACGTTTCTCACTCTTAACTGAAAAGCATTGGATGTTAGAGGACCTATGGTTTGTATCAGTTTCAGAAGCAGAGTTGAAGTAGATATGGTGCGTGTGTGTAGGAAACACAGTTCTTTTGTTCTGAGCACACTCTCGTTTCCTGCCTTATTGGATAATCTAGAAAGCAAGAGCATGCTTCTTGCTCTAATGCAGAGTGTGGTTCATGGAAGAGTACTGGGCTATTTGTTTCACCTCAGAAACAGAGTGAAATGCCAGGCTCTGTGACTTCCTCCAAGCAAGACTTCGTTTCAGGTAAACACAGTCACTTTACAGCTAAAACGAAGCAACATCGTTCAGGAAGCTCACACGTTTCTCACTGTTAACTGAAAAGCATTGGATGTTAGATGACCCGTGGTTTTTATCAGTTTCAGAAGCAGAGTTGAACTAGATATGGTCCGTGTGTGTAGGAAACACAGTTCCTTTTTTCTGAGCACACTCACGTTTCCTGCCTTACTAGAGACTCTAGAAACCAAGAGCATGCTTCTTGCTCTAAAGCAGAGTGTGGTTCATGGAAGAGTACTGGGCTATTTGTTTCACTTCAGAAACAGAGTGAAATGCCAGGCTCTGTGACTTCCTACAAGCAAGACTTCGTTTCAGTTAAACGCAGTCACTTTTCAGCTAAAATAAAGCAACATCGTTCAGGAAGCTCACACGTTTCTCACTGTTAACTGAAAAGCATTGCATGTTAGAGGACCTGGGGTATGTATCAATTTCAGAAGCAGAGTTGAACTAGATGTGGTCCGTGTGTGTAGGAAACTCAGTTCTTTTATTCTGAGCACACTCACGTTTCCCGCCTTATTAGAGAATCTAGAAAGTAAGAGCGTGCTTCTTGCTCTAAAGCAGAGTGTGGTTCATGAATGAGAACTGTGCTATGTCTTTCCCTTCAGAACCGGAATGAAAGCCAGGCTCTGTGTCTTCCTACAAGCAAGACTTCGTTTCAGGTTAACGCCCTCACTTTTCAACTCAAACGAAACTACATCGTTCATGAAGCTCACACGTTTCTCACTCTTAACTGAAAAGCATTGGATGTAAGAGGACCTACGGTTTGTATCAGTTTCAGAAGCAGAGTTGAACTAGATATGGTGCGTGTGTGTAGGAAACACAGTTCGTTTTTTCTGAGCACACTCACGTTTCCTGCCTTATTAGAGACTCTAGAAAGCAAGAGCATGCTTCTTGCTCTAAAGCAGAGTGTGGTTCATGGAAGAGTACTGGGCTATTTGTTTCACCTCAGAAACAGAGTGAAATGCCAGGCTCTGTGACTTCCTCCAAGCAAGACTTCGTTTCAGGTAAACACAGTCACTTTTCAGCTAAAACGAAGCAACATCGTTCAGGAAGCTCACACGTTTCTCACTGTTAACTGAAAAGCATTGGATGTTAGATGACCCGTGGTTTTAATCAGTTTCAGAAGCAGAGTTGAACTAGATATGGTCCGTGTGTGTAGGAAACACAGTTCTTTTTTCTGAGCACACTCACGTTTCCTGCCTTATTAGAGACTCTAGAAACCAAGAGCATGCTTCTTGCTCTAAAGCAGAGTGTGGTTCATGGAAGAGTACTGGGCTATTTGTTTCACTTCAGAAACAGAGTGAAATGCCAGGCTCTGTGACTTCCTACAAGCAAGACTTCGTTTCAGGTAAACGCAGTCAGTATTCAGCTAAAACGAAGCAACATCGTTCAGGAAGCTCACACGTTTCTCACTGTTAACTGAAAAGCATTGGATGTTAGATGACCTGTGGTTTTTATCAGTTTCAGAAGCAGAGTTGAACTAGATATGGTACGTGTGTGTAGGAAACACAGTTCATTTGTTCTGAGCACACTCACGTTTCCCACCTTATTAGAGACTCTGGAAAGCAAGTGCGTGCTTCTTGCTCTAAAGCAGAGTGTGGTTCATGGATGAGAACTGTGCTGTGTGTTTCCCTTCAGAAACGGAATGAAATGCCAGGCTCTGTGTCTTCCTACAAGCAAGACTTTGTTTCCTTTAAACGCAGTCACTTTTCAGCTCAAACGAAGCTACATCGTTCACGAAGCTCACACGTTTCTCATTCTTAACTGAAAAGCATTGGAAGTTAGAGGACCTAGGGTTCGTATCAGTTTCAGAAGCAGAGTTGAAGTAGATATGGTGCGTGTGTGTAGGAAACAGTTCTTTTGTTCTGAGCACACTCTCGTTTCCTGCCTTATTGGATAATCTAGAAAGCAAGAGCATGCTTCTTGCTCTAAAGCAGAGTGTGGTTCATGGAAGAGTACTGGGCTATTTGTTTCAGTTCAGAAACGGAGTGAAATCCCAGGCTCTGTTACTTCCTACAAGCAAGTCTTCTTTTCAGGTAAACGCAGTCACTTTTCAGCTCAAACGAAGCTACATCGTTCACGAAGCTCACACGTTTCTCACTCTAACTGAAAAGCATTGGATGTTAGAGGTCCTATGGTTTGTATCAGTTTCAGAAGCAGAGTTGAACTAGATATGGTTCGTGTGTGTAGGAAACACAGTTCTTTTTTTCTGAGCACACTCACGTTTCCTGCATTATTAGAGACTCTAGAAAGCAAGAGCATGCTTCTTGCTCGAAAGCAGAGTGTGCTTCATGGATGAGAACTGTGCTGTGTGTTTCCCTTCAGAAACAGAGTGAAATGCCAGGCTCTGTGACTTCCTACAAGCAAGACTTCGTTTCAGGTAAACGCAGTCACTTTTCAGCTAAAACGAAGCAACATTGTTCAGGAAGCTCACACGTTTCTCACTGTTAACTGAAAAGCATTGCATGTTAGAGGACCTGGGGTTTGTATCAATTTCAGAAGCAGAGTTGAACAGATATGGTCCGTGTGTGTAGGAAACTCAGTTCTTTTTTTCGGAGGACACTCACGTTTCCCGCCTTATTAGAGACTCTAGAAAGTAAGAGCGTGCTTCTTACACTAAAGCAGAGTGTGGTTCACGGATGAGAACTGTGCTATGTCTTTCCCTTCAGAACCCGAATGAAATGCCAGGCTCTGTGCCTTCCTACAAGCAAGACTTCTTTTCAGGTAAACGCAGTCACTTTTCAGCTCAAATGAAGCTACATTGTTCACGAAGCTCACACGTTTCTCACTCTTAACTGAAAAGCATTGGATGTTAGAGGACCTATGGTTTGTATCAGTTTCAGAAGCAGAGTTGAACTAGATATGGTGCGTGTGTGTAGGAAACACAGTTCTTTTTTTCTGAGCACACTCACGTTTCCTGCATTATTAGACACTCCAGAAAGCAAGAGCATGCTTCTTGCTCTAAAGCAGAGTGTGCTTCATGGATGAGAACTGTGCTGTGTGTTTCCCTTCAGCAACGGAATGAAATGCCAGGCTCTGTCTCTTCCGACAAGCACGACTTCGTTTCAGGTAAACGCCCTCACTTTTCAGCTCAAATAATGCTACATCGTTCACGAAGCTAAAGCGTTTCTCACTCTTAACTGAAAAGCATTGGATGTTAGAGGACCTACGGTTTGTATCAGTTTCAGAAGCAGAGTTGAACTAGATATGGTGCGTGTGTGTAGGAAACACAGTTCTTTTTTTCTGAGCACACTCACGTTTCCTGCCTTATTAGAGACTCTAGAAAGCAAGAGCATGCTTCTTGCTCTAAAGCAGAGTGTGGTTCACGGATGAGAACTGTGCTATGTCTTTCCCTTCAGAACCGGAATGAAATGCCAGGCTCTGTGTCTTCCGACAAGCAAGACTTCTTTTCAGGTGAATGCAGTCACTTTTCAGCTCAAACGAAGCTACATTGTTCACGAAGCTCACACGTTTCTCACTCTTAACTGAAAAGCATTGGATGTTAGAGGACCTGTGGTTTGTATCCGATTCAGAAGCAGAGTTGAATTAGATATGGTACGTGTGTTGTGGATACAGAGTTCTTTTGTTCTGAGCACACTCACGTTTCCCACCTTATTAGAGAATCTAGAAAGCAAGTGCGTGCTTCTTGCTCTAAAGCAGAGTGTGGTTCATGGATGAGAACTGTGCTGTGTGTTTCCATTCAGGAACAGAATGAAATGCCAGGCTCTATGTCTTCCTACAAGCAAGACTTTGTTTCAGGTAAACGCAGTCACTTTTCTGCTCAAACGAAGCTACATCATTCACGAAGCTCACACGTTTCTCACTCTTAACTGAAAAGCATTGGATGTTAGAGGACCTATGGTTTGTATCAGTTTCAGAAGCAGAGTTGAAGTACATATGGTGCGTGTGTGTAGGAAACACAGTTCTTTTGTTCTGAGCACACTCTCGTTTCCTGCCTTATTGGATAATCTAGAAAGCAAGAGCATGCTTCTTGCTCTAATGCAGAGTGTGGTTCATGGAAGAGTACTGGGCTATTTGTTTCACCTCAGAAACAGAGTGAAATGCCAGGCTCTGTGACTTCCTCCAAGCAAGACTTCGTTTCAGGTAAACACAGTCACTTTACAGCTAAAACGAAGCAACATCGTTCAGGAAGCTCACACGTTTCTCACTGTTAACTGAAAAGCATTGGATGTTAGATGACCCGTGGTTTTTATCAGTTTCAGAAGCAGAGTTGAACTAGATATGGTCCGTGTGTGTAGGAAACACAGTTCCTTTTTTCTGAGCACACTCACGTTTCCCGCCTTATTAGAGAATCTAGAAAGTAAGAGCGTGCTTCTTGCTCTAAAGCAGAGTGTGGTTCATGAATGAGAACTGTGCTATGTCTTTCCCTTCAGAACCGGAATGAAAGCCAGGCTCTGTGTCTTCCTACAAGCAAGACTTCGTTTCAGGTTAACGCCCTCACTTTTCAACTCAAACGAAACTACATCGTTCATGAAGCTCACACGTTTCTCACTCTTAACTGAAAAGCATTGGATGTAAGAGGACCTACGGTTTGTATCAGTTTCAGAAGCAGAGTTGAACTAGATATGGTGCGTGTGTGTAGGAAACACAGTTCGTTTTTTCTGAGCACACTCACGTTTCCTGCCTTATTAGAGACTCTAGAAAGCAAGAGCATGCTTCTTGCTCTAAAGCAGAGTGTGGTTCATGGAAGAGTACTGGGCTATTTGTTTCACCTCAGAAACAGAGTGAAATGCCAGGCTCTGTGACTTCCTCCATGCAAGACTTCGTTTCAGGTAAACACAGTCACTTTTCAGCTAAAACGAAGCAACATCGTTCAGGAAGCTCACATGTTTCTCACTGTTAACTGAAAAGCATTGGATGTTAGATGACCCGTGGTTTTAATCAGTTTCAGAAGCAGAGTTGAACTAGATATGGTCCGTGTGTGTAGGAAACACAGTTCTTTTTTCTGAGCACACTCACGTTTCCTGCCTTATTAGAGACTCTAGAAACCAAGAGCATGCTTCTTGCTCTAAAGCAGAGTGTGGTTCATGGAAGAGTACTGGGCTATTTGTTTCACTTCAGAAACAGAGTGAAATGCCAGGCTCTGTGACTTCCTACAAGCAAGACTTCGTTTCAGGTAAACACAGTCAGTTTTCAGCTAAAACGAAGCAACATCGTTCAGGAAGCTCACACGTTTCTCACTGTTAACTGAAAAGCATTGGATGTTAGATGACCTGTGGTTTTTATCAGTTTCAGAAGCAGAGTTGAACTAGATATGGTACGTGTGTGTAGGAAACACAGTTCATTTGTTCTGAGCACACTCACGTTTCCCACCTTATTAGAGACTCTGGAAAGCAAGTGCGTGCTTCTTGCTCTAAAGCAGAGTGTGGTTCATGGATGAGAACTGTGCTGTGTGTTTCCCTTCAGAAACGGAATGAAATGCCAGGCTCTGTGTCTTCCTACAAGCAAGACTTTGTTTCCTTTAAACGCAGTCACTTTTCAGCTCAAACGAAGCTACATCGTTCACGAAGCTCACACGTTTCTCATTCTTAACTGAAAAGCATTGGAAGTTAGAGGACCTAGGGTTTGTATCAGTTTCAGAAGCAGAGTTGAAGTAGATATGGTGCGTGTGTGTAGGAAACAGTTCTTTTGTTCTGAGCACACTCTCGTTTCCTGCCTTATTGGATAATCTAGAAAGCAAGAGCATGCTTCTTGCTCTAAAGCAGAGTGTGGTTCATGGAAGAGTACTGGGCTATTTGTTTCAGTTCAGAAACGGAGTGAAATCCCAGGCTCTGTTACTTCCTACAAGCAAGACTTCTTTTCAGGTAAACGCAGTCATTTTCAGCTCAAACGAAGCTACATCGTTCACGAAGCTCACACGTTTCTCACTCTAACTGAAAAGCATTGGATGTTAGAGGTCCTATGGTTTGTATCAGTTTCACAAGCGGAGTTGAACTAGATATGGTTCGTGTGTGTAGGAAACACAGTTCTTTTTTTCTGAGCACACTCACGTTTCCTGCATTATTAGAGACTCTAGAAAGCAAGAGCATGCTTCTTGCTCGAAAGCAGAGTGTGCTTCATGGATGAGAACTGTGCTGTGTGTTTCCCTTCAGAAACAGAGTGAAATGCCAGGCTCTGTGACTTCCTACAAGCAAGACTTCGTTTCAGGTAAACGCAGTCACTTTTCAGCTAAAACGAAGCAACATTGTTCAGGAAGCTCACACGTTTCTCACTGTTAACTGAAAAGCATTGCATGTTAGAGGACCTGGGGTTTGTATCAATTTCAGAAGCAGAGTTGAACAGATATGGTCCGTGTGTGTAGGAACCTCAGTTCTTTTGTTCTGAGGACACTCACGTTTCCCGCCTTATTAGAGACTCTAGAAAGTAAGAGCGTGCTTCTTACACTAAAGCAGAGTGTGGTTCACGGATGAGAACTGTGCTATGTCTTTCCCTTCAGAACCCGAATGAAATGCCGGGCTCTGTGCCTTCCTACAAGCAAGACTTCTTTTCAGGTAAACGCAGTCACTTTTCAGCTCAAATGAAGCTACATTGTTCACGAAGCTCACACGTTTCTCACTCTTAACTGAAAAGCATTGGATGTTAGAGGACCTATGGTTTGTATCAGTTTCAGAAGCAGAGTTGAACTAGATATGGTGCGTGTGTGTAGGAAACACAGTTCTTTTTTTCTGAGCACACTCACGTTTCCTGCATTATTAGACACTCCAGAAAGCAAGAGCATGCTTCTTGCTCTAAAGCAGAGTGTGCTTCATGGATGAGAACTGTGCTGTGTGTTTCCCTTCAGAAACGGAATGAAATGCTAGGCTCTGTCTCTTCCGACAAGCACAACTTCGTTTCAGGTAAACGCCCTCACTTTTCAGCTCAAATAATGCTACATCGTTCACGAAGCTAAAGCGTTTCTCACTCTTAACTGAAAAGCATTGGATGTTAGAGGACCTACGGTTTGTATCAGTTTCAGAAGCAGAGTTGAACTAGATATGGTGCGTGTGTGTAGGAAACACAGTTCTTTTTCTCTGAGCACACTCACGTTTCCTGCCTTATTAGAGACTCTAGAAAGCAAGAGCATGCTTCTTGCTCTAAAGCAGAGTGTGGTTCACGGATGAGAACTGTGCTATGTCTTTCCATTCAGAACCAGAATGAAATGCCAGGCTCTGTGTCTTCCGACAAGCAAGACTTCTTTTCAGGTAAATGCAGTCACTTTTCAGCTCAAACGAAGCTACATCGTTCAGGAAGCTCACACGTTTCTCACTCTTAACTGAAAAGCATTGGATGTTAGAGGACCTGTGGTTTGTATCCGATTCAGAAGCAGAGTTGAATTAGATATGGTACGTGTGTGTAGGATACAGAGTTCTTTTGTTCTGAGCACACTCACGTTTCCCACCTTGCTAGATACTCTAGAAAGCAAGTGCGTGCTTCTTGCTCTAAAGCAGAGTGTGGTTCATGGATGAGAACTGTGCTGTGTGTTTCCATTCAGGAACAGAATGAAATGCCAGGCTCTGTGTCTTCCTACAAGCAAGACTTTGTTTCAGGTAAACGCAGTCACTTTTCAGCTCAAACGAAGCTACATCGTTCACGAAGCTCACACGTTACTCACTCTTAACTGAAAAGCATCGGATGTTAGAGGACTTATGGTTTGTATCAGTTTCAGAAGCAGAGTTGAAGTAGATATGGTGCGTGTGTGTAGGAAACACAGTTCTTTTGTTCTGAGCACACTCTCGTTTCCTGCCTTATTGGATAATCTAGAAAGCAAGAGCATGCTTCTTGCTCTAAAGCAGAGTGTGGTTCATGGAAGAGTACTGGGCTATTTGTTTCACCTCAGAAACAGAGTGAAATGCCAGGCTCTGTGACTTCCTCCAAGCAAGACTTCGTTTCAGGTAAACACAGTCACTTTTCAACTAAAACGAAGCAACATCGTTCAGGAAGCTCACACGTTTCTCACTGTTAAGTGAAAAGCATTGGATGTTAGATGACACGTGGTTTTTATCAGTTTCAGAAGCAGAGTTGAACTAGATATGGTCCGTGTGTGTAGGAAACACAGTTCTTTTTTCTGAGCACACTCACGTTTCCTGCCTTATTAGAGACTCTAGAAACCAAGAGCATGCTTCTTGCTCTAAAGCAGAGTGTGGTTCATGGAAGAGTACTGGGCTATTTGTTTCACTTCAGAGACAGAGTGAAATGCCAGGCTCTGTGACTTCCTCCAAGCAAGACTTCGTTTCAGGTAAACGCAGTCAGTTTTCAGCTAAAACGAAGCAACATCGTTCAGGAAGCTCACACGTTTATCCCTGTTAACTGAAAAGCATTGGATATTAGATGACCTGTGGTTTTTATCAGTTTCAGAAGCAGAGTTGAACTAGATATGGTACGTGTGTGTAGGAAACACAGCTCATTTTTTCTGAGCACACTAACGTTTCCCACATTATTAGAGATTCTGGAATGCAAGTGCGTGCTTCTTGCTCTAAAGCAGAGTGTGGTTCATGGATGAGAACTGTGCTGTGTGTTTCCCTTCAGAAACGGAATGAAATGCCAGGCTCTGTGTCTTCCGACAAGCAAGACTTCTTTTCAGGTGAATGCAGTCACTTTTCAGCTCAAACGAAGCTACATCGTTCACGAAGCTCACACGTTTCTCACTCTTAACTGAAAAGCATTGGATGTTAGAGGACCTGTGGTTTGTATGCGATTCAGAAGCAGAGTTGAATTAGATATGGTACGTGTGTTGTGGATACAGAGTTCTTTTGTTCTGAGCACACTCACGTTTCCCACCTTATTAGAGAATCTAGAAAGCAAGTGCGTGCTTCTTGCTCTAAAGCAGAGTGTGGTTCATGGATGAGAACTGTGCTGTGTGTTTCCATTCAGGAACAGAATGAAATGCCAGGCTCTGTGTCTTCCTACAAGCAAGACTTTGTTTCAGGTAAACACAGTCACTTTTCAGCTCAAACGAAGCTACATCGTTCACGAAGCTCACACGTTTCTCACTCTTAACTGAAAAGCATTGGATGTTAGAGGACCTATGGTTTGTATCAGTTTCAGAAGCAGAGTTGAAGTAGATATGGTGCGTGTGTGTAGGAAACACAGTTCTTTTGTTCTGAGCACACTCTCGTTTCCTGCCTTATTGGATAATCTAGAAAGCAAGAGCATGCTTCTTGCTCTAATGCAGAGTGTGGTTCATGGAAGAGTACTGGGCTATTTGTTTCACCTCAGAAACAGAGTGAAATGCCAGGCTCTGTGACTTCCTCCAAGCAAGACTTCGTTTCAGGTAAACACAGTCACTTTTCAGCTAAAACGAAGCAACATCGTTCAGGAAGCTCACACGTTTCTCACTGTTAACTGAAAAGCATTGGATGTTAGATGACCCGTGGTTTTTATCAGTTTCAGAAGCAGAGTTGAACTAGATATGGTCCGTGTGTGTAGGAAACACAGTTCCTTTTTTCTGAGCACACTCACGTTTCCTGCCTTACTAGAGACTCTAGAAACCAAGAGCATGCTTCTTGCTCTAAAGCAGAGTGTGGTTCATGGAAGAGTACTGGGCTATTTGTTTCACTTCAGAAACAGAGTGAAATGCCAGGCTCTGTGACTTCCTACAAGCAAGACTTCATTTCAGTTAAACGCAGTCACTTTTCAGCTAAAATAAAGCAACATCGTTCAGGAAGCTCACACGTTTCTCACTGTTAACTGAAAAGCATTGCATGTTAGAGGACCTGGGGTATGTATCAATTTCAGAAGCAGAGTTGAACTAGATGTGGTCCGTGTGTGTAGGAAACTCAGTTCTTTTATTCTGAGCACACTCACGTTTCCCGCCTTATTAGAGAATCTAGAAAGTAAGAGCGTTCTTCTTGCTCTAAAGCAGAGTGTGGTTCATGAATGAGAACTGTGCTATGTCTTTCACTTCAGAACCGGAATGAAAGCCAGGCTCTGTGTCTTCCTACAAGCAAGACTTCGTTTCAGGTTAACGCCCTCACTTTTCAACTCAAACGAAACTACATCGTTCATGAAGCTCACACGTTTCTCACTCTTAACTGAAAAGCATTGGATGTTAGATGACCTGTGGTTTTTATCAGTTTCAGAAGCAGAGTTGAACTAGATATGGTACGTGTGTGTAGGAAACACAGTTCATTTGTTCTGAGCACACTCACGTTTCCCACCTTATTAGAGACTCTGGAAAGCAAGTGCGTGCTTCTTGCTCTAAAGCAGAGTGTGGTTCATGGATGAGAACTGTGCTGTGTGTTTCCCTTCAGAAACGGAATGAAATGCCAGGCTCTGTGTCTTCCGACAAGCAAGACTTCTTTTCAGGTGAATGCAGTCACTTTTCAGCTCAAACGAAGCTACATCGTTCACGAAGCTCACACGTTTCTCACTCTTAACTGAAAAGCATTGGATGTTAGAGGACCTGTGGTTTGTATCCGATTCAGAAGCAGAGTTGAATTAGATATGGTACGTGTGTTGTGGATACAGAGTTCTTTTGTTCTGAGCACACTCACGTTTCCCACCTTATTAGAGAATCTAGAAAGCAAGTGCGTGCTTCTTGCTCTAAAGCAGAGTGTGGTTCATGGATGAGAACTGTGATGTGTGTTTCCATTCAGGAACAGAATGAAATGCCAGGCTCTATGTCTTCCTACAAGCAAGACTTTGTTTCAGGTAAACGCAGTCACTTTTCAGCTCAAACGAAGCTACATCGTTCACGAAGCTCACACGTTTCTCACTCTTAACTGAAAAGCATTGGATGTTAGAGGACCTATGGTTTGTATCAGTTTCAGAAGCAGAGTTGAAGTAGATATGGTGCGTGTGTGTAGGAAACACAGTTCTTTTGTTCTGAGCACACTCTCGTTTCCTGCCTTATTGGATAATCTAGAAAGCAAGAGCATGCTTCTTGCTCTAATGCAGAGTGTGGTTCATGGAAGAGTACTGGGCTATTTGTTTCACCTCAGAAACAGAGTGAAATGCCAGGCTCTGTGACTTCCTCCAAGCAAGACTTCGTTTCAGGTAAACACAGTCACTTTACAGCTAAAACGAAGCAACATCGTTCAGGAAGCTCACACGTTTCTCACTGTTAACTGAAAAGCATTGGATGTTAGATGACCCGTGGTTTTTATCAGTTTCAGAAGCAGAGTTGAACTAGATATGGTCCGTGTGTGTAGGAAACACAGTTCCTTTTTTCTGAGCACACTCACGTTTCCTGCCTTACTAGAGACTCTAGAAACCAAGAGCATGCTTCTTGCTCTAAAGCAGAGTGTGGTTCATGGAAGAGTACTGGGCTATTTGTTTCACTTCAGAAACAGAGTGAAATGCCAGGCTCTGTGACTTCCTACAAGCAAGAGTTCGTTTCAGTTAAACGCAGTCACTTTTCAGCTAAAATAAATCAACATCGTTCAGGAAGCTCACACGTTTCTCACTGTTAACTGAAAAGCATTGCATGTTAGAGGACCTGGGGTATGTATCAATTTCAGAAGCAGAGTTGAACTAGATGTGGTCCGTGTGTGTAGGAAACTCAGTTCTTTTATTCTGAGCACACTCACGTTTCCCGCCTTATTAGAGAATCTAGAAAGTAAGAGCGTGCTTCTTGCTCTAAAGCAGAGTGTGGTTCATGAATGAGAACTGTGCTATGTCTTTCCCTTCAGAACCGGAATGAAAGCCAGGCTCTGTGTCTTCCTACAAGCAAGACTTCGTTTCAGGTTAACGCCCTCACTTTTCAACTCAAACGAAACTACAACGTTCATGAAGCTCACACGTTTCTCACTGTTAACTGAAAAGCATTGGATGTTAGATGACCCGTGGTTTTAATCAGTTTCAGAAGCAGAGTTGAACTAGATATGGTCCGTGTGTGTAGGAAACACAGTTCTTTTTTTCTGAGCACACTCACGTTTCCTGCCTTATTAGAGACTCTAGAAACCAAGAGCATGCTTCTTGCTCTAAAGCAGAGTGTTGTTCATGGAAGAGTACTGGGCTATTTGTTTCACTTCAGAAACAGAGTGGAATGCCAGGCTCTGTGACTTCCTACAAGCAAGACTTCGTTTCAGGTAAACGCAGTCAGTTTTCAGCTAAAACGAAGCAACATCGTTCAGGAAGCTCACACGTTTCTCACTGTTAACTGAAAAGCATTGGATGTTAGATGACCTGTGGTTTTTATCAGTTTCAGAAGCAGAGTTGAACTAGATATGGTACGTGTGTGTAGGAAACACAGTTCATTTGTTCTGAGCACACTCACGTTTCCCACCTTATTAGAGACTCTGGAAAGCAAGTGCGTGCTTCTTGCTCTAAAGCAGAGTGTGGTTCATGGATGAAAACTGTGCTGTGTGTTTCCCTTCAGAAACGGAATGAAATGCCAGGCTCTGTGTCTTCCTACAAGCAAGACTTTGTTTCCTTTAAACGCAGTCACTTTTCAGCTCAAACGAAGCTACATCGTTCACGAAGCTCACACGTTTCTCATTCTTAACTGAAAAGCATTGGAAGTTAGAGGACCTAGGGTTTGTATCAGTTTCAGAAGCAGAGTTGAAGTAGATATGGTGCGTGTGTGTAGGAAACAGTTCTTTTGTTCTGAGCACACTCTCGTTTCCTGCCTTATTGGATAATCTAGAAAGCAAGAGCATGCTTCTTGCTCTAAAGCAGAGTGTGTTTCATGGAAGAGTACTGGGCTATTTGTTTCAGTTCAGAAACGGAGTGAAATCCCAGGCTCTGTTACTTCCTACAAGCAAGACTTCTTTTCAGGTAAACGCAGTCATTTTCATTTCAAACGAAGCTACATCGTTCACGAAGCTCACACGTTTCTCACTCTAACTGAAAAGCATTGGATGTTAGAGGTCCTATGGTTTGTATCAGTTTCAGAAGCGGAGTTGAACTAGATATGGTTCGTGTGTGTAGGAAACACAGTTCTTTTTTTCTGAGCACACTCACGTTTCCTGCATTATTAGAGACTCTAGAAAGCAAGAGCATGCTTCTTGCTCGAAAGCAGAGTGTGCTTCATGAATGAGAACTGTGCTGTGTGTTTCCCTTCAGAAACAGAGTGAAATGCCAGGCTCTGTGACTTCCTACAAGCAAGACTTCGTTTCAGGTAAACGCAGTCAATTTTCAGCTAAAACGAAGCAACATTGTTCAGGAAGCTCACACGTTTCTCACTGTTAACTGAAAAGCATTGCATGTTAGAGGACCTGGGGTTTGTATCAATTTCAGAAGCAGAGTTGAACAGATATGGTCCGTGTGTGTAGGAAACTCAGTTCTTTTGTTCTGAGGACACTCACGTTTGCTGCCTTATTAGAGACTCTAGAAAGTAAGAGCGTGCTTCTTACACTAAAGCAGAGTGTGGTTCACGGATGAGAACTGTGCTATGTCTTTCCCTTCAGAACCCGAATGAAATGCCGGGCTCTGTGCCTTCCTACAAGCAAGACTTCTTTTCAGGTAAACGCAGTCACTTTTCAGCTCAAATGAAGCTACATTGTTCACGAAGCTCACACGTTTCTCACTCTTAACTGAAAAGCATTGGATGTTAGAGGACCTATGGTTTGTATCAGTTTCTGAAGCAGAGTTGAACTAGATATGGTGCGTGTGTGTAGGAAACACAGTTCTTTTTTTCTGAGCACACTCACGTTTCCTGCATTATTAGACACTCCAGAAAGCAAGAGCATGCTTCTTGCTCTAAAGCAGAGTGTGCTTCATGGATGAGAACTGTGCTGTGTGTTTCCCTTCAGAAACGGAATGAAATGCCAGGCTCTGTCTCTTCCGACAAGCACGACTTCGTTTCAGGTAAACGCCCTCACTTTTCAGCTCAAATAATGCTACATCGTTCACGAAGCTAAAGCGTTTCTCACTCTTAACTGAAAAGCATTGGATGTTAGAGGACCTACGGTTTGTATCAGTTTCAGAAGCAGAGTTGAACTAGATATGGTGCGTGTGTGTAGGAAAGACAGTTCTTTTTTTCTGAGCACACTCACGTTTCCTGCCTTATTAGAGACTCTAGAAAGCAAGAGCTTGCTTCTTGCTCTAAAGCAGAGTGTGGTTCACGGATGAGAACTGTGCTATGTCTTTCCCTTCAGAACCAGAATGAAATGCCAGGCTCTGTGTCTTCCTACTAGCAAGACTTCGTTTCAGGTTAACGCCCTCACTTTTCAACTCAAACGAAACTACATTGTTCACGAAGCTCACACGTTTCTCACTCTTAACTGAAAAGCATTGGATGTAAGAGGACCTAGGGTTTGTATCAGTTTCAGAAGCAGAGTTGAACTAGATATGGTGCGTGTGTGTAGGAAACACAGTTCTTTTTTTCTGAGCACACTCACGTTTCCTGCCTTATTAGAGACTCTAGAAAGCAAGAGCATGCTTCTTGCTCTAAAGCAGAGTGTGGTTCATGGAAGAGTACTGGGCTATTTGTTTCACTTCAGAAACAGAGTGAAATGCCAGGCTCTGTGACTTCCTACAATCAAGACTTCGTTTCAGGTAAACGCAGTCAGTTTTCAGCTAAAACGAAGCAACATCGTTCAGGAAGCTCACACGTTTCTCACTGTTAACTGAAAAGCATTGGATGTTAGATGACCTGTGGTTTTTATCAGTTTCAGAAGC
The DNA here is from genome assembly GCA_949786405.1 of Onychomys arenicola. Classification (NCBI taxonomy): domain Eukaryota; kingdom Metazoa; phylum Chordata; class Mammalia; order Rodentia; family Cricetidae; genus Onychomys; species Onychomys arenicola. The sequence goes on along the minus strand of CATKUM010000039.1, from coordinate 2,226,981 downwards.
AGAGTTGAACTAGATATGGTACGTGTGTGTAGGAAACACAGTTCATTTGTTCTGAGCACACTCACGTTTCCCACCTTATTAGAGACTCTGGAAAGCAAGTGCGTGCTTCTTGCTCTAAAGCAGAGTGTGGTTCATGGATGAGAACTGTGCTGTGTGTTTCCCTTAAGAAACGGAATGAAATGCCAGGCTCTGTGTCTTCCTACAAGCAAGACTTTGTTTCCTTTAAATGCAGTCACTTTTCAGCTCAAACGAAGCTACATCGTTCACGAAGCTCACACGTTTCTCATTCTTAACTGAAAAGCATTGGAAGTTAGAGGACCTAGGGTTTGTATCAGTTTCAGAAGCAGAGTTGAAGTAGATATGGTGCGTGTGTGTAGGAAACAGTTCTTTTGTTCTGAGCACACTCTCGTTTCCTGCCTTATTGGATAATCTAGAAAGCAAGAGCATGCTTCTTGCTCTAAAGCAGAGTGTGGTTCATGGAAGAGTACTGGGCTATTTGTTTCAGTTCAGAAACGGAGTGAAATCCCAGGCTCTGTTACTTCGTACAAGCAAGACTTCTTTTCAGGTAAACGCAGTCATTTTCAGCTCAAACGAAGCTACATCGTTCACGAAGCTCACACGTTTCTCACTCTAACTGAAAAGCATTGGATGTTAGAGGTCCTATGGTTTATATCAGTTTCAGAAGCAGAGTTGAACTAGATATGGTTCGTGTGTGTAGGAAACACAGTTCATTTTTTCTGAGCACACTCACGTTTACTGCATTATTAGAGACTCTAGAAAGCAAGAGCATGCTTCTTGCTCTAAAGCAGAGTGTGCTTCATGGATGAGAACTGTGCTGTGTGTTTCACTTCAGAAACAGAGTGAAATGCCAGGCTCTGTGACTTCCTACAAGCAAGACTTCGTTTCAGGTAAACGCAGTCACTTTTCAGCTAAAACGAAGCAACATTGTTCAGGAAGCTCACACGTTTCTCACTGTTAACTGAAAAGCATTGCATGTTAGAGGACCTGGGGTTTGTATCAATTTCAGAAGCAGAGTTGAACAGATATGTTCCGTGTGTGTAGGAAACTCAGTTCTTTTGTTCTGAGGACACTCACGTTTCCCGCCTTATTAGAGACAATAGAAAGCAAGAGCATGCTTCTTGCTCTAAAGCAGAGTGTGGTTCACGGATGAGAACTGTGCTATGTCTTTCCCTTCAGAACCGGAATGAAATGCCAGGCTCTGTGTCTTCCTACAAGCAAGACTTCGTTTCAGTTTAACGCCCTCACTTTTCAACTCAAACGAAACTACATTGTTCACGAAGCTCACACGTTTCTCACTCTTAACTGAAAAGCATTGGATGTAAGAGGACCTAGGGTTTGTATCAGTTTCAGAAGCAGAGTTGAACTAGATATGGTGCGTGTGTGTAGGAAACACAGTTCTTTTGTTATGAGAACACTTCGTTTCCTGCCTTATTGGATATTCTAGAAAGCAAGAGCATGCTTCTTGCTCTAATGCAGAGTGTGGTTCATGGAAGAGTACTGGGCTATTTGTTTCACCTCAGAAACAGAGTGAAATGCCTGGCTCTGTGACTTCCTCCAAGCAAGACTTCGTTTCAGGTAAACACAGTTACTTTTCAGCTAAAACGAAGCAACATCGTTCAGGAAGCTCACACGTTTCTCACTGTTAACTGAAAAGCATTGGATGTTAGATGACCCGTGGTTTTTATCAGTTTCAGAAGCAGAGTTGAACTAGATATGGTCCGTGTGTGTAGGAAACACAGTTCTTTTATTCTGAGCACACTCACGTTTCCTGCCTTACTAGAGACTCTAGAAACCAAGAGCATGCTTCTTGCTCTAAAGCATAGTGTGGTTCATGGAAGAGTACTGGGCTATTTGTTTCACTTCAGAAACAGAGTGAAATGCCAGGCTCTGTGACTTCCTACAAGCAAGACTTCGTTTCAGGTAAACACAGTCACTTTTCAGCTCAAACGAAGCTACATCGTTCACGAAGCTCACACGTTTATCCCTGTTAACTGAAAAGCATTGGATGTTAGAGGACCTGTGGTTTGTATCCGTTTCAGAAGCAGAGTTGAATTAGATATGGTACGTGTGTGTAGGAAACAGAGTTCTTTTGTTCTGAGCACTCTCACGTTTCCCACCTTATTAGAGACTCTAGAAAGCAAGTGCGTGCTTCTTACTCTAAAGCAGAGTGTGGTTCATGGATGAGAACTGTGCTGTGTGTTTCCATTCAGGAACAGAATGAAATGCCAGGCTCTGTGTCTTCCTACAAGCAAGACTTTGTTTCCTTTAAACGCAGTCACTTTTCAGCTCAAACGAAGCTACATCGTTCACGAAGCTCACACGTTTCTCATTCTTAACTGAAAAGCATTGGAAGTTAGAGGACCTAGGGTTTGTATCAGTTTCAGAAGCAGAGTTGAAGTAGATATGGTGCGTGTGTGTAGGAAACAGTTCTTTTGTTCTGAGCACACTCTCGTTTCCTGCCCTATTTGATAATCTAGAAAGCAAGAGCATGCTTCTTGCTCTAAAGCAGAGTGTGGTTCATGGAAGAGTACTGGGCTATTTGTTTCACCTCAGAAACAGAGTGAAATGCCAGGCTCTGTGACTTCCTCCAAGCAAGACTTCGTTTCAGGTAAACACAGTCACTTTTCAGCTAAAACGAAGCAACATCGTTCAGGAACCTCACACGTTTCTCACTGTTAAGTGAAAAGCATTGGATGTTAGATGACCCGTGGTTTTTATCAGTTTCAGAAGCAGAGTTGAACTAGATATGGTCCGTGTGTGTAGGAAACACAGTTCCTTTTTTCTGAGCACACTCACGTTTCCCGCCTTATTAGAGAATCTAGAAAGTAAGAGCGTGCTTCTTGCTCTAAAGCAGAGTGTGGTTCATGAATGAGAACTGTGCTATGTCTTTCCCTTCAGAACCGGAATGAAAGCCAGGCTCTGTGTCTTCCTACATGCAAGACTTCGTTTCAGGTTAACGCCCTCACTTTTCAACTCAAACGAAACTACATCGTTCATGAAGCTCACACGTTTCTCACTCTTAACTGAAAAGCATTGGATGTAAGAGGACCTACGGTTTGTATCAGTTTCAGAAGCAGAGTTGAACTAGATATGGTGCGTGTGTGTAGGAAACACAGTTCGTTTTTTCTGAGCACACTCACGTTTCCTGCCTTATTAGAGACTCTAGAAAGCAAGAGCATGCTTCTTGCTCTAAAGCAGAGTGTGGTTCATGGAAGAGTACTGGGCTATTTGTTTCACCTCAGAAACAGAGTGAAATGCCAGGCTCTGTGACTTCCTCCAAGCAAGACTTCGTTTCAGGTAAACACAGTCACTTTTCAGCTAAAACGAAGCAACATCGTTCAGGAAGCTCACACGTTTCTCACTGTTAACTGAAAAGCATTGGATGTTAGATGACCCGTGGTTTTAATCAGTTTCAGAAGCAGAGTTGAACTAGATATGGTCCGTGTGTGTAGGAAACACAGTTCTTTTTTTCTGAGCACACTCACGTTTCCTGCCTTATTAGAGACTCTAGAAACCAAGAGCATGCTTCTTGCTCTAAAGCAGAGTGTGGTTCATGGAAGAGTACTGGGCTATTTGTTTCACTTCAGAAACAGAGTGAAATGCCAGGCTCTGTGTCTTCCGACAAGCAAGACTTCTTTTCAGGTAAATGCAGTCACTTTTCAGCTCAAATGAAGCTACATCGTTCACGAAGCTCACACGTTTCTCACTCTTAACTGAAAAGCATTGGATGTTAGAGGACCTGTGGTTTGTATCCGATTCAGAAGCAGTGTTGAATTAGATATGGTGCGTGTGTGTAGGAAACACAGTTCTTTTTTCTGAGCACACTCACGTTTCCTGCCTTATTGGATAATCTAGAAAGCAAGAGCATGCTTCTTGCTCTAAAGCAGAGTGTGGTTCATGGAAGAGTACTGGGCTATTTGTTTCACTTCAGAGACCGAGTGAAATGCCAGGCTCTGTGACTTCCTCCAAGCAAGACTTCGTTTCAGGTAAACGCAGTCAGTTTTCAGCTAAAACGAAGCAACATCGTTCAGGAAGCTCACACGTTTATCCCTGTTAACTGAAAAGCATTGGATGTTAGATGACCTGTGGTTTTTATCAGTTTCAGAAGCAGAGTTGAACTAGATATGGTACGTGTGTGTAGGAAACACAGCTCATTTTTTCTGAGCACACTAACGTTTCCCACATTATTAGAGATTCTGGAATGCAAGTGCGTGCTTCTTGCTCTAAAGCAGAGTGTGGTTCATGGATGAGAACTGTGCTGTGTGTTTCCCTTCAGAAACGGAATGAAATGCCAGGCTCTGTGTCTTCCTACAAGCAAGACTTCTTTTCAGGTGAATGCAGTCACTTTTCAGCTCAAACGAAGCTACATCGTTCACGAAGCTCACACGTTTCTCACTCTTAACTGAAAAGCATTGGATGTTAGAGGACCTGTGGTTTGTATCCGATTCAGAAGCAGAGTTGAATTAGATATGGTACGTGTGTTGTGGATACAGAGTTCTTTTGTTCTGAGCACACTCACGTTTCCCACCTTATTAGAGAATCTAGAAAGCAAGTGCGTGCTTCTTGCTCTAAAGCAGAGTGTGGTTCATGGATGAGAACTGTGCTGTGTGTTTCCATTCAGGAACAGAATGAAATGCCAGGCTCTGTGTCTTCCTACAAGCAAGACTTTGTTTCAGGTAAACGCAGTCACTTTTCAGCTCAAACGAAGCTACATCGTTCACGAAGCTCACACGTTTCTCACTCTTAACTGAAAAGCATTGGATGTTAGAGGACCTATGGTTTGTATCAGTTTCAGAAGCAGAGTTGAAGTAGATATGGTGCGTGTGTGTAGGAAACACAGTTCTTTTGTTCTGAGCACACTCTCGTTTCCTGCCTTATTGGATAATCTAGAAAGCAAGAGCATGCTTCTTGCTCTAATAGAGTGTGGTTCATGGAAGAGTACTGGGCTATTTGTTTCACCTCAGAAACAGAGTGAAATGCCAGGCTCTGTGACTTCCTCCAAGCAAGACTTCGTTTCAGGTAAACACAGTCACTTTTCAGCTAAAACGAAGCAACATCGTTCAGGAAGCTCACACGTTTCTCACTGTTAACTGAAAAGCATTGGATGTTAGATGACCCGTGGTTTTTATCAGTTTCAGAAGCAGAGTTGAACTAGATATGGTCCGTGTGTAGGAAACACAGTTCCTTTTTTCTGAGCACACTCACGTTTCCTGCCTTACTAGAGACTCTAGAAACCAAGAGCATGCTTCTTGCTCTAAAGCAGAGTGTGGTTCATGGAAGAGTACTGGGCTATTTGTTTCACTTCAGAAACAGAGTGAAATGCCAGGCTCTGTGACTTCCTACAAGCAAGACTTCGTTTCAGTTAAACGCAGTCACTTTTCAGCTAAAATAAAGCAACATCGTTCAGGAAGCTCACACGTTTCTCACTGTTAACTGAAAAGCATTGCATGTTAGAGGACCTGGGGTATGTATCAATTTCAGAAGCAGAGTTGAACTAGATGGGGTCCGTGTGTGTAGGAAACTCAGTTCTTTTATTCTGAGCACACTCACGTTTCCCGCCTTATTAGAGAATCTAGAAAGTAAGAGCGTGCTTCTTGCTCTAAAGCAGAGTGTGGTTCATGAATGAGAACTGTGCTATGTCTTTCCCTTCAGAACCGGAATGAAAGCCAGGCTCTGTGTCTTCCTACAAGCAAGACTTCGTTTCAGGTTAACGCCCTCACATTTCAACTCAAACGAAACTACATCGTTCATGAAGATCACACGTTTCTCACTCTTAACTGAAAAGCATTGGATGTTAGAGGACCTGTGGTTTGTATCCGATTCAGAAGCAGAGTTGAATTAGATATGGTACGTGTGTTGTGGATACAGAGTTCTTTTGTTCTGAGCACACTCACGTTTCCCACCTTATTAGAGAATCTAGAAAGCAAGTGCGTGCTTCTTGCTCTAAAGCAGAGTGTGGTTCATGGATGAGAACTGTGCTGTGTGTTTCCATTCAGGAACAGAATGAAATGCCAGGCTCTGTGTCTTCCTACAAGCAAGACTTTGTTTCAGGTAAACGCAGTCACTTTTCAGCTCAAACGAAGCTACATCGTTCACGAAGCTCACACGTTTCTCACTCTTAACTGAAAAGCATTGGATGTTAGAGGACCTATGGTTTGTATCAGTTTCAGAAGCAGAGTTGAAGTAGATATGGTGCGTGTGTGTAGGAAACACAGTTCTTTTGTTCTGAGCACACTCTCGTTTCCTGCCTTATTGGATAATCTAGAAAGCAAGAGCATGCTTCTTGCTCTAATAGAGTGTGGTTCATGGAAGAGTACTGGGCTATTTGTTTCACCTCAGAAACAGAGTGAAATGCCAGGCTCTGTGACTTCCTCCAAGCAAGACTTCGTTTCAGGTAAACACAGTCACTTTTCAGCTAAAACGAAGCAACATCGTTCAGGAAGCTCACACGTTTCTCACTGTTAACTGAAAAGCATTGGATGTTAGATGACCCGTGGTTTTTACCAGTTTCAGAAGCAGAGTTGAACTAGATATGGTCCGTGTGTAGGAAACACAGTTCCTTTTTTCTGAGCACACTCACGTTTCCTGCCTTACTAGAGACTCTAGAAACCAAGAGCATGCTTCTTGCTCTAAAGCAGAGTGTGGTTCATGGAAGAGTACTGGGCTATTTGTTTCACTTCAGAAACAGAGTGAAATGCCAGGCTCTGTGACTTCCTACAAGCAAGACTTCGTTTCAGTTAAACGCAGTCACTTTTCAGCTAAAATAAAGCAACATCGTTCAGGAAGCTCACACGTTTCTCACTGTTAACTGAAAAGCATTGCATGTTAGAGGACCTGGGGTATGTATCAATTTCAGAAGCAGAGTTGAACTAGATGTGGTCCGTGTGTGTAGGAAACTCAGTTCTTTTATTCTGAGCACACTCACGTTTCCCGCCTTATTAGAGAATCTAGAAAGTAAGAGCGTGCTTCTTGCTCTAAAGCAGAGTGTGGTTCATGAATGAGAACTGTGCTATGTCTTTCCCTTCAGAACCGGAATGAAAGCCAGGCTCTGTGTCTTCCTACAAGCAAGACTTCGTTTCAGGTTAACGCCCTCACATTTCAACTCAAACGAAACTACATCGTTCATGAAGATCACACGTTTCTCACTCTTAACTGAAAAGCATTGGATGTAAGAGGACCTACGGTTTGTATCAGTTTCAGAAGCAGAGTTGAACTAGATATGGTGCGTGTGTGTAGGAAACACAGTTCGTTTTTTCTGAGCACACTCACGTTTCCTGCCTTATTAGAGACTCTAGAAAGCAAGAGCATGCTTCTTGCTCTAAAGCAGAGTGTGGTTCATGGAAGAGTACTGGGCTATTTGTTTCACCTCAGAAACAGAGTGAAATGCCAGGCTCTGTGACTTCCTCCAAGCAAGACTTCGTTTCAGGTAAACACAGTCACTTTTCAGCTAAAACGAAGCAACATCGTTCAGGAAGCTCACACGTTTCTCACTGTTAACTGAAAAGCATTGGATGTTAGATGACCCGTGGTTTTAATCAGTTTCAGAAGCAGAGTTGAACTAGATATGGTCCGTGTGTGTAGGAAACACAGTTCTTTTTTTCTGAGCACACTCACGTTTCCTGCCTTATTAGAGACTCTAGAAACCAAGAGCATGCTTCTTGCTCTAAAGCAGAGTGTGGTTCATGGAAGAGTACTGGGCTATTTGTTTCACTTCAGAAACAGAGTGAAATGCCAGGCTCTGTGACTTCCTACAAGCAAGACTTCGTTTCAGGTAAACGCAGTCAGTTTTCAGCTAAAACGAAGCAACATCGTTCAGGAAGCTCACACGTTTCTCACTGTTAACTGAAAAGCATTGGATGTTAGATGACCTGTGGTTTTTATCAGTTTCAGAAGCAGAGTTGAACTAGATATGGTACGTGTGTGTAGGAAACACAGTTCATTTGTTCTGAGCACACTCACGTTTCCCACCTTATTAGAGACTCTGGAAAGCAAGTGCGTGCTTCTTGCTCTAAAGCAGAGTGTGGTTCATGGATGAGAACTGTGCTGTTTGTTTCCCTTCAGAAACGGAATGAAATGCCAGGCTCTGTGTCTTCCTACAAGCAAGACTTTGTTTCCTTTAAACGCAGTCACTTTTCAGCTCAAACGAAGCTACATCGTTCACGAAGCTCACACGTTTCTCATTCTTAACTGAAAAGCATTGGAAGTTAGAGGACCTAGGGTTTGTATCAGTTTCAGAAGCAGAGTTGAAGTAGATATGGTGCGTGTGTGTAGGAAACAGTTCTTTTGTTCTGAGCACACTCTCGTTTCCTGCCTTATTGGATAATCTAGAAAGCAAGAGCATGCTTCTTGCTCTAAAGCAGAGTGTGGTTCATGGAAGAGTACTGGGCTATTTGTTTCAGTTCAGAAACGGAGTGAAATCCCAGGCTCTGTTACTTCCTACAAGCAAGACTTCTTTTCAGGTAAACGCAGTCATTTTCAGCTCAAACGAAGCTACATCGTTCACGAAGCTCACACGTTTCTCACTCTAACTGAAAAGCATTGGATGTTAGAGGTCCTATGGTTTGTATCAGTTTCAGAAGCAGAGTTGAACTAGATATGGTTCGTGTGTGTAGGAAACACAGTTCTTTTTTTCTGAGCACACTCACGTTTCCTGCATTATTAGAGACTCTAGAAAGCAAGAGCATGCTTCTTGTTCGAAAGCAGAGTGTGCTTCATGGATGAGAACTGTGCTGTGTGTTTCCCTTCAGAAACAGAGTGAAATGCCAGGCTCTGTGACTTCCTACAAGCAAGACTTCGTTTCAGGTAAACGCAGTCACTTTTCAGCTAAAACGAAGCAACATTCTTCAGGAAGCTCACACGTTTCTCACTGTTAACTGAAAAGCATTGCATGTTAGAGGACCTGGGGTTTGTATCAATTTCAGAAGCAGAGTTGAACAGATATGGTCCGTGTGTGTAGGAAACTCAGTTCTTTTGTTCTGAGGACACTCACGTTTCCCGCCTTATTAGAGACTCTAGAAAGTAAGAGCGTGCTTCTTACACTAAAGCAGAGTGTGGTTCACGGATGAGGACTGTGCTATGTCTTTCCCTTCAGAACCCGAATGAAATGCCAGGCTCTGTGCCTTCCTACAAGCAAGACTTCTTTTCAGGTAAACGCAGTCACTTTTCAGCTCAAATGAAGCTACATTGTTCACGAAGCTCACACGTTTCTCACTCTTAACTGAAAAGCATTGGATGTTAGAGGACCTATGGTTTGTATCAGTTTCAGAAGCAGAGTTGAACTAGATATGGTGCGTGTGTGTAGGAAACACAGTTCTTTTTTTCTGAGCACACTCACGTTTCCTGCATTATTAGACACTCCAGAAGCTAGAGCATGCTTCTTGCTCTAAAGCAGAGTGTGCTTCATGGATGAGAACTGTGCTGTGTGTTTCCCTTCAGAAACGGAATGAAATGCCAGGCTCTGTCTCTTCCGACAAGCACGACTTCGTTTCAGGTAAACGCCCTCACTTTTCAGCTCAAATAATGCTACATCGTTCACGAAGCTAAAGCGTTTCTCACTCTTAACTGAAAAGCATTGGATGTTAGAGGACCTACGGTTTGTATCAGTTTCAGAAGCAGAGTTGAACTAGATATGGTGCGTGTGTGTAGGAAACACAGTTCTTTTTTTCTGAGCACACTCACGTTTCCTGCCTTATTAGAGACTCTAGAAAGCAAGAGCATGCTTCTTGCTCTAAAGCAGAGTGTGGTTCATGGAAGAGTACTGGGCTATTTGTTTCACTTCAGAGACCGAGTGAAATGCCAGGCTCTGTGACTTCCTCCAAGCAAGACTTCGTTTCAGGTAAACACAGTCACTTTTCAGCTAAAACGAAGCAACATCGTTCAGGAAGCTCACACGTTTCTCACTGTTAACTGAAAAGCATTGGATGTTAGATGACCCGTGGTTTTTATCAGTTTCAGAAGCAGAGTTGAACTAGATATGGTCCGTGTGTGTAGGAAACACAGTTCTTTTTTCTGAGCACACTCACGTTTCCTGCCCTATTAGAGACTCTAGAAACCAAGAGCATGCTTCTTGCTCTAAAGCAGAGTGTGGTTCATGGAAGAGTACTGGGCTATTTGTTTCACTTCAGAGACCGAGTGAAATGCCAGGCTCTGTGACTTCCTCCAAGCAAGACTTCGTTTCAGGTAAACGCAGTCAGTTTTCAGCTAAAACGAAGCAACATCGTTCAGGAAGCTCACACGTTTATCCCTGTTAACTGAAAAGCATTGGATGTTAGATGACCTGTGGTTTTTATCAGTTTCAGAAGCAGAGTTGAACTAGATATGGTACGTGTGTGTAGGAAACACAGCTCATTTTTTCTGAGCACACTAACGTTTCCCACATTATTAGAGATTCTGGAATGCAAGTGCGTGCTTCTTGCTCTAAAGCAGAGTGTGGTTCATGGATGAGAACTGTGCTGTGTGTTTCCCTTCAGAAACGGAATGAAATGCCAGGCTCTGTGTCTTCCTACAAGCAAGACTTCTTTTCAGGTGAATGCAGTCACTTTTCAGCTCAAACGAAGCTACATCGTTCACGAAGCTCACACGTTTCTCACTCTTAACTGAAAAGCATTGGATGTTAGAGGACCTGTGGTTTGTATCCGATTCAGAAGCAGAGTTGAATTAGATATGGTACGTGTGTTGTGGATACAGAGTTCTTTTGTTCTGAGCACACTCACGTTTCCCACCTTATTAGAGAATCTAGAAAGCAAGTGCGTGCTTCTTGCTCTAAAGCAGAGTGTGGTTCATGGATGAGAACTGTGCTGTGTGTTTCCATTCCGGAACAGAATGAAATGCCAGGCTCTGTGTCTTCCTACAAGCAAGACTTTGTTTCAGGTAAACGCAGTCACTTTTCAGCTCAAACGAAGCTACATCGTTCACGAAGCTCACACGTTTCTCACTCTTAACTGAAAAGCATTGGATGTTAGAGGACCTATGGTTTGTATCAGTTTCAGAAGCAGAGTTGAAGTAGATATGGTGCGTGTGTGTAGGAAACACAGTTCTTTTGTTCTGAGCACACTCTCGTTTCCTGCCTTATTGGATAATCTAGAAAGCAAGAGCATGCTTCTTGCTCTAATAGAGTGTGGTTCATGGAAGAGTACTGGGCTATTTGTTTCACCTCAGAAACAGAGTGAAATGCCAGGCTCTGTGACTTCCTCCAAGCAAGACTTCGTTTCAGGTAAACACAGTCACTTTTCAGCTAAAACGAAGCAACATCGTTCAGGAAGCTCACACGTTTCTCACTGTTAACTGAAAAGCATTGGATGTTAGATGACCCGTGGTTTTTATCAGTTTCAGAAGCAGAGTTGAACTAGATATGGTCCGTGTGTAGGAAACACAGTTCCTTTTTTCTGAGCACACTCACGTTTCCTGCCTTACTAGAGACTCTAGAAACCAAGAGCATGCTTCTTGCTCTAAAGCAGAGTGTGGTTCATGGAAGAGTACTGGGCTATTTGTTTCACTTCAGAAACAGAGTGAAATGCCAGGCTCTGTGACTTCCTACAAGCAAGACTTCGTTTCAGTTAAACGCAGTCACTTTTCAGCTAAAATAAAGCAACATCGTTCAGGAAGCTCACACGTTTCTCACTGTTAACTGAAAAGCATTGCATGTTAGAGGACCTGGGGTATGTATCAATTTCAGAAGCAGAGTTGAACTAGATGTGGTCCGTGTGTGTAGGAAACTCAGTTCTTTTATTCTGAGCACACTCACGTTTCCCGCCTTATTAGAGAATCTAGAAAGTAAGAGCGTGCTTCTTGCTCTAAAGCAGAGTGTGGTTCATGAATGAGAACTGTGCTATGTCTTTCCCTTCAGAACCGGAATGAAAGCCAGGCTCTGTGTCTTCCTACAAGCAAGACTTCGTTTCAGGTTAACGCCCTCACATTTCAACTCAAACGAAACTACATCGTTCAGGAAGCTCACACGTTTCTCACTCTTAACTGAAAAGCATTGGATGTAAGAGGACCTACGGTTTGTATCAGTTTCAGAAGCAGAGTTGAACTAGATATGGTGCGTGTGTGTAGGAAACACAGTTCGTTTTTTCTGAGCACACTCACGTTTCCTGCCTTATTAGAGACTCTAGAAAGCAAGAGCATGCTTCTTGCTCTAAAGCAGAGTGTGGTTCATGGAAGAGTACTGGGCTATTTGTTTCACCTCAGAAACAGAGTGAAATGCCAGGCTCTGTGACTTCCTCCAAGCAAGACTTCGTTTCAGGTAAACACAGTCACTTTTCAGCTAAAACGAAGCAACATCGTTCAGGAAGCTCACACGTTTCTCACTGTTAACTGAAAAGCATTGGATGTTAGATGACCCGTGGTTTTAATCAGTTTCAGAAGCAGAGTTGAACTAGATATGGTCCGTGTGTGTAGGAAACACAGTTCTTTTTTTCTGAGCACACTCACGTTTCCTGCCTTATTAGAGACTCTAGAAACCAAGAGCATGCTTCTTGCTCTAAAGCAGAGTGTGGTTCATGGAAGAGTACTGGGCTATTTGTTTCACTTCAGAAACAGAGTGAAATACCAGGCTCTGTGACTTCCTACAAGCAAGACTTCGTTTCAGGTAAACGCAGTCAATTTTCAGCTAAAACGAAGCAACATCGTTCAGGAAGCTCACACGTTTCTCACTGTTAACTGAAAAGCATTGGATGTTAGATGACCTGTGGTTTTTATCAGTTTCAGAAGCAGAGTTGAACTAGATATGGTACGTGTGTGTAGGAAACACAGTTCATTTGTTCTGAGCACACTCACGTTTCCCACCTTATTAGAGACTCTGGAAAGCAAGTGCGTGCTTCTTGCTCTAAAGCAGAGTGTGGTTCATGGATGAGAACTGTGCTGTTTGTTTCCCTTCAGAAACGGAATGAAATGCCAGGCTCTGTGTCTTCCTACAAGCAAGACTTTGTTTCCTTTAAACGCAGTCACTTTTCAGCTCAAACGAAGCTACATCGTTCACGAAGCTCACACGTTTCTCATTCTTAACTGAAAAGCATTGGAAGTTAGAGGACCTAGGGTTTGTATCAGTTTCAGAAGCAGAGTTGAAGTAGATATGGTGCGTGTGTGTAGGAAACAGTTCTTTTGTTCTGAGCACACTCTCGTTTCCTGCCTTATTGGATAATCTAGAAAGCAAGAGCATGCTTCTTGCTCTAAAGCAGAGTGTGGTTCATGGAAGAGTACTGGGCTATTTGTTTCAGTTCAGAAACGGAGTGAAATCCCAGGCTCTGTTACTTCCTACAAGCAAGACTTCTTTTCAGGTAAACGCAGTCATTTTCAGCTCAAACGAAGCTACATCGTTCACGAAGCTCACACGTTTCTCACTCTAACTGAAAAGCATTGGATGTTAGAGGTCCTATGGTTTGTATCAGTTTCAGAAGCAGAGTTGAACTAGATATGGTTCGTGTGTGTAGGAAACACAGTTCTTTTTTTCTGAGCACACTCACGTTTCCTGCATTATTAGAGACTCTAGAAAGCAAGAGCATGCTTCTTGCTCGAAAGCAGAGTGTGCTTCATGGATGAGAACTGTGCTGTGTGTTTCCCTTCAGAAACAGAGTGAAATGCCAGGCTCTGTGACTTCCTACAAGCAAGACTTCGTTTCAGGTAAACGCAGTCACTTTTCAGCTAAAACGAAGCAACATTCTTCAGGAAGCTCACACGTTTCTCACTGTTAACTGAAAAGCATTGCATGTTAGAGGACCTGGGGTTTGTATCAATTTCAGAAGCAGAGTTGAACAGATATGGTCCGTGTGTGTAGGAAACTCAGTTCTTTTGTTCTGAGGACACTCACGTTTCCCGCCTTATTAGAGACTCTAGAAAGCAAGTGCGTGCTTCTTGCTCTAAAGCAGAGTGTGGTTCATGGATGAGAACTGTGCTGTGTGTTTCCATTCCGGAACAGAATGAAATGCCAGGCTCTGTGTCTTCCTACAAGCAAGACTTTGTTTCAGGTAAACGCAGTCACTTTTCAGCTCAAACGAAGCTACATCGTTCACGAAGCTCACACGTTTCTCACTCTTAACTGAAAAGCATTGGATGTTAGAGGACCTATGGTTTGTATCAGTTTCAGAAGCAGAGTTGAAGTAGATATGGTGCGTGTGTGTAGGAAACACAGTTCTTTTGTTCTGAGCACACTCTCGTTTCCTGCCTTATTGGATAATCTAGAAAGCAAGAGCATGCTTCTTGCTCTAATAGAGTGTGGTTCATGGAAGAGTACTGGGCTATTTGTTTCACCTCAGAAACAGAGTGAAATGCCAGGCTCTGTGACTTCCTCCAAGCAAGACTTCGTTTCAGGTAAACACAGTCACTTTTCAGCTAAAACGAAGCAACATCGTTCAGGAAGCTCACACGTTTCTCACTGTTAACTGAAAAGCATTGGATGTTAGATGACCCGTGGTTTTTATCAGTTTCAGAAGCAGAGTTGAACTAGATATGGTCCGTGTGTAGGAAACACAGTTCCTTTTTTCTGAGCACACTCACGTTTCCTGCCTTACTAGAGACTCTAGAAACCAAGAGCATGCTTCTTGCTCTAAAGCAGAGTGTGGTTCATGGAAGAGTACTGGGCTATTTGTTTCACTTCAGAAACAGAGTGAAATGCCAGGCTCTGTGACTTCCTACAAGCAAGACTTCGTTTCAGTTAAACGCAGTCACTTTTCAGCTAAAATAAAGCAACATCGTTCAGGAAGCTCACACGTTTCTCACTGTTAACTGAAAAGCATTGCATGTTAGAGGACCTGGGGTATGTATCAATTTCAGAAGCAGAGTTGAACTAGATGTGGTCCGTGTGTGTAGGAAACTCAGTTCTTTTATTCTGAGCACACTCACGTTTCCCGCCTTATTAGAGAATCTAGAAAGTAAGAGCGTGCTTCTTGCTCTAAAGCAGAGTGTGGTTCATGAATGAGAACTGTGCTATGTCTTTCCCTTCAGAACCGGAATGAAAGCCAGGCTCTGTGTCTTCCTACAAGCAAGACTTCGTTTCAGGTTAACGCCCTCACATTTCAACTCAAACGAAACTACATCGTTCATGAAGCTCACACGTTTCTCACTCTTAACTGAAAAGCATTGGATGTAAGAGGACCTACGGTTTGTATCAGTTTCAGAAGCAGAGTTGAACTAGATATGGTGCGTGTGTGTAGGAAACACAGTTCGTTTTTTCTGAGCACACTCACGTTTCCTGCCTTATTAGAGACTCTAGAAAGCAAGAGCATGCTTCTTGCTCTAAAGCAGAGTGTGGTTCATGGAAGAGTACTGGGCTATTTGTTTCACCTCAGAAACAGAGTGAAATGCCAGGCTCTGTGACTTCCTCCAAGCAAGACTTCGTTTCAGGTAAACACAGTCACTTTTCAGCTAAAACGAAGCAACATCGTTCAGGAAGCTCACACGTTTCTCACTGTTAACTGAAAAGCATTGGATGTTAGATGACCCGTGGTTTTAATCAGTTTCCGAAGCAGAGTTGAACTAGATATGGTCCGTGTGTGTAGGAAACACAGTTCTTTTTTTCTGAGCACACTCACGTTTCCTGCCTTATTAGAGACTCTAGAAACCAAGAGCATGCTTCTTGCTCTAAAGCAGAGTGTGGTTCATGGAAGAGTACTGGGCTATTTGTTTCACTTCAGAAACAGAGTGAAATACCAGGCTCTGTGACTTCCTACAAGCAAGACTTCGTTTCAGGTAAACGCAGTCAATTTTCAGCTAAAACGAAGCAACATCGTTCAGGAAGCTCACACGTTTCTCACTGTTAACTGAAAAGCATTGGATGTTAGATGACCTGTGGTTTTTATCAGTTTCAGAAGCAGAGTTGAACTAGATATGGTACGTGTGTGTAGGAAACACAGTTCATTTGTTCTGAGCACACTCACGTTTCCCACCTTATTAGAGACTCTGGAAAGCAAGTGCGTGCTTCTTGCTCTAAAGCAGAGTGTGGTTCATGGATGAGAACTGTGCTGTTTGTTTCCCTTCAGAAACGGAATGAAATGCCAGGCTCTGTGTCTTCCTACAAGCAAGACTTTGTTTCCTTTAAACGCAGTCACTTTTCAGCTCAAACGAAGCTACATCGTTCACGAAGCTCACACGTTTCTCATTCTTAACTGAAAAGCATTGGAAGTTAGAGGACCTAGGGTTTGTATCAGTTTCAGAAGCAGAGTTGAAGTAGATATGGTGCGTGTGTGTAGGAAACAGTTCTTTTGTTCTGAGCACACTCTCGTTTCCTGCCTTATTGGATAATCTAGAAAGCAAGAGCATGCTTCTTGCTCTAAAGCAGAGTGTGGTTCATGGAAGAGTACTGGGCTATTTGTTTCAGTTCAGAAACGGAGTGAAATCCCAGGCTCTGTTACTTCCTACAAGCAAGACTTCTTTTCAGGTAAACGCAGTCATTTTCAGCTCAAACGAAGCTACATCGTTCACGAAGCTCACACGTTTCTCACTCTAACTGAAAAGCATTGGATGTTAGAGGTCCTATGGTTTGTATCAGTTTCAGAAGCAGAGTTGAACTAGATATGGTTCGTGTGTGTAGGAAACACAGTTCTTTTTTTCTGAGCACACTCACGTTTCCTGCATTATTAGAGACTCTAGAAAGCAAGAGCATGCTTCTTGCTCGAAAGCAGAGTGTGCTTCATGGATGAGAACTGTGCTGTGTGTTTCCCTTCAGAAACAGAGTGACATGCCAGGCTCTGTGACTTCCTACAAGCAAGACTTCGTTTCAGGTAAACGCAGTCACTTTTCAGCTAAAACGAAGCAACATTCTTCAGGAAGCTCACACGTTTCTCACTGTTAACTGAAAAGCATTGCATGTTAGAGGACCTGGGGTTTGTATCAATTTCAGAAGCAGAGTTGAACAGATATGGTCCGTGTGTGTAGGAAACTCAGTTCTTTTGTTCTGAGGACACTCACGTTTCCCGCCTTATTAGAGACTCTAGAAAGTAAGAGCGTGCTTCTTACACTAAAGCAGAGTGTGGTTCACGGATGAGAACTGTGCTATGTCTTTCCCTTCAGAACCCGAATGAAATGCCAGGCTCTGTGCCTTCCTACAAGCAAGACTTCTTTTCAGGTAAACGCAGTCACTTTTCAGCTCAAATGAAGCTACATTGTTCACGAAGCTCACACGTTTCTCACTCTTAACTGAAAAGCATTGGATGTTAGAGGACCTATGGTTTGTATCAGTTTCAGAAGCAGAGTTGAACTAGATATGGTGCGTGTGTGTAGGAAACACAGTTCTTTTTTTCTGAGCACACTCACGTTTCCTGCATTATTAGACACTCCAGAAGCTAGAGCATGCTTCTTGCTCTAAAGCAGAGTGTGCTTCATGGATGAGAACTGTGCTGTGTGTTTCCCTTCAGAAACGGAATGAAATGCCAGGCTCTGTCTCTTCCGACAAGCACGACTTCGTTTCAGGTAAACGCCCTCACTTTTCAGCTCAAATAATGCTACATCGTTCACGAAGCTAAAGCGTTTCTCACTCTTAACTGAAAAGCATTGGATGTTAGAGGACCTACGGTTTGTATCAGTTTCATAAGCAGAGTTGAACTAGATATGGTGCGTGTGTGTAGGAAACACAGTTCTTTTTTTCTGAGCACACTCACGTTTCCTGCCTTATTAGAGACTCTAGAAAGCAAAAGCATGCTTCTTGCTCTAAAGCAGAGTGTGGTTCACGGATGAGAACTGTGCTATGTCTTTCCCTTCAGAACCGGAATGAAATGCCAGGCTCTGTGTCTTCCTACAAGCAAGACTTCGTTTCAGGTTAACGCCCTCACTTTTCAACTCAAACGAAACTACATTGTTCACGAAGCTCACACGTTTCTCACTCTTAACTGAAAAGCATTGGATGTAAGAGGACCTAGGGTTTGTATCAGTTTCAGAAGCAGAGTTAAACTAGATATGGTGCGTGTGTGTAGGAAACACAGTTCTTTTTTTCTGAGCACACTCACGTTTCCTGCCTTATTAGAGACTCTAGAAAGCAAGAGCATGCTTCTTGCTCTAAAGCAGAGTGTGGTTCATGGAAGAGTACTGGGCTATTTGTTTCACCTCAGAAACAGAGTGAAATGCCAGGCTCTGTGACTTCCTCCAAGCAAGACTTCGTTTCAGGTAAACACAGTCACTTTTCAGCTAAAA
The DNA here is from genome assembly GCA_949786405.1 of Onychomys arenicola. NCBI lineage: Eukaryota > Metazoa > Chordata > Mammalia > Rodentia > Cricetidae > Onychomys > Onychomys arenicola. The sequence goes on along the minus strand of CATKUM010000039.1, from coordinate 2,208,840 downwards.
CGAAGCAACATCGTTCAGGAAGCTCACACATTTCTCACTGTTAACTGAAAAGCATTGGATGTTAGATGACCCGTGGTTTTTATCAGTTTCAGAAGCAGAGTTGAACTAGATATGGTCCGTGTGTGTAGGAAACACAGTTCTTTTTTTCTGAGCACACTCACGTTTCCTGCCTTATTAGAGACTCTAGAAACCAAGAGCATGCTTCTTTCTCTAAAGCAGAGTGTGGTTCATGGAAGAGTACTGGGCTATTTGTTTCACTTCAGAAACAGAGTGTAATGCCAGGCTCTGTGACTTCCTACAAGCAAGACTTCTTTTCAGGTAAACGCAGTCAGTTTTCAGCTAAAACGAAGCAACATCGTTCAGGAAGCTCACACGTTTCTCACTGTTAACTGAAAAGCATTGGATGTTAGATGACCTGTGGTTTTTATCAGTTTCAGAAGCAGAGTTGAACTAGATATGGTACGTGTGTGTAGGAAACACAGTTCATTTGTTCTGAGCACACTCACGTTTCCTGCCTTACTAGAGACTCTAGAAACCAAGAGCATGCTTCTTGCTCTAAAGCAGAGTGTGGTTCATGGAAGAGTACTGGGCTATTTGTTTCACTTCAGAAACAGAGTGAAATGCCAGGCTCTGTGACTTCCTACAAGCAAGACTTCGTTTCAGTTAAACGCAGTCACTTTTCAGCTAAAATAAAGCAACATCGTTCAGGAAGCTCACACGTTTCTCACTGTTAACTGAAAAGCATTGCATGTTAGAGGACCTGGGGTATGTATCAATTTCAGAAGCAGAGTTGAACTAGATGTGGTCCGTGTGTGTAGGAAACTCTGTTCTTTTATTCTGAGCACACTCACGTTTCCCGCCTTATTAGAGAATCTAGAAAGTAAGAGCGTGCTTCTTGCTCTAAAGCAGAGTGTGGTTCATGAATGAGAACTGTGCTATGTATTTCCCTTCAGAACCGGAATGAAAGCCAGGCTCTGTGTCTTCCTACAAGCAAGAATTCGTTTCAGGTTAACGCCCTCACTTTTCAACTCAAACGAAACTACATCGTTCATGAAGATCACACGTTTCTCACTCTTAACTGAAAAGCATTGGATGTTAGATGACCTGTGGTTTTTATCAGTTTCAGAAGCAGAGTTGAACTAGATATGGTACGTGTGTGTAGGAAACACAGTTCATTTGTTCTGAGCACACTCACGTTTCCCACCTTATTAGAGACTCCGGAAAGCAAGTGCGTGCTTCTTGCTCTAAAGCAGAGTGTGGTTCATGGATGAGAACTGTGCTGTGTGTTTCCCTTCAGAAACGGAATGAAAGCCAGGCTCTGTGTCTTCCGACAAGCAAGACTTCTTTTCAGGTAAATGCAGTCACTTTTCAGCTCAAACGAAGCTACATCGTTCACGAAGCTCACACGTTTCTCACTCTTAACTGAAAAGCATTGGATGTTAGAGGACCTGTGGTTTGTATCCGATTCAGAAGCAGAGTTGAATTAGATATGGTACGTGTGTGTAGGATACAGAGTTCTTTTGTTCTGAGCACACTCACGTTTCCCACTTTACTAGAGACTCTAGAAAGCAAGTGCGTGCTTCTTGCTCTAAAGCAGAGTGTGGTTCATGGATGAGAACTGTGCTGTGTGTTTCCATTCAGGAACAGAATGAAATGCCAGGCTCTGTGTCTTCCTACAAGCAAGACTTTGTTTCAGGTAAACGCAGTCACTTTTCAGCTCAAACAAAGCTACATCGTTCACGAAGCTCACACGTTTCTCACTCTTAATTGAAAAGCATCGGATGTTAGAGAACCTATGGTTTGTATCAGTTTCAGAAGCAGAGTTGAAGTAGATATGGTGCGTGTGTGTAGGAAACACAGTTCTTTTGTTCTGAGCACACTCTCGTTTCCTGCCTTATTGGATAATCTAGAAAGCAAGAGCATGCTTCTTGCTCTAATGCAGAGTGTGGTTCATGGAAGAGTACTGGGCTATTTGTTTCACCTCAGAAACAGAGTGAAATGCCAGGCTCTGTGACTTCCTCCAAGCAAGACTTCGTTTCAGGTAAACACAGTCACTTTTCAGCTAAAACGAAGCAACATCGTTCAGGAAGCTCACACGTTTCTCACTGTTAACTGAAAAGCATTGGATGTTAGATGACCCGTGGTTTTTATCAGTTTCAGAAGCAGAGTTGAACTAGATATGGTCCGTGTGTGTAGGAAACACAGTTCTTTTTTTCTGAGCACACTCACGTTTCCTGCCTTACTAGAGACTCTAGAAACCAAGAGCATGCTTCTTGCTCTAAAGCAGAGTGTGGTTCATGGAAGAGTACTGGGCTATTTGTTTCACTTCAGAAACAGAGTGAAATGCCAGGCTCTGTGACTTCCTCCAAGCAAGACTTCGTTTCAGGTAAACACAGTCACTTTTCAGCTCAAACGAAGCTACATCGTTCACAAAGCTCACACGTTTATCCCTGTTAACTGAAAAGCATTGGATGTTAGAGGACCTGTGGTTTGTATCCGTTTCAGAAGCAGAGTTGAATTAGATATGGTACGTGTGTGTAGGAAACAGAGTTCTTTTGTTCTGAGCACACTCACGTTTCCCACCTTATTAGAGACTCTAGAAAGCAAGAGCATGCTTCTTGCTCGAAAGCAGAGTGTGCTTCATGGATGAGAACTGTGCTGTGTGTTTCCCTTCAGAAACAGAGTGAAATGCCAGGCTCTGTGACTTCCTACAAGCAAGACTTCGTTTCAGGTAAACGCAGTCACTTTTCAGCTAAAACGAAGCAACATTGTTCAGGAAGCTCACACGTTTCTCACTGTTAACTGAAAAGCATTGCATGTTAGAGAACCTGGGGTTTGTATCAATTTCAGAAGCAGAGTTGAACAGACATGGTCCGTGTGTGTAGGAAACTCAGTTCTTTTGTTCTGAGGACACTCACGTTTCCCGCCTTATTAGAGACTCTAGAAAGTAAGAGCGTGCTTCTTACACTAAAGCAGAGTGTGGTTCACGGATGAGAACTGTGCTATGTCTTTCCCTTCAGAACCCGAATGAAATGCCAGGCTCTGTGCCTTCCTACAAGCAAGACTCCTTTTCAGGTAAATGCAGTCACTTTTCAGCTCAAACGAAGCTACATCGTTCACGAAGCTCACACGTTTCTCACTCTTAACTGAAAAGCATTGGATGTTAGAGGACCTGTGGTTTGTATCCGATTCAGAAGCAGAGTTGAATTAGATATGGTACGTGTGTGTAGGATACAGAGTTCTTTTGTTCTGAGCACACTCACGTTTCCCACCTTATTAGAGACTCTAGAAAGCAAGTGCGTGCTTCTTGCTCTAAAGCAGAGTGTGGTTCATGGATGAGAACTGTGCTGTGTGCTTCCATTCAGGAACAGAATGAAATGCCAGGCTCTGTGTCTTCCTACAAGCAAGACTTTGTTTCAGGTAAACGCAGTCACTTTTCAGCTCAAACGAAGCTACATCGTTCACGAAGCTCACACGTTTCTCACTCTTAACTGAAAAGCATTGGATGTTAGAGGACCTACGGTTTGTATCAGTTTCAGAAGCAGAGTTGAACTAGATATGGTGCGTGTGTGTAGGAAACACAGTTCTTTTTTTCTGAGCACACACACGTTTCCTGCCTTACTAGAGACTCTAGAAACCAAGAGCATGCTTCTTGCTCTAAAGCAGAGTGTGGTTCATTGAAGAGTACTGGGCTATTTGTTTCACTTCAGACACAGAGTGAAATGCCAGGCTCTGTGACTTCCTCCAAGCAAGACTTCGTTTCAGGTAAACACAGTCACTCTTCAGCTAAAACAAAGCAACTTCGTTCAGGAAGCTCACACGTTTCTCACTGTTAACTGAAAAGCATCGGATGTTAGAGGACCTATGGTTTGTATCAGTTTCAGAAGCAGTGTTGAACTAGATATGGTGCGTGTGTGTAGGAAACATAGTTCTTTTGTTCTGAGCACACTCACGTTTCCCACCTTATTAGAGACTCTAGAAAGCAAGAGCATGCTTCTTGCTCTAAAGCAGAGTGTGGTTCATGAAAGAGTACTGGGCTATTTGTTTTACCTCAGAAACAGAGTGAAATGCCAGGCTCTGTGACTTCCTCCAAGCAAGACTTCGTTTCAGGTAAACACAGTCACTTTTCAGCTCAAACGAAGCAACTTCGTTCAGGAAGCTCACACGTTTCTCACTGTTAACTGAAAAGCATTGGATGTTAGATGACCTGTGGTTTTTAGCAGTTTCAGAAGCAGAGTTGAACTAGATATGGTACGTGTGTGTAGGAAACACAGTTCATTTGTTCTGAGCACACTCACGTTTCCCACCTTATTAGAGATTCTGGAAAGCAAGTGCGTGCTTCTTGCTCTAAACAGAGTGTGGTTCATGGATGAGAACTGTGCTGTGTGTTTCCCTTCAGAAACGGAATGAAATGCCAGGATCTGTGTCTTCCTACAAGCAAGACTTCTTTTCAGGTAAATGCAGTCACTTTTCAGCTCAAACGAAGCTACATCGTTCACGAAGCTCACACGTTTCTCACTCTTAACTGAAAAGCATTGGATGTTAGAGGACCTGTGGTTTGTATCCGATTCAGAAGCAGAGTTGAATTAGATATGGTACGTGTGTGTAGGATACAGAGTTCTTTTGTTCTGAGCACACTCACGTTTCCCACCTTATTAGAGACTCTAGAAAGCAAGTGCGTGCTTCTTGCTCTAAAGCAGAGTGTGGTTCATGGATGAGAACTGTGCTGTGTGTTTCCATTCCGGAACAGAATGAAATGCCAGGCTCTGTGTCTTCCTACAAGCAAGACTTTGTTTCAGGTAAACGCAGTCACTTTTCAGCTCAAACGAAGCTACATCGTTCACGAAGCTCACACGTTTCTCACTCTTAACTGAAAAGCATTGGATGTTAGAGGACCTATGGTTTTTATCAGTATCAGAAGCAGAGTTGAAGTAGATATGGTGTGTGTGTGTAGGAAACACAGTTCTTTTGTTCTGAGCACACTCTCGTTTCCTGCCTTATTGGATAATCTAGAAAGCAAGAGCATGCTTCTTGCTCTAATGCAGAGTGTGGTTCATGGAAGAGTACTGGGCTATTTGTTTCACCTCAGAAACAGAGTGAAATGCCAGGCTCTGTGACTTCCTCCAAGCAAGACTTCGTTTCAGGTAAACACAGTCACTTTTCAGCTAAAACGAAGCAACATCGTTCAGGAAGCTCACACGTTTCTCACTGTTAACTGAAAAGCATTGGATGTTAGATGACCCGTGGTTTTTATCAGTTTCAGAAGCAGAGTTGAACTAGATATGGTCCGTGTGTGTAGGAAACACAGTTCTTTTTTTCTGAGCACAATCACGTTTCCTGCCTTATTAGAGACTCTAGAAACCAAGAGCATGCTTCTTGCTCTAAAGCAGAGTGTGGTTCATGGAAGAGTACTGGGCTATTTGTTTCACCTCAGAAACTGAGTGAAATGCCAGGCTTTGTGACTTCCTCCAAGCAAGACTTCGTTTCAGGTAAACACAGTCACTTTTCAGCTAAAACGAAGCAACTTCGTTCAGGAAGCTCACACGTTTGTCACTGTTAACTGAAAAGCATTGGATGTTAGATGACCCGTGGTTTTTATCAGTTTCAGAAGCAGAGTTGAACTAGATATGGTCCGTCTGTGTAGGAAACAAAGTTCTTTTTTTCTGAGCACACTCACGTTTCCTGCCTTATTAGAGACTCTAGAAACCAAGAGCATGCTTCTTGCTCTAAAGCAGAGTGTGGTTCATGGAAGAGTACTGGGCTATTTGTTTCACTTCAGAAACAGAGTGAAATGCCACGCTCTGTGACATCCTACAAGCAAGACTTCGTTTCAGGTAAACGCAGTCAGTTTTCAGCTAAAACGAATCAACATCGTTCAGGAAGCTCACACGTTTATCCCTGTTAACTGAAAAGCATTGGATGTTAGATGACCTGTGGTTTTTATCAGTTTCAGAAGCAGAGTTGAACTAGATATGGTACGTGTGTGTAGGAAACACAGTTCATTTGTTCTGAGCACACTCACGTTTCCCACCTTATTAGAGATTCTGGAAAGCAAGTGCGTGCTTCTTGCTCTAAAGCAGAGTGTGGTTCATGGATGAGAACTGTGCTGTGTGTTTCCCTTCAGAAATGGAATGAAATGCCAGGCTCTGTGTCTTCCTACAAGCAAGACTTCGTTTCAGGTTAACGCCCTCACTTTTCAGCTCAAACGAAGCTACATCATTCACGAAGCTCACACGTTTCTCACTCTTAACTGAAAAGCATTGGATGTTAGAGGACCTGTGGTTTGTATCCGATTCAGAAGCAGAGTTGAATTAGATATGGTACATGTGTGTAGGATACAGAGTTCTTTTGTTCTGAGCACACTCACGTTTCCCACCTTATTAGAGACTCTAGAAAGCAAGTGCGTGCTTCTTGCTCTAAAGCAGAGTGTGGTTCATGGATGAGAACTGTGCTGTGTGTTTCCATTCAGGAACAGAATGAAATGCCAGGCTCTGTGTCTTCCTACAAGCAAGACTTTGTTTCAGGTAAACACAGTCACTTTTCAGCTCAAACGAAGTTACATCGTTCACAAAGCTCACACGTTTCTCACTGTTAACTGAAAAGCATTGCATGTTAGAGGACCTGGGGTTTGTATCAATTTCAGAAGCAGAGTTGAACTAGATGTGGTCCGTGTGTGTAGGAAACTCAGTTCTTTTATTCTGAGCACACTCACGTTTCCCGCCTTATTAGAGAATCTAGAAAGCAAGAGCGTGCTTCTTGCTCTAAAGCAGAGTGTGTTTCATGAATGAGAACTGTGCTATGTCTTTCCCTTCAGAACCAGAATGAAATGCCAGGCTCTGTGTCTTCCTACAAGCAAGACTTCGTTTCAGGTTAACGCCCTCACTTTTCAGCTCAAATGAAGCTACATCGTTCACGAAGCTCACACGTTTCTCACTCTTAACTGAAAAGCATTGGATGTTAGAGGACCTACGGTTTGTATCAGTTTCAGAAGCAGAGTTGAACTAGATATGGTGCGTGTGTGTAGGAAACACAGTTCTTTTTTTCTGAGCACACTCACGTTTCCTGCCTTATTAGAGACTCTAGAAAGCAAGAGCATGCTTCTTGCTCTAAAGCAGAGTGTGGTTCATGGAAGAGTACTGGGCTATTTGTTTCACCTCAGAAACAGAGTGAAATGCCAGGCTCTGTGACTTCCTCCAAGCAAGACTTCGTTTCAGGTAAACACAGTCACTTTTCAGCTAAAACGAAGCAACATCGTTCAGGAAGCCCACACGTTTCTCACTGTTAACTGAAAAGCATTGGATGTTAGATGACCCGTGGTTTTTATCAGTTTCAGAAGCAGAGTTGAACTAGATATGGTCCGTGTGTGTAGGAAACACAGTTCTTTTTTTCTGAGCACACTCACGTTTCCTGCCTTATTAGAGACTCTAGAAACCAAGAGCATGCTTCTTGCTCTAAAGCAGAGTGTGTTTCATGAATGAGAACTGTGCTGTGTGATTCCCTTCAGAAACGGAATGAAATGCCAGGCTCTGTGTCCTCCTACATGCAAGACTTCTTTTAAGGTGAATGCAGTCACTTTTCAGCTCAAACGAAGCTACATCGTTCACGAAGCTCACACGTTTCTCACTCTTAACCGAAAAGCATTGGATGTTAGAAGACCTGTGGTTTGTATCCGTTTCAGAAGCAGAGTTGAATTCGATATGGTACGTGTATGTAGGAAACAGAGTTCTTTTGTTCTGAGCACACTCACGTTTCCCACCTTATTAGAGACTCTAGAAAGCAAGTGCGTGCTTCTTGCTCTAAAGCAGAGTGTGGTTCATGGATGAGAACTGTGCTGTGTGTTTCCATTCAGAAACGGAATGAAATGCCAGGCTCTGTGTCTTCCTACAAGCAAGACTTTGTTTCAGGTAAACTCAGTCAATTTTCAGCTCAAACGAAGCTACATCATTCACGAAGCTCACACGTTTCTCACTATTAACTGAAAAGCATTGGATGTTAGATGACCCGTGGTTTTTATCAGTTTCAGAAGCAGAGTTGAACTAGATATGGTACGTGTGTGTAGGAAACACAGTTCATTTGTTCTGAGCACACTCACGTTTCCCACCTTATTAGAGATTCTGGAAAGCAAGTGCGTGCTTCTTGCTCTAAAGCAGAGTGTGGTTCATGGATGAGAACTGTGCTGTGTGTTTCCCTTCGGAAACGGAATGAAATGCCAGGCTCTTTGTCTTCCTACAAGCAAGACTTCTTTTCAGGTAAATGCAGTCACTTTTCAGCTCAAACGAAGCTACATCGTTCAGGAAGCTCACACGTTTCTCACTCTTAACTGAAAAGCATTGGATGTTAGAGGACCTGTGGTTTGTATCCGATTCAGAAGCAGAGTTGAATTAGATATGGTACGTGTGTGTAGGATACAGAGTTCTTTTGTTCTGAGCACACTCACGTTTCCCACCTTATTAGAGACTCCAGAAAGCAAGTGCGTGCTTCTTGCTCTAAAGCAGAGTGTGGTTCATGGATGAGAACTGTGCTGTGTGTTTCCTTTCAGGAACAGAATGAAATTCCAGGCTCTGTGTCTTCCTACAAGCAAGACTTTGTTTCAGGTAAACGCAGTCACTTTTCAGCTCAAACGAAGCTACATCATTCACGAAGCTTACACGTTTCTCACTCTTAACTGAAAAGCATTGGATGTTAGAGGACCTACGGTTTGTATCAGTTTCAGAAGCAGAGTTGAAGTAGATATGGTGCGTGTGTGTAGGAAACACAGTTCTTTTGTTCTGAGCACACTCTCGTTTCCTGCCTTATTGGATAATCTAGAAAGCAAGAGCATGCTTCTTGCTCTAAAGCAGAGTGTGGTTCATGGATGAGAACTGTGCTGTGTGTTTCCCTTCAGAAACGGAAAGAAAGGCCAGGCTCTGTGTCTTCCTACAAGCAAGACTTCTTTTCAGGTAAATGCAGAAACTTTTCAGCTCAAACGAAGCTACATCGTTCACGAAGCTCACACGTTTCTCACTCTTAACTGAAAAGCATTGGATGTTAGAAGACCTGTGGTTTGTATCCGTTTCAGAAGCAGAGTTGAATTAGATATGGTACGTGTGTGTAGGAAACAGAGTTCTTTTGTTCTGAGCACACTCACGTTTCCCACCTTATTAGAGACTCTAGAAAGCAAGTGCGTGCTTCTTGCTCTAAAGCAGAGTGTAGTTCATGGATGAGAACTGTGCTGTGTGTTTCCCTTCAGAAACGGAATGAAATGCCAGGCTCTGTGTCTTCCTACAAGCAAGACTTTGTTTCAGGTAAACGCAGTCAATTTTCAGCTCAAACGAAGCTACATCGTTCACGAAGCTCACACGTTTCTCACTCTTAACTGAAAAGCATTGGATGTTAGAGGACCTATGGTTTGTATCAGTTTCAGAAGCAGAGTTCAAGTAGATATGGTGCGTGTGTGTAGGGAACACAGTTCTTTTGTTCTGAGCACACTCTCGTTTCCTGCCTTATTGGATAATCTAGAAAGCAAGAGCATGCTTCTTGCTCTAAAGCAGAGTGTGGTTCATGGATGAGAACTGTGCTTTGTGTTTCCCTTCAGAAACGGAGTGAAATCCCAGGCTCTGTTACTTCCTACAAGCAAGACTTCTTTTCAGGTAAACGCAGTCATTTTCAGCTCAAACGAAGCTACATCGTTCACGAAGCTCACAAGTTTCTCACTCTTAACTGAAAAGCATTGGATGTTAGAGGACCTATGGTTTGTATCAGTTTCAGAAGCAGAGTTGAACTAGATATGGTGCGTGTGTGTAGGAAACACAGTTCTTTTTTTCTGAGCACACTCACGTTTCCTGCATTATTAGAGACTTTAGAAAGCAAGAGCATGCTTCTTGCTCTAAAGCAGAGTGTGCTTCATGGATGAGAACTGTGCTGTGTGTTTCCCTTCAGAAAAGGAATGAAATGCCAGGCTCTGTGTCTTCCTACAAGCAAAACTTCGTTTCAGGTAAACGTCCTAACTTTTCAGCTCAAACGAAGCTACATCCTTCAGGAAGCTCACACGTTTCTCACCTTTAACTGAAAAGCATTGGATGTTAGAGGACCTACGGTTTGTATCAGTTTCGGAAGCAGTGTTGAATTAGATATGGTGCGTGTGTGTAGGAAACACAGTTCTTCTTTTCGGAGCACACTCACGTTTCCTGCCTTATTAGAGACTCTAGAAAGCAAGAGCATGCTTCTTGCTCTAAAGCAGAGTGTGGTTCATGGAGTGTACTGGGCTATTTTTTTCACCTCAGAAACAGAGTGAAATGCCAGGCTCTCTGACTTCCTACAAGCAAGACTTCGTTTCAGGTAAACGCAGTCAGTTTTCAGCTAAAACGAAGCAACATCGTTCAGGAAGCTCACACGTTTATCCCTGTTAACTGAAAAGCATTGGATGTTAGATGACCTGTGGTTTTTATCAGTTTCAGAAGCAGAGTTGAACTAGATATGGTACGTGTGTGTAGGAAACACAGTTCATGTGTTCTGAGCACACACGTTTCCCACCTTATTAGAGATTCTGGAAAGCAAGTGCGTGCTTCTTGCTCTAAAGCAGAGTGTGGTTCATGGATGAGAACTGTGCTGTGTGTTACCCTTCAGAAACGGAATGAAATGCCAGGCTCTGTGTCTTCCTACAAGCAAGACTTCTTTTCAGGTAAATGCAGTCACTTTTCAGCTCAAACGAAGCTACATCGTTCACGAAGCTCACACGTTTCTCACTCTTAACTGAAAAGCATTGGATGTTAGAGGACTTGTGGTTTGTATCCGTTTCAGAAGCAGAGTTGAATTAGATATGGTACGTGTGTGTAGGAAACAGAGTTCTTTTGTTCTGAGCACACTCACGTTTCCCACCTTATTAGAGACTCTAGAAAGCAAGTGCGTGCTTCTTGCTCTAAAGCAGAGTGTAGATCATGGATGAGAACTGTGCTGTGTGTTTCCCTTCAGAAACGGAGTGAAATCCCAGGCTCTGTGACTTCCTACAAGCAAGACTTCGTTTCAGGTAAACGCAGTCAGTTTTCAGCTAAAACGAAGCAACATCGTTCAGGAAGCTCACACGTTTATCCCTGTTACCTGAAAAGCATTGGATGTTAGATGACCTGTGGTTTTTATCAGTTTCAGAAGCAGAGTTGAACTAGATATGGTCCGTGTGTGTAGGAAACACAGTTCATTTGTTCTGAGCACACTCACGTTTCCCACCTTATTAGAGATTCTGGAAAGCAAGTGCGTGCTTCTTGCTCTAAAGCAGAGTGTGGTTCATGGATGAGAACTGTGCTGTGTGTTTCCCTTCAGAAACGGAATGAAATGCCAGGCTCTGTGTCTTCCTACAAGCAAGACTTCTTTTCAGGTAAATGCAGTCACTTTTCAGCTCAAACGAAGCTACATCGTTCAGGAAGCTCACACGTTTCTCACTCTTAACTGAAAAGCATTGGATGTTAGAGGACCTGTGGTTTGTATCCGATTCAGAAGCAGAGTTGAATTAGATATGGTACGTGTGTGTAGGATACATAGTTCTTTTGTTCTGAGCACACTCACGTTTCCCACCTTATTAGAGACTCCAGAAAGCAAGTGTGTGCTTCTTGCTCTAAAGCAGAGTGTGGTTCATGGATGAGAACTGTGCTGTGTGTTTCCTTTCAGGAACAGAATGAAATTCCAGGCTCTGTGTCTTCCTACAAGCAAGACTTTGTTTCAGGTAAACGCAGTCACTTTTCAGCTCAAACGAAGCTACATCATTCACGAAGCTCACACGTTTCTCACTCTTAACTGAAAAGCATTGGATGTTAGAGGACCTACGGTTTGTATCAGTTTCAGAAGCAGAGTTGAAGTAGATATGGTGCGTGTGTGTAGGAAACACAGTTCTTTTGTTCTGAGCACACTCTCGTTTCATGCCTTATTGGATAATCTAGAAAGCAAGAGCATGCTTCTTGCTCTAAAGCAGAGTGTGGTTCATGGATGAGAACTGTGCTGTGTGTTTCCCTTCAGAAACGGAAAGAAAGGCCAGGCTCTGTGTCTTCCTACAAGCAAGACTTCTTTTCAGGTAAATGCAGTCACTTTTCAGCTCAAACGAATCTACATCGTTCACGAAGCTCACACGTTTCTCACTCTTATCTGAAAAGCATTGGATGTTAGAAGACCTGTGGTTTGTATCCATTTCAGAAGCAGAGTTGAATTAGATATGGTACGTGTGTGTAGGAAACAGAGTTCTTTTGTTCTGAGCACACTCACGTTTCCCACCTTATTAGAGACTCTAGAAAGCAAGTGCGTGCTTCTTGCTCTAAAGCAGAGTGTGGTTCATGGATGAGAACTGTGCTGTGTGTTTCCATTCCGGAACAGAATGAAATGCCAGGCTCTGTGTCTTCCTACAAGCAAGACTTTGTTTGAGGTAAACGCAGTCACTTTTCAGCTCAAACGAAGCTACATCGTTCACGAAGCTCACACGTTTCTCACTCTTAACTGAAAAGCATTGGATGTTAGAGGACCTATGGTTTTTATCAGTATCAGAAGCAGAGTTGAAGTAGATATGGTGTGTGTCTGTAGGAAACACAGTTCTTTTGTTCTGAGCACACTCTCGTTTCCTGCCTTATTGGATAATCTAGAAAGCAAGAGCATGCTTCTTGCTCTAATGCAGAGTGTGGTTCATGGAAGAGTACTGGGCTATTTGTTTCACCTCAGAAACAGAGTGAAATGCCAGGCTCTGTGACTTCCTCCAAGCAAGACTTCGTTTCAGGTAAACACAGTCACTTTTCAGCTAAAACGAAGCAACATCGTTCAGGAAGCTCACACGTTTCTCACTGTTAACTGAAAAGCATTGGATGTTAGATGACCCGTGGTTTTTATCAGTTTCAGAAGCAGAGTTGAACTAGATATGGTCCGTGTGTGTAGGAAACACAGTTCTTTTTTTCTGAGCACAATCACGTTTCCTGCCTTATTAGAGACTCTAGAAACCAAGAGCATGCTTCTTGCTCTAAAGCAGAGTGTGGTTCATGGAAGAGTACTGGGCTATTTGTTTCACCTCAGAAACTGAGTGAAATGCCAGGCTTTGTGACTTCCTCCAAGCAAGACTTCGTTTCAGGTAAACACAGTCACTTTTCACCTAAAACGAAGCAACTTCGTTCAGGAAGCTCACACGTTTCTCACTGTTAACTGAAAAGCATTGGATGTTAGATGACCCGTGGTTTTTATCAGTTTCAGAAGCAGAGTTGAACTAGATATGGTCCGTCTGTGTAGGAAACAAAGTTCTTTTTTTCTGAGCACACTCACGTTTCCTGCCTTATTAGAGACTCTAGAAACCAAGAGCATGCTTCTTGCTCTAAAGCAGAGTGTGGTTCATGGAAGAGTACTGGGCTATTTGTTTCACTTCAGAAACAGAGTGAAATGCCACGCTCTGTGACATCCTACAAGCAAGACTTCGTTTCAGGTAAACGCAGTCAGTTTTCAGCTAAAACGAATCAACATCGTTCAGGAAGCTCACACGTTTATCCCTGTTAACTGAAAAGCATTGGATGTTAGATGACCTGTGGTTTTTATCAGTTTCAGAAGCAGAGTTGAACTAGATATGGTACGTGTGTGTAGGAAACACAGTTCATTTGTTCTGAGCACACTCACGTTTCCCACCTTATTAGAGATTCTGGAAAGCAAGTGCGTGCTTCTTGCTCTAAAGCAGAGTGTGGTTCATGGATGAGAACTGTGCTGTGTGTTTCCCTTCATAAATGGAATGAAATGCCAGGCTCTGTGTCTTCCTACAAGCAAGACTTCTTTTCAGGTAAATGCAGTCACTTTTCAGCTCAAACGAAGCTACATCGTTCAGGAAGCTCACACGTTTCTCACTCTTAACTGAAAAGCATTGGATGTTAGAGGACCTGTGGTTTGTATCCGATTCAGAAGCAGAGTTGAATTAGATATGGTACGTGTGTGTAGGATACAGAGTTCTTTTGTTCTGAGCACACTCACGTTTCCCACCTTATTAGAGACTCCAGAAAGCAAGTGCGTGCTTCTTGCTCTAAAGCAGAGTGTGGTTCATGGATGAGAACTGTGCTGTGTGTTTCCTTTCAGGAACAGAATGAAATTCCAGGCTCTGTGTCTTCCTACAAGCAAGACTTTGTTTCAGGTAAACGCAGTCACTTTTCAGCTCAAACGAAGCTACATCATTCACGAAGCTCACACGTTTCTCACTCTTAACTGAAAAGCATTGGATGTTAGAGGACCTACGGTTTGTATCAGTTTCAGAAGCAGAGTTGAAGTAGATATGGTGCGTGTGTGTAGGAAACACAGTTCTTTTGTTCTGAGCACACTCTCGTTTCATGCCTTATTGGATAATCTAGAAAGCAAGAGCATGCTTCTTGCTCTAAAGCAGAGTGTGGTTCATGGATGAGAACTGTGCTGTGTGTTTCCCTTCAGAAACGGAAAGAAAGGCCAGGCTCTGTGTCTTCCTACAAGCAAGACTTCTTTTCAGGTAAATGCAGTCACTTTTCAGCTCAAACGAAGCTACATCGTTCACGAAGCTCACACGTTTCTCACTCTTAACTGAAAAGCATTGGATGTTAGAGGACTTGTGGTTTGTATCCGTTTCAGAAGCAGAGTTGAATTAGATATGGTACGTGTGTGTAGGAAACAGAGTTCTTTTGTTCTGAGCACACTCACGTTTCCCACCTTATTAGAGACTCTAGAAAGCAAGTGCGTGCTTCTTGCTCTAAAGCAGAGTGTAGATCATGGATGAGAACTGTGCTGTGTGTTTCCCTTCAGAAACGGAGTGAAATCCCAGGCTCTGTGACTTCCTACAAGCAAGACTTCGTTTCAGGTAAACGCAGTCAGTTTTCAGCTAAAACGAAGCAACATCGTTCAGGAAGCTCACACGTTTATCCCTGTTACCTGAAAAGCATTGGATGTTAGATGACCTGTGGTTTTTATCAGTTTCAGAAGCAGAGTTGAACTAGATATGGTCCGTGTGTGTAGGAAACACAGTTCATTTGTTCTGAGCACACTCACGTTTCCCACCTTATTAGAGATTCTGGAAAGCAAGTGCGTGCTTCTTGCTCTAAAGCAGAGTGTGGTTCATGGATGAGAACTGTGCTGTGTGTTTCCCTTCAGAAACGGAATGAAATGCCAGGCTCTGTGTCTTCCTACAAGCAAGACTTCTTTTCAGGTAAATGCAGTCACTTTTCAGCTCAAACGAAGCTACATCGTTCAGGAAGCTCACACGTTTCTCACTCTTAACTGAAAAGCATTGGATGTTAGAGGACCTGTGGTTTGTATCCGATTCAGAAGCAGAGTTGAATTAGATATGGTACGTGTGTGTAGGATACATAGTTCTTTTGTTCTGAGCACACTCACGTTTCCCACCTTATTAGAGACTCCAGAAAGCAAGTGTGTGCTTCTTGCTCTAAAGCAGAGTGTGGTTCATGGATGAGAACTGTGCTGTGTGTTTCCTTTCAGGAACAGAATGAAATTCCAGGCTCTGTGTCTTCCTACAAGCAAGACTTTGTTTCAGGTAAACGCAGTCACTTTTCAGCTCAAACGAAGCTACATCATTCACGAAGCTCACACGTTTCTCACTCTTAACTGAAAAGCATTGGATGTTAGAGGACCTACGGTTTGTATCAGTTTCAGAAGCAGAGTTGAAGTAGATATGGTGCGTGTGTGTAGGAAACACAGTTCTTTTGTTCTGAGCACACTCTCGTTTCATGCCTTATTGGATAATCTAGAAAGCAAGAGCATGCTTCTTGCTCTAAAGCAGAGTGTGGTTCATGGATGAGAACTGTGCTGTGTGTTTCCCTTCAGAAACGGAAAGAAAGGCCAGGCTCTGTGTCTTCCTACAAGCAAGACTTCTTTTCAGGTAAATGCAGTCACTTTTCAGCTCAAACGAATCTACATCGTTCACGAAGCTCACACGTTTCTCACTCTTATCTGAAAAGCATTGGATGTTAGAAGACCTGTGGTTTGTATCCATTTCAGAAGCAGAGTTGAATTAGATATGGTACGTGTGTGTAGGAAACAGAGTTCTTTTGTTCTGAGCACACTCACGTTTCCCACCTTATTAGAGACTCTAGAAAGCAAGTGCGTGCTTCTTGCTCTAAAGCAGAGTGTGGTTCATGGATGAGAACTGTGCTGTGTGTTTCCATTCCGGAACAGAATGAAATGCCAGGCTCTGTGTCTTCCTACAAGCAAGACTTTGTTTGAGGTAAACGCAGTCACTTTTCAGCTCAAACGAAGCTACATCGTTCACGAAGCTCACACGTTTCTCACTCTTAACTGAAAAGCATTGGATGTTAGAGGACCTATGGTTTTTATCAGTATCAGAAGCAGAGTTGAAGTAGATATGGTGTGTGTCTGTAGGAAACACAGTTCTTTTGTTCTGAGCACACTCTCGTTTCCTGCCTTATTGGATAATCTAGAAAGCAAGAGCATGCTTCTTGCTCTAATGCAGAGTGTGGTTCATGGAAGAGTACTGGGCTATTTGTTTCACCTCAGAAACAGAGTGAAATGCCAGGCTCTGTGACTTCCTCCAAGCAAGACTTCGTTTCAGGTAAACACAGTCACTTTTCAGCTAAAACGAAGCAACATCGTTCAGGAAGCTCACACGTTTCTCACTGTTAACTGAAAAGCATTGGATGTTAGATGACCCGTGGTTTTTATCAGTTTCAGAAGCAGAGTTGAACTAGATATGGTCCGTGTGTGTAGGAAACACAGTTCTTTTTTTCTGAGCACAATCACGTTTCCTGCCTTATTAGAGACTCTAGAAACCAAGAGCATGCTTCTTGCTCTAAAGCAGAGTGTGGTTCATGGAAGAGTACTGGGCTATTTGTTTCACCTCAGAAACTGAGTGAAATGCCAGGCTTTGTGACTTCCTCCAAGCAAGACTTCGTTTCAGGTAAACACAGTCACTTTTCACCTAAAACGAAGCAACTTCGTTCAGGAAGCTCACACGTTTCTCACTGTTAACTGAAAAGCATTGGATGTTAGATGACCCGTGGTTTTTATCAGTTTCAGAAGCAGAGTTGAACTAGATATGGTCCGTCTGTGTAGGAAACAAAGTTCTTTTTTTCTGAGCACACTCACGTTTCCTGCCTTATTAGAGACTCTAGAAACCAAGAGCATGCTTCTTGCTCTAAAGCAGAGTGTGGTTCATGGAAGAGTACTGGGCTATTTGTTTCACTTCAGAAACAGAGTGAAATGCCACGCTCTGTGACATCCTACAAGCAAGACTTCGTTTCAGGTAAACGCAGTCAGTTTTCAGCTAAAACGAATCAACATCGTTCAGGAAGCTCACACGTTTATCCCTGTTAACTGAAAAGCATTGGATGTTAGATGACCTGTGGTTTTTATCAGTTTCAGAAGCAGAGTTGAACTAGATATGGTACGTGTGTGTAGGAAACACAGTTCATTTGTTCTGAGCACACTCACGTTTCCCACCTTATTAGAGATTCTGGAAAGCAAGTGCGTGCTTCTTACTCTAAAGCAGAGTGTGGTTCATGGATGAGAACTGTGCTGTGTGTTTCCCTTCATAAATGGAATGAAATGCCAGGCTCTGTGTCTTCCTACAAGCAAGACTTCTTTTCAGGTAAATGCAGTCACTTTTCAGCTCAAACGAAGCTACATCGTTCAGGAAGCTCACACGTTTCTCACTCTTAACTGAAAAGCATTGGATGTTAGAGGACCTGTGGTTTGTATCCGATTCAGAAGCAGAGTTGAATTAGATATGGTACGTGTGTGTAGGATACAGAGTTCTTTTGTTCTGAGCACACTCACGTTTCCCACCTTATTAGAGACTCCAGAAAGCAAGTGCGTGCTTCTTGCTCTAAAGCAGAGTGTGGTTCATGGATGAGAACTGTGCTGTGTGTTTCCTTTCAGGAACAGAATGAAATTCCAGGCTCTGTGTCTTCCTACAAGCAAGACTTTGTTTCAGGTAAACGCAGTCACTTTTCAGCTCAAACGAAGCTACATCATTCACGAAGCTCACACGTTTCTCACTCTTAACTGAAAAGCATTGGATGTTAGAGGACCTACGGTTTGTATCAGTTTCAGAAGCAGAGTTGAAGTAGATATGGTGCGTGTGTGTAGGAAACACAGTTCTTTTGTTCTGAGCACACTCTCGTTTCATGCCTTATTGGATAATCTAGAAAGCAAGAGCATGCTTCTTGCTCTAAAGCAGAGTGTGGTTCATGGATGAGAACTGTGCTGTGTGTTTCCCTTCAGAAACGGAAAGAAAGGCCAGGCTCTGTGTCTTCCTACAAGCAAGACTTCTTTTCAGGTAAATGCAGTCACTTTTCAGCTCAAACGAAGCTACATCGTTCACGAAGCTCACACGTTTCTCACTCTTATCTGAAAAGCATTGGATGTTAGAAGACCTGTGGTTTGTATCCATTTCAGAAGCAGAGTTGAATTAGATATGGTACGTGTGTGTAGGAAACAGAGTTCTTTTGTTCTGAGCACACTCACGTTTCCCACCTTATTAGAGACTCTAGAAAGCAAGTGCGTGCTTCTTGCTCTAAAGCAGAGTGTGGTTCATGGATGAGAACTGTGCTGTGTGTTTCCATTCCGGAACAGAATGAAATGCCAGGCTCTGTGTCTTCCTACAAGCAAGACTTTGTTTCAGGTAAACGCAGTCACTTTTCAGCTCAAACGAAGCTACATCGTTCACGAAGCTCACACGTTTCTCACTCTTAACTGAAAAGCATTGGATGTTAGAGGACCTATGGTTTTTATCAGTATCAGAAGCAGAGTTGAAGTAGATATGGTGTGTGTGTGTAGGAAACACAGTTCTTTTGTTCTGAGCACACTCTCGTTTCCTGCCTTATTGGATAATCTAGAAAGCAAGAGCATGCTTCTTGCTCTAATGCAGAGTGTGGTTCATGGAAGAGTACTGGGCTATTTGTTTCACCTCAGAAACAGAGTGAAATGCCAGGCTCTGTGACTTCCTCCAAGCAAGACTTCGTTTCAGGTAAACACAGTCACTTTTCAGCTAAAACGAAGCAACATCGTTCAGGAAGCTCACACGTTTCTCACTGTTAACTGAAAAGCATTGGATGTTAGATGACCCGTGGTTTTTATCAGTTTCAGAAGCAGAGTTGAACTAGATATGGTCCGTGTGTGTAGGAAACACAGTTCTTTTTTTCTGAGCACAATCACGTTTCCTGCCTTATTAGAGACTCTAGAAACCAAGAGCATGCTTCTTGCTCTAAAGCAGAGTGTGGTTCATGGAAGAGTACTGGGCTATTTGTTTCACCTCAGAAACTGAGTGAAATGCCAGGCTTTGTGACTTCCTCCAAGCAAGACTTCGTTTCAGGTAAACACAGTCACTTTTCAGCTAAAACGAAGCAACTTCGTTCAGGAAGCTCACACGTTTCTCACTGTTAACTGAAAAGCATTGGATGTTAGATGACCCGTGGTTTTTATCAGTTTCAGAAGCAGAGTTGAACTAGATATGGTCCGTCTGTGTAGGAAACAAAGTTCTTTTTTTCTGAGCACACTCACGTTTCCTGCCTTATTAGAGACTCTAGAAACCAAGAGCATGCTTCTTGCTCTAAAGCAGAGTGTGGTTCATGGAAGAGTACTGGGCTATTTGTTTCACTTCAGAAACAGAGTGAAATGCCACGCTCTGTGACATCCTACAAGCAAGACTTCGTTTCAGGTAAACGCAGTCAGTTTTCAGCTAAAACGAATAAACATCGTTCAGGAAGCTCACACGTTTATCCCTGTTAACTGAAAAGCATTGGATGTTAGATGACCTGTGGTTTTTATCAGTTTCAGAAGCAGAGTTGAACTAGATATGGTACGTGTGTGTAGGAAACACAGTTCATTTGTTCTGAGCACACTCACGTTTCCCACCTTATTAGAGATTCTGGAAAGCAAGTGCGTGCTTCTTGCTCTAAAGCAGAGTGTGGTTCATGGATGAGAACTGTGCTGTGTGTTTCCCTTCAGAAATGGAATGAAATGCCAGGCTCTGTGTCTTCCTACAAGCAAGACTTCGTTTCAGGTTAACGCCCTCAATTTTCAGCTCAAACGAAGCTACATCATTCACGAAGCTCACACGTTTCTCACTCTTAACTGAAAAGCATTGGATGTTAGAGGACCTGTGGTTTGTATCCGATTCAGAAGCAGAGTTGAATTAGATATGGTACATGTGTGTAGGATACAGAGTTCTTTTGTTCTGAGCACACTCACGTTTCCCACCTTATTAGAGACTCTAGAAAGCAAGTGCGTGCTTCTTGCTCTAAAGCAGAGTGTGGTTCATGGATGAGAACTGTGCTGTGTGTTTCCATTCAGGAACAGAATGAAATGCCAGGCTCTGTGTCTTCCTACAAGCAAGACTTTGTTTCAGGTAAACACAGTCACTTTTCAGCTCAAACGAAGCTACATCATTCACAAAGCTCACACGTTTCTCACTGTTAACTGAAAAGCATTGCATGTTAGAGGACCTGGGGTTTGTATCAATTTCAGAAGCAGAGTTGAACTAGATGTGGTCCGTGTGTGTAGGAAACTCAGTTCTTTTATTCTGAGCACACTCACGTTTCCCGCCTTATTAGAGAATCTAGAAAGCAAGAGCGTGCTTCTTGCTCTAAAGCAGAGTGTGTTTCATGAATGAGAACTGTGCTATGTCTTTCCCTTCAGAACCAGAATGAAATGCCAGGCTCTGTGTCTTCCTACAAGCAAGACTTCGTTTCAGGTTAACGCCCTCACTTTTCAGCTCAAATGAAGCTACATCGTTCACGAAGCTCACACGTTTCTCACTCTTAACTGAAAAGCATTGGATGTTAGAGGACCTACGGTTTGTATCAGTTTCAGAAGCAGAGTTGAACTAGATATGGTGCGTGTGTGTAGGAAACACAGTTCTTTTTTTCTGAGCACACTCACGTTTCCTGCCTTATTAGAGACTCTAGAAAGCAAGAGCATGCTTCTTGCTCTAAAGCAGAGTGTGGTTCATGGAAGAGTACTGGGCTATTTGTTTCACCTCAGAAACAGAGTGAAATGCCAGGCTCTGTGACTTCCTCCAAGCAAGACTTCGTTTCAGGTAAACACAGTCACTTTTCAGCTAAAACGAAGCAACATCGTTCAGGAAGCCCACACGTTTCTCACTGTTAACTGAAAAGCATTGGATGTTAGATGACCCGTGGTTTTTATCAGTTTCAGAAGCAGAGTTGAACTAGATATGGTCCGTGTGTGTAGGAAACACAGTTCTTTTTTTCTGAGCACACTCACGTTTCCTGCCTTATTAGAGACTCTAGAAACCAAGAGCATGCTTCTTGCTCTAAAGCAGAGTGTGTTTCATGAATGAGAACTGTGCTGTGTGATTCCCTTCAGAAACGGAATGAAATGCCAGGCTCTGTGTCCTCCTACATGCAAGACTTCTTTTAAGGTGAATGCAGTCACTTTTCAGCTCAAACGAAGCTACATCGTTCACGAAGCTCACACGTTTCTCACTCTTAACCGAAAAGCATTGGATGTTAGAAGACCTGTGGTTTGTATCCGTTTCAGAAGCAGAGTTGAATTAGATATGGTACGTGTATGTAGGAAACAGAGTTCTTTTGTTCTGGGCACACTCACGTTTCCCACCTTATTAGAGACTCTAGAAAGCAAGTGCGTGCTTCTTGCTCTAAAGCAGAGTGTGGTTCATGGATGAGAACTGTGCTGTGTGATTCCCTTCAGAAACGGAATGAAATGCCAGGCTCTGTGTCCTCCTACAAGCAAGACTTTGTTTCAGGTAAACTCAGTCAATTTTCAGCTCAAACGAAGCTACATCGTTCACAAAGCTCACACGTTTCTCACTGTTAACTGAAAAGCATTGCAAGTTAGAGGACCTGGGGTTTGTATCAATTTCAGAAGCAGAGTTGAACTAGATGTGGTCCGTGTGTGTAGGAAACTCAGTTCTTTTATTCTGAGCACACTCACGTTTCCCGCCTTATTAGAGAATCTAGAAAGCAAGAGCGTGCTTCTTGCTCTAAAGCAGAGTGTGTTTCATGAATGAGAATTGTGCTATGTCTTTCCCTTCAGAACCAGAATGAAATGCCAGGCTCTGTGTCTTCCTACAAGCAAGACTTCATTTCAGGTAAACGCAGTCATTTTTCAGCTAAAACGAAGCAACATCGTTCACGAAGCTCACATGTTTCTCACTCTTAACTGAAAAGCATTGGAGGTTAGAGGACCTGGTGTTTGTATCAGTTTAAGAAGCAGAGTTGAACTAGATATAGTACGTGTTTGTAGGAAACACAGTTCTTTTGTTCTGAGCCCACTCACGTTTCCCACCCTATTAGAGACTGTAGAAAGCAAGAGCATGCTTCTTGCTCTAAAGCATAGTGTGCTTCATTGATGAGAACTGGGCTGTGTGTTTCCCTTCAGAAATGGAATGAAATGCCAGGATCTGTGTCTTCCTACAAGCAAGACTTCGTTTCAGGTAAACGCCCTAACTTTTCAGCTCAAATGATGCAACATCGTTCACGAAGCTCACATGTTTCTCACTCTTAACAGAAAAGCATTGGATGTTAGAGGACATATGGTTTGTATCAGTTTCAGAAGCAGAGTTGAAGTAGATATGGTGCGTGTGTGTAGGAAACACAGTTCTTTTGTTCTAAGCACACTCTCGTTTCCTGCCTTATTGGATAATCTAGAAAGCAAGAGCATGCTTCTTGCTCTAAAGCAGAGTGTGCTTCAAGGAAGAGTACTGGGCTATTTGTTTCAGTTCAGAAACAGAGTGAAATGCCAGGCTCTGTGGCTTCTTACAAGCAAGACTTCGTTTCATCTAAAGGCAGTCACTTTTTAGCTAAAACGAAGCAACATCGTTCACGAAGCTCACACGTGTCTCACTCTTAACTGAAAAGCATTGGATGTTAGAGGACCTGATGTTTGTATCAGTTTAAGAAGCAGAGTTGTACTAGATATGGTGCTTGTGTAGGAAACACAGTTCTTTTGTTCTGAGCACACTCACGTTTCCCTCCTGATTAGAGACTCTAGAAAGCAAGAGCATGCTTCTTGCTCTAAAGCAGAGTGTGCTTCATGGATGAGAACTGTGCTGTGTGTTTCCCTTCAGAAACGGAATGAAATTCCAGGCTCTGTGTCTTCCTACAAGCAAGACTTCGTTTCAGGTAAACTCCCTCACTTTTCAGCTCAAACGATGCTACATCATTCACGAAGCTCACACGTTTCTCACTGTTAACTGAATAGCATTGCATGTTAGAGGACCTGGGGTTTGTATCAATTTCAGAAGCAGAGTTGAACTAGATATGGTCCGTGTGTGTAGGAAACTCAGTTCTTTGTTCTGAGCACACTCACGTTTCCCGCCTTATTAGAGACTGTAGAAAGTAAGAGCGTGCTTCTTACACAAAAGCAGAGTGTGGTTCATGGATGAGAACTGTGCTATGTCTTTCCCACCAGAACCAGAATGAAATGCCAGGCTCTGTGCCTTTCTACAAGCAAGACTTCTTTTCAGGTAAACACAGTCACTTTTCAGCTCAAAGGAAGCTACATCGTTCACGAAGCTCACACGTTTCTCGCTCTGAACAGAAAAGCATTGGATGTTAGAGGACCTGTGGTTTGTATCAGTTTCAGAAGCAAAGTTTAATTAGATATGGTCCATGTGTGTAGGAAACACAGTTCTTTTGTTCTGAGTACATTCACATTTCCCGCCTTAGTAGAGACTCTAGAATGCAAAAGCATGCTTCTTGCTCTAATGCAGAGTGTGGTTCATGGAAGAGTACTGGGCTATTTGTTTCACTTCAGAAACAGAGTGAAATGCCAGGCTCTGTGGCTTCTTACAAGCCAGACTTCGTTTCAGGTAAACGCAGTCACTTTGCAGCTAAAACGAAGCAACATCGTTCACGAAGCTAACACGTTTCTCACTCTTAACTGAAAAGCATTGGATGTTAGAGGACCTACGGTTTGTATCAGTTTCAGAAGCAGAGTTGAAGTAGATATGGTGCGTTTGTGTAGGAAACACAGTTCTTTTTTTCTGAGCACAATCACGTTTCCTGCATTATTAGAGACTCTAGAAAGAAAGAGCGTGCTTCTTGCTCCTAAGCAGATTGTGGTTCATGGATGAGAACTGTGCTGTGTGTTTCCCTTCAGAAACGGAGTGAAATCTCAGGCTCTGTGTCTTCCTACAAGCAAGACTTCATTTCAGGTAAACGCAGTCATTTTTCAGCTAAAACGAAGCAACATCGTTCACGAAGCTCACATGTTTCTCCCTCTTAACTGAAAAGCATTGGAGGTTAGAGGACCTGATGTTTGTATCAGTTTAAGAAGCAGAGTTGAACTAGATATGGTACGTGTTTGTAGGAAACACAGTTCTTTTGTTCTGAGCCCATTCACGTTTCCCACCCTATTAGAGACTGTAGAAAGCAAGAGCATGCTTCTTGCTCTAAAGAATAGTGTGCTTCATTGATGAGAACTGTGCTGTGTGTTTCCCTTCAGAAATGGAATGAAATAACAGGATCTGTGTCTTCCTACAAGCAATACTTCGTTTCAGGTAAACGCCCTAACTTTTCAGCTCAAACGATGCAACATCGTTCACGAAGCTCACATGTTTCTCACTCTTAACTGAAAAGCATTGGATGTTAGAGGACCTATGGTTTGTATCAGTTTCAGAAGCAGAGTTGAAGTAGATATGGTGCGTGTTTATAGGAAACACAGTTCTTTTGTTCTGAGCACACTCTCGTTTCCTGCCTTATTGGATAATCTAGAAAGCAAGAGCATGCTTCTTGCTCTAAAGCAGAGTGTGCTTCATGGAAGAGTACTGGGCTATTAGTTTCAGTTCAGAAACAGAGTGAAATGCCAGGCTCTGTGGCTTATTACAAGCAAGACTTCATTTCATCTAAAGGCAGTCACTTTTTAGCTAAAACGAAGCAACATCGTTCACGAAGCTCACACGTGTCTCACTCTTAACTGAAAAGCATTGGATGTTAGAGGACCTGATGTTTGTATCAGTTTAAGAAGCAGAGTTGTACTAGATATGGTGCTTGTATAGGAAACACAGTTCTTTTGTTCTGAGCACACTCACGTTTCCCATCTTATTAGAGACTCTAGAAAGTAAGAGCACTCACATTTCCTGCCTTAGTAGAGACTCTAGAATGCAAAAGCATGCTTCTTGCTCTAATGCAGATTGTTGTTCATGGAAGAGTACTGGGCTATTTGTTTCACTTCAGAAACAGAGTGAAATGCCAGGCCGTGTGGCTTCTTACAAGCCAGACTTCGTTTCAGGTAAACGCAGTCACTTTTCAGCTAAAACGAAGCAACATTGTTCACGAAGCTCACATGTTTCTCACTCTTAACTGAAAAGCATTGGAGGTTAGAGGACCTGGTGTTTGTATCAGTTTAAGAAGCAGAGTTGAACTAGATATGGTACGTGTGTGTAGGAAACACAGTTCTTTTGTTCTGAGCCCACTCACGTTTCCCACCTTATTAGAGACTGTAGAAACCAAGAGCATGCTTCTTGCTCTAAAGCAGAGTGTGCTTCATGGATGAGAACTGTGCTGTGTGTTTCCCTTCAGGTCCGGAATGAAATGCCAGGATCTGTGTCTTCCTACAAGCAAGACTTCGTTTCAGGTAAACGCCCTCACTTTTCAGCTCAAACGATGCTACATCGTTCACGAAGCTCACACGTTTCACACTCTGAACTGAAAAGCATTGGATGTTAGAGGACCTGTGGTTTGTATCAGTTTCAGAAGCAAAGTTTAACTAGATATGGTCCATGTGTGTAGGAAACACAGTTCTTTTGTTCTGAGTACACTCACATTTCCCGCCTTAGTAGAGACTCTAGAATGCAAAAGCATGCTTCTTGCTCTATAGCAGAGTGTGGTTCATGGAAGAGTACTGGGCTATTTGTTTCACTTCAGAAACAGAGTGAAATTCCAGGCTCTGTGGCTTCTTACAAGCCAGACTTCGTTTCAGGTAAACGCAGTCACTTTGCAGCTAAAATGAAGCAACTTCGTTCACGAAGCTCACACGTTTCTCACTCTTAAGTTAAAAGCATTGGAGGTTAGAGGACCTGATGTTTGTATCAGTTTAAGAAGCAGAGTTGAACTAGATATGGTACGTGTGTGTAGGAAACACAGTTCTTTTGTTCTGAGCACACTCACGTTTCCCACCTTATTAGAGAATCTAGAAAGCAAGAGCATGCTTCTTGCTCTAAAGCAGAGTGTGGTTCATGGAAGAGTACTGGGCTATTTGTTTCACTTCAGAAACAGAGTGCAATGCCAGGCTCTGTGACTTCCTACAAGCAAGACTTCGTTTCAGGTAAACGCAGTCACTTTTCAGCTAAAACGAAGCAACACCGTTCAGGAAGCTCACACGTTTCTCACTGTTAACTGAAAAGCATTGGATGTTAGAGGACCTGGGGTTTGTATCAATTTCAGAAGCATAGTTGAACTAGATATGGTCCATGTGTGTAGGAAACTCAGTTCTTTTGTTCTGAGCACACTCACGTTTCCCGCCTTATTAGAGACTCTAGAAAGTAAGAGCGTGCTTCTTACACTAAAGCAGAATGTGGTTCATGGATGAGAACTGTGCTGTGTGTTTCCCTTCAGAAACGGAGTGAAATCTCAGGCTCCTTGTCTTCCTACATGCAAGACTTTGTTTCAGGTAAACACAGTCATTTTTCAGCTCAAACTAAGCTACATCGTTCCCTAAGCTCACACGTTTCTCGCTCTGAACTGAAAAGCATTGGATGTTATTGGACCTGTGGTTTGTATCAGTTTCAGAAGCAAAGTTTAATTAGATATGCTCCATGTGTGTAGGAAACACAGTTCTTTTGTTCTGAGTACATTCACATTTCCCGCCTTAGTAGAGACTCTAGAATGCAAAAGCATGCTTCTTGCTCTAAAGCAGAGTGTGGTTCATGGAAGAGTACTGGGCTATTTGTTTCACTTCAGAAACAGAGTGAAATGCCAGGCTCTGTGGCTTCTTACAAGCCAGACTTCGTTTCAGGTAAACGCAGTCACTTTTCAGCTAAATCGAAGCAACATCGTTCACGAAGCTCACACGTTTCTCACTCTTAACTGAAAAGCATTGGATGTTAGAGGACCTACGGTTTGTATCAGTGTCAGAAGCAGAGTTGAAGTAGATATGGTGCGTTTGTGTAGGAAACACAGTTCTTTTTTTCTGAGCACAATCACGTTTCCTGCATTATTAGAGACTCTAGAAAGAAAGAGCGTGCTTCTTGCTCCGAAGCAGAGTGTGGTTCATGGATGAGAACTGTGCTGTGTGTTTCCCTTCAGAAACGGAGTGAAATCTCAGGCTCTGTGTCTTCCTACAAGCAAGACTTCATTTCAGGTAAACGCAGTCATTTTTCAGCTAAAACGAAGCAACATCGTTCACGAAGCTCACATGTTTCTCACTCTTAACTGAAAAGCATTGGAGGTTAGAGGACCTGGTGTTTGTATCAGTTTAAGAAGCAGAGTTGAACTAGATATAGTACGTGTTTGTAGGAAACACAGTTCTTTTGTTCTGAGCCCACTCACGTTTCCCACCCTATTAGAGACTGTAGAAAGCAAGAGCATGCTTCTTGCTCTAAAGCATAGTGTGCTTCATTGATGAGAACTGGGCTGTGTGTTTCCCTTCAGAAATGGAATGAAATGCCAGGATCTGTGTCTTCCTACAAGCAAGACTTCGTTTCAGGTAAACGCCCTAACTTTTCAGCTCAAATGATGCAACATCGTTCACGAAGCTCACATGTTTCTCACTCTTAACAGAAAAGCATTGGATGTTAGAGGACATATGGTTTGTATCAGTTTCAGAAGCAGAGTTGAAGTAGATATGGTGCGTGTGTGTAGGAAACACAGTTCTTTTGTTCTAAGCACACTCTCGTTTCCTGCCTTATTGGATAATCTAGAAAGCAAGAGCATGCTTCTTGCTCTAAAGCAGAGTGTGCTTCAAGGAAGAGTACTGGGCTATTTGTTTCAGTTCAGAAACAGAGTGAAATGCCAGGCTCTGTGGCTTCTTACAAGCAAGACTTCGTTTCATCTAAAGGCAGTCACTTTTTAGCTAAAACGAAGCAACATCGTTCACGAAGCTCACACGTGTCTCACTCTTAACTGAAAAGCATTGGATGTTAGAGGACCTGATGTTTGTATCAGTTTAAGAAGCAGAGTTGTACTAGATATGGTGCTTGTGTAGGAAACACAGTTCTTTTGTTCTGAGCACACTCACGTTTCCCACCTGATTAGAGACTCTAGAAAGCAAGAGCATGCTTCTTGCTCTAAAGCAGAGTGTGCTTCATGGATGAGAACTGTGCTGTGTGTTTCCCTTCAGAAACGGAATGAAATTCCAGGCTCTGTGTCTTCCTACAAGCAAGACTTCGTTTCAGGTAAACTCCCTCACTTTTCAGCTCAAACGATGCTACATCATTCACGAAGCTCACACGTTTCTCACTGTTAACTGAATAGCATTGCATGTTAGAGGACCTGGGGTTTGTATCAATTTCAGAATCAGAGTTGAACTAGATATGGTCCGTGTGTGTAGGAAACTCAGTTCTTTGTTCTGAGCACACTCACGTTTCCCGCCTTATTAGAGACTGTAGAAAGTAAGAGCGTGCTTCTTACACAAAAGCAGAGTGTGGTTCATGGATGAGAACTGTGCTATGTCTTTCCCACCAGAACCAGAATGAAATGCCAGGCTCTGTGCCTTTCTACAAGCAAGACTTCTTTTCAGGTAAACACAGTCACTTTTCAGCTCAAAGGAAGCTACATCGTTCACGAAGCTCACACGTTTCTCGCTCTGAACTGAAAAGCATTGGATGTTAGAGGACCTGTGGTTTGTATCAGTTTCAGAAGCAAAGTTTAATTAGATATGGTCCATGTGTGTAGGAAACACAGTTCTTTTGTTCTGAGTACATTCACATTTCCCGCCTTAGTAGAGACTCTAGAATGCAAAAGCATGCTTCTTGCTCTAATGCAGAGTGTGGTTCATGGAAGAGTACTGGGCTATTTGTTTCACTTCAGAAACAGAGTGAAATGCCAGGCTCTGTGGCTTCTTACAAGCCAGACTTCGTTTCAGGTAAACGCAGTCACTTTGCAGCTAAAACGAAGCAACATCGTTCACGAAGCTCACACGTTTCTCACTCTTAACTGAAAAGCATTGGATGTTAGAGGACCTACGGTTTGTATCAGTTTCAGAAGCAGAGTTGAAGTAGATATGGTGCGTTTGTGTAGGAAACACAGTTCTTTTTTTCTGAGCACAATCACGTTTCCTGCATTATTAGAGACTCTAGAAAGAAAGAGCGTGCTTCTTGCTCCTAAGCAGATTGTGGTTCATGGATGAGAACTGTGCTGTGTGTTTCCCTTCAGAAACGGAGTGAAATCTCAGGCTCTGTGTCTTCCTACAAGCAAGACTTCATTTCAGGTAAACGCAGTCATTTTTCAGCTAAAACGAAGCAACATCGTTCACGAAGCTCACATGTTTCTCACTCTTAACTGAAAAGCATTGGAGGTTAGAGGACCTGGTGTTTGTATCAGTTTAAGAAGCAGAGTTGAACTAGATATGGTACGTGTTTGTAGGAAACACAGTTCTTTTGTTCTGAGCCCATTCACGTTTCCCACCCTATTAGAGACTGTAGAAAGCAAGAGCATGCTTCTTGCTCTAAAGAATAGTGTGCTTCATTGATGAGAACTGTGCTGTGTGTTTCCCTTCAGAAATGGAATGAAATAACAGGATCTGTGTCTTCCTACAAGCAATACTTCGTTTCAGGTAAACGCCCTAACTTTTCAGCTCAAACGATGCAACATCGTTCACGAAGCTCACATGTTTCTCACTCTTAACTGAAAAGCATTGGATGTTAGAGGACCTATGGTTTGTATCAGTTTCAGAAGCAGAGTTGAAGTAGATATGGTGCGTGTTTATAGGAAACACAGTTCTTTTGTTCTAAGCACACTCTCGTTTCCTGCCTTATTGGATAATCTAGAAAGCAAGAGCATGCTTCTTGCTCTAAAGCAGAGTGTGCTTCATGGAAGAGTACTGGGCTATTAGTTTCAGTTCAGAAACAGAGTGAAATGCCAGGCTCTGTGGCTTATTACAAGCAAGACTTCATTTCATCTAAAGGCAGTCACTTTTTAGCTAAAACGAAGCAACATCGTTCACGAAGCTCACACGTGTCTCACTCTTAACTGAAAAGCATTGGATGTTAGAGGACCTGATGTTTGTATCAGTTTAAGAAGCAGAGTTGTACTAGATATGGTGCTTGTATAGGAAACACAGTTCTTTTGTTCTGAGCACACTCACGTTTCCCATCTTATTAGAGACTCTAGAAAGTAAGAGCACTCACATTTCCTGTCTTAGTAGAGACTCTAGAATGCAAAAGCATGCTTCTTGCTCTAATGCAGATAGTTGTTCATGGAAGAGTACTGGGCTATTTGTTTCACTTCAGAAACAGAGTGAAATGCCAGGCTCTGTGGCTTCTTACAAGCCAGACTTCGTTTCAGGTAAACGCAGTCACTTTTCAGCTAAAACGAAGCAACATTGTTCACGAAGCTCACATGTTTCTCACTCTTAACTGAAAAGCATTGGAGGTTAGAGGACCTGGTGTTTGTATCATTTAAGAAGCAGAGTTGAACTAGATATGGTACGTGTGTGTAGGAAACACAGTTCTTTTGTTCTGAACCCACTCACGTTTCCCACCTTATTAGAGACTGTAGAAACCAAGAGCATGCTTCTTGCTCTAAAGCAGAGTGTGCTTCATGGATGAGAACTGTGCTGTGTGTTTCCCTTCAGATCCGGAATGAAATGCTAGGATCTGTGTCTTCCTACAAGCAAGACTTCGTTTCAGGTAAACGCCCTCACTTTTCAGCTCAAACGATGCTACATCGTTCACGAAGCTCACACGTTTCTCACTCTTAACTGAAAAGCATTGGATGTTAGAGGACCTGTGGTTTGTATCAGTTTCAGAAGCAAAGTTTAACTAGATATGGTCCATG
Source organism: Onychomys arenicola (assembly GCA_949786405.1). Classification (NCBI taxonomy): domain Eukaryota; kingdom Metazoa; phylum Chordata; class Mammalia; order Rodentia; family Cricetidae; genus Onychomys; species Onychomys arenicola. The sequence goes on along the minus strand of CATKUM010000039.1, from coordinate 2,177,947 downwards.
TGTGTAGGAAACACAGTTCTTTGTTCTGAGTACACTCACATTTCCCGCCTTAGTAGAGACTCTAGAATGCAAAAGCATGCTTCTTGCTCTATAGCAGAGTGTGGTTCATGGAAGAGTACTGGGCTATTTGTTTCACTTCAGAAACAGAGTGAAATTCCAGGCTCTGTGGCTTCTTACAAGCCAGACTTCGTTTCAGGTAAACGCAGTCACTTTGCAGCTAAAACGAAGCAACATCGTTCACGAAGCTCACACGTTTCTCACTCTTAAGTGAAAAGCATTGAAGGTTAGAGGACCTGATGTTTGTATCAGTTTAAGAAGCAGAGTTGAACTAGATATGGTACGTGTGTGTAGGAAACACAGTTCTTTTGTTCTGAGCACACTCACGTTTCCCACCTTATTAGAGAATCTAGAAAGCAAGAGCATGCTTCTTGCTCTAATGCAGAGTGTGGTTCATGGAAGAGTACTGGGCTATTTGTTTCACTTCAGAAACAGAGTGCAATGCCAGGCTCTGTGACTTCCTACAAGCAAGACTACGTTTCAGGTAAACGCAGTCACTTTTCAGCTAAAACGAAGCAACACCGTTCAGGAAGCTCACACGTTTCTCACTGTTAACTGAAAAGCATTGGATGTTAGAGGACCTGGGGTTTGTATCAATTTCAGAAGCATTGTTGAACTAGATATGGTCCGTGTGTGTAGGAAACTCAGTTCTTTTGTTCTGAGCACACTCACGTTTCCCGCCTTATTAGAGACTCTAGAAAGTAAGAGCGTGCTTCTTACACTAAAGCAGAATGTGGTTCATGGATGAGAACTGTGCTGTGTGTTTCCCTTCAGAAACGGAGTGAAATCTCAGGCTCCTTTTCTTCCTACATGCAAGACTTCGTTTCAGGTAAACACAGTCATTTTTCAGCTCAAACTAAGCTACATCGTTCCCTAAGCTCACACGTTTCTCGCTCTGAACTGAAAAGCATTGGATGTTAGAGGACCTGTGGTTTGTATCAGTTTCAGAAGCAAAGTTTAATTAGATATGCTCCATGTGTGTAGGAAACACAGTTCTTTTGTTCTGAGTACATTCACATTTCCCGCCTTAGTAGAGACTCTAGAATGCAAAAGCATGCTTCTTGCTCTAAAGCAGAGTGTGGTTCATGGAAGAGTACTGGGCTATTTGTTTCACTTCAGAAACAGAGTGAAATGCCAGGCTCTGTGGCTTCTTACAAGCCAGACTTCGTTTCAGGTAAACGCAGTCACTTTTCAGCTAAATCGAAGCAACATCGTTCACGAAGCTCACACGTTTCTCACTCTTAACTGAAAAGCATTGGATGTTAGAGGACCTACGGTTTGTATCAGTGTCAGAAGCAGAGTTGAAGTAGATATGGTGCGTTTGTGTAGGAAACACAGTTCTTTTTTTCTGAGCACAATCACGTTTCCTGCAATATTAGTGACTCTAGAAAGAAAGAGCGTGCTTCTTGCTCCGAAGCAGAGTGTGGTTCATGGATGAGAACTGTGCTGTGTGTTTCCCTTCAGAAACGGAGTGAAATCTCAGGCTCTGTGTCTTCCTACAAGCAAGACTTCATTTCAGGTAAACGCAGTCATTTTTCAGCTAAAACGAAGCAACATCGTTCACGAAGCTCACATGTTTCTCACTCTTAACTGAAAAGCATTGGAGGTTAGAGGACCTGGTGTTTGTATCAGTTTAAGACGCAGAGTTGAACTAGATATAGTACGTGTTTGTAGGAAACACAGTTCTTTTGTTCTGAGCCCACTCACGTTTCCCACCCTATTAGAGACTGTAGAAAGCAAGAGCATGCTTCTTGCTCTAAAGCATAGTGTGCTTCATTGATGAGAACTGTGCTGTGTGTTTCCCTTCAGAAATGGAATGAAATGCCAGGATCTGTGTCTTCCTACAAGCAAGACTTCGTTTCAGGTAAACGCCCTAACTTTTCAGCTCAAACGATGCAACATCGTTCACGAAGCTCACATGTTTCTCACTCTTAACTGAAAAGCATTGGATGTTAGAGGACATATGGTTTGTATCAGTTTCAGAAGCAGAGTTGAAGTAGATATGGTGCGTGTGTGTAGGAAACACAGTTCTTTTGTTCTAAGCACACTCTCGTTTCCTGCCTTATTGGATAATCTAGAAAGCAAGAGCATGCTTCTTGCTCTAAAGCAGAGTGTGCTTCATGGAAGAGTACTGGGCTATTTGTTTCAGTTCAGAAACAGAGTGAAATGCCAGGCTCTGTGGCTTCTTACAAGCAAGACTTCGTTTCATCTAAAGGCAGTCACTTTTTAGCTAAAACGAAGCAACATCGTTCACGAAGCTCACACGTGTCTCACTCTTAACTGAAAAGCATTGGATGTTAGAGGACCTGATGTTTGTATCAGTTTAAGAAGCAGAGTTGTACTAGATATGGTGCTTGTGTAGGAAACACAGTTCTTTTGTTCTGAGCACACTCACGTTTCCCATCTTATTAGAGACTCTAGAAAGTAAGAGCACTCACATTTCCTGCCTTAGTAGAGACTCTAGAATGCAAAAGCATGCTTCTTGCTCTAAAGCAGAGTGTGGTTCATGGATGAGAACTGTGCTATGTCTTTCCCTCCAGAACCGGAATGAATTGCCAGGCTCTGTGCCTTCCTACAAGCAAGACTTCTTTTCAGGTAAAAGCAGTCAATTTTCAGCGCAAACGAAGCTACATCGTTCACGAAGCTCACACGTTTCTCACTCTGAACTGAAAAGCATTGGATGTTAGAGGACCTATGGTTTGTATCAGTTTCAGAAGCAGAGTTGAACTAGATATGGTGCGTGTGTGTAGGAAACACAGTTCTTTTTTTCTGAGCACACTCACGTTTCCTGCCTTATTAGAGACTTTAGAAAGCAAGAGCATGCTTCTTGCTCTAAAGCAGAGTGTGGTTCATGGAAGAGTACTGGGCGATTTGTTTCACTTCAGCAACAGAGTGAAATGCCAGGCTCTGTGACTTCCTACAAGCAAGACTTCGTTTCAGGTAAACGCAGTCACTTTTCAGCTAAAACGAAGCAACATCGTTCAGGAAGCTCACACGTTTCTCACTGTTAACTGAATAGCATTGCATGTTAGAGGACCTGGGGTTTGTACCAGTTTCAGAAGCAGAGTTGAACTAGATATGGTCCGTGTGTGTAGGAAACTCAGTTCTTTTGTTCTGAGCACACTCACGTTTCCCGCCTTATTAGAGACTCTAGAAAGTAAGAGCGTGCTTCTTACACTAAAGCACAGTGTGGTTCATGGATGAGAACTGTGCTATGTCTTTCCCTCCAGAACCGGAATGAAATGCCAGGCTCTGTGCCTTCCTACAAGCAAGACTTCTTTTCAGGTAAACGCAGTCACTTTTCAGCGCAAACGAAGCTACATCGTTCACGAAGCTCACACGTTTCTCACTCTGAACTGAAAAGCTTTGGATGTTAGAGGACCTATGGTTTGTATCAGTTTCAGAAGCAGAGTTGAACTAGATATGGTGCGTGTGTGTAGGAAACACAGTTCTTTTTTTCTGAGCACACTCACGTTTCCTGCATTATTAGAGAATCTAGAAAGCAAGAGCGTGCTTCTTGCTCTAAAGCAGAGTGTGGTTCATGGATGAGAACTGTGCTGTGTGTTTCCCTTCAGAAACGGAGTGAAATCTCAGGCTCTGTGTCTTCCTACAAGCAAGACTTCGTTTCAAGTAAACGCAGTCATTTTTCAGCTCAAATTAAGCTACATCGTTCCCTAAGCTCACACGTTTCTCGCTCTGAACTGAAAGCATTGGATGTTAGAGGACCTGTGGTTTGTATCAGTTTCAGAAGCAAAGTTTAACTAGATATGGTCCATGTGTGTAGGAAACACAGTTCTTTTGTTCTGAGTACACTCACATTTCCCGCCCTAGTAGAGACTCTAGAAAGCAAGAGCATGCTTCTTGCTCTAAAGCAGAGTGTGGTTCATGGAAGAGTACTGGGCTATTTGTTTCACTTCAGAAACAGAGTGAAATGCCAGGCTCTGTGGCTTCTTACAAGCCAGACTTCGTTTCAGGTAAACGCAGTCACTTTTCAGCTAAAATGAAGCAACATCGTTCAGGAAGCTCACAAGTTTCTCACTCTTAAATGAAAAGCATTGGTAGTTAGAGGAACTGATGTTTGTATCAGTTTAAGAAGCAGAGTTGAACTAGATATGGCCCGTGTGTGTAGGAAACTCAGTTCTTTTGTTCTGAGCACACTCACGTTTCCCGCCTTATTAGAGACTCTAGAAAGTAAGAGCGTGCTTCTTACACTAAAGCAGAGTGTGGTTCATGGATGAGAACTGTGTTATGTCTTTCCCTTTCAGAAACGGAGTGAAATTCCAGGCTCTGTGTCTTCTTACAAGCAAGACTTCTTTTCAGGTAAACGCAGTCACTTTTCAGCTCAAAGGAAGCTACATCGTTCACGAAGCACACACGTTTCTCAATCTTAACTGAAAAGCATTGGATGTTAGAGGACCTATGGTTTGTATCAGTTTCAGAAGCAGAGTTGAACTAGATATGGTGGGTGTGTGTAGGAAACACAGTTCTTTTTTTCTGAGCACACTCACGTTTCCTGCATTATTAGAGAATCTAGAAAGCAAGAGCGTGCTTCTTGCTCTAAAGCAGAGTGTGGTTCATGGATGAGAACTGTGCTGTGTGTTTCCCTTCAGAAACGGAGTGAAATCTCAGGCTCTGTGTCTTCCTACAAGCAAGACTTCGTTTCAAGTAAACGCAGTCATTTTTCAGCTCAAATTAAGCTACATCGTTCCCTAAGCTCACACGTTTCTCGCTCTGAACTGAAAGCATTGGATGTTAGAGGACCTGTGGTTTGTATCAGTTTCAGAAGCAAAGTTTAACTAGATATGGTCCATGTGTGTAGGAAACACAGTTCTTTTGTTCTGAGTACACTCACATTTCCCGCCCTAGTAGAGACTCTAGAAAGCAAGAGCATGCTTCTTGCTCTAAAGCAGAGTGTGGTTCATGGAAGAGTACTGGGCTATTTGTTTCACTTCAGAAACAGAGTGAAATGCCAGGCTCTGTGGCTTCTTACAAGCCAGACTTCGTTTCAGGTAAACGCAGTCACTTTTCAGCTAAAATGAAGCAACATCGTTCAGGAAGCTCACAAGTTTCTCACTCTTAAATGAAAAGCATTGGTAGTTAGAGGAACTGATGTTTGTATCAGTTTAAGAAGCAGAGTTGAACTAGATATGGCCCGTGTGTGTAGGAAACTCAGTTCTTTTGTTCTGAGCACACTCACGTTTCCCGCCTTATTAGAGACTCTAGAAAGTAAGAGCGTGCTTCTTACACTAAAGCAGAGTGTGGTTCATGGATGAGAACTGTGTTATGTCTTTCCCTTTCAGAAACGGAGTGAAATTCCAGGCTCTGTGTCTTCTTACAAGCAAGACTTCTTTTCAGGTAAACGCAGTCACTTTTCAGCTCAAAGGAAGCTACATCGTTCACGAAGCACACACGTTTCTCAATCTTAACTGAAAAGCATTGGATGTTAGAGGACCTATGGTTTGTATCAGTTTCAGAAGCAGAGTTGAACTAGATATGGTGGGTGTGTGTAGGGAACACAGTTCTTTTGTTCTGAGCACACTCACGTTTCCTGCATTATTAGAGACTCTAGAAAGCAAGAACGTGCTTCTTGCTCTAAAGCAGAGTGTGATTCATGGATGAGAACTGTGCTGTGTGTTTCCCTTCAGAAACGGAGTGAAATCTCAGGCTCTCTGCCTTCCTACAAGCAAGACTTCGTTTCAGGTAAACGCAGTCATTTTTCAGCTCAAACTAAGCTACATCGTTCCCTAAGCTCACACGTTTCTCGCTCTGAACTGAAAAGCATTGGATGTTAGAGGACCTGTGGTTTGTATCAGTTTCAGAAGCAAAGTTTAACTAGATATGGTCCATGTGTGTAGGAAACACAGTTCTTTTGTTCTGAGTACACTCACATTTCCTGCCTTAGTAAGGACTCTACAATGGAAAAGCATGCTTCTTGCTCTAAAGCACAGTGTGGTTCATGGAAGAGTACTGGGTTATTTGTTTCACTTCATAAACAGAGTGAAATGCCAGGCTCTGTGGCTTCTTACAAGCCAGACTTGGTTTCAGGTAAACGCAGTCACTTTGCAGCTAAAACGAAGCAACATCGTTCACAAACCTCACACGTTTCACACTCTTAACTGAAAAGCATTGGAGGTTAGAGGACCTGATGTTTGTATCAGTTTAAGAAGCAGAGTTGAACTAGATATGGTACGTGTGTGTAGGAAACACAGTTCTTTTGTTCTGAGCACACTCACGTTTCCCGCCTTATTAGAGAATCTAGAAAGCAAGAGCATGCTTCTTGCTCTAAAGCAGAGTGTGGTTCATGGAAGAGTACTGGGCTATTTGTTTCACTTCAGAAACAGAGTGCAATGCCAGGCTCTGTGACTTCCTACAAGCAAGACTTCGTTTCAGGTAAACGCAGTCACTTTTCACCTAAAACGAAGCAACATCGTTCAGGAAGCTCACACGTTTCTCACTGTTAACTGAAAAGCATTGGATGTTAGAGGACCTGGGGTTTGTATCAATTTCAGAAGCAGAGTTGAACTAGATACGGCCCGTGTGTGTAGGAAACTCAGTTCTTTTGTTCTGAGCACACTCACGTTTCCCACCTTATTAGAGACTCTAGAAAGCAAGGGCATGCTTCTTGCTCTAAAGCAGAGTGTGCTTCATGGAAGAGTACTGGGCTATTTGTTTCAGTTCAGAAAAAGAGTGAAATTCCAGGCTCTGTGGCTTCTTACAAGCAAGACTTCGTTTCATCTAAACGCAGTCACTTTTTAGCTAAAACGAAGCTACATCGTTCACGAAGCTCACACCTGTCTCACTCTTAACTGAAAAGCATTGAATGTTAGACGACCTGATGTTTGTATCAGTTTAAGAAGCAGAGTTGTACTAGATATGGTGCGTGTGTAGGAAACACAGTTCTTTTGTTCTGAGCACACTCACGTTTCCCACCTGATTAGAGACTCTAGAAAGCAAGAGCATGCTTCTTGCTCTAAAGCAGAGTGTGCTTCATGGATGAGAACTGTGCTGTGTGTTTCCCTTCAGAAACGGAATGAAATTCCAGGCTCTGTGTCTTCCTACAAGCAAAACTTCGTTTCAGGTAAACGCCCTCACTTTTCAGCTCAAAGGATGCTACATCATTCACGAAGCTCACACGTTTCTCACTGTTAACTTAATAGCATTGCATGTTAGAGGACCTGGGGTTTGTATCAATTTCAGAAGCAGAGTTGAACTAGATATGGTCCGTGTGTGTAGGAAACTCAGTTCTTTGTTCTGAGCACACTCACGTTTCCCGCCTTATTAGAGACTCTAGAAAGTAAGAGCGTGCTTCTTACACAAAAGCAGAGTGTGGTTCATGGATGAGAACTGTGCTATGTCTTTCCCACCAGAACCGGAATGAAATGCCAGGCTCTGTGCCTTTCTACAAGCAAGACTTCTTTTCAGGTAAACACAGTCACTTTTCAGCTCAAAGGAAGCTACATCGTTCACGAAGCTCACACGTTTCTCACTCTTAACTGAAAAGCAGTGGATGTTAGAGGACCTAAGGTTTGAATCAGTTTCAGAAGCAGAGTTGAACTAGATATGGAGCGTGTGTGTAGGAAACACAGTTCTTTTTTTCTGAGCACACTCACGTTTCCTGCATTATTAGAGACTCTAGAATGCAAAAGCATGCTTCTTGCTCTAAAGCAGAGTGTGGTTCATGGAAGAGTACTGGGCTATTTGTTTCACTTCAGAAACAGAGTGAAATGCCAGGCTCTGTGGCTTCTTACAAGCCAGACTTCGTTTCAGGTAAACGCAGTCACTTTGCAGCTAAATCGAAGCAACATCGTTCACGAAGCTCACACGTTTCTCACTCTTAACTGAAAAGCATTGGATGTTAGAGGACCTACGGTTTGTATCAGTGTCAGAAGCAGAGTTGAAGTAGATATGGTGCGTTTGTGTAGGAAACACAGTTCTTTTTTTCTGAGCACAATCACGTTTCCTGCATTATTAGAGACTCTAGAAAGAAAGAGCGTGCTTCTTGCTCCGAAGCAGAGTGTGGTTCATGGATGAGAACTGTGCTGTGTGTTTCCCTTCAGAAACGGAGTGAAATCTCAGGCTCTGTGTCTTCCTACAAGCAAGACTTCATTTCAGGTAAACGCAGTCATTTTTCAGCTAAAACGAAGCAACATCGTTCACGAAGCTCACATGTTTCTCACTCTTAACTGAAAAGCATTGGAGGTTAGAGGACCTGGTGTTTGTATCAGTTTAAGAAGCAGAGTTGAACTAGATATAGTACGTGTTTGTAGGAAACACAGTTCTTTTGTTCTGAGCCCACTCACGTTTCCCACCCTATTAGAGACTATAGAAAGCAAGAGCATGCTTCTTGCTCTAAAGCATAGTGTGCTTCATTGATGAGAACTGTGCTGTGTGTTTCCCTTCAGAAATGGAATGAAATGCCAGGATCTGTGTCTTCCTACAAGCAAGAATTCGTTTCAGATAAACGCCCTAACTTTTCAGCTCAAACGATGCAACATCGTTCACGAAGCTCACATGTTTCTCACTCTTAACTGAAAAGCATTGGATGTTAGAGGACCTATGGTTTGTATCAGTTTCAGAAGCAGAGTTGAAGTAGATATGGTGCGTGTTTGTAGGAAACACAGTTCTTTTGTTCTAAGCACACTCTCGTTTCCTGCCTTATTGGATAATCTAGAAAGCAAGAGCATGCTTCTTGCTCTAAAGCAGAGTGTGCTTCATGGAAGAGTACTGGGCTATTAGTTTCAGTTCAGAAACAGAGTGAAATGCCAGGCTCTGTGGCTTATTACAAGCAAGACTTCATTTCATCTAAAGGCAGTCACTTTTTAGCTAAAACGAAGCAACATCGTTCACGAAGCTCACACGTGTCTCACTCTTAACTGAAAAGCATTGGATGTTAGAGGACCTGATGTTTGTATCAGTTTAAGAAGCAGAGTTGTACTAGATATGGTGCTTGTATAGGAAACACAGTTCTTTTGTTCTGAGCACACTCACGTTTCCCATCTTATTAGAGACTCTAGAAAGTAAGAGCACTCACATTTCCTGCCTTAGTAGAGACTCTAGAATGCAAAAGCATGCTTCTTGCTCTAATGCAGATAGTTGTTCATGGAAGAGTACTGGGCTATTTGTTTCACTTCAGAAACAGAGTGAAATGCCAGGCTCTGTGGCTTCTTACAAGCCAGACTTCGTTTCAGGTAAACGCAGTCACTTTTCAGCTAAAACGAAGCAACATTGTTCACGAAGCTCACATGTTTCTCACTCTTAACTGAAAAGCATTGGAGGTTAGAGGACCTGGTGTTTGTATCAGTTTAAGAAGCAGAGTTGAACTAGATATGGTACGTGTGTGTAGGAAACACAGTTCTTTTGTTCTGAGCCCACTCACGTTTCCCACCTTATTAGAGACTGTAGAAACCAAGAGCATGCTTCTTGCTCTAAAGCAGAGTGTGCTTCATGGATGAGAACTGTGCTGTGTGTTTCCCTTCAGATCCGGAATGAAATGCCAGGATCTGTGTCTTCCTACAAGCAAGACTTCGTTTCAGGTAAACGCCCTCACTTTTCAGCTCAAACGATGCTACATCGTTCACGAAGCTCACACGTTTCTCACTCTTAACTGAAAAGCATTGGATGTTAGAGGACCTGTGGTTTGTATCAGTTTCAGAAGCAAAGTTTAACTAGATATGGTCCATGTGTGTAGGAAACACAGTTCTTTTGTTCTGAGTACACTCACATTTCCCGCCTTAGTAGAGACTCTAGAATGCAAAAGCATGCTTCTTGCTCTATAGCAGAGTGTGGTTCATGGAAGAGTACTGGGCTATTTGTTTCACTTCAGAAACAGAGTGAAATTCCAGGCTCTGTGGCTTCTTACAAGCCAGACTTCGTTTCAGGTAAACGCAGTCACTTTGCAGCTAAAACGAAGCAACATCGTTCACGAAGCTCACACGTTTCTCACTCTTAAGTGAAAAGCATTGAAGGTTAGAGGACCTGATGTTTGTATCAGTTTAAGAAGCAGAGTTGAACTAGATATGGTACGTGTGTGTAGGAAACACAGTTCTTTTGTTCTGAGCACACTCACGTTTCCCACCTTATTAGAGAATCTAGAAAGCAAGAGCATGCTTCTTGCTCTAATGCAGAGTGTGGTTCATGGAAGAGTACTGGGCTATTTGTTTCACTTCAGAAACAGAGTGCAATGCCAGGCTCTGTGACTTCCTACAAGCAAGACTACGTTTCAGGTAAACGCAGTCACTTTTCAGCTAAAACGAAGCAACACCGTTCAGGAAGCTCACACGTTTCTCACTGTTAACTGAAAAGCATTGGATGTTAGAGGACCTGGGGTTTGTATCAATTTCAGAAGCATAGTTAAACTAGATATGGTCCGTGTGTGTAGGAAACTCAGTTCTTTTGTTCTGAGCACACTCACGTTTCCCGCCTTATTAGAGACTCTAGAAAGTAAGAGCGTGCTTCTTACACTAAAGCAGAATGTGGTTCATGGATGAGAACTGTGCTGTGTGTTTCCCTTCAGAAACGGAGTGAAATCTCAGGCTCCTTGTCTTCCTACATGCAAGACTTCGTTTCAGGTAAACACAGTCATTTTTCAGCTCAAACTAAGCTACATCGTTCCCTAAGCTCACACGTTTCTCGCTCTGAACTGAAAAGCATTGGATGTTAGAGGACCTGTGGTTTGTATCAGTTTCAGAAGCAAAGTTTAATTAGATATGCTCCATGTGTGTAGGAAACACAGTTCTTTTGTTCTGAGTACATTCACATTTCCCGCCTTAGTAGAGACTCTAGAATGCAAAAGCATGCTTCTTGCTCTAAAGCAGAGTGTGGTTCATGGAAGAGTACTGGGCTATTTGTTTCACTTCAGAAACAGAGTGAAATGCCAGGCTCTGTGGCTTCTTACAAGCCAGACTTCGTTTCAGGTAAACGCAGTCACTTTTCAGCTAAATCGAAGCAACATCGTTCACGAAGCTCACACGTTTCTCACTCTTAACTGAAAAGCATTGGATGTTAGAGGACCTACGGTTTGTATCAGTGTCAGAAGCAGAGTTGAAGTAGATATGGTGCGTTTGTGTAGGAAACACAGTTCTTTTTTTCTGAGCACAATCACGTTTCCTGCAATATTAGAGACTCTAGAAAGAAAGAGCGTGCTTCTTGCTCCGAAGCAGAGTGTGGTTCATGGATGAGAACTGTGCTGTGTGTTTCCCTTCAGAAACGGAGTGAAATCTCAGGCTCTGTGTCTTCCTACAAGCAAGACTTCATTTCAGGTAAACGCAGTCATTTTTCAGCTAAAACGAAGCAACATCGTTCACGAAGCTCACATGTTTCTCACTCTTAACTGAAAAGCATTGGAGGTTAGAGGACCTGGTGTTTGTATCAGTTTAAGACGCAGAGTTGAACTAGATATAGTACGTGTTTGTAGGAAACACAGTTCTTTTGTTCTGAGCCCACTCACGTTTCCCACCCTATTAGAGACTGTAGAAAGCAAGAGCATGCTTCTTGCTCTAAAGCATAGTGTGCTTCATTGATGAGAACTGTGCTGTGTGTTTCCCTTCAGAAATGGAATGAAATGCCAGGATCTGTGTCTTCCTACAAGCAAGACTTCGTTTCAGGTAAACGCCCTAACTTTTCAGCTCAAACGATGCAACATCGTTCACGAAGCTCACATGTTTCTCACTCTTAACTGAAAAGCATTGGATGTTAGAGGACATATGGTTTGTATCAGTTTCAGAAGCAGAGTTGAAGTAGATATGGTGCGTGTGTGTAGGAAACACAGTTCTTTTGTTCTAAGCACACTCTCGTTTCCTGCCTTATTGGATAATCTAGAAAGCAAGAGCATGCTTCTTGCTCTAAAGCAGAGTGTGCTTCATGGAAGAGTACTGGGCTATTTGTTTCAGTTCAGAAACAGAGTGAAATGCCAGGCTCTGTGGCTTCTTACAAGCAAGACTTCGTTTCATCTAAAGGCAGTCACTTTTTAGCTAAAACGAAGCAACATCGTTCACGAAGCTCACACGTGTCTCACTCTTAACTGAAAAGCATTGGATGTTAGAGGACCTGATGTTTGTATCAGTTTAAGAAGCAGAGTTGTACTAGATATGGTGCTTGTGTAGGAAACACAGTTCTTTTGTTCTGAGCACACTCACGTTTCCCATCTTATTAGAGACTCTAGAAAGTAAGAGCACTCACATTTCCTGCCTTAGTAGAGACTCTAGAATGCAAAAGCATGCTTCTTGCTCTAAAGCAGAGTGTGGTTCATGGATGAGAACTGTGCTATGTCTTTCCCTCCAGAACCGGAATGAATTGCCAGGCTCTGTGCCTTCCTACAAGCAAGACTTCTTTTCAGGTAAACGCAGTCAATTTTCAGCGCAAACGAAGCTACATCGTTCACGAAGCTCACACGTTTCTCACTCTGAACTGAAAAGCATTGGATGTTAGAGGACCTATGGTTTGTATCAGTTTCAGAAGCAGAGTTGAACTAGATATGGTGCGTGTGTGTAGGAAACACAGTTCTTTTTTTCTGAGCACACTCACGTTTCCTGCCTTATTAGAGACTTTAGAAAGCAAGAGCATGCTTCTTGCTCTAAAGCAGAGTGTGGTTCATGGAAGAGTACTGGGCGATTTGTTTCACTTCAGCAACAGAGTGAAATGCCAGGCTCTGTGACTTCCTACAAGCAAGACTTCGTTTCAGGTAAACGCAGTCACTTTTCAGCTAAAACGAAGCAACATCGTTCAGGAAGCTCACACGTTTCTCACTGTTAACTGAATAGCATTGCATGTTAGAGGACCTGGGGTTTGTACAAGTTTCAGAAGCAGAGATGAACTAGATATGGTCCGTGTGTGTAGGAAACTCAGTTCTTTTGTTCTGAGCACACTCACGTTTCCCGCCTTATTAGAGACTCTAGAAAGTAAGAGCGTGCTTCTTACACTAAAGCAGAGTGTGGTTCATGGATGAGAACTGTGCTATGTCTTTCCCTCCAGAACCGGAATGAAATGCCAGGCTCTGTGCCTTCCTACAAGCAAGACTTCTTTTCAGGTAAACGCAGTCACTTTTCAGCGCAAACGAAGCTACATCGTTCACGAAGCTCACACGTTTCTCACTCTGAACTGAAAAGCTTTGGATGTTAGAGGACCTATGGTTTGTATCAGTTTCAGAAGCAGAGTTGAACTAGATATGGTGCGTGTGTGTAGGAAACACAGTTCTTTTTTTCTGAGCACACTCACGTTTCCTGCATTATTAGAGACTCTAGAAAGCAAGAGCGTGCTTCTTGCTCTAAAGCAGAGTGTGGTTCATGGATGAGAACTGTGCTGTGTGTTTCCCTTCAGAAACGGAGTGAAATCTCAGGCTCTGTGTCTTCCTACAAGCAAGACTTCGTTTCAAGTAAACGCAGTCATTTTTCAGCTCAAATTAAGCTACATCGTTCCCTAAGCTCACACGTTTCTCGCTCTGAACTGAAAGCATTGGATGTTAGAGGACCTGTGGTTTGTATCAGTTTCAGAAGCAAAGTTTAACTAGATATGGTCCATGTGTGTAGGAAACACAGTTCTTTTGTTCTGAGTACACTCACATTTCCCGCCCTAGTAGAGACTCTAGAAAGCAAGAGCATGCTTCTTGCTCTAAAGCAGAGTGTGGTTCATGGAAGAGTACTGGGCTATTTGTTTCACTTCAGAAACAGAGTGAAATGCCAGGCTCTGTGGCTTCTTACAAGCCAGACTTCGTTTCAGGTAAACGCAGTCACTTTTCAGCTAAAATGAAGCAACATCGTTCAGGAAGCTCACAAGTTTCTCACTCTTAAATGAAAAGCATTGGTAGTTAGAGGAACTGATGTTTGTATCAGTTTAAGAAGCAGAGTTGAACTAGATATGGCCCGTGTGTGTAGGAAACTCAGTTCTTTTGTTCTGAGCACACTCACGTTTCCCGCCTTATTAGAGACTCTAGAAAGTAAGAGCGTGCTTCTTACACTAAAGCAGAGTGTGGTTCATGGATGAGAACTGTGTTATGTCTTTCCCTTTCAGAAACGGAGTGAAATTCCAGGCTCTGTGTCTTCTTACAAGCAAGACTTCTTTTCAGGTAAACGCAGTCACTTTTCAGCTCAAAGGAAGCTACATCGTTCACGAAGCACACACGTTTCTCAATCTTAACTGAAAAGCATTGGATGTTAGAGGACCTATGGTTTGTATCAGTTTCAGAAGCAGAGTTGAACTAGATATGGTGGGTGTGTGTAGGGAACACAGTTCTTTTGTTCTGAGCACACTCACGTTTCCTGCATTATTAGAGACTCTAGAAAGCAAGAACGTGCTTCTTGCTCTAAAGCAGAGTGTGATTCATGGATGAGAACTGTGCTGTGTGTTTCCCTTCAGAAACGGAGTGAAATCTCAGGCTCTCTGCCTTCCTACAAGCAAGACTTCGTTTCAGGTAAACGCAGTCATTTTTCAGCTCAAACTAAGCTACATCGTTCCCTAAGCTCACACGTTTCTCGCTCTGAACTGAAAAGCATTGGATGTTAGAGGACCTGTGGTTTGTATCAGTTTCAGAAGCAAAGTTTAACTAGATATGGTCCATGTGTGTAGGAAACACAGTTCTTTTGTTCTGAGTACACTCACATTTCCTGCCTTAGTAAGGACTCTACAATGGAAAAGCATGCTTCTTGCTCTAAAGCACAGTGTGGTTCATGGAAGAGTACTGGGTTATTTGTTTCACTTCATAAACAGAGTGAAATGCCAGGCTCTGTGGCTTCTTACAAGCCAGACTTGGTTTCAGGTAAACGCAGTCACTTTGCAGCTAAAACGAAGCAACATCGTTCACAAACCTCACACGTTTCACACTCTTAACTGAAAAGCATTGGAGGTTAGAGGACCTGATGTTTGTATCAGTTTAAGAAGCAGAGTTGAACTAGATATGGTACGTGTGTGTAGGAAACACAGTTCTTTTGTTCTGAGCACACTCACGTTTCCCGCCTTATTAGAGAATCTAGAAAGCAAGAGCATGCTTCTTGCTCTAAAGCAGAGTGTGGTTCATGGAAGAGTACTGGGCTATTTGTTTCACTTCAGAAACAGAGTGCAATGCCAGGCTCTGTGACTTCCTACAAGCAAGACTTCGTTTCAGGTAAACGCAGTCACTTTTCACCTAAAACGAAGCAACATCGTTCAGGAAGCTCACACGTTTCTCACTGTTAACTGAAAAGCATTGGATGTTAGAGGACCTGGGGTTTGTATCAATTTCAGAAGCAGAGTTGAACTAGATACGGCCCGTGTGTGTAGGAAACTCAGTTCTTTTGTTCTGAGCACACTCACGTTTCCCACCTTATTAGAGACTCTAGAAAGCAAGGGCATGCTTCTTGCTCTAAAGCAGAGTGTGCTTCATGGAAGAGTACTGGGCTATTTGTTTCAGGTCAGAAAAAGAGTGAAATTCCAGGCTCTGTGGCTTCTTACAAGCAAGACTTCGTTTCATCTAAACGCAGTCACTTTTTAGCTAAAACGAAGCTACATCGTTCACGAAGCTCACACCTGTCTCACTCTTAACTGAAAAGCATTGAATGTTAGACGACCTGATGTTTGTATCAGTTTAAGAAGCAGAGTTGTACTAGATATGGTGCGTGTGTAGGAAACACAGTTCTTTTGTTCTGAGCACACTCACGTTTCCCACCTGATTAGAGACTCTAGAAAGCAAGAGCATGCTTCTTGCTCTAAAGCAGAGTGTGCTTCATGGATGAGAACTGTGCTGTGTGTTTCCCTTCAGAAACGGAATGAAATTCCAGGCTCTGTGTCTTCCTACAAGCAAAACTTCGTTTCAGGTAAACGCCCTCACTTTTCAGCTCAAAGGATGCTACATCATTCACGAAGCTCACACGTTTCTCACTGTTAACTTAATAGCATTGCATGTTAGAGGACCTGGGGTTTGTATCAATTTCAGAAGCAGAGTTGAACTAGATATGGTCCGTGTGTGTAGGAAACTCAGTTCTTTGTTCTGAGCACACTCACGTTTCCCGCCTTATTAGAGACTCTAGAAATGAAGAGCGTGCTTCTTACACAAAAGCAGAGTGTGGTTCATGGATGAGAACTGTGCTATGTCTTTCCCACCAGAACCGGAATGAAATGCCAGGCTCTGTGCCTTTCTACAAGCAAGACTTCTTTTCAGGTAAACACAGTCACTTTTCAGCTCAAAGGAAGCTACATCGTTCACGAAGCTCACACGTTTCTCACTCCTAACTGAAAAGCAGTGGATGTTAGAGGACCTAAGGTTTGAATCAGTTTCAGAAGCAGAGTTGAACTAGATATGGAGCGTGTGTGTAGGAAACACAGTTCTTTTTTTCTGAGCACACTCACGTTTCCTGCATTATTAGAGACTCTAGAAAGAAAGAGTGTGCTTCTTGCTCTAAAGCAGAATGTGGTTCATGGATGAGAACTGTGCTGTGTGTTTCCCTTTAGAAACGGAGTGAAATCTCAGGCTCCTTGTCTTCCTACATGCAAGACTTCGTTTCAGGTAAACACAGTCATTTTTCAGCTCAAACTAAGCTACATCGTTCCCTAAGCTCACACGTTTCTCGCTCTGAACTGAAAAGCATTGGATGTTAGAGGACCGGTGGTTTGTATCAGTTTCAGAAGCAAAGTTTAATTAGATATGCTCCATGTGTGTAGGAAACACAGTTCTTTTGTTCTGAGTACATTCACATTTCCCGCCTTAGTAGAGACTCTAGAATGCAAAAGCATGCTTCTTGCTCTAAAGCAGAGTGTGGTTCATGGAAGAGTACTGGGCTATTTGTTTCACTTCAGAAACAGAGTGAAATGCCAGGCTCTGTGGCTTCTTACAAGCCAGACTTCGTTTCAGGTAAACGCAGTCACTTTGCAGCTAAATCGAAGCAACATCGTTCACGAAGCTCACACGTTTCACACTCTTAACTGAAAAGCATTGGATGTTAGAGGACCTACGGTTTGTATCAGTGTCAGAAGCAGAGTTGAAGTAGATATGGTGCGTTTGTGTAGGAAACACAGTTCTTTTTTTCTGAGCACAATCACGTTTCCTGCATTATTAGAGACTCTAGAAAGAAAGAGCGTGCTTCTTGCTCCGAAGCAGAGTGTGGTTCATGGATGAGAACTGTGCTGTGTGTTTCCCTTCAGAAACGGAGTGAAATCTCAGGCTCTGTGTCTTCCTACAAGCAAGACTTCATTTCAGGTAAACGCAGTCATTTTTCAGCTAAAACGAAGCAACATCGTTCACGAAGCTCACATGTTTCTCACTCTTAACTGAAAAGCATTGGAGGTTAGAGGACCTGGTGTTTGTATCAGTTTAAGAAGCAGAGTTGAACTAGATATAGTACGTGTTTGTAGGAAACACAGTTCTTTTGTTCTGAGCCCACTCACGTTTCCCACCCTATTAGAGACTATAGAAAGCAAGAGCATGCTTCTTGCTCTAAAGCATAGTGTGCTTCATTGATGAGAACTGTGCTGTGTGTTTCCCTTCAGAAATGGAATGAAATGCCAGGATCTGTGTCTTCCTACATGCAAGAATTCGTTTCAGATAAACGCCCTAACTTTTCAGCTCAAACGATGCAACATCGTTCACGAAGCTCACATGTTTCTCACTCTTAACAGAAAAGCATTGGATGTTAGAGGACATATGGTTTGTATCAGTTTCAGAAGCAGAGTTGAAGTAGATATGGTGCGTGTGTGTAGGAAACACAGTTCTTTTGTTCTAAGCACACTCTCGTTTCCTGCCTTATTGGATAATCTAGAAAGCAAGAGCATGCTTCTTGCTCTAAAGCAGAGTGTGCTTCATGGAAGAGTACTGGGCTATTTGTTTCAGTTCAGAAACAGAGTGAAATGCCAGGCTCTGTGGCTTCTTACAAGCAAGACTTCGTTTCATCTAAAGGCAGTCACTTTTTAGCTAAAACGAAGCAACATCGTTCACGAAGCTCACACGTGTTTCACTCTTAACTGAAAAGCATTGGATGTTAGAGGACCTGATGTTTGTATCAGTTTAAGAAGCAGAGTTGTACTAGATATGGTGCTTGTGTAGGAAACACAGTTCTTTTGTTCTGAGCACACTCACGTTTCCCATCTTATTAGAGACTCTAGAAAGTAAGAGCACTCACATTTCCTGCCTTAGTAGAGACTCTAGAATGCAAAAGCATGCTTCTTGCTCTAAAGCAGATTGTTGTTCTTGGAAGAGTACTGGGCTATTTGTTTCACTTCAGAAACAGAGAGAAATGCCAGGCTCTGTGGCTTCTTACAAGCCAGACTTCGTTTCAGGTAAACGCAGTCACTTTTCAACTAAAACGAAGCAACATTGTTCACGAAGCTCACATGTTTCTCACTCTTAACTGAAAAGCATTGGAGGTTAGAGGACCTGGTGTTTGTACCAGTTTAAGAAGCAGAGTTGAACTTGATATGGTACGTGTGTGTAGGAAACACAGTTCTTTTGTTCTGAGACCACTCACGTTTCCCACCTTATTAGAGACTGTAGAAACCAAGAGCATGCTTCTTGCTCTAAAGCAGAGTGTGCTTCATGGATGAGAACTGTGCTGTGTGTTTCCCTTCAGATCCAGAATGAAATGCCAGGCTCTGTGTCTTCCTACAAGCAAGACTTCGTTTCAGGTAAACGCCCTCACTTTTCAGCTCAAACGATGCTACATCGTTCACGAAGCTCACACGTTTCTCACTCTTAACTGAAAAGCATTGGATGTTAGAGGACCTGTGGTTTGTATCAGTTTCAGAAGCAAAGTTTAACTAGATATGGTCCATGTGTGTAGGAAACACAGTTCTTTTGTTCTGAGTACACTCACATTTCCCGCCTTAGTAGAGACTCTAGAATGCAAAAGCATGCTTCTTGCTCTAAAGCAGAGTGTGGTTCATGGAAGAGTACTGGGCTATTTGTTTCACTTCAGAAACAGAGTGAAATGCCAGGCTCTGTGACTTCTTACAAGCCAGACTTCGTTTCAGGTAAACGCAGTCACTTTGCAGCTAAAACGAAGCAACATCGTTCACGAAGCTCACACGTTTCTCACTCTTAACTGAAAAGCATTGGATGTTAGAGGACCTATGGTTTGTATCAGTTTCAGAAGCAGAGTTAAAGTAGATATGGTGCGTGTGTGTAGGAAACACAGTTCTTTTGTTCTGAGCACACGCTCGTTTCCTGCCTTATTGGATAATCTAGAAAGCAAGAGCATGCTTCTTGCTCTAAAGCAGAGTGTGCTTAATGGATGAGAACTGTGCTGTGTGTTTCCCTTCAGAAACGGAATGAAATGCCAGGCTCTGTGTCTTCCTACAAGCAAGACTTCGTTTCAGGTAAACGCCCTCACTTTTCAGCTCAAACGATGCTACATCGTTCACGAAGCTCACACGTTTCTCGCTCTGAACTGAAAAGCATTGGATGTTAGAGGGCCTATGGTTTGTATCAATTTTCAGAAGCAGAGTTGAACTAGATATGGTACGTGTGTGTAGGAAACACAGTTCTTTTTTTCTGAGCACACTCACGTTTCCTGCATTATTAGAGATTCTAGAAAGCAAGAGCGTGCTTCTTGCTCTAAAGCAGAGTGTGGTTCATGGATGAGAACTGTGCTGTGTGTTTCCCTTCAGAAACGGAGTGAAATCTCAGGCTCTGTGTCTTCCTACAAGCAAGACTTCATTTCAGGTAAACGCAGTCTTTTTTCAGCTCAAACTAAGCTACATCGTTCGCTAAGCTCACACGTTTCTTGCTCTGAACTGAAAAGCATTGGATGTTAGAGGACCTGTGGTTTGTATCAGTTTCAGAAGCAAAGTTTAACTAGATATGGTCCATGTGTGTAGGAAACACAGTTCTTTTGTTCTGAGTACACTCACATTTCCCTCCTTAGTAGAGACTCTAGAATGCAAAAGCATGCTTCTTGCTCTAAAGCAGAGTGTGGTTCATGGAAGAGTACTGGGCTATTTGTTTCACTTCAGAAACAGAGTGAAATGCCAGGCTCTGTGGCTTCTTACAAGCCAGACTTCGTTTCAGGTAAACGCAGTCACTTTGCAGCTAAAACGAAGCAACATCGTTCACGAAGCTCACACGTTTCTCACTCTTAATTGAAAAGCATTGGAGGTTAGAGGACCTGATGTTTGTATCAGTTTAAGAAGCAGAGTTGAACTAGATATGGTACATGTGTGTAGGAAACACAGTTCATTTGTTCTGAGCACACTCACGTTTCCCGCCTTATTAGAGAATCTAGAAAGCAAGAGCATGCTTCTTGCTCTAAAGCAGAGTGTGGTTCATGGAAGAGTACTGGGCTATTTGTTTCACTTCAGAAACAGAGTGCAATGCCAGGCTCTGTGACTTCCTACAAGCAAGACTTCGTTTCAGGTAAACGCAGTCACTTTTCAGCTAAAACGAAGCAACATCGTTCAGGAAGCTCACACGTTTCTCACTGTTAATTGAAAAGCATTGGATGTTAGAGGACCTGGGGTTTCTATCAATTTCAGAAGCAGAGTTGAACTAGATATGGTCCGTGTGTGTAGGAAACTCAGTTCTTTTGTTCTGAGCACACTCACGTTTCCCACCTTATTAGAGACTCTAGAAAGCAAGAGCATGCTTCTTGCTCTAAAGCAGAGTGTGGTTCATGGATGAGAACTGTGCTGTGTGTTTCCCTTCAGAAACGGAATGAAATTCCAGGCTCTGTGTCTTCCTACAAGCAAGACTTCGTTTCAGGTAAACGCCCTCACTTTTCAGCTCAAACGATGCTACATCATTCACGAAGCTCACACGTTTCTCACTCTTAACTGAAAAGCATTGGATGTTAGAGGACCTACGGTTTGTATCAGTTTCAGAAGCAGAGTTGAACTAGATATGGTGCGTGTGTGTAGGAAACACAGTTCTTTTTTTCTGAGCACACTCACGTTTCCTGCCTTATTAGAGACTTTAGAAAGCAAGAGCATGCTTCTTGCTCTAAAGCAGAGTGTGGTTCATGGAAGAGTACTGGGCGATTTGTTTCACTTCAGAAACAGAGTGAAATGCCAGGCTCTGTGACTTCCTACAAGCAAGACTTCGTTTCAGGTAAACGCAGTCACTTTTCAGCTAAAACGAAGCAACATCGTTCAGGAAGCTCACACGTTTCTCACTGTTAACTGAATAGCATTGCATGTTAGAGGACCTGGGGTTTGTATCAGTTTCAGAAGCAGAGTTGAACTAGATATGGTCCGTGTGTGTAGGAAACTCAGTTCTTTTGTTCTGAGCACACTCACGTTTCCCGCCTTATTAGAGACTCTAGAAAGTAAGAGCGTGCTTCTTACACTAAAGCAGAGTGTGGTTCATGGATGAGAACTGTGCTATGTCTTTCCCTCCAGAACCGGAATGAAATGCCAGGCTCTGTGCCTTCCTACAAGCAAGACTTCGTTTCAGGTAAACGCAGTCATTTTTCAGCTCAAACGAAGCTACATCGTTCACGAAGCTCACACGTTTCTCGCTCTGAACTGAAAAGCATTGGATGTTAGAGGACCTGTGGTTTCTATCAGTTTCAGAAGCAAAGTTTAACTAGATATGGTCCATGTGTGTAGGAAACACAGTTCTTTTGTTCAGAGTACACTCACATTTCCCGCCCTAGTATAGACTCTAGAATGCAAAAGCATGCTTCTTGCTCTAAAGCAGAGTGTGGTTCATGGAAGAGTACTGGGCTATGTGTTTCACTTCAGAAACAGAGTGAAATGCCAGGCTCTGTGGCTTCTTACAAGCCAGACTTCGTTTCATGTAAACGCAGTCACTTTAAAGCTAAAACGAAGCAACATCGTTCACGAAGCTCACACGTTTCTCACTCTTAACTGAAAAGCATTGGAGGTTAGAGGACCTGATGTTTGTATCAGTTTAAGAAGCAGAGTTGAACTAGATATGGTACGTGTGTGTAGGAAACACAGTTCTTTTGTTCTGAGCACACTCATGTTTCCTGCCTTATTAGAGAATCTAGAAAGCAAGAGCATGCTTCTTGCTCTAAAGCAGAGTGCGGTTCATGGAAGAGTACTGGGCTATTTGTTTCACTTCAGAAACAGAGTGTAATGCCAGGCTCTGTGGCTTCTTACAAGCCAGACTTGGTTTCAGGTAAACGCAGTCACTTTTCAGCTAAAACGAAGCAACATCGTTCAGGAAGCTCACAAGTTCTCACTCTTAACTGAAAAGCATTGGAGGTTAGAGGACCTGATGTTTGTATCAGTTTAAGAAGCAGAGTTGAACTAGATATGGTACGTGTGTGTAGGAAACACAGTTCTTTTGTTCTGAGCACACTCATGTTTCCTGCCTTATTAGAGAATCTAGAAAGCAAGAGCATGCTTCTTGCTCTAAAGCAGAGTGCGGTTCATGGAAGAGTACTGGGCTATTTGTTTCACTTCAGAAACAGAGTGTAATGCCAGGCTCTGTGGCTTCTTACAAGCCAGACTTGGTTTCAGGTAAACGCAGTCACTTTTCAGCTAAAACGAAGCAACATCGTTCAGGAAGCTCACAAGTTCTCACTCTTAACTGAAAAGCATTGGTAGTTAGAGGACCTGATGTTTGTATCAGTTTAAGAAGCAGAGTTGAACTAGATATGGCCCGTGTGTGTAGGAAACTCAGTTCTTTTGTTCTGAGCACACTCACGATTCCCGCCTTATTAGAGAATCTAGAAAGTAAGAGCGTGCTTCTTACACTAAAGCAGAGTGTGGTTCATGGATGAGAACTGTGCTTTGTCTTTCCCTTCAGAACCGGAATGAAATGCCAGGCTCTGTGCCTTCCTACAAGCAAGACTTCTTTTCAGGTAAACGCAGTCACTTTTCAGCTCAAAGGAAGCTACATTGTTCACGAAGCTCACACGTTTCTCACTCTTAACTGAAAAGCATTGGATGTTAGAGGACCTATGGTTTGTATCAGTTTCAGAAGCAGAGTTGAACTAGATATGGTGCGTGTGTGTAGGAAACACAGTTCTTTTTTTCTGAGCACACTCACGTTTCCCGCCTTATTAGAGACTCTAGAAAGCAAGAGCGTGCTTCTTGCTCTAAAGCAGAGTGTGGTTCATGGATGAGAACTGTGCTGTGTGTTTCCCTTCAGAAACGGAGTGAAATCTCAGGCTCTGTGTCTTCCTACAAGCAAGACTTCGTTTCAGGTAAACGCAGTCATTTTTCAGCTCAAACTAAGCTACATCGTTCCCTAAGCTCACACGTTTCTCGCTCTGAACTGAAAAGCATTGGATGTTAGAGGACCTGTGGTTTGTATCAGTTTCAGAAGCAAAGTTTAACTAGGTATCGTCCATGTGTGTAGGAAACACATTTCTTTTGTTCTGAGTACACTCACATTTCCCGCCTTAGTAAGGACTCTACAATGCAAAAGCATGCTTCTTGCTCTAAAGCAGAGTGTGGTTCATGGAAGAGTACTGGGCTATTTGTTTCACTTCAGAAACAGAGTGAAATGCCAGGCTCTGTGGCTTCTTACAAGCAAGACTTCGTTTCAGGTAAACGCAGTCACTTTGCAGCTAAAACGAAGCAACATCGTTCACAAACCTCACACGTTTCTCACTCTTAACTGAAAAGCATTGGAGGTTAGAGGACCTGATGTTTGTATCAGTTTAAGAAGCAGAGTTGAACTAGATATGGTACGTGTGTGTAGGAAACACAGTTCATTTGTTCTGAGCACACTCACGTTTCCCGCCTTATTAGAGAATCTAGAAAGCAAGAGCATGCTTCTTGCTCTAAAGCAGAGTGTGGTTCATGGAAGAGTACTGGGCTATTTGTTTCACTTCAGAAACAGAGTGCAATGCCAGGCTCTGTGACTTCCTACAAGCAAGACTTCGTTTCAGGTAAACGCAGTCACTTTTCAGCTGAAACAAAGCAACATCGTTCAGGAAGCTCAAACGTTTCTCACTGTTAACTGAAAAGCATTGGATGTTAGAGGACCTGGGGTTTGTATCAATTTCAGAAGCAGAGTTGAACTAGATATGGTGCGTGTGTGTAGGAAACTCAGTTCTTTTGTTCTGAGCACACTCACGTTTCCCACCTTATTAGAGACTCTAGAAAGTAAGAGCGTGCTTCTTACACTAAAGCAGAGTGTGGTTCATGGATGAGAACTGTGCTATGTCTTTCCCTCCAGAACCGGAATGAAATGCCAGGCTCTGTGCCTTCCTACAAGCAAGACTTCTTTTCAGGTAAACGCAGTCACTTTTCAGCTCAAAGGAAGCTACATTGTTCACGAAGCTCACACGTTTCTCACTCTTAACTGAAAAGCATTGGATGTTAGAGGACCTATGGTTTGTATCAGTTTCAGAAGCAGAGTTGAACTAGATATGGTGCGTGTGTGTAGGAAACACAGTTCTTTTTTTCTGAGCACACTCACGTTTCCCGCCTTATTAGAGACTCTAGAAAGCAAGAGCGTGCTTCTTGCTCTAAAGCAGAGTGTGGTTCATGGATGAGAACTGTGCTGTGTGTTTCCCTTCAGAAACGGAGTGAAATCTCAGGCTCTGTGTCTTCCTACAAGCAAGACTTCGTTTCAGGTAAACGCAGTCATTTTTCAGCTCAAACTAAGCTACATCGTTCCCTAAGCTCACACGTTTCTCGCTCTGAACTGAAAAGCATTGGATGTTAGAGGACCTGTGGTTTGTATCAGTTTCAGAAGCAAATTTTAACTAGATATGGTCCATGTTTGTAGGAAACACAGTTCTTTTGTTCTGAGTACACTCACATTTCCTGCCTTAGTAAGGACTCTACAATGCAAAAGCATGCTTCTTGCTCTAAAGCAGAGTGTGGTTCATGGAAGAGTACTGGGCTATTTGTTTCACTTCAGAAACAGAGTGAAATGCCAGGCTCTGTGGCTTCTTACAAGCAAGACTTCGTTTCAGGTAACCGCAGTCACTTTGCAGCTAAAACGAAGCAACATCGTTCACAAACCTCACACGTTTCTCACTCTTAACTGAAAAGCATTGGAGGTTAGAGGACCTGATGTTTGTATCAGTTTAAGAAGCAGAGTTGAACTAGATATGGTACGTGTGTGTAGGAAACACAGTTCATTTGTTCTGAGCACACTCACGTTTCCCGCCTTATTAGAGAATCTAGAAAGCAAGAGCATGCTTCTTGCTCTAAAGCAGAGGGTGGTTCATGGAAGAGTACTGGGCTATTTGTTTCACTTCAGAAACAGAGTGCAATGCCAGGCTCTGTGACTTCCTACAAGCAAGACTTCGTTTCAGGTAAACGCAGTCACTTTTCAGCTGAAACGAAGCAACATCGTTCAGGAAGCTCACACGTTTCTCACTGTTAACTGAAAAGCATTGGATGTTAGAGGACCTGGGGTTTGTATCAATTTCAGAAGCAGAGTTGAACTAGATATGGTCCGTGTGTGTAGGAAACTCAGTTCTTTTGTTCTGAGCACACTCACGTTTCCCACATTATTAGAGACTCTAGAAAGCAAGAGCATGCTTCTTGCTCTAAAGCAGAGTGTGGTTCATGGATGAGAACTGTGCTGTGTGTTTCCCTTCAGAAACGGAATGAAATTCCAGGCTCTGTGTCTTCCTACAAGCGAGACTTCGTTTCAGGTAAACGCCCTCACTTTTCAGCTCAAACGATGCTACATCATTCACGAAGCTCACACGTTTCTCACTCTTAACTGAAAAGCATTGGATGTTAGAGGACCTACGGTTTGTATCAGTTTCAGAAGCAGAGTTGAACTAGATATGGTGCGTGTGTGTAGGAAACTCAGTTCTTTTGTTCTGAGCACACTCACGTTTCCCGCCTTATTAGAGACTCTAGAAAGTAAGAGCGTGCTTCTTACACTAAAGCAGAGTGTGGTTCATGGATGAGAACTGTGCTATGTCTTTCCCTCCAGAACCGGAATGAAATGCCAGGCTCTGTGCCTTCCTACAAGCAAGACTACTTTTCAGGTAAACGCAGTCACTTTTCAGCTCAAACGAAGCTACATCGTTCACGAAGCTCACACGTTTCTCACTCTTAACTGAAAGCATTGGATGTTAGAGGACCTATGGTTTGTATCAGTTTCAGAAGCAGAGTTGAACTAGATATGGTGCGTGTGTGTAGGAAACACAGTTCTTTTTTTCTGAGCACACTCACGTTTCTTGCATTATTAGAGACTCTAGAAAGCAAGAACGTGCTTCTTGCTCTAAAGCAGAGTGTGGTTCATGGATGAGAACTGTGCTGTGTGTTTCCCTTCAGAAACGGAGTGAAATCTCAGGCTCTGTGTCTTCCTACAAGCAAGACTTCGTTTCAGGTAAACGCAGTCATTTTTCAGCTCAAATTAAGCTACATCGTTCCCTAAGCTCACACGATTCTCGCTGTGAACTGAAAGCATTGTATGTTAGAGGACCTGTGGTTTGTATCAGTTTCAGAAGCCAAGTTTAACTAGATATGGTCCATGTGTGTAGGAAACACAGTTCTTTTGTTCAGAGTACACTCACATTTCCCGCCCTAGTAGAGACTCTAGAATGCAAAAGCATGCTTCTTGCTCTAAAGCATAGTGTGGTTCATGGAAGAGTACTGGGCTATTTGTTTCACTTCAGAAACAGAGTGAAATGCCAGGCTCTGTGGCTTCTTACAAGCCAGACTTCGTTTCATGTAAACGCAGTCACTTTGCAGCTAAAACGAAGCAACATCGTTCACGAAGCTCACACGTTTCTCACTCTTAACTGAAAATCATTGGAGGTTAGAGGACCTGATGTTTGTATCAGTTTAAGAAGCAGAGTTGAACTAGATATGGTACGTGTGTGTAGGAAACACAGTTCTTTTGTTCTGAGCACACTCATGTTTCCCGCCTTATTAGAGAATCTAGAAAGCAAGAGCATGCTTCTTGCTCTAAAGCAGAGTGCGGTTCATGGAAGAGTACTGGGCTATTTTTTTCACTTCAGAAACAGAGTGTAATGCCAGGCTCTGTGGCTTCTTACAAGCCAGACTTCGTTTCAGGTAAACGCAGTCACTTTTCAGCTAAAACGAAGCAACATCGTTCAGGAAGCTCACACGTTTCTCACTGTTAACTGAAAAGCATTGGATGTTAGAGGACCTGGGGTTTGTATCAATTTCAGAAGCAGAGTTGAACTAGATATGGTCCGTGTGTGTAGGAAACTCAGTTCTTTTGTTCTGAGCACACTCACGTTTCCCACCTTATTAGAGACTCTAGAAAGCAAGAGCATGCTTCTTGCTCTAAAGCAGAGTGTGGTTCATGGATGAGAACTGTGCTGTGTGTTTCCCTTCAGAAACGGAATGAAATTCCAGGCTCTGTGTCTTCCTACAAGCGAGACTTCGTTTCAGGTAAACGCCCTCACTTTTCAGCTCAAACGATGCTACATCATTCACGAAGCTCACACGTTTCTCACTCTTAACTGAAAAGCATTGGATGTTAGAGGACCTACGGTTTGTATCAGTGTCAGAAGCAGAGTTGAACTAGATATGGTGCGTGTGTGTAGGAAACTCAGTTCTTTTGTTCTGAGCACACTCACGTTTCCCACCTTATTAGAGACTCTAGAAAGGAAGAGCATGCTTCTTGCTCTAAAGCAGAGTGTGGTTCATGGATGAGAACTGTGCTATGTCTTTCCCTCCAGAACCGGAATGAAATGCCAGGCTCTGTGCCTTCCTACAAGCAAGACTACTTTTCAGGTAAACGCAGTCACTTTTCAGCTCAAACGAAGCTACATCATTCACGAAGCTCACACGTTTCTCACTCTTAACTGAAAAGCATTGGTTGTTAGAGGACCTATGGTTTGTATCAGTTTCAGAAGCAGAGTTGAACTAGATATGGTGCGTGTGTGTAGGAAACACAGTTCTTTTGTTCTGAGCACACTCACGTTTCCCGCCTTATTAGAGACTCTAGAAAGTAAGAGCGTCCTTCTTACACTAAAGCAGAGTGTGGTTCATGGATGAGAACTGTGCTATGTCTTTCCCTCCAGAACCGGAATGAAATGCCAGGCTCTGTGCCTTCCTACAAGCAAGACTACTTTTCAGGTAAACGCAGTCACTTTTCAGCTCAAACGAAGCTACATCGTTCACGAAGCTCACACGTTTCTCACTCTTAACTGAAAGCATTGGATGTTAGAGGACCTATGGTTTGTATCAGTTTCAGAAGCAGAGTTGAACTAGATATGGTGCGTGTGTGTAGGAAACACAGTTCTTTTTTTCTGAGCACACTCACGTTTCTTGCATTATTAGAGACTCTAGAAAGCAAGAACGTGCTTCTTGCTCTAAAGCAGAGTGTGGTTCATGGATGAGAACTGTGCTGTGTGTTTCCCTTCAGAAACGGAGTGAAATCTCAGGCTCTGTGTCTTCCTACAAGCAAGACTTCGTTTCAGGTAAACGCAGTCATTTTTCAGCTCAAATTAAGCTACATCGTTCCCTAAGCTCACACGATTCTCGCTCTGAACTGAAAGCATTGTATGTTAGAGGACCTGTGGTTTGTATCAGTTTCAGAAGCCAAGTTTAACTAGATATGGTCCATGTGTGTAGGAAACACAGTTCTTTTGTTCAGAGTACACTCACATTTCCCGCCCTAGTAGAGACTCTAGAATGCAAAAGCATGCTTCTTGCTCTAAAGCATAGTGTGGTTCATGGAAGAGTACTGGGCTATTTGTTTCACTTCAGAAACAGAGTGAAATGCCAGGCTCTGTGGCTTCTTACAAGCCAGACTTCGTTTCATGTAAACGCAGTCACTTTGCAGCTAAAACGAAGCAACATCGTTCACGAAGCTCACACGTTTCTCACTCTTAACTGAAAATCATTGGAGGTTAGAGGACCTGATGTTTGTATCAGTTTAAGAAGCAGAGTTGAACTAGATATGGTACGTGTGTGTAGGAAACACAGTTCTTTTGTTCTGAGCACACTCATGTTTCCCGCCTTATTAGAGAATCTAGAAAGCAAGAGCATGCTTCTTGCTCTAAAGCAGAGTGCGGTTCATGGAAGAGTACTGGGCTATTTTTTTCACTTCAGAAACAGAGTGTAATGCCAGGCTCTGTGGCTTCTTACAAGCCAGACTTCGTTTCAGGTAAACGCAGTCACTTTTCAGCTAAAACGAAGCAACATCGTTCAGGAAGCTCACACGTTTCTCACTGTTAACTGAAAAGCATTGGATGTTAGAGGACCTGGGGTTTGTATCAATTTCAGAAGCAGAGTTGAACTAGATATGGTCCGTGTGTGTAGGAAACTCAGTTCTTTTGTTCTGAGCACACTCACGTTTCCCACCTTATTAGAGACTCTAGAAAGCAAGAGCATGCTTCTTGCTCTAAAGCAGAGTGTGGTTCATGGATGAGAACTGTGCTGTGTGTTTCCCTTCAGAAACGGAATGAAATTCCAGGCTCTGTGTCTTCCTACAAGCGAGACTTCGTTTCAGGTAAACGCCCTCACTTTTCAGCTCAAATGATGCTACATCATTCACGAAGCTCACACGTTTCTCACTCTTAACTGAAAAGCATTGGATGTTAGAGGACCTACGGTTTGTATCAGTTTCAGAAGCAGAGTTGAACTAGATATGGTGCGTGTGTGTAGGAAACTCAGTTCTTTTGTTCTGAGCACACTCACGTTTCCCACCTTATTAGAGACTCTAGAAAGGAAGAGCATGCTTCTTGCTCTAAAGCAGAGTGTGGTTCATGGATGAGAACTGTGCTATGTCTTTCCCTCCAGAACCGGAATGAAATGCCAGGCTCTGTGCCTTCCTACAAGCAAGACTACTTTTCAGGTAAACGCAGTCACTTTTCAGCTCAAACGAAGCTACATCATTCACGAAGCTCACACGTTTCTCACTCTTAACTGAAAAGCATTGGTTGTTAGAGGACCTATGGTTTGTATCAGTTTCACAAGCAGAGTTGAACTAGATATGGTGCGTGTGTGTAGGAAACACAGTTCTTTTGTTCTGAGCACACTCATGTTTCCTGCATTATTAGAGACTCTAGAAAGCAAGAGCGTGCTTCTTGCTCTAAAGCAGAGTGTGGTTCATGGATGAGAACTGTGCTGTGTGTTTCCCTTCAGAAACGGAGTGAAATCTCAGGCTCTGTGGCTTCTTACAAGCCAGACTTCGTTTCATGTAAACGCAGTCACTTTTCAGCTAAAACGAAGCAACATCGTTCAGGAAGCTCACAAGTTTCTCACTCTTAAATGAAAAGCATTGGTAGTTAGAGGAACTGATGTTTGTATCAGTTTAAGAAGCAGAGTTGAACTAGATATGGCCCGTGTGTGTAGGAAACTCAGTTCTTTTGTTCTGAGCACACTCACGTTTCCCGCCTTATTAGAGAATCTAGAAAGCAAGAGCATGCTTCTTGCTCTAAAGCAGAGTGTGGTTCATGGAAGAGTACTGGGCTATTTGTTTCACTTCAGAAACAGAGTGCAATGCCAGGCTCTGTGACTTCCTACAAGCAAGACTTCGTTTCAGGTAAACGCAGTCACTTTTCAGCCAAAACGAAGAAACATCGTTCAGGAAGCTCACACGTGTCTCACTGTTAACTGAAAAGCATTGGATGTGAGAGGACCTGGGGTTTGTATCAATTTCAGAAGCAGAGTTGAACTAGATATGGTCCGTGTGTGTAGGAAACACAGTTCTTTTGTTCTGAGCACACTCAGTTTCCCACCTTATTAGAGACTCTAGAAAGCAAGAGCATGCTTCTTGCTCTAAAGCAGAGTGTGGTTCATGGATGAGAACTGTGCTATGTCTTTCCCTCCAGAACCGGAATGAAACGCCAGGCTCTGTGCCTTCCTACAAGCAAGACTTCGTTTCAGGTAAACGCAGTCATTTTTCAGCTCAAACTAAGCTACATCGTTCCCTAAGCTCACACGTTTCTCGCTCTGAACTGAAAAGCATTGGATGTTAGAGGACCTGTGGTTTGTATCAGTTTCAGAAGCAAAGTTTAACTAGATATGGTCCATGTTTGTAGGAAACACAGTTCTTTTGTTCTGAGTACACTCACATTTCCTGCCTTAGTAAGGACTCTACAATGAAAAAGCATGCTTCTTGCTCTACAGTAGAGTGTGGTTCATGGAAGAGTACTGGGCTATTTGTTTCACTTCAGAAACAGAGTGAAATGCCAGGCTCTGTGGCTTCTTACAAGCCAGAATTCGTTTGAGGTAAACGCAGTCACTTTGCAGCTAAAACGAAGCAACATCGTTCACAAACCTCACACGTTTCTCACTCTTAACTGAAAAGCATTGGAGGTTAGAGGACCTGATGTTTGTATCAGTTTAAGAAGCAGAGTTGAACTAGATATGGTACATGTGTGTAGGAAACACAGTTCATTTGTTCTGAGCACACTCACGTTTCCCGCCTTATTAGAGAATCTAGAAAGCAAGAGCATGTTTCTTGCTCTAAAGCAGAGTGTGGTTCATGGATGACAACTGTGCTGTGTGTTTCCCTTCAGAAACGGAATGAAATTCCAGGCTCTGTGTCTTCCTACAAGCGAGACTTCGTTTCAGGTAAACGCCCTCACTTTTCAGCTCAAACGATGCTACATCATTCACGAAGCTCACACGTTTCTCACTCTTAAATGAAAAGCATTGGTAGTTAGAGGAACTGATGTTTGTATCAGTTTAAGAAGCAGAGTTGAACTAGATATGGCCCGTGTGTGTAGGAAACTCAGTTCTTTTGTTCTGAGCACACTCACGATTCCCGCCTTATTAGAGAATCTAGAAAGTAAGAGCGTGCTTCTTACACTAAAGCAGAGTGTGGTTCATGGATGAGAACTGTGCTTTGTCTTTCCCTTCAGAACCGGAATGAAATACCAGGCTCTGTGCCTTCCTACAAGCAAGACTTCTTTTCAGGTAAACGCAGTCACTTTTCAGCTCAAAGGAAGCTACATTGTTCACGAAGCTCACACGTTTCTCACTCTTAACTGAAAAGCATTGGATGTTAGAGGACCTATGGTTTGTATCAGTTTCAGAAGCAGAGTTGAACTAGATATGGTGCGTGTGTGTAGGAAACACAGTTCTTTTTTTCTGAGCACACTCACGTTTCCTGCATTATTAGAGACTCTAGAAAGCAAAAGCATGCTTCTTGCTCTAAAGCATAGTGTGGTTCATGGAAGAGTACTGGGCTATATGTTTCACTTCAGAAACAGAATGAAATGCCAGGCTCTGTGGCTTCTTACAAGCCAGACTTCGTTTCAGGTAAACGCAGTCACTTTTCAGCTAAAACGAAGCAACATCGTTCACGAAGCTCACATGTTTCTCACTCTTAACTGAAAAGCATTGGAGGTTAGAGGACCTGGTGTTTGTATCAGTTTAAGAAGCAGAGTTGAACTAGATATGGTACGTGTGTGTAGGAAACACAGTTCAATTGTTCTGAGCACACTCACGTTTCCCGCCTTATTAGAGAATCTAGAAAGCAAGAGCATGCTTCTTGCTCTAAAGCAGAGTGTGGTTCATGGAAGAGTACTGGGCTATTTGTTCCACTTCAGAAACAGAGTGCAATGCCAGGCTCTGTGACTTCCTACAAGCAAGACTTCGTTTCAGGTAAACGCAGTCACTTTTCAGCCAAAACGAAGCAACATCGTTCAGGAAGCTCACACGGGTCTCACTGTTAACTGAAAAGCATTGGATGTGAGAGGACCTGGGGTTTGTATCAATTTCAGAAGCAGAGTTGAACTAGATATGGTCCGTGTGTGTAGGAAACACAGTTCTTTTGTTCTGAGCACACTCAGTTTCCCACCTTATTAGAGACTCTAGAAAGCAAGAGCATGCTTCTTGTTCTAAAGCAGAGTGTGGTTCATGGATGAGAACTGTGCTATGTCTTTCCCTCCAGAAGCGGAATGAAACGCCAAGCTCTGTGCCTTCCTACAAGCAAGACTTCGTTTCAGGTAAACGCAGTCATTTTTCAGCTCAAACTAAGCTACATCGTTCCCTAAGCTCACACGTTTCTCGCTCTGAACTGAAAAGCATTGGATGTTAGAGGACCTGTGGTTTGTATCAGTTTCAGCAGCAAAGTTTAACTAGATATGGTCCATGTGTGTAGGAAACACAGTTCTTTTGTTCTGAGTACACTCACATTTCCTGCCTTAGTAAGGACTCTACAATGCAAAAGCATGCTTCTTGCTCTACAGTAGAGTGTGGTTCATGGAAGAGTACTGGGCTATTTGTTTCACTTCAGAAACAGAGTGAAATGCCAGGCTCTGTGGCTTCTTTCAAGCCAGAATTCGTTTCAGGTAAACGCAATCACTTTGCAGCTAAAATGAAGCAACATCGTTCACAAACCTCACACGTTTCTAACTCTTAACTGAAAAGCATTGGAGGTTAGAGGACCTGATGTTTGTATCAGTTTAAGAAGCAGAGTTGAACTAGATATGGTACATGTGTGTAGGAAACACAGTTCATTTGTTCTGAGCACACTCACGTTTCCCGCCTTATTAGAGAATCTAGAAAGCAAGAGCATGCTTCTTGCTCTAAAGCAGAGTGTGGTTCATGGATGACAACTGTGCTGTGTGTTTCCCTTCAGAACCGGAATGAAATGCCAGGCTCTTTGTCTTCCTACAAGCGAGACTTCGTTTCAGGTAAACGCCCTCACTTTTCAGCTCAAACGATGCTACATCATTCACGAAGCTCACACGTTTCTCACTCTTAACTGAAAAGCATTGGATGTTAGAGGACCTATGGTTTGTATCAGTTTCAGAAGCAGAGTTGAACTAGATATGGTGCGTGTGTGTAGGAAACACAGTTCTTTTTTTCTGAGCACACTCACGTTTCCTGCATTATTAGAGACTCTAGAAAGCAAGAGCGTGCTTCTTGCTCTAAAGCAGAGTGTGGTTCATGGATGAGAACTGTGCTGTGTATTTCCCTTCAGAAACGGGGTGAAATCTCAGGCTCTGTGTCTTCCTACAAGCAAGACTTCGTTTCAGGTAAACGCAGTCATTTTTCAGCTCAAATTAAGCTACATCGTTCCCTAAGCTCACACGTTTCTCGCTCTGAACTGAAAGCATTGGATGTTAGAGGACCTGTGGTTTGTATCAGTTTCAGAAGCAAAGTTTAACTAGATATGGTCCATGTGTGTAGGAAACACAGTTCTTTTGTTCTGAGTACACTCACATTTCCCGCCCTAGTAGAGACTCTAGAATGCAAAAGCATGCTTCTTGCTCTAAAGCAGAGTGTGGTTCATGGAAGAGTACTGGGCTATTTGTTTCACTTCATAAACAGAGTGAAATGCCAGGCTCTGTGGCTTCTTACAAGCCAGACTTCGTTTCAGGTAAACGCAGTCACTTTGCAGCTAAAACGAAGCAACATCGTTCACGAAGCTCACACGTTTCTCACTCTTAACTGAAAAGCATTGGAGGTTAGAGGACCTGATGTTTGTATCAGTTTAAGAAGCAGAGTTGAACTAGATATGGTACGTGTGTGTAGGAAACACAGTTCTTTTGTTCTGAGCACACTCATATTTCCCACCTTATTAGAGAATCTAGAAAGCAAGAGCATGCTTCTTGCTCTAAAGCAGAGTGTGGTTCATGGAAGAGTACTGGGCTATTTGTTTCACTTCAGAAACAGAGTGAAATGCCAGGCTCTGTGGCTTCTTACAAGCCAGACTTCGTTTCAGGTAAACGCAGACACTTTTCAGCTAAAACGAAGCAACATCGTTCAGGAAGCTCACAAGTTTCTCACTCTTAAATGAAAAGCATTGGTAGTTAGAGGAACTGATGTTTGTATCAGTTTAAGAAGCAGAGTTGAACTAGATATGGCCAGTGTGTGTAGGAAACTCAGTTCTTTTGTTCTGAGCACACTCACGTTTCCCGCCTTATTAGAGACTCTAGAAAGTAAGAGCGTGCTTCTTACACTAAAGCAGAGTGTGGTTCATGGATGAGAACTGTGTTATGTCTTTCCCTTTCAGAAACGGAGTGAAATTCCAGGCTCTGTGTCTTCTTACAAGCAAGACTTCTTTTCAGGTAAACGCAGTCACTTTTCAGCTCAAAGGAAGCTACATCGTTCACGAAGCTCACACGTTTCTCACTCTTAACTGAAAAGCATTGGATGTTAGAGGACCTATGGTTTGTATCAGTTTAAGAAGCAGAGTTGTACTAGATATGGTGCGCGTGTAGGACACAGTTCTTTTGTTCTGAGCACACTCATGTTTCCTGCCTTATTAGAGACTCTAGAAAGCAAGAGCGTGCTTCTTGATCTAAAGCAGAGTGAGGTTCATGGATGAGAACTGTGCTGTGTGTTTCCCTTCAGAAACGGAATGAAATCCCAGGCTCTTTGTCTTCCTACAAGCAAGACTTCGTTTCAGGTAAACATAGTCACTTTTCAGCTCAAACTAAGCTACATCGTTCACGAAGCTCACACGTTTCTCACTCTTAACTGAAAAGCAGTGCATGTTAGAGGACCTATGGTTTGTATCAGTTTCAGAAGCAGAGTTGAACTAGATATGGTGCGTGTGTGTAGGAAACACAGTTCTTTTAATCTGAGCACACTCACGTTTCCTGCATTATTAGAGACTCTAGAAAGCAAGAGCGTGCTTCTTGCTCTAAAGCAGAGTGTGGTTCATGGATGAGAACTGTGCTGTGTGTTTCCCTTCAGAAACGGAGTGAAATCTCAGGCTCTGTGTCTTCCTACAAGCAAGACTTCGTTTCAGGTAAACACAGTCATTTTTCAGCTCAAACTAAGCTACATCGTTCCCTAAGCTCACAAGTTTCTCGCTATGAACTGAAAAGCATTGGATGTTAGAGGACCTGTGGTTTGTTTCAGTTTCAGAAGCAAAGTTGAACTAGATATGGTCCATGTGTGTAGGAAACACAGTTCTTTTGTTCTGTGTACACTCACATTTCCCGCCTTAGTAGAGACTCTAGAATGCAAAAGCATGCTTCTTGCTCTAAAGCAGAGTGTGGTTCATGGAAGAGTACTGGGCTATTTGTTTCACTTCAGAAACAGAGTGAAATGCCAGGCTCTCTGGCTTCTTACAAGCCAGACTTCGTTTCAGGTAAACGCAGTCACTTTGCAGCTAAAACGAAGCAACATCGTTCACGAAGCTCACACGTTTCTCACTCTTAACTGAAAAGCATTGGTAGTTAGAGGACCTGATGTTTGTATCAGTTTAAGAAGCAGAGTTGAACTAGATATGGCCCGTGTGTGTAGGAAACTCAATTCTTTTGTTCTGAGCACACTCACGTTTCCCGCCTTATTAGAGAATCTAGAAAGTAAGAGCGTGCTTCTTACACAAAAGCAGAGTGTGTTTCTTGCATGAGAACTGTGCCGTGTCTTTCCCTTCAGAAACGGAGTGAAATTCCAGGCTCTGTGTCTTCTTACAAGCAAGACTTCTTTTCAGGTAAACGCAGTCACTTTTCAGCTCAAAGGAAGCTACATCGTTCACGAAGCTCACACGTTTCTCACTCTTAACTGCAAAGCATTGGATATTAGAGGACCTATGGTTTGTATCAGTTTCAGAAGCAGAGTTGAACTAGATATGGTGCGTGTGTGTAGGAAACACAGTTCTTTTTTTCTGAGCACACTCACGTTTCCTGCATTATTAGAGACTCAAGAAAGCAAGAGCGTGCTTCTTGCTCTAAAGCAGAGTGTGGTTCATGGATGAGAACTGTGCTGTGTGTTTCCCTTCAGAAACGGAGTGAAATCTCAGGGTCTGTGTCTTCCTACAAGCAAGACTTCGTTTCAGGTAAAAGCAGTCATTTTTCAGCTCAAACTAAGCTACATCGTTCCTTAAGCTCACAGGTTTCTCGCTCTGAACTGAAAAGCATTGGATTTTAGAGGACCTGTGGTTTGTATCAGTTTCAGAAGCAGAGTTGAAATAGATATGGTGCGTCTGTGTAGGAAACACAGTTCTTTTGTTCTGAGCACACTCTCGTTTCCTGCCTTCTTGGATAATCTAGAAAGCAAGGGCATGCTTCTTGCTCTAAAGCAGAGTGTGGTTCATGGAAGAGTATTGGGCTATTTGTTTCAGTTCGGAAACAGAGTGAAATGCCAGGATCTGTGGCTTCTTACAATCAAGACTTCGTTTCATCTAAACGCAGTCACTTTTTAGCTAAAACGAAGCAACATCGTTCACGAAGCTCACACGCTTCTCACACTTACCTGAAAAGCATTGGATGTTAGAGGACCTCATGTTTGTATCAGTTTAAGAAGCAGAGTTGTACTAGATATGGTGCGCGTGTAGGACACAGTTCTTTTGTTCTGAGCACACTCACGTTTCCTGCATTATTAGAGACTCTAGAAAGCAAGAGCGTGCTTCTTGCTCTAAAGCAGAGTGTGGTTCATGGATGAGAACTGTGCTGTGTGTTTCCCTTCAGAAACGGAGTGAAATCTCAGGCTCTGTGTCTTCCTACAAGCAAGACTTCGTTTCAGGTAAACGCAGTCATTTTTCAGCTCAAACTAAGCTACATCGTTCCCTAAGCTCACAAGTTTCTCGCTATGAACTGAAAAGCATTGGATGTTAGAGGACCTGTGGTTTGTATCAGTTTCAGAAGCAAAGTTGAACTAGATATGGTCCATGTGTGTAGGAAACACAGTTCTTTTGTTCTGAGTACACTCACATTTCCCGCCTTAGTAGAGACTCTAGAATGCAAAAGCATGCTTCTTGCTCTAAAGCAGAGTGTGGTTCATGGAAGAGTACTGGGCTATTTGTTTCACTTCAGAAACAGAGTGAAATGCCAGGCTCTGTGGCTTCTTACAAGCCAGACTTCGTTTCAGGTAAACGCAGTCACTTTGCAGCTAAAACGAAGCAACATCGTTCACGAAGCTCACACGTTTCTCACTCTTAACTGAAAAGCATTGGTAGTTAGAGGACCTGATGTTTGCATCAGTTTAAGAAGCAGAGTTGAACTAGATATGGCCCGTGTGTGTAGGAAACTCAGTTCTTTTGTTCTGAGTACACTCACGTTTCCCGCCTTATAAGAGACTCTAGAAAGTAAGAGCGTGCTTCTTACACTAAAGCAGAGTGTGTTTCATGGATGAGAACTGTGCCGTGTCTTTCCCTTCAGAAACGGAGTGAAATTCCAGGCTCTGTGTCTTCTTACAAGCAAGACTTCTTTTCAGGTAAACGCAGTCACTTTTCAGCTCAAAGGAAGCTACATCGTTCACGAAGCTCACACGTTTCTCACTCTTAACTGCAAAGCATTGGATATTAGAGGACCTATGGTTTGTATCAGTTTCAGAAGCAGAGTTGAACTAGATATGGTGCGTGTGTGTAGGAAACACAGTTCTTTTTTTCTGAGCACACTCACGTTTCCTGCATTATTAGAGACTCAAGAAAGCAAGAGCGTGCTTCTTGCTCTAAAGCAGAGTGTGGTTCATGGATGAGAACTGTGCTGTGTGTTTCCCTTCAGAAACGGAGTGAAATCTCAGGGTCTGTGTCTTCCTACAAGCAAGACTTCGTTTCAGGTAAAAGCACTCATTTTTCAGCTCAAACTAAGCTACATCATTCCTTAAGCTCACAGGTTTCTCGCTCTGAACTGAAAAGCATTGGATTTTAGAGGACCTGTGGTTTGTATCAGTTTCAGAAGCAGAGTTGAAATAGATATGGTGCGTCTGTGTAGGAAACACAGTTCTTTTGTTCTGAGCACACTCTCGTTTCTTGCCTTATTGGATAATCTAGAAAGCAAGGGCATGCTTCTTGCTCTAAAGCAGAGTGTGGTTCATGGAAGAGTATTGGGCTATTTGTTTCAGTTCGGAAACAGAGTGAAATGCCAGGATCTGTGGCTTCTTACAATCAAGACTTCGTTTCATCTAAACGCAGTCACTTTTTATCTAAAACGAAGCAACATCGTTCACGAAGCTCACACGCTTCTCACACTTACCTGAAAAGCATTGGATGTTAGAGGACTTGATGTTTGTATCAGTTTAAGAAGCAGAGTTGTACTAGATATGGTGCGCGTGTAGGACACAGTTCTTTTGTTCTGAGCACACTCATGTTTCCTGCCTTATTAGAGTCTCTAGAAAGCAAGAGCGTGCTTCTTGCTCTAAAGCAGAGTGTGGTTCATGGATGAGAACTGTGCTGTGTGTTTCCCTTCAGAAACGGAATGAAATCCCAGGCTCTGTGTCTTCCTACAAGCAAGACTTCGTTTCAGGTAAACATAGTCACTTTTCAGCTCAAACTAAGCTACATCGTTCACGAAGCTCACACGTTTCTCACTCTTAACTGAAAAGCAGTGGATGTTAGAGGACCTATGGTTTGTATCAGTTTCAGAAGCAGAGTTGAACTAGATATGGTGCGTGTGTGTAGGAAACACAGTTCTTTTGTTCTGAGTACACTCACATTTCCCGCCTTAGTAGAGACTCTAGAATGCAAAAGCATGCTTCTTGCTCTAAAGCAGAGTGTGGTTCATGGAAGAGTACTGGGCTATTTGTTTCACTTCAGAAACAGAGTGAAATGCCAGGCTCTGTGGCTTCTTACAAGCCAGACTTCGTTTCAGGTAAACGCAGTCACTTTGCAGCTAAAACGAAGCAACATCGTTCACGAAGCTCACACGTTTCTCACTCTTAACTGAAAAGCATTGGTAATTAGAGGACCTTATGTTTGTATCAGTTTAAGAAGCAGAGTTGAACTAGATATGGCCCGTGAGTGTAGGAAACTCAGTTCTTTTGTTCTGAGCACACTCACGTTTCCCGCCTTATAAGAGACTCTAGAAAGTAAGAGCGTGCTTCTTACACTAAAGCAGAGTGTGTTTCATGGATGAGAACTGTGCCGTGTCTTTCCCTTCAGAAACGGAGTGAAATTCCAGGCTCTGTGTCTTCTTACAAGCAAGAATTCTTTTCAGGTAAACGCAGTCACTTTTCAGCTCAAAGGAAGCTACATCGTTCACGAAGCTCACACATTTCTCACTCTTAACTGCAAAGCATTGGATATTAGAGGACCTATGGTTTGTATCAGTTTCAGAAGCAGAGTTGAACTAGATATGGTGCGTGTGTGTAGGAAACACAGTTCTTTTTTTCTGAGCACACTCACGTTTCCTGCATTCTTAGAGACTCAAGAAAGCAAGAGCGTGCTTCTTGCTCTAAAGCAGAGTGTGGTTCATGGATGAGAACTGTGCTATTTGTTTCCCTTCAGAAACGGAGTGAAATCTCAGGGTCTTTGTCTTCCTACAAGCAACACTTCGTTTCAGGTAATAGCAGTCATTTTTCAGCTCAAACTAAGCTACATCGTTCCCTAAGCTCACAGGTTTCTCGCTCTGAACTGAAAAGCAATGGATGTTAGAGCACCTATGGTTTGTATCATTTTCAGAAGCAGAGTTGAACTAGATATGGTGCGTGTGTGTGTAGGAAACACAGTTCTTTTTTTCTGAGCACACTCACGTTTCCTGCATTATTAGAGACTCTAGAAAGCAAAAGCATGCTTCTTGCTCTAAAGCATAGTGTGGTTCATGGAAGAGTACTGGGCTATATGTTTCACTTCAGAAACAGAATGAAATGCCAGGCTCTGTGGCTTCTTACAAGCCAGACTTCGTTTCAGGTAAACGCAGTCACTTTTCAGCTAAAACGAAGCAACATCGTTCATGAAGCTCACATGTTTCTCACTCTTAACTGAAAAGCATTGGAGGTTAGAGGACCTGGTGTTTGTATCAGTTTAAGAAGCAGAGTTGAACTAGATATGGTACGTGTGTGTAGGAAACACAGTTCAATTGTTCTGAGCACACTCACGTTTCCCGCCTTATTAGAGAATCTAGAAAGCAAGAGCATGCTTCATGCTCTAAAGCAGAGTGTGGTTCATGGATGAGAACTGTGCTGTGTGTTTCCCTTCAGAAACGGAATGAAATCTCAGGGTCTGTGTCTTCCTACAAGCAAGACTTCGTTTCAGGTAAAAGCAGTCATTTTTCAGCTCAAACTAAGCTACATCGTTCCTTAAGCTCACAGGTTTCTCGCTCTGAACTGAAAAGCATTGGATTTTAGAGGACCTGTGGTTTGTATCAGTTTCAGAAGCAGAGTTGAACTAGATATGGCCCGTGTGTGTAGGAAACTCAGTTCTTTTGTTCTGAGTACACTCACGTTTCCTGCCTTATAAGAGACTCTAGAAAGTAAGAGCGTGCTTCTTACACTAAAGCAGAGTGTGTTTCATGGATGAGAACTGTGCCGTGTCTTTCCCTTCAGAAACGGAGTGAAATTCCAGGCTCTGTGTCTTCTTACAAGCAAGACTTCTTTTCAGGTAAACGCAGTCACTTTTCAGCTCAAAGGAAACTACATCGTTCACGAAGCTCACACGTTTCTCACTCTTAACTGCAAAGCATTGGATATTAGAGGACCTATGGTTTGTATCAGTTTCAGAAGCAGAGTTGAACTAGATATGGTGCGTGTGTGTAGGAAACACAGTTCTTTTTTTCTGAGCACACTCACGTTTCCTGCATTATTAGAGACTCAAGAAAGCAAGAGCGTGCTTCTTGCTCTAAAGCAGAGTGTGGTTCATGGATGAGAACTGTGCTGTGTGTTTCCCTTGAGAAACGGAGTGAAATCTCAGGGTCTGTGTCTTCCTACAAGCAAGACTTCGTTTCAGGTAAAAGCAATCATTTTTCAGCTCAAACTACGCTACATCGTTCCTTAAGCTCACAGGTTTCTCGCTCTGAACTGAAAAGCATTGGATTTTAGAGGACCTGTGGTTTGTATCAGTTTCAGAAGCAGAGTTGAACTAGATATGGCCAGTGTGTGTAGGAAACTCAGTTCTTTTGTTCTGAGCACACTCACGTTTCCCGCCTTATTAGAGACTCTAGAAAGTAAGAGCGTGCTTCTTACACTAAAGCAGAGTGTGGTTCATGGATGAGAACTGTGTTATGTCTTTCCCTTTCAGAAACGGAGTGAAATTCCAGGCTCTGTGTCTTCTTACAAGCAAGACTTCTTTTCAGGTAAACGCAGTCACTTTTCAGCTCAAAGGAAGCTACATCGTTCACGAAGCTCACACGTTTCTCACTCTTAACTGAAAAGCATTGGATGTTAGAGGACCTATGGTTTGTATCAGTTTAAGAAGCAGAGTTGTACTAGATATGGTGGGCGTGTAGGACACAGTTCTTTTGTTCTGAGCACACTCATGTTTCCTGCCTTATTAGAGACTCTAGAAAGCAAGAGCGTGCTTCTTGATCTAAAGCAGAGTGAGGTTCATGGATGAGAACTGTGCTGTGTGTTTCCCTTCAGAAACGGAATGAAATCCCAGGCTCTTTGTCTTCCTACAAGCAAGACTTCGTTTCAGGTAAACATAGTCACTTTTCAGCTCAAACTAAGCTACATCGTTCACGAAGCTCACACGTTTCTCACTCTTAACTGAAAAGCAGTGGATGTTAGAGGACCTATGGTTTGTATCAGTTTCAGAAGCAGAGTTGAACTAGATATGGTGCGTGTGTGTAGGAAACACTGTTCTTTTAATCTGAGCACACTCACGTTTCCTGCATTATTAGAGACTCTAGAAAGCAAGAGCGTGCTTCTGGCTCTAAAGCAGAGTGTGGTTCATGGATGAGAACTGTGCTGTGTGTTTCCCTTCAGAAACGGAGTGAAATCTCAGGCTCTGTGTCTTCCTACAAGCAAGACTTCGTTTCAGGTAAACACAGTCATTTTTCAGCTCAAACTAAGCTACATCGTTCCCTAAGCTCACAAGTTTCTCGCTATGAACTGAAAAGCATTGGATGTTAGAGGACCTGTGGTTTGTTTCAGTTTCAGAAGCAAAGTTGAACTAGATATGGTCCATGTGTGTAGGAAACACAGTTCTTTTGTTCTGTGTACACTCACATTTCCCGCCTTAGTAGAGACTCTAGAATGCAAAAGCATGCTTCTTGCTCTAAAGCAGAGTGTGGTTCATGGAAGAGTACTGGGCTATTTGTTTCACTTCAGAAACAGAGTGAAATGCCAGGCTCTCTGGCTTCTTACAAGCCAGACTTCTTTTCAGGTAAACGCAGTCACTTTGCAGCTAAAACGAAGCAACATCGTTCACGAAGCTCACACGTTTCTCACTCTTAACTGAAAAGCATTGGTAGTTAGAGGACCTGATGTTTGTATCAGTTTAAGAAGCAGAGTTGAACTAGATATGGCCCGTGTGTGTAGGAAACTCAATTCTTTTGTTCTGAGCACACTCACGTTTCCCGCCTTATTAGAGAATCTAGAAAGTAAGAGCGTGCTTCTTACACAAAAGCAGAGTGTGTTTCTTGCATGAGAACTGTGCCGTGTCTTTCCCTTCAGAAACGGAGTGAAATTCCAGGCTCTGTGTCTTCTTACAAGCAAGACTTCTTTTCAGGTAAACGCAGTCACTTTTCAGCTCAAAGGAAGCTACATCGTTCACGAAGCTCACACGTTTCTCACTCTTAACTGCAAAGCATTGGATATTAGAGGACCTATGGTTTGTATCAGTTTCAGAAGCAGAGTTGAACTAGATATGGTGCGTGTGTGTAGGAAACACAGTTCTTTTTTTCTGAGCACACTCACGTTTCCTGCATTATTAGAGACTCAAGAAAGCAAGAGCGTGCTTCTTGCTCTAAAGCAGAGTGTGGTTCATGGATGAGAACTGTGCTGTGTGTTTCCCTTCAGAAACGGAGTGAAATCTCAGGGTCTGTGTCTTCCTACAAGCAAGACTTCGTTTCAGGTAAAAGCAGTCATTTTTCAGCTCAAACTAAGCTACATCGTTCCTTAAGCTCACAGGTTTCTCGCTCTGAACTGAAAAGCATTGGATTTTAGAGGACCTGTGGTTTGTATCAGTTTCAGAAGCAGAGTTGAAATAGATATGGTGCGTCTGTGTAGGAAACACAGTTCTTTTGTTCTGAGCACACTCTCGTTTGCTGCCTTCTTGGATAATCTATAAAGCAAGGGCATGCTTCTTGCTCTAAAGCAGAGTGTGGTTCATGGAAGAGTATTGGGCTATTTGTTTCAGTTCGGAAACAGAGTGAAATGCCAGGATCTGTGGCTTCTTACAATCAAGACTTCGTTTCATCTAAACGCAGTCACTTTTTAGCTAAAACGAAGCAACATCGTTCACGAAGCTCACACGCTTCTCACACTTACCTGAAAAGCATTGGATGTTAGAGGACCTCATGTTTGTATCAGTTTAAGAAGCAGAGTTGTACTAGATATGGTGCGCGTGTAGGACACAGTTCTTTTGTTCTGAGCACACTCACGTTTCCTGCATTATTAGAGACTCTAGAAAGCAAGAGCGTGCTTCTTGCTCTAAAGCAGAGTGTGGTTCATGGATGAGAACTGTGCTGTGTGTTTCCCTTCAGAAACGGAGTGAAATCTCAGGCTCTGTGTCTTCCTACAAGCAAGACTTCGTTTCAGGTAAACGCAGTCATTTTTCAGCTCAAACTAAGCTACATCGTTCCCTAAGCTCACAAGTTTCTCGCTATGAACTGAAAAGCATTGGATGTTAGAGGACCTGTGGTTTGTATCAGTTTCAGAAGCAAAGTTGAACTAGATATGGTCCATGTGTGTAGGAAACACAGTTCTTTTGTTCTGAGTACACTCACATTTCCCGCCTTAGTAGAGACTCTAGAATGCAAAAGCATGCTTCTTGCTCTAAAGCAGAGTGTGGTTCATGGAAGAGTACTGGGCTATTTGTTTCACTTCAGAAACAGAGTGAAATGCCAGGCTCTGTGGCTTCTTACAAGCCAGACTTCGTTTCAGGTAAACGCAGTCACTTTGCAGCTAAAACGAAGCAACATCGTTCATGAAGCTCACATGTTTCTCACTCTTAACTGAAAAGCATTGGAGGTTAGAGGACCTGGTGTTTGTATCAGTTTAAGAAGCAGAGTTGAACTAGATATGGTACGTGTGTGTAGGAAACACAGTTCAATTGTTCTGAGCACACTCACGTTTCCCGCCTTATTAGAGAATCTAGAAAGCAAGAGCATGCTTCATGCTCTAAAGCAGAGTGTGGTTCATGGATGAGAACTGTGCTGTGTGTTTCCCTTCA
Organism: Onychomys arenicola; assembly: GCA_949786405.1. NCBI lineage: Eukaryota > Metazoa > Chordata > Mammalia > Rodentia > Cricetidae > Onychomys > Onychomys arenicola. The sequence continues at coordinate 2,133,168 of CATKUM010000039.1, read as the reverse complement.
GAAACGGAGTGAAATCTCAGGGTCTGTGTCTTCCTACAAGCAAGACTTCGTTTCAGGTAAAAGCAGTCATTTTTCAGCTCAAACTAAGCTACATCGTTCCTTAAGCTCACAGGTTTCTCGCTCTGAACTGAAAAGCATTGGATTTTAGAGGACCTGTGGTTTGTATCAGTTTCAGAAGCAGAGTTGAACTAGATATGGCCCGTGTGTGTAGGAAACTCAGTTCTTTTGTTCTGAGTACACTCACGTTTCCTGCCTTATAAGAGACTCTAGAAAGTAAGAGCGTGCTTCTTACACTAAAGCAGAGTGTGTTTCATGGATGAGAACTGTGCCGTGTCTTTCCCTTCAGAAACGGAGTGAAATTCCAGGCTCTGTGTCTTCTTACAAGCAAGACTTCTTTTCAGGTAAACGCAGTCACTTTTCAGCTCAAAGGAAACTACATCGTTCACGAAGCTCACACGTTTCTCACTCTTAACTGCAAAGCATTGGATATTAGAGGACCTATGGTTTGTATCAGTTTCAGAAGCAGAGTTGAACTAGATATGGTGCGTGTGTGTAGGAAACACAGTTCTTTTTTTCTGAGCACACTCACGTTTCCTGCATTATTAGAGACTCAAGAAAGCAAGAGCGTGCTTCTTGCTCTAAAGCAGAGTGTGGTTCATGGATGAGAACTGTGCTGTGTGTTTCCCTTCAGAAACGGAGTGAAATCTCAGGGTCTGTGTCTTCCTACAAGCAAGACTTCGTTTCAGGTAAAAGCAATCATTTTTCAGCTCAAACTACGCTACATCGTTCCTTAAGCTCACAGGTTTCTCGCTCTGAACTGAAAAGCATTGGATTTTAGAGGACCTGTGGTTTGTATCAGTTTCAGAAGCAGAGTTGAAATAGATATGGTGCGTCTGTGTAGGAAACACAGTTCTTTTGTTCTGAGCACACTCTCGTTTCCTGCCTTATTGGATAATCTAGAAAGCAAGGGCATGCTTCTTGCTCTAAAGCAGAGTGTGGTTCATGGAAGAGTATTGGGCTATTTGTTTCAGTTCGGAAACAGAGTGAAATGCCAGGATCTGTGGCTTCTTACAATCAAGACTTCGTTTCATCTAAACGCAGTCACTTTTTATCTAAAACGAAGCAACATCGTTCACGAAGCTCACACGCTTCTCACACTTACCTGAAAAGCATTGGATGTTAGAGGACCTGATGTTTGTATCAGTTTAAGAAGCAGAGTTGTACTAGATATGGTGCGCGTGTAGGACACAGTTCTTTTGTTCTGAGCACACTCATGTTTCCTGCCTTATTAGAGTCTCTAGAAAGCAAGAGCGTGCTTCTTGCTCTAAAGCAGAGTGTGGTTCATGGATGAGAACTGTGCTGTGTGTTTCCCTTCAGAAACGGAATGAAATCCCAGGCTCTGTGTCTTCCTACAAGCAAGACTTCGTTTCAGGTAAACATAGTCACTTTTCAGCTCAAACTAAGCTACATCGTTCACGAAGCTCACACGTTTCTCACTCTTAACTGAAAAGCAGTGGATGTTAGAGGACCTATGGTTTGTATCAGTTTCAGAAGCAGAGTTGAACTAGATATGGTGCGTGTGTGTAGGAAACACAGTTCTTTTGTTCTGAGTACACTCACATTTCCCGCCTTAGTAGAGACTCTAGAATGCAAAAGCATGCTTCTTGCTCTAAAGCAGAGTGTGGTTCATGGAAGAGTACTGGGCTATTTGTTTCACTTCAGAAACAGAGTGAAATGCCAGGCTCTGTGGCTTCTTACAAGCCAGACTTCGTTTCAGGTAAACGCAGTCACTTTGCAGCTAAAACGAAGCAACATCGTTCACGAAGCTCACACGTTTCTCACTCTTAACTGAAAAGCATTGGTAATTAGAGGACCTTATGTTTGTATCAGTTTAAGAAGCAGAGTTGAACTAGATATGGCCCGTGTGTGTAGGAAACTCAGTTCTTTTGTTCTGAGCACACTCACGTTTCCCGCCTTATAAGAGACTCTAGAAAGTAAGAGCGTGCTTCTTACACTAAAGCAGAGTGTGTTTCATGGATGAGAACTGTGCCGTGTCTTTCCCTTCAGAAACGGAGTGAAATTCCAGGCTCTGTGTCTTCTTACAAGCAAGACTTCTTTTCAGGTAAACGCAGTCACTTTTCAGCTCAAAGGAAGCTACATCGTTCACGAAGCTCACACATTTCTCACTCTTAACTGCAAAGCATTGGATATTAGAGGACCTATGGTTTGTATCAGTTTCAGAAGCAGAGTTGAACTAGATATGGTGCGTGTGTGTAGGAAACACAGTTCTTTTTTTCTGAGCACACTCACGTTTCCTGCATTCTTAGAGACTCAAGAAAGCAAGAGCGTGCTTCTTGCTCTAAAGCAGAGTGTGGTTCATGGATGAGAACTGTGCTATTTGTTTCCCTTCAGAAACGGAGTGAAATCTCAGGGTCTTTGTCTTCCTACAAGCAACACTTCGTTTCAGGTAAAAGCAGTCATTTTTCAGCTCAAACTAAGCTACATCGTTCCCTAAGCTCACAGGTTTCTCGCTCTGAACTGAAAAGCAATGGATGTTAGAGCACCTGTGGTTTGTATCATTTTCAGAAGCAGAGTTGAACTAGATATGGTGCGTGTGTGTGTAGGAAACACAGTTCTTTTTTTCTGAGCACACTCACGTTTCCTGCATTATTAGAGACTCTAGAAAGCAAAAGCATGCTTCTTGCTCTAAAGCAGAGTGTGGTTCATGGATGAGAACTGTGCTGTGTGTTTCCCTTCAGAAACGGAGTGAAATCTCAGGCTCTGTGTCTTCCTACAAGCAAGACTTCGTTTCAGGTAAACGCAGTCATTTTTCAGCTCAAACTAAGCTACATCGTTCCCTAAGCTCACAAGTTTCTCGCTATGAACTGAAAAGCATTGGATGTTAGAGGACCTGTGGTTTGTATCAGTTTCAGAAGCAAAGTTGAACTAGATATGGTCCATGTGTGTAGGAAACACAGTTCTTTTGTTCTGAGTACACTCAAATTTCCCGCCTTAGTAGAGACTCTAGAATGCAAAAGCATGCTTCTTGCTCTAAAGCAGAGTGTGGTTCATGGAAGAGTACTGGGCTATTTGTTTCACTTCAGAAACAGAGTGAAATGCCAGGCTCTGTGGCTTCTTACAAGCCAGACTTCATTTCAGGTAAACGCAGTCACTTTGCAGCTAAAACGAAGCAACATCGTTCACGAAGCTCACACGTTTCTCACTCTTAACTGAAAAGCATTGGTAGTTAGAGGACCTGATGTTTGTATCAGTTTAAGAAGCAGAGTTGAACTAGATATGGCCCGTATGTGTAGGAAACTCAGTTCTTTTGTTCTGAGCACACTCACGTTTCCCGCTTTTAAGAGACTCTAGAAAGTAAGAGCGTGCTTCTTACACTAAAGCAGAGTGTGTTTCATGGATGAGAACTGTGCCGTGTCTTTCCCTTCAGAAACGGAGTGAAATTCCAGGCTCTGTGTCTTCTTACAAGCAAGACTTCTTTTCAGGTAAACGCAGTCACTTTTCAGCTCAAAGGAAGCTACATCGTTCACGAAGCTCACACATTTCTCACTCTTAACTGCAAAGCATTGGATATTAGAGGACCTATGGTTTGTATCAGTTTCAGAAGCAGAGTTGAACTAGATATGGTGCGTGTGTGTAGGAAACACAGTTCTTTTTTTCTGAGCACACTCACGTTTCCTGCATTCTTAGAGACTCAAGAAAGCAAGAGCGTGCTTCTTGCTCTAAAGCAGAGTGTGGTTCATGGATGAGAACTGTGCTATTTGTTTCCCTTCAGAAACGGAGTGAAATCTCAGGGTCTTTGTCTTCCTACAAGCAACACTTCGTTTCAGGTAAAATCAGTCATTTTTCAGCTCAAACTAAGCTACATCGTTCCCTAAGCTCACAGGTTTCTCGCTCTGAACTGAAAAGCAATGCATGTTAGAGGACCTGTGGTTTGTATCATTTTCAGAAGCAGAGTTGAACTAGATATGGTGCGTGTGTGTAGGAAACACAGTTCTTTTTTTCTGAGCACACTCACGTTTCCTGCATTATTAGAGACTCTAGAAAGCAAAAGCATGCTTCTTGCTCTAAAGCATAGTGTGGTTCATGGAAGAGTACTGGGCTATATGTTTCACTTCAGAAACAGAATGAAATGCCAGGCTCTGTGGCTTCTTACAAGCCAGACTTCGTTTCAGGTAAACGCAGTCACTTTTCAGCTAAAACGAAGCAACATCGTTCACGAAGCTCACATGTTTCTCACTATTAACTGAAAAGCATTGGAGGTTAGAGGACCTGGTGTTTGTATCAGTTTAAGAAGCAGAGTTGAACTAGATATGGTACGTGTGTGTAGGAAACACAGTTCAATTGTTCTGAGCACACTCACGTTTCCCGCCTTATTAGAGAATCTAGAAAGCAAGAGCATGCTTCTTGCTCTAAAGCAGAGTGTGGTTCATGGAAGAGTACTGGGCTATTTGTTTCACTTCAGAAACAGAGTGCAATGCCAGGCTCTGTGACTTCCTACAAGCAAGACTTCATTTCAGGTAAACGCAGTCACTTTTCAGCCAAAACGAAGCAACATCGTTCAAGAAGCTCACACGTGTCTCACTGTTAACTGAAAAGCATTGGATGTGAGAGGACCTGGGGTTTGTATCAATTTCAGAAGCAGAGTTGAACTAGATATGGTCCGTGTGTGTAGGAAACACAGTTCTTTTGTTCTGAGCACACTCAGTTTCCCACCTTATTAGAGACTCTAGAAAGCAAGAGCATGCTTCTTGCTCTAAAGCAGAGTGTGGTTCATGGATGAGAACTGTGGTATGTCTTTCCCTCCAGAACCGGAATGAAACGCCAGGCTCTGTGCCTTCCTACAAGCAAGACTTCGTTTCAGGTAAACGCAGTCATTTTTCAGCTCAAACTAAGCTACATCGTTCCCTAAGCTCACACGTTTCTCGCTCTGAACTGAAAAGCATTTGATGTTAGAGGACCTGTGGTTTGTATCAGTTTCAGAAGCAAAGTTTAACTAGATATGGTCCATGTGTGTAGGAAACACAGTTCTTTTGTTCTGAGTACACTCACATTTCCTGCCTTAGTAAGGACTCTACAATGCAAAAGCATGCTTCTTGCTCTACAGTAGAGTGTGGTTCATGGAAGAGTACTGGGCTATTTGTTTCACTTCAGAAACAGAGTGAAATGCCAGGCTCTGTGGCTTCTTACAAGCCAGAATTCGTTTCAGGTAAACGCAGTCACTTTGCAGCTAAAACGAAGCAACATCGTTCACAAACCTCACACGTTTCTCACTCTTAACTGAAAAGCATTGGAGGTTAGAGGACCTGATGTTTGTATCAGTTTAAGAAGCAGAGTTGAACTAGATATGGTACATGTGTGTAGGAAACACAGTTCATTTGTTCTGAGCACACTCACGTTTCCCGCCTTATTAGATAATCTAGAAAGCAAGAGCATGCTTCTTGCTCTAAAGCAGAGTGTGGTTCATGGATTAGAACTGTGCTGTGTGTTTCACTTCAGAAACGGAATGAAATTCCAGGCTCTGTGTCTTCCTACAAGCGAGACTTCGTTTCAGGTAAACGCCCTCACTTTTCAGCTCAAACGATGCTACATCATTCACGAAGCTCACACGTTTCTCACTCTTAACTGAAAAGCATTGGATGTTAGAGGACCTACGGTTTGTATCAGTTTCAGAAGCAGAGTTGAACTAGATATTGTGCGTGTGTGTAGGAAACACAGTTCTTTTTTTCTGAGCACACTCACGTTTCTGCCTTATTAGAGACTTTAGAAAGCAAGAGCATGCTTCTTGCTTTAAAGCAGAGTGTGGTTCATGGAAGAGTACTGGGCTATTTGTTTCACTTCAGAAACAGCGTGAAATGCCAGGCTCTGTGACTTCCTACAAGCAAGACTTCGTTTCAGGTAAACACAGTCACTTTTCAGCTCAAACAAAGCAACATCGTTCACGAAGCCTACACGTTTCTCACTCTTAACTGAAAAGCATTGGATGTTAGAGGACCTATGGTTTGTATCAGTTTCAGAAGCAGAGTTGAACTAGATATGGTACGTGTGTGTAGGAAACACAGTTCTTTTGTTCTGAGCACACTCATATTTCCCGCCTTATTAGAGAATCTAGAAAGCAAGAGCATGCTTCTTGCTCTAAAGCAGAGTGTGGTTCATGGAAGAGTACTGGGCTATTTGTTTCACTTCAGAAACAGAGTGAAATGCCAGGCTCTGTGGCTTCTTACAAGCCAGACTTCGTTTCATCTAAACGCAGTCACTTTTTAGCTAAAACGAAGCAACATCGTTCACGAAGCTCACACGCTTCTCACACTTACCTGAAAAGCATTGGATGTTAGAGGACCTGATGTTTGTATCAGTTTAAGAAGCAGAGTTGTACTAGATATGGTGCGCGTGTAGGACACAGTTCTTTTGTTCTGAGCACACTCATGTTTCCTGCCTTATTAGAGTCTCTAGAAAGCAAGAGCGTGCTTCTTGCTCTAAAGCAGAGTGTGGTTCATGGATGAGAACTGTGCTGTGTGTTTCCCTTCAGAAACGGAATGAAATCCCAGGCTCTGTGTCTTCCTACAAGCAAGACATCGTTTCAGGTAAACATAGTCACTTTTCAGCTCAAACAAAGCTACATCGTTCACGAAGCTCACACGTTTCTCACTCTTAACTGAAAAGCAGTGGATGTTAGAGGACCTATGGTTTGTATCAGTTTCAGAAGCAGAGTTGAACTAGATATGGTGCGTGTGTGTAGGAAACACAGTTCTTTTAATCTGAGCACACTCACGTTTCCTGCATTATTAGAGACTCTAGAAAGCAAGAGCGTGCTTCTTGCTCTAAAGCAGAGTGTGGTTCATGGATGAGAACTGTGCTGTGTGTTTCCCTTCAGAAACGGAGTGAAATCTCAGGATCTGTGTCTTCCTACAAGCAAGACTTCGTTTCAGGTAAACGCAGTCATTTTTCAGCTCAAACTAAGCTACATCGTTCCCTAAGCTCACAAGTTTCTCGCTATGAACTGAAAAGCATTGGATGTTAGAGGACCTGTGGTTTGTATCAGTTTCAGAAGCAAAGTTGAACTAGATATGGTCCATGTGTGTAGGAAACACAGTTCTTTTGTTCTGAGTACACTCATATTTCCCGCCTTAGTAGAGACTCTAGAATGCAAAAGCATGCTTCTTGCTCTAAAGCAGAGTGTGGTTCATGGAAGAGTACTGGGCTATTTGTTTCACTTCAGAAACAGAGTGAAATGCCAGGCTCTGTGGCTTCTTACAAGCCAGACTTCGTTTCAGGTAAACGCAGTCACTTTGCAGCTAAAACGAAGCAACATCGTTCACGAAGCTCACACGTTTCTCACTCTTAACTGAAAAGCATTGGTAGTTAGAGGACCTGATGTTTGTATCAGTTTAAGAAGCAGAGTTGAACTAGATATGGTGCGTGTGTGTAGGAAACACAGTTCTTTTTTTCTGAGCACACTCACGTTTCCTGCATTCTTAGAGACTCAAGAAAGCAAGAGCGTGCTTCTTGCTCTAAAGCAGAGTGTGGTTCATGGATGAGATATGTGCTATTTGTTTCCCTTCAGAAACGGAGTGAAATCTCAGGGTCTTTGTCTTCCTACAAGCAACACTTCGTTTCAGGTAAAAGCAGTCATTTTTCAGCTCAAACTAAGATACATCGTTCCCTAAGCTCACAGGTTTCTCGCTCTGAACTGAAAAGCAATGGATGTTAGAGGACCTGTGGTTTGTATCATTTTCAGAAGCAGAGTTGAACTAGATATGGTGCGTGTGTGTAGGAAACACAGTTCTTTTTTTCTGAGCACACTCACGTTTCCTGCATTATTAGAGACTCCAGAAAGCAAAAGCATGCTTCTTGCTCTAAAGCATAGTGTGGTTCATGGAAGAGTACTGGGCTATATGTTTCACTTCAGAAACAGAATGAAATGCCAGGCTCTGTGGGTTCTTACAAGCCAGACTTCGTTTCAGGTAAACGCAGTCACTTTTCAGCTAAAATGAAGCAACATCGTTCACGAAGCTCACATGTTTCTCACTCTTAACTGAAAAGCATTGGAGGTTAGAGGACCTGGTGTTTGTATCAGTTTAAGAAGCAGAGTTGAACTAGATATGGTACGTGTGTGTAGGAAACACAGTTCAATTGTTCTGAGCACACTCACGTTTCCCGCCTTATTAGAGAATCTAGAAAGCAAGAGCATGGTTCTTGCTCTAAAGCAGAGTGTGGTTCATGGAAGAGTACTGGGCTATTTGTTTCACTTCAGAAACAGAGTGCAATGCCAGGCTCTGTGACTTCCTACAAGCAAGACTTCGTTTCAGCTAAACATAGTCACTTTTCAGCTCAAACTAAGCTACATCGTTCACGAAGCTCACACGTTTCTCACTCTTAACTGAAAAGCAGTGGATGTTAGAGGACCTATGGTTTGTATCAGTTTCAGAAGCAGAGTTGAACTAGATATGGTGCGTGTGTGTAGGAAACACAGTTCTTTTAATCTGAGCACACTCACGTTTCCTGCATTATTAGAGACTCTAGAAAGCAAGAGCGTGCTTCTTGCTCTAAAGCAGAGTGTGGTTCATGGATGAGAATTGTGCTGTGTGTTTCCCTTCAGAAACGGAGTGAAATCTCAGGCTCTGTGTCTTCCTACAAGCAAGACTTCGTTTCAGGTAAACGCAGTCATTTTTCAGCTCAAACTAAGCTACATCGTTCCCTAAGCTCACAAGTTTCTCGCTATGAACTGAAAAGCATTGGATGTTAGAGGACCTGTTGTTTGTTTCAGTTTCAGAAGCAAAGTTGAACTAGATATGGTCCATGTGTGTAGGAAACACAGTTCTTTTGTTCTGTGTACACTCACATTTCCCGACTTAGTAGAGACTCTAGAATGCAAAAGCATGCTTCTTGCTCTAAAGCAGAGTGTGGTTCATGGAAGAGTACTGGGCTATTTGTTTCACTTCAGAAACAGAGTGAAATGCCAGGCTCTGTGGCTTCTTACAAGCCAGACTTCGTTTCAGGTAAACGCAGTCACTTTGCAGCTAAAACGAAGCAACATCGTTCACAAAGCTCACACGTTTCTCACTCTTAACTGAAAAGCATTTGTAGTTAGAGGACCTGATGTTTGTATCAGTTTAAGAAGCAGAGTTGAACTAGATATGGCCCGTGTGTGTAGGAAACTCAGTTCTTTTGTTCTGAGCACACTCACGTTTCCCGCCTTATTAGAGAATCTAGAAAGTAAGAGCGTGCTTCTTACACTAAAGCAGAGTGTGTTTCATGGATGAGAACTGTGCCGTGTCTTTCCCATCAGAAACGGAGTGAAATTCCAGGCTCTGTGTCTTCTTACAAGCAAGACTTCTTTTCAGGTAAACGCAGTCACTTTTCAGCTCAAAGGAAGCTACATCGTTCACGAAGCTCACACGTTTCTCACTCTTAACTGAAAAGCATTGGATATTAGAGGACCTATGGTTTGTATCAGTTTCAGAAGCAGAGTTGAACTAGATATGGTGCGTGTGTGTAGGAAACACAGTTCTTTTTTTCTGAGCACACTCACGTTTCCTGCATTATTAGAGACTCAAGAAAGCAAGAGCGTGCTTCTTGCTCTAAAGCAGAGTGTGGTTCATGGATGAGAACTGTGCTGTGTGTTTCCCTTCAGAAACGGAGTGAAATCTCAGGGTCTGTGTCTTCCTACAAGCAAGACTTCGTTTCAGGTAAAAGCAGTCATTTTTCAGCTCAAACTAAGCTACATCGTTCCTTAAGCTCACAGGTTTCTCGCTCTGAACTGAAAAGCATTGGATTTTAGAGGACCTGTGGTTTGTATCAGTTTCAGAAGCAGAGTTGAAATAGATATGGTGCGTCTGTGTAGGAAACACAGTTCTTTTGTTCTGAGCACACTCTCGTTTCCTGCCTTATTGGATAATCTAGAAAGCAAGGGCATGCTTCTTGCTCTAAAGCAGTGTGTGGTTCATGGAAGAGTATTGGGCTATTTGTTTCAGTTCGGAAACAGAGTGAAATGCCAGGATCTGTGGCTTCTTACAATCAAGACTTCGTTTCATCTAAACGCAGTCACTTTTTATCTAAAACGAAGCAACATCGTTCACGAAGCTCACACGCTTCTCACACTTACCTGAAAAGCATTGGATGTTAGAGGACCTGATGTTTGTATCAGTTTAAGAAGCAGAGTTGTACTAGATATGGTGCGCGTGTAGGACACAGTTCTTTTGTTCTGAGCACACTCATGTTTCCTGCCTTATTAGAGTCTCTAGAAAGCAAGAGCGTGCTTCTTGCTCTAAAGCAGAGTGTGGTTCATGGATGAGAACTGTGCTGTGTGTTTCCCTTCAGAAACGGAATGAAATCCCAGGCTCTGTGTCTTCCTACAAGCAAGACTTCGTTTCAGGTAAACATAGTCACTTTTCAGCTCAAACTAAGCTACATCGTTCACGAAGCTCACACGTTTCTCACTCTTAACTGAAAAGCAGTGGATGTTAGAGGACCTATGGTTTGTATCAGTTTCAGAAGCAGAGTTGAACTAGATATGGTGCGTGTGTGTAGGAAACACAGTTCTTTTAATCTGAGTACACTCACGTTTCCTGCATTATTAGAGACTCTAGAAAGCAAGAGCGTGCTTCTTGCTCTAAAGCAGAGTGTGGTTCATGGATGAGAACTGTGCTGTGTGTTTCCCTTCAGAAACGGAGTGAAATCTCAGGCTCTGTGTCTTCCTACAAGCAAGACTTCGTTTCAGGTAAACGCAGTCATTTTTCAGCTCATCTAAGCTACATCGTTCCCTAAGCTCACAAGTTTCTCGCTATGAACTGAAAAGCATTGGATGTTAGAGGACCTGTGGTTTGTATCAGTTTCAGAAGCAAAGTTGAACTAGATATGGTCCATGTGTGTAGGAAACACAGTTCTTTTGTTCTGAGTACACTCACATTTCCCGCCTTAGTAGAGACTCTAGAATGCAAAAGCATGCTTCTTGCTCTAAAGCAGAGTGTGGTTCATGGAAGAGTACTGGGCTATTTGTTTCACTTCAGAAACAGAGTGAAATGCCAGGCTCTGTGGCTTCTTACAAGCCAGACTTCGTTTCAGGTAAACGCAGTCACTTTGCAGCTAAAACGAAGCAACATCGTTCACGAAGCTCACACGTTTCTCACTCTTAACTGCAAAGCATTGGATATTAGAGGACCTATGGTTTGTATCAGTTTCAGAAGCAGAGTTGAACTAGATATGGTGCGTGTGTGTAGGAAACACAGTTCTTTTTTTCTGAGCACACTCACGTTTCCTGCATTCTTAGAGACTCAAGAAAGCAAGAGCGTGCTTCTTGCTCTAAAGCAGAGTGTGGTTCATGGATGAGAACTGTGCTATTTGTTTCCCTTCAGAAACGGAGTGAAATCTCAGGGTCTTTGTCTTCCTACAAGCAACACTTCGTTTCAGGTAAAAGCAGTCATTTTTCAGCTCAAACTAAGCTACATCGTTCCCTAAGCTCACACGTTTCTCGCTCTGAACTGAAAAGCAATGGATGTTAGAGGACCTGTGGTTTGTATCATTTTCAGAAGCAGAGTTGAACTAGATATGGTGCGTGTGTGTAGGAAACACAGTTCTTTTTTTCTGAGCACACTCACGTTTCCTGCATTATTAGAGACTCTAGAAAGCAAAAGCATGCTTCTTGCTCTAAAGCATAGTGTGGTTCATGGAAGAGTACTGGGCTATATGTTTCACTTCAGAAACAGAATGAAATGCCAGGCTTTGTGGCTTCGTACAAGCCAGACTTCGTTTCAGGTAAACGCAGTCACTTTTCAGCTAAAACGAAGCAACATCGTTCACGAAGCACACATGTTTCTCACTCTTAACTGAAAAGCATTGGAGGTTAGAGGACCTGGTGTTTGTATCAGTTTAAGAAGCAGAGTTGAACTAGATATGGTACGTGTGTGTAGGAAACACAGTTCAATTGTTCTGAGCACACTCACGTTTCCCGCCTTATTAGAGAATCTAGAAAGCAAGAGCATGCTTCTTGCTCTAAAGCAGAGTGTGGTTCATGGAAGAGTACTGGGCTATTTGTTTCACTTCAGAAACAGAGTGCAATGCCAGGCTCTGTGACTTCCTACAAGCAAGACTTCGTTTCAGGTAAACGCAGTCACTTTTCAGCCAAAACGAAGCAACATCGTTCAAGAAGCTCACACGTGTCTCACTGTTAACTGAAAAGCATTGGATGTGAGAGGACCTGGGGTTTGTATCAATTTCAGAAGCAGAGTTGAACTAGATATGGTCCGTGTGTGTAGGAAACACAGTTCTTTTGTTCTGAGCACACTCAGTTTCCCACCTTATTAGAGACTCTAGAAAGCAAGAGCATGCTTCTTGCTCTAAAGCAGAGTGTGGTTCATGGATGAGAACTGTGCTATGTCTTTCCCTCCAGAACCGGAATGAAACGCCAGGCTCTGTGCCTTCCTACAAGCAAGACTTCGTTTCAGGTAAACGCAGTCATTTTTCAGCTCAAACTAAGCTACATCGTTCCCTAAGCTCACACGTTTCTCGCTCTGAACTGAAAAGCATTGGATGTTAGAGGACCTGTGGTTTGTATCAGTTTCAGAAGCAAAGTTTAACTAGATATGGTCCATGTGTGTAGGAAACACAGTTCTTTTGTTCTGAGTACACTCACATTTCCTGCCTTAGTAAGGACTCTACAATGCAAAAGCATGCTTCTTGCTCTACAGTAGAGTGTGGTTCATGGAAGAGTACTGGGCTATTTGTTTCACTTCAGAAACAGAGTGAAATGCCAGGCTCTGTGGCTTCTTACAAGCCAGAATTCGTTTCAGGTAAACGCAGTCACTTTGCAGCTAAAACGAAGCAACATCGTTCACAAACCTCACACGTTTCTCACTCTTAACTGAAAAGCATTGGAGGTTAGAGGACCTGATGTTTGTATCAGTTTAAGAAGCAGAGTTGAACTAGATATGGTACATGTGTGTAGGAAACACAGTTCATTTGTTCTGAGCACACTCACGTTTCCCGCCTTATTAGATAATCTAGAAAGCAAGAGCATGCTTCTTGCTCTAAAGCAGAGTGTGGTTCATGGATTAGAACTGTGCTGTGTGTTTCACTTCAGAAACGGAATGAAATTCCAGGCTCTGTGTCTTCCTACAAGCGAGACTTCGTTTCAGGTAAACGCCCTCACTTTTCAGCTCAAACGATGCTACATCATTCACGAAGCTCACACGTTTCTCACTCTTAACTGAAAAGCATTGGATGTTAGAGGACCTACGGTTTGTATCAGTTTCAGAAGCAGAGTTGAACTAGATATGGTGCGTGTGTGTAGGAAACACAGTTCTTTTTTTCTGAGCACACTCACGTTTCCTGCCTTATTAGAGACTTTAGAAAGCAAGAGCGTGCTTCTTGTTCTAAAGCAGAGTGTGGTTCATGGATGAGAACTGTGCTGTGTGTTTCCCTTCAGAAACGGAGTGAAATCTCAGGGTCTGTGTCTTCCTACAAGCAAGAGTTCATTTCAGGTAAAAGCAGTCATTTTTCAGCTCAAACTAAGCTACATTGTTCCTTAAGCTCACAGGTTTCTCGCTCTGAACTGAAAAGCATTGGATTTTAGAGGACCTGTGGTTTGTATCAGTTTCAGAAGCAGAGTTGAAATAGATATGGTGCGTCTGTGTAGGAAACACAGTTCTTTTGTTCTGAGCACACTCTCGTTTCCTGCCTTATTGGATAATCTAGAAAGCAAGGGCATGCTTCTTGCTCTAAAGCAGAGTGTGGTTCATGGAAGAGTATTGGGCTATTTGTTTCAGTTCGGAAACAGAGTGAATTGCCAGGATCTGTGGCTTCTTACAATCAAGATTTCGTTTCATCTAAATGCAGTCACTTTTTAGCTAAAACGAAGCAACATCGTTCACGAAGCTCACACGCTTCTCACACTTACCTGAAAAGCATTGGATGTTAGAGGACCTGATGTTTGTATCAGTTTAAGAAGCAGAGTTGTACTAGATATGGTGCGCGTGTAGGACACAGTTCTTTTGTTCTGAGCACACTCATGTTTCCTGCCTTATTAGAGTCTCTAGAAAGCAAGAGCGTGCTTCTTGCTCTAAAGCAGAGTGTGGTTCATGGATGAGAACTGTGCTGTGTGTTTCCCTTCAGAAACGGAATGAAATCCCAGGCTCTGTGTATTCCTACAAGAAAGACTTCGTTTCATCTAAATGCAGTCACTTTTTAGCTAAAATGAAGCAACATCGTTCACGAAGCTCACACGTTTCTCACTCTTAACTGAAAAGCATTGGAAGTTAGAGGAACTGATGTTTGTATCAGTTTAAGAAGCACAGTTGTACTAGATATGGTGCGTGTGTAGGAAACACAGTTCTTTTGTTCTGAGCAGTCTCACGTTTCCCACCTTATTAGAGACTCTAGAAAGCAAGAGCATGCTTCTTGCTCTAAAGCAGAGTGTGCTTCATGGATGAGAACTGTGCTGTGTGTTTCCCTTCAGAAACGGATTGAAATGTCAGGCTCTGTGTCTTCCTACAAGCAAGACTTCGTTTCAGGTAAACGCAGTCATTTTTCAGCTCAAACTAAGCTACATCATTCCCTAAGCTCACAAGTTTCTCGCTATGAACTGAAAAGCATTGGATGTTAGAGGACCTGGGGTTTGTATCAATTTCAGAAGCAGAGTTGAACTAGATATGGTCCGTGTGTGTAGGAAACTCAGTTCTTTTGTTCTGAGCACACTCACGTTTCCCAACTTATTAGAGACTCTAGAAAGTAAGAGCATGCTTCTTACAATAAAGCAGAGTGTGGTTCATGGATGAGAACTGTGCTGTGTGTTTCCCTCCAGAAACGGAGTGAAATCCCAGGCTCTGTGTCTTCCTACAAGCAAGACTTCGTTTCAGGTAAACGCAGTCATTTTTCAGCTCAAACTAAGCTACATCGTTCCCTAAGCTCACAAGTTTCTCCCTATGAACTGAAAAGCATTGGATGTTAGAGGACCTGTGGTTTGAATCAGTTTCAGAAGCAAAGTTGAACTAGATATGGTCCATGTGTGTAGGAAACACACTTCTTTTATTCTGAGTACACTCACATTTACCGCCTTAGAAGAGACTCTAGAATGCAAAACCATGCTTCTTGCTCTAAAGCAGAGTGTGGTTCATGGAAGAGTACTGGGCTATTTGTTTCACTTCAGAAACAGAGTGAAATGCCAGGCTCTGTGGCTTCTTACAAGCCAGACTTCGTTTCAGGTAAACGCAGTCACTTTGCAGCTAAAACGAAGCAACATCGTTCACGAAGCTCACACGTTTCTCACTCTTAACTGAAAAGCATTGGTAGTTAGAGGACCTGATGTTTGTATCAGTTTAAGAAGCAGAGTTGAACTAGATATGGCCCGTGTGTGTAGGAAACTCAGTTCTTTTGTTCTGAGCACACTCACGTTTCCCGCCTTATAAGAGACTCTAGAAAGTAAGAGCGTGCTTCTTACACTAAAGCAGAGTGTGTTTCATGGATGAGAACTGTGCCGTGTCTTTCCCTTCAGAAACGGAAAGAAATTCCAGGCTCTGTGTCTACCTACAAGCAAGACTTTGTTTCAGGTAAACGCCCTCACTTTTCAGCTCAAACGATGCTACATCATTCACGAAGCTCACACGTTTCACACTCTTAACTGAAAAGCATTGGATGTTAGAGGACCTATGGTTTGTATCAGTTTCAGAAGCAGAGTTGAACTAGATATGGTCCGTGTGTGTAGGAAACTCAGTTCTTTTATTCTGAGCACACTCATGTTTCCTGCCTTATTAGAGACTCCAGAAAGCAAGTGCGTGCTTCTTGCTCTAAAGCAGAGTGTGGTTCATGGATGAGAACTGTGCTGTGTGTTTCCCTTAAGAAACGGAATGAATTCCCAGGATCTGTGTCTTCCTACAAGCAAGACTTCTTTTCAGGTAAACGCTGTCACTTTTCAGCTCAAACGAAGCTACATCGTTCACGAAGCTCACACGTTTCTCACTCTTAACTGAAAAGCATTGGAGGTTAGAGGACCTGGTGTTTCTATCAGTTTAAGAAGCACAGTTGTACTAGATATGGTGCGTGTGTAGGAAACACTGTTCTTTTGTTCTGAGCACACTCACGTTTCCCAAATTTTTAGAGACTCTAGAAAGCAAGAGCGTGCTTCTTGCTCTAAAGCAGAGTGTGCTTCGTGGATGAGATCTGTGCTGTGTGTTTCCCTTCAGAAACGGAATGAAATGTCAGGCTCTGTGTCTTCCTACAAGCAAGAATTCTTTTCAGGTAAACGCAGTCACTTTTCAGCTCAAACGAAGCTACATCGTTCACGAAGCTCACACGTTTCTCACTCTTAACTGAAAAGCAGTGGATGTTAGAGGACCTATGGTTTGTATCTGTTTCAGAAGCAGAGTTGAACTAGATATGGTGTGTGTGTGTAGGAAACACAGTTCTTTTATTCTGAGCACACTCACGTTTCCTGCATTATTAGAGACTCTAGAATGCAAAAGCATGCTTCTTGCTCTAAAGCAGAGTGTGGTTCATGGAAGAGTACTGGGCTATTTGTTTCACTTCAGAAACAGAGTGAAATGCCAGGCTCTGTTGCTTCTTACAAGCAAGACTTCGTTTCATCTAAATGCAGTCACTTTTTAGCTAAAATGAAGCAACATCGTTCACGAAGCTCACACGTTTCTCACTCTTAACTGAAAAGCATTGGAAGTTAGAGGAACTGATGTTTGTATCAGTTTAAGAAGCACAGTTGTACTAGATATGGTACGTGTGTAGGAAACACAGTTCTTTTGTTCTGAGCAGTCTCACCTTTCCCACCTTATTAGAGACTCTAGAAAGCAAGAGCATGCTTCTTGCTCTAAAGCAGAGTGTGCTTCATGGATGAGAACTGTGCTGTGTGTTTCCCTTCAGAAATGGAGTGAAATTTCAGGCTCTGTGTTTTCCTACAAGCAAGACTTCGTTTCAGGTAAACGCAGTCATTTTTCAGCTCAAACTAAGCTACATCATTCCCTAAGCTCACAAGTTTCTCGCTATGAACTGAAAAGCATTGGATGTTAGAGGACCTGGGGTTTGTATCAATTTCAGAAGCAGAGTTGAACTAGATATGGTCCGTGTGTGTAGGAAACTCAGTTCTTTTGTTCTGAGCACACTCACGTTTCCCAACTTATTAGAGACTCTAGAAAGTAAGAGCATGCTTCTTACAATAAAGCAGAGTGTGGTTCATGGATGAGAACTGTGCTGTGTGTTTCCCTTCAGAAACGGAGTGAAATCCCAGGCTCTGTGTCTTCCTACAAGCAAGACTTCGTTTCAGGTAAACGCAGTCATTTTTCAGCTCAAACTAAGCTACATCATTCCCTAAGCTCACAAGTTTCTCGCTATGAACTGAAAAGCATTGGATGTTAGAGGACCTGTGGTTTGTATCAGTTTCAGAAGCAAAGTTGAACTAGATATGGTCCATGTGTGTAGGAAACACACTTCTTTTGTTCTGAGTACACTCACGTTTCCTGCATTATTAGAGACTCTAGAAAGCAAGAGCGTGCTTCTTGCTCTAAAGCAGTGTGTGGTTCATGGATGAGAACTGTGCTGTGTGTTTCCCTTCAGAAACGGAGTGAAATCCCAGGCTCTGTGTCTTCCTACATGCAAGACTTCGTTTCAGATAATCGCAGTCATTTTTCAGCTCAAACTAAGCTACATCGTTCCCTAAGCTCACAAGTTTCTCCCTATGAACTGAAAAGCATTGGATGTTAGAGGACCTGTGGTTTGTATCAGTTTCAGAAGCAAAGTTGAACTAGATATGGTCCATGTGTGTAGGAAACACAGTTCTTTTGTTCTGAGTACACTCACATTTCCTGCCTTAGAAGAGACTCTAGAATGCAAAAGCATGCTTCTTGCTCTAAAGCAGAGTGTGGTTCATGGAAGAGTACTGGGCTATTTGTTTCACTTCAGAAACAGAGTGAAATGCCAGGCTCTGTGGCTTCTTACAAGCAAGACTTCGTTTCATCTAAATGCAGTCACTTTTTAGCTAAAACGAAGCAACATCGTTCACGAAGCTCACACGTTTCTCACTCTTAACTGAAAAGCATTGGATGTTAGAGGACCTGATGTTTGTATCAGTTTAAGAAGCACAGTTGTACTAGATATGGTGCGTGTGTAGGAAACACAGTTCTTTTGTTCTGAGCACACTCACATTTCCCAACTTATTAGAGACTCTAGAAAGCAAGAGCATGCTTCTTGCTCTAAAGCAGAGTGTGCTTCATGGATGAGAACTGTGCTGTGTGTTTCCCTTCAGAAACGGAATGAAATGTCAGGCTCTGTGTCTTCCTACAAGCAAGACTTCTTTTCAGGTAAACGCAGTCACTTTTCAGCTCAAACAAAGCTACATCGTTCACGAAGCTCACACGTATCTCACTGTTAACTGAAAAGCATTGGATGTTAGAGGACCTGGGGTTTGTATCAATTTCAGAAGCAGAGTTGAACTAGATATGGTCCGTGTGTGTAGGAAACTCAGTTCTTTTGTTCTGAGCACACTCACGTTTCCCAACTTATTAGAGATTCTAGAAAGTAAGAGCATGCTTCTTACAATAAAGCAGAGTGTGGTTCATGGATGAGAACTGTGCTGTGTGTTTCCCTTCAGAAACGGAATGAAATGTCAGGCTCTGTGTCTTCCTACAAGCAAGACTTCTTTTCAGGTAAACGCAGTCACTTTTCAGCTCAAACAAAGCTACATCGTTCACGAAGCTCACACGTATCTCACTGTTAACTGAAAAGCATTGGATGTTAGAGGACCTGGGGTTTGTATCAATTTCAGAAGCAGAGTTGAACTAGATATGGTCAGTGTGTGTAGGAAACTCAGTTCTTTTGTTCTGAGCACACTCACGTTTCCCAACTTATTAGAGATTCTAGAAAGTAAGAGCATGCTTCTTACAATAAAGCAGAGTGTGGTTCATGGATGAGAACTGTGCTGTGTGTTTCCCTTCAGAAACGGAGTGAAATCCCAGGCTCTGTGTCTTCCTACAAGCAAGACTTCGTTTCAGGTAAACGCAGTCATTTTTCAGCTCAAACTAAGCTACATCGTTCCCTAAGCTCACAAGTTTCTCCCTATGAACTGAAAAGCATTGGATGTTAGAGGACCTGTGGTTTGAATCAGTTTCAGAAGCAAAGTTGAACTAGATATGGTCCATGTGTGTAGGAAACACACTTCTTTTATTCTGAGTACACTCACATTTACCGCCTTAGAAGAGACTCTAGAATGCAAAACCATGCTTCTTGCTCTAAAGCAGAGTGTGGTTCATGGAAGAGTACTGGGCTATTTGTTTCACTTCAGAAACAGAGTGAAATGCCAGTCTCTGTGGCTTCTTACAAGCAAGACTTCGTTTCATCTAAATGCAGTTACTTTTTAGCTAAAACGAAGCAACATCCTTCACGAAGCTCACACGTGTCTCACTCTTAACTGAAAAGCATTGGATGTTAGAGAACCTGATGTTTGTATCAGTTTAAGAAGCACAGTTGTACTAGATATGGTGCGTGTGTAGGAAACACAGTTCTTTTGTTCTGAGCACAGTCACGTTTCCCAACTTATTAGAGACTCTAGAAAGCAAGAGCATGCTTCTTGCTCTAAAGCAGAGTGTGCTTCAGGGATGAGAACTGTGCTGTGTGTTTCCCTTCAGAAACGGATTGAAATGTCAGGCTCTGTGTCTTCCTACAAGCAAGACTTCTTTTCAGGTAAACGCAGTCACTTTTCAGCTCAAACAAAGCTACATCGTTCACGAAGCTCACACGTTTCTCACTCTTAACCTAAAAGCAGTGGATGTTAGAGGACCTATGGTTTGTATCAGTTTCAGAAGCAGAGTTGAACTAGATATGGTGCGTGTGTGTAGGAAGCACAGTTCTTTTATTCTGAGCACACTCACGTTTCCTGCCTTATAAGAGACTCTAGAAAGCAAGAGCGTGCTTCTTGCTCTAAAGCAGAGTGTGCTTCATGGATGAGAACTGTGCTGTGTGTTTCCCTTCAGAAACGGAATGAAATGCCAGGCTCTGTGTCTACCTACAAGCAAGACTTCGTTTCAGGTAAACGCCCTCACTTTTCAGCTCAAACGATGCTACATCGTTCACGAAGCTCAGACGTTTCTCACTGTTAACTGAAAAGCATTGGAGGTTAGAGGACCTATGGTTTGTATCAGTTTCAGAAGCAGAGTTGAAGTAGATATGGTGCGTGTGTGTAGGAAAGGCAGTTCTTTTGTTCTGAGCACACTCTCGTTTCCTGCCTTATTGGATAATCTAGAAAGCAAGAGCATGCTTCTTGCTCTAAAGCAGAGTGTGCTTCATGGATGAGAACTGTGCTGTGTGTTTCCCTTCAGAAACGGAGTGAAATCTCAGGCTCTGTGTCTTCCTACAAGCAAGACTTCGTTTCAGGTAAACGCAGTCATTTTTCAGCTCAAACTAAGCTACATCGTTCCCTAAGCTCACACGTTTCTCGCTCTGAACTGAAAAGCATTGGATGTTAGAGGACCTGTGGTTTGTATCAGTTTCAGAAGCAAAGTTGAACTAGATATGGTCCATGTGTATAGGAAACACAGTTCTTTTGTTCTGAGTACACTCACATTTCACGCCTTAGTAGAAACTCTAGAATGCAAAAGCATGCTTCTTGCTCTAAAGCAGAGTGTGGTTCATGGAAGAGTACTGGGCTATTTGTTTCACTTCAGTAACAGAGTGAAATGGCAGGCTCTGTGGCTTCTTACAAGCCAGACTTCATTTCAGGTAACCGCAGTCACTTTGCAGCTAAAACGAAGCAACATCGTTCACTAAGCTCACACATTTCTCACTCTTAACTGAAAAGCATTGGAGGTTAGAGGACCTGATGTTTGTATGAGTTTAAGAAGCAGAGTTGAACTAGATATGGTACGTGAGTGTAGGAAACACAGTTCTTTTGTTCTGAGCACACTCACGTTTCCCGCCTTATTAGAGAATCTAGAAAGCAAGAGCATGCTTCTTGCTCTAAAGCAGAGTGTGGTTCATGGAAGAGTACTAGGCTATTTGTTTCACTTCAGAAACAGAGTGCAATGCCAGGCTCTGTGACTTCCTACAAGCAAGACTTCGTTTCAGGTAAACGCAGTCACTTTTCATCTCAAACGAAGCAACATCGTTCAGGAAGCTCACACGTTTCTCACTGTTAACTGAAAAGCATTGGATGTTAGAGGACCTGGGGTTTGTATCAGTTTCAGAAGCAGAGGTGAACTAGATATGGTGCGTGTGTGTAGGAAACAGTTATTTTTTTCTGAGCACCCTCACGTTTCCTGCATTATTAGAGACTCTAGAAAGCAAGAGCATGCTTCTTGCTCTAAAGCAGAGTGTGCTTCATGGATGAGAACTGTGCTGTGTGTTTCCCTTCAGAAACGGAATGACGTGTCAGGCTCTGTGTCTTCCTACAAGCAAGAGTACTTTTCAGGTAAACGCAGTCACTTTTCAGCTCAAACAAAGCTACATCGTTCACGAAGCTCACACGTTTTTCACTCTTAACCTAAAAGCAGTGGATCTTAGAGGACCTATGGTTTGTATCAGTTTCAGAAGCAGAGTTGAACTAGATATGGTGCGTGTGTGTAGGAAACACAGTTCTTTTATTCTGAGCACACTCACGTTTCCTGCATTATTAGAGAATCTAGAAAGCAAGAGCGTGCTTCTTGCTCTAAAGCAGAGTGTGGTTCATGGATGAGAACTGTGCTGTGTGTTTCCCTTCAGAAACGGAGTGTAATCTCAGGCTCTGTGTCTTCCTACAAGGAAGACTTCGTTTCAGGTAAACGCAGTCATTTTTCAGCTCAAACTAAGCTACATCGTTCCCTAAGCTCACAAGTTTCTCGCTATGAACTGTAAAGCATTGGATGTTAGAGGACCTGTGGTTTGTATCAGTTTCAGAAGCAAAGTTGAACTAGATATGGTCCATGTGTGTAGGAAACACACTTCTTTTGTTCTGAGTACACTCACATTTCCTGCCTTATTAGAGACTCTAGAATGCAAAAGCATGCTTGTTGCTCTAAAGCAGAGAGTGGTTCATGGAAGAGTACTGGGCTATTTGTTTCACTTCAGAAATAGAGTGAAATGCTAGGCTCTGTGGCTTGTTGCAAGCCAGACTTCGTTTCAGGTAAACGCAGTCACTTTTCAGCTCAAACGAAGCTACATCGTTCACGAAGCTCACACGTTTCTCACTCTTAACTGAAAAGCAGTGGATGTTAGAGGACCTATGGTTTGTATCAGTTTCAGAAGCAGAGTTGAACTAGATATGGTGCGTGTGTGTAGGAAACACAGTTCTTTTATTCTGAGCACACTCACGTTTCCTGCATTATTAGAGGCTCTAGAAAGCAAGAGCGTGCTTCTTGCTCTAAAGCAGTGTGTGGTTCATGGATGAGAACTGTGCTGTGTGTTTCCCTTCAGAAACGGAGTGAAATCCCAGACTCTGTGTCTTCCTACAAGCAAGACTTCGTTTCAGGTAAAAGCAGTCATTTTTCAGCTCAAACTAAGCTACATCGTTCCAAAGCTCAAAAGTTTCTCCCTATGAACTTAAAAGCATTGGATGTTAGAGGACCTGTGGTTTGTATCAGTTTCAGAAGCAAAGTTGAACTACATATGGTCCATGTGTGTAGGAAACACAGTTCTTTTGTTCTGAGTACACTCACATTTCCCGCCTTAGAAGAGACTCTAGAAAGCAAGAGCATGCTTCTTGCTCTAAAGCAGAGTGTGGTTCATGGAAGAGTACTGGGCTATTTGTTTCACTTCAGAAACAGAGTGAAATGCCAGGCTCTGTGACTTCCTACAAGCAAGACTTCGTTTCAGGTAAACGCAGTCACTTTTCAGCTAAAACGAAGCAACATCGTTCAGGAAGCTCACACGTATCTCACTGTTAACTGAAAAGCATTGCATGTTAGGGTACCTGGGGTTTGTATCAATTTCAGAAGCAGAGTTGAACTAGATATGGTCCGTGTGTGTAGGAAACTCAGTTCTTTTGTTCTGAGCACACTCATGTTTCACGACTTATTAGAGATTCTAGAAAGTAAGAGCATGCGACTTACACTAAAGCAGAATGTGGTTTATGGATGAGAACTGTGCTATGTCTTTCCCTTCAGAACTGGAATGAAATGCCACGCTCTGTGCCTTCCTACAAGCAAGACTTCTTTTCAGGTAAATGCAGTCACTTTTCAGCTCAAACGAAGCTACATCGTTCACGAAGCTCACGTTTCTCACTCTTAACTGAAAAGCAGTGGATGTTAGAGGACCTATGGTTTGTATCAGTTTCAGAAGCTGAGTTGAACTAGATATGGTGTGTGTGTGTAGGAAACACAGTTCTTTTATTCTGAGCACACTCACGTTTCCTGCATTATTAGAGACTCTAGAAAGCAAGAGCATGCTTCTTGCTCTAAAGCAGAGTGTGGTTCACGGATGAGAACTGTGCTGTGTGTTTCCCTTCAGAAACGGAGTGAAATCCCAGGCTCTTTGTCTTCCTACAAGCAAGACTTCGTTTCAGGTAAACGCAGTCATTTTTCAGCTCAAACTAAGCTACATTGTTCCCTAAGCTTACAAGTTTCTCGCTCTTAACTGAAAAGCATTGGATGTTAGAGGACCTGTGGTTTGTATCAGTTTCAGAATCAAAGTTGAACTAGATATGGTCCATGTGTTGTGGAAACACACTTCTTTTGTTCTGAGTACACTCACATTTCCCGCCTAAGAAGAGACTCTTGAATGCAAAAGCATGCTTCTTGCTCTAAAGCAGAGTGTGGTTCATGGAAGAGTACTGGGCTATTTGTTTTACTTCAGAAACAGAGTGAAATGCCAGGCTCTGTGGCTTCTTACAAGCAAGACTTCGTTTCATCTAAATGCAGTCACTTTTTAGCTAAAACGAAGCAACATCGTTCACGAAGCTCACACGTTTCTCACTCTTAACTGAAAAGCATTGGATGTTAGAGGAACTGATGTTTGTATCAGTTTAAGAAGCACAGTTGTACTAGATATGGTGCGTGTGTAGGAAACACAGTTCTTTTGTTCTGAGCACACTCACGTTTCCCAATTTATTAGAGACTCTAGAAAGCAAGAGCCTGCTTCTTGCTCTAAAGCAGAGTGTGCTTCATGGATGAGAACTGTGCTGTGTGTTTCCCTTCAGAAACATAATGAAATATCAGGCTCTGTGTCTTCCTACAAGCAAGACTTCTTTTCAGGTAAACGCAGTCACTTTTCAGCTCAAACAAAGCTACATCGTTCACGAAGCTCACACGTTTCTCACTCTTAACCTAAAAGCAGTGGATGTTAGAGGACCTATGGTTTGTATCAGTTTCAGAAGCAGAGTTGAAGTTGATATGGTGCGTGAGTGTAGGATACACAGTTCTTTTGTTCTGAGCACACTCTCGTTTCCTGCCTTATTGGATAATCTAGAACTAAAGAGCATGCTTCTTGCTCTAAAGCAGAATGTGCTTCATGGAAGAGTACTGGGCTATTTGTTTCACTTCAGAAACAGAGTGAAATGCCAGGCTCTGTGGCTTCTTACAAGCAAGACTTCCTTTCATCTAAACGCAGTCACTTTTTAGCTAAAACGAAGCAAAATCGTTCACGAAGCTCACACGTTTCTCACTCTTAACTGAAAAGCATTGGTAGTTAGAGGACCTGATGTTTGTATCAGTTTAAGAAGCAGAGTTGTACTAGATATGGTGCGTGTGTAGGAAACACAGTTCTTTTGTTCTGAGCACACTCACGTTTCCCACCTTATTAGAGACTCTAGAAAGCAAGAGCATGCTTCTTGCTCTAAAGCATAGTGTGCTTCATGGATGAGAACTGTGCTGTGTGTTTCCCTTCAGAAACGGAATGAAATTCCAGGCTCTGTGTCTTCCTACAAGCAAGACTTCGTTTCAGGTAAACGCCCTCACTTTTCAGCTCAAACGATGCTACATCTTTCACGAAGCTCACACGTTTCTCACTCTTAACTGAAAAGCATTGGATGTTAGAGGACCTACGGTTTGTATCAGTTTCAGAAGCAGAGTTGAAGTAGATATGGTGCGTGAGTGTAGAAAACACAGTTCTTTTGTTCTGAGCACACTCTCGTTTACTGCCTTATTGGATAATCTAGAAAGAAAGAGCATGCTTCTTGCTCTAAAGCAGAGTGTGCTTCAAGGAAGAGTACTGGGCTATTTGTTTCACTTCAGAAACAGAGTGAAATGCCAGGCTCTGTGGCTTCTTACAAGCAAGACTTCGTTTCATCTAAACGCAGTCACTTTGAGCTAAAACGAAGCAACATCGTTCACGAAGCTCACACGTTTCTCACTCTTAACTGAAAAGCATTGAATGTTAGAGGACCTGATGTTTGTATCAGTTTAAGAAGCAGAGTTGTACTAGATATGGTGCGTGTGTAGGAAACACAGTTCTTTTGTTCTGAGCACACTCACGTTTCCCACCCTATTAGAGACTCTAGAAAGCAAGAGCATGCTTCTTGCTCTAAAGCAGAGTGTGCTTCATGGATGAGAACTGTGCTGTGTGTTTCCCTTCAGAAACGGAGTGAAATCTCAGGCTCTGGGTCTTCCTACAAGCAAGACTTCGTTTCAGGTAAACGCAGTCATTTTTCAGCTCAAACTAAGCTACATCGTTCCCTAAGCTCACAAGTTTCTCGCTATGAACTGAAAAGCATTGGATGTTAGAGGACCTGTGGTTTGTATCAATTTCAGAAGCAAAGTTGAACTAGATATGGTCCATGTGTGTAGGAAACACACTTCTTTTGTTCTGAGTACACTCACATTTCCCGCCTTATTAAAGACTCTAGAATGCAAAAGCATGCTTCTTGCTCTAAAGCAGAGTGTGGTTCATCGAAGAGTACTGGGCTATTTGTTTCACTTCAGGAATAGAGTGTAATGCTAGGCTCTATGTCTTCCTACAAGCAAGACTTCGTTTCAGGTAAACGCAGTCATTTTTCAGCTCAAACTAAGCTACATCGTTCCCTAAGCTCACACGTTTCTCGCTCTGAACTGAAAAGCATTGGAGGTTAGAGGACCTGATGTTTGTATCAGTTTCAGAAGCAGAGTTGAACTAGATATGGTGCATGTGTGTAGGAAACACAGTTCTTTTTTTCTGAGCACACTCACGTTTCCTGCATTATTAGAGACTCTAGAAAGCAAAAGCATGCTTCTTGCTCTAAAGCAGAGTGTGGTTCATGGAAGAGTACTGGGCTATTTGTTTCACTTCAGAAACAGAATGAAATGCCAGGCTCTGTGGCTTCTTACAAGCCAGACTTCGTTTCAGGTAAACGCAGTCACTTTTCAGCTAAAACGAAGCAACATCGTTCACGAAGCTCACATGTTTCTCACTCTTAACTGAAAAGCATTGGAGGTTAGAGGACCTGGTGTTTGTATCAGTTTAAGAAGCAGAGTTGAACTAGATATGGTAGGTGTGTGTAGGAAACACAGTTCTTTTGTTCTGAGCCCACTCACCTTTCCCACCTTATTAGAGACTGTAGAAATCAAGAGCATGCTTCTTGCTCTAAAGCAGAGTGTGCTTCATGGATGAGAACTGTGCTGTGTGTTTCCCTTCAGAAATGGAATGAAATGCCAGGCTCTGTGTCTTCCTACAAGCAAGACTTCGTTTCAGGTGAACGCCCTCACTTTTCAGCTCAAACGATGATACATCGTTCAAGAAGCTCACACGTTTCTCACTCTTAACTGAAAAGCATTGGATGTTAGAGGACCTATGGTTTGTATCAGTTTCAGAAGCAGAGTTGAAGTAGATATGGTGCGTGTGTGTAGGAAACACAGTTCTTTTGTTCTGAGCACACTCTCGTTTCCTGCCTTATTGGATAATCTAGAAAGCAAGAGCATGCTTCTTGCTCTAAAGCAGAATGTGCTTCATGGAAGAGTACTGGGCTATTTGTTTCAGTTCAGAAACAGAGTGAAATGCCAGGCTCTGTGGCTTCTTACAAGCAAGACTTCGTTTCATCTAAACGCAGTCACTTTTTAGCTAAAACGAAGCAACATCGTTCACGAAGCTCACACGTTTCTCACTCTTACCTGAAAAGCATTGAATGTTAGAGGACCTGATGTTTGTATCAGTTTTAGAATCAGATTTGTACTAGATATGGTGCGTGTGTAGGAAACACAGTTCTTTTGTTCTGAGCACACTCACGTTTCCTGCCTTATTAGAGACTCTAGAAAGCAAGAGCGTGCTTCTTGCTCTAAAGCAGAGTGTGGTTCATGGATGAGAACTGTGCTGTGTGTTTCCCTTCAGAAACGGAGTGAAATCTTAGGCTCTGTGTCTTCCTACAAGCAAGACTTCGTTTCAGGTAAACGCAGTCATTTTTCAGCTCAAACTAAGCTACATCGTTCCCTAAGCTCACAAGTTTCTCGCTATGAACTGAAAAGCCTTGGATGTTAGAGGACCTGTGGTTTGTATCAGTTTCAGAAGCAAAGTTGAACTAGATATGGTCCATGTGTGTAGGAAACACACTTCTTTTGTTCTGAGTACACTCACATTTCCCGCCTGAGTAGAGACTCTAGAATGCAAAAGCATGCTTCTTGCTCTAAAGCAGAGTGTGGTTCATGGAAGAGTACTGGGCTATTTGTTTCACTTGAGAAATAGAGTGAAATGCCAGGCTCTGTGGCTTCTTGCAAGCCAGACTTCGTTTCAGGTAAACGCAGTCACTTTTCAGCTAAAACGAGCAACATCTTTCACGAAGCTCACACGTTTCTCACTCTTAACTGAAAAGCATTGGATGTTAGAGGACCTGATGTTTGTATCAGTTTAAGAAGCAGAGTTGTACTAGATATGGTGCGTGTGTAGGACACAGTTCTTTTGTTCTGAGCACACTCACGTTTCCTGCCTTATTAGAGACTCTAGAAAGCAAGAGCGAGCTTCTTGCTCTAAAGCAGAGTGTAGTTCATGGATGAGAACTGTGCTGTGTGTTTCCCTTCAGAAACGGAATGAAATGCCAGGCTCTGTGTCTTCCTACAAGCAAGACTTCGTTTCAGGTAAACATAGTCACTTTTCAGCTCAAACTAAGGTACATCGTTCACTAAGCTAACACGTTTCTCGCTCTGATCTGAAAAGCATTGGATGTTCGAGGACCTGAAGTTTGTATCAGTTTCAGAAGCAAAGTTGAACTAGATATGGTCCATGTGTATAGGAAACACAGTTCTTTTGTTCTGAGTACACTCACATTTCCCGCCTTAGTAGAGACTCTAGAAAGCAAAAGCATGCTTCTTGCTCTAAAGCAG
Source organism: Onychomys arenicola (assembly GCA_949786405.1). Taxonomy (NCBI): domain Eukaryota; kingdom Metazoa; phylum Chordata; class Mammalia; order Rodentia; family Cricetidae; genus Onychomys; species Onychomys arenicola. The sequence goes on along the minus strand of CATKUM010000039.1, from coordinate 2,104,969 downwards.
AGTGTGGTTCATGGAAGAGTACTGGGCTATTTGTTTCACTTCAGAAACAGAGTGAAATGCCAGGCTCTGTGGCTTCTTACAAGCAAGACTTCGTTTCATCTAAATGCAGTCACTTTTTAGCTAAAACGAAGCAACATCGTTCACGAAGCTCACACGTTTCTCACTCTTAACTGAAAAGCATTGGATGTTAGAGGACCTGATGTTTGTATCAGTTTAAGAAGTAGAGTTGTACTAGATATGGTGCGTGTGTAGGAAACACAGTTCTTTTGTTCTGAGCACACTCACTTTTCCCAAATTATTAGAGACTCTAGAAAGCAAGAGCATGCTTTTTGCTCTAAAGCAGAGTGTGCTTCATGGATGAGAACTGTGCTGTGTGTTTCCCTTCAGAAACGGAATGAAATGTCAGGCTCTGTGTCTTCCTACAAGCAAGACTTCTTTTCAGGTAAACGCAGTCACTTTTCAGCTCAAACAAAGCTACATCGTTCATGAAGCTCACACGTTTCTCACTCTTAACCTAAAAGCAGTGGATGTTAGAGGACCTATGGTTTGTATCAGTTTCAGAAGCAGAGTTGAACTAGATATGGTGCGTGTGTGTAGGAAACACAGTTCTTTTATTCTGACCACACTCACGTTTCCTGCATTATTAGAGACTCTAGAAAGCAAGAGCGTGCTTCTTGCTCTAAAGAAGAGTGTGGTTCATGGACGAGAACTGTGCTGTGTGTTTCCCTTCAGAAACGGAGTGAAATCTCAGGCTCTGTGTCTTCCTACAAGCAAGACTTCGTTTCAGGTAAACGCAGTCATTTTTCAGCTCAAACTAAGCTACATCTTTCCCTAAGCTCACAAGTTTCTGGCTATGAACTGAAAAGCATTGGATGTTAGAGGACCTGTGGTTTGTATCAATATCAGAAGCAAAGTTGAACTAGATAGTGTCCATGTGTGTAGGAAACGCAGTTCTTTTGTTTTGAGTACACTCACATTTCCCGCCTTTGTAGAGACTCTAGAAAGCAAGAGCATGCTTCTTGCTCTAAAGCAGAGTGTGGTTCATGGAAGAGTACTGGGCTATTTGTTTCACTTCAGAAACAGAGTGAAATGCCAGGCTCTGTGGCTTCTTACAAGCCACATTTCGTTTCAGGTAAACGCAGTCACTTTTCAGCTAAAACGAAGCAACATCTTTCACGAAGCTCACACGTTTCTCACTCTTAACTGAAAAGCATTGGATGTTAGAGGACCTGATGTTTGTATCACTTTAAGAAGCAGAGTTGAAGTAGATATGGTGCGTGAGTGTAGAAAACACAGTTCTTTTGTTCTGAGCACACTCTCGTTTCCTGCCTTATTGGATAATCTAGAAAGAAAGAGCATGCTTCTTGCTCTAAAGCAGAGTGTGCTTCATGGAAGAGTACTGGGCTATTTGTTTCACTTCAGAAACAGAGTGAAATGCCAGGCTCTGTGGCTTCTTACAAGCAAGACTTCGTTTCATCTAAACGCAGTCACTTTGATCTAAAACGAAGCAACATCGTTCACGAAGCTCACACGTTTCTCACTCTTAACTGAATAGCATTGAATGTTAGAGGACCTGATGTTTGTATCAGTTTAAGAAGCAGAGTTGTACTAGATATGGTGCGTGTGTAGGAAACACAGTTCTTTTGTTCTGAGCACACTCACGTTTCCCACCCTATTAGAGACTCTAGAAAGCAAGAGCATGCTTCTTGCTCTAAAGCAGAGTGTGCTTCATGGATGAGAACTGTGCTGTGTGTTTCCCTTCAGAAACGGAGTGAAATCTCAGGCTCTGGGTCTTCCTACAAGCAAGACTTCATTTCAGGTAAACGCAGTCATTTTTCAGCTCAAACTAAGCTACATCTTTCCCTAAGCTCACAAGTTTCTCGCTATGAACTGAAAAGCATTGGATGTTAGAGGACCTGTGGTTTGTATCAGTTTCAGAAGCAAAGTTGAACTAGATATGGTCCATGTGTGTAGGAAACACACTTCTTTTGTTCTGAGTACACTCACATTTCCCGCCTTATTAGAGACTCTAGAATGCAAAAGCATGCTTCTTGCTCTAAAGCAGAGTGTGGTTCATGGAAGAGTACTGGGCTATTTGTTTCACTTCAGAAATAGAGTGAAATGCTAGGCTCTATGTCTTCCTACAAGCAAGACTTCGTTTCAGGTAAACGCAGTCATTTTTCAGCTCCAACTAAGCTACATCGTTCCCTAAGCTCACACGTTTCTCACTCTGAACTGAAAAGCATTGGAGGTTAGAGGACCTGATGTTTGTATCAGTTTAAGAAGCAGAGTTGAACTAGATATGGTACGTGAGTGTAGGAAACACAGTTCTTTTGTTCTGAGCACACTCACGTTTCCCGGCATATTGGAGACTCTAGAAAGTAAGAGCGTGCTTCTTACACTAAAGCAGAGTGTGGTTCATGGATGAGAACTGTGCTTTGTCTTTCCCTTCAGAACCAGAATGAAATGCCAGGCTCTGTGCCTTCCTAAAAGCAAGACTTCTTTTCAGGTAAACTCAGTCACTTTTCAGCTCAAACAAAGCTACATCGTTCACGAAGCTCACACGTTTCTCACTCTTAACTGAAAAGCATTTGATGTTAGAGGACCTATGGTTTGTATCAGTTTCAGAAGCAGAGTTGAACTAGATATGGTGCATGTGTGTAGGAAACACAGTTCTTTTTTTCTGAGCACACTCACGTTTCCTGCATTATTAGAGACTCTAGAAAGCAAAAGCATGCTTCTTGCTCTAAAGCAGAGTGTGGTTCATGGAAGAGTACTGGGCTATTTGTTTCACTTCAGAAACAGAATGAAATGCCAGGCTCTGTGGCTTCTTACAAGCCAGACTTCGTTTCAGGTAAACGCAGTCACTTTTCAGCTAAAACGAAGCAACATCTTTCACGAAGCTCACATGTTTCTCACTCTTAACTGAAAAGCATTGGAGGTTAGAGGACCTGGTGTTTGTATCAGTTTAAGAAGCAGAGTTGAACTAGATATGGTAGGTGTGCGTAGGAAACACAGTTCTTTTGTTCTGAGCCCACTCACCTTTCCCACCTTATTAGAGACTGTAGAAATCAAGAGCATGCTTCTTGCTCTAAAGTAGAGTGTGCTTCATGGATGAGAACTGTGCTGTGTGTTTCCCTTCAGAAATGGAATGAAATGCCAGGCTCTGTGTCTTCCTACAAGCAAGACTTCGTTTCAGGTGAACGCCCTCACTTTTCAGCTCAAACGATGCTACATCGTTCAAGAAGCTCACACGTTTCTCACTCTTAACTGAAAAGCATTGGATGTTAGAGGACCTATGGTTTGTATCAGTTTCAGAAGCAGAGTTGAAGTAGATATGGTGCGTGTGTGTAGGAAACACAGTTCTTTTGTTCTGAGCACACTCTCGTTTCCTGCCTTATTGGATAATCTAGAAAGCAAGAGCATGCTTCTTGCTCTAAAGCAGAATGTGCTTCATGGAAGAGTACTGGGCTATTTGTTTCAGTTCAGAAACAGAGTGAAATGCCAGGCTCTGTGGCTTCTTACAAGCAAGACTTCGTTTCATCTAAACGCAGTCACTTTTTAGCTAAAACGAAGCAACATCGTTCACGAAGCTCACACGTTTCTCACTCTTACCTGAAAAGCATTGAATGTTAGAGGACCTGATGTTTGTATCAGTTTAAGAATCAGATTTGTACTAGATATGGTGCGTGTGTAGGAAACACAGTTCTTTTGTTCTGAGCACACTCATGTTTCCTGCCTTATTAGAGACTCTAGAAAGCAAGAGCGTGCTTCTTGCTCTAAAGCAGAGTGTGGTTCATGGACGAGAACTGTGCTGTGTGTTTCCATTCAGAAACGGAGTGAAATCTCAGGCTCTGTGTCTTCCTACAAGCAAGACTTCGTTTCAGGTAAACGCAGTCATTTTTCAGCTCAAACTAAGCTACATCGTTCCCTAAGCTCACAAGTTTCTGGCTATGAACTGAAAAGCATTGGATGTTAGAGGACCTGTGGTTTGTATCAATATCAGAAGCAAAGTTGAACTAGATAGTGTCCATGTGTGTAGGAAACACACTTCTTTTGTTCTGAGTACACTCACATTTCCCGCCTTTGTAGAGACTCTAGAAAGCAAGAGCATGCTTCTTGCTCTAAAGCAGAGTGTGGTTCATGGTAGAGTACTGGGCTATTTGTTTCACTTCAGAAACAGAGTGAAATGCCAGGCTCTGTGGCTTCTTACAAGCCACATTTCGTTTCAGGTAAACGCAGTCACTTTTCAGCTAAAACGAAGCAACATCTTTCACGAAGCTCACACGTTTCTCACTCTTAACTGAAAAGCATTGGATGTTAGAGGACCTGATGTTTGTATCAGTTTAAGAAGCAGAGTTGTACTAGATATGGTGCGTGTGTAGGACACAGTTCTTTTGTTCTGAGCACACTCACGTTTCCTGCCTTATTAGAGACTCTAGAAAGCAAGAGCGAGCTTCTTGCTCTAAAGCAGAGTGTAGTTCATGGATGAGAACTGTGCTGTGTGTTTCCCTTCAGAAACGGAATGAAATGCCAGGCTCTGTGTCTTCCTACAAGCAAGACTTCGTTTCAGGTAAACATAGTCACTTTTCAGCTCAAACTAAGCTACATCGTTCCCTAAGCTCACAAGTTTCTCGCTATGAACTGAAAAGCATTGGATGTTAGAGGACCTGTGGTTTGTATCAATTTCAGAAGCAAAGTTGAACTAGATATGGTCCATGTGTGTAGGAAACACACTTCTTTTGTTCTGAGTACACTCACATTTCCCGCCTTATTAAAGACTCTAGAATGCAAAAGCATGCTTCTTGCTCTAAAGCAGAGTGTGGTTCATCGAAGAGTACTGGGCTATTTGTTTCACTTCAGGAATAGAGTGAAATGCTAGGCTCTATGTCTTCCTACAAGCAAGACTTCGTTTCAGGTAAACGCAGTCATTTTTCAGCTCAAACTAAGCTACATCGTTCCCTAAGCTCACACGTTTCTCGCTCTGAACTGAAAAGCATTGGAGGTTAGAGGACCTGATGTTTGTATCAGTTTCAGAAGCAGAGTTGAACTAGATATGGTGCATGTGTGTAGGAAACACAGTTCTTTTTTTCTGAGCACACTCACGTTTCCTGCATTATTAGAGACTCTAGAAAGCAAAAGCATGCTTCTTGCTCTAAAGCAGAGTGTGGTTCATGGAAGAGTACTGGGCTATTTGTTTCACTTCAGAAACAGAATGAAATGCCAGGCTCTGTGGCTTCTTACAAGCCAGACTTCGTTTCAGGTAAACGCAGTCACTTTTCAGCTAAAACGAAGCAACATCGTTCACGAAGCTCACATGTTTCTCACTCTTAACTGAAAAGCATTGGAGGTTAGAGGACCTGGTGTTTGTATCAGTTTAAGAAGCAGAGTTGAACTAGATATGGTAGGTGTGTGTAGGAAACACAGTTCTTTTGTTCTGAGCCCACTCACCTTTCCCACCTTATTAGAGACTGTAGAAATCAAGAGCATGCTTCTTGCTCTAAAGCAGAGTGTGCTTCATGGATGAGAACTGTGCTGTGTGTTTCCCTTCAGAAATGGAATGAAATGCCAGGCTCTGTGTCTTCCTACAAGCAAGACTTCGTTTCAGGTGAACGCCCTCACTTTTCAGCTCAAACGATGATACATCGTTCAAGAAGCTCACACGTTTCTCACTCTTAACTGAAAAGCATTGGATGTTAGAGGACCTATGGTTTGTATCAGTTTCAGAAGCAGAGTTGAAGTAGATATGGTGCGTGTGTGTAGGAAACACAGTTCTTTTGTTCTGAGCACACTCTCGTTTCCTGCCTTATTGGATAATCTAGAAAGCAAGAGCATGCTTCTTGCTCTAAAGCAGAATGTGCTTCATGGAAGAGTACTGGGCTATTTGTTTCAGTTCAGAAACAGAGTGAAATGCCAGGCTCTGTGGCTTCTTACAAGCAAGACTTCGTTTCATCTAAACGCAGTCACTTTTTAGCTAAAACGAAGCAACATCGTTCACGAAGCTCACACGTTTCTCACTCTTACCTGAAAAGCATTGAATGTTAGAGGACCTGATGTTTGTATCAGTTTAAGAATCAGATTTGTACTAGATATGGTGCGTGTGTAGGAAACACAGTTCTTTTGTTCTGAGCACACTCACGTTTCCTGCCTTATTAGAGACTCTAGAAAGCAAGAGCGTGCTTCTTGCTCTAAAGCAGAGTGTGGTTCATGGATGAGAACTGTGCTGTGTGTTTCCCTTCAGAAACGGAGTGAAATCTTAGGCTCTGTGTCTTCCTACAAGCAAGACTTCGTTTCAGGTAAACGCAGTCATTTTTCAGCTCAAACTAAGCTACATCGTTCCCTAAGCTCACAAGTTTCTGGCTATGAACTGAAAAGCATTGGATGTTAGAGGACCTGTGGTTTGTATCAGTTTCAGAAGCAAAGTTGAACTAGATATGGTCCATGTGTGTAGGAAACACACTTCTTTTGTTCTGAGTACACTCACATTTCCCGCCTGAGTAGAGACTCTAGAATGCAAAAGCATGCTTCTTGCTCTAAAGCAGAGTGTGGTTCATGGAAGAGTACTGGGCTATTTGTTTCACTTGAGAAATAGAGTGAAATGCCAGGCTCTGTGGCTTCTTGCAAGCCAGACTTCGTTTCAGGTAAACGCAGTCACTTTTCAGCTAAAACGAAGCAACATCTTTCACGAAGCTCACACGTTTCTCACTCTTAACTGAAAAGCATTGGATGTTAGAGGACCTGATGTTTGTATCAGTTTAAGAAGCAGAGTTGTACTAGATATGGTGCGTGTGTAGGACACAGTTCTTTTGTTCTGAGCACACTCACGTTTCCTGCCTTATTAGAGACTCTAGAAAGCAAGAGCGAGCTTCTTGCTCTAAAGCAGAGTGTAGTTCATGGATGAGAACTGTGCTGTGTGTTTCCCTTCAGAAACGGAATGAAATGCCAGGCTCTGTGTCTTCCTACAAGCAAGACTTCGTTTCAGGTAAACATAGTCACTTTTCAGCTCAAACTAAGGTACATCGTTCACTAAGCTAACACGTTTCTCGCTCTGATCTGAAAAGCATTGGATGTTCGAGGACCTGAAGTTTGTATCAGTTTCAGAAGCAAAGTTGAACTAGATATGGTCCATGTGTATAGGAAACACAGTTCTTTTGTTCTGAGTACACTCACATTTCCCGCCTTAGTAGAGACTCTAGAAAGCAAAAGCATGCTTCTTGCTCTAAAGCAGAGTGTGGTTCATGGAAGAGTACTGGGCTATTTGTTTCACTTCAGAAACAGAGTGAAATGCCAGGCTCTGTGGCTTCTTACAAGCAAGACTTCGTTTCATCTAAATGCAGTCACTTTTTAGCTAAAACGAAGCAACATCGTTCACGAAGCTCACACGTTTCTCACTCTTAACTGAAAAGCATTGGATGTTAGAGGACCTGATGTTTGTATCAGTTTAAGAAGTAGAGTTGTACTAGATATGGTGCGTGTGTAGGAAACACAGTTCTTTTGTTCTGAGCACACTCACTTTTCCCAAATTATTAGAGACTCTAGAAAGCAAGAGCATGCTTTTTGCTCTAAAGCAGAGTGTGCTTCATGGATGAGAACTGTGCTGTGTGTTTCCCTTCAGAAACGGAATGAAATGTCAGGCTCTGTGTCTTCCTACAAGGAAGACTTCTTTTCAGGTAAACGCAGTCACTTTTCAGCTCAAACAAAGCTACATCGTTCATGAAGCTCACACGTTTCTCACTCTTAACCTAAAAGCAGTGGATGTTAGAGGACCTATGGTTTGTATCAGTTTCAGAAGCAGAGTTGAACTAGATATGGTGCGTGTGTGTAGGAAACACAGTTCTTTTATTCTGACCACACTCACGTTTCCTGCATTATTAGAGACTCTAGAAAGCAAGAGCGTGCTTCTTGCTCTAAAGAAGAGTGTGGTTCATGGACGAGAACTGTGCTGTGTGTTTCCCTTCAGAAACGGAGTGAAATCTCAGGCTCTGTGTCTTCCTACAAGCAAGACTTCGTTTCAGGTAAACGCAGTCATTTTTCAGCTCAAACTAAGCTACATCTTTCCCTAAGCTCACAAGTTTCTCGCTATGAACTGAAAAGCATTGGATGTTAGAGGACCTGTGGTTTGTATCAATTTCAGAAGCAAAGTTGAACTAGATATGGTCCATGTGTGTAGGAAACACACTTCTTTTGTTCTGAGTACACTCACATTTCCCGCCTTATTAAAGACTCTAGAATGCAAAAGCATGCTTCTTGCTCTAAAGCAGAGTGTGGTTCATCGAAGAGTACTGGGCTATTTGTTTCACTTCAGGAATAGAGTGAAATGCTAGGCTCTATGTCTTCCTACAAGCAAGACTTCGTTTCAGGTAAACGCAGTCATTTTTCAGCTCAAACTAAGCTACATCGTTCCCTAAGCTCACACGTTTCTCGCTCTGAACTGAAAAGCATTGGAGGTTAGAGGACCTGATGTTTGTATCAGTTTCAGAAGCAGAGTTGAACTAGATATGGTGCATGTGTGTAGGAAACACAGTTCTTTTTTTCTGAGCACACTCACGTTTCCTGCATTATTAGAGACTCTAGAAAGCAAAAGCATGCTTCTTGCTCTAAAGCAGAGTGTGGTTCATGGAAGAGTACTGGGCTATTTGTTTCACTTCAGAAACAGAATGAAATGCCAGGCTCTGTGGCTTCTTACAAGCCAGACTTCGTTTCAGGTAAACGCAGTCACTTTTCAGCTAAAACGAAGCAACATCGTTCACGAAGCTCACATGTTTCTCACTCTTAACTGAAAAGCATTGGAGGTTAGAGGACCTGGTGTTTGTATCAGTTTAAGAAGCAGAGTTGAACTAGATATGGTAGGTGTGTGTAGGAAACACAGTTCTTTTGTTCTGAGCCCACTCACCTTTCCCACCTTATTAGAGACTGTAGAAATCAAGAGCATGCTTCTTGCTCTAAAGCAGAGTGTGCTTCATGGATGAGAACTGTGCTGTGTGTTTCCCTTCAGAAATGGAATGAAATGCCAGGCTCTGTGTCTTCCTACAAGCAAGACTTCGTTTCAGGTGAACGCCCTCACTTTTCAGCTCAAACGATGCTACATCGTTCAAGAAGCTCACACGTTTCTCACTCTTAACTGAAAAGCATTGGATGTTAGAGGACCTATGGTTTGTATCAGTTTCAGAAGCAGAGTTGAAGTAGATATGGTGCGTGTGTGTAGGAAACACAGTTCTTTTGTTCTGAGCACACTCTCGTTTCCTGCCTTATTGGATAATCTAGAAAGCAAGAGCATGCTTCTTGCTCTAAAGCAGAATGTGCTTCATGGAAGAGTACTGGGCTATTTGTTTCAGTTCAGAAACAGAGTGAAATGCCAGGCTCTGTGGCTTCTTACAAGCAAGACTTCGTTTCATCTAAACGCAGTCACTTTTTAGCTAAAACGAAGCAACATCGTTCACGAAGCTCACACGTTTCTCACTCTTACCTGAAAAGCATTGAATGTTAGAGGACCTGATGTTTGTATCAGTTTAAGAATCAGATTTGTACTAGATATGGTGCGTGTGTAGGAAACACAGTTCTTTTGTTCTGAGCACACTCATGTTTCCTGCCTTATTAGAGACTCTAGAAAGCAAGAGCGTGCTTCTTGCTCTAAAGCAGAGTGTGGTTCATGGACGAGAACTGTGCTGTGTGTTTCCCTTCAGAAACGGAGTGAAATCTCAGGCTCTGTGTCTTCCTACAAGCAAGACTTCGTTTCAGGTAAACGCAGTCATTTTTCAGCTCAAACTAAGCTACATCGTTCCCTAAGCTCACAAGTTTCTGGCTATGAACTGAAAAGCATTGGATGTTAGAGGACCTGTGGTTTGTATCAATATCAGAAGCAAAGTTGAACTAGATAGTGTCCATGTGTGTAGGAAACACACTTCTTTTGTTCTGAGTACACTCACATTTCCCACCTTTGTAGAGACTCTAGAAAGCAAGAGCATGCTTCTTGCTCTAAAGCAGAGTGTGGTTCATGGTAGAGTACTGGGCTATTTGTTTCACTTCAGAAACAGAGTGAAATGCCAGGCTCTGTGGCTTCTTACAAGCCACATTTCGTTTCAGGTAAACGCAGTCACTTTTCAGCTAAAACGAAGCAACATCTTTCACGAAGCTCACACGTTTCTCACTCTTAACTGAAAAGCATTGGATGTTAGAGGACCTGATGTTTGTATCAGTTTAAGAAGCAGAGTTGTACTAGATATGGTGCGTGTGTAGGACACAGTTCTTTTGTTCTGAGCACACTCACGTTTCCTGCCTTATTAGAGACTCTAGAAAGCAAGAGCGAGCTTCTTGCTCTAAAGCAGAGTGTAGTTCATGGATGAGAACTGTGCTGTGTGTTTCCCTTCAGAAACGGAATGAAATGCCAGGCTCTGTGTCTTCCTACAAGCAAGACTTCGTTTCAGGTAAACATAGTCACTTTTCAGCTCAAACTAAGCTACATCGTTCCCTAAGCTCACAAGTTTCTCGCTATGAACTGAAAAGCATTGGATGTTAGAGGACCTGTGGTTTGTATCAATTTCAGAAGCAAAGTTGAACTAGATATGGTCCATGTGTGTAGGAAACACACTTCTTTTGTTCTGAGTACACTCACATTTCCCGCCTTATTAAAGACTCTAGAATGCAAAAGCATGCTTCTTGCTCTAAAGCAGAATGTGGTTCATCGAAGAGTACTGGGCTATTTGTTTCACTTCAGGAATAGAGTGAAATGCTAGGCTCTATGTCTTCCTACAAGCAAGACTTCGTTTCAGGTAAACGCAGTCATTTTTCAGCTCAAACTAAGCTACATCGTTCCCTAAGCTCACACGTTTCTCGCTCTGAACTGAAAAGCATTGGAGGTTAGAGGACCTGATGTTTGTATCAGTTTCAGAAGCAGAGTTGAACTAGATATGGTGCATGTGTGTAGGAAACACAGTTCTTTTTTTCTGAGCACACTCACGTTTCCTGCATTATTAGAGACTCTAGAAAGCAAAAGCATGCTTCTTGCTCTAAAGCAGAGTGTGGTTCATGGAAGAGTACTGGGCTATTTGTTTCACTTCAGAAACAGAATGAAATGCCAGGCTCTGTGGCTTCTTACAAGCCAGACTTCGTTTCAGGTAAACGCAGTCACTTTTCAGCTAAAACGAAGCAACATCGTTCACGAAGCTCACATGTTTCTCACTCTTAACTGAAAAGCATTGGAGGTTAGAGGACCTGGTGTTTGTATCAGTTTAAGAAGCAGAGTTGAACTATATATGGTAGGTGTGTGTAGGAAACACAGTTCTTTTGTTCTGAGCCCACTCACCTTTCCCACCTTATTAGAGACTGTAGAAATCAAGAGCATGCTTCTTGCTCTAAAGCAGAGTGTGCTTCATGGATGAGAACTGTGCTGTGTGTTTCCCTTCAGAAATGGAATGAAATGCCAGGCTCTGTGTCTTCCTACAAGCAAGACTTCGTTTCAGGTGAACGCCCTCACTTTTCAGCTCAAACGATGATACATCGTTCAAGAAGCTCACACGTTTCTCACTCTTAACTGAAAAGCATTGGATGTTAGAGGACCTATGGTTTGTATCAGTTTCAGAAGCAGAGTTGAAGTAGATATGGTGCGTGTGTGTAGGAAACACAGTTCTTTTGTTCTGAGCACACTCTCGTTTCCTGCCTTATTGGATAATCTAGAAAGCAAGAGCATGCTTCTTGCTCTAAAGCAGAATGTGCTTCATGGAAGAGTACTGGGCTATTTGTTTCAGTTCAGAAACAGAGTGAAATGCCAGGCTCTGTGGCTTCTTACAAGCAAGACTTCGTTTCATCTAAACGCAGTCACTTTTTAGCTAAAACGAAGCAACATCGTTCACGAAGCTCACACGTTTCTCACTCTTACCTGAAAAGCATTGAATGTTAGAGGACCTGATGTTTGTATCAGTTTAAGAATCAGATTTGTACTAGATATGGTGCGTGTGTAGGAAACACAGTTCTTTTGTTCTGAGCACACTCACGTTTCCTGCCTTATTAGAGACTCTAGAAAGCAAGAGCGTGCTTCTTGCTCTAAAGCAGAGTGTGGTTCATGGATGAGAACTGTGCTGTGTGTTTCCCTTCAGAAACGGAGTGAAATCTTAGGCTCTGTGTCTTCCTACAAGCAAGACTTCGTTTCAGGTAAACGCAGTCATTTTTCAGCTCAAACTAAGCTACATCGTTCCCTAAGCTCACAAGTTTCTCGCTATGAACTGAAAAGCATTGGATGTTAGAGGACCTGTGGTTTGTATCAGTTTCAGAAGCAAAGTTGAACTAGATATGGTCCATGTGTGTAGGAAACACACTTCTTTTGTTCTGAGTACACTCACATTTCCCGCCTGAGTAGAGACTCTAGAATGCAAAAGCATGCTTCTTGCTCTAAAGCAGAGTGTGGTTCATGGAAGAGTACTGGGCTATTTGTTTCACTTGAGAAATAGAGTGAAATGCCAGGCTCTGTGGCTTCTTGCAAGCCAGACTTCGTTTCAGGTAAACGCAGTCACTTTTCAGCTAAAACGAAGCAACATCTTTCACGAAGCTCACACGTTTCTCACTCTTAACTGAAAAGCATTGGATGTTAGAGGACCTGATGTTTGTATCAGTTTAAGAAGCAGAGTTGTACTAGATATGGTGCGTGTGTAGGACACAGTTCTTTTGTTCTGAGCACACTCACGTTTCCTGCCTTATTAGAGACTCTAGAAAGCAAGAGCGAGCTTCTTGCTCTAAAGCAGAGTGTAGTTCATGGATGAGAACTGTGCTGTGTGTTTCCCTTCAGAAACGGAATGAAATGCCAGGCTCTGTGTCTTCCTACAAGCAAGACTTCGTTTCAGGTAAACATAGTCACTTTTCAGCTCAAACTAAGGTACATCGTTCACTAAGCTAACACGTTTCTCGCTCTGATCTGAAAAGCATTGGATGTTCGAGGACCTGAAGTTTGTATCAGTTTCAGAAGCAAAGTTGAACTAGATATGGTCCATGTGTATAGGAAACACAGTTCTTTTGTTCTGAGTACACTCACATTTCCCGCCTTAGTAGAGACTCTAGAAAGCAAAAGCATGCTTCTTGCTCTAAAGCAGAGTGTGGTTCATGGAAGAGTACTGGGCTATTTGTTTCACTTCAGAAACAGAGTGAAATGCCAGGCTCTGTGGCTTCTTACAAGCAAGACTTCGTTTCATCTAAATGCAGTCACTTTTTAGCTAAAACGAAGCAACATCGTTCACGAAGCTCACACGTTTCTCACTCTTAACTGAAAAGCATTGGATGTTAGAGGACCTGATGTTTGTATCAGTTTAAGAAGTAGAGTTGTACTAGATATGGTGCGTGTGTAGGAAACACAGTTCTTTTGTTCTGAGCACACTCACTTTTCCCAAATTATTAGAGACTCTAGAAAGCAAGAGCATGCTTTTTGCTCTAAAGCAGAGTGTGCTTCATGGATGAGAACTGTGCTGTGTGTTTCCCTTCAGAAACGGAATGAAATGTCAGGCTCTGTGTCTTCCTACAAGCAAGACTTCTTTTCAGGTAAACGCAGTCACTTTTCAGCTCAAACAAAGCTACATCGTTCATGAAGCTCACACGTTTCTCACTCTTAACCTAAAAGCAGTGGATGTTAGAGGACCTATGGTTTGTATCAGTTTCAGAAGCAGAGTTGAACTAGATATGGTGCGTGTGTGTAGGAAACACAGTTCTTTTATTCTGACCACACTCACGTTTCCTGCATTATTAGAGACTCTAGAAAGCAAGAGCGTGCTTCTTGCTCTAAAGAAGAGTGTGGTTCATGGACGAGAACTGTGCTGTGTGTTTCCCTTCAGAAACGGAGTGAAATCTCAGGCTCTGTGTCTTCCTACAAGCAAGACTTCGTTTCAGGTAAACGCAGTCATTTTTCAGCTCAAACTAAGCTACATCTTTCCCTAAGCTCACAAGTTTCTGGCTATGAACTGAAAAGCATTGGATGTTAGAGGACCTGTGGTTTGTATCAATATCAGAAGCAAAGTTGAACTAGATAGTGTCCATGTGTGTAGGAAACGCAGTTCTTTTGTTTTGAGTACACTCACATTTCCCGCCTTTGTAGAGACTCTAGAAAGCAAGAGCATGCTTCTTGCTCTAAAGCAGAGTGTGGTTCATGGAAGAGTACTGGGCTATTTGTTTCACTTCAGAAACAGAGTGAAATGCCAGGCTCTGTGGCTTCTTACAAGCCACATTTCGTTTCAGGTAAACGCAGTCACTTTTCAGCTAAAACGAAGCAACATCTTTCACGAAGCTCACACGTTTCTCACTCTTAACTGAAAAGCATTGGATGTTAGAGGACCTGATGTTTGTATCACTTTAAGAAGCAGAGTTGAAGTAGATATGGTGCGTGAGTGTAGAAAACACAGTTCTTTTGTTCTGAGCACACTCTCGTTTCCTGCCTTATTGGATAATCTAGAAAGAAAGAGCATGCTTCTTGCTCTAAAGCAGAGTGTGCTTCATGGAAGAGTACTGGGCTATTTGTTTCACTTCAGAAACAGAGTGAAATGCCAGGCTCTGTGGCTTCTTACAAGCAAGACTTCGTTTCATCTAAACGCAGTCACTTTGATCTAAAACGAAGCAACATTGTTCACGAAGCTCACACGTTTCTCACTCTTAACTGAAAAGCATTGAATGTTAGAGGACCTGATGTTTGTATCAGTTTAAGAAGCAGAGTTGTACTAGATATGGTGCGTGTGTAGGAAACACAGTTCTTTTGTTCTGAGCACACTCACGTTTCCCACCCTATTAGAGACTCTAGAAAGCAAGAGCATGCTTCTTGCTCTAAAGCAGAGTGTGCTTCATGGATGAGAACTGTGCTGTGTGTTTCCCTTCAGAAACGGAGTGAAATCTCAGGCTCTGGGTCTTCCTACAAGCAAGACTTCGTTTCAGGTAAACACAGTCATTTTTCAGCTCAAACTAAGCTACATCTTTCCCTAAGCTCACAAGTTTCTCGCTATGAACTGAAAAGCATTGGATGTTAGAGGACCTGTGGTTTGTATCAGTTTCAGAAGCAAAGTTGAACTAGATATGGTCCATGTGTGTAGGAAACACACTTCTTTTGTTCTGAGTACACTCACATTTCCCGCCTTATTAGAGACTCTAGAATGCAAAAGCATGCTTCTTGCTCTAAAGCAGAGTGTGGTTCATGGAAGAGTACTGGGCTATTTGTTTCACTTCAGAAATAGAGTGAAATGCTAGGCTCTATGTCTTCCTACAAGCAAGACTTCGTTTCAGGTAAACGCAGTCATTTTTCAGCTCCAACTAAGCTACATCGTTCCCTAAGCTCACACGTTTCTCACTCTGAACTGAAAAGCATTGGTAGTTAGAGGAACTGATGTTTGTATCAGTTTAAGAAGCAGAGTTGAACTAGATATGGTACGTGAGTGTAGGAAACACAGTTCTTTTGTTCTGAGCACACTCACGTTTCCCGGCATATTGGAGACTCTAGAAAGTAAGAGCGTGCTTCTTACACTAAAGCAGAGTGTGGTTCATGGATGAGAACTGTGCTTTGTCTTTCCCTTCAGAACCAGAATGAAATGCCAGGCTCTGTGCCTTCCTAAAAGCAAGACTTCTTTTCAGGTAAACTCAGTCACTTTTCAGCTCAAACAAAGCTACATCGTTCACGAAGCTCACACGTTTCTCACTCTTAACTGAAAAGCATTTGATGTTAGAGGACCTATGGTTTGTATCAGTTTCAGAAGCAGAGTTGAACTAGATATGGTGCATGTGTGTAGGAAACACAGTTCTTTTTTTCTGAGCACACTCACGTTTCCTGCATTATTAGAGACTCTAGAAAGCAAAAGCATGCTTCTTGCTCTAAAGCAGAGTGTGGTTCATGGAAGAGTACTGGGCTATTTGTTTCACTTCAGAAACAGAATGAAATGCCAGGCTCTGTGGCTTCTTACAAGCCAGACTTCGTTTCAGGTAAACGCAGTCACTTTTCAGCTAAAACGAAGCAACATCTTTCACGAAGCTCACATGTTTCTCACTCTTAACTGAAAAGCATTGGAGGTTAGAGGACCTGGTGTTTGTATCAGTTTAAGAAGCAGAGTTGAACTAGATATGGTAGGTGTGTGTAGGAAACACAGTTCTTTTGTTCTGAGCCCACTCACCTTTCCCACCTTATTAGAGACTGTAGAAATCAAGAGCATGCTTCTTGCTCTAAAGCAGAGTGTGCTTCATGGATGAGAACTGTGCTGTGTGTTTCCCTTCAGAAATGGAATGAAATGCCAGGCTCTGTGTCTTCCTACAAGCAAGACTTCGTTTCAGGTGAACGCCCTCACTTTTCAGCTCAAACGATGCTACATCGTTCAAGAAGCTCACACGTTTCTCACTCTTAACTGAAAAGCATTGGATGTTAGAGGACCTATGGTTTGTATCAGTTTCAGAAGCAGAGTTGAAGTAGATATGGTGCGTGTGTGTAGGAAACACAGTTCTTTTGTTCTGAGCACACTCTCGTTTCCTGCCTTATTGGATAATCTAGAAAGCAAGAGCATGCTTCTTGCTCTAAAGCAGAATGTGCTTCATGGAAGAGTACTGGGCTATTTGTTTCAGTTCAGAAACAGAGTGAAATGCCAGGCTCTGTGGCTTCTTACAAGCAAGACTTCGTTTCATCTAAACGCAGTCACTTTTTAGCTAAAACGAAGCAACATCGTTCACGAAGCTCACACGTTTCTCACTCTTACCTGAAAAGCATTGAATGTTAGAGGACCTGATGTTTGTATCAGTTTAAGAATCAGATTTGTACTAGATATGGTGCGTGTGTAGGAAACACAGTTCTTTTGTTCTGAGCACACTCATGTTTCCTGCCTTATTAGAGACTCTAGAAAGCAAGAGCGTGCTTCTTGCTCTAAAGCAGAGTGTGGTTCATGGACGAGAACTGTGCTGTGTGTTTCCCTTCAGAAACGGAGTGAAATCTCAGGCTCTGTGTCTTCCTACAAGCAAGACTTCGTTTCAGGTAAACGCAGTCATTTTTCAGCTCAAACTAAGCTACATCGTTCCCTAAGCTCACAAGTTTCTGGCTATGAACTGAAAAGCATTGGATGTTAGAGGACCTGTGGTTTGTATCAATATCAGAAGCAAAGTTGAACTAGATAGTGTCCATGTGTGTAGGAAACACACTTCTTTGTTCTGAGTACACTCACATTTCCCGCCTTTGTAGAGACTCTAGAAAGCAAGAGCATGCTTCTTGCTCTAAAGCAGAGTGTGGTTCATGGTAGAGTACTGGGCTATTTGTTTCACTTCAGAAACAGAGTGAAATGCCAGGCTCTGTGGCTTCTTACAAGCCACATTTCGTTTCAGGTAAACGCAGTCACTTTTCAGCTAAAACGAAGCAACATCTTTCACGAAGCTCACACGTTTCTCACTCTTAACTGAAAAGCATTGGATGTTAGAGGACCTGATGTTTGTATCAGTTTAAGAAGCAGAGTTGTACTAGATATGGTGCGTGTGTAGGACACAGTTCTTTTGTTCTGAGCACACTCACGTTTCCTGCCTTATTAGAGACTCTAGAAAGCAAGAGCGAGCTTCTTGCTCTAAAGCAGAGTGTAGTTCATGGATGAGAACTGTGCTGTGTGTTTCCCTTCAGAAACGGAATGAAATGCCAGGCTCTGTGTCTTCCTACAAGCAAGACTTCGTTTCAGGTAAACATAGTCACTTTTCAGCTCAAACTAAGGTACATCGTTCACTAAGCTAACACATTTCTCGCTCTGATCTGAAAAGCATTGGATGTTCGAGGACCTGAAGTTTGTATCAGTTTCAGAAGCAAAGTTGAACTAGATATGGTCCATGTGTATATGAAACACAGTTCTTTTGTTCTGAGTACACTCACATTTCCTGCCTTAGTAGAGACTCTAGAAAGCAAAAGCATGCTTCTTGCTCTAAAGCAGAGTGTGGTTCATGGAAGAGTACTGGGCTATTTGTTTCACTTCAGAAACAGAGTGAAATGCCAGGCTCTGTGGCTTCTTACAAGCAAGACTTCGTTTCATCTAAATGCAGTCACTTTTTAGCTAAAACGAAGCAACATCGTTCACGAAGCTCACACGTTTCTCACTCTTAACTGAAAAGCATTGGATGTTAGAGGACCTGATGTTTGTATCAGTTTAAGAAGTAGAGTTGTACTAGATATGGTGCGTGTGTAGGAAACAGAGTTCTTTTGTTCTGAGCACACTCACTTTTCCCAAATTATTAGAGACTCTAGAAAGCAAGAGCATGCTTTTTGCTCTAAAGCAGAGTGTGCTTCATGGATGAGAACTGTGCTGTGTGTTTCCCTTCAGAAACGGAATGAAATGTCAGGCTCTGTGTCTTCCTACAAGCAAGACTTCTTTTCAGGTAAACGCAGTCACTTTTCAGCTCAAACAAAGCTACATCGTTCATGAAGCTCACATGTTTCTCACTCTTAACCTAAAAGCAGTGGATGTTAGAGGACCTATGGTTTGTATCAGTTTCAGAAGCAGAGTTGAACTAGATATGGTGCGTGTGTGTAGGAAACACAGTTCTTTTAATCTGAGCACACTCACGTTTCCTGCATTATTAGAGACTCTAGAAAGCAAGAGCGTGCTTCTTGCTCTAAAGAAGAGTGTGGTTCATGGACGAGAACTGTGCTGTGTGTTTCCCTTCAGAAACGGAGTGAAATCTCAGGCTCTGTGTCTTCCTACAAGCAAGACTTCGTTTCAGGTAAACGCAGTCATTTTTCAGCTCAAACTAAGCTACATCTTTCCCTAAGCTCACAAGTTTCTTACTATGAACTGAAAAGCATTGGATGTTAGAGGACCTGTGGTTTGTATCAATATCAGAAGCAAAGTTGAACTAGATAGTGTCCATGTGTGTAGGAAACGCAGTTCTTTTGTTCTGAGTACACTCACATTTCCCGCCTTTGTAGAGACTCTAGAAAGCAAGAGCATGCTTCTTGCTCTAAAGCAGAGTGTGGTTCATGGAAGAGTACTGGGCTATTTGTTTCACTTCAGAAACAGAGTGAAATGCCAGGCTCTGTGGCTTCTTACAAGCAAGACTTCGTTTCATCTAAATGCAGTCACTTTTTAGCTAAAACGAAGCAACATCGTTCATGAAGCTTACACGTTTCTCACTCTTAATTGAAAATCATTGGATGTTAGAGGACCTATGGTTTGTATCAGTTTCAGAAGCAGAGTTGAAATAGATATGGTGTGTCTGTGTAGGAAACACAGATCTTTTGTTCTGAGCACACTCTCGTTTCCTGCCTTATTGGATAATCTAGAAAGCAAGGGCATGCTTCTTGCTCTAAAGCAGAGTGTGGTTCATGGAAGAGAACTCGGCTATTTTTTTCAGTCGGAAACAGAGTGAAATGCCAGGATCTGTGGCTTCTTACAATCAAGACTTCGTTTCATCTAAACGCAGTCACTTTTTAGCTAAAACGAAGCAACATCGTTCACGAAGCTCACACGCTTCTCACTCTTACCTGAAAAGCATTGGATGTTAGAGAACCTGATGTTTGTATCAGTTTAAGAAGCAGAGTTGTACTAGATATGGTGCGTGTGTAGGACACAGTTCTTTTGTTCTGAGCACACTCACTTTTCCTGCCTTATTAGAGACTCTAGAAAGCAAGAGCGTGCTTCTTGCTCTAAAGCAGAGTGTGGTTCATGGAAGAGTACTGGGCTATTTGTTTCACTTGAGAAATAGAGTGAAATGCCAGGCTCTGTGGCTTCTTGCAAGCCAGACTTCGTTTCAGGTAAACGCAGACACTTTTCAGCTAAAACGAAGCAACATCGTTCACGAAGCTCACACGTTTCTCACTCTTAACTGAAAAGCATTTGAGGTTAGGAGACCTGATGTTTGTATCAGTTTAAGAAGCAGAGTTGAACTAGATATGGTGCTTGTGTGTAGGAAACACAGTTCTTTTTTTCTGAGCACACTCACGTTTCCTGCCTTATTAGAGACTCTAGAAAGCAAGAGCATGCTTCTTGCTCTAAAGCAGAGTGTGGTTCATGGAAGAGTACTGGGCTATTTCTTTCAGTTCAGAAACAGAGTGAAATGCCAGGCTCTGTTTCTTCCTACAAGCAAGACTTCGTTTCAGCTAAACGCAGTCACTTTTCAGCTAAAACGAAGCAACATCGTTCACGAAGCTCACACGTTTCTCACTCTTAACTGAAAAGCATTGGATGTTAGAGGACCTGGGGTTTGTATCAATTTCAGAAGCAGAGTAGAACTAGATATGGTCCGTGTGTGTAAGAAACTCAGTTCTTTTGTTCTGAGCACACTCACGTTTCCCAACTTATTAGAGACTCTAGAAAGCAAGAGCATGCTTCTTGCTCTAAAGAAGAGTGTGCTTCATGGATGAGAACTGTGCTGTGTGTTTCCCTTCGAAATGGAATGAAATGCCAGGCTCTGTGTCTTCCTACAAGCAAGTCATCGTTTCAGGTAAACGCCCTCACTTTTCAGCTCAAACGAAGCTATATCGTTCACGAAGCACACACGTTTGTCACTCTTAACTGAAAAGCATTGGATGTTAGAGGACCTATGGTTTGTATCAGTTTCAGAAGCAGAGTTGAACTAGATATGGTGCGTGTGTGTAGGAAACACAGTTCTTTTCTTCTGAGCACACTCACGTTTCCTGCCTTATTAGAGACTCTAGAATGCAAGAGCATGCTTCTTGCTCTAAAGCAGAGTGTGGTTCATGGATGAGAACTGTGCTGTGTGTTTCCCTTCAGAAACGGAATGAAATGTCAGGCTCTGTGTCTTCCTACAAGCATGACTTCTTTTCAGGTAAACGCAGTCACTTTTCAGCTCAAACAAAGCTACATCGTTCACGAAGCTCACACGTTTCTCACTCTTAACCTAAAAGCAGTGGATTTTAGAGGACCTATGGTTTGTATCAGTTTCAGAAGCAGAGTTGAACTAGATATGGTGCGTGTGTGTAGATAACACAGTTCTTTTATTCTGAGCACACTCACGTTTCCTGCATTATTAGAGACTCTAGAAAGCAAGAGCGTGATTCTTGCTCTAAAGCAGAGTGTGGTTCATGGATGAGAACTGTGCTGTGTGTTTCCCTTCAGAAACGGAGTGAAATCTCAGGCTCTGTGTCTTCCTACAAGCAAGACTCCGTTTCAGGTAAACGCAGTCATTTTTCAACTCAAACTAAGCTACATCGTTCCCTAAGCTCACAAGTTTCTCGCTATGAACTGAAAAGCATTGGATGTTAGAGTACCTGTGGTTTGTATCAGTTTCAGAAGCAGAGTTGAAATAGATATGGTGCGTCTGTGTAGGAAACACAGTTCTTTTGTTCTGAGCACACTCTCGTTTCCTGCCTTATTGGATAATATAGAAAGGAAGGGCATGCTTCTTGCTCATAAGCAGAGTGTGGTTCATGGAAGAGTACTGGGCTATTTGTTTCACTTCAGAAACAGAGTGAAATGCCAGGATCTGTGGCTTCTTACAATCAAGACTTCGTTTCATCTAAACGCAGTCACTTTTTAGCTAAAACAAAGCAACATCGTTCACGAAGCTCACATGCTTCTCACTCTTACCTGAAAAGCATTGGATGTTAGAGGACCTGATGTTTCCATCAGTTTAAGAAGCAGAGTTGAACTAGATATGGTACGTGTGTGTAGGAAACACAGTTCTTTTGTTCTGAGCACACTCACGTTTCCCACATTATTAGAGACTCTAGAAAGCAAGAGCGTGCTTCTTGCTCTAAAGATGAGTGTGGTTCATGGATGAGAACTGTGCTGTGTGTTTCATTTCAGAAACTGAGTGAAATCCCAGGCTATGTGTCTTCATACAAGCAAGACTTCGTTTCAGGTAAACACAGGCACTTATCAGCTCAAACTAAGCTTCATCGTTCACTAAGCTCACACGTTTCTCGCTCTTAACTGAAAAGCATTGGATGTTAGAGGACCTGTGGTTTGTATCAATATCAGAAGCAAAGTTGAACTAGATAGTGTCCATGTGTGTAGGAAACGCAGTTCTTTTGTTCTGAGTACACTCATATTTCCCGCCTTTGTAGAGACTCTAGAAAGCAAGAGCATGCTTCAAGCTCTAAAGCAGAGTGTGGTTCATGGAAGAGTACTGGGCTATTTGTTTCACTTCAGAAACAGAGTGAAATGCCAGGCTCTGTGGCTTCTTACAAGCCACTCTTCGTTTCAGGTAAACGCAGTCACTTTTCAGCTAAAACGAAGCAACATCTTTCACGAAGCTCACACGTTTCTCACTCATAACTGAAAAACATTGGAGGTTAGAGGACCTGATGTTTGTATCAGTTTAAGAAGCAGTGTTGTACTAGATATGGTGCGTGTGTAGGAAACACAGTTCATTTGTTCTGAGCACACTCACGTTTCCCACCTTATTAGAGATTCTGGAAAGCAAGTGCGTGCTTCTTGCTCTAAAGCAGATTGTGGTTCATGGATGAGAACTGTGCTGTGTGTTTCCCTTCAGAAACGGAATGATATGCCAGGCTCTGAGTCTTCCTACAAGCAAGACTTCGTTTCAGGTAAACGCCCTCACTTTTCAGCTCAAACGAAGCTACATCGTTCACGAAGCTCACACGTTTCTCACTCTTAACTGAAAAGCATTGGAAGTTAGATGGCCTGTGGTTTTTATCAGTTTCAGAAGCAGAGTTGAACTAGATATGGTCTGTGTGTGTAGGAAACTCAGTTCTTTTGTTCTGAGCACACTCACGTTTTCCGCCTTATTAGTGACTCTTGAAAGTAAGAGCGTGCTTCTTACATTAAACAAGAGTGTGGTTCATGGATGAGAACAGTGCTATGTCTTTCCCTTCAGAAACGGAGTGAAATGCCAGGCTCTGTACCTTCCTAAAAACAAGACTTCTTTTAAGGTAAACGCAGTCACTTTTCAGCTCAAACGAAGCTACATTGTTCAGGAAGCTCACATGTTTCTCACTCTTAACTGAAAAGCATTGGATGTTAGAGGACCTATGGTTTGTATCAGTTTCAGAAGCAGAGTTGAACTAGATATGGTGCGTGTGTGTAGATAACACAGTTCTTTTATTCTGAGCACACTCACGTTTCCTGCATTATTAGAGACTCTAGAAAGCAAGAGCGTGCTTCTTGCTCTAAAGCAGAGTGTGGTTCATGGATGAGAACTGTGCTGTGTGTTTCCCTTCAGAAACGGAGTGAAATCTCAGGCTCTGTGTCTTCCTACAAGCAAGACTCCGTTTCAGGTAAACGCAGTCATTTTTCAACTCAAACTAAGCTACATCGTTCCCTAAGCTCACAAGTTTCTCGCTATGAACTGAAAAGCATTGGATGTTAGAGTACCTGTGGTTTGTATCAGTTTCAGAAGCAGAGTTGAAATAGATATGGTGCGTCTGTGTAGGAAACACAGTTCTTTTGTTCTGAGCACACTCTCGTTTCCTGCCTTATTGGATAATCTAGAAAGGAAGGGCATGCTTCTTGCTCATAAGCAGAGTGTGGTTCATGGAAGAGTACTGGGCTATTTGTTTCACTTCAGAAACAGAGTGAAATGCCAGGATCTGTGGCTTCTTACAATCAAGACTTCGTTTCATCTAAACGCAGTCACTTTTTAGCTAAAACAAAGCAACATCGTTCACGAAGCTCACATGCTTCTCACTCTTACCTGAAAAGCATTGGATGTTAGAGGACCTGATGTTTCCATCAGTTTAAGAAGCAGAGTTGAACTAGATATGGTACGTGTGTGTAGGAAACACAGTTCTTTTGTTCTGAGCACACTCACGTTTCCCACATTATTAGAGACTCTAGAAAGCAAGAGCGTGCTTCTTGCTCTAAAGATGAGTGTGTTTCATGGATGAGAACTGTGCTGTGTGTTTCATTTCAGAAACTGAGTGAAATCCCAGGCTATGTGTCTTCATACAAGCAAGACTTCGTTTCAGGTAAACACAGGCACTTATCAGCTCAAACTAAGCTTCATCGTTCACTAAGCTCACACGTTTCTCGCTCTTAACTGAAAAGCATTGGATGTTAGAGGACCTGTGGTTTGTATCAATATCAGAAGCAAAGTTGAACTAGATAGTGTCCATGTGTGTAGGAAACGCAGTTCTTTTGTTCTGAGTACACTCATATTTCCCGCCTTTGTAGAGACTCTAGAAAGCAAGAGCATGCTTCAAGCTCTAAAGCAGAGTGTGGTTCATGGAAGAGTACTGGGCTATTTGTTTCACTTCAGAAACAGAGTGAAATGCCAGGCTCTGTGGCTTCTTACAAGCCACTCTTCGTTTCAGGTAAACGCAGTCACTTTTCAGCTAAAACGAAGCAACATCTTTCACGAAGCTCACACGTTTCTCACTCATAACTGAAAAACATTGGAGGTTAGAGGACCTGATGTTTGTATCAGTTTAAGAAGCAGTGTTGTACTAGATATGGTGCGTGTGTCGGAAACACAGTTCATTTGTTCTGAGCACACTCACGTTTCCCACCTTATTAGAGATTCTGGAAAGCAAGTGCGTGCTTCTTGCTCTAAAGCAGATTGTGGTTCATGGATGAGAACTGTGCTGTGTGTTTCCCTTCAGAAACGGAATGATATGCCAGGCTCTGAGTCTTCCTACAAGCAAGACTTCGTTTCAGGTAAACGCCCTCACTTTTCAGCTCAAACGAAGCTACATCGTTCACGAAGCTCACACGTTTCTCACTCTTAACTGAAAAGCATTGGAAGTTAGATGGCCTGTGGTTTTTATCAGTTTCAGAAGCAGAGTTGAACTAGATATGGTCTGTGTGTGTAGGAAACTCAGTTCTTTTGTTCTGAGCACACTCACGTTTTCCGCCTTATTAGTGACTCTTGAAAGTAAGAGCGTGCTTCTTACATTAAACAAGAGTGTGGTTCATGGATGAGAACAGTGCTATGTCTTTCCCTTCAGAAACGGAGTGAAATGCCAGGCTCTGTACCTTCTTAAAAACAAGACTTCTTTTAAGGTAAACGCAGTCACTTTTCAGCTCAAACGAAGCTACATTGTTCAGGAAGCTCACATGTTTCTCACTCTTAACTGAAAAGCATTGGATGTTAGAGGACCTATAGTTTGTATCAGTTTCAGAAGCAGAGTTGAACTAGATATGGTGCATGTGTGTAGGAAACACAGTTCTTTTTTTCTGAGCACACTCACGTTTCCTGCATTATTAGAGACTCTAGAAAGCAAGAGCATGCTTCTTGCTCTAAAGCAGAGTGTGCTTCATGGATGAAAGCTGTGCTGTCTGTTTCCCTTCAGAACCGGAATGAAATGCCAGGCTCTGTGTATTCCTACAAGCAAGACTTCGTTTCAGGTAAACGCCCTCACTTTTCAGATCAAACGAAGCTTCATCGTTCACGAAGCTCACACGTTTCTCACTCTTAACTGAAAAGCATTTAATGTTAGATGACCTGTGGTTTGTATCAATTTCAGAAGCAGAGTTGAACTAGATATGGTCCGTGTTGTAGGAAACTCAGTTCTTTTGTTCTGAACACACTCACGTTTCGCGCCTTATTAGAGACTCTTGAAAGTAAGAGCGTGCTTCTTACATTAACCAGAGTGTGGTTCATGGATGAGAACTGTACCATGTCTTTCCCTTCAGAAACGGAGTGAAATGCCAGGCTTGTGTCTTCCTACAAGCAATACTTCTTTTCAGGTAAACACAGTCACATTTCAGTTCAAAGGAAACTACATCATTCACGAAGCTCACACGTTTCTCACTCTTAACTGAAAAGCATTGGATGTTAGAGGACCTGATGTTTGTATCAGTTTAAGAAGCAGAGTTGTACTAGATATGGTGCGTGTGTAGGAAACACAGTTCTTTTGTTCTGAGCACACTCACGTTTCCTGCCGTATTAGAGACTCTAGAAAGCAAGAGCGTGCTTCTTGCTCTAAAGCAGAGTGTGGTTCATGGATGAGAACTGTGCTGTGGGTTTCACTTCTGAAACGGAGTGAAATCCCAGGCTCTTTGTCTTCCTACAAGCAAGACTTCGATTCAGGTAAACGCTATCACTTTTCAGCTCAAACTAAGCTACATCGTTCACTAAGCTCACACGTTTCTTGCTCTGAACTGAAAAGCATTGGATGTTAGAGGACCTGTGGTTTGTACCAGTTTCAGAAGCAAAGTTGAACTAGATATGGTCCATGTGTATAGGAAACACAGTTCTTTTGTTCTGAGTACACTCACATTTCACGCCTTAGTAGAGACTCTAGAAAGCAAAAGCATGCTTCTTGCTCTAAAGCAGAGTGTGGTTCATGGAAGAGTACTGGGCTATTTGTTTCACTTCAGAAACAGAGTGAAATGCCAGGTTCTGTGGCTTCTTGCAAGCCAGACTTCGTTTCAGGTAAACGCCCTCACTTTTCAGCTCAAATGATGCTACATCGTTCACGAAGCTAAAGCGTTTCTCACTCTTAACTGAAAAGCATTGGATGATAGAGGACCTATGGTTTGTATCAGTTTCAGAAGCAGAGTTGAACTAGATATGGTTCGTGTGTGTAGGAAACACAGTTCTTTTTTTCTGAGCACACTCACGTTTCCTGCATTATTAGAGACTCTAGAAAGCAAGAGCAAGCTTCTTGCTCTAAAGCAGATTGTACTTCATGGATGAGAACTGTGCTGTGTGTTTCCCATCAGAAACGGAATGAAATGCCAGGCTCTGTGTCTTCCTACAAGCATGTCTTCGTTTCAGGTAAACGCCCTCACTTTTCAGCTCAAATGATGCTACATCGTTCACGAAGCTAAAGCGTTTCTCACTCTTAACTGAAAAGCATTGGATGTTAGAGGACCTACGTTTTGTATCAGTTTCAGAATCAGAGTTGAACTAGATATGGTGCATGTGTGTAGGAAACACAGTTCTTTTTTTCTGAGCACACTCACGATTCCATGCCTTATTAGAGTCTCTAGAAAGCAAGAGCATGCTTCTTGCTCTAAAGCAGAGTGTGGTTCATGGAAGAGTACTGGGCTATTTGTTTCACTTCAGAAACAGAGTGAAATGCCAGACTCTGTGACTTCCTACAAGAAAGACTTCGTTTCAGGTAAACGCAGTCACTTTTCAGCTAAAACGAAGCAACATCGTTCAGGAAGCTCACACGTTTCTCACTGTTAATTGAAAAACATTGGAGGTTAGAGGACCTGATGTTTGTATCAGTTTAAGAAGCAGAGTTGAACTAGATATGGTACGTGTGTGTAGGAAACACAGTTCTTGTGTTCTGAGCACACTCACGTTTCCCAACTTATTAGAGACTCAAGAAAGCAAGAGCGTGCTACTTGCTCTAAAGCAGAGTGTGGTTCATGGATGAGAACTGGGCTGTGTGTTTCTCTTCAGAAACGGAGTGAAATCTCAGGCTCTGTGTCTTCCTACAAGCAAGACTTCGTTTCAGGTAAACGCAGGCATTTTTCATCTCAAACTAAGCTACATCGTTCCCTAAGCTCACAAGTTTCTCCCTATGAACTGAAAAGCATTGGATGTTAGAGGACCTGTGGTTTGTATCAGTTTCAGAAGCAAAGTTGAACTAGATATGGTCCATGTGTGTAGGAAACGCAGTTCTTTTGTTCTGAGTACACTCATATTTCCCGCCTTTGTAGAGACTCTAGAAAGCAAGAGCATGCTTCTACCTCTAAAGCAGAGTGTGGTTCATGGAAGAGTACTGGGCTATTTGTTTCACTTCAGAAACAGAGTGAAATGCCAGGCTCTGTGGCTTCTTACAAGCCACACTTCGTTTCAGGTAAACGCAGTCACTTTTCAGCTAAAAAGAAGCAACATTGTTCAGGAAGCTCACACGTTTCTCACTGTTAACTGAAAAGCATTGGATATTAGAGGAACTATGGTTTGTGGTAGTTTCAGAAGCAGAGTTGAACTAGATATGGTGCATTTGTGTAGGAAACACAGTTATTTTTTTTTGAGCACACTCACGTTTCCTGCCTTATTAGGGACCCTAGAAAGCAAGAGCGTGCTTCTTGCTCTAAAGCAGAGTGTGGTTCATGGAAGAGTACTGGGCTATTTGTTTCACTTCAGAAACAGAGTGAAATGCCAGACTCTGTGGCTTCTTACAAGCCAGACTTCGTTTCAGGTAAACGCAGTCACTTTTCAGCTAAAACGAAGCAACATCGTTCACTAAGCTCACACGTTTCTCACTCTTAACTGAAAAGCATTGAAGGTTAGAGGACCTGATGTTTGTATCAGTTTAAGAAGCAGAGTTGAACTAGATATGGTCCGTGTGGGTAGAAAACTCAGTTCCTTTGTTCTGAGCACACTCACGTTTCCCGCCTTATTAGAGACTGTAGAAAGTAAGAGCGTGCTTCTTACACTAAAGCAGAGTGTGGTTCATGGATAAGAACTGTGCTATGTCTTTCCCTTCAGAACAGGAATGAAATGCCAGGCTCTGTGCCTTCCTCCAAGCAAGACTTCTTTTCAGGTAAACGCAGTCAATTTTCAGCTCAAAGGAAGCTACATCGTTCACGAAGCTCACACGTTTCTCACTCTTAACTGAAAAGCATTGGATGTTAGAGGACCTATGGTTTGTATCAGTTCAGAAGCAGAGTTGAACTAGATATGGTGCATGTGTGTAGGAAACACAGTTCTTTTTTTCTGAGCACACTCACGTTTCCTGCATTATTAGAGACTCTAGAAAGCAAGAGCATGCTTCTTGCTCTAAAGCAGAGTGTGCTTCATGGGTGAGAACTGTGCTGTGTGTTTCCCTTCAGAAACGGAATGAAATGCCAGGCTCTGTGTATTCCTACAAGCAAGAAATCGTTTCAGGTAAACGCCCTCACTTTTAAGCTCAAACGAAGCTACATTGTTCACGAAGCTCACACGTTTCTCGCTCTTAACTGAAAAGCATTGGATGTTAGAGGACCTAGGCTTTGTATCAGTTTCAGAAGCAGAGTTGAACTAGATATGGTGCATGTGTGCAGGAAATACAGTGCTTTTTTTTCTGAGCACACTCACGTTTCCTGCCTTATTAGATTCTCTAGAAAGCAAGAGCATGCTTCTTGCTCTAAAGTAGAGTGTGGTTCATGAATGAGAACTGTGCGATGTCTTTCCCTTCAGAACCGGAATGAAATGCCAGGCTCTGTGCCTTCCAACAATCAAGACTTCTTTTCAGGTAAACGCACTCACTTTTCAGCTCAAACGAAGCTACATCGTTCACGAAGCTCACACGTTTCTCACTCTTAACTGAAAAGCATTGGAAGTTAGAGGACCTACGGTTTGTATCAGTTTCAGAAGCAGAGTTGTACTAGATATGGTGCGTGTGTGTAGGAAACACAGTTCTTTTTTTCTGAGCACACTCACGTTTCCTGCCTTATTAGAGACTCTAGAAAGAAAGAGCATGCTTCTTGCTCTAAAGCAGAGTGTGGTTCATGGAAGAGTACTGGGCTATTTGTTTCACCTAAGAAACAGAGTGAAATGCCAGGCTCTGTGACTTCCTCCAAGCAAGACTTCGTTTCAGGTAAACACAGTCACTTTTCAGCTAAAACGAAGCAACATCATTCAGGAAGCTCACACGTTTCTCACTGTTAACTGAAAAGCATTGGATGTAGATGACCTGTTGTTTTTATCAGTTTCAGAAGCAGAGTTGAACTAGATATGGTACGTGTGTAGGAAACACAGTTCATTTGTTCTGAGCACACTCACGTTTCCCACATTATTAGAGATTCTGGAAAGCAAGTGCGTGCTTCTTGCTCTAAAGCAGATTGTGGTTCATAGATGAGAACTGTGCTGTGTGTTTCCCTTCAGAAACGGAATGAAATGCCAGGTTCTGTGTCTTCCTACAAGCAAGACTTCTTTTCAGGTAAACGCAGTCACATTTCAGCTCAAACGAAGCTACATAGTTCACGAAGCTCACACGTTTCTCACCCTTAACTGAAAAGCATTGGATGTTAGAGGACCTATGGTTTGTATCAGTTTCAGAAGCAGAGATGAAGTAGATATGGTGCGTGTGCGTAGGAAACACAGTTCTTTTGTTCTGAG
This sequence comes from Onychomys arenicola, assembly GCA_949786405.1. Taxonomy (NCBI): domain Eukaryota; kingdom Metazoa; phylum Chordata; class Mammalia; order Rodentia; family Cricetidae; genus Onychomys; species Onychomys arenicola. Next base: position 2,075,083 of record CATKUM010000039.1, on the reverse strand, counting down.
CACACTCCCGTTTCCTGCCTTATTGGATAATCTAGAAAGCAAGAGCATGCTTTTTGCTCTAAAGCAGAGTGGGGTTCATGGAAGAGTACTGGGCTATTTGTTTCAGTTCAGAAACAGAGTGAAATGCCAGGCCCTCTGGCTTCTTACAAGCAAGAATTCGTTTCATCTAAACGCAGTCACTTTTTAGCTAAAATGAAGCAACATCGTTCACGAAGCTCACACGTTTCTCACTCTTATGTGAAAAGCATTGGATGTTAGAGGACCTGATGTTTGTATCAGTTTAAGAAGCAGAGTTGAACTAGATATGGTTCATGTGTGTAGGAAACACAGTTCTTTTTTTCTGAGTACACTCACGTTTCCTGCATTACTAGAGACGCTAGAAAGCAATAGCATGCTTCTTGCTCTAAAGCAGAGTGTGCTTCATGGATAAGAACTGTGCTGTGTGTTTCCCTTCAGAAACGGAATGAAATGCCAGGCTCTATGTATTCCTACAAGCAAGACTTCGTTTCAGGTAAACGCCCTCACTTTTCAGCTAAAAGGAAGCTACATCGTTCACGAAGCTCACACGTTTCTCACTCTTAACTGAAAAGCATTGGATGTTAGATGACCTGTGGTTTGTATCAATTTCAGAAGCAGAGTTGAACTAGATATGGTCCGTGTGTGTAGGAAACTCAGTTCTTTTGTTCTGAGCACACTCACGTTTCCCGCCTTATTAGAGAATCTAGAATGTAAGAGCGTGCTTCTTACACTAAACCAGAGTGTGGTTCATGGATGAGAACTCTGCTATGTGTTTCCCTTCAGAAACGGAGTGAAATGCCAGACTCTGTATCTTCCTACAAGCAATACTTCTTTTCAGGTAAACACAGTCACATTCCAGTTCAAAGGAAACTACATAATTCAAGAAGCTCACACGTTTCTCACTCCTAACTGAAAAGCATTGGATGTTAGAGGACCTGATGTTTGTATCAGTTTAAGAAGCAGTGTTGTACTAGATATGGTGCGTGTGTAGGAAACACAGTTCTTTTGTTCTGAGCACACACACGTTTCCTGCCTTATTAGAGACTCTAGAAAGCAAGAGCGTGCTTCTTGCTCTAAAGCAGTGTGTGGTTCATGGAAGAGTACTGGGCTATTTGTTTCACTTCAGAAACAGAGTGAAATGCCAGGTTCTGTGGCTTCTTACAAGCCAGACTTCGTTTCAGGTAAACGCAGTCACTTTTCAGCTAAAACGAAGCAACATCGTTCACGAAGCTCACACGTTTCTCACTCTTAACTGAAAAGCATTGGAGGTTAGAGGACCTGATGTTTGTATAAGTTTATGAAGCAGAGTTGGACTAGATATGGTACGTGTGTGTAGGAAACACAGTTCTTTTGTTCTGAGCGCACTCACGTTTCCCACCTTATTAGAGACTCTAGAAAGAAAGAGCATGATCTTGCTCTAAAGCAGATTGTACTTCATGGATGAGAACTGTGCTGTGTGTTTCCCTTCAGAAACGGAATGAAATGCCAGGCTCTGTATCTTCCTACAAGCACGTCTTCGTCAGGTAAACGCCCTCACTTTTCAGCTCAAATGATGCTACATCGTTCACGAAGCTAAAGCGTTTCTCACTCTTAACTGAAAAGCATTGGATGTTAGAGGACCTACGGTTTGTATCAGTTTCAGAAGCAGAGTTGTACTAGATATGGAGCGTGTGTGTAGGAAACACAGTTCTTTTTTTCTGAGCACACTCACGTTTCCTACCTTATTAGAGACTCTAGAAAGAAAGAGCATGCTTCTTGCTCTAAAGCAGAGTGTGGTTCATGGAAGAGTACTGGGCTATTTGTTTCACTTCAGAAACAGAGTGAAAAGCCAGGCTCTGTGACTTCCTACAAGCAAGACTTCGTTTCAGGTAAACGCAGTCACTTTTCAGCTAAAACGAAGCAACATCGTTCAGGAAGCTCACACGTTTCTCACTGTTAACTGAAAAGCATTGGATGTTAGATGACCTGTGGTTTTTATCAGTTTCAGAAGCAGAGTTGAGCTAGATATGGTCCGTGTCTGTAGGAAACTCAGTTCTATTGTTCAGAGCACGCTCACGTTTTCCGCCTTATTAGTGTCTCTTGAAAGTAAGAGCATGCTTCTTACACTAAACAAGAGTGTGGTTCATGGATGAGAACTGTGCTATGTCTTTCCCTTCAGAAGCGGAGTGAAATGCGAGGCTCTGTGCCTTCCTACAAGCAATACTTCTTTTCAGGTAAACACAGTCACATTTAAGTTCAAAGGAAACTACATAATTCAGGAAGCTCACACGTTTCTCACTCTTAAATGAAAAGCATTGGATGTTAGAGGACCTATGGTTTGTATCAGTTTCAGAAGCAGAGTTGAATTAGATATGGTGCGTGTGTGTAGGAAACACAGTTCTTTTTTTCTGAGCACACTCACATTTCCTGCCTTATTATAGCCTCTAGAAAGCAAGAGCATGCTTCTTGCTCTAAAGCAGAGTGTGGTTCATGGAAGAGTACTGGGCTATTTGTTTCACTTCAGAAACAGAGTGAAATGCCAGGCTCTGTGACTTTCCACAAGCAAGACTTCGTTTCAGGTAAACGCAGTCAGTTTTCAGCTGAAACGAAGCTACATCGTTCAGGAAGCTCACACGTGTCTCACTGTTAACTGAAAAGCTTCGGATGTTAGATGACCTGTGGTTTTTATCAGTTTCAGAAGCAGAGTTGAACTAGATATGGTACGTGTGTAGGAAACACAGTTCATTTGTTCTGAGCACACTCACGTTTCCCACCTTATTAGAGATTCTGGAAAGCAAGTGCGTGCTTCTTGCTCTAAAGCAGATTGTGGTTCATGGATGAGAACTGTGCTGTGTGTTTCCCTTCAGAAACGGAATGATATGCCAGGCTCTGAGTCTTCCTACAAGCAAGACTTCGTTTCAGGTAAACGCCCTCACTTTTCAGCTAAAACGAAGCAACATCGTTCACGAAGCTCACACGTTTCTCACTTTAACTGAAAAGCATTGGATGGTAGATGGCCTGTGGTTTTTATCAGTTTCAGAAGCAGAGTTGAACTAGATATGGTCTGTGTGTGTAGGAAACTCAGTTCTTTTGTTCTGAGCACACTCACGTTTTCCACCTTATTAGTGACTCTTGAAAGTAAGAGCGTGCTTCTTACATTAAACAAGAGTGTGGTTCATGGATGAGAACAGTGCTATGTCTTTCCCTTCAGAAACGAAGTGAAATGCCAGGCTCTGTACCTTCCTAAAAACAAGACTTCTTCTAAGGTAAACGCAGTCACTTTTCAGCTCAAACGAAGCTACATTGTTCAGGAAGCTCACACGTTTCTCACTCTTAACTGAAAAGCATTGGATTTTTGAGGACCTATAGTTTGTATCAGTTTCAGAAGCAGAGTTGAACTAGATATGGTCTGTGTGTGTAGGAAACTCAGTTCTTTTGTTCTGAGCACACTCACGTTTCCTGCATTATTAGAGACTCTAGAAAGCAAGAGCGTGCTTCTTGCTCTAAAGCAGAGTGTGGTTCATGGATGAGAACTGTGCTGTGGGTTTCCCTTCTGAAACGGAGTGAAATCCCAGGCTCTTTGTCTTCCTACAAGCAAGACTTCGATTCAGGTAAACGCAGTCACTTTTCAGCTCAAACTAAGCTACATCGTTCACTAAGCTCACACGTTTCTTGCTCTGAACTGAAAAGCATTGGATGTTAGAGGACCTGTGGTTTGTATCAGTTTCAGAAGCAAAGTTGAACTAGATATGGTCCATGTGTATAGGAAACACAGTTCTTTTGTTCTGAGTACACTCACATTTCACGCCTTAGTAGAGACTCTAGAAAGCAAAAGCATGCATCTTGCTCTAAAGCAGAGTGTGGTTCATGGAAGAGTACTGGGCTATTTGTTTCACTTCAGAAACAGAGTGAAATGCCAGGTTCTGTGGCTTCTTGCAAGCCAGACTTCGTTTCAGGTAAACGCCCTCACTTTTCAGCTCAAATGATGCTACATCGTTCACGAAGCTAAAGCGTTTCTCACTCTTAACTGAAAAGCATTGGATGATAGAGGACCTATGGTTTGCATCAGTTTCAGAAGCAGAGTTGAACTAGATATGGTTCGTGTGTGTAGGAAACACAGTTCTTTTTTTCTGAGCACACTCACGTTTCCTGCATTATTAGAGACTCTAGAAAGCAAGAGCAAGCTTCTTGCTCTAAAGCAGATTGTACTTCATGGATGAGAACTGTGCTGTGTGTTTCCCATCAGAAACGGAATGAAATGCCAGGCTCTGTGTCTTCCTACAAGCATGTCTTCATTTCAGGTAAACGCCCTCACTTTTCAGCTCAAATGATGCTACATCGTTCACGAAGCTAAAGCGTTTCTCACTCTTAACTGAAAAGCATTGGATGTTAGAGGACCTACGCTTTGTATCAGTTTCAGAATCAGAGTTGAACTAGATATGGTGCATGTGTGTAGGAAACACAGTTCTTTTTTTCTGAGCACACTCACGATTCCATGCCTTATTAGAGTCTCTAGAAAGCAAGAGCATGCTTCTTGCTCTAAAGCAGAGTGTGGTTCATGGAAGAGTACTGGGCTATTTGTTTCACTTCAGAAACAGAGTGAAAAGCCAGGCTCTGTGACTTCCTACAAGCAAGACTTCGTTTCAGGTAAACGCAGTCACTTTTCAGCTAAAACGAAGCAACATCGTTCAGGAAGCTCACACGTTTCTCACTGTTAACTGAAAAGCATTGGATGTTAGATGACCTGTGGTTTTTATCAGTTTCAGAAGCAGAGTTGAGCTAGATATGGTCCGTGTCTGTAGGAAACTCAGTTCTATTGTTCAGAGCACGCTCACGTTTTCCGCCTTATTAGTGTCTCTTGAAAGTAAGAGCATGCTTCTTACACTAAACAAGAGTGTGGTTCATGGATGAGAACTGTGCTATGTCTTTCCCTTCAGAAGCGGAGTGAAATGCGAGGCTCTGTGCCTTCCTACAAGCAATACTTCTTTTCAGGTAAACACAGTCACATTTAAGTTCAAAGGAAACTACATAATTCAGGAAGCTCACACGTTTCTCACTCTTAAATGAAAAGCATTGGATGTTAGAGGACCTATGGTTTGTATCAGTTTCAGAAGCAGAGTTGAATTAGATATGGTGCGTGTGTGTAGGAAACACAGTTCTTTTTTTCTGAGCACACTCACATTTCCTGCCTTATTATAGCCTCTAGAAAGCAAGAGCATGCTTCTTGCTCTAAAGCAGAGTGTGGTTCATGGAAGAGTACTGGGCTATTTGTTTCACTTCAGAAACAGAGTGAAATGCCAGGCTCTGTGACTTTCCACAAGCAAGACTTCGTTTCAGGTAAACGCAGTCCGTTTTCAGCTGAAACGAAGCTACATCGTTCAGGAAGCTCACACGTGTCTCACTGTTTACTGAAAAGCTTCGGATGTTAGATGACCTGTGGTTTTTATCAGTTTCAGAAGCAGAGTTGAACTAGATATGGTACGTGTGTAGGAAACACAGTTCATTTGTTCTGAGCACACTCACGTTTCCCACCTTATTAGAGATTCTGGAAAGCAAGTGCGTGCTTCTTGCTCTAAAGCAGATTGTGGTTCATGGATGAGAACTGTGCTGTGTGTTTCCCTTCAGAAACGGAATGATATGCCAGGCTCTGAGTCTTCCTACAAGCAAGACTTCGTTTCAGGTAAACGCCCTCACTTTTCAGCTCAAACGAAGCTACATCGTTCACGAAGCTCACACGTTTCTCACTTTAACTGAAAAGCATTGGATGGTAGATGGCCTGTGGTTTTTATCAGTTTCAGAAGCAGAGTTGAACTAGATATGGTCTGTGTGTGTAGGAAACTCAGTTCTTTTGTTCTGAGCACACTCACGTTTTCCGCCTTATTAGTGACTCTTGAAAGTAAGAGCATGCTTCTTACATTAAACAAGAGTGTGGTTCATGGATGAGAACAGTGCTATGTCTTTCCCTTCAGAAACGGAGTGAAATGCCAGGCTCTGTACCTTCCTAAAAACAAGACTTCTTCTAAGGTAAACGCAGTCACTTTTCAGCTCAAACGAAGCTACATTGTTCAGGAAGCTCACACGTTTCTCACTCTTAACTGAAAAGCATTGGATTTTAGAGGACCTATAGTTTGTATCAGTTTCAGAAGCAGAGTTGAACTAGATATGGTCTGTGTGTGTAGGAAACTCAGTTCTTTTGTTCTGAGCACACTCACGTTTCCTGCATTATTAGAGACTCTAGAAAGCAAGAGCGTGCTTCTTGCTCTAAAGCAGAGTGTGGTTCATGGATGAGAACTGTGCTGTGTGTTTCCCTTCTGAAACGGAGTGAAATCCCAGGCTCTTTGTCTTCCTACAAGCAAGACTTCGATTCAGGTAAACGCAGTCACTTTTCAGCTCAAACTAAGCTACATCATTCACTAAGCTCACACGTTTCTTGCTCTGAACTGAAAAGCATTGGATGTTAGAGGACCTGTGGTTTGTATCAGTTTCAGAAGCAAAGTTGAACTAGATATGGTCCATGTGTATAGGAAACACAGTTCTTTTGTTCTGAGTACACTCACGTTTCCTGCCTTATTAGAGACTCTAGAAAGCAAGAGCATGCTTCTTGCTCTAAAGCAGAGTGTGGTTCATGGAAGAGTACTGGGCTATTTGGTTCACCTCAGAAACAGAGTGAAATGACAGGCTCTGTGACTTCCTCCAAGCAAGACTTCGTTTCAGGTAAGCACAGTCACTTTTCATCTAAAACGAAGCAACATCGTTCAGGAAGCTCACACGTTTCTCACTGTTAACTGAAAAGCATTGGATGTTAGATGACACGTGGTTTTTATCAGTTTCAGAAGCAGAGTTGAACTAGATATGGTCCGTGTGTGTAGGAAACACAGTTCTTTTTTTCTGAGCACACTCACGTTTCCTGGCTTATTAGAGACTCTAGAAACCAAGAGCATGCTTCTTGCTCTAAAGCAGAGTGTGGTTCATGGAAGAGTACTGGGCTATTTGTTTCACTTCAAAAACTGAGTGAAATGCCAGTTTCTGTGACTTCCTACAAGCAAGACTTCGTTTCAGGTAAACACAGTCAGTTTTCAGCTAAAACGAAGCAACATCGTTCAGGAAGCTCACACATTTATCCCTGTTAACTGAAAAGCATTGGATGTTAGATGACCTGTGGTTTTTATCAGTTTCAGAAGAAGAGTTGAACTAGATATGGTGCGTGTGTGTAGGAAACACAGTTCTTTTTTTCTGAGCACACTCACGTTTCCTGCATTATTAGAGACTTTAGAAAGCAAGAGCATGCTTCTTGCTCTAAAGCAGAGTGTGCTTCCTGGATGAGAACTGTGCTGTGTGTTTCCCTTCCGAAAAGGAATGAAATGCCAGGCTCTGTGTCTTCCTACAAGCAAGACTTCGTTTCAGGTAAATGCAGTCACTTTTCAGCTCAAACGAAGCTACATCGTTCACGAAGCTCACACGTTTCTCACTCTTAACTGAAAAGCATTGGATGTTAGAAGACCTGTGGTTTGTATCCGTTTCAGAAGAAGAGTTGAATTAGATATGGTACGTGTGTGTAGGAAACAGAGTTCTTTGGTTCTGAGCACACTCACGTTTCCCACCTTGTTAGAGACTCTAGAAAGCAAGTGCGTGCTTCTTGCTCTAAAGCAGAATGTAGTTCATGGATGAGAACTGTGCTGTGTGTTTCCCTTCAGAAACGGAATGAAATGCCAGGCTCTGTGTCTTCCTACAAGCAAGACTTTGTTTCAGGTAAACGCACTCAATTTTCAGCTCAAACGAAGCTACATCGTTCACGAAGCTCACACGTTTATCCCTGTTAACTGAAAAGCATTGGATGTTAGAGGACCTATGGTTTGTAACAGTTTCAGAAGCAGAGTTGAACTAGATATGGTCCGTGTGTGTAGGAAACACAGTTCTTTTTTTCTGAGCACACTCACGTTTCCTGCATTATTAGACACTCTAGAAAGCAAGAGCATGCTTCTTGCTCTAAAGCAGAGTGTGGTTCATGGAAGAGTACTGGGCTATTTGTTTCACTTCAGAAACAGAGTGAAATGACAGGCTCTGTGACTTCCTACAAGCAAGACTTCGTTTCAGTTAAACGCAGTCACTTTTCAGCTAAAATAAAGCAACATCGTTCAGGAAGCTCACACGTTTCTCACTGTTAACTGAAAAGCATTGCATGTTAGAGGACCTGGGGTTTGTATCAATTTCAGAAGCAGAGTTGAACTAGATGTGGTTCGTGTGTGTAGGAAACTCAGTTCTTTTATTCTGAGCACACTCACGTTTCCCGCCTTATTAGAGAATCTAGAAAGTAAGAGCGTGCTTCTTGCTCTAAAGCAGAGTGTGTTTCATGAATGAGAACTGTGCTATGTCTTTCCCTTCAGAACCGGAATGAAATGCCAGGCTCTGTGTCTTCCTACAAGCAAGACTTCGTTTCAGGTTAACGCCCACAATTTTCAGCTCAAACGAAGCTACATCGTTCACGAAGCTCACACGTTTCTCACTCTTAACTGAAAAGCATTGGATGTTAGAGGACCTACGGTTTGTATCAGTTTCAGAAGCAGCGTTGAAATAGATATGGTGCGTGTGTGTAGGAAACACAGTTCTTTTTTTCTGAGCACACTCACGTTTCCTGCCTTATTAGAGACTCTAGAAAGCAAGAGCATGCTTCTTGCCCTAAAGCAGAGTGTGGTTCATGGAAGAGTACTGGGCTATTTGGTTCACCTCAGAAACAGAGTGAAATGACAGGCTCTGTGACTTCCTCCAAGCAAGACTTCGTTTCAGGTAAACACAGTCACTTTTCATCTAAAACGAAGCAACATCGTTCAGGAAGCTCACACGTTTCTCACTGTTAACTGAAAAGCATTGGATGTTAGATGACACATGGTTTTTATCAGTTTCAGAAGCAGAGTTGAACTAGATATGGTCCGTGTGTGTAGGAAACACAGTTCTTTTTTTCTGAGCACACTCACGTTTCCTGGCTTATTAGAGACTCTAGAAACCAAGAGCATGCTTCTTGCTCTAAAGCAGAGTGTGGTTCATGGAAGAGTACTGGGCTATTTGTTTCACTTCAAAAACTGAGTGAAATGCCAGTTTCTGTGACTTCCTACAAGCAAGACTTCGTTTCAGGTAAACACAGTCAGTTTTCAGCTAAAACGAAGCAACATCGTTCAGGAAGCTCACACGTTTATCCCTTTTAACTGAAAAGCATTGGATGTTAGATGACCTGTGGTTTTTATCAGTTTCAGAAGCAGAGTTGAACTAGATATGGTACGTGTGTGTAGGAAACACAGTTCATTTGTTCTGAGCACACTCACGTTTCCCACCTTATTAGAGATTCTGGAAAGCAAGTGCGTGCTTCTTGCTCTAAAGCAGAGTGTGGTTCATGGATGAGAACTGTGCTGTGTGTTTCCCTTCAGAAACGGAATGAAATGCCAGGCTCTGTGTCTTCCTACAAGCAAGACTTCTTTTCAGGTAAATGCAGTCACTTTTCAGCTCAAACGAAGCTACATCGTTCACGAAGCTCACACGTTTCTCACTCTTAACTGAAAAGCATTGGATGTTAGAGGACCTGTGGTTTGTATCCGATTCAGAAGCAGAGTTGAATTAGATATGGTACGTGTGTGTAGGATACAGAGTTCTTTTGTTCTGAGCACACTCACGTTTCCCACCTTATTAGAGACTCTAGAAAGCAAGTGCGTGCTTCTTGCTCTAAAGCAGAGTGTGGTTCATGGATGAGAACTGTGCTGTGTGTTTCCATTCAGGAACAGAATGAAATGCCAGGCTCTGTGTCTTCCTACAAGCAAGACTTTGTTTCAGGTAAACGCAGTCACTTTTCAGCTCAAATGAAGCTACATCGTTCACGAAGCTCACACGTTTCTCACTCTTAACTGAAAAGCATTGGATGTTAGAGGACCTATGGTTTGTATCAGTTTCAGAAGCAGAGTTGAAGTAGATATGGTGCGTGTGTGTAGGAAACACAGTTCTTTTGTTCTGAGCACACTCACGTTTCCTGCCTTATTGGATAATCTAGAAAGCAAGAGCATGCTTCTTGCTCTAAAGCAGAGTGTGGTTCATGGGTGAGAACTGTGCTGTGTATTTCCCTTCAGAAACGGAGTGAAATCCCAGGCTCTGTGACTTCCTCCAAGCAAGACTTCGTTTCAGGTAAACACAGTCACTTTTCATCTAAAACGAAGCAACATCGTTCAGGAAGCTCACACGTTTCTCACTGTTAACTGAAAAGCATTGGATGTTAGATGACACGTGGTTTTTATCAGTTTCAGAAGCAGAGTTGAACTAGATATGGTCCGTGTGTGTAGGAAACACAGTTCTTTTTTTCTGAGCACACTCACGTTTCCTGCCTTATTAGAGACTCTAGAAACCAAGAGCATGCTTCTTGCTCTAAAGCAGAGTGTGGTTCATGGAAGAGTACTGGGCTATTTGTTTCACTTCAGAAACAGAGTGAAATGCCAGGCTCTGTGACTTCCTACAAGCAAGACTTCGTTTCAGGTAAACGCAGTCAATTTTCAGCTAAAACGAAGCAACATCGTTCAGGAAGCTCACACGTTTATCCCTTTTAACTGAAAAGCATTGGATGTTAGATGACCTGTGGTTTTTATCAGTTTCAGAAGCAGAGTAGAACTAGATATGGTACGTGTGTGTAGGAAACACAGTTCATTTGTTCTGAGCACACTCACGTTTCCCACCTTATTAGAGATTCTGGAAAGCAAGTGCGTGCTTCTTGCTCTAAAGCAGAGTGTGGTTCATGGATGAGAACTGTGCTGTGTGTTTCCCTTCAGAAACGGAATGAAATGCCAGGCTCTGTGTCTTCCTACAAGCAAGACTTCTTTTCAGGTAAATGCAGTCACTTTTCAGCTCAAACGAAGCTACATCGTTCACGAAGCTCACACGTTTCTCACTCTTAACTGAAAAGCATTGGATGTTAGAAGACCTGTGGTCTGTATCCATTTCAGAAGCAGAGTTGAATTAGATATGGTACGTGTGTGTAGGAAACACAGTTCTTTGGTTCTGAGCACACCCACGTTTCCCACCTTGTTAGAGACTCTAGAAAGCAAGTGCGTGCTTCTTGCTCTAAAGCAGAGTGTAGTTCATGGATGAGAACTGTGCTGTGTGTTTCCCTTCAGAAACGGAATGAAATGCCAGGCTCTGTGTCGTCCTACAAGCAAGACTTTGTTTCAGGTAAACGCAGTCAATTTTCAGCTCAAACGAAGCTACATCATTCACGAAGCTCACACGTTTCTCACTCTTAACTGAAAAGCATTGGATGTTAGACGACCTATGTTTTATATCAGTTTCAGAAGCAGAGTTGAAGTAGATATGGTGCGTGTGTGTAGGAAACACAGTTCTTTTGTTCTGAGCACACTATCGTTTCCTGCCTTATTGGATAATCTAGAAAGCAAGAGCATGCTTCTTGCTCTAAAGCAGAGTGTGGTTCATGGATGAGAACTGTGCTGTGTGTTTCCCTTCAGAAACGGAGTGAAATCCCAGGCTCTGTTACTTCCTACAAGCAAGACTTCTTTTCAGGTAAACGCAGTCATTTTCAGCTCAAACGAAGCTACATCATTCACGAAGCTCACACGTTTCTCACTCTTAACTGAAAAGCATTGGATGTTAGAGGACCTACGGTTTGTATCAGTTTCAGAAGCAGCGTTGAAATAGATATGGTGCGTGTGTGTAGGAAACACAGTTCTTTTTTTCCGAGCACACTCACGTTTCTTGCCTTATTAGAGACTCTAGAAAGCAAGAGCATGCTTCTTGCTCTAAAGCAGAGTGTGGTTCATGGAAGAGTACTGGGCTACTTGGTTCACCTCAGAAACAGAGTGAAATGACAGGCTCTGTGACTTCCTCCAAGCAAGACTTCGTTTCAGGTAAACACAGTCACTTTTCATCTAAAACGAAGCAACATCGTTCAGGAAGCTCACACGTTTCTCACTGTTAACTGAAAAGCATTGGATGTTAGATGACACGTGGTTTTTATCAGTTTCAGAAGCAGAGTTGAACTAGATATGGTCCGTGTGTGTAGGAAACACAGTTCTTTTTTTCTGAGCACACTCACGTTTCCTGGCTTATTAGAGACTCTAGAAACCAAGAGCATGCTTCTTGCTCTAAAGCAGAGTGTGGTTCATGGAAGAGTACTGGGCTATTTGGTTCACTTCAAAAACTGAGTGAAATGCCAGTTTCTGTGACTTCCTACAAGCAAGACTTCGTTTCAGGTAAACACAGTCAGTTTTCAGCTAAAACGAAGCAACATCGTTCAGGAAGCTCACACGTTTATCCCTTTTAACTGAAAAGCATTGGATGTTAGATGACCTGTGGTTTTTATCAGTTTCAGAAGCAGAGTTGAACTAGATATGGTACGTGTGTGTAGGAAACACAGTTCATTTGTTCTGAGCACACTCACGTTTCCCACCTTATTAGAGATTCTGGAAAGCAAGTGCGTGCTTCTTGCTCTAAAGCAGAGTGTGGTTCATGGATGAGAACTGTGCTGTGTGTTTCCCTTCAGAAACGGAATGAAATGCCAGACTCTGTGTCTTCCTACAAGCAAGACTTCTTTTCAGGTAAACGCAGTCACTTTTCAGCTCAAACGAAGCTACATCGTTCACGAAGCTCACACGTTTCTCACTCTTAACTGAAAAGCATTGGATGTTAGAGGACCTGTGGTCTGTATCCGTTTCAGAAGCAGAGTTGAATTAGATATGGTACGTGTGTAGGAAACACAGTTCTTTGGTTCTGAGCACACTCACGTTTCCCACCTTGTTAGAGCCTCTAGAAAGCAAGTGCGTGCTTCTTGCTCTAAAGCAGAGTGTAGTTCATGGATGAGAACTGTGCTGTGTGTTTCCCTTCAGAAACGGAATGAAATGCCAGGCTCTGTGTCTTCCTACAAGCAAGACTTTGTTTCAGGTAAACGCAGTCAATTTTCAGCTCTAACGAAGCTACATCATTCACGAAGCTCACACGTTTCTCACTCTTAACTGAAAAGCATTGGATGTTAGACGACCTATGGTTTATATCAGTTTCAGAAGCAGAGTTGAAGTAGATATGGTGTGTGTGTGTAGGAAACACAGTTCTTTTGTTCTGAGCACACTATCGTTTCCTGCCTTATTGGATAATCTAGAAAGCAAGAGCATGCTTCTTGCTCTAAAGCAGAGTGTGGTTCATGGATGAGAACTGTGCTGTGTGTTTCCCTTCAGAAACGGAGTGAAATCCCAGGCTCTGTTACTTCCTACAAGCAAGACTTCTTTTCAGGTAAACGCAGTCATTTTCAGCTCAAAGGAAGCTACATCGTTCACGAAGCTCACACGTTTCTCACTCTTAACTGAAAAGCATTGGATGTTAGAGGACCTATGGTTTATATCAGTTTCAGAAGCAGAGTTGAACTAGATATGGTGCGTGTGTGTAGGAAACACAGTTCTTTTTTTCTGAGCACACTCACGTTTCCTGCATTATTAGAGACTTTAGAAAGCAAGAGCATGCTTCTTGTTCTAAAGCAGAGTGTGCTTCCTGGATGAGAACTGTGCTGTGTGTTTCCCTTCAGAAAAGGAATGAAATGCCAGGCTCTGTGTCTTCCTACAAGCAAGACTTCGTTTCAGGTAAACGTCCTCACTTTTCAGCTCAAACGAAGCTACATCGTTCACGAAGCTCACACATTTCTCACCTTTAACTGAAAAGCATTGGATGTTAGAGGACCTACGGTTTGTATCAGTTTCAGAAGCAGAGGTGAACTAGATATGGTGCCTATGTGTAGGAAACACAGTTCTTTTTTTCTGAGCACACTCACGTTTCCTGCCTTTTTAGAGACTCTAGAAACCAAGAGCATGCTTCTTGCTCTAAAGCAGAGTGTGGTTCATTGAAGAGTACTGGGCTATTTGTTTCACCTCAGAAACAGAGTGAAATGCCAGGCTCTGTGACTTCCTCCAAGCAAGACTTCGTTTCAGGTAAACACAGTCACTTTTCAGCTAAAACAAAGACTTCGTTCAGGAAGCTCACACGTTTCTCACTGTTAACTGAAAAGCATTGGATGTTAGAGGACCTACGGTTTGTATCAGTTTCAGAAGCGGTGTTGAACTAGATATGGTGCGTGTGTGTAGGAAACACAGTTCTTTTTTTCTGAGCACACTCACGTTTCCTGCCTTATTAGAGACTCTAGAAACCAAGAGCATGCTTCTTGCTCTAAAGCAGAGTGTGGTTCATGGAAGAGTACTGGGCTATTTGTTTCACCTCAGAAACAGAGTGAAATGCCAGGCTCTGTGACTTCCTCCAAGCAAGATTTCGTTTCAGGTAAACACAGTCACTTTTCAGCTCAAACGAAACAACTTCGTTCAGGAAGCTCACACGTTTCTCACTGTTAACTGAAAAGCATTGGATGTTAGATGACCCGTGGTTTTTATCAGTTTCAGAAGCAGAGTTGAACTAGATATGGTCCGTGTGTGTAGGAAACACAGTTCTTTTTTTCTGAGCACACTCACGTTTCCTGCCTTATTAGAGACTCTAGAAACCAAGAGCATGCTTCTTGCTCTAAAGCAGAGTGTGGTTCATGGAAGAGTACTGGGCTATTTGTTTCACTTCAGAAACAGAGTGAAATGCCAGGCTCTGTGACTTCCTACAAGCAAGACTTCGTTTCATGTAAACGCAGTCAGTTTTCAGCTAAAACGAAGCAACATCGTTCAGGAAGCTCACACGTTTATCCCTGTTAACTGAAAAGCATTGGATGTTAGATGACCTGTGGTTTTTATCAGTTTCAGAAGCAGAGTTGAACTAGATATAGTACGTGTGTGTAGGAAACACAGTTCATTTTTTCTGAGCACACTCACGTTTCCCACCTTATTAGAGATTCTGGAAAGCAAGTGCGTGCTTCTTGCTCTAAAGCAGAGTGTGGTTCATGGATGAGAACTGTGCTGTGTGTTTCCCTTCAGAAACGGAATGAAATGCCAGGCTCTGTGTCTTCCTACAAGCAAGACTTCTTTTCAGGTAAATGCAGTCACTTTTCAGCTCAAACGAAGCTACATCGTTCACGAAGCTCACACGTTTCTCACTCTTAACTGAAAAGCATTGGATGTTAGAGGACCTATGGTTTATATCAGTTTCAGAAGCAGAGTTGAACTAGATATGGTGCGTGTGTGTAGGAAACACAGTTCTTTTTTTCTGAGCACACTCACGTTTCCTGCATTATTAGAGACTTTAGAAAGCAAGAGCATGCTTCTTGCTCTAAAGCAGAGTGTGCTTCCTGGATGAGAACTGTGCTGTGTGTTTCCCTTCAGAAAAGGAATGAAATGCCAGGCTCTGTGTCTTCCTACAAGCAAGACTTCGTTTCATGTAAACGTCCTCACTTTTCAGCTCAAACGAAGCTACATCGTTCACGAAGCTCACACATTTCTCACCTTTAACTGAAAAGCATTGGATGTTAGAGGACCTACGGTTTGTATCAGTTTCAGAAGCAGAGGTGAACTAGATATGGTGCCTATGTGTAGGAAACACAGTTCTTTTTTTCTGAGCACACTCACGTTTCCTGCCTTTTTAGAGACTCTAGAAACCAAGAGCATGCTTCTTGCTCTAAAGCAGAGTGTGGTTCATTGAAGAGTACTGGGCTATTTGTTTCACCTCAGAAACAGAGTGAAATGCCAGGCTCTGTGACTTCCTCCAAGCAAGACTTCGTTTCAGGTAAACACAGTCACTTTTCAGCTAAAACAAAGACTTCGTTCAGGAAGCTCACACGTTTCTCACTGTTAACTGAAAAGCATTGGATGTTAGAGGACCTACGGTTTGTATCAGTTTCAGAAGCGGTGTTGAACTAGATATGGTGCGTGTGTGTAGGAAACACAGTTCTTTTTTTCTGAGCACACTCACGTTTCCTGCCTTATTAGAGACTCTAGAAACCAAGAGCATGCTTCTTGCTCTAAAGCAGAGTGTGGTTCATGGAAGAGTACTGGGCTATTTGTTTCACCTCAGAAACAGAGTGAAATGCCAGGCTCTGTGACTTCCTCCAAGCAAGATTTCGTTTCAGGTAAACACAGTCACTTTTCAGCTCAAACGAAACAACTTCGTTCAGGAAGCTCACACGTTTCTCACTGTTAACTGAAAAGCATTGGATGTTAGATGACCCGTGGTTTTTATCAGTTTCAGAAGCAGAGTTGAACTAGATATGGTCCGTGTGTGTAGGAAACACAGTTCTTTTTTTCTGAGCACACTCACGTTTCCTGCCTTATTAGAGACTCTAGAAACCAAGAGCATGCTTCTTGCTCTAAAGCAGAGTGTGGTTCATGGAAGAGTACTGGGCTATTTGTTTCACTTCAGAAACAGAGTGAAATGCTAGGCTCTGTGACTTCCTACAAGCAAGACTTCGTTTCATGTAAACGCAGTCAGTTTTCAGCTAAAACGAAGCAACATCGTTCAGGAAGCTCACACGTTTATCCCTGTTAACTGAAAAGCATTGGATGTTAGATGACCTGTGGTTTTTATCAGTTTCAGAAGCAGAGTTGAACTAGATATAGTACGTGTGTGTAGGAAACACAGTTCATTTTTTCTGAGCACACTCACGTTTCCCACCTTATTAGAGATTCTGGAAAGCAAGTGCGTGCTTCTTGCTCTAAAGCAGAGTGTGGTTCATGGATGAGAACTGTGCTGTGTGTTTCCCTTCAGAAACGGAATGAAATGCCAGGCTCTGTGTCTTCCTACAAGCAAGACTTCTTTTCAGGTAAATGCAGTCACTTTTCAGCTCAAACGAAGCTACATCGTTCACGAAGCTCACACGTTTCTCACTCTTAACTGAAAAGCATTGGATGTTAGAGGACCTATGGTTTATATCAGTTTCAGAAGCAGAGTTGAACTAGATATGATGCGTGTGTGTAGGAAACACAGTTCTTTTTTTCTGAGCACACTCACGTTTCCTGCATTATTAGAGACTTTAGAAAGCAAGAGCATGCTTCTTGCTCTAAAGCAGAGTGTGCTTCCTGGATGAGAACTGTGCTGTGTGTTTCCCTTCAGAAACGGAATGAAATGCCAGGCTCTGTGTCTTCCTACAAGCAAGACTTCTTTTCAGGTAAACGCAGTCAATTTTCAGCTCAAACGAAGCTACATCGTTCACGAAGCTCACACGTTTCTCACTCTTAACTGAAAAGCATTGGATGTTAGAGGACCTATGGTTTGTATCAGTTTCAGAAGCAGAGTTGAAGTAGATATGGTGCGTGTGTGTAGGAAACACAGTTCTTTTATTCTGAGCACACTCTCGTTTCCTGCCTTATTGGATAATCTAGAAAGCAAGAGCATGCTTCTTGCTCTAAAGCAGAGTGTGGTTCATGGATGAGAACTGTGCTGTGTGTTTCCCTTCAGAAACGGAATGAAATCCCAGGCTCTGTGTCTTCCTACAAGCAAGACTTCTTTTCAGGTAAACGCAGTCATTTTCAGCTCAAACGAAGCTACATCGTTCACGAAGCTCACACGTTTCCCACTCTTAACTGAAAAGCATTGGATGTTAGAGGACCTATGGTTTGTATCAGTTTCAGAAGCAGAGTTGAACTAGATATGGTGCGTGTGTGTAGGAAACACAGTTCTTTTTTTCTGAGCACACTCAGGTTTCCTGCATTATTAGAGACTTTAGAAAGCAAGAGCATGCTTCTTGCTCTGAAGCAGAGTGTGCTTCATGGATGAGAACTGTGCTGTGTGTTTCCCTTCAGAAAAGGAATGAAATGCCAGGCTCTGTGTCTTCCTACAAGCAAGACTTCGTTTCAGGTAAACGTCCTAACTTTTCAGCTCAAACGAAGCTACATCGTTCACTAAGCTCACACGTTTCTCACTCTTAACTGAGAAGCATTGGATGTTAGAGGACCTACGGTTTGTATCAGTTTCAGAAGCAGAGTTGAACTAGATATGGTGCGTGTGTGTAGGAAACACAGTTCTTTTTTTCTGAGCACACTCACGTTTCCTGCCTTATTAGAGACTCTAGAAAGCAAGTGCGTGCTTCTTGCTCTAAAGCAGAGTGTGGTTCATGGATGAGAACTGTGCTGTGTGTTTCCATTCAGGAACAGAATGAAATGCCAGGCTCTGCGTCTTCCTACAAGCAAGACTTTGTTTCAGGTAAACGCAGTCACTTTTCAGCTCAAACGAAGCTACATCGTTCACAAAGCTTACACGTTTCTCACTGTTAACTGAAAAGCATTGCATGTTAGAGGACCTGGGGTTTGTATCAATTTCAGAAGCAGAGTTGAACTAGATGTGGTCCGTGTGTGTAGGAAACTCAGTTCTTTTATTCTGAGCACACTCACGTTTCCCGCCTTATTAGAGAATCTAGAAAGTAAGAGCGTGCTTCTTGCTCTAAAGCAGAATGTGGTTCATGAATGAGAACTGTGCTATGTCTTTCCCTTCAGAACCGGAATGAAATGCCAGGCTCTGTGTCTTCCTACAAGCAAGACTACGTTTCAGGTTAACGCCCACACTTTTCAGCTCAAACGAAGCTACATCGTTCACGAAGCTCACACGTTTCTCACTCTTAACTGAAAAGCATTGGATGTTAGAGTACCTGCGGTTTGTATCAGTTTCAGAAGCAGAGTTGAACTAGATATGGTGCGTGTGTGTAGGAAACACAGTTCTTTTTTTCTGAGCACACTCACGTTTCCTGCCTTATTAGAGACTCTAGAAAGCAAGAGCATGCTTCTTGCTCTAAAGCAGAGTGTGGTTCATGGAAGAGTACTGGGCTATTTGTTTCACCTCAGAAACAGAGTGAAATGCCAGGCTCTGTGACTTCCTCCAAGCAAGACTTCGTTTCAGGTAAACACAGTCACTTTTCAGCTCAAACGAAGCAACATCGTTCAGGAAGCTTACACGTTTCACACTGTTAACTGAAAAGCATTGGATGTTAGATTACCTGTGGTTTTTATCAGTTTCAGAAGCAGATTTGAACTAGATATGGTCCGTGTGTGTAGGAAACACAGTTCTTTTTTTCTGAGCACACTCATGTTTCCTGCCTTATTAGAGACTCTAGAAACCATGAGCATGCTTCTTGCTCTAAAGGAGAGTGTGGTTCATGGAAGAGTACTGGGCTATTTGTTTCACTTCAGAAACAGAGTGAAATGCCAGGCTCTGTGACTTCCTACAAGCAAGACTTCGTTTCAGGTAAACACAGACACTTTTCAGCTAAAACGAAGCAACATCGTTCAGGAAGCTCACACGTTTCTCACTCTTAAGTGAAAAGCATTGGATGTTAGAGGACCTATGGTTTGTATCAGTTTCAGAAGCAGAGTTGAAGTAGATATGGTGCGTGTGTGTAGGAAACACAGTTCTTTTGTTCTGAACACACTCTCTTTTCCTGACTTATTGGATAATCTAGAAAGCAAGAGCATGCTTCTTGCTCTAAAGCAGAGTGTGGTTCATGGATGAGAACTGTGCTTTGTGTTTCCCTTCAGAAACGGAATGAAATCCCAGGCTCTGTTACTTCCTACAAGCAAGACTTCTTTTCAGGTAAACGCAGTCATTTTCAGCTCAAACGAAGCTACATCGTTCACGAAGCTCACACGTTTCTCACTCTTAACTGAAAAGCATTGGATGTTAGAGGACCTATGGTTTGTATCAGTTTCAGAAGCAGAGTTGAACTAGATATGGTGCGTGTGTGTAGGAAACACAGTTCTTTTTTTCTGAGCACACTCACGTTTCCTGCATTATTAGAGATTTTAGAAAGCAAGAGCATGCTTCTTGCTCTAAAGCAGAGTGTGCTTCATGGATGAGAACTGTGCTGTGTGTTTCCCTTCAGAAAAGGAATGAAATGCCAGGCTCTGTGTCTTCCTACAAGCAAGACTTCGTTTCAGGTAAACGTCCTAACTTTTCAGCTCAAACGAAGCTACATCGTTCACTAAGCTCACACGTTTCTCACTCTTAACTGAAAAGCATTGGATGTTAGAGGACCTACGGTTGTATCAGTTTCAGAAGCAGAGTTGAACTAGATATGGTGCGTGTGTGTAGGAAACACAGTTCTTTTTTTCTGAGCACACTCACGTTTCCTGCCTTATTAGAGACTCTAGAAACCAAGAGCATGCTTCTTGCTCTAAAGCAGAGTGTGGTTCATTGAAGAGTACTGGGCTATTTGTTTCACTTCAGAAACAGAGTGAAATGCCAGGCTCTGTGACTTCCTCCAAGCAAGACTTCGTTTCAGGTAAACACAGTCACTTTTCAGCTAAAACAAAGCAACTTCGTTCAGGAAGCTCACACGTTTCTCACTCTTAACTGAAAAGCATTGGATGTTAGATTACCTGTGGTTTTTATCAGTTTCATTAGCAGAGTTGAACTAGATATGGTACGTGTGTGTAGGAAACACAGTTCATTTGTTCTGAGCACACTCACGTTTCCCACCTTATTAGAGATTCTGGAAAGCAAGTGCGTGCTTCTTGCTCTAAAGCTGAGTGTTGTTCATGGATGAGAACTGTGCTGTGTGTTTCCCTTCAGAAAAGGAATGAAATGCCAGGCTCTGTGTCTTCCTACAAGCAAGACTTCGTTTCAGGTAAACGTCCTCACTTTTCAGCTCAAACGAAGCTACATCGTTCACGAAGCTCACACATTTCTCACCTTTAACTGAAAAGCATTGGATGTTAGAGGACCTACGGTTTGTATCAGTTTCAGAAGCAGAGTTGAACTAGATATGGTGCGTGTGTGTAGGAAACACAGTTCTTTTTTTCTGAGCACACTCACGTTTCCTGCCTTATTAGAGACTATAGAAACCAAGAGCATGCTTCTTGCTCTAAAGCAGAGTGTGGTTCATTGAAGAGTACTGGGCTATTTGTTTCACTTCAGAAACAGAGTGAAATGCCAGGCTCTGTGACTTCCTACAAGCAAGACTTCGTTTCAGGTAAACACAGTCACTTTTCAGCTAAAACAAAGCAACTTCGTTCAGGAAGCTCACACGTTTCTCACTGTTAACTGAAAACCATTGGATGTTAGAGGACCTACGGTTTGTATCAGTATCAGAAGCAGTGTTGAACTACATATGGTGCGTGTGTGTAGGAAACACAGTTCTTTTTTTCTGAGCACACTCACGTTACCTGCCTTATTA
Organism: Onychomys arenicola; assembly: GCA_949786405.1. Taxonomy (NCBI): domain Eukaryota; kingdom Metazoa; phylum Chordata; class Mammalia; order Rodentia; family Cricetidae; genus Onychomys; species Onychomys arenicola. The sequence continues at coordinate 2,054,034 of CATKUM010000039.1, read as the reverse complement.
GAGACTCTAGAAAGCAAGAACATGCTTCTTGCTCTAAAGCAGAGTGTGGTTCATGGAAGAGTACTGGGCTATTTGTTTCACCTCAGAAACAGAGTGAAATGCCAGGCTCTGTGACTTCCTCCAAGCAAGACTTCGTTTCAGGTAAACATAGTCACTTTTCAGCTTAAACGAAACAACTTCGTTCAGGAAGCTCACACGTTTCTCACTGTTAACTGAAAAGCATTGGATGTTAGAGGACCCGTGGTTTTTATCAGTTTCAGAAGCAGAGTTGAACTAGATATGGTCCGTGTGTGTAGGAGACACAGTTCGTTTTTTCTGAGCACACTCACGTTTCCTGCCTTATTAGAGATTCTGGAAAGCAAGTGCGTGCTTCTTGCTCTAAAGCAGAGTGTGGTTCATGGATGAGAACTGTGCTGTGTGTTTCCCTTCAGAAACGGGATGAAATGCCAGGCTCTGTGTCTTCCTACAAGCAAGACTTCTTTTCAGGTAAACGCAGTCACTTTTCAGCTCAAACGAAGCTACATCGTTCACGAAGCTCACACGTTTCTCACTCTTAACTGAAAAGCATTGGATGTTAGAGGACCTATGGTTTGTATCAGTTTCAGAAGCAGAGTTGAATTAGATATGGTGCGTGTGTGTAGGAAACACAGTTCTTTTGTTCTGAGCACACTCTCGTTTCCTGCCTTATTGGATAATCTAGAAAGCAAGAGCATGCTTCTTGCTCTAAAGCAGAGTGTGGTTCATGGATGAGAACTGTGCTGTGTGTTTCCCTTCAGAAACGGAATGAAATCCCAGGATCTGTTACTTCCTACAAGCAAGACTTCTTTTCAGGTAAACGCAGTCATTTTCAGCTCAAACGAAGCTACATCGTTCACAAAGCTTACACGTTTCTCACTGTTAACTGAAAAGCATTGCATGTTAGAGGACCTGGGGTTTGTATCAATTTCAGAAGCAGAGTTGAACTAGATGTGGTCCGTGTGTGTAGGAAACTCAGTTCTTTTATTCTGAGCACACTCACGTTTCCCGCCTTAATAGAGAATCTAGAAAGTAAGAGCGTGCTTCTTGCTCTAAAGCAGAGTGTGGTTCATGAATGAGAACTGTGCTATGTCTTTCCCTTCAGAACCGGAATGAAATGCCAGGCTCTGTGTCTTCCTACAAGCAAGACTTCGTTTCAGGTTAACGCCCACACTTTTCAGCTCAAACGAAGCTACATCGTTCACGAAGCTCACACGTTTCTCACTCTTAACTGAAAAGCATTGGATGTTAGAGTACCTGCGGTTTGTATCAGTTTCAGAAGCAGAGTTGAACTAGATATGGTGCGTGTGTGTAGGAAACACAGTTCTTTTTTTCTGAGCACACTCACGTTTCCTGCCTTATTAGAGACTCTAGAAAGCAAGAGCATGCTTCTTACTCTAAAGCAGAGTGTGGTTCATGGAAGAGTACTGGGCTATTTGTTTCACCTCAGAAACAGAGTGAAATGCCAGGCTCTGTGACTTCCTCCAAGCAAGACTTCGTTTCAGGTAAACACAGTCACTTTTCAGCTCAAACGAAGCAACATCGTTCAGGAAGCTTACACGTTTCACACTGTTAACTGAAAAGCATTGGATGTTAGATGACCTGTGGTTTTTATCAGTTTCAGAAGCAGATTTGAACTAGATATGGTCCGTGTGTGTAAGAAACACAGTTCTTTTTTTCTGAGCACACTCATGTTTCCTGCCTTATTAGAGACTCTAGAAACCAAGAGCATGCTTCTTGCTCTAAAGGAGAGTGTGGTTCATGGAAGAGTACTGGTCTATTTGTTTCACTTCAGAAACAGAGTGAAATGCCAGGCTCTGTGACTTCCTACAAGCAAGACTTCGTTTCAGGTAAACACAGTCACTTTTCAGCTAAAACGAAGCAACATCGTTCAGGAAGCTCACACGTTTCTCACTCTTAACTGAAAAGCATTGGATGTTAGAGGACCTATGGTTTTTATCAGTTTCAGAAGCAGAGTTGAACTAGATATGGTCCGTGTGTGTAGGAAACACAGTTCTTTTTTTCTGAGCACACTCACGTTTCCTGCCTTATTAGAGATTCTGGAAAGCAAGTGCGTGCTTCTTGCTCTAAAGCAGAGTGTGGTTCATGGATGAGAACTGTGCTGTGTGTTTCCCTTCAGAAACGGAATGAAATGCCAGGCTCTGTGTCTTCCTACAAGCAAGACTTCTTTTCAGGTAAACGCAGTCAATTTTTAGCTCAAACGAAGCTACATCGTTCACGAAGCTCACACGTTTCTCACTCTTAACTGAAAAGCATTGGATGTTACAGGACCTATGGTTTGTATCAGTTTCAGAAGCAGAGTTGAAGTAGATATGGTGCGTGTGTGTAGGAAACACAGTTCTTTTGTTCTGAGCACACTCTCGTTTCCTGCCTTATTGGATAATCTAGAAAGCAAGAGCATGCTTCTTGCTCTAAAGCAGAGTGTGGTTCATGGATGAGAACTGTGCTGTGTGTTTGCCTTCAGAAACGGAATGAAATCCCAGGCTCTGTTACTTCCTACAAGCAAGACTTCTTTTCAGGTAAACGCAGTCATTTTCAGCTCAAACGAAGCTACATCGTTCACGAAGCTCACACGTTTCTCACTCTTAACTGAAAAGAATTGGATGTTAGAGGACCTACGGTTTGTATCAGTTTCAGAAGCAGAGTTGAACTAGATATGGTGCGTGTGTGTAGGAAACACAGTTCTTTTTTTCTGAACACACTCACGTTTCCTGCCTTATTAGAGACTCTAGAAAGCAAGTGCGTGCTTCTTGCTCTAAAGCAGAGTGTGGTTCATGGATGAGAACTGTGCTATGTGTTTCCATTCAGGAACAGAATGAAATGCCAGGCTCTGCGTCTTCCTACAAGCAAGACTTTGTTTCAGGTAAACGCAGTCACTTTTCAGCTCAAACGAAGCTACATCGTTCACAAAGCTTACACGTTTCTCACTGTTAACTGAAAAGCATTGCATGTTAGAGGACCTGGGGTTTGTATCAATTTCAGAAGCAGAGTTGAACTAGATGTGGTCCGTGTGTGTAGGAAACTCAGTTCTTTTATTCTGAGCACACTCACGTTTCCCGCCTTATTAGAGAATCTAGAAAGTAAGAGCGTGCTTCTTGCTCTAAAGCAGAGTGTGGTTCATGAATGAGAACTGGGCTATGTCTTTCCCTTCAGAACCGGAATGAAATGCCAGGCTCTGTGTCTTCCTACAAGCAAGACTTCGTTTCAGGTTAACGCCCACACTTTTCAGCTCAAATGAAGCTACATCGTTCACGAAGCTCACACGTTTCTCACTCTTAACTGAAAAGCATTGGATGTTAGAGTACCTGCGGTTTGTATCAGTTTCAGAAGCAGAGTTGAACTAGATATGGTGCGTGTGTGTAGGAAACACAGTTCTTTTTTTCTGAGCACACTCACGTTTCCTGCCTTATTAGAGACTCTAGAAAGCAAGAGCATGCTTCTTGCTCTAAAGCAGAGTGTGGTTCATGGAAGAGTACTGGGCTATTTGTTTCACCTCAGAAACAGAGTGAAATGCCAGGCTCTGTGACTTCCTCCAAGCAAGACTTCGTTTCAGGTAAACACAGTCACTTTTCAGCTCAAACGAAGCAACATCGTTCAGGAAGCTTACACGTTTCACACTGTTAACTGAAAAGCATTGGATGTTAGATGACCTGTGGTTTTTATCAGTTTCAGAAGCAGATTTGAACTAGATATGGTCCGTGTGTGTAGGAAACACAGTTCTTTTTTTCTGAGCACACTCATGTTTCCTGCCTTATTACAGACTCTAGAAACCAAGAGCATGCTTCTTGCTCTAAAGCAGAGTGTGGTTCATGGAAGAGTACTGGGCTATTTGTTTCACTTCAGAAACAGAGTGAAATGCCAGGCTCTGTGACTTCCTACAAGCAAGACTTCGTTTCAGGTAAACACAGTCACTTTTCAGCTAAAACGAAGCAACATCGTTCAGGAAGCTCACACGTTTCTCACTCTTAAGTGAAAAGCATTGGATGTTAGAGGACCTATGGTTTTTATCAGTTTAAGAAGCAGAGTTGAACTAGATATGGTCCGTGTGTGTAGGAAACACAGTTCTTTTTTTCTGAGCACACTCACGTTTCCTGCCTTATTAGAGATTCTGGAAAGCAAGTGCGTGCTTCTTGCTCTAAAGCAGAGTGTGGTTCATGGATGAGAACTGTGCTGTGTGTTTCCCTTCAGAAACGGAATGAAATGCCAGGCTCTGTGTCTTCCTACAAGCAAGACTTCTTTTCAGGTAAACGCTGTCACTTTTCAGCTCAAACGAAGCTACATCGTTCACGAAGCTCACACGTTTCTCACTCTTAACTGAAAAGCATTGGATGTTAGAGGACCTATGGTTTGTATCAGTTTCAGAAGCAGAGTTGAAGTAGATATGGTGCGTGTGTGTAGGAAACACAGTTCTTTTGTTCTGAGCACACTCTCGTTTCCTGCCTTATTGGATAATCTAGAAAGTAAGAGCATGCTTCTTGCTCTAAAGCAGAGTGTGGTTCATGGATGAGAACTGTGCTGTGTGTTTCCCTTCAGAAACGGAATGAAATCCCAGGCTCTGTTACTTCCTACAAGCAAGACTTCTTTTCAGGTAAACGCAGTCATTTTCAGCTCAAACGAAGCTACATCGTTCACGAAGCTCACACGTTTCTCACTCTTAACTGAAAAGCATTGGATGTTAGAGGACCTATGGTTTGTATCAGTTTCAGAAGCAGAGTTGAACTAGATATGGTGCGTGTGTGTAGGAAACACAGTTCTTTTTTTCTGAGCACACGCACGTTTCCTGCCTTATTAGAGACTCTAGAAAGCAAGTGCGTGCTTCTTGCTCTAAAGCAGAGTGTGCTTCATGGATGAGAACTGTGCTGTGTGTTTCCCTTCAGAAAAGGAATGAAATGCCAGGCTCTGTGTCTTCCTACAAGCAAGACTTTGTTTCAGGTAAACGTCCTAACTTTTCAGCTCAAACGAAGCTACATCGTTCACTAAGCTCACACGTTTCTCACTCTTAACTGAAAAGCATTGGATGTTAGAGGACCTACGGTTTGTATCAGTTTCAGAAGCAGAGTTGAACTAGATATGGTGCGTGTGTGTAGGAAACACAGTTCTTTTTTTCTGAGCACACTCACGTTTCCTGCCTTATTAGAGACTCTAGAAACCAAGAGCATGCTTCTTGCTCTAAAGCAGAGTGTGGTTCATTGAAGAGTACTGGGCTATTTGTTTCACTTCAGAAACAGAGTGAAATGCCAGGCTCTGTGACTTCCTCCAAGCAAGACTTCGTTTCAGGTAAACACAGTCACTTTTCAGCTAAAACAAAGCAACTTCGTTCAGGAAGCTCACACGTTTCTCACTGTTAACTGAAAAGCATTGGATGTTAGATTACCTGTGGTTTTTATGAGTTTCAGAAGCAGAGTTGAACTAGATATGGTACGTGTGTGTAGGAAACACAGTTCATTTGTTCTGAGCACACTCACGTTTCCCACCTTATTAGAGATTCTGGAAAGCAAGTGCGTGCTTCTTGCTCTAAAGCAGAGTGTAGTTCCTGGATGAGAACTGTGCTGTGTGTTTCCCTTCAGAAAAGGAATGAAATGCCAGGCTCTGTGTCTTCCTACAAGCAAGACTTCGTTTCAGGTAAACGTCCTCACTTTTCAGCTCAATCGAAGCTACATCGTTCACGAAGCTCACACATTTCTCACCTTTAACTGAAAAGCATTGGATGTTAGAGGACCTACGGTTTGTATCAGTTTCAGAAGCAGAGTTGAACTAGATATGGTGCGTGTGTGTAGGAAACACAGTTCTTTTTTTCTGAGCACACTCACGTTTCCTGCCTTATTAGAGACTGTAGAAACCAAGAGCATGCTTCTTGCTCTAAAGCAGAGTGTGGTTCATTGAAGAGTACTGGGCTATTTGTTTCACTTCAGAAACAGAGTGAAATGCCAGGCTCTGTGACTTCCTCCAAGCAAGACTTCGTTTCAGGTAAACACAGTCACTTTTCAGCTAAAATAAAGCAACTTCGTTCAGGAAGCTCACACGTTTCTCACTGTTAACTGAAAACCATTGGATGTTAGAGGACCTACGGTTTGTATCAGTTTCAGAAGCAGTGTTGAACTAGATATGGTGCGTGTGTGTAGGAAACACAGTTCTTTTTTTCTGAGCACACTCACGTTTCCTGCCTTATTAGAGACTCTAGAAAGCAAGAACATGCTTCTTGCTCTAAAGCAGAGTGTGGTTCATGGAAGAGTACTGGGCTATTTGTTACACCTCAGAAACAGAGTGAAATGCCAGGCTCTGTGACTTCCTACAAGCAAGACTTTGTTTCAGGTAAACGCAGTCACTTTTCAGCTCAAACGAAGCTACATCGTTCACAAAGCTTACACGTTTCTCACTGTTAACTGAAAAGCATTGCATGTTAGAGGACCTGGGGTTTGTATCAATTTCAGAAGCAGAGTTGAACTAGATGTGGTCCGTGTGTGTAGGAAACTCAGTTCTTTTATTCTGAGCACACACACGTTTCCCGCCTTATTAGAGAATCTAGAAAGTAAGAGCGTGCTTCTTGCTCTAAAGCAGAGTGTGGTTCATGAATGAGAACTGTGCTATGTCTTTCCCTTCAGAACCGGAATGAAATGCCAGGCTCTGTGTCTTCCTACAAGCAAGACTTCGTTTCAGGTTAACGCCCACACTTTTCAGCTCAAACGAAGCTACATCGTTCACGAAGCTCACACGTTTCTCACTCTTAACTGAAAAGCATTGGATGTTAGAGGACCTACGGTTTGTATCAGTTTCAGAAGCAGAGTTGAAGTAGATATGGTGCGTGTGTGTAGGAAACACAGTTCTTTTTTTCTGAGCACACTCACGTTTCCTGCCTTATTAGAGACTCTAGAAAGCAAGAGCATGCTTCTTGCTCTAAAGCAGAGTGTGGTTCATGGAAGAGTACTGGGCTATTTGTTTCACCTCAGAAACAGAGTGAAATGCCAGGCTCTGTGACTTCCTCCAAGCAAGACTTCGTTTCAGGTAAACACAGTCACTTTTCAGCTCAAACGAAGCAACATCGTTCAGGAAGCTTACACGTTTCACACTGTTAACTGAAAAGCATTGGATGTTAGATGACCTGTGGTTTTTAACAGTTTCAGAAGCAGATTTGAACTAGATATGGTCCGTGTGTGTAGGAAACACAGTTCTTTTTTTCTGAGTACACTCACGTATCCTGCCTTATTAGAGATTCTGGAAAGCAAGTGCGTGCTTCTTGCTCTAAAGCAGAGTGTGGTTCATGGATGAGAACTGTGCTGTGTGTTTCCCTTCAGAAACGGAATGAAATGCCAGGCTCTGTGTCTTCCTACAAGCAAGACTTCGTTTCAGGTAAACGTCCTCACTTTTGAGCTCAAACGAAGCTACATCGTTCACGAAGCTCACACATTTCTCACCTTTAACTGAAAAGCATTGGATGTTAGAGGACCTACGGTTTGTATCAGTTTCAGAAGCAGTGTTGAACTAGATATGGTGCGTGTGTGTAGGTAACACAGTTCTTTTTTTCTGAGCACACACACGTTTCCTGCCTTATTAGAGACTCTAGAAAGCAAGAGCATGCTTCTTGCTCTAAAGCAGAGTGTGGTTCATGGAAGAGTACTGGGCTATTTGTTTCACCTCAGAAACAGAGTGAAATGCCAGGCTCTGTGACTTCCTCCAAGCAAGACTTCGTTTCAGGTAAACACAGTCACTTTTCAGCTCAAACGAAGCAACTTCGTTCAGGAAGCTCACACATTTCTCACTGTTAACTGAAAAGCATTGGATGTTAGATGTCCTGTGGTTTTTATCAGTTTCAGAAGCAGAGTTGAACTAGATATAGTACGTGTGTGTAGGAAACACAGTTCATTTGTTCTGAGCACACTCACCTTTCCAACATTATTAGAGATTCTGGAAAGCAAGTGCGTGCTTCTTGCTCTAAAGCAGAGTGTGGTTCATGGATGAGAACTGTGCTGTGTGTTTCCCTTCAGAAACGGAATGAAATGCCAGGATCTGTGTCTTCCTACAAGCAAGACTTCTTTTCAGGTAAATGCAGTCACTTTTCAGCTCAAACGAAGCTACATCGTTCACGAAGCTCACACGTTTCTCACTCTTAACTGAAAAGAATTGGATGTTAGAGGACCTGTGGTTTGTATCCGATTCAGAAGCAGAGTTGAATTAGATATGGTACGTGTGTGTAGGATACAGAGTTCTTTTGTTCTGAGCACACTCACGTTTCCCACCTTATTAGAGACTCTAGAAAGCAAGTGCGTGCTTCTTGCTCTAAAGCAGAGTGTGGTTCATGGATGAGAACTGTGCTGTGTGTTTCCATTCCGGAACAGAATGAAATGCCAGGCTCTGTGTCTTCCTACAAGCAAGACTTTGTTTCAGGTAAACGCAGTCACTTTTCAGCTCAAACGAAGCTACATCGTTCACAAAGCTCACACGTTTCTCACTGTTAACTGAAAAGCATTGCATGTTAGAGGACCTGGGGTTTGTATCAATTTCAGAAGCAGAGTTGAACTAGATGTGGTCCGTGTGTGTAGGAAACTCAGTTCTTTTATTCTGAGCACACTCACGTTTCCCGCCTTATTAGAGAATCTAGAAAGTAAGAGCGTGCTTCTTGCTCTAAAGCAGAGTGTGTTTCATGAATGAGAAATGTGCTATGTCTTTCCCTTCAGAACCGGAATGAAATGCCAGGCTCTGTGTCTTCCTACAAGCAAGACTTCGTTTCAGGTTAACGCCCTCACTTTTCAGTTCAAACGAAGCTACATCGTTCACGAAGCTCACACGTTTCTCACTCTTAACTGAAAAGCATTGGATGTTAGAGGACCTACGGTTTGTATCAGTTTCAGAAGCAGAGTTGAACTAGATATGGTCGGTGTGTGTAGGAAACACACTTCTTTTTTGCTGAGCACACTCACGTTTCCTGCCTTATTAGAGACTCTAGAAAGCAAGAGCATGCTTCTTGCTCTAAAGCAGAGTGTGGTTCATGGAAGAGTACTGGGCTATTTGTTTCACCTCAGAAACAGAGTGAAATGCCAGGCTCTGTGACTTCCTCCAAGCAAGACTTCGTTTCAGGTAAACACAGTCATTTTTCAGCTAAAACGAAGCAACATCGTTCAGGAAGCTCACACGTTTCTCACTGTTAACTGAAAAGCATTGGATGTTAGATGACCCGTGGTTTTTATCAGTTTCAGAAGCAGAGTTGAACTAGATATGCTCCGTGTGTGTAGGAAACACAGTTCTTTTTTTCTGAGCACACTCACGTTTCCTGCCTTATTAGAGACTCTAGAAAGCAAGAGCATGCTTCTTGCTCTAAAGCAGAGTGTGGTTCATGGAAGAGTACTGGGCTATTTGTTTCACTTCAGAAACAGAGTGAAATGCCAGGCTCTGTGACTTCCGAAAAGCAAGACTTAGTTTCAGGTAAACGCAGTCAGTTTTCAGCTAAAACGAAGCAACATCGTTCAGGAAGCTCACACGTTTATCCCTGTTAACTGAAAAGCATTGGATGTTAGATGACCTGTGGTTTTTATCAGTTTCAGAAGCAGAGTTGAACTAGATATGGTACGTGTGTGTAGGAAACACAGTTCATTTGTTCTGAGCACACTCACGTTTCCCACCTTATTAGAGATTGTGGAAAGCAAGTGCGTGCTTCTTGCTCTAAAGGAGAGTGTGGTTCATGGATGAGAACTGTGCTGTGTGTTTCCCTTCAGAAACGGAATGAAATGCCAGGATCTGTGTCTTCCTACAAGCAAGACTTCTTTTCAGGTAAATGCAGTCACTTTTCAGCTCAAACGAAGCTACATCGTTCACGAAGCTCACACGTTTCTCACTCTTATCTGAAAAGCATTGGATGTTAGAGGACCTGTGGTTTGTATCCGATTCAGAAGCAGAGTTGAATTAGATATGGTACGTGTGTGTAGGATACAGAGTTCTTTTGTTCTGAGCACACTCACGTTTCCCACCTTATTAGAGACTCTAGAAAGCAAGTGCGTGCTTCTTGCTCTAAAGCAGAGTGTGGTTCACGGATGAGAACTGTGCTGTGTGTTTCCATTCCGGAACAGAATGAAATGCCAGGCTCTGTGTCTTCCTACAAGCAAGACTTTGTTTCAGGTAAACACAGTCACTTTTCAGCTAAAACGAAGCAACATCGTTCAGGAAGCTCACACGTTTCTCACTGTTAACTGAAAAGCATTGGATATTCGATGATCCGTGGTTTTTACCTGTTTCAGAAGCAGAGTTGAACTAGATATGGTCCGTGTGTGTAGGAAACACAGTTTTTTTTTCTGAGCACACTCACGTTTCCCGCCTTATTAGAGAATCTATAAAGAAAGAGCGTGATTCTTGCTCTAAAGCAGAGTGTGTTTCATGAATGAGAACTGTGCTATGTCTTTCCCTTCAGAACCGGAATGAAATGCCAGGCTCTGTGTCTTCCTACAAGCAAGACTTCGTTTCAGGTTAACGCCCTCACTTTTCAGCTCAAACGAAGCAACATCGTTCACGAAGCTCACACGTTTCTCACTCTTAACTGAAAAGCATTGGATGTTAGAGGACCTACGGTTTGTATCACTTGCAGAAGCAGAGTTGAACTAGATATGGTGCGTGTGTGTAGGAAACACAGTTCTTTTTTTCTGAGCACACTCACGTTTCCTGCCTTATTAGAGACTGTAGAAACCAAGAGCATGCTTCTTGCTCTAAAGCAGAGTGTGGTTCATTGAAGAGTACTGGGCTATTTGTTTCACTTCAGAAACAGAGTGAAATGCCAGGCTCTGTGACTTCCTCCAAGCAAGACTTCGTTTCAGGTAAACACAGTCACTTTTCAGCTAAAACAAAGCAACTTCGTTCAGGAAGCTCACACGTTTCTCACTGTTAACTGAAAAGCATTGGATGTTGGAGGACCTACGGTTTGTATCAGTTTCAGAAGGAGTGTTGAACTAGATATGGTGCGTGTGTGTAGGAAACACAGTTCTTTTTTTCTGAGCACACTCACGTTTCCTGCATTATTAGAACTTTAGAAAGCAAAAGCATGCTTCTTGCTCTAAAGCAGAGTGTGCTTCATGGATGAGAACTGTGCTGTGTGTTTCCCTTCAGAAAAGGAATGAAATGCCAGGCTCTGTGTCTTCCTAAAAGCAAGAGTTCGTTTCAGGTAAACGTCCATCAGTTTTCAGCTAAAACGAAGCAACATTGTTCAGGAAGCTCACACGTTTATCCCTTTTAACTGAAAAGCATTGGATGATAGATGACCTGTGGTTTTTATCAGTTTCAGAAGCAGAGTTGAACTAGATATGGTACGTGTGTGTAGGAAACACAGTTCATTTGTTCTGAGCACACTCACGTTTCCTGCCTTATTAGAGACTCTAGAAAGCAAGAGCATGCTTCTTGCTCTAAAGCAGAGTGTGGTTCATGGAAGAGTACTGGGCTATTTGTTTCACCTCAGAAACAGAGTGAAATGCCAGGCTCTGTGACTTCCTCCAAGCAAGACTTCGTTTCAGGTAAACACAGTCACTTTTCAGCTAAAACGATGCAACATCGTTCAGGAAGCTCACACGTTTCTCACTGTTAACTGAAAAGCATTGGATGTTAGATGACCCGTGGTTTTCATCAGTTTCAGAAGCAGAGTTGAACTAGATATGGTCCGTGTGTGTAGGAAACACAGTTCTTTTTTTCTGAGCACACTCACGTTTCCTGCCTTATTAGAGACTCTAGAAACCAAGAGCATGCTTCTTGCTCTAAAGCAGAGTGTGGTTCATGGAAGAGTACTGGGCTATTTGTTTCACTTCAGAAACAGAGTGAAATGCCAGGCTCTCTGACTTCATACAAGCAAGACTTCGTTTCAGGTAAACGCAGTCAGTTTTCAGCTAAAACGAAGCAACATCGTTCAGGAAGCTCACACGTTTATCCCTGTTAACTGAAAAGCATTGGATGTTAGATGACCTGTGGTTTTTATCAGTTTCAGAAGCAGAGTTGAACTAGATATGGTACGTGTGTGTAGGAAACACAGTTCATTTGTTCTGAGCACACTCACGTTTCCCACCTTATTAGAGATTCTGGAAAGCAAGTGCGTGCTTCTTGCTCTAAAGCAGAGTGTGGTTCATGGATGAGAACTGTGCTGTGTGTTTCCCTTCAGAAACGGAATGAAATGCCAGGCTCTGTGTCTTCCTACAAGCAAGACTTCTTTTCCGGTAAATGCAGTCACTTTTCAGCTCAAACGAAGCTACATCGTTCACGAAGCTCACACGTTTCTCACTCTTAACTGAAAAGCATTGGATGTTAGAGGACCTGTGGTTTGTATCCAATTCAGAAGCAGAGTTGAATTAGATATGGTACGTGTGTGTAGGATACAGAGTTCTTTTGTTCTGAGCACACTCACGTTTCCCACCTTATTAGAGACTCTAGAAAGCAAGTGCGTGCTTCTTGCCCTAAAGCAGAGTGTGGTTCATGGATGAGAACTGTGCTGTGTGTTTCCATTCAGGAACAGAATGAAATATCAGGCTCTGTGTCTTCCTACAAGCAAGACTTCGTTTCAGGTAAACGTCCTAACTTTTCAGCTCAAAGGAAGCTACATCGATCAGGAAGCTCACACGTTTCTCACCTTTAACTGAAAAGCATTGGATGTTAGAGGACCTACGGTTTGTATCAGTTTCAGAAGCAGAGTTGAACTAGATATGGTGCGTGTGTGTAGGAAACACACTTCTTTTTTTCTGAGCACACTCACGTTTCCTGCCTTATTAGAGACTCTAGAAACCAAGAGCATGCTTCTTGCTCTAAAGCAGAGTGTGGTTCATTGAAGAGTACTGGGCTATTTGTTTCACTTCAGAAACAGAGTGAAATGCCAGGCTCTGTGACTTCCTCCAAGCAAGACTTCGTTTCAGGTAAACACAGTCACTTTTCAGCTAAAACAAAGCAACTTCGTTCAGGAAGCTCACACGTTTCTCACTGTTAACTGAAAAGCATTGGATGTTGGAGGACCTACGGTTTGTATCAGTTTCAGAAGGAGTGTTGAACTAGATATGGTGCGTGTGTGTAGGAAACACAGTTCTTTTTTTCTGAGCACACTCACGTTTCCTGCATTATTAGAACTTTAGAAAGCAAAAGCATGCTTCTTGCTCTAAAGCAGAGTGTGCTTCATGGATGAGAACTGTGCTGTGTGTTTCCCTTCAGAAAAGGAATGAAATGCCAGGCTCTGTGTCTTCCTAAAAGCAAGAGTTCGTTTCAGGTAAACGTCCATCAGTTTTCAGCTAAAACGAAGCAACATTGTTCAGGAAGCTCACACGTTTATCCCTTTTAACTGAAAAGCATTGGATGATAGATGACCTGTGGTTTTTATCAGTTTCAGAAGCAGAGTTGAACTAGATATGGTACGTGTGTGTAGGAAACACAGTTCATTTGTTCTGAGCACACTCACGTTTCCTGCCTTATTAGAGACTCTAGAAAGCAAGAGCATGCTTCTTGCTCTAAAGCAGAGTGTGGTTCATGGAAGAGTACTGGGCTATTTGTTTCACCTCAGAAACAGAGTGAAATGCCAGGCTCTGTGACTTCCTCCAAGCAAGACTTCGTTTCAGGTAAACACAGTCACTTTTCAGCTAAAACGATGCAACATCGTTCAGGAAGCTCACACGTTTCTCACTGTTAACTGAAAAGCATTGGATGTTAGATGACCCGTGGTTTTCATCAGTTTCAGAAGCAGAGTTGAACTAGATATGGTACGTGTGTGTAGGAAACACAGTTCATTTGTTCTGAGCACACTCACGTTTCCCACCTTATTAGAGATTCTGGAAAGCAAGTGCGTGCTTCTTGCTCTAAAGCAGAGTGTGGTTCATGGATGAGAACTGTGCTGTGTGTTTCCATTCAGGAACAGAATGAAATATCAGGCTCTGTGTCTTCCTACAAGCAAGACTTCGTTTCAGGTAAACGTCCTAACTTTTCAGCTCAAACGAAGCTACATCGATCAGGAAGCTCACACGTTTCTCACCTTTAACTGAAAAGCATTGGATGTTAGAGGACCTACGGTTTGTATCAGTTTCAGAAGCAGAGTTGAACTAGATATGGTGCGTGTGTGTAGGAAACACACTTCTTTTTTTCTGAGCACACTCACGTTTCCTGCCTTATTAGAGACTCTAGAAACCAAGAGCATGCTTCTTGCTCTAAAGCAGAGTGTGGTTCATTGAAGAGTACTGGGCTATTTGTTTCACTTCAGAAACAGAGTGAAATGCCAAGCTCTGTGACTTCCTCCAAGCCAGACTTCGTTTCAGGTAAACACAGTCATTTTCAGCTAAAACAAAGCAACTTCGTTCAGGAAGCTCACACGTTTCTCACTGTCAACTGAAAAGCATTGGATGTTAGAGGACCTACGGTTTGTATCAGATTCAGAAGCAGTGTTGAACTAGATATAGTGCGTGTGTGTAGGAAACACAGTTCTTTTTTCTGAGCACACTCACGTTTCCTGCCTTATTAGAGACTCTAGAAACCAAGAGCATGCTTCTTGCTCTAAAGCAGAGTGTGGTTCATGGAAGAGTACTGGGCTATTTGTTTCACCTCAGAAACAGAGTGAAATGCCAGGCTCTCTGACTTCCTACAAGCAAGACTTCGTTTCAGGTAAACGCAGTCAGTTTTCAGCTAAAACGAAGCAACATCGTTCAGGAAGCTCACACGTTTATCCCTGTTAACTCAAAAGCATTGGATGTTAGATGACCTGTGGTTTTTATCAGTTTCAGAAGCAGAGTTGAACTAGATATGGTACGTGTGTGTAGGAAACACAGTTCATTTGTTCTGAGCACACTCACGTTTCCCACCTTATTAGAGATTCTGGAAAGCAAGTGCGTGCTTCTTGCTCTAAAGCAGAGTGTGGTTCATGGATGAGAACTGTGCTGTGTGTTTCCCTTCAGAAACGGAATGAAATGCCAGGCTCTGTGTCTTCCTACAAGCAAGACTTTGTTTCAGGTAAACGCAGTCACATTTCAGCTCAAACGAAGCTACATCGTTCACGAAGCTCACACGTTTCTCACTCTTAACTGAAAAGCATCGGATGTTAGAGGACCTATGGTTTGTACCAGTTTCAGAAGCAGAGTTGAAGTAGATATGGTGCGTGTGGGTAGGAAACACAGTTCTTTTGTTCTGAGCACACTCTCGTTTCCTGCCTTATTGGATAATCTAGAAAGCAAGAGCATGCTTCTTGCTCTAAAGCAGAGTGTGGTTCATGGAAGACTACTGGGCTATTTGTTTCACCTCAGAAACAGAGTGAAATGCCAGGCTCTGTGACTTCATCCAAGCAAGACTTCGTTTCAGGTAAACACAGTCACTTTCCAGCTAAAACGAAGCAACATCGTTCAGGAAGCTCACACGTTTCTCACTGTTAACTGAAAAGCATTGGATGTTAGATGACCCGTGGTTTTTATCAGTTTCAGAAGCAGAGTTGAACTAGATATGGTGCATGTGTGTAGGAAACACAGTTCATTTGTTCTGAGCACACTCACGTTTCCCACCTTATTAGAGATTGTGGAAAGCAAGTGCGTGCTTCTTGCTCTAAAGGAGAGTGTGGTTCATGGATGAGAACTGTGCTGTGTGTTTCCCTTCAGAAACGGAATGAAATGCCAGGATCTGTGTCTTCCTACAAGCAAGACTTCTTTTCAGGTAAATGCAGTCACTTTTCAGCTCAAACGAAGCTACATCGTTCACGAAGCTCACACGTTTCTCACTCTTATCTGAAAAGCATTGGATGTTAGAGGACCTGTGGTTTGTATCCGATTCAGAAGCAGAGTTGAATTAGATATGGTACGTGTGTGTAGGATACAGAGTTCTTTTGTTCTGAGCACACTCACGTTTCCCACCTTATTAGAGACTCTAGAAAGCAAGTGCGTGCTTCTTGCTCTAAAGCAGAGTGTGGTTCATGGATGAGAACTGTGCTGTGTGTTTCCATTCCGGAACAGAATGAAATGCCAGGCTCTGTGTCTTCCTACAAGCAAGACTTTGTTTCAGGTAAACGCAGTCACTTTTCAGCTCAAACGAAGCTACATTGTTCACAAAGCTCACACGTTTCTCACTGTTAACTGAAAAGCATTGCATGTTAAAGGACCTGGGGTTTGTATCAATTTCAGAAGCAGAGTTGAACTAGATGTGGTCCGTGTGTGTAGGAAACTCAGTTCTTTTATTCTGAGCACACTCACGTTTCCCACCTTATTAGAGAATCTAGAAAGTAAGGGCGTGCTTCTTGCTCTAAAGCAGAGTGTGGTTCATGAATGAGAACTGTGCTATGTCTCTCCCTTCAGAACCGGAATGAAATGCCAGGCTCTGTGTCTTCCTACAAGCAAGACTTCGTTTCAGGTTAACGCCCTCACTTTTCAGCTCAAACGAAGCTACATCGTTCACGAAGCTCACACGTTTCTCACTCTTAACTGAAAAGCATTGGATGTTAGAGGACCTACGGTTTGTATCAGTTTCAGAAGCAGAGTTGAACTAGATATGGTGCGTGTGTGTAGGAAACACACTTCTTTTTTTCTGAGCACACTCACGTTTCCTGCCTTATTAGATACTCTAGAAACCAAGAGCATGCTTCTTGCTCTAAAGCAGAGTGTGGTTCATTGAAGAGTACTGGGCTATTTGTTTCACTTCAGAAACAGAGTGAAATGCCAGGCTCTGTGACTTCCTCCAAGCAAGACTTCGTTTCAGGTAAACACAGTCACTTTTCAGCTAAAACAAAGCAACTTCGTTCAGGAAGCTCACACGTTTCTCACTGTTAACTGAAAAGCATTGGATGTTGGAGGACCTACGGTTTGTATCAGTTTCAGAAGGAGTGTTGAACTAGATATGGTGCGTGTGTGTAGGAAACACAGTTCTTTTTTTCTGAGCACACTCACGTTTCCTGCATTATTAGAACTTTAGAAAGCAAAAGCATGCTTCTTGCTCTAAAGCAGAGTGTGCTTCATGGATGAGAACTGTGCTGTGTGTTTCCCTTCAGAAAAGGAATGAAATGCCAGGCTCTGTGTCTTCCTAAAAGCAAGAGTTCGTTTCAGGTAAACGTCCATCAGTTTTCAGCTAAAACGAAGCAACATTGTTCAGGAAGCTCACACGTTTATCCCTTTTAACTGAAAAGCATTGGATGATAGATGACCTGTGGTTTTTATCAGTTTCAGAAGCAGAGTTGAACTAGATATGGTACGTGTGTGTAGGAAACACAGTTCATTTGTTCTGAGCACACTCACGTTTCCTGCCTTATTAGAGACTCTAGAAAGCAAGAGCATGCTTCTTGCTCTAAAGCAGAGTGTGGTTCATGGAAGAGTACTGGGCTATTTGTTTCACCTCAGAAACAGAGTGAAATGCCAGGCTCTGTGACTTCCTCCAAGCAAGACTTCGTTTCAGGTAAACACAGTCACTTTTCAGCTAAAACGATGCAACATCGTTCAGGAAGCTCACACGTTTCTCACTGTTAACTGAAAAGCATTGGATGTTAGATGACCCGTGGTTTTCATCAGTTTCAGAAGCAGAGTTGAACTAGATATGGTCCGTGTGTGTAGGAAACACAGTTCTTTTTTTCTGAGCACACTCACGTTTCCTGCCTTATTAGAGACTCTAGAAACCAAGAGCATGCTTCTTGCTCTAAAGCAGAGTGTGGTTCATGGAAGAGTACTGGGCTATTTGTTTCACTTCAGAAACAGAGTGAAATGCCAGGCTCTCTGACTTCATACAAGCAAGACTTCGTTTCAGGTAAACACAGTCAGTTTTCAGCTAAAACGAAGCAACATCGTTCAGGAAGCTCACACGTTTATCCCTGTTAACTGAAAAGCATTGGATGTTAGATGACCTGTGGTTTTTATCAGTTTCAGAAGCAGAGTTGAACTAGATATGGTACGTGTGTGTAGGAAACACAGTTCATTTGTTCTGAGCACACTCACGTTTCCCACCTTATTAGAGATTCTGGAAAGCAAGTGCGTGCTTCTTGCTCTAAAGCAGAGTGTGGTTCATGGATGAGAACTGTGCTGTGTGTTTCCCTTCAGAAACGGAATGAAATGCCAGGCTCTGTGTCTTCCTACAAGCAAGACTTCTTTTCCGGTAAATGCAGTCACTTTTCAGCTCAAACGAAGCTACATCGTTCACGAAGCTCACACGTTTCTCACTCTTAACTGAAAAGCATTGGATGTTAGAGGACCTGTGGTTTGTATCCAATTCAGAAGCAGAGTTGAATTAGATATGGTACGTGTGTGTAGGATACAGAGTTCTTTTGTTCTGAGCACACTCACGTTTCCCACCTTATTAGAGACTCTAGAAAGCAAGTGCGTGCTTCTTGCCCTAAAGCAGAGTGTGGTTCATGGATGAGAACTGTGCTGTGTGTTTCCATTCAGGAACAGAATGAAATATCAGGCTCTGTGTCTTCCTACAAGCAAGACTTCGTTTCAGGTAAACGTCCTAACTTTTCAGCTCAAAGGAAGCTACATCGATCAGGAAGCTCACACGTTTCTCACCTTTAACTGAAAAGCATTGGATGTTAGAGGACCTACGGTTTGTATCAGTTTCAGAAGCAGAGTTGAACTAGATATGGTGCGTGTGTGTAGGAAACACACTTCTTTTTTTCTGAGCACACTCACGTTTCCTGCCTTATTAGAGACTCTAGAAACCAAGAGCATGCTTCTTGCTCTAAAGCAGAGTGTGGTTCATTGAAGAGTACTGGGCTATTTGTTTCACTTCAGAAACAGAGTGAAATGCCAGGCTCTGTGACTTCCTCCAAGCAAGACTTCGTTTCAGGTAAACACAGTCACTTTTCAGCTAAAACAAAGCAACTTCGTTCAGGAAGCTCACACGTTTCTCACTGTTAACTGAAAAGCATTGGATGTTGGAGGACCTACGGTTTGTATCAGTTTCAGAAGGAGTGTTGAACTAGATATGGTGCGTGTGTGTAGGAAACACAGTTCTTTTTTTCTGAGCACACTCACGTTTCCTGCATTATTAGAACTTTAGAAAGCAAAAGCATGCTTCTTGCTCTAAAGCAGAGTGTGCTTCATGGATGAGAACTGTGCTGTGTGTTTCCCTTCAGAAAAGGAATGAAATGCCAGGCTCTGTGTCTTCCTAAAAGCAAGAGTTCGTTTCAGGTAAACGTCCATCAGTTTTCAGCTAAAACGAAGCAACATTGTTCAGGAAGCTCACACGTTTATCCCTTTTAACTGAAAAGCATTGGATGATAGATGACCTGTGGTTTTTATCAGTTTCAGAAGCAGAGTTGAACTAGATATGGTACGTGTGTGTAGGAAACACAGTTCATTTGTTCTGAGCACACTCACGTTTCCTGCCTTATTAGAGACTCTAGAAAGCAAGAGCATGCTTCTTGCTCTAAAGCAGAGTGTGGTTCATGGAAGAGTACTGGGCTATTTGTTTCACCTCAGAAACAGAGTGAAATGCCAGGCTCTGTGACTTCCTCCAAGCAAGACTTCGTTTCAGGTAAACACAGTCACTTTTCAGCTAAAACGATGCAACATCGTTCAGGAAGCTCACACGTTTCTCACTGTTAACTGAAAAGCATTGGATGTTAGATGACCCGTGGTTTTCATCAGTTTCAGAAGCAGAGTTGAACTAGATATGGTCCGTGTGTGTAGGAAACACAGTTCTTTTTTTCTGAGCACACTCACGTTTCCTGCCTTATTAGAGACTCTAGAAACCAAGAGCATGCTTCTTGCTCTAAAGCAGAGTGTGGTTCATGGAAGAGTACTGGGCTATTTGTTTCACTTCAGAAACAGAGTGAAATGCCAGGCTCTCTGACTTCATACAAGCAAGACTTCGTTTCAGGTAAACGCAGTCAGTTTTCAGCTAAAACGAAGCAACATCGTTCAGGAAGCTCACACGTTTATCCCTGTTAACTGAAAAGCATTGGATGTTAGATGACCTGTGGTTTTTATCAGTTTCAGAAGCAGAGTTGAACTAGATATGGTACGTGTGTGTAGGAAACACAGTTCATTTGTTCTGAGCACACTCACGTTTCCCACCTTATTAGAGATTCTGGAAAGCAAGTGCGTGCTTCTTGCTCTAAAGCAGAGTGTGGTTCATGGATGAGAACTGTGCTGTGTGTTTCCCTTCAGAAACGGAATGAAATGCCAGGCTCTGTGTCTTCCTACAAGCAAGACTTCTTTTCCGGTAAATGCAGTCACTTTTCAGCTCAAACGAAGCTACATCGTTCACGAAGCTCACACGTTTCTCACTCTTAACTGAAAAGCATTGGATGTTAGAGGACCTGTGGTTTGTATCCAATTCAGAAGCAGAGTTGAATTAGATATGGTACGTGTGTGTAGGATACAGAGTTCTTTTGTTCTGAGCACACTCACGTTTCCCACCTTATTAGAGACTCTAGAAAGCAAGTGCGTGCTTCTTGCCCTAAAGCAGAGTGTGGTTCATGGATGAGAACTGTGCTGTGTGTTTCCATTCAGGAACAGAATGAAATATCAGGCTCTGTGTCTTCCTACAAGCAAGACTTCGTTTCAGGTAAACGTCCTAACTTTTCAGCTCAAACGAAGCTACATCGATCAGGAAGCTCACACGTTTCTCACCTTTAACTGAAAAGCATTGGATGTTAGAGGACCTACGGTTTGTATCAGTTTCAGAAGCAGAGTTGAACTAGATATGGTGCGTGTGTGTAGGAAACACACTTCTTTTTTTCTGAGCACACTCACGTTTCCTGCCTTATTAGAGACTCTAGAAACCAAGAGCATGCTTCTTGCTCTAAAGCAGAGTGTGGTTCATTGAAGAGTACTGGGCTATTTGTTTCACTTCAGAAACAGAGTGAAATGCCAGGCTCTGTGACTTCCTCCAAGCAAGACTTCGTTTCAGGTAAACACAGTCACTTTTCAGCTAAAACAAAGCAACTTCGTTCAGGAAGCTCACACGTTTCTCACTGTTAACTGAAAAGCATTGGATGTTGGAGGACCTACGGTTTGTATCAGTTTCAGAAGGAGTGTTGAACTAGATATGGTGCGTGTGTGTAGGAAACACAGTTCTTTTTTTCTGAGCACACTCACGTTTCCTGCATTATTAGAACTTTAGAAAGCAAAAGCATGCTTCTTGCTCTAAAGCAGAGTGTGCTTCATGGATGAGAACTGTGCTGTGTGTTTCCCTTCAGAAAAGGAATGAAATGCCAGGCTCTGTGTCTTCCTAAAAGCAAGAGTTAGTTTCAGGTAAACGTCCATCAGTTTTCAGCTAAAACGAAGCAACATTGTTCAGGAAGCTCACACGTTTATCCCTTTTAACTGAAAAGCATTGGATGATAGATGACCTGTGGTTTTTATCAGTTTCAGAAGCAGAGTTGAACTAGATATGGTACGTGTGTGTAGGAAACACAGTTCATTTGTTCTGAGCACACTCACGTTTCCTGCCTTATTAGAGACTCTAGAAAGCAAGAGCATGCTTCTTGCTCTAAAGCAGAGTGTGGTTCATGGAAGAGTACTGGGCTATTTGTTTCACCTCAGAAACAGAGTGAAATGCCAGGCTCTGTGACTTCCTCCAAGCAAGACTTCGTTTCAGGTAAACACAGTCACTTTTCAGCTAAAACGATGCAACATCGTTCAGGAAGCTCACACGTTTCTCACTGTTAACTGAAAAGCATTGGATGTTAGATGACCCGTGGTTTTCATCAGTTTCAGAAGCAGAGTTGAACTAGATATGGTCCGTGTGTGTAGGAAACACAGTTCTTTTTTTCTGAGCACACTCACGTTTCCTGCCTTATTAGAGACTCTAGAAACCAAGAGCATGCTTCTTGCTCTAAAGCAGAGTGTGGTTCATGGAAGAGTACTGGGCTATTTGTTTCACTTCAGAAACAGAGTGAAATGCCAGGCTCTCTGACTTCATACAAGCAAGACTTCGTTTCAGGTAAACGCAGTCAGTTTTCAGCTAAAACGAAGCAACATCGTTCAGGAAGCTCACACGTTTATCCCTGTTAACTGAAAAGCATTGGATGTTAGATGACCTGTGGTTTTTATCAGTTTCAGAAGCAGAGTTGAACTAGATATGGTACGTGTGTGTAGGAAACACAGTTCATTTGTTCTGAGCACACTCACGTTTCCCACCTTATTAGAGATTCTGGAAAGCAAGTGCGTGCTTCTTGCTCTAAAGCAGAGTGTGGTTCATGGATGAGAACTGTGCTGTGTGTTTCCCTTCAGAAACGGAATGAAATGCCAGGCTCTGTGTCTTCCTACAAGCAAGACTTCTTTTCCGGTAAATGCAGTCACTTTTCAGCTCAAACGAAGCTACATCGTTCACGAAGCTCACACGTTTCTCACTCTTAACTGAAAAGCATTGGATGTTAGAGGACCTGTGGTTTGTATCCAATTCAGAAGCAGAGTTGAATTAGATATGGTACGTGTGTGTAGGATACAGAGTTCTTTTGTTCTGAGCACACTCACGTTTCCCACCTTATTAGAGACTCTAGAAAGCAAGTGCGTGCTTCTTGCCCTAAAGCAGAGTGTGGTTCATGGATGAGAACTGTGCTGTGTGTTTTCATTCAGGAACAGAATGAAATATCAGGCTCTGTGTCTTCCTACAAGCAAGACTTCGTTTCAGGTAAACGTCCTAACTTTTCAGCTCAAACGAAGCTACATCGATCAGGAAGCTCACACGTTTCTCACCTTTAACTGAAAAGCATTGGATGTTAGAGGACCTACGGTTTGTATCAGTTTCAGAAGCAGAGTTGAACTAGATATGGTGCGTGTGTGTAGGAAACACACTTCTTTTTTTCTGAGCACACTCACGTTTCCTGCCTTATTAGAGACTCTAGAAACCAAGAGCATGCTTCTTGCTCTAAAGCAGAGTGTGGTTCATTGAAGAGTACTGGGCTATTTGTTTCACTTCAGAAACAGAGTGAAATGCCAAGCTCTGTGACTTCCTCCAAGCAAGACTTCGTTTCAGGTAAACACAGTCATTTTCAGCTAAAACAAAGCAACTTCGTTCAGGAAGCTCACACGTTTCTCACTGTCAACTGAAAAGCATTGGATGTTAGAGGACCTACGGTTTGTATCAGATTCAGAAGCAGTGTTGAACTAGATATAGTGCGTGTGTGTAGGAAACACAGTTCTTTTTTCTGAGCACACTCACGTTTCCTGCCTTATTAGAGACTCTAGAAACCAAGAGCATGCTTCTTGCTCTAAAGCAGAGTGTGGTTCATGGAAGAGTACTGGGCTATTTGTTTCACCTCAGAAACAGAGTGAAATGCCAGGCTCTCTGACTTCCTACAAGCAAGACTTCGTTTCAGGTAAACGCAGTCAGTTTTCAGCTAAAACGAAGCAACATCGTTCAGGAAGCTCACACGTTTATCCCTGTTAACTCAAAAGCATTGGATGTTAGATGACCTGTGGTTTTTATCAGTTTCAGAAGCAGAGTTGAACTAGATATGGTACGTGTGTGTAGGAAACACAGTTCATTTGTTCTGAGCACACTCACGTTTCCCACCTTATTAGAGATTCTGGAAAGCAAGTGCGTGCTTCTTGCTCTAAAGCAGAGTGTGGTTCATGGATGAGAACTGTGCTGTGTGTTTCCCTTCAGAAACGGAATGAAATGCCAGGCTCTGTGTCTTCCTACAAGCAAGACTTTGTTTCAGGTAAACGCAGTCACATTTCAGCTCAAACGAAGCTACATCGTTCACGAAGCTCACACGTTTCTCACTCTTAACTGAAAAGCATCGGATGTTAGAGGACCTATGGTTTGTACCAGTTTCAGAAGCAGAGTTGAAGTAGATATGGTGCGTGTGGGTAGGAAACACAGTTCTTTTGTTCTGAGCACACTCTCGTTTCCTGCCTTATTGGATAATCTAGAAAGCAAGAGCATGCTTCTTGCTCTAAAGCAGAGTGTGGTTCATGGAAGACTACTGGGCTATTTGTTTCACCTCAGAAACAGAGTGAAATGCCAGGCTCTGTGACTTCATCCAAGCAAGACTTCGTTTCAGGTAAACACAGTCACTTTCCAGCTAAAACGAAGCAACATCGTTCAGGAAGCTCACACGTTTCTCACTGTTAACTGAAAAGCATTGGATGTTAGAGGACCTATGGTTTTTATCAGTTTCAGAAGCAGAGTTGAACTAGATATGGTGCATGTGTGTAGGAAACACAGTTCATTTGTTCTGAGCACACTCACGTTTCCCACCTTATTAGAGATTGTGGAAAGCAAGTGCGTGCTTCTTGCTCTAAAGGAGAGTGTGGTTCATGGATGAGAACTGTGCTGTGTGTTTCCCTTCAGAAACGGAATGAAATGCCAGGATCTGTGTCTTCCTACAAGCAAGACTTCTTTTCAGGTAAATGCAGTCACTTTTCAGCTCAAACGAAGCTACATCGTTCACGAAGCTCACACGTTTCTCACTCTTATCTGAAAAGCATTGGATGTTAGAGGACCTGTGGTTTGTATCCGATTCAGAAGCAGAGTTGAATTAGATATGGTACGTGTGTGTAGGATACAGAGTTCTTTTGTTCTGAGCACACTCACGTTTCCCACCTTATTAGAGACTCTAGAAAGCAAGTGCGTGCTTCTTGCTCTAAAGCAGAGTGTGGTTCATGGATGAGAACTGTGCTGTGTGTTTCCATTCCGGAACAGAATGAAATGCCAGGCTCTGTGTCTTCCTACAAGCAAGACTTTGTTTCAGGTAAACGCAGTCACTTTTCAGCTCAAACGAAGCTACATTGTTCACAAAGCTCACACGTTTCTCACTGTTAACTGAAAAGCATTGCATGTTAAAGGACCTGGGGTTTGTATCAATTTCAGAAGCAGAGTTGAACTAGATGTGGTCCGTGTGTGTAGGAAACTCAGTTCTTTTATTCTGAGCACACTCACGTTTCCCACCTTATTAGAGAATCTAGAAAGTAAGGGCGTGCTTCTTGCTCTAAAGCAGAGTGTGGTTCATGAATGAGAACTGTGCTATGTCTCTCCCTTCAGAACCGGAATGAAATGCCAGGCTCTGTGTCTTCCTACAAGCAAGACTTCGTTTCAGGTTAACGCCCTCACTTTTCAGCTCAAACGAAGCTACATCGTTCACGAAGCTCACACGTTTCTCACTCTTAACTGAAAAGCATTGGATGTTAGAGGACCTACGGTTTGTATCAGTTTCAGAAGCAGAGTTGAACTAGATATAGTGCGTGTGTGTAGGAAACACAGTTCTTTTTTTCTGAGCACACTCAAGTTTCCTGCCTTATTAGAGACTCTAGAAAGCAAGAGCATGCTTCTTGCTCTAAAGCAGAGTGTGGTTCATGGAAGAGTACTGGGCTATTTGTTTCACCTCAGAAACAGAGTGAAATGGCAGGCTCTGTGACTTCCTCCAAGCAAGACTTCGTTTCAGGTAAACACAGTCACTTTTCAGCTAAAACGAAGCAACATCGTTCAGGAAGCTCACACGTTTCTCACTGTTAACTGAAAAGCATTGGATATTCGATGATCCGTGGTTTTTACCTGTTTCAGAAGCAGAGTTGAACTAGATATGGTCCGTGTGTGTAGGAAACACAGTTCTTTTTTTCTGAGCACACTCACGTTTCCCGCCTTATTAGAGAATCTATAAAGAAAGAGCGTGATTCTTGCTCTAAAGCAGAGTGTGTTTCATGAATGAGAACTGTGCTATGTCTTTCCCTTCAGAACCGGAATGAAATGCCAGTCTCTGTGTCTTCCTACAAGCAAGACTTCGTTTCAGGTTAACGCCCTCACTTTTCAGCTCAAACGAAGCAACATCGTTCACGAAGCTCACACGTTTCTCACTCTTAACTGAAAAGCATTGGATGTTAGAGGACCTACGGTTTGTATCACTTGCAGAAGCAGAGTTGAACTAGATATGGTGCGTGTGTGTAGGAAACACAGTTCTTTTTTTCTGAGCACACTCACGTTTCCTGCCTTATTAGAGACTGTAGAAACCAAGAGCATGCTTCTTGCTCTAAAGCAGAGTGTGGTTCATTGAAGAGTACTGGGCTATTTGTTTCACTTCAGAAACAGAGTGAAATGCCAGGCTCTGTGACTTCCTCCAAGCAAGACTTCGTTTCAGGTAAACACAGTCACTTTTCAGCTAAAACAAAGCAACTTCGTTCAGGAAGCTCACACGTTTCTCACTGTTAACTGAAAAGCATTGGATGTTGGAGGACCTACGGTTTGTATCAGTTTCAGAAGGAGTGTTGAACTAGATATGGTGCGTGTGTGTAGGAAACACAGTTCTTTTTTTCTGAGCACACTCACGTTTCCTGCATTATTAGAACTTTAGAAAGCAAAAGCATGCTTCTTGCTCTAAAGCAGAGTGTGCTTCATGGATGAGAACTGTGCTGTGTGTTTCCCTTCAGAAAAGGAATGAAATGCCAGGCTCTGTGTCTTCCTAAAAGCAAGAGTTCGTTTCAGGTAAACGTCCATCAGTTTTCAGCTAAAACGAAGCAACATTGTTCAGGAAGCTCACACGTTTATCCCTTTTAACTGAAAAGCATTGGATGATAGATGACCTGTGGTTTTTATCAGTTTCAGAAGCAGAGTTGAACTAGATATGGTACGTGTGTGTAGGAAACACAGTTCATTTGTTCTGAGCACACTCACGTTTCCTGCCTTATTAGAGACTCTAGAAAGCAAGAGCGTGCTTCTTGCTCTAAAGCAGAGTGTGGTTCATGGAAGAGTACTGGGCTATTTGTTTCACCTCAGAAACAGAGTGAAATGCCAGGCTCTGTGACTTCCTCCAAGCAAGACTTCCTTTCAGGTAAACACAGTCACTTTTCAGCTAAAACGATGCAACATCGTTCAGGAAGCTCACACGTTTCTCACTGTTAACTGAAAAGCATTGGATGTTAGATGACCCGTGGTTTTCATCAGTTTCAGAAGCAGAGTTGAACTAGATATGGTCCGTGTGTGTAGGAAACACAGTTCTTTTTTTCTGAGCACACTCACGTTTCCTGCCTTATTAGAGACTCTAGAAACCAAGAGCATGCTTCTTGCTCTAAAGCAGAGTGTGGTTCATGGAAGAGTACTGGGCTATTTGTTTCACTTCAGAAACAGAGTGAAATGCCAGGCTCTCTGACTTCATACAAGCAAGACTTCGTTTCAGGTAAACGCAGTCAGTTTTCAGCTAAAACGAAGCAACATCATTCAGGAAGCTCACACGTTTATCCCTGTTAACTGAAAAGCATTGGATGTTAGATGACCTGTGGTTTTTATCAGTTTCAGAAGCAGAGTTGAACTAGATATGGTACGTGTGTGTAGGAAACACAGTTCATTTGTTCTGAGCACACTCACGTTTCCCACCTTATTAGAGATTCTGGAAAGCAAGTGCGTGCTTCTTGCTCTAAAGCAGAGTGTGGTTCATGGATGAGAACTGTGCTGTGTGTTTCCCTTCAGAAACGGAATGAAATGCCAGGCTCTGTGTCTTCCTACAAGCAAGACTTCTTTTCCGGTAAATGCAGTCACTTTTCAGCTCAAACGAAGCTACATCGTTCACGAAGCTCACACGTTTCTCACTCTTAACTGAAAAGCATTGGATGTTAGAGGACCTGTGGTTTGTATCCAATTCAGAAGCAGAGTTGAATTAGATATGGTACGTGTGTGTAGGATACAGAGTTCTTTTGTTCTGAGCACACTCACGTTTCCCACCTTATTAGAGACTCTAGAAAGCAAGTGCGTGCTTCTTGCCCTAAAGCAGAGTGTGGTTCATGGATGAGAACTGTGCTGTGTGTTTCCATTCAGGAACAGAATGAAATATCAGGCTCTGTGTCTTCCTACAAGCAAGACTTCGTTTCAGGTAAACGTCCTAACTTTTCAGCTCAAACGAAGCTACATCGATCAGGAAGCTCACACGTTTCTCACCTTTAACTGAAAAGCATTGGATGTTAGAGGACCTACGGTTTGTATCAGTTTCAGAAGCAGAGTTGAACTAGATATGGTGCGTGTGTGTAGGAAACACACTTCTTTTTTTCTGAGCACACTCACGTTTCCTGCCTTATTAGAGACTCTAGAAACCAAGAGCATGCTTCTTGCTCTAAAGCAGAGTGTGGTTCATGGAAGAGTACTGGGCTATTTGTTTCACTTCAGAAACAGAGTGAAATGCCAGGCTCTGTGACTTCCTCCAAGCAAGACTTCGTTTCAGGTAAACACAGTCACTTTTCAGCTAAAACAAAGCAACTTCGTTCAGGAAGCTCACACGTTTCTCACTGTCAACTGAAAAGCATTGGATGTTAGAGGACCTACGGTTTGTATCAGATTCAGAAGCAGTGTTGAACTAGATATAGTGCGTGTGTGTAGGAAACACAGTTCTTTTTTCTGAGCACACTCACGTTTCCTGCCTTATTAGAGACTCTAGAAACCAAGAGCATGCTTCTTGCTCTAAAGCAGAGTGTGGTTCATGGAAGACTACTGGGCTGTTTGTTTCACCTCAGAAACAGAGTGAAATGCCAGGCTCTCTGACTTCCTACAAGCAAGACTTCGTTTCAGGTAAACGCAGTCAGTTTTCAGCTAAAACGAAGCAACATCGTTCAGGAAGCTCACACGTTTATCCCTGTTAACTCAAAAGCATTGGATGTTAGATGACCTGTGGTTTTTATCAGTTTCAGAAGCAGAGTTGAACTAGATATGGTACGTGTGTGTAGGAAACACAGTTCATTTGTTCTGAGCACACTCACGTTTCCCACCTTATTAGAGATTCTGGAAAGCAAGTGCGTGCTTCTTGCTCTAAAGCAGAGTGTGGTTCATGGATGAGAACTGTGCTGTGTGTTTCCCTTCAGAAACGGAATGAAATGCCAGGCTCTGTGTCTTCCTACAAGCAAGACTTTGTTTCAGGTAAACGCAGTCACATTTCAGCTCAAACGAAGCTACATCGTTCACGAAGCTCACACGTTTCTCACTCTTAACTGAAAAGCATCGGATGTTAGAGGACCTATGGTTTGTACCAGTTTCAGAAGCAGAGTTGAAGTAGATATGGTGCGTGTGGGTAGGAAACACAGTTCTTTTGTTCTGAGCACACTCTCGTTTCCTGCCTTATTGGATAATCTAGAAAGAAAGAGCATGCTTCTTGCTCTAAAGCAGAGTGTGGTTCATGGAAGACTACTGGGCTATTTGTTTCACCTCAGAAACAGAGTGAAATGCCAGGCTCTGTGACTTCATCCAAGCAAGACTTCGTTTCAGGTAAACACAGTCACTTTCCAGCTAAAACGAAGCAACATCGTTCAGGAAGCTCACACGTTTCTCACTGTTAACTGAAAAGCATTGGATGTTAGATGACCCGTGGTTTTTATCAGTTTCAGAAGCAGAGTTGAACTAGATATGGTGCATGTGTGTAGGAAACACAGTTCTTTTTTTCTGAGCACACTCACGTTTCCTGCCTTATTAGAGACTCTAGAAACAAAGAGCATGCTTCTTGCTCTAAAGCAGAGTGTGCTTCATGGATGAGAACTGTGCTGTGTGTTTCCCTTCAGAAACGGAATGAATGCCAGGCTCTGTGTCTTCCTACAAGCAACACTTCTTTTCAGGTAAATGCAGTCACTTTTCAGCTCAAACGTAGCTACATCGTTCACGAAGCTCACACGTTTCTCACTCTTAACTGAAAAGCATTGGATGTTAGAGGTCATGTGGTTTGTATCTGATTCAGAAGTAGAGTTGAATTAGATATGGTACGTGTGTGTAGGATACAGAGTTCTTTTGTTCTGAGCACACTCACGTTTCCTGCCTTATTAGAGACTCTAGAAAGCAAGTGAGTGCTTCTTGCTCTAAAGCAGAGTGTGGTTCATGGATGAGAACTGTGCTGTGTGTTTCCATTCAGGAACAGAATGAAATGCTAGGCTCTGTGTCTTCCTACAAGCAAGACTTTGTTTCAGGTAAACGCAGTCACTTTTCACCTCAAACGAAGCTACATCGTTCACAAAGCTCACATGTTTCTCACTCTTAACTGAAAAGCATTGCATGTTAGAGGACCTGGGGTTTGTATCAATTTCAGAAGCAGAGTTGAACTAGATGTGGTCCGTTTCTGTAGGAAACTCAGTTCTTTTATTCTGAGCACACTCACGTTTCTCGCCTTATTAGAGAATCCAGAAAGTAAGAGCGTGCTTCCTGCTCTAAAGCAGAGTGTGGTTCATGAATGAGAACTGTGCTATGTCTTTCCCTTCAGAACCGGAATGAAATGCCAGGCTCTGTGTCTTCCTACAAGTAAGACTTCGTTTCAGGTTAACGCCCTCACTTTTCAGCTCAAACGAAGCTACATCGTTCACTAAGCTCACACGTTTCTCACTCTTAACTGAAAAGCATTGGATGTTAGAGGACCTACGGTTTGTATCAGTTTCAGAAGCAGAGTTGAACTAGATATGGTGCGTGTGTGTAGGAAACAAAGTTCTTTTTTTCTGAGCACACACACGTTTCCTGCCTTATTAGAGACTCTAGAAAGCAAGAGCATGCTTCTTGCTCTAAAGCAGAGTGTGGTTCATGGAAGATTACTGGGCTATTTGTTTCACCTCAGAAACAGAGTGAAATGCCAGGCTCTGTGACATCCTACAAGCAAGACTTCGTTTCAGGTAAACACAGTCACTTTTCAGCTAAAACGAAGCAACATCGTTCAGGAAGCTCACACGTTTCTCACTGTTAACTGAAAAGCATTGGATGTTAGATGACCCGTGGTTTTTATCAGTTTCAGAAGCAGAGTTGAACTAGATATGGTCCGTGTGTGTAGGAAACACAGTTCTTTTTTTCTGAGCACACTCACGTTTCCTGCCTTATTAGAGACTCTAGAAACCAAGAGCATGCTTCTTGCTCTAAAGCAGAGTGTGGTTCATGGAAGAGTACTGGGCTATTTGTTTCACTTCAGAAACAGAGTGAAATGCCAGGCTCTGTGACTTCCTACAAGCAAGACTTCGTTTCAGGTAAACGCAGTCAGTTTTCAGCTAAAACGAAGCAACATCGTTCAGGAAGCTCACACGTTTATCCCTGTTAACTGAAAAGCATTGGATGTTATATGACCTGTGGTTTTTATCAGTTTCAGAAGCAGAGTTGAACTAGATATGGTACGTGTGTGTAGGAAACACAGTTCATTTGTTCTGAGCACACTCACGTTTCCCACCTTATTAGAGATTCTGGAAAGCAAGTGCGTGCTTCTTGCTCTAAAGCAGAGTGTGGTTCATGGATGAGAACTGTGCTGTGTGTTTCCCTTCAGAAACGGAATGAAATGCCAGGCTCTGTGTCTTCCTACAAGCAAGACTTCTTTTCAGGTAAATGCAGTCACTTTTCAGCTCAAATGAAGCTACATCGTTCACGAAGCTCACACGTTTCTCACTCTTAACTGAAAAGCATTGGATGTTAGAGGTCATGTGGTTTGTATCCGATTCAGAAGGAGAGTTGAATTAGATATGGTACGTGTGTGTAGGATACAGAGTTCTTTTGTTCTGAGCACACTCACGTTTCCCACCTTATTAGAGACTCTAGAAAGCAAGTGCGTGCTTCTTGCTCTAAAGCAGAGTGTGGTTCATGGATGAGAACTGTGCTGTGTGTTTCCATTCAGGAACAGAATGAAATGCCAGGCTCTGTGTCTTCCTACAAGCAAGAGTTTGTTTCAGGTAAACGCAGTCACTTTTCAGCTCAAACGAAGCTACATCGTTCACAAAGCTCACACGTTTCTCACTGTTAACTGAAAAGGATTGCATGTTAGAGGACCTGGGGTTTGTATCAATTTCAGAAGCAGAGTTGAACTAGATGTGGTCCGTGTGTGTAGGAAACTCAGTTCTTTTATTCTGAGCACACTCACGTTTCCCGCCTTATTAGAGAATCTAGAAAGTAAGAGCGTGCTTCTTGCTCTAAAGCAGAGTGTGGTTCATGGATGAGAACTGTGCTGTGTGTTTCCCTTCAGAAACGGAGTGAAATCCCAGGCTCTGTTACTTCCTACAAGCAAGACTTCTTTTCAGGTAAACGCAGTCATTTTCAGCTCAAACGAAGCTACATCGTTCACGAAGCTCACACGTTTCTCACTCTTAACTGAAAAGCATTGGATGTTAGAGGACCTATGGTTTGTATCAGTTTCAGAAGCAGAGTTGAACTAGATATGGTGCGTGTGAGTAGGAAACACAGTTCTTTATTTCTGAGCACACTCACGTTTCCTGCATTATTAGAGACTTTAGAAAGCAAGAGCATGCTTCTTGCTCTAAAGCAGAGTGTGCTTCATGGATGAGAACTGTGCTGTGTGTTTCCCTCCAGAAAAGGAATGAAATGCCAGGCTCTGTGTCTTCCTACAAGCAAGACTTCGTTTCAGGTAAACGTCCTAACTTTTCAGCTCAAACGAAGCTACATCGTTCACAAGCTCACACATTTCTCACCTTTAACTGAAAAGCATTGGATCTTAGAGGACCTACGGTTTGTATCAGTTTCAGAAGCAGAGTTGAACTAGATATGGTGCGTGTATGTAGGAAACACAGTTCTTTTTTTCTGAGCACACTCACGTTTCCTGCCTTATTAGAGACTCTAGAAACCAAGAGCATGCTTCTTGCTCTAAAGCAGAGTGTGGTTCATTGAAGAGTACTGGGCTATTTGTTTCACTTCAGAAACAGAGTGAAATGCCAGGCTCTGTGACTTCCTCCAAGCAAGACTTCGTTTCAGGTAAACACAGTCACTTTTCAGCTAAAACAAAGCAACTTCGTTCAGGAAGCTCACACGTTTCTCACTGTTAACTGAAAAGCATTGGATGTTAGAGAACCTACGGTTTTTATCAGTTTCAGAAGCAGAGTTGAACTAGATATGATCCGTGTGTGTAGGAAACACAGTTCTTTTTTTCTGAGCACACTCACGTTTCTTGCCTTATTAGAGACTCTAGAAACCAAGAGCAATCTTCTTGCTCTAAAGCAGAGTGTGGTTCATGGAAGAGTACTGGGCTATTTGTTTCACTTCAGAAACAGAGTGAAATGCCAGGCTCTGTGACTTCCTACAAGCAAGACTTCGTTTCAGGTAAACGCAGTCAGTTTTCAGCTAAAACGAAGCAACATCGTTCAGGAAGCTCACACGTTTATCCCTGTTAACTGAAAAGCATTGGATGTTAGATGACCTGTGGTTTTTATCAGTTTCAGAAGCAGAGTTGAACTAGATATGGTACGTGTGTGTAGGAAACACAGTTCATTTGTTCTGAGCACACTCACGTTTCCCACTTTATTAGAGATTCTGGAAAGCAAGTGCGTTCTTCTTGCTCTAAAGCAGAGTGTGGTTCATGGATGAGAACTGTGCTGTGTGTTTCCCTTCAGAAACGGAATGAAATGCCAGGCTCTGTGTCTTCCTACAAGCAAGACTTCTTTTCAGGTAAATGCAGTCACTTTTCAGCTCAAACGAAGCTACATCGTTCACGAAGCTCACACGTTTCTCACTCTTAACTGAAAAGCATTGGATGTTAGAGGACCTACGGTTTGTATCAGTTTCAGAAGCAGAGTTGAACTAGATATGGTGCGTGTGTGTAGGAAACAAAGTTCTTTTTTTCTGAGCACACTCACGTTTCCTGCCTTATTAGAGACTCTAGAAAGCAAGAGCATGCTTCTTGCTCTAAAGCAGAGTGTGGTTCATGGAAGAGTACTGGGCTATTTGTTTCACCTCAGAAACAGAGTGAAATGCCGGGCTCTGTGACTTCCTCCATGCAAGACTTCTTTTCAGGTAAACGCAGTCATTTTCAGCACAAAGGAAGCTACATCGTTCACGAAGCTCACACGTTTCTCACTCTTAACAGGAAAGCATTGGATGTTAGAGGACCTATGGTTTGTATAAGTTTCTGAAGCAGAGTTGAAGTAGATATGGTGCGTGTGTGTAGGAAACACAGTTCTTTTGTTCTGAGCACACTCTCGTTTCCTGCCTTATTGGATAATCTAGAAAGCAAGAGCATGCTTCTTGCTCTAAAGCAGAGTGTGGTTCATGGAAGAGTACTGGGCTATTTGTTTCACCTCAGAAACAGAGTGAAATGCCAGGCTCTGTGACTTCCTCCAAGCAAGACTTCGTTTCAGGTAAACACAGTCACTTTTCAGCTAAAACGAAGCAACATCGTTCAGGAAGCTCACACGTTTCTCACTGTTAACTGAAAAGCATTGGATGTTAGATGACCCGTGGTTTTTATCAGTTTCAGAAGCAGAATTGAACTAGATATAGTCCGTGTGTGTAGGAAACACAGTTCTTTTTTTATGAGCACACTCACGTTTCCTGCCTTATTAGAGACTCTAGAAACCAAGAGCATGCTTCTTGCTCTAAAGCAGAGTGTGGTTCATGGAAGAGTACTGGGCTATTTGTTTCACTTCAGAAACAGAGTGAAATGCCAGGCTCTGTGACTTCCTACAAGCAAGACTTCTTTTCTGGTAAACCCAGTCAGTTTTCAGCTAAAACGAAGCAACATCGTTCAGGAAGCTCACACGTTTATCCCTGTTAACTGAAAAGCATTGGATGTTAGATGACCTGTGGTTTTTATCAGTTTCAGAAGCAGAGTTGAACTAGATATGGTACGTGTGTGTAGGAAACACAGTTCATTTGTTCTGAGCACACTCACGTTTCCCACCTTATTAGAGATTCTGGAAAGCAAGTGCGTGCTTCTTGCTCTAAAGCAGAGTGTGGTTCATGGATGAGAACTGTGCTGTGTGTTTCCCTTCAGAAACGGAATGAAATGCCAGGCTCTGTGTCTTCCTACAAGCAAGACTTCTTTTCAGGTAAATGCAGTCACTTTTCAGCTCAAATGAAGCTACATCGTTCACGAAGCTCACACGTTTCTCACTCTTAACTGAAAAGCATTGGATGTTAGAGGACCTGTGGTTTGTATCCGATTCAGAAGCAGAGTTGAATTAGATATGGTACGTGTGTGTAGGATACAGAGTTCTTTTGTTCTGAGCACACTCACGTTTCCCACCTTATTAGAGACTCTAGAAAGCAAGTGCGTGCTTCTTGCTCTAAAGCAGAGTGTGGTTCATGGATGAGAACTGTGCTGTGTGTTTCCATTCCGGAACAGAATGAAATGCCAGGCTCTGTGTCTTCCTACAAGCAAGACTTTGTTTCAGGTAAACGCAGTAACTTTTCAGCTCAAACGAAGCTACATCGTTCACAAAGCTCACACGTTTCTCACTGTTAACTGAAAAGGATTGCATGTTAGAGGACCTGGGGTTTGTATCAATTTCAGAAGCAGAGTTGAACTAGATGTGGTCCGTGTGTGTAGGAAACTCAGTTCTTTTATTCTGAGCACACTCACGTTTCCCGCCTTATTAGAGAATCTAGAAAGTAAGAGCGTGCTTCTTGCTCTAAAGCAGAGTATGGTTCATGGATGAGAACTGTGCTGTGTGTTTCCCTTCAGAAACGGAGTGAAATCCCAGGCTCTGTTACTTCCTACAAGCAAGACTTCTTTTCAGGTAAACGCAGTCATTTTCAGCTCAAACGAAGCTACATCGTTCACGAAGCTCACACGTTTCTCACTCTTAACGGAAAAGCATTGGATGTTAGAGGACCTATGGTTTGTATCAGTTTCAGAAGCAGAGTTGAACTAGATATGGTGCGTGTGTGTAGGAAACACAGTTCTTTATTTCTGAGCACACTCACGTTTCCTGCATTATTAGAGACTTTAGAAAGCAAGAGCATGCTTCTTGCTCTAAAGCAGAGTGTGCTTCATGGATGAGAACTGTGCTGTGTGTTTCCCTCCAGAAAAGGAATGAAATGCCAGGCTCTGTGTCTTCCTACAAGCAAGACTTCGTTTCAGGTAAACGTCCAAACTTTTCAGCTCAAACGAAGCTACATCGTTCACAAGCTCACACATTTCTCACCTTTAACTGAAAAGCATTGGATCTTAGAGGACCTACGGTTTGTATCAGTTTCAGAAGCAGAGTTGAACTAGATATGGTGCGTGTGTGTAGGAAACACAGTTCTTTATTTCTGAGCACACTCACGTTTCCTGCCTTATTAGAGACTCTAGAAACCAAGAGCATGCTTCTTGCTCTAAAGCAGAGTGTGGTTCATTGAAGAGTACTGGGCTATTTGTTTCACTTCAGAAACAGAGTGAAATGCCAGGCTCTGTGACTTCCTCCAAGCAAGACTTCGTTTCAGGTAAACACAGTCACTTTTCAGCTAAAACAAAGCAACTTCGTTCAGGAAGCTCACACGTTTCTCACTGTTAACTGAAAAGCATTGGATGTTAGAGGACCTACGGTTTTTATCAGTTTCAGAAGCAGAGTTGAACTAGATATGATCCGTGTGTGTAGGAAACACAGTTCTTTTTTTCTGAGCACACTCACGTTTCTTGCCTTATTAGAGACTCTAGAAACCAAGAGCAATCTTCTTGCTCTAAAGCAGAGTGTGGTTCATGGAAGAGTACTGGGCTATTTGTTTCACTTCAGAAACAGAGTGAAATGCCAGGCTCTGTGACTTCCTACAAGGAAGACTTCGTTTCAGGTAAACGCAGTCAGTTTTCAGCTAAAACGAAGCAACATCGTTCAGGAAGCTCACACGTTTATCCTTGTTAACTGAAAAGCATTGGATGTTAGATGACCTGTGGTTTTTATCAGTTTCAGAAGCAGAGTTGAACTAGATATGGTACGTGTGTGTAGGAAACACAGTTCATTTGTTCTGAGCACACTCACGTTTCCCACTTTATTAGAGATACTGGAAAGCAAGTGCGTTCTTCTTGCTCTAAAGCAGAGTGTGGTTCATGGATGAGAACTGTGCTGTGTGTTTCCCTTCAGAAACGGAATGAAATGCCAGGCTCTGTGTCTTCCTACAAGCAAGACTTCTTTTCAGGTAAATGCAGTCACTTTTCAGCTCAAACGAAGCTACATCGTTCACGAAGCTCACACGTTTCTCACTCTTATCTGAAAAGCATTGGATGTTAGAGGACCTGTGGTTTGTATCCGATTCAGAAGCAGAGTTGAATTAGATATGGTACGTGTGTGTAGGATACAGAGTTCTTTTGTTCTGAGCACACTCACGTTTCCCACCTTATTAGAGACTCTAGAAAGCAAGTGCGTGCTTCTTGCTCTAAAGCAGAGTGTGGTTCATGGATGAGAACTGTGCTGTGTGTTTCCATTCAGGAACAGAATGAAATGCCAGGCTCTGTGTCTTCCTACAAGCAAGACTTTGTTTCAGGTAAACGCAGTCACTTTTCAGCTCAAACGAAGCTACATCGTTCACAAAGCTCACACGTTTCTCACTGTTAACTGAAAAGCATTGCATGTTAGAGGACCTGGGGTTTGTATCAATTTCAGAAGCAGAGTTGAACTAGATGTGGTCCGTGTGTGTAGGAAACTCAGTTCTTTTATTCTGAGCACACTCACGTTTCCCCCCTTATTAGAGAATCTAGAAAGTAAGAGCGTGCTTCTTGCTCTAAAGCAGAGTGTGGTTCATGGATGAGAACTGTGCTGTGTGTTTCCCTTCAGAAACGGAGTGAAATGCCAGGCTCTGTGACTTCCTACAAGCAAGACTTCTTTTCAGGTAAACGCAGTCATTTTCAGCTCAAACGAAGCTACATCGTTCACGAAGCTCACACGTTTCTCACTCTTAACGGAAAAGCATTGGATGTTAGAGGACCTATGGTTTGTATCAGTTTCAGAAGCAGAGTTGAACTAGATATGGTGCGTGTGTGTAGGAAACACAGTTCTTTATTTCTGAGCACACTCACGTTTCCTGCATTATTAGAGACTTTAGAAAGCAAGAGCATGCTTCTTGCTCTAAAGCAGAGTGTGCTTCATGGATGAGAACTGTGCTGTGTGTTTCCCTCCAGAAAAGGAATGAAATGCCAGGCTCTGTGTCTTCCTACAAGCAAGACTTCGTTTCAGGTAAACGTCCAAACTTTTCAGCTCAAACGAAGCTACATCGTTCACAAGCTCACACATTTCTCACCTTTAACTGAAAAGCATTGGATCTTAGAGGACCTACGGTTTGTATCAGTTTCAGAAGCAGAGTTGAACTAGATATGGTGCGTGTGTGTAGGAAACACAGTTCTTTTTTTCTGAGCACACTCACGTTTCCTGCCTTATTAGAGACTCTAGAAACCAAGAGCATGCTTCTTGCTCTAAAGCAGAGTGTGGTTCATTGAAGAGTACTGGGCTATTTGTTTCACTTCAGAAACAGAGTGAAATGCCAGGCTCTGTGACTTCCTCCAAGCAAGACTTCGTTTCAGGTAAACACAGTCACTTTTCAGCTAAAACAAAGCAACTTCGTTCAGGAAGCTCACACGTTTCTCACTGTTAACTGAAAAGCATTGGATGTTAGAGGACCTACGGTTTTTATCAGTTTCAGAAGCAGAGTTGAACTAGATATGATCCGTGTGTGTAGGAAACACAGTTCTTTTTTTCTGAGCACACTCACGTTTCTTGCCTTATTAGAGACTCTAGAAACCAAGAGCAATCTTCTTGCTCTAAAGCAGAGTGTGGTTCATGGAAGAGTACTGGGCTATTTGTTTCACTTCAGAAACAGAGTGAAATGCCAGGCTCTGTGGCTTCCTACAAGCAAGACTTCGTTTCAGGTAAACGCAGTCAGTTTTCAGCTAAAACGAAGCAACATCGTTCAGGAAGCTCACACGTTTATCCCTGTTAACTGAAAAGCATTGGATGTTAGATGACCTGTGGTTTTTATCAGTTTCAGAAGCAGAGTTGAACTAGATATGGTACGTGTGTAGGAAACACAGTTCATTTGTTCTGAGCACACTCACGTTTCCCACTTTATTAGAGATACTGGAAAGCAAGTGCGTTCTTCTTGCTCTAAAGCAGAGTGTGGTTCATGGATGAGAACTGTGCTGTGTGTTTCCCTTCAGAAACGGAATGAAATGCCAGGCTCTGTGTCTTCCTACAAGCAAGACTTCTTTTCAGGTAAATGCAGTCACTTTTCAGCTCAAACGAAGCTACATCGTTCACGAAGCTCACACGTTTCTCACTCTTATCTGAAAAGCATTGGATGTTAGAGGACCTGTGGTTTGTATCCGATTCAGAAGCAGAGTTGAATTAGATATGGTACGTGTGTGTAGGATACAGAGTTCTTTTGTTCTGAGCACACTCACGTTTCCCACCTTATTAGAGACTCTAGAAAGCAAGTGCGTGCTTCTTGCTCTAAAGCAGAGTGTGGTTCATGGATGAGAACTGTGCTGTGTGTTTCCATTCAGGAACAGAATGAAATGCCAGGCTCTGTGTCTTCCTACAAGCAAGACTTTGTTTCAGGTAAACGCAGTCACTTTTCAGCTCAAACGAAGCTACATCGTTCACAAAGCTCACACGTTTCTCACTGTTAACTGAAAAGCATTGCATGTTAGAGGACCTGGGGTTTGTATCAATTTCAGAAGCAGAGTTGAACTAGATGTGGTCCGTGTGTGTAGGAAACTCAGTTCTTTTATTCTGAGCACACTCACGTTTCCCCCCTTATTAGAGAATCTAGAAAGCAAGAGCGTGCTTCTTGCTCTAAAGCAGAGTGTGGTTCATGGATGAGAACTGTGCTGTGTGTTTCCCTTCAGAAACGGAGTGAAATCCCAGGCTCTGTTACTTCCTACAAGCAAGACTTCTTTTCAGGTAAACGCAGTCATTTTCAGCTCAAACGAAGCTACATCGTTCACGAAGCTCACACGTTTCTCACTCTTAACGGAAAAGCATTGGATGTTAGAGGACCTATGGTTTGTATCAGTTTCAGAAGCAGAGTTGAACTAGATATGGTGCGTGTGTGTAGGAAACACAGTTCTTTATTTCTGAGCACACTCACGTTTCCTGCATTATTAGAGACTTTAGAAAGCAAGAGCATGCTTCTTGCTCTAAAGCAGAGTGTGCTTCATGGATGAGAACTGTGCTGTGTGTTTCCCTCCAGAAAAGGAATGAAATGCCAGGCTCTGTGTCTTCCTACAAGCAAGACTTCGTTTCAGGTAAACGTCCAAACTTTTCAGCTCAAACGAAGCTACATCGTTCACAAGCTCACACATTTCTCACCTTTAACTGAAAAGCATTGGATCTTAGAGGACCTACGGTTTGTATCAGTTTCAGAAGCAGAGTTGAACTAGATATGGTGCGTGTGTGTAGGAAACACAGTTCTTTTTTTCTGAGCACACTCACGTTTCCTGCCTTATTAGAGACTCTAGAAACCAAGAGCATGCTTCTTGCTCTAAAGCAGAGTGTGGTTCATGGAAGAGTACTGGGCTATTTGTTTCACTTCAGAAACAGAGTGAAATGCCAGGCTCTGTGACTTCCTCCAAGCAAGACTTCGTTTCAGGTAAACACAGTCACTTTTCAGCTAAAACAAAGCAACTTCGTTCAGGAAGCTCACACGTTTCTCACTGTTAACTGAAAAGCATTGGATGTTAGAGGACCTACGGTTTTTATCAGTTTCAGAAGCAGAGTTGAACTAGATATGATCCGTGTGTGTAGGAAACACAGTTCTTTTTTTCTGAGCACACTCACGTTTCTTGCCTTATTAGAGACTCTAGAAACCAAGAGCAATCTTCTTGCTCTAAAGCAGAGTGTGGTTCATGGAAGAGTACTGGGCTATTTGTTTCACTTCAGAAACAGAGTGAAATGCCAGGCTCTGTGACTTCCTACAAGCAAGACTTCGTTTCAGGTAAACGCAGTCAGTTTTCAGCTAAAACGAAGCAACATCGTTCAGGAAGCTCACACGTTTATCCCTGTTAACTGAAAAGCATTGGATGTTAGATGACCTGTGGTTTTTATCAGTTTCAGAAGCAGAGTTGAACTAGATATGGTACGTGTGTGTAGGAAACACAGTTCATTTGTTCTGAGCACACTCACGTTTCCCACTTTATTAGAGATTCTGGAAAGCAAGTGCGTTCTTCTTGCTCTAAAGCAGAGTGTGGTTCATGGATGAGAACTGTGCTGTGTGTTTCTCTTCAGAAACGGAATGAAATGCCAGGCTCTGTGTCTGCCTACAAGCAAGACTTCTTTTCAGGTAAATGCAGTCACTTTTCAGCTCAAACGAAGCTACATCGTTCACGAAGCTCACACGTTTCTCACTCTTATCTGAAAAGCATTGGATGTTAGAGGACCTGTGGTTTGTATCCGATTCAGAAGCAGAGTTGAATTAGATATGGTACGTGTGTGTAGGATACAGAGTTCTTTTGTTCTGAGCACACTCACGTTTCCCACCTTATTAGAGACTCTAGAAAGCAAGTGCGTGCTTCTTGCTCTAAAGCAGAGTGTGGTTCATGGATGAGAACTGTGCTGTGTGTTTCCATTCAGGAACAGAATGAAATGCCAGGCTCTGTGTCTTCCTACAAGCAAGACTTTGTTTCAGGTAAACGCAGTCATTTTCAGCACAAAGGAAGCTACATCGTTCACGAAGCTCACACGTTTCTCACTCTTAACTGGAAAGCATTGGATGTTAGAGGACCTATGGTTTGTATCAGTTTCTGAAGCAGAGTTGAAGTAGATATGGTGCGTGTGTGTAGGAAACACAGTTCTTTTGTTCTGAGCACACTCTCGTTTCCTGCCTTATTGGATAATCTAGAAAGCAAGAGCATGCTTCTTGCTCTAAAGCAGAGTGTGGTTCATGGAAGAGTACTGGGCTATTTGTTTCACCTCAGAAACAGAGTGAAATGCCAGGCTCTGTGACTTCCTCCAAGCAAGACTTCGTTTCAGGTAAACACAGTCACTTTTCAGCTAAAACGAAGCAACATCGTTCAGGAAGCTCACACGTTTCTCACTGTTAACTGAAAAGCATTGGATGTTAGATGACCCGTGGTTTTTATCAGTTTCAGAAGCAGAATTGAACTAGATATAGTCCGTGTGTGTAGGAAACACAGTTCTTTTTTTCTGAGCACACTCACGTTTCCTGCCTTATTAGAGACTCTAGAAACCAAGAGCATGCTTCTTGCTCTAAAGCAGAGTGTGGTTCATGGAAGAGTACTGGGCTATTTGTTTCACTTCAGAAACAGAGTGAAATGCCAGGCTCTGTGACTTCCTACAAGCAAGACTTCTTTTCTGGTAAACGCAGTCAGTTTTCAGCTAAAACGAAGCAACATCGTTCAGGAAGCTCACACGTTTATCCCTGTTAACTGAAAAGCATTGGATGTTAGATGACCTGTGGTTTTTATCAGTTTCAGAAGCAGAGTTGAACTAGATATGGTACGTGTGTGTAGGAAACACAGTTCATTTGTTCTGAGCACACTCACGTTTCCCACCTTATTAGAGACTCTAGAAAGCAAGTGCGTGCTTCTTGCTCTAAAGCAGAGTGTGGTTCATGGATGAGAACTGTGCTGTGTGTTTCCATTCAGGAACAGAATGAAATGCCAGGCTCTGTGTCTTCCTACAAGCAAGACTTTGTTTCAGGTAAACGCAGTCACTTTTCAGCTCAAACGAAGCTACATCGTTCACAAAGCTCACACGTTTCTCACTGTTAACTGAAAAGCATTGCATGTTAGAGGACCTGGGGTTTGTATCAATTTCAGAAGCAGAGTTGAACTAGATGTGGTCCGTTTCTGTAGGAAACTCAGTTCTTTTATTCTGAGCACACTCACGTTTCTCGCCTTATTAGAGAATCCAGAAAGTAAGAGCGTGCTTCGTGCTCTAAAGCAGAGTGTGGTTCATGAATGAGAACTGTGCTATGTCTTTCCCTTCAGAACCTGAATGAAATGCCAGGCTCTGTGTCTTCCTACAAGTAAGACTTCGTTTCAGGTTAACGCCCTCACTTTTCAGCTCAAACGAAGCTACATCGTTCACGAAGCTCACACGTTTCTCACTCTTAACTGAAAAGCATTGGATGTTAGAGGACCTACGGTTTGTATCAGTTTCAGAAGCAGAGTTGAACTAGATATGGTGCGTGTGTGTAGGAAACACAGTTCTTTTTTTCTGAGCACACTCACGTTTCCTGCCTTATTAGAGACTCTAGAAAGCAAGAGCATGCTTCTTGCTCTAAAGCAGAGTGTGGTTCATGGAAGATTACTGGGCTATTTGTTTCACCTCAGAAACAGAGTGAAATGCCAGGCTCTGTGACTTCCTCCAAGCAAGACTTCGTTTCAGGTAAACACAGTCACTTTTCA
The DNA here is from genome assembly GCA_949786405.1 of Onychomys arenicola. NCBI lineage: Eukaryota > Metazoa > Chordata > Mammalia > Rodentia > Cricetidae > Onychomys > Onychomys arenicola. The sequence continues at coordinate 2,011,115 of CATKUM010000039.1, read as the reverse complement.
GCTAAAACGAAGCAACATCGTTCAGGAAGCTCACACGTTTCTCACTGTTAACTGAAAAGCATTGGATGTTAGATGACCCGTGGTTTTTATCAGTTTCAGAAGCAGAGTTGAACTAGATATGGTCCGTGTGTGTAGGAAACACAGGCCTTTTTTTCTGAGCACACTCACGTTTCTTGCCTTATTAGAGACTCTAGAAACCAAGAGCATGCTTCTTGCTCTAAAGCAGAGTGTGGTTCATGGAAGAGTACTGGGCTATTTGTTTCACTTCAGAAACAGAGTGAAATGCCAGGCTCTGTGACTTCCTACAAGCAAGACTTCGTTTCAGGTAAACGCAGTCAGTTTTCAGCTAAAACGAAGCAACATCGTTCAGGAAGCTCACACGTTTATCCCTGTTAACTGAAAAGCATTGGATGTTAGATGACCTGTGGTTTTTATCAGTTTCAGAAGCAGAGTTGAACTAGATATGGTACGTGTGTGTAGGAAACACAGTTCATTTGTTCTGAGCACACTCACGTTTCCCACCTTATTAGAGATTCTGGAAAGCAAGTGCGTGCTTCTTGCTCTAAAGCAGAGTGTGGTTCATGGATGAGAACTGTGCTGTGTGTTTCCCTTCAGAAACGGAGTGAAATCCCAGGCTCTGTTACTTCCTACAAGCAAGACTTCTTTTCAGGTAAATGCAGTCAGTTTTCAGCTCAAACGAAGCTACATCGTTCACGAAGCTCACACGTTTCTCACTCTTAACTGAAAAGCATTGGATGTTAGAGGACCTGTGGTTTGTATCCGATTCAGAAGCAGAGTTGAATTAGATAAGGTACGTGTGTGTAGGATACAGAGTTCTTTTGTTCTGAGCACACTCACGTTTCCCACCTTATTAGAGACTCTAGAAAGCAAGTGCATGCTTCTTGCTCTAAAGCAGAGTGTGGTTCATGGATGAGAACTGTGCTGTGTGTTTCCATTCAGGAACAGAATGAAATGCCAGGCTCTGTGTCTTCCTACAAGCAAGACTTTGTTTCAGGTAAACGCAGTCACTTTTCAGCTCAAACGAAGCTACATCGTTCACAAAGCTCACACGTTTCTCACTGTTAACTGAAAAGGATTGCATGTTAGAGGACCTGGGGTTTGTATCAATTTCAGAAGCAGAGTTGAACTAGATGTGGTCCGTGTGTGTAGGAAACTCAGTTCTTTTATTCTGAGCACACTCACGTTTCCCGCCTTATTAGAGAATCTAGAAAGTAAGAGCGTGCTTCTTGCTCTAAAGCAGAGTGTGGTTCATGGATGAGAACTGTGCTGTGTGTTTCCCTTCAGAAACGGAGTGAAATCCCAGGCTCTGTTACTTCCTACAAGCAAGACTTCGTTTCAGGTAAACGTCCTAACTTTTCAGCTCAAACGAAGCTACATCGTTCACAAGCTCACACATTTCTCACCTTTAACTGAAAAGCATTGGATGTTAGAGGACCTACGGTTTGTATCAGTTTCAGAAGCAGAGTTGAACTAGATATGGTGTGTGTGTGTAGGAAACACAGTTCTTTTCTTCTGAGCACACTCACGTTTCCTGCCTTATTAGAGACTCTAGAAACCAAGAGCATGCTTCTTGCTCTAAAGCAGAGTGTGGTTCATTGAAGAGTACTGGGCTATTTGTTTCACTTCAGAAACAGGGTGAAATGCCAGGCTCTGTGACTTCCTCCAAGCAAGACTTCGTTTCAGGAAAACACAGTCACTTTTCAGCTAAAACAAAGCAACTTCGTTCAGGAAGCTCACACGTTTCTCACTGTTAACTGAAAAGCATTGGATGTTAGAGGACCTACGGTTTTATCAGTTTCAGAAGCAGAGTTGAACTAGATATGGTGCGTGTGTGTAGGAAACAAAGTTCTTTTTTTCTGAGCACACTCACGTTTCCTGCCTTATTAGAGACTCTAGAAAGCAAGAGCATGCTTCTTGCTCTAAAGCAGAGTGTGGTTCATGGAAGAGTACTGGGCTATTTGTTTCACCTCAGAAACAGAGTGAAATGCCAGGCTCAGTGATTTCCTCCAAGCAAGACTTCTTTTCAGGTAAACGCAGTCATTTTCAGCTCAAACGAAGCTACATCGTTCACGAAGCTCACACGTTTCTCACTCTTAACTGAAAAGCATTGGATGTTAGAGGACCTATGGTTTGTATCAGTTTCAGAAGCAGAGTTGATTAGATATGGTGCGTGTGTGTAGGAAACACAGTTCTTTTGTTCTGAGCACACTCTCGTTTCCTGCCTTATTGGATAATCTAGAAAGCAAGAGCATGCTTCTTGCTCTAAAGCAGAGTGTGGTTCATGGAAGAGTACTGGGCTATTTGTTTCACCTCATAAACAGTGTGAAATGCCAGGCTCGGTGACTTCCTCCAAGCAAGACTTCGTTTCAGGTAAACACAGTCACTTTTCAGCTAAAACGAAGCAACATCGTTCAGGAAGCTCACACGTTTCTCACTGTTAACTGAAAAGCATTGGATGTTAGATGACCCGTGGTTTTTATCAGTTTCAGAAGCAGAATTGAACTAGATATAGTCCGTGTGTGTAGGAAACACAGTTCTTTTTTTCTGAGCACACTCACGTTTCCTGCCTTATTAGAGACTCTAGAAACCAAGAGCATGCTTCTTGCTCTAAAGCAGAGTGTGGTTCATGGATGAGAACTGTGCTGTGTGTTTCCATTCAGGAACAGAATGAAATGCCAGGCTCTGTGTCTTCCTACAAGCAAGACTTTGTTTCAGGTAAACGCAGTCACTTTTCAGCTCAAACGAAGCTACATCGTTCACAAAGCTCACACGTTTCTCACTGTTAACTGAAAAGGATTGCATGTTAGAGGACCTGGGGTTTGTATCAATTTCAGAAGCAGAGTTGAACTAGATGTGGTCCGTGTGTGTAGGAAACTCAGTTCTTTTATTCTGAGCACACTCACGTTTCCCGCCTTATTAGAGAATCTAGAAAGTAAGAGCGTGCTTCTTGCTCTAAAGCAGAGTGTGGTTCATGGATGAGAACTGTGCTGTGTGTTTCCCTTCAGAAACGGAGTGAAATCCCAGGCTCTGTTACTTCCTACAAGCAAGACTTCGTTTCAGGTAAACGTCCTAACTTTTCAGCTCAAACGAAGCTACATCGTTCACAAGCTCACACATTTCTCACCTTTAACTGAAAAGCATTGGATGTTAGAGGACCTACGGTTTGTATCAGTTTCAGAAGCAGAGTTGAACTAGATATGGTGTGTGTGTGTAGGAAACACAGTTCTTTTCTTCTGAGCACACTCACGTTTCCTGCCTTATTAGAGACTCTAGAAACCAAGAGCATGCTTCTTGCTCTAAAGCAGAGTGTGGTTCATTGAAGAGTACTGGGCTATTTGTTTCACTTCAGAAACAGGGTGAAATGCCAGGCTCTGTGACTTCCTCCAAGCAAGACTTCGTTTCAGGAAAACACAGTCACTTTTCAGCTAAAACAAAGCAACTTCGTTCAGGAAGCTCACACGTTTCTCACTGTTAACTGAAAAGCATTGGATGTTAGAGGACCTACGGTTTTATCAGTTTCAGAAGCAGAGTTGAACTAGATATGGTGCGTGTGTGTAGGAAACAAAGTTCTTTTTTTCTGAGCACACTCACGTTTCCTGCCTTATTAGAGACTCTAGAAAGCAAGAGCATGCTTCTTGCTCTAAAGCAGAGTGTGGTTCATGGAAGAGTACTGGGCTATTTGTTTCACCTCAGAAACAGAGTGAAATGCCAGGCTCAGTGATTTCCTCCAAGCAAGACTTCTTTTCAGGTAAACGCAGTCATTTTCAGCTCAAACGAAGCTACATCGTTCACGAAGCTCACACGTTTCTCACTCTTAACTGAAAAGCATTGGATGTTAGAGGACCTATGGTTTGTATCAGTTTCAGAAGCAGAGTTGATTAGATATGGTGCGTGTGTGTAGGAAACACAGTTCTTTTGTTCTGAGCACACTCTCGTTTCCTGCCTTATTGGATAATCTAGAAAGCAAGAGCATGCTTCTTGCTCTAAAGCAGAGTGTGGTTCATGGAAGAGTACTGGGCTATTTGTTTCACCTCATAAACAGTGTGAAATGCCAGGCTCGGTGACTTCCTCCAAGCAAGACTTCGTTTCAGGTAAACACAGTCACTTTTCAGCTAAAACGAAGCAACATCGTTCAGGAAGCTCACACGTTTCTCACTGTTAACTGAAAAGCATTGGATGTTAGATGACCCGTGGTTTTTATCAGTTTCAGAAGCAGAATTGAACTAGATATAGTCCGTGTGTGTAGGAAACACAGTTCTTTTTTTCTGAGCACACTCACGTTTCCTGCCTTATTAGAGACTCTAGAAACCAAGAGCATGCTTCTTGCTCTAAAGCAGAGTGTGGTTCATGGAAGAGTACTGGGCTATTTGTTTCACTTCAGAAACAAAGTGAAATGCCAGGCTCTGTGACTTACTACAAGCAAGACTTCGTTTCTGGTAAACGCAGTCAGTTTTCAGCTAAAACGAAGCAACATCGTTCAGGAAGCTCACACGTTTATCCCTGTTAACTGAAAAGCATTGGATGTTAGATGACCTGTGGTTTTTATCAGTTTCAGAAGCAGAGTTGAACTAGATATGGTACGTGTGTGTAGGAAACACAGTTCATTTGTTATGAGCACACTCACTTTTCCCACCTTATTAGAGATTCTGGAAAGCAAGTGCGTGCTTCTTGCTCTAAAGCAGAGTGTGGTTCATGGATGAGAACTGTGCTGTATGTTTCCCTTCAGAAACGGAATGAAATGCCAGGCTCTGTGTCTTCCTACAAGCAAGACTTCTTTTCAGGTAAATGCAGTCACTTTTCAGCTCAAACGAAGCTACATCGTTCACGAAGCTCACACGTTTCTCACTCTTAACTGAAAAGCATTGGATGTTAGAGGACCTGTGGTTCTGTATCCAATTCCGAAGCAGAGTTGAATTAGATATGGTACGTGTGTGTAGGATACAGAGTTTTTTTGTTCTGAGCACACTCACGTTTCCCACCTTATTAGAGACTCTAGAAAGCAAGTGCGTGATTCTTGCTCTAAAGCAGAGTGTGGTTCATGGATGAGAACTGTGCTGTGTGTTTCCATTCACGAACAGAATGAAATGCCAGGCTCTGTGTCTTCCTACAAGCAAGACTTTGTTTCAGATAAACACAGTCACTTTTCAGCTGAAGCGAAGCTACATTGTTCACGAAGCTAACACGTTTCTCACTCTTAACTGAAAAGCATTGGATGTTAGAGGACCTATGGTTTGGATCAGTTTCAGAAGCAGAGTTGAAGTAGATATGGTGCGTGTGTGTAGGAAACACAGTTCTTTTGTTCTGAGCACACTCTCCTTTCCTGCCTTATTGGATAATCTAGAAAGCAAGAGCATGCTTCTTGGTCTAAAGCAGAGTGTGGTTCATGGAAGAGTACTGGGCTATTTGTTTCACTTCAGAAACAGAGTGAAATGCCAGGCTCTGTGACTTCCTACAAGCAAGACTTCGTTTCAGGTAAACGCAGTCAGTTTTCAGCTAAAACGAAGCAACATCGTTCAGGAAGCTCACACGTTTATCCCTGTTAACTGAAAAGCATTGGATGTTAGATGACCTGTGGTTTTTATCAGTTTCAGAAGCAGAGTTGAACTAGATATGGTACGTGTGTGTAGGAAACACAGTTCATTTGTTCTGAGCACACTCACGTTTCCTGCCTTATTAGAGACTCTAGAAACCAAGAGCATGCTTCTTGCTCTAAAGCAGAGTGTGGTTCATGGAAGAGTACTGGGCTATTTGTTTCACCTCAGAAACAGAGTGAAATGCCAGGCTCTGTGACTTCCTACAAGCAAGACTTCGTTTCAGGTAAACGCAGTCAGTTTTCAGCTAAAACGAAGCAACATCGTTCAGGAAGCTCACACGTTTATCCCTGTTAACTGAAAAGCATTGGATGTTATATGACCTGTGGTTTTTATCAGTTTCAGAAGCAGAGTTGAATTAGATATGGTACGTGTGTGTAGGATACAGAGTTCTTTTGTTCTGAGCACACTCACGTTTCCCACCTTATTAGAGACTCTAGAAAGCAAGTGCGTGCTTCTTGCTCTAAAGCAGAGTGCGGTTAATGGATGAGAACTGTGCTGTGTGTTTCCATTCAGGAACAGAATGAAATGCCAGGCTCTGTGTCTTCCTACAAGCAAGACTTTGTTTCAGGTAAACGCAGTCACTTTTCAGCTCAAACGAAGCTACATCGTTCACAAAGCTCACACGTTTCTCACTGTTAACTGAAAAGGATTGCATGTTAGAGGACCTGGGGTTTGTATCAATTTCAGAAGCAGAGTTGAACTAGATGTGGTCCGTGTGTGTAGGAAACTCAGTTCTTTTATTCTGAGCACACTCACGTTTCCCGCCTTATTAGAGAATCTAGAAAGTAAGAGCGTGCTTCTTGCTCTAAAGCAGAGTGCGGTTCATGGATGAGAACTGTGCTGTGTGTTTCCCTTCAGAAACGGAGTGAAATCCTAGGCTCTGTTACTTCCTACAAGCAAGACTTCTTTTCAGGTAAACGCAGTCATTTTCAGCTCAAACGAAGCTACATTGTTCACGAAGCTCACACGTTTCTCACTCTTAACTGAAAAGCATTGGATGTTAGAGGACCTATGGTTTGTATCAGTTTCAGAAGCAGAGTTTAACTAGATATGGTGCGTGTGTGTAGGAAACACAGTTCTTTTTTTCTGAGCACATTCACGTTTCCTGCATTATTAGAGACTTTAGAAAGCAAGAGCATGCTTCTTGCTCTAAAGCAGAGTGTGCTTCATGGATGAGAATTGTGCTGTGTGTTTCCCTTCAGAAAAGGAATGAAATGCCAGGCTCTGTGTCTTCCTACAAGCAAGACTTCATTTCAGGTAAACGTCCTAACTTTTCAGCTCAAACGAAGCTACATCGTTCACAAGCTCACACATTTCTCACCTTTAACTGAAAAGCATTGGATGTTAGAGGACCTACGGTTTGTATCAGTTTCAGAAGCAGAGTTGAACTAGATATGGTGCGTGTGTGTAGGAAACACAGTTCTTTTTTTCTGAGCACACTCACGTTTCCTGCCTTATTAGAGACTCTAGAAACCAAGAGCATGCTACTTGCTCTAAAGCAGAGTGTGGTTCATTGAAGAGTACTGGGCTATTTGTTTCACTTCAGAAACAGAGTGAAATGCCAGGCTCTGTGACTTCCTCCAAGCAAGACTTCGTTTCAGGTAAACACAGTCACTTTTCAGCTAAAACAAAGCAACTTCGTTCAGGAAGCTCACACGTTTCTCACTGTTAACTGAAAAGCATTGGATGTTAGAGGACCTACGGTTTTTATCAGTTTCAGAAGCAGAGTTGAACTAGATATGATCCGTGTGTGTAGGAAACACAGTTCTTTTTTTCTGAGCACACTCACGTTTCTTGCCTTATTAGAGACTCTAGAAACCAAGAGCAATCTTCTTGCTCTAAAGCAGAGTGTGGTTCATGGAAGAGTACTGGGCTATTTGTTTCACTTCAGAAACAGAGTGAAATACCAGGCTCTGTGACTTCCTACAAGCAAGACTTCGTTTCAGGTAAACGCAGTCAGTTTTCAGCTAAAACGAAGCAACATCGTTCAGGAAGCTCACACGTTTATCCCTGTTAATTGAAAAGCATTGGATGTTAGATGACCTGTGGTTTTTATCATTTTCATAAGCAGAGTTGAACTAGATATGGTACGTGTGTGTAGGAAACACAGTTCATTTGTTCTGAGCACACTCACGTTTCCCACTTTATTAGAGATTCTGGAAAGCAAGTGCGTTCTTCTTGCTCTAAAGCAGAGTGTGGTTCATGGATGAGAACTGTGCTGTGTGTTTCCCTTCAGAAACGGAATGAAATGCCAGTCTCTGTGTCTTCCTACAAGCAAGACTTCTTTCAGGTAAATGCAGTCACTTTTCAGCTCAAACGAAGCTACATCGTTCACGAAGCTCACACGTTTCTCACTCTTATCTGAAAAGCATTGGATGTTAGAGGACCTGTGGTTTGTATCCGATTCAGAAGCAGAGTTGAATTAGATATGGTACGTGTGTGTAGGATACAGAGTTCTTTTGTTCTGAGCACACTCACGTTTCCCACCTTATTAGAGACTCTAGATAGCAAGTGCGTGCTTCTTGCTCTAAAGCAGAGTGTGGTTCATGAATGAGAACTGTGCTGTGTGTTTCCATTCAGGAACAGAATGAAATGCCAGGCTCTTTGTCTTCCTACAAGCAAGACTTTGTTTCAGGTAAACGCAGTCACTTTTCAGCTCAAACGAAGCTACATCGTTCACAAAGCTCACACGTTTCTCACTGTTAACTGAAAAGGATTGCATGTTAGAGGACCTGGGGTTTGTATCAATTTCAGAAGCAGAGTTGAACTAGATGTGGTCCGTGTGTGTAGGAAACTCAGTTCTTTTATTCTGAGCACACTCACGTTTCCCGCCTTATTAGAGAATCTAGAAAGTAAGAGCGTGCTTCTTGCTCTAAAGCAGAGTGTGGTTCATGGATGAGAACTGTGCTGTGTGTTTCCCTTCAGAAACGGAGTGAAATCCCAGGCTCTGTTACTTCCTACAAGCAAGACTTCTTTTCAGGTAAACGCAGTCATTTTCAGCTCAAACGAAGCTACATCGTTCACGAAGCTCACACGTTTCTCACTCTTAACTGAAAAGCATTGGATGTTAGAGGACCTATGGTTTGTATCAGTTTCAGAAGCAGAGTTGAACTAGATATGGTCCGTGTTTGTAGGAAACACAGTTCTTTTTTTCTGAGCACACTCACGTTTCCTGCATTATTAGAGACTTTAGAAAGCAAGAGCATGCTTCTTGCTCTAAAGCAGAGTGTGCTTCATGGATGAGAACTGTGCTGTGTGTTTCCCTTCAGAAAAGGAATGAAATGCCAGGCTCTGTGTCTTCCTACAAGCAAGACTTCGTTTCAGGTAAACGTCCTAACTTTTCAGCTCAAACGAAGCTACATCGTTCACAAGCTCACACATTTCTCACCTTTAACTGAAAAGCATTGGATGTTAGAGGACCTACGGTTTGTATCAGTTTCAGAAGCAGAGTTGAACTAGATATGGTGCGTGTGTGTAGGAAACACAGTTCTTTTTTTCTGAGCACACTCATGTTTCCTGCCTTATTAGAGACTCTAGAAACCAAGAGCATGCTTCTTGCTCTAAAGCAGAGTGTGGTTCATTGAAGAGTACTGGGCTATTTGTTTCACTTCAGAAACAGAGTGAAATGCCAGGCTCTGTGACTTCCTCCAAGCAAGACTTCGTTTCAGGTAAACACAGTCACTTTTCCCCTAAAACAAAGCAACTTCGTTCAGGAAGCTCACACGTTTCTCACTGTTAAATGAAAAGCATTGGATGTTAGATGACCTGTGGTTTTTATCAGTTTCAGAAGCAGAGTTGAACTAGATATGGTACGTGTGTGCAGGAAACACAGTTCATTTGTTCTGAGCACACTCACGTTTCCCACTTTATTAGAGATTCTGGAAAGCAAGTGCGTTCTTCTTGCTCTAAAGCAGAGTGTGGTTCATGGATGAGAACTGTGCTGTGTGTTTCCCTTCAGAAACGGAATGAAATGCCAGGCTCTGTGTCTTCCTACAAGCAAGACTTCTTTTCAGGTAAATGCAGTCACTTTTCAGCTCAAACGAAGCTACATCGTTCACGAAGCTCACACGTTTCTCACTCTTATCTGAAAAGCATTGGATGTTAGAGGACCTGTGGTTTGTATCCGATTCAGAAGCAGAGTTGAATTAGATATGGTACGTGTGTGTAGGATACAGAGTTCTTTTGTTCTGAGCACACTCACGTTTCCCACCTTATTAGAGACTCTAGAAAGCAAGTGCGTGCTTCTTGCTCTAAAGCAGAGTGTGGTTCATGGATGAGAACTGTGCTGTGTGTTTCCATTCAGGAACAGAATGAAATGCCAGGCTCTGTGTCTTCCTACAAGCAATACTTTGTTTCAGGTAAACGCAGTCACTTTTCAGCTCAAACGAAGCTACATCGTTCACAAAGCTCGCACGTTTCTCACTGTTAACTGAAAAGCATTGCATGTTAGAGGACCTGGGGTTTTTATCAATTTCAGAAGCAGAGTTGAACTAGATGTGGTCCGTGTGTGTAGGAAACTCAGTTCTTTTATTCTGAGCACACTCACGTTTCCCGCCTTATTAGAGAATCTAGAAAGTAAGAGCGTGCTTCTTGCTCTAAAGCAGAGTGTGGTTCATGAATGAGAACTGTGCTATGTCTTTCCCTTCAGAACCGGAATGAAATGCCAGGCTCTGTGTCTTCCTACAAGCAAGACTTCGTTTCAGGTTAACGCCCTCACTTTTCAGCTCAAAAGAAGCTACATCGTTCACTAAGCTCACACGTTTCTCACTCTTAACTGAAAAGCATTGGATGTTAGAGGACCTACGGTTTGTATCAGTTTCAGAAGCAGAGTTGAACTAGATATGGTGCGTGTGTGTAGGAAACAAAGTTCTTTTTTTCTGAGCACACTCACGTTTCCTGCCTTATTAGAGACTCTAGAAAGCAAGAGCATGCTTCTTGCTCTAAAGCAGAGTGTGGTTCATGGAAGAGTACTGGGCTATTTGTTTCACCTCAGAAACAGAGTGAAATGCCAGGCTCTGTGACTTCCTCCAAGCAAGACTTCGTTTCAGGTAAACGCAGTCATTTTCAGCTCAAACGAAGCTACATCGTTCACGAAGCTCACACGTTTCTCACTCTTAACTGAAAAGCATTGGATGTTAGAGGACCTATGGTTTGTATCAGTTTCGGAAGCAGAGTTGAAGTAGATATGGTGCGTGTGTGTAGGAAACACAGTTCTTTTGTTCTGAGAACACTCTCTTTTCCTGCCTTATTGGATAATCTAGAAAGCAAGAACATGCTTCTTGCTCTAAAGCAGAGTGTGGTTCATGGAAGAGTACTGGGCTATTTGTTTCACCTCAGAAACAGAGTGAAATGCCAGGCTCTGTGACTTCCTCCAAGCAAGACTTCGTTTCAGGTAAACACAGTCACTTTTCAGCTAAAACGAAGCAACATCGTTCAGGAAGCTCACACGTTTCTCACTGTTAACTGAAAAGCATTGGATGTTAGATGACCCGTGGTTTTTATCAGTTTCAGAAGCAGAATTGAACTAGATATAGTCCGTGTGTGTAGGAAACACAGTTCTTTTTTTCTGAGCACACTCACGTTTCCTGCCTTATTAGAGACTCTAGAAACCAAGAGCATGCTTCTTGCTCTAAAGCAGAGTGTGGTTCATGGAAGAGTACTGGGCTATTTGTTTCACATCAGAAACAGAGTGAAATGCCAGGCTCTGTGACTTCCTACAAGCAAGACTTCGTTTCAGGTAAACGCAGTCAGTTTTCAGCTAAAACGAAGCAACATCGTTCAGGAAGCTCACACGTTTATCCCTGTTAACTGAAAAGCATTGGATGTTAGATGACCTGTGGTTTTTATCAGTTTCAGTAGCAGAGTTGAACTAGATATGGTACGTGTGTGTAGGAAACACAGTTCATTTGTTCTGAGCACACTCACTTTTCCCACCTTATTAGAGATTCTGGAAAGCAAGTGCGTGCTTCTTGCTCTAAAGCAGAGTGTGGTTCATGGATGAGAACACTGCTGTATGTTTCCCTTCAGAAACGGAATGAAATGCCAGGCTCTGTGTCTTCCTACAAGCAAGACTTCTTTTCAGGTAAATGCAGTCACTTTTCAGCTCAAACGAAGCTACATCGTTCACGAAGCTCACACGTTTCTCACTCTTAACTGAAAAGCATTGGATGTTAGAGGACCTGTGGTTCTGTATCCAATTCCGAAGCAGAGTTGAATTAGATATGGTACGTGTGTGTAGGATACAGAGTTCTTTTGTTCTGAGCACACTCACGTTTCCCACCTTATTAAGACTCTAGAAAGCAAGTGCGTGCTTCTTGCTCTAAAGCAGAGTGTGGTTCATGGATGAGAACTGTGCTGTGTGTTTCCATTCAGGAACAGAATGAAATGCCAGGCTCTGTGTCTTCCTACAAGCAAGACTTTGTTTCAGGTAAACACAGTCACTTTTCAGCTTAAACGAAGCTACATCGTTCACAAAGCTCACACGTTTCTCACTCTTAACTGAAAAGCATTGCATGTTAGAGGACCTGGGGTTTGTATCCGATTCAGAAGCAGAGTTGAATTAGATATGGTACGTGTGTGTAGGATACAGAGTTCTTTTGTTCTGAGCACACTCACGTTTCCCACCTTATTAGAGACTCTAGAAAGCATTTGCGTGCTTCTTGCTCTAAAGCAGAGTGTGGTTCGTGGATGAGAACTGTGCTGTGTGTTTCCCTTCAGAAACGGAGTGAAATCCCAGGCTCTGTTACTTCTTACAAGCAAGACTTCTTTTCAGGTAAACGCAGTCATTTTCAGCTCAAACGAAGCTACATCATTCCCGAAGCTCACACGTTTGTCACTGTTAACTGAAAAGCATTGCATGTTAGAGGACCTGGGGTTTGTATCAATTTCAGAAGCAGAGTTGAACAGATATGGTCCGTGTGTGTAGGAAACTCAGTTCTTTTGTTCTGAGCACACTCACGTTTCCCGCCTTATTAGAGACTCTAGAAAGTAAGAGCGTGCTTCTTACACTAAAGCAGAGTGTGGTTCACGGATGAGAACTGTGCTACGTCTTTCCCTTCAGAACCCGAATGAAATGCCAGGCTCTTTGCCTTCCTACAAGCAAGACTTCTTTTCAGGTAAACGCAGTCACTTTTCAGCTCAAATGAAGTTACATTGTTCACGAAGCTCACACGTTTCTCACTCTTAACTGAAAAGCATTGGATGTTAGAGGACCTATGGTTTGTATCAGTTTCAGAAGCAGAGTTGAACTAGATATGGTGCGTTTGTGTAGGAAACACAGTTCTTTTTTTCTGAGCACACTCACGTTTCCTGCATTATTAGACACTCTAGAAAGCAAGAGCATGCTTCTTGCTCTAAAGCAGAGTGTGCTTCATGGATGAGAACTGTGCTGTGTGTTTCCCTTCACAAGCAGAATGAAATGCCAGGCTCTGTGTATTCCTACAAGGAAGACTTCGTTTCAGGTAAACGCCCTCACTTTTCAGCTCAAACGAAGCAACATCGTTCACGAAGCTCACATGTTTCTCACTCTTAACTGAAAAGCATTGGAGGTTAGAGGACCTGATGTTTGTATCAGTTTAAGAATCAGAGTTGAACTAGATATGGTACGTGTGTGTAGGAAACACAGTTCTTTTGTTCTGAGCCCACTCACGTTTCCCACCTTATTAGAGACTCTAGAAAGGAAGAGCATGCTTCTTGCTCTAAAGTAGAGTGTGCTTCATGCATGAGAACTGTGCTGTGTGTTTCCCTTCAGAAACGGATTAAAATGCCAGGCTCTGTCTCTTCCTACAAGCACGACTTCGTTTCAGGTAAATGCCCTCACTTTTCAGCTCAAATGATGCTACATCGTTCACGAAGCTAAAGCGTTTCTCACTCTTAACTGAAAAGCATTGGATGTTAGAGGACCTACGGTTTGTATCAGTTTCAGAAGCAGAGTTGAACTAGATATGGTGCGTGTGTGTAGGAAACACAGTTCTTTTTTTCTGAGCACCCTCAGGTTTCCTGCCTTATTAGAGACTCTAGAAAGCAAGAGCATGCTTCTTGCTCTAAAGCAGAGTGTGGTTCATGGAAGAGTACTGGGCTATTTGTTTCACTTCAGAAACAGAGTGAAATGCCAGGCTCTGTGACTTCCTACAAGCAAGACTTCGTTTAGTTAAACGCAGTCACTTTTCAGCTAAAATAAAGCACCATCGTTCAGGAAGCTCACACGTTTCTCACTGTTAACTGAAAAGCATTGCATGTTAGAGGACCTGGGGTTTGTATCAATTTCAGAAGCAGAGTTGAACAGATATGGTCCGTGTGTGTAGGAAACTCAGTTCTTTGTTCTGAGCACACTCACGTTTCCTGCCTTATTAGAGACTCTAGAAAGTAAGAGCGTGCTTCTTACACTAAAGCAGAGTGTGGTTCATGGATGAGAACTGTGCTATGTCTTTCCCTTCAGAACCCGAATGAAATGCCAGGCTCTGTGCCTTCCTACAAGCAAGACTTCTTTTCAGGTAAACGCAGTCACTTTTCAGCTCAAATGAAGCTACATTGTTCACGAAGCTCACACGTTTCTCACTCTTAACTGAAAAGCATTGGATGTTAGAGGACCTATGGTTTGTATCAGTTTCAGAAGCAGAGTTGAACTAGATATGGTGCGTGTGTAGGAAACACAGTTCTTTTTTTCTGAGCACACTCACGTTTCCTGCATTATTAGACACTCTAGAAAGCAAGAGCATGCTTCTTGCTCTAAAGCAGAATGTGCTTCATGGATGAGAACTGTGCTGTGTGTTTCCCTTCAGAAGCAGAATGCAATGCCAGGCTCTGTGTATTCCTACAAGCAAGACTTCGTTTCAGGTAAACACAGTCAATTTTCAGCTAAAACGAAGCAACATCATTCAGGAAGCTCACACGTTTCTCACTGTTAACTGAAAAGCATTGGTTGTTAGATGACCCGTGGTTTTTATCAGTTTCAGAAGCAGAGTTGAACTAGATATGGTCCGTGTGTGTAGGAAACACAGTTCTTTTTTTCTGAGCACACTCACGTTTCCTGCCTTATTAGAGACTCTAGAAACCAAGAGCATGCTTCTTGCTCTAAAGCAGAGTGTGGTTCATGGAAGAGTACTGGGCTATTTGTTTCACTTCCGAAACAGAGTGAAATGCCAGGCTCTGTGACTTCCTACAAGCAAGACTTCGTTTCAGGTAAACGCAGTCAGTTTTCAGCTCAAACAAAGCAACATCGTTCACGAAGCTTACATGTTTCTCACTCTTAACTGAAAAGCATTGGGGGTTAGAGGACCTGATGTTTGTATCAGTTTTAGAATCAGAGTTGAACTAGATATGGTACGTGTGTGTAGGAAACACAGTTCATTTGTTCTGAGCCCACTCACGTTTCCCACGTTATGAGAGACTCTAGAAAGGAAGAGTATGCTTCTGCTCTAAAGCAGAGTGTGCTTCATGCATGAGAACTGTGCTGTGTGTTTCCCTTCAGAAACGGATTAAAATGCCAGGCTCTGTCTCTTCCTACAAGCACGACTTCGTTTCAGTTGAACACCCTCACTTTTCAGCTCAAATGATGCTACATCGTTCACGAAGCTAAAGCGTTTCTCACTCTTAACTGAAAAGCATTGGATGTTAGAGGACCTATGGTTTGTATCAGTTTCAGAAGCAGAGTTGAACTAGATATGGTGCGTGTGTAGGAAACACAGTTCTTTTTTTCTGAGCACACTCACGTTTCCTGCATTATTAGACACTCTAGAAAGCAAGAGCATGCTTCTTGCTCTAAAGCAGAGTGTGCTTCATGGATGAGAACTGTGCTGTGTGTTTCCCTTCAGAAGCAGAATGAAATGCCAGGCTCTGTGTATTCCTACAAGCAAGACTTCGTTTCAGGTAAACACAGTCACTTTTCAGCTAAAACGAAGCAACATCATTCACGAAGCTCACACGTTTCTCACTGTTAACTGAAAAGCATTGGATGTTAGATGACCCGTGGTTTTTATCAGTTTCAGAAGCAGAGTTGAACTAGATATGGTCCGTGTGTGTAGGAAACACAGTTCTTTTTTTCTGAGCACACTCACGTTTCCTGCCTTATTAGAGACTCTAGAAAGCAAGAGCATGCTTCTTGCTCTAAAGCAGAGTGTGGTTCATGGAAGAGTACTGGGCTATTTGTTTCACTTCAGAAACAGAGTGAAATGCCAGGCTCTGTGACTTCCTACAAGCAAGACTTCGTTTCAGGTAAACGCAGTCAGTTTTCAGCTAAAACGAAGCAACATCGTTCAGGAAGCTCACACGTTTATCCCTGTTAACTGAAAAGCATTGGATGTTAGATGACCTGTGGTTTTTATCAGTTTCAGAAGCAGAGTTGAACTAGATATGGTACGTGTGTATAGGAAACACAGTTCATTTGTTCTGAGCACACTCACGTTTCCCACCTTATTAGAGATTCTGGAAAGCAAGTGCGTGCTTCTTGCTCTAAAGCAGAGTGTAGTTCATGGATGAGAACTGTGCTGTGTGTTTCCCTTCAGAAACGGAATGAAATGCCAGGCTCTATGTCTTCCTACAAGCAAGACTTCTTTTCAGGTAAATGCAGTCACTTTTCAGCTCAAACGAAGCTACATCGTTCACGAAGCTAACACGTTTCTCACTCTTAACTGAAAAGCATTGGATGTAAGAGGACCTGTGGTTTGTATCCAATTCAGAAGCAGAGTTGAATTAGATATGGTACGTGTGTGTAGGATACAGAGTTCTTTTATTCTGAGCACACTCACGTTTCCCGCCTTATTAGAGAATCTAGAAAGTAAAAGCGTACTTCTTGCTCTAAAGCAGAGTGTGGTTCATGAATGAGAACTGTGCTATGTCTTTCCCTTCAGAACCGGAATGAAATGCCAGGCTCTGTGTCTTCCTACAAGCAAGACTTCGTTTCAGGTTAACGCCCTCACTTTTCAGCTCAAACGAAGCTACATCGTTCACGAAGCTCACACGGTTCTCACTCTTAACTGAAAAGCATTGGATGTTAGAGGACCTACGGTTTGTATCAGTTTCAGAAGCAGAGTTGAACTAGATATTTTGCGTGTGTGTAGGAAACACAGTTCTTTTTTTCTGAGCACACTCACGTTTCCTGCCTTATTAGAGACTCTAGAAAGCAAGAGCATGCTTCTTGCTCTAAAGCAGAGTGTGGTTCATGGAAGAGTACTGGGCTATTTGTTTCACTTCAGAAACAGAGTGAAATGCCAGGCTCTGTGACTTCCTACAAGCAAGACTTCGTTTCAGGTAAACGCAGTCAATTTTCAGCTAAAACGAAGCAACATCGTTCAGGAAGCTAACACGTTTATCCCTGTTAACTGAAAAGCATTGGATGTTAGATGACCTGTGGTTTGTATCCGATTCAGAAGCAGAGTTGAATTAGATATGGTACGTGTGTGTAGGATACAGAGTTCATTTGTTCTGAGCACACTCACGTTTCCCACCTTATTAGAGACTCTAGAAAGCAAGTGCTTGCTTCTTGCTCTAATGCAGAGTGTGCTTCATGGATGAGAACTGTGCTGTGTGTTTCCTTTCAGGAACAGAATGAAATGCCAGGCTCTGTGTCTTCCTACAAGCAAGACTTTGTTTCAGGTAAACGCAGTCACTTTTCAGCTCAAACGAAGCTACATCATTCACGAAGCTCACACGTTTCTCACTCTTAACTGAAAAGCATTGGATGTTAGAGGACCTACGGTTTGTATCACTTTCAGAAGCAGAGTTGAAGTAGATATGGTGCGTGTGTGTAGGAAACACAGTTCTTTTGTTCTGAGCACACTCTCGTTTCCTGCCTTATTGGATAATCTAGAAAGCAAGAGCATGCTTCTTGCTCTAAAGCAGAGTGTGGTTCACGGATGAGAACTGTGCTATGTCTTTCCCTTCAGAACCCGAATGAAATGCCAGGCTCTGTGCCTTCCTACAAGCAAGACTTCTTTTCAGGTAAACGCAGTCACTTTTCAGCTCAAATGAAGCTACATTGTTCACGAAGCTCACACGTTTCTCACTCTTAACTGAAAAGCATTGGATGTTAGAGGACCTATGGTTTGTATCAGTTTCAGAAGCAGAGTTGAACTAGATATGGTGCGTGTGTAGGAAACACAGTTCTTTTTTTCTGAGCACACTCACGTTTCCTGCATTATTAGACACTCTAGAAAGCAAGAGCATGCTTCTTGCTCTAAAGCAGAGTGTGCTTCATGGATGAGAACTCTGCTGTGTGTTTCCCTTCAGAAGCAGAATGAAATGCCAGGCTCTGTGTATTCCTACAAGCAAGACTTCGTTTCAGGTAAACACAGTCACTTTTCAGCTAAAACGAAGCAACATCATTCAGGAAGCTCACAGGTTTCTCACTGTTAACTGAAAAGCATTGGATGTTAGATGACCCATGGTTTTTATCAGTTTCAGAAGCAGAGTTGAACTAGATATGGTCCGTGTGTGTAGGAAACACAGTATTTTTTTTCTGAGCACACTCACGTTTCCTGCCTTATTAGAGACTCTAGAAACCAAGAGCATGCTTCTTGCTCTAAAGCAGAGTGTGGTTCATGGAAGAGTACTGGGCTATTTGTTTCACTTCAGAAACAGAGTGAAATGCCAGGCTCTGTGACTTCCTACAAGCAAGACTTCGTTTCAGGTAAACGCAGTCAGTTTTCAGCTAAAACGAAGCAACATCGTTCAGGAAGCTCACATGTTTATCCCTGTTAACTGAAAAGCATTGGATGTTAGATGACCTGTGGTTTTTATCAGTTTCAGAAGCAGAGTTGAACTAGATATGGTACGTGTGTGTAGGAAACACAGTTCATTTGTTCTGAGCACACTCACGTTTCCCACCTTATTAGAGATTCTGGAAAGCAAGTGCGTGCTTCTTGCTCTAAAGCAGAGTGTAGTTCATGGATGAGAACTGTGCTGTGTGTTTCCCTTCAGAAACGGAATGAAATGCCAGGCTCTGTGTCTTCCTACAAGCAAGACTTCTTTTCAGGTAAGTGCAGTCACTTTTCAGCTCAAACGAAGCTACATCGTTCACGAAGCTAACATGTTTCTCACTCTTAACTGAAAAGCATTGGATGTAAGAGGACCTGTGGTTTGTATCCAATTCAGAAGCAGAGTTGAATTAGATATGGTACGTGTGTGTAGGATACAGAGTTCTTTTGTTCTGAGCACACTCACGTTTCCCACCTTATTAGAGACTCTAGAAAGCAAGTGCGTGCTTCTTGCTCTAAAGCAGAGTGTGGTTCATGGATGAGAACTGTGCTGTGTGTTTCCATTCAGGAACAGAATGAAATGCCAGGCTCTGTGTCTTCCTACAAGCAAGACTTTGTTTCAGGTAAACGCAGTCACTTTTCAGCTTAAACGAAGCTACATCGTTCACAAAGCTCACACGTTTCTCACTCTTAACTGAAAAGCATTGCATGTTAGAGGACCTGGGGTTTGTATCAATTTCAGAAGCAGAGTTGAACTAGATGTGGTCCGTGTGTGTAGGAAACTCAGTTCTTTTATTCTGAGCACACTCACGTTTCCCGCCTTATTAGAGAATCTAGAAAGTAAAAGCGTACTTCTTGCTCTAAAGCAGAGTGTGGTTCATGAATCAGAACTGTGCTATGTCTTTCCCTTCAGAACCGGAATGAAATGCCAGGCTCTGTGACTTCCTACAAGCAAGACTTCATTTCAGGTAAACGCAGTCAGTTTTCAGCTAAAACTAAGCTACATCGTTCAGGAAGCTCACACGTTTATCCCTGTTAACTGAAAAGCATTGGATGTTAGATGACCTGTGGTTTGTATCCGATTCAGAAGCAGAGTTGAATTAGATATGGTACGTGTGTGTAGGATACAGAGTTCATTTGTTCTGAGCACACTCACGTTTCCCACCTTATTAGAGACTCTAGAAAGCAAGTGCGTGCTTCTTGCTCTAAAGCAGAGTGTGCTTCATGGATGAGAACTGTGCTGTGTTTTTCCTTTCAGGAACAGAATGAAATGCCAGGCTCTGTGTCTTCCTACAAGCAAGACTTTGTTTCAGGTAAACACAGTCACTTTTCAGCTCAAACGAAGCTACATCATTCACGAAGCTCACACGTTTCTCACTCTTAACTGAAAAGCATTGGATGTTAGAGGACCTACGGTTTGTATCACTTTCAGAAACAGAGTTGAAGTAGATATGGTGCGTGTGTGTAGGAAACACAGTTCTTTTGTTCTGAGCACACTCTCGTTTCCTGCCTTATTGGATAATCTAGAAAGCAAGAGCATGCTTCTTGCTCTAAAGCAGAGTGTGGTTCACGGATGAGAACTGTGCTATGTCTTTCCCTTCAGAACCCGAATGAAATGCCAGGCTCTGTGCCTTCCTACAAGCAAGACTTCTTTTCAGGTAAACGCAGTCACTTTTCAGCTCAAACGAAGCTACATCGTTCACGAATCTCACACGTTTCTCACTCTTAACTGAAAAGCATTGGATGTTAGAGGACCTGTGGTTTGTATCCGATTCAGAAGCAGAGTTGAATTAGATATGGTACGTGTGTGTAGGATACAGAGTTCTTTTGTTCTGAGCACACTCACGTTTCCCACCTTATTAGAGACTCTAGAAAGCATTTGCGTGCTTCTTGCTCTAAAGCAGAGTGTGGTTCGTGGATGAGAACTGTGCTGTGTGTTTCCCTTCAGAAACGGAGTGAAATCCCAGGCTCTGTTACTTCTTACAAGCAAGACTTCTTTTCAGGTAAACGCAGTCATTTTCAGCTCAAACGAAGCTACATCATTCCCGAAGCTCACACGTTTGTCACTGTTAACTGAAAAGCATTGCATGTTAGAGGACCTGGGGTTTGTATCAATTTCAGAAGCAGAGTTGAACAGATATGGTCCGTGTGTGTAGGAAACTCAGTTCTTTTGTTCTGAGCACACTCACGTTTCCCGCCTTATTAGAGACTCTAGAAAGTAAGAGCGTGCTTCTTACACTAAAGCAGAGTGTGGTTCACGGTTGAGAACTGTGCTATGTCTTTCCCTTCAGAACCCGAATGAAATGCCTTGCTCTTTGCCTTCCTACAAGCAAGACTTCTTTTCAGGTAAACGCAGTCACTTTTCAGCTCAAATGAAGCTACATTGTTCACGAAGCTCACACGTTTCTCACTCTTAACTGAAAAGCATTGGATGTTAGAGGACCTATGGTTTGTATCAGTTTCAGAAGCAGAGTTGAACTAGATATGGTGCGTGTGTGTAGGAAACACAGTTCATTTTTTCTGAGCACACTCACGTTTCCTGCATTATTAGACACTCTAGAAAGCAAGAGCATGCTTCTTGCTCTAAAGCAGAGTGTGCTTCATGCATGAGAACTGTGCTGTGTGTTTCCCTTCAGAAACGGATTAAAATGCCAGGCTCTGTCTCTTCCTACAAGCACGACTTCGTTTCAGGTAAATACCCTCACTTTTCAGCTCAAATGATGCTACATCGTTCACGAAGCTAAAGCGTTTCTCACTCTTAACTGAAAAGCATTGGATGTTAGAGGACCTACGGTTTGTATCAGTTTCAGAAGCAGAGTTGAACTAGATATGATGCGTGTGTGTAGGAAACACAGTTCTTTTCTTCTGAGCACCCTCAGGTTTCCTGCCTTATTAGAGACTCTAGAAAGCAAGAGCATGCTTCTTGCTCTAAAGCAGAGTGTGGTTCATGGAAGAGTACTGGGCTATTTGTTTCACTTCAGAAACAGAGTGAAATGCCAGGCTCTGTGACTTCCTACAAGCAAGACTTCGTTTAGTTAAACGCAGTCACTTTTCAGCTAAAATAAAACAACATCGTTCAGGAAGCTCACACGTTTCTCACTGTTAACTGAAAAGCATTGCATGTTAGAGGACCTGGGGTTTGTATCAATTTCAGAAGCAGAGTTGAACAGATATGGTCCGTGTGTGTAGAAAACTCAGTTCTTTTGTTCTGAGCACACTCACGTTTCCCGCCTTATTAGAGACTCTAGAAAGTAAGAGCGTGCTTCTTACACTAAAGCGGAGTGTGGTTCACGAATGAGAACTGTGCTATGTCTTTCCCTTCAGAACCCGAATGAAATGCCAGGCTCTGTGCCTTCCTACAAGCAAGACTTCTTTTCAGGTAAACGCAGTCACTTTTCAGCTCAAATGAAGCACGACTTCGTTTCAGGTAAACGCCCTCACTTTTCATCTCAAATGATGCTACATCGTTCACGAAGCTAAAGCGTTTCTCACTCTTAACTGAAAAGCATTGGATGTTAGAGGACCTACGGTTTGTATCAGTTTCAGAAGCAGAGTTGAACTAGATATGATGCGTGTGTGTAGGAAACACAGTTCATTTTTTCTGAGCACACTCACGTTTCCTGCCTTATTAGAGACTCTAGAAAGCAAGAGCATGCTTCTTGCTCTAAAGCAGAGTGTGGTTCATGGAAGAATACTGGGCTATTTGTTTCACTTCAGAAACAGAGTGAAATGCAAGGCTCTGTGACTTCCTACAAGCAAGACTTCGAATAGTTAAACGCAGTCACTTTTCAGCTAAAATAAAGCAACATCGTTCAGGAAGCTCACACGTTTCTCACTGTTAACTGAAAAGCATTGCATGTTAGAGGACCTGGGGTTTGTATCAATTTCAGAAGCAGAGTTGAACAGATATGGTCCGTGTGTGTAGGAAACTCGGTTCTTTTGTTCTGAGCACACTCACGTTTCCCGCCTTATTAGAGACTCTAGAAAGTAATTGCGTGCTTCTTACACTAAAGCAGAGTGTGGTTCACGGATGAGAACTGTGCTATGTCTTTCCCTTCAGAACCCGAATGAAATGCCAGGCTCTGTGCCTTCCTACAAGCAAGACTTCTTTTCAGGTAAACTCAGTCACTTTTCAGCTCAAACGAAGCATCATCGTTCATGAAGCTCACATGTTTCTCACTCTTAACTGAAAAGCATTGGAGGTTAGAGGACCTGATGTTTGTATCAGCTTCAGAAGCAGAGTTGAACTAGATATGGTTCGTGTGTGTAGAAAACACAGTTCTTTTTTTCTGAGCACACTCACGTTTCCTGCATTATTAGACACTCTAGAAAGCAAGAGCATGCTTCTTGCTCTAAAGCAGAGTGTGCTTCATGGATGAGTACTGTGCTGTGTGTTTCCCTTCAGAAGCAGAATGAAATGCCAGGAACTGTGTATTCCTACAAGCAAGACTTCCTTTCAGGTAAACGCCCTCACTTTTCAGCTCCAACGAAGCAACATCGTTCACGAAGCTCACATGTTTCTCACTCTTAACTGAAAAGCATTGGAGGTTAGA
The DNA here is from genome assembly GCA_949786405.1 of Onychomys arenicola. Lineage (NCBI taxonomy): Eukaryota > Metazoa > Chordata > Mammalia > Rodentia > Cricetidae > Onychomys > Onychomys arenicola. The sequence continues at coordinate 1,988,255 of CATKUM010000039.1, read as the reverse complement.
GGAACTGATGTTTGTATCAGTTTAAGAATCAGAGTTGAACTAGATATGGTACGTGTGTGTAGGAAACACAGTTCATTTTTTCTGAGCACACTCACGTTTCCTGCCTTATTAGAGACTCTAGAAAGCAAGAGCATGCTTCTTGCTCTAAAGCAGAGTGTGGTTCATGGAAGAGTACTGGGCTATTTGTTTCACTTCAGAAACAGAGTGAAATGCAAGGCTCTGTGACTTCCTACAAGCAAGACTTCGATTAGTTAAACGCAGTCACTTTTCAGCTAAAATAAAGCAACATCGTTCAGGAAGCTCACACGTTTCTCACTGTTAACTGAAAAGCATTGCATGTTAGAGGACCTGGGGTTTGTATCAATTTCAGAAGCAGAGTTGAACAGATATGGTCCGTGTGTGTAGGAAACTCGGTTCTTTTGTTCTGAGCACACTCACGTTTCCCGCCTTATTAGAGACTCTAGAAAGTAATTGCGTGCTTCTTACACTAAAGCAGAGTGTGGTTCACGGATGAGAACTGTGCCATGTCTTTCCCTTCAGAACCGGAATGAAATGCCAGGCTCTGTGTCTTCCTACAAGCAAGACTTCGTTTCAGGTAAAGGCCCTCACTTTTCAGCTCAAATGAAGCTACATTGTTCAAGAAGCTCACAAGTTTTTCACTCTTAACTGAAAAGCATTGGATGTTAGACGACCTGTGGTTTGTATCCGATTCAGAAGAAGAGTTGCATTAGATATGGTACGTGTGTGTAGGATACAGAGTTCTTTTGTTCTGAGCACACTCACGTTTCCCACCTTATTAGAGACTCTAGAAAGCAAGTGCGTGCTTCTTGCTCTAAAGCAGAGTGTGGTTCAAGGATGAGAACTGTGCTGTGTGTTTCCATTCAGGAACAGAATGAAATGCCAGTCTCTGTGTCTTCCTACAAGCAAGACTTTGTTTCAGGTAAACGCAGTCATTTTTCAGCTCAAACGAAGCTACATCGTTCACGAAGCTCACACGTTTCTCACTCTTAACTGAAAAGCATTGGATGTTAGAGGACCTATGGTTTGTATCAGTTTCAGAAGCAGAGTTGAAGTAGATATGGTGCGTGTGTGTAGGAAACACAGTTCTTTTGTTCTGAGCACACTCTCGTTTCCTGCCTTATTGGATAATCTAGAAAGCAAGAGCATGCTTCTTGCTCTAAAGCAGAGTGTGGTTCATGGAAGAGTACTGGGCTATTTGTTTCACTTCAGAAACAGAGTGAAATGCCAGGCTCTGTGACTTCCTACAAGCAAGACTTCGTTTCAGGTAAACGCAGTCAGTTTTCAGCTAAAACGAAGCAACATCGTTCAGGAAGCTCACACGTTTATCCCTCTTAACTGAAAAGAATTGGATGTTAGATGACCTGTGGTTTTTATCAGTTTCAGAAGCAGAGTTGAACTAGATATGGTACGTGTGTGTAGGAAACACAGTTCATTTGTTCTGAGCACACTCACGTTTCCCACCTTATTAGAGATTCTGGAAAGCAAGTGCGTGCTTCTTGCTCTAAAGCAGAGTGTAGTTCATGGATGAGAACTGTGCTGTGTGTTTCCCTTCAGAAACAGAATGAAATGCCAGGCTCTGTGTCTTCCTACAAGCAAGACTTTGTTTCAGGTAAACGCAGTCAATTTTCAGCTCAAACGAAGCTACATCGTTCACGAAGCTCACACGTTTCTCACTCTTAACTGAAAATCATTGGATGTTAGAGGACCTATGGTTTGTATCAGTTTCAGAAGCAGAGTTGAAGTAGATATGGTGCGTGTGTGTAGGAAACACAGTTCTTTTGTTCTGAGCACACTCACGTTTCCTGCATTATTAGAGACTTTAGAAAGCAAGAGCATGCTTCTTGCTCTAAAGCAGAGTGTGCTTCATGGATGAGAACTGTGCTGTGTCTTTCCCTTCAGAAACAGAGTGAAATGCCAGGATCTGTGACTTCCTACAAGCAAGACTTTGTTTCAGGTATACGCAGTCACTTGTCAGCTAAAACGAAGCAACATTGTTCAGGAAGCTCACACGTTTCTCACTGTTAACTGAAAAGCATTGCATGTTAGAGGACCTATGGTTTGTATCAGTTTCAGAAGCAGAGTTGAACTAGATAAGGTGCGTGTGTGTAGGAAACACAGTTCTTTTTTTCTGAGCACACTCACGTTCCCTGCATTATTAGACATTCTAGAAAGCAAGAGCATGCTTCTTGCTCTAAAGCAGAGTGTGCTTCATGGATGAGAACTGTGCTGTGTGTTTCCCTTCAGAAGCAGAATGAAATGCCAGGCTCTGTGTATTCCTACAAGCAAGACTTCGTTTCAGGTAAACGCCCTCACTTTTCAGCTCAAACGAAGCAACATCGTTCACGAAGCTCACATGTTTCTCACTCTGAACTGAAAAGCATTGGAGGTTAGAGGACCTGATGTTTTTATCAGTTTAAGAATCAGAGTTGAACTAGATATGGTACGTGTGTGTAGGAAACACAGTTCTTTTGTTCTGAGCCCACTCACGTTTCCCACCTTATTAGAGACTCTAGAAAGCAAGAGCATGCTTCTTGCTCTAAAGCAGAGTGTGGTTCATGGATGAGACCTGTGCTGTGTGTTTCCCTTCAGAAACGGAATGAAATGCCAGGCTCTGTCTCTTCCTACAAGCACGACTTGGTTTCAGGTAAACGCCCTCACTTTTCAGCTCAAATGATGCTACATCGTTCACGAAGCTAAAGCGTTTCTCACTCTTAACTGAAAAGCATTGGATGTTAGATGACCTACGGTTTGTATCAGTTTCAGAAGCAGAGTTGAACTAGATATGGTGCGTGTGTGTAGAAACACAGTTCTTTTTTTCTGAGAACACTCAAGTTTCCTGCCTTATTAGAGACTCTAGAAAGCAAGAGCATGCTTCTTGCTCTAAAGCAGAGTGTGGTTCATGGAAGAGTACTGGGCTATTTGTTTCACTTCAGAAACAGAGTGAAATGCCAGGCTCTGTGACTTCCTACAAGCAAGACTTCGTTTAGTTAAACGCAGTCACTTTTCAGCTAAAATAAAGCAACATCGTTCATGAAGCTCACATGTTTCTCACTGTTAACTGAAAAGCAGTGCATGTTAGAGGACCTGGGGTTTGTATCAATTTCAGAAGCAGAGTTGAACTAGATGTGGTCCGTGTGTGTAGGACTCAGTTCTTTTATTCTGAGCACACTCACGTTTCCCGCCTTATTAGAGAATCTAGAAAGTAAGAGCGTGCTTCTTGCTCTAAAGCAGAGTGTGGTTCATGAATGAGAACTGTGCCATGTCTTTCCCTTCAGAACCGGAATGAAATGCCAGGCTCTGTGTCTTCCTACAAGCAAGACTTCTTTTCAGGTAAATGCAGTCACTTTTCAGCTCAAACGAAGCTACATCGTTCACGAAGCTCACACGATTCTCACTCTTAACTGAAAAGCATTGGATGTTAGAGGACCTGTGGTTTGTATCCGATTCAGAAGAAGAGTTGCATTAGATATGGTACGTGTGTGTAGGATACAGAGTTCTTTTGTTCTGAGCACACTCACGTTTCCCACCTTATTAGAGACTCTAGAAAGCAAGTGCGTGCTTCTTGCTCTAAAGCAGAGTGTGGTTCAAGGATGAGAACTGTGCTGTGTGTTTCCATTCAGGAACAGAATGAAATGCCAGGCTCTGTGTCTTCCTACAAGCAAGACTTTGTTTCAGGTAAACGCAGTCATTTTTCAGCTCAAACGAAGCTACATCGTTCACGAAGCTCACACGTTTCTCACTCTTAACTGAAAAGCATTGGATGTTAGAGGACCTATGGTTTGTATCAGTTTCAGAAGCAGAGTTGAAGTAGATATGGTGCGTGTGTGTAGGAAACACAGTTCTTTTGTTCTGAGCACACTCTCGTTTCCTGCCTTATTGGATAATCTAGAAAGCAAGAGCATGCTTCTTGCTCTAAAGCAGAGTGTGGTTCATGGAAGAGTACTGGGCTATTTGTTTCACTTCAGAAACAGAGTGAAATGCCAGGCTCTGTGACTTCCTCCAAGCCTGACTTCGTTTCAGGTAAACACAGTCACTTTTCAGCTCAAACGAAGCAACATCGTTCAGGAAGCTCACACGTTTCTGACTGTTAACTGAGAATCATTGGATGTTAGATGACCCGTGGTTTTTATCAGTTTCAGAAGCAGAGTTGAACTAGATATGGTCCGTGTGTGTAGGAAACACAGTTCTTTTTTTCTGAGCACACTCACGTTTCCTGCCTTATTAGAGACTCTAGAAACCAAGAGCATGCTTCTTGCTCTAAAGCAGAGTGTGGTTCATGGAAGAGTACTGGGCTATTTGTTTCACTTCAGAAACAGAGTGAAATGCCAGGCTCTGTGACTTCCTACAAGCAAGACTTCGTTTCAGGTAAACGCAGTCAGTTTTCAGCTAAAACGAAGCAACATCGTTCAGGAAGCTCACACGTTTATCCCTGTTAACTGAAAAGAATTGGATGTTAGATGACCTGTGGTTTTTATCAGTTTCAGAAGCAGAGTTGAACTAGATATGGTACGTGTGTGTAGGAAACACAGTTCATTTGTTCTGAGCACACTCACGTTTCCCACCTTATTAGAGATTCTGGAAAGCAAGTGCGTGCTTCTTGCTCTAAAGCAGAGTGTAGTTCATGGATGAGAACTGTGCTGTGTGTTTCCCTTCAGAAACAGAATGAAATGCCAGGCTCTGTGTCTTCCTACAAGCAAGACTTTGTTTCAGGTAAACGCAGTCAATTTTCAGGTCAAACGAAGCTACATCGTTCACGAAGCTCACACGTTTCTCACTCTTAACTGAAAATCATTGGATGTTAGAGGACCTATGGTTTGTATCAGTTTCAGAAGCAGAGTTGAAGTAGATATGGTGCGTGTGTGTAGGAAACACAGTTCTTTTGTTCTGAGCACACTCACGTTCCCTGCATTATTAGAGACTTTAGAAAGCAAGAGCATGCTTCTTGCTCTAAAGCAGAGTGTGCTTCATGGATGAGAACTGTGCTGTGTCTTTCCCTTCAGAAACAGAGTGAAATGCCAGGATCTGTGACTTCCTACAAGCAAGACTTTGTTTCAGGTAAACGCAGTCACTTTTCAGCTAAAACGAAGCAACATTGTTCAGGAAGCTCACACGTTTCTCACTGTTAACTGAAAAGCATTGCATGTTAGAGGACCTATGGTTTGTATCAGTTTCAGAAGCAGAGTTGAACTAGATAAGGTACGTGTGTGTAGGAAACATAGTTCTTTTTTTCTGAGCATACTCACGTTCCCTGCATTATTAGACATTCTAGAAAGCAAGAGCATGCTTCTTGCTCTAAAGCAGAGTGTGCTTCATGGATGAGAACTGTGCTGTGTGTTTCCCTTCAGAAGCAGAATGAAATGCCAGGCTCTGTGTATTCCTACAAGCAAGACTTCGTTTCAGGTAAACGCCCTCACTTTTCGCTCAAACGAAGCAACATCGTTCACGAAGCTCACATGTTTCTCACTCTGAACTGAAAAGCATTGGAGGTTAGAGGACCTGATGTTTTTATCAGTTTAAGAATCAGAGTTGAACTAGATATGGTACGTGTGTGTAGGAAACACAGTTCTTTTGTTCTGAGCCCACTCACGTTTCCCACCTTATTAGAGACTCTAGAAAGCAAGAGCATGCTTCTTGCTCTAAAGCAGAGTGTGGTTCATGGATGAGACCTGTGCTGTGTGTTTCCCTTCAGAAACGGAATGAAATGCCAGGCTCTGTCTCTTCCTACAAGCACGACTTGGTTTCAGGTAAACGCCCTCACTTTTCAGCTCAAATGATGCTACATCGTTCACGAAGCTAAAGCGTTTCTCACTCTTAACTGAAAAGCATTGGATGTTAGATGACCTACGGTTTGTATCAGTTTCAGAAGCAGAGTTGAACTAGATATGGTGCGTGTGTGTAGAAACACAGTTCTTTTTTTCTGAGAACACTCAAGTTTCCTGCCTTATTAGAGACTCTAGAAAGCAAGAGCATGCTTCTTGCTCTAAAGCAGAGTGTGGTTCATGGAAGAGTACTGGGCTATTTGTTTCACTTCAGAAACAGAGTGAAATGCCAGGCTCTGTGACTTCCTACAAGCAAGACTTCGTTTAGTTAAACGCAGTCACTTTTCAGCTAAAATAAAGCAACATCGTTCATGAAGCTCACATGTTTCTCACTGTTAACTGAAAAGCAGTGCATGTTAGAGGACCTGGGGTTTGTATCAATTTCAGAAGCAGAGTTGAACTAGATGTGGTCCGTGTGTGTAGGACTCAGTTCTTTTATTCTGAGCACACTCACGTTTCCCGCCTTATTAGAGAATCTAGAAACTAAGAGCGTGCTTCTTGCTCTAAAGCAGAGTGTGGTTCATGAATGAGAACTGTGCCATGTCTTTCCCTTCAGAACCGGAATGAAATGCCAGGCTCTGTGTCTTCCTACAAGCAAGACTTCTTTTCAGGTAAATGCAGTCACTTTTCAGCTCAAACGAAGCTACATCGTTCACGAAGCTCACACGATTCTCACTCTTAACTGAAAAGCATTGGATGTTAGAGGACCTGTGGTTTGTATCCGATTCAGAAGAAGAGTTGCATTAGATATGGTACGTGTGTGTAGGATACAGAGTTCTTTTGTTCTGAGCACACTCACGTTTCCCACCTTATTAGAGACTCTAGAAAGCAAGTGCGTGCTTCTTGCTCTAAAGCAGAGTGTGGTTCAAGGATGAGAACTGTGCTGTGTGTTTCCATTCAGGAACAGAATGAAATGCCAGGCTCTGTGTCTTCCTACAAGCAAGACTTTGTTTCAGGTAAACGCAGTCATTTTTCAGCTCAAACGAAGCTACATCGTTCACGAAGCTCACACGTTTCTCACTCTTAACTGAAAAGCATTGGATGTTAGAGGACCTATGGTTTGTATCAGTTTCAGAAGCAGAGTTGAAGTAGATATGGTGCGTGTGTGTAGGAAACACAGTTCTTTTGTTCTGAGCACACTCTCGTTTCCTGCCTTATTGGATAATCTAGAAAGCAAGAGCATGCTTCTTGCTCTAAAGCAGAGTGTGGTTCATGGAAGAGTACTGGGCTATTTGTTTCACTTCAGAAACAGAGTGAAATGCCAGGCTCTGTGACTTCCTCCAAGCCTGACTTCGTTTCAGGTAAACACAGTCACTTTTCAGCTCAAACGAAGCAACATCGTTCAGGAAGCTCACACGTTTCTGACTGTTAACTGAGAATCATTGGATGTTAGATGACCCGTGGTTTTTATCAGTTTCAGAAGCAGAGTTGAACTAGATATGGTCCGTGTGTGTAGGAAACACAGTTCTTTTTTTCTGAGCACACTCACGTTTCCTGCCTTATTAGAGACTCTAGAAACCAAGAGCATGCTTCTTGCTCTAAAGCAGAGTGTGGTTCATGGAAGAGTACTGGGCTATTTGTTTCACTTCAGAAACAGAGTGAAATGCCAGGCTCTGTGACTTCCTACAAGCAAGACTTCGTTTCAGGTAAACGCAGTCAGTTTTCAGCTAAAACGAAGCAACATCGTTCAGGAAGCTCACACGTTTATCCCTGTTAACTGAAAAGAATTGGATGTTAGATGACCTGTGGTTTTTATCAGTTTCAGAAGCAGAGTTGAACTAGATATGGTACGTGTGTGTAGGAAACACAGTTCATTTGTTCTGAGCACACTCACGTTTCCCACCTTATTAGAGATTCTGGAAAGCAAGTGCGTGCTTCTTGCTCTAAAGCAGAGTGTAGTTCATGGATGAGAACTGTGCTGTGTGTTTCCCTTCAGAAACGGAATGAAATGCCAGGCTCTGTGTCTTCCTACAAGCAAGACTTCTTTTCAGGTAAATGCAGTCGCTTTTCAGCTCAAACGAAGCTACATCGTTCACGAAGCTCACACGATTCTCACTCTTAACTGAAAAGCATTGGATGTTAGAGGACCTGTGGTTTGTATCCGATTCAGAAGAAGAGTTGCATTAGATATGGTACGTGTGTGTAGGATACAGAGTTCTTTTGTTCTGAGCACACTCACGTTTCCCACCTTATTAGAGACTCTAGAAAGCAAGTGCGTGCTTCTTGCTCTAAAGCAGAGTGTGGTTCAAGGATGAGAACTGTGCTGTGTGTTTCCATTCAGGAACAGAATGAAATGCCAGGCTCTGTGTCTTCCTACAAGCAAGACTTTGTTTCAGGTAAACGCAGTCATTTTTCAGCTCAAACGAAGCTACATCGTTCACGAAGCTCACACGTTTCTCACTCTTAACTGAAAAGCATTGGATGTTAGAGGACCTATGGTTTGTATCAGTTTCAGAAGCAGAGTTGAAGTAGATATGGTGCGTGTGTGTAGGAAACACAGTTCTTTTGTTCTGAGCACACTCTCATTTCCTGCCTTATTGGATAATCTAGAAAGCAAGAGCATGCTTCTTGCTCTAAAGCAGAGTGTGGTTCATGGAAGAGTACTGGGCTATTTGTTTCACTTCAGAAACAGAGTGAAATGCCAGGCTCTGTGACTTCCTCCAAGCCTGACTTCGTTTCAGGTAAACGCAGTCAGTTTTCAGCTAAAACGAAGCAACATCGTTCAGGAAGCTCACACGTTTATCCCTGTTAACTGAAAAAATTGGATGTTAGATGACCTGTGGTTTTTATCAGTTTCAGAAGCAGAGTTGAACTAGATATGGTACGTGTGTGTAGGAAACACAGTTCATTTGTTCTGAGCACACTCACGTTTCCCACCTTATTAGAGATTCTGGAAAGCAAGTGCGTGCTTCTTGCTCTAAAGCAGAGTGTAGTTCATGGATGAGAACTGTGCTGTGTGTTTCCCTTCAGAAACAGAATGAAATGCCAGGCTCTGTGTCTTCCTACAAGCAAGACTTTGTTTCAGGTAAACGCAGTCAATTTTCAGGTCAAACGAAGCTACATCGTTCATGAAGCTCACACGTTTCTCACTCTTAACTGAAAATCATTGGATATTAGAGGACCTATGGTTTGTATCAGTTTCAGAAGCAGAGTTGAAGTAGATATGGTGCGTGTGTGTAGGAAACACAGTTCTTTTGTTCTGAGCACACTCACGTTCCCTGCATTATTAGAGACTTTAGAAAGCAAGAGCATGCTTCTTGCTCTAAAGCAGAGTGTGCTTCATGGATGAGAACTGTGCTGTGTCTTTCCCTTCAGAAACAGAGTGAAATGCCAGGATCTGTGACTTCCTACAAGCAAGACTTTGTTTCAGGTAAACGCAGTCACTTTTCAGCTAAAACGAAGCAACATTGTTCAGGAAGCTCACACGTTTCTCACTGTTAACTGAAAAGCATTGCATGTTAGAGGACCTATGGTTTGTATCAGTTTCAGAAGCAGAGTTGAACTAGATAAGGTGCGTGTGTGTAGGAAACATAGTTCTTTTTTTCTGAGCACACTCACGTTCCCTGCATTATTAGACATTCTAGAAAGCAAGAGCATGCTTCTTGCTCTAAAGCAGAGTGTGCTTCATGGATGAGAACTGTGCTGTGTGTTTCCCTTCAGAAGCAGAATGAAATGCCAGGCTCTGTGTATTCCTACAAGCAAGACTTCGTTTCAGGTAAACGCCCTCACTTTTCAGCTCAAACGAAGCTACATCGTTCACGAAGCTCACACGTTTCTCACTCTTAACTGAAAAGCATTGGATGTTAGAGGACCTATGGTTTGTATCAGTTTCAGAAGCAGAGTTGAAGTAGATATGGTGCGTGTGTGTAGGAAACACAGTTCTTTTGTTCTGAGCACACTCTCGTTTCCTGCCTTATTGGATAATCTAGAAAGCAAGAGCATGCTTCTTGCTCTAAAGCAGAGTGTGGTTCATGGAAGAGTACTGGGCTATTTGTTTCACTTCAGAAACAGAGTGAAATGCCAGGCTCTGTGACTTCCTCCAAGCCTGACTTCGTTTCAGGTAAACACAGTCACTTTTCAGCTCAAACGAAGCAACATCGTTCAGGAAGCTCACACGTTTCTGACTGTTAACTGAGAATCATTGGATGTTAGATGACCCGTGGTTTTTATCAGTTTCAGAAGCAGAGTTGAACTAGATATGGTCCGTGTGTGTAGGAAACACAGTTCTTTTTTTCTGAGCACACTCACGTTTCCTGCCTTATTAGAGACTCTAGAAACCAAGAGCATGCTTCTTGCTCTAAAGCAGAGTGTGGTTCATGGAAGAGTACTGGGCTATTTGTTTCACTTCAGAAACAGAGTGAAATGCCAGGCTCTGTGACTTCCTACAAGCAAGACTTCGTTTCAGGTAAACGCAGTCAGTTTTCAGCTAAAACGAAGCAACATCGTTCAGGAAGCTCACACGTTTATCCCTGTTAACTGAAAAGAATTGGATGTTAGATGACCTGTGGTTTTTATCAGTTTCAGAAGCAGAGTTGAACTAGATATGGTACGTGTGTGTAGGAAACACAGTTCATTTGTTCTGAGCACACTCACGTTTCCCACCTTATTAGAGATTCTGGAAAGCAAGTGCGTGCTTCTTGCTCTAAAGCAGAGTGTAGTTCATGGATGAGAACTGTGCTGTGTGTTTCCCTTCAGAAACGGAATGAAATGCCAGGCTCTGTGTCTTCCTACAAGCAAGACTTCTTTTCAGGTAAATGCAGTCGCTTTTCAGCTCAAACGAAGCTACATCGTTCACGAAGCTCACACGATTCTCACTCTTAACTGAAAAGCATTGGATGTTAGAGGACCTGTGGTTTGTATCCGATTCAGAAGAAGAGTTGCATTAGATATGGTACGTGTGTGTAGGATACAGAGTTCTTTTGTTCTGAGCACACTCACGTTTCCCACCTTATTAGAGACTCTAGAAAGCAAGTGCGTGCTTCTTGCTCTAAAGCAGAGTGTGGTTCAAGGATGAGAACTGTGCTGTGTGTTTCCATTCAGGAACAGAATGAAATGCCAGGCTCTGTGTCTTCCTACAAGCAAGACTTTGTTTCAGGTAAACGCAGTCATTTTTCAGCTCAAACGAAGCTACATCGTTCACGAAGCTCACACGTTTCTCACTCTTAACTGAAAAGCATTGGATGTTAGAGGACCTATGGTTTGTATCAGTTTCAGAAGCAGAGTTGAAGTAGATATGGTGCGTGTGTGTAGGAAACACAGTTCTTTTGTTCTGAGCACACTCTCATTTCCTGCCTTATTGGATAATCTAGAAAGCAAGAGCATGCTTCTTGCTCTAAAGCAGAGTGTGGTTCATGGAAGAGTACTGGGCTATTTGTTTCACTTCAGAAACAGAGTGAAATGCCAGGCTCTGTGACTTCCTCCAAGCCTGACTTCGTTTCAGGTAAACGCAGTCAGTTTTCAGCTAAAACGAAGCAACATCGTTCAGGAAGCTCACACGTTTATCCCTGTTAACTGAAAAGAATTGGATGTTAGATGACCTGTGGTTTTTATCAGTTTCAGAAGCAGAGTTGAACTAGATATGGTACGTGTGTGTAGGAAACACAGTTCATTTGTTCTGAGCACACTCACGTTTCCCACCTTATTAGAGATTCTGGAAAGCAAGTGCGTGCTTCTTGCTCTAAAGCAGAGTGTAGTTCATGGATGAGAACTGTGCTGTGTGTTTCCCTTCAGAAACAGAATGAAATGCCAGGCTCTGTGTCTTCCTACAAGCAAGACTTTGTTTCAGGTAAACGCAGTCAATTTTCAGGTCAAACGAAGCTACATCGTTCATGAAGCTCACACGTTTCTCACTCTTAACTGAAAATCATTGGATGTTAGAGGACCTATGGTTTGTATCAGTTTCAGAAGCAGAGTTGAAGTAGATATGGTGCGTGTGTGTAGGAAACACAGTTCTTTTGTTCTGAGCACACTCACGTTCCCTGCATTATTAGAGACTTTAGAAAGCAAGAGCATGCTTCTTGCTCTAAAGCAGAGTGTGCTTCATGGATGAGAACTGTGCTGTGTCTTTCCCTTCAGAAACAGAGTGAAATGCCAGGATCTGTGACTTCCTACAAGCAAGACTTTGTTTCAGGTAAACGCAGTCACTTTTCAGCTAAAACGAAGCAACATTGTTCAGGAAGCTCACACGTTTCTCACTGTTAACTGAAAAGCATTGCATGTTAGAGGACCTATGGTTTGTATCAGTTTCAGAAGCAGAGTTGAACTAGATAAGGTGCGTGTGTGTAGGAAACATAGTTCTTTTTTTCTGAGCACACTCACGTTCCCAGCATTATTAGACATTCTAGAAAGCAAGAGCATGCTTCTTGCTCTAAAGCAGAGTGTGCTTCATGGATGAGAACTGTGCTGTGTGTTTCCCTTCAGAAGCAGAATGAAATGCCAGGCTCTGTGTATTCCTACAAGCAAGACTTCGTTTCAGGTAAACGCCCTCACTTTTCAGCTCAAACGAAGCAACATCGTTCACGAAGCTCACATCTTTCTCACTCTGAACTGAAAAGCATTGGAGGTTAGAGGACCTGATGTTTTTATCAGTTTAAGAATCAGAGTTGAACTAGATATGGTACGTGTGTGTAGGAAACACAGTTCTTTTGTTCTGAGCCCACTCACGTTTCCCACCTTATTAGAGACTCTAGAAAGCAAGAGCATGCTTCTTGCTCTAAAGCAGAGTGTGGTTCATGGATGAGACCTGTGCTGTGTGTTTCCCTTCAGAAACGGAATGAAATGCCAGGCTCTGTCTCTTCCTACAAGCATGACTTGGTTTCAGGTAAACGCCCTCACTTTTCAGCTCAAATGATGCTACATCGTTCACGAAGCTAAAGCGTTTCTCACTCTTAACTGAAAAGCATTGGATGTTAGATGACCTACGGTTTGTATCAGTTTCAGAAGCAGAGTTGAACTAGATATGGTGCGTGTGTGTAGAAACACAGTTCTTTTTTTCTGAGAACACTCAAGTTTCCTGCCTTATTAGAGACTCTAGAAAGCAAGAGCATGCTTCTTGCTCTAAAGCAGAGTGTGGTTCATGGAAGAGTACTGGGCTATTTGTTTCACTTCAGAAACAGAGTGAAATGCCAGGCTCTGTGACTTCCTACAAGCAAGACTTCGTTTAGTTAAACGCAGTCACTTTTCAGCTAAAATAAAGCAACATCGTTCATGAAGCTCACATGTTTCTCACTGTTAACTGAAAAGCAGTGCATGTTAGAGGACCTGGGGTTTGTATCAATTTCAGAAGCAGAGTTGAACTAGATGTGGTCCGTGTGTGTAGGACTCAGTTCTTTTATTCTGAGCACACTCACGTTTCCCGCCTTATTAGAGAATCTAGAAAGTAAGAGCGTGCTTCTTGCTCTAAAGCAGAGTGTGGTTCATGAATGAGAACTGTGCCATGTCTTTCCCTTCAGAACCGGAATGAAATGCCAGGCTCTGTGTCTTCCTACAAGCAAGACTTCTTTTCAGGTAAATGCAGTCACTTTTCAGCTCAAACGAAGCTACATCGTTCACGAAGCTCACACGATTCTCACTCTTAACTGAAAAGCATTGGATGTTAGAGGACCTGTGGTTTGTATCCGATTCAGAAGAAGAGTTGCATTAGATATGGTACGTGTGTGTAGGATACAGAGTTCTTTTGTTCTGAGCACACTCACGTTTCCCACCTTATTAGAGACTCTAGAAAGCAAGTGCGTGCTTCTTGCTCTAAAGCAGAGTGTGGTTCAAGGATGAGAACTGTGCTGTGTGTTTCCATTCAGGAACAGAATGAAATGCCAGGCTCTGTGTCTTCCTACAAGCAAGACTTTGTTTCAGGTAAACGCAGTCATTTTTCAGCTCAAACGAAGCTACATCGTTCACGAAGCTCACACGTTTCTCACTCTTAACTGAAAAGCATTGGATGTTAGAGGACCTATGGTTTGTATCAGTTTCAGAAGCAGAGTTGAAGTAGATATGGTGCGTGTGTGTAGGAAACACAGTTCTTTTGTTCTGAGCACACTCTCGTTTCCTGCCTTATTGGATAATCTAGAAAGCAAGAGCATGATTCTTGCTCTAAAGCAGAGTGTGGTTCATGGAAGAGTACTGGGCTATTTGTTTCACTTCAGAAACAGAGTGAAATGCCAGGCTCTGTGACTTAATCCAAGCCTGACTTCGTTTCAGGTAAACACAGTCACTTTTCAGCTCAAACGAAGCAACATCGTTCAGGAAGCTCACACGTTTCTGACTGTTAACTGAGAATCATTGGATGTTAGATGACCCGTGGTTTTTATCAGTTTCAGAAGCAGAGTTGAACTAGATATGGTCCGTGTGTGTAGGAAATACAGTTCTTTTTTTCTGAGCACACTCACGTTTCCTGCCTTATTAGAGACTCTAGAAACCAAGAGCATGCTTCTTGCTCTAAAGCAGAGTGTGGTTCATGGAAGAGTACTGGGCTATTTGTTTCACTTCAGAAACAGAGTGAAATGCCAGGCTCTGTGACTTCCTACAAGCAAGACTTCGTTTCAGGTAAACGCAGTCAGTTTTCAGCTAAAACGATGCAACATCGTTCAGGAAGCTCACACGTTTATCCCTGTTAACTGAAAAGAATTGGATGTTAGATGACCTGTGGTTTTTATCAGTTTCAGAAGCAGAGTTGAACTAGATATGGTACGTGTGTGTAGGAAACACAGTTCATTTGTTCTGAGCACACTCACGTTTCCCACCTTATTAGAGATTCTGGAAAGCAAGTGCGTGCTTCTTGCTCTAAAGCAGAGTGTAGTTCATGGATGAGAACTGTGCTGTGTGTTTCCCTTCAGAAACAGAATGAAATGCCAGGCTCTGTGTCTTCCTACAAGCAAGACTTTGTTTCAGGTAAACGCAGTCAATTTTCAGGTCAAACGAAGCTACATCGTTCACGAAGCTCACACGTTTCTCACTCTTAACTGAAAATCATTGGATGTTAGAGGACCTATGGTTTGTATCAGTTTCAGAAGCAGAGTTGAAGTAGATATGGTGCGTGTGTGTAGGAAACACAGTTCTTTTGTTCTGAGCACACTCACGTTCCCTGCATTATTAGAGACTTTAGAAAGCAAGAGCATGCTTCTTGCTCTAAAGCAGAGTGTGCTTCATGGATGAGAACTGTGCTGTGTCTTTCCCTTCAGAAACAGAGTGAAATGCCAGGATCTGTGACTTCCTACAAGCAAGACTTTGTTTCAGGTAAACGCAGTCACTTTTCAGCTAAAACGAAGCAACATTGTTCAGGAAGCTCACACGTTTCTCACTGTTAACTGAAAAGCATTGGATGTTAGAGGACCTATGGTTTGTATCAGTTTCAGAAGCAGAGTTGAACTAGATAAGGTGCGTGTGTGTAGGAAACATAGTTCTTTTTTTCTGAGCACACTCACTTTCCCTGCATTATTAGACATTCTAGAAAGCAAGAGCATGCTTCTTGCTCTAAAGCAGAGTGTGCTTCATGGATGAGAACTGTGCTGTGTGTTTCCCTTCAGAAGCAGAATGAAATGCCAGGCTCTGTGTATTCCTATAAGCAAGACTTCGTTTCAGGTAAACGCCCTCACTTTTCGCTCAAACGAAGCAACATCGTTCACGAAGCTCACATGTTTCTCACTCTGAACTGAAAAGCATTGGAGGTTAGAGGACCTGATGTTTTTATCAGTTTAAGAATCAGAGTTGAACTAGATATGGTACGTGTGTGTAGGAAACACAGTTCTTTTGTTCTGAGCCCACTCACGTTTCCCACCTTATTAGAGACTCTAGAAAGCAAGAGCATGCTTCTTGCTCTAAAGCAGAGTGTGGTTCATGGATGAGACCTGTGCTGTGTGTTTCCCTTCAGAAACGGAATGAAATGCCAGGCTCTGTCTCTTCCTACAAGCACGACTTGGTTTCAGGTAAACGCCCTCACTTTTCAGCTCAAATGATGCTACATCGTTCACGAAGCTAAAGCGTTTCTCACTCTTAACTGAAAAGCATTGGATGTTAGATGACCTACGGTTTGTATCAGTTTCAGAAGCAGAGTTGAACTAGATATGGTGCGTGTGTGTAGAAACACAGTTCTTTTTTTCTGAGAACACTCAAGTTTCCTGCCTTATTAGAGACTCTAGAAAGCAAGAGCATGCTTCTTGCTCTAAAGCAGAGTGTGGTTCATGGAAGAGTACTGGGCTATTTGTTTCACTTCAGAAACAGAGTGAAATGCCAGGCTCTGTGACTTCCTACAAGCAAGACTTCGTTTAGTTAAACGCAGTCACTTTTCAGCTAAAATAAAGCAACATCGTTCATGAAGCTCACATGTTTCTCACTGTTAACTGAAAAGCAGTGCATGTTAGAGGACCTGGGGTTTGTATCAATTTCAGAAGCAGAGTTGAACTAGATGTGGTCCGTGTGTGTAGGACTCAGTTCTTTTATTCTGAGCACACTCACGTTTCCCGCCTTATTAGAGAATCTAGAAACTAAGAGCGTGCTTCTTGCTCTAAAGCAGAGTGTGGTTCATGAATGAGAACTGTGCCATGTCTTTCCCTTCAGAACCGGAATGAAATGCCAGGCTCTGTGTCTTCCTACAAGCAAGACTTCTTTTCAGGTAAATGCAGTCACTTTTCAGCTCAAACGAAGCTACATCGTTCACGAAGCTCACACGATTCTCACTCTTAACTGAAAAGCATTGGATGTTAGAGGACCTGTGGTTTGTATCCGATTCAGAAGAAGAGTTGCATTAGATATGGTACGTGTGTGTAGGATACAGAGTTCTTTTGTTCTGAGCACACTCACGTTTCCCACCTTATTAGAGACTCTAGAAAGCAAGTGCGTGCTTCTTGCTCTAAAGCTGAGTGTGGTTCATGGATGAGAACTGTGCTGTGTGTTTCCATTCAGGAACAGAATGAAATGCCAGGCTCTGTGTCTTCCTACAAGCAAGACTTTGTTTCAGGTAAACGCAGTCACTTTTCAGCTCAAACGAAGCTACATCGTTCACGAAGCTCACACGTTTCTCACTCTTAACTGAAAAGCATTGGATGTTAGAGGACCTATGGTTTGTATCAGTTTCAGAAGCAGAGTTGAAGTAGATATGGTGCGTGTGTGTAGGAAACACAGTTCTTTTGTTCTGAGCACACTCTCGTTTCCTGCCTTATTGGATAATCTAGAAAGCAAGAGCATGCTTCTTGCTCTAAAGCAGAGTGTGGTTCATGGAAGAGTACTGGGCTATTTGTTTCACCTCAGAAACAGAGTGAAATGCCAGGCTCTGTGACTTCCTCCAAGCAAGACTTCGTTTCAGGTAAACACAGTCACTTTTCACCTAAAACGAAGCAACATCGTTCAGGAAGCTCACACGTTTCTCACTGTTAACTGAGAAGCATTGGATGTTAGATGACCCGTGGTTTTTATCAGTTTCAGAAGCAGAGTTGAACTAGATATTGTCCGTGTGTGTAGGAAATACAGTTCTTTTTTTCTGAGCACACTCACTTTTCCTGCCTTATTAGAGACTCTAGAAACCAAGAGCATGCTTCTTGCTCTAAAGCAGAGTGTGGTTCATGGAAGAGTACTGGGCTATTTGTTTCACTTCAGAAACAGAGTGAAATGCCAGGCTCTGTGACTTCCTACAAGCAAGACTTCGTTTCAGGTAAACGCAGTCAGTTTTCAGCTAAAACGAAGCAACATCGTTCAGGAAGCTCACACGTTTATCCCTGTTAACTGAAAAGCATTGGATGTTAGATGACCTGTGGTTTTTATCAGTTTCAGAAGCAGAGTTGAACTAGATATGGTACGTGTGTGTAGGAAACACAGTTCATTTGTTCTGAGCACACTCACGTTTCCCACCTTATTAGAGATTCTGGAAAGCAAGTGCGTGCTTCTTGCTCTAAAGCAGAGTGTAGTTCATGGATGAGAACTGTGCTGTGTGTTTCCCTTGAGAAACAGAATGAAATGCCAGGCTCTGTGTCTTCCTACAAGCAAGACTTTGTTTCAGGTAAACGCAGTCAATTTTCAGCTCAAACGAAGCAACATTGTTCAGGAAGCTCACACGTTTCTCACTGTTAACTGAAAAGCATTGCATGTTAGAGGACCTGGGGTTTGTATCAATTTCAGAAGCAGAGTTGAACTAGATATGGTCCGTGTGTGTAGGAAACTCAGTTCTTTTGTTCTGAGCACACTCACGTTTCCCGCCTTATTAGAGACGCTAGAAATAAGATCGTGCTTCTTACACTAAAGCAGAGTGTGGTTCACGGATGAGAACTGTGTTATGTCTTTCCCTTCAGAACCCGAATGAAATGCCAGGCTCTGTGCCTTCCTACAAGCAAGACTTCTTTTCAGGTAAACGCAGTCACTTTTCAGCTCAAATGTAGCTACATTGTTCACGAAGCTCACACGTTTCTCACTCTTAACTGAAAAGCATTGGATGTTAGAGGACCTATGGATTGTATCAGTTTCAGAAGCAGAGTTGAACTAGATAAGGTGCGTGTGTGTAGGAAACATAGTTCTTTTTTTCTGAGCACACTCACGTTCCCTGCATTATTAGACACTCTAGAAAGCAAGAGCATGCTTCTTGCTCTAAAGCAGAGTGTGCTTCATGGATGAGAACTGTGCTCTGTGTTTCCCTTCAGAAGCAGAATGAAATGCCAGGCTCTGTGTATTCCTACAAGCAAGACTTCGTTTCAGGTAAACGCCCTCACTTTTCAGCTCAAACGAAGCAACATCGTTCACGAAGCTCACATGTTTCTCACTCTGAACTGAAAAGCATTGGAGGTTAGAGGACCTAATGTTTTTTATCAGTTTAAGAATCAGAGTTGAACTAGATATGGTACGTGTGTGTAGGAAACACAGTTCTTTTGTTCTGAGCCCACTCACTTTTCCCACCTTATTAGAGACTCTAGAAAGCAAGAGCATGCTTCTTGCTCTAAAGCAGAGTGTGGTTCATGGATGAGAACTGTGCTGTGTGTTTCCCTTCAGAAACGGAATGAAATGCCAGGCTCTGTCTCTTCCTCCAAGCACGACTTGGTTTCAGGTAAACGCCCTCACTTTTCAGCTCAAATGATGCTACATCGTTCACGAAGCTAAAGCGTTTCTCACTCTTAACTGAAAAGCATTGGATGTTAGTTGACCTACGGTTTGTATCAGTTTCAAAAGCAGAGTTGAACTAGATATGGTGCGTGTGTGTAGAAACACAGTTCTTTTTTTCTGAGCACACTCAAATTTCCTGCCTTATTAGAGACTCTAGAAAGCAAGAGCATGCTTCTTGCTCTAAAGCAGAGTGTGGTTCATGGAAGAGTACCGGGCTATTTGTTTCACTTCAGAAACAGAGTGAAATGCCAGGCTCTGTGACTTCCTACAAGCAAGACTTCGTTTAGTTAAACGCAGTCACTTTTCAGCTAAAATAAAGCAACATCGTTCAGGAAGCTCTCACGTTTCTCACTGTTAACTGAAAAGCATTGCATGTTAGAGGACCTGGGGTTTGTATCAATTTCAGAAGCAGAGTTGAACTAGATGTGGTCCGTGTGTGTAGGAAACTCAGTTCTTTTATTCTGAGCACACTCACGTTCCCGCCTTATTAGAGAATCTAGAAAGTAAGAGCGTGCTTCTTGCTCTAAAGCAGAGTGTGGTTCATGAATGAGAACTGTGCCATGTCTTTCCCTTCAGAACCGGAATGAAATGCCAGGCTCTGTGTCTTCCTACAAGCAAGACTTCGTTTAAGGTTAACGCCCTCACTTTTCAGCTCAAACGAAGCTACATCGTTCACGAAGCTCACAAGTTTCTCACTCTTAACTGAAAAGCATTGGATGTTAGAGGACCTAGGGTTTGTATCAGTTTCAGAAGCAGAGTTGAACTAGATATGGTGCGTGTGTGTAGGAAACACAGTTCTTTTTTTCTGAGCACACTCACGTTTCCTGCCTTATTAGAGATTCTAGAAACCAAGAGCATGCTTCTTGCTCTAAAGCAGAGTGTGGTTCATGGAAGAGTACTGGGCTATTTGTTTCACTTCAGAAACAGAGTGAAATGCCAGGCTCTGTGACTTCCTACAAGCAAGACTTCGTTTCCTGTAAACGCAGTCAGTTTTCAGCTAAAAAGAAGCAACATCGTTCAGGAAGCTCACACGTTTATCCCTGTTAACTGAAAAGCATTGGATGTTAGATGACCTGTGGTTTTTATCAGTTTCAGAAGCAGAGTTGAACTAGATATGGTACGTGTGTGTAGGAAACACAGTTCATTTGTTCTGAGCACACTGACGTTTCCCACCTCATTAGAGATTCTTGAAAGCATGTGCGTGCTTCTTGCTCTAAAGCAGAGTGTGGTTCATGGATGAGAACTGTGCTGTGTGTTTCCCTTCAGAAACGGAATGAAATGCCAGGCTCTGTGTCTTCCTACAAGCAAGACTTCTTTTCAGGTAAATGCAGTCACTTTTCAGCTCAAAGGAAGCTACATCGTTCACGAAGCTCACACGTTTCTCACTCTTAACTGAAAAGCATTGGATGTTAGAGGACCTATGGTTTGTATCAGTTTCAGAAGCAGAGTTGAAGTAGATATGGTGCATGTATGTAGGAAACACAGTTCTTTTGTTCTGAGCACACTCTCGTTTCCTGCCTTATTGGATAATCTAGAAAGCAAGAGCATGCTTCTTGCTCTAAAGCAGAGTGTGGTTCATGGAAGAGTACTGGGCTATTTGTTTCACCTCAGAAACAGAGTGAAATGCCAGGCTCTGTGACTTCCTCCAAGCAAGGCTTCGTTTCAGGTAAACACAGTCACTTTTCAGCTAAAACGAAGCAACATCGTTCAGGAAGCTCACACGTTTCTCACTGTTAACTGAGAAGCATTGGATGTTAGATGACCCGTGGTTTTTATCAGTTTCAGAAGCAGAGTTGAACTAGATATGGTCCGTGTGTGTAGGAAACACAGTTCTTTTTTTCTGAGCACACTCACGTTTCCTGCCTTATTAGAGACTCTAGAAACCAAGAGCATGCTTCTTGCTCTAAAGCAGAGTGTGGTTCATGGAAGAGTACTGGGCTATTTGTTTCACTTCAGAAAGAGAATGAAATGCCAGGCTCTGTGACTTCCTACAAGCAAGACTTCGTTTCAGGTAAACGCAGTCAGTTTTCAGCTAAAACGAAGCAACATCGTTCAGGAAGCTCACACGTTTAGTCCTGTTAACTGAAAAGCATTGGATGTTAGATGACCTGTGGTTTTTATCAGTTTCAGAAGCAGAGTTGAACTAGATATGGTACGTGTGTGTAGGAAACACAGTTCATTTGTTCTGAGCACACTCACGTTTCCCACCTTATTAGAGATTCTGGAAAGCAAGTGCGTGCTTCTTGCTCTAAAGCAGAGTGTAGTTCATGGATGAGAACTGTGCTGTGTGTTTCCCTTCAGAAACAGAATGAAATGCCAGGCTCTGTGTCTTCCTACAAGCAAGACTTTGTTTCAGGTAAACGCAGTCAATTTTCAGCTCAAACGAAGCTACATCGTTCACGAAGCTCACACGTTTCTCACTGTTAACTGAAAAGCATTACATGTTAGAGGACCTGGGGTTTGTATCAATTTCAGAAGCAGAGTTGAACTAGATGTGGTCCGTGTGTGTAGGAAACTCAGTTCTTTTATTCTGAGCACACTCACGTTTCCCGCCTTATTAGAGAATCTAGAAAGTAAGAGCGTGCTTCTTGCTCTAAAGCAGAGTGTGGTTCATGAATGAGAACTGTGCTATGTCTTTCCCTTCAGAACCGGAATGAAATGCCAGGCTCTGTGTCTTCCTACAAGCAAGACTTCGTTTCAGGTTAACGCCCTCACTTTTCAGCTCAAACGAAGCTACATCGTTCACGAAGCTCACACGATTCTCACTCTTAACTGAAAAGCATTGGATGTTAGAGGACCTACGGTTTGTATCAGTTTCAGAAGCAGAGTTGAACTAGATATGGTGCGTGTGTGTAGGAAACACAGTTCTTTTTTTCTGAGCACACTCACGTTTCCTGCCTTATTAGAGACTCTAGAAAGCAAGAGCATGCTTCTTGCTCTAAAGCAGAGTGTGGTTCATGGAAGAGTACTGGGCTATTTGTTTCACTTCAGAAACAGAGTGAAATGCCAGGCTCTGTGACTTCCTCCAAGCAAGACTTCGTTTCAGGTAAACACAGTCACTTTTCAGCTAAAACGAAGCAACATCATTCAGGAAGCTCACACGATTCTCACTGTTAACTGAAAAGCATTGGATGTTAGATGACCCGTGGTTTTTATCAGTTTAAGAAGCAGAGTTGAACTAGATATGGTACGTGTGTGTAGGAAACACAGTTCATTTTTTCTGAGCACACTCACGTTTCCCACCTTATTAGAGATTCTGGAAAGCAAGTGCGTGCTTCTTGCTCTAAAGCAGAGTGTGGTTCATGGATGAGAACTGTGCTGTGTGTTTCCCTTCAGAAACGGAATGAAATGCCAGGCTCTGTGTCTTCCTACAAGCAAGACTTCTTTTCAGGTAAATGCAGTCACTTTTCAGCTCAAACGAAGCTACATCGTTCACGAAGCTCACACGTTTCTCACTCTTAACTGAAAAGCATTGGATGTTAGAGGACCTGTGGTTTGTATCCGATTCAGAAGCAGAGTTGAATTAGATATGGTACGTGTGTGTAGGATACAGAGTTCTTTTGTTCTGAGCACACTCACGTTTCCCACCTTATTAGAGACTCTAGAAAGCAAGTGCGTGCTTCTTGCTCTAAAGCAGAGTGTGGTTCATGGAAGAGTACTGGGCTATTTGTTTCACTTCAGAAACAGAGTGAAATGCCAGGCTCTGTGGCTTCCTACAAGCAAGACTTCGTTTCAGGTAAACACAGTCAGTTTTCAGCTAAAACGAAGCAACATCGTTCAGGAAGCTCACACGTTTATCCCTGTTAACTGAAAAGCATTGGATGTTAGATGACCTGTGGTTTTTATCAGTTTCAGAAGCAGAGTTGAACTAGATATGGTACGTGTGTGTAGGAAACACAGTTCATTTGTTCTGAGCACACTCACGTTTCCCACCTTATTAGAGATTCTGGAAAGCAAGTGCGTGCTTCTTGCTCTAAAGCAGAGTGTGGTTCATGGATGAGAACTGTGCTGTGTGTTTCCCTTCAGAAACGGAATGAAACGCCAGGCTCTGTGTCTTCCTACAAGCAAGACTTTGTTTCAGGTAAACGCAGTCACTTTTCAGCTCAAACGAAGCTACATCGTTCACGAAGCTCACACGTTTCTCACTCTTAACTGAAAAGCATTGGATGTTAGAGGACCTATGGTTTGTATCAGTTTCAGAAGCAGAGTTGAAGTAGATATGGTGCATGTGTGTAGGAAACACAGTTCTTTTGTTCTGAGCACACTCTCGTTTCCTGCCTTATTGGATAATCTAGAAAGCAAGATCATGCTTCTTGCTCTAATGCAGAGTGTGGTTCATGGAAGAGTACTGGGCTATTTGTTTCACCTCAGAAACAGAGTGAAATACCAGGCTCTGTGACTTCCTCCAAGCAAGACATCGTTTCAGGTAAACACAGTCACTTTTCAGCTAAAACGAAGCAACATCGTTCAGGAAGGTCACAGGTTTCTCACTGTTAACTGAAAAGCATTGGATGTTAGATGACCCGTGGTTTGTATCAGTTTCAGAAGCAGAGTTGAACTAGATATGGTCCGTGTGTGTAGGAAACACAGTTCTTTTTTTCTGAGCACACTCACGTTTCCTTCCTTATTAGAGACTCTAGAAACCAAGAGCATGCTTCTTGCTCTAAAGTAGAGTGTGGTTCATGGAAGAGTACTGGGCTATTTGTTTCACTTCAGAAACAGAGTGAAATGCCAGGCTCTGTGACTTCCTACAAGCAAGACTTCGTTTCAGGTAAACGCAGTCAGTTTTCAGCTAAAACGAAGCAACATCGTTCAGGAAGCTCACACGTTTATCCCTGTTAACTGAAAAGCATTGGATGTTAGATGACCTGTGGTTTTTATCAGTTTCAGAAGCAGAGTTGAACTAGATATGGTCCATGTGTGTAGGAAACACAGTTCTTTTTTTCTGAGCACACTCACGTTTCCCACCTTATTAGAGATTCTGGAAAGCAAGTGCGTGCTTCTAGCTCTAAAGCAGAGTGTGGTTCATGGATGAGAACTGTGCTGTGTGTTTCCATTCAGGAACAGAATGAAATGCCAGGCTCTGTGTCTTCCTACAAAAAGACTTTGTTTCAGGTAAACGCAGTCACTTTTCAGCTCAAACAAAGCTACATCGTTCACGAAGCTCACACGTTTCTCACTCTTAACTGAAAAGCATTGGATGTTAGAGGACCTATGGTTTGTATCAGTTTCAGAAGCAGAGTTGAACTAGATATGGTACGTGTGTGTAGGAAACACAGTTCATTTGTTCTGAGCACACTCACGTTTCCCACCTTATTAGAGATTCTGGAAAGCAAGTGCGTGCTTCTTGCTCTAAAGCAGAGTGTGGTTCATGGATGAGAACTGTGCTGTGTGTTTCCCTTCAGCACAGGAATGAAATGCCAGGCTCTGTGTCTTCCTACAAGCAAGACTTCTTTTCAGGTAAATGCAGTCACTTTTCAGCTCAAACGAAGCTACATCGTTCACGAAGCTCACACGTTTCTCACTCTTAACTGAAAAGCATTGGATGTTAGAGGACCTGTGGTTTGTATATGATTCAGAAGCAGAGTTGAATTAGATATGGTACGTGTGTGTAGGATACAGAGTTCTTTTGTTGTGAGCACACTCACGTTTCCCACCTTATTAGAGACTCTAGAAAGCAAGTGCGTGCTTCTTGCTCTAAAGCAGAGTGTGGTTCATGGATGAGAACTGTGCTGTGTGTTACCATTCAGGAACAGCATGAAATGCCAGGCTTTGTGTCTTCCTACAAGCAAGACTTTGTTTCAGGTAAACGCAGTCACTTTTCAGCTCAAACGAAGCTACATCGTTCACGAAGCTCACACGTTTCTCATTGTTAACTGAGAAGCATTGGATGTTAGATGACCCGTGGTTTTTATCAGTTTCAGAAGCAGAGTTGAACTAGATATGGTCCGTGTGTGTAGGAAACACAGTTCTTTTTTTCTGAGCACACTCACGTTTCATGCCTTATTAGAGACTCTAGAAACTAAGAGCATGCTTCTTGCTCTAAAGCAGAGTGTGGTTCATGGAAGAGTACTGGGCTATTTGTTTCACTTCAGAAACAGAGTGAAATGCCAGGCTCTGTGACTTCCTACAAGCAAGACTTCGTTTCAGGTAAACGCAGTCAGTTTTCAGCTAAAACGAAGCAACATCGTTCAGGAAGCTCACACGTTTATCCCTGTTAACTGAAAAGCATTGGATGTTAGATGACCTGTGGTTTTTATCAGTTTCAGAAGCAGAGTTGAACTAGATATGATACGTGTGTGTAGGAAACACAGTTCATTTGTTATGAGCACACTCACGTTTCCCAACTTTTAGAGATTCTGGAAAGCAAGTGCGTGCTTCTTGCTCTAAAGCAGAGTGTGGTTCATGGATGAGAACTGTGCTGTGTGTTTCCATTCAGGAACAGAATGAAATGCCAGGCTCTGTGTCTTCCTACAAGCCAGATTTTGTTTCAGGTAAACGCAGTCAATTTTCAGCTCAAACGAAGCTACATCGTTCCCGAAGCTCACACGTTTCTCACTCTTAACTGAAAAGCATTGGATGTTAGAGGACCTATGGTTTGTATCAGTTTCAGAAGCAGAGTTGAAGTAGATATGGTGCGTGTGTGTAGGAAACACAGTTCTTTTGTTCTGAGCACACTCTCGTTTCCTGCCTTATTGGATAATCTAGAAAGCAAGAGCATGCTTCTTGCTCTAAATCAGAGTGTGGTTCATGGAAGAGTACTGGGCTATTTGTTTCAGTTCAGAAACAGAGTGAAATGCCAGGCTCTGTGGCTTCTTACAAGCAAGAATTCGTTTCAGCTAAACGCAGTCACTTTTTAGCTAAAACGAAGCAACATCGTTCACGAAGCTCACACGTTTCT
This sequence comes from Onychomys arenicola, assembly GCA_949786405.1. Taxonomy (NCBI): domain Eukaryota; kingdom Metazoa; phylum Chordata; class Mammalia; order Rodentia; family Cricetidae; genus Onychomys; species Onychomys arenicola. The sequence goes on along the minus strand of CATKUM010000039.1, from coordinate 1,962,437 downwards.
CACTCTTAACTGAAGAGCTTTGGAGGTTAGAGAACCTGATGTTTGTATCAGTTTAAGAAGCAGAGTTGTACTAGATATGTTGCGTGTGTGTAGGAAACACAGTTCTTTTGTTCTGAGCACACTCACGTTTCCTGCATTATTAGAGACTTTAGAAAGCAAGAGCATGCTTCTTGCTCTAAAGCAGAGTGTGCTTCATGGATGAGAACTGTGCTGTGTGTTTCCCTTCCGAAAAGGAATGAAATGCCAGGCTCTGTGTCTTCCTACAAGCAAGACTTCTTTTCAGGTAAATGCAGTCACTTTTCAGCTCAAACGAAGCTACATCGTTCACGAAGCTCACACGTTTCTCACTCTAACTGAAAAGCATTGGATGTTAGAGGACCTACGGTTTGTATAAGTTTAAGAAGCAGAGTTGTACTAGATGTGGTGTGTGTGTAGGAAACACAGTTCTTTTGTTCTGAGCACACTCACGTTTCCTGCCTTATTAGAGGCTCTAGAAAGCAAGAACGTGCTTCTTGCTCTAAAGCAGAGTGTGGTTCATGGATGAGAACTGTGCTGTGTGTTTCGCTTCAGAAACGGAGTGAAATGCCAGGCTCTGTTACTTCCTACAAGCAAGACATCTTTTCAGGTAAACGCAGTCATTTTCAGCTCAAACGAAGCTACATCGTTCACGAAGCTCACACGTTTCTCATTGTTAACTGAAAAGCATTGCATGTTAGAGAACCTGGGGTTTGTATCAATTTCAGAAGCAGAGTTGAACTAGATATGGTCCGTGTGTGTAGGAAACTCAGTTCTTTTGTTCTGAGCACTCTCACGTTTCCCGCCTTATTAGAGAATCTAGAAAGTAAGAGCGTGCTTCTTACACTAAAGCAGAGTGAGGTTCATGAATGAGAACTGTGCTATGTCTTTCCCTTCAGAACCAGAATGAAATGCCAGGCTCTGTGCCTTCCTACAAGCAAGATTTCTTTTCAGGTAAACGCAGTTACTTTTCAGCTCAAATGAAGCTACATCGTTCACGAAGCTCACAGGTTTCTCACTCTTAAATGAAAAGCATTGGATGTTAGAGGACCTATGGTTTGTATCAGTTTCAGAAGCAGTGTTGAACTAGATATGGTGCGTGTGTGTAGGAAACACAGTTCATTTGTTCTGAGCACACTCTCGTTTCCTGCCTTATTGGATAATCTAGAAAGCAAGAGCATGCTTCTTGCTCTAAAGCAGAGTGTGGTTCATGGAAGAGTACTGGGCTATTTGTTTCAGTTCAGAAACAGAGTGAAATGCCAGGCTCTGTGACTTCCTACAAGCAAGACTTCTTTTCAGGTAAACGCAGTCACTTTTCAGCTAAAAAGAAGCTACATTGTTCACGAAGCTCACACGTTTCTCACTCTTAACTGAAAAGCATTGGATGTTAGAGGACCTATGGTTTGTATCAGTTTCAGAAGCAGAGTTGAACTAGATATGGTCCGTGTGTGTAGGAAACTCAGTTGTTTTGTTCTGAGCACTCTCACGTGTCCCGCCTTATTAGAGAATCTAGAAAGTAAGAGCTTGCTTCTTACACTAAAGCAGAGTGAGGTTCATGAATGAGAACTGTGCTATGTCTTTCCCTTCAGAACCAGAATGAAATGCCAGGCTCTGTGCCTTCCTACAAGCAAGATTTCTTTTCAGGTAAACGCAGTACCTTTTCAGCTCAAATGAAGCTACATCGTTCACGAAGCTCACACGTTTCTCACTCTTAAATGAAAAGCATTGGATGTTAGAGGACCTATGGTTTGTATCAGTTTCAGAAGCAGTGTTGAACTAGATATGGTGCGTGTGTGTAGGAAACACAGTTCATTTGTTCTGAGCACACTCTCGTTTCCTGCCTTATTGGATAATCTAGAAAGCAAGAGCATGCTTCTTGCTCTAAAGCAGAGTGTGGTTCATGGAAGAGTACTGGGCTATTTGTTTCAGTTCAGAAACAGAGTGAAATGCCAGGCTCTGTGACTTCCTACCAGCAAGACTTCGTTTCAGGTAAACGCAGTCAGTTTTCTGCTAAAACAAAGCAACATCGTTCAGGAAGCTCACACGTTTCTCACTGTTAACTAAAAAGCATTGGATGTTAGAGGACCTGGGGTTTCTATCAATTTCAGAAGCAGACGTGAACAGATATGGTCCGTGTGTGTAGGAAACTCAGTTCTTTTGTTCTGAGCACACTCACGTTTCCCACCTTATTAGAGACTCTAGAAAGTAAGAGCGTGCTTCTTACACTAAAGCAGAGTGTGGTTCATGGATGAGAACTGTGCTATGTCTTTCCTGTCAGAACCGGAATGAAATGCCAGGCTCTGTGCCTTCCTACAAGCAAGACTTCTTTTCAGGTAAACGCAGTCACTTTTCAGCTCAAATGAAGCTACATTGTTCACGAAGCTCACACGTTTCTCACTCTTAACTGAAATGCATTGGATGTTAGAGGACCTATGGTTTGTATCAGTTTCAGAAGCAGAGTTGAACTAGATATGGGACGTGTGTGTAGGAAACACAGTTCTTTTGTTCTGAGCCCACTCACGTTACCCACCTTATTAGAGACTCTAGAAAGCAAGAGCATGCTTCTTGCTCTAAAGCAGAGTGTGCTTCATGGATGAGAACTGTGCTGTGTGTTTCCCTTCAGAAACGGAATGAAATGCCAGGCTCTGTGTCTTCCTACAAGCACGACTTCATTTCAGGTAAACGCCCTCACTTTTCAGCTCAAATGATGCTACATCGTTCACGAAGCTAAAGCGTTTCTCACTCTTAACTGAAAAGCATTGGATGTTAGAGGACCTACGGTTTGTATCAGTTTCAGAAGCAGAGTTGAACTAGATATGGTGCGTGTGTGTAGGAAACACTGTTCTTTTTTCTGAGCACACTCAAGTTTCCTGCCTTATTAGAGACTCTAGAAAGCAAGAGCATGCTTCTTGCTCTAAAGCAGAGTGTGGTTCATGGAAGAGTACTGGGCTATTTGTTTCACCTCAGAAACAGAGTGAAATGCCAGGCTCTGTGACTTCCTCCAAGCAAGACTTCATTTCAGGTAAACACAGTCCTTTTCAGCTAAAACGAAGCAACTTCGTTCAGGAAGCTCACATGTTTCTCACTGTTAAATGAAAAGCATTGGATGTTAGAGGACCTACGGTTTGTATAAGTTTAAGAAGCAGAGTTGTACTAGATATGGTGCGTGTGTAGGAAACACAGTTCCTTTGTTCTGAGCACACTCACGTTTCCTGCCTTATTAGAGGCTCTAGAAAGCAAGAGCGTGCTTCTTGCTCTAAAGCAGAGTTTGGTTCATGGATTAGAACTGTGCTGTGTGTTTCCCTTCAGAAACGGAGTGAAATGCCAGGCTCTGTTACTTCCTACAAGCAAGACTTCTTTTCAGGTAAACGCAGTCATTTTCAGCTAAAACGAAGCAACATTGTTCAGGAAGCTCACAGGTTTCTCATTGTTAACTGAAAAGCATTGCATGTTAGAGGACCTGGGGTTTGTATCAATTTCAGAAGCAGAGTTGAACTAGATATGGTCCGTGTGTGTAGGAAACTCAGTTCTTTTATTCTGAGCACACTCACGTTTCCCGCCTTATTAGAGAATCTAGAAAGTAAGAGCGTGCTTCTTACACTAAAGCAGAGTGTGGTTCGTGAATGAGAACTGTGCTATGTCTTTCCCTTCAGAACCGGAATGAAATGCCAGGCTCTGTGCCTTCCTACAAGCAAGATTTCTTTTCAGGTAAACGCAGTCACTTTTCAGCTCAAATGAAGCTACATCGTTCACGAAGCTCACACGTTTCTCACACTTAAATGAAAAGCATTGGATGTTAGAGGACCTATGGTTTGTATCAGTTTCAGAAGCAGTGTTGAACTAGATATGGTGCGTGTGTGTAGGAAACACAGTTCTTTTGTTCTGAGCACACTCTCGTTTCCTGCCTTATTGGATAATCTAGAAAGCAAGAGCATGCTTCTTGCTCTAAAGCAGAGTGTGGTTCATGGAAGAGTACTGGGCTATTTGTTTCACTTCAGAAACAGAGTGAAATGCCAGGCTCTGTGACTTCCTACAAGCAAGACTTCGTTTCAGGTAAACGCAGTCAGTTTTCAGCTAAAACAAAGCAACATCGTTCAGGAAGCTCACACGTTTCTCACTGTTAACTGAAAAGCATTGGATGTTAGAGGAACTGGGGTTTTTATCAATTTCAGAAGCAGAGTTGAACAGATATGGTCCGTGTGTGTAGGAAACACAGTTCTTTTGTTCTGAGCACACTCACGTTTCCCGCCTTATTAGAGACTCTAGAAAGTAAGAGCGTGCTTCTTACACTAAAGCAGAGTGTGGTTCATGGATGAGAACTGTGCTATGTCTTTCCCGTCAGAACCGGAATGAAATGCCAGGCTCTGTGCCTTCCTACAAGCAAGACTTCTTTTCAGGTAAAAGCAGTCACTTTTCAGCTCAAATGAAGCTACATTGTTCACGAAGCTCACACGTTTCTCACTCTTAACTGAAAAGCATTGGATGTTAGAGGACCTATGGTTTGTATCAGTTTCAGAAGCAGAGTTGAACTAGATATGGTGCCTGTGTGTAGGAAACACAGTTCTTTTTTTCTGAGCACACTCACGTTTCCTGCATTATTAGAGACTCTAGAAAGCAAGAGCATGCTTCTTGCTCTAAAGCAGAGTGTGCTTCATGGATGAGAACTGTGCTGTGTGTTTCCCTTCAGAAACGGAATGAAATGCCATGCTCTGTGTCTTCCTACAAGCAAGACTTCGTTTCAGGTAAACGTCCTCACTTTTCAGCTAAAACGAAGCAACATCGTTCAGGAAGCTCACACGTTTCTCATTGTTAACTGAAAAGCATTGCATGTTAGAGGACCTGGGGTTTGTATCAATTTCAGAAGCAGAGGTGAAGTAGATATGGTCCGTGTGTGTAGGAAACTCAGTTCTTTTGTTCTGAGCACTCTCACGTTTCCCGCCTTATTAGAGAATCTAGAAAGTAAGAGCGTGCTTCTTACACTAAAGCAGAGTGTGGTTCATGAATGAGAACTGTGCTATGTCTTTCCCTTCAGAACCAGAATGAAATGCCAGGCTCTGTGTCTTCCTACAAACAAGATTTCTTTTCAGGTAAACGCAGTTACTTTTCAGCTCAAATGAAGCTACATAGTTCACGAAGCTCACACGTTTCTCACTCTTAAATGAAAAGCATTGGATGTTAGAGGACCTATGGTTTGTATCAGTTTCAGAATCAGTGATGAACTAGATATGGTGCGTGTGTGTAGGAAACACAGTTCTTTTTTTCTGAGCACACTCACGGTTCCTGCCTTATTAGAGACTCTAGAAAGCAAGAGCATGCTTCTTGCTCTAAAGCAGAGTGTGGTTCATGGATGAGAACTGTGCTGTGTGTTTCGCTTCAGAAACGGAGTGAAATGCCAGGCTCTGTTACTTCCTACAAGCAAGACTTCGTTTCAGGTAAACGCAGTCAATTTTCAGCTAACACGAAGCAACATCGTTCAGGAAGCTCACACATTTCTCACTCTTAACTGAAAAGCATTGGATGTTAGATGACCTGTGGTTTTTATAAGTTTCAGAAGCAGAGTTGAACTAGATATGGTACGTGTGTGTAGGAAACCCAGTTCACTTGTTCTGAGCACACTCACGTTTCCCCCCTTTTTAGAGATTCTGGAAAGCAAGTGCGTGCTTCTTGCTCTAAAGCAGAGTGTGGTTCATGGAAGAGTACTGGGCTATTTGTTTCAGTTCAGAAACAGAGTTAAATGCCAGGCTCTGTGACTTCCTACAAGCAAGACTTCGTTTCAGGTAAACACAGTCAGTTTTCAGCTAACACGAAGCAACATCGTTCAGGAAGCTCACACATTTCTCACTCTTAACTGAAAAGCATTGGATGTTAGATGACCTGTGGTTTTTATCAGTTTCAGAAGCAGAGTTGAACTAGATAGGGTACGTGTGTGTAGGAAACACAGTTCATTTGTTCTGAGCACACTCACGTTTCCCACCTTTTTAGAGATTCTGGAAAGCAAGTGCGTGCTTCTTGCTCTAAAGCAGAGTGTTGTTCATGGATGAAAACTGTGCTGTGTGTTTTCCTTCAGAAACGGAATGAAATGCCAGGCTCTGTGTCTTCCTACAAGCAAGACTTCGTTCCAGGTAAACGCAGTCACTTTTCTGTTAAAACGAAGCAACATCGTTCAGGAAGCTCACACGTTTCTCACTGTTAACTGAATAGCATTGCATGTTAGAGGACCTGGGGTTTGTATCAATTTCAGAAGCAGAGTTGAACTAGATATGGTCCGTGTGTAGGAAACTCAGTTCTTTTGTTCTGAGCACACTCCCTTTTCCCGCCTTATTAGAGACTCTAGAAAGTAAGAGTGTGCTTCTTACACTAAAGCAGCGTGTGGTTCGTGGATGAGAACTGTGCTATGTCTTTCCCTCCAGAACCGGAATGAAATGCCAGGCCCTGTGCCTTCCTACAAGCAAGACTTCTTTTCAGGGAAACGCAGTCACTTTTCAGCTCAAACGAAGCCACATCGTTCACGAAGCTCACATGTTTCTCACTCTTAACTGAAAAGCATTGGAGGTTAGAGGACCTGATGTTTGTATCAGTTTCAGAAGCAGAGTTGTACTAGATATGGTGTGTGTGTAGGAAACACAGATCTTTTGTTCTGAGCACACTCACGTTTCCCACCTTATTAGATACTCTACAAAGCAAGAGCATGCTTCTTGCTCTAAAGCAGAGTGTGGTTCATGGATGAGAACTGTGCTGTGTGTTTCCCTTCAGAAACGGAATGAAATGCCAGGCTCTGTGTCTTCCTACAAGCAAGAATTCATTTCAAGTAAACGCCCTCACTTTTCAGCTCAAACGATGCTACATCGTTCACCAAGCTCACACGATTCTCACTCTTAACTGAAAAGCATTGGATGTTAGAGGACCTATGGTTTGTATCAGCTTCAGAAGCAGAGTTGAACTAGATATGGTGCGTGTGTAGAAACACAGTTCTCTTTTTCTGAGCACACTCACGTTTCCTGCATTACTAGAGACTCTAGAAAGCAAGAGCGTGCTTCTTGTTCTAAAGCAGAGTGTGGTTCACGGACGAGAACTGTACTGTGTGTTTCCCTTCAGAAACGGAGTGAAATCTCAGGCTCTGTGTCTTCCTAGAAGCAAGACTTCGTCTCAGGTAAACGCAGTCATTTTTCAGCTCAAACTAAGCTACATCGTTCCCTAAGCTCACACGTTTCTCGCTCTGAACTGAAAAGCATTGGATGTTAGAGGACCTATGGTTTGTATCAGTTTCCGAAGCAGAGTTGAACTAGATATGGTGCGTGTGTGTAGGAAACACAGTTCTTTTGTTCTGTGCACACTCTCGTTTCCTGCCTTATTGGATAATCTAGAAAGCAAGAGCATGCTTCTTGCTCTAAAGCAGAGTGTGCTTCATGGAAGAGCACTGGGCTATTTGTTTCAGTTCAGAAACAGAGTGAAATGCCAGGCTCTGTGGCTTCTTACAAGCAAGACTTCGTTTCATCAAACGCAGTCACTTTTTTGCTAAAACGAAGCAACATTGTTCACGAAGCTCACACGTTTCTCACTCTTAACTGAAAAGCATTGGAGGATAGAGGACCTGATGTTTGTATTATTTTATGAAGCAGAGTTGAACTAGATATGGTACGTGTGTGTAGGAAACACAGTTCATTTGTTCTGAGCCCACTCACGTTTCCCACCTTATTAGAGACTCTAGAAAGCAAGAGCATGCTCTTGCTCTAAAGCAGATTGTACTTCATTGATGAGAACTGTGCTGTGTGTTTCCCTTCAGAAACGGAATGAAATGCCAGGCTCTGTGTCTTCCTACAAGCACGTCTTCGTTTGAGGTAAACGCCCTCACTTTTCAGCTCAAATGATGCTACCTTGTTCACGAAGCTAAAGCGTTTCTCACTCTTAACTGAAAAGGATTGGATGTTAGAGGACCTGTGGATTTTATCAGTTTCAGAAGCAGAGTTAAACTAGATATGGTACGTGTGTGTAGGAAACACAGTTCATTTGTTCTGAGCACACTCAGGTTTCCCACCTTATTAGAGATTCTGGAAAGCAAGTATGTGCTTCTTGCTTTAAAGCAGAGTGTGGTTCATGGATGAGAACTGTGCTGTGTGTTTCCCTTCAGAAACGGAATGAAATGCCAGGCTCTGTGTCTTCCTACAAGCAAGACTTCTTTTCAGGTAAATGCAGTCACTTTTCAGATCAAAAGAAGCTACATCGTTCATGAAGCTCACACGTTTCTCACTCTTAACTGAAAAGCATTGGATGTTAGAGGACCTGTGGTTTGTATCCGTTTCAGAAGCAGAGTTGAATTAGATATGGTACGTGTGTGTAGGAAACACAGTTCTTTTGTTCTGAGCACACTCACGTTTCCCACCTTATTAGAGACTCTAGAAAGCAAGAGCGTGCTTCTTGCTCTAAATCAGAGTGTGGTTCATGGATGAGAACTGTGCTGTGTGTTTCCATTCAGGAACGGAATGAAATGCCAGGCTCTGTGTCTTCCTACAAGCAAGACTTTGTTTCAGGTAAACGCAGTCACTTTTCAGCTCAAACGAAGCTACATCGTTCACGAAGCTCACACGTTTCTCACTGTTAACTGGAAAGCATTGGATGTTAGAGGACCTATGGTTTGTATCAGTTTCAGAAGCAGAGTTGAAGTAGATATGGTGCGTGTGTGTAGGAAACACAGTTCTTTTGTTCTGAACACACTCTGGTTTCCTGCCTTATTGGATAATCTAGAAAGCAAGAGCATGATTCTTGCTCTAAAGCAGAGTGTGCTTCATGGATGAGAACTGTGCTGTGTGTTTCCCTTCAGAAACGGAATGAAATGCCAGGCTCTGTGTCTTCCTACAAGCAAGACTTCGTTTCAGGTAAACGTCCTCACTTTTAAGCTCAAACGAAGCTACATCGTTCACGAAGCTCACACATTTCTCACTCTTAACTGAAAAGGATTGGATGTTAGAGGACCTACAGTTTGTATCAGTTTCAGAAGCAGAGTTGAATTAGATATGGTGCGTGTGTGTAGGAAACACAGTTCTTTTTTTCTGAGCACACTCACGTTTCCTGCCTTATTAGAGACTCTAGAAACCAAGAGCATGCTTCTTGGTCTAAAGCACAGTGTGGTTCATGGAAGAGTACTGGGCTATTTGTTTCACTTCACAAACAGAGTGAAATGCCAGGCTCTGTGACTTCCTCCAAGGAAGACTTCGTTTCAGGTAAACACAGTCACTTTTCAGCTAAAACGAAGCAACTTCGTTCAGGAAGCTCACACGTTTCTCACTGTTAACTGAAAAGCATTGGATGTTAGAGGACCTACGGTTTGTATAAGTTTCAGAAGCAGAGTTGAACTAGATATGGTGCGTGTGTGTAGGAAACACAGTTCTTTTGTTCTGAGCACACTCACGTTTCCTGCCTTATTAGAGACTCTAGAAAGCAAGAGCATGCTTCTTGCTCTAAAGCAGAGTGTGGTTCATGGAAGAGTACTGGGCTATTTGTTTCACTTCAGAAACAGAGTGAAATGCCAGGCTCTGTGACTTCCTACAAGCAAGATTTCATTTCAGGTAAACGCAGTCACTTTTCAGGTAAAACGAAGCAACATCGTTCAGGAAGCTCACACGTTTCTCACTGTTAACTGAAAAGCATTGCATGTTAGGGGACATGGGGTTTGTATCAATTTCAGAAGCAGAGTTGAACTAGATATGGTCCGTGTGTGTAGGAAACTCAGTTCTTTTATTCTGAACACACTCACGTTTCCTGCCTTATTAGAGAATCTAGAAAGTAAGAGCGTGCTTCTTACACTAAAGCAGAGTGTGGTTCATGAATGAGAACTGTGCTATGTCTTTCCCTTCAGAACCGGAATGAAATGCCAGGCTCTGTGCCTTCCTACAAGCAAGACTTCTTTTCAGGTAAACGCAGTCACTTTTCAGCTCAAACGAAGCTACATCGTTCACGAAGCTCACACGTTTCTCACTCTTAACTGAAAAGCATTGGATGTTAGAGGACGTATGGTTTCTATCAGTTTCAGAAGCAGAGTTGAACTAGATATGGTGCGTGTGTGTAGGAAACACAGTTCTATTTTTCTGAGCACACTCACGTTTCCTGCATTATTAGAGACTCTAGAAAGCAAGAGCATGCTTCTTGCTCTAAAGCAGAGTGTGGTTCATGGATGAGAACTGTGCTGTGTGTTTCCCTACAGAAACAGAATGAAAGCCAGGCTCTGTGTCTTCCTACAAGCAAGACTTCGTTTCAGGTAAACGCCCTCACTTTTCAGCTCAAATGATGCTACATCGTTCACGAAGCTAAAGCGTTTCTCACTCTTAACTGAAAAGCATTGGATGTTAGAGGACCTACGGTTTGTATAAGTTTCAGAAGCAGAGTTGAAATAGATACGGTGCATGAGTGTAGGAAACACAGTTCTTTTTTTCTGAGCTCACTCACGTTTCCTGCCTTATTAGAGACTCTAGAAAGCAAGAGCATGCTTCTTGCTCTAAAGCAGAGTGTGGTTCATGGAAGAGTACTGGGCTATTTGTTTCACTTCAGAAACAGGGTGAAATGCCAGCTCTGTGACTTCCTACAAGCAAGACTTCGTTTCAGGTAAACACAGTCACTTTTCAGCTAAAATGAAGCAACATCGTTCAGGAAGCTCACACGTTTCTCACTGTTAACTGAAAAGCATTGCATGTTAGGGGACCTGGGGTTTGTATCAATATCAGAAGCAGAGTTGAACTAGATATGGTCCGTGTGTGTAGGAAACTCAGTTCTTTTATTCTGAGCACACTCACGTTTCCCGCCTTATTAGAGAATCTAGAAAGTAAGAGCGTGCTTCTTACACTAAACAAGAGTGTGGTTCATGGATGAGAACTGTGCTATGTCTTTCCCTTCAGAAATGGAATGAAAGCCAGGCTCTGTGTCTTCCTACAAGCAAGACTTCGTTTCAGGTAAACGCCCTCACTTTTCAGCTCAAATGATGCTACATCGTTCACGAAGCTAAAGCGTTTCTCACTGTTAACTGAAAAGCATTGGATGTTAGAGGACCTACGGTTTGTATCAGTTTCAGAAGCAGAGTTGAACTAGATATGGTGCGTGTGTGTAGGAAACACAGTTCTTTTGTTCTGAGCACACTCACGTTTCCTGTCTTATTAGAGACTCTAGAAAGCAAGAGCGTGCTACTTGCTCTAAAGCAGAGTGTGGTTCATGGATGAGAACTGTGCTGTGTGTTTCCCTTCAGAAACGGAGTGAAATCCCAGGCTCTGTGACTTCCTACAAGCAAGACTTCTTTTCAGGTAAACGAAGTCATTTTCAGCTCAAACGAAGCTACATCGTTCACGAAGCTCACACGTTTCTCACTCTTAACTGAAAAGCATTGGAAGTTAGAGCACCTATGGTTTGTATCAGTTTCAGAAGCAGAGTTGAAGTAGATATGGTGCGTGTGTGTAGGAAACACAGTATCTTTTTTTCTGAGCACACTCACGTTTCCTGCATTATTAGAGACTCTAGAAAGCAAGAGCATGCTTCTTGCTCTAAAGCAGAGTGTGGTTCATGGAAGAGTACTGGGCTATTTGTTTCACTTCAGAAACAGAGTGAAATGCCAGGCTCTGTGACATCCTCCAAGCAAGACTTCGTTTCAGGTAAACACAGTCACTTTTCAGCTCAAACGAATCTACATCGTTCACGAAGCTCACACATTTCTCACTCTTAACTGAAAAGCATTGGATGTTAGAGGACCTACGGTTTGTATCAGTTTCAGAAGCAGAGTTGAATTAGATATGGTGCGTGTGTGTAGGAAACACAGTTCTTTTTTTCTGAGCACACTCAGGTTTCCCACCTTATTAGAGATTCTGGAAAGCAAGTATGTGCTTCTTGCTTTAAAGCAGAGTGTGGTTCATGGATGAGAACTGTGCTGTGTGTTTCCCTTCAGAAACGGAATGAAATGCCAGGCTCTGTGTCTTCCTACAAGCAAGACTTCTTTTCAGGTAAATGCAGTCACTTTTCAGATCAAAAGAAGCTACATCGTTCATGAAGCTCACACGTTTCTCACTCTTAACTGAAAAGCATTGGATGTTAGAGGACCTGTGGTTTGTATCCGTTTCAGAAGCAGAGTTGAATTAGATATGGTACGTGTGTGTAGGAAACACAGTTCTTTTGTTCTGAGCACACTCACGTTTCCCACCTTATTAGAGACTCTAGAAAGCAAGAGCGTGCTTCTTGCTCTAAATCAGAGTGTGGTTCATGGATGAGAACTGTGCTGTGTGTTTCCATTCAGGAACGGAATGAAATGCCAGGCTCTGTGTCTTCCTACAAGCAAGACTTTGTTTCAGGTAAACGCAGTCACTTTTCAGCTCAAACGAAGCTACATCGTTCACGAAGCTCACACGTTTCTCACTGTTAACTGGAAAGCATTGGATGTTAGAGGACCTATGGTTTGTATCAGTTTCAGAAGCAGAGTTGAAGTAGATATGGTGCGTGTGTGTAGGAAACACAGTTCTTTTGTTCTGAACACACTCTGGTTTCCTGCCTTATTGGATAATCTAGAAAGCAAGAGCATGATTCTTGCTCTAAAGCAGAGTGTGCTTCATGGATGAGAACTGTGCTGTGTGTTTCCCTTCAGAAACGGAATGAAATGCCAGGCTCTGTGTCTTCCTACAAGCAAGACTTCGTTTCAGGTAAACGTCCTCACTTTTAAGCTCAAACGAAGCTACATCGTTCACGAAGCTCACACATTTCTCACTCTTAACTGAAAAGGATTGGATGTTAGAGGACCTACAGTTTGTATCAGTTTCAGAAGCAGAGTTGAATTAGATATGGTGCGTGTGTGTAGGAAACACAGTTCTTTTTTTCTGAGCACACTCACGTTTCCTGCCTTATTAGAGACTCTAGAAACCAAGAGCATGCTTCTTGGTCTAAAGCACAGTGTGGTTCATGGAAGAGTACTGGGCTATTTGTTTCACTTCACAAACAGAGTGAAATGCCAGGCTCTGTGACTTCCTCCAAGGAAGACTTCGTTTCAGGTAAACACAGTCACTTTTCAGCTAAAACGAAGCAACTTCGTTCAGGAAGCTCACACGTTTCTCACTGTTAACTGAAAAGCATTGGATGTTAGAGGACCTACGGTTTGTATAAGTTTCAGAAGCAGAGTTGAACTAGATATGGTGCGTGTGTGTAGGAAACACAGTTCTTTTGTTCTGAGCACACTCACGTTTCCTGCCTTATTAGAGACTCTAGAAAGCAAGAGCATGCTTCTTGCTCTAAAGCAGAGTGTGGTTCATGGAAGAGTACTGGGCTATTTGTTTCACTTCAGAAACAGAGTGAAATGCCAGGCTCTGTGACTTCCTACAAGCAAGATTTCATTTCAGGTAAACGCAGTCACTTTTCAGGTAAAACGAAGCAACATCGTTCAGGAAGCTCACACGTTTCTCACTGTTAACTGAAAAGCATTGCATGTTAGGGGACATGGGGTTTGTATCAATTTCAGAAGCAGAGTTGAACTAGATATGGTCCGTGTGTGTAGGAAACTCAGTTCTTTTATTCTGAACACACTCACGTTTCCTGCCTTATTAGAGAATCTAGAAAGTAAGAGCGTGCTTCTTACACTAAAGCAGAGTGTGGTTCATGAATGAGAACTGTGCTATGTCTTTCCCTTCAGAACCGGAATGAAATGCCAGGCTCTGTGCCTTCCTACAAGCAAGACTTCTTTTCAGGTAAACGCAGTCACTTTTCAGCTCAAACGAAGCTACATCGTTCACGAAGCTCACACGTTTCTCACTCTTAACTGAAAAGCATTGGATGTTAGAGGACGTATGGTTTCTATCAGTTTCAGAAGCAGAGTTGAACTAGATATGGTGCGTGTGTGTAGGAAACACAGTTCTATTTTTCTGAGCACACTCACGTTTCCTGCATTATTAGAGACTCTAGAAAGCAAGAGCATGCTTCTTGCTCTAAAGCAGAGTGTGGTTCATGGATGAGAACTGTGCTGTGTGTTTCCCTACAGAAACAGAATGAAAGCCAGGCTCTGTGTCTTCCTACAAGCAAGACTTCGTTTCAGGTAAACGCCCTCACTTTTCAGCTCAAATGATGCTACATCGTTCACGAAGCTAAAGCGTTTCTCACTCTTAACTGAAAAGCATTGGATGTTAGAGGACCTACGGTTTGTATAAGTTTCAGAAGCAGAGTTGAAATAGATACGGTGCATGAGTGTAGGAAACACAGTTCTTTTTTTCTGAGCTCACTCACGTTTCCTGCCTTATTAGAGACTCTAGAAAGCAAGAGCATGCTTCTTGCTCTAAAGCAGAGTGTGGTTCATGGAAGAGTACTGGGCTATTTGTTTCACTTCAGAAACAGGGTGAAATGCCAGCTCTGTGACTTCCTACAAGCAAGACTTCGTTTCAGGTAAACACAGTCACTTTTCAGCTAAAATGAAGCAACATCGTTCAGGAAGCTCACACGTTTCTCACTGTTAACTGAAAAGCATTGCATGTTAGGGGACCTGGGGTTTGTATCAATATCAGAAGCAGAGTTGAACTAGATATGGTCCGTGTGTGTAGGAAACTCAGTTCTTTTATTCTGAGCACACTCACGTTTCCCGCCTTATTAGAGAATCTAGAAAGTAAGAGCGTGCTTCTTACACTAAACAAGAGTGTGGTTCATGGATGAGAACTGTGCTATGTCTTTCCCTTCAGAAATGGAATGAAAGCCAGGCTCTGTGTCTTCCTACAAGCAAGACTTCGTTTCAGGTAAACGCCCTCACTTTTCAGCTCAAATGATGCTACATCGTTCACGAAGCTAAAGCGTTTCTCACTGTTAACTGAAAAGCATTGGATGTTAGAGGACCTACGGTTTGTATCAGTTTCAGAAGCAGAGTTGAACTAGATATGGTGCGTGTGTGTAGGAAACACAGTTCTTTTGTTCTGAGCACACTCACGTTTCCTGTCTTATTAGAGACTCTAGAAAGCAAGAGCGTGCTACTTGCTCTAAAGCAGAGTGTGGTTCATGGATGAGAACTGTGCTGTGTGTTTCCCTTCAGAAACGGAGTGAAATCCCAGGCTCTGTGACTTCCTACAAGCAAGACTTCTTTTCAGGTAAACGAAGTCATTTTCAGCTCAAACGAAGCTACATCGTTCACGAAGCTCACACGTTTCTCACTCTTAACTGAAAAGCATTGGAAGTTAGAGCACCTATGGTTTGTATCAGTTTCAGAAGCAGAGTTGAAGTAGATATGGTGCGTGTGTGTAGGAAACACAGTATCTTTTTTTCTGAGCACACTCACGTTTCCTGCATTATTAGAGACTCTAGAAAGCAAGAGCATGCTTCTTGCTCTAAAGCAGAGTGTGGTTCATGGAAGAGTACTGGGCTATTTGTTTCACTTCAGAAACAGAGTGAAATGCCAGGCTCTGTGACATCCTCCAAGCAAGACTTCGTTTCAGGTAAACACAGTCACTTTTCAGCTCAAACGAATCTACATCGTTCACGAAGCTCACACATTTCTCACTCTTAACTGAAAAGCATTGGATGTTAGAGGACCTACGGTTTGTATCAGTTTCAGAAGCAGAGTTGAATTAGATATGGTGCGTGTGTGTAGGAAACACAGTTCTTTTTTTCTGAGCACACTCACGTTTCCTGCCTGATTAGAGACTCTAGAAAGCAAGAGCATGCTTCTTGCTCTAAAGCAGAGTGTGGTTCATGGAAGAGTACTGGGCTATTTGTTTCACTTCAGAAACAGAGTGAAATGCCAGGCTCTGTGACTTCCTACAAGCAAGATTTCGTTTCAGGTAAACGCAGTCACTTTTCAGCTAAAACGAAGCAACTTCGTTGAGGAAGCTCACACGTTTCTCACTGTTAACTGAAAAGCATTGCATGTTAGGGGACCTGGGGTTTGTATCAATTTCAGAAGCAGAGTTGAACTAGATATGGTCCGTGTGTGTAGGAAACTCAGTTCGTTTATTCTGAGCACACTCACGTTTCCCGCCTTATTAGAGAATCTAGAATGTAAGAGCGTGCTTCTTACACTAAAGCAGAGTGTGGTTCATGAATGAGAACTGTGCTATGTCTTTCCCTTCAGAACCGGAATGAAATGCCAGGCTCTGTGCCTTCCTACAAGCAAGACTTCTTTTCAGGTAAACGCAGTCACTTTTCAGCTCAAACGAAGCTACATTGTTCACGAAGCTCACACGTTTCTCACTCTTAACTGAAAAGCATTGGATGTTAGAGGACCTATGCTTTGTATCAGTTTCATAAGCAGAGTTGAACTAGATATGGTGCGTGTGTGTAGGAAACACAGTTCTATTTTTCTGAGCACACTCACGTTTCCTGCATTATTAGAGACTCTAGAAAGCAAGAGCATGCTTCTTGCTCTAAAGCAGAGTGTGGTTCATGGATGAGAACTGTGCTGTGTTTTTCCCTACAGAAACGAAATGAAAGCCAGGCTCTGTGTCTTCCTACTAGCAAGACTTCGTTTCAGGTTAACGCCCTCACTTTTCAGCTCAAATGATGCTACATCGTTCACGAAGCTAAAGCGTTTCTCACTGTTAACTGAAAAGCATTGGATGTTCATGAAGCTCACACGTTTCTCACTCTTAACTGAAAAGCATTGAATGTTAGAGCACCTATGGTTTGTATCAGTTTCAGAAGCAGAGTTGAACTAGCTATGGTGCGTGTGTGTAGGAAACACAGTTCTTTTTTTCTGAGCACACTCACGTTTCCTGCCTTATTAGAGACTCTAGAAAGCAAGAGCGTGCTTCTTGCTCTAAAGCAGAGTGTGGTTCATGGAAGAGTACTGGGCTATTTGTTTCACCTCAGAAACAGAGTGAAATGCCAGGCTCTGTGACTTCCTACAAGCAAGACTTCGTTTCAGGTAAACACAGTCACTTCTCACCTAAAACGAAGCAACATCGTTCAGGAAGCTCACACGTTTCTCACTCTTAACTGAAAAGCATTGGATGTTAGATGACCCGTGGTTTTTATCAGTTTCAGAAGCAGAGTTGAACTAGATATGGTCCGTGTGTGTAGGAAACACAGTTCTTTTTTTCTGAGCACACTCACGTTCCTGCCTTATTAGAGACTCTAGAAAGCAAGAGCATGCTTCTTGCTCTAAAGCAGAGTGTGGTTCATGGAAGAGTACTGGGCTATTTGTTTCACTTCAGAAACAGAGTGAAATGCCAGGCTCTGTGACTTCCTACAAGCAAGACTTCGTTTCAGGTAAACGCCGTCAGTTTTCAGGTAAAACGAAGCAACATCGTTCATGAAGCTCACACGTTTCTCCCTGTTAACTGAAAAGCATTGGATGTTAGATGACCTGTGGTTTTTATCAGTTTCAGAAGCAGAGTTAAACTAGATATGGTACGTGTGTGTAGGAAACACAGTTCATTTGTTCTGAGCACACTCACGTTTCCCACCGTATTAGAGATTCTGGAAAGCAAGTGCGTGCTTCTTGTTCTAAAGCAGAGTGTGGTTCATGGATGAGAACTGTGCTGTGTGTTTCCCTTCAGAAACGGAATGAAATGCCAGGCTCTGTGTCTTCCTACAAGCAAGACTTCTTTTCAGGTAAACGCAGTCACTTTTCAGATCAAAAGAAGCTACATCGTTCACGAAGCTCACACGTTTCTCACTCTTAACTGAAAAGCATTGGATGTTAGAGGACCTGTGGTTTGTATCCGTTTCAGAAGCAGAGTTGAATTAGATATGGTACGTGTGTGTAGGAAACACAGTTCTTTTGTTCTGAGCACACTCACGTTTCCCACCTTATTAGAGTCTCTAGAAAGCAAGTGCGTGCTTCTTGCTCTAAAGCAGAGTGTGGTTCATGGATGAGAACTGTGCTGTGTGTTTCCATTCAGGAACGGAATGAAATGCCAGGCTCTGTGTCTTCCTACAAGCAAGACTTTGTTTCAGGTAAACGCAGTCACTTTTCAGCTCAAACGAAGCTACATCGTTCACGAATCTCACACGTTTCTCACTGTTAACTGGAAAGCATTGGATGTTAGTGGACCTATGGTTTGTATCAGTTTCAGAAGCAGAGTTGAAGTAGATATGGTGCGTGTGTGTAGGAAACACAGTTCTTTTGTTCTGAACACACTCTCGTTTCCTGCCTTATTGGATAATCGAGAAAGCAAGAGCATGATTCTTGCTCTAAAGCAGAGTGTGGTTCTTGGAAGAGTACTGGGCTATTTGTTTCAGTTCAGAAACAGAGTGAAATGCCAGGCTCTGTGGCTTCTAACAAGCAAGACTTCGTTTCAGCTTAACGCAGTCACGTTTTAGCTAAAACGAAGCAACATCGTTCACTAAGCTCACACGTTTCTCACTCTTAACTTTAAAGCTTTGGAGGTTAGAGGACCTGATGTTTGTATCAGTTTAAGAAGCAGAGTTATACTAGATATGGTGCGTGTGTAGGAAACACAGTTCTTTTGTTCTGAGCACACTCACGTTTCCTGTCTTATTAGAGACTCTAGAAAGCAAGAGCGTGCTACTTGCTCTAAAGCAGAGTGTGGTTCATGGATGAGAACTGTGCTTTGTGTTTCCCTTCAGAAACGGAGTGAAATCCCAGGCTCTGTGACTTCCTACAAGCAAGACTTCTTTTCAGGTAAACGCAGTCATTTTCAGCTCAAACGAAGCTACATCGTTCACGAAGCTCACTCGTTTCTCACTCTTAAATGAAAAGCATTGGAAGTTAGAGCACCTATGGTTTGTATCAGTTCCAGAAGCAGAGTTGAAGTAGATATGGTGCGTGTGTGTAGGAAACACAGTATCATTTTTTCTGAGCACACTCACGTTTCCTGCATTATTAGAGACTCTAGAAACCAAGAGCATGCTTCTTGCTCTAAAGCAGAGTGTGGTTCATGGAAGAGTACTGGGCTATTTGTTACACTTCAGAAACACAGTGAAATGCCAGGCTCTGTGACTTCTTCCAAGCAAGACTTCGTTTCAGGTTAACACAGTCACTTTTCAGCTAAAACGAAGCAACTTCGTTCAGGAAGCTCACACGTTTCTCACTGTTAACTGAAAAGCATTGGATGTTAGAGGACCTACGGTTTGTATAAGATTCAGAAGCAGAGTTGAAATAGATATGGTTCGTGTGTGTAGGAAACACAGTTCTTTTGTTCTGAGCACACTCACGTTTCCTGCCTTATTAGAGACTCTAGAAAGCAAGAGCATGCTTCTTGCTCTAAAGCAGAGTGTGGTTCATGGAAGAGTACTGGGCTATTTGTTTCACTTCAGAAACAGGGTGAAATGCCAGCTCTGTGACTTCCTACAAGCAAGACTTCGTTTCAGGTAAACGCAGTCACTTTTCAGCTAAAACGAAGCAACATCGTTCAGGAAGCTCACACGTTTCTCACTGTTAACTGAAAAGCATTGCATGTTAGGGGACCTGGGGTTGGTATCAATTTCAGAAGCAGAGTTGAACTAGATATGGTCCATGTGTGTAGGAAACTCAGTTCTTTTATTCTGAGCACACTCACGTTTCCTGCCTTATTAGAGAATCTAGAAAGTAAGAGCGTGCTTCTTACACTAAACAAGAGTGTGGTTCATGGATGAGAACTGTGCTATGTATTTCCCTTCAGAAACGGAATGAAAGCCAGGCTCTGTGTCTTCCTACAAGCAAGACTTCGTTTCAGGTAAACACCCTCACTTTTCAGCTCAAATGATGCTACATCGTTCACGAAGCTAAAGCGTTTCTCAATGTTAACTGAAAAGCATTGGATGTTAGAGGACCTACGGTTTGTATACGTTTCAGAAGCAGAGTTGAACTAGATATGGTGCGTGTGTGTAGGAAACACAGTTCTTTTTTTCTGAGCACACTCACGTTTCCTGCCTTATTAGAGACTCTAGAAAGCAAGAGCATGCATCATGCTCTAAAGCAGAGTGTGGTTCATAGAAGAGTACTGGGCTATTTGTTTCACTTCAGAAACAGGGTGAAATGCCAGCTCTGTGACTTCCTACAAGCAAGACTTCGTTTCAGGTAAACGCAGTCACTTTTCAGCTAAAACGAAGCAACATCGTTCAGGAAGCTCACACGTTTCTCACTGTTAACTGAAAATCATTGCATGTTAGGGGACCTGGGGTTTGTATCAATTTCAGAAGCAGAGTTGAACTAGATATGGTCCGTGTGTGTAGGAAACTCAGTTCTTTTATTCTGAGCACACTCACGTTTCACGCCTTATTAGAGAATCTAGAAAGTAAGAGCGTGCTTCTTACACTAAAGCAGAGTGTGGTTCATGAATGAGAACTGTGCTATGTCTTTCCCTTCAGAACCGGAATGAAATGCCAGGATCTGTGCCTTCCTACAAGCAAGACTTCTTTTCAGGTAAACGCAGTCACTTTTCAGCTCAAACGAAGCTACATTGTTCACGAAGCTCACACGTTTCTCACTCTTAACTGAAAAGCATTGGATGTTAGAGGACCTGTGGTTTGTATCCGTTTCAGAAGCAGAGTTGAATTAGATATGGTACGTGTGTGTAGGAAACACAGTTCTTTTGTTCTGAGCACACTCACGTTTCCCACCTTATTAGAGACTCTAGAAAGCAAGTGCGTGCTTCTTGCTCTAAAGCAGAGTGTGGTTCATGGATGAGAACTGTGCTGTGTGTTTCCATTCAGGAACGGAATGAAATGCCAGGCTCTGTGTCTTCCTACAAGCAAGACTTTGTTTCAGGTAAACGCAGTCACTTTTCAGCTCAAACGAAGCTACATCGTTCACGAAGCTCACACGTTTCTCACTGTTAACTGGAAAGCATTGGATGTTAGTGGACCTATGGTTTGTATCAGTTTCAGAAGCAGAGTTGAAGTAGATATGGTGCGTGTGTGTAGGAAACACAGTTCTTTTGTTCTGAACACACTCTCATTTCCTGCCTTATTGGATAATCTAGAAAGCAAGAGCATGATTCTTGCTCTAAAGCAGAGTGTGGTTCTTGGAAGAGTACTGGGCTATTTGTTTCAGTTCAGAAACAGAGTGAAATGCCAGGCTCTGTGGCTTCTAACAAGCAAGACTTCGTTTCAGCTTAACGCAGTCACTTTTTAGCTAAAACGAAGCAACATCGTTCACTAAGCTCACACGTTTCTCACTCTTAACCTTAAAGCTTTGGATGTTAGAGGACCTGATGTTTGTATCAGTTTAAGAAGCAGAGTTGTACTAGATATGGTGCGTGTGTAGGAAACACAGTTCTTTTGTTCTGAGCACACTCACGTTTCCTGTCTTATTAGAGACTCTAGAAAGCAAGAGCGTGCTACTTGCTCTAAAGCAGAGTGTGGTTCATGGATGAGAACTGTGCTTTGTGTTTCCCTTCAGAAACGGAGTGAAATCCCAGGCTCTGTGACTTCCTACAAGCAAGACTTCTTTTCAGGTAAACGCAGTCACTTTTCAGATCAAAAGAAGCTACATCGTTCACGAAGCTCACACGTTTCTCACTCTTAACTGAAAAGCATTGGATGTTAGAGGACCTGTGGTTTGTATCCGTTTCAGAAGGAGAGTTGTATTAGATATGGTACGTGTGTGTAGGAAACACAGTTCTTTTGTTCTGAGCACACTCACGTTTCCCACCTTATTAGAGACTCTAGAAAGCAAGTGCGTGCTTCTTGCTCTAAAGCAGAGTGTGGTTCATGGATGAGAACTGTGCTGTGTGTTTCCATTCAGGAACGGAATGAAATGCCAGGCTCTGTGTCTTCCTACAAGCAAGACTTTGTTTCAGGTAAACGCAGTCACTTTTCAGCTCAAACGAAGCTACATCGTTCACGAAGCTCACACGTTTCTCACTGTTAACTGGACAGCATTGGATGTTAGAGGACCTACGGTTTGTATAAGTTTCAGAAGCAGAGTTGAACTAGATATGGTTCGTGTGTGTAGGAAACACAGTTCTTTTGTTCTGAGCACACTCACGTTTCCTGCCTTATTAGAGACTCTAGAAAGCAAGAGCATGCTTCTTGCTCTAAAGCAGAGTGTGGTTCATGGAAGAGTACTGGGCTATTTGTTTCACTTCAGAAACAGAGTGAAATGCCAGGCTCTGTGACTTCCTACAAGCAAGATTTCGTTTCAGGTAAACGCAGTCACTTTTCAGCTAAAACGAAGCAACTTCGTTCAGGAAGCTCACACGTTTCTCACTGTTAACTGAAAAGCATTGCATGTTAGGGGTCCTGGGGTTTGTATCAATTTCAGAAGCTGAGTTGAACTAGATATGGTCCGTGTGTGTAGGAAACTCAGTTCTATTTTTCTGAGCACATCACGTTTCCTACATTATTAGAGACTCTAGAAAGCAAGAGCATGCTTCTTGCTCTAAAGCAGAGTGTGGTTCATGGATGAGAACTGTGCTGTGTGTTTCCCTACAGAAACGGAATGAAAGCCAGGCTCTGTGTCTTCCTACTAGCAAGACTTCGTTTCAGGTTAACGCCCTCACTTTTCAGCTCAAATGATGCTACATCGTTCACGAAGCTAAAGCGTTTCTCACTCTTAACTGAAAAACATTAGATGTTAGAGGACCTACGGTTTGTATAAGTTTCAGAAGCAGAGTTGAACTAGATATGGTGCGTGTGTGTAGGAAACACAGTTCTTTTTTTCTGAGCACACTCACGTTTCCTGCCTTATTAGAGACTCTAGAAAGCAAGAGCATGCTTCTTGCTCTAAAGCAGAGTGTGGTTCATGGAAGAGTACTGGGCTATTTGTTTCACTTCAGAAACAGGGTGAAATGCCAGCTCTGTGACTTCCTACAAGCAAGACTTCGTTTCAGGTAAACGCAGTCACTTTTCAGCTAAAACGAAGCAACATCGTTCAGGAAGCTCACACGTTTCTCACTGTTAACTGAAAAGCATTGCATGTTAGGGGACCTGGGGTTTGTATCAATTTCAGAAGCAGAGTTGAACTAGATATGGTCCGTGTGTGTAGGAAACTCAGTTCTTTTATTCTGAGCACACTCACGTTTCCTGCCTTATTAGAGAATCTAGAAAGTAAGAGCGTGCTTGTTACACTAAACAAGAGTGTGGTTCATGGATGAGAACTGTGCTATGTATTTCCCTTCAGAAACGGAATGAAAGCCAGGCTCTGTGTCTTCCTACAAGCAAGACTTCGTTTCAGGTAAACACCCTCACTTTTCAGCTCAAATGATGCTACATCGTTCACGAAGCTAAAGCGTTTCTCAATGTTAACTGAAAAGCATTGGATGTTAGAGGACCTACGGTTTGTATACGTTTCAGAAGCAGAGTTGAACTAGATATGGTGCGTGTGTGTAGGAAACACAGTTCTTTTTTTCTGAGCACACTCACGTTTCCTGCCTTATTAGAGACTCTAGAAAGCAAGAGCATGCATCATGCTCTAAAGCAGATTGTGGTTCATAGAAGAGTACTGGGCTATTTGTTTCACTTCAGAAACAGGGGGAAATGCCAGCTCTGTGACTTCCTACAAGCAAGACTTCGTTTCAGGTAAACGCAGTCACTTTTCAGCTAAAACGAAGCAACATCGTTCAGGAAGCTCACACGTTTCTCACTGTTAACTGAAAATCATTGCATGTTAGGGGACCTGGGGTTTGTATCAATTTCAGAAGCAGAGTTGAACTAGATATGGTCCGTGTGTGTAGGAAACTCAGTTCTTTTATTCTGAGCACACTCACGTTTCACGCCTTATTAGAGAATCTAGAAAGTAAGAGCGTGCTTCTTACACTAAAGCAGAGTGTGGTTCATGAATGAGAACTGTGCTATGTCTTTCCCTTCAGAACCGGAATGAAATGCCAGGATCTGTGCCTTCCTACAAGCAAGACTTCTTTTCAGGTAAACGCAGTCACTTTTCAGATCAAAAGAAGCTACATCGTTCACGAAGCTCACACGTTTCTCACTCTTAACTGAAAAGCATTGGATGTTAGAGGACCTCTGGTTTGTATCCGTTTCAGAAGCAGAGTTGAATTAGATATGGTACGTGTGTGTAGGAAACACAGTTCTTTTGTTCTGAGCACACTCACGTTTCCCACCTTATTAGAGACTCTAGAAAGCAAGTGCGTGCTTCTTGCTCTAAAGCAGAGTGTGGTTCATGGATGAGAACTGTGCTGTGTGTTTCCATTCAGGAACGGAATGAAATGCCAGGCTCTGTGTCTTCCTACAAGCAAGACTTTGTTTCAGGTAAACGCAGTCACTTTTCAGCTCAAACGAAGCTACATCGTTCACGAAGCTCACACGTTTCTCACTGTTAACTGGAAAGCATTGGATGTTAGTGGACCTATGGTTTGTATCAGTTTCAGAAGCAGAGTTGAAGTAGATATGGTGCGTGTGTGTAGGAAACACAGTTCTTTTGTTCTGAACACACTCTCGTTTCCTGCCTTATTGGATAATCTAGAAAGCAAGAGCATGATTCTTGCTCTAAAGCAGAGTGTGGTTCTTGGAAGAGTACTGGGCTATTTGTTTCAGTTCAGAAACAGAGTGAAATGCCAGGCTCTGTGGCTTCTAACAAGCAAGACTTCGTTTCAGCTTAACGCAGTCACTTTTTAGCTAAAACGAAGCAACATCGTTCACTAAGCTCACACGTTTCTCACTCTTAACTTTAAAGCTTTGGATGTTAGAGGACCTGATGTTTGTATCAGTTTAAGAAGCAGAGTTGTACTAGATATGGTGCGTGTGTAGGAAACACAGTTCTTTTGTTCTGAGCACACTCACGTTTCCTGTCTTATTAGAGACTCTAGAAAGCAAGAGCGTGCTACTTGCTCTAAAGCAGAGTGTGGTTCATGGATGAGAACTGTGCTTTGTGTTTCCCTTCAGAAACGGAGTGAAATCCCAGGCTCTGTGACTTCCTACAAGCAAGACTTCTTTTCAGGTAAACGCAGTCACTTTTCAGATCAAAAGAAGCTACATCGTTCACGAAGCTCACACGTTTCTCACTCTTAACTGAAAAGCATTGGATGTTAGAGGACCTGTGGTTTGTATCCGTTTCAGAAGGAGAGTTGAATTAGATATGGTACGTGTGTGTAGGAAACACAGTTCTTTTGTTCTGAGCACACTCACGTTTCCCACCTTATTAGAGACTCTAGAAAGCAAGTGCGTGCTTCTTGCTCTAAAGCAGAGTGTGGTTCATGGATGAGAACTGTGCTGTGTGTTTCCATTCAGGAACGGAATGAAATGCCAGGCTCTGTGTCTTCCTACAAGCAAGACTTTGTTTCAGGTAAACGCAGTCACTTTTCAGCTCAAACGAAGCTACATCGTTCACGAAGCTCACACGTTTCTCACTGTTAACTGGACAGCATTGGATGTTAGAGGACCTACGGTTTGTATAAGTTTCAGAAGCAGAGTTGAACTAGATATGGTTCGTGTGTGTAGGAAACACAGTTCTTTTGTTCTGAGCACACTCACGTTTCCTGCCTTATTAGAGACTCTAGAAAGCAAGAGCATGCTTCTTGCTCTAAAGCAGAGTGTGGTTCATGGAAGAGTACTGGGCTATTTGTTTCACTTCAGAAACAGAGTGAAATGCCAGGCTCTGTGACTTCCTACAAGCAAGATTTCGTTTCAGGTAAACGCAGTCACTTTTCAGCTAAAACGAAGCAACTTCGTTCAGGAAGCTCACACGTTTCTCACTGTTAACTGAAAAGCATTGCATGTTAGGGGTCCTGGGGTTTGTATCAATTTCAGAAGCAGAGTTGAACTAGATATGGTCCGTGTGTGTAGGAAACTCAGTTCTATTTTTCTGAGCACACTCACGTTTCCTGCATTATTAGAGACTCTAGAAAGCAAGAGCATGCTTCTTGCTCTAAAGCAGAGTGTGGTTCATGGATGAGAACTGTGCTGTGTGTTTCCCTACAGAAACGGAATGAAAGCCAGGCT
This sequence comes from Onychomys arenicola, assembly GCA_949786405.1. Lineage (NCBI taxonomy): Eukaryota > Metazoa > Chordata > Mammalia > Rodentia > Cricetidae > Onychomys > Onychomys arenicola. The sequence continues at coordinate 1,936,652 of CATKUM010000039.1, read as the reverse complement.
CTGTGTCTTCCTACTAGCAAGACTTCGTTTCAGGTTAACGCCCTCACTTTTCAGCTCAAATGATGCTACATCGTTCACGAAGCTAAAGCGTTTCTCACTCTTAACTGAAAAACATTGGATGTTAGAGGACCTACGGTTTGTATAAGTTTCAGAAGCAGAGTTGAACTAGATATGGTGCGTGTGTGTAGGAAACACAGTTCTTTTTTTCTGAGCACACTCACGTTTCCTGCCTTATTAGAGACTCTAGAAAGCAAGAGCATGCTTCTTGCTCTAAAGCAGAGTGTGGTTCATGGAAGAGTACTGGGCTATTTGTTTCACTTCAGAAACAGGGTGAAATGCCAGCTCTGTGACTTCCTACAAGCAAGACTTCGTTTCAGGTAAACGCAGTCACTTTTCAGCTAAAACGAAGCAACATCGTTCAGGAAGCTCACACGTTTCTCACTGTTAACTGAAAAGCATTGCATGTTAGGGGACCTGGGGTTTGTATCAATTTCAGAAGCACAGTTGAACTAGATATGGTCCGTGTGTGTAGGAAACTCAGTTCTTTTATTCTGAGCACACTCACGTTTCCTGCCTTATTAGAGAATCTAGAAAGTAAGAGCGTGCTTCTTACACTAAACAAGAGTGTGGTTCATGGATGATAACTGTGCTATGTCTTTCCCTTCAGAAACGGAATGAAAGCCAGGCTCTGTGTCTTCCTACAAGCAAGACTTCGTTTCAGGTAAACGCCCTCACTTTTCAGCTCAAATGATGCTACATCGTTCAAGAAGCTAAAGCGTTTCTCACTGTTAACTGAAAAGCATTGGATGTTAGAGGACCTACGGTTTGTATACGTTTCAGAAGCAGAGTTGAACTAGATATGGTGCGTGTGTGTAGGAAACACAGTTCTTTTTTTCTGAGCACACTCACGTTTCCTGCCTTATTAGAGACTCTAGAAAGCAAGAGCATGCATCATGTCTAAAGCAGAGTGTGGTTCATAGAAGAGTAATGGGCTATTTGTTTAACTTCAGAAACAGGGTGAAATGCCAGCTCTGTGACTTCCTACAAGCAAGACTTCGTTTCAGGTAAACGCAGTCACTTTTCAGCTAAAACGAAGCAACATCGTTCAGGAAGCTCACACGTTTCTCACTGTTAACTGAAAATCATTGCATGTTAGGGGACCTGGGGTTTGTATCAATTTCAGAAGCAGAGTTGAACTAGATATGGTCCGTGTGTGTAGGAAACTCAGTTCTTTTATTCTGAGCACACTCACGTTTCACGCCTTATTAGAGAATCTAGAAAGGAAGAGCATGATTCTTGCTCTAAAGCAGAGTGTGGTTCTTGGAAGAGTACTGGGCTATTTGTTTCAGTTCAGAAACAGAGTGAAATGCCAGGCTCTGTGGCTTCTAACAAGCAAGACTTCGTTTCAGCTTAACGCAGTCACTTTTTAGCTAAAACGAAGCAACATCGTTCACTAAGCTCACACGTTTCTCACTCTTAACTTTAAAGCTTTGGATGTTAGAGGACCTGATGTTTGTATCAGTTTAAGAAGCAGAGTTGTACTAGATATGGTGCGTGTGTAGGAAACACAGTTCTTTTGTTCTGAGCACACTCACGTTTCCTGTCTTATTAGAGACTCTAGAAAGCAAGAGCGTGCTACTTGCTCTAAAGCAGAGTGTGGTTCATGGATGAGAACTGTGCTTTGTGTTTCCCTTCAGAAACGGAGTGAAATCCCAGGCTCTGTGACTTCCTACAAGCAAGACTTCTTTTCATGTAAACGCAGTCACTTTTCAGATCAAAAGAAGCTACATCGTTCACGAAGCTCACACGTTTCTCACTCTTAACTGAAAAGCATTGGATGTTAGAGGACCTGTGGTTTGTATCCGTTTCAGAAGGAGAGTTGAATTAGATATGGTACGTGTGTGTAGGAAACACAGTTCTTTTGTTCTGAGCACACTCACGTTTCCCACCTTATTAGAGACTCTAGAAAGCAAGTGCGTGCTTCTTGCTCTAAAGCAGAGTGTGGTTCATGGATGAGAACTGTGCTGTGTGTTTCCATTCAGGAACGGAATGAAATGCCAGGCTCTGTGTCTTCCTACAAGCAAGACTTTGTTTCAGGTAAACGCAGTCACTTTTCAGCTCAAATGAAGCTACATCGTTCACGAAGCTCACACGTTTCTCACTGTTAACTGGACAGCATTGGATGTTAGAGGACCTACGGTTTGTATAAGTTTCAGAAGCAGAGTTGAACTAGATATGGTACGTGTGTGTAGGAAACACAGTTCTTTTGTTCTGAGCACACTCACGTTTCCTGCCTTATTAGAGACTCTAGAAAGCAAGAGCATGCTTCTTGCTCTAAAGCAGAGTGTGGTTCATGGATGAGAACTGTGCTGTGTGTTTCCCTACAGAAACGGAATGAAAGCCAGGCTCTGTGTCTTCCTACTAGCAAGACTTCGTTTCAGGTTAACGCCCTCACTTTTCAGCTCAAATGATGCTACATCGTTCACGAAGCTAAAGCGTTTCTCACTCTTAACTGAAAAACATTGGATGTTAGAGGACCTACGGTTTGTATAAGTTTCAGAAGCAGAGTTGAACTAGATATGGTGCGTGTGTGTAGGAAACACAGTTCTTTTTTTCTGAGCACACTCACGTTTCCTGCCTTATTAGAGACTCTAGAAAGCAAGAGCATGCTTCTTGCTCTAAAGCAGAGTGTGGTTCATGGAAGAGTACTGGGCTATTTGTTTCACTTCAGAAACAGGGTGAAATGCCAGCTCTGTGACTTCCTACAAGCAAGACTTCGTTTCAGGTAAACGCAGTCACTTTTCAGCTAACACGAAGCAACATCGTTCAGGAAGCTCACACGTTTCTCACTGTTAACTGAAAAGCATTGCATGTTAGGGGACCTGGGGTTTGTATCAATTTCAGAAGCAGAGTTGAACTAGATATGGTCCGTGTGTGTAGGAAACTCAGTTCTTTTATTCTGAGCACACTCACGTTTCCTGCCTTATTAGAGAATCTAGAAAGTAAGAGCGTGCTTCTTACACTAAACAAGAGTGTGGTTCATGGATGATAACTGTGCTATGTCTTTCCCTTCAGAAACGGAATGAAAGCCAGGCTCTGTGTCTTCCTACAAGCAAGACTTCGTTTCAGGTAAACGCCCTCACTTTTCAGCTCAAATGATGCTACATCGTTCAAGAAGCTAAAGCGTTTCTCACTGTTAACTGAAAAGCATTGGATGTTAGAGGACCTACGGTTTGTATACGTTTCAGAAGCAGAGTTGAACTAGATATGGTGCGTGTGTGTAGGAAACACAGTTCTTTTTTTCTGAGCACACTCACGTTTCCTGCCTTATTAGAGACTCTAGAAAGCAAGAGCATGCATCATGTCTAAAGCAGAGTGTGGTTCATAGAAGAGTAATGGGCTATTTGTTTAACTTCAGAAACAGGGTGAAATGCCAGCTCTGTGACTTCCTACAAGCAAGACTTCGTTTCAGGTAAACGCAGTCACTTATCAGCTAAAACGAAGCAACATCGTTCAGGAAGCTCACACGTTTCTCACTGTTAACTGAAAAGCATTGCATGTTAGAGGACCTGGGGTTTGGATCAATTTCAGAAGCAGAGTTGAACTAGATATGGTCCGTGTGTGTAGGAAACTCAGTTCTTTTTCTCTGAGCACACTCACGTTTCACGCCTTATTAGAGAATCTAGAAAGTAAGAGCGTGCTTCTTACACTAAAGCAGAGTGTGGTTCATGAATGAGAACTGTGCTATGTCTTTCCCTTCAGAACCGGAATGAAATGCCAGGATCTGTGCCTTCCTACAAGCAAGACTTCTTTTCAGGTAAAAGCAGTCACTTTTCAGCTCAAACGAAGCTACATCGTTCACGAAGCTCACACGTTTCTCACTCTTAACTGAAAAGCATTGGATGTTAGAGGACCTATGGTTTGTATCAGTTTCAGAAGCAGAGTTGAACTAGATATGGTCCGTGTGTGTAGGAAACACAGTTCTTTTTTTCTGAGCACACTCACGTTCCTGCCTTATTAGAGACTCTAGAAAGCAAGAGCATGCTTCTTGCTATAAAGCAGAGTGTGGTTCATGGAAGAGTACTGGGTTATTTGTTTCACTTCAGAAACAGAGTGAAATGCCAGGCTCTGTGACTTCCTACAAGCAAGACTTCGTTTCAGGTAAACGCCGTCAGTTTTCAGGTAAAACGAAGCAACATCGTTCATGAAGCTCACACGTTTCTCCCTGTTAACTGAAAAGCATTGGATGTTAGATGACCTGTGGTTTTTATCAGTTTCAGAAGCAGAGTTAAACTAGATATGGTACGTGTGTGTAGGAAACACAGTTCATTTGTTCTGAGCACACTCACGTTTCCCACCTTATTAGAGATTGTGGAAAGCAAGTACGTGCTTCTTGCTCTAAAGCAGAGTGTGGTTCATGGATGAGAACTGTGCTGTGTGTTTCCCTTCAGAAACGGAATGAAATGCCAGGCTCTGTGTCTTCCTACAAGCAAGACTTCTTTTCAGGTAAACGCAGTCACTTTTCAGATCAAAAGAAGCTACATCGTTCACGAAGCTCACACGTTTCTCACTCTTAACTGAAAAGCATTGGATGTTAGAGGACCTGTGGTTTGTATCCGTTTCAGAAGCAGAGTTGAATTAGATATGGTACGTGTGTGTAGGAAACACAGTTCTTTTGTTCTGAGCACACTCACGTTTCCCACCTTATTAGAGACTCTAGAAAGCAAGTGCGTGCTTCTTGCTCTAAAGCAGAGTGTGGTTCATGGATGAGAACTGTGCTGTGTGTTTCCATTCAGGAACGGAATGAAATGCCAGGCTCTGTGACTTCCTCCAAGCAAGACTTCGTTTCATGTTAACACAGTCATTTTTCAGCTAAAACGAAGCAACTTCGTTCAGGAAGCTCACACGTTTCTCACTCTTAACTGAAAAGCATTGGATGTTAGAGGACCTACGGTTTGTATAAGTTTCAGAAGCAGAGTTGAACTAGATATGGTTCGTGTGTGTAGGAAACACAGTTCTTTTGTTCTGAGCACACTCACGTTTCCTGCCTTATTAGAGACTCTAGAAAGCAAGAGCATGCTTCTTGCTCTAAAGCAGAGTGTGGTTCATGGAAGAGTACTGGGCTATTTGTTTCACTTCAGAAACAGAGTGAAATGCCAGGCTCTGTGACTTCCTACAAGCAAGATTTCGTTTCAGGTAAACGCAGTCACTTTTCAGCTAAAACGAAGCAACTTCGTTCAGGAAGCTCACACGTTTCTCACTGTTAACTGAAAAGCATTGCATGTTAGGGGTCCTGGGGTTTATATCAATTTCAGAAGCAGAGTTGAACTAGATATGGTCCGTGTGTGTAGGAAACTCAGTTCTTTTATTCTGAGCACACTCACGTTTCCTGCCTTATTAGAGAATCTAGAAAGTAAGAGCGTGCTTCTTACACTAAACAAGAGTGTGGTTCATGGATGAGAACTGTGCTATGTCTTTCCCTTCAGAAACGGAATGAAAGCCAGGCTCTGTGTCTTCCTACAAGCCAGACTTCGTTTCAGGTAAACGCCCTCACTTTTCAGCTCAAATGATGCTACATCGTTCACGAAGCTAAAGCGTTTCTCACTCTTAACTGAAAAGCATTGGATGTTAGAGGACCTATGGTTTGTATACGTTTCAGAAGCAGAGTTGAACTAGATATGGTGCGTGTGTGTAGGAAACACAGTTCTTTTTTTCTGAGCACACTCACGTTTCCTGCCTTATTAGAGACTCTAGAAAGCAAGAGCGTGCTTCTTGCTCTAAAGCAGAGTGTGGTTCATGGAAGAGTACTGGGCTATTTGTTTCACCTCAGAAACAGAGTGAAATGCCAGGCTATGTGACTTCCTACAAGCAAGACTTCGTTTCAGGTAAACACAGTCACTTCTCACCTAAAACGAAGCAAAATCGTTCAGGAAGCTCACACGTTTCTCACTCTTAACTGAAAAGCATTGGATGTTAGATGACCAGTGGTTTTTATCAGTTTCAGAAGCAGAGTTGAACTAGATATGGTCCGTGTGTGTAGGAAACACAGTTCTTTTTTTCTGAGCACACTCACGTTCCTGCCTTATTAGAGACTCTAGAAAGCAAGAGCATGCTTCTTGCTCTAAAGCAGAGTGTGGTTCATGGAAGAGTACTGGGCTATTTGTTTCACTTCAGAAACAGAGTGAAATGCCAGGCTCTGTGACTTCCTACAAGCAAGACTTCGTTTCAGGTAAACGCCGTCATTTTTCAGGTAAAACGAAGCAACATCGTTCATGAAGCTCACACGTTTCTCCCTGTTAACTGAAAAGCATTGGATGTTAGATGACCTGTGGTTTTTATCAGTTTCAGAAGCAGAGTTAAACTAGATATGGTACGTGTGTGTAGGAAACACAGTTCATTTGTTCTGAGCACACTCACGTTTCCCAACTTATTAGAGATTCTGGAAAGCAAGTACGTGCTTCTTGCTCTAAAGCAGAGTGTGGTTCATGGATGAGAACTGTGCTGTGTGTTTCCCTTCAGAAACGGAATGAAATGCCAGGATCTGTGTCTTCCTACAAGCAAGACTTCTTTTCAGGTAAACGCAGTCACTTTTCAGATCAAAAGAAGCTACATCGTTCACGAAGCTCACACGTTTCTCACTCTTAACTGAAAAGCATTGGATGTTAGAGGACCTGTGGTTTGTATCCGTTTCAGAAGCAGAGTTGAATTAGATATGGTACGTGTGTGTAGGAAACACAGTTCTTTTGTTCTGAGCACACTCACGTTTCCCACCTTATTAGAGACTCTAGAAAGCAAGTGCGTGCTTCTTGCTCTAAAGCAGAGTGTGGTTCATGGATGAGAACTGTGCGGTGTGTTTCCATTCAGGAACGGAATGAAATGCCAGGCTCTGTGTCTTCCTACAAGCAAGACTTTGTTTCAGGTAAACGCAGTCACTTTTCAGCTCAAACGAAGCAACTTCGTTCAGGAAGCTCACACGTTTCTCACTGTTAACTGAAAAGCATTGCATGTTAGGGGTCCTGGGGTTTGTATCAATTTCAGAAGCAGAGTTGAACTAGATATGGTCCGTGTGTGTAGGAAACTCAGTTCTATTTTTCTGAGCACACTCACGTCTCCTGCATTATTAGAGACTCTAGAAAGCAAGAGCATGCTTCTTGCTCTAAAGCAGAGTGTGGTTCATGGATGAGAACTGTGCTGTGTGTTTCCCTACAGAAACGGAATGAAAGCCAGGCTCTGTGTCTTCCTACTAGCAAGACTTCGTTTCAGGTTAACGCCCTCACTTTTCAGCTCAAATGATGCTACATCGTTCACGAAGCTAAAGCGTTTCTCACTCTTAACTGAAAAACATTGGATGTTAGAGGACCTACGGTTTGTATAAGTTTCAGAAGCAGAGTTGAACTAGATATGGTGCGTGTGTGTAGGAAACACAATTCTTTTTTTCTGAGCACACTCACGTTTCCTGCCTTATTAGAGACTCTAGAAAGCAAGAGCATGCTTCTTGCTCTAAAGCAGAGTGTGGTTCATGGAAGAGTACTGGGCTATTTGTTTCACTTCAGAAACAGGGTGAAATGACAGCTCTGTGACTTCCTACAAGCAAGACTTCGTTTCAGGTAAACGCAGTCACTTTTCAGCTAAAACGAAGCAACATCGTTCAGGAAGCTCACACGTTTCTCACTGTTAACTGAAAAGCATTGCATGTTAGGGGACCTGGGGTTTATATCAATTTCAGAAGCAGAGTTGAACTAGATATGGTCCGTGTGTGTAGGAAACTCAGTTCTTTTATTCTGAGCACACTCACGTTTCCTGCCTTATTAGAGAATCTAGAAAGTAAGAGCGTGCTTCTTACACTAAACAAGAGTGTGGTTCATGGATGAGAACTGTGCTGTGTGTTTCCATTCAGGAACGGAATGAAATGCCAGGCTCTGTGTCTTCCTACAAGCAAGACTTTGTTTCAGGTAAACACAGTCACTTTTCAGCTCAAACGAAGCTACATCGTTCACGAAGCTCACACGTTTCTCACTGTTAACTGGAAAGCATTGGAAGTTAGAGGACCTGTGGTTTGTATCAGTTTCAGAAGCAGAGTTGAAGTAGATATGGTGCGTGTGTGTAGGAAACACAGTTCTTTTATTCTGAACACACTCTCGTTTCCTGCCTTATTGGATAATCTAGAAAGCAAGAGCATGATTCTTGCTCTAATGCAGAGTGTGGTTCTTGGAAGAGTACTGAGCTATTTGTTTCAGTTCAGAAACAGAGTGAAATGCCATGCTCTGTGGCTTCTAACAAGCAAGACTTCGTTTCAGCTTAACGCAGTCACTTTTTAGCTAAAACGAAGCAACATCATTCACTAAGCTCACACGTTTCTCCTTCTTAACTGAAAAGCTTTGGAGGTTAGAGGACCTGATGTTTGTATCAGTTTAAGAAGCAGAGTTGTACTTGATATAGTGCGTGTGTAGGAAACACAGTTCTTTTGTTCTGAGCACACTCACGTTTCCTGCCTTATTAGAGACTCTAGAAAGCAAGAGCGTGCTACTTGCTCTAAAGCAGATTGTGGTTCATGGATGAGGACTGTGCTGTGTGTTTCCCTTCAGAAACGGAATGAAAGCCAGGCTCTGTGTCTTCCTACAAGCAAGACTTCGTTTCAGGTAAACGCCCTCACTTTTCAGCTCAAATGATGCTACATCGTTCACGAAGCTAAAGCGTTTCTCACACTTAACTGAAAAGCATTGGATGTTAGAGGACTACGGTTTGTATAAGTTTCAGAAGCAGAGTTGAACTAGATATGGTGCGTGTGTGTAGGAAACACAGTTCTTTTTTTCTGAGCACACTCACGTTTCCTGCCTTATTAGAGACTCTAGAAAGCAAGTGCATGCTTCTTGCTCTAAAGCAGAGTGTGGTTCATGGAAGAGTACTGGACTATTTGTTTCACCTCAAAAACAGAGTGAAATGCCAGGCTCTGTGACTTCCTACAAGCAAGACTTCGTTTCAGGTAAACACAGTCACTTCTCACCTAAAACGAAGCAACATCGTTCAGGAATCTCACACGTTTCTCACCTTTAACTGAAAAGCATTGGATGTTAGATGACCCGTGGTTTTTATCAGTTTCAGAAGCAGAGTTGAACTAGATATGGTCCGTGTTTAGGAAACACAGTTCTTTTTTTCTGAGCACACTCACGTTTCCTGCCTTATTAGGGACTCTAGAAAGCAAGAGCATGCTTCTTGCTCTAAAGCAGAGTGTGGTTCATGGAAGAGTACTGGGCTATTTGTTTCACTTCAGAAACAGAGTGAAATGCCAGCCTCTGTGACTTCCTACAAGCAAGACTTCGTTTCAGGTAAACACAGTCACTTCTCAGCTAAAACGAAGCAACATCGTTCAGGAAGCTCACAAGTTTCTCACCTTTAACTGAAAAGCATTGGATGTTAGATGACCCGTGGTTTTCATCAGTTTCAGAAGCAGAGTTGAACTAGATATGGTACGTGTGTGTAGGAAACACAGTTCTTTTTTTCTGAGCACACTCACGTTTCCCACCTTATTAGAGATTCTGGAAAGCAAGTGCGTGCTTCTTGCTCTAAAGCAGAGTGTGGTTCATGGATGAGAACTGTGCTGTGTGTTTCCCTTCAGAAGCGGAATGAAATGCCAGGATCTGTGTCTTCCCACAAGCAAGACTTCTTTTCAGGTAAACGCAGTCACTTTTCAGATCAAAAGAAGCTACATCGTTCACGAAGCTCACACGTTTCTCACTCTTAACTGAAAAGCATTGGATGTTAGAGGACCTGTGGTTTGTATCCGTTTCAGAAGCAGAGTTGAATTAGATATGGTACGTGTGTGTAGGAAACACAGTTCTTATGTTCTGAGCACACTCACGTTTCCCACCTTATTAGAGACTCTAGAAAGCAAGTGCGTGCTTCTTGCTCTAAAGCAGAGTGTGGTTCATGGATGAGAACTGTGCTGTGTGTTTCCATTCAGGAACGGAATGAAATGCCAGGCTCTGTGTCTTCCTACAAGCAAGACTTTGTTTCAGGTAAACGCAGTCACATTTCAGCTCAAACGAAGCTACATAGTTCACGAAGCTCACACGTTTCTCACTGTTAACTGGAAAGCATTGGATGTTAGAGGACCTATGGTATGTATCAGTTTCAGAAGCAGAGTTGAAGTAGATATGGTGCGTGTGTGTAGGAAACACAGTTCTTTTTTTCTGAACACACTCACTTTTCCTACGTTATTAGAGACTTTAGAAAGCAAGAGCATGCTTATTGCTCTAAAGCAGAGTGTGCTTCATGGATGAGAACTGTGCTGTGTGTTTCCCTTCAGAAACGGAATGAAATGCCAGGCTCTGTGTCTTCCTACAAGCAAGACTTCGTTTCAGGTAATCGTCCTCACTTTTCAGCTCAAACGAAGCTACATCGTTCACGAAGCTCACACATTTCTCACTCTTAACTGAAAAGCATTGGATGTTAGAGGACCTACGGTTTCTATCGGTTTCAGAAGCAGAGTTGAATTAGATATGGTGCGTGTGTGTAGGAAACTCAGTTCTTTTGTTCTGAGCACACTCACGTTTTCTGCCTTATTAGTGACTCTTGAAAGTAAGTGCGTGCTTCTTACACTAAACCAGAGTGTGGTTCATGGATGAGAACTGTGCTGTGTGTTTCCCTTCAGAAACAGAATGAAATGCCAGGCTCTGTGTCTTCCTACAAGCAAGACTTCGTTTCAGGTAAACGCCCTCACTTTTCAGCTCAAATGATGCTACATCGTTCACGAAGCTAAGGCGTTTCTCACTCTTAACTGAAAAGCATTGGATGTTAGAGGACCTACGGTTTGTATAAGTTTCAGAAGCAGAGTTGAACTAGATATGGTGCGTGTGTGTAGGAAACACAGTTCTTTTTTTCTGAGCACACTCACGTTTCCTGCCTTATTAGAGACTCTAGAAAGCAAGAGAAAGCTTCTTGCTCTAAAGCAGAGTGTGGTTCAGGGAAGAGTACTGGGCTATTTGTTTCACTTCAGAAACAGGGTGAAATGCCAGCTCTGTGACTTCCTACAAGCAAGAATTCGTTTCAGGTAAACGCAGTCACTTTTCAGCTAAAACGAAGCAACATCGTTCAGGAAGCTCACAGGTTTCTCACTGTTAACTGAAAAGCATTGCATGTTAGAGGACCTGGGGTTTGTATCAATTTCAGAAGCAGAGTTGAACTAGATATGGTCCGTGTGTGTAGGAAACTCAGTTCTTTTATTCTGAGCACACTCACGTTTCCCGCATTATTAGAGAATCTAGAAAGTAAGAGCTTGCTTCTTACACTAAAGCAGAGTGTGGTTCATGAATGAGAACTGTGCTATGTCTTTCCCTTCAGAACCGGAATGAAATGCCAGGATCTGTTCCTTCCTACAAGCAAGACTTCTTTTCAGGTAAAAGCAGTCACTTTTCAGCTCAAACGAAGCTACATAGTTCACGAAGCTCACATGTTTCTCACTCTTAACTGAAAAGCATTGGATGTTAGAGGACCTATGGTTTGTATCAGTTTCAGAAGCAGAGTTGAACTAGATATGGTGCGTGTGTGTAGGAAACACAGTTCTTTTTTCTGAGCACCCTCATGTTTCCTGCCTTATTAGAGACTCTAGAAAGCAAGAGCGTGCTTCTTGCTCTAAAGCAGAGTGTGGTTCATGGAAGAGTACTGGACTATTTGTTTCACCTCAAAAACAGAGTGAAATGCCAGGCTCTGTGATTCCTACAAGCAAGACTTCGTTTCAGGTAAACGCAGTCACTTCTCAACTAAAATGAAGCAACATCGTTCAGGAAGCTCACACGTTTCTCACCTTTAACTGAAAAGCATTGGATGTTAGATGACCCGTGGTTTTTATCAGTTTCAGAAGCAGAGTTGAACTAGATATGGTCCGTGTGTGTAGGAAACACAGTTCTTTTTTTCTGAGCACACTCACGTTTCCTGCCTTATTAGAGACTCTAGAAAGCAAGAGCATGCTTCTTGCTCTAAAGCAGAGTGTGGTTCATGGAAGAGTACTGGGCTATTTGTTTCACTTCAGAAACAGAGTGAAATGCCAGCCTCTGTGACTTCCTACAAGCAAGACTTCGTTTCAGGTAAACACAGTCACTTCTCACCTAAAACGAAGCAACATCGTTCAGGAAGCTCACACGTTTCTCACCTTTAACTGAAAAGCATTGGATGTTAGATGACCCGTGGTTTTTATCAGTTTCAGAAGCAGAGTTGAACTAGATATGGTCCGTGTGTGTAGGAAACACAGTTCTTTTTTTCTGAGCACACTCACGTTTCCCACCTTATTAGAGATTCTGGAAAGCAAGTGCGTGCTTCTTGCTCTAAATCAGAGTGTGGTTCATGGATGAGAACTGTGCTGTGTGTTTCCCTTCAGAAACGGAATGAAATGCCAGGCTCTGTGTCTTCCCACAAGCAAGACTTCTTTTCAGGTAAACGCAGTCACTTTTCAGATCAAAAGAAGCTACATCGTTCACAAAGCTCACACGTTTCTCACTCTTAACTGAAAAGCATTGGATGTTAGAGGACCTGTGGTTTGTATCCGTTTCAGAAGCAGCGTTGAATTAGATATGGTACGTGTGTGTAGGAAACACAGTTCTTATGTTCTGAGCACACTCACGTTTCCCACCTTATTAGAGACTCTAGAAAGCAAGTGCGTGCTTCTTGCTCTAAAGCAGAGTGTGGTTCATGGATGAGAACTGTGCTGTGTGTTTCCCTTCAGAACCGGAATGAAATGCCAGGCTCTGTGCCTTCCTACAAGCAAGACTTCGTTTCAGGTAAACGCAGTCACTTTTCAGCTCAAAGGAAGCTACATCGTTCACGAAGCTCACACGTTTCTCACTCTTAACTGAAAAGCATTGGATGTTAGAGGACCTATGGTTTGTATCAGTTTCAGAAGCAGAGTTGAACTAGATATGGTGCGTGTGTGTAGGAAACACAGTTCTTTTTTTCTGAGCACACTCACGTTTCCTGCCTTATTAGAGACTCTAGAAAACAAGAGCATGCTTCTTGCTCTAAAGCAGAGTGTGGTTCATGGAAGAGTACTGGGCTATTTGTTTCAGTTTAGAAACAGAGTGAAATGCCAGGCTCTGTGACTTCCTCCACGCAAGACTTCGTTTCAGATAAACGCAGTCAATTTTTAGCTCAAACGAAGCTACATCGTTCACGAAGCTCACACGTTTCTCACTGTTCACTGAAAAGCATTGCATGTAAGGGGACCTGGGGATTTTATCAATTTCAGAAGCAGAGTTGAACTAGATATGGTCCGTGTGTGTAGGAAACTCAGTTCTTTTATTCTGTGCACACTCACGGTTCCGGCCTTATAAGAGAATCTAGAAAGTAAGAGCGTGCTTCTTACACTAAAGCAGAGTGTGGTTCATGAATGAGAACTGTGCTATGTCTTTCCCTTCAGAACCGGAATGAAATGCCAGGCTCTGTGCCTTCCTACAAGCAAGACTTCTTTTCAGGTAAACGCAGTCACATTTCAGCTCAAACGAAGCTACATCGTTCACGAAGCTCACACGTTTCTCACTCTTAACTGAAAAGCATTGGATGTTAGAGGACCTATGGTTTGTATCAGTTTCAGAAGCAGAGTTGAACTAGATATGGTGCGTGTGTGTAGGAAACACAGTTCTTTTTTTCTGAGCACACTCACGTTTCCCGCCTTATTAGAGATTCTGTAAAGCAAGTGCGTGCTTCTTGCTCTAAAGCAGAGTGTGGTTCATGGATGTGAACTGTACTGTGTGTTTCCCTTCAGAAACGGAATGAAATGCCAGGCTCTGTGTCTTCCTACAAGCAAGACTTCTTTTCAGGTAAACGCAGTCACTTTTCAGATCAAAAGAAGCTACATCGTTCACGAAGCTCACACGTTTCTCACTCTTAACTGAAAAACATTGGATGTTAGAGGACCTGTGGTTTGTATCCGTTTCAGAAGCAGAGTATAATTAGATATGGTACGTGTGTGTAGGAAACACAGTTCTTATGTTCTGAGCACACTCACTTTTCCCACCTTATTAGAGACTCTAGAAAGCAAGTGCGTGCTTCTTGCTCTAAAGCAGAGTGTGGTTCAGGGATGAGAACTGTGCTGTGTGTTTCCATTCAGGAACGGAATGTAATGCCAGGCTCTGTGTCTTCCTACAAGCAAGACTTTGTTTCAGGTAAACGCAGTCACTTTTCAGCTCAAACGAAGCTACATAGTTCACGAAGCTCACACATTTCTCACTGTTAACTGGAAAGCATTGGATGTTAGAGGACCTATGGTTTGTATCAGTTTCAGAAGCAGAGTTGAAGTAGATATGGTGCGTGTGTGTAGGAAACACAGTTCTTATGTTCTGAGCACACTCACGTTTCCCACCTTATTAGAGACTCTAGAAAGCAAGTGCGTGCTTCTTGCTCTAAAGCAGAGTGTGGTTCATGGAAGAGTACTGGGCTATTTGTTTCACTTCAGAAACAGAGTGAAATGCCAGGCTCTGTGACATCCTCCAAGCAAGACATCGTTTCAGGTAAACACAGTCACTTTTCAGCTAAAGCGAAGCAACTTCGTTCAGGAAGCTCACACGGTTCTCACTGTTAACTGAAAAGCATTGGATGTTACATGACCTGTGGTTTTTATCAGTTTCAGAAGCAGAGATGAACTAGATATGGTCCGTGTGTGTAGGAAACTCAGTTCTTTTGTTCTGAGCACACTCACGTTTTCTGCCTTATTAGTGACTCTTGAAACTAAGAGCCTGCTTCTTACACTAAACCAGAGTGTGGTTCATGGATGAGAACTGTGCTGTGTGTTTCCCTTCAGAAACGGAATGAAATGCCAGGCTCTGTGTCTTCCTACAAGCAACACTTCTTTTCAGGTAAACGCAGTTATTTTCAGCTCAAAGGAAGCTACATCGTTCACGAAGCTCACACGTTTCTCACTCTTAAGTGAAAAGCATTGGATGTTAGAGGACCTATGGTTTGTATCAGTTTCAGAAGCAGAGTTAAACTAGATATGGTGCGTGTGTGTAGGAAACACAGTTCTTTTTTTCTGAGCACACTCACGTTTCCTAGGTTATTAGAGACTTTAGAAAGCAAGAGCATGCTTCTTGCTCTAAAGCAGAGTGTGCTTCATGGATGAGAACTGTGCTGTGTGTTTCCCTTCAGAAACGGAATGAAATGCCAGGCTCTGTGTCTTCCTACAAGCAAGACTTCGTTTCAGGTAAACGCAGTCACTTTTCAGCTAAAACGAAGCAACATCGTTCAGGAAGCTCACACGTTTCTCACTGTTAACTGAAAAGCATTGCATGTTAGGGGACCTGGGGTTTGTATCAATTTCAGAAACAGAGTTGAACTAGATATGGTCCGTGTGTGTAGGAAACTCAGTTCTTTTATTCTGAGCACACTCACGTTTCCCGCCTTATAAGAGAATCTAGAAAGTAAGAGCGTGCTTCTTACACTAAAGCAGAGTGTGGTTCATGAATGAGAACTGTGCTATGTCTTTCCCTTCAGAACCAGAATGAAATGCCAGGCTCTGTGCCTTCCTACAAGCAAGACTTCTTTTCAGGTAAACACAGTCACTTTTCAGCTAAAACGAAGCAACATCGTTCACGAAGCTCACACGTTTCTCACTCTTAACTGAAAAGCATTGGATGTTAGAGGACCTATGGTTTGTATGAGTTTCAGAAGCAGAGTTGAACTAGATATGGAGCGTGTGTTGGAAACACAGTTCTTTTTTTCTGAGCACACTCACGTTTCCTGCATTATTAGAGACTCTAGAAAGCAAGAGCGTGCTTCTTGCTCTAAAGCAGAGTGTGGTTCATGGAAGAGTATTGGGCTATTTGTTTCACCTCAGAAACAGAGTGAAATGCCAGGCTCTGTGACTTCCTACAAGCAAGACTTCGTTTCAGGTAAACACAGACACTTCTCAGCTAAAACCAAGCAACATCGTTCAGGAAGCTCACACGTTTCTCACTGTTAACTGAAAAGCATTGGATGTTAGATGACCCGTGGTTTTTATCAGTTTCAGAAGCAGAGTTGAACTAGATATGGTCCGTGTGTATAGGAAACACAGTTCATTTTTTCTGAGCACACTCACGTTTCCTGCCTTATTAGAGACTCTAGAAAGCAAGAGCATGCTTCTTGCTCTAAAGCAGAGTGTGGTTCATGGAAGAGTACTGGGCTATTTGTTTCACTTCAGAAACAGAGTGAAATGCCAGGCTCTGTGTCTTCCTACAAGCAAGACTTCGTTTCAGGTAAACGCCGTCAGTTTTCAGCTAAAACGAAGCAACTTCGTTCAGGAAGCTCAACGTTTCTCCCTGTTAACTGAAAAGCATTGGATGTTAGATGACATGTGGTTTTTATCAGTTTCAGAAGTAGAGTTGAACTAGATATGGTACGTGTGTGTAGGAAACACAGTTCTTTTTTTCTGAGCACACTCACGTTTCCTGCATTATTATAGAATCTAGAAAGCAAGAGCATGCTTCTTGCTCTAAAGCAGAGTGTGGTTCACGGATGAGAACTGTGCTGTGTGTTTCCCTTCACAAACAGAGTGAAATCCCAGGCTCTGTGACTTCCTACTAGCAAGACTTCTTTTCAGGTAAACGCAGTCATTTTCAGCTCAAACGAAGCTACATCGTTCACGAAGCTCACACGTTTCTCACTCTTAACTGAAAAGCATTGGAAGTTAGAGCACCTATGGTTTGTATCAGTTTCAGAAGCAGAGTTGAACTAGATATGGTTCGTGTGTTTAGGAAACACAGTTCTTTTTTTCTGAGCACACTCACGTTTCCTGCATTATTAGAGACTCTAGAAAGCAAGAGCATGCTTCTTGCTCTAAAGCAGAGTGTGGTTCATGGAAGACTACTGGGCTATTTGTTTCACTTCAGAAACAGAGTGAAATGCCAGGCTCTGTGACATCCTCCAAGCAAGACTACGTTTCAGGTAAACACAGTCACTTTTCAGCTAAACGAAGCAACTTCGTTCAGGAAGCTCACACGTTTCTCACTGTTAACTGAAAAGCATTGGATGTTAGATGACCTGTGGTTTTTATCAGTTTCAGAAGCAGAGATGAACTAGATATGGTCCGTGTGTGTCGGAAACTCAGTTCTTTTGTTCTGAGCACTCTCACGTTTTCTGCCTTATTAGTGACTCTTGAAAGTAAGAGCGTGCTTCTTACACTAAACCAGAGTGTGGTTCATGGATGAGAACTGTGCTATGTCTTTCCCTTCAGAAACAGAGTGAAATGCCAGGCTCTGTGTCTTCCCTCAAACAATACTTCTTTTCAGGTAAACACAGTTATATTTCAGTTCAAAGTAAACTACATCATTCACGAAGCTCACAGGTTTCTCACTCTTACTGAAAAGCATTGGATGTTAGAGGACCTGATGTTTGTATCAGTTTAAGAAGCATAGTTGTACTAGATATGGTGCGTGTGTAGGAAACACAGTTCTTTTGTTCTGAGCACACTCACGTTTCCTGCATTATTAGAGACTCTAGAAAGCAAGAGCGTGCTTCTTGCTCTAAAGCAGAGTGTGGTTCATGGATGAGAACTGTGCTGTGTGTTTCCCTTCAGAAACGGAGTGAAATCCCAGGCTCTGTGTCTTCCTACAAGCAAGACTTCGTTTCAGGTAAACGCAGTCAGTTTTCAGCTAAAACTAAGCTACATCGTTCACTAAGCTCACACGTTTCTTGCCCTGAACTGAAAAGCATTGGATGTTAGAGGACCTGTGGTTTGTATCAGTTTCAGAAGCAAAGTTGAACTAGATATGGTCCATGTATATAGGAAACACAGTTCTTTTGTTCTGAGTACACTCACATTTCACGCCTTAGTAGAGACTCTAGAAAGCAAAAGCGTGCTTACTGCTCTAAAGCAGAGTGTGGTTCATGGAAGAGTACTGGGCTATTTGTTTCACTTCACAAACAGTGAAATGCCAGGTTCTGTGCCTTCTCACAAGCCAGACTTCGTTTCAGGTAAACGCAGTCACTTTTCAGCTAAAACGAAGCAACATCGTTCACGAAGCTCACACGATTCTCACTCTTAACTGAAAAGCATTGGAGGTTAGAGGACCTGATGTTTGTATTAGTTTATGAAGCAGAGTTGAACTAGATATGGTCCGTGTGTGTAGGAAACTCAGTGCTTTTGTTCTGAGCACACTCACGTTTCCCGCCTTATTAGAGAATCTAGAAAGTAAGAGCGTGCTTCTTACACTAAAGCAGAGTGTGGTTCATGAATGAGAACTGTGCTATGTCTTTCCCTTCAGAACCGGAATGAAATGCCAGGCTCTGTGCCTTCCTACAAGCAAGACTTCTTTTCAGATAAACGCAGTCACTTTTCAGCTCAAAGGAAGCTACATCGTTCACGAAGCTCACACGTTTCTCACTCTTAACTGAAAAGCATTGGATGTTAGAGGACCTATGGTTTGTATCAGTTTCAGAAGCAGAGTTGAACTAGATATGGTGCGTGTGTGTAGGAAACACAGTTCTTTTTTTCTGAGCACACTCACGTTTCCTGCCTTATTAGAGACTCTAGAAACCAAGAGCATGCTTCTTGCTCTAAAGCAGAGTGTGGTTCATGGATGAGAACTGTGCTGTGTGTTTCCCTTCAGAAACGGAATGAAATGCCAGGCTCTGTGTCTTCCTACAAGCAAGACTTCGTTTCAGGTAAACGCCCTCACTTTTCAGCTCAAACGAAGCTACATCGTTCACGAAGCTCACACGTTTCTCACTCTTAACTGAAAAGCATTGGATGTTAGAGGTCCTATTGTTTGTATCAGTTTCAGAAGCAGAGTTGAACTAGATATGGTGCTCGTGTGTAGGAAACACAGTTCTATTTTTCTGAGCACACTCACGTTTCCTGCATTATTAGAGACTCTAGAAAGCAAGAGCATGCTTCTTGCTCTAAAGCAGAGTGTGCTTCATGGATGAGAACTGTGCTGTGTGTTTTCCTTCAGAAACAGAATGAAATGCCAGGCTCTGTGTATTCCTACAAGCAAGATGTCGTTTCAGGTAAACGCCCTAACTTTTCAGCTCAAACGAAGCTACATGGTTCACGAGCTCACACGTTTCTCACTCTTAACTGAAAAGCATTGGATGTTAGATGACCTGTGGTTTGTATCAATTTCAGAAGCAGAGTTGAACTAGATAAGGTCCGTGTGTGTAGGAAACTCAGTTCTTTTGTTCTGAGCACACTCACGTTTCCTGCCTTATTAGAGACTCTTGTAAGTAAGAGCGTGCTTCTTACACTAAACCAGAGTGTGGTTCATGGATGAGAACTGTGCTATGTCTTTCCCTTCAGAAACAGAGTGAAATGCCAGGCTCTGTGTCTTCCCTCAAACAATACTTCTTTTCAGGTAAACACAGTTATATTTCAGTTCAAAGTAAACTACATCATTCACGAAGCTCACAGGTTTCTCACTCTTACTGAAAAGCATTGGATGTTAGAGGACCTGATGTTTGTATCAGTTTAAGAAGCATAGTTGTACTAGATATGGTGCGTGTGTAGGAAACACAGTTCTTTTGTTCTGAGCACACTCACGTTTCCTGCATTATTAGAGACTCTAGAAAGCAAGAGCGTGCTTCTTGCTCTAAAGCAGAGTGTGGTTCATGGATGAGAACTGTGCTGTGTGTTTCCCTTCAGAAACGGAGTGAAATCCCAGGCTCTGTGTCTTACTACAAGCAAGACTTCGTTTCAGGTAAACGCAGTCAGTTTTCAGCTAAAACTAAGCTACATCGTTCACTAAGCTCACACGTTTCTTGCCCTGAACTGAAAAGCATTGGATGTTAGAGGACCTGTGGTTTGTATCAGTTTCAGAAGCAAAGTTGAACTAGATATGGTCCATGTATATAGGAAACACAGTTCTTTTGTTCTGAGTACACTCACATTTCACGCCTTAGTAGAGACTCTAGAAAGCAAAAGCGTGCTTACTGCTCTAAAGCAGAGTGTGGTTCATGGAAGAGTACTGGGCTATTTGTTTCACTTCACAAACAGAGTGAAATGCCAGGTTCTGTGCCTTCTCACAAGCCAGACTTCGTTTCAGGTAAACGCAGTCACTTTTCAGCTAAAACGAAGCAACATCGTTCACGAAGCTCACACGATTCTCACTCTTAACTGAAAAGCATTGGAGGTTAGAGGACCTGATGTTTGTATTAGTTTATGAAGCAGAGTTGAACTTGATATGGTGCGTGTGTGTAGGAAACACAGTTCTTTTTTCTGAGCACACTCATGTTTCCTGCCTTATTAGAGACTCTAGAAACCAAGAGCATGCTTCTTGCTCTAAAGCAGAGTGTGGTTAATGGATGAGAACTGTGCTGTGTGTTTCCCTTCAGAAACGGAATGAAATGCCAGGCTCTGTGTCTTACTACAAGCAAGACTTCGTTTCAGGTAAACGCCCTCACTTTTCAGCTCAAACGAAGCTACATCGTTCACGAAGCTCACACGTTTCTCACTCTTAACTGAAAAGCATTGGATGTTAGATGACCTGTGGTTTTTATCAGTTTCAGAAGCAGAGTTGAACTAGATATGGTACGTGTGTGTAGGAAACACAGTACATTTGTTCTGAGCACACTCACGTTTCCCACATTATTAGAGATTCTGGAAAGCAAGTGCGTGCTTCTTGCTCTAAAGCAGAGTGTGGTTCATGGATGAGAACTGTGCTGTGTGTTTCCCTTCAGAAACGGAATGAAATGCCAGGTTCTGTGTCTTCCTACAAGCAAGACTTCTTTTCAGGTAAACGCAGTCAATTTTCAGCTCAAACGAAGCTACATCGTTCACGAAGCTTACACGTGTCTCACTCTGAACTGAAAAGCATTGTATGTTAGAGGACCTGTGGTTTGTATCAGTTTCAGAAGCAAAGTAGAACTAGATATGTTCCATGTGTATAGGAAACACAGTTCTTTTGTTCTGAGTACACTCACATTTCCCGCCTTATTAGAGACTCTAGAAACCAAGAGCATGCTTCTTGCTCTAAAGCAGAGTGTGGTTAATGGATGAGAACTGTGCTGTGTGTTTCCCTTCAGAAACGGAATGAAATGCCAGGCTCTGTGTATTCCTACAAGCAAGACGTCGTTTCAGGTAAACGCCCTCACTTTTCAGCTCAAACGAAGCTACATCGTTCACGAGCTCACACGTTTCTCACTCTTAACTGAAAAGCATTGGATGTTAGATGACCTGTGGTTTGTATCAATTTCAGAAGCAGAGTTGAACTAGATAAGGTCCGTGTGTGTAGGAAACTCAGTTCTTTTGTTCTGAGCACACTCACGTTTCCTGCCTTATTAGAGACTCTTGTAAGTAAGAGCGTGCTTCTTACACTAAACCAGAGTGTGGTTCATGGATGAGAACTGTGCTACGTCTTTCCCTTCAGAAACAGAGTGAAATGCCAGGCTCTGTGTCTTCCTACAAACAATACTTCTTTTCAGGTAAACACAGTTATATTTCAGTTCAAAGTAAACTACATCATTCACGAAGCTCACAGGTTCCTCACTCTTACTGAAAAGCATTGGATGTTAGAGGACCTGATGTTTGTATCAGTTTAAGAAGCATAGTTGTACTAGATATGGTGCGTGTGTAGGAAACACAGTTCTTTTGTTCTGAGCACACTCACGTTTCCTACATTATTAGAGACTCTAGAAAGCAAGAGCGTGCTTCTTGCTCTAAAGCAGAGTGTGGTTCATGGATGAGAACTGTGCTGTGTGTTTCCCTTCAGAAATGGAGTGAAATCCCAGGCTCTGTGTCTTCCTACAAGCAAGACTTCGTTTCAGGTAAACGCAGTCAGTTTTCAGCTAAAACTAAGCTACATCGTTCACTAAGCTCACACGTTTCTTGCCCTGAACTGAAAAGCATTGGATGTTAGAGGACCTGTGGTTTGTATCAGTTTCAGAAGCAAAGTTGAACTAGATATGGTCCATGTATATAGGAAACACAGTTCTTTTGTTCTGAGTACACTCACATTTCACGCCTTAGTAGAGACTCTAGAAAGCAAAAGCGTGCTTACTGCTCTAAAGCAGAGTGTGGTTCATGGAAGAGTACTGGGCTATTTGTTTCACTTCACAAACAGAGTGAAATGCCAGGTTCTGTGCCTTCTCACAAGCCAGACTTCGTTTCAGGTAAACGCAGTCACTTTTCAGCTAAAACGAAGCAACATCGTTCACGAAGCTCACACGATTCTCACTCTTAACTGAAAAGCATTGGAGGTTAGAGGACCTGATGTTTGTATTAGTTTATGAAGCAGAGTTGAACTAGATATGGTCCGTGTGTGTAGGAAACTCAGTGCTTTTGTTCTGAGCACACTCACGTTTCCCGCCTTATTAGAGACTCTAGAAAGTAAGAGCGTGCTTCTTACACTAAAGCAGAGTGTGGTTCATGGATGAGAACTGTGCTTTGTCTTTCCCTTCAGAACCGGAATGAAATGCCAGGCTCTGTGTCTTACTACAAGCAAGACTTCGTTTCAGGTAAACGCCCTCACTTTTCAGCTCTAACGAAGCTACATCGTTCACGAAGCTTACACGTGTCTCACTCTGAACTGAAAAGCATTGTATGTTAGAGGACCTGTGGTTTGTATCAGTTTCAGAAGCAAAGTTGAACTAGATATGTTCCATGTGTATAGGAAACACAGTTCTTTTGTTCTGAGCACACTCACGTTTCCCACATTATTAGAGATTATGGAAAGCAAGTGCGTGCTTCTTGCTCTAAAGCAGAGTGTGTTTCATGGATGAGAACTGTGCTGTGTGTTTCCCTTCAGAAACGGAATGAAATGCCAGTTTCTGTGTCTTCCTACAAGCAAGACTTCTTCTCAGGTAAACGCAGTCACTTTTCAGCTCAAACGAAGCTACATCGTTCACGAAGCTTACACGTGTCTCACTCTGAACTGAAAAGCATTGTATGTTAGAGGACCTGTGGTTTGTATCAGTTTGAGAAGCAAAGTTGAACTAGATATGTTCCATGTGTATAGGAAACACAGTTCTTTTGTTCTGAGCACACTCACATTTCCCGCCTTAGTAGAGACTCTAGAAAGCAAAAGCATGCTTCTTTGTTTCACTTTGTTTCACTTCATTTGTTTCACTTCTGAAACAGAGTGAAATGCCAGGCTCTGTGGCTTCTTACAAGCCAGACTTCGTTTCAGGTAAACGCCCTCACTTTTCAGCTCAAAGGAAGCTACATCGTTCACGAAGCTCACACGTTTCTCACTCTTAACTGAAAAGCATTGGATGTTAGAGGACCTATGGTTTGTATCAGTTTCAGAAGCAGAGTTGAACTAGATATGGTGCGTGTGTGTAGGAAACACAGTTCTTTTTTTCTGAGCACACTCACGTTTCCTGCCTTATTAGAGACTCTAGAAACCAAGAGCATGCTTCTTGCTCTAAAGCAGAGTGTGGTTCATGGATGAGAACTGTGCTGTGTCTTTCCCTTCAGAAACGGAATGAAATGCCAGGCTCTGTGTATTCCTACAAGCAAGACGTCGTTTCAGGTAAACGCCCTCACTTTTCAGCTCAAACGAAGCTACATCGTTCACGAGCTCACACGTTTCTCACTCTTAACTGAAAAGCATTGGACGTTAGATGACCTGTGGTTTGTATCAATTTCAGAAGCAGAGTTGAACTAGATAAGGTCCGTGTGTGTAGGAAACTCAGTTCTTTTGTTCTGAGCACACTCACGTTTCCTGCCTTATTAGAGACTCTTGTAAGTAAGAGCGTGCTTCTTACACTAAACCAGAGTGTGGTTCATGGATGAGAACTGTGCTACGTCTTTCCCTTCAGAAACAGAGTGAAATGCCAGGCTCTGTGTCTTCCTACAAACAATACTTCTTTTCAGGTAAACACAGTTATATTTCAGTTCAAAGTAAACTACATCATTCACGAAGCTCACAGGTTCCTCACTCTTAATGAAAAGCATTGGATGTTAGAGGACCTGATGTTTGTATCAGTTTAAGAAGCATAGTTGTACTAGATATGGTGCGTGTGTAGGAAACACAGTTCTTTTGTTCTGAGCACACTCACGTTTCCTACATTATTAGAGACTCTAGAAAGCAAGAGCGTGCTTCTTGCTCTAAAGCAGAGTGTGGTTCATGGATGAGAACTGTGCTGTGTGTTTCCCTTCAGAAACGGAGTGAAATCCCAGGCTCTGTGTCTTCCTACAAGCAAGACTTCGTTTCAGGTAAACGCAGTCAGTTTTCAGCTAAAACTAAGCTACATCGTTCACTAAGCTCACACGTTTCTTGCCCTGAACTGAAAAGCATTGGATGTTAGAGGACCTGTGGTTTGTATCAGTTTCAGAAGCAAAGTTGAACTAGATATGGTCCATGTATATAGGAAACACAGTTCTTTTGTTCTGAGTACACTCACATTTCACGCCTTAGTAGAGACTCTAGAAAGCAAAAGCGTGCTTACTGCTCTAAAGCAGAGTGTGGTTCATGGAAGAGTACTGGGCTATTTGTTTCACTTCACAAACAGAGTGAAATGCCAGGTTCTGTGCCTTCTCACAAGCCAGACTTCGTTTCAGGTAAACGCAGTCACTTTTCAGCTAAAACGAAGCAACATCGTTCACGAAGCTCACACGATTCTCACTCTTAACTGAAAAGCATTGGAGGTTAGAGGACCTGATGTTTGTATTAGTTTATGAAGCAGAGTTGAACTTGATATGGTGCGTGTGTGTAGGAAACACAGTTCTTTTTTTCTGAGCACACTCATGTTTCCTGCCTTATTAGAGACTCTAGAAACCAAGAGCATGCTTCTTACACTAAAGCAGAGTGTGGTTAATGGATGAGAACTGTGCTGTGTGTTTCCCTTCAGAAACAGAATGAAATGCCAGGCTCTGTGTCTTACTACAAGCAAGACTTCGTTTCAGGTAAACGCCCTCACTTTTCAGCTCAAACGAAGCTACATCGTTCACGAAGCTCACACGTTTCTCACTCTTAACTGAAAAGCATTGGATGTTAGAGGACCTATGGTTTGTATCAGTTTCAGAAGCAGAGTTGAACTAGATATGGTGCGTGTGTGTAGGAAACACAGTTCTTTTTTTCTGAGCACACTCACGTTTCCTGCCTTATTAGAGACTCTAGAAACCAAGAGCATGCTTCTTGCTCTAAAGCAGAGTGTGCTTCATGGATGAGAACTGTGCTGTGTGTTTCCCTTCAGAAACGGAATGAAATGCCAGGCTCTGTGTCTTCCTACAAGCAAGACTTCGTTTCAGGTAAACGCCCTCACTTTTCAGCTCAAACGAAGCTACATCGTTCACGAAGCTCACACGTTTCTCACTCTTAACTGAAAAGCATTGGATGTTAGAGTTCCTATTGTTTGTATCAGTTTCAGAAGCAGAGTTGAACTAGATATGGTGCAGGTGTGTAGGAAACACAGTTCTATTTTTCTGAGCACACTCACGTTTCCTGCATTATTAGAGACTCTAGAAAGCAAGAGCATGCTTCTTGCTCTAAAGCAGAGTGTGCTTCATGGATGAGAACTGTGCTGTGTGTTTTCCTTCAGAAACGGAATGAAATGCCAGGCTCTGTGTATTCCTACAAGCAAGACGTCGTTTCAGGTAAACGCCCTCACTTTTCAGCTCAAACGAAGCTACATGGTTCACGAAGCTCACACGTGTCTCACTCTTAACTGAAAAGCATTGGATGTTAGAGGACCTGTGGTTTGTATCAGTTTCAGAAGCAAAGTTGAACTAGATATGGTCCATGTATATAGGAAACACAGTTCTTTTGTTCTGAGTACACTCACATTTCACGCCTTAGTAGAGACTCTAGAAAGCAAAAGCGTGCTTACTGCTCTAAAGCAGAGTGTGGTTCATGAAAGAGTACTGGGCTATTTGTTTCACTTCACAAACAGAGTGAAATGCCAGGTTCTGTGCCTTCTCACAAGGCAGACTTCGTTTCAGGTAAACGCAGTCACTTTTCAGCTAAAACGAAGCAACATCGTTCACGAAGCTCACACGATTCTCACTCTTAACTGAAAAGCATTGGAGGTTAGAGGACCTGATGTTTGTATTAGTTTATGAAGCAGAGTTGAACTAGATATGGTCCGTGTGTGTAGGAAACTCAGTGCTTTTGTTCTGAGCACACTCACGTTTTCCGCCTTATTAGAGACTCTAGAAAGTAAGACCGTGCTTCTTACACTAAAGCAGAGTGTGGTTCATGGATGAGAACTGTGCTTTGTCTTTCCCTTCAGAACCGGAATGAAATGCCAGGCTCTGTGCCCTCCTACAGGCAAGACTTCTTTTCAGGTAAACGCAGTCACTTTTCAGCTCAAACGAAGCTACATCGTTCACGAAGCTCACACGTGTCTCACTCTTAACTGAAAAGCATTGGATGTTAGAGGACCTACGGTTTGTATCAGTTTCAGAAGCAGAGTTGAACTAGATATGGTGCGTGTGTGTAGGAAACACAGTTCTTTTTTTCTGAGCACACTCATGTTTCCTGCCTTATTAGAGACTCTAGAAACCAAGAGCATGCTTCTTGCTCTAAAGCAGAGTGTGGTTAATGGATGAGAACTGTGCTGTGTGTTTCCCTTCAGAAACGGAATGAAATGCCAGGCTCTGTGTATTCCTACAAGCAAGACGTCGTTTCAGGTAAACGCCCTCACTTTTCAGCTCAAACGAAGCTACATCGTTCACGAGCTCACACGTTTCTCACTCTTAACTGAAAAGCATTGGATGTTAGATGACCTGTGGTTTGTATCAATTTCAGAAGCAGAGTTGAACTAGATAAGGTCCGTGTGTGTAGGAAACTCAGTTCTTTTGTTCTGAGCACACTCACGTTTCCTGCCTTATTAGAGACTCTTGTAAGTAAGAGCGTGCTTCTTACACTAAACCAGAGTGTGGTTCATGGATGAGAACTGTGCTACGTCTTTCCCTTAAGAAACAGAGTGAAATGCCAGGCTCTGTGTCTTCCTACAAACAATACTACTTTTCAGGTAAACACAGTTATATTTCAGTTCAAAGTAAACTACATCATTCACGAAGCTCACAGGTTCCTCACTCTTACTGAAAAGCATTGGATGTTAGAGGACCTGATGTTTGTATCAGTTTAAGAAGCATAGTTGTACTAGATATGGTGCGTGTGTAGGAAACACAGTTCTTTTGTTCTGAGCACACTCACGTTTCCTACATTATTAGAGACTCTAGAAAGCAAGAGCGTGCTTCTTGCTCTAAAGCAGAGTGTGGTTCATGGATGAGAACTGTGCTGTGTGTTTCCCTTCAGAAACGGAGTGAAATCCCAGGCTCTGTGTCTTCCTACAAGCAAGACTTCGTTTCAGGTAAACGCAGTCAGTTTTCAGCTAAAACTAAGCTACATCGTTCACTAAGCTCACACGTTTCTTGCCCTGAACTGAAAAGCATTGGATGTTAGAGGACCTGTGGTTTGTATCAGTTTCAGAAGCAAAGTTGAACTAGATATGGTCCATGTATATAGGAAACACAGTTCTTTTGTTCTGAGTACACTCACATTTCACGCCTTAGTAGAGACTCTAGAAAGCAAAAGCGTGCTTACTGCTCTAAAGCAGAGTGTGGTTCATGGAAGAGTACTGGGCTATTTGTTTCACTTCACAAACAGAGTGAAATGCCAGGTTCTGTGCCTTCTCACAAGCCAGACTTCGTTTCAGGTAAACGCAGTCACTTTTCAGCTAAAACGAAGCAACATCGTTCACGAAGCTCACACGATTCTCACTCTTAACTGAAAAGCATTGGAGGTTAGAGGACCTGATGTTTGTATTAGTTTATGAAGCAGAGTTGAACTAGATATGGTCCGTGTGTGTAGGAAACTCAGTGCTTTTGTTCTGAGCACACTCACGTTTCCCGCCTTATTAGAGACTCTAGAAAGTAAGAGCGTGCTTCTTACACTAAAGCAGAGTGTGGTTCATGGATGAGAACTGTGCTTTGTCTTTCCCTTCAGAACCGGAATGAAATGCCAGGCTCTGTGTCTTCCTACAAGCAAGACTTCGTTTCAGGTAAACGCCCTCACTTTTCAGCTCTAACGAAGCTACATCGTTCACGAAGCTTACACGTGTCTCACTCTGAACTGAAAAGCATTGTATGTTAGAGGACCTGTGGTTTGTATCAGTTTCAGAAGCAAAGTTGAACTAGATATGTTCCATGTGTATAGGAAACACAGTTCTTTTGTTCTGAGCACACTCACGTTTCCCACATTATTAGAGATTATGGAAAGCAAGTGCGTGCTTCTTGCTCTAAAGCAGAGTGTGTTTCATGGATGAGAACTGTGCTGTGTGTTTCCCTTCAGAAACGGAATGAAATGCCAGTTTCTGTGTCTTCCTACAAGCAAGACTTCTTCTCAGGTAAACGCAGTCACTTTTCAGCTCAAACGAAGCTACATCGTTCACGAAGCTTACACGTGTCTCACTCTGAACTGAAAAGCATTGTATGTTAGAGGACCTGTGGTTTGTATCAGTTTGAGAAGCAAAGTTGAACTAGATATGTTCCATGTGTATAGGAAACACAGTTCTTTTGTTCTGAGCACACTCACATTTCCCGCCTTAGTAGAGACTCTAGAAAGCAAAAGCATGCTTCTTTGTTTCACTTTGTTTCACTTCATTTGTTTCACTTCTGAAACAGAGTGAAATGCCAGGCTCTGTGGCTTCTTACAAGCCAGACTTCGTTTCAGGTAAACGCCCTCACTTTTCAGCTCAAAGGAAGCTACATCGTTCACGAAGCTCACACGTTTCTCACTCTTAACTGAAAAGCATTGGATGTTAGAGGACCTATGGTTTGTATCAGTTTCAGAAGCAGAGTTGAACTAGATATGGTGCGTGTGTGTAGGAAACACAGTTCTTTTTTTCTGAGCACACTCACGTTTCCTGCCTTATTAGAGACTCTAGAAACCAAGAGCATGCTTCTTGCTCTAAAGCAGAGTGTGGTTCATGGATGAGAACTGTGCTGTGTCTTTCCCTTCAGAAACGGAATGAAATGCCAGGCTCTGTGTATTCCTACAAGCAAGACGTCGTTTCAGGTAAACGCCCTCACTTTTCAGCTCAAACGAAGCTACATCGTTCACGAGCTCACACGTTTCTCACTCTTAACTGAAAAGCATTGGACGTTAGATGACCTGTGGTTTGTATCAATTTCAGAAGCAGAGTTGAACTAGATAAGGTCCGTGTGTGTAGGAAACTCAGTTCTTTTGTTCTGAGCACACTCACGTTTCCTGCCTTATTAGAGACTCTTGTAAGTAAGAGCGTGCTTCTTACACTAAACCAGAGTGTGGTTCATGGATGAGAACTGTGCTACGTCTTTCCCTTCAGAAACAGAGTGAAATG
This sequence comes from Onychomys arenicola, assembly GCA_949786405.1. Lineage (NCBI taxonomy): Eukaryota > Metazoa > Chordata > Mammalia > Rodentia > Cricetidae > Onychomys > Onychomys arenicola. The sequence goes on along the minus strand of CATKUM010000039.1, from coordinate 1,907,426 downwards.
CCAGGCTCTGTGTCTTCCTACAAACAATACTTCTTTTCAGGTAAACACAGTTATATTTCAGTTCAAAGTAAACTACATCATTCACGAAGCTCACAGGTTCCTCACTCTTAATGAAAAGCATTGGATGTTAGAGGACCTGATGTTTGTATCAGTTTAAGAAGCATAGTTGTACTAGATATGGTGCGTGTGTAGGAAACACAGTTCTTTTGTTCTGAGCACACTCACGTTTCCTACATTATTAGAGACTCTAGAAAGCAAGAGCGTGCTTCTTGCTCTAAAGCAGAGTGTGGTTCATGGATGAGAACTGTGCTGTGTGTTTCCCTTCAGAAACGGAGTGAAATCCCAGGCTCTGTGTCTTCCTACAAGCAAGACTTCGTTTCAGGTAAACGCAGTCAGTTTTCAGCTAAAACTAAGCTACATCGTTCACTAAGCTCACACGTTTCTTGCCCTGAACTGAAAAGCATTGGATGTTAGAGGACCTGTGGTTTGTATCAGTTTCAGAAGCAAAGTTGAACTAGATATGGTCCATGTATATAGGAAACACAGTTCTTTTGTTCTGAGTACACTCACATTTCACGCCTTAGTAGAGACTCTAGAAAGCAAAAGCGTGCTTACTGCTCTAAAGCAGAGTGTGGTTCATGGAAGAGTACTGGGCTATTTGTTTCACTTCACAAACAGAGTGAAATGCCAGGTTCTGTGCCTTCTCACAAGCCAGACTTCGTTTCAGGTAAACGCAGTCACTTTTCAGCTAAAACGAAGCAACATCGTTCACGAAGCTCACACGATTCTCACTCTTAACTGAAAAGCATTGGAGGTTAGAGGACCTGATGTTTGTATTAGTTTATGAAGCAGAGTTGAACTTGATATGGTGCGTGTGTGTAGGAAACACAGTTCTTTTTTTCTGAGCACACTCATGTTTCCTGCCTTATTAGAGACTCTAGAAACCAAGAGCATGCTTCTTACACTAAAGCAGAGTGTGGTTAATGGATGAGAACTGTGCTGTGTGTTTCCCTTCAGAAACAGAATGAAATGCCAGGCTCTGTGTCTTACTACAAGCAAGACTTCGTTTCAGGTAAACGCCCTCACTTTTCAGCTCAAACGAAGCTACATCGTTCACGAAGCTCACACGTTTCTCACTCTTAACTGAAAAGCATTGGATGTTAGAGGACCTATGGTTTGTATCAGTTTCAGAAGCAGAGTTGAACTAGATATGGTGCGTGTGTGTAGGAAACACAGTTCTTTTTTTCTGAGCACACTCACGTTTCCTGCCTTATTAGAGACTCTAGAAACCAAGAGCATGCTTCTTGCTCTAAAGCAGAGTGTGCTTCATGGATGAGAACTGTGCTGTGTGTTTCCCTTCAGAAACGGAATGAAATGCCAGGCTCTGTGTCTTCCTACAAGCAAGACTTCGTTTCAGGTAAACGCCCTCACTTTTCAGCTCAAACGAAGCTACATCGTTCACGAAGCTCACACGTTTCTCACTCTTAACTGAAAAGCATTGGATGTTAGAGTTCCTATTGTTTGTATCAGTTTCAGAAGCAGAGTTGAACTAGATATGGTGCAGGTGTGTAGGAAACACAGTTCTATTTTTCTGAGCACACTCACGTTTCCTGCATTATTAGAGACTCTAGAAAGCAAGAGCATGCTTCTTGCTCTAAAGCAGAGTGTGCTTCATGGATGAGAACTGTGCTGTGTGTTTTCCTTCAGAAACGGAATGAAATGCCAGGCTCTGTGTATTCCTACAAGCAAGACGTCGTTTCAGGTAAACGCCCTCACTTTTCAGCTCAAACGAAGCTACATGGTTCACGAAGCTCACACGTGTCTCACTCTTAACTGAAAAGCATTGGATGTTAGAGGACCTGTGGTTTGTATCAGTTTCAGAAGCAAAGTTGAACTAGATATGGTCCATGTATATAGGAAACACAGTTCTTTTGTTCTGAGTACACTCACATTTCACGCCTTAGTAGAGACTCTAGAAAGCAAAAGCGTGCTTACTGCTCTAAAGCAGAGTGTGGTTCATGAAAGAGTACTGGGCTATTTGTTTCACTTCACAAACAGAGTGAAATGCCAGGTTCTGTGCCTTCTCACAAGGCAGACTTCGTTTCAGGTAAACGCAGTCACTTTTCAGCTAAAACGAAGCAACATCGTTCACGAAGCTCACACGATTCTCACTCTTAACTGAAAAGCATTGGAGGTTAGAGGACCTGATGTTTGTATTAGTTTATGAAGCAGAGTTGAACTAGATATGGTCCGTGTGTGTAGGAAACTCAGTGCTTTTGTTCTGAGCACACTCACGTTTTCCGCCTTATTAGAGACTCTAGAAAGTAAGACCGTGCTTCTTACACTAAAGCAGAGTGTGGTTCATGGATGAGAACTGTGCTTTGTCTTTCCCTTCAGAACCGGAATGAAATGCCAGGCTCTGTGCCCTCCTACAGGCAAGACTTCTTTTCAGGTAAACGCAGTCACTTTTCAGCTCAAACGAAGCTACATCGTTCACGAAGCTCACACGTGTCTCACTCTTAACTGAAAAGCATTGGATGTTAGAGGACCTACGGTTTGTATCAGTTTCAGAAGCAGAGTTGAACTAGATATGGTGCGTGTGTGTAGGAAACACAGTTCTTTTTTTCTGAGCACACTCATGTTTCCTGCCTTATTAGAGACTCTAGAAACCAAGAGCATGCTTCTTGCTCTAAAGCAGAGTGTGGTTAATGGATGAGAACTGTGCTGTGTGTTTCCCTTCAGAAACGGAATGAAATGCCAGGCTCTGTGTATTCCTACAAGCAAGACGTCGTTTCAGGTAAACGCCCTCACTTTTCAGCTCAAACGAAGCTACATCGTTCACGAGCTCACACGTTTCTCACTCTTAACTGAAAAGCATTGGATGTTAGATGACCTGTGGTTTGTATCAATTTCAGAAGCAGAGTTGAACTAGATAAGGTCCGTGTGTGTAGGAAACTCAGTTCTTTTGTTCTGAGCACACTCACGTTTCCTGCCTTATTAGAGACTCTTGTAAGTAAGAGCGTGCTTCTTACACTAAACCAGAGTGTGGTTCATGGATGAGAACTGTGCTACGTCTTTCCCTTAAGAAACAGAGTGAAATGCCAGGCTCTGTGTCTTCCTACAAACAATACTTCTTTTCAGGTAAACACAGTTATATTTCAGTTCAAAGTAAACTACATCATTCACGAAGCTCACAGGTTCCTCACTCTTACTGAAAAGCATTGGATGTTAGAGGACCTGATGTTTGTATCAGTTTAAGAAGCATAGTTGTACTAGATATGGTGCGTGTGTAGGAAACACAGTTCTTTTGTTCTGAGCACACTCACGTTTCCTACATTATTAGAGACTCTAGAAAGCAAGAGCGTGCTTCTTGCTCTAAAGCAGAGTGTGGTTCATGGATGAGAACTGTGCTGTGTGTTTCCCTTCAGAAACGGAGTGAAATCCCAGGCTCTGTGTCTTCCTACAAGCAAGACTTCGTTTCAGGTAAACGCAGTCAGTTTTCAGCTAAAACTAAGCTACATCGTTCACTAAGCTCACACGTTTCTTGCCCTGAACTGAAAAGCATTGGATGTTAGAGGACCTGTGGTTTGTATCAGTTTCAGAAGCAAAGTTGAACTAGATATGGTCCATGTATATAGGAAACACAGTTCTTTTGTTCTGAGTACACTCACATTTCACGCCTTAGTAGAGACTCTAGAAAGCAAAAGCGTGCTTACTGCTCTAAAGCAGAGTGTGGTTCATGGAAGAGTACTGGGCTATTTGTTTCACTTCACAAACAGAGTGAAATGCCAGGTTCTGTGCCTTCTCACAAGCCAGACTTCGTTTCAGGTAAACGCAGTCACTTTTCAGCTAAAACGAAGCAACATCGTTCACGAAGCTCACACAATTCTCACTCTTAACTGAAAAGCATTGGAGGTTAGAGGACCTGATGTTTGTATTAGTTTATGAAGCAGAGTTGAACTAGATATGGTCCGTGTGTGTAGGAAACTCAGTGCTTTTGTTCTGAGCACACTCACGTTTCCCGCCTTATTAGAGACTCTAGAAAGTAAGAGCGTGCTTCTTACACTAAAGCAGAGTGTGGTTCATGGATGAGAACTGTGCTTTGTCTTTCCCTTCAGAACCGGAATGAAATGCCAGGCTCTGTGTCTTCCTACAAGCAAGACTTCGTTTCAGGTAAACGCCCTCACTTTTCAGCTCTAACGAAGCTACATCGTTCACGAAGCTTACACGTGTCTCACTCTGAACTGAAAAGCATTGTATGTTAGAGGACCTGTGGTTTGTATCAGTTTCAGAAGCAAAGTTGAACTAGATATGTTCCATGTGTATAGGAAACACAGTTCTTTTGTTCTGAGCACACTCACGTTTCCCACATTATTAGAGATTATGGAAAGCAAGTGCGTGCTTCTTGCTCTAAAGCAGAGTGTGTTTCATGGATGAGAACTGTGCTGTGTGTTTCCCTTCAGAAACGGAATGAAATGCCAGTTTCTGTGTCTTCCTACAAGCAAGACTTCTTCTCAGGTAAACGCAGTCACTTTTCAGCTCAAACGAAGCTACATCGTTCACGAAGCTTACACGTGTCTCACTCTGAACTGAAAAGCATTGTATGTTAGAGGACCTGTGGTTTGTATCAGTTTGAGAAGCAAAGTTGAACTAGATATGTTCCATGTGTATAGGAAACACAGTTCTTTTGTTCTGAGCACACTCACATTTCCCGCCTTAGTAGAGACTCTAGAAAGCAAAAGCATGCTTCTTTGTTTCACTTTGTTTCACTTCATTTGTTTCACTTCTGAAACAGAGTGAAATGCCAGGCTCTGTGGCTTCTTACAAGCCAGACTTCGTTTCAGGTAAACGCCCTCACTTTTCAGCTCAAAGGAAGCTACATCGTTCACGAAGCTCACACGTTTCTCACTCTTAACTGAAAAGCATTGGATGTTAGAGGACCTATGGTTTGTATCAGTTTCAGAAGCAGAGTTGAACTAGATATGGTGCGTGTGTGTAGGAAACACAGTTCTTTTTTTCTGAGCACACTCACGTTTCCTGCCTTATTAGAGACTCTAGAAACCAAGAGCATGCTTCTTGCTCTAAAGCAGAGTGTGGTTCATGGATGAGAACTGTGCTGTGTCTTTCCCTTGAGAAACGGAATGAAATGCCAGGCTCTGTGTATTCCTACAAGCAAGACGTCGTTTCAGGTAAACGCCCTCACTTTTCAGCTCAAACGAAGCTACATCGTTCACAAGCTCACACGTTTCTCACTCTTAACTGAAAAGCATTGGACGTTAGATGACCTGTGGTTTGTATCAATTTCAGAAGCAGAGTTGAACTAGATAAGGTCCGTGTGTGTAGGAAACTCAGTTCTTTTGTTCTGAGCACACTCACGTTTCCTGCCTTATTAGAGACTCTTGTAAGTAAGAGCGTGCTTCTTACACTAAACCAGAGTGTGGTTCATGGATGAGAACTGTGCTACGTCTTTCCCTTCAGAAACAGAGTGAAATGCCAGGCTCTGTGTCTTCCTACAAACAATACTTCTTTTCAGGTAAACACAGTTATATTTCAGTTCAAAGTAAACTACATCATTCACGAAGCTCACAGGTTCCTCACTCTTAATGAAAAGCATTGGATGTTAGAGGACCTGATGTTTGTATCAGTTTAAGAAGCATAGTTGTACTAGATATGGTGCGTGTGTAGGAAACACAGTTCTTTTGTTCTGAGCACACTCACGTTTCCTACATTATTAGAGACTCTAGAAAGCAAGAGCGTGCTTCTTGCTCTAAAGCAGAGTGTGGTTCATGGATGAGAACTGTGCTGTGTGTTTCCCTTCAGAAACGGAGTGAAATCCCAGGCTCTGTGTCTTCCTACAAGCAAGACTTCGTTTCAGGTAAACGCAGTCAGTTTTCAGCTAAAACTAAGCTACATCGTTCACTAAGCTCACACGTTTCTTGCCCTGAACTGAAAAGCATTGGATGTTAGAGGACCTGTGGTTTGTATCAGTTTCAGAAGCAAAGTTGAACTAGATATGGTCCATGTATATAGGAAACACAGTTCTTTTGTTCTGAGTACACTCACATTTCACGCCTTAGTAGAGACTCTAGAAAGCAAAAGCGTGCTTACTGCTCTAAAGCAGAGTGTGGTTCATGGAAGAGTACTGGGCTATTTGTTTCACTTCACAAACAGAGTGAAATGCCAGGTTCTGTGCCTTCTCACAAGCCAGACTTCGTTTCAGGTAAACGCAGTCACTTTTCAGCTAAAACGAAGCAACATCGTTCACGAAGCTCACAAGATTCTCACTCTTAACTGAAAAGCATTGGAGGTTAGAGGACCTGATGTTTGTATTAGTTTATGAAGCAGAGTTGAACTTGATATGGTGCGTGTGTGTAGGAAACACAGTTCTTTTTTTCTGAGCACACTCATGTTTCCTGCCTTATTAGAGACTCTAGAAACCAAGAGCATGCTTCTTACACTAAAGCAGAGTGTGGTTAATGGATGAGAACTGTGCTGTGTGTTTCCCTTCAGAAACAGAATGAAATGCCAGGCTCTGTGTCTTACTACAAGCAAGACTTCGTTTTAGGTAAACGCCCTCACTTTTCAGCTCAAACGAAGCTACATCGTTCACGAAGCTCACACGTTTCTCACTCTTAACTGAAAAGCATTGGATGTTAGAGGACCTATGGTTTGTATCAGTTTCAGAAGCAGAGTTGAACTAGATATGGTGCGTGTGTGTAGGTTACACAGTTCTTTTTTTCTGAGCACACTCACGTTTCCTGCCTTATTAGAGACTCTAGAAACCAAGAGCATGCTTCTTGCTCTAAAGCAGAGTGTGCTTCATGGATGAGAACTGTGCTGTGTGTTTCCCTTCAGAAACGGAATGAAATGCCAGGCTCTGTGTCTTCCTACAAGCAAGACTTCGTTTCAGGTAAACGCCCTCACTTTTCAGCTCAAACGAAGCTACATCGTTCACGAAGCTCACACGTTTCTCACTCTTAACTGAAAAGCATTGGATGTTAGAGTTCCTATTGTTTGTATCAGTTTCAGAAGCAGAGTTGAACTAGATATGGTGCAGGTGTGTAGGAAACACAGTTCTATTTTTCTGACCACACTCACGTTTCCTGCATTATTAGAGACTCTAGAAAGCAAGAGCATGCTTCTTGCTCTAAAGCAGAGTGTGCTTCATGGATGAGAACTGTGCTGTGTGTTTTCCTTCAGAAACGGAATGAAATGCCAGGCTCTGTGTATTCCTACAAGCAAGACGTCGTTTCAGGTAAACGCCCTCACTTTTCAGCTCAAACGAAGCTACATGGTTCACGAAGCTCACACGTGTCTCACTCTTAACTGAAAAGCATTGGATGTTAGAGGACCTGTGGTTTGTATCAGTTTCAGAAGCAAAGTTGAACTAGATATGGTCCATGTATATAGGAAACACAGTTCTTTTGTTCTGAGTACACTCACATTTCACGCCTTAGTAGAGACTCTAGAAAGCAAAAGCGTGCTTACTGCTCTAAAGCAGAGTGTGGTTCATGGAAGAGTACTGGGCTATTTGTTTCACTTCACAAACAGAGTGAAATGCCAGGTTCTGTGCCTTCTCACAAGCCAGACTTCGTTTCAGGTAAACGCAGTCACTTTTCAGCTAAAACGAAGCAACATCGTTCACGAAGCTCACACGATTCTCACTCTTAACTGAAAAGCATTGGAGGTTAGAGGACCTGATGTTTGTATTAGTTTATGAAGCAGAGTTGAACTAGATATGGTCCGTGTGTGTAGGAAACTCAGTGCTTTTGTTCTGAGCACACTCACGTTTTCCGCCTTATTAGAGACTCTAGAATGTAAGACCGTGCTTCTTACACTAAAGCAGAGTGTGGTTCATGGATGAGAACTGTGCTTTGTCTTTCCCTTCAGAACCGGAATGAAATGCCAGGCTCTGTGCCCTCCTACAGGCAAGACTTCTTTTCAGGTAAACGCAGTCACTTTTCAGCTCAAACGAAGCTACATCGTTCACGAAGCTCACACGTGTCTCACTCTTAACTGAAAAGCATTGGATGTTAGAGGACCTACGGTTTGTATCAGTTTCAGAAGCAGAGTTGAACTAGATATGGTGCGTGTGTGTAGGAAACACAGTTCTTTTTTTCTGAGCACACTCATGTTTCCTGCCTTATTAGAGACTCTAGAAACCAAGAGCATGCTTCTTGCTCTAAAGCAGAGTGTGGTTAATGGATGAGAACTGTGCTGTGTGTTTCCCTTCAGAAACGGAATGAAATGCCAGGCTCTGTGTATTCCTACAAGCAAGACGTCGTTTCAGGTAAACGCCCTCACTTTTCAGCTCAAACGAAGCTACATCGTTCACGAGCTCACACGTTTCTCACTCTTAACTGAAAAGCATTGGATGTTAGATGACCTGTGGTTTGTATCAATTTCAGAAGCAGAGTTGAACTAGATAAGGTCCGTGTGTGTAGGAAACTCAGTTCTTTTGTTCTGAGCACACTCACGTTTCCTGCCTTATTAGAGACTCTTGTAAGTAAGAGCGTGCTTCTTACACTAAACCAGAGTGTGGTTCATGGATGAGAACTGTGCTACGTCTTTCCCTTCAGAAACAGAGTGAAATGCCAGGCTCTGTGTCTTCCTACAAACAATACTTCTTTTCAGGTAAACACAGTTATATTTCAGTTCAAAGTAAACTACATCATTCACGAAGCTCACAGGTTCCTCACTCTTACTGAAAAGCATTGGATGTTAGAGGACCTGATGTTTGTATCAGTTTAAGAAGCATAGTTGTACTAGATATGGTGCGTGTGTAGGAAACACAGTTCTTTTGTTCTGAGCACACTCACGTTTCCTACATTATTAGAGACTCTAGAAAGCAAGAGCGTGCTTCTTGCTCTAAAGCAGAGTGTGGTTCATGGATGAGAACTGTGCTGTGTGTTTCCCTTCAGAAACGGAGTGAAATCCCAGGCTCTGTGTCTTCCTACAAGCAAGACTTCGTTTCAGGTAAACGCAGTCAGTTTTCAGCTAAAACTAAGCTACATCGTTCACTAAGCTCACACGTTTCTTGCCCTGAACTGAAAAGCATTGGATGTTAGAGGACCTGTGGTTTGTATCAGTTTCAGAAGCAAAGTTGAACTAGATATGGTCCATGTATATAGGAAACACAGTTCTTTTGTTCTGAGTACACTCACATTTCACGCCTTAGTAGAGACTCTAGAAAGCAAAAGCGTGCTTACTGCTCTAAAGCAGAGTGTGGTTCATGGAAGAGTACTGGGCTATTTGTTTCACTTCACAAACAGAGTGAAATGCCAGGTTCTGTGCCTTCTCACAAGCCAGACTTCGTTTCAGGTAAACGCAGTCACTTTTCAGCTAAAACGAAGCAACATCGTTCACGAAGCTCACACGATTCTCACTCTTAACTGAAAAGCATTGGAGGTTAGAGGACCTGATGTTTGTATTAGTTTATGAAGCAGAGTTGAACTAGATATGGTCCGTGTGTGTAGGAAACTCAGTGCTTTTGTTCTGAGCACACTCACGTTTCCCGCCTTATTAGAGACTCTAGAAAGTAAGAGCGTGCTTCTTACACTAAAGCAGAGTGTGGTTCATGGATGAGAACTGTGCTTTGTCTTTCCCTTCAGAACCGGAATGAAATGCCAGGCTCTGTGTCTTCCTACAAGCAAGACTTCGTTTCAGGTAAACGCCCTCACTTTTCAGCTCTAACGAAGCTACATCGTTCACGAAGCTTACACGTGTCTCACTCTGAACTGAAAAGCATTGTATGTTAGAGGACCTGTGGTTTGTATCAGTTTCAGAAGCAAAGTTGAACTAGATATGTTCCATGTGTATAGGAAACACAGTTCTTTTGTTCTGAGCACACTCACGTTTCCCACATTATTAGAGATTATGGAAAGCAAGTGCGTGCTTCTTGCTCTAAAGCAGAGTGTGTTTCATGGATGAGAACTGTGCTGTGTGTTTCCCTTCAGAAACGGAATGAAATGCCAGTTTCTGTGTCTTCCTACAAGCAAGACTTCTTCTCAGGTAAACGCAGTCACTTTTCAGCTCAAACGAAGCTACATCGTTCACGAAGCTTACACGTGTCTCACTCTGAACTGAAAAGCATTGTATGTTAGAGGACCTGTGGTTTGTATCAGTTTGAGAAGCAAAGTTGAACTAGATATGTTCCATGTGTATAGGAAACACAGTTCTTTTGTTCTGAGCACACTCACATTTCCCGCCTTAGTAGAGACTCTAGAAAGCAAAAGCATGCTTCTTTGTTTCACTTTGTTTCACTTCATTTGTTTCACTTCTGAAACAGAGTGAAATGCCAGGCTCTGTGGCTTCTTACAAGCCAGACTTCGTTTCAGGTAAACGCCCTCACTTTTCAGCTCAAAGGAAGCTACATCGTTCACGAAGCTCACACGTTTCTCAGTCTTAACTGAAAAGCATTGGATGTTAGAGGACCTATGGTTTGTATCAGTTTCAGAAGCAGAGTTGAACTAGATATGGTGCGTGTGTGTAGGAAACACAGTTCTTTTTTTCTGAGCACACTCACGTTTCCTGCCTTATTAGAGACTCTAGAAACCAAGAGCATGCTTCTTGCTCTAAAGCAGAGTGTGGTTCATGGATGAGAACTGTGCTGTGTCTTTCCCTTGAGAAACGGAATGAAATGCCAGGCTCTGTGTATTCCTACAAGCAAGACGTCGTTTCAGGTAAACACCCTCACTTTTCAGCTCAAACGAAGCTACATCGTTCACGAGCTCACACGTTTCTCACTCTTAACTGAAAAGCATTGGACGTTAGATGACCTGTGGTTTGTATCAATTTCAGAAGCAGAGTTGAACTAGATAAGGTCCGTGTGTGTAGGAAACTCAGTTCTTTTGTTCTGAGCACACTCACGTTTCCTGCCTTATTAGAGACTCTTGTAAGTAAGAGCGTGCTTCTTACACTAAACCAGAGTGTGGTTCATGGATGAGAACTGTGCTACGTCTTTCCCTTCAGAAACAGAGTGAAATGCCAGGCTCTGTGTCTTCCTACAAACAATACTTCTTTTCAGGTAAACACAGTTATATTTCAGTTCAAAGTAAACTACATCATTCACGAAGCTCACAGGTTCCTCACTCTTAATGAAAAGCATTGGATGTTAGAGGACCTGATGTTTGTATCAGTTTAAGAAGCATAGTTGTACTAGATATGGTGCGTGTGTAGGAAACACAGTTCTTTTGTTCTGAGCACACTCACGTTTCCTACATTATTAGAGACTCTAGAAAGCAAGAGCGTGCTTCTTGCTCTAAAGCAGAGTGTGGTTCATGGATGAGAACTGTGCTGTGTGTTTCCCTTCAGAAACGGAGTGAAATCCCAGGCTCTGTGTCTTCCTACAAGCAAGACTTCGTTTCAGGTAAACGCAGTCAGTTTTCAGCTAAAACTAAGCTACATCGTTCACTAAGCTCACACGTTTCTTGCCCTGAACTGAAAAGCATTGGATGTTAGAGGACCTGTGGTTTGTATCAGTTTCAGAAGCAAAGTTGAACTAGATATGGTCCATGTATATAGGAAACACAGTTCTTTTGTTCTGAGTACACTCACATTTCACGCCTTAGTAGAGACTCTAGAAAGCAAAAGCGTGCTTACTGCTCTAAAGCAGAGTGTGGTTCATGGAAGAGTACTGGGCTATTTGTTTCACTTCACAAACAGAGTGAAATGCCAGGTTCTGTGCCTTCTCACAAGCCAGACTTCGTTTCAGGTAAACGCAGTCACTTTTCAGCTAAAACGAAGCAACATCGTTCACGAAGCTCACAAGATTCTCACTCTTAACTGAAAAGCATTGGAGGTTAGAGGACCTGATGTTTGTATTAGTTTATGAAGCAGAGTTGAACTTGATATGGTGCGTGTGTGTAGGAAACACAGTTCTTTTTTTCTGAGCACACTCATGTTTCCTGCCTTATTAGAGACTCTAGAAACCAAGAGCATGCTTCTTACACTAAAGCAGAGTGTGGTTAATGGATGAGAACTGTGCTGTGTGTTTCCCTTCAGAAACAGAATGAAATGCCAGGCTCTGTGTCTTACTACAAGCAAGACTTCGTTTTAGGTAAACGCCCTCACTTTTCAGCTCAAACGAAGCTACATCGTTCACGAAGCTCACACGTTTCTCACTCTTAACTGAAAAGCATTGGATGTTAGAGGACCTATGGTTTGTATCAGTTTCAGAAGCAGAGTTGAACTAGATATGGTGCGTGTGTGTAGGTTACACAGTTCTTTTTTTCTGAGCACACTCACGTTTCCTGCCTTATTAGAGACTCTAGAAACCAAGAGCATGCTTCTTGCTCTAAAGCAGAGTGTGCTTCATGGATGAGAACTGTGCTGTGTGTTTCCCTTCAGAAACGGAATGAAATGCCAGGCTCTGTGTCTTCCTACAAGCAAGACTTCGTTTCAGGTAAACGCCCTCACTTTTCAGCTCAAACGAAGCTACATCGTTCACGAAGCTCACACGTTTCTCACTCTTAACTGAAAAGCATTGGATGTTAGAGTTCCTATTGTTTGTATCAGTTTCAGAAGCAGAGTTGAACTAGATATGGTGCAGGTGTGTAGGAAACACAGTTCTATTTTTCTGAGCACACTCACGTTTCCTGCATTATTAGAGACTCTAGAAAGCAAGAGCATGCTTCTTGCTCTAAAGCAGAGTGTGCTTCATGGATGAGAACTGTGCTGTGTGTTTTCCTTCAGAAACGGAATGAAATGCCAGGCTCTGTGTATTCCTACAAGCAAGACGTCGTTTCAGGTAAACGCCCTCACTTTTCAGCTCAAACGAAGCTACATGGTTCACGAAGCTCACACGTGTCTCACTCTTAACTGAAAAGCATTGGATGTTAGAGGACCTGTGGTTTGTATCAGTTTCAGAAGCAAAGTTGAACTAGATATGGTCCATGTATATAGGAAACACAGTTCTTTTGTTCTGAGTACACTCACATTTCACGCCTTAGTAGAGACTCTAGAAAGCAAAAGCGTGCTTACTGCTCTAAAGCAGAGTGTGGTTCATGGAAGAGTACTGGGCTATTTGTTTCACTTCACAAACAGAGTGAAATGCCAGGTTCTGTGCCTTCTCACAAGCCAGACTTCGTTTCAGGTAAACGCAGTCACTTTTCAGCTAAAACGAAGCAACATCGTTCACGAAGCTCACACGATTCTCACTCTTAACTGAAAAGCATTGGAGGTTAGAGGACCTGATGTTTGTATTAGTTTATGAAGCAGAGTTGAACTAGATATGGTCCGTGTGTGTAGGAAACTCAGTGCTTTTGTTCTGAGCACACTCACGTTTTCCGCCTTATTAGAGACTCTAGAAAGTAAGACCGTGCTTCTTACACTAAAGCAGAGTGTGGTTCATGGATGAGAACTGTGCTTTGTCTTTCCCTTCAGAACCGGAATGAAATGCCAGGCTCTGTGCCCTCCTACAGGCAAGACTTCTTTTCAGGTAAACGCAGTCACTTTTCAGCTCAAACGAAGCTACATCGTTCACGAAGCTCACACGTGTCTCACTCTTAACTGAAAAGCATTGGATGTTAGAGGACCTACGGTTTGTATCAGTTTCAGAAGCAGAGTTGAACTAGATATGGTGCGTGTGTGTAGGAAACACAGTTCTTTTTTTCTGAGCACACTCATGTTTCCTGCCTTATTAGAGACTCTAGAAACCAAGAGCATGCTTCTTGCTCTAAAGCAGAGTGTGGTTAATGGATGAGAACTGTGCTGTGTGTTTCCCTTCAGAAACGGAATGAAATGCCAGGCTCTGTGTATTCCTACAAGCAAGACGTCGTTTCAGGTAAACGCCCTCACTTTTCAGCTCAAACGAAGCTACATCGTTCACGAGCTCACACGTTTCTCACTCTTAACTGAAAAGCATTGGATGTTAGATGACCTGTGGTTTGTATCAATTTCAGAAGCAGAGTTGAACTAGATAAGGTCCGTGTGTGTAGGAAACTCAGTTCTTTTGTTCTGAGCACACTCACGTTTCCTGCCTTATTAGAGACTCTTGTAAGTAAGAGCGTGCTTCTTACACTAAACCAGAGTGTGGTTCATGGATGAGAACTGTGCTACGTCTTTCCCTTCAGAAACAGAGTGAAATGCCAGGCTCTGTGTCTTCCTACAAACAATACTTCTTTTCAGGTAAACACAGTTATATTTCAGTTCAAAGTAAACTACATCATTCACGAAGCTCACAGGTTCCTCACTCTTACTGAAAAGCATTGGATGTTAGAGGACCTGATGTTTGTATCAGTTTAAGAAGCATAGTTGTACTAGATATGGTGCGTGTGTAGGAAACACAGTTCTTTTGTTCTGAGCACACTCACGTTTCCTACATTATTAGAGACTCTAGAAAGCAAGAGCGTGCTTCTTGCTCTAAAGCAGAGTGTGGTTCATGGATGAGAACTGTGCTGTGTGTTTCCCTTCAGAAATGGAGTGAAATCCCAGGCTCTGTGTCTTCCTACAAGCAAGACTTCGTTTCAGGTAAACGCAGTCAGTTTTCAGCTAAAACTAAGCTACATCGTTCACTAAGCTCACACGTTTCTTGCCCTGAACTGAAAAGCATTGGATGTTAGAGGACCTGTGGTTTGTATCAGTTTCAGAAGCAAAGTTGAACTAGATATGGTCCATGTATATAGGAAACACAGTTCTTTTGTTCTGAGTACACTCACATTTCACGCCTTAGTAGAGACTCTAGAAAGCAAAAGCGTGCTTACTGCTCTAAAGCAGAGTGTGGTTCATGGAAGAGTACTGGGCTATTTGTTTCACTTCACAAACAGAGTGAAATGCCAGGTTCTGTGCCTTCTCACAAGCCAGACTTCGTTTCAGGTAAACGCAGTCACTTTTCAGCTAAAACGAAGCAACATCGTTCACGAAGCTCACACGATTCTCACTCTTAACTGAAAAGCATTGGAGGTTAGAGGACCTGATGTTTGTATTAGTTTATGAAGCAGAGTTGAACTTGATATGGTGCGTGTGTGTAGGAAACACAGTTCTTTTTTTCTGAGCACACTCATGTTTCCTGCCTTATTAGAGACTCTAGAAACCAAGAGCATGCTTCTTGCTCTAAAGCAGAGTGTGGTTAATGGATGAGAACTGTGCTGTGTGTTTCCCTTCAGAAACGGAATGAAATGCCAGGCTCTGTGTCTTACTACAAGCAAGACTTCGTTTCAGGTAAACGCCCTCACTTTTCAGCTCAAACGAAGCTACATCGTTCACGAAGCTCACATGTTTCTCACTCTTAACTGAAAAGCATTGGATGTTAGAGGACCTATGGTTTGTATCAGTTTCAGAAGCAGAGTTGAACTAGATATGGTGCGTGTGTGTAGGAAACACAGTTCTTTTTTTCTGAGCACACTCACGTTTCCTGCATTATTAGAGACTCTAGAAAGCAAGAGCATGCTTCTTGCTCTAAAGCAGAGTGTGCTTCATGGATGAGAACTGTGCTGTGTGTTTTCCTTCAGAAACGGAATGAAATGCCAGGCTCTGTGTATTCCTACAAGCAAGACGTCGTTTCAGGTAAACGCCCTCACTTTTCAGCTCAAACGAAGCTACATGGTTCACGAAGCTCACACGTGTCTCACTCTTAACTGAAAAGCATTGGATGTTAGAGGACCTGTGGTTTGTATCAGTTTCAGAAGCAAAGTTGAACTAGATATGGTCCATGTATATAGGAAACACAGTTCTTTTGTTCTGAGTACACTCACATTTCACGCCTTAGTAGAGACTCTAGAAAGCAAAAGCGTGCTTACTGCTCTAAAGCAGAGTGTGGTTCATGGAAGAGTACTGGGCTATTTGTTTCACTTCACAAACAGAGTGAAATGCCAGGTTCTGTGCCTTCTCACAAGCCAGACTTCGTTTCAGGTAAACGCAGTCACTTTTCAGCTAAAACGAAGCAACATCGTTCACGAAGCTCAAAGATTCTCACTCTTAACTGAAAAGCATTGGAGGTTAGAGGACCTGATGTTTGTATTAGTTTATGAAGCAGAGTTGAACTAGATATGGTCCGTGTGTGTAGGAAACTCAGTGCTTTTGTTCTGAGCACACTCACGTTTTCCGCCTTATTAGAGACTCTAGAAAGTAAGACCGTGCTTCTTACACTAAAGCAGAGTGTGGTTCATGGATGAGAACTGTGCTTTGTCTTTCCCTTCAGAACCGGAATGAAATGCCAGGCTCTGTGCCCTCCTACAGGCAAGACTTCTTTTCAGGTAAACGCAGTCACTTTTCAGCTCAAACGAAGCTACATCGTTCACGAAGCTCACACGTGTCTCACTCTTAACTGAAAAGCATTGGATGTTAGAGGACCTACGGTTTGTATCAGTTTCAGAAGCAGAGTTGAACTAGATATGGTGCGTGTGTGTAGGAAACACAGTTCTTTTTTTCTGAGCACACTCATGTTTCCTGCCTTATTAGAGACTCTAGAAACCAAGAGCATGCTTCTTGCTCTAAAGCAGAGTGTGGTTAATGGATGAGAACTGTGCTGTGTGTTTCCCTTCAGAAACGGAATGAAATGCCAGGCTCTGTGTATTCCTACAAGCAAGACGTCGTTTCAGGTAAACGCCCTCACTTTTCAGCTCAAACGAAGCTACATCGTTCACGAGCTCACACGTTTCTCACTCTTAACTGAAAAGCATTGGATGTTAGATGACCTGTGGTTTGTATCAATTTCAGAAGCAGAGTTGAACTAGATAAGGTCCGTGTGTGTAGGAAACTCAGTTCTTTTGTTCTGAGCACACTCACGTTTCCTGCCTTATTAGAGACTCTTGTAAGTAAGAGCGTGCTTCTTACACTAAACCAGAGTGTGGTTCATGGATGAGAACTGTGCTACGTCTTTCCCTTCAGAAACAGAGTGAAATGCCAGGCTCTGTGTCTTCCTACAAACAATACTTCTTTTCAGGTAAACACAGTTATATTTCAGTTCAAAGTAAACTACATCATTCACGAAGCTCACAGGTTCCTCACTCTTACTGAAAAGCATTGGATGTTAGAGGACCTGATGTTTGTATCAGTTTAAGAAGCATAGTTGTACTAGATATGGTGCGTGTGTAGGAAACACAGTTCTTTTGTTCTGAGCACACTCACGTTTCCTACATTATTAGAGACTCTAGAAAGCAAGAGCGTGCTTCTTGCTCTAAAGCAGAGTGTGGTTCATGGATGAGAACTGTGCTGTGTGTTTCCCTTCAGAAACGGAGTGAAATCCCAGGCTCTGTGTCTTCCTACAAGCAAGACTTCGTTTCAGGTAAACGCAGTCAGTTTTCAGCTAAAACTAAGCTACATCGTTCACTAAGCTCACACGTTTCTTGCCCTGAACTGAAAAGCATTGGATGTTAGAGGACCTGTGGTTTGTATCAGTTTCAGAAGCAAAGTTGAACTAGATATGGTCCATGTATATAGGAAACACAGTTCTTTTGTTCTGAGTACACTCACATTTCACGCCTTAGTAGAGACTCTAGAAAGCAAAAGCGTGCTTACTGCTCTAAAGCAGAGTGTGGTTCATGGAAGAGTACTGGGCTATTTGTTTCACTTCACAAACAGAGTGAAATGCCAGGTTCTGTGCCTTCTCACAAGCCAGACTTCGTTTCAGGTAAACGCAGTCACTTTTCAGCTAAAACGAAGCAACATCGTTCACGAAGCTCACACGATTCTCACTCTTAACTGAAAAGCATTGGAGGTTAGAGGACCTGATGTTTGTATTAGTTTATGAAGCAGAGTTGAACTTGATATGGTGCGTGTGTGTAGGAAACACAGTTCTTTTTTTCTGAGCACACTCATGTTTCCTGCCTTATTAGAGACTCTAGAAACCAAGAGCATGCTTCTTGCTCTAAAGCAGAGTGTGGTTAATGGATGAGAACTGTGCTGTGTGTTTCCCTTCAGAAACGGAATGAAATGCCAGGCTCTGTGTCTTACTACAAGCAAGACTTCGTTTCAGGTAAACGCCCTCACTTTTCAGCTCAAACGAAGCTACATCGTTCACGAAGCTCACACGTTTCTCACTCTTAACTGAAAAGCATTGGATGTTAGAGGACCTATGGTTTGTATCAGTTTCAGAAGCAGAGTTGAACTAGATATGGTGCGTGTGTGTAGGAAACACAGTTCTTTTTTTCTGAGCACACTCACGTTTCCTGCATTATTAGAGCCTCTAGAATGCAAGAGCATGCTTCTTGCTCTAAAGCAGAGTGTGCTTCATGGATGAGAACTGTGCTGTGTGTTTTCCTTCAGAAACGGAATGAAATGCCAGGCTCTGTGTATTCCTACAAGCAAGACGTCGTTTCAGGTAAACGCCCTCACTTTTCAGCTCAAACGAAGCTACATGGTTCACGAAGCTCACACGTGTCTCACTCTTAACTGAAAAGCATTGGATGTTAGAGGACCTGTGGTTTGTATCAGTTTCAGAAGCAAAGTTGAACTAGATATGGTCCATGTATATAGGAAACACAGTTCTTTTGTTCTGAGTACACTCACATTTCACTCCTTAGTAGAGACTCTAGAAAGCAAAAGCGTGCTTACTGCTCTAAAGCAGAGTGTGGTTCATGGAAGAGTACTGGGCTATTTGTTTCACTTCACAAACAGAGTGAAATGCCAGGTTCTGTGCCTTCTCACAAGCCAGACTTCGTTTCAGGTAAACGCAGTCACTTTTCAGCTAAAACGAAGCAACATCGTTCACGAAGCTCAAAGATTCTCACTCTTAACTGAAAAGCATTGGAGGTTAGAGGACCTGATGTTTGTATTAGTTTATGAAGCAGAGTTGAACTAGATATGGTCCGTGTGTGTAGGAAACTCAGTGCTTTTGTTCTGAGCACACTCACGTTTTCCGCCTTATTAGAGACTCTAGAAAGTAAGACCGTGCTTCTTACACTAAAGCAGAGTGTGGTTCATGGATGAGAACTGTGCTTTGTCTTTCCCTTCAGAACCGGAATGAAATGCCAGGCTCTGTGCCCTCCTACAGGCAAGACTTCTTTTCAGGTAAACGCAGTCACTTTTCAGCTCAAACGAAGCTACATCGTTCACGAAGCTCACACGTGTCTCACTCTTAACTGAAAAGCATTGGATGTTAGAGGACCTATGGTTTGTATCAGTTTCAGAAGCAGAGTTGAACTAGATATGGTGCGTGTGTGTAGGAAACACAGTTCTTTTTTTCTGAGCACACTCATGTTTCCTGCCTTATTAGAGACTCTAGAAACCAAGAGCATGCTTCTTGCTCTAAAGCAGAGTGTGGTTAATGGATGAGAACTGTGCTGTGTGTTTGCCTTCAGAAACGGAATGAAATGCCAGGCTCTGTGTATTCCTACAAGCAAGACGTCGTTTCAGGTAAACGCCCTCACTTTTCAGCTCAAACGAAGCTACATCGTTCACGAGCTCACACGTTTCTCACTCTTAACTGAAAAGCATTGGATGTTAGATGACCTGTGGTTTGTATCAATTTCAGAAGCAGAGTTGAACTAGATAAGGTCCGTGTGTGTAGGAAACTCAGTTCTTTTGTTCTGAGCACACTCACGTTTCCTGCCTTATTAGAGACTCTTGTAAGTAAGAGCGTGCTTCTTACACTAAACCAGAGTGTGGTTCATGGATGAGAACTGTGCTATGTCTTTCCCTTCAGAAACAGAGTGAAATGCCAGGCTCTGTGTCTTCCTACAAACAATACTTCTTTTCAGGTAAACACAGTTATATTTCAGTTCAAAGTAAACTACATCATTCACGAAGCTCACAGGTTCCTCACTCTTACTGAAAAGCATTGGATGTTAGAGGACCTGATGTTTGTATCAGTTTAAGAAGCATAGTTGTACTAGATATGGTGCGTGTGTAGGAAACACAGTTCTTTTGTTCTGAGCACACTCACGTTTCCTACATTATTAGAGACTCTAGAAAGCAAGAGCGTGCTTCTTGCTCTAAAGCAGAGTGTGGTTCATGGATGAGAACTGTGCTGTGTGTTTCCCTTCAGAAACGGAGTGAAATCCCAGGCTCTGTGTCTTCCTACAAGCAAGACTTCGTTTCAGGTAAACGCAGTCAGTTTTCAGCTAAAACTAAGCTACATCGTTCACTAAGCTCACACGTTTCTTGCCCTGAACTGAAAAGCATTGGATGTTAGAGGACCTGTGGTTTGTATCAGTTTCAGAAGCAAAGTTGAACTAGATATGGTCCATGTATATAGGAAACACAGTTCTTTTGTTCTGAGTACACTCACATTTCACGCCTTAGTAGAGACTCTAGAAAGCAAAAGCGTGCTTACTGCTCTAAAGCAGAGTGTGGTTCATGGAAGAGTACTGGGCTATTTGTTTCACTTCACAAACAGAGTGAAATGCCAGGTTCTGTGCCTTCTCACAAGCCAGACTTCGTTTCAGGTAAACGCAGTCACTTTTCAGCTAAAACGAAGCAACATCGTTCACGAAGCTCACACGATTCTCACTCTTAACTGAAAAGCATTGGAGGTTAGAGGACCTGATGTTTGTATTAGTTTATGAAGCAGAGTTGAACTTGATATGGTGCGTGTGTGTAGGAAACACAGTTCTTTTTTTCTGAGCACACTCATGTTTCCTGCCTTATTAGAGACTCTAGAAACCAAGAGCATGCTTCTTGCTCTAAAGCAGAGTGTGGTTAATGGATGAGAACTGTGCTGTGTGTTTCCCTTCAGAAACGGAATGAAATGCCAGGCTCTGTGTCTTACTACAAGCAAGACTTCGTTTCAGGTAAACGCCCTCACTTTTCACCTCAAACGAAGCTACATCGTTCACGAAGCTCACACGTTTCTCACTCTTAACTGAAAAGCATTGGATGTTAGATGACCTGTGGTTTTTATCAGTTTCAGAAGCAGAGTTGAACTAGATATGGTACGTGTGTGTAGGAAACACAGTACATTTGTTCTGAGCACACTCACGTTTCCCACGTTATTAGAGATTCTGGAAAGCAAGTGCGTGCTTCTTGCTCTAAAGCAGAGTGTGGTTCATGGATGAGAACTGTGCTGTGTGTTTCCCTTCAGAAACGGAATGAAATGCCAGGTTCTGTGTCTTCCTACAAGCAAGACTTCTTTTCAGGTAAACGCAGTCACTTTTCAGCTCAAACGAAGCTACATCGTTCACGAAGCTTACACGTGTCTCACTCTGAACTGAAAAGCATTGTATGTTAGAGGACCTGTGGTTTGTATCAGTTTCAGAAGCAAAGTTGAACTAGATATGTTCCATGTGTATAGGAAACACAGTTCTATTGTTCTGAGTACACTCACATTTCCCGCCTTATTAGAGATTCTGGAAAGCAAGAGCGTGCTTCTTGCTCTAAAGCAGAGTGTGGTTCATGGATGAGAACTGTGCTGTGTGTTTCCCTTCAGAAACGGAGTGAAATGCCAGGCTCTGTGTCTTCCTACAAGCAAGACTTCGTTTCAGGTAAACGCAGTCAGTTTTCAGCTAAATCTAAGCTACATCGTTCACTAAGCTCACACGTTTCTTGCCCTGAACTGAAAAGCATTGGATGTTAGAGGACCTGTGGTTTGTATCAGTTTCAGAAGCAAAGTTGAACTAGATATGGTCCATGTATATAGGAAACACAGTTCTTTTGTTCTGAGTACACTCACATTTCACGCCTTAGTAGAGACTCTAGAAAGCAAAAGCGTGCTTACTGCTCTAAAGCAGAGTGTGGTTCATGGAAGAGTACTGGGCTATTTGTTTCACTTCACAAACAGAGTGAAATGCCAGGTTCTGTGCCTTCTCACAAGCCAGACTTCGTTTCAGGTAAACGCAGTCACTTTTCAGCTAAAACGAAGCAACATCGTTCACGAAGCTCACACGATTCTCACTCTTATCTGAAAAGCATTGGAGGTTAGAGGACCTGATGTTTGTATTAGTTTATGAAGCAGAGTTGAACTAGATATGGTCCGTGTGTGTAGGAAACTCTGTGCTTTTGTTCTGAGCACACTCACGTTTCCCGCCTTATTAGAGACTCTAGAAAGTAAGAGCGTGCTTCTTACACTAAAGCAGAGTGTGGTTCATGGATGAGAACTGTGCTTTGTCTTTCCCTTCAGAACCGGAATGAAATGCCAGGCTCTGTGTCTTCCTACAAGCAAGACTTCGTTTCAGGTAAACGCCCTCACTTTTCAGCTCTAACGAAGCTACATCGTTCACGAAGCTTACACGTGTCTCACTCTGAACTGAAAAGCATTGTATGTTAGAGGACCTGTGGTTTGTATCAGTTTCAGAAGCAAAGTTGAACTAGATATGTTCCATGTGTATAGGAAACACAGTTCTTTTGTTCTGAGCACACTCACGTTTCCCACATTATTAGAGATTATGGAAAGCAAGTGCGTGCTTCTTGCTCTAAAGCAGAGTGTGTTTCATGGATGAGAACTGTGCTGTGTGTTTCCCTTCAGAAACGGAATGAAATGCCAGGTTCTGTGTCTTCCTACAAGCAAGACTTCTTCTCAGGTAAACGCAGTCACTTTTCAGCTCAAACGAAGCTACATCGTTCACGAAGCTTACACGTGTCTCACTCTGAACTGAAAAGCATTGTATGTTAGAGGACCTGTGGTTTGTATCAGTTTCAGAAGCAAAGTTGAACTAGATATGTTCCATGTGTATAGGAAACACAGTTCTTTTGTTCTGAGTACACTCACATTTCCCGCCTTAGTAGAGACTCTAGAAAGCAAAAGCCTGCTTCTTGCTCTAAAGCAGAGTGTGGTTCATGGAAGAGTTTTGGCTATTTGTTTCACTTCTGAAACAGAGTGAAATGCCAGGCTCTGTGGCTTCTTACAAGCCAGACTTCGTTTCAGGTAAACGCAGTCACTTTTCAGCTCAAACGAAGCAACATCGTTCACTAAGCTCACACGTTTCTCACTGTTTACTGAAAAGCATTGGAGGTTAGAGGATCTGTGGTTTGTATCAGTTTAAGAAGCAGAGTTGTACTAGATATGGTGCGTGTGTAGGAAACACAGTGCTTTTGTTCTGAGCCCACTCACGTTTCCCACCTTATTAGAGACTCTAGAAAGCAAGAGCATGCTTCTTGCTCTAAAGCAGAGTGTGCTTCATGGATGAGAACTGTGCTGTGTGTTTCCCTTCAGAAACGGAATGAAATGCCAGGCTCTGTGTCTTACTACAAGCAAGACTTCGTTTCAGGTAAACGCCCTCACTTTTCAGCTCAAACGAAGCTACATCGTTCACGAAGCTCACATGTTTCTCACTCTTAACTGAAAAGCATTGGATGTTAGAGGACCTATGGTTTGTATCAGTTTCAGAAGCAGAGTTGAACTAGATATGGTGCGTGTGTGTAGGAAACACAGTTCTTTTTTTCTGAGCACACTCACGTTTCCTGCATTATTAGAGACTCTAGAAAGCAAGAGCATGCTTCTTGCTCTAAAGCAGAGTGTGCTTCATGGATGAGAACTGTGCTGTGTGTTTTCCTTCAGAAACGGAATGAAATGCCAGGCTCTGTGTATTCCTACAAGCAAGACGTCGTTTCAGGTAAACGCCCTCACTTTTCAGCTCAAACGAAGCTACATGGTTCACGAAGCTCACACGTGTCTCACTCTTAACTGAAAAGCATTGGATGTTAGAGGACCTGTGGTTTGTATCAGTTTCAGAAGCAAAGTTGAACTAGATATGGTCCATGTATATAGGAAACACAGTTCTTTTGTTCTGAGTACACTCACATTTCACGCCTTAGTAGAGACTCTAGAAAGCAAAAGCGTGCTTACTGCTCTAAAGCAGAGTGTGGTTCATGGAAGAGTACTGGGCTATTTGTTTCCCTTCACAAACAGAGTGAAATGCCAGGTTCTGTGCCTTCTCACAAGCCAGACTTCGTTTCAGGTAAACGCAGTCACTTTTCAGCTAAAACGAAGCAACATCGTTCACGAAGCTCAAAGATTCTCACTCTTAACTGAAAAGCATTGGAGGTTAGAGGACCTGATGTTTGTATTAGTTTATGAAGCAGAGTTGAACTAGATATGGTCCGTGTGTGTAGGAAACTCAGTGCTTTTGTTCTGAGCACACTCACGTTTTCCGCCTTATTAGAGACTCTAGAAAGTAAGACCGTGCTTCTTACACTAAAGCAGAGTGTGGTTCATGGATGAGAACTGTGCTTTGTCTTTCCCTTCAGAACCGGAATGAAATGCCAGGCTCTGTGCCCTCCTACAGGCAAGACTTCTTTTCAGGTAAACGCAGTCACTTTTCAGCTCAAACGAAGCTACATCGTTCACGAAGCTCACACGTGTCTCACTCTTAACTGAAAAGCATTGGATGTTAGAGGACCTACGGTTTGTATCAGTTTCAGAAGCAGAGTTGAACTAGATATGGTGCGTGTGTGTAGGAAACACAGTTCTTTTTTTCTGAGCACACTCATGTTTCCTGCCTTATTAGAGACTCTAGAAACCAAGAGCATGCTTCTTGCTCTAAAGCAGAGTGTGGTTAATGGATGAGAACTGTGCTGTGTGTTTCCCTTCAGAAACGGAATGAAATGCCAGGCTCTGTGTATTCCTACAAGCAAGACGTCGTTTCAGGTAAACGCCCTCACTTTTCAGCTCAAACGAAGCTACATCGTTCACGAGCTCACACGTTTCTCACTCTTAACTGAAAAGCATTGGATGTTAGATGACCTGTGGTTTGTATCAATTTCAGAAGCAGAGTTGAACTAGATAAGGTCCGTGTGTGTAGGAAACTCAGTTCTTTTGTTCTGAGCACACTCACGTTTCCTGCCTTATTAGAGACTCTTGTAAGTAAGAGCGTGCTTCTTACACTAAACCAGAGTGTGGTTCATGGATGAGAACTGTGCTACGTCTTTCCCTTCAGAAACAGAGTGAAATGCCAGGCTCTGTGTCTTCCTACAAACAATACTTCTTTTCAGGTAAACACAGTTATATTTCAGTTCAAAGTAAACTACATCATTCACGAAGCTCACAGGTTCCTCACTCTTACTGAAAAGCATTGGATGTTAGAGGACCTGATGTTTGTATCAGTTTAAGAAGCATAGTTGTACTAGATATGGTGCGTGTGTAGGAAACACAGTTCTTTTGTTCTGAGCACACTCACGTTTCCTACATTATTAGAGACTCTAGAAAGCAAGAGCGTGCTTCTTGCTCTAAAGCAGAGTGTGGTTCATGGATGAGAACTGTGCTGTGTGTTTCCCTTCAGAAACGGAGTGAAATCCCAGGCTCTGTGTCTTCCTACAAGCAAGACTTCGTTTCAGGTAAACGCAGTCAGTTTTCAGCTAAAACTAAGCTACATCGTTCACTAAGCTCACACGTTTCTTGCCCTGAACTGAAAAGCATTGGATGTTAGAGGACCTGTGGTTTGTATCAGTTTCAGAAGCAAAGTTGAACTAGATATGGTCCATGTATATAGGAAACACAGTTCTTTTGTTCTGAGTACACTCACATTTCACGCCTTAGTAGAGACTCTAGAAAGCAAAAGCGTGCTTACTGCTCTAAAGCAGAGTGTGGTTCATGGAAGAGTACTGGGCTATTTGTTTCACTTCACAAACAGAGTGAAATGCCAGGTTCTGTGCCTTCTCACAAGCCAGACTTCGTTTCAGGTAAACGCAGTCACTTTTCAGCTAAAACGAAGCAACATCGTTCACGAAGCTCACACGATTCTCACTCTTAACTGAAAAGCATTGGAGGTTAGAGGACCTGATGTTTGTATTAGTTTATGAAGCAGAGTTGAACTTGATATGGTGCGTGTGTGTAGGAAACACAGTTCTTTTTTTCTGAGCACACTCATGTTTCCTGCCTTATTAGAGACTCTAGAAACCAAGAGCATGCTTCTTGCTCTAAAGCAGAGTGTGGTTAATGGATGAGAACTGTGCTGTGTGTTTCCCTTCAGAAACGGAATGAAATGCCAGGCTCTGTGTCTTACTACAAGCAAGACTTCGTTTCAGGTAAACGCCCTCACTTTTCAGCTCAAACGAAGCTACATCGTTCACGAAGCTCACACGTTTCTCACTCTTAACTGAAAAGCATTGGATGTTAGAGGACCTATGGTTTGTATCAGTTTCAGAAGCAGAGTTGAACTAGATATGGTGCGTGTGTGTAGGAAACACAGTTCTTTTTTTCTGAGCACACTCACGTTTCCTGCATTATTAGAGACTCTAGAATGCAAGAGCATGCTTCTTGCTCTAAAGCAGAGTGTGCTTCATGGATGAGAACTGTGCTGTGTGTTTTCCTTCAGAAACGGAATGAAATGCCAGGCTCTGTGTATTCCTACAAGCAAGACGTCGTTTCAGGTAAACGCCCTCACTTTTCAGCTCAAACGAAGCTACATGGTTCACGAAGCTCACACGTGTCTCACTCTTAACTGAAAAGCATTGGATGTTAGAGGACCTGTGGTTTGTATCAGTTTCAGAAGCAAAGTTGAACTAGATATGGTCCATGTATATAGGAAACACAGTTCTTTTGTTCTGAGTACACTCACATTTCACTCCTTAGTAGAGACTCTAGAAAGCAAAAGCGTGCTTACTGCTCTAAAGCAGAGTGTGGTTCATGGAAGAGTACTGGGCTATTTGTTTCACTTCACAAACAGAGTGAAATGCCAGGTTCTGTGCCTTCTCACAAGCCAGACTTCGTTTCAGGTAAACGCAGTCACTTTTCAGCTAAAACGAAGCAACATCGTTCACGAAGCTCAAAGATTCTCACTCTTAACTGAAAAGCATTGGAGGTTAGAGGACCTGATGTTTGTATTAGTTTATGAAGCAGAGTTGAACTAGATATGGTCCGTGTGTGTAGGAAACTCAGTGCTTTTGTTCTGAGCACACTCACGTTTTCCGCCTTATTAGAGACTCTAGAAAGTAAGACTGTGCTTCTTACACTAAAGCAGAGTGTGGTTCATGGATGAGAACTGTGCTTTGTCTTTCCCTTCAGAACCGGAATGAAATGCCAGGCTCTGTGCCCTCCTACAGGCAAGACTTCTTTTCAGGTAAACGCAGTCACTTTTCAGCTCAAACGAAGCTACATCGTTCACGAAGCTCACACGTGTCTCACTCTTAACTGAAAAGCATTGGATGTTAGAGGACCTATGGTTTGTATCAGTTTCAGAAGCAGAGTTGAACTAGATATGGTGCGTGTGTGTAGGAAACACAGTTCTTTTTTTCTGAGCACACTCATGTTTCCTGCCTTATTAGAGACTCTAGAAACCAAGAGCATGCTTCTTGCTCTAAAGCAGAGTGTGGTTAATGGATGAGAACTGTGCTGTGTGTTTGCCTTCAGAAACGGAATGAAATGCCAGGCTCTGTGTATTCCTACAAGCAAGACGTCGTTTCAGGTAAACGCCCTCACTTTTCAGCTCAAACGAAGCTACATCGTTCACGAGCTCACACGTTTCTCACTCTTAACTGAAAAGCATTGGATGTTAGATGACCTGTGGTTTGTATCAATTTCAGAAGCAGAGTTGAACTAGATAAGGTCCGTGTGTGTAGGAAACTCAGTTCTTTTGTTCTGAGCACACTCACGTTTCCTGCCTTATTAGAGACTCTTGTAAGTAAGAGCGTGCTTCTTACACTAAACCAGAGTGTGGTTCATGGATGAGAACTGTGCTATGTCTTTCCCTTCAGAAACAGAGTGAAATGCCAGGCTCTGTGTCTTCCTACAAACAATACTTCTTTTCAGGTAAACACAGTTATATTTCAGTTCAAAGTAAACTACATCATTCACGAAGCTCACAGGTTCCTCACTCTTACTGAAAAGCATTGGATGTTAGAGGACCTGATGTTTGTATCAGTTTAAGAAGCATAGTTGTACTAGATATGGTGCGTGTGTAGGAAACACAGTTCTTTTGTTCTGAGCACACTCACGTTTCCTACATTATTAGAGACTCTAGAAAGCAAGAGCGTGCTTCTTGCTCTAAAGCAGAGTGTGGTTCATGGATGAGAACTGTGCTGTGTGTTTCCCTTCAGAAACGGAGTGAAATCCCAGGCTCTGTGTCTTCCTACAAGCAAGACTTCGTTTCAGGTAAACGCAGTCAGTTTTCAGCTAAAACTAAGCTACATCGTTCACTAAGCTCACACGTTTCTTGCCCTGAACTGAAAAGCATTGGATGTTAGAGGACCTGTGGTTTGTATCAGTTTCAGAAGCAAAGTTGAACTAGATATGGTCCATGTATATAGGAAACACAGTTCTTTTGTTCTGAGTACACTCACATTTCACGCCTTAGTAGAGACTCTAGAAAGCAAAAGCGTGCTTACTGCTCTAAAGCAGAGTGTGGTTCATGGAAGAGTACTGGGCTATTTGTTTCACTTCACAAACAGAGTGAAATGCCAGGTTCTGTGCCTTCTCACAAGCCAGACTTCGTTTCAGGTAAACGCAGTCACTTTTCAGCTAAAACGAAGCAACATCGTTCACGAAGCTCACACGATTCTCACTCTTAACTGAAAAGCATTGGAGGTTAGAGGACCTGATGTTTGTATTAGTTTATGAAGCAGAGTTGAACTTGATATGGTGCGTGTGTGTAGGAAACACAGTTCTTTTTTTCTGAGCACACTCATGTTTCCTGCCTTATTAGAGACTCTAGAAACCAAGAGCATGCTTCTTGCTCTAAAGCAGAGTGTGGTTTATGGATGAGAACTGTGCTGTGTGTTTCCCTTCAGAAACGGAATGAAATGCCAGGCTCTGTGTCTTACTACAAGCAAGACTTCGTTTCAGGTAAACGCCCTCACTTTTCACCTCAAACGAAGCTACATCGTTCACGAAGCTCACACGTTTCTCACTCTTAACTGAAAAGCATTGGATGTTAGATGACCTGTGGTTTTTATCAGTTTCAGAAGCAGAGTTGAACTAGATATGGTACGTGTGTGTAGGAAACACAGTACATTTGTTCTGAGCACACTCACGTTTCCCACGTTATTAGAGATTCTGGAAAGCAAGTGCGTGCTTCTTGCTCTAAA
Organism: Onychomys arenicola; assembly: GCA_949786405.1. Lineage (NCBI taxonomy): Eukaryota > Metazoa > Chordata > Mammalia > Rodentia > Cricetidae > Onychomys > Onychomys arenicola. Next base: position 1,878,593 of record CATKUM010000039.1, on the reverse strand, counting down.
GCAGAGTGTGGTTCATGGATGAGAACTGTGCTGTGTGTTTCCCTTCAGAAACGGAATGAAATGCCAGGTTCTGTGTCTTCCTACAAGCAAGACTTCTTTTCAGGTAAACGCAGTCACTTTTCAGCTCAAACGAAGCTACATCGTTCACGAAGCTTACACGTGTCTCACTCTGAACTGAAAAGCATTGTATGTTAGAGGACCTGTGGTTTGTATCAGTTTCAGAAGCAAAGTTGAACTAGATATGTTCCATGTGTATAGGAAACACAGTTCTATTGTTCTGAGTACACTCACATTTCCCGCCTTATTAGAGATTCTGGAAAGCAAGAGCGTGCTTCTTGCTCTAAAGCAGAGTGTGGTTCATGGATGAGAACTGTGCTGTGTGTTTCCCTTCAGAAACGGAGTGAAATGCCAGGCTCTGTGTCTTCCTACAAGCAAGACTTCGTTTCAGGTAAACGCAGTCAGTTTTCAGCTAAATCTAAGCTACATCGTTCACTAAGCTCACACGTTTCTTGCCCTGAACTGAAAAGCATTGGATGTTAGAGGACCTGTGGTTTGTATCAGTTTCAGAAGCAAAGTTGAACTAGATATGGTCCATGTATATAGGAAACACAGTTCTTTTGTTCTGAGTACACTCACATTTCACGCCTTAGTAGAGACTCTAGAAAGCAAAAGCGTGCTTACTGCTCTAAAGCAGAGTGTGGTTCATGGAAGAGTACTGGGCTATTTGTTTCACTTCACAAACAGAGTGAAATGCCAGGTTCTGTGCCTTCTCACAAGCCAGACTTCGTTTCAGGTAAACGCAGTCACTTTTCAGCTAAAACGAAGCAACATCGTTCACGAAGCTCACACGATTCTCACTCTTATCTGAAAAGCATTGGAGGTTAGAGGACCTGATGTTTGTATTAGTTTATGAAGCAGAGTTGAACTAGATATGGTCCGTGTGTGTAGGAAACTCTGTGCTTTTGTTCTGAGCACACTCACGTTTCCCGCCTTATTAGAGACTCTAGAAAGTAAGAGCGTGCTTCTTACACTAAAGCAGAGTGTGGTTCATGGATGAGAACTGTGCTTTGTCTTTCCCTTCAGAACCGGAATGAAATGCCAGGCTCTGTGTCTTCCTACAAGCAAGACTTCGTTTCAGGTAAACGCCCTCACTTTTCAGCTCTAACGAAGCTACATCGTTCACGAAGCTTACACGTGTCTCACTCTGAACTGAAAAGCATTGTATGTTAGAGGACCTGTGGTTTGTATCAGTTTCAGAAGCAAAGTTGAACTAGATATGTTCCATGTGTATAGGAAACACAGTTCTTTTGTTCTGAGCACACTCACGTTTCCCACATTATTAGAGATTATGGAAAGCAAGTGCGTGCTTCTTGCTCTAAAGCAGAGTGTGTTTCATGGATGAGAACTGTGCTGTGTGTTTCCCTTCAGAAACGGAATGAAATGCCAGGTTCTGTGTCTTCCTACAAGCAAGACTTCTTCTCAGGTAAACGCAGTCACTTTTCAGCTCAAACGAAGCTACATCGTTCACGAAGCTTACACGTGTCTCACTCTGAACTGAAAAGCATTGTATGTTAGAGGACCTGTGGTTTGTATCAGTTTCAGAAGCAAAGTTGAACTAGATATGTTCCATGTGTATAGGAAACACAGTTCTTTTGTTCTGAGTACACTCACATTTCCCGCCTTAGTAGAGACTCTAGAAAGCAAAAGCCTGCTTCTTGCTCTAAAGCAGAGTGTGGTTCATGGAAGAGTTTTGGCTATTTGTTTCACTTCTGAAACAGAGTGAAATGCCAGGCTCTGTGGCTTCTTACAAGCCAGACTTCGTTTCAGGTAAACGCAGTCACTTTTCAGCTCAAACGAAGCAACATCGTTCACTAAGCTCACACGTTTCTCACTGTTTACTGAAAAGCATTGGAGGTTAGAGGATCTGTGGTTTGTATCAGTTTAAGAAGCAGAGTTGTACTAGATATGGTGCGTGTGTAGGAAACACAGTGCTTTTGTTCTGAGCCCACTCACGTTTCCCACCTTATTAGAGACTCTAGAAAGCAAGAGCATGCTTCTTGCTCTAAAGCAGAGTGTGCTTCATGGATGAGAACTGTGCTGTGTGTTTCCCTTCAGAAACGAAATGAAATGCCAGGCTCTGTGTCTTCCTACAAGCAAGACTTCGTTTCAGGTAAACGCCCTCACTTTTCATCTCAAACGAAGCTACATCGTTCACGAAGCTCACACGTTTCTCACTCTTAACTGAAAAGCATTGGATGTTAGAGGACCTGTGGTTTGTATCAGTTTCAGAAGCAAAGTTGAACTAGATATGTTCCATGTGTATAGGAAACACAGTTCTTTTGTTCTGAGTACACTCACATTTCCCGCCTTAGTAGAGACTCTAGAAAGCAAAAGCCTGCTTCTTGCTCTAAAGCAGAGTGTGGTTCATGGAAGAGTTTTGGCTATTTGTTTCACTTCTGAAACAGAGTGAAATGCCAGGCTCTGTGGCTTCTTACAAGCCAGACTTCGTTTCAGGTAAACGCAGTCACTTTTCAGCTCAAACGAAGCAACATCGTTCACTAAGCTCACACGTTTCTCACTGTTTACTGAAAAGCATTGGAGGTTAGAGGATCTGTGGTTTGTATCAGTTTAAGAAGCAGAGTTGTACTAGATATGGTGCGTGTGTAGGAAACACAGTGCTTTTGTTCTGAGCCCACTCACGTTTCCCACCTTATTAGAGACTCTAGAAAGCAAGAGCATGCTTCTTGCTCTAAAGCAGAGTGTGCTTCATGGATGAGAACTGTGCTGTGTGTTTCCCTTCAGACACGAAATGAAATGCCAGGCTCTGTGTCTTCCTACAAGCAAGACTTCGTTTCAGGTAAACGCCCTCACTTTTCATCTCAAACGAAGCTACATCGTTCACGAAGCTCACACGTTTCTCACTCTTAACTGAAAAGCATTGGATGTTAGAGGTCCTATGGTTTGTATCAGTTTCAGAAGCAGAGTTGAACTAGATATGGTGCAGGTGTGTAGGAAACACAGTTCTTTTTTTCTGAGCACACTCACGTTTCCTGCATTATTAGAGACTCTAGAAAGCAAGAGCATGCTTCTTGCTCTAAAGCAGAGAGTGCTTCATGGATGAGAACTGTGCTGTGTGTTTCCCTTCAGAAACGGAATGAAATGCCAGCCTCTGTGTATTCCTACAAGCAAGACGTCGTTTCAGGTAAACGCCCTCACTTTTCAGCTCAAACGAAGCTACATCGTTCACGAGCTCACACGTTTCTCACTCTTAAATGAAAAGCATTGGATGTTCGATGACCTGTGGTTTGTATTAATTTCAGAAGCAGAGTTGAACTAGATAAGGTCCTTGTGTGTAGGAAACTCAGTTCTTTTGTTCTGAGCACACTCACGTTTCCTGCCTTATTAGAGACTCTTGTAAGTAAGAGCGTGCTTCTTACACTAAACCAGAGTGTGGTTCATGGATGAGAACTGTGCTATGTCTTTCCCTTCAGAAACAGAGTGAAATGCCAGGCTCTGTGTCTTCCTACAAACAATACTTCTTTTCAGGTAAACACAGTTATATTTCAGTTCAAAGTAAACTACATCATTCACGAAGCTCACAGGTTTCTCACTCTTACTGAAAAGCATTGGATGTTAGAGGACCTGATGTTTGTATCAGTTTAAGAAGCAGAGTTGTACTAGATATGGTGCGTGTGTAGGAAACACAGTTCTTTTGTTCTGAGCACACTCACTCTTCCTGCATTATTAGAGACTCTAGAAAGCAAGAGCGTGCTTCTTGCTCTAAAGCAGAGTGTGGTTCATGGATGAGAACTGTGCTGTGTGTTTCCCTTCAGAAACGGAGTGAAATCCCAGGCTCTGTGTCTTCCTACAAGCAAGACTTCGTTTCAGGTAAACGCAGTCAGTTTTCAGCTAAAACTAAGCTACATCGTTCACTAAGCTCACACGTTTCTTGCCCTGAACTGAAAAGCATTGGATGTTAGAGGACCTGTGGTTTGTATCAGTTTCAAAAGCAAAGTTGAACTAGATATGGTCCATGTATATAGGAAACACAGTTCTTTTGTTCTGAGTACACTCACATTTCACGCCTTAGTAGAGACTCTAGAAAGCAAAAGCGTGCTTACTGCTCTAAAGCAGAGTGTGGTTCATGGAAGAGTACTGGGCTATTTGTTTCACTTCACAAACAGAGTGAAATGCCAGGTTCTGTGCCTTCTCACAAGCCAGACTTCGTTTCAGGTAAACGCAGTCACTTTTCAGCTAAAACGAAGCAACATCGTTCACGAAGCTCACACGATTCTCACTCTTAACTGAAAAGCATTGGAGGTTAGAGGACCTGATGTTTGTATTAGTTTATGAAGCAGAGTTGAACTTGATATGGTGCGTGTGTGTAGGAAACACAGTTCTTTTTTTCTGAGCACACTCATGTTTCCTGCCTTATTAGAGACTCTAGAAACCAAGAGCATGCTTCTTGCTCTAAAGCAGAGTGTGGTTAATGGATGAGAACTGTGCTGTGTGTTTCCCTTCAGAAACGGAATGAAATGCCAGGCTCTGTGTCTTACTACAAGCAAGACTTCGTTTCAGGTAAACGCCCTCACTTTTCAGCTCAAACGAAGCTACATCGTTCACGAAGCTCACACGTTTCTCACTCTTAACTGAAAAGCATTGGATGTTAGATGACCTGTGGTTTTTATCAGTTTCAGAAGCAGAGTTGAACTAGATATGGTACGTGTGTGTAGGAAACACAGTACATTTGTTCTGAGCACACTCACGTTTCCCACATTATTAGAGATTCTGGAAAGCAAGTGCGTGCTTCTTGCTCTAAAGCAGAGTGTGGTTCATGGATGAGAACTGTGCTGTGTGTTTCCCTTCAGAAACGGAATGAAATGCCAGGTTCTGTGTCTTCCTACAAGCAAGACTTCCTTTCAGGTAAACGCAGTCACTTTTCAGCTCAAACGAAGCTACATCGTTCACGAAGCTTACACGTGTCTCACTCTGAACTGAAAAGCATTGTATGTTAGAGGACCTGTGGTTTGTATCAGTTTCAGAAGCAAAGTTGAACTAGATATGTTCCATGTGTATAGGAAACACAGTTCTTTTGTTCTGAGTACACTCACATTTCCCGCCTTAGTAGAGACTCTAGAAAGCAAAAGCATGCTTCTTGCTCTAAAGCAGAGTGTGGTTCATGGAAGAGTACTGGGCTATTTGTTTCCCTTCAGAAACAGAGTGAAATGCCAGGCTCTGTTTCTTCTTACAAGCAAGACTTCGTTTCATCTAAACGCAGTCACTTTTTAGCTAAAACGATGCAACATCGTTCACGAAGCTCACACGTTTCTCACTCTTAACTGAAAAGCATTGGATGTTAGAGGTCCTATGGTTTGTATCAGTTTCAGAAGCAGAGTTGAACTAGATATGGTGCAGGTGTGTAGGAAACACAGTTCTTTTTTTCTGAGCACACTCACATTTCCTGCATTATTAGAGACTCTAGAAAGCAAGAGCATGCTTCTTGCTCTAAAGCAGAGTGTGCTTCATGGATGAGAAGTGTGCTGTGTGTTTCCCTTCAGAAACGGAATGAAATGCCAGCCTCTGTGTATTCCTACATGCAAGACTTCGTTTCAGGTAAACGCCCTCACTTTTCAGCTCAAACGAAACTACATCGTTCACGAGCTCACAAGTTTCTCACTCATAACTGAAAAGCATTCGATGTTAGATGACCTGTGGTTTGTATCAATTTCAGAAGCAGAGTTGAACTAGATAAGGTCCGTGTGTGTAGGAAACTCAGTTCTTTTGTTCTGAGCACACTCACGTTTCCTGCCTTATTAGAGACTCTTGTAAGTAAGAGCGTGCTTCTTACACTAAACCAGAGTGTGGTTTATGGATGAGAACTGTGCTATGTCTTTCCTTTCAGAAACAGAGTGAAATGCCAGGCTCTGTGTCTTCCTACAAACAATACTTCTTTTCAGGTAAACACAGTTATATTTCAGTTCAAAGTAAACTACATCATTCACGAAGCTCACACGTTTCTCACTCTTAACTGAAAAGCATTGGATGTTAGAGGACCTGATGTTTGTATCAGTTTAAAAGCAGAGTTGTACTAGATATGGTGCGAGTGTAGGAAACACAGTTCTTTTGTTCTGAGCACACTCACGTTTCCTGCATTATTAGAGACTCTAGAAAGCAAGAGCGTGCTTCTTGCTCTAATGCAGAGTGTGGTTCATGGATGAGAACTGTGCTGTGTGTTTCCCTTCAGAAACGGAGTGAAATCCCAGGCTCTGTGTCTTCCTACAAGCAAGACTTCGTTTCAGGTAAACGCAGTCAATTTTCAGCTAAAACTAAGCTACATCGTTCACTAAGCTCACACGTTTCTTGCCCTGAACTGAAAAGCATTGGATGTTAGAGGACCTGTGGTTTGTATCAGTTTCAGAAGCAAAGTTGAACTAGATATGGTCCATGTGTATAGGAAACACAGTTCTTTTGTTCTGAGTACACTCACATTTCCCGCCTTAGTAGAGACTCTAGAAAGCAAAAGCATGCTCCTTGCTCTAAAGCAGAGTGTGGTTCATGGAAGAGTGCTGGGCTATTTGTTTCCCTTCAGAAACAGAGTGAAATGCCAGGCTCTGTTTCTTCTTACAAGCAAGACTTCGTTTCATCTAAACGCAGACACTTTTTAGCTAAAACGAAGCAACATCGTTCACGAAGCTCACACGTTTCTCACTCTTAACTGAAAAGCATTGGATGTTAGAGGACCTGATGTTTGTATCAGTTTAAGAAGCAGAGTTGTACTAGATATGGTGCGTGTGTAGGAAACACAGTTCTTTTGTTCTGAGCACACTCACGTTTCCTCATTATTAGAGACTCTAGAAAGCAAGAGCGTGCTTCTTGCTCTAAAGCAGAGTGTGGTTCATGGATGAGAACTGTGCTGTGTGTTTCCCTTCAGAAACGGAGTGAAATCCCAGGCTCTGTGTCTTCCTACAAGCAAGACTTCGTTTCAGGTAAACCCAGTCAGTTTTCAGCTAAAACTAAGCTACATCGTTCACTAAGCTTACACGTTTCTTGCCCTGAACTGAAAAGCATTGGATGTTAGAGGACCTGTGGTTTGTATCAGTTTCAGAAGCAAAGTTGAACTAGATATGGTCCATGTATATAGGAAACACAGTTCTTTTGTTCTGAGTACACTCACATTTCACGCCTTAGTAGAGACTCTAGAAAGCAAAAGCGTGCTTACTGCTCTAAAGCAGAGTGTGGTTCATGGAAGAGTACTGGGCTATTTGTTTCACTTCACAAACAGAGTGAAATGCCAGGTTCTGTGCCTTCTCACAAACCAGACTTCGTTTCAGGTAAACGCAGTCACTTTACAGCTAAAACGAAGCAACATCGTTCACGAAGCTCACAGGATTCTCACTCTTAACTGAAAAGCATTGGAGGTTAGAGGACCTGATGTTTGTATTAGTTTATGAAGCAGAGTTGAACTAGATATGGTCCGTGTGTGTAGGAAACTCAGTGCTTTTGTTCTGAGCACACTCACGTTTCCCGCCTTATTAGAGACTCTAGAAATTAAGAGCGTGCTTCTTACACTAAAGCAGAGTGTGGTTCATGGATGAGAACTGTGCTTTGTCTTTACCTTCAGAACCGGAATGAAATGCCAGGCTCTGTGCCTTCCTACAGGCAAGACTTCTTTTCAGGTAAACGCAGTCAATTTTCAGCTCAAAGGAAGCTACATCGTTCACGAAGCTCACACGATTTTCACTCTTAACTGAAAAGCATTGGATGTTAGATGACCTGTGGTTTGTATCAATTTCAGAAGCAGAGTTGAACTAGATAAGGTCCGTGTGTGTAGGAAACTCAGTTCTTTTGTTCTGAGCACACTCACGTTTCCTGCCTTATTAGAGACTCTTGTAAGTAAGAGCGTGCTTCTTACACTAAACCAGAGTGTGGTTCATGGATGAGAACTGTGCTGTGTGTTTCCCTCAGAAACAGAGTGAAATGCCAGGCTCTGTGTCTTCCTACAAACAATACTTCTTTTCAGTTAAACACAGTTATATTTCAGTTCAAAGTAAACCACATTATTAACGAAGCTCACACGTTTCTCACTCTTAACTGAAAAGCATTGGATGTTAGAGGACCTGATGTTTGTATCAGTTTAAGAAGCAGAGTTGAAGTAGATATGGTGCGTGTGTGTAGGAAACACAGTTCTTGAGTTCTGAGTACACTCACATTTCCCGCCTTAGTAGAGACTCTAGAAAGCAAATGCATGCTTCTTGCTCTAAAGCAGAGTGTGGTTCATGGAAGAGTACTGGGCTATTTGTTTCACTTCAGAAACAGAGTGAAATGCCAGGCTGTGGCTTCTTCCAAGCCAGACTTCGTTTCAGGTAAACGCAGTCACTTTTCAGCTAAAATGAAGAAACATCGTTCATGAAGCTCACATGTTTCTCACTCTTAACTGAAAAGCATTGGAGGTTAGAGGACCTGGTGTTTGTATCAGTTTAAGAAGCAGAGTTGAACTAGATATGGTACGTGTGTGTAGGAAACACAGTTCTTTTGTTCTGAGTACACTCACGTTTCCCACCTTATTAGAGACTCTAGAAAGCAAGAGCATGCTTCTTGCTCTAAAGCAGAGTGTGGTTCATGGAAGAGTACTGGGCTATTTGTTTCACCTCAGAAACAGAGTGAAATGCCAGGCTCTGTGACTTCCTCCATGCAAGACTTCGTTTCAGGTAAACACAGTCACTTTTCAGCTAAAACGACGCAACATCGTTCAGGAAGCTCACAAGTTTCTCACTGTTAACTGAAAAGCATTGGATGTTAGATGACCTGTGGTTTTTATCAGTTTCAGAAGCAGAGTTGAACTAGATATGGTCCGTGTGTGTAGGAAACTCAGTTCTTTTGTTCTGAGCACACTCACGTTTTCCGCCTTATTAGTGACTCTTGAAAGTAAGAGCGTGCTTCTTACACTAAACAAGAGTGTGGTTCATGGATGAGAACTGTGCTATGTCTTTCCCTTCAGAAACGGAGTGAAATGCCAGGCTATGTGTCTTCCTACAAGCAATATTTTCTTTTCAGGTAAACACAGTCACATTTTAGTTCAAAGAAGACTACATCATTCAGGAAGCTCACACGTTTCTCACTCTTAAATGAAAAGCATTGGATGTTAGAGGACCTATGGTTTGTATCAGTTTCAGAAGCAGAGTTGAACTAGATATGGTGCGTGTGTGTAGGAATTCAGTTCTTTTTTTCTGAGCACACTCACATTTCCTGCCTTATTAGAGACTCTAGAAAGCAAGAGCATGCTTCTTGCTCTAAAGCAGAGTGTGGTTCTAGGAAGAGTACTGGGCTATTTGTTTCCCTTCAGAAACAGAGTGAAATGCCAGGCTCTGTGACTTCCTACAAGCAAGAATTCGTTTCAGGTAAACACAGTCACTTTTCAGCTAAAACGAAGCAACATTGTTCAGGAAGCACACACGTTTCTCACTGTTAATTGAAAAGCATTACATTTTAGAGGGCCTGGGGTTTGTATCAATTTCAGAAGCAGAGTTGAACTAGATATGGTCCGTGTGTGTAGGAAACTCAGTTCTTTTGTTCTGAGCACACTCACGTTTCCCGCCTTATTAGAGAATCTAGAAAGTAAGAGCGTGCTTTTACACTAAAGCAGAGTGTGGTTCATGAATGAGAACTGTGCTATGTCTTTCCCTTCAGAACCGGAATGAAATGCCAGGCTCTGTGCCTTCCTACAAGCAAGACTTCTTTTCAGATAAACGCAGTCACTTTTCAGCTAAAACAAAGCAACTTCGTTCACGAGCTCACACGTTTCTCCCTCTTAACTGAAAAGCATTGGATGTTAGAGGACCTATGGTTTGTATCAGTTTCAGAAGCAGAGTTGAACTAGATATGGTGCGTGTGTGTAGGAAACACAGTTCTTTTTTTCTGAGCACCCTCACGTTTCCTGCCTTATTAGAGACTCTAGAACGCAAGAGCATGCTTCTTGCTCTAAAGCAGAGTGTGGTTAATGGATGAGAACTGTGCTGTGTGTTTCCCTTCAGAAACGGAATGAAATGCCAGGCTCTGTGTCTACCTACAAGCAATACTTCTTTTCATGTAAACACAGTCACATTTCAGTTCAAAGGAGACTACATCATTCAGGAAGCTCACACGTTTCTCACTCTTAAATGAAATGCATTGGATGTTAGAGGACCTATGGTTTGTATCAGTTTCAGAATCAGAGTTGAACTAGATATGGTGCGTGTGTGTAGGAATTCAGTTCTTTTTTTCTGAGCACACTCACATTTCCTGCCTTATTAGAGACTCTAGAAAGCAAGAGCATGCTTCTTGCTCTAAAGCAGAGTGTGGTTCATGGAAGAGTACTGGGCTATTTGTTTCACTTCAGAAACAGAGTGAAATGCCAGGCTCTGTGACTTCCTACAAGCAAGAATTCGTTTCAGGTACACACATTCAGTTTTCAGCTAAAACGAAGCAACATCGTTCATGAAGCTCACACGTTTCTCACTGTTAACTGAAAAGCATTGGATGTTAGATGACCTGTGGTTTTTATCAGTTTCAGAAGCAGAGTTGAACTAGATATGGTATGTGTGTGTAGGAAACACACTTCATTTGTTCTGAGCACACTCACGTTTCCCACATTATTAGAGATTCTGGAAAGCAAGTGCGTGCTTCTTGCTATAAAGCAGAGTGTGGTTCATGGATGAGAACTGTGCTGTGTGTTTCCCTTCAGAAACGGAAAGAAATGCCAGGCTCTGTGTCTTCCTACAAGCAAGACTTCTTTTCAGGAAAAAGCAGTCACTTTTCAGCTCAAACGAAGCTACATCGTTCACGAAGCTCACACGTTTCTCACTCTGAACTGAAAAGCATTGGATGTTAGAGGACCTGTGGTTTGTATCAGTTTCAGTAGCAAAGTTGAACTAGATATGTTCCATGTGTATAGGAAACAGTTCTTTTGTTCTGAGTACACTCACGTTTCCGGCCTTATTAGAGACTCTAGAAACAAGAGCATGCTTCTTGCTCTAAAGCAGAGTGTGGTTCATGGAAGAGTACTGGGCTATTTGTTTCCCTTCAGAAACAGAGTGAAATGCCAGGCTGTGGCTTCTTCCAAGCCAGACTTCGTTTCAGGTAAACGCAGTCACTTTTCAGCTAAAATGAAGAAACATCATTCATGAAGCTCACATGTTTCTCACTCTTAACTGAAAAGCATTGGAGGTTAGAGGACCTGGTGTTTGTATCAGTTTAAGAAGCAGAGTTGAACTAGATATGGTACGTGTGTGTAGGAAACACAGTTCTTTTGTTCTGAGTACACTCACGTTTCCCACCTTATTAGAGACTCTAGAAAGCAAGAGAATGCTTCTTGCTCTAAAGCAGAGTGTGGTTCATGGAAGAGTACTGGGCTATTTGTTTCACCTCAGAAACAGAGTGAAATGCCAGGCTCTGTGACTTCCTCCATGCAAGACTTCGTTTCAGGTAAACACAGTCACTTTTCAGCTAAAACGAAGCAACATCGTTCAGGAAGCTCACAAGTTTCTCACTGTTAACTGAAAAGCATTGGATGTTAGATGACCTGTGGTTTTTATCAGTTTCAGAAGCAGAGTTGAACTAGATATGGTCCATGTGTGTAGGAAACTCAGTTCTTTTGTTCTGAGCACACTCACGTTTTCCGCCTTATTAGTGACTCTTGAAAGTAAGAGCGTGCTTCTTACACTAAACAAGAGTGTGGTTCATGGATGAGAACTGTGCTATGTCTTTCCCTTCAGAAACGGAGTGAAATGCCAGGCTATGTGTCTTCCTACAAGCAATATTTTCTTTTCAGGTAAACACAGTCACATTTTAGTTCAAAGAAGACTACATCATTCAGGAAGCTCACACGTTTCTCACTCTTAAATGAAAAGCATTGGATGTTAGAGGACCTATGGTTTGTATCAGTTTCAGAAGCAGAGTTGAACTAGATATGGTGCGTGTGTGTAGGAATTCAGTTCTTTTTTTCTGAGCACACTCACATTTCCTGCCTTATTAGAGACTCTAGAAAGCAAGAGCATGCTTCTTGCTCTAAAGCAGAGTGTGGTTCTAGGAAGAGTACTGGGCTATTTGTTTCCCTTCAGAAACAGAGTGAAATGCCAGGCTCTGTGACTTCCTACAAGCAAGAATTCGTTTCAGGTAAACACAGTCACTTTTCAGCTAAAACGAAGCAACATTGTTCAGGAAGCACACACGTTTCTCACTGTTAATTGAAAAGCATTACATTTTAGAGGGCCTGGGGTTTGTATCAATTTCAGAAGCAGAGTTGAACTAGATATGGTCCGTGTGTGTAGGAAACTCAGTTCTTTTGTTCTGAGCACACTCACGTTTCCCGCCTTATTAGAGAATCTAGAAAGTAAGAGCGTGCTTTTACACTAAAGCAGAGTGTGGTTCATGAATGAGAACTGTGCTATGTCTTTCCCTTCAGAACCGGAATGAAATGCCAGGCTCTGTGCCTTCCTACAAGCAAGACTTCTTTTCAGATAAACGCAGTCACTTTTCAGCTAAAACAAAGCAACTTCGTTCACGAGCTCACACGTTTCTCCCTCTTAACTGAAAAGCATTGGATGTTAGAGGACCTATGGTTTGTATCAGTTTCAGAAGCAGAGTTGAACTAGATATGGTGCGTGTGTGTAGGAAACACAGTTCTTTTTTTCTGAGCACCCTCACGTTTCCTGCCTTATTAGAGACTCTAGAACGCAAGAGCATGCTTCTTGCTCTAAAGCAGAGTGTGGTTAATGGATGAGAACTGTGCTGTGTGTTTCCCTTCAGAAACGGAATGAAATGCCAGGCTCTGTGTCTACCTACAAGCAATACTTCTTTTCATGTAAACACAGTCACATTTCAGTTCAAAGGAGACTACATCATTCAGGAAGCTCACACGTTTCTCACTCTTAAATGAAATGCATTGGATGTTAGAGGACCTATGGTTTGTATCAGTTTCAGAATCAGAGTTGAACTAGATATGGTGCGTGTGTGTAGGAATTCAGTTCTTTTTTTCTGAGCACACTCACATTTCCTGCCTTATTAGAGACTCTAGAAAGCAAGAGCATGCTTCTTGCTCTAAAGCAGAGTGTGGTTCATGGAAGAGTACTGGGCTATTTGTTTCACTTCAGAAACAGAGTTAAATGCCAGGCTCTGTGACTTCCTACAAGCAAGAATTCGTTTCAGGTACACACATTCAGTTTTCAGCTAAAACTAAGCAACATCGTTCATGAAGCTCACACGTTTCTCACTGTTAACTGAAAAGCATTGGATGTTAGATGACCTGTGGTTTTTATCAGTTTCAGAAGCAGAGTTGAACTAGATATGGTATGTGTGTGTAGGTAACACACTTCATTTGTTCTGAGCACACTCACGTTTCCCACATTATTAGAGATTCTGGAAAGCAAGTGCGTGCTTCTTGCTATAAAGCAGAGTGTGGTTCATGGATGAGAACTGTGCTGTGTGTTTCCCTTCAGAAACGGAAAGAAATGCCAGGCTCTGTGTCTTCCTACAAGCAAGACTTCTTTTCAGGAAAAAGCAGTCACTTTTCAGCTCAAACGAAGCTACATCGTTCACGAAGCTCACACGTTTCTCACTCTGAACTGAAAAGCATTGGATGTTAGAGGACCTGTGGTTTGTATCAGTTTCAGTAGCAAAGTTGAACTAGATATGTTCCATGTGTATAGGAAACAGTTCTTTTGTTCTGAGTACACTCACGTTTCCGGCCTTATTAGAGACTCTAGAAACAAGAGCATGCTTCTTGCTCTAAAGCAGAGTGTGGTTCATGGAAGAGTACTGGGCTATTTGTTTCCCTTCAGAAACAGAGTGAAATGCCAGGCTCTGTGGCTTCTTACAAGCAAGACTTCGTTTCATCTAAACGCAGTCACTTTTTAGCTAAAATGAAGCAACATCGTTCACGAAGCTCACACGTTTCTCACTCTTAACTGAAAAGCATTGGAGGTTAGAGGACCTGATGTTTGTATCAGTTTAAGAAGCAGAGTTGTACTAGATATGGTGCGTGTGTAGGAAACACAGTTCTTTTTTTCTGAGCACACTCACGTTTCCCACCTTATTAGAGACTCTAGAAAGCAAGAGCATGCTTCTTGCTCTAAAGCAGAGTGTGGTTCATGGATGAGAACTCTGCTGTGTGTTTCCCTTCAGAAACGGAATGAAATGCCAGGCTCTGTGTCTTCCTACAAGCAAGACTTCGTTTCAGGTAAACGCCCTCACTTTTCAGCTTAGAGGATGCTACATCGTTCACGAAGCTCACACGTTTCTCACTCTTAACTGAAAAGCATTGGATGTTAGAGGACCTATGGTTAGTATCAGTTTCAGAAGCAGAGTTGAACTAGATATGGTGCGTGTGTGTAGGAAACACAGTTCTTTTGTTCTGAGCACACTCTTGTTTCCTGCCTTATTGGATAATCTAGAAAGCAAGAGCATGCTTCTTGCTCTAAAGCAGAGTGTGCTTCATGGAAGAGTACTGGGCTATTTGCTTCAGTTCAGAAACAGATTGAAATGCCAGGCTCTGTGGCTTCTTACAATCCAGAATTCTTTTCAGGTAAACTCAGTCACTTTTCAGCTAAAACGAAGCAACATCGTTCACGAAGCTCACAAGTTTCTCACTCTTAACTGAAAAGAATTGGTAGTTAGAGGACCTGATGTTTGTATCAGTTTAAGAAGCAGAGTTGAACTTGATATGGCCCGTGTGTGTAGGAAACTCAGTTCTTTTGTTCTGAGCACACTCACGTTTCCCGCCTTATTAGAGACTCTAGAAAGTAAGAGCGTGCTTCTTACACTAAAGCAGAGTGTGTTTCATGGATAAGAACTGTGCTATGGCTTTCCCTTCAGAAACGGAGTGAAATTCCAGGCTCTGTGTCTTCTTACAAGCAAGACTTCTTTTCAGGTAAACGCAGACACTTTTCAGCTCAAACGAAGCTACATCGTTCACGAAGCTCACACGTTTCTCACTCTTAATTGAAAAGCATGGATGTTAGAGGACCTATGGTTTGTATCAGTTTCAGAAGCAGAGTTGAACTAGATATGGTGCGTGTGTGTAGGAAACACAGTTCTTTTCTTCTGAGCACACTCTCCTTTCCTGCCTTATTGGATAATCTAGAAAGCAAGAGCATGCTTCTTGCTCTAAAGCAGAGTGTGCTTCATGGAAGAGCACTGGGCTATTTGTTTCAGTTCAGAAACAGAGTGAAATGCCAGGCTCTGTGGCTTCTTACAAGCAAGACTTCGTTTCATCAAACGCAGTCACTTTTTAGCTAAAACGAAGCAACATTGTTCACGAAGCTCACACGTTTCTCACTCTTAACTGAAAAGCATTGGAGGTTAGAGGACCTGATGTTTGTATTATTTTATGAAGCAGAGTTGAACTAGATATGGTACGTGTGTGTAGGAAACACAGTTCTTTTGTTCTTAGCCCACTCATGTTTCCCACCTTATTAGAGACTCTAGAAAGCAAGAGCATGCTCTTGCTCTAAAGCACATTGTACTTCATTGATGAGAACTGTGCTGTGTGTTTCCCTTCAGAAACGGAATGAAATGCCAGGGTCTGTGTCTTCCTACAAGCACGTCTTCTTTGAGGTAAACGCCCTCACTTTTCAGCTCAAATGATGCTACGTTGTTCACGAAGCTAAAGCGTTTCAACTCTTAACTGAAAAGCATTGGATGTTAGAGGACCTAGGGTTTGTATCAGTTTGAGGAGCAGAGTTGAACTAGATATGGTGCGTGTGTGTAGGAAACACAGTTCTTTTTTTCTGAGCACACTCACGTTTCCTGCCTTATTAGAGACTCTAGAAAGCAAGAGCATGCTTCTTGCTCTAAAGCAGAGTGTGGTTCATGGAAGAGTACTGGGCTATTTGTTTCAGTTCAGAAACAGAGTTAAATGCCAGGCTCTGTGACTTCCTACAAGCAAGACTTCGTTTCAGGTAAACACAGTCAGTTTTCAGCTAACACGAAGCAACATCGTTCAGGAAGCTCACACATTTCTCACTCTTAACTGAAAAGCATTGGATGTTAGATGACCTGTGGTTTTTATAAGTTTCAGAAGCAGAGTTGAACTAGATATGGTACGTGTGTGTAGGAAACCCAGTTCATTTGTTCTGAGCACACTCACGTTTCCCACCTTTTTAGAGATTCTGGAAAGCAAGTGCGTGCTTCTTGCTCTAAAGCAGAGTGTGGTTCATGGATGAAAACTGTGCTGTGTGTTTTCCTTCAGAAACGGAATGAAATGCCAGGCTCTGTGTCTTCCTACAAGCAAGACTTCCTTCCAGGTTAACACAGTCACTTTTCTGTTAAAACGAAGCAACATCGTTCAGGAAGCTCACACGTTTCTCACTGTTAACTGAATAGCATTGCATGTTAGAGGACCTGGGGTTTGTATCAATTTCAGAAGCAGAGTTGGACTAGATATGGTCCGTGTGTGTAGGACACTCAGTTCTTTTGTTCTGAGCACACTCCCTTTTCCCGCCTTATTAGAGACTCTTGAAAGTAAGAGCGTGCTTCTTACACTAAAGCAGCGTGTGGTTCGTGGATGAGAACTGTGCTATGTCTTTCCCTCCAGAACCGGAATGAAATGCCAGGCTCTGTGCCTTCCTACAAGCAAGACTTCTTTTCAGGTAAACGCAGTCACTTTTCAGCTCAAACGAAGCTACATCGTTCACGAAGCTCACACGTTTCTCGCTCTGATCTGAAAAGCATTGGATGTTAGAGGACCTGTGCTTTGTATCAGTTTCAGAAGCAAAGTTGAACTAGATATTGTCCATGTGTATAGGAAACACAGTTCTTTTGTTATGAGTACACTCACATTTCCCGCCTTAGTAGAGACTCTAGAAAGCAAAAGCATGCTTCTTGCTCTAACGCAGAGTGTGGTTCATGGGAGAGTACTGGGCTATTTGTTTCACTTCAGAAACAGAGTGAAATGCCAGGGTCTGTGGCTTCTTACAAGCCAGACTTCGTTTCAGGTAAATGCAGTCACTTTTCAGCTAAAACGAAGCCACATCGTTCACGAAGCTCACATGTTTCTCACTCTTAACTGAAAAGCATTGGATGTTAGAGGACCTATGGTTTGTATCAGCTTCAGAAGCAGAGTTGAACTAGATATGGTGCGTGTGTAGAAACACAGTTCTTTTTTTCTGAGCACACTCACGTTTCCTGCATTACTAGAGACTCTAGAAAGCAAGAGCGTGCTTCTTGTTCTAAAGCAGAGTGTGGTTCATGGATGAGAACTGTACTGTGTGTTTCCCTTCAGAAACGGAGTGAAATCTCAGGCTCTGTGTCTTCCTAGAAGCAAGACTTCGTCTCAGGTAAACGCAGTCATTTTTCAGCTCAAACGAAGCTACATCGTTCCCTAAGCTCACACGTTTCTCGCTCTGAACTGAAAAGCATTGGATGTTAGAGGACCTATGGTTTGTATCAGTTTCAGAAGCAGAGTTGAACTAGATATGGTGCGTGTGTGTAGGAAACACAGTTCTTTTGTTCTGTGCACACTCTTGTTTCCTGCCTTATTGGATAATCTAGAAAGCAAGAGCATGCTTCTTGCTCTAAAGCAGAGTGTGCTTCATGGAAGAGCACTGGGCTATTTGTTTCAGTTCAGAAACAGAGTGAAATGCCAGGCTCTGTGGCTTCTTACAAGCAAGACTTCGTTTCATCAAACGCAGTCACTTTTTAGCTAAAACGAAGCAACATTGTTCACGAAGCTCACACGTTTCTCCCTCTTAACTGAAAAGCATTGGAGGTTAGAGGACCTGATGTTTGTATTATTTTATGAAGCAGAGTTGAACTAGATATGGTACGTGTGTGTAGGAAACACAGTTCTTTTGTTCTGAGCCCACTCACGTTTCCCACCTTATTAGAGACTCTAGAAAGCAAGAGCATGCTCTTGCTCTAAAGCAGATTGTACTTCATTGATGAGAACTGTGCTGTGTGTTTCCCTTCAGAAACGGAATGAAATGCCAGGCTCTGTGTCTTCCTACAAGCACGTCTTCGTTTGAGGTAAACGCCCTCACTTTTCAGCTCAAATGATGCTACGTTGTTCACGAAGCTAAAGCGTTTCTCACTCTTAACTGAAAAGCATTGGATGTTAGAGGACCTAGGGTTTGTATCAGTTTGAGAAGCAGAGTTGAACTAGATATGGTGCGTGTGTGTAGGAAACACAGTTCTTTTTTTCTGAGCACACTCACGTTTCCTGCCTTATTAGAGAATCTAGAAAGCAAGAGCATGCTTCTTGCTCTAAAGCAGAGTGTGGTTCATCGAAGAGTACTGGGCTATTTGTTTCACTTCAGAAACAGAGTGAAATGCCAGGCTCTGTGACTTCCTACAAGCAAGACTTCGTTTCAGGTAAACGCAGTCACTTTTCTGCTAAAACGAAGCAACATCATTCAGGAAGCTCACACGTTTCTCACTGTTAACTGAATAGCATTGCATGTTAGAGGACCTGGGTTTGTATCAATTTCAGAAGCAGAGTTGAACTAGATATGGTCCGTGTGTGTAGGAAACTCGGTTCTTTTCTTCTGAGCACACTCACGTTTCACGCCTTATTAGAGACTCTAGAAAGTAAGAGCGTGCTTCTTACACTAAAGCAGAGTGTGGTTCATGGATGAGAACTGTGCTATGTCTTTCCCTCCAAAACCGGAATGAAATGCCAGGCTCTGTGCCTTCCTACAAGCAAGACTTCTTTTCAGGTAAACACAGTCACTTTTCAGCTCAAACGAAGCTACATCGTTCACGAAGCTCACACGTTTCTCACTCTTAACTGAAAAGCATTGGATGTTAGAGGACCTATGGTTTATATCAGTTTCAGAAGCAGAGTGGAACTAGATATGGTGCGTGTGTGTAGGAAACACAGTTCTTTTTTTCTGAGCACACTCACGTTTCCTGCATTATTAGAGACTCTAGAAAGCAAGAGCGTGCTTCTTGCTCTAAAGCAGAGTGTGGTTCATGGATGAGAACTGTGCTATGTGTTTCCCTTCAGAAACGCAGTGAAATCTCAGGCTCTGTGTCTTCCTACAAGCTAGACATCATTTCAGGTAAACGCAGTCATTTTTCAGCTCAAACGAAGCTACATCGTTCCCTAAGCTCACACGTTTCTCACTGTTAACTGAAAAGCATTGGATGTTAGAGGCCCTGGGGTTTGTATCAGTTTCAGAAGCAAAGTTTAACTAGATATGGTCCAGGTGTGTAGGAAACACAGTTCTTTTATTCTGAGTACACTCACATTTCCCGCCTTAGTAGAGAATCTAGAATGCAAAAGCATGCTTCTTGCTCTAAAGCAGAGTGTGGTTCATGGAAGAGTACTGGGCTATTTGTTTCACTTCAGAAACAGAGTGAAATGCCAGGCTCTGTGGCTTCTTACAAGCCAGAATTCGTTTCAGGTAAACGCAGTCACTTTGCAGCTAAAACGAAGCAACATCGTTCAGGAAGCTCACACGTTTCTCACTGTTAACTGAAAAGCATTGGATGTTAGAGGCCCTGGGGTTTGTATCAATTTCAGTAGCAGAGTTGAACTAGATATGGTCCGTGTGTGTAGGAAACTCAGTTCTTTTGTTCTGAGCACACTCACGTTTCCCGCATTATTAGAGACTCTAGAAAGTAAGAGCGTGCTTCTTACACTAAAACAGAGTGTGGTTCATGGATGAGAACTGTGCTTTGTCTTTCCCTTCAGAACCGGAATGAAATGCCAGGCTCTGTGTCTTCCTACAAACAAGACTTCGTTTCAGGTAAACGCTGTCACTTTTCAGGTCAAACAAAGCTACATCGTTCAGGAAGCTCACATGTTTCTCACTCTTAACTGAAAAGCATTGGAGGTTAGAGGACCTGATGTTTGTGTCAGTTTAAGAAGCAGAGTTGAACTAGATATGGTACGTGTGTGTAGGAAACACAGTTCTTTTGTTCTGAGCCCACTCATGTTTCCCACCTTATTAGAGACTGTAGAAAGCAAGAGCATGCTTCTTGCTCTAAAGCAGAGTGTGCTTCATGGATGAGAACTGTGCTGTGTGTTTGCCTTCAGAAACGGAATGAAATGCCAGGCTGTGTGTCTTCCTACAAGCAATACTTCGTTTCAGGTAAACGCCCTCACTTTTCAGCTCAAACGATGCTACATCGTTCACAAAGCTCACACGTTTCTCACTCTTAACTGAAAAGCAATGGATGTTAGAGGACCTATGGTTTGTATCAGTTTCAGAAGCAGAGTTGAAGTAGATATGGTGCGTGTGTGTAGGAAACACAGTTCTTTTGTTCTGTGCACACTCTCGTTTCCTGCCTTATTGGATAATCTAGAAAGCAAGAGCATGCTTCTTGCTCTAAACCAGAGTGTGCTTCATGGAAGAGTACTGGGCTATTTGTTTCAGTTCAGAAACAGAGTGAAATGCCAGGCTCTGTGGCTTCTTACAAGCAAGACTTCGTTTCATCTAAACGCAGTCACTTTTTAGCTAAAACGAGCAACATTGTTCACGAAGCTCACACGTTTCTCACTCTTAACTGAAAAGCATTGGAGGTTAGAGGACCTGATGTTTGTATTAGTTTATGAAGCAGAGTTGAACTAGATATGGTACGTGTGTGTAGGAAACACAGTTCTTTTGTTCTGAGCCCACTCACGTTTCCCACCTTATAAGAGACTCTAGAAAGCAAGAGCATGCTCTTGCTCTAAAGCAGATTGTACTTCATTGATGAGAACTGTGCTGTGTTTTTCCCTTCAGAAACGGAATGAAATGCCAGGCTCTGTGTCTTCCTACAAGCACGTCTTCGTTTCAGGTAAACGCCCTCACTTTTCAGCTCAAATGATGCTACATCGTTCACGAAGCTAAAGCGTTTCTCACTCTTAACTGAAAAGCATTGGATGTTAGAGGACCTACGGTTTGTATCAGTTTGAGAAGCATAGTTGAACTAGATATGGTACGTGTGTGTAGGAAACACAGTTCTTTTGTTCTGAGCCCACTCACGTTTCCCACCTTATTAGAGACTGTAGAAAGCAAGAGCATGCTTCTTGCTCTAAAGCAGAGTGTGGTTCATCGAAGAGTACTGGGCTATTTGTTTCACTTCAGAAACAGAGTGAAATGCCAGGCTCTGTGACTTCCTACAAGCAAGACTTCGTTTCAGGTAAACACAGTCACTTTTCTGCTAAAACGAAGCAACATCGTTCAGGAAGCTCACACGTTTCTCACTGTTAACTGAATAGCATTGCATGTTAGAGGACCTGGGGTTTGTATCAATTTCAGAAGCAGAGTTGGACTAGATATGGTCCGTGTGTGTAGGACACTCAGTTCTTTTGTTCTGAGCACACTCATGTTTCCCGCCTTATTAGAGACTCTAGAAAGTAAGAGCGTGCTTCTTACACAAAAGCAGAGTGTGGTTCATGGATGAGAACTGTGCTATGTCTTTCCCTCCAGAACCGGAATGAAATGCCAGGCTCTGTGCCTTCCTACAAGCAAGACTTCTTTTCAGGTAAACACAGTCACTTTTCAGCTCAAACGAAGCTACATCGTTCACGAAGCTCACACGTTTCTCACTCTTAACTGAAAAGCATTGGATGTTAGAGGACCTATGGTTTGTATCAGTTTCAGAAGCAAACTTGAACTAGATATGGTGAGTGTGTGTAGGAAACACAGTTTTTTTTTTCTGAGCACACTCACGTTTCCTGCATTATTAGAGACTCTAGAAAGCAAGTGCGTGCTTCTTGCTCTAAAGCAGAGTGTGGTTCATGGATGAGAACTGTGCTGTGTGTTTCCCTTCAGAAACGGAGTAAAATCTCAGGCTCTGTTTCTTCCTACAAGCAAGACATCATTTCAGGTAAACGCAGTCATTTTTCAGCTCAAACGAAGCTACATCGTTCAAGAAGCTCACACGTTTCTCACTCTTAACTGAAAAGCATTGGATGTTAGAGGACCTATGGTTTGTATCAGTTTCACAAGCAGAGTTGAAGTAGATATGGTGCGTGTGTGTAGGAAACACAGTTCTTTTGTTCTGAGCACACTCTCGTTTACCTGCCTTATTGGATAATCTAGAAAGCAAGAGCATGCTTCTTGCTCTAAAGCAGAGTGCTTCATGAAAGAGTACTGGGCTATTTGTTTCAGTTCAGAAACAGAGTGAAATGCCAGGCTCTGTGGCTTCTTACAAGCAAGATTTCGTTTCATCTAAACGCAGTCACTTTTTAGCTAAAACGAAGCAACATCGTTCACGAAGCTCACACGTTTCTCACTCTTAACTGAAAAGCATTGGATGTTAGAGGACCTAATGTTTGTATCAGTTTAAGAAGCAGAGTTGAACTAGATATGGTACGTGTTTGTGGGAAACACAGTTCTTTTGTTCTGAGCACACTCACGTTTCCCGCCTTATTAGAGAATCTAGAAAGCAAGAGCATGCCTCTTGCTCTAAAGCAGAGTGTGGTTCATGGAAGAGTACTGGGCTATTTGTTTCACTTCAGAAACAGAGTACAATGCAAGGCTCTGTGACTTCCTACAAGCAAGACTTCGTTTCAGGTAAACGCAGTCACGTTTCAGCTAAAACGAAGCAACTTCGTTCAGGAAGCTCACACGTTTCTCACTGTTAACAGAAAAGCATTGGATGTTAGAGGACCTGGGGTTTGTATCAATTTCAGAAGCAGAGTTGAACTAGATATGGTCCGTGTGTGTAGGAAACTCAGTTCTTTTGTTCTGAGCACACTCACTTTTCCCGCCTTATTAGAGACTCTAGAAAGTAAGAGCGTGCTTCTTACACTAAAGCAGAGTGTGGTTCATGGATGAGAACTGTGCTATGTCTTTCCCTCCAGAACCGGAATGAAATGCCAGGCTCTGTGCCTAACTACAAGCAAGACTTCTTTTCAGGTAAACACAGTCACTTTTCAGCTCAAATGAAGCTACATCATTCTCGAAGCTCACATGTTTCTCACTCTTAACTGAAAAGCATTGGATGTTAGAGGACCTATGGTTTGTATCAGTTTCAGAAGCAGAGTTGAACTAGATATGGTGCATGTATGTAGGAAACACAGTTCTTTTTTTCTGAGCACACTCACGTTTCCTGCATTATTAGAGACTCTAGAGAGCAAGAGCGTGCTTCTTGCTCTAAAGCAGAGTGTGGTTCATGGATGAGAACTGTTCTGTGTGTTTCCCTTCAGAAACGGAGTGAAATCTCAGGCTCTGTGTCTTCCTACAAGCAAGACATCATTTCAGGTAAACGCAGTCATTTATCAGCTCAAACGAAGCTACATCGTTCCCTAAGCTCACACCTTTCTCGCTCTGAAATGAAAAGCATTGGATATTAGAGGACCTGTGGTTTGTATCAGTTTCAGAAGCAAAGTTTAACTAGATATGGTCCATGTGTGTAGCAAACACACTTCTTTTGTTCTGAGTACACTCACATTTCCTGCCTTAGTAGAGACTCTAGAATGCAAAAGCATGCTTCTTGCTCTAAAGCAGAGTGTGTTTCATGGAAGAGTACTGGGCTATTTGTTTCACTTCAGAAACAGAGTGAAATGCCAGGCTCTGTGGCTTCTTACAAGCCAGACTTCGTTTCAGGTAAACGCAGTCACTTTGCAGCTAAAACGAAGCAACATCGTTCACGAAGCTCACACGTTTCTCACTCTTAACTGAAAAGCATTGGAGGTTAGATGACCTGGTGTTTGTATCAGTTTAAGAAGCAGAGTTGAACTAGATATGGTACGTGTGTGTAGGAAACACAGTTCTTTTGTTCTGAGCACACTCACGTTTCCCGCCTTATTAGAGAATCTAGAAAGCAAGAGCATGCTTCTTGCTCTAAAGCAGAGTGTGGTTCATGGAAGAGTACTGAGCTATTTGTTTCACTTCAGAAACAGAGTACAATGCAAGGCTCTGTGACTTCCTACAAGCAAGACTTCGTTTCAGGTAAACGCAGTCACGTTTCAGCTAAAACGAAGCAACTTCGTTCAGGAAGCTCACACGTTTCTCACTGTTAACAGAAAAGCATTGGATGTTAGAGGACCTGGGGTTTGTATCAATTTCAGAAGCAGAGTTGAACTAGATATGGTCCGTGTGTGTAGGAAACTCAGTTCTTTTGTTCTGAGCACACTCACTTTTCCCGCCTTATTAGAGACTCTAGAAAGTAAGAGCGTGCTTCTTACACTAAAGCAGAGTCTGGTTCATGGATGAGAACTGTGCTATGTCTTTCCCTCCAGAACCGGAATGAAATGCCAGGCTCTGTGCCTAACTACAAGCAAGACTTCTTTTCAGGTAAACGCAGTCACTTTTCAGCTCAAACGAAGCTACATCGTTCTCGAAGCTCACATGTTTCTCACTCTTAACTGAAAAGCATTGGATGTTAGAGGACCTATGGTTTGTATCAGTTTCAGAAGCAGAGTTGAACTAGATATGGTGCGTGTATGTAGGAAACACAGTTCTTTTTTTCTGAGCACACTCACGTTTCCTGCATTATTAGAGACTCTAGAGAGCAAGAGCGTGCTTCTTGCTCTAAAGCAGAGTGTGGTTCATGGATGAGAACTGTTCTGTGTGTTTCCCTTCAGAAACAGAGTGAAATCTCAGGCTCTGTGTCTTCCTACAAGCAAGACATCATTTCAGGTAAACGCAGTCATTTATCAGCTCAAACGAAGCTACATCGTTCGCTAAGCTCACACCTTTCGCGCTCTGAAATGAAAAGCATTGGATATTAGAGGACCTGTGGTTTGTATCAGTTTCAGAAGCAAAGTTTAACTAGATATGGTCCATGTGTGTAGCAAACACACTTCTTTTGTTCTGAGTACACTCACATTTCCTGCCTTAGTAGAGACTCTAGAATGCAAAAGCATGCTTCTTGCTCTAAAGCAGAGTGTGTTTCATGGAAGAGTACTGGGCTATTTGTTTCACTTCAGAAACAGAGTGAAATGCCAGGCTCTGTGGCTTCTTACAAGCCAGACTTCGTTTCAGGTAAACGCAGTCACTTTGCAGCTAAAACGAAGCAACATCGTTCACGAAGCTCACACGTTTCTCACTCTTAACTGAAAAGCATTGGAGGTTAGATGACCTGGTGTTTGTATCAGTTTAAGAAGCAGAGTTGAACTAGATATGGTACGTGTGTGTAGGAAACACAGTTCTTTTGTTCTGAGCACACTCACGTTTCCCGCCTTATTAGAGAATCTAGAAAGCAAGAGCATGCTTCTTGCTCTAAAGCAGAGTGTGGTTCATGGAAGAGTACTGGGCTATTTGTTTCACTTCAGAAACAGAGTACAATGCAAGGCTCTGTGACTTCCTACAAGCAAGACTTCGTTTCAGGTAAACGCAGTCACGTTTCAGCTAAAACGAAGCAACTTCGTTCAGGAAGCTCACACGTTTCTCACTGTTAACAGAAAAGCATTGGATGTTAGAGGACCTGGGGTTTGTATCAATTTCAGAAGCAGAGTTGAACTAGATATGGTCCGTGTGTGTAGGAAACTCAGTTCTTTTGTTCTGAGCACACTCACTTTTCCCGCCTTATTAGAGACTCTAGAAAGTAAGAGCGTGCTTCTTACACTAAAGCAGAGTCTGGTTCATGGATGAGAACTGTGCTATGTCTTTCCCTCCAGAACCGGAATGAAATGCCAGGCTCTGTGCCTAACTACAAGCAAGACTTCTTTTCAGGTAAACGCCCTCACTTTTCAGCTCAGAGGATGCTACATCGTTCACGAAGCTCACACGTTTCTCACTCTTAACTGAAAAGCATTGGATGTTAGAGGACCTATGGTTAGTATCAGTTTCAGAAGCAGAGTTGAACTAGATATGGTGCGTGTGTGTAGGAAACACAGTTCTTTTGTTCTGAGCACACTCTTGTTTCCTGCCTTATTGGATAATCTAGAAAGCAAGAGCATGCTTCTTGCTCTAAAGCAGAGTGTGCTTCATGGAAGAGTACTGGGCTATTTGCTTCAGTTCAGAAACAGATTGAAATGCCAGGCTCTGTGGCTTCTTACAATCCAGAATTCTTTTCAGGTAAACTCAGTCACTTTTCAGCTAAAACGAAGCAACATCGTTCACGAAGCTCACAAGTTTCTCACTCTTAACTGAAAAGAATTGGTAGTTAGAGGACCTGATGTTTGTATCAGTTTAAGAAGCAGAGTTGAACTTGATATGGCCCGTGTGTGTAGGAAACTCAGTTCTTTTGTTCTGAGCACACTCACGTTTCCCGCCTTATTAGAGACTCTAGAAAGTAAGAGCGTGCTTCTTACACTAAAGCAGAGTGTGTTTCATGGATAAGAACTGTGCTATGGCTTTCCCTTCAGAAACGGAGTGAAATTCCAGGCTCTGTGTCTTCTTACAAGCAAGACTTCTTTTCAGGTAAACGCAGACACTTTTCAGCTCAAACGAAGCTACATCGTTCACGAAGCTCACACGTTTCTCACTCTTAATTGAAAAGCATGGATGTTAGAGGACCTATGGTTTGTATCAGTTTCAGAAGCAGAGTTGAACTAGATATGGTGCGTGTGTGTAGGAAACACAGTTCTTTTCTTCTGAGCACACTCTCCTTTCCTGCCTTATTGGATAATCTAGAAAGCAAGAGCATGCTTCTTGCTCTAAAGCAGAGTGTGCTTCATGGAAGAGCACTGGGCTATTTGTTTCAGTTCAGAAACAGAGTGAAATGCCAGGCTCTGTGGCTTCTTACAAGCAAGACTTCGTTTCATCAAACGCAGTCACTTTTTAGCTAAAACGAAGCAACATTGTTCACGAAGCTCACACGTTTCTCACTCTTAACTGAAAAGCATTGGAGGTTAGAGGACCTGATGTTTGTATTATTTTATGAAGCAGAGTTGAACTAGATATGGTACGTGTGTGTAGGAAACACAGTTCTTTTGTTCTTAGCCCACTCATGTTTCCCACCTTATTAGAGACTCTAGAAAGCAAGAGCATGCTCTTGCTCTAAAGCACATTGTACTTCATTGATGAGAACTGTGCTGTGTGTTTCCCTTCAGAAACGGAATGAAATGCCAGGGTGTGTGTCTTCCTACAAGCACGTCTTCTTTGAGGTAAACGCCCTCACTTTTCAGCTCAAATGATGCTATGTTGTTCACGAAGCTAAAGCGTTTCTCACTCTTAACTGAAAAGCATTGGATGTTAGAGGACCTAGGGTTTGTATCAGTTTGAGAAGCAGAGTTGAACTAGATATGGTGCGTGTGTGTAGGAAACACAGTTCTTTTTTTCTGAGCACACTCACGTTTCCTGCGTTATTAGAGACTCTAGAAAGCAAGAGCATGCTTCTTGCTCTAAAGCAGAGTGTGGTTCATCGAAGAGTACTGGGCTATTTGTTTCACTTCAGAAACAGAGTGCAATGCCAGGCTCTGTGACTTCCTACAAGCAAGACTTCGTTTCAGGTAAACGCAGTCACTTTTCTGCTAAAACGAAGCAACATCATTCAGGAAGCTCACACGTTTCTCACTGTTAACTGAATAGCATTGCATGTTAGAGGACCTGGGTTTGTATCAATTTCAGAAGCAGAGTTGAACTAGATATGGTCCGTGTGTGTAGGAAACTCAGTTCTTTTGTTCTGAGCACACTCACGTTTCCCGCCTTATTAGAGACTCTAGAAAGTAAGAGCGTGCTTCTTGCTCTAAAGCAGAGTGTGGTTCATGGAAGAGTACTGGGCTATTTGTTTCAGTTCAGAAACAGAGTTAAATGCCAGGCTCTGTGACTTCCTACAAGCAAGACTTCGTTTCAGGTAAACACAGTCAGTTTTCAGCTAACACGAAGCAACATCGTTCAGGAAGCTCACACATTTCTCACTCTTAACTGAAAAGCATTGGATGTTAGATGACCTGTGGTTTTTATAAGTTTCAGAAGCAGAGTTGAACTAGATATGGTACGTGTGTGTAGGAAACCCAGTTCATTTGTTCTGAGCACACTCACGTTTCCCACCTTTTTAGAGATTCTGGAAAGCAAGTGCGTGCTTCTTGCTCTAAAGCAGAGTGTGGTTCATGGATGAAAACTGTGCTGTGTGTTTTCCTTCAGAAACGGAATGAAATGCCAGGCTCTGTGTCTTCCTACAAGCAAGACTTCCTTCCAGGTTAACACAGTCACTTTTCTGTTAAAACGAAGCAACATCGTTCAGGAAGCTCACACGTTTCTCACTGTTAACTGAATAGCATTGCATGTTAGAGGACCTGGGGTTTGTATCAATTTCAGAAGCAGAGTTGGACTAGACATGGTCCGTGTGTGTAGGACACTCAGTTCTTTTGTTCTGAGCACACTCCCTTTTCCCGCCTTATTAGAGACTCTAGAAAGTAAGAGCGTGCTTCTTACACTAAAGCAGCGTGTGGTTCATCGAAGAGTACTGGGCTATTTGTTTCACTTCAGAAACAGAGTGCAATGCCAGGCTCTGTGACTTCCTACAAGCAAGACTTCGTTTCAGGTAAACGCAGTCACTTTTCTGCTAAAACGAAGCAACATCATTCAGGAAGCTCACACGTTTCTCACTGTTAACTGAATAGCATTGCATGTTAGAGGACCTGGGTTTGTATCAATTTCAGAAGCAGAGTTGAACTAGATATGGTCCGTGTATGTAGGAAACTCAGTTCTTTTGTTCTGAGCACACTCACGTTTCCCGCCTTATTAGAGACTCTAGAAAGTAAGAGCGTGCTTCTTGCTCTAAAGCAGAGTGTGGTTCATGGAAGAGTACTGGGCTATTTGTTTCAGTTCAGAAACAGAGTTAAATGCCAGGCTCTGTGACTTCCTACAAGCAAGACTTCGTTTCAGGTAAACACAGTCAGTTTTCAGCTAACACGAAGCAACATCGTTCAGGAAGCTCACACATTTCTCACTCTTAACTGAAAAGCATTGGATGTTAGATGACCTGTGGTTTTTATAAGTTTCAGAAGCAGAGTTGAACTAGATATGGTACGTGTGTGTAGGAAACCCAGTTCATTTGTTCTGAGCACACTCACGTTTCCCACCTTTTTAGAGATTCTGGAAAGCAAGTGCGTGCTTCTTGCTCTAAAGCAGAGTGTGGTTCATGGATGAAAACTGTGCTGTGTGTTTTCCTTCAGAAACGGAATGAAATGCCAGGCTCTGTGTCTTCCTACAAGCAAGACTTCCTTCCAGGTTAACACAGTCACTTTTCTGTTAAAACGAAGCAACATCGTTCAGGAAGCTCACACGTTTCTCACTGTTAACTGAATAGCATTGCATGTTAGAGGACCTGGGGTTTGTATCAATTTCAGAAGCAGAGTTGGACTAGACATGGTCCGTGTGTGTAGGACACTCAGTTCTTTTGTTCTGAGCACACTCCCTTTTCCCGCCTTATTAGAG
Source organism: Onychomys arenicola (assembly GCA_949786405.1). NCBI lineage: Eukaryota > Metazoa > Chordata > Mammalia > Rodentia > Cricetidae > Onychomys > Onychomys arenicola. The sequence continues at coordinate 1,849,359 of CATKUM010000039.1, read as the reverse complement.
ACTCTAGAAAGTAAGAGCGTGCTTCTTACACTAAAGCAGCGTGTGGTTCGTGGATGAGAACTGTGCTATGTCTTTCCCTCCAGAACCGGAATGAAATGCCAGGCTCTGTGCCTTCCTACAAGCAAGACTTCTTTTCAGGTAAACGCAGTCACTTTTCAGCTCAAACGAAGCTACATAGTTCACGAAGCTCACACGTTTCTCGCTCTGATCTGAAAAGCATTGGATGTTAGAGGACCTGTGCTTTGTATCAGTTTCAGAAGCAAAGTTGAACTAGATATTGTCCATGTGTATAGGAAACACAGTTCTTTTGTTATGAGTACACTCACATTTCCCGCCTTAGTAGAGACTCTAGAAAGCAAAAGCATGCTTCTTGCTCTAACGCAGAGTGTGGTTCATGGGAGAGTACTGGGCTATTTGTTTCACTTCAGAAACAGAGTGAAATGCCAGGGTCTGTGGCTTCTTACAAGCCAGACTTCGTTTCAGGTAAATGCAGTCACTTTTCAGCTAAAACGAAGCCACATCGTTCACGAAGCTCACATGTTTCTCACTCTTAACTGAAAAGCATTGGATGTTAGAGGACCTATGGTTTGTATCAGCTTCAGAAGCAGAGTTGAACTAGATATGGTGCGTGTGTAGAAACACAGTTCTTTTTTTCTGAGCACACTCACGTTTCCTGCATTACTAGAGACTCTAGAAAGCAAGAGCGTGCTTCTTGTTCTAAAGCAGAGTGTGGTTCATGGATGAGAACTGTACTGTGTGTTTCCCTTCAGAAACGGAGTGAAATCTCAGGCTCTGTGTCTTCCTAGAAGCAAGACTTCGTCTCAGGTAAACGCAGTCATTTTTCAGCTCAAACGAAGCTACATCGTTCCCTAAGCTCACACGTTTCTCGCTCTGAACTGAAAAGCATTGGATGTTAGAGGACCTATGGTTTGTATCAGTTTCAGAAGCAGAGTTGAACTAGATATGGTGCGTGTGTGTAGGAAACACAGTTCTTTTGTTCTGTGCACACTCTCGTTTCCTGCCTTATTGGATAATCTAGAAAGCAAGAGCATGCTTCTTGCTCTAAAGCAGAGTGTGCTTCATGAAGAGCACTGGGCTATTTGTTTCAGTTCAGAAACAGAGTGAAATGCCAGGCTCTGTGGCTTCTTACAAGCAAGACTTCGTTTCATCAAACGCAGTCACTTTTTAGCTAAAACGAAGCAACATTGTTCACGAAGCTCACACGTTTCTCACTCTTAACTGAAAAGCATTGGAGGTTAGAGGACCTGATGTTTGTATTATTTTATGAAGCAGAGTTGAACTAGATATGGTACGTGTGTGTAGGAAACACAGTTCTTTTGTTCTGAGCCCACTCACGTTTCCCACCTTATTAGAGACTCTAGAAAGCAAGAGCATGCTCTTGCTCTAAAGCAGATTGTACTTCATTGATGAGAACTGTGCTGTGTGTTTCCCTTCAGAAACGGAATGAAATGCCAGGCTCTGTGTCTTCCTACAAGCACGTCTTCGTTTGAGGTAAACGCCCTCACTTTTCAGCTCAAATGATGCTACGTTGTTCACGAAGCTAAAGCGTTTCTCACTCTTAACTGAAAAGCATTGGATGTTAGAGGACCTAGGGTTTGTATCAGTTTGAGAAGCAGAGTTGAACTAGATATGGTGCGTGTGTGTAGGAAACACAGTTCTTTTTTTCTGAGCACACTCACGTTTCCTGCCTTATTAGAGAATCTAGAAAGCAAGAGCATGCTTCTTGCTCTAAAGCAGAGTGTGGTTCATCGAAGAGTACTGGGCTATTTGTTTCACTTCAGAAACAGAGTGAAATGCCAGGCTCTGTGACTTCCTACAAGCAAGACTTCGTTTCAGGTAAACGCAGTCACTTTTCTGCTAAAACGAAGCAACATCATTCAGGAAGCTCACACGTTTCTCACTGTTAACTGAATAGCATTGCATGTTAGAGGACCTGGGTTTGTATCAATTTCAGAAGCAGAGTTGAACTAGATATGGTCCGTGTGTGTAGGAAACTCGGTTCTTTTCTTCTGAGCACACTCACGTTTCCCGCCTTATTAGAGACTCTAGAAAGTAAGAGCGTGCTTCTTACACTAAAGCAGAGTGTGGTTCATGGATGAGAACTGTGCTATGTCTTTCCCTCCAAAACCGGAATGAAATGCCAGGCTCTGTGCCTTCCTACAAGCAAGACTTCTTTTCAGGTAAACACAGTCACTTTTCAGCTCAAACGAAGCTACATCGTTCACGAAGCTCACACGTTTCTCACTCTTAACTGAAAAGCATTGGATGTTAGAGGACCTATGGTTTATATCAGTTTCAGAAGCAGAGTGGAACTAGATATGGTGCGTGTGTGTAGGAAACACAGTTCTTTTTTTCTGAGCACACTCACGTTTCCTGCATTATTAGAGACTCTAGAAAGCAAGAGCGTGCTTCTTGCTCTAAAGCAGAGTGTGGTTCATGGATGAGAACTGTGCTATGTGTTTCCCTTCAGAAACGCAGTGAAATCTCAGGCTCTGTGTCTTCCTACAAGCTAGACATCATTTCAGGTAAACGCAGTCATTTTTCAGCTCAAACGAAGCTACATCGTTCCCTAAGCTCACACGTTTCTCACTGTTAACTGAAAAGCATTGGATGTTAGAGGCCCTGGGGTTTGTATCAGTTTCAGAAGCAAAGTTTAACTAGATATGGTCCAGGTGTGTAGGAAACACAGTTCTTTTATTCTGAGTACACTCACATTTCCCGCCTTAGTAGAGAATCTAGAATGCAAAAGCATGCTTCTTGCTCTAAAGCAGAGTGTGGTTCATGGAAGAGTACTGGGCTATTTGTTTCACTTCAGAAACAGAGTGAAATGCCAGGCTCTGTGGCTTCTTACAAGCCAGAATTCGTTTCAGGTAAACGCAGTCACTTTGCAGCTAAAACGAAGCAACATCGTTCAGGAAGCTCACACGTTTCTCACTGTTAACTGAAAAGCATTGGATGTTAGAGGCCCTGGGGTTTGTATCAATTTCAGTAGCAGAGTTGAACTAGATATGGTCCGTGTGTGTAGGAAACTCAGTTCTTTTGTTCTGAGCACACTCACGTTTCCCGCATTATTAGAGACTCTAGAAAGTAAGAGCGTGCTTCTTACACTAAAACAGAGTGTGGTTCATGGATGAGAACTGTGCTTTGTCTTTCCCTTCAGAACCGGAATGAAATGCCAGGCTCTGTGTCTTCCTACAAACAAGACTTCGTTTCAGGTAAACGCTGTCACTTTTCAGGTCAAACAAAGCTACATCGTTCAGGAAGCTCACATGTTTCTCACTCTTAACTGAAAAGCATTGGAGGTTAGAGGACCTGATGTTTGTGTCAGTTTAAGAAGCAGAGTTGAACTAGATATGGTACGTGTGTGTAGGAAACACAGTTCTTTTGTTCTGAGCCCACTCATGTTTCCCACCTTATTAGAGACTGTAGAAAGCAAGAGCATGCTTCTTGCTCTAAAGCAGAGTGTGCTTCATGGATGAGAACTGTGCTGTGTGTTTGCCTTCAGAAACGGAATGAAATGCCAGGCTGTGTGTCTTCCTACAAGCAATACTTCGTTTCAGGTAAACGCCCTCACTTTTCAGCTCAAACGATGCTACATCGTTCACAAAGCTCACACGTTTCTCACTCTTAACTGAAAAGCAATGGATGTTAGAGGACCTATGGTTTGTATCAGTTTCAGAAGCAGAGTTGAAGTAGATATGGTGCGTGTGTGTAGGAAACACAGTTCTTTTGTTCTGTGCACACTCTCGTTTCCTGCCTTATTGGATAATCTAGAAAGCAAGAGCATGCTTCTTGCTCTAAACCAGAGTGTGCTTCATGGAAGAGTACTGGGCTATTTGTTTCAGTTCAGAAACAGAGTGAAATGCCAGGCTCTGTGGCTTCTTACAAGCAAGACTTCGTTTCATCTAAACGCAGTCACTTTTTAGCTAAAACGAGCAACATTGTTCACGAAGCTCACACGTTTCTCACTCTTAACTGAAAAGCATTGGAGGTTAGAGGACCTGATGTTTGTATTAGTTTATGAAGCAGAGTTGAACTAGATATGGTACGTGTGTGTAGGAAACACAGTTCTTTTGTTCTGAGCCCACTCACGTTTCCCACCTTATAAGAGACTCTAGAAAGCAAGAGCATGCTCTTGCTCTAAAGCAGATTGTACTTCATTGATGAGAACTGTGCTGTGTTTTTCCCTTCAGAAACGGAATGAAATGCCAGGCTCTGTGTCTTCCTACAAGCACGTCTTCGTTTCAGGTAAACGCCCTCACTTTTCAGCTCAAATGATGCTACATCGTTCACGAAGCTAAAGCGTTTCTCACTCTTAACTGAAAAGCATTGGATGTTAGAGGACCTACGGTTTGTATCAGTTTGAGAAGCATAGTTGAACTAGATATGGTACGTGTGTGTAGGAAACACAGTTCTTTTGTTCTGAGCCCACTCACGTTTCCCACCTTATTAGAGACTGTAGAAAGCAAGAGCATGCTTCTTGCTCTAAAGCAGAGTGTGGTTCATCGAAGAGTACTGGGCTATTTGTTTCACTTCAGAAACAGAGTGAAATGCCAGGCTCTGTGACTTCCTACAAGCAAGACTTCGTTTCAGGTAAACACAGTCACTTTTCTGCTAAAACGAAGCAACATCGTTCAGGAAGCTCACATGTTTCTCACTGTTAACTGAATAGCATTGCATGTTAGAGGACCTGGGGTTTGTATCAATTTCAGAAGCAGAGTTGGACTAGATATGGTCCGTGTGTGTAGGACACTCAGTTCTTTTGTTCTGAGCACACTCATGTTTCCCGCCTTATTAGAGACTCTAGAAAGTAAGAGCGTGCTTCTTACACTAAAGCAGAGTGTGGTTCATGGATGAGAACTGTGCTATGTCTTTCCCTCCAGAACCGGAATGAAATGCCAGGCTCTGTGCCTTCCTACAAGCAAGACTTCTTTTCAGGTAAACACAGTCACTTTTCAGCTCAAACGAAGCTACATCGTTCACGAAGCTCACACGTTTCTCACTCTTAACTGAAAAGCATTGGATGTTAGAGGACCTATGGTTTGTATCAGTTTCAGAAGCAAAGTTGAACTAGATATGGTGAGTGTGTGTAGGAAACACAGTTCTTTTTTTCTGAGCACACTCACGTTTCCTGCATTATTAGAGACTCTAGAAAGCAAGTGCGTGCTTCTTGCTCTAAAGCAGAGTGTGGTTCATGGATGAGAACTGTGCTGTGTGTTTCCCTTAGAAATGGAGTAAAATCTCAGGCTCTGTTTCTTCCTACAAGCAAGACATCATTTCAGGTAAACGCAGTCATTTTTCAGCTCAAACGAAGCTACATCGTTCAAGAAGCTCACACGTTTCTCACTCTTAACTGAAAAGCATTGGATGTTAGAGGACCTATGGTTTGTATCAGTTTCACAAGCAGAGTTGAAGTAGATATGGTGCGTGTGTGTAGGAAACACAGTTCTTTTGTTCTGAGCACACTCTCGTTTCCTGCCTTATTGGATAATCTAGAAAGCAAGAGCATGCTTCTTGCTCTAAAGCAGAGTGTGTTTCATGGAAGAGTACTGGGCTATTTGTTTCACTTCAGAAACAGAGTGAAATGCCAGGCTCTGTGGCTTCTTACAAGCCAGACTTCGTTTCAGGTAAACGCAGTCACTTTGCAGCTAAAACGAAGCAACATCGTTCACGAAGCTCACACGTTTCTCACTCTTAACTGAAAAGCATTGGAGGTTAGATGACCTGGTGTTTGTATCAGTTTAAGAAGCAGAGTTGAACTAGATATGGTACGTGTGTGTAGGAAACACAGTTCTTTTGTTCTGAGCACACTCACGTTTCCCGCCTTATTAGAGAATCTAGAAAGCGAGAGCATGCTTCTTGCTCTAAAGCAGAGTGTGGTTCATGGAAGAGTACTGGGCTATTTGTTTCACTTCAGAAACAGAGTACAATGCAAGGCTCTGTGACTTCCTACAAGCAAGACTTCGTTTCAGGTAAACGCAGTCACGTTTCAGCTAAAACGAAGCAACTTCGTTCAGGAAGCTCACACGTTTCTCACTGTTAACAGAAAAGCATTGGATGTTAGAGGACCTGGGGTTTGTATCAATTTCAGAAGCAGAGTTGAACTAGATATGGTCCGTGAGTGTAGGAAACTCAGTTCTTTTGTTCTGAGCACACTCACTTTTCCCGCCTTATTAGAGACTCTAGAAAGTAAGAGCGTGCTTCTTACACTAAAGCAGAGTGTGGTTCATGGATGAGAACTGTGCTATGTCTTTCCCTCCAGAACCGGAATGAAATGCCAGGCTCTGTGCCTAACTATAAGCAAGACTTCTTTTCAGGTAAACGCAGTCACTTTTCAGCTCAAACGAAGCTACATCGTTCTCGAAGCTCACATGTTTCTCACTCTTAACTGAAAAGCATTGGATGTTAGAGGACCTATGGTTTGTATCAGTTTCAGAAGCAGAGTTGAACTAGATATGGTGCGTGTATGTAGGAAACACAGTTCTTTTTTTCTGAGCACACTCACGTTTCCTGCATTATTAGAGACTCTAGAGAGCAAGAGCGTGCTTCTTGCTCTAAAGCAGAGTGTGGTTCATGGATGAGAACTGTTCTGTGTGTTTCCCTTCAGAAACGGAGTGAAATCTCAGGCTCTGTGTCTTCCTACAAGCAAGACATCATTTCAGGTAAACGCAGTCATTTATCAGCTCAAACGAAGCTACATCGTTCCCTAAGCTCACACGTTTCTCGCTCTGAACTGAAAAGCATTGGATATTAGAGGACCTGTGGTTTGTATCAGTTTCAGAAGCAAAGTTTAACTAGATATGGTCCATGTGTGTAGCAAACACACTTCTTTGTTCTGAGTACACTCACATTTCCTGCCTTAGTAGAGACTCTAGAATGCAAAAGCATGCTTCTTGCTCCAAAGCAGAGTGTGTTTCATGGAAGAGTACTGGGCTATTTGTTTCACTTCAGAAACAGAGTGAAATGCCAGGCTCTGTGGCTTCTTACAAGCCAGACTTCGTTTCAGGTAAACGCAGTCACTTTGCAGCTAAAACGAAGCAACATCGTTCACGAAGCTCACACGTTTCTCACTCTTAACTGAAAAGCATTGGAGGTTAGATGACCTGGTGTTTGTATCAGTTTAAGAAGCAGAGTTGAACTAGATATGGTACGTGTGTGTAGGAAACACAGTTCTTTTGTTCTGAGCACACTCACGTTTCCCGCCTTATTAGAGAATCTAGAAAGCAAGAGCATGCTTCTTGCTCTAAAGCAGAGTGTGGGTCATGGAAGAGTACTGGGCTATTTGTTTCACTTCAGAAACAGAGTACAATGCAAGGCTCTGTGACTTCCTACAAGCAAGACTTCGTTTCAGGTAAACGCAGTCACGTTTCAGCTAAAACGAAGCAACTTCGTTCAGGAAGCTCACACGTTTCTCACTGTTAACAGAAAAGCATTGGATGTTAGAGGACCTGGGGTTTGTATCAATTTCAGAAGCAGAGTTGAACTAGATATGGTCCGTGTGTGTAGGAAACTCAGTTCTTTTGTTCTGAGCACACTCACTTTTCCCGCCTTATTAGAGACTCTAGAAAGTAAGAGCGTGCTTCTTACACTAAAGCAGAGTCTGGTTCATGGATGAGAACTGTGCTATGTCTTTCCCTCCAGAACCGGAATGAAATGCCAGGCTCTGTGCCTAACTACAAGCAAGACTTCTTTTCAGGTAAACGCAGTCACTTTTCAGCTCAAACGAAGCTACATCGTTCTCGAAGCTCACATGTTTCTCACTCTTAACTGAAAAGCATTGGATGTTAGAGGACCTATGGTTTGTATCAGTTTCAGAAGCAGAGTTGAACTAGATATGGTGCGTGTATGTAGGAAACACAGTTCTTTTTTTCTGAGCACACTCACGTTTCCTGCATTATTAGAGACTCTAGAGAGCAAGAGCGTGCTTCTTGCTCTAAAGCAGAGTGTGGTTCATGGATGAGAACTGTTCTGTGTGTTTCCCTTCAGAAACGGAGTGAAATCTCAGGCTCTGTGTCTTCCTACAAGCAAGACATCATTTCAGGTAAACGCAGTCATTTATCAGCTCAAACGAAGCTACATCGTTCCCTAAGCTCACACGTTTCTCACTCTGAACTGAAAAGCATTGGATATTAGAGGACCTGTGGTTTGTATCAGTTTCAGAAGCAAAGTTTAACTAGATATGGTCCATGTGTGTAGCAAACACACTTCTTTTGTTCTGAGTACACTCACATTTCCTGCCTTAGTAGAGACTCTAGAATGCAAAAGCATGCTTCTTGCTCTAAAGCAGAGTGTGTTTCATGGAAGAGTACTGGGCTATTTGTTTCACTTCAGAAACAGAGTGAAATGCCAGGCTCTGTGGCTTCTTACAAGCCAGACTTCGTTTCAGGTAAACGCAGTCACTTTGCAGCTAAAACGAAGCAACATCGTTCACGAAGCTCACACGTTTCTCACTCTTAACTGAAAAGCATTGGAGGTTAGATGACCTGGTGTTTGTATCAGTTTAAGAAGCAGAGTTGAACTAGATATGGTACGTGTGTGTAGGAAACACAGTTCTTTTGTTCTGAGCACACTCACGTTTCCCGCCTTATTAGAGAATCTAGAAAGCAAGAGCATGCTTCTTGCTCTAAAGCAGAGTGTGGTTCATGGAAGAGTACTGGGCTATTTGTTTCACTTCAGAAACAGAGTACAATGCAAGGCTCTGTGACTTCCTACAAGCAAGACTTCGTTTCAGGTAAACGCAGTCACGTTTCAGCTAAAATGAAGCAACTTCGTTCAGGAAGCTCACACGTTTCTCACTGTTAACAGAAAAGCATTGGATGTTAGAGGACCTGGGGTTTGTAACAATTTCAGAAGCAGAGTTGAACTAGATATGGTCCGTGTGTGTAGGAAACTCAGTTCTTTTGTTCTGAGCACACTCACTTTTCCCGCCTTATTAGAGACTCTAGAAAGTAAGAGCGTGCTTCTTACACTAAAGCAGAGTCTGGTTCATGGATGAGAACTGTGCTATGTCTTTCCCTCCAGAACCGGAATGAAATGCCAGGCTCTGTGCCTAACTACAAGCAAGACTTCTTTTCAGGTAAACGCAGTCACTTTTCAGCTCAAACGAAGCTACATCGTTCTCGAAGCTCACATGTTTCTCACTCTTAACTGAAAAGCATTGGATGTTAGAGGACCTATGGTTTGTATCAGTTTCAGAAGCAGAGTTGAACTAGATATGGTGCGTGTATGTAGGAAACACAGTTCTTTTTTTCTGAGCACACTCACGTTTCCTGCATTATTAGAGACTCTAGAGAGCAAGAGCGTGCTTCTTGCTCTAAAGCAGAGTGTGGTTCATGGATGAGAACTGTTCTGTGTGTTTCCCTTCAGAAACGGAGTGAAATCTCAGGCTCTGTGTCTTCCTACAAGCAAGACATCATTTCAGGTAAACGCAGTCATTTATCAGCTCAAACGAAGCTACATCGTTCCCTAAGCTCACACGTTTCTCGCTCTGAACTGAAAAGCATTGGATATTAGAGGACCTGTGGTTTGTATCAGTTTCAGAAGCAAAGTTTAACTAGATATGGTCCATGTGTGTAGCAAACACACTTCTTTTGTTCTGAGTACACTCACATTTCCTGCCTTAGTAGAGACTCTAGAATGCAAAAGCATGCTTCTTGCTCTAAAGCAGAGTGTGTTTCATGGAAGAGTACTGGGCTATTTGTTTCACTTCAGAAACAGAGTGAAATGCCAGGCTCTGTGGCTTCTTACAAGCCAGACTTCGTTTCAGGTAAACGCAGTCACTTTGCAGCTAAAACGAAGCAACATCGTTCACGAAGCTCACACGTTTCTCACTCTTAACTGAAAAGCATTGGAGGTTAGATGACCTGGTGTTTGTATCAGTTTAAGAAGCAGAGTTGAACTAGATATGGTACGTGTGTGTAGGAAACACAGTTCTTTTGTTGTGAGCACACTCACGTTTCCCGCCTTATTAGAGAATCTAGAAAGCAAGAGCATGCTTCTTGCTCTAAAGCAGAGTGTGGTTCATGGAAGAGTACTGGGCTATTTGTTTCACTTCAGAAACAGAGTACAATGCAAGGCTCTGTGACTTCCTACAAGCAAGACTTCGTTTCAGGTAAACGCAGTCACGTTTCAGCTAAAACGAAGCAACATCGTTCAGGAAGCTCACACGTTTCTCACTGTTAACTGAATAGCATTGTATGTTAGAGGACCTGGGGTTTGTATCAATTTCAGAAGCAGAGTTGAACTAGATATGGTCCGTGTGTGTAGGAAACTCAGTTATTTTGTTCTGAGCACACTCACGTTTCCCGCCTTATTAGAGACTCTAGAAAGTAAGAGCGTGCTTCTGACACTAAAGCAGAGTGTGGTTCATGGATGAGAACTGTGCTATGTCTTTCCCTCCAGAACCCGAATGAAATGCCAGGCTCTGTGCCTAACTACAAGCAAGACTTCTTTTCAGGTAAACGCAGTCACTTTTCAGCTCAAACGAAGCTACATCGTTCACGAAGCTCACACGTTTCTCACTCTTAACTGAAAAGCATTGGATGATAGAGGACCTATGGTTTGTATCAGTTTCAGAAGCAGAGTTGAACTAGATATGGTGCGTGTGTGTAGGAAACACAGTTCTTTTTTTCTGAGCACACTCACGTTTCCCACCTTATTAGAGAATGTAGAAAGCAAGAGCATGCTTCTTGCTCTAAAGCAGAGTGTGCTTCATGGATGAGAACTGTGCTGTGTGTTTCCCTTCAGAACCGGAATGAAATGCCAGGCTCTGTGTCTTCCTACAAGCAAGACTTCGTTTCAGGTAAACGCCCTCACTTTTCAGCTCAAACTATGCTACATCGTTCACGAAGCTCACACGTTTCTCACTCTTAACTGAAAAGCAGTGGACGTTAGAGGACCTGATGTTTGTATCAGTTTAAGAAGCAGAGTTGAACAAGATATGGTGCGTGTGTAGGAAATACAGTTCTTTTGTTCTGAGCACACTCACGTTTCCCACCTTATTAGAGAATCTAGAAAGCAAGAGCATGCTTCTTGCTCTAAAGCAGAGTGTGCTTCATGGATGAGAAGTGTGCTGTGTGTTTCCCTTCAGAAACGGTATGAAATTCCAGGCTCTGTGTCTTCCTACAAGCAAGACTTCGTTTCAGGTAAACGCCCTCACTTTTCAGCTCAAACGATGCTACATCATTCACGAAGCTCTCACGTTTCACACTCTTAACTGAAAAGTGTTGGATGTTAGAGGACCTATGGTTTGTATCAGTTGCAGAAGCAGAGTTGAACTAGATATGGTGCGTGTGTGTAGGAAACACAGTTCTTTTTTTCTGAGCACACTCATGTTTCCTGCCTTATTAGAGACTTTAGAAATCAAGAGCATGCTTCTTGCTCTAAAGCAGAGTGTGGTTCATGGAAGAGTACTGGGCTATTTGTTTCACTTCAGAAACAGAGTGAAATGCCAGGCTCTGTGACTTCCTACAAGCACGACTTCGTTTCAGGTAAACGGAGTCACTTTTCTGCTAAAACGAAGCAACATCGTTCAGGAAGCTCACACGTTTCTCACTGATAACTAAATAGCATTGCATGTTAGAGGACCTGGGATTTGTATCAATTTCAGAAGCAGAGTTGAACTAGATATGGTCCGTGTGTGTAGGAAACTCAGTTCTTTTGTTCTGAGCACACTCACGTTTCCCGCCTTATTAGAGACGCTAGAAAGTAAGAGCGTGCTTCTTACACTAAAGCAGAGTGTGTTTCATGGATGAGAACTGTGCTATGTCTTTCTCTCCAGAACCGGAATGAAATGCCAGGCTCTGTGCCTAACTACAAGCAAGACTTCTTTTCAGGTAAACGCAGTCACTTTTCAGCTCAAAGGAAGCTACATCGTTCTCGAAGCTCACACGTTTCTCACTCTTAACTGAAAAGCATTGGATGTTAGAGGACCTATGGTTTGTATCAGTTTCAGAAGCAGAGTTGAACTAGATATGGTGCGTGTGTGTAGGAAACACAGTTCTTTTTTTCTGAGCACACTCACGTTTCCTGCATTATTAGAGACTCTAGAGAGCAAGAGCGTGCTTCTTGCTCTAAAGCAGAGTGTGGTTCATGGATGAGAACTGTGCTGTGTGTTTCCCTTCAGAAACGGAGTGAAATCTCAGGCTCTGTGTCTTCCTACAAGCAAGACATCATTTCAGGCAAACGCAGTCATTTATCAGCTCAAACGAAGCTACATCGTTCCCTAAGCTCACACGTTTCTCGCTCTGAACTGAAAAGCATTGGATATTAGAGGACCTGTGGTTTGTATCAGTTTCAGAAGCAAAGTTTAACTAGATATGGTCCATGTGTGTAGGAAACACAGTTCTTTTGTTCTGAGTACACTCACATTTCCCGCCTTAGTAGAGACTCTAGAATGCAAAAGCATGCTTCTTGCTCTAAAGCAGAGTGTGTTTCATGGAAGAGTACTGGGCTATTTGTTTCACTTCAGAAACAGAGTGAAATGCCAGGCTCTGTGGCTTCTTACAAGCCAGACTTCGTTTCAGGTAAACGCAGTCACTTTGCAGCTAAAACGAAGCAACATCGTTCACGAAGCTCACACGTTTCTCACTCTTAACTGAAAAGCATTGGAGGTTAGAGGACCTGATGTTCGTATCAGTTTAAGAAGCAGAGTTGAACTAGATATGGTACGTGTGTGTAGGAAACACAGTTCTTTTGTTCTGAGCACACTCACATTTCCCGCCTTATTAGAGAATCTAGAAAGCAAGAGCATGCTTCTTGCTCTAAAGCAGAGTGTGGTTCATGGAAGAGTACTGGGCTATTTGTTTCACTTCAGAAACAGAGTGAAATGCCAGGCTCTGTGACTTCCTACAAGCAAGACTTCGTTTCAGGTAAACGCAGTCACTTTTCTGTTAAAACGAAGCAACATCGTTCAGGAAGCTCACACGTGTCTCACTGTTAACTGAAAAGCATTGGATGTTAGAGGACCTTGGGTTTGTATCAATTTCAGAAGCAGAGTTGAACTAGATATGGTCTGTATGTGTAGGAAACTCAGTTCTTTTGTTCTGAGCACACTCACATTTCCCGCCTCATTAGAGACTCTAGAAAGTAAGAGAGTGCTTCTTACACTAAAGCCGAGTGTGGTTCATGGAAGATAACTGTGCTTTTTCTTTCCCTTCAGAACCGGAATGAAATGCCAGGCTCTGTGCCTTCCTACAAGCAAGACTATTTTTCAGGTAAACGCAGTCACTTTTCAGCTCAAACAAGCTACATCGTTCACGAAGCTCACACGTTTCTCACTCTTAACTGAAAAGCATTGGATGTTAGAGGACCTATGGTTTGTATCAGTTTCAGAAGCAGAGTTGAAGTAGATAAGGTGCGTGTGTATAGGAAACACAGTTCTTTTGTTCTGAGCACACTCTCGTTTCCTGCCTTATTGGATAATCTAGAAAGCAAGAGCATGCTTCTTGCTCTAAAGCAGAGTGTGCTTCATGGAAGAGTACTGGGCTATTTGTTTCAGTTCAGAAACAGAGTGAAATGCCAAGCTCTGTGGCTTCTTACAAGCAAGACTTCGTTTCATCTAAACACAGTCACTTTTTAGCTAAAACGAAGCAACATCGTTCACGAAGCCCACACGTATCTCACTCTTAACTGAAAGGCACTGGAGGTTAGAGGACCTGATGTTTGTATCAGGTTAAGAAGCAGAGTTTTACTAGATATGGTGCGTGTGTAGGAAATACAGTTCTTTTGTTCTGAGCACACTCACGTTTCCCACCTTATTAGAGACTCTATAAAGCAAGAGCTAGCTTCTTGCTCTGAAGCAGAGTGTGCTTCATGGATGAGAACTGTGCTGTGTGTTTCCCTTCAGAAACGGTATGAAATTCCAGGCTCTGTGTCTTCCTACAAGCAAGACTTCTTTTCAGGTAAACGCAGTCACTTTTCAGCTCAAAGGAAGCTACATCGTTCTCGAAGCTCACACGTTTCTCACTCTTAACTGAAAAGCATTGGATGTTAGAGGACCTATGGTTTGTATCAGTTTCAGAAGCAGAGTTGAACTAGATATGGTGCGTGTGTGTAGGAAACACAGTTCTTTTTTTCTGAGCACACTCAGGTTTCCTGCATTATTAGAGACTCTAGAGAGCAAGAGCGTGCTTCTTGCTCTAAAGCAGAGTGTGGTTCATGGATGAGAACTGTGCTGTGTGTTTCCCTTCAGAAACGGAGTGAAATCTCAGGCTCTGTGTCTTCCTACAAGCAAGACATCATTTCAGGCAAACGCAGTCATTTATCAGCTCAAACGAAGCTACATCGTTCCCTAAGCTCACACGTTTCTTGCTCTGAACTGAAAAGCATTGGATATTAGAGGACCTGTGGTTTGTATCAGTTTCAGAAGCAAAGTTTAACTAGATATGGTCCATGTGTGTAGGAAACACAGTTCTTTTGTTCTGAGTACACTCACATTTCCCGCCTTAGTAGAGACTCTAGAATGCAAAAGCATGCATCTTGCTCTAAAGCAGAGTGTGTTTCATGGAAGAGTACTGGGCTATTTGTTTCACTTCAGAAACAGAGTCAAATGCCAGGCTCTGTGGCTTCTTACAAGCCAGACTTCGTTTCAGGTAAACGCAGTCACTTTGCAGCTAAAACGAAGCAACATCGTTCACGAAGCTCACACGTTTCTTACTCTTAACTGAAAAGCATTGGAGGTTAGAGGACCTGATGTTTGTATCAGTTTAAGAAGCAGAGTTGAACTAGATATGGTACGTGTGTGTAGGAAACACAGTTCTTTTGTTCTGAGCACACTCACGTTTCCCGCCTTATTAGAGAATCTAGAAAGCAAGAGCATGCTTCTTGCTCTAAAGCAGAGTGTGGTTCATGGAAGAGTACTGGGCTATTTGTTGCACTTCAGAAACAGAGTGAAATGCCAGGCTCTGTGACTTCCTACAAGCAAGACTTCGTTTCAGGTAAACGCAGTCACTTTTCTGTTAAAACGAAGCAACATCGTTCAGGAAGCTCACACGTTTCTCACTGTTAACTGAAAAGCATTGGATGTTAGAGGACCTTGGGTTTGTATCAATTTCAGAAGCAGAGTTGAACTAGATATGGTCCGTATGTATAGGAAACTCAGTTCTTTTGTTCTGAGCACATTCATGTTTCCTGCCTTATTAGAGACTCTAGAAAGTAAGAGCGTGCTTCTTACACTAAAGCCGAGTGTGGTTCATGGATGAGAACTGTTCTTTTTCTTTCCCTTCAGAACCGGAATGAAATGCCAGGCTCTGTGCCTTCCTACAAGCAAGACTTCTTTTCAGGTAAACACAGTCACTTTTCAGCTCAAACGAAGCTACATCGTTCACGAAGCTCACACGTTTCTCACTCTTAACTGAAAAGCATTGGAGGTTAGAGGACCTGATGTTTGTATCAGTTTAAGAAGCAGAGTTGTACTAGATATGGTGCGTATGTAGGAAATACAGTTCTTTTTTTCTGAGCACACTCACGTTTCCCACCTTATTAGAGACTCTAGAAAGCAAGAGCATGCTTCTTGCTCTGAAGCAGAGTGTGCTTCATGGATGAGAACTGTGCTGTGTGTTTCCCTTCAGAAACGGTATGAAATTCCAGGCTCTGTGTCTTCCTACAAGCAAGACTTCGTTTCAGGTAAACGCCCTCACTTTTCAGCTCAAACGAGGCTACATCATTCACGAAGCTCTCACGTTTCTCGCTCTGAACTGGAAAGCATTGGATGTTAGAGGACCTATGGTTTGTATCAGTTTCAGAAGCAGAGTTGAACTAGATATGGTGCGTGTGTGTAGGAAACACAGTTCTTTTTTTCTGAGCACACTCACGTTTCCTGCATTATTAGAGACTCTAGAAAGCAAGAGCGTGCTTCTTGCTCTAAAGGAGAGTGTGGTTCATGGATGAGAACTGTGCTGTGTGTTTCCCTTCAGAAACGGAGTGAAATCTCAGGCTCTGTGTCTTCCTACAAGCAAGACTTCATTTCAGGTAAACGCAGTCATTTTTCAGCTCAAACGAAGCTACATCGTTCCCTAAGCTCACAGGTTTCTCGCTCTGAACTGAAAAGCATTGGATGTTAGAGGACCTGTGGTTTGTATCAGTTTCAGAAGCAAAGTTTAACTAGATATGGTCCATGTGTGTAGGAAACACAGTTCTTTTGTTCTGAGTACACTCACATTTCCCGCCTTAGTAGAGACTCTAGAATGCAAAAGCATGCTTCTTGCTCTAAAGCAGATTGTGCTTCATTGATGAGAATTGTGCTGGGTGTTTCCCTTCAGAAACGGAATGAAATGCCAGGCTCTGTGTTTTCCTACAAGCACGTCTTCGTTTCAGGTAAACGCCCTCACTTTTCAGCTCAAATGATGCTACATCGTTCACGAAGCTAAAGCGTTTCTCACTCTTAACTGAAAAGCATTGGATGTTAGAGGACCTACGGTTTGTATCAGTTTGAGAAGCAGAGTTGAACTAGATATCGTGCGTGTGTGTAGGAAACACAGTTCTTTTTTTCTGAGCACACTCACGTTTCCTGCCTTATTACAGACTCTAGAAAGCAAGAGCATGCTTCTTGCTCTAAAGCAGAGTGTGGTTCATGGAAGAGTACTGGGCTATTTGTTTCACTTCAGAAACAGAGTGAAAAGCCAGGCTCTGTGACTTCCTACAAGCAAGACTTCGTTTCAGGTAAACGCAGTCACTTTTCTGCTAAAAGGAAGCAACATCGTTCAGGAAGCTCACATGTTTCTCACTGTTAACTGAATAGCATTGCATGTTAGAGGACCTGGGGTTTGTATCAATTTCAGAAGCAGAGTTGAACTAGATATGGTCCGTGTGTGTAGGAAACTCAGTTCTTTTGTTCTGAGCACACTCACGTTTCCCGCCTTATTAGAGACTCTAGAAAGTAAGAGCGTGCTTCTGACACTAAAGCAGAGTGTGGTTCATGGATGAGACCTGTGCTATGTCTTTCCCTCCAGAACAGGAATGAAATGCCAGGCTCCGTGCCTTCCTACAAGCAAGACTTCTTTTCAGGTAAACGCAGTCACTTTTCAGCTCAAAGGAAGCTACATCGTTCACGAAGCTCACACGTTTCTCACTCTTAACTGAAAAGCATTGGATGTTAGAGGACCTATGGTTTGTATCAGTTTCAGAAGCAGAGTTGAACTAGATATGGTGCGTGTGTGTAGGAAACACAGTTCTTTTTTTCTGAGCACACTCACGTTTCCTGCATTATTAGAGACTCTAGAAAGCAAGAGCGTGCTTCTTGCTCTAAAGGAGAGTGTGGTTCATGGATGAGAACTGTGCTGTGTGTTTCCCTTCAGAAACGGAGTGAAATCTCAGGCTCTGTGTCTTCCTACAAGCAAGACTTCATTTCAGGTAAACGCAGTCATTTTTCAGCTCAAACGAAGCTACATCGTTCCCTAAGCTCACACGTTTCTCGCTCTGAACTGAAAAGCATTGGATGTTAGAGGACCTGTGGTTTGTATCAGTTTCAGAAGCAAAGTTTAACTAGATATGGTCCATGTGTGTAGGAAACACAGTTCTTTTGTTCTGAGTACACTCACATTTCCCGCCTTAGTAGAGACTCTAGAATGCAAAAGCATGCTTCTTGCTCTAAAGCAGAGTGTGGTTCATGGAAGAGTACTGGGCTATTTGTTTCACTTCAGAAACAGAGTGAAATGCCAGGCTCTGTGACTTCCTACAAGGAAGACTTCGTTTCAGGTAAACGCAGTCACTTTTCTGCTATAACGAAGCAACATCGTTCAGGAAGCTCACACGTTTCTCACTGTTAACTGAAAAGCATTGGATGTTAGAGGACCTGGGGTTTGTATCAATTTCAGAAGCAGAGTTGAACTAGATATGGTCCGTGTGTGAAGGAAACTCAGTTCTTTTGTTCTGAGCACACTCAAGTTTCCTGCCTTATTAGAGACTCTAGAAAGTAAGAGCGTTCTTCTTACACTAAAGCAGAGTGTGGTTCATAGATGAGAACTGTGCTTTGTCTTTCCCTTCAGAACCGGAATGAAATGCCAGGCTCTGTGCCTTCCTACAAGCAATACTTCTTTTTAGGTAAACGCAGTCACTTTCAGCTCAAACAAAGCTACATCGTTCACAAAGCTCACACGTTTCTCACTCTTAACTGAAAAGCATTGGATGTTAGAGGACCTATGGTTTGTATCAGTTTCAGAAGCAGAGTTGAAGTAGATATGGTGCGTGTGTATAGGAAACACAGTTCTTTTGTTCTGAGCACACTCTCGTTTCCTGCCTTATTGGATAATCTAGAAAGCAAGAGCATGCTCTTGCTCTAAAGCAGATTGTGCTTCATTGATGAGAATTGTGCTGGGTGTTTCCCTTCAGAAACGGAATGAAATGCCAGGCTCTGTGTTTTCCTACAAGCACGTCTTCGTTTCAGGTAAACGCCCTCACTTTTCAGCTCAAATGTTGCTACATCGTTCACGAAGCTAAAGCGTTTCTCACTCTTAACTGAAAAGCATTGGATGTTAGAGGACCTACGGTTTGTATCAGTTTGAGAAGCAGAGTTGAACTAGATATGGTGCGTGTGTGTAGGAAACACAGTTCTTTTTTTCTGAGCACACTCACGTTTCCTGCCTTATTACAGACTCTAGAAAGCAAGAGCATGCTTCTTGCTCTAAAGCAGAGTGTGGTTCATGGATGAGAACTGTGCTGTGTGTTTCCCTTCAGAAACGGAGTGAAATCTCAGGCTCTGTGTCTTCCTACAAGCAAGACTTCATTTCAGGTAAACGCAGTCATTTTTCAGCTCAAACGAAGCTACATCGTTCCCTAAGCTCACACGTTTCTCGCTCTGAACTGAAAAGCATTGGATGTTAGAGGACCTGTGGTTTGTATCAGTTTCAGAAGCAAAGTTTAACTAGATATGGTCCATGTGTGTAGGAAACACAGTTCTTTTGTTCTGAGTACACTCACATTTCCCGCCTTAGTAGAGACTCTAGCATGCAAAAGCATGCTTCTTGCTCTAAAGCAGAGTGTGGTTCATGGAAGAGTACTGGGCTATTTGTTTCACTTCAGAAACAGAGTGAAATGCCAGGCTCTGTGACTTCCTACAAGCAAGACTTCGTTTCAGGTAAACGCAGTCACTTTTCTGCTAAAACGAAGCAACATCGTTCAGGAAGCTCACACGTTTCTCACTGTTAACTGAAAAGCATTGGATGTTAGAGGACCTGGGGTTTGTATCAATTTCAAAAGCAGAGTTGAACTAGATATGGTCCGTGTGTGAAGGAAACTCAGTTCTTTTGTTCTGAGCACACTCACGTTTCCCGCCTTATTAGAGACTCTAGAAAGTAAGAGCGTTCTTCTTACACTAAAGCAGAGTGTGGTTCATGGATGAGAACTGTGCTTTGTCTTTCCCTTCAGAACCGGAATGAAATGCCAGGCTCTGTGCCTTCCTACAAGCAATACTTCTTTTCAGGTAAACGCAGTCACTTTCAGCTCAAACAAAGCTACATCGTTCACGAAGCTCACACGTTTCTCACTCTTAACTGAAAAGCATTGGATGTTAGAGGACCTATGGTTTGTATCAGTTTCAGAAGCAGAGTTGAAGTAGATATGGTGCGTGTGTGTAGGAAACACAGTTCTTTTGTTCTGAGCACACTCTCGTTTCCTGCCTTATTGGATAATCTAGAAAGCAAGAGCATGCTCTTGCTCTAAAGCAGATTGTGCTTCATTGATGAGAATTGTGCTGGGTGTTTCCCTTCAGAAACGGAATGAAATGCCAGGCTCTATGTCTTCCTACAAGCACGTCTTCGTTTCAGGTAAACGCCCTCACTTTTTAGCTCAAATGATGCTACATCGTTCACGAAGCTAAAGCGTTTCTCACTCTTAACTGAAAAGCATTGGATGTTAGAGGACCTACGGTTTCTATCAGTTTGAGAAGCAGAGTTGAACTAGATATGGTGCGTGTGTGTAGCAAACATAGTTCTTTTGTTCTGAGTACACTCACATTTCCCGCCTTAGTAGAGACTCTAGCATGCAAAAGCATGCTTCTTGCTCTAAAGCAGAGTGTGGTTCATGGAAGAGTACTGGGCTATTTGTTTCACTTCAGAAACAGAGTGAAATGCCAGGCTCTGTGGCTTCTTACAAGCCAGACTTCGTTTCAGGTAAACGCAGTCACTTTGCAGCTAAAACGAAGCAACATCGTTCACGAAGCTCACACGTTTCTCACTCTTAACTGAAAAGCATTGGAGGTTAGAGGACCTGATGTTTGTATCAGTTTAAGAAGCAGAGTTGAACTAGATATGGTACGTGTGTGTAGGAAACACAGTTTTTTGTTCTGAGCACACTCAGGTTTCCCGCCTTATTAGACAATCTAGAAAGCAAGAGCATGCTTCTTGCTCTAAAGCAGAGTGTGGTTCATGGAAGAGTACTGGGCTATTTGTTTCACTTCAGAAACAGAGTGAAATGCCAGGCTCTGTGACTTCCTACAAGCAAGACTTCGTTTCAGGTAAACGCAGTCACTATTCTGCTAAAACGAAGCAACATCATTCAGGAAGCTCACACGTTTCTCACTGTTAACTGAAAAGCATTGGATGTTAGAGGACCTGGGGTTTGTATCAATTTCAGAAGCAGAGTTGAACTAGATATGGTCCGTGTGTGAAGGAAACTCAGTTCTTTTGTTCTGAGCACACTCACGTTTCCCGCCTTATTAGATACTCTAGAAAGTAAGAGCGTTCTTCTTACACTAAAGCAGAGTGTGGTTCATGGATGAGAACTGTGCTTTGTCTTTCCCTTCAGAACCGGAATGAAATGCCAGGATCTGTGCCTTCCTACAAGCAACACTTCTTTTCAGGTAAACACAGTCACTTTCAGCTCAAACGAAGCTACATCATTCACAAAGCTCACACGTTTCTCACTCTTAACTGAAAAGCATTGGATGTTAGAGGACCTATGGTTTGTATCATTTTCAGAAGCAGAGTTGAAGTAGATATGGTGCGTGTGTATAGGAAACACAGTTCTTTTGTTCTGAGCACACTCTCGTTTCCTGCCTTATTGGATAATCTAGAAAGCAAGAGCATGCTCTTGCTCTAAAGCAGATTGTGCTTCATTGATGAGAACTGTGCTGGGTGTTTCCCTTCAGAAACGGTATGAAATGCCAGGCTCTGTGTCATCCTACAAGCACGTCTTCGTTTCAGGTAAACGCCCTCACTTTTCAGCTCAAATGATGCTACATCATTCACGAAGCTAAAGCTTTTCTCACTCTTAACTGAAAAGCATTGGATGTTAGAGGACCTACGGTTTGTATCAGTTTAAGAAGCAGAGTTGAACTAGATATGGTGCGTGTGTGTAGGAAACACAGTTCTTTTTCTCTGAGCACACTCACGTTTCCTGCCTTATTAGAGACTCTAGAAAGCAAGAGCATGCTTCTTGCTCTAAAGCAGAGTGTGGTTCATGGAAGAGTACTGGGCTATTTGTTTCACTTCAGAAACAGAGTGAAAAGCCAGGCTCTGTGACTTCCTACAAGCAAGACTTCGTTTCAGGTAAACGCAGTCACTTTTCTGCTAAAAGAAGCAACATCGTTCAGGAAGCTCACACGTTTCTCACTGTTAACTGAATAGCATTGCATGTTAGAGGACCTGGGGTTTGTATCAATTTCAGAAGCAGAGTTGAACTAGATATGGTCCGTGTGTGTAGGAAACTCAGTTCTTTTGTTCTGAGCACACTCACGTTTCCCGCCTTATTAGAGACTCTAGGAAGTAAGAGCGTGCTTCTTACACTAAAGCAGAGTGTGGTTCATGGATGAGAACTGTGCTATGTCTTTCCCTCCAGAACCGGAATGAAATGCCAGGCTCTGTGCCTTCCTACAAGCAAGACTTCTTTTCAGGTAAACGCAGTCACTTTTCAGCTCAAAGGAAGCTACATCGTTCACGAAGCTCACATGTTTCTCACTCTTAACTGAAAAGCATTGGACTTTAGAGGACCTATGGTTTGTATCAGTTTCAGAAGCAGAGTTGAACTAGATATGGTGCGTGTGTGTAGGAAACACAGTTCTTTTTTTCTGAGCACACTCACGTTTCCTGCATTATTAGAGACTCTAGAGAGCAAGAGCGTGCTTCTTGCTCTAAAGCAGAGTGTGGTTCATGGATGAGAACTGTGCTTTGTGTTTCCCTTCAGAAACGGAGTGAAATCTCAGGCTCTGTGTCTTCCTACAAGCAAGACTTCATTTCAGGTAAACACAGTCATTTTTCAGCTCAAACGAAGCTACATCGTTCCCTAAGCTCACACGTTTCTCGCTCTGAACTGAAAAGCATTGGATGTTAGAGGACCTGTGGTTTGTATCAGTTTCAGAAGCAAAGTTTAACTAGATATGGTCCATGTGTGTAGGAAACACAGTTCTTTTGTTCTGAGTACACTCACATTTCCCGCCTTAGTAGAGACTCTAGAATGCAAAAGCATGCTTCTTGCTCTAAAGCAGAGTGTGGTTCATGGAAGAGTACTGGGCTATTTGTTTCACTTCAGAAACAGAGTGAAATGCCAGGCTCTGTGACTTCCTACAAGCAAGACTTCGTTTCAGGTAAACGCAGTCACTATTCTGCTAAAACGAAGCAACATCGTTCAGGAAGCTCACACGTTTCTCACTGTTAACTGAAAAGCATTGGATGTTAGAGGACCTGGGGTTTGTATCAATTTCAGAAGCAGAGTTGAACTAGATATGGTCCGTGTGTGAAGGAAACTCAGTTCTTTTGTTCTGAGCACACTCACGTTTCCCGCCTTATTAGATACTCTAGAAAGTAAGAGCGTTCTTCTTACACTAAAGCAGAGTGTGGTTCATGGATGAGAACTGTGCTTTGTCTTTCCCTTCAGAACCGGAATGAAATGCCAGGCTCTGTGCCTTCCTACAAGCAACACTTCTTTTCAGGTAAACACAGTCACTTTCAGCTCAAACGAAGCTACATCATTCACGAAGCTCACACGTTTCTCACTCTTAACTGAAAAGCATTGGATGTTAGAGGACCTATGGTTTGTATCATTTTCAGAAGCAGAGTTGAAGTAGATATGGTGCGTGTGTATAGGAAACACAGTTCTTTTGTTCTGAGCACACTCTCGTTTCCTGCCTTATTGGATAATCTAGAAAGCAAGAGCATGCTCTTGCTCTAAAGCAGATTGTGCTTCATTGATGAGAACTGTGCTGGGTGTTTCCCTTCAGAAACGGAATGAAATGCCAGGCTCTGTGTCATCCTACAAGCACGTCTTCGTTTCAGGTAAACGCCCACACTTTTCAGCTCAAATGATGCTACATCATTCACGAAGCTAAAGCTTTTCTCACTCTTAACTGAAAAGCATTGGATGTTAGAGGACCTACGGTTTGTATCAGTTTAAGAAGCAGAGTTGAACTAGATATGGTGCGTGTGTGTAGGAAACACAGTTCTTTTTCTCTGAGCACACTCACGTTTCCTGCCTTATTAGAGACTCTAGAAAGCAAGAGCATGCTTCTTGCTCTAAAGCAGAGTGTGGTTCATGGAAGAGTACTGGGCTATTTGTTTCACTTCAGAAACAGAGTGAAAAGCCAGGCTCTGTGACTTCCTACAAGCAAGACTTCGTTTCAGGTAAACGCAGTCACTTTTCTGCTAAAAGAAGCAACATCGTTCAGGAAGCTCACACGTTTCTCACTGTTAACTGAATAGCATTGCATGTTAGAGGACCTGGGGTTTGTATCAATTTCAGAAGCAGAGTTGAACTAGATATGGTCCGTGTGTGTAGGAAACTCAGTTCTTTTGTTCTGAGCACACTCACGTTTCCCGCCTTATTAGAGACTCTAGGAAGTAAGAGCGTGCTTCTTACACTAAAGCAGACTGTGGTTCATGGATGAGAACTGTGCTATGTCTTTCCCTCCAGAACCGGAATGAAATGCCAGGCTCTGTGCCTTCCTACAAGCAAGACTTCTTTTCAGGTAAACGCAGTCACTTTTCAGCTCAAAGGAAGCTACATCGTTCAGGAAGCTCACATGTTTCTCACTCTTAACTGAAAAGCATTGGACTTTAGAGGACCTATGGTTTGTATCAGTTTCAGAAGCAGAGTTGAACTAGATATGGTGCGTGTGTGTAGGAAACACAGTTCTTTTTTTCTGAGCACACTCACGTTTCCTGCATTATTAGAGACTCTAGAAAGCAAGAACGTGCTTCTTGCTTTAAAGCAGAGTGTGGTTCATGGATGAGAACTGTGCTGTGTGTTTCCCTTCAGAAACGGAGTGAAATCTCAGGCTCTGTGTCTTCCTACAAGCAAGACTTCATTTCAGGTAAACGCAGTCATTTTTCAGCTCAAACGAAGCTACATCGTTCCCTAAGCTCACACGTTTCTCGCTCTGAACTGAAAAGCATTGGATGTTAGAGGACCTGTGGTTTGTATCAGTTTCAGAAGCAAAGTTTAACTAGATATGGTCCATGTGTGTAGGAAACACAGTTCTTTGTACTGAGTACACTCACATTTCCCGCCTTAGTAGAGACTCTAGCATGCAAAAGCATGCTTCTTGCTCTAAAGCAGAGTGTGGTTCATGGAAGAGTACTGGGCTATTTGTTTCACTTCAGAAACAGAGTGAAATGCCAGGCTCTGTGACTTCCTACAAGCAAGACTTCGTTTCAGGTAAACGCAGTCACTTTTCTGCTAAAACGAAGCAACATCGTTCAGGAAGCTCACACGTTTCTCACTGTTAACTGAAAAGCATTGGATGTTAGAGGATCTGGGGTTTGTATCAATTTCAAAAGCAGAGTTGAACTAGATATGGTCCGTGTGTGAAGGAAACTCAGTTCTTTTGTTCTGAGCACACTCACGTTTCCCGCCTTATTAGAGACTCTAGAAAGTAAGAGCGTTCTTCTTACACTAAAGCAGAGTGTGGTTCATGGATGAGAACTGTGCTTTGTCTTTCCCTTCAGAACCGGAATGAAATGCCAGGCTCTGTGCCTTCCTACAAGCAATACTTCTTTTCAGGTAAACGCAGTCACTTTCAGCTCAAACAAAGCTACATCGTTCACGAAGCTCACACGTTTCTCACTCTTAACTGAAAAGCATTGGATGTTAGAGGACCTATGGTTTGTATCAGTTTCAGAAGCAGAGTTGAAGTAGATATGGTGCGTGTGTATAGGAAACACAGTTCTTTTGTTCTGAGCACACTCTCGTTTCCTGCCTTATTGGATAATCTAGAAAGCAAGAGCATGCTCTTGCTCTAAAGCAGATTGTGCTTCATTGATGAGAATTGTGCTGGGTGTTTCCCTTCAGAAACGGAATGAAATGCCAGGCTCTGTGTCTTCCTACAAGCACGTCTTCGTTTCAGGTAAACGCCCTCACTTTTTAGCTCAAATGATGCTACATCGTTCACAAAGCTAAAGCGTTTCTCACTCTTAACTGAAAAGCATTGGATGTTAGAGGACCTACGGTTTGTATCAGTTTGAGAAGCAGAGTTGAACTAGATATGGTGCGTGTGTGTAGGAAACACAGTTCTTTTTTTCTGAGCACACTCACGTTTCCTGCCTTATTAGAGACTCTAGAAAGCAAGAGCATGCTTCTTGCTCTAAAGCAGAGTGTGGTTCATGGAAGAGTACTGGGCTATTTGTTTCACTTCAGAAACAGAATGAAAAGCCAGGCTCTGTGACTTCCTACAAGCAAGACTTCGTTTCAGGTAAACACAGTCACTTTTCTGCTAAAACGAAGCAACATCGTTCAGGAAGCTCACACGTTTCTCACTGTTAACTGAATAGCATTGCATGTTAGAGGACCTGGGGTTTGTATCAATTTCAGAAGCAGAGTTGAACTAGATATGGTCCGTGTGTGTAGGAAACTCATTTCTTTTGTTCTGAGCACACTCACGTTTCCCGCCTTATTAGAGACTCTAGAAAGTAAGAGTGTCCTTCTTACACTAAAGCAGAGTGTGGTTCATGGATGAGAACTGTGCTATGTCTTTCCCTCCAGAACCGGAATGAAATGCCAGGCTCCGTGCCTTCCTACAAGCAAGACTTCTTTTCAGGTAAACGCAGTCACTTTGCAGCTCAAAGGAAGCTACATAGTTCACGAAGCTCACACGTTTCTCACTCTTAACTGAAAAGCATTGGATGTTAGAGGACCTATGGTTTGTATCAGTTTCAGAAGCAGAGTTGAACTAGATATGGTCCGTGTGTGTAGGAAACACAGTTCTTTTTTTCTGAGCACACTCACGTTTCCTGCATTATTAGAGACTCTAGAAAGCAAGAGCGTGCTTCTTGCTTTAAAGCAGAGTGTGGTTCATGGATGAGAACTGTGCTGTGTGTTTCCCTTCAGAAACGGAGTGAAATCTCAGGCTCTGTGTCTTCCTACAAGCAAGACTTCATTTCAGGTAAACGCAGTAATTTTTCAGCTCAAACGAAGCTACATCGTTCCCTAAGCTCACACGTTTCTCGCTCTGAACTGAAAAGCATTGGATGTTAGAGGACCTGTGGTTTGTATCAGTTTCAGAAGCAAAGTTTAACTAGATATGGTCCATGTGTGTAGGAAACACAGTTCTTTTGTTCTGAGTACACTCACATTTCCCGCCTTAGTAGAGACTCTAGCATGCAAAAGCATGCTTCTTGCTCTAAAGCAGAGTGTGGTTCATGGAAGAGTACTGGGCTATTTGTTTCACTTCAGAAACAGAGTGAAATGCCAGGCTCTGTGGCTTCTTACAAGCCAGACTTCGTTTCAGGTAAACGCAGTCACTTTGCAGCTAAAACGAAGCAACATCGTTCACGAAGCTCACACGTTTCTCACTCTTAACTGAAAAGCATTGGAGGTTAGAGGACCTGATGTTTGTATCAGTTTAAGAAGCAGAGTTGAACTAGATATGGTACGTGTGTGTAGGAAACACAGTTTTTTGTTCTGAGCACACTCAGGTTTCCCGCCTTATTAGACAATCTAGAAAGCAAGAGCATGCTTCTTGCTCTAAAGCAGAGTGTGGTTCATGGAAGAGTACTGGGCTATTTGTTTCACTTCAGAAACAGAGTGAAATGCCAGGCTCTGTGACTTCCTACAAGCAAGACTTCGTTTCAGGTAAACGCAGTCACTTTTCTGCTAAAACGAAGCAACATCGTTCAGGAAGCTCACACGTTTCTCACTGTTAACTGAAAAGCATTGGATGTTAGAGGACCTGGGGTTTGTATCAATTTCAGAAGCAGAGTTGAACTAGATATGGTCCCTGTGTGAAGGAAACTCAGTTCTTTTGTTCTGAGCACACTCACGTTTCCTGCCTTATTAGAGACTCTAGAAAGTAAGAGCGTTCTTCTTACACTAAAGCAGAGTGTGGTTCATGGATGAGAACTGTGCTTTGTCTTTCCATTCAGAACCGGAATGAAATGCCAGGCTCTGTGCCTTCCTACAAGCAATGCTTCTTTTCAGGTAAACGCAGTCACTTTTCAGCTCAAACGAAGCTACATCGTTCACGAAGCTCACACGTTTCTCACTCTTAACTGAAAAGCATTGGATGTTAGAGGACCTATGGTTTGTATCAGTTTCAGAAGCAGAGTTGAAGTATATATGGTGCGTGTGTATAGGAATCACAGTTCTTTTGTTCTGAGCACACACTCGTTTCCTGCCTTATTGGATAATCTAGAAAGCAAGAGCATGCTCTTGCTCTAAAGCAGATTGTGCTTCATTGATGAGAACTGTGCTGGGTGTTTCCCTTCAGAAACGGAATGAAATGCCAGGCTCTGTGTCATCCTACAAGCACGTCTTCGTTTCAGGTAAACGCCCTCACTTTTCAGCTCAAATGATGCTACATCATTCACGAAGCTAAAGCTTTTCTCACTCTTAACTGAAAAGCATTGGATGTTAGAGGACCTACGGTTTGTATCAGTTTAAGAAGCAGAGTTGAACTAGATATGGTGCGTGTGTGTAGCAAACACAGTTCTTTTTCTCTGAGCACACTCACGTTTCCTGCCTTATTAGAGACTCTAGAAAGCAAGAGCATGCTTCTTGCTCTAAAGCAGAGTGTGGTTCATGGAAGAGTACTGGGCTATTTGTTTCACTTCAGAAACAGAGTGAAAAGCCAGGCTCTGTGACTTCCTACAAGCAAGACTTCGTTTCAGGTAAACGCAGTCACTTTTCTGCTAAAAGAAGCAACATCGTTCAGGAAGCTCACACGTTTCTCACTGTTAACTGAATAGCATTGCATGTTAGAGGACCTGGGGTTTGTATCAATTTCAGAAGCAGAGTTGAACTAGATATGGTCCGTGTGTGTAGGAACTCAGTTCTTTTGTTCTGAGCACACTCACGTTTCCCGCCTTATTAGAGACTCTAGGAAGTAAGAGCGTGCTTCTTACACTAAAGCAGAGTGTGGTTCATGGATGAGAACTGTGCTATGTCTTTCCCTCCAGAACCGGAATGAAATGCCAGGCTCTGTGCCTTCCTACAAGCAAGACTTCTTTTCAGGTAAACGCAGTCACTTTTCAGCTCAAAGGAAGCTACATCGTTCACGAAGCTCACATGTTTCTCACTCTTAACTGAAAAGCATTGGACTTTAGAGGACCTATGGTTTGTATCAGTTTCAGAAGCAGAGTTGAACTAGATATGGTGCGTGTGTGTAGGAAACACAGTTCTTTTTTTCTGAGCACACTCACGTTTCCTGCATTATTAGAGACTCTAGAGAGCAAGAGCGTGCTTCTTGCTCTAAAGCAGAGTGTGGTTCATGGATGAGAACTGTGCTTTGTGTTTCCCTTCAGAAACGGAGTGAAATCTCAGGCTCTGTGTCTTCCTACAAGCAAGACTTCATTTCAGGTAAACACAGTCATTTTTCAGCTCAAACGAAGCTACATCGTTCCCTAAGCTCACACGTTTCTCGCTCTGAACTGAAAAGCATTGGATGTTAGAGGACCTGTGGTTTGTATCAGTTTCAGAAGCAAAGTTTAACTAGATATGGTCCATGTGTGTAGGAAACACAGTTCTTTTGTTCTGAGTACACTCACATTTCCCGCCTTAGTAGAGACTCTAGAATGCAAAAGCATGCCTCTTGCTCTAAAGCAGAGTGTGGTTCATGGAAGAGTACTGGGCTATTTGTTTCACTTCAGAAACAGAGTGAAATGCCAGGCTCTGTGACTTCCTACAAGCAAGACTTCGTTTCAGGTAAACGCAGTCACTATTCTGCTAAAACGAAGCAACATCGTTCAGGAAGCTCACACGTTTCTCACTGTTAACTGAAAAGCATTGGATGTTAGAGGACCTGGGGTTTGTATCAATTTCAGAAGCAGAGTTGAACTAGATATGGTCCGTGTGTGAAGGAAACTCAGTTCTTTTGTTCTGAGCACACTCACGTTTCCCGCCTTATTAGATACTCTAGAAAGTAAGAGCGTTCTTCTTACACTAAAGCAGAGTGTGGTTCATGGATGAGAACTGTGCTTTGTCTTTCCCTTCAGAACCGGAATGAAATGCCAGGCTCTGTGCCTTCCTACAAGCAACACTTCTTTTCAGGTAAACACAGTCACTTTCAGCTCAAACGAAGCTACATCATTCACGAAGCTCACACGTTTCTCACTCTTAACTGAAAAGCATTGGATGTTAGAGGACCTATGGTTTGTATCATTTTCAGAAGCAGAGTTGAAGTAGATATGGTGCGTGTGTATAGGAAACACAGTTCTTTTGTTCTGAGCACACTCTCGTTTCCTGCCTTATTGGATAATCTAGAAAGCAAGAGCATGCTCTTGCTCTAAAGCAGATTGTGCTTCATTGATGAGAACTGTGCTGGGTGTTTCCCTTCAGAAACGGAATGAAATGCCAGGCTCTGTGTCATCCTACAAGCACGTCTTCGTTTCAGGTAAACGCCCTCACTTTTCAGCTCAAATGATGCTACATCATTCACGAAGCTAAAGCTTTTCTCACTCTTAACTGAAAAGCATTGGATGTTAGAGGACCTACGGTTTGTATCAGTTTGAGAAGCAGAGTTGAACTAGATATGGTGCGTGTGTGTAGGAAACACAGTTCTTTTTTTCTGAGCACACTCACGTTTCCTGCCTTATTAGAGACTCTAGAAAGCAAGAGCATGCTTCTTGCTCTAAAGCAGAGTGTGGTTCATGGAAGAGTACTGGGCTATTTGTTTCACTTCAGAAACAGAATGAAAAGCCAGGCTCTGTGACTTCCTACAAGCAAGACTTCGTTTCAGGTAAACACAGTCACTTTTCTGCTAAAACGAAGCAACATCGTTCAGGAAGCTCACACGTTTCTCACTGTTAACTGAATAGCATTGCATGTTAGAGGACCTGGGGTTTGTATCAATTTCAGAAGCAGAGTTGAACTAGATATGGTCCGTGTGTGTAGGAAACTCATTTCTTTTGTTCTGAGCACACTCACGTTTCCCGCCTTATTAGAGACTCTAGAAAGTAAGAGTGTCCTTCTTACACTAAAGCAGAGTGTGGTTCATGGATGAGAACTGTGCTATGTCTTTCCCTCCAGAACCGGAATGAAATGCCAGGCTCCGTGCCTTCCTACAAGCAAGACTTCTTTTCAGGTAAACGCAGTCACTTTGCAGCTCAAAGGAAGCTACATAGTTCACGAAGCTCACACGTTTCTCACTCTTAACTGAAAAGCATTGGATGTTAGAGGACCTATGGTTTGTATCAGTTTCAGAAGCAGAGTTGAACTAGATATGGTCCGTGTGTGTAGGAAACACAGTTCTTTTTTTCTGAGCACACTCACGTTTCCTGCATTATTAGAGACTCTAGAAAGCAAGAGCGTGCTTCTTGCTTTAAAGCAGAGTGTGGTTCATGGATGAGAACTGTGCTGTGTGTTTCCCTTCAGAAACGGAGTGAAATCTCAGGCTCTGTGTCTTCCTACAAGCAAGACTTCATTTCAGGTAAACGCAGTAATTTTTCAGCTCAAACGAAGCTACATCGTTCCCTAAGCTCACACGTTTCTCGCTCTGAACTGAAAAGCATTGGATGTTAGAGGACCTGTGGTTTGTATCAGTTTCAGAAGCAAAGTTTAACTAGATATGGTCCATGTGTGTAGGAAACACAGTTCTTTTGTTCTGAGTACACTCACATTTCCCGCCTTAGTAGAGACTCTAGCATGCAAAAGCATGCTTCTTGCTCTAAAGCAGAGTGTGGTTCATGGAAGAGTACTGGGCTATTTGTTTCACTTCAGAAACAGAGTGAAATGCCAGGCTCTGTGGCTTCTTACAAGCCAGACTTCGTTTCAGGTAAACGCAGTCACTTTGCAGCTAAAACGAAGCAACATCGTTCACGAAGCTCACACGTTTCTCACTCTTAACTGAAAAGCATTGGAGGTTAGAGGACCTGATGTTTGTATCAGTTTAAGAAGCAGAGTTGAACTAGATATGGTACGTGTGTGTAGGAAACACAGTTTTTTGTTCTGAGCACACTCAGGTTTCCCGCCTTATTAGACAATCTAGAAAGCAAGAGCATGCTTCTTGCTCTAAAGCAGAGTGTGGTTCATGGAAGAGTACTGGGCTATTTGTTTCACTTCAGAAACAGAGTGAAATGCCAGGCTCTGTGACTTCCTACAAGCAAGACTTCGTTTCAGGTAAACGCAGTCACTTTTCTGCTAAAACGAAGCAACATCGTTCAGGAAGCTCACACGTTTCTCACTGTTAACTGAAAAGCATTGGATGTTAGAGGACCTGGGGTTTGTATCAATTTCAGAAGCAGAGTTGAACTAGATATGGTCCCTGTGTGAAGGAAACTCAGTTCTTTTGTTCTGAGCACACTCACGTTTCCTGCCTTATTAGAGACTCTAGAAAGTAAGAGCGTTCTTCTTACACTAAAGCAGAGTGTGGTTCATGGATGAGAACTGTGCTTTGTCTTTCCATTCAGAACCGGAATGAAATGCCAGGCTCTGTGCCTTCCTACAAGCAATGCTTCTTTTCAGGTAAACGCAGTCACTTTTCAGCTCAAACGAAGCTACATCGTTCACGAAGCTCACACGTTTCTCACTCTTAACTGAAAAGCATTGGATGTTAGAGGACCTATGGTTTGTATCAGTTTCAGAAGCAGAGTTGAAGTATATATGGTGCGTGTGTATAGGAATCACAGTTCTTTTGTTCTGAGCACACTCTCGTTTCCTGCCTTATTGGATAATCTAGAAAGCAAGAGCATGCTCTTGCTCTAAAGCAGATTGTGCTTCATTGATGAGAACTGTGCTGGGTGTTTCCCTTCAGAAACGGAATGAAATGCCAGGCTCTGTGTCATCCTACAAGCACGTCTTCGTTTCAGGTAAACGCCCTCACTTTTCAGCTCAAATGATGCTACATCATTCACGAAGCTAAAGCTTTTCTCACTCTTAACTGAAAAGCATTGGATGTTAGAGGACCTACGGTTTGTATCAGTTTAAGAAGCAGAGTTGAACTAGATATGGTGCGTGTGTGTAGCAAACACAGTTCTTTTTCTCTGAGCACACTCACGTTTCCTGCCTTATTAGAGACTCTAGAAAGCAAGAGCATGCTTCTTGCTCTAAAGCAGAGTGTGGTTCATGGAAGAGTACTGGGCTATTTGTTTCACTTCAGAAACAGAGTGAAAAGCCAGGCTCTGTGACTTCCTACAAGCAAGACTTCGTTTCAGGTAAACGCAGTCACTTTTCTGCTAAAAGAAGCAACATCGTTCAGGAAGCTCACACGTTTCTCACTGTTAACTGAATAGCATTGCATGTTAGAGGACCTGGGGTTTGTATCAATTTCAGAAGCAGAGTTGAACTAGATATGGTCCGTGTGTGTAGGAACTCAGTTCTTTTGTTCTGAGCACACTCACGTTTCCCGCCTTATTAGAGACTCTAGGAAGTAAGAGCGTGCTTCTTACACTAAAGCAGAGTGTGGTTCATGGATGAGAACTGTGCTATGTCTTTCCCTCCAGAACCGGAATGAAATGCCAGGCTCTGTGCCTTCCTACAAGCAAGACTTCTTTTCAGGTAAACGCAGTCACTTTTCAGCTCAAAGGAAGCTACATCGTTCACGAAGCTCACATGTTTCTCACTCTTAACTGAAAAGCATTGGACTTTAGAGGACCTATGGTTTGTATCAGTTTCAGAAGCAGAGTTGAACTAGATATGGTGCGTGTGTGTAGGAAACACAGTTCTTTTTTTCTGAGCACACTCACGTTTCCTGCATTATTAGAGACTCTAGAGAGCAAGAGCGTGCTTCTTGCTCTAAAGCAGAGTGTGGTTCATGGATGAGAACTGTGCTTTGTGTTTCCCTTCAGAAACGGAGTGAAATCTCAGGCTCTGTGTCTTCCTACAAGCAAGACTTCATTTCAGGTAAACACAGTCATTTTTCAGCTCAAACGAAGCTACATCGTTCCCTAAGCTCACACGTTTCTCGCTCTGAACTGAAAAGCATTGGATGTTAGAGGACCTGTGGTTTGTATCAGTTTCAGAAGCAAAGTTTAACTAGATATGGTCCATGTGTGTAGGAAACACAGTTCTTTTGTTCTGAGTACACTCACATTTCCCGCCTTAGTAGAGACTCTAGAATGCAAAAGCATGCCTCTTGCTCTAAAGCAGAGTGTGGTTCATGGAAGAGTACTGGGCTATTTGTTTCACTTCAGAAACAGAGTGAAATGCCAGGCTCTGTGACTTCCTACAAGCAAGACTTCGTTTCAGGTAAACGCAGTCACTATTCTGCTAAAACGAAGCAACATCGTTCAGGAAGCTCACACGTTTCTCACTGTTAACTGAAAAGCATTGGATGTTAGAGGACCTGGGGTTTGTATCAATTTCAGAAGCAGAGTTGAACTAGATATGGTCCGTGTGTGAAGGAAACTCAGTTCTTTTGTTCTGAGCACACTCACGTTTCCCGCCTTATTAGATACTCTAGAAAGTAAGAGCGTTCTTCTTACACTAAAGCAGAGTGTGGTTCATGGATGAGAACTGTGCTTTGTCTTTCCCTTCAGAACCGGAATGAAATGCCAGGCTCTGTGCCTTCCTACAAGCAACACTTCTTTTCAGGTAAACACAGTCACTTTCAGCTCAAACGAAGCTACATCATTCACGAAGCTCACACGTTTCTCACTCTTAACTGAAAAGCATTGGATGTTAGAGGACCTATGGTTTGTATCATTTTCAGAAGCAGAGTTGAAGTAGATATGGTGCGTGTGTATAGGAAACACAGTTCTTTTGTTCTGAGCACACTCTCGTTTCCTGCCTTATTGGATAATCTAGAAAGCAAGAGCATGCTCTTGCTCTAAAGCAGATTGTGCTTCATTGATGAGAACTGTGCTGGGTGTTTCCCTTCAGAAACGGAATGAAATGCCAGGCTCTGTGTCATCCTACAAGCACGTCTTCGTTTCAGGTAAACGCCCTCACTTTTCAGCTCAAATGATGCTACATCATTCACGAAGCTAAAGCTTTTCTCACTCTTAACTGAAAAGCATTGGATGTTAGAGGACCTACGGTTTGTATCAGTTTAAGAAGCAGAGTTGAACTAGATATGGTGCGTGTGTGTAGGAAACACAGTTCTTTTTCTCTGAGCACACTCACGTTTCCTGCCTTATTAGAGACTCTAGAAAGCAAGAGCATGCTTCCTGCTCTAAAGCAGAGTGTGGTTCATGGAAGAGTACTGGGCTATTTGTTTCACTTCAGAAACAGAGTGAAAAGCCAGGCTCTGTGACTTCCTACAAGCAAGACTTCGTTTCAGGTAAACGCAGTCACTTTTCTGCTAAAAGAAGCAACATCGTTCAGGAAGCTCACACGTTTCTCACTGTTAACTGAATAGCATTGCATGTTAGAGGACCTGGGGTTTGTATCAATTTCAGAAGCAGAGTTGAACTAGATATGGTCCGTGTGTGTAGGAAACTCAGTTCTTTTGTTCTGAGCACACTCACGTTTCCCGCCTTATTAGAGACTCTAGGAAGTAAGAGCGTGCTTCTTACACTAAAGCAGAGTGTGGTTCATGGATGAGAACTGTGCTATGTCTTTCCCTCCAGAACCGGAATGAAATGCCAGGCTCTGTGCCTTCCTACAAGCAAGACTTCTTTTCAGGTAAACGCAGTCACTTTTCAGCTCAAAGGAAGCTACATCGTTCACGAAGCTCACATGTTTCTCACTCTTAACTGAAAAGCATTGGACTTTAGAGGACCTATGGTTTGTATCAGTTTCAGAAGCAGAGTTGAACTAGATATGGTGCGTGTGTGTAGGAAACACAGTTCTTTTTTTCTGAGCACACTCACGTTTCCTGCATTATTAGAGACTCTAGAGAGCAAGAGCGTGCTTCTTGCTCTAAAGCAGAGTGTGGTTCATGGATGAGAACTGTGCTTTGTGTTTCCCTTCAGAAACGGAGTGAAATCTCAGGCTCTGTGTCTTCCTACAAGCAAGACTTCATTTCAGGTAAACACAGTCATTTTTCAGCTCAAACGAAGCTACATCGTTCCCTAAGCTCACACGTTTCTCGCTCTGAACTGAAAAGCATTGGATGTTAGAGGACCTGTGGTTTGTATCAGTTTCAGAAGCAAAGTTTAACTAGATATGGTCCATGTGTGTAGGAAACACAGTTCTTTTGTTCTGAGTACACTCACATTTCCCGCCTTAGTAGAGACTCTAGAATGCAAAAGCATGCTTCTTGCTCTAAAGCAGAGTGTGGTTCATGGAAGAGTACTGGGCTATTTGTTTCACTTCAGAAACAGAGTGAAATGCCAGGCTCTGTGACTTCCTACAAGCAAGACTTCGTTTCAGGTAAACGCAGTCACTATTCTGCTAAAACGAAGCAACATCGTTCAGGAAGCTCACACGTTTCTCACTGTTAACTGAAAAGCATTGGATGTTAGAGGACCTGGGGTTTGTATCAATTTCAGAAGCAGAGTTGAACTAGATATGGTCCGTGTGTGAAGGAAACTCAGTTCTTTTGTTCTGAGCACACTCACGTTTCCCGCCTTATTAGATACTCTAGAAAGTAAGAGCGTTCTTCTTACACTAAAGCAGAGTGTGGTTCATGGATGAGAACTGTGCTTTGTCTTTCCCTTCAGAACCGGAATGAAATGCCAGGCTCTGTGCCTTCCTACAAGCAACACTTCTTTTCAGGTAAACACAGTCACTTTCAGCTCAAACGAAGCTACATCATTCACGAAGCTCACACGTTTCTCACTCTTAACTGAAAAGCATTGGATGTTAGAGGACCTATGGTTTGTATCATTTTCAGAAGCAGAGTTGAAGTAGATATGGTGCGTGTGTATAGGAAACACAGTTCTTTTGTTCTGAGCACACTCTCGTTTCCTGCCTTATTGGATAATCTAGAAAGCAAGAGCATGCTCTTGCTCTAAAGCAGATTGTGCTTCATTGATGAGAACTGTGCTGGGTGTTTCCCTTCAGAAACGGAATGAAATGCCAGGCTCTGTGTCTTCCTACAAGCACGTCTTCGTTTCAGGTAAACGCCCTCACTTTTCAGCTCAAATGATGCTACATCGTTCACGAAGCTAAAGCGTTTCTCACTCTTACCTGAAAAGCATTGGATGTTAGAGGACCTATGGTTTGTATCAGTTTCAGAAGCAGAGTTGAACTAGATATGGTGCGTGTGTGTAGGAAACACAGTTCTTTTTTTCTGAGCACACTCACGTTTCCTGCATTATTAGAGACTCTAGAAAGCAAGAGCGTGCTTCTTGCTTTAAAGCAGAGTGTGGTTCATGGATGAGAACTGTGCTGTGTGTTTCCCTTCAGAAACGGAGTGAAATCTCAGGCTCTGTGTCTTCCTACAAGCAAGACTTCATTTCAGGTAAACGCAGTCATTTTTCAGCTCAAACGAAGCTACATCGTTCCCTAAGCTCACACGTTTCTCGCTCTGAACTGAAAAGCATTGGATGTTAGAGGACCTGTGGTTTGTATCAGTTTCAGAAGCAAAGTTTAAATAGATATGGTCCATGTGTGTAGGAAACACAGTTCTTTTTTTTTGAGCACACTCACGTTTCCTGCCTTATTAGAGACTCTAGAAAGCAAGAGCATGCTTCTTGCTCTAAAGCAGAGTGTGGTTCATGGAAGAGTACTGGGCTATTTGTTTCACTTCAGAAACAGAATGAAAAGCCAGGCTCTGTGACTTCCTACAAGCAAGACTTCGTTTCAGGTAAACGCAGTCACTTTTCTGCTAAAACGAAGCAACATCGTTCAGGAAGCTCACACGTTTCTCACTGTTAACTGAATAGCATTGCATGTTAGAGGACCTGGGGTTTGTATCAATTTCAGAAGCAGAGTTGAACTAGATATGGTCCGTGTGTGTAGGAAACTCAGTTCTTTTGTTCTGAGCACACTCACGTTTCCCGCCTTATTAGAGACTCTAGAAAGTAAGAGTGTGCTTCTTACACTAAAGCAGAGTGTGGTTCATGGATGAGAACTGTGCTATGTCTTTCCCTCCAGAACCGGAATGAAATGCCAGGCTCCGTGCCTTCCTACAAGCAAGACTTCTTTTCAGGTAAACGCAGTCACTTTGCAGCTCAAAGGAAGCTACATCGTTCACGAAGCTCACACGTTTCTCACTCTTAACTGAAAAGCATTGGATGTTAGAGGACCTATGGTTTGTATCAGTTTCAGAAGCAGAGTTGAACTAGATATGGTCCGCGTGTGTAGGAAACACAGTTCTTTTTTTCTGAGCACACTCACGTTTCCTGCATTATTAGAGACTCTAGAAAGCAAGAGCGTGCTTCTTGCTTTAAAGCAGAGTGTGGTTCATGGATGAGAACTGTGCTGTGTGTTTCCCTTCAGAAACGGAGTGAAATCTCAGGCTCTGTGTCTTCCTACAAGCAAGACTTCATTTCAGGTAAACGCAGTAATTTTTCAGCTCAAACGAAGCTACATCGTTCCCTAAGCTCACACGTTTCTCGCTCTGAACTGAAAAGCATTGGATGTTAGAGGACCTGTGGTTTGTATCAGTTTCAGAAGCAAAGTTTAACTAGATATGGTCCATGTGTGTAGGAAACACAGTTCTTTTGTTCTGAGTACACTCACATTTCCCGCCTTAGTAGAGACTCTAGCATGCAAAAGCATGCTTCTTGCTCTAAAGCAGAGTGTGGTTCATGGAAGAGTACTGGGCTATTTGTTTCACTTCAGAAACAGAGAGAAATGCCAGGCTCTGTGGCTTCTTACAAGCCAGACTTCGTTTCAGGTAAACGCAGTCACTTTGCAGCTAAAACGAAGCAACATCGTTCACGAAGCTCACACGTTTCTCACTCTTAACTGAAAAGCATTGGAGGTTAGAGGACCTGATGTTTGTATCAGTTTAAGAAGCAGAGTTGAACTAGATATGGTACGTGTGTGTAGGAAACACAGTTTTTTGTTCTGAGCACACTCAGGTTTCCCGCCTTATTAGACAATCTAGAAAGCAAGAGCATGCTTCTTGCTCTAAAGCAGAGTGTGGTTCATGGAAGAGTACTGGGCTATTTGTTTCACTTCAGAAACAGAGTGAAATGCCAGGCTCTGTGACTTCCTACAAGCAAGACTTCGTTTCAGGTAAACGCAGTCACTTTTCTGCTAAAACGAAGCAACATCGTTCAGGAAGCTCACACGTTTCTCACTGTTAACTGAAAAGCATTGGATGTTAGAGGACCTGGGGTTTGTATCAATTTCAGAAGCAGAGTTGAACTAGATATGGTCCCTGTGTGAAGGAAACTCAGTTCTTTTGTTCTGAGCACACTCACGTTTCCTGCCTTATTAGAGACTCTAGAAAGTAAGAGCGTTCTTCTTACACTAAAGCAGAGTGTGGTTCATGGATGAGAACTGTGCTTTGTCTTTCCATTCAGAACCGGAATGAAATGCCAGGCTCTGTGTCATCCTACAAGCACGTCTTCGTTTCAGGTAAACGCCCTCACTTTTCAGCTCAAATGATGCTACATCATTCACGAAGCTAAAGCTTTTCTCACTCTTAACTGAAAAGCATTGGATGTTAGAGGACCTACGGTTTGTATCAGTTTAAGAAGCAGAGTTGAACTAGATATGGTGCGTGTGTGTAGCAAACACAGTTCTTTTTCTCTGAGCACACTCACGTTTCCTGCCTTATTAGAGACTCTAGAAAGCAAGAGCATGCTTCTTGCTCTAAAGCAGAGTGTGGTTCATGGAAGAGTACTGGGCTATTTGTTTCACTTCAGAAACAGAGTGAAAAGCCAGGCTCTGTGACTTCCTACAAGCAAGAATTCGTTTCAGGTAAACGCAGTCACTTTTCTGCTAAAAGAAGCAACATCGTTCAGGAAGCTCACACGTTTCTCACTGTTAACTGAATAGCATTGCATGTTAGAGGACCTGGGGTTTGTATCAATTTCAGAAGCAGAGTTGAACTAGATATGGTCCGTGTGTGTAGGAAACTCAGTTCTTTTGTTCTGAGCACACTCACGTTTCCCGCCTTATTAGAGACTCTAGGAAGTAAGAGCGTGCTTCTTACACTAAAGCAGAGTGTGGTTCATGGATGAGAACTGTGCTATGTCTTTCCCTCCAGAACCGGAATGAAATGCCAGGCTCTGTGCCTTCCTACAAGCAAGACTTGTTTTCAGGTAAACGCAGTGACTTTTCAGCTCAAAGGAAGCTACATCGTTCACGAAGCTCACATGTTTCTCACTCTTAACTGAAAAGCATTGGACTTTAGAGGACCTATGGTTTGTATCAGTTTCAGAAGCAGAGTTGAACTAGATATGGTGCGTGTGTGTAGGAAACACAGTTCTTTTTTTCTGAGCACACTCACGTTTCCTGCATTATTAGAGACTCTAGAGAGCAAGAGCGTGCTTCTTGCTCTAAAGCAGAGTGTGGTTCATGGATGAGAACTGTGCTTTGTGTTTCCCTTCAGAAACGGAGTGAAATCTCAGGCTCTGTGTCTTCCTACAAGCAAGACTTCATTTCAGGTAAACACAGTCATTTTTCAGCTCAAACGAAGCTACATCGTTCCCTAAGCTCACACGTTTCTCGCTCTGAACTGAAAAGCATTGGATGTTAGAGGACCTGTGGTTTGTATCAGTTTCAGAAGCAAAGTTTAACTAGATATGGTCCATGTGTGTAGGAAACACAGTTCTTTTGTTCTGAGTACACTCACATTTCCCGCCTTAGTAGAGACTCTAGAATGCAAAAGCATGCTTCTTGCTCTAAAGCAGAGTGTGGTTCATGGAAGAGTACTGGGCTATTTGTTTCACTTCAGAAACAGAGTGAAATGCCAGGCTCTGTGACTTCCTACAAGCAAGACTTCGTTTCAGGTAAACGCAGTCACTATTCTGCTAAAACGAAGCAACATCGTTCAGGAAGCTCACACGTTTCTCACTGTTAACTGAAAAGCATTGGATGTTAGAGGACCTGGGGTTTGTATCAATTTCAGAAGCAGAGTTGAACTAGATATGGTCCGTGTGTGAAGGAAACTCAGTTCTTTTGTTCTGAGCACACTCACGTTTCCCGCCTTATTAGATACTCTAGAAAGTAAGAGCGTTCTTCTTACACTAAAGCAGAGTGTGGTTCATGGATGAGAACTGTGCTTTGTCTTTCCCTTCAGAACCGGAATGAAATGCCAGGCTCTGTGCCTTCCTACAAGCAACACTTCTTTTCAGGTAAACACAGTCACTTTCAGCTCAAACGAAGCTACATCATTCACGAAGCTCACACGTTTCTCACTCTTAACTGAAAAGCATTGGATGTTAGAGGACCTATGGTTTGTATCATTTTCAGAAGCAGAGTTGAAGTAGATATGGTGCGTGTGTATAGGAAACACAGTTCTTTTGTTCTGAGCACACTCTCGTTTCCTGCCTTATTGGATAATCTAGAAAGCAAGAGCATGCTCTTGCTCTAAAGCAGATTGTGCTTCATTGATGAGAACTGTGCTGGGTGTTTCCCTTCAGAAACGGAATGAAATGCCAGGCTCTGTGTCTTCCTACAAGCACGTCTTCGTTTCAGGTAAACGCCCTCACTTTTCAGCTCAAATGATGCTACATCGTTCACGAAGCTAAAGCGTTTCTCACTCTTACCTGAAAAGCATTGGATGTTAGAGGACCTATGGTTTGTATCAGTTTCAGAAGCAGAGTTGAACTAGATATGGTGCGTGTGTGTAGGAAACACAGTTCTTTTTTTCTGAGCACACTCACGTTTCCTGCATTATTAGAGACTCTAGAAAGCAAGAGCGTGCTTCTTGCTTTAAAGCAGAGTGTGGTTCATGGATGAGAACTGTGCTGTGTGTTTCCCTTCAGAAACGGAGTGAAATCTCAGGCTCTGTGTCTTCCTACAAGCAAGACTTCATTTCAGGTAAACGCAGTCATTTTTCAGCTCAAACGAAGCTACATCGTTCCCTAAGCTCACACGTTTCTCGCTCTGAACTGAAAAGCATTGGATGTTAGAGGACCTGTGGTTTGTATCAGTTTCAGAAGCAAAGTTTAAATAGATATGGTCCATGTGTGTAGGAAACACAGTTCTTTTTTTTTGAGCACACTCACGTTTCCTGCCTTATTAGAGACTCTAGAAAGCAAGAGCATGCTTCTTGCTCTAAAGCAGAGTGTGGTTCATGGAAGAGTACTGGGCTATTTGTTTCACTTCAGAAACAGAATGAAAAGCCAGGCTCTGTGACTTCCTACAAGCAAGACTTCGTTTCAGGTAAACGCAGTCACTTTTCTGCTAAAACGAAGCAACATCGTTCAGGAAGCTCACACGTTTCTCACTGTTAACTGAATAGCATTGCATGTTAGAGGACCTGGGGTTTGTATCAATTTCAGAAGCAGAGTTGAACTAGATATGGTCCGTGTGTGTAGGAAACTCAGTTCTTTTGTTCTGAGCACACTCACGTTTCCCGCCTTATTAGAGACTCTAGAAAGTAAGAGTGTGCTTCTTACACTAAAGCAGAGTGTGGTTCATGGATGAGAACTGTGCTATGTCTTTCCCTCCAGAACCGGAATGAAATGCCAGGCTCCGTGCCTTCCTACAAGCAAGACTTCTTTTCAGGTAAACGCAGTCACTTTGCAGCTCAAAGGAAGCTACATCGTTCACGAAGCTCACACGTTTCTCACTCTTAACTGAAAAGCATTGGATGTTAGAGGACCTATGGTTTGTATCAGTTTCAGAAGCAGAGTTGAACTAGATATGGTCCGCGTGTGTAGGAAACACAGTTCTTTTTTTCTGAGCACACTCACGTTTCCTGCATTATTAGAGACTCTAGAAAGCAAGAGCGTGCTTCTTGCTTTAAAGCAGAGTGTGGTTCATGGATGAGAACTGT
Source organism: Onychomys arenicola (assembly GCA_949786405.1). Taxonomy (NCBI): domain Eukaryota; kingdom Metazoa; phylum Chordata; class Mammalia; order Rodentia; family Cricetidae; genus Onychomys; species Onychomys arenicola. The sequence goes on along the minus strand of CATKUM010000039.1, from coordinate 1,807,256 downwards.
GCTGTGTGTTTCCCTTCAGAAACGGAGTGAAATCTCAGGCTCTGTGTCTTCCTACAAGCAAGACTTCATTTCAGGTAAACGCAGTAATTTTTCAGCTCAAACGAAGCTACATCGTTCCCTAAGCTCACACGTTTCTCGCTCTGAACTGAAAAGCATTGGATGTTAGAGGACCTGTGGTTTGTATCAGTTTCAGAAGCAAAGTTTAACTAGATATGGTCCATGTGTGTAGGAAACACAGTTCTTTTGTTCTGAGTACACTCACATTTCCCGCCTTAGTAGAGACTCTAGCATGCAAAAGCATGCTTCTTGCTCTAAAGCAGAGTGTGGTTCATGGAAGAGTACTGGGCTATTTGTTTCACTTCAGAAACAGAGAGAAATGCCAGGCTCTGTGGCTTCTTACAAGCCAGACTTCGTTTCAGGTAAACGCAGTCACTTTGCAGCTAAAACGAAGCAACATCGTTCACGAAGCTCACACGTTTCTCACTCTTAACTGAAAAGCATTGGAGGTTAGAGGACCTGATGTTTGTATCAGTTTAAGAAGCAGAGTTGAACTAGATATGGTACGTGTGTGTAGGAAACACAGTTTTTTGTTCTGAGCACACTCAGGTTTCCCGCCTTATTAGACAATCTAGAAAGCAAGAGCATGCTTCTTGCTCTAAAGCAGAGTGTGGTTCATGGAAGAGTACTGGGCTATTTGTTTCACTTCAGAAACAGAGTGAAATGCCAGGCTCTGTGACTTCCTACAAGCAAGACTTCGTTTCAGGTAAACGCAGTCACTTTTCTGCTAAAACGAAGCAACATCGTTCAGGAAGCTCACACGTTTCTCACTGTTAACTGAAAAGCATTGGATGTTAGAGGACCTGGGGTTTGTATCAATTTCAGAAGCAGAGTTGAACTAGATATGGTCCCTGTGTGAAGGAAACTCAGTTCTTTTGTTCTGAGCACACTCACGTTTCCTGCCTTATTAGAGACTCTAGAAAGTAAGAGCGTTCTTCTTACACTAAAGCAGAGTGTGGTTCATGGATGAGAACTGTGCTTTGTCTTTCCATTCAGAACCGGAATGAAATGCCAGGCTCTGTGTCATCCTACAAGCACGTCTTCGTTTCAGGTAAACGCCCTCACTTTTCAGCTCAAATGATGCTACATCATTCACGAAGCTAAAGCTTTTCTCACTCTTAACTGAAAAGCATTGGATGTTAGAGGACCTACGGTTTGTATCAGTTTAAGAAGCAGAGTTGAACTAGATATGGTGCGTGTGTGTAGCAAACACAGTTCTTTTTCTCTGAGCACACTCACGTTTCCTGCCTTATTAGAGACTCTAGAAAGCAAGAGCATGCTTCTTGCTCTAAAGCAGAGTGTGGTTCATGGAAGAGTACTGGGCTATTTGTTTCACTTCAGAAACAGAGTGAAAAGCCAGGCTCTGTGACTTCCTACAAGCAAGAATTCGTTTCAGGTAAACGCAGTCACTTTTCTGCTAAAAGAAGCAACATCGTTCAGGAAGCTCACACGTTTCTCACTGTTAACTGAATAGCATTGCATGTTAGAGGACCTGGGGTTTGTATCAATTTCAGAAGCAGAGTTGAACTAGATATGGTCCGTGTGTGTAGGAAACTCAGTTCTTTTGTTCTGAGCACACTCACGTTTCCCGCCTTATTAGAGACTCTAGGAAGTAAGAGCGTGCTTCTTACACTAAAGCAGAGTGTGGTTCATGGATGAGAACTGTGCTATGTCTTTCCCTCCAGAACCGGAATGAAATGCCAGGCTCTGTGCCTTCCTACAAGCAAGACTTGTTTTCAGGTAAACGCAGTGACTTTTCAGCTCAAAGGAAGCTACATCGTTCACGAAGCTCACATGTTTCTCACTCTTAACTGAAAAGCATTGGACTTTAGAGGACCTATGGTTTGTATCAGTTTCAGAAGCAGAGTTGAACTAGATATGGTGCGTGTGTGTAGGAAACACAGTTCTTTTTTTCTGAGCACACTCACGTTTCCTGCATTATTAGAGACTCTAGAGAGCAAGAGCGTGCTTCTTGCTCTAAAGCAGAGTGTGGTTCATGGATGAGAACTGTGCTTTGTGTTTCCCTTCAGAAACGGAGTGAAATCTCAGGCTCTGTGTCTTCCTACAAGCAAGACTTCATTTCAGGTAAACACAGTCATTTTTCAGCTCAAACGAAGCTACATCGTTCCCTAAGCTCACACGTTTCTCACTCTGAACTGAAAAGCATTGGATGTTAGAGGACCTGTGGTTTGTATCAGTTTCAGAAGCAAAGTTTAACTAGATATGGTCCATGTGTGTAGGAAACACAGTTCTTTTGTTCTGAGTACACTCACATTTCCCGCCTTAGTAGAGACTCTAGAATGCAAAAGCATGCTTCTTGCTCTAAAGCAGAGTGTGGTTCATGGAAGAGTACTGGGCTATTTGTTTCACTTCAGAAACAGAGTGAAATGCCAGGCTCTGTGACTTCCTACAAGCAAGACTTCGTTTCAGGTAAACGCAGTCACTTTTCTGCTAAAACGAAGCAACATCGTTCAGGAAGCTCACACGTTTCTCACTGTTAACTGAAAAGCATTGGATGTTAGAGGACCTGGGGTTTGTATCAATTTCAAAAGCAGAGTTGAACTAGATATGGTCCGTGTGTGAAGGAAACTCAGTTCTTTTGTTCTGAGCACACTCACGTTTCCCGCCTTATTAGAGACTCTAGAAAGTAAGAGCGTTCTTCTTACACTAAAGCAGAGTGTGGTTCATGGATGAGAACTGTGCTTTGTCTTTCCCTTCAGAACCGGAATGAAATGCCAGGCTCTTTGCCTTCCTACAAGCAATACTTCTTTTCAGGTAAACGCAGTCACTTTCAGCTCAAACAAAGCTACATCGTTCACGAAGCTCACACGTTTCTCACTCTTAACTGAAAAGCATTGGATGTTAGAGGACCTATGGTTTGTATCAGTTTCAGAAGCAGAGTTGAAGTAGATATGGTGCGTGTGTATAGGAAACACAGTTCTTTTGTTCTGAGCACACTCTCGTTTCCTGCCTTATTGGATAATCTAGAAAGCAAGAGCATGCTCTTGCTCTAAAGCAGATTGTGCTTCATTGATGAGAATTGTGCTGGGTGTTTCCCTTCAGAAACGGAATGAAATGCCAGGCTCTGTGTCTTCCTACAAGCACGTCTTCGTTTCAGGTAAACGCCCTCACTTTTTAGCTCAAATGATGCTACATCGTTCACGAAGCTAAAGCGTTTCTCACTCTTAACTGAAAAGCATTGGATGTTAGAGGACCTACGGTTTGTGTCAGTTTGAGAAGCAGAGTTGAACTAGATATGGTGCGTGTGTGTAGGAAACACAGTTCTTTTTTTCTGAGCACACTCACGTTTCCTGCCTTATTAGAGACTCTAGAAAGCAAGAGCATGCTTCTTGCTCTAAAGCAGAGTGTGGTTCATGGAAGAGTACTGGGCTATTTGTTTCACTTCAGAAACAGAATGAAAAGCCAGGCTCTGTGACTTCCTACAAGCAAGACTTCGTTTCAGGTAAACGCAGTCACTTTTCTGCTAAAACGAAGCAACATCGTTCAGGAAGCTCACACGTTTCTCACTGTTAACTGAATAGCATTGCATGTTAGAGGACCTGGGGTTTGTATCAATTTCAGAAGCAGAGTTGAACTAGATATGGTCCGTGTGTGTAGGAAACTCAGTTCTTTTGTTCTGAGCACACTCACATTTCCCGCCTTATTAGAGACTCTAGAAAGTAAGAGTGTGCTTCTTACACTAAAGCAGAGTGTGGTTCATGGATGAGAACTGTGCTATGTCTTTCCCTCCAGAACCGGAATGAAATGCCAGGCTCCGTGCCTTCCTACAAGCAAGACTTCTTTTCAGGTAAACGCAGTCACTTTGCAGCTCAAAGGAAGCTACATCGTTCACGAAGCTCACACGTTTCTCACTCTTAACTGAAAAGCATTGGATGTTAGAGGACCTATGGTTTGTATCAGTTTCAGAAGCAGAGTTGAACTAGATATGGTCCGTGTGTGTAGGAAACACAGTTCTTTTTTTCTGAGCACACTCACGTTTCCTGCATTATTAGAGACTCTAGAAAGCAAGAGCGTGCTTCTTGCTTTAAAGCAGAGTGTGGTTCATGGATGAGAACTGTGCTGTGTGTTTCCCTTCAGAAACGGAGTGAAATCTCAGGCTCTGTGTCTTCCTACAAGCAAGACTTCATTTCAGGTAAACGCAGTAATTTTTCAGCTCAAACGAAGCTACATCGTTCCCTAAGCTCACACGTTTCTCGCTCTGAACTGAAAAGCATTGGATGTTAGAGGACCTGTGGTTTGTATCAGTTTCAGAAGCAAAGTTTAACTAGATATGGTCCATGTGTGTAGGAAACACAGTTCTTTTGTTCTGAGTACACTCACATTTCCCGCCTTAGTAGAGACTCTAGCATGCAAAAGCATGCTTCTTGCTCTAAAGCAGAGTGTGGTTCATGGAAGAGTACTGGGCTATTTGTTTCACTTCAGAAACAGAGTGAAATGCCAGGCTCTGTGGCTTCTTACAAGCCAGACTTCGTTTCAGGTAAACGCAGTCACTTTTTAGCTAAAACGAAGCAACATCGTTCACGAAGCTCACACGTTTCTCACTCTTAACTGAAAAGCATTGGAGGTTAGAGGACCTGATGTTTGTATCAGTTTAAGAAGCAGAGTTGAACTAGATATGGTACGTGTGTGTAGGAAACACAGTTTTTTGTTCTGAGCACACTCAGGTTTCCCGCCTTATTAGACAATCTAGAAAGCAAGAGCATGCTTCTTGCTCTAAAGCAGAGTGTGGTTCATGGAAGAGTACTGGGCTATTTGTTTCACTTCAGAAACAGAGTGAAATGCCAGGCTCTGTGACTTCCTACAAGCAAGACTTCGTTTCAGGTAAACGCAGTCACTTTTCTGCTAAAACGAAGCAACATCGTTCAGGAAGCTCACACGTTTCTCACTGTTAACTGAAAAGCATTGGATGTTAGAGGACCTGGGGTTTGTATCAATTTCAGAAGCAGAGTTGAACTAGATATGGTCCCTGTGTGAAGGAAACTCAGTTCTTTTGTTCTGAGCACACTCACATTTCCTGCCTTATTAGAGACTCTAGAAAGTAAGAGCGTTCTTCTTACACTAAAGCAGAGTGTGGTTCATGGATGAGAACTGTGCTTTGTCTTTCCATTCAGAACCGGAATGAAATGCCAGGCTCTGTGCCTTCCTACAAGCAATGCTTCTTTTCAGGTAAACGCAGTCACTTTTCAGCTCAAACGAAGCTACATCGTTCACGAAGCTCACACGTTTCTCACTCTTAACTGAAAAGCATTGGATGTTAGAGGACCTATGGTTTGTATCAGTTTCAGAAGCAGAGTTGAAGTATATATGGTGCGTGTGTATAGGAATCACAGTTCTTTTGTTCTGAGCACACTCTCGTTTCCTGCCTTATTGGATAATCTAGAAAGCAAGAGCATGCTCTTGCTCTAAAGCAGATTGTGCTTCATTGATGAGAACTGTGCTGGGTGTTTCCCTTCAGAAACGGAATGAAATGCCAGGCTCTGTGTCATCCTACAAGCACGTCTTCGTTTCAGGTAAACGCCCTCACTTTTCAGCTCAAATGATGCTACATCATTCACGAAGCTAAAGCTTTTCTCACTCTTAACTGAAAAGCATTGGATGTTAGAGGACCTACGGTTTGTATCAGTTTAAGAAGCAGAGTTGAACTAGATATGGTGCGTGTGTGTAGCAAACACAGTTCTTTTTCTCTGAGCACACTCACGTTTCCTGCCTTATTAGAGACTCTAGAAAGCAAGAGCATGCTTCTTGCTCTAAAGCAGAGTGTGGTTCATGGAAGAGTACTGGGCTATTTGTTTCACTTCAGAAACAGAGTGAAAAGCCAGGCTCTGTGACTTCCTACAAGCAAGAATTCGTTTCAGGTAAACGCAGTCACTTTTCTGCTAAAAGAAGCAACATCGTTCAGGAAGCTCACACGTTTCTCACTGTTAACTGAATAGCATTGCATGTTAGAGGACCTGGGGTTTGTATCAATTTCAGAAGCAGAGTTGAACTAGATATGGTCCGTGTGTGTAGGAAACTCAGTTCTTTTGTTCTGAGCACACTCACGTTTCCCGCCTTATTAGAGACTCTAGGAAGTAAGAGCGTGCTTCTTACACTAAAGCAGAGTGTGGTTCATGGATGAGAACTGTGCTATGTCTTTCCCTCCAGAACCGGAATGAAATGCCAGGCTCTGTGCCTTCCTACAAGCAAGACTTCTTTTCAGGTAAACGCAGTCACTTTTCAGCTCAAAGGAAGCTACATCGTTCACGAAGCTCACATGTTTCTCACTCTTAACTGAAAAGCATTGGACTTTAGAGGACCTATGGTTTGTATCAGTTTCAGAAGCAGAGTTGAACTAGATATGGTGCGTGTGTGTAGGAAACACAGTTCTTTTTTTCTGAGCACACTCACGTTTCCTGCATTATTAGAGACTCTAGAGAGCAAGAGCGTGCTTCTTGCTCTAAAGCAGAGTGTGGTTCATGGATGAGAACTGTGCTTTGTGTTTCCCTTCAGAAACGGAGTGAAATCTCAGGCTCTGTGTCTTCCTACAAGCAAGACTTCATTTCAGGTAAACACAGTCATTTTTCAGCTCAAACGAAGCTACATCGTTCCCTAAGCTCACACGTTTCTCGCTCTGAACTGAAAAGCATTGGATGTTAGAGGACCTGTGGTTTGTATCAGTTTCAGAAGCAAAGTTTAACTAGATATGGTCCATGTGTGTAGGAAACACAGTTCTTTTGTTCTGAGTACACTCACATTTCCCGCCTTAGTAGAGACTCTAGAATGCAAAAGCATGCTTCTTGCTCTAAAGCAGAGTGTGGTTCATGGAAGAGTACTGGGCTATTTGTTTCACTTCAGAAACAGAGTGAAATGCCAGGCTCTGTGACTTCCTACAAGCAAGACTTCGTTTCAGGTAAACGCAGTCACTATTCTGCTAAAACGAAGCAACATCGTTCAGGAAGCTCACACGTTTCTCACTGTTAACTGAAAAGCATTGGATGTTAGAGGACCTGGGGTTTGTATCAATTTCAGAAGCAGAGTTGAACTAGATATGGTCCGTGTGTGAAGGAAACTCAGTTCTTTTGTTCTGAGCACACTCACGTTTCCCGCCTTATTAGATACTCTAGAAAGTAAGAGCGTTCTTCTTACACTAAAGCAGAGTGTGGTTCATGGATGAGAACTGTGCTTTGTCTTTCCCTTCAGAACCGGAATGAAATGCCAGGCTCTGTGCCTTCCTACAAGCAACACTTCTTTTCAGGTAAACACAGTCACTTTCGGCTCAAACGAAGCTACATCATTCACGAAGCTCACACGTTTCTCACTCTTAACTGAAAAGCATTGGATGTTAGAGGACCTATGGTTTGTATCATTTTCAGAAGCAGAGTTGAAGTAGATATGGTGCGTGTGTATAGGAAACACAGTTCTTTTGTTCTGAGCACACTCTCGTTTCCTGCCTTATTGGATAATCTAGAAAGCAAGAGCATGCTCTTGCTCTAAAGCAGATTGTGCTTCATTGATGAGAACTGTGCTGGGTGTTTCCCTTCAGAAACGGAATGAAATGCCAGGCTCTGTGTCTTCCTACAAGCACGTCTTCGTTTCAGGTAAACGCCCTCACTTTTCAGCTCAAATGATGCTACATCGTTCACGAAGCTAAAGCGTTTCTCACTCTTACCTGAAAAGCATTGGATGTTAGAGGACCTACGGTTTGTATCAGTTTGAGAAGCAGTGTTGAACTAGATATGGTGCGTGTGTGTAGGAAACACAGTTCTTTTTTTCTGAGCACACTCACGTTTCCTGCATTATTAGAGACTCTAGAAAGCAAGAGCGTGCTTCTTGCTCTAAAGCAGAGTGTGGTTCATGGATGAGAACTGTGCTGTGTGTTTCCCTTCAGAAACGGAGTGAAATCTCAGGCTCTGTGTCTTCCTACAAGCAAGACTTCATTTCAGGTAAACGCAGTCATTTTTCAGCTCAAACGAAGCTACATCGTTCCCTAAGCTCACACGTTTATCGCTCTGAACTGAAAAGCATTGGATGTTAGAGGACCTGTGGTTTGTATCAGTTTCAGAAGCAAAGTTTAACTAGATATGGTCCATGTGTGTAGGAAACACAGTTCTTTTGTTCTGAGTACACTCACATTTCCCGCCTTAGTAGAGACTCTAGAATGCAAAAGCATGCTTCTTGCTCTAAAGCAGAGTGTGGTTCATGGAAGAGTACTGGGCTATTTGTTTCACTTCAGAAACAGAGTGAAATGCCAGGCTCTGTGGCTTCTTACAAGCCAGACTTCGTTTCAGGTAAACGCAGACACTTTGCAGCTAAAACGAAGCAACATCGTTCACGAAGCTCACACGTTTCTCACTCTTAACTGAAAAGCATTGGAGGTTAGAGGACCTGATGTTTGTATCAGTTTAAGAAGCAGAGTTGAACTAGATATGGTACGTGTGTGTAGGAAACACAGTTCTTTGTTCTGAGCACACTCAGGTTTCCCGCCTTATTAGACAATCTAGAAAACAAGAGCATGCTTCTTGCTCTAAAGCAGAGTGTGGTTCATGGAAGAGTACTGGGCTATTTGTTTCACTTCAGAAACAGAGTGCAATGGCAGGCTCTGTGACTTCCTACAAGCAAGACTTCGTTTCAGGTAAACGCAGCCACTTTTCAGCTAAAACGAAGCAACATCGTTCAGGAAGCTCACACGTTTCTCACTGTTAACTGAAAAGCATTGGATGTTAGAGGACCTGGTGTTTGTATCAATTTCAGAAGGAGACTTGAACTAGATATGGTCCGTGTGTGTAGGAAACTCAGTTCTTTTGTTCTGAGCACACTCAGGTTTCCCGTCTTATTAGAGACTCTAGAAAGTAAGAGCGTTCTTCTTACACTAAAGCAGAGTGTGGTTCATGGATGAGAACTGTGCTTTGTCTTTCCCTTCAGAACCGGAATGAAATGCCAGGCTCTGTGCCTTCCTACAAGCAACACTTCTTTTCAGGTAAACACAGTCACTTTCAGCTCAAACGAAGCTACATCATTCACGAAGCTCACACGTTTCTCACTCTTAACTGAAAAGCATTGGATGTTAGAGGACCTATGGTTTGTATCATTTTCAGAAGCAGAGTTGAAGTAGATATGGTGCGTGTGTATAGGAAACACAGTTCTTTTGTTCTGAGCACACTCTCGTTTCCTGCCTTATTGGATAATCTAGAAAGCAAGAGCATGCTCTTGCTCTAAAGCAGATTGTGCTTCATTGATGAGAACTGTGCTGGGTGTTTCCCTTCAGAAACGGAATGAAATGCCAGGCTCTGTGTCTTCCTACAAGCACGTCTTCGTTTCAGGTAAACGCCCTCACTTTTCAGCTCAAATGATGCTACATCGTTCACGAAGCTAAAGCGTTTCTCACTCTTACCTGAAAAGCATTGGATGTTAGAGGACCTATGGTTTGTATCAGTTTCAGAAGCAGAGTTGAACTAGATATGGTGCGTGTGTGTAGGAAACACAGTTCTTTTTTTCTGAGCACACTCACGTTTCCTGCATTATTAGAGACTCTAGAAAGCAAGAGCGTGCTTCTTGCTTTAAAGCAGAGTGTGGTTCATGGATGAGAACTGTGCTGTGTGTTTCCCTTCAGAAACGGAGTGAAATCTCAGGCTCTGTGTCTTCCTACAAGCAAGACTTCATTTCAGGTAAACGCAGTCATTTTTCAGCTCAAACGAAGCTACATCGTTCCCTAAGCTCACACGTTTCTCGCTCTGAACTGAAAAGCATTGGATGTTAGAGGACCTGTGGTTTGTATCAGTTTCAGAAGCAAAGTTTAAATAGATATGGTCCATGTGTGTAGGAAACACAGTTCTTTTTTTTTGAGCACACTCACGTTTCCTGCCTTATTAGAGACTCTAGAAAGCAAGAGCATGCTTCTTGCTCTAAAGCAGAGTGTGGTTCATGGAAGAGTACTGGGCTATTTGTTTCACTTCAGAAACAGAATGAAAAGCCAGGCTCTGTGACTTCCTACAAGCAAGACTTCGTTTCAGGTAAACGCAGTCACTTTTCTGCTAAAACGAAGCAACATCGTTCAGGAAGCTCACACGTTTCTCACTGTTAACTGAATAGCATTGCATGTTAGAGGACCTGGGGTTTGTATCAATTTCAGAAGCAGAGTTGAACTAGATATGGTCCGTGTGTGTAGGAAACTCAGTTCTTTTGTTCTGAGCACACTCACGTTTCCCGCCTTATTAGAGACTCTAGAAAGTAAGAGTGTGCTTCTTACACTAAAGCAGAGTGTGGTTCATGGATGAGAACTGTGCTATGTCTTTCCCTCCAGAACCGGAATGAAATGCCAGGCTCCGTGCCTTCCTACAAGCAAGACTTCTTTTCAGGTAAACGCAGTCACTTTGCAGCTCAAAGGAAGCTACATCGTTCACGAAGCTCACACGTTTCTCACTCTTAACTGAAAAGCATTGGATGTTAGAGGACCTATGGTTTGTATCAGTTTCAGAAGCAGAGTTGAACTAGATATGGTCCGTGTGTGTAGGAAACACAGTTCTTTTTTTCTGAGCACACTCACGTTTCCTGCATTATTAGAGACTCTAGAAAGCAAGAGCGTGCTTCTTGCTTTAAAGCAGAGTGTGGTTCATGGATGAGAACTGTGCTGTGTGTTTCCCTTCAGAAACGGAGTGAAATCTCAGGCTCTGTGTCTTCCTACAAGCAAGACTTCATTTCAGGTAAACGCAGTAATTTTTCAGCTCAAACAAAGCTACATCGTTCCCTAAGCTCACACGTTTCTCGCTCTGAACTGAAAAGCATTGGATGTTAGAGGACCTGTGGTTTGTATCAGTTTCAGAAGCAAAGTTTAACTAGATATGGTCCATGTGTGTAGGAAACACAGTTCTTTTGTTCTGAGTACACTCACATTTCCCGCCTTAGTAGAGACTCTAGCATGCAAAAGCATGCTTCTTGCTCTAAAGCAGAGTGTGGTTCATGGAAGAGTACTGGGCTATTTGTTTCACTTCAGAAACAGAGAGAAATGCCAGGCTCTGTGGCTTCTTACAAGCCAGACTTCGTTTCAGGTAAACGCAGTCACTTTGCAGCTAAAACGAAGCAACATCGTTCACGAAGCTCACACGTTTCTCACTCTTAACAGAAAAGCATTGGAGGTTAGAGGACCTGATGTTTGTATCAGTTTAAGAAGCAGAGTTGAACTAGATATGGTACGTGTGTGTAGGAAACACAGTTTTTTGTTCTGAGCACACTCAGGTTTCCCGCCTTATTAGACAATCTAGAAAGCAAGAGCATGCTTCTTGCTCTAAAGCAGAGTGTGGTTCATGGAAGAGTACTGGGCTATTTGTTTCACTTCAGAAACAGAGTGAAATGCCAGGCTCTGTGACTTCCTACAAGCAAGACTTCGTTTCAGGTAAACGCAGTCACTTTTCTGCTAAAACGAAGCAACATCGTTCAGGAAGCTCACACGTTTCTCACTGTTAACTGAAAAGCATTGGATGTTAGAGGACCTGGGGTTTGTATCAATTTCAGAAGCAGAGTTGAACTAGATATGGTCCCTGTGTGAAGGAAACTCAGTTCTTTTGTTCTGAGCACACTCACGTTTCCTGCCTTATTAGAGACTCTAGAAAGTAAGAGCGTTCTTCTTACACTAAAGCAGAGTGTGGTTCATGGATGAGAACTGTGCTTTGTCTTTCCATTCAGAACCGGAATGAAATGCCAGGCTCTGTGTCATCCTACAAGCACGTCTTCGTTTCAGGTAAACGCCCTCACTTTTCAGCTCAAATGATGCTACATCATTCACGAAGCTAAAGCTTTTCTCACTCTTAACTGAAAAGCATTGGTTGTTAGAGGACCTACGGTTTGTATCAGTTTAAGAAGCAGAGTTGAACTAGATATGGTGCGTGTGTGTAGCAAACACAGTTCTTTTTCTCTGAGCACACTCACGTTTCCTGCCTTATTAGAGACTCTAGAAAGCAAGAGCATGCTTCTTGCTCTAAAGCAGAGTGTGGTTCATGGAAGAGTACTGGGCTATTTGTTTCACTTCAGAAACAGAGTGAAAAGCCAGGCTCTGTGACTTCCTACAAGCAAGAATTCGTTTCAGGTAAACGCAGTCACTTTTCTGCTAAAAGAAGCAACATCGTTCAGGAAGCTCACACGTTTCTCACTGTTAACTGAATAGCATTGCATGTTAGAGGACCTGGGGTTTGTATCAATTTCAGAAGCAGAGTTGAACTAGATATGGTCCGTGTGTGTAGGAAACTCAGTTCTTTTGTTCTGAGCACACTCACGTTTCCCGCCTTATTAGAGACTCTAGGAAGTAAGAGCGTGCTTCTTACACTAAAGCAGAGTGTGGTTCATGGATGAGAACTGTGCTATGTCTTTCCCTCCAGAACCGGAATGAAATGCCAGGCTCTGTGCCTTCCTACAAGCAAGACTTCTTTTCAGGTAAACGCAGTGACTTTTCAGCTCAAAGGAAGCTACATCGTTCACGAAGCTCACATGTTTCTCACTCTTAACTGAAAAGCATTGGACTTTAGAGGACCTATGGTTTGTATCAGTTTCAGAAGCAGAGTTGAACTAGATATGGTGCGTGTGTGTAGGAAACACAGTTCTTTTTTTCTGAGCACACTCACGTTTCCTGCATTATTAGAGACTCTAGAGAGCAAGAGCGTGCTTCTTGCTCTAAAGCAGAGTGTGGTTCATGGATGAGAACTGTGCTTTGTGTTTCCCTTCAGAAACGGAGTGAAATCTCAGGCTCTGTGTCTTCCTACAAGCAAGACTTCATTTCAGGTAAACACAGTCATTTTTCAGCTCAAACGAAGCTACATCGTTCCCTAAGCTCACACGTTTCTCGCTCTGAACTGAAAAGCATTGGATGTTAGAGGACCTGTGGTTTGTATCAGTTTCAGAAGCAAAGTTTAACTAGATATGGTCCATGTGTGTAGGAAACACAGTTCTTTTGTTCTGAGTACACTCACATTTCCCGCCTTAGTAGAGACTCTAGAATGCAAAAGCATGCTTCTTGCTCTAAAGCAGAGTGTGGTTCATGGAAGAGTACTGGCCTATTTGTTTCACTTCAGAAACAGAGTGAAATGCCAGGCTCTGTGACTTCCTACAAGCAAGACTTCGTTTCAGGTAAACGCAGTCACTTTTCTGCTAAAACGAAGCAACATCGTTCAGGAAGCTCACACGTTTCTCACTGTTAACTGAAAAGCATTGGATGTTAGAGGACCTGGGGTTTGTATCAATTTCAAAAGCAGAGTTGAACTAGATATGGTCCGTGTGTGAAGGAAACTCAGTTCTTTTGTTCTGAGCACACTCACGTTTCCCGCCTTATTAGAGACTCTAGAAAGTAAGAGCGTTCTTCTTACACTAAAGCAGAGTGTGGTTCATGGATGAGAACTGTGCTTTGTCTTTCCCTTCAGAACCGGAATGAAATGCCAGGCTCTGTGTCATCCTACAAGCACGTCTTCGTTTCAGGTAAACGCCCTCACTTTTCAGCTCAAATGATGCTACATCATTCACGAAGCTAAAGCTTTTCTCACTCTTAACTGAAAAGCATTGGATGTTAGAGGACCTACGGTTTGTATCAGTTTAAGAAGCAGAGTTGAACTAGATATGGTGCGTGTGTGTAGCAAACACAGTTCTTTTTCTCTGAGCACACTCACGTTTCCTGCCTTATTAGAGACTCTAGAAAGCAAGAGCATGCTTCTTGCTCTAAAGCAGAGTGTGGTTCATGGAAGAGTACTGGGCTATTTGTTTCACTTCAGAAACAGAGTGAAAAGCCAGGCTCTGTGACTTCCTACAAGCAAGAATTCGTTTCAGGTAAACGCAGTCACTTTTCTGCTAAAACGAAGCAACATCGTTCAGGAAGCTCACACGTTTCTCACTGTTAACTGAATAGCATTGCATGTTAGAGGACCTGGGGTTTGTATCAATTTCAGAAGCAGAGTTGAACTAGATATGGTCCGTGTGTGTAGGAAACTCAGTTCTTTTGTTCTGAGCACACTCACGTTTCCCGCCTTATTAGAGACTCTAGGAAGTAAGAGCGTGCTTCTTACACTAAAGCAGAGTGTGGTTCATGGATGAGAACTGTGCTATGTCTTTCCCTCCAGAACCGGAATGAAATGCCAGGCTGTGTGCCTTCCTACAAGCAAGACTTCTTTTCAGGTAAACGCAGTCACTTTTCAGCTCAAAGGAAGCTACATCGTTCACGAAGCTCACATGTTTCTCACTCTTAACTGAAAAGCATTGGACTTTAGAGGACCTATGGTTTGTATCAGTTTCAGAAGCAGAGTTGAACTAGATATGGTGCGTGTGTGTAGGAAACACAGTTCTTTTTTTCTGAGCACACTCACGTTTCCTGCATTATTAGAGACTCTAGAGAGCAAGAGCGTGCTTCTTGCTCTAAAGCAGAGTGTGGTTCATGGATGAGAACTGTGCTTTGTGTTTCCCTTCAGAAACGGAGTGAAATCTCAGGCTCTGTGTCTTCCTACAAGCAAGACTTCATTTCAGGTAAACACAGTCATTTTTCAGCTCAAACGAAGCTACATCGTTCCCTAAGCTCACACGTTTCTCGCTCTGAACTGAAAAGCATTGGATGTTAGAGGACCTGTGGTTTGTATCAGTTTCAGAAGCAAAGTTTAACTAGATATGGTCCATGTGTGTAGGAAACACAGTTCTTTTGTTCTGAGTACACTCACATTTCCCGCCTTAGTAGAGACTCTAGAATGCAAAAGCATGCTTCTTGCTCTAAAGCAGAGTGTGGTTCATGGAAGAGTACTGGGCTATTTGTTTCACTTCAGAAACAGAGTGAAATGCCAGGCTCTGTGACTTCCTACAAGCAAGACTTCGTTTCAGGTAAACGCAGTCACTATTCTGCTAAAACGAAGCAACATCGTTCAGGAAGCTCACACGTTTCTCACTGTTAACTGAAAAGCATTGGATGTTAGAGGACCTGGGGTTTGTATCAATTTCAGAAGCAGAGTTGAACTAGATATGGTCCGTGTGTGAAGGAAACTCAGTTCTTTTGTTCTGAGCACACTCACGTTTCCCGCCTTATTAGATACTCTAGAAAGTAAGAGCGTTCTTCTTACACTAAAGCAGAGTGTGGTTCATGGATGAGAACTGTGCTTTGTCTTTCCCTTCAGAACCGGAATGAAATGCCAGGCTCTGTGCCTTCCTACAAGCAACACTTCTTTTCAGGTAAACACAGTCACTTTCGGCTCAAACGAAGCTACATCATTCACGAAGCTCACACGTTTCTCACTCTTAACTGAAAAGCATTGGATGTTAGAGGACCTATGGTTTGTATCATTTTCAGAAGCAGAGTTGAAGTAGATATGGTGCGTGTGTATAGGAAACACAGTTCTTTTGTTCTGAGCAGACTCTCGTTTCCTGCCTTATTGGATAATCTAGAAAGCAAGAGCATGCTCTTGCTCTAAAGCAGATTGTGCTTCATTGATGAGAACTGTGCTGGGTGTTTCCCTTCAGAAACGGAATGAAATGCCAGGCTCTGTGTCTTCCTACAAGCACGTCTTCGTTTCAGGTAAACGCCCTCACTTTTCAGCTCAAATGATGCTACATCGTTCACGAAGCTAAAGCGTTTCTCACTCTTACCTGAAAAGCATTGGATGTTAGAGGACCTACGGTTTGTATCAGTTTGAGAAGCAGTGTTGAACTAGATATGGTGCGTGTGTGTAGGAAACACAGTTCTTTTGTTCTGAGTACACTCACATTTCCCGCCTTAGTAGAGACTCTAGAATGCAAAAGCATGCTTCTTGCTCTAAAGCAGAGTGTGGTTCATGGAAGAGTACTGGGCTATTTGTTTCACTTCAGAAACAGAGTGAAATGCCAGGCTCTGTGGCTTCTTACAAGCCAGACTTCGTTTCAGGTAAACGCAGACACTTTGCAGCTAAAACGAAGCAACATCGTTCACGAAGCTCACACGTTTCTCACTCTTAACTGAAAAGCATTGGAGGTTAGAGGACCTGATGTTTGTATCAGTTTAAGAAGCAGAGTTGAACTAGATATGGTACGTGTGTGTAGGAAACACAGTTCTTTGTTCTGAGCACACTCAGGTTTCCCGCCTTATTAGACAATCTAGAAAACAAGAGCATGCTTCTTGCTCTAAAGCAGAGTGTGGTTCATGGAAGAGTACTGGGCTATTTGTTTCACTTCAGAAACAGAGTGCAATGGCAGGCTCTGTGACTTCCTACAAGCAAGACTTCGTTTCAGGTAAACGCAGCCACTTTTCAGCTAAAACGAAGCAACATCGTTCAGGAAGCTCACACGTTTCTCACTGTTAACTGAAAAGCATTGGATGTTAGAGGACCTGGTGTTTGTATCAATTTCAGAAGGAGACTTGAACTAGATATGGTCCGTGTGTGTAGGAAACTCAGTTCTATTGTTCTGAGCACACTCAGGTTTCCCGTCTTATTAGAGACTCTAGAAAGTAAGAGCGTGCTTCTTACACTAAAGCTGAGTGTGGTTCATGGATGAGAACTGTGCTTTGTCTTTCCCTTCAGAACCGTAATGAAATGCCAGGCTCTGTGCCTTCCTACAAGCAAGACTTCTTTTCAGGTAAACGCAGTCACTTTTCAGCTCAAACGAAGCTACATCGTTCACGAAGCTCACACGTTTCTCACTCTTAACTGAAAAGCATTGGATGTTAGAGGACCTATGGTTTGTATCAGTTTCAGAAGCAGAGTTGAAGTAGATATGGTGCGTGTGTGTAGGAAACACAGTTCTTTTGTTCTGAGCACACTCTCATTTCCTGCATTATTGGATAATCTAGAAAGCAAGAACATGCTTCTTGCTCTAAAGCAGAGTGTGGTTCATGGAAGAGTACTGGGCTATTTGTTTCACTTCAGAAACAGAGTGAAATGCCAGGCTCTGTGGCTTCTTACAAGCCAGACTTCGTTTCAGGTAAATGCAGTCACTTTGCAGCTAAAACGAAGCAACATCGTTCACGAAGCTCACATGTTTCTCACTCTTAACTGAAAAGCATTGGAGGTTAGAGGACCTGGTGTTTGTATCAGTTTAAGAAGCAGAGTTGAACTAGATATGGTACGTGTGTGTAGGAAACACAGTTCTTTTGTTCTGAGCCCACTCACTTTTCCCACCTTATTAGAGACTGTAGAAAGCAAGAGCATGCTTCTTGCTCTAAAGCAGAGTTTGTTTCATGGATGAGAACTGTGCTGTGTGTTTCCCTTCAGAAAAGGAATGAAATGCCAGGCTCTGTGTCTTCCTACAAGCAAGACTTGGTTTCAGGTAAACGCCCTCACTTTTCAGCTCAAACGATGCTACATCGTTCACGAAGCTCACACGTTTCTCACTCTTAACTGAAAAGCATTGGATGTTAGAGGACCTATGTTTTGTATCAGTTTCAAAGGAGAGTTGAAGTAGATATGGTGCGTGTGTGTAGGAAACACAGTTCTTTTGTTCTGAGCACACTCTCGTTTCCTGCCTTATTGGATAATCTAGAAAGCAAGAGCATCCTTCTTGCTCTAAAGCAGAGTGTGCTTCATGGAAGAGTACTGGGCTATTTGTTTCAGTTCAGAAACAGAGTGAAATGCCAGGCTCTGTGGCTTCTTACAAGCCAGACTTCGTTTCTGGTAAACGCAGTCACCTTGCATCTAAAACGAAGCAACATCGTTCACGAAGCTCACACGTTTCTCACTCTTAACTGAAAAGCATTGGAGGTTAGAGGACCTGATGTTTGTATCAGTTTAAGAAGCAGAGTTGAACTAGATATGGTACGTGTGTGTAGGAAACACAGTTCTTTTGTTCTGAGCACACTCAGGTTTCCCGCCTTATTAGACAATCTAGAAAACAAGAGCATGCTTCTTGCTCTAATGCAGAGTGTGGTTCATGGAAGAGTACTGGGCGATTTGTTTCACTTCTGAAACAGAGTGCAATGCCAGGCTCTGTGACTTCCTACAAGCAAGACTTCGTTTCAGGTAAACGCAGTCACTTTTCAGCTAAAACGAAGCAACATCGTTCAGGAAGCTCACACGTTTCTCACTGTTAACTGAAAAGCATTGGATGTTAGAGGACCTGGTGTTTGTATCAATTTCAGAAGCAGAGTTGAACTAGATATGGTCCGTGTGTGTAGGAAACTCAGTTCTTTTGTTCTGAGCACACTCACGTTTCCCGCCTTATTAGAGACTCTAGAAAGTAAGAGCGTGCTTCTTACACTAAAGCTGAGTGTGGTTCATGGATGAGAACTGTGCTTTGTCTTTCCATTCAGAACCGGAATGAATTGCCAGGCTCTGTGCCTTCCTACAAGCAATACTTCTTTTCAGGTAAACGCAGTCACTTTTCAGCTCAAACGAAGCTACATCGTTCACGAAGCTCACACGTTTCTCACTCTTAACTGAAAAGCATTGGATGTTAGAGGACCTATGGTTTGTATCAGTTTCAGAAGCAGAGTTGAACTAGATATGGTGCGTGTGTGTAGGAAACACAGTTCTTTTGTTCTGAGCACACTCTCGTTTCCTGCCTTATTGGATAATCTAGAAAGCAAGAGCATGCTTCTTGCTGTAAAGCAGAGTGTGCTTCATGGAAGAGTACTGGGCTATTTGTTTCAGTTCAGAAACAGAATTAAATGCCAGGCTCTGTGACTTCTTACAAGCAAGACTTCGTTTCATCTAAACGCAGTCACTTTTTAGCTAAAACGAAGCAACATCGTTCACGAAGCTCACACGTTTCTCACTGTTAACTGAAAAGCATTGGATGTTAGAGGACCTGATGTTTGTATTAGTTTATGAAGCAGAGTTGAACTAGATATGGTACGTGTGTGTAGGAAACACAGTACTTTTGTTCTGAACCCACTCACGTTTCCCACCTTATTAGAGACTCTAGAAAGCAAGAGCATGCTCTTGCTCTAAAGCAGATTGTACTTCATGGATGAGAACTGTGCTGTGTGTTTCCCTTCAGAAATGGAATGAAATGCCAGGCTCTGTGTCTTCCTACAAGCACGTCTTCGTTTCAGGTAAACGCCCACACTTTTCACCTCAAATGATGCTACATCGTTCACGAAGCTAAAGCATTTTTCACTCTTAACTGAAAAGCATTGGATGTTAGAGGACCTATGGTTTGTATCAGTTTCAGAAGCAGAGTTGAACTAGATATGGTGCATGTGTGTAGGAAACACAGTTCTTTTGTTCTGAGCACACTCACGTTTCCCGCCTTATTAGAGAATCTAGAAAGCAAGAGCGTGCTTCTTGCTATAAAGCAGAGTGTGGTTCATGGATGAGAACTGTGCTGTGTGTTTCCCTTCCTAAACGGAGTGAAATCTCAGGCTCTGTGTCTTCCTACAAGCAAGACTTCATTTCTGGTAAACGCAGTCATTTTTAAGCTCAAACGAAGCTACATCGTTCCCTAAGCTCACACGTTTCTCGCTCTGAACTGAAAAGCATTGGATGTTAGAGGACCTGTGGTTTGTATCAGTTTCAGAAGCAAAGTTTAACTAGATATGGTCCATGTGTGTAGGAAACACAGTTCTTTTGTTCTGAGTACACTCACATTTCCCGCCTTAGTAGAGACTCTAGAATGCAAATGCATGCTTCTTGCTCTAAAGCAGAGTGTGGTTCATGGAAGAGTACTGCTATTTGTTTCACTTCAGAAACAGAGTGCAATGCCAGGCTCTGTGACTTCCTACAAGCAAGACTTCGTTTCAGGTAAACGCAGTCACTTTTCAGCTAAAATGAAGCAACATCGTTCAGGAAGCTCACACGTTTCTCACTGTTAACTGAAAAGCATTGGATGGTAGAGGACCTGGGGTTTGTATCAATTTCAGAAGCAGAGTTGAACTAGATATGGTCCGTGTGTTTAGGAAACTCAGTTCTTTTGTTCTGAGCACACTCACGTTTCCCGCCTTATTAGAGACTCTAGAAAGTAAGAGCGTGCTTCTTACACTAAAGCAGAGTGTGGTTCATGGATGAGAACTGTGCTTTGTCTTTCCCTTCAGAACCGGAATGAAATGCCAGGCTCTGTGCCTTCCTACAAGCAAGACTTCTTTTCAGGTAAACGCAGTCACTTTTCAGCTCAAACGAAGCTACATCGTTCACGAAGCTCACACGTTTCTCACTCTTAACTGAAAAGCATTGGATGTTAGAGGACCTATGGTTTGTATCAGTTTCAGAAGCAGAGTTGAACTAGATATGGTGCGTGTGTGTAGGAAACACAGTTATTTTTTTCTGAGCACACTCACGTTTCCTGCATTATTAGAGACTCTAGAAAGCAAAAGCATGCTTCTTGCTCTAAAGCAGAGTGTGGTTCATGGAAGATTACTGGGCTATTTGTTTCACTTCAGAAACAGAATGAAATGCCAGGCTCTGTGGCTTCTTACAAGCCAGACTTCGTTTCAGGTAAACGCAGTCACATTGCAGCTAAAAGGAAGCAACATCGTTCACGAAGCTCACATGTTTCTCACTGTTAACTGAAAAGCATTGGAGGTTAGAGGACCTGGTGTTTGTATCAGTTTAAGAAGCAGAGTTGAACTAGATATGGTACGTGTGTGTAGGAAACACAGTTCTTTTGTTCTGAGCCCACTCACTTTTCCCACCTTATTAGAGACTGTAGAAAGCAAGAGCATGCTTCTTGCTCTAAAGCAGAGTTTGCTTCATGGATGAGAACTGTGCTGTGTGTTTCCCTTCAGAAACGGAATGAAATGCCAGGCTCTGTGTCTTCCTACAAGCAAGACTTGGTTTCAGGTAAACGCCTTCACTTTTCAGCTCAAACGATGCTACATCGTTCACGAAGCTCACACGTTTCTCACTCTTAACTGAAAAGCATTGGATGTTAGAGGACCTATGTTTTGTATCAGTTTCAGAAGCAGAGTTGAACTAGATATGGTACGTGTGTGTAGGAAACACAGTACTTTTTTTCTGAACCCACTCACGTTTCCCACCTTATTAGAGACTCTAGTAAGTAAGAGCATGCTCTTGCTCTAAAGCAGATTGTACTTCATGGATGAGAACTGTGCTGTGTGTTTCCCTTCAGAAATGGAATGACATGCCAGGCTCTGTGTCTTCCTACAAGCACGTCTTCATTTCAGGTAAACGCCCACACTTTTCACCTCAAATGATGCTACATCGTTCATGAAGCTAAAGCATTTTTCACTCTTAACTGAAAAGCATTGGATGTTAGAGGACCTATGGTTTGTATCAGTTTCAGAAGCAGAGTTGATCTAGATATGGTGCGTGTGTGTAGGAAACACAGTTCTTTTTTCCGAGCACACTCACGTTTCCTGCATTATTAGAGACTCTAGAAAGTAGGAGCGTGCTTCTTACACTAAAGCAGAGTGTGGTTCATGGATGAGAACTGTGCTGTGTGTTTCCCTTCAGAAACGGAGTGAAATCTCAGGCTCTGTGTCTTCCTACAAGCAAGACTTCATTTCAGGTAAACGCATTCATTTTTCAGCTCTAACGAACCTACATCGTTCCCTAAGCTCACACGTTTCTCGCTCTGAACTGAAAAGCATTGGATGTTAGAGGACATGTGGTTTGTATCAGTTTCAGAAGCCAAGTTTAACTAGATATGGTCCATGTGTGTAGGAAACACAGTTCTTTTGTTCTGAGTACACTCACATTTCCCGCCTTAGTAGAGACTCTAGAATGCAAAAGCATGCTTCTTGCTCTAAAGCAGAGTGTGGTTCATGGAAGAGTACTGGGCTATTTGTTTCACTTCAGAAACAGAGTGAAATGCCAGGCTCTGTGACTTCCTACAAGCAAGACTTCGTTTCAGGTAAACGCAGTCACTTTTCTGCTAAAACGAAGCAACATCGTTCAGGAAGCTCACACGTTTCTCACTGTTAACTGAAAAGCATTGGATGTTAGAGGACCTGGGGTTTGTATCAATTTCAGAAGCAGAGTTGAACTAGATATGGTCCCTGTGTGAAGGAAACTCAGTTCTTTTGTTCTGAGCACACTCACTTTTCCTGCCTTATTAGAGACTCTAGAAAGTAAGAGCGTTCTTCTTACACTAAAGCAGAGTGTGGTTCATGGATGAGAACTGTGCTTTGTCTTTCCATTCAGAACCGGAATGAAATGCCAGGCTCTGTGCCTTCCTACAAGCAATGCTTCTTTTCAGGTAAACGCAATCACTTTTCAGCTCAAACGAAGCTACATCGTTCACGAAGCTCACACGTTTCTCACTCTTAACTGAAAAGCATTGGATGTTAGAGGACCTATGGTTTGTATCAGTTTCAGAAGCAGAGTTGAAGTATATATGGTGCGTGTGTATAGGAATCACAGTTCTTTTGTTCTGAGCACACTCTCGTTTCCTGCCTTATTGGATAATCTAGAAAGCAAGAGCATGCTCTTGCTCTAAAGCAGATTGTGCTTCATTGATGAGAACTGTGCTGGGTGTTTCCCTTCAGAAACGGAATGAAATGCCAGGCTCTGTGTCATCCTACAAGCACGTCTTCGTTTCAGGTAAACGCCCTCACTTTTCAGCTCAAATGATGCTACATCATTCACGAAGCTAAAGCTTTTCTCACTCTTAACTGAAAAGCATTGGATGTTAGAGGACCTACGGTTTGTATCAGTTTAAGAAGCAGAGTTGAACTAGATATGGTGCGTGTGTGTAGCAAACATAGTTCTTTTTCTCTGAGCACACTCACGTTTCCTGCCTTATTAGAGACTCTAGAAAGCAAGAGCATGCTTCTTGCTCTAAAGCAGAGTGTGGTTCATGGAAGAGTACTGGGCTATTTGTTTCACTTCAGAAACAGAGTGAAAAGCCAGGCTCTGTGACTTCCTACAAGCAAGAATTCGTTTCAGGTAAACGCAGTCACTTTTCTGCTAAAAGAAGCAACATCGTTCAGGAAGCTCACACGTTTCTCACTGTTAACTGAATAGCATTGCATGTTAGAGGACCTGGGGTTTGTATCAATTTCAGAAGCAGAGTTGAACTAGATATGGTCTGTGTGTGTAGGAAACTCAGTTCTTTTGTTCTGAGCACACTCACGTTTCCCGCCTTATTAGAGACTCTAGGAAGTAAGAGCGTGCTTCTTACACTAAAGCAGAGTGTGGTTCATGGATGAGAACTGTGCTATGTCTTTCCCTCCAGAACCGGAATGAAATGCCAGGCTCTGTGCCTTCCTACAAGCAAGACTTCTTTTCAGGTAAACGCAGTGACTTTTCAGCTCAAAGGAAGCTACATCGTTCACGAAGCTCACATGTTTCTCACTCTTAACTGAAAAGCATTGGACTTTAGAGGACCTATGGTTTGTATCAGTTTCAGAAGCAGAGTTGAACTAGATATGGTGCGTGTGTGTAGGAAACACAGTTCTTTTTTTCTGAGCACACTCACGTTTCCTGCATTATTAGAGACTCTAGAGAGCAAGAGCGTGCTTCTTGCTCTAAAGCAGAGTGTGGTTCATGGATGAGAACTGTGCTTTGTGTTTCCCTTCAGAAACGGAGTGAAATCTCAGGCTCTGTGTCTTCCTACAAGCAAGACTTCATTTCAGGTAAACACAGTCATTTTTCAGCTCAAACGAAGCTACATCGTTCCCTAAGCTCACACGTTTCTCGCTCTGAACTGAAAAGCATTGGATGTTAGAGGACCTGTGGTTTGTATCAGTTTCAGAAGCAAAGTTTAACTAGATATGGTCCATGTGTGTAGGAAACACAGTTCTTTTGTTCTGAGTACACTCACATTTCCCGCCTTAGTAGAGACTCTAGAATGCAAAAGCATGCTTCTTGCTCTAAAGCAGAGTGTGGTTCATGGAAGAGTACTGGGCTATTTGTTTCACTTCAGAAACAGAGTGAAATGCCAGGCTCTGTGACTTCCTACAAGCAAGACTTCGTTTCAGGTAAACGCAGTCACTATTCTGCTAAAACGAAGCAACATCGTTCAGGAAGCTCACACGTTTCTCACTGTTAACTGAAAAGCATTGGATGTTAGAGGACCTGGGGTTTGTATCAATTTCAGAAGCAGAGTTGAACTAGATATGGTCCGTGTGTGAAGGAAACTCAGTTCTTTTGTTCTGAGCACACTCACGTTTCCCGCCTTATTAGATACTCTAGAAAGTAAGAGCGTTCTTCTTACACTAAAGCAGAGTGTGGTTCATGGATGAGAACTGTGCTTTGTCTTTCCCTTCAGAACCGGAATGAAATGCCAGGCTCTGTGCCTTCCTACAAGCAACACTTCTTTTCAGGTAAACACAGTCACTTTCAGCTCAAACGAAGCTACATCATTCACGAAGCTCACACGTTTCTCACTCTTAACTGAAAAGCATTGGATGTTAGAGGACCTATGGTTTGTATCATTTTCAGAAGCAGAGTTGAAGTAGATATGGTGCGTGTGTATAGGAAACACAGTTCTTTTGTTCTGAGCACACTCTCGTTTCCTGCCTTATTGGATAATCTAGAAAGCAAGAGCATGCTCTTGCTCTAAAGCAGATTGTGCTTCATTGATGAGAACTGTGCTGGGTGTTTCCCTTCAGAAACGGAATGAAATGCCAGGCTCTGTGTCTTCCTACAAGCACGTCTTCGTTTCAGGTAAACGCCCTCACTTTTCAGCTCAAATGATGCTACATCGTTCACGAAGCTAAAGCGTTTCTCACTCTTACCTGAAAAGCATTGGATGTTAGAGGACCTACGGTTTGTATCAGTTTGAGAAGCAGTGTTGAACTAGATATGGTGCGTGTGTGTAGGAAACACAGTTCTTTTTTTCTGAGCACACTCACGTTTCCTGCATTATTAGAGACTCTAGAAAGCAAGAGCGTGCTTCTTGCTCTAAAGCAGAGTGTGGTTCATGGATGAGAACTGTGCTGTGTGTTTCCCTTCAGAAACGGAGTGAAATCTCAGGCTCTGTGTCTTCCTACAAGCAAGACTTCATTTCAGGTAAACGCAGTCATTTTTCAGCTCAAACGAAGCTACATCGTTCCCTAAGCTCACACGTTTATCGCTCTGAACTGAAAAGCATTGGATGTTAGAGGACCTGTGGTTTGTATCAGTTTCAGAAGCAAAGTTTAACTAGATATGGTCCATGTGTGTAGGAAACACAGTTCTTTTGTTCTGAGTACACTCACATTTCCCGCCTTAGTAGAGACTCTAGAATGCAAAAGCATGCTTCTTGCTCTAAAGCAGAGTGTGGTTCATGGAAGAGTACTGGGCTATTTGTTTCACTTCAGAAACAGAGTGCAATGGCAGGCTCTGTGGCTTCTTACAAGCCAGACTTCGTTTCAGGTAAACGCAGACACTTTGCAGCTAAAACGAAGCAACATCGTTCACGAAGCTCACACGTTTCTCACTCTTAACTGAAAAGCATTGGAGGTTAGAGGACCTGATGTTTGTATCAGTTTAAGAAGCAGAGTTGAACTAGATATGGTACGTGTGTGTAGGAAACACAGTTCTTTGTTCTGAGCACACTCAGGTTTCCCGTCTTATTAGAGACTCTAGAAAGTAAGAGCGTGCTTCTTACACTAAAGCTGAGTGTGGTTCATGGATGAGAACTGTGCTTTGTCTTTCCCTTCAGAACCGTAATGAAATGCCAGGCTCTGTGCCTTCCTA
Source organism: Onychomys arenicola (assembly GCA_949786405.1). NCBI lineage: Eukaryota > Metazoa > Chordata > Mammalia > Rodentia > Cricetidae > Onychomys > Onychomys arenicola. The sequence continues at coordinate 1,781,700 of CATKUM010000039.1, read as the reverse complement.
CAAGCAAGACTTCTTTTCAGGTAAACGCAGTCACTTTTCAGCTCAAACGAAGCTACATCGTTCACGAAGCTCACACGTTTCTCACTCTTAACTGAAAAGCATAGGATGTTAGAGGACCTATGGTTTGTATCAGTTTCAGAAGCAGAGTTGAAGTAGATATGGTGCGTGTGTGTAGGAAACACAGTTCTTTTGTTCTGAGCACACTCTCATTTCCTGCATTATTGGATAATCTAGAAAGCAAGAACATGCTTCTTGCTCTAAAGCAGAGTGTGGTTCATGGAAGAGTACTGGGCTATTTGTTTCACTTCAGAAACAGAGTGAAATGCCAGGCTCTGTGGCTTCTTACAAGCCAGACTTCGTTTCAGGTAAATGCAGTCACTTTGCAGCTAAAACGAAGCAACATCGTTCACGAAGCTCACATGTTTCTCACTCTTAACTGAAAAGCATTGGAGGTTAGAGGACCTGGTGTTTGTATCAGTTTAAGAAGCAGAGTTGAACTAGATATGGTACGTGTGTGTAGGAAACACAGTTCTTTTGTTCTGAGCCCACTCACTTTTCCCACCTTATTAGAGACTGTAGAAAGCAAGAGCATGCTTCTTGCTCTAAAGCAGAGTTTGTTTCATGGATGAGAACTGTGCTGTGTGTTTCCCTTCAGAAACGGAATGAAATGCCAGGCTCTGTGTCTTCCTACAAGCAAGACTTGGTTTCAGGTAAACGCCCTCACTTTTCAGCTCAAACGATGCTACATCGTTCACGAAGCTCACACGTTTCTCACTCTTAACTGAAAAGCATTGGATGTTAGAGGACCTATGTTTTGTATCAGTTTCAAAGGAGAGTTGAAGTAGATATGGTGCGTGTGTGTAGGAAACACAGTTCTTTTGTTCTGAGCACACTCAGGTTTCCCGCCTTATTAGACAATCTAGAAAACAAGAGCATGCTTCTTGCTCTAAAGCAGAGTGTGGTTCATGGAAGAGTACTGGGCGATTTGTTTCACTTCTGAAACAGAGTGCAATGCCAGGCTCTGTGACTTCCTACTAGCAAGACTTCGTTTCAGGTAAACGCAGTCACTTTTCAGCTAAAACGAAGCAACATCGTTCAGGAAGCTCACACGTTTCTCACTGTTAACTGAAAAGCATTGGATGTTAGAGGACCTGGTGTTTGTATCAATTTCAGAAGCAGAGTTGAACTAGATATGGTCCGTGTGTGTAGGAAACTCAGTTCTTTTGTTCTGAGCACACTCACGTTTCCCGCCTTATTAGAGACTCTAGAAAGTAAGAGCGTGCTTCTTACACTAAAGCTGAGTGTGGTTCATGGATGAGAACTGTGCTTTGTCTTTCCATTCAGAACCGGAATGAATTGCCAGGCTCTGTGCCTTCCTACAAGCAATACTTCTTTTCAGGTAAACGCAGTCACTTTTCAGCTCAAACGAAGCTACATCGTTCACGAAGCTCACACGTTTCTCACTCTTAACTGAAAAGCATTGGATGTTAGAGGACCTATGGTTTGTATCAGTTTCAGAAGCAGAGTTGAACTAGATATGGTGCGTGTGTGTAGGAAACACAGTTCTTTTGTTCTGAGCACACTCTCGTTTCCTGCCTTATTGGATAATCTAGAAAGCAAGAGCATGCTTCTTGCTGTAAAGCAGAGTGTGCTTCATGGAAGAGTACTGGGCTATTTGTTTCAGTTCAGAAGCAGAATTAAATGCCAGGCACTGTGACTTCTTACAAGCAAGACTTCGTTTCATCTAAACGCAGTCACTTTTTAGCTAAAACGAAGCAACATCGTTCACGAAGCTCACACGTTTCTCACTGTTAACTGAAAAGCATTGGAGGTTAGAGGACCTGATGTTTGTATTAGTTTATGAAGCAGAGTTGAACTAGATATGGTACGTGTGTGTAGGAAACACAGTACTTTTGTTCTGAACCCACTCACGTTTCCCACCTTATTAGAGACTCTAGAAAGCAAGAGCATGCTCTTGCTCTAAAGCAGATTGTACTTCATGGATGAGAACTGTGCTGTGTGTTTCCCTTCAGAAATGGAATGAAATGCCAGGCTCTGTGTCTTCCTACAAGCACGTCTTCGTTTCAGGTAAACGCCCACACTTTTCACCTCAAATGATGCTACATCGTTCACGAAGCTAAAGCATTTTTCACTCTTAACTGAAAAGCATTGGATGTTAGAGGACCTATGGTTTGTATCAGTTTCAGAAGCAGAGTTGAACTAGATATGGTGCATGTGTGTAGGAAACACAGTTCTTTTGTTCTGAGCACACTCACGTTTCCCGCCTTATTAGAGAATCTAGAAAGCAAGAGCGTGCTTCTTGCTATAAAGCAGAGTGTGGTTCATGGATGAGAACTGTGCTGTGTGTTTCCCTTCCTAAACGGAGTGAAATCTCAGGCTCTGTGTCTTCCTACAAGCAAGACTTCATTTCTGGTAAACGCAGTCATTTTTAAGCTCAAACGAAGCTACATCGTTCCCTAAGCTCACACGTTTCTCGCTCTGAACTGAAAAGCATTGGATGTTAGAGGACCTGTGGTTTGTATCAGTTTCAGAAGCAAAGTTTAACTAGATATGGTCCATGTGTGTAGGAAACACAGTTCTTTTGTTCTGAGTACACTCACATTTCCCGCCTTAGTAGAGACTCTAGCATGCAAAAGCATGCTTCTTGCTCTAAAGCAGAGTGTGGTTCATGGAAGAGTACTGGGCTATTTGTTTCACTTCAGAAACAGAGTGAAATGCCAGGCTCTGTGGCTTCTTACAAGCCAGACTTCGTTTCAGGTAAACGCAGTCACTTTGCAGCTAAAACGAAGCAACATCGTTCACGAAGCTCACACGTTTCTCACTCTTAGCTGAAAAGCCTTGGAGGTTAGAGGACCTGATGTTTGTATCAGTTTAAGAAGCAGAGTTGAACTAGATATGGTACGTGTGTGTAGGAAACACAGTTTTTTGTTCTGAGCACACTCAGGTTTCCCGCCTTATTGGACAATCTAGAAAGCAAGAGCATGCTTCTTGCTCTAAAGCAGAGTGTGGTTCATGGAAGAGTACTGGGCTATTTGTTTCACTTCAGAAACAGAGTGCAATGGCAGGCTCTGTGACTTCCTACAAGCAAGACTTCGTTTCAGGTAAACCCAGTCACTTTTCTGCTAAAACGAAGCAACATCGTTCAGGAAGCTCACACGTTTCTCACTGTTAACTGAAAAGCATTGGATGTTAGAGGACCTGGGGTTTGTATCAATTTCAGAAGCAGAGTTGAACTAGATATGGTCCCTGTGTGAAGGAAACTCAGTTCTTTTGTTCTGAGCACACTCACGTTTCCTGCCTTATTAGAGACTCTAGAAAGTAAGAGCGTTCTTCTTACACTAAAGCAGAGTGTGGTTCATGGATGAGAACTGTGCTTTGTCTTTCCATTCAGAACCGGAATGAAATGCCAGGCTCTGTGCCTTCCTACAAGCAATGCTTCTTTTCAGGTAAACGCAGTCACTTTTCAGCTCAAACGAAGCTACATCGTTCACGAAGCTCACACGTTTCTCACTCTTAACTGAAAAGCATTGGATGTTAGAGGACCTATGGTTTGTATCAGTTTCAGAAGCAGAGTTGAAGTATATATGGTGCGTGTGTATAGGAATCACAGTTCTTTTGTTCTGAGCACACTCTCGTTTCCTGCCTTATTGGATAATCTAGAAAGCAAGAGCATGCTCTTGCTCTAAAGCAGATTGTGCTTCATTGATGAGAACTGTGCTGGGTGTTTCCCTTCAGAAACGGAATGAAATGCCAGGCTCTGTGTCATCCTACAAGCACGTCTTCGTTTCAGGTAAACGCCCTCACTTTTCAGCTCAAATGATGCTACATCATTCACGAAGCTAAAGCTTTTCTCACTCTTAACTGAAAAGCATTGGATGTTAGAGGACCTACGGTTTGTATCAGTTTAAGAAGCAGAGTTGAACTAGATATGGTGCGTGTGTGTAGCAAACACAGTTCTTTTTCTCTGAGCACACTCACGTTTCCTGCCTTATTAGAGACTCTAGAAAGCAAGAGCATGCTTCTTGCTCTAAAGCAGAGTGTGGTTCATGGAAGAGTACTGGGCTATTTGTTTCACTTCAGAAACAGAGTGAAAAGCCAGGCTCTGTGACTTCCTACAAGCAAGAATTCGTTTCAGGTAAACGCAGTCACTTTTCTGCTAAAAGAAGCAACATCGTTCAGGAAGCTCACACGTTTCTCACTGTTAACTGAATAGCATTGCATGTTAGAGGACCTGGGGTTTGTATCAGTTTCAGAAGCAAAGTTTAACTAGATATGGTCCATGTGTGTACGAAATACAGTTCTTTTGTTCTGAGTACACTCACATTTCCCGCCTTAGTAGGGACTCTACCATGCAAAAGCATGCTTCTTGCTCTAAAGCAGAGTGTGGTTCATGGAAGAGTACTGGGCTATTTGTTTCACTTCAGAAACAGAGTGCAATGCCAGGCTCTGTGGCTTCTTACAAGCCAGACTTCGTTTCAGGTAAACGCAGTCACTTTTCAGCTAAAACGAAGCAACATCGTTCAGGAAGCTCACACGTTTCTCACTGTTAACTGAAAAGAATTGGATGTTAGAGGCCCTGGGGTTTGTATCAATTTCAGAAGCAGAGTTGAACTAGATATGGTCCCTGTGTGGGGAAACTCAGTTCTTTTGTTCTGAGCACACTCACGTTTCCCGCCTTATTAGAGACTCTAGAAAGTAAGAGCGTGCTTCTTACACTAAAGCAGAGTGTGGTTCATGGATGAGAACTGTGCTTTGTCTTTCCATTCAGAACCGGAATGAACTGCCAGGCTCTGTGCCTTCCTACAAGCAATACTTCTTTTCAGGTAAACGCAGTCACTTTTCAGCTCAAACGAAGCTACATCGTTCACGAAGCTCACACGTTTCTCACTCTTAACTGAAAAGCATTGGATGTTAGAGGACCTATGGTTTGTATCAGTTTCAGAAGCAGAGTTGAACTAGATATGGTGCGTGTGTGTAGGAAACACAGTTCTTTTTTTCTGAGCACACTCACGTTTCCTGCATTATTAGAGACTCTAGAAAGAAAAGCATGCTTCTTGCTCTAAAGCAGAGTGTGGTTCATGGATGAGAACTGTGCTGTGTGTTTCCCTTCAGAAACGGAGTGAAATCTCAAGCTCTGTGTCTTCCTACAAGCAAGACTTCATTTCAGGTAAACGCATTCATTTTTCAGCTCAAACGAACCTACATCGTTCCCTAAGCTCACACGTTTCTCACTCTGAACTGAAAAGCATTGGATGTTAGAGGACCTGTGGTTTGTATCAGTTTCAGAAGCAAAGTTTAACTAGATATGGTCCATGTGTGTAGGAAACACAGTTCTTTTGTTCTGAGTACACTCACATTTCCCGCCTTAGTAGAGACTCTAGAATGCAAAAGCATGCTTCTTGCTCTAAAGCAGAGTGTGGTTCATGGAAGAGTACTGGGCTATTTGTTTCACTTCAGAAACAGAGTGCAATGCCAGGCTCTGTGACTTCCTACAAGCAAGACTTCGTTTCAGGTAAACGCAGTCACTTTTCAGCTAAAACGAAGCAACATCGTTCAGGAATCTCACACGTTTCTCAGTGTTAAGTGAAAAGATTTGGATGTTAGAGGACCTGGGGTTTGTATCAATTTCAGAAGCAGAGTTGAACTAGATATGGTCCGTGTGTGTAGGAAACTCAGTTCGTTTGTTCTGAGCACACTCACGTTTCCCGCCTTATTAGAGACTCTAGAAAGTAAGAGCGTGCTTGTTACACTAAAGCAGAGTGTGGTTCATGGATGAGAACTGTGCTTTGTCTTTCCATTCAGAACCGGAATGAAATGCCAGGCTCTGTGCCTTCCTACAAGCAATACTTCTTTTCATGTAAACGCAGTCACTTTTCAGGTCAAACGAAGCTACATCGTTCACGAAGCTCACACGTTTCTCACTCGTAACTGAAAAGCATTGGATGTTAGAGGACCTATGGTTTGTATCAGTTTCAGAAGCAGAGTTGAACTAGATATGGTGCATGTGTGTAGGAAACACAGTTCTTTTTTTCTGAGCACACTCACGTTTCCTGCATTATTAGAGACTCTAGAAAGCAAAAGCATGCTTCCTGCTCTAAAGCAGAGTGTGGTTCATGGAAGAGTACTGGGCTATTTGTTTCACTTCAGAAACAGAATGAAATGCCAGGCTCTGTGTCTTCTTACAAGCCAGACTTCGTTTTAGGTAAACGCAGTCACTTTTCAGCTAAAACGAAGCAACATCGTTCACGAAGCTCACATGTTTCTCACTCTTAACTAAAAAGCATTGGAGGTTAGAGGACCTGGTGTTTGTATCAGTTTAAGGAGCAGAGTTGAACTAGATATGGTGCGTGTGTGTAGGAAACTCAGTTCTTTTTTCTGAGCACACTCACGTTTCCCGCCTTATTAGAGACTCTAGAAAGTAAGAGCGTGCTTCTTACACTAAAGCAGAGTGTGGTTCATGGATGAGAACTGTGCTGTGTGTTTCCCTTCAGAAACGGAGTGAAATCTCAGGCTCTGTGTCTTCCTACAAGCAAGACTTCATTTCAGGTAAACGTAGTCATTTTTCAGCTCAAACGAAGCTACATCGTTCCCTAAGCTCACACGTTTCTCGCTCTGAACTGAAAAGCATTGGATGTTAGAGGACCTGTGGTTTGTATCAGTTTCAGAAGCAAAGTTTAACTAGATATGGTCCATGTGTGTAGGAAACACAGTTCTTTTGTTCTGAGTACACTCACATTTCCCGCCTTAGTAGAGACTCTAGAATGCAAAAGCATGCTTCTTGCTCTAAAGCAGAGTGTGGTTCATGGAAGAGTACTGGGCTATTTGTTTCACTTCAGAAACAGAGTGAAATGCCAGGCTCTGTGGCTTCTTACAAGCCAGACTTCGTTTCAGGTAAACGCAGTCACTTTTCAGCTAAAACGAAGCAACATCGTTCAGGAAGCTCACACGTTTCTCACTGTTAAATGAAAAGCATTGGATGTTAGAGGACCTGGGGTTTGTATCAATTTCAGAAGCAGAGTTGAACTAGATATGGTCACTGTGTGTAGGAAACTCAGTTCTTTTGTTCTGAGCTCACTCACGTTTCCCGCCTTATTGGAGACTCTAGAAAGTAAGAGCGTGCTTCTTACACTAAAGCAGAGTGCGGTCCATGGATGAGAACTGTGCTTTGTCTTTCCATTCAGAACCAGAATGAAATGCCAGGCTCTGTGCCTTCCTACAAGCAATACTTCTTTTCAGGTAAACGCAGTCACTTTTCAGCTCAAACGAAGCTACATCGTTCACGAATCTCACACGTTTCTCACTCTTAACTGAGAAGCATTGGATGTTAGAGGACCTATGGTTTGTATCAGTTTCAGAAGCAGAGTTGAACTAGATATGGTGCATGTGTGTAGGAAACACAGTTCTTTTTTTCTGAGCACACTCACGTTTCCTGCATTATTAGAGACTCTAGAAAGCAAAAGCATGCTTCCTGCTCTAAAGCAGAGTGTGGTTCATGGAAGAGTACTGGGCTATTTGTTTCAGTTCAGAAACAGAGTGAAATGACAGGCTCTGTGGCTTCTTACAAGCAAGACTTCGTTTCAGGTAAACGCAGTCACTTTTCAGCTAAAACGAAGCAACATCGTTCAGGAAGCTCACACGTTTCTCAGTGTTAAGTGAAAAGATTTGGATGTTAGAGGACCTGGGGTTTGTATCAATTTCAGAAGCAGAGTTGAACTAGATATGGTCCGTGTGTGGGAAACTCAGTTCGTTTGTTCTGAGCACACTCACGTTTCCCGCCTTATTAGAGACTCTAGAAAGTAAGAGCGTGCTTCTTACACTAAAGCAGAGTGTGGTTCATGGATGAGAACTGTGCTTTGTCTTTCCATTCAGAACCGGAATGAAATGCCAGGCTCTGTGCCTTCCTACAAGCAATACTTCTTTTCAGGTAAACGCAGTCACTTTTCAGCTCAAACGAAGCTACATCGTTCACGAAGCTCACACGTTTCTCACTCGTAACTGAAAAGCATTGGATGTTAGAGGACCTATGGTTTGTATCAGTTTCAGAAGCAGAGTTGAACTAGATATGGTGCATGTGTGTAGGAAACACAGTTCTTTTTTTCTGAGCACACTAACGTTTCCTGCATTATTAGATACTCTAGAAAGCAAAAGCATGCTTCCTGCTCTAAAGCAGAGTGTGGTTCATGGAAGAGTACTGGGCTATTTGTTTCACTTCAGAAACAGAATGAAATGCCAGGCTCTGTGGCTTCTTACAAGCCAGACTTCGTTTCAGGTAAACGCAGTCACTTTTCAGCTAAAACGAAGCAACATCGTTCACGAAGCTCACATGTTTCTCACTCTTAACTGAAAAGCATTGGAGGTTAGAGGACCTGGTGTTTGTATCAGTTTAAGAAGCAGAGTTGAACTAGATATGGTACGTGTGTGTACGAAACACAGTTCTTTTGTTCTGAGCCCACTCACGTTTCCCACCTTATTAGAGACTGTAGAAAGCAAGAGCATGCTTCTTGCTCTAAAGCAGAGTGTGCTTCATGGATGAGAACTGTGCTGTGTGTTTCCCTTCAGAAACGGAATGAAATGCCAGGCTCTGTGTCTTCCTACAAGCAAGATTTCGTTTCAGGTAAACGCCCTCACTTTTCAGCTCAAACTAAGCTACATCGTTCAAGAAGCTCACACGATTCTCACTCTTAACTGAAAAGCATTGGATGTTAGAGGACCTATGGTTTGTATCAGTTTCAGAAGCAGAGTTGAAGTAGATATGGTGCGTGTGTGTAGGAAACTCAGTTCTTTTGTTCTGAGCACACTCTCATTTCCTGCCTTATTGGATATTCTAGAAAGCAAGAACATGCTTCTTGCTCTAAAGCAGAGTGTGCTTCATGGAAGAATACTGGGCTATTTGTTTCACTTCAGAAACAGCGTGAAATGCCAGGCTCTGTGGCTTCTTACAAGCAAGACTTCGTTTCATCTAAACGCAGTCAGTTTTAGCTAAAACGAAGCAACATCGTTCACGAAGCTCACACGTTTCTCACTCTTAACTGAAAAGCATTGGAGGTTAGAGGACCTGATGTTTGTATTAGTTTATGAAGCAGAGTTGAACTAGATATGGTACGTGTGTGTAGGAAACACAGTTCTTTTTTTCTGAGCACACTCACGTTTCCTGCCTTATTAGAGGCTCTAGAAAGCAAGAGCATGCTTCTTGCTCTAAAGCAGAGTGTGGTTCATCGAAGATTACTGGGCTATTTGTTTCACTTCAGAAACAGAGTGAAATGCCAGGCTCTGTGGCTTCTTACAAGCCAGACTTCGTTTCAGGTAAACGCAGTCACTTTGCAGCTAAAATGAAGCAACATCGTTCACGAAGCTCACACGTTTCTCACTGTTAACTGAAAAGCATTGGAGGTTAGAGGACCTGATGTTTGTATCAGTTTAAGAAGCAGAGTTGAACTAGATATGGTACGTGTGTGTAGGAAACACAGTTCTTTTGTTCTGAGCACAATCACGTTTCCCGCCTTTTTAGAGACTCTAGAAAGTAAGAGCGTGCTTCTTACACTAAAGCAGAGTGTGGTTCATGGATGAGAACTGTGCTTTGTCTTTCCATTCAGAACCGGAATGAAATGCGAGGCTCTGTGCCTTCCTACAAGCAATACTTCTTTTCAGGTAAAGGCAGTCACTTTTCAGCTCAAACGAAGCTACATCGTTCACGAAGCTCACACGTTTCTCACTCTTAACTGAAAAGCATTGGATGTTAGAGGACCTATGGTTTGTTTCAGTTTCAGAAGCAGAGTTGAACTAGATATGGTGCGTGTGTGTAGGAAACACAGTTCATTTGTTCTGAGCACACTCTCGTTTCCTGCCTAATTGGATAATCTAGAAAGCAAGAGCATGCTTCTTGCTCTAAAGCAGAGTGTGCTTCATGGAAGAGTACTGGGCTAATTGTTTCAGTTCAGAAACAGAGTGAAATGACAGGCTCTGTGGCTTCTTACAAGCAAGACTTCGTTTCATCTAAACGCAGTCACTTTTTAGCTAAAACGAAGCAACATAGTTCACGAAGCTCACACGTTTCTCACTCTTAATTGAAAAGCATTGGCTGTTAGTGGACCTGATGTTTGTATCAGTTTAAGAAGCAGAGTTGTACTAGATATGGTGCGTGTGTAGGAAACACAGTTCTTTTTTCTGAGCACTCTCACGTTTCCTGCATTATTAGAAACTCTAGAAAGCAAAAGCATGCTTCCTGCTCTAAAGAAGAGTGTGGTTCATGGAAGAGTACTGGGCTATTTGTTTCACTTCAGAAACAGAATGAAATGCCAGGCTCTGTGGCTTCTTACAAGCCAGACTTCGTTTCAGGTAAACGCAGTCACTTTTCAGCTAAAACGAAGCAACATTGTTCACGAAGCTCACATGTTTCTCACTCTTAACTGAAAAGCATTGGAGGTTAGAGGACCTGGTGTTTGTATCAGTTTAAGAAGCAGAGTTGAACTAGATATGGTACGTATGTGTACGAAACACAGTTCTTTTGTTCTGAGCCCACTCACGTTTCCCACCTTATTAGAGACTGTAGAAAGCAAGAGCATGCTTCTTGCTCTAAAGAGGAGTGTGCTTCATGGATGAGAACTGTGCTGTGTGTTTCCCTTCAGAAACGGAATGAAATTGCAGGCTCTGTGTCTTCCTACAAGCAAGACTTCGTTTCAGGTAAACGCCCTCACTTTTCAGCTCAAACGATGCTACATCATTCACGAAGCTCACACGTTTCTCATTCTTAACTGAAACGCATTGGATGTTAGAGGACCGATGGATTGTATCAATTTCAGAAGCAGAGTTGAACTAGATATGGTCCGTGTGTGTAGGAAACTCAGTTCTTTTGTTCTGAGCACACTCACGTTTCCCGCCTTATTAGAGACTCTAGAAAGTAAGAGCGTGCTTCTTACACTAAAGCGGAGTGTGGTTCATGGATGAGAACTGTGCTTTGTCTTTCCATTCAGAACCGGAATGAAATGCCAGGCTCTGTGCCTTCCTACAAGCAATACTTCTTTTCAGGTAAACGCAGTCACTTTTCAGCTCAAACGAAGCTACATCGTTCACGAAGCTCACACGTTTCTCACTCTTAACTGAAAAGCATTGGATGTTAGAGGACCTATGGTTTGTATCAGTTTCAGAAGCAGAGTTGAACTAGATATGGTGCATGTGTGTAGGAAACACAGTTCTTTGGTTCTGAGCACACTCACGTTTCCCGCCTTATTAGAGAATCTAGAAAGCAAGGGCATGCTTCTTGCTCTAAAGCAGAGTGTGGTTCATGGAAGAGTACTGGGCTATTTGTTTCACTTCAGAAACAGAGTGCAATGCCAGGCTCTGTGACTTCCTACAAGCAAGACTTCGTTTCAGGTAAACGCAGTCACTTTTCAGCTAAAACGAAGCAACATCGTTCAGGAAGCTCACACGTTTCTCAGTGTTAAGTGAAAAGATTTGGATGTTAGAGGACCTGGGGTTTGTATCAATTTCAGAAGCAGAGTTGAACTAGATATGGTCCGTGTGTGGGAAACTCAGTTCGTTTGTTCTGAGCACACTCACGTTTCCCGCCTTATTAGAGACTCTAGAAAGTAAGAGCGTGCTTCTTACACTAAAGCAGAGTGTGGTTCATGGATGAGAACTGTGCTTTGTCTTTCCATTCAGAACCGGAATGAAATGCCAGGCTCTGTGCCTTCCTACAAGCAATGCTTCTTTTCAGGTAAACGCAGTCACTTTTCAGCTCAAACGAAGCTACATCGTTCACGAAGCTCACACGTTTCTCACTCGTAACTGAAAAGCATTGGATGTTAGAGGACCTATGGTTTGTATCAGTTTCAGAAGCAGAGTTGAACTAGATATGGTGCATGTGTGTAGGAAACACAGTTCTTTGTTCTGAGCACACTCACGTTTCAGGCCTTATTAGAGAAACTAGAAAGCAAGAGCATGCTTCTTGCTCTAAAGCAGAGTGTGGTTCATGGAAGAGTACTGGGCTATTTGTTTCACTTCAGAAATAGAGTGCAATTCCAGGCTCTTTGACTTCCTACAAGCAAGACTTCATTTCAGGTAAACGCAGTCACTTTTCAGCTAAAACGAAGCAACATCGTTCAGGAAGCTCACACGTAACTCAGTTTTATCTGAAAAGCATTGGATGTTAGAGGACCTGGGGTTTGTATCAATTTCAGAAGCAGAGTTGAACTAGATATGGTCCGTGTGTGTAGGAAACTCAGTTCTTTTTTCTGAGCACACTCACGTTTCCCGCCTTATTAGAGACTCTAGAAAGTAAGAGCGTGCTTCTTACACTAAAGCAGAGTGTGGTTCATGGATGAGAACTGTGCTGTGTGTTTCCCTTCAGAAACGGAGTGAAATCTCAGGCTCTGTGTCTTCCTACAAGCAAGACTTCATTTCAGGTAAACGTAGTCATTTTTCAGCTCAAACGAAGCTACATCGTTCCCTAAGCTCACACGTTTCTCGCTCTGAACTGAAAAGCATTGGATGTTAGAGGACCTGTGGTTTGTATCAGTTTCAGAAGCAAAGTTTAACTAGATATGGTCCATGTGTGTAGGAAACACAGTTCTTTTGTTCTGAGTACACTCACATTTCCCGCCTTAGTAGAGACTCTAGAATGCAAAAGCATGCTTCTTGCTCTAAAGCAGAGTGTGGTTCATGGAAGAGTACTGGGCTATTTGTTTCACTTCAGAAACAGAGTGAAATGCCAGGCTCTGTGGCTTCTTACAAGCCAGACTTCGTTTCAGGTAAACGCAGTCACTTTTCAGCTAAAACGAAGCAACATCGTTCAGGAAGCTCACACGTTTCTCACTGTTAAATGAAAAGCATTGGATGTTAGAGGACCTGGGGTTTGTATCAATTTCAGAAGCAGAGTTGAACTAGATATGGTCACTGTGTGTAGGAAACTCAGTTCTTTTGTTCTGAGCTCACTCACGTTTCCCGCCTTATTGGAGACTCTAGAAAGTAAGAGCGTGCTTCTTACACTAAAGCAGAGTGCGGTCCATGGATGAGAACTGTGCTTTGTCTTTCCATTCAGAACCAGAATGAAATGCCAGGCTCTGTGCCTTCCTACAAGCAATACTTCTTTTCAGGTAAACGCAGTCACTTTTCAGCTCAAACGAAGCTACATCGTTCACGAAGCTCACACGTTTCTCACTCTTAACTGAAAAGCATTGGATGTTAGAGGACCTATGGTTTGTTTCAGTTTCAGAAGCAGAGTTGAACTAGATATGGTGCGTGTGTGTAGGAAACACAGTTCATTTGTTCTGAGCACACTCTCGTTTCCTGCCTAATTGGATAATCTAGAAAGCAAGAGCATGCTTCTTGCTCTAAAGCAGAGTGTGCTTCATGGAAGAGTACTGGGCTAATTGTTTCAGTTCAGAAACAGAGTGAAATGACAGGCTCTGTGGCTTCTTACAAGCAAGACTTCGTTTCATCTAAACGCAGTCACTTTTTAGCTAAAACGAAGCAACATAGTTCACGAAGCTCACACGTTTCTCACTCTTAATTGAAAAGCATTGGCTGTTAGTGGACCTGATGTTTGTATCAGTTTAAGAAGCAGAGTTGTACTAGATATGGTGCGTGTGTAGGAAACACAGTTCTTTTTTCTGAGCACTCTCACGTTTCCTGCATTATTAGAAACTCTAGAAAGCAAAAGCATGCTTCCTGCTCTAAAGAAGAGTGTGGTTCATGGAAGAGTACTGGGCTATTTGTTTCACTTCAGAAACAGAATGAAATGCCAGGCTCTGTGGCTTCTTACAAGCCAGACTTCGTTTCAGGTAAACGCAGTCACTTTTCAGCTAAAACGAAGCAACATTGTTCACGAAGCTCACATGTTTCTCACTCTTAACTGAAAAGCATTGGAGGTTAGAGGACCTGGTGTTTGTATCAGTTTAAGAAGCAGAGTTGAACTAGATATGGTACGTATGTGTACGAAACACAGTTCTTTTGTTCTGAGCCCACTCACGTTTCCCACCTTATTAGAGACTGTAGAAAGCAAGAGCATGCTTCTTGCTCTAAAGAGGAGTGTGCTTCATGGATGAGAACTGTGCTGTGTGTTTCCCTTCAGAAACGGAATGAAATTGCAGGCTCTGTGTCTTCCTACAAGCAAGACTTCGTTTCAGGTAAACGCCCTCACTTTTCAGCTCAAATGATGCTACATCATTCACGAAGCTCACACGTTTCTCACTCTTAACTGAAACGCATTGGATGTTAGAGGACCGATGGATTGTATCAATTTCAGAAGCAGAGTTGAACTAGATATGGTCCGTGTGTGTAGGAAACTCAGTTCTTTTGTTCTGAGCACACTCACGTTTCCCGCCTTATTAGAGACTCTAGAAAGTAAGAGCGTGCTTCTTACACTAAAGCGGAGTGTGGTTCATGGATGAGAACTGTGCTTTGTCTTTCCATTCAGAACCGGAATGAAATGCCAGGCTCTGTGCCTTCCTACAAGCAAGACTTCTTTTCAGGTAAACGCAGTCACTTTTCAGCTCAAACGAAGCTACATCGTTCACGAAGCTCACACGTTTCTCACTCTTAACTGAAAAGCATTGGATGTTAGAGGACCTATGGTTTGTATCAGTTTCAGAAGCAGAGTTGAACTAGATATGGTGCATGTGTGTAGGAAACACAGTTCTTTGGTTCTGAGCACACTCACGTTTCCCGCCTTATTAGAGAATCTAGAAAGCAAGAGCATGCTTCTTGCTCTAAAGCAGAGTGTGGTTCATGGAAGAGTACTGGGCTATTTGTTTCACTTCAGAAACAGAGTGCAATGCCAGGCTCTGTGACTTCCTACAAGCAAGACTTCGTTTCAGGTAAACGCAGTCACTTTTCAGCTAAAACGAAGCAACATCGTTCAGGAAGCTCACACGTTTCTCAGTGTTAAGTGAAAAGATTTGGATGTTAGAGGACCTGGGGTTTGTATCAATTTCAGAAGCAGAGTTGAACTAGATATGGTCCGTGTGTGGGAAACTCAGTTCGTTTGTTCTGAGCACACTCACGTTTCCCGCCTTATTAGAGACTCTAGAAAGTAAGAGCGTGCTTCTTACACTAAAGCAGAGTGTGGTTCATGGATGAGAACTGTGCTTTGTCTTTCCATTCAGAACCGGAATGAAATGCCAGGCTCTGTGCCTTCCTACAAGCAATGCTTCTTTTCAGGTAAACGCAGTCACTTTTCAGCTCAAACGAAGCTACATCGTTCACGAAGCTCACACGTTTCTCACTCGTAACTGAAAAGCATTGGATGTTAGAGGACCTATGGTTTGTATCAGTTTCAGAAGCAGAGTTGAACTAGATATGGTGCATGTGTGTAGGAAACACAGTTCTTTGTTCTGAGCACACTCACGTTTCAGGCCTTATTAGAGAAACTAGAAAGCAAGAGCATGCTTCTTGCTCTAAAGCAGAGTGTGGTTCATGGAAGAGTACTGGGCTATTTGTTTCACTTCAGAAATAGAGTGCAATTCCAGGCTCTTTGACTTCCTACAAGCAAGACTTCATTTCAGGTAAACGCAGTCACTTTTCAGCTAAAACGAAGCAACATCGTTCAGGAAGCTCACACGTAACTCAGTTTTATCTGAAAAGCATTGGATGTTAGAGGACCTGGGGTTTGTATCAATTTCAGAAGCAGAGTTGAACTAGATATGGTCCGTGTGTGTAGGAAACTCAGTTCTTTTTTCTGAGCACACTCACGTTTCCCGCCTTATTAGAGACTCTAGAAAGTAAGAGCGTGCTTCTTACACTAAAGCAGAGTGTGGTTCATGGATGAGAACTGTGCTGTGTGTTTCCCTTCAGAAACGGAGTGAAATCTCAGGCTCTGTGTCTTCCTACAAGCAAGACTTCATTTCAGGTAAACGTAGTCATTTTTCAGCTCAAACGAAGCTACATCGTTCCCTAAGCTCACACGTTTCTCGCTCTGAACTGAAAAGCATTGGATGTTAGAGGACCTGTGGTTTGTATCAGTTTCAGAAGCAAAGTTTAACTAGATATGGTCCATGTGTGTAGGAAACACAGTTCTTTTGTTCTGAGTACACTCACATTTCCCGCCTTAGTAGAGACTCTAGAATGCAAAAGCATGCTTCTTGCTCTAAAGCAGAGTGTGGTTCATGGAAGAGTACTGGGCTATTTGTTTCACTTCAGAAACAGAGTGAAATGCCAGGCTCTGTGGCTTCTTACAAGCCAGACTTCGTTTCAGGTAAACGCAGTCACTTTTCAGCTAAAACGAAGCAACATCGTTCAGGAAGCTCACACGTTTCTCACTGTTAAATGAAAAGCATTGGATGTTAGAGGACCTGGGGTTTGTATCAATTTCAGAAGCAGAGTTGAACTAGATATGGTCACTGTGTGTAGGTAACTCAGTTCTTTTGTTCTGAGCTCACTCACGTTTCCCGCCTTATTGGAGACTCTAGAAAGTAAGAGCGTGCTTCTTACACTAAAGCAGAGTGCGGTCCATGGATGAGAACTGTGCTTTGTCTTTCCATTCAGAACCAGAATGAAATGCCAGGCTCTGTGCCTTCCTACAAGCAATACTTCTTTTCAGGTAAACGCAGTCACTTTTCAGCTCAAACGAAGCTACATCGTTCACGAATCTCACACGTTTCTCACTCTTAACTGAGAAGCATTGGATGTTAGAGGACCTATGATTTGTATCAGTTTCAGAAGCAGAGTTGAACTAGATATGGTGCATGTGTGTAGGAAACACAGTTCTTTTTTTCTGAGCACACTCACGTTTCCTGCATTATTAGAGTCTCTAGAAAGCAAAAGCATGCTTCCTGCTCTAAAGCAGAGTGTGGTTCATGGAAGAGTACTGGGCTATTTGTTTCAGTTCAGAAACAGAGTGAAATGACAGGCTCTGTGGCTTCTTACAAGCAAGACTTCGTTTCAGGTAAACGCAGTCACTTTTCAGCTAAAACGAAGCAACATCGTTCAGGAAGCTCACACGTTTCTCAGTGTTAAGTGAAAAGATTTGGATGTTAGAGGACCTGGGGTTTGTATCAATTTCAGAAGCAGAGTTGAACTAGATATGGTCCGTGTGTGGGAAACTCAGTTCGTTTGTTCTGAGCACACTCACGTTTCCTGCCTTATTAGAGACTCTAGAAAGTAAGAGCGTGCTTCTTACACTAAAGCAGAGTGTGGTTCATGGATGAGAACTGTGCTTTGTCTTTCCATTCAGAACCGGAATGAAATGCCAGGCTCTGTGCCTTCCTACAAGCAATACTTCTTTTCAGGTAAACGCAGTCACTTTTCAGCTCAAACGAAGCTACATCGTTCACGAAGCTCACACGTTTCTCACTCGTAACTGAAAAGCATTGGATGTTAGAGGACCTATGGTTTGTATCAGTTTCAGAAGCAGAGTTGAACTAGATATGGTGCATGTGTGTAGGAAACACAGTTCTTTTTTTCTGAGCACACTAACGTTTCCTGCATTATTAGATACTCTAGAAAGCAAAAGCATGCTTCCTGCTCTAAAGCAGAGTGTGGTTCATGGAAGAGTACTGGGCTATTTGTTTCACTTCAGAAACAGAATGAAATGCCAGGCTCTGTGGCTTCTTATAAGCCAGACTTCGTTTCAGGTAAACGCAGTCACTTTTCAGCTAAAACGAAGCAACATCGTTCACGAAGCTCACATGTTTCTCACTCTTAACTGAAAAGCATTGGAGGTTAGAGGACCTGGTGTTTGTATCAGTTTAAGAAGCAGAGTTGAACTAGATATGGTACGTGTGTGTACGAAACACAGTTCTTTTGTTCTGAGCCCACTCACGTTTCCCACCTTATTAGAGACTGTAGAAAGCAAGAGCATGCTTCTTGCTCTAAAGCAGAGTGTGCTTCATGGATGAGAACTGTGCTGTGTGTTTCCCTTCAGAAACGGAATGAAATGCCAGGCTCTGTGTCTTCCTACAAGCAAGATTTCGTTTCAGGTAAACGCCCTCACTTTTCAGCTCAAACTAAGCTACATCGTTCAAGAAGCTCACACGATTCTCACTCTTAACTGAAAAGCATTGGATGTTAGAGGACCTATGGTTTGTATCAGTTTCAGAAGCAGAGTTGAAGTAGATATGGTGCGTGTGTGTAGGAAACTCAGTTCTTTTGTTCTGAGCACACTCTCATTTCCTGCCTTATTGGATATTCTAGAAAGCAAGAACATGCTTCTTGCTCTAAAGCAGAGTGTGCTTCATGGAAGAGTACTGGGCTATTTGTTTCACTTCAGAAACAGCGTGAAATGCCAGGCTCTGTGGCTTCTTACAAGCAAGACTTCGTTTCATCTAAACGCAGTCAGTTTTAGCTAAAACGAAGCAACATCGTTCACGAAGCTCACACGTTTCTCACTCTTAACTGAAAAGCATTGGAGGTTAGAGGACCTGATGTTTGTATTAGTTTATGAAGCAGAGTTGAACTAGATATGGTACGTGTGTGTAGGAAACACAGTTCTTTTTTTCTGAGCACACTCACGTTTCCTGCCTTATTAGAGGCTCTAGAAAGCAAGAGCATGCTTCTTGCTCTAAAGCAGAGTGTGGTTCATCGAAGATTACTGGGCTATTTGTTTCACTTCAGAAACAGAGTGAAATGCCAGGCTCTGTGGCTTCTTACAAGCCAGACTTCGTTTCAGGTAAACGCAGTCACTTTGCAGCTAAAATGAAGCAACATCGTTCACGAAGCTCACACGTTTCTCACTGTTAACTGAAAAGCATTGGAGGTTAGAGGACCTGATGTTTGTATCAGTTTAAGAAGCAGAGTTGAACTAGATATGGTACGTGTGTGTAGGAAACACAGTTCTTTTGTTCTGAGCACAATCACGTTTCCCGCCTTTTTAGAGACTCTAGAAAGTAAGAGCGTGCTTCTTACACTAAAGCAGAGTGTGGTTCATGGATGAGAACTGTGCTTTGTCTTTCCATTCAGAACCGGAATGAAATGCGAGGCTCTGTGCCTTCCTACAAGCAATACTTCTTTTCAGGTAAACGCAGTCACTTTTCAGCTCAAACGAAGCTACATCGTTCACGAAGCTCACACGTTTCTCACTCTTAACTGAAAAGCATTGGATGTTAGAGGACCTATGGTTTGTTTCAGTTTCAGAAGCAGAGTTGAACTAGATATGGTGCATGTGTGTAGGAAACACAGTTCTTTGTTCTGAGCACACTCACGTTTCAGGCCTTATTAGAGAAACTAGAAAGCAAGAGCATGCTTCTTGCTCTAAAGCAGAGTGTGGTTCATGGAAGAGTACTGGGCTATTTGTTTCACTTCAGAAATAGAGTGCAATTCCAGGCTCTTTGACTTCCTACAAGCAAGACTTCATTTCAGGTAAACGCAGTCACTTTTCAGCTAAAACGAAGCAACATCGTTCAGGAAGCTCACACGTAACTCAGTTTTAACTGAAAAGCATTGGATGTTAGAGAACCTGGGGTTTGTATCAATTTCAGAAGCAGAGTTGAACTAGATATGGTCCGTGTGTGTAGGAAACTCAGTTCTTTTTTCTGAGCACACTCACGTTTCCCGCCTTATTAGAGACTCTAGAAAGTAAGAGCGTGCTTCTTACACTAAAGCAGAGTGTGGTTCATGGATGAGAACTGTGCTGTGTGTTTCCCTTCAGAAACGGAGTGAAATCTCAGGCTCTGTGTCTTCCTACAAGCAAGACTTCATTTCAGGTAAACGTAGTCATTTTTCAGCTCAAACGAAGCTACATCGTTCCCTAAGCTCACACGTTTCTCGCTCTGAACTGAAAAGCATTGGATGTTAGAGAACCTGTGGTTTGTATCAGTTTCAGAAGCAAAGTTTAACTAGATATGGTCCATGTGTGTACGAAATACAGTTCTTTTGTTCTGAGTACACTCACATTTCCCGCCTTAGTAGAGACTCTACCATGCAAAAGCATGCTTCTTGCTCTAAAGCAGAGTGTGGTTCATGGAAGAGTACTGGGCTATTTGTTTCACTTCAGAAACAGAGTGCAATGCCAGGCTCTGTGGCTTCTTACAAGCCAGACTTCGTTTCAGGTAAACGCAGTCACTTTTCAGCTAAAACGAAGCAACATCTTTCAGGAAGCTCACACGTTTCTCACTGTTAACTGAAAAGAATTGGATGTTAGAGGCCCTGGGGTTTGTATCAATTTCAGAAGCAGAGTTGAACTAGATATGGTCCCTGTGTGTAGGAAACTCAGTTCTTTTGTTCTGAGCACACTCACGTTTCCCGCCTTATTAGAGACTCTAGAAAGTAAGAGCGTGCTTCTTACACTAAAGCAGAGTGTGGTTCATGGATGAGAACTGTGCTTTGTCTTTCCATTCAGAACCGGAATGAACTGCCAGGCTCTGTGCCTTTCTACAAGCAATACTTCTTTTCAGGTAAACGCAGTCACTTTTCAGCTCAAACGAAGCTACATCGTTCACAAAACTCACACGTTTCTCACTCTTAACTGAAAAGCATTGGAGGTTTGAGGACCTGATGTTTGTATTAGTTTATGAAGCAGAGTTGAACTAGATATGGTACGTGTGTGTAGGAAACACAGTTCTTTTTTTCTGAGCACACTCACGTTTCCTGCCTTATTAGAGACTCTAGAAAGCAAGAGCATGCTTCTTGCTCTAAAGCAGAGTGTGGTTCATGGATGAGAACTGTGCTGTGTGTTTCCCTTCAGAAACGGAGTGAAATCTCAGGCTTTGTGTCTTCCTACAAGCAAGACTTCATTTCAGGTAAACGCAGTCACTTTTCAGCTAAAACGAAGCAACATCGTTCAGGAAGCTCACACGTAACTCAGTTTTAACTGAAAAGCATTGGATGTTAGAGGACCTATGGTTTCTATCAGTTTCAGAAGCAGAGTTGAACTAGATATGGTGCGTGTGTGTAGGAAACACAGTTCTTTTTTTCTGAGCACACTCACGTTTCCTGCATTATTAGAGACTCTAGAAAGAAAAGCATGCTTCTTGCTCTAAAGCAGAGTGTGGTTCATGGATGAGAACTGTGCTGTGTGTTTCCCTTCAGAAACGGAGTGAAATCTCAGGCTCTGTGTCTTCCTACAAGCAAGACTTCATATCAGGTAAACGCATTCATTTTTCAGCTCAAACGAACCTACATCGTTCCAAAAGCTCACACGTTTCTCGCTCTGAACTGAAAAGCAATGGATGTTAGAGGACCTGTGGTTTGTATCAGTTTCAGAAGCAAAGTTTAACTAGATATGGTCCATGTGTGTAGGAAACACAGTTCTTTTGTTCTGAGTACACTCACATTTCCCGCCTTAGTAGAGACTCTAGAATGCAAAAGCATGCTTCTTGCTCTAAAGCAGAGTGTGGTTCATGGAAGAGTACTGGGCTATTTGTTTCACTTCAGAAACAGAGTGCAATGCCAGGCTCTGTGACTTCCTACAAGCAAGACTTCGTTTCAGGTAAACGCAGTCACTTTTCAGCTAAAACGAAGCAACATCGTTCAGGAATCTCACACGTTTCTCAGTGTTAAGTGAAAAGATTTGGATGTTAGAGGACCTGGGGTTTGTATCAATTTCAGAAGCAGAGTTGAACTAGATATGGTCCCTGTGTGTAGGAAACTCAGTTCGTTTGTTCTGAGCACACTCACGTTTCCCGCCTTATTAGAGACTCAAGAAAGTAAGAGCGTGCTTCTTACACTAAAGCAGAGTGTGGTTCATGGATGAGAACTGTGCTTTGTCTTTCCATTCAGAACCGGAATGAAATGCCAGGCTCTGTGCCTTCCTACAAGCAATACTTCTTTTCATGTAAACGCAGTCACTTTTCAGGTCAAACGAAGCTACATCGTTCACGAAGCTCACACGTTTCTCACTCGTAACTGAAAAGCATTGGATGTTAGAGGACCTATGGTTTGTATCAGTTTCAGAAGCAGAGTTGAACTAGATATGGTGCATGTGTGTAGGAAACACAGTTCTTTTTTTCTGAGCACACTCACGTTTCCTGCATTATTAGAGACTCTAGAAAGCAAAAGCATGCTTCCTGCTCTAAAGCAGAGTGTGGTTCATGGAAGAGTACTGGGCTATTTGTTTCACTTCAGAAACAGAATGAAATGCCAGGCTCTGTGTCTTCTTACAAGCCAGACTTCGTTTTAGGTAAACGCAGTCACTTTTCAGCTAAAACGAAGCAACATCGTTCACGAAGCTCACATGTTTCTCACTCTTAACTGAAAAGCATTGGAGGTTAGAGGACCTGGTGTTTGTATCAGTTTAAGGAGCAGAGTTGAACTAGATATGGTACGTGTGTGTACGAAACACAGTTCTTTTGTTCTGAGCCCACTCATGTTTCCCACCTTATTAGAGACTGTTGAAAGCAAGAGCATGCTTCTTGCTCTAAAGCAGAGTGTGGTTCATGGATGAGAACTGTGCTGTGTGTTTCCCTTCAGAAACGGAATGAAATGCCAGGCTCTGTGTCTTCCTACAAGCAAGACTTCGTTTCAGGTAAACGCCCTCACTTTTCAGCTCAAACGATGCTACATCATTCACGAAGCTCACACGTTTCTCACTCTTAACTGAAAAGCATTGGATGTTAGAGGTCCTATGGTTTGTATCAGTTTCAGAAGCAGAGTTGAAGTAGATATGGTGCGTGTGTGTAGGAAACACAGTTCTTTTTTTCTGAGCACACTCACGTTTCCTGCATTATTAGAGACTCTAGAAAGAAAAGCATGCTTCTTGCTCTAAAGCAGAGTGTGGTTCATGGAAGTGTACTGGGCTATTTGTTTCACTTCAGAAACAGAATGAAATGCCAGGCTCTGTGGCTTCTTACAAGCCAGACTTCGTTTCAGGTAAACGCAGTCACTTTTCAGGTAAAACGAAGCAACATCGTTCACGAAGCTCACATGTTTCTCACTCTTAACTGAAAAGCATTGCATGTTAGAGGACCTGTGGTTTGTATCAATTTCAGAAGCAGAGTTGAACTAGATATGCTCCGTGTGTGTAGGAAACTCAGTTCTTTTGTTCTGAGCACACTCACGTTTCCCGCCTTATTAGAGACTCTAGAAAGCAAGAGCATGCTTCTTGCTCTAAAGCAGAGTGTGCTTCATGGATGAGAACTGTGCTGTGTGTTTCCCTTCAGAAACGGAATGAAATTCCAGGCTCTGTGTCTTCCTACATGCAAGACTTCGTTTCAGGTAAACGCAGTCACTTTTCAGCTCAAAGGATGCTACATCATTCACAAAGCTCACACGTTTCACACTCTTAACTGAAAAGCGTTGGATGTTAGAGGACCTATGGTTTGTATCAGTTTCTGAAGCAGAGTTGAACTAGATATGGTGCGTGTGTGTAGGAAACACAGTTCTTTTTTTCTGAGCACACTCACGTTTCCAGCCTTATTAGAGACTTTAAAAAGCAAGAGCATGCTTCTTGCTCTAAAGCAGAGTGTGGTTCATGGACGAGTACTGGGCTATTTGTTTCCCTTCAGAAACAGAGTGAAATGCCAGGCTCTGTGACTTCCTACAAGCAAGACTTAATTTCAGGTAAACGCAGTCATTTTTCAGCTCAAACGAAGCTACTTCGTTCCCTAAGCTCACACGTTTCTCGCTCTGAACTGAAAAGCTTTGGATGTTAGAGGACCTGTGGTTTGTATCAGTTTCAGAAGCAAAGATTAACTAGATATGGTCCATGTGTGTAGGAAACACAGTTCTTTTGTTCTGAGCACACTCACGTTTCCCGCCTTATTAGAGAATCTAGAAAGCAAGAGCATGCTTCTTGCTCTAAAGCAGAGTGTGGTTCATGGAAGAGTACTGGGTTATTTGTTTCACTTCAGAAACAGAGTGCAATGCCA
Organism: Onychomys arenicola; assembly: GCA_949786405.1. Classification (NCBI taxonomy): domain Eukaryota; kingdom Metazoa; phylum Chordata; class Mammalia; order Rodentia; family Cricetidae; genus Onychomys; species Onychomys arenicola. The sequence continues at coordinate 1,757,944 of CATKUM010000039.1, read as the reverse complement.
GGCTCTGTGACTTCCTACAAGCAAGACTTCGTTTCAGGTAAACGCCCTCACTTTTCAGCTCAAACGATGCTACATCATTCACGAAGCTCACACGTTTCTCACTCTTAACTGAAAAGCATTGGAGGTTAGAGGACCTGATGTTTGTATTAGTTTATGAAGCAGAGTTGAACTAGATATGGTACGTGTGTGTAGGAAACACAGTTCTTTTGTTCTCAGCCCACTCACCTTTCCCACCTTATTAGAGACTCTAGAAAGCAAGAGCATGCTCTTGCTCTAAAGCAGATTGTACTTCATGGATGAGAACTGTGCTGTGTGTTTCCCTTCAGAAATGGAATGAAATGCCAGGCTCTGTGTCTTCCTACAAGCATGTCTTCGTTTCAGGTAAACGCCCACACTTTTCAGCTCAAATGGTGCTACATCGTTCACGAAGCTAAAGCATTTCTCACTCTTAACTGAAAAGCATTGGATGTTAGAGGACCTATGGTTTGTATCAGTTTCAGAAGCAGAGTTGAACTAGATATGGTACGTGTGTGTAGGAAACACAGTTCTTTTTTCCGAGCAAACTCACGTTTCCTGCATTATTAGAGACTCTAGAAAGCAAGAGCGTGCTTCTTGCTCTAAAGCAGAGTGTGGTTCATGGATGAGAACTGTGCTTTGTCTTTCCATTCAGAACCGGAATGAAATGCCAGGCTCTGTGCCTTCCTACAAGCAATACATCTTTTCAGGTAAACGCAGTCACTTTTCAGCTCAAACGAAGCTACATCGTTCACGAAGCTCACACGTTTCTCACTCTTAACTGAAAAGCATTGGATGTTAGAGGACCTATGGTTTGTATCAGTTTCAGAAGCAGAGTTGAACTAGATATGGTGCGTGTGTGTAGGAAACACAGTTCTTTTGTTCTGAGCACACTCTCGTTTCCTGCCTAATTGGATAATCTAGAAAGCAAGAGCATGCTTCTTGCTCTAAAGCAGAGTGTGCTTCATGGAAGAGTACTGGGCTAATTGTTTCAGTTCAGAAACAGAGTGAAATGACAGGCTCTGTGGCTTCTTACAAGCAAGACTTCGTTTCATCTAAACGCAGTCACTTTTTAGCTAAAACGAAGCAACATAGTTCACGAAGCTCACACGTTTCTCACTCTTAATTGAAAAGCATTGGCTGTTAGTGGACCTGATGTTTGTATCAGTTTAAGAAGCAGAGTTGTACTAGATATGGTGCGTGTGTAGGAAACACAGTTCTTTTTTCTGAGCACTCTCACGTTTCCTGCATTATTAGAGACTCTAGAAAGCAAAAGCATGCTTCCTGCTCTAAAGAAGAGTGTGGTTCATGGAAGAGTACTGGGCTATTTGTTTCACTTCAGAAACAGAATGATGTGCCAGGCTCTGTGGCTTCTTACAAGCCAGATTCGTTTCAGGTAAACGCCCTCACTTTTCAGCTCAAACGATGCTACATCATTCACGAAGCTCACACGTTTCTCACTCTTAACTGAAACGCATTGGATGTTAGAGGACCGATGGATTGTATCAATTTCAGAAGCAGAGTTGAACTAGATATGGTCCGTGTGTGAAGGAAACTCAGTTCTTTTGTTCTGAGCACACTCACGTTTCCCACCTTATTAGAGACTCTAGAAAGTAAGAGCGTGCTTCTTACACTAAAACAGAGTGTGGTTCATGGATGAGAACTGTGCTTTCTCTTTCCATTCAGAACCGGAATGAAATGCCAGGCTCTGTGCCTGCCTACAAGCAATACTTCTTTTCAGGTAAACGCAGTCACATTTCAGCTCAAACGAAGCTACATCGTTCACGAAGCTCACACGTTTCTCACTCTTAACTGAAAAGCATTGGATGTTAGAGGACCTATGGTTTGTATCAGTTTCAGAAGCAGAGTTGAAGTAGATATGGTGCGTGTCTGTAGGAAACACAGTTCTTTTTTCCGAGCACACTCACGTTTCCGGCATTATTAGAGACTCTAGAAAGCAAGAGCGTGCTTCTTGCTCTAAAGCAGAGTGTGGTTCATGGATGAGAACTGTGCTGTGTGTTTCCCTTCAGAAACGGAGTGAAATCTCAGGCTCTGTGTCTTCCTACAAGCAAGACTTCATTTCAGGTAAACGCATTCATTTTTCAGCTCAAACGAACCTACATCGTTCCCTAAGCTCACACGTTTCTCGCTCTGAACTGAAAAGCATTGGATGTTAGAGGACCTGTGGTTTGTATCAGTTTCAGAAGCAAAGTTTAACTAGATATGGTCCATGTGTGTAGGAAACACAGTTCTTTTGTTCTGAGTACACTCACATTTCCCGCCTTAGTAGAGACTCTAGAATGCAAAAGCATGCTTCTTGCTCTAAAGCAGAGTGTGGTTCATGGAAGAGTACTGGGCTATTTGTTTCACTTCAGAAACAGAGTGCAATGCCAGGCTCTGTGACTTCCTACAAGCAAGACTTCGTTTCAGGTAAACGCAGTCACTTTTCAGCTAAAACGAAGCAACATCGTTCAGGAATCTCACACGTTTCTCAGTGTTAAGTGAAAAGATTTGGATGTTAGAGGACCTGGGGTTTGTATCAATTTCAGAAGCAGAGTTGAACTAGATATGGTCCCTGTGTGTAGGAAACTCAGTTCGTTTGTTCTGAGCACACTCACGTTTCCCGCCTTATTAGAGACTCAAGAAAGTAAGAGCGTGCTTCTTACACTAAAGCAGAGTGTGGTTCATGGATGAGAACTGTGCTTTGTCTTTCCATTCAGAACCGGAATGAAATGCCAGGCTCTGTGCCTTCCTACAAGCAATACTTCTTTTCATGTAAACGCAGTCACTTTTCAGGTCAAACGAAGCTACATCGTTCACGAAGCTCACACGTTTCTCACTCGTAACTGAAAAGCATTGGATGTTAGAGGACCTATGGTTTGTATCAGTTTCAGAAGCAGAGTTGAACTAGATATGGTGCATGTGTGTAGGAAACACAGTTCTTTTTTTCTGAGCACACTCACGTTTCCTGCATTATTAGAGACTCTAGAAAGCAAAAGCATGCTTCCTGCTCTAAAGCAGAGTGTGGTTCATGGAAGAGTACTGGGCTATTTGTTTCACTTCAGAAACAGAATGAAATGCCAGGCTCTGTGTCTTCTTACAAGCCAGACTTCGTTTTAGGTAAACGCAGTCACTTTTCAGCTAAAACGAAGCAACATCGTTCACGAAGCTCACATGTTTCTCACTCTTAACTGAAAAGCATTGGAGGTTAGAGGACCTGGTGTTTGTATCAGTTTAAGGAGCAGAGTTGAACTAGATATGGTACGTGTGTGTACGAAACACAGTTCTTTTGTTCTGAGCCCACTCAGGTTTCCCACCTTATTAGAGACTGTTGAAAGCAAGAGCATGCTTCTTGCTCTAAAGCAGAGTGTGGTTCATGGATGAGAACTGTGCTGTGTGTTTCCCTTCAGAAACGGAATGAAATGCCAGGCTCTGTGTCTTCCTACAAGCAAGACTTCGTTTCAGGTAAACGCCCTCACTTTTCAGCTCAAACGATGCTACATCATTCACGAAGCTCACACGTTTCTCACTCTTAACTGAAAAGCATTGGATGTTAGAGGTCCTATGGTTTGTATCAGTTTCAGAAGCAGAGTTGAAGTAGATATGGTGCGTGTGTGTAGGAAACACAGTTCTTTTTTTCTGAGCACACTCACGTTTCCTGCATTATTAGAGACTCTAGAAAGAAAAGCATGCTTCTTGCTCTAAAGCAGAGTGTGGTTCATGGAAGTGTACTGGGCTATTTGTTTCACTTCAGAAACAGAATGAAATGCCAGGCTCTGTGGCTTCTTACAAGCCAGACTTCGTTTCAGGTAAACGCAGTCACTTTTCAGGTAAAACGAAGCAACATCGTTCACGAAGCTCACATGTTTCTCACTCTTAACTGAAAAGCATTGCATGTTAGAGGACCTGTGGTTTGTATCAATTTCAGAAGCAGAGTTGAACTAGATATGCTCCGTGTGTGTAGGAAACTCAGTTCTTTTGTTCTGAGCACACTCACGTTTCCCGCCTTATTAGAGACTCTAGAAAGCAAGAGCATGCTTCTTGCTCTAAAGCAGAGTGTGCTTCATGGATGAGAACTGTGCTGTGTGTTTCCCTTCAGAAACGGAATGAAATTCCAGGCTCTGTGTCTTCCTACATGCAAGACTTCGTTTCAGGTAAACGCAGTCACTTTTCAGCTCAAAGGATGCTACATCATTCACAAAGCTCACACGTTTCACACTCTTAACTGAAAAGCGTTGGATGTTAGAGGACCTATGGTTTGTATCAGTTTCTGAAGCAGAGTTGAACTAGATATGGTGCGTGTGTGTAGGAAACACAGTTCTTTTTTTCTGAGCACACTCACGTTTCCAGCCTTATTAGAGACTTTAGAAAGCAAGAGCATGCTTCTTGCTCTAAAGCAGAGTGTGGTTCATGGACGAGTACTGGGCTATTTGTTTCCCTTCAGAAACAGAGTGAAATGCCAGGCTCTGTGACTTCCTACAAGCAAGACTTAATTTCAGGTAAACGCAGTCATTTTTCAGCTCAAACGAAGCTACATCGTTCCCTAAGCTCACACGTTTCTCGCTCTGAACTGAAAAGCTTTGGATGTTAGAGGACCTGTGGTTTGTATCAGTTTCAGAAGCAAAGATTAACTAGATATGGTCCATGTGTGTAGGAAACACAGTTCTTTTGTTCTGAGCACACTCACGTTTCCCGCCTTATTAGAGAATCTAGAAAGCAAGAGCATGCTTCTTGCTCTAAAGCAGAGTGTGGTTCATGGAAGAGTACTGGGTTATTTGTTTCACTTCAGAAACAGAGTGCAATGCCAGGCTCTGTGACTTCCTACAAGCAAGACTTCGTTTCAGGTAAACGCCCTCACTTTTCAGCTCAAACGATGCTACATCATTCACGAAGCTCACACGTTTCTCACTCTTAACTGAAAAGCATTGGAGGTTAGAGGACCTGATGTTTGTATTAGTTTATGAAGCAGAGTTGAACTAGATATGGTACGTGTGTGTAGGAAACACAGTTCTTTTGTTCTCAGCCCACTCACCTTTCCCACCTTATTAGAGACTCTAGAAAGCAAGAGCATGCTCTTGCTCTAAAGCAGATTGTACTTCATGGATGAGAACTGTGCTGTGTGTTTCCCTTCAGAAATGGAATGAAATGCCAGGCTCTGTGTCTTCCTACAAGCATGTCTTCGTTTCAGGTAAACGCCCACACTTTTCAGCTCAAATGGTGCTACATCGTTCACGAAGCTAAAGCATTTCTCACTCTTAACTGAAAAGCATTGGATGTTAGAGGACCTATGGTTTGTATCAGTTTCAGAAGCAGAGTTGAACTAGATATGGTACGTGTGTGTAGGAAACACAGTTCTTTTTTCCGAGCAAACTCACGTTTCCCGCCTTATTAGAGACTCAAGAAAGTAAGAGCGTGCTTCTTACACTAAAGCAGAGTGTGGTTCATGGATGAGAACTGTGCTTTGTCTTTCCATTCAGAACCGGAATGAAATGCCAGGCTCTGTGCCTTCCTACAAGCAATACTTCTTTTCATGTAAACGCAGTCACTTTTCAGGTCAAACGAAGCTACATCGTTCACGAAGCTCACACGTTTCTCACTCGTAACTGAAAAGCATTGGATGTTAGAGGACCTATGGTTTGTATCAGTTTCAGAAGCAGAGTTGAACTAGATATGGTGCATGTGTGTAGGAAACACAGTTCTTTTTTTCTGAGCACACTCACGTTTCCTGCATTATTAGAGACTCTAGAAAGCAAAAGCATGCTTCCTGCTCTAAAGCAGAGTGTGGTTCATGGAAGAGTACTGGGCTATTTGTTTCACTTCAGAAACAGAATGAAATGCCAGGCTCTTTGTCTTCTTACAAGCCAGACTTCGTTTTAGGTAAACGCAGTCACTTTTCAGCTAAAACGAAGCAACATCGTTCACGAAGCTCACATGTTTCTCACTCTTAACTGAAAAGCATTGGAGGTTAGAGGACCTGGTGTTTGTATCAGTTTAAGGAGCAGAGTTGAACTAGATATGGTACGTGTGTGTACGAAACACAGTTCTTTTGTTCTGAGCCCACTCAGGTTTCCCACCTTATTAGAGACTGTTGAAAGCAAGAGCATGCTTCTTGCTCTAAAGCAGAGTGTGGTTCATGGATGAGAACTGTGCTGTTGTTTCCCTTCAGAAACGGAATGAAATGCCAGGCTCTGTGTCTTCCTACAAGCAAGACTTCGTTTCAGGTAAACGCCCTCACTTTTCAGCTCAAACGATGCTACATCATTCACGAAGCTCACACGTTTCTCACTCTTAACTGAAAAGCATTGGATGTTAGAGGTCCTATGGTTTGTATCAGTTTCAGAAGCAGAGTTGAAGTAGATATGGTGCGTGTGTGTAGGAAACACAGTTCTTTTTTTCTGAGCACACTCACGTTTCCTGCATTATTAGAGACTCTAGAAAGAAAAGCATGCTTCTTGCTCTAAAGCAGAGTGTGGTTCATGGAAGTGTACTGGGCTATTTGTTTCACTTCAGAAACAGAATGAAATGCCAGGCTCTGTGGCTTCTTACAAGCCAGACTTCGTTTCAGGTAAACGCAGTCACTTTTCAGGTAAAACGAAGCAACATCGTTCACGAAGCTCACATGTTTCTCACTCTTAACTGAAAAGCATTGCATGTTAGAGGACCTGTGGTTTGTATCAATTTCAGAAGCAGAGTTGAACTAGATATGCTCCGTGTGTGTAGGAAACTCAGTTCTTTTGTTCTGAGCACACTCACGTTTCCCGCCTTATTAGAGACTCTAGAAAGCAAGAGCATGCTTCTTGCTCTAAAGCAGAGTGTGCTTCATGGATGAGAACTGTGCTGTGTGTTTCCCTTCAGAAACGGAATGAAATTCCAGGCTCTGTGTCTTCCTACATGCAAGACTTCGTTTCAGGTAAACGCAGTCACTTTTCAGCTCAAAGGATGCTACATCATTCACAAAGCTCACACGTTTCACACTCTTAACTGAAAAGCGTTGGATGTTAGAGGACCTATGGTTTGTATCAGTTTCTGAAGCAGAGTTGAACTAGATATGGTGCGTGTGTGTAGGAAACACAGTTCTTTTTTTCTGAGCACACTCACGTTTCCAGCCTTATTAGAGACTTTAGAAAGCAAGAGCATGCTTCTTGCTCTAAAGCAGAGTGTGGTTCATGGACGAGTACTGGGCTATTTGTTTCCCTTCAGAAACAGAGTGAAATGCCAGGCTCTGTGACTTCCTACAAGCAAGACTTAATTTCAGGTAAACGCAGTCATTTTTCAGCTCAAACGAAGCTACATCGTTCCCTAAGCTCACACGTTTCTCGCTCTGAACTGAAAAGCTTTGGATGTTAGAGGACCTGTGGTTTGTATCAGTTTCAGAAGCAAAGATTAACTAGATATGGTCCATGTGTGTAGGAAACACAGTTCTTTTGTTCTGAGCACACTCACGTTTCCCGCCTTATTAGAGAATCTAGAAAGCAAGAGCATGCTTCTTGCTCTAAAGCAGAGTGTGGTTCATGGAAGAGTACTGGGTTATTTGTTTCACTTCAGAAACAGAGTGCAATGCCAGGCTCTGTGACTTCCTACAAGCAAGACTTCGTTTCAGGTAAACGCCCTCACTTTTCAGCTCAAACGATGCTACATCATTCACGAAGCTCACACGTTTCTCACTCTTAACTGAAAAGCATTGGAGGTTAGAGGACCTGATGTTTGTATTAGTTTATGAAGCAGAGTTGAACTAGATATGGTACGTGTGTGTAGGAAACACAGTTCTTTTGTTCTCAGCCCACTCACCTTTCCCACCTTATTAGAGACTCTAGAAAGCAAGAGCATGCTCTTGCTCTAAAGCAGATTGTACTTCATGGATGAGAACTGTGCTGTGTGTTTCCCTTCAGAAATGGAATGAAATGCCAGGCTCTGTGTCTTCCTACAAGCATGTCTTCGTTTCAGGTAAACGCCCACACTTTTCAGCTCAAATGGTGCTACATCGTTCACGAAGCTAAAGCATTTCTCACTCTTAACTGAAAAGCATTGGATGTTAGAGGACCTATGGTTTGTATCAGTTTCAGAAGCAGAGTTGAACTAGATATGGTACGTGTGTGTAGGAAACACAGTTCTTTTTTCCGAGCAAACTCACGTTTCCTGCATTATTAGAGACTCTAGAAAGCAAGAGCGTGCTTCTTGCTCTAAAGCAGAGTGTGGTTCATGGATGAGAACTGTGCTTTGTCTTTCCATTCAGAACCGGAATGAAATGCCAGGCTCTGTGCCTTCCTACAAGCAATACATCTTTTCAGGTAAACGCAGTCACTTTTCAGCTCAAACGAAGCTACATCGTTCACGAAGCTCACACGTTTCTCACTCTTAACTGAAAAGCATTGGATGTTAGAGGACCTATGGTTTGTATCAGTTTCAGAAGCAGAGTTGAACTAGATATGGTGCGTGTGTGTAGGAAACACAGTTCTTTTGTTCTGAGCACACTCTCGTTTCCTGCCTAATTGGATAATCTAGAAAGCAAGAGCATGCTTCTTGCTCTAAAGCAGAGTGTGCTTCATGGAAGAGTACTGGGCTAATTGTTTCAGTTCAGAAACAGAGTGAAATGACAGGCTCTGTGGCTTCTTACAAGCAAGACTTCGTTTCATCTAAACGCAGTCACTTTTTAGCTAAAACGAAGCAACATAGTTCACGAAGCTCACACGTTTCTCACTCTTAATTGAAAAGAATTGGCTGTTAGTGGACCTGATGTTTGTATCAGTTTAAGAAGCAGAGTTGTACTAGATATGGTGCGTGTGTAGGAAACACAGTTCTTTTTTCTGAGCACTCTCACGTTTCCTGCATTATTAGAGACTCTAGAAAGCAAAAGCATGCTTCCTGCTCTAAAGAAGAGTGTGGTTCATGGAAGAGTACTGGGCTATTTGTTTCACTTCAGAAACAGAATGATGTGCCAGGCTCTGTGGCTTCTTACAAGCCAGATTCGTTTCAGGTAAACGCAGTCACTTTTCAGCTAAAACGAAGCAACATTGTTCACGAAGCTCACATGTTTCTCACTCTTAACTGAAAAGCATTGGAGGTTAGAGGACCTGGTGTTTGTATCAGTTTAAGAAGCAGAGTTGAACTAGATATGGTACGTATGTGTACGAAACACAGTTCTTTTGTTCTGAGCCCACTCACGTTTCCCACCTTATTAGAGACTGTAGAAAGCAAGAGCATGCTTCTTGCTCTAAAGAGGAGTGTGCTTCATGGATGAGAACTGTGCTGTGTGTTTCCCTTCAGAAACGGAATGAAATTCCAGGCTCTGTGTCTTCCTACAAGCAAGACTTCGTTTCAGGTAAACGCCCTCACTTTTCAGCTCAAACGATGCTACATCATTCACGAAGCTCACACGTTTCTCACTCTTAACTGAAACGCATTGGATGTTAGAGGACCGATGGATTGTATCAATTTCAGAAGCAGAGTTGAACTAGATATGGTCCGTGTGTGAAGGAAACTCAGTTCTTTTGTTCTGAGCACACTCACGTTTCCCACCTTATTAGAGACTCTAGAAAGTAAGAGCGTGCTTCTTACACTAAAACAGAGTGTGGTTCATGGATGAGAACTGTGCTTTCTCTTTCCATTCAGAACCGGAATGAAATGCCAGGCTCTGTGCCTTCCTACAAGCAATACTTCTTTTCAGGTAAACGCAGTCACATTTCAGCTCAAACGAAGCTACATCGTTCACGAAGCTCACACGTTTCTCACTCTTAACTGAAAAGCATTGGATGTTAGAGGACCTATGGTTTGTATCAGTTTCAGAAGCAGAGTTGAAGTAGATATGGTGCGTGTCTGTAGGAAACACAGTTCTTTTTTCCGAGCACACTCACGTTTCCGGCATTATTAGAGACTCTAGAAAGCAAGAGCGTGCTTCTTGCTCTAAAGCAGAGTGTGGTTCACGGATGAGAACTGTGCTGTGTGTTTCCCTTCAGAAACGGAGTGAAATCTCAGGCTCTGTGTCTTCCTACAAGCAAGACTTCATTTCAGGTAAACGCAGTCATTTTTCAGCTGAAACAAAGCTACATCGTTCCCTAAGCTCACACGTTTCTCGCTCTGAACTGAAAAGCATTGGATGTTAGAGGACCTGTGGTTTGTATCAGTTTCAGAAGCAAAGTTGAACTAGATATGGTCCATGTGTGTAGGAAACACAGTTCTTTTGTTCTGAGTACACTCACATTTCCCGCCTTAGTAGAGACTCTAGAATGCAAAAGCATGCTTCTTGCTCTAAAGCAGAGTGTGGTTCATGGAAGAGTACTGGGCTATTTGTTTCACTTCAGAAACAGAGTGAAATGCCAGGCTCTGTGGCTTCTTACAAGCCAGACTTCGTTTCAGGTAAACGCAGTCACTTTTCAGCTAAAACGAAGCAACATCGTTCAGGAAGCTCACACGTTTCTCACTGTTAAATGAAAAGCATTGGATGTTAGAGGACCTGGGGTTTGTATCAATTTCAGAAGCAGAGTTGAACTAGATATGGTCACTGTGTGTAGGAAACTCAGTTCTTTTGTTCTGAGCTCACTCACGTTTTCCGCCTTATTGGAGACTCTAGAAAGTAAGAGCGTGCTTCTTACACTAAAGCAGAGTGCGGTCCATGGATGAGAACTGTGCTTTGTCTTTCCATTCAGAACCAGAATGAAATTCCAGGCTCTGTGCCTTCCTACAAGCAATACTTCTTTTCAGGTAAACGCAGTCACTTTTCAGCTCAAACGAAGCTACATCGTTCACGAATCTCACACGTTTCTCACTCTTAACTGAAAAGCATTGGATGTTAGAGGACCTATGGTTTGTATCAGTTTCAGAAGCAGAGTTGAACTAGATATGGTGCATGTGTGTAGGAAACACAGTTCTTTTTTTCTGAGCACACTCACGTTTTCTGCATTATTAGAGACTCTAGAAAGCAAAAGCATGCTTCCTGCTCTAAAGCAGATTGTGGTTCATGGAAGAGTACTGGGCTATTTGTTTCAGTTCAGAAACAGAGTGAAATGACAGGCTCTGTGGCTTCTTACAAGCAAGACTTCGTTTCATCTAAATGCAGTCACTTTTTAGCTAAAACGAAGCAACATAGTTCACGAAGCTCACACGTTTCTCACTCTTAATTGAAAAGCATTGGCTGTTAGTGGACCTGATGTTTGTATCAGTTTAAGAAGCAGAGTTGTACTAGATATGGTTCGTGTGTAGGAAACACAGTTCTTTTGTTCTGAGTACACTCACATTTCCCGCCTTAGTAGAGACTCTAGAATGCAAAAGCATGCTTCTTGCTCTAAAGCAGAGTGTGGTTCATGGAAGAGTACTGGGCTATTTGTTTCACTTCAGAAACAGAGTGAAATGCCAGGCTCTGTGGCTTCTTACAAGCCAGACTTCGTTTCAGGTAAATGCAGTCACTTTTCAGCTAAAACGAAGCAACATCGTTCAGGAAGCTCACACGTTTCTCACTGTTAAATGAAAAGCATTGGATGTTAGAGGACCTGGGGTTTGTATCAATTTCAGAAGCAGAGTTGAACTAGATATGGTCACTGTGTGTAGGAAACTCAGTTCTTTTGTTCTGAGCTCACTCACGTTTCCCGCCTTATTAGAGACTCTAGAAAGTAAGAGCGTGCTTCTTACACTAAAGCAGAGTGCGGTCCATGGATGAGAACTGTGCTTTGTCTTTCCATTCAGAACCAGAATGAAATGCCAGGCTCTGTGCCTTCCTACAAGCAATATTTCTTTTAAGGTAAACGCAGTCACTTTTCAGCTCAAACGAAGCTACATCTTTCACGAATCTCACACGTTTCTCACTCTTAACTGAAAAGCATTGGATGTTAGAGGACCTATGGTTTTTATCAGTTTCAGAAGCAGAGTTGAACTAGATATGGTGCATGTGTGTAGGAAACACAGTTCTTTTTTTCTGAGCACACTCACGTTTCCTGCATTATTAGAGACTCTAGAAAGCAAAAGCATGCTTCCTGCTCTAAAGCAGAGTGTGGTTCATGGAAGAGTACTGGGCTATTTGTTTCAGTTCAGAAACAGAGTGAAATGACAGGCTCTGTGGCTTCTTACAAGCAAGACTTCGTTTCATCTAAACGCAGTCACTTTTTAGCTAAAACGAAGCAACATAGTTCACGAAGCTCACACGTTTCTCACTCTTAATTGAAAAGCATTGGCTGTTAGTGGACCTGATGTTTGTATCAGTTTAAGAAGCAGAGTTGTACTAGATATGGTGCGTGTGTAGGAAACACAGTTCTTTTTTCTGAGCACTCTCACGTTTCCTGCATTATTAGAGACTCTAGAAAGCAAAAGCATGCTTCCTGCTCTAAAGAAGAGTGTGGTTCATGGAAGAGTACTGGGCTATTTGTTTCACTTCAGAAACAGAATAAAATGCCAGGCTCTGTGGCTTCTTACAAGCCAGACTTCGTTTCAGGTAAACGCAGTCACTTTTCAGCTAAAACGAAGCAACATTGTTCACGAAGCTCACATGTTTCTCACTCTTAACTGAAAAGCATTGGAGGTTAGAGGACCTGGTGTTTGTATCAGTTTAAGAAGCAGAGTTGAACTAGATATGGTACGTATGTGTACGAAACACAGTTCTTTTGTTCTGAGCCCACTCACGTTTCCCACCTTATTAGAGACTGTAGAAAGCAAGAGCGTGCTTCTTGCTCTAAAGAGGAGTGTGCTTCATGGATGAGAACTGTGCTGTGTGTTTCCCTTCAGAAACGGAATGAAATTCCAGGCTCTGTGTCTTCCTACAAGCAAGACTTCGTTTCAGGTAAACGCCCTCACTTTTCAGCTCAAACGATGCTACATCATTCACGAAGCTCACACGTTTCTCACTCTTAACTGAAACGCTTTGGATGTTAGAGGACCGATGGATTGTATCAATTTCAGAAGCAGAGTTGAACTAGATATGGTCCGTGTGTGTAGGAAACTCAGTTCTTTTGTTCTGAGCACACTCACGTTTCCCACCTTATTAGAGACTCTAGAAAGTAAGAGCGTGCTTCTTACACTAAAACAGAGTGTGGTTCATGGATGAGAACTGTGCTTTGTCTTTCCATTCAGAACCGGAATGAAATGGCAGGCTCTGTGCCTTCCTACAAGCAATACTTCTTTTCAGGTAAACGCAGTCACTTTTCAGCTCAAACGAAGCTACATCGTTCACGAAGCTCACACGTTTCTCACTCTTAACTGAAAAGCATTGGATGTTAGAGGACCTATGGTTTGTATCAGTTTCAGAAGCAGAGTTGAACTAGATATGGTGCATGTGTGTAGGAAACACAGTTCTTTTTTTCTGAGCACACTCACGTTTCCTGCATTATTAGAGACTCTAGAAAGCAGAAGCATGCTTCCTGCTCTAAAGCAGAGTGTGGTTCATGGAAGAGTACTGGGCTATTTGTTTCAGTTCAGAAACAGAGTGAAATGACAGGCTCTGTGGCTTCTTACAAGCAAGACTTCGTTTCATCTAAACGCAGTCACTTTTTAGCTAATACGAAGCAACATAGTTCACGAAGCTCACACGTTTCTCACTCTTAATTGAAAAGCATTGGCTGTTAGTGGACCTGATGTTTGTATCAGTTTAAGAAGCAGAGTTGTACTAGATATGGTGCGTGTGTAGGAAACACAGTTCTTTTTTCTGAGCACTCTCACGTTTCCTGCATTATTAGAGACTCTAGAAAGCAAAAGCATGCTTCCTGCTCTAAAGAAGAGTGTGGTTCATGAAAGAGTACTGGGCTATTTGTTTCACTTCAGAAACAGAATGAAATGCCAGGCTCTGTGGCTTCTTACAAGCCAGACTTCGTTTCAGGTAAACGCAGTCACTTTTCAGCTAAAACGAAGCAACATTGTTCACGAAGCTCACATGTTTCTCACTCTTAACTGAAAAGCATTGGAGGTTAGAGGACCTGGTGTTTGTATCAGTTTAAGAAGCAGAGTTGAACTAGATATGGTACGTATGTGTACGAAACACAGTTCTTTTGTTCTGAGCCCACTCACGTTTCCCACCTTATTAGAGACTGTAGAAAGCAAGAGCATGCTTCTTGCTCTAAAGAGGAGTTTGCTTCATGGATGAGAACTGTGCTGTGTGTTTCCCTTCAGAAACGGAATGAAATTCCAGGCTCTGTGTCTTCCTACAAGCAAGACTTCGTTTCAGGTAAACGCCCTCAATTTTCAGCTCAAACGATGCTACATCATTCACGAAGCTCACACGTTTCTCACTCTTAACTGAAACGCATTGGATGTTAGAGGACCGATGGATTGTATCAATTTCAGAAGCAGAGTTGAACGAGATATGGTCCGTGTGTGTAGGAAACTCAGTTCTTTTGTTCTGAGCACACTCACGTTTCCCACCTTATTAGAGACTCTAGAAAGTAAGAGCATGCTTCTTACACTAAAACAGAGTGTGGTTCATGGATGAGAACTGTGCTTTGTCTTTCCATTCAGAACCGGAATGAAATGCCAGGCTCTGTGCCTTCCTACAAGCAATACTTCTTTTCAGGTAAACGCAGTCACTTTTCAGCTCAAACGAAGCTACATCGTTCACGAAGCTCACACGTTTCTCACTCTTAACTGAAAAGCATTGGATGTTAGAGGACCTATGGTTTGTATCAGTTTCAGAAGCAGAGTTGAAGTAGATATGGTGCGTGTGTGTAGGAAACACAGTTCTTTTTTCCGAGCACACTCACGTTTCCTGCATTATTAGAGACTCTAGAAAGCAAGAGCGTGCTTCTTGCTCTAAAGCAGAGTGTGGTTCACGGATGAGAACTGTGCAGTGTGTTTCCCTTCAGAAACGGAGTGAAATCTCAGGCTCTGTGTCTTCCTACAAGCAAGACTTCATTTCAGGTAAACGCAGTCATTTTTCAGCTGAAACAAAGCTACATCGTTCCCTAAGCTCACACGTTTCTCGCTCTGAACTGAAAAGCATTGGATGTTAGAGGACCTGTGGTTTGTATCAGTTTCAGAAGCAAAGTTTAACTAGATATGGTCCATGTGTGTAGGAAACACAGTTCTTTTGTTCTGAGTACACTCACATTTCCCGCCTTAGTAGAGACTCTAGAATGCAAAAGCATGCTTCTTGATCTAAAGCAGAGTGTGTTTCATGGAAGAGTACTGGGCTATTTGTTTCACTTCAGAAATAGAGTGAAATGCCAGGCTCTGTGGCTTCTTACAAGCCAGACTTCGTTTCAGGTAAACGCAGTCACTTTTCAGCTAAAACGAAGCAACATCGTTCAGGAAGCTCACACGTTTCTCACTGTTAAATGAAAAGCATTGGATGTTAGAGGACCTGGGGTTTGTATCAATTTCAGAAGCAGAGTTGAACTAGATATGGTCACTGTGTGTAGGAAACTCAGTTCTTTTGTTCTGAGCTCACTCACGTTTCCCGCCTTATTGGAGACTCTAGAAAGTAAGAGCGTGTTTCTTACACTAAAGCAGAGTGCGGTCCATGGATGAGAACTGTGCTTTGTCTTTCCATTCAGAACCAGAATGAAATGCCAGGCTCTGTGCCTTCCTACAAGCAATACTTCTTTTCAGGTAAACGCAGTCACTTTTCAGCTCAAACGAAGCTACATCGTTCACGAATCTCACACGTTTCTCACTCTTAACTGAAAAGCATTGGATGTTAGAGGACCTATGGTTTGTATCAGTTTCAGAAGCAGAGTTGAACTAGATATGGTGCATGTGTGTAGGAAACACAGTTCTTTTTTTCTGAGCACACTCAAGTTTCCTGCATTATTAGAGACTCTAGAAAGCAAAAGCAAGCTTCCTGCTCTAAAGCAGAGTGTGGTTCATGGAAGAGTACTGGGCTATTTGTTTCAGTTCAGAAACAGAGTGAAATGACATGCTCTGTGGCTTCTTACAAGCAAGACTTCGTTTCATCTAAACGCACTCACTTTTTAGCTAAAACGAAGCAACATAGTTCACGAAGCTCACACGTTTCTCACTCTTAATTGAAAAGCATTGGATGTTAGTGGACCTGATGTTTGTATCAGTTTAAGAAGCAGAGTTGTACTAGATATGGTGCGTGTGTAGGAAACACAGTTCTTTTTTTCTGAGCACTCTCACGTTTCCTGCATTATTAGAGACTCTAGAAAGCAAAAGCATGCTTCCTGCTCTAAAGCAGAGTGTGGTTCATGGAAGAGTACTGGGCTATTTGTTTCACTTCAGAAACAGAATGAAATGCCAGGCTCTGTGGCTTCTTACAAGCCAGACTTCGTTTCAGGTAAACGCAGTCACTTTTCAGCTAAAACGAAGCAACATTGTTCACGAAGCTCACATGTTTCTCACACTTAACTGAAAAGCATTGGAGGTTAGAGGACCTGGTGTTTGTATCAGTTTAAGAAGCAGAGTTGAACTAGATATGGTACGTGTGTGTACGAAACACAGTTCTTTTGTTCTGAGCCCAATCACGTTTCCCACCTTATTAGAGACTGTAGAAAGCAAGAGCATGCTTCTTGCTCTAAAGCAGAGTGTGCTTCATGGATGAGAACTGTGCTGTGTGTTTCCCTTCAGAAACGGAATGAAATGCCAGGCTCTGTGTCTTCCTACAAGAAAGACTTCGTTTCAGGTAAACGCCCTCACTTTTCAGCTCAAACGATGCTACATCATTCACGAAGCTCACACGTTTCTCACTCTTAACTGAAAAGCATTGGATGTTAGAGGACCTATGGTTTGTATCAGTTTCAGAAGCAGAGTTGAAGTAGATATGGTGCGTGTGTGTAGGAAACACAGTTCTTTTTTCCGAGCACACTCACGTTTCCTGCATTATTAGAGACTCTAGAAAGCAAGAGCGTGCTTCTTGCTCTAAAGCAGAGTGTGGTTCATGGATGAGAACTGTGCTGTGTGTTTCCCTTCAGAAACGGAGTGAAATCTCAGGCTCTGTGTCTTCCTACAAGCAAGACTTCATTTCAGGTAAACGCAGTCATTTTTCAGCTAAAACGAAGCAACATCGTTCAGGAAGCTCACACGTTTCTCAGTGTTAACTGAAAAGCATTGGATGTTAGAGGACCTGGGGTTTGTATCAATTTCAGAAGCAGAGTTGAACTAGATATGGTCCGTGTGTGTAGGAAACTCAGTTCTTTTGTTCTGAGCACACTCACGTTTCCCACCTTATTAGAGACTCTAGAAAGTAAGAGCGTGCTTCTTACACTAAAACAGAGTGTGGTTCATGGATGAGAACTGTGCTTTGTCTTTCCATTCAGAACCGGAATGAAATGCCAGGCTCTGTGCCTTCCTACAAGCAATACTTCTTTTCAGGTAAACGCAGTCACTTTTCAGCTCAAACGAAGCTACATCGTCAACGAAGCTCACACGTTTCTCACTCTTAACTGAAAAGCATTGGATGTTAGAGGACCTATGGTTTGTATCAGTTTCAGAAGCAGAGTTGAACTAGATATGGTGCGTGTGTGTAGGAAACACAGTTCTTTTGTTCTGAGCACACTCTCATTTCCTGCCTAATTGGATAATCTAGAAAGCAAGAGCATGCTTCTTGCTCTAAAGCAGAGTGTGCTTCATGGAAGAGCACAGGGCTATTTGTTTCACTTCAGAAACAGAGTGAAATGACAGGCTCTGTGGCTTCTTACAAGCAAGACTTAGTTTCATCTAAACGCAGTCACTTTTTAGCTAAAACGAAGCAACATAGTTCACGAAGCTCACACGTTTCTCACTCTTAATTGAAAAGCATTGGCTGTTAGTGGACCTGATGTTTGTATCAGTTTAAGAAACAGAGTTGTACTAGATATGGTGCGTGTGTAGGAAACACAGTTCTTTTTTTCTGAGCACTCTCACGTTTCCTGCATTATTAGAGACTCTAGAAAGCAAAAGCATGCTTCCTGCTCTAAAGCAGAGTGTGGTTCATGGAAGAGTACTGGGCTATTTGTTTCCCTTCAGAAACATAATGAAATGCCAGGCTCTGTGGCTTCTTACAAGCCAGACTTCGTTTCAGGTAAACGCAGTCACTTTTCAGCTAAAACGAAGCAACATTGTTCACGAAGCTCACATGTTTCTCACTCTTAACTGAAAAGCATTGGAGGTTAGAGGACCTGGTGTTTGTATCAGTTTAAGAAGCAGAGTTGAACTAGATATGGTACGTGTGTACGAAACACAGTTCTTTTGTTCTGAGCCCACTCACGTTTCCCACCTTATTAGAGACTGTAGAAAGCAAGAGCATGCTTTTTGCTCTAAAGCAGAGTGTGCTTCATGGATGAGAACTGTGCTGTGTGTTTCCCTTCAGAAAAGGAATGAAATGCCAGGCTCTGTGTCTTCCTACAAGCAAGACTTCGTTTCAGGTAAACGCCCTCACTTTTCAGCTCAAACGATGCTACATCATTCACGAAGCTCAAACGTTTCTCACTCTTAACTGAAAAGCATTGGATGTTAGAGGACCTATGGTTTGTATCAGTTTCAGAAGCAGAGTTGAAGTAGATATGGTGCGTGTATGTAGGAAACACAGTTCTTTTTTCCGAGCACACTCACGTTTCCTGCATTATTAGAGACTCTAGAAAGCAAGAGCGTGCTTCTTGCTCTAAAGCAGAGTGTGGTTCATGGATGAGAACAGTGCTGTGTGTTTCCCTTCAGAAACGGAGTGAAATCTCAGGCTCTGTGTCTTCCTACAAGCAAGACTTCATTTCAGGTAAACGCAGTCATTTTTCAGCTGAAACAAAGCTACATCGTTCCCTAAGCTCACACGTTTCTCGCTCTGAACTGAAAAGCATTGGATGTTAGAGGACCTGTGGTTTGTATCAGTTTCAGAAGCAAAGTTTAACTAGATATGGTCCATGTGTGTAGGAAACACAGTTCGTTTGTTCTGAGTACACTCACATTTCCCGCCTTAGTAGAGACTCTAGAATGCAAAAGCATGCTTCTTGATCTAAAGCAGAGTGTGGTTCATGGAAGAGTACTGGGCTATTTGTTTCACTTAAGAAACAGATTGAAATGCCAGGCTCTGTGGCTTCTTACAAGCCAGGCTTCGTTTCAGGTAAACGCAGTCACTGTTCAGCTAAAACGAAGCAACATCGTTCAGGAAGCTCACACGTTTCTCACTGTTAACTGAAAAGCATTGGATGTTAGAGGACCTGGGGTTTGTATAAATTTCAGAAGCAGAGTTGAAGTAGATATGGTCCCTGTGTGTAGGAAACTCAGTTCTTTTGTTCTGAGCTCACTCACGTTTCCCGCCTTATTAGAGACTCTAGAAAGTAAGAGCGTGCTTCTTACACTAAAGCAGAGTGTGGTCCATGGATGAGAACTGTGCTTTGTCTTTCCATTCAGAACCAGAATGAAATGCCAGGCTCTGTGCCTTCCTACAAGCAATACTTCTTTTCAGGTAAACGCAGTCACTTTTCAGCTCAAATGAAGCTACATCATTCACGAATCTCACACGTTTCTCACTCTTAACTGAAAAGCATTGGAAGTTAGAGGACCTATGGTTTGTATCAGTTTCAGAAGCAGAGTTGAACTAGATATGGTGCATGTGTGTAGGAAACACAGTTCTTTTTTTCTGAGCACACTCACGTTTCCTGCATTATTAGAGACTCTAGAAAGCAAAAGCATGCTTCCTGCTCTAAAGCAGAGTGTGGTTCATGGAAGAGTACTGGGCTATTTGTTTCACTTCAGAAACAGAATGAAATGCCAGGCTCTGTGACTTCCTACAAGCAAGACTTCGTTTCAGGTAAACGCCCTCACTTTTCAGCTCAAACGATGCTACATCGTTCAAGAAGCTCACACGTTTCTCACTCTTAACTGAAAAGCATTGGATGTTAGAGTACCTATGGTTTGTATCAGTTTCAGAAGCAGAGTTGAAGTAGATATGGTGTGTGTGTGTAGGAAACACAGTTCTTTTTTCTGAGCAAACTCACGTTTCCTGCATTATTAGAGACTCTAGAAAGCAAGAGCGTGCTTCTTGCTCTAAAGCAGAGTGTGATTCATGGATGAGAACTGTGCTGTGTGTTTCCCTTCAGAAACGGAGTGAAATCTCAGGCTCTGTGTCTTCCTACAAGCAAGACTTCATTTCAGGTAAACACAGTCATTTTTCAGCTCAAACTAAGCTACATCTTTCCCTAAGCTCACACGTTTCTCGCTCTGAACAGAAAAGCATTGGATGTTAGAGGACCTGTGGTTTGTATCAGTTTCAGAAGCAAAGTTTAACTAGATATGGTCCATGTGTGTAGGAAACACAGTTCTTTTGTTCTGAGTACACTCACATTTCCCGCCTTAGTAGAGACTCTAGAATGCAAAAGCATGCTTCTTACACTAAAGCAGAGTGTGGTTCATGGAAGAGTACTGGGCTATTTGTTTCACTTCAGAAACAGAGTGAAATGCCAGGCTCTGTGGCTTCTTACAAGCCAGACTTCGTTTCAGGTAAACGCAGTCACTTGTCAGCTAAAACGAAGCAACATCGTTCAGGAAGTTCACACGTTTCTCACTCTTAACTGAAAAGCATTGGATGTTAGAGGACCTGGGGTTTGTATCAATTTCAGAAGCAGAGTTGAACTAGATTTGGTCCGTGTGTGTAGGAAACTCAGTTCTTTTGTTCTGAGCACACTCACGTTTCCCACCTTATTAGAGACTCTAGAAAGTAAGAGCGTGCTTCTTACACTAAAGCAGAGTGTGGTTCATGGATGAGAACTGTGCTTTGTCTTTCCATTCAGAACCGGAATGAAATGCCAGGCTCTGTGCCTTCCTACAAGCAATACTTCTTTTCAGGTAAACGCAGTCACTTTTCAGGTCAAACGAAGCTACATCATTCACGAAGCTCACACGTTTCTCACTCTTAACTGAAAAGCATTGGATGTTAGAGGACCTATGGTTTGTATCAGTTTCAGAAGCAGAGTTCAACTAGATATGGTCCGTGTGTGTAGGAAACACAGTTCTTTTGTTCTGAGCACACTCTCATTTCCTGCCTTATTGGATAATCTAGAAAGCAAGAGCATGCTTCTTGCTCTAAAGCAGAGTGTGCTTCATGGAAGGGAACTGGGCTATTTGTTTCAGTTCAGAAACAGAATGAAATGCCAGGCTCTGTGGCTTCTTACAAGCAAGACTTCGTTTCATCTAAACGCAGTCACTTTTTAGCTAAAACGAAGCAACATCGTTCACGAAGCTCACACGTTTCTCACTCTTAACTGAAAAGCATTGGAGGTTAGAGGACCAGATGTTTGTATTAGTTTATGAAGCAGAGTTGAACTAGATATGGCACGTGTGTGTAGGAAACACAGTTCTTTTGTTCTGAACCCATTCACGTTTCCCACCTTATTAGAGATTCTAGAAAGCAAGAGCATGCTCTTGCTCTAAAGCAGATTGTACTTCATGGATGGGAACTGTGCTGTGTGTTTCCCTTCAGAAATGGAATGAAATGCCAGGCTCTGTGTCTTCCTACAAGCACGTCTTCGTTTCAGGTAAACGCCCACACTTTTCAGCTCAAATGATGCTACATCGTTCACGAAGCTAAAGCATTTTTCACTCTTAACTGAAAAGCATTGGATGTTAGAGGACCTATGGTTTGTATCAGTTTCAGAAGCAGAGTTGAACTAGATATGGTGCATGTGTGTAGGAAACACAGTTCATTTTTTTGAGCACACTCACGTTTCCTGCATTATTAAAGACTCTAGAAAGCAAGAGCGTGCTTCTTGCTCTAAAGCAGAGTGTGGTTCATGGAAGAGTACTTGGCTATTTGTTTCACTTCAGAAACAGAGTGAAATGCCAGGCTCTGTGGCTTCTTACAAGCAAGACTTCGTTTCAGGTAAACGCAGTCACTTTTTAGCTAAAACGAAGCAACATCATTCAGGAAGCTCATACGTTTCTCACTGTTAACTGAAAAGCATTGGATGTTAGAGGACCTATGGTTTGTTTCAGTTTCAGAAGCAGAGTTGAACTAGATATGGTGCATGTGTGTAGGAAACACAGTTCTTTTTTTCTGAGCACTCTCACGTTTCCTGCATTATTAGAGACTCTAGTAAGCAAAAGCATGCTTCCTGCTCTAAAGCAGAGTGTGGTTCATGGAAGAGTAATGGGCTATTTGTTTCACTTCAGAAACAGAATGAAATGCCAGGCTCTGTGGCTTCTTACAAGCCAGACTTCGTTTCAGGTAAACGCAGTCACTTTTCAGCTAAAACGAAGCAACATCGTTCACGAAGCTCACATGTTTCTCACTCTTAACTGAAAAGCATTGGCGGTTAGAGGACCTGGTGTTTGTATCAGTTTAAGAAGCAGAGTTGAACTAGATATGGTACGTGTGTGTACGAAACACAGTTCTTTTGTTCTGAGCCCACTCACGTTTCCCACCTTATTAGAGACTGTAGAAAGCAAGAGCATGCTTCTTGCTCTAAAGCAGAGTGTGCTTCATGGATGAGAACTGTGCTGTGTGTTTCCGTTCAGAAACGGAATGTAATGCCAGGCTCTGTGTCTTCCTAGAAGCAAGACTTCGTTTCAGGTAAACGCCCTCACTTTTCAGCTCAAACGATGCTACATCATTCACGAAGCTCACACGTTTCTCACTCTTTACTGAAAAGCATTGGATGTTAGAGGACCTATGGTTTGTATCAGTTTCAGAAGCAGAGTTGAACTAGATATGGTGCGTGTGTGTAGGAAACACAGTTCTTTTGTTCTGAGCACACTCTCGTTTCCTGCCTAATTGGATAATCTAGAAAGCAAGAGCATGCTTCTTGCTCTAAAGCAGAGTGTGGTTCATGGAAGAGTACTGGGCTATTTGTTTCACTTCAAAACAGAGTGAAATGCCAGGCTCTGTGGCTTCTTACAAGCCAGACTACGTTTCAGGTAAACGCAGTCACTTTTCAGCTAAAACGAAGCAACATCGTTCACGAAGCTCACACGTTTCTCACTGTTAACTGAAAAGCATTGGATGTTAGAGGACCTGGGGTTTGTATCAATTCAGAAGCAGAGTTGAACTAGATATGGTACGTGTGTGTAGGAAACTCAGTTCGTTTGTTCTGAGCACACTCACGTTTCCCGCCTTATTAGAGACTCTAGAAAGTAAGAGCGTGCTTCTTAAACTAAAGCAGAGTGTGGTTAATGGATGAGAACTGTGCTATGTCTTTCCCTCCAGAACCGGAATGAAATGCCAGGCTCTGTGCCTTCCTACAAGCAAGACTTCTTTTCAGGTAAACACAGTCACTTTTCAGCTCAAACGAAGCTACATCGTTCACGAAGCTCACACGTTTCTCACTCTTAACTGAACAGCATTGGATGTTAGAGGACGTATGGTTTGTATCAGTTTCAGAAGCAGAGTTGAACTAGATATGGTGCGTGTGTGTAGGAAACTCAGTTCTTTTTTTCTGAGCACACTCACGTTTCCTGCATTATTAGAGACTCTAGACAGCAAAAGCATGCTTCTTGCTCTAAAGCAGAGTGTGGTTCATGGAAGAGTACTGGGCTATTTGTTTCACTTCAGAAACAGAATGAAATGCCAGGCTCTGTGTCTTCCTACAAGGAAGACTTCGTTTCAGGTAAACGCCCTCACTTTTCAGCTCAAACGATGCTACATCGTTCACGAAGCTCACACGTTTCTCACTCTTAACTGAAAAGCATTGGATGTTAGAGGACCTATGGTTTGTATCAGTTTCAGAAGCAGAGTTGAAGTAGATATGGTGCGTGTGTGTAGGAAACATAGTTCTTTTGTTCTGAGCACACTCTCGTTTCCTGCCTTATTGGATAATCTAGAAAGGAAGAGCATGCTTCTTGCTCTAAAGCAGAGTGTGGTTAAGGAAGAGTACTGGGCTATTTGTTTCACTTCAGAAACAGAGTGCAATGCCAGGCTCTGTGACTTCCTACAAGCAAGACTTCGTTTCAGGTAAACGCCCTCACTTTTCAGCTCAAACGATGCTACATCATTCACGAAGCTCACACGTTTCTCACTCTTAACTGAAAAGCGTTTGATGTTAGAGGACCTACGGTTTGTATCAGTTTCAGAAGCAGAGTTGAACTAGATATGGTGCGTGTGTTTAGCAAACACAGTTCTTTTTTTCTGAGCACACTCACGTATCCAGCCTTATTAGAGACTTTAGAAAGCAAGAGCATCATGCTTCTTGCTGTAAAGCAGAGTGTGGTTCATGGAAGAGTACTGAGCTATTTGTTTCACTTCAGAAACAGAGTGAAATGCCAGGCTCTGTGACTTCCTACAAGCAAGACTTCGTTTCAGTTAAACGCAGTCACTTTTGTGCTAAAACGAAGCAACATCTTTCAGGAAGCTCACACGTTGCTCACTGTTAAATGAATAACATTGCATGTTAGAGGACCTGGGGTTTGTATCAATTTCAGAAGCAGAGTTGAACTAGATATGGTCCGTGTGTGTAGGAAACTCAGTTCTTTTGTTCTGAGCACACTCACGTTGCCCGCCTTATTAGAGACTCTAGACAGCAAAAGCATGCTTCTTGCTCTAAAGCAGAGTGTGGTTCATGGAAGAGTACTGGGCTATTTGTTTCAGTTCAGAAACAGAGTGAAATGCCAGGCTCTGTGGCTTCTTACAAGCAAGACTTCGTTTCATCTAAACGCAGTCACTTTTTAGCTAAAATGAAGCAACATCGTTCACGAAGCTCACACGTTTCTCACTCTTAACTGAAAAGCATTGGAGTTTAGAGGACCTGATGTTTGTATTAGTTTATGAAGCAGAGTTGGACTAGATATGGTACGTGTGTGTAGGAAACACAGTTCTTTTTTTCTGAGCACACTCACGTTTCCTGCCTTATTAGAGACTCTAGAAAGCAAGAGCACGCTTCTTGCTCTAAAGCAGAGTGTGGTTCATCGAAGAGTACTGGGCTATTTGTTTCACTTCAGAAACAGAGTGAAATGCCAGGCTCTGTGACTTCCTACAAGCAAGACTTCGTTTCAGGTAAACGCAGTCACTTTTCAGCTAAAACGAAGCAACATCGTTCAGGAAGCTCACACGTTTCTCACTGTTAACTGAAAAGCATTGGATGTTAGAGGACCTGGGGTTTGTATAAATTTCAGAAGCAGAGTTGATCTAGATATGGTCCGTGTGTGTAGGAAACTCAGTTCTTTTGTTCTGAGCACACTCACGTTTCCCGCCTTATTAGAGACTCTAGAAAGTAAGAGCGTGCTTCTAACACTAAAGCAGAGTGTGGTTCATGGATGAGAACTGTGCTTTGTCTTTCCCTTCAGAACCGGAATGAAATGCCAGGCTCTGTGCCTTCCTACAAGCAAGACTTCGTTTCAGGTAAACGCAGTCACTTTTCAGCTAAAACGAAGCAACATCCTTCACAAAGCTCACATGTTTCTCACTCTTAACTGAAAAGCATTGGAGGTTAGAGGACCTGATGTTTGTATCAGTTTAAGAAGCAGAGTTGAACTAGATATGGTACGTGTGTGTAAGAAACACAGTTCTTTTGTTCTGAGCCCACTCACGTTTCCCACCTTATTAGAGACTGTAGAAAGCAAGAGCATGCTTCTTGCTCTAAAGCAGAGTGTGCTTCATGGATGAGAACTGTGCTGTGTGTTTCCCTTCAGAAACGGAATGAAATGCCAGGCTCTGTGTCTTCCTACAAGCAAGAATTCGTTTCAGGTAACCGCCCTCACTTTTCAGCTCAAACGATGCTACATCGTTCACAAAGCTCACACGTTTCTCACTCTTAACTGAAAAGCATTGGATTTTAGAGGAACTATGGTTTGTATCAGTTTCAGAAGCAGAGTTGAAGTAGATATGGTGCGTGTGTGTAGGAAACTCAGTTCTTTTGTTCTGAGCACACTTTCGTTTCCTGCCTAATTGGATAATCTAGAAAGCAAGAGCATGCTTCTTGCTCTAAAGCAGAGTGTGCTTCATGGAAGAGTACTGGGCTATTTGTTTCAGTTCAGAAAGAGAGTGAAATACCAGGCTCTGTGGCTTCTTACAAGCAAGACTTCGTTTCATCTAAACGCAGTCACTTTTCAGCTAAAAAGAAGTAACATAGTTCACGAAGCTCACACGTTTCTCACTCTTAATTGAAAAGCATTGGATGTTAGTGGACCTGATGTTTGTATCAGTTTAAGAAGCAGAGTTGTACTAGATATGGTGCGTGTGTGTAGTAAACACAGTTCTTTTTTTCTAGGCACACTCACGTTTCCTGCCTTATTAGAGACTCTAGAATGCAAAAGCATGCTTCTTGCTCTAAAGCAGAGTGTGGTTCATGGAAGAGTACTGGGCTATTTGTTTCACTTCAGAAACAGAGTGAAATGCCAGGCTCTGTGGCTTCTTACAAGCCAGACTTCGTTTCAGGTAAACGCAGTCACTTTTCAGCTAAAACGAAGCAACATCGTTCACGAAGGTCACACGTTTCTCACTCTTAACTGAAAAGCATTGGAGGTAAGAGGACCTGATGTTTGTATCAGTTTAAGAAGCAGAGTTGAACTAGATATGGTACGTGTGTGTAGGAAACACAGTTCTTTTGTTCTGAGCACACTCACGTTTCCCGCCTTATTAGAGAATCTAGAAAGCAAGAGCATGCTTCTTGCTCTAAAGCAGAGTGTGGTCCATGGAAGAGTACTGGGCTATTCGTTTCACTTCAGAAACAGAGTGCAATGCCAGGCTCTGTGACTTCCTACAAGCAAGACTTCTTTTCAGGTAAACACAGTCACTTTTCAGCTCAAACGAAGCTACATCGTTCACGAAGCTCACACGTTTCTCACTCTTAACTGAACAGCATTGGATGTTAGAGGACCTATGGTTTGTATCAGTTTCAGAAGCAGAGTTGAACTAGATATGGTGCGTGTGTGTAGGAAACTCAGTTCTTTTTTTCTGAGCACACTCACGTTTCCTGCATTATTAGAGACTCTAGACAGCAAAAGCATGCTTCTTGCTCTAAAGCAGAGTGTGGTTCATGGAAGAGTACTGGGCTATTTGTTTCACTTCAGAAACAGAATGAAATGCCAGGCTCTGTGTCTTCCTACAAGGAAGACTTCGTTTCAGGTAAATGCCCTCACTTTTCAGCTCAAACGATGCTACATCGTTCACGAAGCTCACACGTTTCTCACTCTTAACTGAAAAGCATTGGATGTTAGAGGACCTATGGTTTGTATCAGTTTCAGAAGCAGAGTTGAAGTAGATATGGTGCGTGTGTGTAGGAAACACAGTTCTTTTGTTCTGAGCACACTCTCGTTTCCTGCCTTATTGGATAATCTAGAAAGGAAGAGCATGCTTCTTGCTCTAAAGCAGAGTGTGGTTAAGGAAGAGTACTGGGCTATTTGTTTCACTTCAGAAACAGAGTGCAATGCCAGGCTCTGTGACTTCCTACAAGCAAGACTTCGTTTCAGGTAAACGCCCTCACTTTTCAGCTCAAACGATGCTACATCATTCACGAAGCTCACACGTTTCTCACTCTTAACTGAAAAGCGTTTGATGTTAGAGGACCTACGTTTTGTATCAGTTTCAGAAGCAGAGTTGAACTAGATATGGTGCGTGTGTTTAGCAAACACAGTTCTTTTTTTCTGAGCACACTCACGTTTCCAGCCTTATTAGAGACTTTAGAAAGCAAGAGCATCATGCTTCTTGCTGTAAAGCAGAGTGTGGTTCATGGAAGAGTACTGAGCTATTTGTTTCACTTCAGAAACAGAGTGAAATGCCAGGCTCTGTGACTTCCTACAAGCAAGACTTCGTTTCAGTTAAACGCAGTCACTTTTGTGCTAAAACGAAGCAACATCTTTCAGGAAGCTCACACGTTGCTCACTGTTAAATGAATAACATTGCATGTTAGAGGACCTGGGGTTTGTATCAATTTCAGAAGCAGAGTTGAACTAGATATGGTCCGTGTGTGTAGGAAACTCAGTTCTTTTGTTCTGAGCACACTCACGTTGCCCGCCTTATTAGAGACTCTAGACAGCAAAAGCATGCTTCTTGCTCTAAAGCAGAGTGTGGTTCATGGAAGAGTACTGGGCTATTTGTTTCAGTTCAGAAACAGAGTGAAATGCCAGGCTCTGTGGCTTCTTACAAGCAAGACTTCGTTTCATCTAAACGCAGTCACTTTTTAGCTAAAATGAAGCAACATCGTTCACGAAGCTCACACGTTTCTCACTCTTAACTGAAAAGCATTGGAGTTTAGAGGACCTGACATTTGTATTAGTTTATGAAGCAGAGTTGGACTAGATATGGTACGTGTGTGTAGGAAACACAGTTCTTTTTTTCTGAGCACACTCACGTTTCCTGCCTTATTAGAGACTCTAGAAAGCAAGAGCACGCTTCTTGCTCTAAAGCAGAGTGTGGTTCATCGAAGAGTACTGGGCTATTTGTTTCACTTCAGAAACAGAGTGAAATGCCAGGCTCTGTGACTTCCTACAAGCAAGACTTCGTTTCAGGTAAATGCAGTCACTTTTCAGCTAAAACGAAGCAACATCGTTCAGGAAGCTCACACGTTTCTCACTGTTAACTGAAAAGCATTGGATGTTAGAGGACCTGGGGTTTGTATCAATTTCAGAAGCAGATTTGATCTAGATATGGTCCGTGTGTGTAGGAAACTCAGTTCTTTTGTTCTGAGCACACTCACGTTTCCCGCCTTATTAGAGACTCTAGAAAGTAAGAGCGTGCTTCTAACACTAAAGCAGAGTGTGGTTCATGGATGAGAACTGTGCTTTGTCTTTCCCTTCAGAACCGGAATGAAATGCCAGGCTCTGTGCCTTCCTACAAGCAAGACTTCGTTTCAGGTAAACGCAGTCACTTTTCAGCTAAAACGAAGCAACATCCTTCACAAAGCTCACATGTTTCTCACTCTTAACTGAAAAGCATTGGAGGTTAGAGGACCTGATGTTTGTATCAGTTTAAGAAGCAGAGTTGAACTAGATATGGTACGTGTGTGTAAGAAACACAGTTCTTTTGTTCTGAGCCCACTCACGTTTCCCACCTTATTAGAGACTGTAGAAAGCAAGAGCATGCTTCTTGCTCTAAAGCAGAGTGTGCTTCATGGATGAGAACTGTGCTGTGTGTTTCCCTTCAGAAACGGAATGAAATGCCAGGCTCTGTGTCTTCCTACAAGCAAGAATTCGTTTCAGGTAACCGCCCTCACTTTTCAGCTCAAACGATGCTACATCGTTCACAAAGCTCACACGTTTCTCACTCTTAACTGAAAAGCATTGGATTTTAGAGGAACTATGGTTTGTATCAGTTTCAGAAGCAGAGTTGAAGTAGATATGGTGCGTGTGTGTAGGAAACTCAGTTCTTTTGTTCTGAGCACACTTTCGTTTCCTGCCTAATTGGATAATCTAGAAAGCAAGAGCATGCTTCTTGCTCTAAAGCAGAGTGTGCTTCATGGAAGAGTACTGGGCTATTTGTTTCAGTTCAGAAAGAGAGTGAAATACCAGGCTCTGTGGCTTCTTACAAGCAAGACTTCGTTTCATCTAAACGCAGTCACTTTTCAGCTAAAAAGATGTAACATAGTTCACGAAGCTCACACGTTTCTCACTCTTAATTGAAAAGCATTGGATGTTAGTGGACCTGATGTTTGTATCAGTTTAAGAAGCAGAGTTGTACTAGATATGGTGCGTGTGTGTAGTAAACACAGTTCTTTTTTTCTAGGCACACTCACGTTTCCTGCCTTATTAGAGACTCTAGAAAGCAAGAGCATGCTTCTTGCTCTAAAGCAGAGTGTGGTCCATGGAAGAGTACTGGGCTATTCGTTTCACTTCAGAAACAGAGTGCAATGCCAGGCTCTGTGACTTCCTACAAGCAAGACTTCGTTTCAGGTAAACGCCCTCACTTTTCAGCTCAAACGATGCTACATCATTCACGAAGCTCACACGTTTCTCACTCTTAACTGAAAAGCATTGGATGTTAGAGGACCTACGGTTTGTATCAGTTTCAGAAACAGAGTTGAACTAGATATGGTGCGTGTGTTTAGCAAACACAGTTCTTTTTTTCTGAGCACACTCACGTTTCCTGCCTTATTAGAGACTTTAGAAAGCAAGAGCATGCTTCTTGCTCTAAAGCAGAGTGTGGTTCCTGGAAGAGTACTGGGCTATTTGTTTCACTTCAGAAACAGAGTGAAATGCCAGTCTCTGTGACTTCCTACAAGCAAGACTTCGTTTCAGGTAAACGCAGTCACTTTTCTTCTAAAAGGAAGCAACATCTTTCAGGAAGCTCACACGTTTCTCACTGTTAACTGAATAGCATTGCATGTTAGAGGACCTATGTTTGTATCAGTTTCAGAAGCAGAGTTGAACTAGATATGGTGCGTGTGTGTAGGAAACACAGTTCTTTTTTTCTGAGCACACTCACGTTTCCTGCATTATTAGAGACTCTGGAAAGCAAAAGCATGCTTCTTACTCTAAAGCAGAGTGTGGTTCATGGAAGAGTACTGGGCTATTTGTTTCACTTCAGAAACAGAATGAAATGCCAGGCTCTGTGGCTTCTTACAAGCCAGACTTCATTTCAGGTAAATGATGTCACTTTGCAGATAAAACGAAGCAACATCGTTCACGAAGCTCACAGGTTTCTCACTCTTAACTGAAAAGCATTGGAGGTTAGAGGACCTGGTGTTTGTATCAGTTTAAGAAGCAGAGTTGAACTAGATATGGTACGTGTGTGTAGGAAACACAGTTCTTTTGTTCTGAGCCCACTCACGTTTCCCACCTTATTAGAGACTGTAGAAAGCAAGAGCATGCTTCTTGCTCTAAAGCAGAGTGTTCTTCATGGATGAGAACTGTGCTGTGTGTTTCCCTTCAGAAACGGAATGAAATGCCAGGCTCTGTGTCTTCCTACATCAAGACTTCGTTTCAGGTTAACGCCCTCACTTTTCAGCTCAAACGATGCTACATCGTTCACGAAGCTCACACGTTTCTCACTCTTAACTGAAAAGCATTGGAGGTTATAGGACCTACGGTTTGTATCAGTTTCAGAAGCAGAGTTGAACTAGATATGGTGTGTGTGTGTAGGAAACACAGTTCTTTTTTTCTGAGCACTCTCACGTTTCCTGCCTTATTAGAGACTTTAGAAAGCAAGAGCATGCTTCTTGCTCTAAAGCAGAGTGTGGTTCATGGAAGAGTACTGGGCTTTTTGTTTCACTTCAGAAACAGAGTGAAATGCCAGGCTCTGTGACTTGCTACAAGCAAGACTTCGTTTTCGGTAAACGCAGTCACTTTTCTGCTAAAACGAAGCAACATCGTTCAGGAAGCTCACACGTTTCTCACTGTTAACTGAATAGCATTGCATGTTAGAGGACCTGGGGTTTGTATCAATTTCAGAAGCAGAGATGAACTAGATATGGTCCGTGTGTGTAGGAAACTCATTTCTTTTGTTCTGAGCACACTCACGTTTCCCGCCTTATTAGAGACTCTAGAACGTAAGAGCGCGCTTCTTACACTAAAGCAGAGTGTGGTTCATGGATGAGAACTGTGCTTTGTCTTTCCCTTCAGAACCGGAATGAAATGCCAGGCTCTGTGCCTTCGTACAAGCAAGACTTCATTTCAGGTAAACGCAGTCACTTTTCAGCTCAAACGAAGCTAGAACGTTCACGAAGCTCACACGTTTCTCACTCTTAACTGAAAAGCATTGGATGTTAGAGGACCTATGGTTTGTATCAGTTTAAGAAGCAGAGTTGAACTAGGTATGGTCGTGTGTGTAGGAAACACAGTTCTTTTGTTCTGAGCACACTCACGTTTCCCGCCTTATTAGAGAATCTAGAAAGCAAGAGCATGCTTCTTGCTCTAAAGCAGAGTGTGGGTCATGGAAGAGTACTGGGCTATTTGTTTCACTTCAGAAACAGAGTGCAATGCCAGGCTCTGTGACTTCCTACAAGCAAGACTTCATTTCAGGTAAACGCCCTCACTTTTCAGCTCAAACGATGCTACATCATTCACGAAGCTCACACTTTTCTCACTCTTAACTAAAAATCATTGGATGTTAGACGACCTACGGTTTGTATCAGTTTCAGAGCAGAGTTGAACTAGATATGGTGCGTGTGTGTAGTAAACACAGTTCTTTTTTTCTAGGCACACTCACGTTTCCTGCCTTATTAGAGACTTTAGAAAGCAAGAGCATGCTTCTTGCTCTAAAGCAGAGTGTGGTTCATGGAAGAGTACTGGGCTTTTTGTTTCACTTCAGAAACAGAGTGAAATGCCAGGCTCTGTGACTTCCTACAAGCAAGACTTCATTTCAGGTAAACGCAGTCACTTTTCTGCTAAAACGAAGCAACATCGTTCAGGAAGCTGACACGTTTCTCACTTTTAACTGAATAGCATTGCATGTTAGAGGACTTGGGGTTTGTATCAATTTCAGAAGCAGAGTTGAACTAGATATGGTCCGTGTGTGTAGGAAACTCAGTTCTTTTGTTCTGAGCACACTCACGTTTCCCGCCTTATTAGAGACTCTAGAAAGTAAGAGCGTGCTTCTTACACTAAAGCAGAGTGTGTTTCATGGATGAGAACTGTGCTATGTCTTTCCCTCCAGAACCGGAATGAAATGCCAGGCTCTGTGCCTTCTTACAAGCAAGACTTCTTTTCAGGTAAACACAGTCACTTTTCAGCTCAAACGAAGCTACATCGTTCACGAAGCTCACACGTTTCTCACTCTTAATTGAAAAGCATTGGATGTTAGAGGACCTATGGTTTGAATCAGTTTCAGAAGCAGAGTTGAACTAGATATGGAGCGTGTGTGTAGGAAACACAGTTCTTTTTTTCTGAGCACACTCACGTTTCCTGCATTATTAGAGATTCTAGAAAGAAAGAGCGTGCTTCTTGCTCTAAAGCAGAATGTGGTTCATGGATGAGAACTGGGCTATTTGTTTCACTTCAGAAACAGAGTGAAATGCCAGGCTCTGTGGCTTCTTACAAGCCAGACTTCGTTTCAGGTAAACGCAGTCACTTTGCAGCTAAAACGAAGCAACATCGTTCACGAAGCTCACACGTTTCTCACTCTTAACTGAAAAGCATTGGAGGTTAGAGGACCGGATGTTTGTATCAGTTTAAGAAGCAGAGTTGAACTAGATATGGTACGTGTGTGTAGGAAACACAGTTCTTTTGTTCTGAGCACACTCACGTTTCCCGCCTTATTAGAGAATCTAGAAAGCAAGAGCATGCTTCTTGCTCTAAAGCAGAGTGTGGTTCATGGAAGAGTACTGGGCTATTTGTTTCACTTCAGAAACAGAGTGCAATGCCAGGCTCTGTGACTTCCTACAAGCAAGACTTCGTTTCAGGTAAACGCAGTCACTTTTCAGCTCAAAGGAAGTTACATCGTTCACGAAGCTCACACATTTCTCACTCTTAACTGAAAAGCATTGGATGTTAGAGGACCTATGGTTTGTATCAGTTTCAGAAGCAGAGTTGAACTAGATATGGTGCGTGTGTGTAGGAAACACAGTTCTTTTTTTCTGAGCACACTCACGTTTCCTGCATTATTAGAGACTCTAGAAAGCAAAAGCATGCTTCTTGCTCTAAAGCAGAGTGTGGTTCATGGAAGAGTACTGGCCTATTTGTTTCACTTCAGAAACAGAATGAAATGCCAGGCTCTGTGGCTTCTTACAAGCCAGACTTCGTTTCAGGTAAACGCAGTCACTTTTCAGCTAAAACGAAGCAACATCGTTCACGAAGCTCACATGTTTCTCACTCTTAACTGAAAAGCATTGGAGGTTAGAGGACCTGGTATTTGTATCAGTTTAAGAAGCAGAGTTGAACTAGATATGGTCCGTGTGTGTAGGAAACTCAGTTCTTTTGTTCTGAGCCCACTCACATTTCCCACCTTATTAGAGACTGTAGAAAGCAAGAGCATGCTTCTTGCTCTAAAGCAGAGTGTGGTTCATGGATGAGAACTGTGCTTTGTCTTTCCCTTCAGAACCGGAATGAAATGCCAGGCTCTGTGTCTTCCTACAAGCAAGACCTGGTTTCAGGTAAATGCCCTCACTTTTCAGCTCAAACGATGCTACATCGTTCACGAAGCTCACACGTTTCTCACTGTTAACTGAATAGCATTGCATGTTAGAGGATCTGGGGTTTGTATCAATTTCAGAAGCAGAGATGAACTAGATATGGTCCGTGTGTGTAGGAAACTCAGTTCTTTTGTTCTGAGCACACTCACGTTTCCCGCCTTATTGGATAATCTAGAAAGCAAGAGCATGCTTCTTGCTCTAAAGCAGATTGTGCTTCATGGAAGAGTACTGGGCTATTTGTTTCAGTTCAGAAAAAGAGTGAAATGCCAGGCTCTGTGGCTTCTTACAAGCAAGACTTCGTTTCATCTAAACGCAGTCACTTTTTAGCTAAAACGAAGCTACATCGTTCACGAAGCTCACACCTGTCTCACTCTTAACTGAAAAGCATTGAATGTTAGAGGACCTGATGTTTGTATCAGTTTAAGAAGCAGAGTTGTACATGATATGGTGCGTGTGTAGGAAACACAGTTCTTTTGTTCTGAGCACACTCACGTTTCCCACCTGATTAGAGACTCTAGAAAGCAAGAGCATGCTTCTTGCTCTAAAGCAGAGTGTGCTTCATGGATGAGAACTGTGCTGTGTGTTTCCCTTCAGAAACGGAATGAAATTCCAGGCTCTGTGTCTTCCTACAAGCAAGACTTCGTTTCAGGTAAACTCCCTCACTTTTCAGCTCAAACGATGCTACATCATTCACGAAGCTCACACGTTTCTCACTGTTAACTGAATAGCATTGCATGTTAGAGGACCTGGGGTTTGTATCAATTTCAGAAGCAGAGTTGAACTAGATATGGTCCGTGTGTGTAGGAAACTCAGTTCTTTGTTCTGAGCACACTCACGTTTCCCGCCTTATTAGAGACTGTAGAAAGTAAGAGCGTGCTTCTTACACAAAAGCAGAGTGTGGTTCATGGATGAGAACTGTGCTATGTCTTTCCCACCAGAACCAGAATGAAATGCCAGGCTCTGTGCCTTTCTACAAGCAAGACTTCTTTTCAGGTAAACACAGTCACTTTTCAGCTCAAAGGAAGCTACATCGTTCACGAAGCTCACACGTTTCTCGCTCTGAACTGAAAAGCATTGGATGTTAGAGGACCTGTGGTTTGTATCAGTTTCAGAAGCAAAGTTTAATTAGATATGGTCCATGTGTGTAGGAAACACAGTTCTTTTGTTCTGAGTACATTCACATTTCCCGCCATAGTAGAGACTCTAGAATGCAAAAGCATGCTTCTTGCTCTAATGCAGAGTGTGGTTCATGGAAGAGTACTGGGCTATTTGTTTCACTTCAGAAACAGAGTGAAATGCCAGGCTCTGTGGCTTCTTACAAGCCAGACTTCGTTTCAGGTAAACGCAGTCACTTTGCAGCTAAAACGAAGCAACATCGTTCACGAAGCTCACACGTTTCTCACTCTTAACTGAAAAGCATTGGATGTTAGAGGACCTACGGTTTGTATCAGTTTCAGAAGCAGAGTTGAAGTAGATATGGTGCGTTTGTGTAGGAAACACAGTTCTTTTTTTCTGAGCACAATCATGTTTCCTGCATTATTAGAGACTCTAGAAAGAAAGAGCGTGCTTCTTGCTCCTAAGCAGATTGTGGTTCATGGATGAGAACTGTGCTGTGTGTTTCCCTTCAGAAACGGAGTGAAATCTCAGGCTCTGTGTCTTCCTACAAGCAAGACTTCATTTCAGGTAAACGCAGTCATTTTTCAGCTAAAACGAAGCAACATCGTTCACGAAGCTCACATATTTCTCACTCTTAACTGAAAAGCATTGGAGGTTAGAGGACCTGGTGTTTGTATCAGTTTAAGAAGCAGAGTTGAACTAGAT
Organism: Onychomys arenicola; assembly: GCA_949786405.1. NCBI lineage: Eukaryota > Metazoa > Chordata > Mammalia > Rodentia > Cricetidae > Onychomys > Onychomys arenicola. The sequence goes on along the minus strand of CATKUM010000039.1, from coordinate 1,722,278 downwards.
ATGGTACGTGTTTGTAGGAAACACAGTTCTTTTGTTCTGAGCCCACTCACGTTTCCCACCCTATTAGAGACTGTAGAAAGCAAGAGCATGCTTCTTGCTCTAAAGAATAGTGTGCTTCATTGATGAGAACTGTGCTGTGTGTTTCCCTTCAGAAATGGAATGAAATAACAGGATCTGTGTCTTCCTACAAGCAATACTTCGTTTCAGGTAAACGCCCTAACTTTTCAGCTCAAACGATGCAACATCGTTCACGAAGCTCACATGTTTCTCACTCTTAACTGAAAAGCATTGGATGTTAGAGGACCTATGGTTTGTATCAGTTTCAGAAGCAGAGTTGAAGTAGATATGGTGCGTGTTTGTAGGAAACACAGTTCTTTTGTTCTAAGCACACTCTCGTTTCCTGCCTTATTGGATAATCTAGAAAGCAAGAGCATGCTTCTTGCTCTAAAGCAGAGTGTGCTTCATGGAAGAGTACTGGGCTATTAGTTTCAGTTCAGAAACAGAGTGAAATGCCAGGCTCTGTGGCTTATTACAAGCAAGACTTCATTTCATCTAAAGGCAATCACTTTTTAGCTAAAACGAAGCAACATCGTTCACGAAGCTCACACGAGTCTCACTCTTAACTGAAAAGCATTGGATGTTAGAGGACCTGATGTTTGTATCAGTTTAAGAAGCAGAGTTGTACTAGATATGGTGCTTGTATAGGAAACACAGTTCTTTTGTTCTGAGCACACTCACGTTTCCCATCTTATTAGAGACTCTAGAAAGTAAGAGCACTCACATTTCCTGCCTTAGTAGAGACTCTAGAATGCAAAAGCATGCTTCTTGCTCTAATGCAGATTGTTGTTCATGGAAGAGTACTGGGCTATTTGTTTCACTTCAGAAACAGAGTGAAATGCCAGGCTCTGTGGCTTCTTACAAGCCAGACGTCGTTTCAGGTAAACGCAGTCACTTTTCAGCTAAAACGAAGCAACATTGTTCACGAAGCTCACATGTTTCTCACTCTTAACTGAAAAGCATTGGAGGTTAGAGGACCTGGTGTTTGTATCAGTTTAAGAAGCAGAGTTGAACTAGATATGGTACGTGTGTGTAGGAAACACAGTTCTTTTGTTCTGAGCCCACTCACGTTTCCCACCTTATTAGAGACTGTAGAAACCAAGAGCATGCTTCTTGCTCTAAAGCAGAGTGTGCTTCATGGATGAGAACTGTGCTGTGTGTTTCCCTTCAGATCCGGAATGAAATTCCAGGATCTGTGTCTTCCTACAAGCAAGACTTCGTTTCAGGTATACGCCCTCACTTTTCAGCTCAAACGATGCTACATCGTTCACGAAGCTCACACGTTTCTCACTCTTAACTGAAAAGCATTGGATGTTAGAGGACCTGTGGTTTGTATCAGTTTCAGAAGCAAAGTTTAACTAGATATGGTCCATGTGTGTAGGAAACACAGTTCTTTTGTTCTGAGTACACTCACATTTCCCGCCTTAGTAGAGACTCTAGAATGCAAAAGCATGCTTCTTGCTCTATAGCAGAGTGTGGTTCATGGAAGAGTACTGGGCTATTTGTTTCACTTCAGAAACAGAGTGAAATGCCATGCTCTGTGCCTTCTTACAAGCCAGACTTCGTTTCAGGTAAACGCAGTCACTTTGCAGCTAAAATGAAGCAACATCGTTCACGAAGCTCACACGTTTCTCACTCTTAAGTTAAAAGCATTGGAGGTTAGAGGACCTGATGTTTGTATCAGTTTAAGAAGCAGAGTTGAACTAGATATGGTACGTGTGTGTAGGAAACACAGTTCTTTTGTTCTGAGCACACTCACGTTTCCCACCTTATTAGAGAATCTAGAAAGCAAGAGCATGCTTCTTGCTCTAAAGCAGAGTGTGGTTCATGGAAGAGTACTGGGCTATTTGTTTCACTTCAGAAACAGAGTGCAATGCCAGGCTCTGTGACTTCCTACAAGCAAGACTTCGTTTCAGGTAAACGCAGTCACTTTTCAGCTAAAACGAAGCAACACCGTTCAGGAAGCTCACACGTTTCTCACTGTTAACTGAAAAGCATTGGATGTTAGAGGACCTGGGGTTTGTATCAATTTCAGAAGCATAGTTGAACTAGATATGGTCCGTGTGTGTAGGAAACTCAGTTCTTTTTTCTGAGCACACTCACGTTTCCCGCCTTATTAGAGACTCTAGAACGTAAGAGCGTGCTTCTTACACTAAAGCAGAATGTGGTTCATGGATGAGAACTGTGCTGTGTGTTTCCCTTCAGAAACGGAGTGAAATCTCAGGCTCCTTGTCTTCCTACATGCAAGACTTTGTTTCAGGTAAACACAGTCATTTTTCAGCTCAAACTAAGCTACATCCTTCCCTAAGCTCACACGTTTCTCGCTCTGAACTGAAAAGCATTGGATGTTATTGGACCTGTGGTTTGTATCAGTTTCAGAAGCAAAGTTTAATTAGATATGCTCCATGTGTGTAGGAAACACAGTTCTTTTGTTCTGAGTACATTCACATTTCCCGCCTTAGTAGAGACTCTAGAATGCAAAAGCATGCTTCTTGCTCTAAAGCAGAGTGTGGTTCATGGAAGAGTACTGGGCTATTTGTTTCACTTCAGAAACAGAGTGAAATGCCAGGCTCTGTGGCTTCTTACAAGCCAGACTTCGTATCAGGTAAACGCAGTCACTTTTCAGCTAAATCGAAGCAACATTGTTCACGAAGCTCACACGTTTCTCACTCTTAACTGAAAAGCATTGGATGTTAGAGGACCTACGGTTTGTATCAGTGTCAGAAGCAGAGTTGAAGTAGATATGGTGCGTTTGTGTAGGAAACACAGTTCTTTTTTTCTGAGCACAATCACGTTTCCTGCATTATTAGAGACTCTAGAAAGAAAGAGCATGCTTCTTGCTCAGAAGCAGATTGTGGTTCATGGATGAGAACTGTGCTGTGTGTTTCCCTTCAGAAACGGAGTGAAATCTCAGGCTCTGTGTCTTCCTACAAGCAAGACTTCATTTCAGGTAAACGCAGTCATTTCTCAGCTAAAACGAAGCAACATCGTTCACGAAGCTCACATGTTTCTCACTCTTAACTGAAAAGCATTGGAGGTTAGAGGACCTGGTGTTTGTATCAGTTTAAGAAGCAGAGTTGAACTAGATATAGTACGTGTTTGTAGGAAACACAGTTCTTTTGTTCTGAGCCCACTCACGTTTCCCACCCTATTAGAGACTGTAGAAAGCAAGAGCATGCTTCTTGCTCTAAAGCATAGTGTGCTTCATTGATGAGAACTGGGCTGTGTGTTTCCCTTCAGAAATGGAATGAAATGCCAGGATCTGTGTCTTCCTACAAGCAAGACTTCGTTTCAGGTAAACGCTCTAACTTTTCAGCTCAAATGATGCAACATCGTTCACGAAGCTCACATGTTTCTCACTCTTAACAGAAAAGCATTGGATGTTAGAGGACATATGGTTTGTATCAGTTTCAGAAGCAGAGTTGAAGTAGATATGGTGCGTGTGTGTAGGAAACACAGTTCTTTTGTTCTAAGCACACTCTCGTTTCCTGCCTTATTGGATAATCTAGAAAGCAAGAGCATGCTTCTTGCTCTAAAGCAGAGTGTGCTTCATGGAAGAGTACTGGGCTATTTGTTTCAGTTCAGAAACAGAGTGAAATGCCAGGCTCTGTGGCTTCTTACAAGCAAGACTTCGTTTCATCTAAAGGCAGTCACTTTTTAGCTAAAACGAAGCAACATCGTTCACGAAGCTCACACGTGTCTCACTCTTAACTGAAAAGCATTGGATGTTAGAGGACCTGATGTTTGTATCAGTTTAAGAAGCAGAGTTGTACTAGATATGGTGCTTGTGTAGGAAACACAGTTCTTTTGTTCTGAGCACACTCACGTTTCCCACCTGATTAGAGACTCTAGAAAGCAAGAGCATGCTTCTTGCTCTAAAGCAGAGTGTGCTTCATGGATGAGAACTGTGCTGTGTGTTTCCCTTCAGAAACGGAATGAAATTCCAGGCTCTGTGTCTTCCTACAAGCAAGACTTCGTTTCAGGTAAACTCCCTCACTTTTCAGCTCAAACGATGCTACATCATTCACGAAGCTCACACGTTTCTCACTGTTAACTGAATAGCATTGCATGTTAGAGGACCTGGGGTTTGTATCAATTTCAGAAGCAGAGTTGAACTAGATATGGTCCGTGTGTGCAGGAAACTCAGTTCTTTGTTCTGAGCACACTCACGTTTCCCGCCTTATTAGAGACTGTAGAAAGTAAGAGCGTGCTTCTTACACAAAAGCAGAGTGTGGTTCATGGATGAGAACTGTGCTATGTCTTTCCCACCAGAACCAGAATGAAATGCCAGGCTCTGTGCCTTTCTACAAGCAAGACTTCTTTTCAGGTAAACACAGTCACTTTTCAGCTCAAAGGAAGCTACATCGTTCACGAAGCTCACACGTTTCTCGCTCTGAACTGAAAAGCATTGGATGTTAGAGGACCTGTGGTTTGTATCAGTTTCAGAAGCAAAGTTTAATTAGATATGGTCCATGTGTGTAGGAAACACAGTTCTTTTGTTCTGAGTACATTCACATTTCCCGCCTTAGTAGAGACTCTAGAATGCAAAAGCATGCTTCTTGCTCTAATGCAGAGTGTGGTTCATGGAAGAGTACTGGGCTATTTGTTTCACTTCAGAAACAGAGTGAAATGCCAGGCTCTGTGGCTTCTTACAAGCCAGACTTCGTTTCAGGTAAACGCAGTCACTTTGCAGCTAAAACGAAGCAACATCGTTCACGAAGCTCACACGTTTCTCACTCTTAACTGAAAAGCATTGGATGTTAGAGGACCTACGGTTTGTATCAGTTTCAGAAGCAGAGTTGAAGTAGATATGGTGCGTTTGTGTAGGAAACACAGTTCTTTTTTTCTGAGCACAATCACGTTTCCTGCATTATTAGAGACTCTAGAAAGAAAGAGCGTGCTTCTTGCTCCTAAGCAGATTGTGGTTCATGGATGAGAACTGTGCTGTGTGTTTCCCTTCAGAAACGGAGTGAAATCTCAGGCTCTGTGTCTTCCTACAAGCAAGACTTCGTTTCAGGTAAACTCCCTCACTTTTCAGCTCAAACGATGCTACATCATTCACGAAGCTCACACGTTTCTCACTGTTAACTGAATAGCATTGCATGTTAGAGGACCTGGGGTTTGTATCAATTTCAGAAGCAGAGTTGAACTAGATATGGTCCGTGTGTGTAGGAAACTCAGTTCTTTGTTCTGAGCACACTCACGTTTCCCGCCTTATTAGAGACTGTAGAAAGTAAGAGCGTGCTTCTTACACAAAAGCAGAGTGTGGTTCATGGATGAGAACTGTGCTATGTCTTTCCCACCAGAACCAGAATGAAATGCCAGGCTCTGTGCCTTTCTACAAGCAAGACTTCTTTTCAGGTAAACACAGTCACTTTTCAGCTCAAAGGAAGCTACATCGTTCACGAAGCTCACACGTTTCTCGCTCTGAACAGAAAAGCATTGGATGTTAGAGGACCTGTGGTTTGTAGCAGTTTCAGAAGCAAAGTTTAATTAGATATGGTCCATGTGTGTAGGAAACACAGTTCTTTTGTTCTGAGTACATTCACATTTCCCGCCTTAGTAGAGACTCTAGAATGCAAAAGCATGCTTCTTGCTCTAATGCAGAGTGTGGTTCATGGAAGAGTACTGGGCTATTTGTTTCACTTCAGAAACAGAGTGAAATGCCAGGCTCTGTGGCTTCTTACAAGCCAGACTTCGTTTCAGGTAAACGCAGTCACTTTGCAGCTAAAACGAAGCAACATCGTTCACGAAGCTCACACGTTTCTCACTCTTAACTGAAAAGCATTGGATGTTAGAGGACCTACGGTTTGTATCAGTTTCAGAAGCAGAGTTGAAGTAGATATGGTGCGTTTGTGTAGGAAACACAGTTCTTTTTTTCTGAGCACAATCACGTTTCCTGCATTATTAGAGACTTAGAAAGAAAGAGCGTGCTTCTTGCTCCTAAGCAGATTGTGGTTCATGGATGAGAACTGTGCTGTGTGTTTCCCTTCAGAAACGGAGTGAAATCTCAGGCTCTGTGTCTTCCTACAAGCAAGACTTCATTTCAGGTAAACGCAGTCATTTTTCAGCTAAAACGAAGCAACATCGTTCACGAAGCTCACATGTTTCTCACTCTTAACTGAAAAGCATTGGAGGTTAGAGGACCTGGTGTTTGTATCAGTTTAAGAAGCAGAGTTGAACTAGATATGGTACGTGTTTGTAGGAAACACAGTTCTTTTGTTCTGAGCCCATTCACGTTTCCCACCCTATTAGAGACTGTAGAAAGCAAGAGCATGCTTCTTGCTCTAAAAAATAGTGTGCTTCATTGATGAGAACTTTGCTGTGTGTTTCCCTTCAGAAATGGAATGAAATAACAGGATCTGTGTCTTCCTACAAGCAATACTTCGTTTCAGGTAAACGCCCTAACTTTTCAGCTCAAACGATGCAACATCGTTCACGAAGCTCACATGTTTCTCACTCTTAACTGAAAAGCATTGGATGTTAGAGGACCTATGGTTTGTATCAGTTTCAGAAGCAGAGTTGAAGTAGATATGGTGCGTGTTTGTAGGAAACACAGTTCTTTTGTTCTAAGCACACTCTCGTTTCCTGCCTTATTGGATAATCTAGAAAGCAAGAGCATGCTTCTTGCTCTAAAGCAGAGTGTGCTTCATGGAAGAGTACTGGGCTATTAGTTTCAGTTCAGAAACAGAGTGAAATGCCAGGCTCTGTGGCTTATTACAAGCAAGACTTCATTTCATCTAAAGGCAGTCACTTTTTAGCTAAAACGAAGCAACATCGTTCACGAAGCTCACACGTGTCTCACTCTTAACTGAAAAGCATTGGATGTTAGAGGACCTGATGTTTGTATCAGTTTAAGAAGCAGAGTTGTACTAGATATGGTGCATGTATAGGAAACACAGTTCTTTTGTTCTGAGCACACTCACATTTCCCATCTTATTAGAGACTCTAGAAAGTAAGAGCACTCACATTTCCTGCCTTAGTAGAGACTCTAGAATGCAAAAGCATGCTTCTTGCTCTAAAGCAGAGTGTGGTTCATGGATGAGAACTGTGCTATGTCTTTCCCTCCAGAACCGGAATGAATTGCCAGGCTCTGTGCCTTCCTACAAGCAAGACTTCTTTTCAGGTAAACGCAGTCAATTTTCAGCGCAAACGAAGCTACATCGTTCACGAAGCTCACACGTTTCTCACTCTGAACTGAAAAGCATTGGATGTTAGAGGACCTATGGTTTGTATCAGTTTCAGAAGCAGAGTTGAACTAGATATGGTGCGTGTGTGTAGGAAACACAGTTCTTTTTTTCTGAGCACACTCACGTTTCCTGCCTTATTAGAGACTTTAGAAAGCAAGAGCATGCTTCTTGCTCTAAAGCAGAGTGTGGTTCATGGAAGAGTACTGGGCGATTTGTTTCACTTCAGCAACAGAGTGAAATGCCAGGCTCTGTGACTTCCTACAAGCAAGACTTCGTTTCAGGTAAACGCAGTCACTTTTCAGCTAAAACGAAGCAACATCGTTCAGGAAGCTCACACGTTTCTCACTGTTAACTGAATAGCATTGCATGTTAGAGGACCTGGGGTTTGTACCAGTTTCAGAAGCAGAGTTGAACTAGATATGGTCCGTGTGTGTAGGAAACTCAGTTCTTTTGTTCTGAGCACACTCACGTTTCCCGCCTTATTAGAGACTCTAGAAAGTAAGAGCGTGCTTCTTACACTAAAGCAGAGTGTGGTTCATGGATGAGAACTGTGCTATGTCTTTCCCTCCAGAACCGGAATGAAATGCCAGGCTCTGTGCCTTCCTACAAGCAAGACTTCTTTTCAGGTAAACGCAGTCACTTTTCAGCGCAAACGAAGCTACATCGTTCACGAAGCTCACACGTTTCTCACTCTGAACTGAAAAGCTTTGGATGTTAGAGGACCTATGGTTTGTATCAGTTTCAGAAGCAGAGTTGAACTAGATATGGTGCGTGTGTGTAGGAAACACAGTTCTTTTTTTCTGAGCACACTCACGTTTCCTGCATTATTAGAGACTCTAGAAAGCAAGAGCGTGCTTCTTGCTCTAAAGCAGAGTGTGGTTCATGGATGAGAACTGTGCTGTGTGTTTCCCTTCAGAAACGGAGTGAAATCTCAGGCTCTGTGTCTTCCTACAAGCAAGACTTCGTTTCAAGTAAACGCAGTCATTTTTCAGCTCAAATTAAGCTACATCGTTCCCTAAGCTCACACGTTTCTCGCTCTGAACTGAAAGCATTGGATGTTAGAGGACCTGTGGTTTGTATCAGTTTCAGAAGCAAAGTTTAACTAGATATGGTCCATGTGTGTAGGAAACACAGTTCTTTTGTTCTGAGTACACTCACATTTCCCGCCCTAGTAGAGACTCTAGAAAGCAAGAGCATGCTTCTTGCTCTAAAGCAGAGTGTGGTTCATGGAAGAGTACTGGGCTATTTGTTTCACTTCAGAAACAGAGTGAAATGCCAGGCTCTGTGGCTTCTTACAAGCCAGACTTCGTTTCAGGTAAACGCAGTCACTTTTCAGCTAAAATGAAGCAACATCGTTCAGGAAGCTCACAAGTTTCTCACTCTTAAATGAAAAGCATTGGTAGTTAGAGGAACTGATGTTTGTATCAGTTTAAGAAGCAGAGTTGAACTAGATATGGCCCGTGTGTGTAGGAAACTCAGTTCTTTGGTCTGAGCACACTCACGTTTCCCGCCTTATTAGAGACTCTAGAAAGTAAGAGCGTGCTTCTTACACTAAAGCAGAGTGTGGTTCATGGATGAGAAATGTGTTATGTCTTTCCCTTTCAGAAACGGAGTGAAATTCCAGGCTCTGTGTCTTCTTACAAGCAAGACTTCTTTTCAGGTAAACGCAGTCACTTTTCAGCTCAAAGGAAGCTACATCGTTCACGAAGCACACACGTTTCTCAATCTTAACTGAAAAGCATTGGATGTTAGAGGACCTATGGTTTGTATCAGTTTCAGAAGCAGAGTTGAACTAGATATGGTGGGTGTGTGTAGGGAACACAGTTCTTTTGTTCTGAGCACACTCACGTTTCCTGCATTATTAGAGACTCTAGAAAGCAAGAACGTGCTTCTTGCTCTAAAGCAGAGTGTGATTCATGGATGAGAACTGTGCTATGTCTTTCCCTTCAGAAACGGAGTGAAATCTCAGGCTCTCTGCCTTCCTACAAGCAAGACTTCGTTTCAGGTAAACGCAGTCATTTTTCAGCTCAAACTAAGCTACATCGTTCCCTAAGCTCACACGTTTCTCGCTCTGAACTGAAAAGCATTGGATGTTAGTGGACCTGTGGTTTGTATCAGTTTCAGAAGCAAAGTTTAACTAGATATGGTCCATGTGTGTAGGAAACACAGTTCTTTTGTTCTGAGTACACTCACATTTCCTGCCTTAGTAAGGACTCTACAATGGAAAAGCATGCTTCTTGCTCTAAAGCACAGTGTGGTTCATGGAAGAGTACTGGGCTATTTGTTTCACTTCATAAACAGAGTGAAATGCCAGGCTCTGTGGCTTCTTACAAGCCAGACTTGGTTTCAGGTAAACGCAGTCACTTTGCAGCTAAAACGAAGCAACATCGTTCACAAACCTCACACGTTTCACACTCTTAACTGAAAAGCATTGGAGGTTAGAGGACCTGATGTTTGTATCAGTTTAAGAAGCAGAGTTGAACTAGATATGGTACGTGTGTGTAGGAAACACAGTTATTTTTTTCTGAGCACACTCACGTTTCCCGCCTTATTAGAGAATCTAGAAAGCAAGAGCATGCTTCTTGCTATAAAGCAGAGTGTGGTTCATGGAAGAGTACTGGGCTATTTGTTTCACTTCAGAAACAGAGTGCAATGCCAGGCTCTGTGACTTCCTACAAGCAAGACTTCGTTTCAGGTAAACGCAGTCACTTTTCACCTAAAACGAAGCAACATCGTTCAGGAAGCTCACACGTTTCTCACTGTTAACTTAATAGCATTGCATGTTAGAGGACCTGGGGTTTGTATCAATTTCAGAAGCAGAGTTGAACTAGATATGGTCCGTGTGTGTAGGAAACTCAGTTCTTTGTTCTGAGCACACTCACGTTTCCCGCCTTATTAGAGACTCTAGAAAGTAAGAGCGTGCTTCTTACACAAAAGCAGAGTGTGGTTCATGGATGAGAACTGTGCTATGTCTTTCCCACCAGAACCGGAATGAAATGCCAGGCTCTGTGCCTTTCTACAAGCAAGACTTCTTTTCAGGTAAACACAGTCACTTTTCAGCTCAAAGGAAGCTACATCGTTCACGAAGCTCACACGTTTCTCACTCTTAACTGAAAAGCAGTGGATGTTAGAGGACCTATGGTTTGAATCAGTTTCAGAAGCAGAGTTGAACTAGATATGGAGCGTGTGTGTAGGAAACACAGTTCTTTTTTTCTGAGCACACTCACGTTTCCTGCATTATTAGAGACTCTAGAAAGAAAGAGTGTGCTTCTTGCTCTAAAGCAGAATGTGGTTCATGGATGAGAACTGTGCTGTGTGTTTCCCTTTAGAAACGGAGTGAAATCTCAGGCTCCTTGTCTTCCTACATGCAAGACTTCGTTTCAGGTAAACACAGTCATTTTTCAGCTCAAACTAAGCTACATCGTTCCCTAAGCTCACACGTTTCTCGCTCTGAACTGAAAAGCATTGGATGTTAGAGGACCGGTGGTTTGTATCAGTTTCAGAAGCAAAGTTTAATTAGATATGCTCCATGTGTGTAGGAAACACAGTTCTTTTGTTCTGAGTACATTCACATTTCCCGCCTTAGTAGAGACTCTAGAATGCAAAAGCATGCTTCTTGCTCTAAAGCAGAGTGTGGTTCATGGAAGAGTACTGGGCTATTTGTTTCACTTCAGAAACAGAGTGAAATGCCAGGCTCTGTGGCTTCTTACAAGCCAGACTTCGTTTCAGGTAAACGCAGTCACTTTGCAGCTAAATCGAAGCAACATCGTTCACGAAGCTCACACGTTTCTCACTCTTAACTGAAAAGCATTGGATGTTAGAGGACCTACGGTTTGTATCAGTGTCAGAAGCAGAGTTGAAGTAGATATGGTGCGTTTGTGTAGGAAACACAGTTCTTTTTTTCTGAGCTCAATCACGTTTCCTGCATTATTAGAGACTCTAGAAAGAAAGAGCGTGCTTCTTGCTCCGAAGCAGAGTGTGGTTCATGGATGAGAACTGTGCTGTGTGTTTCCCTTCAGAAACGGAGTGAAATCTCAGGCTCTGTGTCTTCCTACAAGCAAGACTTCATTTCAGGTAAACGCAGTCATTTTTCAGCTAAAACGAAGCAACATCGTTCACGAAGCTCACATGTTTCTCACTCTTAACTGAAAAGCATTGGAGGTTAGAGGACCTGGTGTTTGTATCAGTTTAAGAAGCAGAGTTGAACTAGATATAGTACGTGTTTGTAGGAAACACAGTTCTTTTGTTCTGAGCCCACTCACGTTTCCCACCCTATTAGAGACTGTAGAAAGCAAGAGCATGCTTCTTGCTCTAAAGCATAGTGTGCTTCATTGATGAGAACTGTGCTGTGTGTTTCCCTTCAGAAATGGAATGAAATGCCAGGATCTGTGTCTTCCTACAAGCAAGAATTCGTTTCAGATAAACGCCCTAACTTTTCAACTCAAACGATGCAACATCGTTCACGAAGCTCACATGTTTCCCACTCTTAACAGAAAAGCATTGGATGTTAGAGGACATATGGTTTGTATCAGTTTCAGAAGCAGAGTTGAAGTAGATATGGTGCGTGTGTGTAGGAAACACAGTTCTTTTGTTCTAAGCACACTCTCGTTTCCTGCCTTATTGGATAATCTAGAAAGCAAGAGCATGCTTCTTGCTCTAAAGCAGAGTGTGCTTCATGGAAGAGTACTGGGCTATTTGTTTCAGTTCAGAAACAGAGTGAAATGCCAGGCTCTGTGGCTTCTTACAAGCAAGACTTCGTTTCATCTAAAGGCAGTCACTTTTTAGCTAAAACGAAGCAACATCGTTCACGAAGCTCACACGTGTTTCACTCTTAACTGAAAAGCATTGGATGTTAGAGGACCTGATGTTTGTATCAGTTTAAGAAGCAGAGTTGTACTAGATATGGTGCTTGTGTAGGAAACACAGTTCTTTTGTTCTGAGCACACTCACGTTTCCCATCTTATTAGAGACTCTAGAAAGTAAGAGCACTCACATTTCCTGCCTTAGTAGAGACTCTAGAATGCAAAAGCATGCTTCTTGCTCTAAAGCAGATTGTTGTTCATGGAAGAGTACTGGGCTATTTGTTTCACTTCAGAAACAGAGTGAAATGCCAGGCTCTGTGGCTTCTTACAAGCCAGACTTCGTTTCAGGTAAACGCAGTCACTTTACAACTAAAACGAAGCAACATTGTTCATGAAGCTCACATGTTTCTCACTCTTAACTGAAAAGCATTGGAGGTTAGAGGACCTGGTGTTTGTACCAGTTTAAGAAGCAGAGTTGAACTTGATATGGTACGTGTGTGTAGGAAACACAGTTCTTTTGTTCTGAGCCCACTCACGTTTCCCACCTTATTAGAGACTGTAGAAACCAAGAGCATGCTTCTTGCTCTAAAGCAGAGTGTGCTTCATGGATGAGAACTGTGCTGTGTGTTTCCCTTCAGATCCAGAATGAAATGCCAGGCTCTGTGTCTTCCTACAAGCAAGACTTCGTTTCAGGTAAACGACCTCACTTTTCAGCTCAAACGATGTTACATCGTTCACGAAGCTCACACGTTTCTCACTCTTAACTGAAAAGCATTGGATGTTAGAGGACCTATGGTTTGTATCAGTTTCAGAAGCAGAGTTAAAGTAGATATGGTGCGTGTGTGTAGGAAACACAGTTCTTTTGTTCTGAGCACACGCTCGTTTCCTGCCTTATTGGATAATCTAGAAAGCATGAGCATGCTTCTTGCTCTAAAGCAGAGTGTGCTTAATGGATGAGAACTGTGCTGTGTGTTTCCCTTCAGAAACGGAATGAAATGCCAGGCTCTGTGTCTTCCTACAAGCAAGACTTCGTTTCAGGTAAACGCCCTCACTTTTCAGCTCAAACGATGCTACATCGTTCAGGAAGCTCACACGTTTCTCGCTCTGAACTGAAAAGCATTGGATGTTAGAGGGCCTATGGTTTGTATCAGTTTCAGAAGCAGAGTTGAACTAGATATGGTACGTGTGTGTAGGAAACACAGTTCTTTTTTTCTGAGCACACTCACGTTTCCTGCATTATTAGAGATTCTAGAAAGCAAGAGCGTGCTTCTTGCTCTAAAGCAGAGTGTGGTTCATGGAAGAGTACTGGGCTATTTGTTTCACTTCAGAAACAGAGTGCAATGCCAGGCTCTGTGACTTCCTACAAGCAAGACTTCGTTTCAGGTAAACGCAGTCACTTTTCAGCTAAAACGAAGCAACATCGTTCAGGAAGCTCACACGTTTCTCACTGTTAATTGAAAAGCATTGGATGTTAGAGGACCTGGGGTTTCTATCAATTTCAGAAGCAGAGTTGAACTAGATATGGTCCGTGTGTGTAGGAAACTCAGTTCTTTTGTTCTGAGCACACTCACGTTTCCCACCTTATTAGAGACTCTAGAAAGCAAGAGCATGCTTCTTGCTCTAAAGCAGAGTGTGGTTCATGGATGAGAACTGTGCTGTGTGTTTCCCTTCAGAAACGGAATGAAATTCCAGGCTCTGTGTCTTCCTACAAGCGAGACTTCGTTTCAGGTAAACGCCCTCACTTTTCAGCTCAAACGATGCTACATCATTCACGAAGCTCACACGTTTCTCACTCTTAACTGAAAAGCATTGGATGTTAGAGGACCTACGGTTTGTATCAGTTTCAGGAGCAGAGTTGAACTAGATATGGTGCGTGTGTGTAGGAAACACAGTTCTTTTTTTCTAAGCACACTCACGTTTCCTGCCTTATTAGAGACTTTAGAAAGCAAGAGCATGCTTCTTGCTCTAAAGCAGTGTGTGGTTCATGGAAGAGTACTGGGCGATTTGTTTCACTTCAGAAACAGAGTGAAATGCCAGGCTCTGTGACTTCCTACAAGCAAGACTTCGTTTCAGGTAAACGCAGTCACTTTTCAGCTAAAACGAAGCAACATCGTTCAGGAAGCTCACACGTTTCTCACTGTTAACTGAATAGCATTGCATGTTAGAGGACCTGGGGTTTGTATCAGTTTCAGAAGCAGAGTTGAACTAGATATGGTCCGTGTGTGTAGGAAACTCAGTTCTTTTGTTCTGAGCACACTCACGTTTCCCGCCTTATTAGAGACTCTAGAAAGTAAGAGCGTGCTTCTTACACTAAAGCAGAGTGTGGTTCATGGATGAGAACTGTGCTATGTCTTTCCCTCCAGAACCGGAATGAAATGCCAGGCTCTGTGCCTTCCTACAAGCAAGACTTCTTTTCAGGTAAACGCAGTCACTTTTCAGCTCAAATGAAGCTACATCGTTCACGAAGCTCACACGTTTCTCGCTCTGAACTGAAAAGCATTGGATGTTAGAGGGCCTATGGTTTGTATCAGTTTCAGAAGCAGAGTTGAACTAGATATGGTACGTGTGTGTAGGAAACACAGTTCTTTTTTTCTGAGCACACTCACGTTTCCTGCATTATTAGAGATTCTAGAAAGCAAGAGCGTGCTTCTTGCTCTAAAGCAGAGTGTGGTTCATGGATGAGAACTGTGCTGTGTGTTTCCCTTCAGAAACGGAGTGAAATCTCAGGCTCTGTGTCTTCCTACAAGCAAGACTTCATTTCAGGTAAACGCAGTCTTTTTTCAGCTCAAACTAAGCTACATCGTTCGCTAAGCTCACACGTTTCTCGCTCTGAACTGAAAAGCATTGGATGTTAGAGGACCTGTGGTTTGTATCAGTTTCAGAAGCAAAGTTTAACTAGATATGGTCCATGTGTGTAGGAAACACAGTTCTTTTGTTCTGAGTACACTCACATTTCCCTCCTTAGTAGAGACTCTAGAATGCAAAAGCATGCTTCTTGCTCTAAAGCAGAGTGTGGTTCATGGAAGAGTACTGGGCTATTTGTTTCACTTCAGAAACAGAGTGAAATGCCAGGCTCTGTGGCTTCTTACAAGCCAGACTTCGTTTCAGGTAAACGCAGTCACTTTGTAGCTAAAACGAAGCAACATCGTTCACGAAGCTCACACGTTTCTCACTCTTAACTGAAAAGCATTGGAGGTTAGAGGACCTGATGTTTGTATCAGTTTAAGAAGCAGAGTTGAACTAGATATGGTACATGTGTGTAGGAAACACAGTTCATTTGTTCTGAGCACACTCACGTTTCCCGCCTTATTAGAGAATCTAGAAAGCAAGAGCATGCTTCTTGCTCTAAAGCAGAGTGTGGTTCATGGAAGAGTACTGGGCTATTTGTTTCACTTCAGAAACAGAGTGCAATGCCAGGCTCTGTGACTTCCTACAAGCAAGACTTCGTTTCAGGTAAACGCAGTCACTTTTCAGCTAAAACGAAGCAACATCGTTCAGGAAGCTCACACGTTTCTCACTGTTAATTGAAAAGCATTGGATGTTAGAGGACCTGGGGTTTCTATCAATTTCAGAAGCAGAGTTGAACTAGATATGGTCCGTGTGTGTAGGAAACTCAGTTCTTTTGTTCTGAGCACACTCACGTTTCCCACCTTATTAGAGACTCTAGAAAGCAAGAGCATGCTTCTTGCTCTAAAGCAGAGTGTGGTTCATGGATGAGAACTGTGCTGTGTGTTTCCCTTCAGAAACGGAATGAAATTCCAGGCTCTGTGTCTTCCTACAAGCGAGACTTCGTTTCAGGTAAACGCCCTCACTTTTCAGCTCAAACGATGCTACATCATTCACGAAGCTCACACGTTTCTCACTCTTAACTGAAAAGCATTGGATGTTAGAGGACCTACGGTTTGTATCAGTTTCAGGAGCAGAGTTGAACTAGATATGGTGCGTGTGTGTAGGAAACACAGTTCTTTTTTTCTGAGCACACTCACGTTTCCTGCCTTATTAGAGACTTTAGAAAGCAAGAGCATGCTTCTTGCTCTAAAGCAGAGTGTGGTTCATGGAAGAGTACTGGGCGATTTGTTTCACTTCAAAAACAGAGTGAAATGCCAGGCTCTGTGACTTCCTACAAGCAAGACTTCGTTTCAGGTAAACGCAGTCACTTTTCAGCTAAAACGAAGCAACATCGTTCAGGAAGCTCACACGTTTCTCACTGTTAACTGAATAGCATTGCATGTTAGAGGACCTGGGGTTTGTATCAGTTTCAGAAGCAGAGTTGAACTAGATATGGTCCGTGTGTGTAGGAAACTCAGTTCTTTTGTTCTGAGCACACTCACGTTTCCCGCCTTATTAGAGACTCTAGAAAGTAAGAGCGTGCTTCTTACACTAAAGCAGAGTGTGGTTCATGGATGAGAACTGTGCTATGTCTTTCCCTCCAGAACCGGAATGAAATGCCAGGCTCTGTGCCTTCCTACAAGCAAGACTTCTTTTCAGGTAAACGCAGTCACTTTTCAGCTCAAACGAAGCTACATCGTTCACGAAGCTCACACGTTTCTCACTCTTAACTGAAAAGCATTGGATGTTAGAGTACCTATGGTTTGTATCAGTTTCAGAAGCAGAGTTGAACTAGATATGGTGCGTGTGTGTAGGAAACACAGTTCTTTTTTTCTGAGCACACTCACGTTTCCTGCATTATTAGAGACTCTAGAAAGCAAGAGCGTGCTTCTTGCTCTAAAGCAGAGTGTGGTTCATGGATGAGAACTGTGCTGTGTGTTTCCCTTCAGAAACGGAGTGAAATCTCAGGCTCTGTGTCTTCCTACAAGCAAGACTTCGTTTCAGGTAAACGCAGTCATTTTTCAGCTCAAATTAAGCTACATCGTTCCCTAAGCTCACATGTTTCTCGCTCTGAACTGAAAGCATTGTATGCTAGAGGACCTGTGGTTTCTATCAGTTTCAGAAGCAAAGTTTAACTAGATATGGTCCATGTGTGTAGGAAACACAGTTCTTTTGTTCAGAGTACACTCACATTTCCCGCCCTAGTATAGACTCTAGAATGCAAAAGCATGCTTCTTGCTCTAAAGCAGAGTGTGGTTCATGGAAGAGTACTGGGCTATTTGTTTCACTTCAGAAACAGAGTGAAATGCCAGGCTCTGTGGCTTCTTACAAGCCAGACTTCGTTTCATGTAAACGCAGTCACTTTGCAGCTAAAACGAAGCTACATCGTTCACGAAGCTCACACGTTTCTCACTCTTAACTGAAAAGCATTGGAGGTTAGAGGACCTGATGTTTGTATCAGTTTAAGAAGCAGAGTTGAACTAGATATGGTACGTGTGTGTAGGAAACACAGTTCTTTTGTTCTGAGCACACTCATGTTTCCCGCCTTATTAGAGAATCTAGAAAGCAAGAGCATGCTTCTTGCTCTAAACCAGAGTGCGGTTCATGGAAGAGTACTGGGCTATTTGTTTCACTTCAGAAACAGAGTGTAATGCCAGGCTCTGTGGCTTCTTACAAGCCAGACTTGGTTTCAGGTAAACGCAGTCACTTTTCAGCTAAAACGAAGCAACATCGTTCAGGAAGCTCACAAGTTTCTCACTCTTAAATGAAAAGCATTGGTAGTTAGAGGAACTGATGTTTGTATCAGTTTAAGAAGCAGAGTTGAACTAGATATGGCCCGTGTGTGTAGGAAACTCAGTTCTTTTGTTCTGAGCACACTCACGATTCCCGCCTTATTAGAGAATCTAGAAAGTAAGAGCGTGCTTCTTACACTAAAGCAGAGTGTGGTTCATGGATGAGAACTGTGCTTTGTCTTTCCCTTCAGAACCGGAATGAAATGCCAGGCTCTGTGCCTTCCTACAAGCAAGACTTCTTTTCAGGTAAACGCAGTCACTTTTCAGCTCAAAGGAAGCTACATTGTTCACGAAGCTCACACGTTTCTCACTCTTAACTGAAAAGCATTGGATGTTAGTGGACCTATGGTTTGTATCAGTTTCAGAAGCAGAGTTGAACTAGATATGGTGCGTGTGTGTAGGAAACACAGTTCTTTTTTTCTGAGCACACCTACGTTTCCCGCCTTATTAGAGACTCTAGAAAGCAAGAGCGTGCTTCTTGCTCTAAAGCAGAGTGTGGTTCATGGATGAGAACTGTGCTGTGTGTTTCCCTTCAGAAACGGAGTGAAATCTCAGGCTCTGTGTCTTCCTACAAGCAATACTTCGTTTCAGGTAAACGCAGTCATTTTTCAGCTCAAACTAAGCTACATCGTTCCCTAAGCTCACACGTTTCTCGCTCTGAACTGAAAAGCATTGGATGTTAGAGGACCTGTGGTTTGTATCAGTTTCAGAAGCAAAGTTTAACTAGATATCGTCCATGTGTGTAGGAAACACATTTCTTTTGTTCTGAGTACACTCACATTTCCTGCCTTAGTAAGGACTCTACAATGCAAAAGCATGCTTCTTGCTCTAAAGCAGAGTGTGGTTCATGGAAGAGTACTGGGCTATTTGTTTCACTTCAGAAACAGAGTGAAATGCCAGGCTCTGTGGCTTCTTACAAGCAAGACTTCGTTTCAGGTAAACGCAGTCACTTTGCAGCTAAAACGAAGCAACATCGTTCACAAACCTCACACGTTTCTCACTCTTAACTGAAAAGCATTGGAGGTTAGAGGACCTGATGTTTGTATCAGTTTAAGAAGCAGAGTTGAACTAGATATGGTACGTGTGTGTAGGAAACACAGTTCATTTGTTCTGAGCACACTCACGTTTCCCGCCTTATTAGAGAATCTAGAAAGCAAGAGCATGCTTCTTGCTCTAAAGCAGAGTGTGCTTCATGGAAGAGTACTGGGCTATTTGTTTCACTTCAGAAACAGAGTGCAATGCCAGGCTCTGTGACTTCCTACAAGCAAGACTTCGTTTCAGGTAAACGCAGTCACTTTTCAGCTGAAACGAAGCAACATCGTTCAGGAAGCTCAAACGTTTCTCACTGTTAACTGAAAAGCATTGGATGTTAGAGGACCTGGGGTTTGTATCAATTTCAGAAGCAGAGTTGAACTAGATATGGTCCGTGTGTGTAGGAAACTCAGTTCTTTTGTTCTGAGCACACTCACGTTTCCCACCTTATTAGAGACTCTAGAAAGCAAGAGCATGCTTCTTGCTCTAAAGCAGAGTGTGGTTCATGGATGAGAACTGTGCTGTGTGTTTCCCTTCAGAAACGGAATGAAATTCCAGGCTCTGTGTCTTCCTACAAGCGAGACTTCGTTTCAGGTAAACGCCCTCACTTTTCAGCTCAAAGGATGCTACATCATTCACGAAGCTCACACGTTTCTCACTCTTAACTGAAAAGCATTGGATGTTAGAGGACCTACGGTTTGTTTCAGTTTCAGAAGCAGAGTTGAACTAGATATGGTGCGTGTGTGTAGGAAACTCAGTTCTTTTGTTCTGAGCACACTCACGTTTCCCGCCTTATTAGAGACTCTAGAAAGTAAGAGCGTGCTTCTTACACTAAAGCAGAGTGTGGTTCATGGATGAGAACTGTGCTATGTCTTTCCCTCTGCTATGTCTTTCCCTCCAGAACCGGAATGAAATGCCAGACTCTGTGCCTTCCTACAAGCAAGACTTCTTTTCAGGTAAACGCAGTCACTTTTCAGCTCAAAGGATGCTACATTGTTCACGAAGCTCACACGTTTTTCACTCTTAACTGAAAAGCATTGGATGTTAGAGGACCTATGGTTTGTATCAGTTTCAGAAGCAGAGTTGAACTAGATATGGTGCGTGTGTGTAGGAAACACAGTTCTTTTTTTCTGAGCACACTCACGTTTCCCGCCTTATTAGAGACCCTAGAAAGCAAGAGCGTGCTTCTTGCTCTAAAGCAGAGTGTGGTTCATGGATGAGAACTGTGCTGTGTGTTTCCCTTCAGAAACGGAGTGAAATCTCAGGCTCTGTGTCTTCCTACAAGCAAGACTTCGTTTCAGGTAAACGCAGTCATTTTTCAGCTCAAACTAAGCTACATCGTTCCCTAAGCTCACACGTTTCTCGCTCTGAACTGAAAAGCATTGGATGTTAGAGGACCTGTGGTTTGTATCAGTTTCAGAAGCAAAGTTTAACTAGATATCGTCCATGTGTGTAGGAAACACATTTCTTTTGTTCTGAGTACACTCACATTTCCTGCCTTAGTAAGGACTCTACAATGCAAAAGCATGCTTCTTGCTCTAAAGCAGAGTGTGGTTCATGGAAGAGTACTGGGCTATTTGTTTCACTTCAGAAACAGAGTGAAATGCCAGGCTCTGTGGCTTCTTACAAGCAAGACTTCGTTTCAGGTAAACGCAGTCACTTTGCAGCTAAAACGAAGCAACATCGTTCACAAACCTCACACGTTTCTCACTCTTAACTGAAAAGCATTGGAGGTTAGAGGACCTGATGTTTGTATCAGTTTAAGAAGCAGAGTTGAACTAGATATGGTACGTGTGTGTAGGAAACACAGTTCATTTGTTCTGAGCACACTCACGTTTCCCGCCTTATTAGAGAATCTAGAAAGCAAGAGCATGCTTCTTGCTCTAAAGCAGAGTGTGCTTCATGGAAGAGTACTGGGCTATTTGTTTCACTTCAGAAACAGAGTGCAATGCCAGGCTCTGTGACTTCCTACAAGCAAGACTTCGTTTCAGGTAAACGCAGTCACTTTTCAGCTGAAACGAAGCAACATCGTTCAGGAAGCTCAAACGTTTCTCACTGTTAACTGAAAAGCATTGGATGTTAGAGGACCTGGGGTTTGTATCAATTTCAGAAGCAGAGTTGAACTAGATATGGTCCGTGTGTGTAGGAAACTCAGTTCTTTTGTTCTGAGCACACTCACGTTTCCCACCTTATTAGAGACTCTAGAAAGCAAGAGCATGCTTCTTGCTCTAAAGCAGAGTGTGGTTCATGGATGAGAACTGTGCTGTGTGTTTCCCTTCAGAAACGGAATGAAATTCCAGGCTCTGTGTCTTCCTACAAGCGAGACTTCGTTTCAGGTAAACGCCCTCACTTTTCAGCTCAAAGGATGCTACATCATTCACGAAGCTCACACGTTTCTCACTCTTAACTGAAAAGCATTGGATGTTAGAGGACCTACGGTTTGTTTCAGTTTCAGAAGCAGAGTTGAACTAGATATGGTGCGTGTGTGTAGGAAACTCAGTTCTTTTGTTCTGAGCACACTCACGTTTCCCGCCTTATTAGAGACTCTAGAAAGTAAGAGCGTGCTTCTTACACTAAAGCAGAGTGTGGTTCATGGATGAGAACTGTGCTATGTCTTTCCCTCTGCTATGTCTTTCCCTCCAGAACCGGAATGAAATGCCAGACTCTGTGCCTTCCTACAAGCAAGACTTCTTTTCAGGTAAACGCAGTCACTTTTCAGCTCAAAGGATGCTACATTGTTCACGAAGCTCACACGTTTTTCACTCTTAACTGAAAAGCATTGGATGTTAGAGGACCTATGGTTTGTATCAGTTTCAGAAGCAGAGTTGAACTAGATATGGTGCGTGTGTGTAGGAAACACAGTTCTTTTTTTCTGAGCACACTCACGTTTCCCGCCTTATTAGAGACCCTAGAAAGCAAGAGCGTGCTTCTTGCTCTAAAGCAGAGTGTGGTTCATGGATGAGAACTGTGCTGTGTGTTTCCCTTCAGAAACGGAGTGAAATCTCAGGCTCTGTGTCTTCCTACAAGCAAGACTTCGTTTCAGGTAAACGCAGTCATTTTTCAGCTCAAACTAAGCTACATCGTTCCCTAAGCTCACACGTTTCTCGCTCTGAACTGAAAAGCATTGGATGTTAGAGGACCTGTGGTTTGTATCA
The DNA here is from genome assembly GCA_949786405.1 of Onychomys arenicola. Classification (NCBI taxonomy): domain Eukaryota; kingdom Metazoa; phylum Chordata; class Mammalia; order Rodentia; family Cricetidae; genus Onychomys; species Onychomys arenicola. The sequence continues at coordinate 1,700,421 of CATKUM010000039.1, read as the reverse complement.
GTTTCAGAAGCAAAGTTTAACTAGATATCGTCCATGTATGTAGGAAACACATTTCTTTTGTTCTGAGTACACTCACATTTCCTGCCTTAGTAAGGACTCTACAATGCAAAAGCATGCTTCTTGCTCTAAAGCAGAGTGTGGTTCATGGAAGAGTACTGGGCTATTTGTTTCACTTCAGAAACAGAGTGAAATGCCAGGCTCTGTGGCTTCTTACAAGCAAGACTTCGTTTCAGGTAAACGCAGTCACTTTGCAGCTAAAACGAAGCAACATCGTTCACAAACCTCACACGTTTCTCACTCTTAACTGAAAAGCATTGGAGGTTAGAGGACCTGATGTTTGTATCAGTTTAAGAAGCAGAGTTGAACTAGATATGGTACGTGTGTGTAGGAAACACAGTTCATTTGTTCTGAGCACACTCACGTTTCCCGCCTTATTAGAGAATCTAGAAAGCAAGAGCATGCTTCTTGCTCTAAAGCAGAGTGTGGTTCATGGAAGAGTACTGGGCTATTTGTTTCACTTCAGAAACAGAGTGCAATGCCAGGCTCTGTGACTTCCTACAAGCAAGACTTCGTTTCAGGTAAACGCAGTCACTTTTCAGCTGAAACGAAGCAACATCGTTCAGGAAGCTCACACGTTTCTCACTGTTAACTGAAAAGCATTGGATGTTAGAGGACCTGGGGTTTGTATCAATTTCAGAAGCAGAGTTGAACTAGATATGGTCCGTGTGTGTAGGAAACTCAGTTCTTTTGTTCTGAGCACACTCACGTTTCCCACCTTATTAGAGACTCTAGAAAGCAAGAGCATGCTTCTTGCTCTAAAGCAGAGTGTGGTTCATGGATGAGAACTGTGCTGTGTGTTTCCCTTCAGAAACGGAATGAAATTCCAGGCTCTGTGTCTTCCTACAAGCGAGACTTCGTTTCAGGTAAACGCCCTCACTTTTCAGCTCAAAGGATGCTACATCATTCACGAAGCTCACACGTTTCTCACTCTTAACTGAAAAGCATTGGATGTTAGAGGACCTACGGTTTGTTTCAGTTTCAGAAGCAGAGTTGAACTAGATATGGTGCGTGTGTGTAGGAAACTCAGTTCTTTTGTTCTGAGCACACTCACGTTTCCCGCCTTATTAGAGACTCTAGAAAGTAAGAGCGTGCTTCTTACACTAAAGCAGAGTGTGGTTCATGGATGAGAACTGTGCTATGTCTTTCCCTCTGCTATGTCTTTCCCTCCAGAACCGGAATGAAATGCCAGACTCTGTGCCTTCCTACAAGCAAGACTTCTTTTCAGGTAAACGCAGTCACTTTTCAGCTCAAAGGATGCTACATTGTTCACGAAGCTCACACGTTTCTCACTCTTAACTGAAAAGCATTGGATGTTAGAGGACCTATGGTTTGTATCAGTTTCAGAAGCAGAGTTGAACTAGATATGGTGCGTGTGTGTAGGAAACACAGTTCTTTTTTTCTGAGCACACTCACGTTTCCCGCCTTATTAGAGACCCTAGAAAGCAAGAGCGTGCTTCTTGCTCTAAAGCAGAGTGTGGTTCATGGATGAGAACTGTGCTGTGTGTTTCCCTTCAGAAACGGAGTGAAATCTCAGGCTCTGTGTCTTCCTACAAGCAAGACTTCGTTTCAGGTAAACGCAGTCATTTTTCAGCTCAAACTAAGCTACATCGTTCCCTAAGCTCACACGTTTCTCGCTCTGAACTGAAAAGCATTGGATGTTAGAGGACCTGTGGTTTGTATCAGTTTCAGAAGCAAAGTTTAACTAGATATCGTCCATGTATGTAGGAAACACATTTCTTTTGTTCTGAGTACACTCACATTTCCTGCCTTAGTAAGGACTCTACAATGCAAAAGCATGCTTCTTGCTCTAAAGCAGAGTGTGGTTCATGGAAGAGTACTGGGCTATTTGTTTCACTTCAGAAACAGAGTGAAATGCCAGGCTCTGTGGCTTCTTACAAGCAAGACTTCGTTTCAGGTAAACGCAGTCACTTTGCAGCTAAAACGAAGCAACATCGTTCACAAACCTCACACGTTTCTCACTCTTAACTGAAAAGCATTGGAGGTTAGAGGACCTGATGTTTGTATCAGTTTAAGAAGCAGAGTTGAACTAGATATGGTACGTGTGTGTAGGAAACACAGTTCATTTGTTCTGAGCACACTCACGTTTCCCGCCTTATTAGAGAATCTAGAAAGCAAGAGCATGCTTCTTGCTCTAAAGCAGAGTGTGGTTCATGGAAGAGTACTGGGCTATTTGTTTCACTTCAGAAACAGAGTGCAATGCCAGGCTCTGTGACTTCCTACAAGCAAGACTTCGTTTCAGGTAAACGCAGTCACTTTTCAGCTGAAACGAAGCAACATCGTTCAGGAAGCTCACACGTTTCTCACTGTTAACTGAAAAGCATTGGATGTTAGAGGACCTGGGGTTTGTATCAATTTCAGAAGCAGAGTTGAACTAGATATGGTCCGTGTGTGTAGGAAACACAGTTCTTTTGTTCTGAGCACACTCACGTTTCCTGCATTATTAGAGACTCTAGAAAGCAAGAGCGTGCTTCTTGCTCTAAAGCAGAGTGTGGTTCATGGATGAGAACTGTGCTGTGTGTTTCCCTTCAGAAACGGAGTGAAATCTCAGGCTCTGTGGCTTCTTACAAGCCAGACTTCGTTTCATGTAAACGCAGTCACTTTTCAGCTAAAACGAAGCAACATCGTTCAGGAAGCTCACAAGTTTCTCACTCTTAAATGAAAAGCATTGGTAGTTAGAGGAACTGATGTTTGTATCAGTTTAAGAAGCAGAGTTGAACTAGATATGGCCCGTGTGTGTAGGAAACTCAGTTCTTTTGTTCTGAGCACACTCACGATTCCCGCCTTATTAGAGAATCTAGAAAGTAAGAGCGTGCTTCTTACACTAAAGCAGAGTGTGGTTCATGGATGAGAACTGTGCTTTGTCTTTCCCTTCAGAACCGGAATGAAATGCCAGGCTCTGTGCCTTCCTACAAGCAAGACTTCTTTTCAGGTAAACGCAGTCACTTTTCAGCTCAAAGGAAGCTACATTGTTCACGAAGCTCACACGTTTCTCACTCTTAACTGAAAAGCATTGGATGTTAGAGGACTTTTGGTTTGTATCAGTTTCAGAAGCAGAGTTGAACTAGATATGGTGCGTGTGTGTAGGAAACACAGATCTTTTTTTCTGAGCACACTCATGTTTCCTGCATTATTAGAGACTCTAGAAAGCAAAAGCATGCTTCTTGCTCTAAAGCATAGTGTGGTTCATGGAAGAGTACTGGGCTATATGTTTCACTTCAGAAACAGAATGAAATGCCAGGCTCTGTGGCTTCTTACAAGCCAGACTTCGTTTCAGGTAAACGCAGTCACTTTTCAGCTAAAACGAAGCAACATCGTTCACGAATCTCACATGTTTCTCACTCTTAACTGAAAAGCATTGGTGGTTAGAGGACCTGGTGTTTGTATCAGTTTAAGAAGCAGAGTTGAACTAGATATGGTACATGTGTGTAGGAAACACAGTTCTTTTGTTCTGAGCACACTCACGTTTCCCGCCTTATTAGAGAATCTAGAAAGCAAGAGCATGCTTCTTGCTCTAAAGCAGAGTGTGGTTCATGGAAGAGTACTGGGCTATTTGTTTCACTTCAGAAACAGAGTGCAATGCCAGGCTCTGTGACTTCCTACAAGCAAGACTTCGTTTCAGGTAAACGCAGTCACTTTTCAGCCAAAACGAAGCATCATCGTTCAGGAAGCTCACACGTGTCTCACTGTTAACTGAAAAGCATTGGATGTGAGAGGACCTGGGGTTTGTATCAATTTCAGAAGCAGAGTTGAACTAGATATGGTCCGTGTGTGTAGGAAACACAGTTCTTTTGTTCTGAGCACACTCAGTTTCCCACCTTATTAGAGACTCTAGAAAGCAAGAGCATGCTTCTTGCTCTAAAGCAGAGTGTGGTTCATGGATGAGAACTGTGCTATGTCTTTCCCTCCAGAACCGGAATGAAACGTCATGCTCTGTGCCTTCCTACAAGCAAGACTTCGTTTCAGGTAAACGCAGTCATTATTCAGCTCAAACTAAGCTACATCGTTCCCTAAGCTCACACGTTTCTCGCTCTGAACTGAAAAGCATTGGATGTTAGAGGACCTGTGGTTTGTATCAGTTTCAGAAGCAAAGTTTAACTAGATATGGTCCATGTGTGTAGGAAACACAGTTCTTTTGTTCTGAGTACACTCACATTTCCTGCCTTAGTAAGGACTCTACAATGAAAAAGCATGCTTCTTGCTCTACAGTAGAGTGTGGTTCATGGAAGAGTACTGGGCTATTTGTTTCACTTCAGAAACAGAGTGAAATGCCAGGCTCTGTGGCTTCTTACAAGCCAGAATTCGTTTGAGGTAAACGCAGTCACTTTTCAGCTAAATCGAAGCAATATCGTTCACGAAGCTCACACGTTTCTCACTCTTAACTGAAAAGCATTGTATGTTAGAGGACCTGTGGTTTGTATCAGTTTCAGAAGCCAAGTTTAACTAGATATGGTCCATGTGTGTAGGAAACACAGTTCTTTTGTTCAGAGTACACTCACATTTCCCGCCCTAGTAGAGACTCTAGAATGCAAAAGCATGCTTCTTGCTCTAAAGCATAGTGTGGTTCATGGAAGAGTACTGGGCTATTTGTTTCACTTCAGAAACAGAGTGAAATGCCAGGCTCTGTGGCTTCTTACAAGCCAGACTTCGTTTCATGTAAACGCAGTCACTTTGCAGCTAAAACGAAGCAACATCATTCACGAAGCTCACACGTTTCTCACTCTTAACTGAAAAGCATTGGAGGTTAGAGGACCTGATGTTTGTATCAGTTTAAGAAGCAGAGTTGAACTAGATATGGTACGTGTGTGTAGGAAACACAGTTCATTTGTTCTGAGCACACTCACGTTTCCCGCCTTATTAGAGAATCTAGAAAGCAAGTGCATGCTTCTTGCTCTACAGCAGAGTGTGGTTCATGGAAGAGTACTGGGCTATTTGTTTCACTTCAGAAACAGAGTGCAATGCCAGGCTCTGTGACTTCCTACAAGCAAGACTTCGTTTCAGGTAAACGCAGTCACTTTTCAGCTAAAACGAAGCAACATCGTTCAGGAAGCTCACACGTTTCTCACTGTTAACTGAAAAGCATTGGATGTTAGAGGACCTGGGGTTTGTATCAATTTCAGAAGCAGAGTTGAACTAGATATGGTCCGTGTGTGTAGGAAACTCAGTTCTTTTGTTCTGAGCACACTCACGTTTCCCACCTTATTAGAGACTCTAGAAAGCAAGAGCATGCTTCTTGCTCTAAAGCAGAGTGTGGTTCATGGATGAGAACTGTGCTATGTCTTTCCCTCCAGAACCGGAATGAAATGCCAGGCTCTGTGCCTTCCTACAAGCAAGACTACTTTTCAGGTAAACGCAGTCACTTTTCAGCTCAAACGAAGCTACATCATTCACGAAGCTCACACGTTTCTCACTCTTAACTGAAAAGCATTGGTTGTTAGAGGACCTATGGTTTGTATCAGTTTCAGAAGCAGAGTTGAACTAGATATGGTGCGTGTGTGTAGGAAACACAGTTCTTTTGTTCTGAGCACACTCACGTTTCCTGCATTATTAGAGACTCTAGAAAGCAAGAGCGTGCTTCTTGCTCTAAAGCAGAGTGTGGTTCATGGATGAGAACTGTGCTGTGTGTTTCCCTTCAGAAACGGAGTGAAATCTCAGGCTCTGTGGCTTCTTACAAGCCAGACTTCGTTTCATGTAAACGCAGTCACTTTTCAGCTAAAACGAAGCAACATCGTTCAGGAAGCTCACAAGTTTCTCACTCTTAAATGAAAAGCATTGGTAGTTAGAGGAACTGATGTTTGTATCAGTTTAAGAAGCAGAGTTGAACTAGATATGGCCCGTGTGTGTAGGAAACTCAGTTCTTTTGTTCTGAGCACACTCACGATTCCCGCCTTATTAGAGAATCTAGAAAGTAAGAGCGTGCTTCTTACACTAAAGCAGAGTGTGGTTCATGGATGAGAACTGTGCTTTGTCTTTCCCTTCAGAACCGGAATGAAATGCCAGGCTCTGTGCCTTCCTACAAGCAAGACTTCTTTTCAGGTAAACGCAGTCACTTTTCAGCTCAAAGGAAGCTACATTGTTCACGAAGCTCACACGTTTCTCACTCTTAACTGAAAAGCATTGGATGTTAGAGGACCTATGGTTTGTATCAGTTTCAGAAGCAGAGTTGAACTAGATATGGTGCGTGTGTGTAGGAAACACAGTTCTTTTTTTCTGAGCACACTCATGTTTCCTGCATTATTAGAGACTCTAGAAAGCAAAAGCATGCTTCTTGCTCTAAAGCATAGTGTGGTTCATGGAAGAGTACTGGGCTATATGTTTCACTTCAGAATGAAATGCCAGGCTCTGTGGCTTCTTACAAGCCAGACTTCGTTTCAGGTAAACGCAGTCACTTTTCAGCTAAAACGAAGCAACATCGTTCACGAATCTCACATGTTTCTCACTCTTAACTGAAAAGCATTGGTGGTTAGAGGACCTGGTGTTTGTATCAGTTTAAGAAGCAGAGTTGAACTAGATATGGTACGTGTGTGTAGGAAACACAGTTCTTTTGTTCTGAGCACACTCACGTTTCCCGCCTTATTAGAGAATCTAGAAAGCAAGAGCATGCTTCTTGCTCTAAAGCAGAGTGTGGTTCATGGAAGAGTACTGGGCTATTTGTTTCACTTCAGAAACAGAGTGCAATGCCAGGCTCTGTGACTTCCTACAAGCAAGACTTCGTTTCAGGTAAACGCAGTCACTTTTCAGCCAAAACGAAGCATCATCGTTCAGGAAGCTCACACGTGTCTCACTGTTAACTGAAAAGCATTGGATGTGAGAGGACCTGGGGTTTGTATCAATTTCAGAAGCAGAGTTGAACTAGATATGGTCCGTGTGTGTAGGAAACACAGTTCTTTTGTTCTGAGCACACTCAGTTTCCCACCTTATTAGAGACTCTAGAAAGCAAGAGCATGCTTCTTGCTCTAAAGCAGAGTGTGGTTCATGGATGAGAACTGTGCTATGTCTTTCCCTCCAGAACCGGAATGAAACGCCAGGCTCTGTGCCATCCTACAAGCAAGACTTCGTTTCAGGTAAACGCAGTCATTATTCAGCTCAAACTAAGCTACATCGTTCCCTAAGCTCACACGTTTCTCGCTCTGAACTGAAAAGCATTGGATGTTAGAGGACCTGTGGTTTGTATCAGTTTCAGAAGCAAAGTTTAACTAGCTATGGTCCATGTGTGTAGGAAACACAGTTCTTTTGTTCTGAGTACACTCACATTTCCTGCCTTAGTAAGGACTCTACAATGAAAAAGCATGGTTCTTGCTCTACAGTAGAGTGTGGTTCATGGAAGAGTACTGGGCTATTTGTTTCACTTCAGAAACAGAGTGAAATGCCAGGCTCTGTGGCTTCTTACAAGCCAGAATTCGTTTGAGGTAAACGCAGTCACTTTTCAGCTAAATCGAAGCAACATCGTTCACGAAGCTCACACGTTTCTCACTCTTAACTGAAAAGCATTGTATGTTAGAGGACCTGTGGTTTGTATCAGTTTCAGAAGCCAAGTTTAACTAGATATGGTCCATGTGTGTAGGAAACACAGTTCTTTTGTTCAGAGTACACTCACATTTCCCGCCCTAGTAGAGACTCTAGAATGCAAAAGCATGCTTCTTGCTCTAAAGCATAGTGTGGTTCATGGAAGAGTACTGGGCTATTTGTTTCACTTCAGAAACAGAGTGAAATGCCAGGCTCTGTGGCTTCTTACAAGCCAGACTTCGTTTCATGTAAACGCAGTCACTTTGCAGCTAAAACGAAGCAACATCGTTCACGAAGCTCACACGTTTCTCACTCTTAACTGAAAAGCATTGGAGGTTAGAGGACCTGATGTTTGTATCAGTTTAAGAAGCAGAGTTGAACTAGATATGGTACGTGTGTGTAGGAAACACAGTTCATTTGTTCTGAGCACACTCACGTTTCCCGCCTTATTAGAGAATCTAGAAAGCAAGAGCATGCTTCTTGCTCTACAGCAGAGTGTGGTTCATGGAAGAGTACTGGGCTATTTGTTTCACTTCAGAAACAGAGTGCAATGCCAGGCTCTGTGACTTCCTACAAGCAAGACTTCGTTTCAGGTAAACGCTGTCACTTTTCAGCTAAAACGAAGCAACATCGTTCAGGAAGCTCACACGTTTCTCACTGTTAACTGAAAAGCATTGGATGTTAGAGGACCTGGGGTTTGTATCAATTTCAGAAGCAGAGTTGAACTAGATATGGTCCGTGTGTGTAGGAAACTCAGTTCTTTTGTTCTGAGCACACTCACGTTTCCCACCTTATTAGAGACTCTAGAAAGCAAGAGCATGCTTCTTGCTCTAAAGCAGAGTGTGGTTCATGGATGAGAACTGTGCTATGTCTTTCCCTCCAGAACCGGAATGAAATGCCAGGCTCTGTGCCTTCCTACAAGCAAGACTACTTTTCAGGTAAACGCAGTCACTTTTCAGCTCAAACGAAGCTACATCATTCACGAAGCTCACACGTTTCTCACTCTTAACTGAAAAGCATTGGTTGTTAGAGGACCTATGGTTTGTATCAGTTTCAGAAGCAGAGTTGAACTAGATATGGTGCGTGTGTGTAGGAAACACAGTTCTTTTGTTCTGAGCACACTCACGTTTCCTGCATTATTAGAGACTCTAGAAAGCAAGAGCGTGCTTCTTGCTCTAAAGCAGAGTGTGGTTAATGGATGAGAACTGTGCTGTGTGTTTCCCTTCAGAAACGGAGTGAAATCTCAGGCTCTGTGGCTTCTTACAAGCCAGACTTCGTTTCATGTAAACGCAGTCACTTTTCAGCTAAAACGAAGCAACATCGTTCAGGAAGCTCACAAGTTTCTCACTCTTAAATGAAAAGCATTGGTAGTTAGAGGAACTGATGTTTGTATCAGTTTAAGAAGCAGAGTTGAACTAGATATGGCCCGTGTGTGTAGGAAACTCAGTTCTTTTGTTCTGAGCACACTCACGATTCCCGCCTTATTAGAGAATCTAGAAAGTAAGAGCGTGCTTCTTACACTAAAGCAGAGTGTGGTTCATGGATGAGAACTGTGCTTTGTCTTTCCCTTCAGAACCGGAATGAAATGCCAGGCTCTGTGCCTTCCTACAAGCAAGACTTCTTTTCAGGTAAACGCAGTCACTTTTCAGCTCAAAGGAAGCTACATTGTTCACGAAGCTCACACGTTTCTCACTCTTAACTGAAAAGCATTGGATGTTAGAGGACCTATGGTTTGTATCAGTTTCAGAAGCAGAGTTGAACTAGATATGGTGCGTGTGTGTAGGAAACACAGTTCTTTTTTTCTGAGCACACTCATGTTTCCTGCATTATTAGAGACTCTAGAAAGCAAAAGCATGCTTCTTGCTCTAAAGCATAGTGTGGTTCATGGAAGAGTACTGGGCTATATGTTTCACCTCAGAAACAGAATGAAATGCCAGGCTCTGTGGCTTCTTACAAGCCAGACTTCGTTTCAGGTAAACGCAGTCACTTTTCAGCTAAAACGAAGCAACATCGTTCACGAATCTCACATGTTTCTCACTCTTAACTGAAAAGCATTGGTGGTTAGAGGACCTGGTGTTTGTATCAGTTTAAGAAGCAGAGTTGAACTAGATATGGTACGTGTGTGTAGGAAACACAGTTCTTTTGTTCTGAGCACACTCACGTTTCCCGCCTTATTAGAGAATCTAGAAAGCAAGAGCATGCTTCTTGCTCTAAAGCAGAGTGTGGTTCATGGAAGAGTACTGGGCTATTTGTTTCACTTCAGAAACAGAGTGCAATGCCAGGCTCTGTGACTTCCTACAAGCAAGACTTCGTTTCAGGTAAACGCAGTCACTTTTCAGCCAAAACGAAGCATCATCGTTCAGGAAGCTCACACGTGTCTCACTGTTAACTGAAAAGCATTGGATGTGAGAGGACCTGGGGTTTGTATCAATTTCAGAAGCAGAGTTGAACTAGATATGGTCCGTGTGTGTAGGAAACACAGTTCTTTTGTTCTGAGCACACTCAGTTTCCCACCTTATTAGAGACTCTAGAAAGCAAGAGCATGCTTCTTGCTCTAAAGCAGAGTGTGGTTCATGGATGAGAACTGTGCTATGTCTTTCCCTCCAGAACCGGAATGAAACGCCAGGCTCTGTGCCTTCCTACAAGCAAGACTTCGTTTCAGGTAAACGCAGTCATTATTCAGCTCAAACTAAGCTACATCGTTCCCTAAGCTCACACGTTTCTCGCTCTGAACTGAAAAGCATTGGATGTTAGAGGACCTGTGGTTTGTATCAGTTTCAGAAGCAAAGTTTAACTAGATATGGTCCATGTGTGTAGGAAACACAGTTCTTTTGTTCTGAGTACACTCACATTTCCTGCCTTAGTAAGGACTCTACAATGAAAAAGCATGCTTCTTGCTCTACAGTAGAGTGTGGTTCATGGAAGAGTACTGGGCTATTTGTTTCACTTCAGAAACAGAGTGAAATGCCAGGCTCTGTGGCTTCTTACAAGCCAGAATTCGTTTGAGGTAAACGCAGTCACTTTGCAGCTAAAACGAAGCAACATCGTTCACAAACCTCACACGTTTCTCACTCTTAACTGAAAAGCATTGGAGGTTAGAGGACCTGGTGTTTGTATCAGTTTAAGAAGCAGAGTTGAACTAGATATGGTACATGTGTGTAGGAAACACAGTTCATTTGTTCTGAGCACACTCACGTTTCCCGCCTTATTAGAGAATCTAGAAAGCAAGAGCATGTTTCTTGCTCTAAAGCAGAGTGTGGTTCATGGATGACAACTGTGCTGTGTGTTTCCCTTCAGAAACGGAATGAAATTCCAGGCTCTGTGTCTTCCTACAAGCGAGACTTCGTTTCAGGTAAACGCCCTCACTTTTCAGCTCAAACGATGCTACATCATTCACGAAGCTCACACGTTTCTCACTCTTAAATGAAAAGCATTGGTAGTTAGAGGAACTGATGTTTGTATCAGTTTAAGAAGCAGAGTTGAACTAGATATGGCCCGTGTGTGTAGGAAACTCAGTTCTTTTGTTCTGAGCACACTCACGATTCCCGCCTTATTAGAGAATCTAGAAAGTAAGAGCGTGCTTCTTACACTAAAGCAGAGTGTGGTTCATGGATGAGAACTGTGCTTTGTCTTTCCCTTCAGAACCGGAATGAAATGCCAGGCTCTGTGCCTTCCTACAAGCAAGACTTCTTTTCAGGTAAACGCAGTCATTTTTCAGCACAAAGGAAGCTACATTGTTCACGAAGCTCACACGTTTCTCACTCTTAACTGAAAAGCATTGTATGTTAGAGGACCTGTGGTTTGTATCAGTTTCAGAAGCCAAGTTTAACTAGATATGGTGCGTGTGTGTAGGAAACACAGTTCTTTTTTTCTGAGCACACTCACGTTTCCTGCATTATTAGAGACTCTAGAAAGCAAAAGCATGCTTCTTGCTCTAAAGCATAGTGTGGTTCATGGAAGAGTACTGGGCTATATGTTTCACTTCAGAAACAGAATGAAATGCCAGGCTCTGTGGCTTGTTACAAGCCAGACTTCATTTCAGGTAAACGCAGTCACTTTTCAGCTAAAACGAAGCAACATCGTTCACGAAGCTCACATGTTTCTCACTCTTAACTGAAAAGCATTGGAGGTTAGAGGACCTGGTGTTTGTATCAGTTTAAGAAGCAGAGTTGAACTAGATATGGTACGTGTGTGTAGGAAACACAGTTCAATTGTTCTGAGCACACTCACGTTTCCCGCCTTATTAGAGAACCTAGAAAGCAAGAGCATGCTTCTTGCTCTAAAGCAGAGTGTGGTTCATGGAAGAGTACTGGGCTATTTATTCCACTTCAGAAACAGAGTGCAATGCCAGGCTCTGTGACTTCCTACAAGCAAGACTTCGTTTCAGGTAAACGCAGTCACTTTTCAGCCAAAACGAAGCAACATCGTTCAGGAAGCTCACACGGGTCTCACTGTTAACTGAAAAGCATTGGATGTGAGAGGACCTGGGGTTTGTATCAATTTCAGAAGCAGAGTTGAACTAGATATGGTGCGTGTGTGTAGGAAACACAGTTCTTTTGTTCTGAGCACACTCAGTTTCCCACCTTATTAGAGACTCTAGAAAGCAAGAGCATGCTTCTTGCTCTAAAGCAGAGTGTGGTTCATGGATGAGAACTGTGCTATGTCTTTCCCTCCAGAAGCGGAATGAAACGCCAGGCTCTGTGCCTTCCTAAAAGCAAGACTTCGTTTCAGGTAAACGCAGTCATTTTTCAGCTCAAACTAAGCTACATCGTTCCCTAAGCTCACACGTTTCTCACTCTTAACTGAAAAGCATTGGATGTTAGAGGACCTATGGTTTGTATCAGTTTCAGAAGCAGAGTTGAACTAGATATGGTGCGTTTGTGTAGGAAACACAGTTCTTTTTTTCTGAGCACACTCACGTTTCTTGCATTATTAGAGACTCTAGAAAGCAAGAGCGTGCTTCTTGCTCTAAAGCAGAGTGTGGTTCATGGATGAGAACTGTGCTGTGTATTTCCCTTCAGAAACGGAGTGAAATCTCAGGCTCTGTGTCTTCCTACAAGCAAGACTTCGTTTCAGGTAAACGCAGTCATTTTTCAGCTCAAATTAAGCTACATCGTTCCCTAAGCTCACACGTTTCTCGCTCTGAACTGAAAGCATTGGATGTTAGAGGACCTGTGGTTTGTATCAGTTTCAGAAGCAAAGTTTAACTAGATATGGTCCATGTGTGTAGGAAACACAGTTCTTTTGTTCTGAGTACACTCACATTTCCCGCCCTAGTAGAGACTCTAGAATGCAAAAGCATGCTTCTTGCTCTAAAGCAGAGTGTGGTTCATGGAAGAGTACTGGGCTATTTGTTTCACTTCAGAAACAGAGTGAAATGCCAGGCTCTGTGGCTTCTTACAAGCCAGACTTCGTTTCAGGTAAACGCAGTCACTTTGCAGCTAAAACGAAGCAACATCGTTCACGAAGCTCACACGTTTCTCACTCTTAACTGAAAAGCATTGGAGGTTAGAGGACCTGATGTTTGTATCAGTTTAAGAAGCAGAGTTGAACTAGATAAGGTACGTGTGTGTAGGAAACACAGTTCTTTTGTTCTGAGCACACTCATATTTCCCGCCTTATTAGAGAATCTAGAAAGCAAGAGCATGCTTCTTGCTCTAAAGCAGAGTGTGGTTCATGGAAGAGTACTGGGCTATTTGTTTCACTTCAGAAACAGAGTGAAATGCCAGGCTCTGTGGCTTCTTACAAGCCAGACTTCGTTTCAGGTAAACGCAGACACTTTTCAGCTAAAACGAAGCAACATCGTTCAGGAAGCTCACAAGTTTCTCACTCTTAAATGAAAAGCATTGGTAGTTAGAGGAACTGATGTTTGTATCAGTTTAAGAAGCAGAGTTGAACTAGATATGGCCAGTGTGTGTAGGAAACTCAGTTCTTTTGTTCTGAGCACACTCACGTTTCCCGCCTTATTAGAGACTCTAGAAAGTAAGAGCGTGCTTCTTACACTAAAGCAGAGTGTGGTTCATGGATGAGAACTGTGTTATGTCTTTCCCTTTCAGAAACTGAGTGAAATTCCAGGCTCTGTGTCTTCTTACAAGCAAGACTTCTTTTCAGGTAAACACAGTCACTTTTCAGCTCAAAGGAAGCTACATCGTTCACGAAGCTCACACGTTTCTCACTCTTAACTGAAAAGCATTGGATGTTAGAGGACCTATGGTTTGTATCAGTTTAAGAAGCAGAGTTGTACTAGATATGGTGCGCGTGTAGGACACAGTTCTTTTGTTCTGAGCACACTCATGTTTCCTGCCTTATTAGAGACTCTAGAAAGCAAGAGCGTGCTTCTTGATCTAAAGCAGAGTGAGGTTCATGGATGAGAACTGTGCTGTGTGTTTCCCTTCAGAAACGGAATGAAATCCCAGGCTCTTTGTCTTCCTACAAGCAAGACTTCGTTTCAGGTAAACATAGTCACTTTTCAGCTCAAACTAAGCTACATCGTTCCTTAAGCTCACAGGTTTCTCGCTCTGAACTGAAAAGCATTGGATTTTAGAGGACCTGTGGTTTGTATCAGTTTCAGAAGCAGAGTTGAAATAGATATGGTGCGTCTGTGTAGGAAACACAGTTCTTTTGTTCTGAGCACACTCTCGTTTCCTGCCTTCTTGGATAATCTAGAAAGCAAGGGCATGCTTCTTGCTCTAAAGCAGAGTGTGGTTCATGGAAGAGTATTGGGCTATTTGTTTCAGTTCGGAAACAGAGTGAAATGCCAGGATCTGTGGCTTCTTACAATCAAGACTTCGTTTCATCTAAACGCAGTCACTTTTTAGCTAAAACGAAGCAACATCGTTCACGAAGCTCACACGCTTCTCACACTTACCTGAAAAGCATTGGATGTTAGAGGACCTGATGTTTGTATCAGTTTAAGAAGCAGAGTTGTACTAGATATGGTGCGCGTGTAGGACACAGTTCTTTTGTTCTGAGCACACTCATGTTTCCTGCCTTATTAGAGTCTCTAGAAAGCAAGAGCGTGCTTCTTGCTCTAAAGCAGAGTGTGGTTCATGGATGAGAACTGTGCTGTGTGTTTCCCTTCAGAAACGGAATGAAATCCCAGGCTCTGTGTCTTCCTACAAGCAAGACTTCGTTTCAGGTAAACATAGTCACTTTTCAGCTCAAACTAAGCTACATCGTTCACGAAGCTCACACGTTTCTCACTCTTAACTGAAAAGCAGTGGATGTTAGAGGACCTATGGTTTGTATCAGTTTCAGAAGCAGAGTTGAACTAGATATGGTGCGTGTGTGTAGGAAACACAGTTCTTTTAATCTGAGCACACTCACGTTTCCTGCATTATTAGAGACTCTAGAAAGCAAGAGTGTGCTTCTTGCTCTAAAGCAGAGTGTGGTTCATGGATGAGAACTGTGCTGTGTGTTTCCCTTCAGAAACGGAGTGAAATCTCAGGCTCTGTGTCTTCCTACAAGCAAGACTTCGTTTCAGGTAAACGCAGTCATTTTTCAGCTCAAACTAAGCTACATCGTTCCCTAAGCTCACAAGTTTCTCGCTATGAACTGAAAAGCATTGGATGTTAGAGGACCTGTGGTTTGTATCAGTTTCAGAAGCAAAGTTGAACTAGATATGGTCCATGTGTGTAGGAAACACAGTTCTTTTGTTCTGAGTACACTCACATTTCCCGCCTTAGTAGAGACTCTAGAATGCAAAAGCATGCTTCTTGCTCTAAAGCAGAGTGTGGTTCATGGAAGAGTACTGGGCTATTTGTTTCACTTCAGAAACAGAGTGAAATGCCAGGCTCTGTGGCTTCTTACAAGCCAGACTTCGTTTCAGGTAAACGCAGTCACTTTGCAGCTAAAACGAAGCAACATCGTTCACGAAGCTCACACGTTTCTCACTCTTAACTGAAAAGCATTGGTAGTTAGAGGACCTGATGTTTGTATCAGTTTAAGAAGCAGAGTTGAACTAGATATGGCCCGTGTGTGTAGGAAACTCAGTTCTTTTGTTCTGAGTACACTCACGTTTCCCGCCTTATAAGAGACTCTAGAAAGTAAGAGCGTGCTTCTTACACTAAAGCAGAGTGTGTTTCATGGATGAGAACTGTGCCGTGTCTTTCCCTTCAGAAACGGAGTGAAATTCCAGGCTCTGTGTCTTCTTACAAGCAAGACTTCTTTTCAGGTAAACTCAGTCACTTTTCAGCTCAAAGGAAGCTACATCGTTCACGAAGCTCACACGTTTCTCACTCTTAACTGCAAAGCATTGGATATTAGAGGACCTATGGTTTGTATCAGTTTCAGAAGCAGAGTTGAACTAGATATGGTGCGTGTGTGTAGGAAACACAGTTCTTTTTTTCTGAGCACACTCACGTTTCCTGCATTATTAGAGACTCAAGAAAGCAAGAGCGTGCTTCTTGCTCTAAAGCAGAGTGTGGTTCATGGATGAGAACTGTGCTGTGTGTTTCCCTTCAGAAACGGAGTGAAATCTCAGGGTCTGTGTCTTCCTACAAGCAAGACTTCGTTTCAGGTAAAAGCAATCATTTTTCAGCTCAAACTAAGCTACATCGTTCCTTAAGCTCACAGGTTTCTCGCTCTGAACTGAAAAGCATTGGATTTTAGAGGACCTGTGGTTTGTATCAGTTTCAGAAGCAGAGTTGAAATAGATATGGTGCGTCTGTGTAGGAAACACAGTTCTTTTGTTCTGAGCACACTCTCGTTTCCTGCCTTCTTGGATAATCTAGAAAGCAAGGGCATGCTTCTTGCTCTAAAGCAGAGTGTGGTTCATGGAAGAGTATTGGGCTATTTGTTTCAGTTCGGAAACAGAGTGAAATGCCAGGATCTGTGGCTTCTTACAATCAAGACTTCGTTTCATCTAAACGCAGTCACTTTTTATCTAAAACGAAGCAACATCGTTCACGAAGCTCACACGCTTCTCACACTTACCTGAAAAGCATTGGATGTTAGAGGACCTGATGTTTGTATCAGTTTAAGAAGCAGAGTTGTACTAGATATGGTGCGCGTGTAGGACACAGTTCTTTTGTTCTGAGCACACTCATGTTTCCTGCCTTATTAGAGTCTCTAGAAAGCAAGAGCGTGCTTCTTGCTCTAAAGCAGAGTGTGGTTCATGGATGAGAACTGTGCTGTGTGTTTCCCTTCAGAAACGGAATGAAATCCCAGGCTCTGTGTCTTCCTACAAGCAAGACTTCGTTTCAGGTAAACATAGTCACTTTTCAGCTCAAACTAAGCTACATCGTTCACGAAGCTCACACGTTTCTCACTCTTAACTGAAAAGCAGTGGATGTTAGAGGACCTATGGTTTGTATCAGTTTCAGAAGCAGAGTTGAACTAGATATGGTGCGTGTGTGTAGGAAACACAGTTCTTTTGTTCTGAGTACACTCACATTTCCCGCCTTAGTAGAGACTCTAGAATGCAAAAGCATGCTTCTTGCTCTAAAGCAGAGTGTGGTTCATGGAAGAGTACTGGGCTATTTGTTTCACTTCAGAAACAGAGTGAAATGCCAGGCTCTGTGGCTTCTTACAAGCCAGACTTCGTTTCAGGTAAACGCAGTCACTTTGCAGCTAAAACGAAGCAACATCGTTCACGAAGCTCACACGTTTCTCACTCTTAACTGAAAAGCATTGGTAATTAGAGGACCTTATGTTTGTATCAGTTTAAGAAGCAGAGTTGAACTAGATATGGCCCGTGTGTGTAGGAAACTCAGTTCTTTTGTTCTGAGCACACTCACGTTTCCCGCCTTATAAGAGACTCTAGAAAGTAAGAGCGTGCTTCTTACACTAAAGCAGAGTGTGTTTCATGGATGAGAACTGTGCCGTGTCTTTCCCTTCAGAAACGGAGTGAAATTCCAGGCTCTGTGTCTTCTTACAAGCAAGAATTCTTTTCAGGTAAACGCAGTCACTTTTCAGCTCAAAGGAAGCTACATCGTTCACGAAGCTCACACATTTCTCACTCTTAACTGCAAAGCATTGGATATTAGAGGACCTATGGTTTGTATCAGTTTCAGAAGCAGAGTTGAACTAGATATGGTGCGTGTGTGTAGGAAACACAGTTCTTTTTTTCTGAGCACACTCACGTTTCCTGCATTCTTAGAGACTCAAGAAAGCAAGAGCGTGCTTCTTGCTCTAAAGCAGAGTGTGGTTCATGGATGAGAACTGTGCTATTTGTTTCCCTTCAGAACGGAGTGAAATCTCAGGGTCTTTGTCTTCCTACAAGCAACACTTCGTTTCAGGTAAAAGCAGTCATTTTTCAGCTCAAACTAAGCTACATCGTTCCCTAAGCTCACAGGTTTCTCGCTCTGAACTGAAAAGCAATGGATGTTAGAGCACCTGTGGTTTGTATCATTTTCAGAACCATAGTTGAACTAGATATGGTGCGTGTGTGTGTAGGAAACACAGTTCTTTTTTTCTGAGCACACTCACGTTTCCTGCATTCTTAGAGACTCAAGAAAGCAAGAGCGTGCTTCTTGCTCTAAAGCAGAGTGTGGTTCATGGATGAGAACTGTGCTATTTGTTTCCCTTCAGAAACGGAGTGAAATCTCAGGCTCTGTGTCTTCCTACAAGCAAGACTTCGTTTCAGGTAAATGCAGTCATTTTTCAGCTCAAATTAAGCTACATCGTTCCCTAAGCTCACACGTTTCTCGCTCTGAACTGAAAGCATTGGATGTTAGAGGACCTGTGGTTTGTATCAGTTTCAGAAGCAAAGTTTAACTAGATATGGTCCATGTGTGTAGGAAACACAGTTCTTTTGTTCTGAGTACACTCACATTTCCCGCCCTAGTAGAGACTCTAGAATGCAAAAGCATGCTTCTTGCTCTAAAGCAGAGTGTGGTTCATGGAAGAGTACTGGGCTATTTGTTTCACTTCAGAAACAGAGTGAAATGCCAGGCTCTGTGGCTTCTTACAAGCCAGACTTCGTTTCAGGTAAACGCAGTCACTTTGCAGCTAAAACGAAGCAACATCGTTCACGAAGCTCACACGTTTCTCACTCTTAACTGAAAAGCATTGGAGGTTAGAGGACCTGATGTTTGTATCAGTTTAAGAAGCAGAGTTGAACTAGATATGGTACGTGTGTGTAGGAAACACAGTTCTTTTGTTCTGAGCACACTCATATTTCCCGCCTTATTAGAGAATCTAGAAAGCAAGAGCATGCTTCTTGCTCTAAAGCAGAGTGTGGTTCATGGAAGAGTACTGGGCTATTTGTTTCACTTCAGAAACAGAGTGAAATGCCAGGCTCTGTGGCTTCTTACAAGCCAGACTTCGTTTCAGGTAAACGCAGACACTTTTCAGCTAAAACGAAGCAACATCGTTCAGGAAGCTCACAAGTTTCTCACTCTTAAATGAAAAGCATTGGTAGTTAGAGGAACTGATGTTTGTATCAGTTTAAGAAGCAGAGTTGAACTAGATATGGCCAGTGTGTGTAGGAAACTCAGTTCTTTTGTTCTGAGCACACTCACGTTTCCCGCCTTATTAGAGACTCTAGAAAGTAAGAGCGTGCTTCTTACACTAAAGCAGAGTGTGGTTCATGGATGAGAACTGTGTTATGTCTTTCCCTTTCAGAAACTGAGTGAAATTCCAGGCTCTGTGTCTTCTTACAAGCAAGACTTCTTTTCAGGTAAACACAGTCACTTTTCAGCTCAAAGGAAGCTACATCGTTCACGAAGCTCACACGTTTCTCACTCTTAACTGAAAAGCATTGGATGTTAGAGGACCTATGGTTTGTATCAGTTTAAGAAGCAGAGTTGTACTAGATATGGTGCGCGTGTAGGACACAGTTCTTTTGTTCTGAGCACACTCATGTTTCCTGCCTTATTAGAGACTCTAGAAAGCAAGAGCGTGCTTCTTGATCTAAAGCAGAGTGAGGTTCATGGATGAGAACTGTGCTGTGTGTTTCCCTTCAGAAACGGAATGAAATCCCAGGCTCTTTGTCTTCCTACAAGCAAGACTCGTTTCAGGTAAACATAGTCACTTTTCAGCTCAAACTAAGCTACATCGTTCCTTAAGCTCACAGGTTTCTCGCTCTGAACTGAAAAGCATTGGATTTTAGAGGACCTGTGGTTTGTATCAGTTTCAGAAGCAGAGTTGAAATAGATATGGTGCGTCTGTGTAGGAAACACAGTTCTTTTGTTCTGAGCACACTCTCGTTTCCTGCCTTCTTGGATAATCTAGAAAGCAAGGGCATGCTTCTTGCTCTAAAGCAGAGTGTGGTTCATGGAAGAGTATTGGGCTATTTGTTTCAGTTCGGAAACAGAGTGAAATGCCAGGATCTGTGGCTTCTTACAATCAAGACTTCGTTTCATCTAAACGCAGTCACTTTTTAGCTAAAACGAAGCAACATCGTTCACGAAGCTCACACGCTTCTCACACTTACCTGAAAAGCATTGGATGTTAGAGGACCTGATGTTTGTATCAGTTTAAGAAGCAGAGTTGTACTAGATATGGTGCGCGTGTAGGACACAGTTCTTTTGTTCTGAGCACACTCATGTTTCCTGCCTTATTAGAGTCTCTAGAAAGCAAGAGCGTGCTTCTTGCTCTAAAGCAGAGTGTGGTTCATGGATGAGAACTGTGCTGTGTGTTTCCCTTCAGAAACGGAATGAAATCCCAGGCTCTGTGTCTTCCTACAAGCAAGACTTCGTTTCAGGTAAACATAGTCACTTTTCAGCTCAAACTAAGCTACATCGTTCACGAAGCTCACACGTTTCTCACTCTTAACTGAAAAGCAGTGGATGTTAGAGGACCTATGGTTTGTATCAGTTTCAGAAGCAGAGTTGAACTAGATATGGTGCGTGTGTGTAGGAAACACAGTTCTTTTAATCTGAGCACACTCACGTTTCCTGCATTATTAGAGACTCTAGAAAGCAAGAGTGTGCTTCTTGCTCTAAAGCAGAGTGTGGTTCATGGATGAGAACTGTGCTGTGTGTTTCCCTTCAGAAACGGAGTGAAATCTCAGGCTCTGTGTCTTCCTACAAGCAAGACTTCGTTTCAGGTAAACGCAGTCATTTTTCAGCTCAAACTAAGCTACATCGTTCCCTAAGCTCACAAGTTTCTCGCTATGAACTGAAAAGCATTGGATGTTAGAGGACCTGTGGTTTGTATCAGTTTCAGAAGCAAAGTTGAACTAGATATGGTCCATGTGTGTAGGAAACACAGTTCTTTTGTTCTGAGTACACTCACATTTCCCGCCTTAGTAGAGACTCTAGAATGCAAAAGCATGCTTCTTGCTCTAAAGCAGAGTGTGGTTCATGGAAGAGTACTGGGCTATTTGTTTCACTTCAGAAACAGAGTGAAATGCCAGGCTCTGTGGCTTCTTACAAGCCAGACTTCGTTTCAGGTAAACGCAGTCACTTTGCAGCTAAAACGAAGCAACATCGTTCACGAAGCTCACACGTTTCTCACTCTTAACTGAAAAGCATTGGTAGTTAGAGGACCTGATGTTTGTATCAGTTTAAGAAGCAGAGTTGAACTAGATATGGCCCGTGTGTGTAGGAAACTCAGTTCTTTTGTTCTGAGTACACTCACGTTTCCCGCCTTATAAGAGACTCTAGAAAGTAAGAGCGTGCTTCTTACACTAAAGCAGAGTGTGTTTCATGGATGAGAACTGTGCCGTGTCTTTCCCTTCAGAAACGGAGTGAAATTCCAGGCTCTGTGTCTTCTTACAAGCAAGACTTCTTTTCAGGTAAACTCAGTCACTTTTCAGCTCAAAGGAAGCTACATCGTTCACGAAGCTCACACGTTTCTCACTCTTAACTGCAAAGCATTGGATATTAGAGGACCTATGGTTTGTATCAGTTTCAGAAGCAGAGTTGAACTAGATATGGTGCGTGTGTGTAGGAAACACAGTTCTTTTTTTCTGAGCACACTCACGTTTCCTGCATTATTAGAGACTCAAGAAAGCAAGAGCGTGCTTCTTGCTCTAAAGCAGAGTGTGGTTCATGGATGAGAACTGTGCTGTGTGTTTCCCTTCAGAAACGGAGTGAAATCTCAGGGTCTGTGTCTTCCTACAAGCAAGACTTCGTTTCAGGTAAAAGCAATCATTTTTCAGCTCAAACTAAGCTACATCGTTCCTTAAGCTCACAGGTTTCTCGCTCTGAACTGAAAAGCATTGGATTTTAGAGGACCTGTGGTTTGTATCAGTTTCAGAAGCAGAGTTGAAATAGATATGGTGCGTCTGTGTAGGAAACACAGTTCTTTTGTTCTGAGCACACTCTCGTTTCCTGCCTTATTGGATAATCTAGAAAGCAAGGGCATGCTTCTTGCTCTAAAGCAGAGTGTGGTTCATGGAAGAGTATTGGGCTATTTGTTTCAGTTCGGAAACAGAGTGAAATGCCAGGATCTGTGGCTTCTTACAATCAAGACTTCGTTTCATCTAAACGCAGTCACTTTTTATCTAAAACGAAGCAACATCGTTCACGAAGCTCACACGCTTCTCACACTTACCTGAAAAGCATTGGATGTTAGAGGACCTGATGTTTGTATCAGTTTAAGAAGCAGAGTTGTACTAGATATGGTGCGCGTGTAGGACACAGTTCTTTTGTTCTGAGCACACTCATGTTTCCTGCCTTATTAGAGTCTCTAGAAAGCAAGAGCGTGCTTCTTGCTCTAAAGCAGAGTGTGGTTCATGGATGAGAACTGTGCTGTGTGTTTCCCTTCAGAAACGGAATGAAATCCCAGGCTCTGTGTCTTCCTACAAGCAAGACTTCGTTTCAGGTAAACATAGTCACTTTTCAGCTCAAACTAAGCTACATCGTTCACGAAGCTCACACGTTTCTCACTCTTAACTGAAAAGCAGTGGATGTTAGAGGACCTATGGTTTGTATCAGTTTCAGAAGCAGAGTTGAACTAGATATGGTGCGTGTGTGTAGGAAACACAGTTCTTTTGTTCTGAGTACACTCACATTTCCCGCCTTAGTAGAGACTCTAGAATGCAAAAGCATGCTTCTTGCTCTAAAGCAGAGTGTGGTTCATGGAAGAGTACTGGGCTATTTGTTTCACTTCAGAAACAGAGTGAAATGCCAGGCTCTGTGGCTTCTTACAAGCCAGACTTCGTTTCAGGTAAACGCAGTCACTTTGCAGCTAAAACGAAGCAACATCGTTCACGAAGCTCACACGTTTCTCACTCTTAACTGAAAAGCATTGGTAATTAGAGGACCTTATGTTTGTATCAGTTTAAGAAGCAGAGTTGAACTAGATATGGCCCGTGTGTGTAGGAAACTCAGTTCTTTTGTTCTGAGCACACTCACGTTTCCCGCCTTATAAGAGACTCTAGAAAGTAAGAGCGTGCTTCTTACACTAAAGCAGAGTGTGTTTCATGGATGAGAACTGTGCCGTGTCTTTCCCTTCAGAAACGGAGTGAAATTCCAGGCTCTGTGTCTTCTTACAAGCAAGAATTCTTTTCAGGTAAACGCAGTCACTTTTCAGCTCAAAGGAAGCTACATCGTTCACGAAGCTCACACATTTCTCACTCTTAACTGCAAAGCATTGGATATTAGAGGACCTATGGTTTGTATCAGTTTCAGAAGCAGAGTTGAACTAGATATGGTGCGTGTGTGTAGGAAACACAGTTCTTTTTTTCTGAGCACACTCACGTTTCCTGCATTCTTAGAGACTCAAGAAAGCAAGAGCGTGCTTCTTGCTCTAAAGCAGAGTGTGGTTCATGGATGAGAACTGTGCTATTTGTTTCCCTTCAGAAACGGAGTGAAATCTCAGGGTCTTTGTCTTCCTACAAGCAACACTTCGTTTCAGGTAAAAGCAGTCATTTTTCAGCTCAAACTAAGCTACATCGTTCCCTAAGCTCACAGGTTTCTCGCTCTGAACTGAAAAGCAATGGATGTTAGAGCACCTGTGGTTTGTATCATTTTCAGAACCATAGTTGAACTAGATATGGTGCCTGTGTGTGTAGGAAACACAGTTCTTTTTTTCTGAGCACACTCACGTTTCCTGCATTATTAGAGACTCTAGAAAGCAAAAGCATGCTTCTTGCTCTAAAGCATAGTGTGGTTCATGGAAGAGTACTGGGCTATATGTTTCACTTCAGAAACAGAATGAAATGCCAGGCTCTGTGGCTTCTTACAAGCCAGACTTCGTTTCAGGTAAACGCAGTCACTTTTCAGCTAAAACGAAGCAACATCGTTCATGAAGCTCACATGTTTCTCACTCTTAACTGAAAAGCATTGGAGGTTAGAGGACCTGGTGTTTGTATCAGTTTAAGAAGCAGAGTTGAACTAGATATGGTACGTGTGTGTAGGAAACACAGTTCAATTGTTCTGAGCACACTCACGTTTCCCGCCTTATTAGAGAATCTAGAAAGCAAGAGCATGCTTCTTGCTCTAAAGCAGAGTGTGGTTCATGGATGAGAACTGTGCTGTGTGTTTCCCTTCAGAAACGGAGTGAAATCTCAGGGTCTGTGTCTTCCTACAAGCAAGACTTCGTTTCAGGTAAAAGCAGTCATTTTTCAGCTCAAACTAAGCTACATCGTTCCTTAAGCTCACAGGTTTCTCGCTCTGAACTGAAAAGCATTGGATTTTAGAGGACCTGTGGTTTGTATCAGTTTCAGAAGCAGAGTTGAAATAGATATGGTGCATCTGTGTAGGAAACACAGTTCTTTTGTTCTGAGCACACTCTCGTTTCCTGCCTTATTGGATAATCTAGAAAGCAAGGGCATGCTTCTTGCTCTAAAGCAGAGTGTGGTTCATGGAAGAGTATTGGGCTATTTGTTTCAGTTCGGAAACAGAGTGAAATGCCAGGATCTGTGGCTTCTTACAATCAAGACTTCGTTTCATCTAAACACAGTCACTTTTTAGCTAAAACGAAGCAACATCGTTCACGAAGCTCACACGCTTCTCACACTTACCTGAAAAGCATTGGATGTTAGAGGACCTGACGTTTGTATCAGTTTAAGAAGCAGAGTTGTACTAGATATGGTGCGCGTGTAGGACACAGTTCTTTTGTTCTGAGCACACTCATGTTTCCTGCCTTATTAGAGTCTCTAGAAAGCAAGAGCGTGCTTCTTGCTCTAAAGCAGAGTGTGGTTCATGGATGAGAACTGTGCTGTGTGTTTCCCTTCAGAAACGGAATGAAATCCCAGGCTCTGTGTCTTCCTACAAGCAAGACTTCGTTTCAGGTAAACATAGTCACTTTTCAGCTCAAACTAAGCTACATCGTTCACGAAGCTCACACGTTTCTCACTCTTAACTGAAAAGCAGTGGATGTTAGAGGACCTATGGTTTGTATCAGTTTCAGAAGCAGAGTTGAACTAGATATGGTGCGTGTGTGTAGGAAACACAGTTCTTTTAATCTGAGCACACTCACGTTTCCTGCATTATTAGAGACTCTAGAAAGCAAGAGCGTGCTTCTTGCTCTAAAGCAGAGTGTGGTTCATGGATGAGAACTGTGCTATTTGTTTCCCTTCAGAAACGGAGTGAAATCTCAGGGTCTTTGTCTTCCTACAAGCAACACTTCGTTTCAGGTAAAAGCAGTCATTTTTCAGCTCAAACTAAGCTACATCGTTCCCTAAGCTCACAGGTTTCTCGCTCTGAACTGAAAAGCAATGGATGTTAGAGGACCTGTGGTTTGTATCATTTTCAGAAGCAGAGTTGAACTAGATATGGTGCGTGTGTGTAGGAAACACAGTTCTTTTTTTCTGAGCACACTCACGTTTCCTGCATTATTAGAGACTCTAGAAAGCAAAAGCATGCTTCTTGCTCTAAAGCATAGTGTGGTTCATGGAAGAGTACTGGGCTATATGTTTCACTTCAGAAACAGAATGAAATGCCAGGCTCTGTGGCTTCTTACAAGCCAGACTTCGTTTCAGGTAAACGCAGTCACTTTTCAGCTAAAACGAAGCAACATCGTTCACGAAGCTCACATGTTTCTCACTCTTAACTGAAAAGCATTGGAGGTTAGAGGACCTGGTGTTTGTATCAGTTTAAGAAGCAGAGTTGAACTAGATATGGTACGTGTGTGTAGGAAACACAGTTCAATTGTTCTGAGCACACTCACGTTTCCCGCCTTATTAGAGAATCTAGAAAGCAAGAGCATGCTTCTTGCTCTAAAGCAGAGTGTGGTTCATGGAAGAGTACTGGGCTATTTGTTTCACTTCAGAAACAGAGTGCAATGCCAGGCTCTGTGACTTCCTACAAGCAAGACTTCGTTTCAGGTAAACGCAGTCACTTTTCAGCCAAAACGAAGCAACATCGTTCAAGAAGCTCACACGTGTCTCACTGTTAACTGAAAAGCATTGGATGTGAGAGGACCTGGGGTTTGTATCAATTTCAGAAGCAGAGTTGAACTAGATATGGTCCGTGTGTGTAGGAAACACAGTTCTTTTGTTCTGAGCACACTCAGTTTCCCACCTTATTAGAGACTCTAGAAAGCAAGAGCATGCTTCTTGCTCTAAAGCAGAGTGTGGTTCATGGATGAGAACTGTGCTATGTCTTTCCCTCCAGAACCGGAATGAAACGCCATTCTCTGTGCCTTCCTACAAGCAAGACTTCGTTTCAGGTAAACGCAGTCATTTTTCAGCTCAAACTAAGCTACATCGTTCCCTAAGCTCACACGTTTCTCGCTCTGAACTGAAAAGCATTTGATGTTAGAGGACCTGTGGTTTGTATCAGTTTCAGAAGCAAAGTTTAACTAGATATGGTCCATGTGTGTAGGAAACACAGTTCTTTTGTTCTGAGTACACTCACATTTCCTGCCTTAGTAAGGACTCTACAATGCAAAAGCATGCTTCTTGCTCTACAGTAGAGTGTGGTTCATGGAAGAGTACTGGGCTATTTGTTTCACTTCAGAAACAGAGTGAAATGCCAGGCTCTGTGGCTTCTTACAAGCCAGAATTCGTTTCAGGTAAACGCAGTCACTTTGCAGCTAAAACGATTCAACATCGTTCACAAATCTCACACGTTTCTCACTCTTAACTGAAAAGCATTGGAGGTTAGAGGACCTGATGTTTGTATCAGTTTAAGAAGCAGAGTTGAACTAGATATGGTACATGTGTGTAGGAAACACAGTTCATTTGTTATGAGCACACTCACGTTTCCCGCCTTATTAGATAATCTAGAAAGCAAGAGCATGCTTCTTGCTCTAAAGCAGAGTGTGGTTCATGGATTAGAACTGTGCTGTGTGTTTCACTTCAGAAACGGAATGAAATTCCAGGCTCTGTGTCTTCCTACAAGCGAGACTTCGTTTCAGGTAAACGCCCTCACTTTTCAGCTCAAACGATGCTACATCATTCACGAAGCTCACACGTTTCTCACTCTTAACTGAAAAGCATTGGATGTTAGAGGACCTACGGTTTGTATCAGTTTCAGAAGCAGAGTTGAACTAGATATTGTGCGTGTGTGTAGGAAACACAGTTCTTTTTTTCTGAGCACACTCACGTTTCTGCCTTATTAGAGACTTTAGAAAGCAAGAGCATGCTTCTTGCTCTAAAGCAGAGTGTGGTTCATGGAAGAGTACTGGGCTATTTGTTTCACTTTAGAAACAGAGTGAAATGCCAGGCTCTGTGACTTCCTACAAGCAAGACTTCGTTTCAGGTAAACACAGTCACTTTTCAGCTCAAACAAAGCAACATCGTTCACGAAGCTCACACGTTTCTCACTCTTAACTGAAAAGCATTGGATGTTAGAGGACCTATGGTTTGTATCAGTTTCAGAAGCAGAGTTGAACTAGATATGGTACGTGTGTGTAGGAAACACAGTTCTTTTGTTCTGAGCACACTCATATTTCCCGCCTTATTAGAGAATCTAGAAAGCAAGAGCATGCTTCTTGCTCTAAAGCAGAGTGTGGTTCATGGAAGAGTACTGGGCTATTTGTTTCACTTCAGAAACAGAGTGAAATGCCAGGCTCTGTGGCTTCTTACAAGCCAGACTTCGTTTCATCTAAACGCAGTCACTTTTTAGCTAAAACTAAGCAACATCGTTCACGAAGCTCACACGCTTCTCACACTTACCTGAAAAGCATTGGATGTTAGAGGACCTGATGTTTGTATCAGTTTAAGAAGCAGAGTTGTACTAGATATGGTGCACGTGTAGGACACAGTTCTTTTGTTCTGAGCACACTCATGTTTCCTGCCTTATTAGAGTCTCTAGAAAGCAAGAGCGTGCTTCTTGCTCTAAAGCAGAGTGTGGTTCATGGATGAGAACTGTGCTGTGTGTTTCCCTTCAGAAACGGAATGAAATCCCAGGCTCTGTGTCTTCCTACAAGCAAGACATCGTTTCAGGTAAACATAGTCACTTTTCAGCTCAAACAAAGCTACATCGTTCACGAAGCTCACAAGTTTCTCACTCTTAACTGAAAAGCAGTGGATGTTAGAGGACCTATGGTTTGTATCAGTTTCAGAAGCAGAGTTGAACTAGATATGGTGCGTGTGTGTAGGAAACACAGTTCTTTTTTTCTGAGCACACTCACGTTTCCTGCATTATTAGAGACTCAAGAAAGCAAGAGCGTGCTTCTTGCTCTAAAGCAGAGTGTGGTTCATGGATGAGAACTGTGCTGTGTGTTTCCCTTCAGAAACGGAGTGAAATCTCAGGGTCTGTGTCTTCCTACAAGCAAGACTTCGTTTCAGGTAAAAGCAATCATTTTTCAGCTCAAACTAAGCTACATCGTTCCTTAAGCTCACAGGTTTCTCGCTCTGAAATGAAAAGCATTGGATTTTAGAGGACCTGTGGTTTGTATCAGTTTCAGAAGCAGAGTTGAAATAGATATGGTGCGTCTGTGTAAGAAACACAGTTCTTTTGTTCTGAGCACACTCTCGTTTCCTGCCTTATTGGATAATCTAGAAAGCAAGGGCATGCTTCTTGCTCTAAAGCAGAGTGTGGTTCATGGAAGAGTATTGGGCTATTTGTTTCAGTTCGGAAACAGAGTGAAATGCCAGGATCTGTGGCTTCTTACAATCAAGACTTCGTTTCATCTAAACGCAGTCACTTTTTATCTAAAACGAAGCAACATCGTTCACGAAGCTCACACGCTTCTCACACTTACCTGAAAAGCATTGGATGTTAGAGGACCTGATGTTTGTATCAGTTTAAGAAGCAGAGTTGTACTAGATATGGTGCGCGTGTAGGACACAGTTCTTTTGTTCTGAGCACACTCATGTTTCCTGCCTTATTAGAGTCTCTAGAAAGCAAGAGCGTGCTTCTTGCTCTAAAGCAGAGTGTGGTTCATGGATGAGAACTGTGCTGTGTGTTTCCCTTCAGAAACGGAATGAAATCCCAGGCTCTGTGTCTTCCTAAAAGCAAGACTTCGTTTCAGGTAAACATAGTCACTTTTCAGCTCAAACTAAGCTACATCGTT
The DNA here is from genome assembly GCA_949786405.1 of Onychomys arenicola. NCBI lineage: Eukaryota > Metazoa > Chordata > Mammalia > Rodentia > Cricetidae > Onychomys > Onychomys arenicola. The sequence goes on along the minus strand of CATKUM010000039.1, from coordinate 1,671,540 downwards.
CACGAAGCTCACACGTTTCTCACTCTTAACTGAAAAGCAGTGGATGTTAGAGGACCTATGGTTTGTATCAGTTTCAGAAGCAGAGTTGAACTAGATATGGTGCGTGTGTGTAGGAAACACAGTTCTTTTGTTCTGAGTACACTCACATTTCCCGCCTTAGTAGAGACTCTAGAATGCAAAAGCATGCTTCTTGCTCTAAAGCAGAGTGTGGTTCATGGAAGAGTACTGGGCTATTTGTTTCACTTCAGAAACAGAGTGAAATGCCAGGCTCTGTGGCTTCTTACAAGCCAGACTTCGTTTCAGGTAAACGCAGTCACTTTGCAGCTAAAACGAAGCAACATCGTTCACGAAGCTCACACGTTTCTCACTCTTAACTGAAAAGCATTGGTAATTAGAGGACCTTATGTTTGTATCAGTTTAAGAAGCAGAGTTGAACTAGATATGGCCCGTGTGTGTAGGAAACTCAGTTCTTTTGTTCTGAGCACACTCACGTTTCCCGCCTTATAAGAGACTCTAGAAAGTAAGAGCGTGCTTCTTACACTAAAGCAGAGTGTGTTTCATGGATGAGAACTGTGCCGTGTCTTTCCCTTCAGAAACGGAGTGAAATTCCAGGCTCTGTGTCTTCTTACAAGCAAGAATTCTTTTCAGGTAAACGCAGTCACTTTTCAGCTCAAAGGAAGCTACATTGTTCACGAAGCTCACACATTTCTCACTCTTAACTGCAAAGCATTGGATATTAGAGGACCTATGGTTTGTATCAGTTTCAGAAGCAGAGTTGAACTAGATATGGTGCGTGTGTGTAGGAAACACAGTTCTTTTTTTCTGAGCACACTCACGTTTCCTGCATTCTTAGAGACTCAAGAAAGCAAGAGCGTGCTTCTTGCTCTAAAGCAGAGTGTGGTTCATGGATGAGAACTGTGCTATTTGTTTCCCTTCAGAAACGGAGTGAAATCTCAGGGTCTTTGTCTTCCTACAAGCAACACTTCGTTTCAGGTAAAAGCAGTCATTTTTCAGCTCAAACTAAGCTACATCGTTCCCTAAGCTCACAGGTTTCTCGCTCTGAACTGAAAAGCAATGGATGTTAGAGCACCTGTGGTTTGTATCATTTTCAGAACCATAGTTGAACTAGATATGGTGCGTGTGTGTGTAGGAAACACAGTTCTTTTTTTCTGAGCACACTCACGTTTCCTGCATTATTAGAGACTCTAGAAAGCAAAAGCATGCTTCTTGCTCTAAAGCATAGTGTGGTTCATGGAAGAGTACTGGGCTATATGTTTCACTTCAGAAACAGAATGAAATGCCAGGCTCTGTGGCTTCTTACAAGCCAGACTTCGTTTCAGGTAAACGCAGTCACTTTTCAGCTAAAACGAAGCAACATCGTTCATGAAGCTCACATGTTTCTCACTCTTAACTGAAAAGCATTGGAGGTTAGAGGACCTGGTGTTTGTATCAGTTTAAGAAGCAGAGTTGAACTAGATATGGTACGTGTGTGTAGGAAACACAGTTCAATTGTTCTGAGCACACTCACGTTTCCCGCCTTATTAGAGAATCTAGAAAGCAAGAGCATGCTTCTTGCTCTAAAGCAGAGTGTGGTTCATGGATGAGAACTGTGCTGTGTGTTTCCCTTCAGAAACGGAGTGAAATCTCAGGGTCTGTGTCTTCCTACAAGCAAGACTTCGTTTCAGGTAAAAGCAGTCATTTTTCAGCTCAAACTAAGCTACATCGTTCCTTAAGCTCACAGGTTTCTCGCTCTGAACTGAAAAGCATTGGATTTTAGAGGACCTGTGGTTTGTATCAGTTTCAGAAGCAGAGTTGAAATAGATATGGTGCATCTGTGTAGGAAACACAGTTCTTTTGTTCTGAGCACACTCTCGTTTCCTGCCTTATTGGATAATCTAGAAAGCAAGGGCATGCTTCTTGCTCTAAAGCAGAGTGTGGTTCATGGAAGAGTATTGGGCTATTTGTTTCAGTTCGGAAACAGAGTGAAATGCCAGGATCTGTGGCTTCTTACAATCAAGACTTCGTTTCATCTAAACACAGTCACTTTTTAGCTAAAACGAAGCAACATCGTTCACGAAGCTCACACGCTTCTCACACTTACCTGAAAAGCATTGGATGTTAGAGGACCTGATGTTTGTATCAGTTTAAGAAGCAGAGTTGTACTAGATATGGTGCGCGTGTAGGACACAGTTCTTTTGTTCTGAGCACACTCATGTTTCCTGCCTTATTAGAGTCTCTAGAAAGCAAGAGCGTGCTTCTTGCTCTAAAGCAGAGTGTGGTTCATGGATGAGAACTGTGCTGTGTGTTTCCCTTCAGAAACGGAATGAAATCCCAGGCTCTGTGTCTTCCTACAAGCAAGACTTCGTTTCAGGTAAACATAGTCACTTTTCAGCTCAAACTAAGCTACATCGTTCACGAAGCTCACACGTTTCTCACTCTTAACTGAAAAGCAGTGGATGTTAGAGGACCTATGGTTTGTATCAGTTTCAGAAGCAGAGTTGAACTAGATATGGTGCGTGTGTGTAGGAAACACAGTTCTTTTAATCTGAGCACACTCACGTTTCCCGCCTTATTAGATAATCTAGAAAGCAAGAGCATGCTTCTTGCTCTAAAGCAGAGTGTGGTTCATGGATTAGAACTGTGCTGTGTGTTTCACTTCAGAAACGGAATGAAATTCCAGGCTCTGTGTCTTCCTACAAGCGAGACTTCGTTTCAGGTAAACGCCCTCACTTTTCAGCTCAAACGATGCTACATCATTCACGAAGCTCACACGTTTCTCACTCTTAACTGAAAAGCATTGGATGTTAGAGGACCTACGGTTTGTATCAGTTTCAGAAGCAGAGTTGAACTAGATATTGTGCGTGTGTGTAGGAAACACAGTTCTTTTTTTCTGAGCACACTCACGTTTCTGCCTTATTAGAGACTTTAGAAAGCAAGAGCATGCTTCTTGCTCTAAAGCAGAGTGTGGTTCATGGAAGAGTACTGGGCTATTTGTTTCACTTTAGAAACAGAGTGAAATGCCAGGCTCTGTGACTTCCTACAAGCAAGACTTCGTTTCAGGTAAACACAGTCACTTTTCAGCTCAAACAAAGCAACATCGTTCACGAAGCTCACACGTTTCTCACTCTTAACTGAAAAGCATTGGATGTTAGAGGACCTATGGTTTGTATCAGTTTCAGAAGCAGAGTTGAACTAGATATGGTACGTGTGTGTAGGAAACACAGTTCTTTTGTTCTGAGCACACTCATATTTCCCGCCTTATTAGAGAATCTAGAAAGCAAGAGCATGCTTCTTGCTCTAAAGCAGAGTGTGGTTCATGGAAGAGTACTGGGCTATTTGTTTCACTTCAGAAACAGAGTGAAATGCCAGGCTCTGTGGCTTCTTACAAGCCAGACTTCGTTTCATCTAAACGCAGTCACTTTTTAGCTAAAACTAAGCAACATCGTTCACGAAGCTCACACGCTTCTCACACTTACCTGAAAAGCATTGGATGTTAGAGGACCTGATGTTTGTATCAGTTTAAGAAGCAGAGTTGTACTAGATATGGTGCACGTGTAGGACACAGTTCTTTTGTTCTGAGCACACTCATGTTTCCTGCCTTATTAGAGTCTCTAGAAAGCAAGAGCGTGCTTCTTGCTCTAAAGCAGAGTGTGGTTCATGGATGAGAACTGTGCTGTGTGTTTCCCTTCAGAAACGGAATGAAATCCCAGGCTCTGTGTCTTCCTACAAGCAAGACATCGTTTCAGGTAAACATAGTCACTTTTCAGCTCAAACAAAGCTACATCGTTCACGAAGCTCACAAGTTTCTCACTCTTAACTGAAAAGCAGTGGATGTTAGAGGACCTATGGTTTGTATCAGTTTCAGAAGCAGAGTTGAACTAGATATGGTGCGTGTGTGTAGGAAACACAGTTCTTTTTTTCTGAGCACACTCACGTTTCCTGCATTATTAGAGACTCAAGAAAGCAAGAGCGTGCTTCTTGCTCTAAAGCAGAGTGTGGTTCATGGATGAGAACTGTGCTGTGTGTTTCCCTTCAGAAACGGAGTGAAATCTCAGGGTCTGTGTCTTCCTACAAGCAAGACTTCGTTTCAGGTAAAAGCAATCATTTTTCAGCTCAAACTAAGCTACATCGTTCCTTAAGCTCACAGGTTTCTCGCTCTGAAATGAAAAGCATTGGATTTTAGAGGACCTGTGGTTTGTATCAGTTTCAGAAGCAGAGTTGAAATAGATATGGTGCGTCTGTGTAAGAAACACAGTTCTTTTGTTCTGAGCACACTCTCGTTTCCTGCCTTATTGGATAATCTAGAAAGCAAGGGCATGCTTCTTGCTCTAAAGCAGAGTGTGGTTCATGGAAGAGTATTGGGCTATTTGTTTCAGTTCGGAAACAGAGTGAAATGCCAGGATCTGTGGCTTCTTACAATCAAGACTTCGTTTCATCTAAACGCAGTCACTTTTTATCTAAAACGAAGCAACATCGTTCACGAAGCTCACACGCTTCTCACACTTACCTGAAAAGCATTGGATGCTAGAGGACCTGATGTTTGTATCAGTTTAAGAAGCAGAGTTGTACTAGATATGGTGCGCGTGTAGGACACAGTTCTTTTGTTCTGAGCACACTCATGTTTCCTGCCTTATTAGAGTCTCTAGAAAGCAAGAGCGTGCTTCTTGCTCTAAAGCAGAGTGTGGTTCATGGATGAGAACTGTGCTGTGTGTTTCCCTTCAGAAACGGAATGAAATCCCAGGCTCTGTGTCTTCCTAAAAGCAAGACTTCGTTTCAGGTAAACATAGTCACTTTTCAGCTCAAACTAAGCTACATCGTTCACGAAGCTCACACGTTTCTCACTCTTAACTGAAAAGCAGTGGATGTTAGAGGACCTATGGTTTGTATCAGTTTCAGAAGCAGAGTTGAACTAGATATGGTGCGTGTGTGTAGGAAACACAGTTCTTTTGTTCTGAGTACACTCACATTTCCCGCCTTAGTAGAGACTCTAGAATGCAAAAGCATGCTTCTTGCTCTAAAGCAGAGTGTGGTTCATGGAAGAGTACTGGGCTATTTGTTTCACTTCAGAAACAGAGTGAAATGCCAGGCTCTGTGGCTTCTTACAAGCCAGACTTCGTTTCAGGTAAACGCAGTCACTTTGCAGCTAAAACGAAGCAACATCGTTCACGAAGCTCACACGTTTCTCACTCTTAACTGAAAAGCATTGGTAATTAGAGGACCTTATGTTTGTATCAGTTTAAGAAGCAGAGTTGAACTAGATATGGCCCGTGTGTGTAGGAAACTCAGTTCTTTTGTTCTGAGCACACTCACGTTTCCCGCCTTATAAGAGACTCTAGAAAGTAAGAGCGTGCTTCTTACACTAAAGCAGAGTGTGTTTCATGGATGAGAACTGTGCCGTGTCTTTCCCTTCAGAAACGGAGTGAAATTCCAGGCTCTGTGTCTTCTTACAAGCAAGAATTCTTTTCAGGTAAACGCAGTCACTTTTCAGCTCAAAGGAAGCTACATCGTTCACGAAGCTCACACATTTCTCACTCTTAACTGCAAAGCATTGGATATTAGAGGACCTATGGTTTGTATCAGTTTCAGAAGCAGAGTTGAACTAGATATGGTGCGTGTGTGTAGGAAACACAGTTCTTTTTTTCTGAGCACACTCACGTTTCCTGCATTCTTAGAGACTCAAGAAAGCAAGAGCGTGCTTCTTGCTCTAAAGCAGAGTGTGGTTCATGGATGAGAACTGTGCTATTTGTTTCCCTTCAGAAACGGAGTGAAATCTCAGGGTCTTTGTCTTCCTACAAGCAACACTTCGTTTCAGGTAAAAGCAGTCATTTTTCAGCTCAAACTAAGCTACATCGTTCCCTAAGCTCACAGGTTTCTCGCTCTGAACTGAAAAGCAATGGATGTTAGAGCACCTGTGGTTTGTATCATTTTCAGAACCATAGTTGAACTAGATATGGTGCGTGTGTGTGTAGGAAACACAGTTCTTTTTTTCTGAGCACACTCACGTTTCCTGCATTATTAGAGACTCTAGAAAGCAAAAGCATGCTTCTTGCTCTAAAGCATAGTGTGGTTCATGGAAGAGTACTGGGCTATATGTTTCACTTCAGAAACAGAATGAAATGCCAGGCTCTGTGGCTTCTTACAAGCCAGACTTCGTTTCAGGTAAACGCAGTCACTTTTCAGCTAAAACGAAGCAACATCGTTCATGAAGCTCACATGTTTCTCACTCTTAACTGAAAAGCATTGGAGGTTAGAGGACCTGGTGTTTGTATCAGTTTAAGAAGCAGAGTTGAACTAGATATGGTACGTGTGTGTAGGAAACACAGTTCAATTGTTCTGAGCACACTCACGTTTCCCGCCTTATTAGAGAATCTAGAAAGCAAGAGCATGCTTCTTGCTCTAAAGCAGAGTGTGGTTCATGGATGAGAACTGTGCTGTGTGTTTCCCTTCAGAAACGGAGTGAAATCTCAGGGTCTGTGTCTTCCTACAAGCAAGACTTCGTTTCAGGTAAAAGCAGTCATTTTTCAGCTCAAACTAAGCTACATCGTTCCTTAAGCTCACAGGTTTCTCGCTCTGAACTGAAAAGCATTCTATTTTAGAGGACCTGTGGTTTGTATCAGTTTCAGAAGCAGAGTTGAAATAGATATGGTGCATCTGTGTAGGAAACACAGTTCTTTTGTTCTGAGCACACTCTCGTTTCCTGCCTTATTGGATAATCTAGAAAGCAAGGGCATGCTTCTTGCTCTAAAGCAGAGTGTGGTTCATGGAAGAGTATTGGGCTATTTGTTTCAGTTCGGAAACAGAGTGAAATGCCAGGATCTGTGGCTTCTTACAATCAAGACTTCGTTTCATCTAAACACAGTCACTTTTTAGCTAAAACGAAGCAACATCGTTCACGAAGCTCACACGCTTCTCACACTTACCTGAAAAGCATTGGATGTTAGAGGACCTGATGTTTGTATCAGTTTAAGAAGCAGAGTTGTACTAGATATGGTGCGCGTGTAGGACACAGTTCTTTTGTTCTGAGCACACTCATGTTTCCTGCCTTATTAGAGTCTCTAGAAAGCAAGAGCGTGCTTCTTGCTCTAAAGCAGAGTGTGGTTCATGGATGAGAACTGTGCTGTGTGTTTCCCTTCAGAAACGGAATGAAATCCCAGGCTCTGTGTCTTCCTACAAGCAAGACTTCGTTTCAGGTAAACATAGTCACTTTTCAGCTCAAACTAAGCTACATCGTTCACGAAGCTCACACGTTTCTCACTCTTAACTGAAAAGCAGTGGATGTTAGAGGACCTATGGTTTGTATCAGTTTCAGAAGCAGAGTTGAACTAGATATGGTGCGTGTGTGTAGGAAACACAGTTCTTTTGTTCTGAGCACTCTCACGTTTCCCGCCTTATTAGAGACTCTAGAAAGCAAGAGCGTGCTTCTTGCTCTAAAGCAGAGTGTGGTTCATGGATGAGAACTGTGCTGTGTGTTTCCCTTCAGAAACGGAGTGAAATCTCAGGCTCTGTGTCTTCCTACAAGCAAGACTTCGTTTCAGGTAAACGCAGTCATTTTTCAGCTCAAACTAAGCTACATCGTTCCCTAAGCTCACAAGTTTCTCGCTATGAACTGAAAAGCATTGGATGTTAGAGGACCTGTGGTTTGTATCAGTTTCAGAAGCAAAGTTAAACTAGATATGGTCCATGTGTGTAGGAAACACAGTTCTTTTGTTCTGAGTACACTCACATTTCCCGCCTTAGTAGAGACTCTAGAATGCAAAAGCATGCTTCTTGCTCTAAAGCAGAGTGTGGTTCATGGAAGAGTACTGGGCTATTTGTTTCACTTCAGAAACAGAGTGAAATGCCAGGCTCTGTGGCTTCTTACAAGCCAGACTTCGTTTCAGGTAAACGCAGTCACTTTGCAGCTAAAACGAAGCAACATCGTTCACGAAGCTCACACGTTTCTCACTCTTAACTGAAAAGCATTGGTAGTTAGAGGACCTGATGTTTGTATCAGTTTAAGAAGCAGAGTTGAACTAGATATGGCCCGTATGTGTAGGAAACTCAGTTCTTTTGTTCTGAGCACACTCACGTTTCCCGCTTTTAAGAGACTCTAGAAAGTAAGAGCGTGCTTCTTACACTAAAGCAGAGTGTGTTTCATGGATGAGAACTGTGCCGTGTCTTTCCCTTCAGAAACGGAGTGAAATTCCAGGCTCTGTGTCTTCTTACAAGCAAGACTTCTTTTCAGGTAAACGCAGTCACTTTTCAGCTCAAAGGAAGCTACATCGTTCACGAAGCTCACACATTTCTCACTCTTAACTGCAAAGCATTGGATATTAGAGGACCTATGGTTTGTATCAGTTTCAGAAGCAGAGTTGAACTAGATATGGTGCGTGTGTGTAGGAAACACAGTTCTTTTTTTCTGAGCACACTCACGTTTCCTGCATTCTTAGAGACTCAAGAAAGCAAGAGCGTGCTTCTTGCTCTAAAGCAGAGTGTGGTTCATGGATGAGAACTGTGCTATTTGTTTCCCTTCAGAAACGGAGTGAAATCTCAGGGTCTTTGTCTTCCTACAAGCAACACTTCGTTTCAGGTAAAAGCAGTCATTTTTCAGCTCAAACTAAGCTACATCGTTCCCTAAGCTCACAGGTTTCTCGCTCTGAACTGAAAAGCAATGGATGTTAGAGGACCTGTGGTTTGTATCATTTTCAGAAGCAGAGTTGAACTAGATATGGTGCGTGTGTGTAGGAAACACAGTTCTTTTTTTCTGAGCACACTCACGTTTCCTGCCTTATTGGATAATCTAGAAAGCAAGGGCATGCTTCTTGCTCTAAAGCAGAGTGTGGTTCATGGAAGAGTATTGGGCTATTTGTTTCAGTTCGGAAACAGAGTGAAATGCCAGGATCTGTGGCTTCTTACAATCAAGACTTCGTTTCATCTAAACGCAGTCACTTTTTATCTAAAACGAAGCAACATCGTTCACGAAGCTCACACGCTTCTCACACTTACCTGAAAAGCATTGGATGTTAGAGGACCTGATGTTTGTATCAGTTTAAGAAGCAGAGTTGTACTAGATATGGTGCGCGTGTAGGACACAGTTCTTTTGTTCTGAGCACACTCATGTTTCCTGCCTTATTAGAGTCTCTAGAAAGCAAGAGCGTGCTTCTTGCTCTAAAGCAGAGTGTGGTTCATGGATGAGAACTGTGCTGTGTGTTTCCCTTCAGAAACGGAATGAAATCCCAGGCTCTGTGTCTTCCTAAAAGCAAGACTTCGTTTCAGGTAAACATAGTCACTTTTCAGCTCAAACTAAGCTACATCGTTCACGAAGCTCACACGTTTCTCACTCTTAACTGAAAAGCAGTGGATGTTAGAGGACCTATGGTTTGTATCAGTTTCAGAAGCAGAGTTGAACTAGATATGGTGCGTGTGTGTAGGAAACACAGTTCTTTTGTTCTGAGTACACTCACATTTCCCGCCTTAGTAGAGACTCTAGAATGCAAAAGCATGCTTCTTGCTCTAAAGCAGAGTGTGGTTCATGGAAGAGTACTGGGCTATTTGTTTCACTTCAGAAACAGAGTGAAATGCCAGGCTCTGTGGCTTCTTACAAGCCAGACTTCGTTTCAGGTAAACGCAGTCACTTTGCAGCTAAAACGAAGCAACATCGTTCACGAAGCTCACACGTTTCTCACTCTTAACTGAAAAGCATTGGTAATTAGAGGACCTTATGTTTGTATCAGTTTAAGAAGCAGAGTTGAACTAGATATGGCCCGTGTGTGTAGGAAACTCAGTTCTTTTGTTCTGAGCACACTCACGTTTCCCGCCTTATAAGAGACTCTAGAAAGTAAGAGCGTGCTTCTTACACTAAAGCAGAGTGTGTTTCATGGATGAGAACTGTGCCGTGTCTTTCCCTTCAGAAACGGAGTGAAATTCCAGGCTCTGTGTCTTCTTACAAGCAAGAATTCTTTTCAGGTAAACGCAGTCACTTTTCAGCTCAAAGGAAGCTACATCGTTCACGAAGCTCACACATTTCTCACTCTTAACTGCAAAGCATTGGATATTAGAGGACCTATGGTTTGTATCAGTTTCAGAAGCAGAGTTGAACTAGATATGGTGCGTGTGTGTAGGAAACACAGTTCTTTTTTTCTGAGCACACTCACGTTTCCTGCATTCTTAGAGACTCAAGAAAGCAAGAGCGTGCTTCTTGCTCTAAAGCAGAGTGTGGTTCATGGATGAGAACTGTGCTATTTGTTTCCCTTCAGAAACGGAGTGAAATCTCAGGGTCTTTGTCTTCCTACAAGCAACACTTCGTTTCAGGTAAAAGCAGTCATTTTTCAGCTCAAACTAAGCTACATCGTTCCCTAAGCTCACAGGTTTCTCGCTCTGAACTGAAAAGCAATGGATGTTAGAGCACCTGTGGTTTGTATCATTTTCAGAACCATAGTTGAACTAGATATGGTGCGTGTGTGTGTAGGAAACACAGTTCTTTTTTTCTGAGCACACTCACGTTTCCTGCATTATTAGAGACTCTAGAAAGCAAAAGCATGCTTCTTGCTCTAAAGCATAGTGTGGTTCATGGAAGAGTACTGGGCTATATGTTTCACTTCAGAAACAGAATGAAATGCCAGGCTCTGTGGCTTCTTACAAGCCAGACTTCGTTTCAGGTAAACGCAGTCACTTTTCAGCTAAAACGAAGCAACATCGTTCATGAAGCTCACATGTTTCTCACTCTTAACTGAAAAGCATTGGAGGTTAGAGGACCTGGTGTTTGTATCAGTTTAAGAAGCAGAGTTGAACTAGATATGGTACGTGTGTGTAGGAAACACAGTTCAATTGTTCTGAGCACACTCACGTTTCCCGCCTTATTAGAGAATCTAGAAAGCAAGAGCATGCTTCTTGCTCTAAAGCAGAGTGTGGTTCATGGATGAGAACTGTGCTGTGTGTTTCCCTTCAGAAACGGAGTGAAATCTCAGGGTCTGTGTCTTCCTACAAGCAAGACTTCGTTTCAGGTAAAAGCAGTCATTTTTCAGCTCAAACTAAGCTACATCGTTCCTTAAGCTCACAGGTTTCTCGCTCTGAACTGAAAAGCATTGGATTTTAGAGGACCTGTGGTTTGTATCAGTTTCAGAAGCAGAGTTGAAATAGATATGGTGCATCTGTGTAGGAAACACAGTTCTTTTGTTCTGAGCACACTCTCGTTTCCTGCCTTATTGGATAATCTAGAAAGCAAGGGCATGCTTCTTGCTCTAAAGCAGAGTGTGGTTCATGGAAGAGTATTGGGCTATTTGTTTCAGTTCGGAAACAGAGTGAAATGCCAGGATCTGTGGCTTCTTACAATCAAGACTTCGTTTCATCTAAACACAGTCACTTTTTAGCTAAAACGAAGCAACATCGTTCACGAAGCTCACACGCTTCTCACACTTACCTGAAAAGCATTGGATGTTAGAGGACCTGATGTTTGTATCAGTTTAAGAAGCAGAGTTGTACTAGATATGGTGCGCGTGTAGGACACAGTTCTTTTGTTCTGAGCACACTCATGTTTCCTGCCTTATTAGAGTCTCTAGAAAGCAAGAGCGTGCTTCTTGCTCTAAAGCAGAGTGTGGTTCATGGATGAGAACTGTGCTGTGTGTTTCCCTTCAGAAACGGAATGAAATCCCAGGCTCTGTGTCTTCCTACAAGCAAGACTTCGTTTCAGGTAAACATAGTCACTTTTCAGCTCAAACTAAGCTACATCGTTCACGAAGCTCACACGTTTCTCACTCTTAACTGAAAAGCAGTGGATGTTAGAGGACCTATGGTTTGTATCAGTTTCAGAAGCAGAGTTGAACTAGATATGGTGCGTGTGTGTAGGAAACACAGTTCTTTTAATCTGAGCACACTCACGTTTCCTGCATTATTAGAGACTCTAGAAAGCAAGAGCGTGCTTCTTGCTCTAAAGCAGAGTGTGGTTCATGGATGAGAACTGTGCTGTGTGTTTCCCTTCAGAAACGGAGTGAAATCTCAGGCTCTGTGTCTTCCTACAAGCAAGACTTCGTTTCAGGTAAACGCAGTCATTTTTCAGCTCAAACTAAGCTACATCGTTCCCTAAGCTCACAAGTTTCTCGCTATGAACTGAAAAGCATTGGATGTTAGAGGACCTGTGGTTTGTATCAGTTTCAGAAGCAAAGTTAAACTAGATATGGTCCATGTGTGTAGGAAACACAGTTCTTTTGTTCTGAGTACACTCACATTTCCCGCCTTAGTAGAGACTCTAGAATGCAAAAGCATGCTTCTTGCTCTAAAGCAGAGTGTGGTTCATGGAAGAGTACTGGGCTATTTGTTTCACTTCAGAAACAGAGTGAAATGCCAGGCTCTGTGGCTTCTTACAAGCCAGACTTCGTTTCAGGTAAACGCAGTCACTTTGCAGCTAAAACGAAGCAACATCGTTCACGAAGCTCACACGTTTCTCACTCTTAACTGAAAAGCATTGGTAGTTAGAGGACCTGATGTTTGTATCAGTTTAAGAAGCAGAGTTGAACTAGATATGGCCCGTATGTGTAGGAAACTCAGTTCTTTTGTTCTGAGCACACTCACGTTTCCCGCTTTTAAGAGACTCTAGAAAGTAAGAGCGTGCTTCTTACACTAAAGCAGAGTGTGTTTCATGGATGAGAACTGTGCCGTGTCTTTCCCTTCAGAAACGGAGTGAAATTCCAGGCTCTGTGTCTTCTTACAAGCAAGACTTCTTTTCAGGTAAACGCAGTCACTTTTCAGCTCAAAGGAAGCTACATCGTTCACGAAGCTCACACATTTCTCACTCTTAACTGCAAAGCATTGGATATTAGAGGACCTATGGTTTGTATCAGTTTCAGAAGCAGAGTTGAACTAGATATGGTGCGTGTGTGTAGGAAACACAGTTCTTTTTTTCTGAGCACACTCACGTTTCCTGCATTCTTAGAGACTCAAGAAAGCAAGAGCGTGCTTCTTGCTCTAAAGCAGAGTGTGGTTCATGGATGAGAACTGTGCTATTTGTTTCCCTTCAGAAACGGAGTGAAATCTCAGGGTCTTTGTCTTCCTACAAGCAACACTTCGTTTCAGGTAAAAGCAGTCATTTTTCAGCTCAAACTAAGCTACATCGTTCCCTAAGCTCACAGGTTTCTCGCTCTGAACTGAAAAGCAATGGATGTTAGAGGACCTGTGGTTTGTATCATTTTCAGAAGCAGAGTTGAACTAGATATGGTGCGTGTGTGTAGGAAACACAGTTCTTTTTTTCTGAGCACACTCACGTTTCCTGCCTTATTGGATAATCTAGAAAGCAAGGGCATGCTTCTTGCTCTAAAGCAGAGTGTGGTTCATGGAAGAGTATTGGGCTATTTGTTTCAGTTCGGAAACAGAGTGAAATGCCAGGATCTGTGGCTTCTTACAATCAAGACTTCGTTTCATCTAAACGCAGTCACTTTTTATCTAAAACGAAGCAACATCGTTCACGAAGCTCACACGCTTCTCACACTTACCTGAAAAGCATTGGATGTTAGAGGACCTGATGTTTGTATCAGTTTAAGAAGCAGAGTTGTACTAGATATGGTGCGCGTGTAGGACACAGTTCTTTTGTTCTGAGCACACTCATGTTTCCTGCCTTATTAGAGTCTCTAGAAAGCAAGAGCGTGCTTCTTGCTCTAAAGCAGAGTGTGGTTCATGGATGAGAACTGTGCTGTGTGTTTCCCTTCAGAAACGGAATGAAATCCCAGGCTCTGTGTCTTCCTAAAAGCAAGACTTCGTTTCAGGTAAACATAGTCACTTTTCAGCTCAAACTAAGCTACATCGTTCACGAAGCTCACACGTTTCTCACTCTTAACTGAAAAGCAGTGGATGTTAGAGGACCTATGGTTTGTATCAGTTTCAGAAGCAGAGTTGAACTAGATATGGTGCGTGTGTGTAGGAAACACAGTTCTTTTGTTCTGAGTACACTCACATTTCCCGCCTTAGTAGAGACTCTAGAATGCAAAAGCATGCTTCTTGCTCTAAAGCAGAGTGTGGTTCATGGAAGAGTACTGGGCTATTTGTTTCACTTCAGAAACAGAGTGAAATGCCAGGCTCTGTGGCTTCTTACAAGCCAGACTTCGTTTCAGGTAAACGCAGTCACTTTGCAGCTAAAACGAAGCAACATCGTTCACGAAGCTCACACGTTTCTCACTCTTAACTGAAAAGCATTGGTAATTAGAGGACCTTATGTTTGTATCAGTTTAAGAAGCAGAGTTGAACTAGATATGGCCCGTGTGTGTAGGAAACTCAGTTCTTTTGTTCTGAGCACACTCACGTTTCCCGCCTTATAAGAGACTCTAGAAAGTAAGAGCGTGCTTCTTACACTAAAGCAGAGTGTGTTTCATGGATGAGAACTGTGCTGTGTGTTTCCCTTCAGAAACGGAATGAAATCCCAGGCTCTGTGTCTTCCTACAAGCAAGACTTCGTTTCAGGTAAACATAGTCACTTTTCAGCTCAAACTAAGCTACATCGTTCACGAAGCTCACACGTTTCTCACTCTTAACTGAAAAGCAGTGGATGTTAGAGGACCTATGGTTTGTATCAGTTTCAGAAGCAGAGTTGAACTAGATATGGTGCGTGTGTGTAGGAAACACAGTTCTTTTAATCTGAGCACACTCACGTTTCCTGCATTATTAGAGACTCTAGAAAGCAAGAGCGTGCTTCTTGCTCTAAAGCAGAGTGTGGTTCATGGATGAGAACTGTGCTATTTGTTTCCCTTCAGAAACGGAGTGAAATCTCAGGGTCTTTGTCTTCCTACAAGCAACACTTCGTTTCAGGTAAAAGCAGTCATTTTTCAGCTCAAACTAAGCTACATCGTTCCCTAAGCTCACAGGTTTCTCGCTCTGAACTGAAAAGCAATGGATGTTAGAGGACCTGTGGTTTGTATCATTTTCAGAAGCAGAGTTGAACTAGATATGGTGCGTGTGTGTAGGAAACACAGTTCTTTTTTTCTGAGCACACTCACGTTTCCTGCATTATTAGAGACTCTAGAAAGCAAAAGCATGCTTCTTGCTCTAAAGCATAGTGTGGTTCATGGAAGAGTACTGGGCTATATGTTTCACTTCAGAAACAGAATGAAATGCCAGGCTCTGTGGCTTCTTACAAGCCAGACTTCGTTTCAGGTAAACGCAGTCACTTTTCAGCTAAAACGAAGCAACATCGTTCACGAAGCTCACATGTTTCTCACTCTTAACTGAAAAGCATTGGAGGTTAGAGGACCTGGTGTTTGTATCAGTTTAAGAAGCAGAGTTGAACTAGATATGGTACGTGTGTGTAGGAAACACAGTTCAATTGTTCTGAGCACACTCACGTTTCCCGCCTTATTAGAGAATCTAGAAAGCAAGAGCATGCTTCTTGCTCTAAAGCAGAGTGTGGTTCATGGAAGAGTACTGGGCTATTTGTTTCACTTCAGAAACAGAGTGCAATGCCAGGCTCTGTGACTTCCTACAAGCAAGACTTCGTTTCAGGTAAACGCAGTCACTTTTCAGCCAAAACGAAGCAACATCGTTCAAGAAGCTCACACGTGTCTCACTGTTAACTGAAAAGCATTGGATGTGAGAGGACCTGGGGTTTGTATCAATTTCAGAAGCAGAGTTGAACTAGATATGGTCCGTGTGTGTAGGAAACACAGTTCTTTTGTTCTGAGCACACTCAGTTTCCCACCTTATTAGAGACTCTAGAAAGCAAGAGCATGCTTCTTGCTCTAAAGCAGAGTGTGGTTCATGGATGAGAACTGTGCTATGTCTTTCCCTCCAGAACCAGAATGAAACGCCAGGCTCTGTGCCTTCCTACAAGCAAGACTTCGTTTCAGGTAAACGCAGTCATTTTTCAGCTCAAACTAAGCTACATCGTTCCCTAAGCTCACACGTTTCTCGCTCTGAACTGAAAAGCATTTGATGTTAGAGGACCTGTGGTTTGTATCAGTTTCAGAAGCAAAGTTTAACTAGATATGGTCCATGTGTGTAGGAAACACAGTTCTTTTGTTCTGAGTACACTCACATTTCCCGCCTTAGTAGAGACTCTACAATGCAAAAGCATGCTTCTTGCTCTACAGTAGAGTGTGGTTCATGGAAGAGTACTGGGCTATTTGTTTCACTTCAGAAACAGAGTGAAATGCCAGGCTCTGTGGCTTCTTACAAGCCAGAATTCGTTTCAGGTAAACGCAGTCACTTTGCAGCTAAAACGAAGCAACATCGTCCACAAACCTCACACGTTTCTCACTCTTAACTGAAAAGCATTGGAGGTTAGAGGACCTGATGTTTGTATCAGTTTAAGAAGCAGAGTTGAACTAGATATGGTACATGTGTGTAGGAAACACAGTTCATTTGTTCTGAGCACACTCACGTTTCCCGCCTTATTAGATAATCTAGAAAGCAAGAGCATGCTTCTTGCTCTAAAGCAGAGTGTGGTTCATGGATTAGAACTGTGCTGTGTGTTTCACTTCAGAAACGGAATGAAATTCCAGGCTCTGTGTCTTCCTACAAGCGAGACTTCGTTTCAGGTAAACGCCCTCACTTTTCAGCTCAAACGATGCTACATCATTCACGAAGCTCACACGTTTCTCACTCTTAACTGAAAAGCATTGGATGTTAGAGGACCTACGGTTTGTATCAGTTTCAGAAGCAGAGTTGAACTAGATATTGTGCGTGTGTGTAGGAAACACAGTTCTTTTTTTCTGAGCACACTCACGTTTCTGCCTTATTAGAGACTTTAGAAAGCAAGAGCATGCTTCTTGCTCTAAAGCAGAGTGTGGTTCATGGAAGAGTACTGGGCTATTTGTTTCACTTTAGAAACAGAGTGAAATGCCAGGCTCTGTGACTTCCTACAAGCAAGACTTCGTTTCAGGTAAACACAGTCACTTTTCAGCTCAAACAAAGCAACATCGTTCACGAAGCTCACACGTTTCTCACTCTTAACTGAAAAGCATTGGATGTTAGAGGACCTATGGTTTGTATCAGTTTCAGAAGCAGAGTTGAACTAGATATGGTACGTGTGTGTAGGAAACACAGTTCTTTTGTTCTGAGCACACTCATATTTCCCGCCTTATTAGAGAATCTAGAAAGCAAGAGCATGCTTCTTGCTCTAAAGCAGAGTGTGGTTCATGGAAGAGTACTGGGCTATTTGTTTCACTTCAGAAACAGAGTGAAATGCCAGGCTCTGTGGCTTCTTACAAGCCAGACTTCGTTTCATCTAAACGCAGTCAATTTTTAGCTAAAACGAAGCAACATCGTTCACGAAGCTCACACGCTTCTCACACTTACCTGAAAAGCATTGGATGTTAGAGGACCTGATGTTTGTATCAGTTTAAGAAGCAGAGTTGTACTAGATATGGTGCGCGTGTAGGACACAGTTCTTTTGTTCTGAGCACACTCATGTTTCCTGCCTTATTAGAGTCTCTAGAAAGCAAGAGCGTGCTTCTTGCTCTAAAGCAGAGTGTGGTTCATGGATGAGAACTGTGCTGTGTGTTTCCCTTCAGAAACGGAATGAAATCCCAGGCTCTGTGTCTTCCTACAAGCAAGACATCGTTTCAGGTAAACATAGTCACTTTTCAGCTCAAACAAAGCTACATCGTTCACGAAGCTCACAAGTTTCTCACTCTTAACTGAAAAGCAGTGGATGTTAGAGGACCTATGGTTTGTATCAGTTTCAGAAGCAGAGTTGAACTAGATATGGTGCGTGTGTGTAGGAAACACAGTTCTTTTAATCTGAGCACACTCACGTTTCCTGCATTATTAGAGACTCTAGAAAGCAAGAGCGTGCTTCTTGCTCTAAAGCAGAGTGTGGTTCATGGATGAGAACTGTGCTGTGTGTTTCCCTTCAGAAACGGAGTGAAATCTCAGGATCTGTGTCTTCCTACAAGCAAGACTTCGTTTCAGGTAAACGCAGTCATTTTTCAGCTCAAACTAAGCTACATCGTTCCCTAAGCTCACAAGTTTCTCGCTATGAACTGAAAAGCATTGGATGTTAGAGGACCTGTGGTTTGTATCAGTTTCAGAAGCAAAGTTGAACTAGATATGGTCCATGTGTGTAGGAAACACAGTTCTTTTGTTCTGAGTACACTCACATTTCCCGCCTTAGTAGAGACTCTAGAATGCAAAAGCATGCTTCTTGCTCTAAAGCAGAGTGTGGTTCATGGAAGAGTACTGGGCTATTTGTTTCACTTCAGAAACAGAGTGAAATGCCAGGCTCTGTGGCTTCTTACAAGCCAGACTTCGTTTCAGGTAAACGCAGTCACTTTGCAGCTAAAACGAAGCAACATCGTTCACGAAGCTCACACGTTTCTCACTCTTAACTGAAAAGCATTGGTAGTTAGAGGACCTGATGTTTGTATCAGTTTAAGAAGCAGAGTTGAACTAGATATGGCCCGTATGTGTAGGAAACTCAGTTCTTTTGTTCTGAGCACACTCACGTTTCCCGCCTTATAAGAGACTCTAGAAAGTAAGAGCGTGCTTCTTACACTAAAGCAGAGTGTGTTTCATGGATGAGAACTGTGCCGTGTCTTTCCCTTCAGAAACGTAGTGAAATTCCAGGCTCTGTGTCTTCTTACAAGCAAGACTTCTTTTCAGGTAAACGCAGTCACTTTTCAGCTCAAAGGAAGCTACATCGTTCACGAAGCTCACACATTTCTCACTCTTAACTGCAAAGCATTGGATATTAGAGGACCTATGGTTTGTATCAGTTTCAGAAGCAGAGTTGAACTAGATATGGTGCGTGTGTGTAGGAAACACAGTTCTTTTTTTCTGAGCACACTCACGTTTCCTGCATTCTTAGAGACTCAAGAAAGCAAGAGCGTGCTTCTTGCTCTAAAGCAGAGTGTGGTTCATGGATGAGAACTGTGCTATTTGTTTCCCTTCAGAAACGGAGTGAAATCTCAGGGTCTTTGTCTTCCTACAAGCAACACTTCGTTTCAGGTAAAAGCAGTCATTTTTCAGCTCAAACTAAGATACATCGTTCCCTATGCTCACAGGTTTCTCGCTCTGAACTGAAAAGCAATGGATTTTAGAGGACCTGTGGTTTGTATCATTTTCAGAAGCAGAGTTGAACTAGATATGGTGCGTGTGTGTAGGAAACACAGTTCTTTTTTTCTGAGCACACTCACGTTTCCTGCATTATTAGAGACTCTAGAAAGCAAAAGCATGCTTCTTGCTCTAAAGCATAGTGTGGTTCATGGAAAAGTACTGGGCTATATGTTTCACTTCAGAAACAGAATGAAATGCCAGGCTCTGTGGCTTCTTACAAGCCAGACTTCGTTTCAGGTAAACGCAGTCACTTTTCAGCTAAAATGAAGCAACATCGTTCACGAAGCTCACATGTTTCTCACTCTTAACTGAAAAGCATTGGAGGTTAGAGGACCTGGTGTTTGTATCAGTTTAAGAAGCAGAGTTGAACTAGATATGGTACGTGTGTGTAGGAAACACAGTTCAATTGTTCTGAGCACACTCACTTTTCCCGCCTTATTAGAGAATCTAGAAAGCAAGAGCATGGTTCTTGCTCTAAAGCAGAGTGTGGTTCATGGAAGAGTACTGGGCTATTTGTTTCACTTCAGAAACAGAGTGCAATGCCAGGCTCTGTGACTTCCTACAAGCAAGACTTCGTTTCAGCTAAACATAGTCACTTTTTAGCTCAAACTAAGCTACATCGTTCACGAAGCTCACACGTTTCTCACTCTTAACTGAAAAGCAGTGGATGTTAGAGGACCTATGGTTTGTATCAGTTTCAGAAGCAGAGTTGAACTAGATATGGTGCGTGTGTGTAGGAAACACAGTTCTTTTAATCTGAGCACACTCACGTTTCCTGCATTATTAGAGACTCTAGAAAGCAAGAGCGTGCTTCTTGCTCTAAAGCAGAGTGTGGTTCATGGATGAGAATTGTGCTGTGTGTTTCCCTTCAGAAACGGAGTGAAATCTCAGGCTCTGTGTCTTCCTACAAGCAAGACTTCGTTTCAGGTAAACGCAGTCATTTTTCAGCTCAAACTAAGCTACATCGTTCCCTAAGCTCACAAGTTTCTCGCTATGAACTGAAAAGCATTGGATGTTAGAGGACCTGTTGTTTGTTTCAGTTTCAGAAGCAAAGTTGAACTAGATATGGTCCATGTGTGTAGGAAACACAGTTCTTTTGTTCTGTGTACACTCACATTTCCCGCCTTAGTAGAGACTCTAGAATGCAAAAGCATGCTTCTTGCTCTAAAGCAGAGTGTGGTTCATGGAAGAGTACTGGGCTATTTGTTTCACTTCAGAAACAGAGTGAAATGCCAGGCTTTGTGGCTTCTTACAAGCCAGACTTCGTTTCAGGTAAACGCAGTCACTTTGCAGCTAAAACGAAGCAACATCGTTCACGAAGCTCACACGTTTCTCACTCTTAACTGAAAAGCATTTGTAGTTAGAGGACCTGATGTTTGTATCAGTTTAAGAAGCAGAGTTGAACTAGATATGGCCCGTGTGTGTAGGAAACTCAGTTCTTTTGTTCTGAGCACACTCACGTTTCCCGCCTTATTAGAGAATCTAGAAAGTAAGAGCGTGCTTCTTACACTAAAGCAGAGTGTGTTTCATGGATGAGAACTGTGCCGTGTCTTTCCCATCAGAAACGGAGTGAAATTCCAGGCTCTGTGTCTTCTTACAAGCAAGACTTCTTTTCAGGTAAACGCAGTCACTTTTCAGCTCAAAGGAAGCTACATCGTTCACGAAGCTCACACGTTTCTCACTCTTAACTGAAAAGCATTGGATATTAGAGGACCTATGGTTTGTATCAGTTTCAGAAGCAGAGTTGAACTAGATATGGTGCGTGTGTGTAGGAAACACAGTTCTTTTTTTCTGAGCACACTCACGTTTCCTGCATTATTAGAGACTCAAGAAAGCAAGAGCGTGCTTCTTGCTCTAAAGCAGAGTGTGGTTCATGGATGAGAACTGTGCTGTGTGTTTCCCTTCAGAAAAGGAGTGAAATCTCATGGTCTGTGTCTTCCTACAAGCAAGACTTCGTTTCAGGTAAAAGCAGTCATTTTTCAGCTCAAACTAAGCTACATCGTTCCTTAAGCTCACAGGTTTCTCGCTCTGAACTGAAAAGCATTGGATTTTTGAGGACCTGTGGTTTGTATCAGTTTCAGAAGCAGAGTTGAAATAGATATGGTGCGTCTGTGTAGGAAACACAGTTCTTTTGTTCTGAGCACACTCTCGTTTCCTGCCTTATTGGATAATCTAGAAAGCAAGGGCATGCTTCTTGCTCTAAAGCAGTGTGTGGTTCATGGAAGAGTATTGGGCTATTTGTTTCAGTTCGGAAACAGAGTGAAATGCCAGGATCTGTGGCTTCTTACAATCAAGACTTCGTTTCATCTAAACGCAGTCACTTTTTATCTAAAACGAAGCAACATCGTTCACGAAGCTCACACGCTTCTCACACTTACCTGAAAAGCATTGGATGTTAGAGGACCTGATGTTTGTATCAGTTTAAGAAGCAGAGTTGTACTAGATATGGTGCGCGTGTAGGATACAGTTCTTTTGTTCTGAGCACACTCATGTTTCCTGCCTTATTAGAGTCTCTAGAAAGCAAGAGCGTGCTTCTTGCTCTAAAGCAGAGTGTGGTTCATGGATGAGAACTGTGCTGTGTGTTTCCCTTCAGAAACGGAATGAAATCCCAGGCTCTGTGTCTTCCTACAAGCAAGACTTCGTTTCAGGTAAACATAGTCACTTTTCAGCTCAAACTAAGCTACATCGTTCACGAAGCTCACACGTTTCTCACTCTTAACTGAAAAGCAGTGGATGTTAGAGGACCTATGGTTTGTATCAGTTTCAGAAGCAGAGTTGAACTAGATATGGTGCGTGTGTGTAGGAAACACAGTTCTTTTAATCTGAGCACACTCACGTTTCCTGCATTATTAGAGACTCTAGAAAGCAAGAGCGTGCTTCTTGCTCTAAAGCAGAGTGTGGTTCATGGATGAGAACTGTGCTGTGTGTTTCCCTTCAGAAACGGAGTGAAATCTCAGGCTCTGTGTCTTCCTACAAGCAAGACTTCGTTTCAGGTAAACGCAGTCATTTTTCAGCTCATCTAAGCTACATCGTTCCCTAAGCTCACAAGTTTCTCGCTATGAACTGAAAAGCATTGGATGTTAGAGGACCTGTGGTTTGTATCAGTTTCAGAAGCAAAGTTGAACTAGATATGGTCCATGTGTGTAGGAAACACAGTTCTTTTGTTCTGAGTACACTCACATTTCCCGCCTTAGTAGAGACTCTAGAATGCAAAAGCATGCTTCTTGCTCTAAAGCAGAGTGTGGTTCATGGAAGAGTACTGGGCTATTTGTTTCACTTCAGAAACAGAGTGAAATGCCAGGCTCTGTGGCTTCTTACAAGCCAGACTTCGTTTCAGGTAAACGCAGTCACTTTGCAGCTAAAACGAAGCAACATCGTTCACGAAGCTCACACGTTTCTCACTCTTAACTGCAAAGCATTGGATATTAGAGGACCTATGGTTTGTATCAGTTTCAGAAGCAGAGTTGAACTAGATATGGTGCGTGTGTGTAGGAAACACAGTTCTTTTTTTCTGAGCACACTCACGTTTCCTGCATTCTTAGAGACTCAAGAAAGCAAGAGCGTGCTTCTTGCTCTAAAGCAGAGTGTGGTTCATGGATGAGAACTGTGCTATTTGTTTCCCTTCAGAAACGGAGTGAAATCTCAGGGTCTTTGTCTTCCTACAAGCAACACTTCGTTTCAGGTAAAAGCAGTCATTTTTCAGCTCAAACTAAGCTACATCGTTCCCTAAGCTCACACGTTTCTCGCTCTGAACTGAAAAGCAATGGATGTTAGAGGACCTGTGGTTTGTATCATTTTCAGAAGCAGAGTTGAACTAGATATGGTGCGTGTGTGTAGGAAACACAGTTCTTTTTTTCTGAGCACACTCACGTTTCCTGCATTATTAGAGACTCTAGAAAGCAAAAGCATGCTTCTTGCTCTAAAGCATAGTGTGGTTCATGGAAGAGTACTGGGCTATATGTTTCACTTCAGAAACAGAATGAAATGCCAGGCTCTGTGGCTTCTTACAAGCCAGACTTCGTTTCAGGTAAACGCAGTCACTTTTCAGCTAAAACGAAGCAACATCGTTCACGAATCTCACATGTTTCTCACTCTTAACTGAAAAGCATTGGAGGTTAGAGGACCTGGTGTTTGTATCAGTTTAAGAAGCAGAGTTGAACTAGATATGGTACGTGTGTGTAGGAAACACAGTTCAATTGTTCTGAGCACACTCACGTTTCCCGCCTTATTAGAGAATCTAGAAAGCAAGAGCATGCTTCTTGCTCTAAAGCAGAGTGTGGTTCATGGAAGAGTACTGGGCTATTTGTTTCACTTCAGAAACAGAGTGCAATGCCAGGCTCTGTGACTTCCTACAAGCAAGACTACGTTTCAGGTAAACGCAGTCACTTTTCAGCCAAAACGAAGCAACATCGTTCAAGAAGCTCACACGTGTCTCACTGTTAACTGAAAAGCATTGGATGTGAGAGGACCTGGGGTTTGTATCAATTTCAGAAGCAGAGTTGAACTAGATATGGTCCGTGTGTGTAGGAAACACAGTTCTTTTGTTCTGAGCACACTCATGTTTCCTGCCTTATTAGAGACTCTAGAAAGCAAGAGCGTGCTTCTTGCTGTAAAGCAGAGTGTGGTTCATGGATGAGAACTGTGCTGTGTGTTTCCCTTCAGAAACGGAATGAAATCCCAGGCTCTGTATCTTCCTACAAGCAAGACTTCGTTTCAGCTAAACATAGTCACTTTTCAGCTCAAACTAAGCTACATCGTTCACGAAGCTCACACGTTTCTCACTCTTAACTGAAAAGCAGTGGATGTTAGAGGACCTATGGTTTGTATCAGTTTCAGAAGCAGAGTTGAACTAGATATGGTGCGTGTGTGTAGGAAACACA
Source organism: Onychomys arenicola (assembly GCA_949786405.1). Taxonomy (NCBI): domain Eukaryota; kingdom Metazoa; phylum Chordata; class Mammalia; order Rodentia; family Cricetidae; genus Onychomys; species Onychomys arenicola. The sequence continues at coordinate 1,647,650 of CATKUM010000039.1, read as the reverse complement.
GTTCTTTTAATCTGAGCACACTCACGTTTCCTGCATTATTAGAGACTCTAGAAAGCAAGAGCGTGCTTCTTGCTCTAAAGCAGAGTGTGGTTCATGGATGAGAATTGTGCTGTGTGTTTCCCTTCAGAAACGGAGTGAAATCTCAGGCTCTGTGTCTTCCTACAAGCAAGACTTCGTTTCAGGTAAACGCAGTCATTTTTCAGCTCAAACTAAGCTACATCGTTCCCTAAGCTCACAAGTTTCTCGCTATGAACTGAAAAGCATTGGATGTTAGAGGACCTGTGGTTTGTTTCAGTTTCAGAAGCAAAGTTGAACTAGATATGGTCCATGTGTGTAGGAAACACAGTTCTTTTGTTCTGTGTACACTCACATTTCCCGCCTTAGTAGAGACTCTAGAATGCAAAAGCATGCTTCTTGCTCTAAAGCAGAATGTGGTTCATGGAAGAGTGCTGGGCTATTTGTTTCACTTCAGAAACAGAGTGAAATGCCAGGCTCTGTGGCTTCTTACAAGCCAGACTTCGTTTCAGGTAAACGCAGTCACTTTGTAGCTAAAACGAAGCAACATCGTTCACGAAGCTCACACGTTTCTCACTCTTAACTGAAAAGCATTTGTAGTTAGAGGACCTGATGTTTGTATCAGTTTAAGAAGCAGAGTTGAACTAGTTATGGCCCGTGTGTGTAGGAAACTCAGTTCTTTTGTTCTGAGCACACTCACTTTTCCCGCCTTATTAGAGAATCTAGAAAGTAAGTGCGTGCTTCTTACACTAAAGCAGAGTGTGTTTCATTGATGAGAACTGTGCCGTGTCTTTCCCTTCAGAAACGGAGTGAAATTCCAGGCTCTGTGTCTTCTTACAAGCAAGACTTCTTTTCAGGTAAACGCAGTCACTTTTCAGCTCAAAGGAAGCTACATCGTTCACGAAGCTCACACGTTTCTCACTCTTAACTGAAAAGCATTGGATATTAGAGGACCTATGGTTTGTATCAGTTTCAGAAGCAGAGTTGAACTAGATATGGTGCGTGTGTGTAGGAAACACAGTTCTTTTTTTCTGAGCACACTCACGTTTCCTGCATTATTAGAGACTCAAGAAAGCAAGAGCGTGCTTCTTGCTCTAAAGCAGAGTGTGGTTCATGGATGAGAACTGTGCTGTGTGTTTCCCTTCAGAAACGGAGTGAAATCTCAGGGTCTGTGTCTTCCTACAAGCAAGAGTTCATTTCAGGTAAAAGCAGTCATTTTTCAGCTCAAACTAAGCTACATCGTTCCTTAAGCTCACAGGTTTCTCGCTCTGAACTGAAAAGCATTGGATTTTAGAGGACCTGTGGTTTGTATCAGTTTCAGAAGCAGAGTTGAAATAGATATGGTGCGTCTGTGTAGGAAACACAGTTCTTTTGTTCTGAGCACACTCTCGTTTCCTGCCTTATTGGATAATCTAGAAAGCAAGGGCATGCTTCTTGCTCTAAAGCAGAGTGTGGTTCATGGAAGAGTATTGGGCTATTTGTTTCAGTTCGGAAACAGAGTGAAATGCCAGGATCTGTGGCTTCTTACAATCAAGATTTCGTTTCATCTAAATGCAGTCACTTTTTAGCTAAAACGAAGCAACATCGTTCACGAAGCTCACACGCTTCTCACACTTACCTGAAAAGCATTGGATGTTAGATGACCTGATGTTTGTATCAGTTTAAGAAGCAGAGTTGTACTAGATATGGTGCGCGTGTAGGACACAGTTCTTTTTTTCTGAGCACACTCATGTTTCCTGCCTTATTAGAGTCTCTAGAAAGCAAGAGCGTGCTTCTTGCTCTAAAGCAGAGTGTGGTTCATGGATGAGAACTGTGCTGTGTGTTTCCCTTCAGAAACGGAATGAAATCCCAGGCTCTGTGTCTTCCTACAAGCAAGACTTCGTTTCATCTAAATGCAGTCACTTTTTAGCTAAAATGAAGCAACATCGTTCACGAAGCTCACACGTTTCTCACTCTTAACTGAAAAGCATTGGAAGTTAGAGGAACTGATGTTTGTATCAGTTTAAGAAGCACAGTTGTACTAGATATGGTGCGTGTGTAGGAAACACAGTTCTTTTGTTCTGAGCAGTCTCACGTTTCCCACCTTATTAGAGACTCTAGAAAGCAAGAGCATGCTTCTTGCTCTAAAGCAGAGTGTGCTTCATGGATGAGAACTGTGCTGTGTGTTTCCCTTCAGAAATGGAGTGAAATCTCAGGCTCTGTGTCTTCCTACAAGCAAGACTTCGTTTCAGGTAAACGCAGTCATTTTTCAGCTCAAACTAAGCTACATCATTCCCTAAGCTCACAAGTTTCTCGCTATGAACTGAAAAGCATTGGATGTTAGAGGACCTGGGGTTTGTATCAATTTCAGAAGCAGAGTTGAACTAGATATGGTCCGTGTGTGTAGGAAACTCAGTTCTTTTGTTCTGAGCACACTCACGTTTCCCAACTTATTAGAGACTCTAGAAAGTAAGAGCATGCTTCTTACAATAAAGCAGAGTGTGGTTCATGGATGAGAACTGTGCTGTGTGTTTCCCTCCAGAAACGGAGTGAAATCCCAGGCTCTGTGTCTTCCTACAAGCAAGACTTCGTTTCAGGTAAACGCAGTCATTTTTCAGCTCAAACTAAGCTACATCGTTCCCTAAGCTCACAAGTTTCTCCCTATGAACTGAAAAGCATTGGATGTTAGAGGACCTGTGGTTTGAATCAGTTTCAGAAGCAAAGTTGAACTAGATATGGTCCATGTGTGTAGGAAACACACTTCTTTTATTCTGAGTACACTCACATTTACCGCCTTAGAAGAGACTCTAGAATGCAAAACCATGCTTCTTGCTCTAAAGCAGAGTGTGGTTCATGGAAGAGTACTGGGCTATTTGTTTCACTTCAGAAACAGAGTGAAATGCCAGGCTCTGTGGCTTCTTACAAGCCAGACTTCGTTTCAGGTAAACGCAGTCACTTTGCAGCTAAAACGAAGCAACATCGTTCACGAAGCTCACACGTTTCTCACTCTTAACTGAAAAGCATTGGTAGTTAGAGGACCTGATGTTTGTATCAGTTTAAGAAGCAGAGTTGAACTAGATATGGCCCGTGTGTGTAGGAAACTCAGTTCTTTTGTTCTGAGCACACTCACGTTTCCCGCCTTATAAGAGACTCTAGAAAGTAAGAGCGTGCTTCTTACACTAAAGCAGAGTGTGTTTCATGGATGAGAACTGTGCCGTGTCTTTCCCTTCAGAAACGGAGTGAAATTCCAGGCTCTGTGTCTTCTTACAAGCAAGACTTCTTTTCAGGTAATCGCAGTCACTTTTCAGCTCAAAGGAAGCTACATCGTTCACGAAGCTCACACGTTTCTCACTCTTAACTGCAAAGCATTGGATATTAGAGGACCTATGGTTTGTATCAGTTTCAGAAGCAGAGTTGAACTAGATATGGTGCGTGTGTGTAGGAAACACAGTTCTTTTTTTCTGAGCACACTCACGTTTCCTGCATTCTTAGAGACTCAAGAAAGCAAGAGCGTGCTTCTTGCTCTAAAGCAGAGTGTGGTTCATGGATGAGAACTGTGCTATGTGTTTCCCTTCAGAAACGGAGTGAAATCTCAGGGTCTTTGTCTTCCTACAAGCAACACTTCGTTTCAGGTAAAAGCAGTCATTTTTCAGCTCAAACTAAGCTACATCGTTCCCTAAGCTCACAGGTTTCTCGCTCTGAACTGAAAAGCAATGGATGTTAGAGGACCTGTGGTTTGTATCATTTTCAGAAGCAGAGTTGAACTAGATATGGTGCGTGTGTGTAGGAAACACAGTTCTTTTGTTCTGAGCACACTCTCGTTTCCCGCCTTATTGGATAATCTAGAAAGCAAGGGCATGCTTCTTGCTCTAAAGCAGAGTGTGGTTCATGGAAGAGTACTGGGCTATTTGTTTCACTTCAGAAACAGAGTGCAATGCCAGGCTCTAGACTTCCTACAAGCAAGACTTCGTTTCAGGTAAACGCAGTCAGTTTGCAGCTAAAACGAAGCAACATCGTTCACGAAACTCACATGTTTCTCACTGTTAACTGAAAAGCATTGGATGTTAGAGGACCTGGGGTTTGTATCAATTTCAGAAGCAGAGTTGAACTAGATATGGACCGTGTGTGTAGGAAACTCATTTCTTTTGTTCTGAGCACACTCACGTTTCCCACCTTATTAGAGACTCTAGAAAGCAAGAGCATGCTTCTTGCTCTAAAGCAGAGTGTGGTTCATGGATGAGAACTGTGCTGTGTGTTTCCCTTCAGCAACGGAAAGAAATTCCAGGCTCTGTGTCTACCTACAAGCAAGACTTTGTTTCAGGTAAACGCCCTCACTTTTCAGCTCAAACGATGCTACATCATTCACGAAGCTCACACGTTTCTCACTCTTAACTGAAAAGCATTGGATGTTAGAGGACCTACGGTTTGTATCAGTTTCAGAAGCAGAGTTGAACTAGATATGGTCCGTGTGTGTAGGAAACTCAGTTCTTTTGTTCTGAGCACACTCATGTTTCCTGCCTTATTAGAGACTCCAGAAAGCAAGAGCGTGCTTCTTGCTCTAAAGCAGAGTGTGGTTCATGGATGAGAACTGTGCTGTGTGTTTCCCTTAAGAAACGGAATGAATTCCCAGGCTCTGTGTCTTCCTACAAGCAAGACTTCTTTTCAGGTAAACGCTGTCACTTTTCAGCTCAAACGAAGCTACATCGTTCACGAAGCTCACACGTTTCTCACTCTTAACTGAAAAGCATTGGAGGTTAGAGGACCTGGTGTTTCTATCAGTTTAAGAAGCACAGTTGTACTAGATATGGTGCGTGTGTAGGAAACACTGTTCTTTTGTTCTGAGCACACTCACGTTTCCCAAATTTTTAGAGACTCTAGAAAGCAAGAGCTTGCTTCTTGCTCTAAAGCAGAGTGTGCTTCGTGGATGAGAACTGTGCTGTGTGTTTCCCTTCAGAAACGGAATGAAATGTCAGGCTCTGTGTCTTCCTACAAGCAAGAATTCTTTTCAGGTAAACGCAGTCACTTTTCAGCTCAAACGAAGCTACATCGTTCACGAAGCTCACACGTTTCTCACTCTTAACTGAAAAGCAGTGGATGTTAGAGGACCTATGGTTTGTATCTGTTTCATAAGCAGAGTTGAACTAGATATGGTGTGTGTGTGTAGGAAACACAGTTCTTTTATTCTGAGCACACTCACGTTTCCTGCATTATTAGAGACTCTAGAATGCAAAAGCATGCTTCTTGCTCTAAAGCAGAGTGTGGTTCATGGAAGAGTACTGGGCTATTTGTTTCACTTCAGAAACAGAGTGAAATGCCAGGCTCTGTTGCTTCTTACAAGCAAGACTTCGTTTCATCTAAATGCAGTCACTTTTTAGCTAAAATGAAGCAACATCGTTCACGAAGCTCACACGTTTCTCACTCTTAACTGAAAAGCATTGGAAGTTAGAGGAACTGATGTTTGTATCAGTTTAAGAAGCACAGTTGTACTAGATATGGTGCGTGTGTAGGAAACACAGTTCTTTTGTTCTGAGCAGTCTCACCTTTCCCACCTTATTAGAGACTCTAGAAAGCAAGAGCATGCTTCTTGCTCTAAAGCAGAGTGTGCTTCATGGATGAGAACTGTGCTGTGTGTTTCCCTTCAGAAATGGAGTGAAATCTCAGGCTCTGTGTCTTCCTACAAGCAAGACTTCGTTTCAGGTAAACGCAGTCATTTTTCAGCTCAAACTAAGCTACATCATTCCCTAAGCTCACAAGTTTCTCGCTATGAACTGAAAAGCATTGGATGTTAGATGACCTGGGGTTTGTATCAATTTCAGAAGCAGAGTTGAACTAGATATGGTCCGTGTGTGTAGGAAACTCAGTTCTTTTGTTCTGAGCACACTCACGTTTCCCAACTTATCAGAGACTCTAGAAAGTAAGAGCATGCTTCTTACAATAAAGCAGAGTGTGGTTCATGGATGAGAACTGTGCTGTGTGTTTCCCTTCAGAAACGGAGTGAAATCCCAGGCTCTGTGTCTTCCTACAAGCAAGACTTCGTTTCAGGTAAACGCAGTCATTTTTCAGCTCAAACTAAGCTACATCATTCCCTAAGCTCACAAGTTTCTCGCTATGAACTGAAAAGCATTGGATGTTAGAGGACCTGTGGTTTGTATCAGTTTCAGAAGCAAAGTTGAACTAGATATGGTCCATGTGTGTAGGAAACACACTTCTTTTGTTCTGAGTACACTCACGTTTCCTGCATTATTAGAGACTCTAGAAAGCAAGAGCGTGCTTCTTGCTCTAAAGCAGAGTGTGGTTCATGGATGAGAACTGTGCTGTGTGTTTCCCTTCAGAAACGGAGTGAAATCTCAGGCTCTGTGTCTTCCTACAAGCAAGACTTCGTTTCAGGTAAACGCAGTCATTTTTCAGCTCATCTAAGCTACATCGTTCCCTAAGCTCACAAGTTTCTCGCTATGAACTGAAAAGCATTGGATGTTAGAGGACCTGTGGTTTGTATCAGTTTCAGAAGCAAAGTTGAACTAGATATGGTCCATGTGTGTAGGAAACACAGTTCTTTTGTTCTGAGTACACTCACATTTCCCGCCTTAGTAGAGACTCTAGAATGCAAAAGCATGCTTCTTGCTCTAAAGCAGAGTGTGGTTCATGGAAGAGTACTGGGCTATTTGTTTCACTTCAGAAACAGAGTGAAATGCCAGGCTCTGTGGCTTCTTACAAGCCAGACTTCGTTTCAGGTAAACGCAGTCACTTTGCAGCTAAAACGAAGCAACATCGTTCACGAAGCTCACACGTTTCTCACTCTTAACTGCAAAGCATTGGATATTAGAGGACCTATGGTTTGTATCAGTTTCAGAAGCAGAGTTGAACTAGATATGGTGCGTGTGTGTAGGAAACACAGTTCTTTTTTTCTGAGCACACTCACGTTTCCTGCATTCTTAGAGACTCAAGAAAGCAAGAGCGTGCTTCTTGCTCTAAAGCAGAGTGTGGTTCATGGATGAGAACTGTGCTATTTGTTTCCCTTCAGAAACGGAGTGAAATCTCAGGGTCTTTGTCTTCCTACAAGCAACACTTCGTTTCAGGTAAAAGCAGTCATTTTTCAGCTCAAACTAAGCTACATCGTTCCCTAAGCTCACACGTTTCTCGCTCTGAACTGAAAAGCAATGGATGTTAGAGGACCTGTGGTTTGTATCATTTTCAGAAGCAGAGTTGAACTAGATATGGTGCGTGTGTGTAGGAAACACAGTCCTTTTTTTCTGAGCACACTCACGTTTCCTGCATTATTAGAGACTCTAGAAAGCAAAAGCATGCTTCTTGCTCTAAAGCATAGTGTGGTTCATGGAAGAGTACTGGGCTATATGTTTCACTTCAGAAACAGAATGAAATGCCAGGCTCTGTGGCTTCTTACAAGCCAGACTTCGTTTCAGGTAAACGCAGTCACTTTTCAGCTAAAACGAAGCAACATCGTTCACGAATCTCACATGTTTCTCACTCTTAACTGAAAAGCATTGGAGGTTAGAGGACCTGGTGTTTGTATCAGTTTAAGAAGCAGAGTTGAACTAGATATGGTACGTGTGTGTAGGAAACACAGTTCAATTGTTCTGAGCACACTCACGTTTCCCGCCTTATTAGAGAATCTAGAAAGCAAGAGCATGCTTCTTGCTCTAAAGCAGAGTGTGGTTCATGGAAGAGTACTGGGCTATTTGTTTCACTTCAGAAACAGAGTGCAATGCCAGGCTCTGTGACTTCCTACAAGCAAGACTACGTTTCAGGTAAACGCAGTCACTTTTCAGCCAAAACGAAGCAACATCGTTCAAGAAGCTCACACGTGTCTCACTGTTAACTGAAAAGCATTGGATGTGAGAGGACCTGGGGTTTGTATCAATTTCAGAAGCAGAGTTGAACTAGATATGGTCCGTGTGTGTAGGAAACACAGTTCTTTTGTTCTGAGCACACTCATGTTTCCTGCCTTATTAGAGACTCTAGAAAGCAAGAGCGTGCTTCTTGCTGTAAAGCAGAGTGTGGTTCATGGATGAGAACTGTGCTGTGTGTTTCCCTTCAGAAACGGAATGAAATCCCAGGCTCTGTATCTTCCTACAAGCAAGACTTCGTTTCAGCTAAACATAGTCACTTTTCAGCTCAAACTAAGCTACATCGTTCACGAAGCTCACACGTTTCTCACTCTTAACTGAAAAGCAGTGGATGTTAGAGGACCTATGGTTTGTATCAGTTTCAGAAGCAGAGTTGAACTAGATATGGTGCGTGTGTGTAGGAAACACAGTTCTTTTAATCTGAGCACACTCACGTTTCCTGCATTATTAGAGACTCTAGAAAGCAAGAGCGTGCTTCTTGCTCTAAAGCAGAGTGTGGTTCATGGATGAGAATTGTGCTGTGTGTTTCCCTTCAGAAACGGAGTGAAATCTCAGGCTCTGTGTCTTCCTACAAGCAAGACTTCGTTTCAGGTAAACGCAGTCATTTTTCAGCTCAAACTAAGCTACATCGTTCCCTAAGCTCACAAGTTTCTCGCTATGAACTGAAAAGCATTGGATGTTAGAGGACCTGTGGTTTGTTTCAGTTTCAGAAGCAAAGTTGAACTAGATATGGTCCATGTGTGTAGGAAACACAGTTCTTTTGTTCTGTGTACACTCACATTTCCCGCCTTAGTAGAGACTCTAGAATGCAAAAGCATGCTTCTTGCTCTAAAGCAGAATGTGGTTCATGGAAGAGTGCTGGGCTATTTGTTTCACTTCAGAAACAGAGTGAAATGCCAGGCTCTGTGGCTTCTTACAAGCCAGACTTCGTTTCAGGTAAACGCAGTCACTTTGTAGCTAAAACGAAGCAACATCGTTCACGAAGCTCACACGTTTCTCACTCTTAACTGAAAAGCATTTGTAGTTAGAGGACCTGATGTTTGTATCAGTTTAAGAAGCAGAGTTGAACTAGTTATGGCCCGTGTGTGTAGGAAACTCAGTTCTTTTGTTCTGAGCACACTCACTTTTCCCGCCTTATTAGAGAATCTAGAAAGTAAGAGCGTGCTTCTTACACTAAAGCAGAGTGTGTTTCATGGATGAGAACTGTGCCGTGTCTTTCCCTTCAGAAACGGAGTGAAATTCCAGGCTCTGTGTCTTCTTACAAGCAAGACTTCTTTTCAGGTAAACGCAGTCACTTTTCAGCTCAAAGGAAGCTACATCGTTCACGAAGCTCACACGTTTCTCACTCTTAACTGAAAAGCATTGGATATTAGAGGACCTATGGTTTGTATCAGTTTCAGAAGCAGAGTTGAACTAGATATGGTGCGTGTGTGTAGGAAACACAGTTCTTTTTTTCTGAGCACACTCACGTTTCCTGCATTATTAGAGACTCAAGAAAGCAAGAGCGTGCTTCTTGCTCTAAAGCAGAGTGTGGTTCATGGATGAGAACTGTGCTGTGTGTTTCCCTTCAGAAACGGAGTGAAATCTCAGGGTCTGTGTCTTCCTACAAGCAAGAGTTCATTTCAGGTAAAAGCAGTCATTTTTCAGCTCAAACTAAGCTACATCGTTCCTTAAGCTCACAGGTTTCTCGCTCTGAACTGAAAAGCATTGGATTTTAGAGGACCTGTGGTTTGTATCAGTTTCAGAAGCAGAGTTGAAATAGATATGGTGCGTCTGTGTAGGAAACACAGTTCTTTTGTTCTGAGCACACTCTCGTTTCCTGCCTTATTGGATAATCTAGAAAGCAAGGGCATGCTTCTTGCTCTAAAGCAGAGTGTGGTTCATGAAAGAGTATTGGGCTATTTGTTTCAGTTCGGAAACAGTGTGAAATGCCAGGATCTGTGGCTTCTTACAATCAAGATTTCGTTTCATCTAAATGCAGTCACTTTTTAGCTAAAACGAAGCAACATCGTTCACGAAGCTCACACGCTTCTCACACTTACCTGAAAAGCATTGGATGTTAGATGACCTGATGTTTGTATCAGTTTAAGAAGCAGAGTTGTACTAGATATGGTGCGCGTGTAGGACACAGTTCTTTTGTTCTGAGCACACTCATGTTTCCTGCCTTATTAGAGTCTCTAGAAAGCAAGAGCGTGCTTCTTGCTCTAAAGCAGAGTGTGGTTCATGGATGAGAACTGTGCTGTGTGTTTCCCTTCAGAAACGGAATGAAATCCCAGGCTCTGTGTCTTCCTACAAGCAAGACTTCGTTTCATCTAAATGCAGTCACTTTTTAGCTAAAATGAAGCAACATCGTTCACGAAGCTCACACGTTTCTCACTCTTAACTGAAAAGCATTGGAAGTTAGAGGAACTGATGTTTGTATCAGTTTAAGAAGCACAGTTGTACTAGATATGGTGCGTGTGTAGGAAACACAGTTCTTTTGTTCTGAGCAGTCTCACGTTTCCCACCTTATTAGAGACTCTAGAAAGCAAGAGCATGCTTCTTGCTCTAAAGCAGAGTGTGCTTCATGGATGAGAACTGTGCTGTGTGTTTCCCTTCAGAAATGGAGTGAAATCTCAGGCTCTGTGTCTTCCTACAAGCAAGACTTCGTTTCAGGTAAACGCAGTCATTTTTCAGCTCAAACTAAGCTACATCATTCCCTAAGCTCACAAGTTTCTCGCTATGAACTGAAAAGCATTGGATGTTAGAGGACCTGGGGTTTGTATCAATTTCAGAAGCAGAGTTGAACTAGATATGGTCCGTGTGTGTAGGAAACTCAGTTCTTTTGTTCTGAGCACACTCACGTTTCCCAACTTATTAGAGACTCTAGAAAGTAAGAGCATGCTTCTTACAATAAAGCAGAGTGTGGTTCATGGATGAGAACTGTGCTGTGTGTTTCCCTCCAGAAACGGAGTGAAATCCCAGGCTCTGTGTCTTCCTACAAGCAAGACTTCGTTTCAGGTAAACGCAGTCATTTTTCAGCTCAAACTAAGCTACATCGTTCCCTAAGCTCACAAGTTTCTCCCTATGAACTGAAAAGCATTGGATGTTAGAGGACCTGTGGTTTGAATCAGTTTCAGAAGCAAAGTTGAACTAGATATGGTCCATGTGTGTAGGAAACACACTTCTTTTATTCTGAGTACACTCACATTTACCGCCTTAGAAGAGACTCTAGAATGCAAAACCATGCTTCTTGCTCTAAAGCAGAGTGTGGTTCATGGAAGAGTACTGGGCTATTTGTTTCACTTCAGAAACAGAGTGAAATGCCAGGCTCTGTGGCTTCTTACAAGCCAGACTTCGTTTCAGGTAAACGCAGTCACTTTGCAGCTAAAACGAAGCAACATCGTTCACGAAGCTCACACGTTTCTCACTCTTAACTGAAAAGCATTGGTAGTTAGAGGACCTGATGTTTGTATCAGTTTAAGAAGCAGAGTTGAACTAGATATGGCCCGTGTGTGTAGGAAACTCAGTTCTTTTGTTCTGAGCACACTCACGTTTCCCGCCTTATAAGAGACTCTAGAAAGTAAGAGCGTGCTTCTTACACTAAAGCAGAGTGTGTTTCATGGATGAGAACTGTGCCGTGTCTTTCCCTTCAGAAACGGAGTGAAATTCCAGGCTCTGTGTCTTCTTACAAGCAAGACTTCTTTTCAGGTAATCGCAGTCACTTTTCAGCTCAAAGGAAGCTACATCGTTCACGAAGCTCACAAGTTTCTCACTCTTAACTGCAAAGCATTGGATATTAGAGGACCTATGGTTTGTATCAGTTTCAGAAGCAGAGTTGAACTAGATATGGTGCGTGTGTGTAGGAAACACAGTTCTTTTTTTCTGAGCACACTCACGTTTCCTGCATTCTTAGAGACTCAAGAAAGCAAGAGCGTGCTTCTTGCTCTAAAGCAGAGTGTGGTTCATGGATGAGAACTGTGCTATGTGTTTCCCTTCAGAAACGGAGTGAAATCTCAGGGTCTTTGTCTTCCTACAAGCAACACTTCGTTTCAGGTAAAAGCAGTCATTTTTCAGCTCAAACTAAGCTACATCGTTCCCTAAGCTCACAGGTTTCTCGCTCTGAACTGAAAAGCAATGGATGTTAGAGGACCTGTGGTTTGTATCATTTTCAGAAGCAGAGTTGAACTAGATATGGTGCGTGTGTGTAGGAAACACAGTTCTTTTGTTCTGAGCACACTCTCGTTTCCCGCCTTATTGGATAATCTAGAAAGCAAGGGCATGCTTCTTGCTCTAAAGCAGAGTGTGGTTCATGGAAGAGTACTGGGCTATTTGTTTCACTTCAGAAACAGAGTGCAATGCCAGGCTCTAGACTTCCTACAAGCAAGACTTCGTTTCAGGTAAACGCAGTCAGTTTGCAGCTAAAACGAAGCAACATCGTTCACGAAACTCACACGTTTCTCACTGTTAACTGAAAAGCATTGGATGTTAGAGGACCTGGGGTTTGTATCAATTTCAGAAGCAGAGTTGAACTAGATATGGACCGTGTGTGTAGGAAACTCATTTCTTTTTTTCTGAGCACACTCACGTTTCCCACCTTATTAGAGACTCTAGAAAGCAAGAGCATGCTTCTTGCTCTAAAGCAGAGTGTGGTTCATGGATGAGAACTGTGCTGTGTGTTTCCCTTCAGCAACGGAAAGAAATTCCAGGCTCTGTGTCTACCTACAAGCAAGACTTTGTTTCAGGTAAACGCCCTCACTTTTCAGCTCAAACGATGCTACATCATTCACGAAGCTCACACGTTTCTCACTCTTAACTGAAAAGCATTGGATGTTAGAGGACCTACGGTTTGTATCAGTTTCAGAAGCAGAGTTGAACTAGATATGGTCCGTGTGTGTAGGAAACTCAGTTCTTTTGTTCTGAGCACACTCATGTTTCCTGCCTTATTAGAGACTCCAGAAAGCAAGAGCGTGCTTCTTGCTCTAAAGCAGAGTGTGGTTCATGGATGAGAACTGTGCTGTGTGTTTCCCTTAAGAAACGGAATGAATTCCCAGGCTCTGTGTCTTCCTACAAGCAAGACTTCTTTTCAGGTAAACGCTGTCACTTTTCAGCTCAAACGAAGCTACATCGTTCACGAAGCTCACACGTTTCTCACTCTTAACTGAAAAGCATTGGAGGTTAGAGGACCTGGTGTTTCTATCAGTTTAAGAAGCACAGTTGTACTAGATATGGTGCGTGTGTAGGAAACACTGTTCTTTTGTTCTGAGCACACTCACGTTTCCCAAATTTTTAGAGACTCTAGAAAGCAAGAGCTTGCTTCTTGCTCTAAAGCAGAGTGTGCTTCGTGGATGAGAACTGTGCTGTGTGTTTCCCTTCAGAAACGGAATGAAATGTCAGGCTCTGTGTCTTCCTACAAGCAAGAATTCTTTTCAGGTAAACGCAGTCACTTTTCAGCTCAAACGAAGCTACATCGTTCACGAAGCTCACACGTTTCTCACTCTTAACTGAAAAGCAGTGGATGTTAGAGGACCTATGGTTTGTATCTGTTTCATAAGCAGAGTTGAACTAGATATGGTGTGTGTGTGTAGGAAACACAGTTCTTTTATTCTGAGCACACTCACGTTTCCTGCATTATTAGAGACTCTAGAATGCAAAAGCATGCTTCTTGCTCTAAAGCAGAGTGTGGTTCATGGAAGAGTACTGGGCTATTTGTTTCACTTCAGAAACAGAGTGAAATGCCAGGCTCTGTTGCTTCTTACAAGCAAGACTTCGTTTCATCTAAATGCAGTCACTTTTTAGCTAAAATGAAGCAACATCGTTCACGAAGCTCACACGTTTCTCACTCTTAACTGAAAAGCATTGGAAGTTAGAGGAACTGATGTTTGTATCAGTTTAAGAAGCACAGATGTACTAGATATGGTGCGTGTGTAGGAAACACAGTTCTTTTGTTCTGAGCAGTCTCACCTTTCCCACCTTATTAGAGACTCTAGAAAGCAAGAGCATGCTTCTTGCTCTAAAGCAGAGTGTGCTTCATGGATGAGAACTGTGCTGTGTGTTTCCCTTCAGAAATGGAGTGAAATCTCAGGCTCTGTGTCTTCCTACAAGCAAGACTTCGTTTCAGGTAAACGCAGTCATTTTTCAGCTCAAACTAAGCTACATCATTCCCTAAGCTCACAAGTTTCTCGCTATGAACTGAAAAGCATTGGATGTTAGATGACCTGGGGTTTGTATCAATTTCAGAAGCAGAGTTGAACTAGATATGGTCCGTGTGTGTAGGAAACTCAGTTCTTTTGTTCTGAGCACACTCACGTTTCCCAACTTATCAGAGACTCTAGAAAGTAAGAGCATGCTTCTTACAATAAAGCAGAGTGTGGTTCATGGATGAGAACTGTGCTGTGTGTTTCCCTTCAGAAACGGAGTGAAATCCCAGGCTCTGTGTCTTCCTACAAGCAAGACTTCGTTTCAGGTAAACGCAGTCATTTTTCAGCTCAAACTAAGCTACATCATTCCCTAAGCTCACAAGTTTCTCGCTATGAACTGAAAAGCATTGGATGTTAGAGGACCTGTGGTTTGTATCAGTTTCAGAAGCAAAGTTGAACTAGATATGGTCCATGTGTGTAGGAAACACACTTCTTTTGTTCTGAGTACACTCACGTTTCCTGCATTATTAGAGACTCTAGAAAGCAAGAGCGTGCTTCTTGCTCTAAAGCAGTGTGTGGTTCATGGATGAGAACTGTGCTGTGTGTTTCCCTTCAGAAACGGAGTGAAATCCCAGGCTCTGTGTCTTCCTACATGCAAGACTTCGTTTCAGATAATCGCAGTCATTTTTCAGCTCAAACTAAGCTACATCGTTCCCTAAGCTCACAAGTTTCTCCCTATGAACTGAAAAGCATTGGATGTTAGAGGACCTGTGGTTTGTATCAGTTTCAGAAGCAAAGTTGAACTAGATATGGTCCATGTGTGTAGGAAACACAGTTCTTTTGTTCTGAGTACAGTCACATTTCCTGCCTTAGAAGAGACTCTAGAATGCAAAAGCATGCTTCTTGCTCTAAAGCAGAGTGTGGTTCATGGAAGAGTACTGGGCTATTTGTTTCACTTCAGAAACAGAGTGAAATGCCAGGCTCTGTGGCTTCTTACAAGCAAGACTTCGTTTCATCTAAATGCAGTCACTTTTTAGCTAAAACGAAGCAACATCGTTCACGAAGCTCACACGTTTCTCACTCTTAACTGAAAAGCATTGGATGTTAGAGGACCTGATGTTTGTATCAGTTTAAGAAGCACAGTTGTACTAGATATGGTGCGTGTGTAGGAAACACAGTTCTTTTGTTCTGAGCACACTCACATTTCCCAACTTATTAGAGACTCTAGAAAGCAAGAGCATGCTTCTTGCTCTAAAGCAGAGTGTGCTTCATGGATGAGAACTGTGCTGTGTGTTTCCCTTCAGAAACGGAATGGAATGTCAGGCTCTGTGTCTTCCTACAAGCAAGACTTCTTTTCAGGTAAACGCAGTCACTTTTCAGCTCAAACAAAGCTACATCGTTCACGAAGCTCACACGTATCTCACTGTTAACTGAAAAGCATTGGATGTTAGAGGACCTGGGGTTTGTATCAATTTCAGAAGCAGAGTTGAACTAGATATGGTCCGTGTGTGTAGGAAACTCAGTTCTTTTGTTCTGAGCACACTCACGTTTCCCAACTTATTAGAGATTCTAGAAAGTAAGAGCATGCTTCTTACAATAAAGCAGAGTGTGGTTCATGGATGAGAACTGTGCTGTGTGTTTCCCTTCAGAAACGGAGTGAAATCCCAGGCTCTGTGTCTTCCTACAAGCAAGACTTCGTTTCAGGTAAACGCAGTCATTTTTCAGCTCAAACTAAGCTGCATCGTTCCCTAAGCTCACAAGTTTCTCCCTATGAACTGAAAAGCATTGGATGTTAGAGGACCAGTGGTTTGAATCAGTTTCAGAAGCAAAGTTGAACTAGATATGGTCCATGTGTGTAGGAAACACACTTCTTTTATTCTGAGTACACTCACATTTACCGCCTTAGAAGAGACTCTAGAATGCAAAACCATGCTTCTTGCTCTAAAGCAGAGTGTGGTTCATGGAAGAGTACTGGGCTATTTGTTTCACTTCAGAAACAGAGTGAAATGCCAGTCTCTGTGGCTTCTTACAAGCAAGACTTCGTTTCATCTAAATGCAGTTACTTTTTAGCTAAAACGAAGCAACATCGTTCACGAAGCTCACACGTGTCTCACTCTTAACTGAAAAGCATTGGATGTTAGAGGACCTGATGTTTGTATCAGTTTAAGAAGCACAGTTGTACTAGATATGGTGCGTGTGTAGGAAACACAGTTCTTTTGTTCTGAGCACAGTCACGTTTCCCAACTTATTAGAGACTCTAGAAAGCAAGAGCATGCTTCTTGCTCTAAAGCAGAGTGTGCTTCATGGATGAGAACTGTGCTGTGTGTTTCCCTTCAGAAACGGATTGAAATGTCAGGCTCTGTGTCTTCCTACAAGCAAGACTTCTTTTCAGGTAAACGCAGTCACTTTTCAGCTCAAACAAAGCTACATCGTTCACGAAGCTCACACGTTTCTCACTCTTAACCTAAAAGCAGTGGATGTTAGAGGACCTATGGTTTGTATCAGTTTCAGAAGCAGAGTTGAACTAGATATGGTGCGTGTGTGTAGGAAGCACAGTTCTTTTATTCTGAGCACACTCACGTTTCCTGCATTATTAGAGACTCTAGAAAGCAAGAGCGTGCTTCTTGCTCTAAAGCAGAGTGTGGTTCATGGATGAGAACTGTGCTGTGTGTTTCCCTTCAGAAACGGAGTGAAATCTCAGGCTCTGTGTCTTCCTACAAGCAAGACTTCGTTTCAGGTAAACGCAGTCATTTTTCAGCTCAAACTAAGCTACATCGTTCCCTAAGCTCACAAGTTTCTCGCTATGAAATGAAAAGCATTGGATGTTAGAGGACCTGTGGTTTGTATCAGTTTCAGAAGCAACGTTGAACTAGATATGGTCCATGTGTGTTAGAAACACACTTCTTTTGTTCTGAGTACACTCACATTTCCCGCCTTATTAGAGACTCTAGAATGCAAAAGCATGCTTCTTGCTCTAAAGCAGAGTGTGGTTCATGGAAGAGTACTGGGCTATTTGTTTCACTTCAGAAATAGAGTGAAATGCTAGGCTCTGTGGCTTCTTGCAAGCCAGACTTCGTTTCATGTAAACGCAGTCACTTTTCAGCTAAAACGAAGCAACGTCGTTCAAGAAGCTCACACGTTTCTCACTCTTAACTGAAAAGCATTGGAGGTTAGAGGACCTGATGTTTGTATCAGTTTAAGAAGCAGAGTTGAACTAGATATGGTGCTCGTGTGTAGGAAACACAGTTCTTTTTTTCTGAGCACACTCACGTTTCCTGCCTTATTAGAGACTCTAGAAAGCAAGAGCATGCTTCTTGCTCTAAAGTAGAGTGTGCTTCAGGAATGAGAACTGTGCTGTGTGTTTCCCTTCAGAAACGGAATGAAATGTCAGGCTCTGTGTCTTCCTACAAGCAAGACTTGTTTTCAGGTAAACACAGACACTTTTCAGCTAAAATGAAGCAACATCGTTCAGGGAGCTCAAACGTTTCTCGCTTTGAACTGAAAAGCATTCGATGTTAGAGGACCTGTGGTTTATATCAGTTTGAGAAGCGGAGTTGAACTAGATATGGTCAGTGTGTGTAGGAAACTCAGTTCTTTTGTTCTGAGCACACTCACGTTTCCCACCTTATAAGAGACTCTAGAAAGCAAGAGCGTGCTTCTTGCTCTAAAGCAGAGTGTGCTTCATGGATGAGAACTGTGCTGTGTGTTTCCCTTCAGAAACGGAATGAAATGCCAGGCTCTGTGTCTACCTACAAGCAAGACTTCGTTTCAGGTAAACGCCCTCACTTTTCAGCTCAAAGGATGCTACATCGTTCACGAAGCTCAGACGTTTCTCACTGTTAACTGAAAAGCATTGGATGTTAGAGGACCTATGGTTTGTATCAGTTTCAGAAGCAGAGTTGAAGTAGATATGGTGCGTGTGTGTAGGAAAGGCAGTTCTTTTGTTCTGAGCACACTCTCGTTTCCTGCCTTATTGGATAATCTAGAAAGCAAGAGCATGCTTCTTGCTCTAAAGCAGAGTGTGCTTCATGGATGAGAACTGTGCTGTGTGTTTCCCTTCAGAAACGGAGTGAAATCTCAGGCTCTGTGTCTTCCTACAAGCAAGACTTCGTTTCAGGTAAACGCAGTCATTTTTCAGCTCAAACTAAGCTACATCGTTCCCTAAGCTCACACGTTTCTCGCTCTGAACTGAAAAGCATTGGATGTTAGAGGACCTGTGGTTTGTATCAGTTTCAGAAGCAAAGTTGAACTAGATATGGTCCATGTGTATAGGAAACACAGTTCTTTTGTTCTGAGTACACTCACATTTCACGCCTTAGTAGAAACTCTAGAATGCAAAAGCATGCTTCTTGCTCTAAAGCAGAGTGTGGTTCATGGAAGAGTACTGGGCTATTTGTTTCACTTCAGTAACAGAGTGAAATGGCAGGCTCTGTGGCTTCTTACAAGCCAGACTTCATTTCAGGTAACCGCAGTCACTTTGCAGCTAAAATGAAGCAACATCGTTCACTAAGCTCACACATTTCTCACTCTTAACTGAAAAGCATTGGAGGTTAGAGGACCTGATGTTTGTATGAGTTTAAGAAGCAGAGTTGAACTAGATATGGTACGTGAGTGTAGGAAACACAGTTCTTTTGTTCTGAGCACACTCACGTTTCCCGCCTTATTAGAGAATCTAGAAAGCAAGAGCATGCTTCTTGCTCTAAAGCAGAGTGTGGTTCATGGAAGAGTACTAGGCTATTTGTTTCACTTCAGAAACAGAGTGCAATGCCAGGCTCTGTGACTTCCTACAAGCAAGACTTCGTTTCAGGTAAACGCAGTCACTTTTCAGCTCAAACGAAGCAACATCGTTCAGGAAGCTCACACGTTTCTCACTGTTAACTGAAAAGCATTGGATGTTAGAGGACCTGGGGTTTGTATCAGTTTCAGAAGCAGACGTGAACTAGATATGGTGCGTGTGTGTAGGAAACAGTTATTTTTTTCTGAGCACCCTCACGTTTCCTGCATTATTAGAGACTCTAGAAAGCAAGAGCATGCTTCTTGCTCTAAAGCAGAGTGTGCTTCATGGATGAGAACTGTGCTGTGTGTTTCCCTTCAGAAATGGAATGACGTGTCAGGCTCTGTGTCTTCCTACAAGCAAGAGTACTTTTCAGGTAAACGCAGTCACTTTTCAGCTCAAACAAAGCTACATCGTTCACGAAGCTCACACGTTTTTCACTCTTAACCTAAAAGCAGTGGATCTTAGAGGACCTATGGTTTGTATCAGTTTCAGAAGCAGAGTTGAACTAGATATGGTGCGTGTGTGTAGGAAACACAGTTCTTTTATTCTGAGCACACTCACGTTTCCTGCATTATTAGAGAATCTAGAAAGCAAGAGCGTGCTTCTTGCTCTAAAGCAGAGTGTGGTTCATGGATGAGAACTGTGCTGTGTGTTTCCCTTCAGAAACGGAGTGTAATCTCAGGCTCTGTGTCTTCCTACAAGCAAGACTTCGTTTCAGGTAAACGCAGTCATTTTTCAGCTCAAACTAAGCTACATCGTTCCCTAAGCTCACAAGTTTCTCGCTATGAACTGTAAAGCATTGGATGTTAGAGGACCTGTGGTTTGTATCAGTTTCAGAAGCAAAGTTGAACTAGATATGGTCCATGTGTGTAGGAAACACACTTCTTTTGTTCTGAGTACACTCACATTTCCCGCCTTATTAGAGACTCTAGAATGCAAAAGCATGCTTCTTGCTCTAAAGCAGAGAGTGGTTCATGGAAGAGTACTGGGCTATTTGTTTCACTTCAGAAATAGAGTAAAATGCTAGGCTCTGTGGCTTGTTGCAAGCCAGACTTCGTTTCAGGTAAACGCAGTCACTTTTCAGCTCAAACGAAGCTACATCGTTCACGAAGCTCACACGTTTCTCACTCTTAACTGAAAAGCAGTGGATGTTAGAGGACCTATGGTTTGTATCAGTTTCAGAAGCAGAGTTGAACTAGATATGGTGCGTGTGTGTAGGAAACACAGTTCTTTTATTCTGAGCACACTCACGTTTCCTGCATTATTAGAGGCTCTAGAAAGCAAGAGCGTGCTTCTTGCTCTAAAGCAGTGTGTGGTTCATGGATGAGAACTGTGCTGTGTGTTTCCCTTCAGAAACGGAGTGAAATCCCAGGCTCTGTGTCTTCCTACAAGCAAGACTTCGTTTCAGGTAAAAGCAGTCATTTTTCAGCTCAAACTAAGCTACATCGTTCTAAAGCTCAAAAGTTTCTCCCTATGAACTTAAAAGCATTGGATGTTAGAGGACCTGTGGTTTGTATCAGTTTCAGAAGCAAAGTTGAACTACATATGGTCCATGTGTGTAGGAAACACAGTTCTTTTGTTCTGAGTACACTCACATTTCCCGCCTTAGAAGAGACTCTAGAAAGCAAGAGCATGTTTCTTGCTCTAAAGCAGAGTGTGGTTCATGGAAGAGTACTGGGCTATTTGTTTCACTTCAGAAACAGAGTGAAATGCCAGGCTCTGTGACTTCCTATAAGCAAGACTTCGTTTCAGGTAAACGCAGTCACCTTTCAGCTAAAACGAAGCAACATCGTTCAGGAAGCTCACACGTATCTCACTGTTAACTGAAAAGCATTGCATGTTAGTGGACCTGGGGTTTGTATCAATTTCAGAAGCAGAGTTGAACTAGATATGGTCCGTGTGTGTAGGAAACTCAGTTCTTTTGTTCTGAGCACACTCATGTTTCACGACTTATTAGAGATTCTAGAAAGTAAGAACATGCTACTTACACTAAAGCAGAATGTGGTTTATGGATGAGAACTGTGCTATGTCTTTCCCTTCAGAACTGGAATGAAATGCCACGCTCTGTGCCTTCCTACAAGCAAGACTTCTTTTCAGGTAAATGCAGTCACTTTTCAGCTCAAACGAAGCTACATCGTTCACGAAGCTCACGTTTCTCACTCTTAACTGAAAAGCAGTGGATGTTAGAGGACCTATGGTTTGTATCAGTTTCAGAAGCTGAGTTGAACTAGATATGGTGTGTGTGTGTAGGAAACACAGTACTTTTATTCTGAGCACACTCATGTTTCCTGCATTATTAGAGACTCTAGAAAGCAAGAGCATGCTTCTTGCTCTAAAGCAGAGTGTGGTTCATGGATGAGAACTGTGCTGTGTGTTTCCCTTCAGAAACGGAGTGAAATCCCAGGCTCTTTGTCTTCCTACAAGCAAGACTTCGTTTCAGGTAAACGCAGTCATTTTTCAGCTCAAACTAAGCTACATCGTTCCCTAAGCTTACAAGTTTCTCGCTCTTAACTGAAAAGCATTGGATGTTAGAGGACCTGTGGTTTGTATCAGTTTCAGAATCAAAGTTGAACTAGATATGGTCCATGTGTGTAGGAAACACACTTCTTTTGTTCTGAGTACACTCACATTTCCCGCCTAAGAAGAGAGTCTTGAATGCAAAAGCATGCTTCTTGCTCTAAAGCAGAGTGTGGTTCATGGAAGAGTACTGGGCTATTTGTTTTACTTCAGAAACAGAGTGAAATGCCAGGCTCTGTGGCTTCTTACAAGCAAGACTTCGTTTCATCTAAATGCAGTCACTTTTTAGCTAAAACGAAGCAACATCGTTCACGAAGCTCACACGTTTCTCACTCTTAACTGAAAAGCATTGGATGTTAGAGGAACTGATGTTTGTATCAGTTTAAGAAGCACAGTTGTACTAGATATGGTGCGTGTGTAGGAAACACAGTTCTTTTGTTCTGAGCACACTCACGTTTCCCAATTTATTAGAGACTCTAGAAAGCAAGAGCCTGCTTCTTGCTCTAAAGCAGAGTGTGCTTCATGGATGAGAACTGTGCTGTGTGTTTCCCTTCAGAAACGTAATGAAATGTCAGGCTCTGTGTCTTCCTACAAGCAAGACTTCTTTTCAGGTAAACGCAGTCACTTTTCAGCTCAAACAAAGCTACATCGTTCACGAAGCTCACACGTTTCTCACTCTTAACCTAAAAGCAGTGGATGTTAGAGGACCTATGGTTTGTATCAGTTTCAGAAGCAGAGTTGAAGTTGATATGGTGCGTGAGTGTAGGATACACAGTTCTTTTGTTCTGAGCACACTCTCGTTTCCTGCCTTATTGGATAATCTAGAAAGAAAGAGCATGCTTCTTGCTCTAAAGCAGAGTGTGCTTCATGGAAGAGTACTGGGCTATTTGTTTCACTTCAGAAACAGAGTGAAATGCCAGGCTCTGTGGCTTCTTACAAGCAAGACTTCCTTTCATCTAAACGCAGTCATTTTTTAGCTAAAACGAAGCAAAATCGTTCACGAAGCTCACACGTTTCTCACTCATAACTGAAAAGCATTGAATGTTAGAGGACCTGATGTTTGTATCAGTTTAAGAAGCAGAGTTGTACTAGATATGGTGCGTGTGTAGGAAACACAGTTCTTTTGTTCTGAGCACACTCACGTTTCCCACCTTATTAGAGACTCTAGAAAGCAAGAGCATGCTTCTTGCTCTAAAGCATAGTGTGCTTCATGGATGAGAACTGTGCTGTGTGTTTCCCTTCAGAAACGGAATGAAATTCCAGGCTCTGTGTCTTCCTACAAGCAAGACTTCGTTTCAGGTAAACGCCCTCACTTTTCAGCTCAAACGATGCTACATCGTTCACGAAGCTCACACGTTTCTCACTCTTAACTGAAAAGCATTGGATGTTAGAAGACCTACGGTTTGTATCAGTTTCAGAAGCAGAGTTGAAGTAGATATGGTGCGTGAGTGTAGAAAACACAGTTCTTTTGTTCTGAGCACACTCTCGTTTACTGCCTTATTGGATAATCTAGAAAGAAAGAGCATGCTTCTTGCTCTAAAGCAGAGTGTGCTTCATGGAAGAGTACTGGGCTATTTGTTTCACTTCAGAAACAGAGTGAAATGCCAGGCTCTGTGGCTTCTTACAAGCAAGACTTCGTTTCATCTAAACGCAGTCACTTTGAGCTAAAACGAAGCAACATCGTTCACGAAGCTCACACGTTTCTCACTCTTAACTGAAAAGCATTGAATGTTAGAGGACCTGATGTTTGTATCAGTTTAAGAAGCAGAGTTGTACTAGGTATGGTGCGTGTGTAGGAAACACAGTTCTTTTGTTCTGAGCACACTCACGTTTCCCACCCTATTAGAGACTCTAGAAAGCAAGAGCATGCTTCTTGCTCTAAAGCAGAGTGTGCTTCATGGATGAGAACTGTGCTGTGTGTTTCCCTTCAGAAACGGAGTGAAATCTCAGGCTCTGGGTCTTCCTACAAGCAAGACTTCGTTTCAGGTAAACGCAGTCATTTTTCAGCTCAAACTAAGCTACATCGTTCCCTAAGCTCACAAGTTTCTCGCTATGAACTGAAAAGCATTGGATGTTAGAGGACCTGTGGTTTGTATCAATTTCAGAAGCAAAGTTGAACTAGATATGGTCCATGTGTGTAGGAAACACACTTCTTTTGTTCTGAGTACACTCACATTTCCCGCCTTATTAAAGACTCTAGAATGCAAAAGCATGCTTCTTGCTCTAAAGCAGAGTGTGGTTCATGGAAGAGTACTGGGCTATTTGTTTCACTTCAGAAATAGAGTGAAATGCTAGGCTCTATGTCTTCCTACAAGCAAGACTTCGTTTCAGGTAAACGCAGTCATTTTTCAGCTCAAACTAAGCTACATCGTTCCCTAAGCTCACACGTTTCTCGCTCTGAACTGAAAAGCATTGGAGGTTAGAGGACCTGATGTTTGTATCAGTTTAAGAAGCAGAGTTGAACTAGATATGGTACGTGAGTGTAGGAAACACAGTTCTTTTCTTCTTTGCACACTCACGTTTCCCGGCTTATTGGAGACTCTAGAAAGTAAGAGCGTGCTTCTTACACTAAAGCAGAGTGTGGTTCATGGATGAGAACTGTGCTTTGTCTTTCCCTTCAGAACCAGAATGAAATGCCAGGCTCTGTGCCTTCCTACAAGCAAGACTTCTTTTCAGGTAAACTCAGTCACTTTTCAGCTCAAACAAAGCTACATCGTTCACGAAGCTCACACGTTTCTCACTCTTAACTGAAAAGCATTTGATGTTAGAGGACCTATGGTTTGTATCAGTTTCAGAAGCAGAGTTGAACTAGATATTGTGCATGTGTGTAGGAAACACAGTTCTTTTTTTCTGAGCACACTCACGTTTCCTGCATTATTAGAGACTCTAGAAAGCAAAAGCATGCTTCTTGCTCTAAAGCAGAGTGTGGTTCATGGAAGAGTACTGGGCTATTTGTTTCACTTCAGAAACAGAATGAAATGCCAGGCTCTGTGGCTTCTTACAAGCCAGACTTCGTTTCAGGTAAACGCAGTCACTTTTCAGCTAAAACGAAGCAACATCTTTCACGAAGCTCACATGTTTCTCACTCTTAACTGAAAAGCATTGGAGGTTAGAGGACCTGGTGTTTGTATCAGTTTAAGAAGCAGAGTTGAACTAGATATGGTAGGTGTGTGTAGGAAACACAGTTCTTTTGTTCTGAGCCCACTCACCTTTCCCACCTATTAGAGACTGTAGAAATCAAGAGCATGCTTCTTGCTCTAAAGCAGAGTGTGCTTCATGGATGAGAACTGTGCTGTGTGTTTCCCTTCAGAAATGGAATGAAATGCCAGGCTCTGTGTCTTCCTACAAGCAAGACTTCGTTTCAGGTGAACGCCCTCACTTTTCAGCTCAAACGATGCTACATCGTTCAAGAAGCTCACACGTTTCTCACTCTTAACTGAAAAGCATTGGATGTTAGAGGACCTATGGTTTGTATCAGTTTCAGAAGCAGAGTTGAAGTAGATATGGTGCGTGTGTGTAGGAAACACAGTTCTTTTGTTCTGAGCACACTCTCGTTTCCTGCCTTATTGGATAATCTAGAAAGCAAGAGCATGCTTCTTGCTCTAAAGCAGAATGTGCTTCATGGAAGAGTACTGGGCTATTTGTTTCAGTTCAGAAACAGAGTGAAATGCCAGGCTCTGTGGCTTCTTACAAGCAAGACTTCGTTTCATCTAAACGCAGTCACTTTTTAGCTAAAACGAAGCAACATCGTTCACGAAGCTCACACGTTTCTCACTCTTACCTGAAAAGCATTGAATGTTAGAGGACCTGATGTTTGTATCAGTTTAAGAATCAGATTTGTACTAGATATGGTGCGTGTGTAGGAAACACAGTTCTTTTGTTCTGAGCACACTCATGTTTCCTGCCTTATTAGAGACTCTAGAAAGCAAGAGCGTGCTTCTTGCTCTAAAGCAGAGTGTGGTTCATGGATGAGAACTGTGCTGTGTGTTTCCCTTCAGAAACGGAGTGAAATCTCAGGCTCTGTGTCTTCCTACAAGCAAGACTTCGTTTCAGGTAAACGCAGTCATTTTTCAGCTCAAACTAAGCTACATCGTTCCCTAAGCTCACAAGTTTCTCGCTATGAACTGAAAAGCATTGGATGTTAGAGGACCTGTGGTTTGTATCAGTTTCAGAAGCAAAGTTGAACTAGATATGGTCCATGTGTGTAGGAAACACACTTCTTTTGTTCTGAGTACACTCACATTTCCCGCCTGAGTAGAGACTCTAGAATGCAAAAGCATGCTTCTTGCTCTAAAGCAGAGTGTGGTTCATGGAAGAGTACTGGGCTATTTGTTTCACTTGAGAAATAGAGTGAAATGCAAGGCTCTGTGGCTTCTTGCAAGCCAGACTTCGTTTCAGGTAAACGCAGTCACTTTTCAGCTAAAACGAAGCAACATCTTTCACGAAGCTCACACGTTTCTCACTCTTAACTGAAAAGCATTGGATGTTAGAGGACCTGATGTTTGTATCAGTTTAAGAAGCAGAGTTGTACTAGATATGGTGCGTGTGTAGGACACAGTTCTTTTGTTCTGAGCACACTCACGTTTCCTGCCTTATTAGAGACTCTAGAAAGCAAGAGCGAGCTTCTTGCTCTAAAGCAGAGTGTAGTTCATGGATGAGAACTGTGCTGTGTGTTTCCCTTCAGAAACGGAATGAAATGCCAGGCTCTGTGTCTTCCTACAAGCAAGACTTCGTTTCAGGTAAACATAGTCACTTTTCAGCTCAAACTAAGGTACATCGTTCACTAAGCTAACACGTTTCTCGCTCTGATCTGAAAAGCATTGGATGTTCGAGGACCTGAAGTTTGTATCAGTTTCAGAAGCAAAGTTGAACTAGATATGGTCCATGTGTATAGGAAACACAGTTCTTTTGTTCTGAGTACACTCACATTTCCCGCCTTAGTAGAGACTCTAGAAAGCAAAAGCATGCTTCTTGCACTAAAGCAGAGTGTGGTTCATGGAAGAGTACTGGGCTATTTGTTTCACTTCAGAAACAGAGTGAAATGCCAGGCTCTGTGGCTTCTTACAAGCAAGACTTCGTTTCATCTAAATGCAGTCACTTTTTAGCTAAAACGAAGCAACATCGTTAACGAAGCTCACACGTTTCTCACTCTTAACTGAAAAGCATTGGATGTTAGAGGACCTGATGTTTGTATCAGTTTAAGAAGTAGAGTTGTACTAGATATGGTGCGTGTGTAGGAAACACAGTTCTTTTGTTCTGAGCACACTCACTTTTCCCAAATTAATAGAGACACTACAAAGCAAGAGCATGCTTTTTGCTCTAAAGCAGAGTGTGCTTCATGGATGAGAACTGTGCTGTGAGTTTCCCTTCAGAAACGGAATGAAATGTCAGGCTCTGTGTCTTCCTACAAGCAAGACTTCTTTTCAGGTAAACGCAGTCACTTTTCAGCTCAAACAAAGCTACATCGTTCATGAAGCTCACACGTTTCTCACTCTTAACCTAAAAGCAGTGGATGTTAGAGGACCTATGGTTTGTATCAGTTTCAGAAGCAGAGTTGAACTAGATATGGTGCGTGTGTGTAGGAAACACAGTTCTTTTATTCTGACCACACTCACGTTTCCTGCATTATTAGAGACTCTAGAAAGCAAGAGCGTGCTTCTTGCTCTAAAGAGGAGTGTGGTTCATGGACGAGAACTGTGCTGTGTGTTTCCCTTCAGAAACGGAGTGAAATCTCAGGCTTTGTGTCTTCTTACAAGCAAGACTTCGTTTCAGGTAAACGCAGTCATTTTTCAGCTCAAACTAAGCTACATCTTTCCCTAAGCTCACAAGTTTCTGGCTATGAACTGAAAAGCATTGGATGTTAGAGGACCTGTGGTTTGTATCAATATCAGAAGCAAAGTTGAACTAGATAGTGTCCATGTGTGTAGGAAACGCAGTTCTTTTGTTCTGAGTACACTCACATTTCCCGCCTTTGTAGAGACTCTAGAAAGCAAGAGCATGCTTCTTGCTCTAAAGCAGAGTGTGGTTCATGGTAGAGTACTGGGCTATTTGTTTCACTTCAGAAACAGAGTGAAATGCCAGGCTCTGTGGCTTCTTACAAGCCACATTTCGTTTCAGGTAAACGCAGTCACTTTTCAGCTAAAACGAAGCAACATCTTTCACGAAGCTCACACGTTTCTCACTCTTAACTGAAAAGCATTGGATGTTAGAGGACCTGATGTTTGTATCAGTTTAAGAAGCAGAGTTGTACTAGATATGGTGCGTGTGTAGGACACAGTTCTTTTGTTCTGAGCACACTCACGTTTCCTGCCTTATTAGAGACTCTAGAAAGCAAGAGCGAGCTTCTTGCTCTAAAGCAGAGTGTAGTTCATGGATGAGAACTGTGCTGTGTGTTTCCCTTCAGAAACGGAATGAAATGCCAGGCTCTGTGTCTTCCTACAAGCAAGACTTCGTTTCAGGTAAACATAGTCACTTTTCAGCTCAAACTAAGGTACATCGTTCACTAAGCTAACACATTTCTCGCTCTGATCTGAAAAGCATTGGATGTTCGAGGACCTGTGGTTTGTATCAGTTTCAGAAGCAAAGTTGAACTAGATATGGTCCATGTGTATAGGAAACACAGTTCTTTTGTTCTGAGTACACTCACATTTCCCGCCTTAGTAGAGACTCTAGAAAGCAAAAGCATGCTTCTTGCTCTAAAGCAGAGTGTGGTTCATGGAAGAGTACTGGGCTATTTGTTTCACTTCAGAAACAGAGTGAAATGCCAGGCTCTGTGGCTTCTTACAAGCAAGACTTCGTTTCATCTAAATGCAGTCACTTTTTAGCTAAAACGAAGCAACATCGTTCACGAAGCTTACACGTTTCTCACTCTTAATTGAAAATCATTGGATGTTAGAGGACCTATGGTTTGTATCAGTTTCAGAAGCAGAGTTGAAATAGATATGGTGTGTCTGTGTAGGAAACACAGTTCTTTTGTTCTGAGCACACTCTCGTTTCCTGCCTTATTGGATAATCTAGAAAGCAAGGGCATGCTTCTTGCTCTAAAGCAGAGTGTGGTTCATGGAAGAGAACTCGGCTATTTTTTTCAGTCGGAAACAGAGTGAAATGCCAGGATCTGTGGCTTCTTACAATCAAGACTTCGTTTCATCTAAACGCAGTCACTTTTTAGCTAAAACGATGCAACATCGTTCACGAAGCTCACACGCTTCTCACTCTTACCTGAAAAGCATTGGATGTTAGAGGACCTGATGTTTGTATCAGTTTAAGAAGCAGAGTTGTACTAGATATGGTGCGTGTGTAGGACACAGTTCTTTTGTTCTGAGCACACTCACTTTTCCTGCCTTATTAGAGACTCTAGAAAGCAAGAGCGTGCTTCTTGCTCTAAAGCAGAGTGTGGTTCATGGAAGAGTACTGGGCTATTTGTTTCACTTGAGAAATAGAGTGAAATGCCAGGCTCTGTGGCTTCTTGCAAGCCAGACTTCGTTTCAGGTAAACGCAGACACTTTTCAGCTAAAACGAAGCAACATCGTTCACGAAGCTCACACGTTTCTCACTCTTAACTGAAAAGCATTTGAGGTTAGGAGACCTGATGTTTGTATCAGTTTAAGAAGCAGAGTTGAACTAGATATGGTGCTTGTGTGTAGGAAACACAGTTCTTTTTTTCTGAGCACACTCACGTTTCCTGCCTTATTAGAGACTCTAGAAAGCAAGAGCATGCTTCTTGCTCTAAAGCAGAGTGTGGTTCATGGAAGAGTACTGGGCTATTTCTTTCAGTTCAGAAACGGAGTGAAATGCCAGGCTCTGTGTCTTCCTACAAGCAAGACTTCGTTTCAGCTAAACGCAGTCACTTTTCAGCTAAAACGAAGCAACATTGTTCACGAAGCTCACACGTTTCTCACTCTTAACTGAAAAGCATTGGATGTTAGAGGACCTGGGGTTTGTATCAATTTCAGAAGCAGAGTAGAACTAGATATGGTCCGTGTGTGTAAGAAACTCAGTTCTTTTGTTCTGAGCACACTCACGTTTCCCAACTTATTAGAGACTCTAGAAAGCAAGAGCATGCTTCTTGCTCTAAAGAAGAGTGTGCTTCATGGATGAGAACTGTGCTGTGTGTTTCCCTTCGAAATGGAATGAAATGCCAGGCTCTGTGTCTTCCTACAAGCAAGTCATCGTTTCAGGTAAACGCCCTCACTTTTCAGCTCAAACGAAGCTATATCGTTCACGAAGCACACACGTTTGTCACTCTTAACTGAAAAGCATTGGATGTTAGAGGACCTATGGTTTGTATCAGTTTCAGAAGCAGAGTTGAACTAGATATGGTGCGTGTGTGTAGGAAACACAGTTCTTTTCTTCTGAGCACACTCACGTTTCCTGCCTTATTAGAGACTCTAGAATGCAAGAGCATGCTTCTTGCTCTAAAGCAGAGTGTGGTTCATGGATGAGAACTGTGCTGTGTGTTTCCCTTCAGAAACGGAATGAAATGTCAGGCTCTGTGTCTTCCTACAAGCAAGACTTCTTTTCAGGTAAACGCAGTCACTTTTCAGCTCAAACAAAGCTACATCGTTCACGAAGCTCACACGTTTCTCACTCTTAACCTAAAAGCAGTGGATTTTAGAGGACCTATGGTTTGTATCAGTTTCAGAAGCAGAGTTGAACTAGATATGGTGCGTGTGTGTAGATAACACAGTTCTTTTATTCTGAGCACACTCACGTTTCCTGCATTATTAGAGACTCTAGAAAGCAAGAGCGTGCTTCTTGCTCTAAAGCAGAGTGTGGTTCATGGATGAGAACTGTGCTGTGTGTTTCCCTTCAGAAACGGAGTGAAATCTCAGGCTCTGTGTCTTCCTACAAGCAAGACTCCGTTTCAGGTAAACGCAGTCATTTTTCAACTCAAACTAAGCTACATCGTTCCCTAAGCTCACAAGTTTCTCGCTATGAACTGAAAAGCATTGGATGTTAGAGTACCTGTGGTTTGTATCAGTTTCAGAAGCAGAGTTGAAATAGATATGGTGCGTCTGTGTAGGAAACACAGTTCTTTTGTTCTGAGCACACTCTCGTTTCCTGCCTTATTGGATAATCTAGAAAGGAAGGGCAAGCTTCTTGCTCATAAGCAGAGTGTGGTTCATGGAAGAGTACTGGGCTATTTGTTTCACTTCAGAAACAGAGTGAAATGCCAGGATCTGTGGCTTCTTACAATCAAGACTTCGTTTCATCTAAACGCAGTCACTTTTTAGCTAAAACAAAGCAACATCGTTCACGAAGCTCACATGCTTCTCACTCTTACCTGAAAAGCATTGGATGTTAGAGGACCTGATGTTTCCATCAGTTTAAGAAGCAGAGTTGAACTAGATATGGTACGTGTGTGTAGGAAACACAGTTCTTTTGTTCTGAGCACACTCACGTTTCCCACATTATTAGAGACTCTAGAAAGCAAGAGCGTGCTTCTTGCTCTAAAGATGAGTGTGGTTCATGGATGAGAACTGTGCTGTGTGTTTCATTTCAGAAACTGAGTGAAATCCCAGGCTATGTGTCTTCATACAAGCAAGACTTCGTTTCAGGTAAACACAGGCACTTATCAGCTCAAACTAAGCTTCATCGTTCACTAAGCTCACACGTTTCTCGCTCTGAACTGAAAAGCATTGGATGTTAGAGGACCTGTGGTTTGTATCAATATCAGAAGCAAAGTTGAACTAGATA
The DNA here is from genome assembly GCA_949786405.1 of Onychomys arenicola. Lineage (NCBI taxonomy): Eukaryota > Metazoa > Chordata > Mammalia > Rodentia > Cricetidae > Onychomys > Onychomys arenicola. The sequence goes on along the minus strand of CATKUM010000039.1, from coordinate 1,616,682 downwards.
GTGTCCATGTGTGTAGGAAACGCAGTTCTTTTGTTCTGAGTACACTCATATTTCCCGCCATTGTAGAGACTCTAGAAAGCAAGAGCATGCTTCAAGCTCTAAAGCAGAGTGTGGTTCATGGAAGAGTACTGGGCTATTTGTTTCACTTCAGAAACAGAGTGAAATGCCAGGCTCTGTGGCTTCTTACAAGCCACTCTTCGTTTCAGGTAAACGCCCTCACTTTTCAGCTCAAACAAAGCTACATCGTTCACGAAGCTCACACGTTTCTCACTCTTAACTGAAAAGCATTGGAAGTTAGATGGCCTGTGGTTTTTATCAGTTTCAGAAGCAGAGTTGAACTAGATATGGTCTGTGTGTGTAGGAAACTCAGTTCTTTTGTTCTGAGCACACTCACGTTTTCCGCCTTATTAGTGACTCTTGAAAGTAAGAGCGTGCTTCTTACATTAAACAAGAGTGTGGTTCATGGATGAGAACAGTGCTATGTCTTTCCCTTCAGAAACGGAGTGAAATGCCAGGCTCTGTACCTTCCTAAAAACAAGACTTCTTTTAAGGTAAACGCAGTCACTTTTCAGCTCAAACGAAGCTACATTGTTCAGGAAGCTCACACGTTTCTCACTCTTAACTGAAAAGCATTGGATGTTAGAGGACCTATAGTTTGTATCAGTTTCAGAAGCAGAGTTGAACTAGATATGGTGCATGTGTGTAGGAAACACAGTTCTTTTTTTCTGAGCACACTCACGTTTCCTGCATTATTAGAGACTCTAGAAAGCAAGAGCATGCTTCTTGCTCTAAAGCAGAGTGTGCTTCATGGATGAAAGCTGTGCTGTGTGTTTCCCTTCAGAACCGGAATGAAATGCCAGGCTCTGTGTATTCCTACAAGCAAGACTTCGTTTCAGGTAAACGCCCTCACTTTTCAGCTCAAACGAAGCTTCATCGTTCACGAAGCTCACACGTTTCTCACTCTTAACTGAAAAGCATTTAATGTTAGATGACCTGTGGTTTGTATCAATTTCAGAAGCAGAGTTGAACTAGATATGGTCCGTGTTGTAGGAAACTCAGTTCTTTTGTTCTGAACACACTCACGTTTCGCGCCTTATTAGAGACTCTTGAAAGTAAGAGCGTGCTTCTTACATTAACCAGAGTGTGGTTCATGGATGAGAACTGTACCATGTCTTTCCCTTCAGAAACGGAGTGAAATGCCAGGCTTGTGTCTTCCTACAAGCAATACTTCTTTTCAGGTAAACACAGTCACATTTCAGTTCAAAGGAAACTACATCATTCACGAAGCTCACACGTTTCTCACTCTTAACTGAAAAGCATTGGATGATAGAGGACCTGTGGTTTGTATCAATATCAGAAGCAAAGTTGAACTAGATAGTGTCCATGTGTGTAGGAAACGCAGTTCTTTTGTTCTGAGTACACTCATATTTCCCGCCATTGTAGAGACTCTAGAAAGCAAGAGCATGCTTCAAGCTCTAAAGCAGAGTGTGGTTCATGGAAGAGTACTGGGCTATTTGTTTCACTTCAGAAACAGAGTGAAATGCCAGGCTCTGTGGCTTCTTACAAGCCACTCTTCGTTTCAGGTAAACGCCCTCACTTTTCAGCTCAAACGAAGCTACATCGTTCACGAAGCTCACACGTTTCTCACTCTTAACTGAAAAGCATTGGAAGTTAGATGGCCTGTGGTTTTTATCAGTTTCAGAAGCAGAGTTGAACTAGATATGGTCTGTGTGTATAGGAAACACAGTTCTTTTGTTCTGAGTACACTCACATTTCACGCCTTATTAGAGTCTCTAGAAAGCAAGAGCATGCTTCTTGCTCTAAAGCAGAGTGTGGTTCATGGAAGAGTACTGGGCTATTTGTTTCACTTCAGAAACAGAGTGAAATGCCAGACTCTGTGACTTCCTACAAGCAAGACTTCGTTTCAGGTAAACGCAGTCACTTTTCAGCTAAAACGAAGCAACATCGTTCAGGAAGCTCACACGTTTCTCACTGTTAACTGAAAAACATTGGAGGTTAGAGGACCTGATGTTTGTATCAGTTTAAGAAGCAGAGTTGAACTAGATATGGTACGTGTGTGTAGGAAACACAGTTCTTGTGTTCTGAGCACACTCACGTTTCCCAACTTATTAGAGACTCAAGAAAGCAAGAGCGTGCTACTTGCTCTAAAGCAGAGTGTGGTTCATGGATGAGAACTGGGCTGTGTGTTTCTCTTCAGAAACGGAGTGAAATCTCAGGCTCTGTGTCTTCCTACAAGCAAGACTTCGTTTCAGGTAAACGCAGGCATTTTTCATCTCAAACTAAGCTACATCGTTCCCTAAGCTCACAAGTTTCTCCCTATGAACTGAAAAGCATTGGATGTTAGAGGACCTGTGGTTTGTATCAGTTTCAGAAGCAAAGTTGAACTAGATATGGTCCATGTGTGTAGGAAACGCAGTTCTTTTGTTCTGAGTACACTCATATTTCCCGCCTTTGTAGAGACTCTAGAAAGCAAGAGCATGCTTCTACCTCTAAAGCAGAGTGTGGTTCATGGAAGAGTACTGGGCTATTTGTTTCACTTCAGAAACAGAGTGAAATGCCAGGCTCTGTGGCTTCTTACAAGCCACACTTCGTTTCAGGTAAACGCAGTCACTTTTCAGCTAAAAAGAAGCAACATCGTTCAGGAAGCTCACACGTTTCTCACTGTTAACTGAAAAGCATTGGATATTAGAGGAACTATGGTTTGTGGTAGTTTCAGAAGCAGAGTTGAACTAGATATGGTGCATTTGTGTAGGAAACACAGTTATTTTTTTTTGAGCACACTCACGTTTCCTGCCTTATTAGAGACCCTAGAAAGCAAGAGCGTGCTTCTTGCTCTAAAGCAGATTGTGGTTCATGGAAGAGTACTGGGCTATTTGTTTCACTTCAGAAACAGAGTGAAATGCCAGACTCTGTGGCTTCTTACAAGCCAGACTTCGTTTCAGGTAAACGCAGTCACTTTTCAGCTAAAACGAAGCAACATCGTTCACTAAGCTCACACGTTTCTCACTCTTAACTGAAAAGCATTGAAGGTTAGAGGACCTGATGTTTGTATCAGTTTAAGAAGCAGAGTTGAACTAGATATGGTCCGTGTGGGTAGAAAACTCAGTTCTTTTGTTCTGAGCACACTCACCTTTCCCGCCTTATTAGAGACTGTAGAAAGTAAGAGCGTGCTTCTTACACTAAAGCAGAGTGTGGTTCATGGATAAGAACTGTGCTATGTCTTTCCATTCAGAACAGGAATGAAATGCCAGGCTCTGTGCCTTCCTCCAAGCAAGACTTCTTTTCAGGTAAACGCAGTCAATTTTCAGCTCAAACGAAGCTACATCGTTCACGAAGCTCACACGTTTCTCACTCTTAACTGAAAAGCATTGGATGTTAGAGGACCTATGGTTTGTATCAGTTCAGAAGCAGAGTTGAACTAGATATGGTGCATGTGTGTAGGAAACACAGTTCTTTTTTTCTGAGCACACTCACGTTTCCTGCATTATTAGAGACTCTAGAAAGCAAGAGCATGCTTCTTGCTCTAAAGCAGAGTGTGCTTCATGGGTGAGAACTGTGCTGTGTGTTTCCCTTCAGAAACGGAATGAAATGCCAGGCTCTGTGTATTCCTACAAGCAAGAAATCGTTTCAGGTAAACGCCCTCACTTTTAAGCTCAAACGAAGCTACATTGTTCACGAAGCTCACACGTTTCTCGCTCTGAACTGAAAAGCATTGGATGTTAGATGACCTGTGGTTTGTATCAATTTCAGAAGCAGAGTTGAAGTAGATATGGTCCGTGTGTGTAGGAAACTCAGTTCTTTTGTTCTGATCACACTCACGTTTCCTGCCTTATTAGAGAATCTTGAAAGTAAGAGCATGCTTCTTACACTAAACCAGAGTGTGGTTCATGGATGAGAACTGTGCTATGTCTTTCCCTTCAGAAACGGAGTGAAATGCCAGGCTTGTGTCTTCCTACAAGCAATACTTCTTTTCAGGTAAACACAGTCACATTTCAGTTCAAAGAAAACTACATCATTCACAAAGCTCACACGTTTCTCACTCTTAACTGAAAAGCATTGGATGTTAGAGGACCTGATGTTTGTATCAGTTTAAGAAGAGAGTTGTACTAGATATGGTGCGTGTGTAGGAAACACAGTTCTTTTTTTCTGAGCACACTCACGTTTCCTGCCTTATTAGAGAGTCTAGAAAGCAAGAGCATGCTTCTTGCTCTAAAGCAGAGTGTGGTTCATGGATGAAAACTGTGCTGTGTGTTTCCCCTCAGAAACGGAGTGAAATCCCAGGCTCTGTGTCTTCCTACAACCAAGACTTCGTTTCAGGTAAACGCAGTCACTTTTCAGCTCAAACTAAACTACATCGTTCACTAAGCTCACACGTTTCTTGCTCTGAACTGAAAAGCATTGGATGTTAGAGGACCTGTGGTTTGTATCAGTTTCAGAAGCAAAGTTGAACTAGATATGGTCCATGTGTATAGGAAACACAGTTCTTTTGTTCTGAGTACACTCACATTTCACGCCTTAGTAGAGACTCTAGAAAGCAAAAGCATGCTTCTTGCTCTAAAGCAGAGTGTGGTTCATGGAAGAGTACTGGGCTATTTGTTTCACTTCAGAAACAGAGTGAAATGCCAGGTTCTGTGGCTTCTTACAAGCCAGACTTCGTTTCAGGTAAACGCCCTCACTTTTCAGCTCAAATGATGCTACATCGTTCACGAAGCTAAAGCGTTTATCACTCTTAACTGAAAAGCATTGGATGTTAGAGGACCTAGGCTTTGTATCAGTTTCAGAAGCAGAGTTGAACTAGATATGGTGCATGTGTGCAGGAAATACAGTGCTTTTTTTCTGAGCACACTCACGTTTCCTGCCTTATTAGATTCTCTAGAAAGCAAGAGCATGCTTCTTGCTCTAAAGTAGAGTGTGGTTCATGAATGAGAACTGTGCGATGTCTTTCCCTTCAGAACCGGAATGAAATGCCAGGCTCTGTGCCTTCCAACAAGCAAGACTTCTTTTCAGGTAAACGCACTCACTTTTCAGCTCAAACGAAGCTACATCGTTCACGAAGCTCACACGTTTCTCACTCTTAACTGAAAAGCATTGGAAGTTAGAGGACCTACGGTTTGTATCAGTTTCAGAAGCAGAGTTGTACTAGATATGGTGCGTGTGTGTAGGAAACACAGTTCTTTTTTTCTGAGCACACTCACGTTTCCTGCCTTATTAGAGACTCTAGAAAGAAAGAGCATGCTTCTTGCTCTAAAGCAGAGTGTGGTTCATGGAAGAGTACTGGGCTATTTGTTTCACCTAAGAAACAGAGTGAAATGCCAGGCTCTGTGACTTCCTCCAAGCAAGACTTCGTTTCAGGTAAACACAGTCACTTTTCAGCTAAAACGAAGCAACATCATTCAGGAAGCTCACACGTTTCTCACTGTTAACTGAAAAGCATTGGATGTAGATGACCTGTTGTTTTTATCAGTTTCAGAAGCAGAGTTGAACTAGATATGGTACGTGTGTAGGAAACACAGTTCATTTGTTCTGAGCACACTCACGTTTCCCACATTATTAGAGATTCTGGAAAGCAAGTGCGTGCTTCTTGCTCTAAAGCAGATTGTGGTTCATAGATGAGAACTGTGCTGTGTGTTTCCCTTCAGAAACGGAATGAAATGCCAGGTTCTGTGTCTTCCTACAAGCAAGACTTCTTTTCAGGTAAACGCAGTCACATTTCAGCTCAAACGAAGCTACATAGTTCACGAAGCTCACACGTTTCTCACTCTTAACTGAAAAGCATTGGATGTTAGAGGACCTATGGTTTGTATCAGTTTCAGAAGCAGAGATGAAGTAGATATGGTGCGTGTGCGTAGGAAACACAGTTCTTTTGTTCTGAGCACACTCCCGTTTCCTGCCTTATTGGATAATCTAGAAAGCAAGCGCATGCTTTTTGCTCTAAAGCAGAGTGGGGTTCATGGAAGAGTACTGGGCTATTTGTTTCAGTTCAGAAACAGAGTGAAATGCCAGGCTCTCTGGCTTCTTACAAGCAAGAATTCGTTTCATCTAAACGCAGTCACTTTTTAGCTAAAATGAAGCAACATCGTTCACGAAGCTCACACGTTTCTCACTCTTATGTGAAAAGCATTGGATGTTAGAGGACCTGATGTTTGTATCAGTTTAAGAAGCTGAGTTGAACTAGATATGGTTCATGTGTGTAGGAAACACAGTTCTTTTTTTCTGAGTACACTCACGTTTCCTGCATTACTAGAGACGCTAGAAAGCAATAGCATGCTTCTTGCTCTAAAGCAGAGTGTGCTTCATGGATAAGAAATGTGCTGTGTGTTTCCCTTCAGAAACGGAATGAAATGCCAGGCTCTATGTATTCCTACAAGCAAGACTTCGTTTCAGGTAAACGCCCTCACTTTTCAGCTAAAAGGAAGCTACATCGTTCACGAAGCTCACACGTTTCTCACTCTTAACTGAAAAGCATTGGATGTTAGATGACCTGTGGTTTGTATCAATTTCAGAAGCAGAGTTGAACTAGATATGGTCCGTGTGTGTAGGAAACTCAGTTCTTTTGTTCTGAGCACACTCACGTTTCCCGCCTTATTAGAGAATCTAGAATGTAAGAGCGTGCTTCTTACACTAAACCAGAGTGTGGTTCATGGATGAGAACTCTGCTATGTGTTTCCCTTCAGAAACGGAGTGAAATGCCAGACTCTGTATCTTCCTACAAGCAATACTTCTTTTCAGGTAAACACAGTCACATTCCAGTTCAAAGGAAACTACATAATTCAAGAAGCTCACACGTTTCTCACTCTTAACTGAAAAGCATTGGATGTTAGAGGACCTGATGTTTGTATCAGTTTAAGAAGCAGTGTTGTACTAGATATGGTGCGTGTGTAGGAAACACAGTTCTTTTGTTCTGAGCACACACACGTTTCCTGCCTTATTAGAGACTCTAGAAAGCAAGAGCGTGCTTCTTGCTCTAAAGCAGTGTGTGGTTCATGGAAGAGTACTGGGCTATTTGTTTCACTTCAGAAACAGAGTGAAATGCCAGGTTCTGTGGCTTCTTACAAGCCAGACTTCGTTTCAGGTAAACGCAGTCACTTTTCAGCTAAAACGAAGCAACATCGTTCACGAAGCTCACACGTTTCTCACTCTTAACTGAAAAGCATTGGAGGTTAGAGGACCTGATGTTTGTATCAGTTTATGAAGCAGAGTTGGACTAGATATGGTACGTGTGTGTAGGAAACACAGTTCTTTTGTTCTGAGCGCACTCACGTTTCCCACCTTATTAGAGACTCTAGAAAGAAAGAGCATGATCTTGCTCTAAAGCAGATTGTACTTCATGGATGAGAACTGTCCTGTGTGTTTCCCTTCAGAAACGGAATGAAATGCCAGGCTCTGTATCTTCCTACAAGCACGTCTCGTCAGGTAAACGCCCTCACTTTTCAGCTCAAATGATGCTACATCGTTCACGAAGCTAAAGCGTTTCTCACTCTTAACTGAAAAGCATTGGATGTTAGAGGACCTACGGTTTGTATCAGTTTCAGAAGCAGAGTTGTACTAGATATGGAGCGTGTGTGTAGGAAACACAGTTCTTTTTTTCTGAGCACACTCACGTTTCCTACCTTATTAGAGACTCTAGAAAGAAAGAGCATGCTTCTTGCTCTAAAGCAGAGTGTGGTTCATGGAAGAGTACTGGGCTATTTGTTTCACTTCAGAAACAGAGTGAAAAGCCAGGCTCTGTGACTTCCTACAAGCAAGACTTCGTTTCAGGTAAACGCAGTCACTTTTCAGCTAAAACGAAGCAACATCGTTCAGGAAGCTCACACGTTTCTCACTGTTAACTGAAAAGCATTGGATGTTAGATGACCTGTGGTTTTTATCAGTTTCAGAAGCAGAGTTGAGCTAGATATGGTCCGTGTCTGTAGGAAACTCAGTTCTATTGTTCAGAGCACGCTCACGTTTTCCGCCTTATTAGTGTCTCTTGAAAGTAAGAGCATGCTTCTTACACTAAACAAGAGTGTGGTTCATGGATGAGAACTGTGCTATGTCTTTCCCTTCAGAAGCGGAGTGAAATGCGAGGCTCTGTGCCTTCCTACAAGCAATACTTCTTTTCAGGTAAACACAGTCACATTTAAGTTCAAAGGAAACTACATAATTCAGGAAGCTCACACGTTTCTCACTCTTAAATGAAAAGCATTGGATGTTAGAGGACCTATGGTTTGTATCAGTTTCAGAAGCAGAGTTGAATTAGATATGGTGCGTGTGTGTAGGAAACACAGTTCTTTTTTTCTGAGCACACTCACATTTCCTGCCTTATTATAGCCTCTAGAAAGCAAGAGCATGCTTCTTGCTCTAAAGCAGAGTGTGGTTCATGGAAGAGTACTGGGCTATTTGTTTCACTTCAGAAACAGAGTGAAATGCCAGGCTCTGTGACTTTCCACAAGCAAGACTTCGTTTCAGGTAAACGCAGTCAGTTTTCAGCTGAAACGAAGCTACATCGTTCAGGAAGCTCACACGTGTCTCACTGTTAACTGAAAAGCTTCGGATGTTAGATGACCTGTGGTTTTTATCAGTTTCAGAAGCAGAGTTGAACTAGATATGGTACGTGTGTAGGAAACACAGTTCATTTGTTCTGAGCACACTCACGTTTCCCACCTTATTAGAGATTCTGGAAAGCAAGTGCGTGCTTCTTGCTCTAAAGCAGATTGTGGTTCATGGATGAGAACTGTGCTGTGTGTTTCCCTTCAGAAACGGAATGATATGCCAGGCTCTGAGTCTTCCTACAAGCAAGACTTCGTTTCAGGTAAACGCCCTCACTTTTCAGCTCAAACGAAGCTACATCGTTCACGAAGCTCACACGTTTCTCACTCTTAACTGAAAAGCATTGGATGGTAGATGGCCTGTGGTTTTTATCAGTTTCATAAGCAGAGTTGAACTAGATATGGTCTGTGTGTGTAGGAAACTCAGTTCTTTTGTTCTGAGCACACTCACGTTTTCCGCCTTATTAGTGACTCTTGAAAGTAAGAGCGTGCTTCTTACATTAAACAAGAGTGTGGTTCATGGATGAGAACAGTGCTATGTCTTTCCCTTCAGAAACGGAGTGAAATGCCAGGCTCTGTACCTTCCTAAAAACAAGACTTCTTCTAAGGTAAACGCAGTCACTTTTCAGCTCAAACGAAGCTACATTGTTCAGGAAGCTCACACGTTTCTCACTCTTAACTGAAAAGCATTGGATTTTAGAGGACCTATAGTTTGTATCAGTTTCAGAAGCAGAGTTGAACTAGATATGGTCTGTGTGTGTAGGAAACTCAGTTCTTTTGTTCTGAGCACACTCACGTTTCCTGCATTATTAGAGACTCTAGAAAGCAAGAGCGTGCTTCTTGCTCTAAAGCAGAGTGTGGTTCATGGATGAGAACTGTGCTGTGGGTTTCCCTTCTGAAACGGAGTGAAATCCCAGGCTCTTTGTCTTCCTACAAGCAAGACTTCGATTCAGGTAAACGCAGTCACTTTTCAGCTCAAACTAAGCTACATCGTTCACTAAGCTCACACGTTTCTTGCTCTGAACTGAAAAGCATTGGATGTTAGAGGACCTGTGGTTTGTATCAGTTTCAGAAGCAAAGTTGAACTAGATATGTTCCATGTGTATAGGAAACACAGTTCTTTGTTCTGAGTACACTCACATTTCACGCCTTAGTAGAGACTCTAGAAAGCAAAAGCATGCATCTTGCTCTAAAGCAGAGTGTGGTTCATGGAAGAGTACTGGGCTATTTGTTTCACTTCAGAAACAGAGTGAAATGCCAGGTTCTGTGGCTTCTTGCAAGCCAGACTTCGTTTCAGGTAAACGCCCTCAATTTTCAGCTCAAATGATGCTACATCGTTCACGAAGCTAAAGCATTTCTCACTCTTAACTGAAAAGCATTGGATGATAGAGGACCTATGGTTTGTATCAGTTTCAGAAACAGAGTTGAACTAGATATGGTTCGTGTGTGTAGGAAACACAGTTCTTTTTTTCTGAGCACACTCACGTTTCCTGCATTATTAGAGACTCTAGAAAGCAAGAGCAAGCTTCTTGCTCTAAAGCAGATTGTACTTCATGGATGAGAACTGTGCTGTGTGTTTCCCATCAGAAACGGAATGAAATGCCAGGCTCTGTGTCTTCCTACAAGCATGTCTTCATTTCAGGTAAACGCCCTCACTTTTCAGCTCAAATGATGCTACATCGTTCACGAAGCTAAAGCGTTTCTCACTCTTAACTGAAAAGCATTGGATGTTAGAGGACCTACGCTTTGTATCAGTTTCAGAATCAGAGTTGAACTAGATATGGTGCATGTGTGTAGGAAACACAGTTCTTTTTTTCTGAGCACACTCACGATTCCATGCCTTATTAGAGTCTCTAGAAAGCAAGAGCATGCTTCTTGCTCTAAAGCAGAGTGTGGTTCATGGAAGAGTACTGGGCTATTTGTTTCACTTCAGAAACAGAGTGAAATGCCAGACTCTGTGACTTCCTACAAGCAAGACTTCGTTTCAGGTAAACGCAGTCACTTTTCAGCTAAAACGAAGCAACATCGTTCAGGAAGCTCACACGTTTCTCACTGTTAACTGAAAAGCATTGCATTTTAGAGGGCCTGGGGTTTGTATCAATTTCAGAAGCAGAGTTGAACTAGATATGGTCCGTGTTTGTAGGAAACTCAGTTCTTTTGTTCTGAGCACACTCACTTTTCCCGCCTTATTAGAGACTCTAGAAAGTAAGAGCGTGCTTCTTACACTAAAGCAGAGTGTGGTTCATGAATGAGAACTGTGCTATGTCTTTCCCTTCAGAAACGGAATGAAATGCCAGGTTCTGTGTCTTCCTACAAACAAGCCTTCTTTTCAGGTAAACGCAGTCACTTTTCAGCTCAAACGAACGTACATCGTTCACGAAGCTCACACGTTTCTCACTCTTAACTGAAAAGCATTGGATGTTAGAGGACCTATGGTTTGTATCAGTTTCAGAAGCAGAGCTGAAGTAGATATGGTGCGTGTGTGTAGGAAACACAGTTCTTTTTTTCTGAGCACACTCACGTTTCCTGCATTATTAGAGACTCTAGAAAGCAAGAGCATGCTTCTTGCTCTAAAGCAGAGTGTGCTTCATGGATGAAAGCTGTGCTGTGTGTTTCCCTTCAGAACCGGAATGAAATGCCAGGCTCTGTGTATTCCTACAAGCAAGACTTCGTTTCAGGTAAACGCCCTCACTTTTCAGCTCAAACGAAGCTACACCGTTCACGAAGCTCACACGTTTCTCACTCTTAACTGAAAAGCATTTAATGTTAGATGACCTGTGGTTTGTATCAATTTCAGAAGCAGAGTTGAACTAGATATGGTCCGTGTTGTAGGAAACTCAGTTCTTTTGTTCTGAACACACTCACGTTTCGCGCCTTATTAGAGACTCTTGAAAGTAAGAGCGTGCTTCTTACATTAACCAGAGTGTGGTTCATGGATGAGAACTGTACCATGTCTTTCCCTTCAGAAACGGAGTGAAATGCCAGGCTTGTGTCTTCCTACAAGCAATACTTCTTTTCAGGTAAACACAGTCACATTTCAGTTCAAAGGAAACTACATCATTCACGAAGCTCACACGTTTCTCACTCTTAACTGAAAAGCATTGGATGTTAGAGGACCTGATGTTTGTATCAGTTTAAGAAGCAGAGTTGTACTAGATATGGTGCGTGTGTAGGAAACACAGTTCTTTTGTTCTGAGCACACTCACGTTTCCTGCCGTATTAGAGACTCTAGAAAGCAAGAGCGTGCTTCTTGCTCTAAAGCAGAGTGTGGTTCATGGATGAGAACTGTGCTGTGGGATTCCCTTCTGAAACGGAGTGAAATCCCAGGCTCTTTGTCTTCCTACAAGCAAGACTTCGATTCAGGTAAACGCAGTCACTTTTCAGCTCAAACTAAGCTACATCGTTCACTAAGCTCACACGTTTCTTGCTCTGAACTGAAAAGCATTGGATGTTAGAGGACCTGTGGTTTGTATCAGTTTCAGAAGCAAAGTTGAACTAGATATGGTCCATGTGTATAGGAAACACAGTTCTTTTGTTCTGAGTACACTCACATTTCACGCCTTAGTAGAGACTCTAGAAAGCAAAAGCATGCTTCTTGCTCTAAAGCAGAGTGTGGTTCATGGAAGAGTACTGGGCTATTTGTTTCACTTCAGAAACAGAGTGAAATGCCAGGTTCTGTGGCTTCTTGCAAGCCAGACTTCCTTTCAGGTAAACGCCCTCACTTTTCAGCTCAAATGATGCTACATCGTTCACGAAGCTAAAGCGTTTCTCACTCTTAAATGAAAAGCATTGGATGATAGAGGACCTATGGTTTGTATCAGTTTCAGAAGCAGAGTTGAACTAGATATGGTTCGTGTGTGTAGGAAACACAGTTCTTTTTTTCTGAGCACACTCACGTTTCCTGCATTATTAGAGACTCTAGAAAGCAAGAGCAAGCTTCTTGCTCTAAAGCAGATTGTACTTCATGGATGAGAACTGTGCTGTGTGTTTCCCATCAGAAACGGAATGAAATGCCAGGCTCTGTGTCTTCCTACAAGCATGTCTTCGTTTCAGGTAAACGCCCTCACTTTTCAGCTCAAATGATGCTACATCGTTCACGAAGCTAAAGCGTTTCTCACTCTTAACTGAAAAGCATTGGATGTTAGAGGACCTACGCTTTGTATCAGTTTCAGAATCAGAGTTGAACTAGATATGGTGCATGTGTGTAGGAAACACAGTTCTTTTTTTCTGAGCACACTCACTATTCCATGCCTTATTAGAGTCTCTAGAAAGCAAGAGCATGCTTCTTGCTCTAAAGCAGAGTGTGGTTCATGGAGGAGTACTGGGCTATTTGTTTCACTTCAGAAACAAAGTGAAATGCCAGACTCTGTGACTTCCTACAAGCAAGACTTCGTTTCAGGTAAACGCAGTCACTTTTCAGCTAAAACGAACCTACATCGTTCACGAAGCTCACACGTTTCTCACTCTTAACTGAAAAGCATTGGATGTTAGAGGACCTACGCTTTGTATCAGTTTCAGAATCAGAGTTGAACTAGATATGGTGCATGTGTGTAGGAAACACAGTTCTTTTTTTCTGAGCACACTCACTATTCCATGCCTTATTAGAGTCTCTAGAAAGCAAGAGCATGCTTCTTGCTCTAAAGCAGATTGTACTTCATGGATGAGAACTGTGCTGTGTGTTTCCCTTCAGAAACGGATGATATGCCAGGCTCTGAGTCTTCCTACAAGCAAGACTTCGTTTCAGGTAAACGCCCTCACTTTTCAGCTCAAACGAAGCTACATTGTTCACGAAGCTCACACGTTTCTCACTCTTAACTGAAAAGCATTTAATGTTAGATGACCTGTGGTTTGTATCAATTTCAGAAGCAGAGTTGAACTAGATATGGTCCGTGTTGTAGGAAACTCAGTTCTTTTGTTCTGAACACACTCACGTTTCGCGCCTTATTAGAGACTCTTGAAAGTAAGAGCGTGCTTCTTACATTAACCAGAGTGTGGTTCATGGATGAGAACTGTACCATGTCTTTCCCTTCAGAAACGGAGTGAAATGCCAGGCTTGTGTCTTCCTACAAGCAATACTTCTTTTCAGGTAAACACAGTCACATTTCAGTTCAAAGGAAACTACATCATTCACGAAGCTCACACGTTTCTCACTCTTAACTGAAAAGCATTGGATGTTAGAGGACCTGATGTTTGTATCAGTTTAAGAAGCAGAGTTGTACTAGATATGGTGCGTGTGTAGGAAACACAGTTCTTTTGTTCTGAGCACACTCACGTTTCCTGCCGTATTAGAGACTCTAGAAAGCAAGAGCGTGCTTCTTGCTCTAAAGCAGAGTGTGGTTCATGTATGAGAACTGTGCTGTGGGATTCCCTTCTGAAACGGAGTGAAATCCCAGGCTCTTTGTCTTCCTACAAGCAAGACTTCGATTCAGGTAAACACAGTCACTTTTCAGCTCAAACTAAGCTACATCGTTCACTAAGCTCACACGTTTCTTGCTCTGAACTGAAAAGCATTGGATGTTAGAGGACCTGTGGTTTGTATCAGTTTCAGAAGCAAAGTTGAACTAGATATGGTCCATGTGTATAGGAAACACAGTTCTTTTTTTCTGAGCACACTCACGTTTCCTGCATTATTAGAGACTCTAGAAAGCAAGAGCAAGCTTCTTGCTCTAAAGCAGATTGTACTTCATGGATGAGAACTGTGCTGTGTGTTTCCCATCAGAATCGGAATGAAATGCCAGCGACTGTGCCTTCCTACAAGCAAGACTTCTTTTCAGGTAAACGCAGTCACTTTTCAGCTCAAACGAAGCTACATCGTTCACGAAGCTCACACGTTTCTCACTCTTACCTGAAAAGCATTGGATGTTAGAGGACCTATGGTTTGTATCAGTTTCAGAAGCAGAGATGAATTAGATATGGTGCGTGTCTCTAGGAAACACAGTTCTTTTTTTCTGAGCACACTCACATTTCCTGCCTTATTAGAGACTCTAGAAAGCAAGAGCATGCTTCTAGCTCTAAAGCAGAGTGTGGTTCATGGAAGAGTACTGGGCTATTTGTTTCACTTCAGAAACAGAGTGAAATGCCAGGCTCTGTGACTTCCTACAAACAAGACTTCGTTTCAGGTAAACGCAGTCAGTTTTCAGCTAAATCGAAGCAACATCGTTCAGGAAGCTCACACGTTTCTCACTGTTAACTGAAAAGCATTGGATGTTAGATGACCTGTGGTTTTTATCAGTTTCAGAAGCAGAGTTGAACTAGATATGGTACAGGTGTAGGAAACACAGTTCATTTGTTCTGAGCACACTCACGTTTCCCACCTTATTAGAGATTCTGGAAAGCAAGTGCGTGCTTCTTGCTCTAAAGCAGATTGTGGTTCATGGATGAGAACTGTGCTGTGTGTTTCCCTTCAGAAACGGAATGAAATGCCAGGTTCTGTGTCTTCCTACAAGCAAGTCTTCTTTTCAGGTAAACGCAGTCACTTTTCAGCTCAAACGAACCTACATCGTTCACGAAGCTCACACGTTTCTCACTCTTAACTGAAAAGCATTGGATGTTAGAGGACCTATGGTTTGTATCAGTTTCAGAAGCAGAGTTGAAGTAGATATGGTGCGTGTGCGTAGGAAACACAGTTCTTTTGTTCTGAGCACACTCTCGTTTCCTGCCTTATTGGATAATCTAGAAAGCAAGAGCATGCTTCTTGCTCTAAAGCAGAGTGTGGTTCATGGAAGAGTACTGGGGTATTTGTTTCAGTTCAGAAACAGAGTGAAATGCCAGTCTCTGTGACTTCCTACAAGCAAGACTTCGTTTCAGGTAAAGGCAGTCAGTTTTCAGCTCAAACGAAGCTACATCGTTCACGAAGCTCACACGTTTCTCACTCTTAACTGAAAAGCATTGGATGTTAGATGACCTGTGGTTTTTATCAGTTTCAGAAGCAGAGTTGAACTAGATATGGTCCGTGTTTGTAGGAAACTCAGTTCTTTGTTCTGAGCACACTCACTTTTCCCGCCTTATTAGAGACTCTAGAAAGTAAGAGCGTGCTTCTTACACTAAAGCAGAGTGTGGTTCATGAATGAGAACTGTGCTATGTCTTTCCCTTCAGAATCGGAATGAAATGCCAGCGACTGTGCCTTCCTACAAGCAAGACTTCTTTTCAGGTAAACGCAGTCACTTTTCAGCTCAAACGAAGCTACATTGTTCACGAAGCTCACACGTTTCTCACTCTTAACTGAAAAGCATTGGATGTTAGAGGACCTATAGTTTGTATCAGTTTCAGAAGCAGAGTTGAACTAGATATGGTTCGTGTGTGTAGGAAACACAGTTCTTTTTTTCTGAGCACACTCACGTTTCCTGCATTATTAGAGACTCTAGAAAGCAAGAGCATGCTTCTTGCTCTAAAGCAGATTGTACTTCATGGATGAGAACTGTGCTGTGTGTTTCCCATCAGAAACGGAATGAAATGCCAGGCTCTGTGTCTTCCTACAAGCATGTCTTCGTTTCAGGTAAACGCCCTCACTTTTCAGCTCAAATGATGCTACATCATTCACGAAGCTAAAGCGTTTCTCACTCTTAACTGAAAAGTATTGGATGTTAGAGGACCTATGCTTTGTATCAGTTTCAGAATCAGAGTTGAACTAGATATGGTGCATGTGTATAGGAAACACAGTTCTTTTGTTCTGAGCACACTCACGTTTCCTGCCTTATTATAGACTCTAGAAAGCAAGAGCGTGCTTCTTGCTCTAAAGCAGAGTGTGGTTCATGGATGAGAACTGTGCTGTGGGTTTCCCTTCTGAAATGGAGTGAAATCCCAGGCTCTGTGTCTTCCTACAAGCAAGACTTCGTTTCAGGTAAACGCAGTCACTTTTCAGCTCAAACTAAGCTACATCGTTCACTAAGCTCACACGTTTCTTGCTCTGAACTGAAAAGCATTGGATGTTAGAGGACCTGTGGTTTGTATCAGTTTCAGAAGCAAAGTTGAACTAGATATGGTCCATGTGTATAGAAAACACAGTTCTTTTGTTCTGAGCATACTCACATTTCACGCCTTAGTAGAGACTCTAGAAAGCAAAAGCATGCTTCTTGCTCTAAAGCAGAGTGTGGTTCATGGAAGAGTACTGGGCTATTTGTTTCACTTCAGAAACAGAGTGAAATGCCAGGTTCTGTGGCTTCTTGCAAGCCAGACTTCGTTTCAGGTAAACGCCCTCACTCTTCAGCTCAAATGATGCTACATCGTTCACGAAGCTAAAGCGTTTCTCACTCTTAACTGAAAAGCATTGGATGTTAGATGACCTGTGGTTTTTATCAGTTTCAGAAGCAGAGTTGAACTAGATATGGTCCGTGTGTGTAGGAAACTCAGTTCTTTTGTTCTGAGCACACTCACCTTTTCTGCCTTATTAGTGACTCTTGAAAGTAAGAGCATGCTTCTTACACTAAACAAGATTGTGGTTCATGGATGAGAACTGTGCTATGTCTTTCCCTTCAGAAACGGAGTGAAATGCCAGGCTCTGTGCCTTCCTACAAGCAAGACTTCTTATCAGGTAAACGCAGTCACTTTTCAGGTCAAACGAAGCTACATCATTCAAGAAGCTCACACGTTTCTCACTCTTAACTGAAAAGCATTGGATGATAGAGGACCTATGGTTTGTATCAATTTCAGAAGCAGAGTTGAACTAGATATGTTTCGTGTGTGTAGGAAACACAGTCCTTTTTTTCTGAGCACACTCACGTTTCCTGCATTATTAGAGACTCTAGAAAGCAAGAGCATGCTTCTTGCTCTAAAGTAGAGTGTGGTTCATGGATGAGAACTGTGCTGTGTGTTTCCCATCAGAAACGGAATGAAATGCCAGGCTCTGTGTCTTCCTACAAGCATGTCTTCGTTTCAGGTAAACGCCCTCACTTTTCAGTCAAATGATGCTACATCGTTCACGAAGCTAAAGCGTTTCTCACTCTCAACTGAAAAGCATTGGATGTTAGATGACCTGTGGTTTTTATCAGTTTCAGAAGCAGAGTTGAACTAGATATGCTCAGTGTGTGTAGGAAACTCAGTTCTTTTGTTCTGAGCACACTCACGTTTTCTGCCTTATTAGTGACTCTTGAAAGTAAGAGCATGCTTCTTACACTAAACAAGAATGTGGTTCATGGATGAGAACTGTGCTATGTCTTTCCCTTCAGAAACGGAGTGAAATGCCAGGCTCTGTGCCTTCCTACAAGCAAGACTTCTTTTCAGGTAAACGCAGTCACTTTTCAGGTCAAACGAAGCTACATCATTCAAGAAGCTCACACGTTTCTCACTCTTAACTGAAAAGCATTGGATGATAGAGGACCTATGCTTTGTATCAGTTTCAGAAGCAGAGTTGAACTAGATATGGTGCACGTGTGTAGGAAACACAGTTCTTTTGTTCTGAGCACACTCACGTTTCCCACATAATTAGAGATTCTGGAAAGCAAGTGCGTGCTTCTTGCTCTAAAGCAGATTGTGGTTCATGGATGAGAACTGTGCTGTGTGTTTCCCTTCAGAAACGGAATGAAATGCCAGGCTCTGTGTCTTCCTACAAGCAAGACTTCTTTTCAGGTAAACGCAGTCACTTTTCAGCTCAAACGAACCTACATCGTTCTAGAAGCTCACACGTTTCTCACTCTTAACTGAAAAGCATTGGATGTTAGAGGACCTATGGTTTGTATCAGTTTCAGAAGCAGAGTTGAAGTAGATATGGTGCGTGTGTGTAGGAAACACAGTTCTTTTGTTCTGAGCACACTCTAGTTTCCTGCCTTATTGGATAATCTAGAAAGCAAGAGCATGCTTCTTGCTCTAAAGCAGAGTGTGGTTCATGGAAGAGTACTGGGCTATTTGTTTCAGTTCAGAAACAGAGTGAAATGCCAGGCTCTGTGGCTTCTTACAAGCAAGACTTCGTTTCATCTAAACACAGTGACTTTTTAGCTTAAACGAAGCAACATCGTTCACGAAGCTCACACGTTTCTCACTCTTAAGTGAAAAGCATTGGATGTTAGAGGACCTGATGTTTGTATCAGTTTAAGAAGCAGAGTTGTACTAGATATGGTGCGTGTGTAGGTAACACAGTTCTTTTGTTCTGAGCACACTCACGTTTCCTGCCTTATGAGAGACTCTAGAAAGCAAGAGCGTGCTTCTTGCTCTAAAACAGAGTGTGGTTCATGGATGAGAACTGTGCTGTGTGTTTCCCTTCAGAAACGGAGTGAAATCCCAGGCTCTGTGTCTTCCTACAAGCAAGACTTCGTTTCTGGTAAACACAGTCACTTTTCAGCTCAAACTAAGCTACATCGTTCACTAAGCTCACACGTTTCTCACTCTTAACGGAAAAGCATTGGATGTTAGAGGACCTGTGGTTTGTATCAGTTTCAGAAGCAAAGTTGAACTAGATATGGTCCATGTGTATAGGAAACACAGTTCTTTTGTTCTGAGTACACTCACATTTCCCACCTTAGTAGAGACGCTAGAAAGCAAAAGCATGCTTCTTGCTCTAAATTAGAGTGTGGTTCATGGAACAATGCTGGGCTATTTGTTTCCCTTCAGAAACAGAGTGAAATGCCAGGCTCTGAGGCTTCTTACAAGCAAGACTTCGTTTCATCTAAACACAGTCACTTTTTAGCTAAAACAAAGCAACATTGTTCACGAAGCTCACACGTTTCTCACTCTTAACTGAAAAGCATTGGATGTTAGAGGACCTGATGTTTGTATCAGTTTAAGAAGCAGAGTTGTACTAGATATTTTGCGTGTGTAGGAAACTCAGTTCTTTTGTTCTGAGCACACTCACGTTTTCCGCCTTATTAGTGACTCTTGAAAGTAAGAGCGTGCTTCTTACATTAAACAAGAGTGTGGTTCATGGATGAGAACAGTGCTATGTCTTTCCCTTCAGACACGGAGTGAAATGCCAGGCTCTGTACCTTCCTACAAACAAGACTTCTTTTAAGGTAAACGCGTCACTTTTCAGCTCAAACGAAGCTACATTGTTCACGAAGCTCACACGTTTCTCACTCTTAACTGAAAAGCATTGGATGTTAGAGGACCTATAGTTTGTATCAGTTTCAGAAGCAGAGTTGAACTAGATATGGTTCGTGTGTTTAGGAAACACAGTTCTTTTTTTCTGAGCACACTCACATTTCCTGCATTATTAGAGATTCTAGAAAGCAAGAGCATGCTTCTTGCTCTAAAGCAGATTGTACTTCATGGATGAGAACTGTGCTGTGTGTTTCCCATCAGAAACGGAATGAAATGCCAGGCTCTGTGTCTTCCTACAAGCATGTCTTCGTTTCAGGTAAACGCCCTCACTTTTCAGCTCAAATGATGCTACATCGTTCACGAAGCTAAAGCGTTTCTCACTCTTAACTGAAAAGTATTGGATGTTAGAGGACCTACGCTTTGTATCAGTTTCAGAAGCAGAGTTGAACTAGATATGGTGCATGTGTGTAAGAAACACAGTTCTTTTGTTCTGAGCACACTCACGTTTCCTGCCTTATTAGAGACTCTAGAAAGCAAGAGCATGCTTCTTGCTCTAAAGCAGAGTGTGGTTCATGGATGAGAACGGTGCTGTGTGTTTCCCTTCAGAAACGGAGTGAAATCCCAGGCTCTGTGTCTTCCTACAAGCAAGACTTCGTTTCAGGTAAACGCAGACACTTTTCAGCTCAAACTAAGCTACATCGTTCACTAAGCTCACACGTTTCTTGCTCTGAACTGAAAAGCATTGGATGTTAGAGGACCTGTGGTTTGTATCAGTTTCAGAAGCAAAGTTGAACTAGATATGGTCCATGTGTATAGGAAACACAGTTCTTTTGTTCTGAGTACACTCACATTTCACGCCTTAGTAGAGACTCTAGAAAGCAAAAGCATGCTTCTTGCTCTAAAGCAGAGTGTGGTTCATGGAAGAGTACTGGGCTATTTGTTTCACTTCAGAAACAGAGTTAAATGCCAGGTTCCGTGGCTTCTTGCAAGCCAGACTTCGTTTCAGGTAAACGCCCTCACTTTTCAGCTCAAATGATGCTACATCGTTCACGAAGCTAAAGCGTTTCTCACTCTTAACTGAAAAGCATTGGATGTTAGATGACCTGTGGTTTTTATCAGTTTCAGAAGCAGAGTTGAACTAGATATGGTCCGTGTGTGTAGGAAACTCAGTTCTTTTGTTCTGAGCACACTCACGTTTTCTGCCTTATTAGTGACTCTTGAAAGTAAGAGCATGCTTCTTACACTAAACAAGAATGTGGTTCATGGATGAGAACTGTGCTATGTCTTTCCCTTCAGAAACGGAGTGAAATGCCAGGCTCTGTGCCTTCCTACAAGCAAGACTTCTTTTAAGGTAAACGCAGTCACTTTTCAGCTCAAACGAAGCTACATTGTTCACGAAGCTCACACGTTTCTCACTCTTAACTGAAAAGCATTGGATGTTAGAGGACCTATAGTTTGTATCAGTTTCAGAAGCAGAGTTGAACTAGATATGGTGCATGTGTGTAGGAAACACAGTTCTTTTTTTCTGAGCACACTCACGTTTCCTGCATTATTAGAGATTCTAGAAAGCAAGAGCATGCTTCTTGCTCTAAAGCAGAGTGTGCTTCATGGATGAAAGCTGTGCTGTGTGTTTCCCTTCAGAACCGGAATGAAATGCCAGGCTCTGTGTATTCCTACAAGCAAGACTTCGTTTCAGGTAAACGCCCTCACTTTTCAGCTCAAAAGAAGCTAATCGTTCACGAAGCTCACACGTTTCTCACTGTTAACTGAAAAGCATTTGATGTTAGATGACCTGTAGTTTGTATCAATTTCAGAAGCAGAGTTGAACTAGATATGGTCCGTGTGTGTAGGAAACACAGTTCTTTTGTCTGAGCACACTCACGTTTCCTGCCTTATTAGAGACTCTAGAAACAAGAGCGTGCTTCTTGCTCTAAAGCAGAGTGTGGTTCATGGATGAGAACTGTGCTGTGGGTTTCCCTTCAGAAACGGAGTAAAATCCCAGGTTCTGTGTCTTCCTACAAGCAAGACTTCGTTTCAGGTAAACGCAGACACTTTTCAGCTCAAACTAAGCTACATCGTTCACTAAGCTCACACGTTTCTTGCTCTGAACTGAAAAGCATTGGATGTTAGAGGGCCTGGGGTTTGTACCAATTTCAGAAGCAGAGTTGAACTAGATATGGTCCGTGTGTGTAGGAAACTCAGTTCTTTTGTTCTGAGCACACTCACTTTTCCCGCCTTATTAGAGACTCTAGAAAGTAAGAGCGTGCTTCTTACACTAAAGCAGAGTGTGGTTCATGAATGAGAACTGTGCTATGTCTTTCCCTTCAGAACCGGAATGAAATGCCAGCGACTGTGCCTTCCTACAAGCAAGACTTCTTTTCAGGTAAACGCAGTCACTTTTCAGCTCAAACGAAGCTACATCGTTCACGAAGCTCACACGTTTCTCACTCTTAACTGAAAAGCATTGGATGTAAGAGGACCTATGGTTTGTGTCAGTTTCAGAAGCAAAGTTGAACGAGATATGGTGCGTGTGTGTAGGAAACACAGTTCTTTTGTTCTGAGCACACTCACGTTTTCCGCCTTATTAGTGACTCTTGTAAGTAAGAGCGTGCTTCTTACATTAAACAAGAGTGTGGTTCATGGATGAGAACAGTGCTATGTCTTTCCCTTCAGAAACGGAGTGAAATGCCAGGCTCTCTACCTTCCTACAAGCAAGACTTCTTTTAAGGTAAACGCAGTCACTTTTCAGCTCAAACGAAGCTACATCGTTCACGAAGCTCACACGTTTCTCACTCTTAACTGAAAAGCATTGGATGTTAGAGGACCTATAGTTTGTATCAGTTTCAGAAGCAGAGTTGAACTGGATATGGTGCATGTGTGTAGGAAACACAGTTCTTTTTTTCTGAGCACACTCACGTTTCCTGCATTATTAGAGACTCTAGAAAGCAAGAGCATGCTTCTTGCTCTAAAGCAGAGTGTGCTTCATGGATGAAAGCTGTGCTGTGTGTTTCCCTTCAGAACCGGAATGAAATGCCAGGTTTCTGTGTATTCCTACAAGCAAGACTTCGTTTCAGGTAAACGCCCTGACCTTTCAGCTCAAACGAAGCTACATCATTCACGAAGCTCACACGTTTCTCACTCTTAACTGAAAAGCATTTGATGTTAGATGACCTGTAGTTTGTATCAATTTCAGAAGCAGAGTTGAACTAGATATGGTCCGTGTGTGTAGGAAACACAGTTCTTTTGTTCTGAGCACACTCACGTTTCCTGCCTTATTAGAGACTCTAGAAAGCAAGAGCGTGCTTCTTGCTCTAAAGCAGAGTGTGTTTCATGGATGAGAAGTGTGCTGTGTGTTTCCCTTCAGAAACGGAGTGAAATCCCAGGCTCTGTGTCTTCCTACAAGCAAGACTTCGTTTCAGGTAAACGCAATCACTTTTCAGCTCAAACTAAGCTACATCGTTCATCAAGCTCACACGTTTCTTGCTCTGAACTGAAAAGCATTGGATGTTAGAGGACCTGGGGTTTGTATCAGTTTCAGAAGCAAAGTTGAACTAGATATGGTCCATGTGTATAGGAAACACAGTTCTTTTGTTCTGAGTACACTCACATTTCCGGCCTTAGTAGAGACTCTAAAAAGCAAAAGCATGCTTCTTGCTCTAAAGCAGAGTGTGGATCATGGAAGAGTACTGGGCTATTTGTTTCACTTCAGAAACAGAGTGAAATGCCAGATTCTGTGGCTTCTTGAAAGCCAGACTTCGTTTCAGGTAAACGCCCTCACTTTTCAGCTCAAATGATGCTACATCGTTCACGAAGCTAAAGCGTTTCTCACTCTTAACTGAAAAGCATTGGATGTTAGATGACCTGTGGTTTTTATCAGTTTCAGAAGCAGAGTTGAACTAGATATGGTCCGTGTGTGTAGGAAACTCAGTTCTTTTGTTCTGAGCACACTCACGTTTTCTGCCTTATTAGTGACTCTTGAAAGTAAGAGCATGCTTCTTACACTTAACAAAAGTGTGGTTCATGGATGAGAACTGTGCTATGTCTTTCCCTTCAGAAACGGAGTGAAATGCCAGGCTCTGTGTCTTCCTACAAGCAATACTTCTTTTCAGGTAAACACAGTCACATTTAAGTTCAAAGGAAACTACATAATTCAGGAAGCTCACACGTATCTCACTCTTAAATGAAAAGCATTGGATGTTAGAGGACCTATGGTTTGTATCAGTTTCAGAAGCAGAGATGAATTAGATATGGTGCGTGTCTGTAGGAAACACAGTTCTTTTTTTCTGAGCACACTCACATTTCCTGCCTTATTAGAGACTCTAGAAAGCAAGAGCATGCTTCTTGCTCTAAAGCAGAGTGTGGTTCATGGAAGAGTACTGGGCTATTTGTTTCACTTCAGAAACAGAGTGAAATGCCAGGCTCTGTGACTTCCTACAAGCAAGACTTCGTTTCAGGTAAACGCAGTCAGTTTTCAGCTAAAACGAAGCAACATCGTTCAGGAAGCTCACATGTTTCTCACTGTTAACTGAAAAGCATTGGATGTTAGATGACCTGTAGTTTTTATCAGTTTCAGAAGCAGAGTTGAACTAGATATGGTACAGGTGTAGGAAACACAGTTCTTTTGTTCTGAGCACACTCTCGTTTCCTGCCTTATTGGATAATCTAGAAAGCAAGAGCATGCTTCTTGTTCTAAAGCAGAGTGTGGTTCACTGAAGAGTACTGGGCTATTTGTTGCAGTTCAGAAACAGAGTGAAATGCCAGGCTCTGTGGCTTCTTACAAGCAAGACTTCGTTTCATCTAAACACAGTGATTTTTTAGCTTAAACGAAGCAACATCGTTCACGAAGCTCACACGTTTCTCACTCTTAAGTGAAAAGCATTGGATGTTAGAGGACCTGATGTTTGTATCAGTTTAAGAAGCAGAGTTGTACTAGATATGGTGCGTGTGTAGGTAACACAGTTCTTTTGTTCTGAGCACACTCACGTTTCCTGCCTTATGAGAGACACTAGAAAGCAAGAGCGTGCTTCTTGCTCTAAAGCAGAGTGTGGTTCATGGAAGAGAACTGTGCTGTGTGTTTCCCTTCAGAAACGGAGTGATATCCCAGGCTCTGTGTCTTCCTACAAGCAAGACTTCGTTTCTGGTAAACACAGTCACTTTTCAGCTCAAACTAAGCTACATCGTTCACTAAGCTCACACGTTTCTCACTCTTAACGGAAAAGCATTGGATGTTAGAGGACCTGTGGTTTGTATCAGTTTCAGAAGCAAAGTTGAACTAGATATGGTCCATGTGTATAGGAAACAAATTTCTTTTGTTCTGAGTACACTCACATTTCCCACCTTAGTAGAGACTCTAGAAAGCAAAAGCATGCTTCTTGCTCTAAATTAGAGTGTGGTTCATGGAAGAGTGCTGGGCTATTTGTTTCCCTTCAGAAACAGAGTGAAATGCCAGGCTCTGAGGCTTCTTACAAGCAAGACTTCGTTTCATCTAAACGCAGTCACTTTTTAGCTAAAACGAAGCAACATCGTTCACGAAGCTCACACGTTTCTCACTCTTAACGGAAAAGCATTGGATGTTAGAGGACCTGATGTTTCTATCAGTTTAAGAAGCAGAGTTGTACTAGATATGTTGCGTGTGTAGGAAACACAGTTCTTTTGTTCTGTGCACACTCTCGTTACCTGCCTTATTGGATAATCTAGAAAGCAAGAGCATGCATCTTGCTCTAAAGCAGAGTGTGGTTCATGTAAGAGTACTGGGCTATTTGTTTCAGTTCAGAAACAGAGTGAAATGCCAGGCTCTGTGACTTCCTACAAGCAAGACTTCGTTTCAGGTAAACGCAGTCAGTTTTCAGCTGAAACGAAGCAACATCGTTCAGGAAGCTCACATGTTTCTCACTGTTAACTGAAAATCATTGGATGTTAGAGGACCTGGGGTTTGTATCAATTTCAGAAGCAGAGTTGAACGGTTATGGTCCGTGTGTGTAGGAAACTCAGTTCTTTTGTTCTGAGCACACTCACGTTTCCCGCCTTATTAGAGACTGTAGAAAGTAAGAGCGTGCTTCTTACACTAAAGCAGAGTGTGGTTCATGGATAAGAACTGTGCTATGTCTTTCCCTTCAGAACAGGAATGAAATGCCAGGCTCTGTGCCTTCCTACAAGCAAGACTTCTTTTCAGGCAAACGCAGTCACTTTTCAGCTCAAACGAAGCTACATCATTCACAAAGCTCACACGTTTCTCACTCTTAACTGAAACGCATTGGATGATAGAGGACCTATGGTTTGTATCAGTTTCAGAAGCAGAGTTAAACTAGATATGGTGCGTGTGTGTAGGAAACACAGTTCTTTTTTTCTGAGCACACTCACGTTTCCTGCATTATTAGAGACTCTAGAAAGCAAGAGCATGCTTCTTGCTCTAAAGCAGATTGTATTTCATGGATGAGAACTGTGCTGTGTATTTCCCTTCAGAAACGGAATGAAATGCCAGGCTCTGTGTATTCCTACAAGCCAGACTTCGTTTCAGGTAAACGCAGTCACTTTTCAGCTCAAACTAAGCTACATCGTTCACTAAGCTCACACGTTTCTTGCTCTAAACTGAAAAGCATTGGATGTTAGAGGACCTACGGTTTGTATCAGTTTCAGAAGCAAAGTTGAACCAGATATGGTCCATGATTATAGGAAACACAGTTCTTTTGTTCTGAGTACACTCACATTTCACGCCTTAGTAGAGACTCTAGAAAGCAAAAGCATGCTTCTTGCTCTAAAGCAGAGTGTGGTTCATGGAAGAGTACTGGGCTATTTGTTTCATTTCAGAAACAGAGTGAAATGCTAGGTTCTGTGGCTTCTTACAAGCCAGACTTCGTTTCAGGTAAACGCAGTCACTTTTCAGCTAAAACGAAGCAACATCGTTCACGAAGCGCACACGTTTCTCACTCTTAACTGAAAAGCATTGGATGTTAGATGACCTGTGGTTTTTATCAGTTTCAGAAGCAGAGTTGAACTAGATATGGTGCGTGTGTGTAGGAAACACAGTTCTTTTGTTCTGAGCACACTCACGTTTCCCACCTTATTAGAGATTCTGTAAAGCAAGTGCGTGCTTCTTGCTCTAAAGCAGATTGTGGTTCATGGATGAGAACTGTGCTGTGTGTTTCCCTTCAGAAACGGAATGAAATGCCAAGTTCTGTGTCTTACTACAAGCAAGACTTCTTTTCAGGTAAACGCAGTCACTTTTCAGCTCAAACGAAGCTACATCGTTAACGACGCTCACACGTTACTCACTCTTAACTGAAAAGCATTGGATGTTAGAGGACCTATGGTTTGTATCAGTTTCAGAAGCAGAGTTGTACTAGATATGGTGCGTGTGTGCAGGAAACACAGTTCTTTTGTTCTGAGCACACTCATGTTTCCTGCCTTATTAGAGACTCTAGAAAGCAAGAGCATGCTTCTTGCTCTAAAGCAGAGTGTGGTTCATGGATGAGAACTGTGCTGTGTGTTTCCCTTCAGAAACGGAGTGAAATCCCAGGCTCTGTGTCTTCCTACAAGCAAGACTTCGTTTCTGGTAAACACAGTCACTTTTCAGCTCAAACTAAGCTACATCGTTCACTAAGCTCACACGTTTCTCACTCTGAACTGAAAAGCATTGGATGTTAGAGGACCTGATGTTTGTATCAGTTTAAGGTGCAGAGTTGAATTAGATATGGTGCGTGTGTGTAGGAAACACAGTTCTTTTTTTCTGAGCACACTCACATTTCCTGCCTTATTAGAGACTCTAGAAAGCAAGAGCATGCTTCTTGCTCTAAAGCAGAGTGTGGTTCATGGAAGAGTACTGGGCTATTTGTTTCACTTCAGAAACAGAGTGAAATTCCAGGCTCTGTTATTTCCTACAAGCAAGACTTCGTTTCAGGTAAACGCAGTCAGTTTTCAGCTAAAACGAAGCAACATCGTTCAGGAAGCTCACACGTTTCTCACTGTTAACTGAAAAGCATTGGATGTTAGATGACCTGTGGTTTTTATCAGTTTCAGAAGCAGAGTTGAACTAGATATGGTACAGGTGTAGGAAACACAGTTCATGTGTTCTGAGCACACTCACGTTTCCCACCTTATTAGAGATTCTGGAAAGCAAGTGCGTGCTTTTTGCTCTAAAGCAGAATGTGGTTCATGGATGAGAACTGTGCTGTGTGTTTCCCTTCAGAAACGGAATGAAATGCCAGGTTCTGTGTCTTCCTACAAGCAAGACTTCTTTTCAGGTAAACGCAGTCACTTTTCAGCTCAAACGAAGCTACATCGTTCACGAAGCTCTCACGTTTCTCACTCTTATCTGAAAAGCATTGGATGTTAGAGGACCTATGGTTTGTATCAGTTTCAGAAGCAGAGTTGAAGTAGATATGGTGCGTGTGTGTAGGAAACACAGTTCTTTTGTTCTGAGCACACTCTCGTTTCCTGCCTTATTGGATAATCTAGAAAGCAAGAGCATGCTTCTTGCTCTAAAGCAGAGTCTGGTTCATGGAAGAGTACTTGGCTATTTGTTTCAATTCAGAAACAGAGTGAAATGCCAGGCTCTCTGGCTTCTTACAAGCAAGACTTCGTTTCATCTAAACGCAGTCACTTTTTAGCTAAAACGAAGCAACATCATTCACGAAGCTCACACGTTTCTCACTCTTAAGTGAAAAGCTTTGGATTTTAGAGGACCTGATGTTTGTATCAGTTTAAGAAGCAGAGTTGTACTAGATATGGTGCGTGTGTAGGTAACACAGTTCTTTTGTTCTGAGCACACTCACGTTTCCTGCCTTATTAGAGACTCTAGAAAGCAAGAGCTTGCTTCTTGCGCTAAAGCAGAGTGTGGTTCATGGATGAGAACTGTGCTGTGTGTTTCCCTTCAGAAACGGAGTGAAATCCCAGGCTCTGTGTCTTCCTACAAGCAAGACTTCGTTTCTGGTAAACACAGTCACTTTTCAGCTCAAACTAAGCTACATCGTTCACTAAGCTCACACGTTTCTCGCTCTGAACTGAAAAGCATTGGATGTTAGAGGACCTGTGGTTTGTATCAGTTTCAGAAGCAGAGTTGAAGTAGATATGGTGCGTGTGTGTAGGAAACAAATTTCTTTTGTTCTGAGTACACTCACATTTCCCGCCTTAGTAGAGACTCTAGAAAGCAAAAGTATGCTTCTTGCTCTAAATTAGAGTGTGGTTCATGGAAGAGTGCTGGGCTATTTGTTTCCCTTCAGAAACAGAGTGAAATGCCAGGCTCGGTGGCTTCTTACAAGCAAGACTTTGTTTCATCTAAACGCAGTCATTTTTAGCTAAAACGAAGCAACATCGTTCACGAAGCTCACAAGTTTCTCACTCTTAACTGAAAAGCATTGGATGTTAGAGGACCTGATGTTTGTATTAGTTTATGAAGCAGAGTTGAACTTGATATGGTGCGTGTGTGTAGGAAACACAGTTCTTTTGTTCTGAGCACACTCTCGTTACCTACCTTATTGGATAATCTAGAAAGCAAGAGCATGCATCTTGCTCTAAAGCAGAGTGTGGTTCATGGAAGAGTACTGGGCTAT
Organism: Onychomys arenicola; assembly: GCA_949786405.1. Taxonomy (NCBI): domain Eukaryota; kingdom Metazoa; phylum Chordata; class Mammalia; order Rodentia; family Cricetidae; genus Onychomys; species Onychomys arenicola. The sequence goes on along the minus strand of CATKUM010000039.1, from coordinate 1,587,616 downwards.
TTGTTTCAGTTCAGAGACAGAGTGAAATGCCAGGCTCTGTGACTTCCTACAAGCAAGACTTCATTTCAGGTAAACGCAGTCAGTTTTCAGCTAAAACGAAGCAACATCGTTCAGGAAGCTCACACGTTTCTCACTGTTAACTGAAAAGCATTGGATGTTAGAGGACCTGGGGTTTGTATCAATTTCAGACGCAGAGTTGAACGGTTATGGTCCGTTTTTGTAGGAAACTCAGTTCTTTTTTTCTGAGCACACTCACGTTTCCCGCCTTATTAGAGACTGTAGAAAGTAAGAGCGTGCTTCTTACACTAAAGCAGAGTGTGGTTCATGGATAAGAACTGTGCTATGTCTTTCCCTTCAGAACAGGAATGAAATGCCAGGCTCTGTGCCTTCCTACAAGCAAGACTTCTTTTCAGGTAAACGCAGTCACTTTTCAGCTCAAACGAAGCTACATCATTCAAGAAGCTCACACGTTTCTCACTCTTAACTGAAAAGCATTGGATGATAGAGGACCTATGGTTTGTATCAGTTTCAGAAGCAGAATTGATCTAGATATGGTTCTTGTGTGGAGGAAGCACAGTTCTTTTTTTCTGAGCACACTCACGTTTCCTGCATTATTAGAGACTCTAGAAAGCAAGAGCATGCTTCTTGCTCTAAAGCAGATTGTACTTCATGGATGAGAACTGTGCTGTGTGTTTCCCTTCAGAAACGGAATGAAATGCCAGGCTCTGTGTCTTCCTACAAGCATGTCTTCGTTTCAGGTAAACGCCCTCACTTTTCAGCTCAAATGATGCTACATCTTTCACGAAGCTAAGCGTTTCTCACTCTTAACTGAAAAGCATTGGATGTTAGAGGACCTACGCTTTGTATCAGTTTCAGAAGCAGAGTTGAACTAGATATGGTGCATGTGTGTAGGAAACACAGTTCTTTTTTTCTGAGCACACTCATGATTCCATGCCTTATTAGAGTCTCTAGAAAGCAAGAGCATGCTTCTTGCTCTAAGCAGAGTGAGGTTCATGGTAGAGTAGTGGGCTATTTGTTTCACTTCAGAAACAGAGTGAAATGCCATGCTCTGTGACTTCCTACAAGCAAGACTTCGTTTCAGGTAAACGCAGTCACATTTCAGCTAAAACGAAGCAACATCGTTCAGGAAGCTCACACGTTTCTCACTGTTAACTGAAAAGCATTGCATGTTAGAGGGCCTGGGGTTTGTATCAATATCAGAAGCACAGTTGAAGTAGATATGGTCCGTGTGTGCAGGAAACTCAGTTCTTTTGTTCTGAGTACACTCACATTTCCCGCCTTAGTAGAGACTCTAGAAAGCAAAAGCATGCTTCTTGCTCTAAAGCAGAGTGTGGTTCATGGAAGAGTACTGGGCTATTTGTTTCACTTCAGAAACAGAGTGAAATGCCAGGTTCTGTGGCTTCTTATATGCCAGACTTCGTTTCAGGTAAACGCCCTCACTTTTCAGCTCAAATGGTGCTACATCGTTCACGAAGCTAAAGCGTTTCTCACTCTTAACTGAAAAGCATTGGATGTTAGAGGAGCTACGCTTTGTATCAATTTCAGAAGCAGAGTTGAACTAGATATGGTGAGTGTGTGTAGGAAACACAGTTCTTTTTTTCTGAGCACACTCACGTTTCCTGCCTTATTAGAGACTCTAGAAAGAAAGAGCATGCTTCTTGCTCTAAAGCAGAGTTTGGTTCATGGAAGAGTACTGGGCTATTTGTTTCAGTTCAGAAACAGAGTGAAATGCCAGGCTCTTTGACTTCCTACAAGCAAGACTTCGTTTCAGGTAAACGCAGTCAGTTTTCAGCTAAAACGAAGCAACATCGTTCAGGATGCTCACATGTTTCTCACTGTTAACTGAAAATCATTGGATGTTAGAGGACCTGGGGTTTGTATCAATTTCAGAAGCAGAGTTGAACGGTTATGGTCCGTGTGTGTAGGAAACTCAGTTCTTTTGTTCTGAGCACACTCACGTTTCCCGCCTTATTAGAGACTGTAGAAAGTAAGAGCGTGCTTCTTACACTAAAGCAGAGTGTGGTTCATGGATAAGAACTGTGCTATGTCTTTCCCTTCAGAACAGGAATGAAATGCCAGGCTCTGTGCCTTCCTACAAGCAAGACTTCTTTTCAGGCAAACGCAGTCACTTTTCAGCTCAAACGAAGCTACATCATTCACGAAGCTCACACGTTTCTCACTCTTAACTGAAACGCATTGGATGATAGAGGACCTATGGTTTGTATCAGTTTCAGAAGCAGAGTTAAACTAGATATGGTGCGTGTGTGTAGGAAACACAGTTCTTTTTTTCTGAGCACACTCACGTTTCCTGCATTATTAGAGACTCTAGAAAGCAAGAGCATGCTTCTTGCTCTAAAGCAGATTGTACTTCATGGATGAGAACTGTGCTGTGTATTTCCCTTCAGAAACGGAATGAAATGCCAGGCTCTGTGTCTTCCTACAAGCATGTCTTCGTTTCAGGTAAACGCCCTCACTTTTGAGCTCAAATGATGCTACATCGTTCACGAAGCTAAAGCGTTTTTCACTCTTAACTGAAAAGCATTGGATGTTAGAGGACCTATGCTTTGTATCAGTTTCAGAAGCAGAGTTGATCTAGATATGGTGCGTGTGTGTAGGAAACTCAGTTCTTTTGTTCTGAGCACACTCACGATTCCATGCCTTATTAGAGTCTCTAGAAAGCAAGAGCATGCTTCTTGCTCTAAAGCAGAGTGTGGTTCATGGAAGAGTACTGGGCTATTTGTTTCATTTCAGAAACAGAGGGAAATGCCAGTCTCTGTGACTTCCTACAAGGAAGACTTCCTTTCAGGTAAACGCAGTCACTTTTCAGCTAAAACGAAGCAACATCGTTCAGGAAGCTCACACGTTTCTCACTGTTTACTGAAAAGCATTGGATGTTAGATGACCTGTGGTTTTTATCAGTTTCAGAAGCAGAGTTGAACTAGATATGGTGCGTGTGTGTAGGAAACACAGTTCTTTGTTCTGAGCACACTCACGTTTCCCACCTTATTAGAGATTCTGTAAAGCAAGTGCGTGCTCCTTGTTCTAAAGCAGATTGTGGTTCATGGATGAGAACTGTGCTGTGTGTTTCCCTTCAGAAACGGAATGAAATGCCAAGTTCTGTGTCTTCCTACAAGCAAGACTTCTTTTCAGGTAAACGCAGTCACTTTTCAGCTCAAACGAAGCTACATCGTTAACGACGCTCACACGTTTCTCACTCTTAACTGAAAAGCATTGGATGTTAGAGGACCTATGGTTTGTATCAGTTTCAGAAGCAGAGTTGTGCTAGATATGGTGCGTGTGTGTAGGAAACACAGTTCTTTTGTTCTGAGCACACTCACGTTTCCTGCCTTATTAGAGACTCTAGAAAGCAAGAGCATGCTTCTTGCTCTAAAGCAGAGTGTGGTTCATGGATGAGAACTGTGCTGTGGGTTTCCCTTCAGAAACGGAGTGAAATCCCAGGCTCTGTGTCTTCCTACAAGCAAGACTTCGTTTCAGGTAAACGCAGTCACTTTTCAGCTCAAACTAAGCTACATCGTTCACTAAGCTCATACGTTTCTTGCTCTGAACTGAAAAGCATTGGATGTTAGAGGACCTGTGGTTTGTATCAGTTACAGAAGCAAAGTTGAACTAGATATGGTCCATGTGTATAGGAAACACAGTTCTTTTGTTCTGAGTACACTCACATTTCCCGCCTTAGTAGAGACTCTAGAAAGCAAAAGCATGCTTCTTGCTCTAAAGCAGAGTGTGGTTCATGGAAGAGTACTGGGCTATTGGTTTCCCTTCAGAAACAGAGTGAAATGCCAGGCTCTGTGACTTCCTACAAGCAAGACTTCATTTCAGGTAAACGCAGTCAGTTTTCAGCTAAAACGAAGCAACATCGTTCAGAAAGCTCACACGTTTCTCACTGTTAACTGAAAAGCATTGGATGTTAGAGGACCTGGGGTTTGTATCAATTTCAGAAGCAGAGTTGAACGGTTATGGTCCGTTTTTGTAGGAAACTCAGTTCTTTTGTTCTGAGCACACTCACGTTTCCCGCCTTATTAGAGATTGTAGAAAGTAAGAGCGTGCTTCTTACACTAAAGCAGAGTGTGGTTCATGGATAAGAACTGTGCTATGTCTTTCCCTTCAGAACAGGAATGAAATGCCAGGCTCTGTGCCTTCCTACAAGCAAGACTTCTTTTCAGGTAAACGCAGTCACTTTTCAGCTCAAACGAAGCTACATCATTCAAGAAGCTCACACGTTTCTCACTCTTAACTGAAAAGCATTGGATGATAGAGGACCTATGGTTTGTATCAGTTTCAGAAGCAGAGTTGATCTAGATATGGTTCGTGTGTGTAGGAAGCACAGTTCTTTTTTTCTGAGCACACTCACGTTTCCTGCATTATTAGAGACTCTAGAAAGCAAGAGCATGCTTCTTGCTCTAAAGCAGGTTGTACTTCATGGATGAGAACTGTGCTGTGTGTTTCCCTTCAGAAACGGAGTGAAATCCCAGGCTCTGTGTCTTCCTACAAGCAAGACTTCGTTTCTGGTAAACACAGTCACTTTTCAGCTCAAACTAAGCTACATCGTTCACTAAGCTCCCACGTTTCTCGCTCTGAAATGAAAAGCATTGGATGTTAGAGGACCTGTTGTTTGTATCAGTTTCAGAAGCAAAGTTGAACTAGATATGGTCCATGTGTATAGGAAACACAGTTCTTTTGTTCTGAGCACACTCACTTTTCCTGCAATATTAGAGACTCTAGAAAGCAAGAGCATGCTTCTTGCTCTAAAGCAGATTGTACTTCATGGATGAGAACTGTGCTGTGTGTTTCCCATCAGAAACGGAATGAAATGCCAGGCTCTGTGTCTTCCTACAAGCATGTCTTCGTTTCAGGTAAACGCCCTCACTTTTCAGCTCTAATGATGCTACATCTTTCACGAAGCTAAAACGTTTCTCACTCTTAACTGAAAAGCATTGGATGTTAGAGGACCTACGCTTTGTATCAGTTTCAGAAACAGAGTTGAACTAGATATGGTTCGTGTGTGTAGGAAGCACAGTTCTTTATTTCTGAGCACACTCACGTTTCCTGCATTATTAGAGACTCTAGAAAGCAAGAGCATGCTTCTTGCTCTAAAGCAGATTGTACTTCATGGATGAGAACTGTGCTGTGTGTTTCCCATCAGAAACGGAATGAAATGCCAGGCTCTGTGTCTTCCTACAAGCATGTCTTCGTTACAGGTAAACGCCCTCACTTTTCAGCTCAAATGATGCTACATCTTTCACGAAGCTAAAGCGTTTCTCACTCTTAACTGAAAAGCACTGGATGTTAGAGGACCTACGCTTTGTATCAGTTTCAGAAGCAGAGTTGAACTAGATATGGCGCATGTGTGTAGGAAACACAGTTCTTTTTTTCTGAGCACACTCACGATTCCATGCCTTATTAGAGTCTCTAGAGAGCAAGAGCATGCTTCTTGCTCTAAGCAGAGTGAGGTTCATGGAAGAGTAGTGGGCTATTTGTTTCACTTCAGAAACAGAGTGAAATGCCAGGCTCTGTGTCTTCCTACAAGCAAGAATTCGTTTCAGGTAAACGCAGTCACTTTTCAGCTAAAACGAAGCAACATCGTTCAGGAAGCTCACATGTTTCTCACTGTTAACTGAAAAGCATTGGATGTTAGAGGACCTGGGGTTTGTATCAATTTCAGAAGCAGAGTTGAACGGTTATGGTCCGTTTTTGTAAGAAACTCAGTTCTTTTGTTCTGAGCACACTCACGTTTCCCGCCTTATTAGAGTCTGTAGAAAGTAAGAGCGTGCTTCTTACACTAAAGCAGAGTGTGGTTCATGGATAAGAACTGTGCTATGTCTTTCCCTTCAGAACAGGAATGAAATGCCAGGCTCTGTGCCTTCCTACAAGCAAGACTTCTTTTCAGGCAAACGCAGTCACTTTTCAGCTCAAACGAAGCTACATCATTCACGAAGCTCACACGTTTCTCACTCTTAACTGAAACGCATTGGATGATAGAGGACCTATGGTTTGTATCAGTTTCAGAAGCAAAGTTGAACTAGATATGGTCCATGTGTATAGGAAACACAGTTCTTTTGTTCTGAGTACACTCACATTTCACGCCTTAGTAGAGACTCTAGAAAGCAAAAGCATGCTTCTTGCTCTAAAGCAGAGTGTGGTTCATGGAAGAGTACTGGGCTATTTGTTTCACTTCAGAAACAGAGTGAAATGACAGGTTCTGTGGCTTCTTACAAGCAAGACTTCGTTTCAGGTAAACGTCCTCACTGTTCAGCTCAAATGATGCTACATCGTTCACGAAGCTAAAGCGTTTCTCACTCTTAACTGAAAAGCATTGGATGTTAGATGACCTGTGGTTTTTATCAGTTTCAGAAGCAGAATTGAACTAGATATGGTAAAGGTGTAGGAAACACAGTTCATTTGTTCTGAGCACACTCACGTTTCCCACCTTATTAGAGATTCTGGAAAGCAAGTGCGTGCTTCTTGCTCTAAAGCAGATTGTGGTTCATGGATGAGAACTGTGCTGTGTGTTTCCCTTCCGAAACGGAATGAAATGCTTGGTTCTGTGTCTTCCTACAAGCAAGACTTCTTTTCAGGTAAACGCAGTCACTTTTCAGCTCAAACGAAGCTACATCATTCATGAAGCTCACACGTTTCTCACTCTTAACTGAAAAGCATTGGATGTTAGAGGACCTATGGTTTGTATCAGTTTCAGAAGCAGAGTTGAAGTAGATATGGTGCGTGTGTGTAGGAAATACAGTTCTTTTGTTCTGAGCACACTCTCGTTTCCTGCCTTATTGGATAATCTAGAAAGCAAGAGCATGCTTCCTGCTCTAAAGCAGAGTGTGGTTCATGGAAGAGTACTGGGCTATTTGTTTCAGTTCAGAAACAGACTGAAATGCCAGGCTCTGTGGCTTCTTACAAGCAAGACTTTGTTTCATCTAAACACAGTCACTTTTTAGCTTAAACGAAGCAACATCGTTCACGAGGCTCACACGTTTCTCGCTCTGAAATGAAATGCATTGGATGTTAGAGGACCTGATGTTTGTATCAGTTTAAGAAGCAGAGTTGTACTAGATATGGTGCGTGTGTAGGTAACACAGTTCTTTTGTTCTGAGCACACTCTCGTTTCCTGCCTTATTGGATAATCTAGAAAGCAAGAGCATGCTTCTTGCTCTAAAGCAGAGTCTGGTTCATGGAAGAGTACTTGGCTATTTGTTTCAATTCAGAAACAGAGTGAAATGCCAGGCTCTCTGGCTTCTTACAAGCAAGACTTCGTTTCATCTAAACGCAGTCACTTTTTAGCTAAAACGAAGCAACATCATTCACGAAGCTCACACGTTTCTCACTCTTAAGTGAAAAGCATTGGATGTTAGAGGACCTGATGTTTGTATCAGTTTAAGAAGCAGAGTTGTACTAGATATGGTGCGTGTGTAGGTAACACAGTTCTTTTGTTCTGAGCACACTCACGTTTCCTGCCTTATTAGAGACTCTAGAAAGCAAGAGCATGCATCTTGCTCTAAAGCAGAGTGTGGTTCATGGAAGAGTACTGGGCTATTTGTTTCAGTTCAGAAACAGAGTGAAATGCCAGGCTCTGTGACTTCCTACAAGCAAGACTTCATTTCAGGTAAACGCAGTCAGTTTTCAGCTAAAACGAAGCAACATCGTTCAGGAAGCTCACATGTTTCTCACTGTTAACTGAAAAGCATTGGATGTTAGAGGACCTGGGGTTTGTATCAATTTCAGAAGCAGAGTTGAACGGTTATGGTCCGTTTTTGTAAGAAACTCAGTTCTTTTGTTCTGAGCACACTCACGTTTCCCGCCTTATTAGAGACTGTAGAAAGTAAGAGCGTGCTTCTTACACTAAAGCAGAGTGTGGTTCATGGATAAGAACTGTGCTATGTCTTTCCCTTCAGAACAGGAATGAAATGCCAGGCTCTGTGCCTTCCTACAAGCAAGACTTCTTTTCAGGCAAACGCAGTCACTTTTCAGCTCAAACGAAGCTACATCATTCACGAAGCTCACACGTTTCTCACTCTTAACTGAAACGCATTGGATGATAGAGGACCTATGGTTTGTATCAGTTTCAGAAGCAGAGTTAAACTAGATATGGTGCGTTTGTGTAGGAAACACAGTTCTTTTTTTCTGAGCACACTCACGTTTCCTGCATTATTAGAGACTCTAGAAAGCAAGAGCATGCTTCTTGCTCTAAAGCAGATTGTACTTCATGGATGAGAACTGTGCTGTGTGTTTCCCATCAGAAACGGAATGAAATGCCAGGCTCTGTTTCTTCCTACAAGCATGTCTTCGTTTCAGGTAAACGCCCTCACTTTTCAGCTCAAATGATGCTACATCTTTCACGAAGCTAAAGCGTTTCTCACTCTTAACTGAAAAGCATTGGATGTTAGAGGACCTATGCTTTGTATCAGTTTCAGAAGCAGGGTTGAACTAGATATGGTGCATGTGTGTAGGAAACACAGTTCTTTTTTTCTGAGCACACTCACGATTCCATGCCTTATTAGAGTCTCTAGAAAGCAAGAGCATGCTTCTTGCTCTAAGCAGAGTGAGGTTCATGGTAGAGTAGTGGGCTATTTGTTTCACTTCAGAAACAGAGTGAAATGCCATGCTCTGTGACTTCCTACAAGCAAGACTTCGTTTCAGGTAAACGCAGTCACTTTTCAGCTAAAACGAAGCAACATCATTCAGGAAGCTCACACGTTTCTCACTGTTAACTGAAAAGCATTGCATGTTAGAGGGCCTGGGGTTTGTATCAATATCAGAAGCAGAGTTGAAGTAGATATGGTCCGTGTGTGCAGGAAACACAGTTCTTTTGTTCTGAGCACACTCACTTTTCCCGCCTTATTAGAGACTCTAGAAAGTAAGAGCGTGCTTCTTACACTAAAGCAGAGTGTGGTTCATGAATGAGAACTGTGCTATATCTTTCCCTTCAGAACTGGAATGAAATGCCAGCGACAGTGCCTTCCTACAAGCAAGACTTCTTTTCAGGTAAACGCAGTCACTTTTCAGCTCAAACGAAGCTACATCGTTCACGAAGCTCACACATTTCTCACTCTTAACAGAAAAGCATTGGATGTAAGAGGACCTATGGTTTGTATCAGTTTCAGAAGCAAAGTTGAGCTAGATATGGTGCGTGTGTGTAGGAAACACAGTTCTTTTTTTCTGAACACACTCACGTTTCCTGCCTTAATAGAGACTCTAGAAAGCAAGAGCGTGCTTCTTGCTCTAAAGCAGAGTGTGGTTCATGGATGAGAACTGTGCTGTGTGTTTCCCTTCAGAAACGGAGTGAAATCCCAGGCTCTGTGTCTTCCTACAAGCAAGACTTCGTTTCAGGTAAACGCAGTCACTTTTCAGCTCAAACTAAGCTACATCGTTCACTAAGCTCATACGTTTCTTGCTCTGAACTGAAAAGCATTGGATGTTAGAGGACCTGTGGTTTGTATCAGTTACAGAAGCAAAGTTGAACTAGATATGGTCCATGTGTATAGGAAACACAGTTCTTTTGTTCTGAGTACACTCACATTTCCCGCCTTAGTAGAGACTCTAGAAAGCAAAAGCATGCTTCTTGCTCTAAAGCAGAGTGTGGTTCATGGAAGAGTACTGGGCTATTTGTTTCCCTTCAGAAACAGAGTGAAATGCCAGGCTCTGTGACTTCCTACAAGCAAGACTTCATTTCAGGTAAACGCAGTCAGTTTTCAGCTAAAACGAAGCAACATCGTTCAGAAAGCTCACACGTTTCTCACTGTTAACTGAAAAGCATTGGATGTTAGAGGACCTGGGGTTTGTATCAATTTCAGAAGCAGAGTTGAACGGTTATGGTCCGTTTTTGTAGGAAACTCAGTTCTTTTGTTCTGAGCACACTCACGTTTCCCGCCTTATTAGAGATTGTAGAAAGTAAGAGCGTGCTTCTTACACTAAAGCAGAGTGTGGTTCATGGATAAGAACTGTGCTATGTCTTTCCCTTCAGAACAGGAATGAAATGCCAGGCTCTGTGCCTTCCTACAAGCAAGACTTCTTTTCAGGTAAACACAGTCACTTTTCAGCTCAAACGAAGCTACATCATTCAAGAAGCTCACACGTTTCTCACTCTTAACTGAAAAGCATTGGATGATAGAGGACCTATGGTTTGTATCAGTTTCAGAAGCAGAGTTGATCTAGATATGGTTCGTGTGTGTAGGAAGCACAGTTCTTTTTTTCTGAGCACACTCACGTTTCCTGCATTATTAGAGACTCTAGAAAGCAAGAGCATGCTTCTTGCTCTAAAGCAGGTTGTACTTCATGGATGAGAACTGTGCTGTGTGTTTCCCTTCAGAAACGGAGTGAAATCCCAGGCTCTGTGTCTTCCTACAAGCAAGACTTCGTTTCTGGTAAACACAGTCACTTTTCAGCTCAAACTAAGCTACATCGTTCACTAAGCTCCCACGTTTCTCGCTCTGAAATGAAAAGCATTGGATGTTAGAGGACCTGTTGTTTGTATCAGTTTCAGAAGCAAAGTTGAACTAGATATGGTCCATGTGTATAGGAAACACAGTTCTTTTGTTCTGAGCACACTCACTTTTCCTGCAATATTAGAGACTCTAGAAAGCAAGAGCATGCTTCTTGCTCTAAAGCAGATTGTACTTCATGGATGAGAACTGTGCTGTGTGTTTCCCATCAGAAACGGAATGAAATGCCAGGCTCTGTGTCTTCCTACAAGCATGTCTTCGTTTCAGGTAAACGCCCTCACTTTTCAGCTCAAATGATGCTACATCTTTCACGAAGCTAAAACGTTTCTCACTCTTAACTGAAAAGCATTGGATGTTAGAGGACCTACGCTTTGTATCAGTTTCAGAAACAGAGTTGAACTAGATATGGTTCGTGTGTGTAGGAAGCACAGTTCTTTATTTCTGAGCACACTCACGTTTCCTGCATTATTAGAGACTCTAGAAAGCAAGAGCATGCTTCTTGCTCTAAAGCAGATTGTACTTCATGGATGAGAACTGTGCTGTGTGTTTCCCATCAGAAACGGAATGAAATGCCAGGCTCTGTGTCTTCCTACAAGCATGTCTTCGTTACAGGTAAACGCCCTCACTTTTCAGCTCAAATGATGCTACATCTTTCACGAAGCTAAAGCGTTTCTCACTCTTAACTGAAAAGCACTGGATGTTAGAGGACCTACGCTTTGTATCAGTTTCAGAAGCAGAGTTGAACTAGATATGGCGCATGTGTGTAGGAAACACAGTTCTTTTTTTCTGAGCACACTCACGATTCCATGCCTTATTAGAGTCTCTAGAGAGCAAGAGCATGCTTCTTGCTCTAAGCAGAGTGAGGTTCATGGAAGAGTAGTGGGCTATTTGTTTCACTTCAGAAACAGAGTGAAATGCCAGGCTCTGTGTCTTCCTACAAGCAAGAATTCGTTTCAGGTAAACGCAGTCACTTTTCAGCTAAAACGAAGCAACATCGTTCAGGAAGCTCACATGTTTCTCACTGTTAACTGAAAAGCATTGGATGTTAGAGGACCTGGGGTTTGTATCAATTTCAGAAGCAGAGTTGAACGGTTATGGTCCGTTTTTGTAAGAAACTCAGTTCTTTTGTTCTGAGCACACTCACGTTTCCCGCCTTATTAGAGTCTGTAGAAAGTAAGAGCGTGCTTCTTACACTAAAGCAGAGTGTGGTTCATGGATAAGAACTGTGCTATGTCTTTCCCTTCAGAACAGGAATGAAATGCCAGGCTCTGTGCCTTCCTACAAGCAAGACTTCTTTTCAGGCAAACGCAGTCACTTTTCAGCTCAAACGAAGCTACATCATTCACGAAGCTCACACGTTTCTCACTCTTAACTGAAACGCATTGGATGATAGAGGACCTATGGTTTGTATCAGTTTCAGAAGCAAAGTTGAACTAGATATGGTCCATGTGTATAGGAAACACAGTTCTTTTGTTCTGAGTACACTCACATTTCACGCCTTAGTAGAGACTCTAGAAAGCAAAAGCATGCTTCTTGCTCTAAAGCAGAGTGTGGTTCATGGAAGAGTACTGGACTATTTGTTTCACTTCAGAAACAGAGTGAAATGACAGGTTCTGTGGCTTCTTACAAGCAAGACTTCGTTTCAGGTAAACGTCCTCACTGTTCAGCTCAAATGATGCTACATCGTTCACGAAGCTAAAGCGTTTCTCACTCTTAACTGAAAAGCATTGGATGTTAGATGACCTGTGGTTTTTATCAGTTTCAGAAGCAGAATTGAACTAGATATGGTAAAGGTGTAGGAAACACAGTTCATTTGTTCTGAGCACACTCACGTTTCCCACCTTATTAGAGATTCTGGAAAGCAAGTGCGTGCTTCTTGCTCTAAAGCAGATTGTGGTTCATGGATGAGAACTGTGCTGTGTGTTTCCCTTCCGAAACGGAATGAAATGCTTGGTTCTGTGTCTTCCTACAAGCAAGACTTCTTTTCAGGTAAACGCAGTCACTTTTCAGCTCAAACGAAGCTACATCATTCATGAAGCTCACACGTTTCTCACTCTTAACTGAAAAGCATTGGATGTTAGAGGACCTATGGTTTGTATCAGTTTCAGAAGCAGAGTTGAAGTAGATATGGTGCGTGTGTGTAGGAAATACAGTTCTTTTGTTCTGAGCACACTCTCGTTTCCTGCCTTATTGGATAATCTAGAAAGCAAGAGCATGCTTCCTGCTCTAAAGCAGAGTGTGGTTCATGGAAGAGTACTGGGCTATTTGTTTCAGTTCAGAAACAGACTGAAATGCCAGGCTCTGTGGCTTCTTACAAGCAAGACTTTGTTTCATCTAAACACAGTCACTTTTTAGCTTAAACGAAGCAACATCGTTCACGAGGCTCACACGTTTCTCGCTCTGAAATGAAATGCATTGGATGTTAGAGGACCTGATGTTTGTATCAGTTTAAGAAGCAGAGTTGTACTAGATATGGTGCGTGTGTAGGTAACACAGTTCTTTTGTTCTGAGCACACTCACATTTCCTGCCTTATGAGAAACTCTAGAAAGCAAGAGCGTGCTTCTTGATCTAAAGCAGAGTGTGGTTCATGGATGAGAACTGTGCTGTGTGTTTCCCTTCAGAAACGGAGTGAAATCCCAGGCTCTGTGTCTTCCTACAAGCAAGACTTCGTTTCTGGTAAACACAGTCACTTTTCAGCTCAAACTAAGCTACATCGTTCACTAAGCTCACACGTTTCTCGCTCTGAAATGAAATGCATTGGATGTTAGAGGACCTGTGGTTTGTATCAGTTTCAGAAGCAAAGTTGAACTAGATATGGTCCATGTGTATAGGAAACACAGTTCTTTTGTTCTGAGCACACTCACGTTTCCTGCATTATTAGAGACTCTAGAAAGCAAGAGCATGCTTCTTGCTCTAAAGCAGATTGTACTTCATGGATGAGAACTGTGCTGTGTGTTTCCCATTAGAAACGGAATGAAATGCCAGGCTCTGTGTCTTCCTACAAGCATGTCTTCGTTTCAGGTAAACGCCCTCACTTTTCAGCTCAAATGATGCTACATCGTTCACAAAGCTAAAGCGTTTCTCATTTTTAACTGAAAAGCATTGGATGTTAGAGGACCTACGCTTTGTATCAGTTTCAGAAGCAGAGTTGAACTAGATATGGTGCATGTGTGTAGGAAACACAGTTCTTTTTTTCTGAGCACACTCACGATTCCATGCCTTATTAGAGTCTCTAGAAAGCAAGAGCATGCTTCTTGCTCTAAGCAGAGTGAGGTTCATGGAAGAGTAGTGGGCTATTTGTTTCACTTCAGAAACAGAGTGAAATGCCAGGCTCTGTGACTTCCTACAAGCAAGACTTCGTTTCAGGTAAACGCAGTCACTTTTTAGCTAAAACGAAGCAACATCGTTCAGGAAGCTCACACGTTTCTCACTGTTAACTGACAAGCATTGCATGTTAGAGGGCCTGGGGTTTGTATCAATATCAGAAGCAGAGTTGAACTAGATATGGTCCGTGTGTGCAGGAAACTCAGTTCTTTTGTTCTGAGCACACTCACTTTTCCCGCCTTATTAGAGACTCTAGAAAGTAAGAGCGTGCTTCTTACACTAAAGCAGAGTGTGGTTCATGAATGAGAACTGTGCTATGTCTTTCCCTTCAGAAACGGAGTGAAATCCCAGGCTCTGTGTCTTCCTACAAGCAAGACTTCGTTTCAGGTAAACGCAGTCACTTTTCAGCTCAAACTAAGCTACATCGTTCACTAAGCTCATACGTTTCTTGCTCTGAACTGAAAAGCATTGGATGTTAGAGGACCTGTGGTTTGTATCAGTTACAGAAGCAAAGTTGAACTAGATATGGTCCATGTGTATAGGAAACACAGTTCTTTTGTTCTGAGTACACTCACATTTCACGCCTTAGTAGAGACTCTAGAAAGCAAAAGCATGCTTCTTGCTCTAAAGCAGAGTGTGGTTCATGGAAGAGTACTGGGCTATTTGTTTCACTTCAGAAACAGAGTGAAATGCCAGGTTCTGTGGCTTCTTACAAGCCAGACTTCGTTTCAGGTAAACGCCCTCACTTTTCAGCTCAAATGATGCTACATCGTTCACGAAGCTAAAGCGTTTCTCACTCTTAACTGAAAAGCATTGGATTTTAGAGGACCTACGCTTTGTATCAATTTCAGAAGCAGAGTTGAACTAGATATGGTGCGTGTGTGTAGGAAAAACAGTTCTTTTTTTCTGAGCACACTCACGTTTCCTGCCTTATTAGAGACTCTAGAAAGCAAGAGCATGCTTCTTGCTCTAAAGCAGAGTGTGGTTCATGGAAGAGTACTGGGCTATTTGTTTCACCTCAGAAACAGAGTGAAATGCCAAGCTCTGTGACTTCCTCCAAGCAAGACTTCGTTTCAGGTAAACACAGTCACTTTTCAGCTAAAACGAAGCAACATCGTTCAGGAAGCTCACACGTTTCTCACTGTTAACTGAAAAGCATTGGATGTTAGATGACCTGTGGTTTTTATCAGTTTCAGAAGCAGATTTGAACTAGATATGGTCCGTGTGTGTAGGAAACTCAGTTCTTTTGTTCTGAGCACACTCACGTTTTCCGCCTTATTAGTGACTCTTGAAAGTAAGAGCATGCTTCTTACACTAAACAAGAGTGTGGTTCATGGATGAGAACTGTGCTATGTCTCTCCCTTCAGAAACGGAGTGAAATGCCAGGCTCTGTGTCTTCCTACAAGCAATACTTCCTTTCAGGTAAACACAGTCACATTTAAGTTCAAAGGAAACTACATAATTCAGGAAGCTCACACGTTTCTCAGTCTTAAATGAAAAGCATTGGATGTTAGAGGACCTATGGTTTGTATCAGTTTCAGAAGCAGAGTTGAATTAGATATGGTGCGTGTGTGTAGGAAACACAGTTCTTTTGTCAGAGCACACTCTCGTTTCCTGCCTTATTAGAGACTCTAGAAAGCAAGAGCATGCTTCTTGCTCTAAAGCAGAGTGTGGTTCATGGAAGAGTACTGGGCTATTTGTTTCACTTCAGAAACAGAGTGAAATGCCAGGCTCTGTGACTTCCTACAAGCAAGACTTCGTTTCAGGTAAATGCAGTCAGTTTTCAGCTAAAACGAAGCAACATCGTTCAGGAAGCTCACACGTTTCTCACTGTTAACTGAAAAGCATTGGATGTTAGATGACCTGTGGTTTTTATCAGTTTCAGAAGCAGAGTTGAACTAGATATGGTACAGGTGTAGGAAACACAGTTCATTTGTTCTGAGCACACTCACGTTTCCCACCTTATTAGAGATTCTGGAAAGCAAGTGCGTGCTTCTTGCTCTAAAGCAGATTGTGGTTCATGGATGAGAACTGTGCTGTGTGTTTCCCTTCAGAAACGGAATGAAATGCTTGGTTCTGTGTCTTCCTACAAGCAAGACTTCTTTTCAGGTAAACGCAGTCACTTTTCAGCTCAAACGAAGCTACATCGTTCACGAAGCTCACACGTTTCTCACTCTTAACTGAAAAGCATTGGATGTTAGAGGACCTATTGTTTGTATCATTTTCAGAAGCAGAGTTGAAGTAGATATGGTGCGTGTGTGTAGGAAATACAGTTCTTTTGTTCTGAGCACACTCTCGTTTCCTGCCTTATTGGATAATCTAGAAAGCAAGAGCATGCTTCTTGCTCTAAAGCAGAGTGTGGTTCATGGAAGAGTACTGGGCTATTTGTTTCAGTTCCGAAACAGACTGAAATGCCAGGCTCTGTGTCTTCTTACAAGCAAGACTTTGTTTCATCTAAACACAGTCACTTTTTAGCTTAAACGAAGCAACATCGTTCACGAAGCTCACACGTTTCTCACTCTTAAGTGAAAAGCATTGGATGTTAGAGGACCTGATGTTTGTATCAGTTTAAGAAGCAGAGTTGTACTAGATATGGTGCGTGTGTAGGTAACACAGTTCTTTTGTCCTGAGCACACTCACGTTTCCTGCCTTATGAGAGACTCTAGAAAGCAAGAGCGTGCTTCTTGCTCTAAAGCAGAGTGTGGTTCATGGATGAGAACTGTGCTGTGTGTTTCCCTTCAGAAACGGAGTGAAATCCCAGGCTCTGTGTCTTCCTACAAGCCAGACTTCGTTTCTGGTAAACACAGTCACTTTTCAGCTCAAACTAAGCTACATCGTTCACTAAGCTCACACGTTTCTCGCTCTGAAATGAAAAGCATTGGATGTTAGAGGACCTGTGGTTTGTATCAGTTTCAGAAGCAAAGTTGAACTAGATATGGTCCATGTGTATAGGAAACACAGTTCTTTTGTTCTGAGTACACTCACATTTCCCACCTTAGTAGAGACTCTAGAGAGCAAAAGCATGCTTCTTGCTCTAAATTAGAGTGTGGTTCATGGAAGAGTGCTGGGCTATTTGTTTCCCTTCAGAAACAGAGTGAAATGCCAGGCTCTGAGGCTTCTTACAAGCAAGACTTCGTTTCATCTAAACGCAGTCACTTTTTAGCTAAAACGAAGCAACATCGTTCACGAAGCTCACACGTTTCTCACTCTTAACTGAAAAGCATTGGATGTTAGAGGACCTGATGTTTGTATCAGTTTAAGAAGCAGAGTTGTACTAGATATGTTGCGTGTGTAGGAAACACAGTTCTTTTGTTCTGAGCACACTCTCGTTACCTGCCTTATTGGATAATCCTGAAAGCAAGAGCATGCATCTTGCTCTAAAGCAGAGTGTGGTTCATGGATGAGAACTGTGCTGTGTGTTTCCCTTCAGAAACGGAGTGAAATCCCAGGCTCTGTGTCTTCCTACAAGCAAGACTTCGTTTCTGGTAAACACAGTCACTTTTCAGCTCAAACTAAGCTACATCGTTCACTAAGCTCACACATTTCTCACTCTGAACTGAAAAGCATTGGATGTTAGAGGACCTGTGGTTTGTATCAGTTTCAGAAGCAAAGTTGAACTAGATATGGTCCATGTGTATAGGAAACACAGTTCTTTTGTTCTGAGCACACTCACGTTTCCTGCATTATTAGAGACTCTAGAAAGCAAGAGCATGCTTCTTGCTCTAAAGCAGATTGTACTTCATGGATGAGAACTGTGCTGTGTGTTTCCCATTAGAAACGGAATGAAATGCCAGGCTCTGTGTCTTCCTACAAGCATGTCTTCGTTTCAGGTAAACGCCCTCACTTTTCAGCTCAAATGATGCTACATCGTTCACAAAGCTAAAGCGTTTCTCATTCTTAACTGAAAAGCATTGGATGTTAGAGGACCTACGCTTTGTATCAGTTTCAGAAGCAGAGTTGAACTAGATATGGTGCATGTGTGTAGGAAACACAGTTCTTTTTTTCTGAGCACACTCACGATTCCATGCCTTATTAGAGTCTCTAGAAAGCAAGAGCATGCTTCTTGCTCTAAGCAGAGTGAGGTTCATGGAAGAGTAGTGGGCTATTTGTTTCACTTCAGAAACAGAGTGAAATGCCAGGCTCTGTGACTTCCTACAAGCAAGACTTCGTTTCAGGTAAACGCAGTCACTTTTTAGCTAAAACGAAGCAACATCGTTCAGGAAGCTCACACGTTTCTCACTGTTAACTGACAAGCATTGCATGTTAGAGGGCCTGGGGTTTGTATCAATATCAGAAGCAGAGTTGAACTAGATATGGTCCGTGTGTGCAGGAAACTCAGTTCTTTTGTTCTGAGCACACTCACTTTTCCCGCCTTATTAGAGACTCTAGAAAGTAAGAGCGTGCTTCTTACACTAAAGCAGAGTGTGGTTCATGAATGAGAACTGTGCTATGTCTTTCCCTTCAGAAACGGAGTGAAATCCCAGGCTCTGTGTCTTCCTACAAGCAAGACTTCGTTTCAGGTAAACGCAGTCACTTTTCAGCTCAAACTAAGCTACATCGTTCACTAAGCTCATACGTTTCTTGCTCTGAACTGAAAAGCATTGGATGTTAGAGGACCTGTGGTTTGTATCAGTTACAGAAGCAAAGTTGAACTAGATATGGTCCATGTGTATAGGAAACACAGTTCTTTTGTTCTGAGTACACTCACATTTCACGCCTTAGTAGAGACTCTAGAAAGCAAAAGCATGCTTCTTGCTCTAAAGCAGAGTGTGGTTCATGGAAGAGTACTGGGCTATTTGTTTCACTTCAGAAACAGAGTGAAATGCCAGGTTCTGTGGCTTCTTACAAGCCAGACTTCGTTTCAGGTAAACGCCCTCACTTTTCAGCTCAAATGATGCTACATCGTTCACGAAGCTAAAGCGTTTCTCACTCTTAACTGAAAAGCATTGGATTTTAGAGGACCTACGCTTTGTATCAATTTCAGAAGCAGAGTTGAACTAGATATGGTGCGTGTGTGTAGGAAAAACAGTTCTTTTTTTCTGAGCACACTCACGTTTCCTGCCTTATTAGAGACTCTAGAAAGCAAGAGCATGCTTCTTGCTCTAAAGCAGAGTGTGGTTCATGGAAGAGTACTGGGCTATTTGTTTCACCTCAGAAACAGAGTGAAATGCCAAGCTCTGTGACTTCCTCCAAGCAAGACTTCGTTTCAGGTAAACACAGTCACTTTTCAGCTAAAACGAAGCAACATCGTTCAGGAAGCTCACACGTTTCTCACTGTTAACTGAAAAGCATTGGATGTTAGATGACCTGTGGTTTTTATCAGTTTCAGAAGCAGATTTGAACTAGATATGGTCCGTGTGTGTAGGAAACTCAGTTCTTTTGTTCTGAGCACACTCACGTTTTCCGCCTTATTAGTGACTCTTGAAAGTAAGAGCATGCTTCTTACACTAAACAAGAGTGTGGTTCATGGATGAGAACTGTGCTATGTCTCTCCCTTCAGAAACGGAGTGAAATGCCAGGCTCTGTGTCTTCCTACAAGCAATACTTCCTTTCAGGTAAACACAGTCACATTTAAGTTCAAAGGAAACTACATAATTCAGGAAGCTCACACGTTTCTCAGTCTTAAATGAAAAGCATTGGATGTTAGAGGACCTATGGTTTGTATCAGTTTCAGAAGCAGAGTTGAATTAGATATGGTGCGTGTGTGTAGGAAACACAGTTCTTTTGTCAGAGCACACTCTCGTTTCCTGCCTTATTAGAGACTCTAGAAAGCAAGAGCATGCTTCTTGCTCTAAAGCAGAGTGTGGTTCATGGAAGAGTACTGGGCTATTTGTTTCACTTCAGAAACAGAGTGAAATGCCAGGCTCTGTGACTTCCTACAAGCAAGACTTCGTTTCAGGTAAATGCAGTCAGTTTTCAGCTAAAACGAAGCAACATCGTTCAGGAAGCTCACACGTTTCTCACTGTTAACTGAAAAGCATTGGATGTTAGATGACCTGTGGTTTTTATCAGTTTCAGAAGCAGAGTTGAACTAGATATGGTACAGGTGTAGGAAACACAGTTCATTTGTTCTGAGCACACTCACGTTTCCCACCTTATTAGAGATTCTGGAAAGCAAGTGCGTGCTTCTTGCTCTAAAGCAGATTGTGGTTCATGGATGAGAACTGTGCTGTGTGTTTCCCTTCAGAAACGGAATGAAATGCTTGGTTCTGTGTCTTCCTACAAGCAAGACTTCTTTTCAGGTAAACGCAGTCACTTTTCAGCTCAAACGAAGCTACATCGTTCACGAAGCTCACACGTTTCTCACTCTTAACTGAAAAGCATTGGATGTTAGAGGACCTATTGTTTGTATCATTTTCAGAAGCAGAGTTGAAGTAGATATGGTGCGTGTGTGTAGGAAATACAGTTCTTTTGTTCTGAGCACACTCTCGTTTCCTGCCTTATTGGATAATCTAGAAAGCAAGAGCATGCTTCTTGCTCTAAAGCAGAGTGTGGTTCATGGAAGAGTACTGGGCTATTTGTTTCAGTTCCGAAACAGACTGAAATGCCAGGCTCTGTGTCTTCTTACAAGCAAGACTTTGTTTCATCTAAACACAGTCACTTTTTAGCTTAAACGAAGCAACATCGTTCACGAAGCTCACACGTTTCTCACTCTTAAGTGAAAAGCATTGGATGTTAGAGGACCTGATGTTTGTATCAGTTTAAGAAGCAGAGTTGTACTAGATATGGTGCGTGTGTAGGTAACACAGTTCTTTTGTCCTGAGCACACTCACGTTTCCTGCCTTATGAGAGACTCTAGAAAGCAAGAGCGTGCTTCTTGCTCTAAAGCAGAGTGTGGTTCATGGATGAGAACTGTGCTGTGTGTTTCCCTTCAGAAACGGAGTGAAATCCCAGGCTCTGTGTCTTCCTACAAGCCAGACTTCGTTTCTGGTAAACACAGTCACTTTTCAGCTCAAACTAAGCTACATCGTTCACTAAGCTCACACGTTTCTCGCTCTGAAATGAAAAGCATTGGATGTTAGAGGACCTGTGGTTTGTATCAGTTTCAGAAGCAAAGTTGAACTAGATATGGTCCATGTGTATAGGAAACACAGTTCTTTTGTTCTGAGTACACTCACATTTCCCACCTTAGTAGAGACTCTAGAGAGCAAAAGCATGCTTCTTGCTCTAAATTAGAGTGTGGTTCATGGAAGAGTGCTGGGCTATTTGTTTCCCTTCAGAAACAGAGTGAAATGCCAGGCTCTGAGGCTTCTTACAAGCAAGACTTCGTTTCATCTAAACGCAGTCACTTTTTAGCTAAAACGAAGCAACATCGTTCACGAAGCTCACACGTTTCTCACTCTTAACTGAAAAGCATTGGATGTTAGAGGACCTGATGTTTGTATCAGTTTAAGAAGCAGAGTTGTACTAGATATGTTGCGTGTGTAGGAAACACAGTTCTTTTGTTCTGAGCACACTCTCGTTACCTGCCTTATTGGATAATCCTGAAAGCAAGAGCATGCATCTTGCTCTAAAGCAGAGTGTGGTTCATGGATGAGAACTGTGCTGTGTGTTTCCCTTCAGAAACGGAGTGAAATCCCAGGCTCTGTGTCTTCCTACAAGCAAGACTTCGTTTCTGGTAAACACAGTCACTTTTCAGCTCAAACTAAGCTACATCGTTCACTAAGCTCACACATTTCTCACTCTGAACTGAAAAGCATTGGATGTTAGAGGACCTGTGGTTTGTGTCAGTTTCAGAAGCAAAGTTGAACTAGATATGGTCTATGTGTATAGGAAACACAGTTCTTTTGTTCTGAGTACACTCACATTTCCCGCCTTAGTAGAGACTCTAGAAAGCAAAAGCATGCTTCTTGCTCTAAAGCAGAGTGTGGTTCATGGAAGAGTACTGGGCTATTTGTTTCAGTTCAGAAACAGAGTGAAATGCCAGGCTCTGTGACTTCCTACAAGCAAGACTTCATTTCAGGTAAACGCAGTCTGTTTTCAGCTAAAACGAAGCAACATCGTTCAGGAAGCTCACACGATTCTCACTGTTAACTGAAAAGCATTGGATGTTAGAGGACCTGGGGTTTGTATCAATTTGAGAAGCAGAGTTGAACTAGATATGGTTCGTGTGTGTAGGAAGCACAGTTCTTTTTTTCTGAGCACACTCACCTTTCCTGCATTATTAGAGACTCTAGAAAGCAAGAGCATGCTTCTTGCTCTAAAGCAGATTATACTTCATGGATGAGAACTGTGCTGTGTGTTTCCCATCAGAAACGGAATGAAATGCCAGGCTTTGTGTCTAACTACAAGCATGTCTTCGTTTCAGGTAAACGCCCTCACTTTTCAGTTCAAATGATGCTACATCTTTCACGAAGCTAAAGCGTTTCTCACTCTTAACTGAAAAGCATTGGATGTTAGAGGACCTACGCTTTGTATCAGTTTCAGAAGCAGAGTTGAACTAGATATGGTGCATGTGTGTAGGAAACACAGTTCTTTTTTTCTGAGCACACTCACGATTCCATGCCTTATTAGAGTCTCTAGAAAGCAAGAGCATGCTTCTTGCTCTAAGCAGAGTGAGGTTCATGGAAGAGTAGTGGGCTATTTGTTTCACTTCAGAAACAGAGTGAAATGCCAGGCTCTGTGACTTCCTACAAGCAAGACTTCGTTTCAGGTAAACGCAGTCAGTTTTCAGCTAAAACGAAGCAACATCGTTCAGGAAGCTCACACGTTTCTCACTGTTAACTGAATAGCATTGCATGTTAGAGGGCCTGGGGTTTGTATCAATATCAGAAGCAGAGTTGAACTAGATATGGTCCGTGTGTGCAAGAAACTCAGTTCTTTTGTTCTGAGCACACTCACTTTTCCCGCCTTATTAGAGACTCTAGAAAGTAAGAGCGTGCTTCTTACACTAAAGCAGAGTGTGGTTCATGAATGAGAACTGTGCTATGTCTTTCCCTTCAGAACCGGAATGAAATGCCAGCGACTGTGCCTTCCTACAAGCAAGACTTCTTTTCAGGTAAACGCAGTCACTTTTCAGCTCAAAGGAAGCTACATCGTTCACGAAGCTCACACGTTTCTCACTCTTAACTGAAAAGCATTGGATGTAAGAGGACCTATGGTTTGTATCAGTTTCAGAAGCAGATTTGAACTAGATATGGTGCGTGTGTGTAGGAAACACAGTTCTTTTTTTTGAGCACACTCACGTTTCCTGCCTTATTAGAGATTCTAGAAAGCAAGAGCATGCTTCTTGCTCTAAAGCAGAGTGTGGTTCATGGATGAGAACTGTGCTGTGTGTTTCCCATCAGAAACGGAATGAAATGCCAGGCTCTGTGTCTTCCTACAAGCATGTCTTCGTTTCATGTAAATGCCCTCACTTTTCAGCTCAAATGATGCTACATCTTTCACGAAGCTAAAGCGTTTCTCACTCTTAACTGAAAAGCATTGGATGTTAGAGGACCTATGCTTTGTATCAGTTTCAGAAGCAGAGTTGAACTAGATATGGTGCATGTGTGTAGGAAACACAGTTCTTTTTTTCTGAGCACACTCACGATTCCATGCCTTATTAGAGTCTCTAGAAAGCAAGAGCATGCTTCTTGCTCTAAGCAGAGTGAGGTTCATGGAAGAGTAGTGGGCTATTTGTTTCACTTCAGAAACAGAGTGAAATGCCAGGCTCTGTGACTTCCTACAAGCAAGACTTCGTTTCAGGTAAACGCAGTCAGTTTTCAGCTAAAACGAAGCAACATCGTTCAGGAAGCTCACACGTTTCTCACTGTTAACTGAATAGCATTGCATGTTAGAGGGCCTGGGGTTTGTATCAATATCAGAAGCAGAGTTGAACTAGATATGGTCCGTGTGTGCAGGAAACTCAGTTCTTTTGTTCTGAGCACACTCACTTTTCCCGCCTTATTAGAGACTCTAGAAAGTAAGAGCGTGCTTCTTACACTAAAGCAGAGTGTGGTTCATGAATGAGAACTGTGCTATGTCTTCCCCTTCAGAACCGGAATGAAATGCCAGCGACTGTGCCTTCCTACAAGCAAGACTTCTTTTCAGGTAAACGCAGTCACTTTTCAGCTCAAACGAAGCTACATCGTTCACGAAGCTCACACGTTTCTCACTCTTAACTGAAAAGCATTGGATGTAAGAGGACCTATGGTTTGTATCAGTTTCAGAAGCAAAGTTGAACTAGATATTGTGCGTGTGTGTAGGAAACACAGTTCTTTTTTTCTGAGCACACTCACGTTTCCTCCCTTATTAGAGACTCTAGAAAGCAAGAGCGTTCTTCTTGCTCTAAAGCAGAGTGTGGTTCATGGATGAAAACTGTGCTGTGTGTTTCCCTTCAGAAACGGAGTGAAATCCCAGGCTCTGTGTCTTCCTACAAGCAAGACTTCGTTTCAGGTAAACGCAGTCACTTTTCAGCTCAAACTAAGCTACATCGTTCACTAAGCTCATACGTTTCTTGCTCTGAACTGAAAAGCATTGGATGTTAGAGGACCTGTGGTTTGTATCAGTTACAGAAGCAAAGTTGAACTAGATATGGTCCATGTGTATAGGAAACACAGTTCTTTTGTTCTGAGTACACTCACATTTCACGCCTTCGTAGAGACTCTAGAAAGCAAAAGCATGCTTCTTGCTCTAAAGCAGAGTGTGGTTCATGGAAGAGTACTGGGCTATTTGTTTCACTTCAGAAACAGAGTGAAATGCCAGGTTCTGTGGCTTCTTACAAGCCAGACTTCGTTTCAGGTAAACGCCCTCACTTTTCCGCTCAAATGATGCTACATCGTTCACGAAGCTAAAGCGTTTCTCACTCTTAACTGAAAAGCATTGGATTTTAGAGGACCTACGCTTTGTATCAATTTCAGAAGCAGAGTTGAACTAGATATGGTGCGTGTGTGTAGGAAAAACAGTTCTTTTTTTCTGAGCACACTCACGTTTCCTGCCTTATTAGAGACTCTAGAAAGCAAGAGCATGCTTCTTGCTCTAAAGCAGAGTGTGGTTCATGGAAGAGTACTGGGCTATTTGTTTCACCTCAGAAACAGAGTGAAATGCCAAGCTCTGTGACTTCCTCCAAGCAAGACTTCGTTTCAGGTAAACACAGTCACTTTTCAGCTAAAACGAAGCAACATCGTTCAGGAAGCTCACACGTTTCTCACTGTTAACTGAAAAGCATTGGATGTTAGATGACCTGTGGTTTTTATCAGTTTCAGAAGCAGATTTGAACTAGATATGGTCCGTGTGTGTAGGAAACTCAGTTCTTTTGTTCTGAGCACACTCACGTTTTCCGCCTTATTAGTGACTCTTGAAAGTAAGAGCATGCTTCTTACACTAAACAAGAGTGTGGTTCATGGATGAGAACTGTGCTATGTCTCTCCCTTCAGAAACGGAGTGAAATGCCAGGCTCTGTGTCTTCCTACAAGCAATACTTCCTTTCAGGTAAACACAGTCACATTTAAGTTCAAAGGAAACTACATAATTCAGGAAGCTCACACGTTTCTCAGTCTTAAATGAAAAGCATTGGATGTTAGAGGACCTATGGTTTGTATCAGTTTCAGAAGCAGAGTTGAATTAGATATGGTGCGTGTGTGTAGGAAACACAGTTCTTTTTTTCTGAGCACACTCACATTTCCTGCCTTATTAGAGACTCTAGAAAGCAAGAGCATGCTTCTTGCTCTAAAGCAGAGTGTGGTTCATGGAAGAGTACTGGGCTATTTGTTTCACTTCAGAAACAGAGTGAAATGCCAGGCTCTGTGACTTCCTACAAGCAAGACTTCGTTTCAGGTAAATGCAGTCAGTTTTCAGCTAAAACGAAGCAACATCGTTCAGGAAGCTCACACGTTTCTCACTGTTAACTGAAAAGCATTGGATGTTAGATGACCTGTGGTTTTTATCAGTTTCAGAAGCAGAGTTGAACTAGATATGGTACAGGTGTAGGAAACACAGTTCATTTGTTCTGAGCACACTCACGTTTCCCACCTTATTAGAGATTCTGGAAAGCAAGTGCGTGCTTCTTGCTCTAAAGCAGATTGTGGTTCATGGATGAGAACTGTGCTGTGTGTTTCCCTTCAGAAACGGAATGAAATGCTTGGTTCTGTGTCTTCCTACAAGCAAGACTTCTTTTCAGGTAAACGCAGTCACTTTTCAGCTCAAACGAAGCTACATCGTTCACGAAGCTCACACGTTTCTTACTCTTAACTGAAAAGCATTGGATGTTAGAGGACCTACGCTTTGTATCAGTTTCAGAAGCAGAGTTGAACTAGATATGGTGCATGTGTGTAGGAAACACAGTTCTTTTTTTCTGAGCACACTCACGATTCCATGCCTTATTAGAGTCTCTAGAAAGCAAGAGCATGCTTCTTGCTCTAAGCAGAGTGAGGTTCATGGAAGAGTAGTGGGCTATTTGTTTCACTTCAGAAACAGAGTGAAATGCCAGGCTCTGTGACTTCCTACAAGCAAGACTTCGTTTCAGGTAAACGCAGTCAGTTTTCAGCTAAAACAAATCAACCTCGTTCAGGAAGCTCACACGTTTCTCACTGTTAACTGAATAGCATTGCATGTTAGAGGGCCTGGGGTTTGTATCAATATCAGAAGCAGAGTTGAACTAGATATGGTCCGTGTGTGCAAGAAACTCAGTTCTTTTGTTCTGAGCACACTCACTTTTCCCGCCTTATTAGAGACTCTAGAAAGTAAGAGCGTGCTTCTTACACTAAAGCAGAGTGTGGTTCATGAATGAGAACTGTGCTATGTCTTTCCCTTCAGAACCGGAATGAAATGCCAGCGACTGTGCCTTCCTACAAGCAAGACTTCTTTTCAGGTAAACGCAGTCACTTTTCAGCTCAAAGGAAGCTACATCGTTCACGAAGCTCACACGTTTCTCACTCTTAACTGAAAAGCATTGGATGTAAGAGGACCTATGGTTTTTATCAGTTTCAGAAGCAGATTTGAACTAGATATGGTGCGTGTGTGTAGGAAACACAGTTCTTTTTTTCTGAGCACACTCACGTTTCCTGCCTTATTAGAGACTCTAGAAAGCAAGAGCATGCTTCTTGCTCTAAAGCAGAGTGTGGTTCATGGATGAGAACTGTGCTGTGTGTTTCCCTTCAGAAACGGAATGAAATCCCAGGCTCTGTGTCTTCCTACAAGCAAGACTTCGTTTCAGGTAAACGCAGTCACTTTTCAGCTCAAACTAAGCTACATCGTTCACTAAGCTCATACGTTTCTTGCTCTGAACTGAAAAGCATTGGATGTTAGAGGACCTGTGGTTTGTATCAGTTACAGAAGCAAAGTTGAACTAGATATGGTCCATGTGTATAGGAAACACAGTTCTTTTGTTCTGAGTACACTCACATTTCACGCCTTAGTAGAGACTCTAGAAAGCAAAAGCATGCTTCTTGCTCTAAAGCAGAGTGTGGTTCATGGAAGAGTATTGGGCTATTTGTTTCACTTCAGAAACAGAGTGAAATGCCAGGTTCTGTGGCTTCTTACAAGCCAGACTTCGTTTCAGGTGAACGCCCTCACTTTTCAGCTCAAATGATGCTACATCGTTCACGAAGCTAAAGCGTTTCTCACTCTTAACTGAAAAGCATTGGAAGTTAGAGGACCTACGCTTTGTATCAATTTCAGAAGCAGAGTTGAACTAGATATGGTGCGTGTGTGTAGGAAACACAGTTCTTTTTTTTCTGAGCACACTCACGTTTCCTGCCTTATTAGAGACTCTAGAAAGAAAGAGCATGCTTCTTGCTCTAAAGCAGAGTGTGGTTCATGGAAGAGTACTGGGCTATTTGTTTCACCTCAGAAACAGAGTGAAATGCCAAGCTCTGTGACTTCCTCCAAGCAAGACTTCGTTTCAGGTAAACACAGTCACTTTTCAGCTAAAACGAAGCAACATCGTTCAGGAAGCTCACACGTTTCTCACTGTTAACTGAAAAGCATTGGATGTTAGATGACCTGTGGTTTTTATCAGTTTCAGAAGCAGATTTGAACTAGATATGGTCCGTGTGTGTAGGAAACTCAGTTCTTTTGTTCTGAGCACACTCACGTTTTCCGCCTTATTAGTGACTCTTGAAAGTAAGAGCATGCTTCTTACACTAAACAAGAGTGTGGTTCATGGATGAGAACTGTGCTATGTCTCTCCCTTCAGAAACGGAGTGAAATGCCAGGCTCTGTGTCTTCCTA
The DNA here is from genome assembly GCA_949786405.1 of Onychomys arenicola. Taxonomy (NCBI): domain Eukaryota; kingdom Metazoa; phylum Chordata; class Mammalia; order Rodentia; family Cricetidae; genus Onychomys; species Onychomys arenicola. Next base: position 1,559,656 of record CATKUM010000039.1, on the reverse strand, counting down.
CAAGCAATACTTCTTTTCAGGTAAACACAGTCACATTTAAGATCAAAGGAAACTACATAATTCAGGAAGCTCACACGTTTCTCACTCTTAAATGAAAAGCATTGGATGTTAGATGACATGTGGTTTTTATCAGTTTCAGAAGCAGAGTTGAATTAGATATGGTGCGTGTGTGTAGGAAACACAGTTCTTTTTTTCTGAGCACACTCACATTTCCTGCCTTTTTAGAGACTCCTGAAAGCAAGAGCATGCTTCTTGCTCTAAAGCAGAGTGTGGTTCATGGAAGAGTACTGGGCTATTTGTTTCACTTCAGAAACAGAGTGAAATGCCAGGCTCTGTGACTTCCTACAAGCAAGACTTCGTTTCAGGTAAACGCAGTCAGTTTTCAGCTAAAACGAAGCAACATCGTTCAGGAAGCTCACACGTTTCTCACTGTTAACTGAAAAGCATTGTATGTTAGATGACCTGTGGTTTTTATCAGTTTCAGAAACAGAGTTGAACTAGATATGGTACAGGTGTAGGAAACACAGTTCATTTGTTCTGAGCACACTCACGTTTCCCACCTTATTAGAGATTCTGGAAAGCAAGTGCGTGCTTCTTGCTCTAAAGCAGATTGTGGTTCATGGATGAGAACTGTGCTGTGTGTTTCCCTTCAGAAACGGAATGAAATGCTTGGTTCTGTGTCTTCCTACAAGCAAGACTTCTTTTCAGGTAAACGCAGTCACTTTTCAGCTCAAACGAAGCTACATCGTTCACGAAGCTCACACGTTTCTCACTCTTAACTGAAAAGCATTGGATGATAGAGGACCTATGGTTTGTATCAGTTTCAGAAGCAGAGTTGAAGTAGATATGGTGCGTGTGTGTAGGAAATACAGTTCTTTTGTTCTGAGCACACTCTCGTTTCCTGCTTTATTGGATAATCTAGAAAGCAAGAGCATGCTTCTTGCTCTAAAGCAGAGTGTGGTTCATGGAAGAGTTCTGGGCTATTTGTTTCAGTTCAGAAACAGACTGAAATGCCAGGCTCTGTGGATTTTTACAAGCAAGACTTTTTTTCATCTAAACACAGTCACTTTTTAGCTTAAACGAAGCAACATCGTTCACGAAGCTCACACGTTTCTCACTCTTAAGTGAAAAGCATTGGATGTTAGAGGACCTGATGTTTGTATCAGTTTAAGAAGCAGAGTTGTACTAGATATGGTGCGTGTGTAGGTAACACAGTTCTTTTGTTCTGAGCACACTCACGTTTCCTGCCTTATGAGAGACTCTAGAAAGCAAGAGCGTGCTTCTTGCTCTAAAGCAGAGTGTGGTTCATGGATGAGAACTGTGCTGTGTGTTTCCCTTCAGAAACGGAGTGAAATCCCAGGCTCTGTGTCTTCCTACAAGCAAGACTTCGTTTCTGGTAAACACAGTCACTTTTCAGCTCAAACTAAGCTACATCGTTCACTAAGCTCACACGTTTCTCGCTCTGAAATGAAAAGCATTGGATGTTAGAGGACCTGTGGTTTGTATCAGTTTCAGAAGCAAAGTTGAACTAGATATGGTCCATGTGTATAGGAAACACAGTTCTTTTGTTCTGAGTACACTCACATTTCCCACCTTAGTAGAGACTCTAGAGAGCAAAAGCATGCTTCTTGCTCTAAATTAGAGTGTGGTTCATGGAAGAGTGCTGGGCTATTTGTTTCCCTTCAGAAACAGAGTGAAATGCCAGGCTCTGAGGCTTCTTACAAGCAAGACTTCGTTTCATCTAAACGCAGTCACTTTTTAGCTAAAACGAAGCAACATCGTTCACGAAGCTCACACGTTTCTCACTCTTAACTGAAAAGCATTGGATGTTAGAGGACCTGATGTTTGTATCAGTTTAAGAAGCAGAGTTGTACTAGATATGTTGCGTGTGTAGGAAACACAGTTCTTTTGTTCTGAGCACACTCTCGTTACCTGCCTTATTGGATAATCCTGAAAGCAAGAGCATGCATCTTGCTCTAAAGCAGAGTGTGGTTCATGGATGAGAACTGTGCTGTGTGTTTCCCTTCAGAAACGGAGTGAAATCCCAGGCTCTGTGTCTTCCTACAAGCAAGACTTCGTTTCTGGTAAACACAGTCACTTTTCAGCTCAAACTAAGCTACATCGTTCACTAAGCTCACACGTTTCTCACTCTGAACTGAAAAGCATTGGATGTTAGAGGACCTATGGTTTGTATCAGTTTCAGAAGCAGAGTTGAATTAGATATGGTGCGTGTGTGTAGGAAACACAGTTCTTTTTTTCTGAGCACACTCACATTTCCTGCCTTATTAGAGACTCTAGAAAGCAAGAGCATGCTTCTTGCTCTAAAGCAGAGTGTGGTTCATGGAAGAGTACTGGGCTATTTGTTTCACTTCAGAAACAGAGTGAAATGCCAGGCTCTGTGACTTCCTACAAGCAAGACTTCGTTTCAGGTAAATGCAGTCAGTTTTCAGCTAAAATGAAGCAACATCGTTCAGGAAGCTCACACGTTTCTCACTGTTAACTGAAAAGCATTGGATGTTAGATGACCTGTGGTTTTTATCAGTTTCAGAAGCAGAGTTGAACTAGATATGGTACAGGTGTAGGAAACACAGTTCATTTGTTCTGAGCACACTCACGTTTCCCACCTTATTAGAGATTCTGGAAAGCAAGTGCGTGCTTCTTGCTCTAAAGCAGATTGTGGTTCATGGATGAGAACTGTGCTGTGTGTTTCCCTTCAGAAACGGAATGAAATGCTTGGTTCTGTGTCTTCCTACAAGCAAGACTTCTTTTCAGGTAAACGCAGTCACTTTTCAGCTCAAACGAAGCTACATCGTTCACGAAGCTCACACGTTTCTCACTCTTAACTGAAAAGCATTGGATGTTAGAGGACCTACGCTTTGTATCAGTTTCAGAAGCAGAGTTGAACTAGATATGGTGCATGTGTGTAGGAAACACAGTTCTTTTTTTCTGAGCACACTCACGATTCCATGCCTTATTAGAGTCTCTAGAAAGCAAGAGCATGCTTCTTGCTCTAAGCAGAGTGAGGTTCATGGAAGAGTAGTGGGCTATTTGTTTCACTTCAGAAACAGAGTGAAATGCCAGGCTCTGTGACTTCCTACAAGCAAGACTTCGTTTCAGGTAAACGCAGTCAGTTTTCAGCTAAAACGAAGCAACATCGTTCAGGAAGCTCACACGTTTCTCACTGTTAACTGAATAGCATTGCATGTTAGAGGGCCTGGGGTTTGTATCAATATCAGAAGCAGAGTTGAACTAGATATGGTCCGTGTGTGCAAGAAACTCAGTTCTTTTGTTCTGAGCACACTCACTTTTCCCGCCTGATTAGAGACTCTAGAAAGTAAGAGCGTGCTTCTTACACTAAAGCAGAGTGTGGTTCATGAATGAGAACTGTGCTATGTCTTTCCCTTCAGAACCGGAATGAAATGCCAGCGACTGTGCCTTCCTACAAGCAAGACTTCTTTTCAGGTAAACGCAGTCACTTTTCAGCTCAAAGGAAGCTACATCGTTCACGAAGCTCACACGTTTCTCACTCTTAACTGAAAAGCATTGGATGTAAGAGGACCTATGGTTTTTATCAGTTTCAGAAGCAGATTTGAACTAGATATGGTGCGTGTGTGTAGGAAACACAGTTCTTTTTTTCTGAGCACACTCACGTTTCCTGCCTTATTAGAGACTCTAGAAAGCAAGAGCATGCTTCTTGCTCTAAAGCAGAGTGTGGTTCATGGATGAGAACTGTGCTGTGTGTTTCCCTTCAGAAACGGAGTGAAATCCCAGGCTCTGTGTCTTCCTACAAGCAAGACTTCGTTTCAGGTAAACGCAGTCACTTTTCAGCTCAAACTAAGCTACATCGTTCACTAAGCTCATACGTTTCTTGCTCTGAACTGAAAAGCATTGGATGTTAGAGGACCTGTGGTTTGTATCAGTTACAGAAGCAAAGTTGAACTAGATATGGTCCATGTGTATAGGAAACACAGTTCTTTTGTTCTTAGTACACTCACATTTCACGCCTTAGTAGAGACTCTTGAAAGCAAAAGCATGCTTCTTGCTCTAAAGCAGAGTGTGGTTCATGGAAGAGTATTGGGCTATTTGTTTCACTTCAGAAACAGAGTGAAATGCCAGGTTCTGTGGCTTCTTACAAGCCAGACTTCGTTTCAGGTGAACGCCCTCACTTTTCAGCTCAAATGATGCTACATCGTTCACGAAGCTAAAGCGTTTCTCACTCTTAACTGAAAAGCATTGGAAGTTAGAGGACCTACGCTTTGTATCAATTTCAGAAGCAGAGTTGAACTAGATATGGTGCGTGTGTGTAGGAAACACAGTTCTTTTTTTTCTGAGCACACTCACGTTTCCTGCCTTATTAGAGACTCTAGAAAGAAAGAGCATGCTTCTTGCTCTAAAGCAGAGTGTGGTTCATGGAAGAGTACTGGGCTATTTGTTTCACCTCAGAAACAGAGTGAAATGCCAAGCTCTGTGACTTCCTCCAAGCAAGACTTCGTTTCAGGTAAACACAGTCACTTTTCAGCTAAAACGAAGCAACATCGTTCAGGAAGCTCACACGTTTCTCACTGTTAACTGAAAAGCATTGGATGTTAGATGACCTGTGGTTTTTATCAGTTTCAGAAGCAGATTTGAACTAGATATGGTCCGTGTGTGTAGGAAACTCAGTTCTTTTGTTCTGAGCACACTCACGTTTTCCGCCTTATTAGTGACTCTTGAAAGTAAGAGCATGCTTCTTACACTAAACAAGAGTGTGGTTCATGGATGAGAACTGTGCTATGTCTCTCCCTTCAGAAACGGAGTGAAATGCCAGGCTCTGTGTCTTCCTACAAGCAATACTTCTTTTTAGGTAAACACAGTCACATTTAAGATCAAAGGAAACTACATAATTCAGGAAGCTCACACGTTTCTCACTCTTAAATGAAAAGCATTGGATGTTAGATGACATGTGGTTTTTATCAGTTTCAGAAGCAGAGTTGAATTAGATATGGTGCGTGTGTGTAGGAAACACAGTTCTTTTTTTCTGAGCACACTCACATTTCCTGCCTTTTTAGAGACTCCTGAAAGCAAGAGCATGCTTCTTGCTCTAAAGCAGAGTGTGGTTCATGGAAGAGTACTGGGCTATTTGTTTCACTTCAGAAACAGAGTGAAATGCCAGGCTCTGTGACTTCCTACAAGCAAGACTTCGTTTCAGGTAAACGCAGTCAGTTTTCAGCTAAAACGAAGCAACATCGTTCAGGAAGCTCACACGTTTCTCACTGTTAACTGAAAAGCATTGTATGTTAGATGACCTGTGGTTTTTATCAGTTTCAGAAACAGAGTTGAACTAGATATGGTACAGGTGTAGGAAACACAGTTCATTTGTTCTGAGCACACTCACGTTTCCCACCTTATTAGAGATTCTGGAAAGCAAGTGCGTGCTTCTTGCTCTAAAGCAGATTGTGGTTCATGGATGAGAACTGTGCTGTGTGTTTCCCTTCAGAAACGGAATGAAATGCTTGGTTCTGTGTCTTCCTACAAGCAAGACTTCTTTTCAGGTAAACGCAGTCACTTTTCAGCTCAAACGAAGCTACATCGTTCACGAAGCTCACACGTTTCTCACTCTTAACTGAAAAGCATTGGATGATAGAGGACCTATGGTTTGTATCAGTTTCAGAAGCAGAGTTGAAGTAGATATGGTGCGTGTGTGTAGGAAATACAGTTCTTTTGTTCTGAGCACACTCTCGTTTCCTGCTTTATTGGATAATCTAGAAAGCAAGAGCATGCTTCTTGCTCTAAAGCAGAGTGTGGTTCATGGAAGAGTTCTGGGCTATTTGTTTCAGTTCAGAAACAGACTGAAATGCCAGGCTCTGTGGATTTTTACAAGCAAGACTTTTTTTCATCTAAACACAGTCACTTTTTAGCTTAAACGAAGCAACATCGTTCACGAAGCTCACACGTTTCTCACTCTTAAGTGAAAATCATTGGATGTTAGAGGACCTGATGTTTGTATCAGTTTAAGAAGCAGAGTTGTACTAGATATGGTGCGTGTGTAGGTAACACAGTTCTTTTGTTCTGAGCACACTCACGTTTCCTGCCTTATGAAAGACTCTAGAAAGCAAGAGCGTGCTTCTTGCTCTAAAGCAGAGTGTGGTTCATGGATGAGAACTGTGCTGTGTGTTTCCCTTCAGAAACGGAGTGAAATCCCAGGCTCTGTGTCTTCCTACAAGCAAGACTTCGTTTCTGGTAAACACAGTCACTTTTCAGCTCAAACTAAGCTACATCGTTCACTAAGCTCACACGATTCTCGCTCTGAAATGAAAAGCATTGGATGTTAGAGGACCTGTGGTTTGTATCAGTTTCAGAAGCAAAGTTGAACTAGATATGGTCCATGTGTATAGGAAACACAGTTCTTTTGTTCTGAGTACACTCACATTTCCCACCTTAGTAGAGACTCTAGAGAGCAAAAGCATGCTTCTTGCTCTAAATTAGAGTGTGGTTCATGGAAGAGTGCTGGGCTATTTGTTTCCCTTCAGAAACAGAGTGAAATGCCAGGCTCTGAGGCTTCTTACAAGCAAGACTTCGTTTCATCTAAACGGAGTCACTTTTTAGCTAAAACGAAGCAACATCGTTCACGAAGCTCACACGTTTCTCACTCTTAACTGAAAAGCATTGGATGTTAGAGGACCTGATGTTTGTATCAGTTTAAGAAGCAGAGTTGTACTAGATATGTTGCGTGTGTAGGAAACACAGTTCTTTTGTTCTGAGCACACTCTCGTTACCTGCCTTATTGGATAATCCTGAAAGCAAGAGCATGCATCTTGCTCTAAAGCAGAGTGTGGTTCATGGATGAGAACTGTGCTGTGTGTTTCCCTTCAGAAACGGAGTGAAATCCTAGGCTCTGTGTCTTCCTACAAGCAAGACTTCGTTTCTGGTAAACACAGTCACTTTTCAGCTCAAACTAAGCTACATCGTTCACTAAGCTCACACGTTTCTCACTCTGAACTGAAAAACATTGGATGTTAGAGGACCTGTGGTTTGTGTCAGTTTCAGAAGCAAAGTTGAACTAGATATGGTCTATGTGTATAGGAAACACAGTTCTTTTGTTCTGAGTACACTCACATTTCCCGCCTTAGTAGAGACTCTAGAAAGCAAAAGCATGCTTCTTGCTCTAAAGCAGAGTGTGGTTCATGGAAGAGTACTGGGCTATTTGTTTCAGTTCAGAAACAGAGTGAAATGCCAGGCTCTGTGACTTCCTACAAGCAAGACTTCATTTCAGGTAAACGCAGTCTGTTTTCAGCTAAAACGAAGCAACATCGTTCAGGAAGCTCACACGATTCTCACTGTTAACTGAAAAGCATTGGATGTTAGAGGACCTGGGGTTTGTATCAATTTGAGAAGCAGAGTTCAACTAGATATGGTTCGTGTGTGTAGGAAGCACAGTTCTTTTTTTCTGAGCACACTCACCTTTCCTGCATTATTAGAGACTCTAGAAAGCAAGAGCATGCTTCTTGCTCTAAAGCAGATTATACTTCATGGATGAGAACTGTGCTGTGTGTTTCCCATCAGAAACGGAATGAAATGCCAGGCTTTGTGTCTAACTACAAGCATGTCTTCGTTTCAGGTAAACGCCCTCACTTTTCAGTTCAAATGATGCTACATCTTTCACGAAGCTAAAGCGTTTCTCACTCTTAACTGAAAAGCATTGGATGTTAGAGGACCTATGCTTTGTATCAGTTTCAGAAGCACAGTTGAACTAGATATGGTGCATGTGTGTAGGAAACACAGTTCTTTTTTTCTGAGCACACTCACGATTCCATGCCTTATTAGAGTCTCTAGAAAGCAAGAGCATGCTTCTTGCTCTAAGCAGAGTGAGGTTCATGGAAGAGTAGTGGGCTATTTGTTTCACTTCAGAAACAGAGTGAAATGCCAGGCTCTGTGACTTCCTACAAGCAAGACTTCGTTTCAGGTAAACGCAGTCAGTTTTCAGCTAAAACGAAGCAACATCGTTCAGGAAGCTCACACGTTTCTCACTGTTAACTGAATAGCATTGCATGTTAGAGGGCCTGGGGTTTGTATCAATATCAGAAGCAGAGTTGAACTAGATATGGTCCGTGTGTGCAAGAAACTCAGTTCTTTTGTTCTGAGCACACTCACTTTTCCCGCCTTATTAGAGACTCTAGAAAGTAAGAGCGTGCTTCTTACACTAAAGCAGAGTGTGGTTCATGAATGAGAACTGTGCTATGTCTTTCCCTTCAGAACCGGAATGAAATGCCAGCGACTGTGCCTTCCTACAAGCAAGACTTCTTTTCAGGTAAACGCAGTCACTTTTCAGCTCAAAGGAAGCTACATCGTTCACGAAGCTCACACGTTTCTCACTCTTAACTGAAAAGCATTGGATGTAAGAGGACCTATGGTTTGTATCAGTTTCAGAAGCAGATTTGAACTAGATATGGTGCGTGTGTGTAGGAAACACAGTTCTTTTTTTCTGAGCACACTCACGTTTCCTGCCTTATTAGAGACTCTAGAAAGCAAGAGCATGCTTCTTGCTCTAAAGCAGAGTGTGGTTCATGGATGAGAACTGTGCTGTGTGTTTCCCATCAGAAACGGAATGAAATGCCAGGCTCTGTGTCTTCGTACAAGCATGTCTTCGTTTCATGTAAATGCCCTCACTTTTCAGCTCAAATGATGCTACATCTTTCACGAAGCTAAAGCGTTTCTCACTCTTAACTGAAAAGCATTGGATGTTAGAGGACCTACGCTTTGTATCAGTTTCAGAAACAGAGTTGAACTAGATATGGTGCATGTGTGTAGGAAACACAATTCTTTTTTTCTGAGCACACTCACGATTCCATGCCTTATTAGAGTCTCTAGAAAGCAAGAGCATGGTTCTTGCTCTAAGCAGAGTGAGGTTCATGGAAGAGTAGTGGGCTATTTGTTTCACTTCAGAAACAGAGTGAAATGCCAGGCTCTGTGACTTCCTACAAGCAAGACTTCGTTTCAGGTAAACGCAGTCACTTTTCAGCTAAAACGAAGCAACATCGTTCAGGAAGCTCACACGTTTCTCACTGTTAACTGAAAAGCATTGCATGTTAGAGGGCCTGGGGTTTGTATCAATATCAGAAGCAGAGTTGAACTAGATATGGTCCGTGTGTGCAAGAAACTCAGTTCTTTTGTTCTGAGCACACTCACTTTTCCCGCCTTATTAGAGACTCTAGAAAGTAAGAGCGTGCTTCTTACACTAAAGCAGAGTGTGGTTCATGAATGAGAACTGTGCTATGTCTTTCCCTTCAGAACCGGAATGAAATGCCAGCGACTGTGCCTTCCTACAAGCAAGACTTCGTTTCAGGTAAACGCAGTCACTTTTCAGCTCAAACGAAGCTACATCGTTCACGAAGCTCACAAGTTTCTCACTCTTAACTGAAAAGCATTGGATGTTAGAGGACCTGATGTTTGTATCAGTTTAAGAAGCAGAGTTGTACTAGATATGTTGCGTGTGTAGGAAACACAGTTCTTTTGTTCTGAGCACACTCTCGTTACCTGCCTTATTGGATAATCTAGAAAGCAAGAGCATGCATCTTGCTCTAAAGCAGAGTGTGGTTCATGGATGAGAACTGTGCTGTGTGTTTCCCTTCAGAAACGGAGTGAAATCCCAGTCTCTGTGTCTTCCTACAAGCAAGACTTCGTTTCAGGTAAACGCAGTCACTTTTCAGCTCAAACTGAGCTACATCGTTCACTAAGCTCATACGTTTCTTGCTCTGAACTGAAAATCATTGGATGTTAGAGGACCTGTGGTTTTTATCAGTTACAGAAGCAAAGTTGAACTAGATATGGTCCATGTGTATAGGAAACACAGTTCTTTTGTTCTGAGTACACTCACATTTCACGCCTTAGTAGAGACTCTAGAAAGCAAAAGCATGCTTCTTGCTCTAAAGCAGAGTGTGGTTCATGGAAGAGTACTGGGCTATTTGTTTCACTTCAGAAACAGAGTGAAATGCCAGGTTCTGTGGCTTCTTACAAGCCAGACTTCGTTTCAGGTAAACGCCCTCACTTTTCAGCTCAAATGATGCTACATCGTTCACGAAGCTAAAGCGTTTCTCACTCTCAACTGAAAAGCATTGGATGTTAGAGCACCTACGCTTTGTATCAATTTCAGAAGCAGAGTTGAACTAGATATGGTGCGTGTGTGTAGGAAACACAGTTCTTTTTTCTGAGCACACTCACGTTTCCTGCCTTATTAGAGACTCTAGAAAGAAAGAGCATGCTTCTTACTCTAAAGCAGAGTGTGGTTCATGGAAGAGTACTGGGCTATTTGTTTCACCTCAGAAACAGAGTGAAATGCCAAGCTCTGTGACTTCCTCCAAGCAAGACTTCGTTTCAGGTAAACACAGTCACTTTTCAGCTAAAACGAAGCAACATCGTTCAGGAAGCTCACACGTTTCTCACTGTTAACTGAAAAGCATTGGATGTTAGATGACCTGTGGTTTTTATCAGTTTCAGAAGCAGATTTGAACTAGATATGGTCCGTGTGTGTAGGAAACTCAGTTCTTTTGTTCTGAGCACACTCACGTTTTCCGCCTTATTAGTGACTCTTGAAAGTAAGAGCATGCTTCTTACACTAAACAAGAGTATGGTTCATGGATGAGAACTGTGCTATGTCTCTCCCTTCAGAAACGGAGTGAAATGCCAGGCTCTGTGTCTTCCTACAAGCAATACTTCTTTTCAGGTAAAAACAGTCACATTTAAGTTCAAAGGAAACTACATAATTCAGGAAGCTCACACGTTTCTCACTCTTAAATGAAAAGCATTGGATGTTAGAGGACCTATGGTTTGTATCAGTTTCAGAAGCAGAGTTGAATTAGATATGGTGCGTGTGTGTAGGAAACACAGTTCTTTTTTTCTGAGCACACTCATATTTCCTGCCTTATTAGAGACTCTAGAAAGCAAGAGCATGCTTCTTGCTCTAAAGCAGAGTGTGGTTCATGGATGAGAACTGTGCTGTGTGTTTCCCTTCAGAAACGGAATGAAATGCCAAGTTCTGTGTCTTCCTACAAGCAAGACTTCTTTTCAGGTAAACGCAGTCACTTTTCAGCTCAAACGAAGCTACATCATTCACGAAGCTCACACGTTTCTCACTCTTAACTGAAAAGCATTGGATGTTAGAGGACCTATGGTTTGTATCAGTTTCAGAAGCAGAGTTGTACTAGATATGGTGCGTGTGTAGGAAACACAGTTCTTTTGTTCTGAGCACACTCACGTTTCCCACCTTAGTATAGACTCTAGAAAGCAAGAGCATGCTTCTTGCTCTAAAGCAGAGTGTGGTTCATGGAAGAGTACTGGGCTATTTGTTTCAGTTCAGAAACAGAGTGAAATGCCAGGCTCTGTGACTTCCTACAAGCAAGACTTCATTTCAGGTAAACGCAGTCAGTTTTCAGCTAAAACGAAGCAACATCGTTCAGGAAGCTCACACGTTTCTCACTGTTAACTGAAAAGCATTGGATGTTAGAGGACCTGGGGTTTGTATCAATTTCAGAAGCAGAGTTGAACGGTTATGGTCCGTTTTTGTAGGAAACTCAATTCTTTTGTTCTGAGCACACTCACGTTTCCCGCCTTATTAGAGACTGTAGAGTGTAAGAGCGTGCTTCTTACACTAAAGCAGAGTGTGGTTCATGGATAAGAACTGTGCTATGTCTTTCCCTTCAGAACAGGAATGAAATGCCAGGCTCTGTGCCTTCCTACAAGCAAGACTTCTTTTCAGGTAAACGCAGTCACTTTTCAGCTCAAACGAAGCTACATCATTCAAGAAGCTCACACGTTTCTCACTCTTAACGGAAAAGCATTGGATGATAGAGGACCTATGGTTTGTATCAGTTTCAGAAGCAGAGTTGAACTAGATATGGTTCGTGTGTGTAGGAAGCACAGTTCTTTTTTTCTGAGCACACTCACGTTTCCTGCATTATTAGAGACTCTAGAAAGCAAGAGCATGCTTCTTGCTCTAAAGCAGATTGTACTTCATGGATGAGATCTGTGCTGTGTGTTTCCCATCAGAAACGGAATGAAATGCCAGGCTCTGTGTCTTCCTACAAGCATGTCTTCGTTTCAGGTAAATGCCCTCACTTTTCAGCTCAAATGATGCTACATCGTTCACGAAGCTCACACGTTTCTCACTCTTTACTGAAAAGGATTGGATGTTAGAGGACCTATGGTTTGTATCAGTTTCAGAAGCAGAGTTGAACTAGATATGGTGCGTGTGTGTAGGAAACACAGTTCTTTTGTTCTGAGCACACACACGTTTCCTGCATTATTAGAGACTCTAGAAAGCAAAAGCATGCTTCTTGCTCTAAAGCAGAGTGTGGTTCATGGAAGAGTACTGGGCTATTTGTTTCACTTCAGAAACAGAATGAAATGCCAGGCCCTGTGGCTTCTTACAAGCCAGACTTCGTTTCAGGTAAACGCAGTCAGTTTTCAGCTAAAACGAAGCAACATCGTTCACGAAGCTCACACGTTTCTCACTCTTAACTGAAAAGCATTAGAGGTTAGAGGACCTGGTGTTTGTATCAGTTTAAGAAGCAGAGTTGAACTAGATATGGTGCGTGTGTGTAGGAAACACAGTTCTTTTTTTCTGAGCACACTCACGTTTCCTGCCTTATTAGAGACTCTAGAAAGAAAGAGCATGCTTCTTGCTCTAAAGCAGAGTGTGGTTCATGGAAGAGTACTGGGCTATTTGTTTCACCTCAGAAACAGAGTGAAATGCCAAGCTCTGTGACTTCCTCCAAGCAAGACTTCATTTCAGGTAAACACAGTCACTTTTCAGCTAAAACGAAGCAACATCGTTCAGGAAGCTCACACGTTTCTCACTGTTAACTGAAAAGCATTGGATGTTAGATGACCTGTGGTTTTTATCAGTTTCAGAAGCAGATTTGAACTAGATATGGTCCGTGTGTAGGAAACTCAGTTCTTTTGTTCTGAGCACACTCACGTTTTCCGCCTTATTAGTGACACTTGAAAGTAAGAGCATGCTCCTTACACTAAACAAGAGTGTGGTTCATGGATGAGAACTGTGCTATGTCTCTCCCTTCAGAAACGGAGTGAAATGCCAGGCTCTGTGTCTTCCTACAAGCAATACTTCTTTTCAGGTAAACACAGTCACATTTAAGTTCAAAGGAAACTACATAATTCAGGAAGCTCACACGTTTCTCACTCTTAAATGAAAAGCATTGGATGTTAGAGGACCTATGGTTTGTATCAGTTTCAGAAGCAGAGTTGAATTAGATATGGTGCGTGTGTGTAGGAAACACAGTTCTTTTTTTCTGAGCACACTCACATTTCCTGCCTTATTAGAGACTCTAGAAAGCAAGAGCATGCTTCTTGCTCTAAAGCAGAGTGTGGTTCATGGATGAGAACTGTGCTGTGTGTTTCCCTTCAGAAACGGAATGAAATGCCAAGTTCTGTGTCTTCCTACAAGCAAGACTTCTTTTCAGGTAAACGCAGTCACTTTTCAGCTCAAACGAAGCTACATCGTTCACGAAGCTCACACGTTTCTCACTCTTAACTGAAAAGCATTGGATGTTAGAAGACCTATGGTTTGTATCAGTTTCAGAAGCAGAGTTGTACTAGATAAGGTGCGTGTGTAGGAAACACAGTTCTTTTCTTCTGAGCACACTCACGTTTCCCACCTTAGTAGAGACTCTAGAAAGCAAGAGCATGCTTCTTGCTCTAAAGCAGAGTGTGGTTCATGGAAGAGTACTGGGCTATTTGTTTCACTTCAGAAACAGAGTGCAATGCCAGGCTATGTGACTTCATACAAGCAAGACTTCGTTTCAGGTAAACGCAGTCACTTTTCAGCTAAAATGAAGCAACATCTTTCAGGAAGCTCACACGTTTCTCACTGTTAACTGAAAAGCATTGGAGGTTAGAGGACCTGGGGTTTGTATCAATTTCAGAAGCAGAGTTGAACTAGATATGGTCCGTGTGTGTAGGAAACACAGTCCTTTTTTTCTGAGCACACTCACGTTTCCCGCCTTAATAGAGACTCTAAAAAGTAAGAGCGTGCTTCTTACACTAAAGCAGAGTGTGGTTCATGGATGAGAACTGTGCTGTGTGTTTCCCTTCAGAACCGGAATGAAATGCCAGGCTCTGTGCCTTCCTACAAGCAAGACTTCTTTTCAGGTAAACGCAGTCACTTTTCAGCTCAAACGAAGCTACATCGTTCACGAAGCTCACACGTTTCTCACTCTTTACTGAAAAGGATTGGATGTTAGAGGACCTATGGTTTGTATCAGTTTCAGAAGCAGAGTTGAACTAGATATGGTGCGTGTGTGTAGGAAACACAGTTCTTTTGTTCTGAGCACACACACGTTTCCTGCATTATTAGAGACTCTAGAAAGCAAAAGCATGCTTCTTGCTCTAAAGCAGAGTGTGGTTCATGGAAGAGTACTGGGCTATTTGTTTCACCTCAGAAACAGAGTGAAATGCCAAGCTCTGTGACTTCCTCCAAGCAAGACTTCATTTCAGGTAAACACAGTCACTTTTCAGCTAAAACGAAGCAACATCGTTCAGGAAGCTCACACGTTTCTCACTGTTAACTGAAAAGCATTGGATGTTAGATGACCTGTGGTTTTTATCAGTTTCAGAAGCAGATTTGAACTAGATATGGTCCGTGTGTGTAGGAAACTCAGTTCTTTTGTTCTGAGCACACTCACGTTTTCCGCCTTATTAGTGACACTTGAAAGTAAGAGCATGCTTCTTACACTAAACAAGAGTGTGGTTCATGGATGAGAACTGTGCTATGTCTCTCCCTTCAGAAACGGAGTGAAATGCCAGGCTCTGTGTCTTCCTACAAGCAATACTTCTTTTCAGGTAAACACAGTCACATTTAAGTTCAAAGGAAACTACATAATTCAGGAAGCTCACACGTTTCTCACTCTTAAATGAAAAGCATTGGATGTTAGAGGACCTATGGTTTGTATCAGTTTCAGAAGCAGAGTTGAATTAGATATGGTGCGTGTTTGTAGGAAACACAGTTCTTTTTTTCTGAGCACACTCACATTTCCTGCCTTATTAGAGACTCTAGAAAGCAAGAGCATGCTTCTTGCTCTAAAGCAGAGTGTGGTTCATGGATGAGAACTGTGCTGTGTGTTTCCCTTCAGAAACGGAATGAAATGCCAAGTTCTGTGTCTTCCTACAAGCAAGACTTCTTTTCAGGTAAACGCAGTCACTTTTCAGCTCAAACGAAGCTACATCGTTCACGAAGCTCACATGTTTCTCACTCTTAACTGAAAAGCATTGGATGTTAGAAGACCTATGGTTTGTATCAGTTTCAGAAGCAGAGTTGTACTAGATAAGGTGCGTGTGTAGGAAACACAGTTCTTTTGTTCTGAGCACACTCACGTTTCCCACCTTAGTAGAGACTCTAGAAAGCAAGAGCATGCTTCTTGCTCTAAAGCAGAGTGTGGTTCATGGAAGAGTACTGGGCTATTTGTTTCACTTCAGAAACAGAATGAAATGCCAGGCCCTGTGGCTTCTTACAAGCCAGACTTCGTTTCAGGTAAACGCAGTCAGTTTTCAGCTAAAACGAAGCAACATCATTCACGAAGCTCACACGTTTCTCACTCTTAACTGAAAAGCATTGGAGGTTAGAGGACCTGGTGTTTGTATCAGTTTAAGAAGCAGAGTTGAACTAGATATGGTACGTGTGTGTAGGAAACACAGTTCTTTTGTTCTGAGCACACTCACGTATCCCACCTTATTAGAGACTCTAGAAAGCAAGAGCATGCTTCTTGCTCTAAAGCAGAGGGTGCTTCATGGATGAGAACTGTGCTGTGTGTTTCCCTTCACAAACGGAACGAAATGCCAGGCTCTGTGTCTTCCTACAAGCAAGACTTCGTTTCAGGTAAATGCACACACATTTCAGCTAAAACGAAGCAACATCGTTCAGGAAGCTCACACGTTTCTCGCTTTGAACTGAAATGCATTGGATGTTAGAGGACCTGTGGTTTATGTCAGTTTCAGAAGCAGAGTTGAACTAGATATGGTGCGTGTGTGTAGGAAACACAGTTCTTTTTTTCTGAGCACACTCACGTTTCCTGCCTTGTTAGAGACTCTAGAAAGCAAGAGCAAGCTTATTAATCTAAAGCAGAGAGTGCTTCATGGAAGAGTACTGGGCTATTTGTTTCACCTCAGAAACAGTGTGAAATGCCAGGCTCTGTGACTTCCTCCAAGCAAGACTTCGTTTCAGGTAAACACAGTCACTTTTCAGCTAAAACGAAGCAACATCTTTCAGGAAGCTCACACGTTTCTCACTGTTAACAGAAAAGCATTTGATGTTAGATGACCTGTGGTTTTTATGAGTTTCAGAAGTAGAGTTGAATTAGACATGGTCTGTGTGTAGGAAACTCATTTCATTTGTTCTGAGCACACTCACGTTTTCCGCCTTATTAGTGACTCTTGAAAGTAAGAGCGTGCTTCTTACACTAAACCAGAGAGTGGATCATGGATGAGAACTGTTCTATGTCTTTCCCTTCAGAAATTGAGTGAAATGCAAGGCTCTGTGTCTTCCTACAAGCAATACTTCTTTTCAGGTAAACACAGTCACATTTCAGATCAAAGGAAACTACATCATTCACGAAGATCACACGTTTCTCACTCTTAAATGAAAAGCATTGGATGTTAGAGGACCTATGGTTTGTATCAGTTTCAGAAGCAGAGTTGAACTAGATATGGTGCATGTGTGTAGGAAACACAGTTCTTTAGTTCTGAGTACACTCACTTTTCCCGCCTTTGAAGAGACTCTAGAAAACAAGAGCATGCTTCTTGCTCTAAAGCAGAGTGTGCTTCATGGATGAGAACTGTGCTGTGTGTTTCCCTTCCGAAACGGAATGAAATGCCAGGCTCTGTGTCTTCCTACAAGCAAGACTTCGTTTCAGGTAAACGCCCTCACTTTTCAGCTCAAACGATGCTACAACGTTCACGAAGCTCACAGGTTTCTCACTCTTAACTGAAAAGCATTGGATGTTAGAGGACCCATGGTTTGTATCAGTTTCAGAAGCAGAATTGAAGTAGATATGGTGCGTGTGTGTAGGAAACACAGTTCTTTTGTTCTGAGCACACTCTCGTTTCCTGCCTTATTGGATAATCTAGAAAGCAAGAGCATGCTTCTTGCTCTAAAGCAGAGTGTGGTTCATGGATGAGAACTGTGCCGTGTGTTTCCCTTCAGAAATGGAGTGAAATGCCAGGCTCTGTGTCTTCCTACAAGCAAGACTTCGTTTCAGGTAAACACACTCTCTTTTCAGCTCAAACTAAGCTACATCATTCACTAAGCTCACACGTTTCTTGCTCTGAACTGAAAAGCATTGGATGTTACAGGACCTGTGGTTTGTATCAGTTTCAGAAGCAAAGTTGAACTAGATAGGGTCCATGTGTGTAGGAAACACAGTTCTTTTGTTCTGAGTACACTCACATTTCACGCCTTAGTAGAGACTCTAGAAAGCAAAAGTATGCTTCTTGCTCTAAAGCAGAGTGTGGTTCATGGAAGAGTACTAGGCTATTTGTTTCACGTCAGAAACAGAGTGAAATGCCAGGCTCTGTGGCTTCTTACAAGAAAGACTTCGTTTCAGATAAACACACTCACATTTCAGCTAAAACGAAGCAACATCGTTCACGAAGCTCACAAATTTCTCACTCTTAACTGAAAAGCATTGGAGGTTAGAGGACCTGATGTTTGTATCAGTTTAAGAAGCAGAGTTGAACTAGATATGGTACGTGTGTGTAGGAAACACAGTTCTTTTGTTCTGAGCACACTCACGTATCCCACCTTATTAGAGACTCTAGAAAGCAAGAGCATGCTTATTGCTCTAAAGCAGAGGGTGCTTCATGGATGAGAACTGTGCTGTGTGTTTCCCTTCACAAACGGAGTGAAATGCCAGGCTCTGTGTCTTCCTACAAGCAAGACTTTGTTACAGGTAAATGCACTCATATTTCAGCTAAAACGAAGCAACATCGTTCAGGAAGCTCACACGTTTCTCGCTTTGAACTGAAAAGCATTGGATGTTAGAGGACCTGTGGTTTATATCAGTTTCAGAAGCGGAGTTGAACTGGATATGATCAGTGTGTGTACGAAACTCAGTTCTTTTGTTCTGAGCACACTCACTTTTCCCACCTTATAAGAGACTCTAGAAAGCAAGAGCGTGCTTCTCGCTCTAAAGCAGAGTGTGGTTCATGGATGAGAACTGTGCTGTGTGTTTCCCTTCAGAAACGGAGTGAAATCCCAGGCTCGGTGTCTTCCTACAAGCAAGACTTCTTTTCAGGTAAACGCAGTCACTTTTCAGCTCAAACGAAGCTACATCGTTCACGAAGCTAAAGCGTTTCTCACTCTTAACTGAAAAGCATTGGATGTTAGAGGACCTACGGTTTGTATCAGTTTGAGAAGCAGAGTTGAACTAGATATGGTGCGTGTGTGTAGGAAACACAGTTCTTTTTTTCTGAGCACACTCACGTTTCCTGCCTTATTAGAGACTCTAGAAAGCAAGAGCAAGCTTCTTGCTCTAAAGCAGAGTGTGCTTCATGGAAGAGTACTGGGCTATTAGTTTCAGTTCAGAAACAGAGTGAAATGCCAGGCTCTGTGACTTCCTCCAAGCAAGACTTCGTTTCAGGTAAACACAGTCACTTTTCAGCTAAAATGAAGCAACATCGTTCAGGAAGCCCACACGTTTCTCATTGTTAACTGAAAAGCATTTGATGTTAGATGACCTGTGGTTTTTCAAGTTTCAGAAGTAGAGTTGATCTAGATATGGTCCGTGTGTGTAGGAAACTCATTTCATTTGTTCTGAGCATACTCACGTTTTCCGCCTTATTTGTGACTCTTGAAAGTAAGAGCGTGCTTCTTACACTAAACCAGAGATTGGTTCATGGATGAGAACTGTGCTATGTCTTTCCCTTCAGAAATTGAGTGAAATGACAGGCTCTGTGTCTTCCTACAAGCAAGACTTCATTTCAGGTAAACACAGTCATTTTTCAGCTCAAACTAAGCTACATCGTTCACTAAGCTCACACGTTTCTCGCTCTGAACTGAAAAGCATTGGATGTTAGAGGACCTGTGGTTTGTATCAGTTTCACAAGCAAAGTTGAACTAGATATGGTCCATGTGTATAGGAAACACAGTTCTTTTGTTCTGAGTACACTCACATTTCCCGCCTTAGTAGAGACTCTAGAAAGCAAAAGCATGCTTCTTGCTATAAAGCAGAGTGTGGTTCATGGAAGAGTACTGGGCTATTTGTTTCCCTTCAGAAACAGAGTGAAATGCCAGGCTCTGTGGCTTCTTACAAGCAAGACTTGTTTCATCTAAACGCCGTCACTTTTTAGCTAAAACGAAGCAACATCGTTCACTAAGCTCACACGTTTCTCACTCTTAACTGAAAAGCATGGGATGTTAGAGGACCTACGCTTTGTATCAGTTTCAGAAGCAGAGTTGAACTAGATATGGTGCGTGTGTGTAGGAAAAACAGTTCTTTTTTTCTGAGCACACTCATGATTCCATGCCTCATTAGAGTCTCTAGAAAGCAAGAGCATGCTTCTTGCTATAAAGCAGAGTGTGGTTCATGGAAGAGTACTGGGCTATTTGTTACACTTCAGAAACAGAGTGAAATGCCAGGCTCTGTGACTTCCTACAAGCAAGACTTCGTTTCAGGTAAACGCAACCACTTTTCAGCTAAAACGAAGCAACATCGTTCAGGAAGCTCGCACGTTTCTCACTGTTAACTGAAAAGCATTGGATGTTAGAGGACCTATGGTTTGTATCAGTTTCAGAAGCAGAGTTGAAGTAGATATGGTGCGTGTGTGTAGGAAAGGCAGTTCTTTTGTTCTGAGCACACTCTCGTTTCCTGCCTTATTGGATAATCTAGAAAGCAAGAGCATGCTTCTTGCTCTAAAGCAGAGTGTGCTTCATGGATGAGAACTGTGCTGTGTGTTTCCCTTCAGAAACGGAATGAAATGCCAGGCTCTGTGTCTTCCTACAAGCAAGACTTCGTTTCAGGTAAACGCCCTCACTTTTCAGCACAAACGATGCTACATCATTCACGAAGCTCACACGTGTCTCACACTTAACTGAAAAGCATTGGATGTTAGAGGACCTACGGTTTGTATCAGTTTCAGAAGCAGAGTTGAACTAGATATGGTTCGTGTGTGTAGGAAACACAGTTCTTTTTTCTGAGCACACTCAGGTTCCTGCCTTATTAGAGTCTCTAGAAAGCAAGAGCATGCTTCTTGCTCTAAAGCAGAGTGTGGTTCATGGAAGAGTACTGGGCTATTTGTTTCAATTCAGAAACAGAGTGAAATGCCAGGCTCTGTGACTTCCTACAAGCAAGACTTCGTTTCAGGTAAACGCAGTCACTTTTCAGCTAAAAGGAAGCAAAATCGTTCAGGAAGCTCACACGTTTCTCACTGTTAACTGAAAAGCATTGGATGTTAGAGGACCTGGGGTTTGTATCAGTTTCAGAAGCAGAGTTGAAGTAGATATGGTGCGTGTGTGTAGGAAAGGCAGTTCTTTTGTTCTGAGCACACTCTCGTTTCCTGCCTTATTGGATAATCTAGAAAGCAAGAGCATGCTTCTTGCTCTAAAGCAGAGTGTGCTTCATGGATGAGAACTGTGCTGTGTGTTTCCCTTCAGAAACGGAATGAAATGCCAGGCTCTGTGTCTTCCTACAAGCAAGACTTCGTTTCAGGTAAACGCCCTCACTTTTCAGCTCAAACGATGCTACATCATTCACGAAGCTCACACGTGTCTCACACTTAACTGAAAAGCATTGGATGTTAGAGGACCTACGGTTTGTATCAGTTTCAGAAGCAGAGTTGAACTAGATATGGTTCGTGTGTGTAGGAAACACAGTTCTTTTTTCTGAGCACACTCAGGTTCCTGCCTTATTAGAGTCTCTAGAAAGCAAGAGCATGCTTCTTGCTCTAACGCAGAGTGTGGTTCATGGAAGAGTACTGGGCTATTTGTTTCAATTCAGAAACAGAGTGAAATGCCAGGCTCTGTGACTTCCTACAAGCAAGACTTCGTTTCAGGTAAATTCAGTCACTTTTCAGCTAAAAGGAAGCAAAATCGTTCAGGAAGCTCACACGTTTCTCACTGTTAACTGAAAAGCATTGGATGTTAGAGGACCTGGGGTTTGTATCAATTTCAGAAGCAGAGTTGAACTAGATATGGTCCGTGTGTGTAGGAAACTCAGTTATTTTGTTCTGAGCGCACTCACGTTTCCCGCCTTATTAGAGACTCTAGAATATAAGAGCATGCTTCTTACGCTAAAGCAGAGTGTGGTTCATGGATGAGAACTGTGCTTTGTCTTTCCCTTCAGAACAGGAATGAAATGCCAGGCTCTGTGCCTTCCTACAAGCAAGACTTCTTTTCACGTAAACGCAGTCACTTTACAGCTAAAACAAAGGAACATCGTTCAGGAAGCTCACACGTTTCTCACTGTTAACTGAAAAGCATTGGATGTTAGATGACCTGTGTTTTTTATCAGTTTCAGAAGCAGAGTTGAACTCGATATGGTGCGTGTGTGTAGGAAACACAGCTCTTTAGTTCTGAGTACACTCACATTTCCCACCTCATTAGAGACTCTAGAAAGCAAGAGCATGCTTCTTGCTCTAAAACAGAGTGTGGTTCATGGATGAGAACTGTGCTGTGGGTTTCCCTTCAGGAACGGAATGAAATGCCAGGCTCTGTGTCTTCCTACAAGCAAGACTTCGTTTCAGGTAAACGCCCTCACTTTTCAGCTCAAACTAAGCTACATCATTCACTAAGCTCACACGTTTCTTGCTCTGAACTGAAAAGCATTGGATGTTACAGGACCTGTGGTTTGTATCAGTTTCAGAAGCAAAGTTGAACTAGATAGGGTCCATGTGTGTAGGAAACACAGTTCTTTTGTTCTGAGTACACTCACATATCCCGCCTTAGTAGAGACTCTAGAAAGCAAAAGTATGCTTCTTGCTCTAAAGCAGAGTGTGGTTCATGGAAGAGTACTAGGCTATTTGTTTCACGTCAGAAACAGAGTGAAATGCCAGGCTCTGTGGCTTCTTACAAGAAAGACTTCGTTTCAGGTAAACACACTCACCTTTCAGCTAAAACGAAGCAACATCGTTCACGAAGCTCACAAGTTTCTCACTCTTAACTGAAAAGCATTGGAGGTTAGAGGACCTGATGTTTGTATCAGTTCAAGAAGCAGAGTTGAACTAGATGTGGTACGTGTGTGTAGGAAACACAGTTCTTTTGTTCTGAGCACACTCACGTATCCCACCTTATTAGAGACTCTAGAAAGCAAGAGCATGCTTCTTGCTCTAAAGCAGAGGGTGCTTCATGGATGAGAACTGTGCTGTGTGTTTCCCTTCACAAACGGAATGAAATGCCAGGCTCTGTGTCTTCCTACAAGCAAGACTTCGTTTCAGGTAAATGCACTCACATTTCAGCTAAAACGAAGCAACATCGTTCAGGAAGCTCACACGTTTCTCGCTTTGAACTGAAATGCATTGGATGTTAGAGGACCTGTGGTTTATATCAGTTTCAGAAGCAGAGTTGAACTGGATATGGTCAGTGTGTGTACGAAACTCAGTTCTTTTGTTCTGAGCACACTCACTTTTCCCACCTTATAAGAGACTCTAGAAAGCAAGAGCGTGCTTCTCGCTCTAAAGCAGAGTGTGGTTCATGGATGAGAACTGTGCTGTGTGTTTGCCTTCAGAAACGGAGTGAAATCTCAGGCTCTGTGTCTTCCTACAAGCAAGACTTCGTTTCAGGTAAACGCAGTCATTTTTCAGCTCAAACTAAGGTACATCGTTCCCTAAGCTCACACGTTTCTCACTCTGAACTGAAAAGCATTGGATGTTAAAGGACCTATGGTTTGTATCAGTTTCAGAAGCAGAGTTTTACTATATATGGTGCGTGTGTGTAGGAAACACAGTTCTTTTTTTCTGAGCACACTCACGTTTCCTGCCTTGTTAGAGACTCTAGAAAGCAAGAGCAAGCTTATTAATCTAAAGCAGAGAGTGCTTCATGGAAGAGTATTGGGCTATTTGTTTCACCTCAGAAACAGAGTGAAATGCCAGGCTCTGTGACTTCCTCCAAGCAAGACTTCGTTTCAGGTAAACACAGTCACTTTTCAGCTAAAATGAAGCAACATCGTTCAGGAAGCCCACACGTTTCTCACTGTTAACTGAAAAGCATTTGATGTTAGATGACCTGTGGTTTTTTCAGTTTCAGAAGTAGAGTTGATCTAGATATGGTCCGTGTGTGTAGGAAACTCATTTCATTTGTTCTGAGCACACTCACGTTTTCCGCCTTATTAGTGACTCTTGAAAGTAAGAGCGCGCTTCTTACACTAAACCAGAGAGTGGTTCATGGATGAGAACTGTGCTATGTCTTTCCCTTCAGAAATTGAGTGAAATGCCAGGCTCTGTGTCTGCCTACAAGCAAGACTTCATTTCAGGTAAACGCATTCATTTTTCAGCTCAAACTAAGCTACATCGTTCACTAAGCTCACACGTTTCTCGCTCTGAACTGAAAAGCATTGGATGTTAGAGGACCTGTGGTTTGTATCAGTTTCAGAAGCAAAGTTAAACTAGATATGTCCATGTGTACAGGAAACACAGATCTTTTGTTCTGAGTACACTCACATTTCCCGCCTTAGTAGAGAATCTAGAAAGCAAAAGCATGCTTCTTGCTATAAAGCAGATTGTGGTTCATGGAAGAGTACTGGGCTATTTGTTTCCCTTCAGAAACAGAGTGAAATGCCAGGCTCTGTGGCTTCTTACAAGCAAGACTTGTTTCATCTAAACGCAGTCACTTTTTAGGTAAAACGAAGCAACATCGTTCACTAAGCTCACACGTTTCTCACTCTTAACTGAAAAGCATTGGATGTTAGAGGACCTGATGTTTGTATCAGTTTAAGAAGCAGAGTTGTACTAGATATGGTGCGTGTGTAGGAAACACAGTTCTTTTGTTCTGAGCACACTCACGTTTCCCACCTTAGTAGAGACTCTAAAAGCAAGAGCATGCTTCTTGCTCTAAAGCAGATTGTAATTCATGGATGAGAACTGTGCTGTGTGTTTCCCTTCAGAAACGGAATGAAATGCCAGGCTCTGTGTCTTCCTACAAGCAAGACTTCGTTTCAGGTAAACGCCCTCACTTTTCACCTCAAACGATGCTACATCGTTCACGAAGCTCACACGTGTCTCACTCTTAACTGAAAAGCATTGGATGTTAGAGGACCTATGGTTTGTATCAGTTTCAGAAGCAGAGTTGAACTAGATATGGTGCGTGTGTGTAGGAAACACAGTTCTTTTTTTCTGAGCACACTCACTTTTCCCACCTTATAAGAGACTCTAGAAAGCAAGAGCGTGCTTCTCGCTCTAAAGCAGAGTGTGATTCATGGATGAGAACTGTGCTGTGTGTTTCCCTTCAGAAACGGAGTGAAATC
This sequence comes from Onychomys arenicola, assembly GCA_949786405.1. Lineage (NCBI taxonomy): Eukaryota > Metazoa > Chordata > Mammalia > Rodentia > Cricetidae > Onychomys > Onychomys arenicola. The sequence continues at coordinate 1,535,219 of CATKUM010000039.1, read as the reverse complement.
CCAGGCTCTGTGTCTTCCTACAAGCAAGACTTCGTATCAGGTAAACGCAGTCACGTATCAGCCCAAACTAAGCTTCATCGTTCACTAACCTCACACGGTTCTCGCTCTGAACTGAAAAGCATTGGATGTTAGAGGACCTGTGGTTTGTATCAATTTCAGAAGCAAAGTTGAACTTGATATTGTCCATGTGTGTAGGAAACACAGTTCTTTTGTTCTGAGTACACTCACATTTTCCGCCTTTGTAGAGACTCTAGAAAGCAAGAGCATACTTCTTACTCTAAAGCATAGTGTGGTTCATGGATGAGAACTGTGCTATGTCTTTCCCATCAGAAACGGAGTGAAATGCCAGGCTCTGTGTCTTCCTGCATGCAAGACTTCTTTTCAGGTAAACGCAGTCACTTTTCAGTTCAAAGGAAGCTACATCGTTCACGAAGCTCACACGTTTCTCACTCTTAACTGAAAAGCATTGGATGTTAGAGGACCTATGGTTTGTATCAGTTTAAGAAGCAGAGTTGAACTAGATATGGTGTGTGTGTGTAGGAAACACAGTTCTTTTGTCAGAGCACACTCTCGTTTCCTGCCTTATTAGAGACTCTAGAAAGCAAGAGCATGCTTCTTGCTCTAAAGCAGAGTGTGGTTCATGGAAGAGTACTGGACTATTTGTTTCACCTCAGAAACAGAGTGAAATGCCAGGCTCTGTGACTTCCTACAAGCAAGACTTCATTTCAGGTAAACGCAGCCACTTTTCAGCTAAAACGAAGCAACATCGTTCAGGGAGCTCAAACGTTTCTCGCTTTGAACTGAAAAGCATTCGATGTTAGAGGACCTGTGGTTTGTATCAGTTTGAGAAGCGGAGTTGAACTAGATATGGTCAGTGTGTGTAGGAAACTCAGTTCTTTTGTTCTGAGCACACTCACGTTTCCCACCTTATAAGAGACTCTAGAAAACAAGAGCGTGCTTCTTGCTCTAAAGCAGAGTGTGGTTCATGGAAGAGTACTGGGCTATTTGTTTCAATTCAGAAACAGAGTGAAATGCCAGGCTCTGTGACTTCCTACAAGCAAGACTTCGTTTCAGGTAAACGCAGTCACTTTTCAGCTAAAAGGAAGCAAAATCGTTCAGGAAGCTCACACGTTTCTCACTGTTAACTGAAAAGCATTGGATGTTAGAGGACCTGGGGTTTGTATCAGTTTCAGAAGCAGAGTTGAAGTAGATATGGTGCGTGTGTGTAGGAAAGGCAGTTCTTTTGTTCTGAGCACACTCTCGTTTCCTGCCTTATTGGATAATCTAGAAAGCAAGAGCATGCTTCTTGCTCTAAAGCAGAGTGTGCTTCATGGATGAGAACTGTGCTGTGTGTTTCCCTTCAGAAACGGAATGAAATGCCAGGCTCTGTGTCTTCCTACAAGCAAGACTTCGTTTCAGGTAAACGCCCTCACTTTTCAGCTCAAACGATGCTACATCATTCACGAAGCTCACACGTGTCTCACACTTAACTGAAAAGCATTGGATGTTAGAGGACCTACGGTTTGTATCAGTTTCAGAAGCAGAGTTGAACTAGATATGGTTCGTGTGTGTAGGAAACACAGTTCTTTATTCTGAGCACACTCAGGTTCCTGCCTTATTAGAGTCTCTAGAAAGCAAGAGCATGCTTCTTGCTCTAAAGCAGAGTGTGGTTCATGGAAGAGTACTGGGCTATTTGTTTCAATTCAGAAACAGAGTGAAATGCCAGGCTCTGTGACTTCCTACAAGCAAGACTTCGTTTCAGGTAAACGCAGTCACTTTTCAGCTAAAAGGAAGCAAAATCGTTCAGGAAGCTCACACGTTTCTCACTGTTAACTGAAAAGCATTGGATGTTAGAGGACCTGGGGTTTGTATCAATTTCAGAAGCAGAGTTGAACTAGATATGGTCCGTGTGTGTAGGAAACTCAGTTATTTTGTTCTGAGCGCACTCACGTTTCCCGCCTTATTAGAGACTCTAGAATATAAGAGCATGCTTCTTACGCTAAAGCAGAGTGTGGTTCATGGATGAGAACTGTGCTTTGTCTTTCCCTTCAGAACAGGAATGAAATGCCAGGCTCTGTGCCTTCCTACAAGCAAGACTTCTTTTCACGTAAACGCAGTCACTTTACAGCTAAAACAAAGGAACATCGTTCAGGAAGCTCACACGTTTCTCACTGTTAACTGAAAAGCATTGGATGTTAGATGACCTGTGTTTTTTATCAGTTTCAGAAGCAGAGTTGAACTCGATATGGTGCGTGTGTGTAGGAAACACAGCTCTTTAGTTCTGAGTACACTCACATTTCCCACCTCATTAGAGACTCTAGAAAGCAAGAGCATGCTTCTTGCTCTAAAACAGAGTGTGGTTCATGGATGAGAACTGTGCTGTGGGTTTCCCTTCAGGAACGGAATGAAATGCCAGGCTCTGTGTCTTCCTACAAGCAAGACTTCGTTTCAGGTAAACGCCCTCACTTTTCAGCTCAAACTAAGCTACATCATTCACTAAGCTCACACGTTTCTTGCTCTGAACTGAAAAGCATTGGATGTTACAGGACCTGTGGTTTGTATCAGTTTCAGAAGCAAAGTTGAACTAGATAGGGTCCATGTGTGTAGGAAACACAGTTCTTTTGTTCTGAGTACACTCACATATCCCGCCTTAGTAGAGACTCTAGAAAGCAAAAGTATGCTTCTTGCTCTAAAGCAGAGTGTGGTTCATGGAAGAGTACTAGGCTATTTGTTTCACGTCAGAAACAGAGTGAAATGCCAGGCTCTGTGGCTTCTTACAAGAAAGACTTCGTTTCAGGTAAACACACTCACCTTTCAGCTAAAACGAAGCAACATCGTTCACGAAGCTCACAAGTTTCTCACTCTTAACTGAAAAGCATTGGAGGTTAGAGGACCTGATGTTTGTATCAGTTCAAGAAGCAGAGTTGAACTAGATGTGGTACGTGTGTGTAGGAAACACAGTTCTTTTGTTCTGAGCACACTCACGTATCCCACCTTATTAGAGACTCTAGAAAGCAAGAGCATGCTTCTTGCTCTAAAGCAGAGGGTGCTTCATGGATGAGAACTGTGCTGTGTGTTTCCCTTCACAAACGGAATGAAATGCCAGGCTCTGTGTCTTCCTACAAGCAAGACTTCGTTTCAGGTAAATGCACTCACATTTCAGCTAAAACGAAGCAACATCGTTCAGGAAGCTCACACGTTTCTCGCTTTGAACTGAAATGCATTGGATGTTAGAGGACCTGTGGTTTATATCAGTTTCAGAAGCAGAGTTGAACTGGATATGGTCAGTGTGTGTACGAAACTCAGTTCTTTTGTTCTGAGCACACTCACTTTTCCCACCTTATAAGAGACTCTAGAAAGCAAGAGCGTGCTTCTCGCTCTAAAGCAGAGTGTGGTTCATGGATGAGAACTGTGCTGTGTGTTTGCCTTCAGAAACGGAGTGAAATCTCAGGCTCTGTGTCTTCCTACAAGCAAGACTTCGTTTCAGGTAAACGCAGTCATTTTTCAGCTCAAACTAAGGTACATCGTTCCCTAAGCTCACACGTTTCTCACTCTGAACTGAAAAGCATTGGATGTTAAAGGACCTATGGTTTGTATCAGTTTCAGAAGCAGAGTTTTACTATATATGGTGCGTGTGTGTAGGAAACACAGTTCTTTTTTTCTGAGCACACTCACGTTTCCTGCCTTGTTAGAGACTCTAGAAAGCAAGAGCAAGCTTATTAATCTAAAGCAGAGAGTGCTTCATGGAAGAGTATTGGGCTATTTGTTTCACCTCAGAAACAGAGTGAAATGCCAGGCTCTGTGACTTCCTCCAAGCAAGACTTCGTTTCAGGTAAACACAGTCACTTTTCAGCTAAAATGAAGCAACATCGTTCAGGAAGCCCACACGTTTCTCACTGTTAACTGAAAAGCATTTGATGTTAGATGACCTGTGGTTTTTTCAGTTTCAGAAGTAGAGTTGATCTAGATATGGTCCGTGTGTGTAGGAAACTCATTTCATTTGTTCTGAGCACACTCACGTTTTCCGCCTTATTAGTGACTCTTGAAAGTAAGAGCGCGCTTCTTACACTAAACCAGAGAGTGGTTCATGGATGAGAACTGTGCTATGTCTTTCCCTTCAGAAATTGAGTGAAATGCCAGGCTCTGTGTCTGCCTACAAGCAAGACTTCATTTCAGGTAAACGCATTCATTTTTCAGCTCAAACTAAGCTACATCGTTCACTAAGCTCACACGTTTCTCGCTCTGAACTGAAAAGCATTGGATGTTAGAGGACCTGTGGTTTGTATCAGTTTCAGAAGCAAAGTTAAACTAGATATGTCCATGTGTATAGGAAACACAGATCTTTTGTTCTGAGTACACTCACATTTCCCGCCTTAGTAGAGAATCTAGAAAGCAAAAGCATGCTTCTTGCTATAAAGCAGATTGTGGTTCATGGAAGAGTACTGGGCTATTTGTTTCCCTTCAGAAACAGAGTGAAATGCCAGGCTCTGTGGCTTCTTACAAGCAAGACTTGTTTCATCTAAACGCAGTCACTTTTTAGGTAAAACGAAGCAACATCGTTCACTAAGCTCACACGTTTCTCACTCTTAACTGAAAAGCATTGGATGTTAGAGGACCTGATGTTTGTATCAGTTTAAGAAGCAGAGTTGTACTAGATATGGTGCGTGTGTAGGAAACACAGTTCTTTTGTTCTGAGCACACTCACGTTTCCCACCTTAGTAGAGACTCTAAAAGCAAGAGCATGCTTCTTGCTCTAAAGCAGATTGTAATTCATGGATGAGAACTGTGCTGTGTGTTTCCCTTCAGAAACGGAATGAAATGCCAGGCTCTGTGTCTTCCTACAAGCAAGACTTCGTTTCAGGTAAACGCCCTCACTTTTCACCTCAAACGATGCTACATCGTTCACGAAGCTCACACGTGTCTCACTCTTAACTGAAAAGCATTGGATGTTAGAGGACCTATGGTTTGTATCAGTTTCAGAAGCAGAGTTGAACTAGATATGGTGCGTGTGTGTAGGAAACACAGTTCTTTTTTTCTGAGCACACTCACTTTTCCCACCTTATAAGAGACTCTAGAAAGCAAGAGCGTGCTTCTCGCTCTAAAGCAGAGTGTGATTCATGGATGAGAACTGTGCTGTGTGTTTCCCTTCAGAAACGGAGTGAAATCCCAGGCTCTGTGTCTTCCTACAAGCAAGACTTCGTATCAGGTAAACGCAGTCACGTATCAGCCCAAACTAAGCTTCATCGTTCACTAACCTCACACGGTTCTCGCTCTGAACTGAAAAGCATTGGATGTTAGAGGACCTGTGGTTTGTATCAATTTCAGAAGCAAAGTTGAACTTGATATTGTCCATGTGTGTAGGAAACACAGTTCTTTTGTTCTGAGTACACTCACATTTTCAGCCTTTGTAGAGACTCTAGAAAGCAAGAGCATACTTCTTACTCTAAAGCATAGTGTGGTTCATGGATGAGAACTGTGCTATGTCTTTCCCATCAGAAACGGAGTGAAATGCCAGGCTCTGTGTCTTCCTGCATGCAAGACTTCTTTTCAGGTAAACGCAGTCACTTTTCAGTTCAAAGGAAGCTACATCGTTCACGAAGCTCACACGTTTCTCACTCTTAACTGAAAAGCATTGGATGTTAGAGGACCTATGGTTTGTATCAGTTTAAGAAGCAGAGTTGAACTAGATATGGTGTGTGTGTGTAGGAAACACAGTTCTTTTGTCAGAGCACACTCTCGTTTCCTGCCTTATTAGAGACTCTAGAAAGCAAGAGCATGCTTCTTGCTCTAAAGCAGAGTGTGGTTCATGGAAGAGTACTGGACTATTTGTTTCACCTCAGAAACAGAGTGAAATGCCAGGCTCTGTGACTTCCTACAAGCAAGACTTCATTTCAGGTAAACGCAGCCACTTTTCAGCTAAAACGAAGCAACATCGTTCAGGGAGCTCAAACGTTTCTCGCTTTGAACTGAAAAGCATTCGATGTTAGAGGACCTGTGGTTTGTATCAGTTTGAGAAGCGGAGTTGAACTAGATATGGTCAGTGTGTGTAGGAAACTCAGTTCTTTTGTTCTGAGCACACTCACGTTTCCCACCTTATAAGAGACTCTAGAAAACAAGAGCGTGCTTCTTGCTCTAAAGCAGAGTGTGGTTCATGGAAGAGTACTGGGCTATTTGTTTCAGTTCAGAAACAGAGTGAAATGCCAGGCTCTGTGGCTTCTTACCAGCAAGACTTCGTTTCATCTAAACGCAGTCACTTTTTAGCTAAAACGAAGCAACATCGTTCACGAAGCTCACACGTTTCTCACGCTTAACTGAAAAGCATTGGTTGTTAGAGGACCTGATGTTTGTATCAGTTTCAGAAGCAGAGTTGAACTAGATATGGTGCGTGTGTAGGAAACACAGTTCTTTTGTTCTGAGCACACTCAAGTTTCCCACCTTAGTACAGACTCTAGAAAGCAAGAGCATGCTTCTTGCTCTAAAGCAGATTGTGCTTCATGGATGAGAACTGTGCTGTGTGTTTCCCGTCAGAAATGGAATGAAATGCCAGGCTATGTGTCTTCCTACAAGCAAGACTTCGTTTCAGGTAAACGCCCTCACTTTTCAGCTCAAACGAAGCTACATCGTTCACGAAGCTCACACATTTCTCCCTCTTAACTGAAAAGCATTGGATGTTAGAGGACCTATGGTTTGTATCAGTTTAAGAAGCAGAGTTGAAGTAGATATGGTGCGTGTGTGTAGGAAACACAGTTCTTTTGTTCTGACTACACTCTCGTTTCCTGCCTTATTGGATAATCTAGAAAGAAAGAGCATGCTTCTTGCTCTAAATCAGAGTGTGGTTCATGGAAGAGTACTGGGCTATTTGTTTCACTTCAGAAACAGAGTGAAATGCCAGGCTCTGTGGCTTCTTACAAGCCAGACTTCGTTTCAGGTAAATGCAGTCATTTTTCAGCTCAAACTAAGCTACATCGTTCCCTAAGCTCACAAGTTTCTCGCTCTGAACTGAAAAGCATTGGATGTTAGAGGACATATGGTTTGTATCAGTTTAAGAAGCAGAGTTGAACTAGATATGGTGCGTGTGTGTAGGAAACACAGTTCTTTTGTCAGAGCACACTCTCGTTTCCTGCCTTATTAGAGACTCTAGAAAGCAAGAGCATGCTTCTTGCTCTAAAGCAGAGTGTGGTTCATGGAAGAGTACTGGGCTATTTGTTTCACTTCAGAAACAGAGTGAAATGCCAGGCTCTGTGACTTCCTACAAGCCAGACTTCGTTTCAGGTAAACGCAGTCACTTTTCAGCTCAAACTAATCTACATCGTTCACGAAGCTCACACGTTTCTCATTCTTAACTGCAAAGCATTGGAGTTAGAGGACCTGTGGTTTGAATCCGTTTCAGAAGCAGAGTTGAACTAGATATAGTACGTGTGTGTAGGAAATACAGTTCTTTTGTTCTGGGCATACTCACGTTTCCCACCTTATTAGAGACTCTAGAAAACAAGAGCATGCTTCTTGCTCTAAAGCAGAGTGTGGTTCATGGAAGAGTACTGGGCTATTTTTTTCACTTCAGAAACAGAGTGAAATGCCAGGCTCTGTGACTTCCTACAAGCAAGACTTCAGTTCAGGTAAACGCAGCCACTTTTCAGCTAAAACGAAGCAACATCGTTCAGGGAGCTCACACGTTTCTCACTCTGAACTGAAAAGCATTGGATGTTAGAGGACCTGTGGTTTGTATCAGTTTCAGAAGCAAAGTTGAACTAGATATGGTCCATGTGTATAGGAAACACAGTTCTTTTTTTCTGAGTACACTCACATTTCCCGCCTTAGTAGAGACTCTAGAAAGCAAAAGCATGCTTCTTGCTCTAAAGCAGAGTGTGGTTCATGGAAGAGTACTGGGCTATTTGTTTCAGTTCAGAAACAGAGGGAAATGCCAGGCTCTGTGACTTCCTACAAGCAAGACTTCATTTCAGGTAAACGCAGTCAGTTTTCAGCTAAAAGGAAGCAACATCGTTCAGGAAGCTCACACGTTTCTCACTCTTAACTGAAAAGCATTGGATGTTAGAGGACCTGGGGTTTGTATCAATTTCAGAAGCAGAGTTGAACGGTTATGGTCCGTTTTTGTAGGAAACTCAGTTCTTTTGTTCTGAGAACACTCACGTTTCCCGCCTTATTAGAGACTGTAGAAAGTCAGAGCGTGCTTCTTACACTAAAGCAGAGTGTGGTTCATGGATAAGAACTGTGCTATGTGTTTCCCTTCAGAACCAGAATGAAATGCCAGGCTCTGTGCCTTCCTACAAGCAAGACTTCTTTTCAGGTAAACGCAGTCACTTTTCAGCTCAAACGAAGCTACATCATTCAAGAAGCTCACACGTTTGTCACTCTTAACTGAAAAGCATTGGATGATAGAGGACCTACGGTTTGTATCAGTTTCAGAAGCAGAGTTGAACTGGATATGGTTCGTGTGTGTAGGAAGCACAGTTCTTTTTTTCTGAGCACACTCAATTTCCTGCATTATTAGAGACTCTAGAAAGCAATAGCATGCTTCTTGCTCTAAAGCAGATTGTACTTCATGGATGAGAAATGTGCTGTGTGTTTCCCATCAGAAACGGAATGAAATGCCAGGCTCTGTGACTTCCTACAAGCATGTCTTCGTTTCAGGTAAACGCCCTCACTTTTCACCTCAAATGATGCTACATTGTTCACGAAGCTAAAGCGTTTCTCACTCTTAACTGAAAAGCATTGGATGTTAGAGGACCTACGCTTTGTATCAGTTTCAGAAGCAGAGTTGAACTAGATATGGTGCATGTGTGTAGGAAACACAGATCTTTTTTTCTGAGCACACTCACGATTCCATGCCTTACTAGAGTCTCTAGAAAGCAAGAGCATGCTTCTTGCTCTAAGCAGAGTGAGGTTCATGGAAGAGTACTGGGCTATTTGTTTCACTTCAGAAACAGAGTGAAATGCCAGGCTATGTGACTTCCTACAAGCAAGACTTCGTTTCAGGTAAACGCAGTAACTTTTCAGCTAAAACGAAGCAACATCGTTCAGGAAGCTCACACGTGTCTCACTGTTAACTGAAAAGCATTGCATGTTAGAGGGCCTGGGGTTTGTATCAATATCAGAAGCAGAGTTGAACTAGATATGGTCCGTGTGTGCAGGAAACTCAGTTCTTTTGTTCTGAGCACACTCACTTTTCCCGCCTTATTAGAGACTCTAGAAAGTAAGAGCGTGCTTCTTACACTAAAGCAGAGTGTGGTTCATGAATGAGAACTGTGCTATGTCTTTCCCTTCAGAACCGGAATGAAATGCCAGCGACTGTGCCCTCCTACAAGCAAGACTTCTTTTCAGGTAAACGCAGTCACTTTTCAGCTCAAACGAAGCTACATCGTTCACGAAGCTCACACTTTTCTCACTCTTAACTGAAAAGCATTGGATGTTAGAGGACCTGATGTTTGTATCATTTAAGAAGCAGAGTTGTACTAGATATGTTGCGTGTGTAGGAAACACAGTCCTTTTGTTCTGAGCACACTCTCGTTACCTGCCTTATTGGATAATCTAGAAAGCAAGAGCGTGCTTCTTGCTCTAAAGCAGAGTATGGTTCATGGATGAGAACTGTGCTGTGTGTTTCCCTTCAGAAACGGAATGAAATGCCAGGCTCTGTGTCTTCCTACAAGCAAGACTTCGTTTCAGGTAAACGCCCTCACTTTTCAGCTCAAACGATGCTACATCATTCACGAAGCTCACACGTGTCTCACACTTAACTGAAAAGCATTGGATGTTAGAGGACCTACGGTTTGTATCAGTTTCAGAAGAAGAGTTGAACTAGATATGGTTCGTGTGTGTAGGAAACACAGTTCTTTTTTCTGAGCACACTCAGGTTCCTGCCTTATTAGAGTCTCTAGAAAGCAAGAGCATGCTTCTTGCTCTAAAGCAGAGTGTGGTTCATGGAAGAGTACTGGGCTATTTGTTTCAATTCAGAAACAGAGTGAAATGCCAGGCTCTGTGACTTCCTACAAGCAAGACTTCGTTTCAGGTAAACGCAGTCACTTTTCAGCTGAAAGGAAGCAAAATCGTTCAGGAAGCTCACACGTTTCTCACTGTTAACTGAAAAGCATTGGATGTTAGAGGACCTGGGGTTTGTATCAGTTTCAGAAGCAGAGTTGAAGTAGATATGGTGCGTGTGTGTAGGAAAGGCAGTTCTTTTGTTCTGAGCACACTCTCGTTTCCTGCCTTATTGGATAATCTAGAAAGCAAGAGCATGCTTCTTGCTCTAAAGCAGAGTGTGCTTCATGGATGAGAACTGTGCTGTGTGTTTCCCTTCAGAAACGGAATGAAATGCCAGGCTCTGTGTCTTCCTACAAGCAAGACTTCGTTTCAGGTAAACGCCCTCACTTTTCAGCTCAAACGATGCTACATCATTCACGAAGCTCACACGTGTCTCACACTTAACTGAAAAGCATTGGATGTTAGAGGACCTACGGTTTGTATCAGTTTCAGAAGCAGAGTTGAACTAGATATGGTTCGTGTGTGTAGGAAACACAGTTCTTTTTTCTGAGCACACTCAGGTTCCTGCCTTATTAGAGTCTCTAGAAAGCAAGAGCATGCTTCTTGCTCTAAAGCAGAGTGTGGTTCATGGAAGAGTACTGGGCTATTTGTTTCAATTCAGAAACAGAGTGAAATGCCAGGCTCTGTGACTTCCTACAAGCAAGACTTCGTTTCAGGTAAACGCAGTCACTTTTCAGCTAAAAGGAAGCAAAATCGTTCAGGAAGCTCACACGTTTCTCACTGTTAACTGAAAAGCATTGGATGTTAGAGGACCTGGGGTTTGTATCAATTTCAGAAGCAGAGTTGAACTAGATACGGTCCGTGTGTGTAGGAAACTCAGTTATTTTGTTCTGAGCGCACTCACGTTTCCCGCCTTATTAGAGACTCTAGAATATAAGAGCATGCTTCTTACGCTAAAGCAGAGTGTGGTTCATGGATGAGAACTGTGCTTTGTCTTTCCCTTCAGAACAGGAATGAAATGCCAGGCTCTGTGCCTTCCTACAAGCAAGACTTCTTTTCACGTAAACGCAGTCACTTTACAGCTAAAACAAAGGAACATCGTTCAGGAAGCTCACACGTTTCTCACTGTTAACTGAAAAGCATTGGATGTTAGATGACCTGTGTTTTTTATCAGTTTCAGAAGCAGAGTTGAACTCGATATGGTGCGTGTGTGTAGGAAACACAGCTCTTTAGTTCTGAGTACACTCACATTTCCCACCTCATTAGAGACTCTAGAAAGCAAGAGCATGCTTCTTGCTCTAAAACAGAGTGTGGTTCATGGATGAGAACTGTGCTGTGGGTTTCCCTTCAGGAACGGAATGAAATGCCAGGCTCTGTGTCTTCCTACAAGCAAGACTTCGTTTCAGGTAAACGCCCTCACTTTTCAGCTCAAACTAAGCTACATCATTCACTAAGCTCACACGTTTCTTGCTCTGAACTGAAAAGCATTGGATGTTACAGGACCTGTGGTTTGTATCAGTTTCAGAAGCAAAGTTGAACTAGATAGGGTCCATGTGTGTAGGAAACACAGTTCTTTTGTTCTGAGTACACTCACATATCCCGCCTTAGTAGAGACTCTAGAAAGCAAAAGTATGCTTCTTGCTCTAAAGCAGAGTGTGGTTCATGGAAGAGTACTAGGCTATTTGTTTCACGTCAGAAACAGAGTGAAATGCCAGGCTCTGTGGCTTCTTACAAGAAAGACTTCGTTTCAGGTAAACACACTCACCTTTCAGCTAAAACGAAGCAACATCGTTCACGAAGCTCACAAGTTTCTCACTCTTAACTGAAAAGCATTGGAGGTTAGAGGACCTGATGTTTGTATCAGTTCAAGAAGCAGAGTTGAACTAGATGTGGTACGTGTGTGTAGGAAACACAGTTCTTTTGTTCTGAGCACACTCACGTATCCCACCTTATTAGAGACTCTAGAAAGCAAGAGCATGCTTCTTGCTCTAAAGCAGAGGGTGCTTCATGGATGAGAACTGTGCTGTGTGTTTCCCTTCACAAACGGAATGAAATGCCTGGCTCTGTGTCTTCCTACAAGCAATACTTCGTTTCAGGTAAATGCACTCACATTTCAGCTAAAACGAGCAACATCGTTCAGGAAGCTCACACGTTTCTCGCTTTGAACTGAAATGTATTGGATGTTAGAGGACTTGTGGTTTATATCAGTTTCAGAAGCAGAGTTGAACTGGATATGGTCAGTGTGTGTACGAAACTCAGTTCTTTTGTTCTGAGCACACTCACTTTTCCCACCTTATAAGAGACTCTAGAAAGCAAGAGCGTGCTTCTCGCTCTAAAGCAGAGTGTGGTTCATGGATGAGAACTGTGCTGTGTGTTTGCCTTCAGAAACGGAGTGAAATCTCAGGCTCTGTGTCTTCCTACAAGCAAGACTTCGTTTCAGGTAAACGCAGTCATTTTTCAGCTCAAACTAAGGTACATCGTTCCCTAAGCTCACACGTTTCTCACTCTGAACTGAAAAGCATTGGATGTTAAAGGACCTATGGTTTGTATCAGTTTCAGAAGCAGAGTTTTACTATATATGGTGCGTGTGTGTAGGAAACACAGTTCTTTTTTTCTGAGCACACTCACGTTTCCTGCCTTGTTAGAGACTCTAGAAAGCAAGAGCAAGCTTATTAATCTAAAGCAGAGAGTGCTTCATGGAAGAGTATTGGGCTATTTGTTTCACCTCAGAAACAGAGTGAAATGCCAGGCTCTGTGACTTCCTCCAAGCAAGACTTCGTTTCAGGTAAACACAGTCACTTTTCAGCTAAAATGAAGCAACATCGTTCAGGAAGCCCACACGTTTCTCACTGTTAACTGAAAAGCATTTGATGTTAGATGACCTGTGGTTTTTTCAGTTTCAGAAGTAGAGTTGATCTAGATATGGTCCGTGTGTGTAGGAAACTCATTTCATTTGTTCTGAGCACACTCACGTTTTCCGCCTTATTAGTGACTCTTGAAAGTAAGAGCGCGCTTCTTACACTAAACCAGAGAGTGGTTCATGGATGAGAACTGTGCTATGTCTTTCCCTTCAGAAATTGAGTGAAATGCCAGGCTCTGTGTCTGCCTACAAGCAAGACTTCATTTCAGGTAAACGCATTCATTTTTCAGCTCAAACTAAGCTACATCGTTCACTAAGCTCACACGTTTCTCGCTCTGAACTGAAAAGCATTGGATGTTAGAGGACCTGTGGTTTGTATCAGTTTCAGAAGCAAAGTTAAACTAGATATGGTCCATGTGTGTAGGAAACACAGATCTTTTGGTCTGAGTACACTCACATTTCCCGCCTTAGTAGAGAATCTAGAAAGCAAAAGCATGCTTCTTGCTATAAAGCAGATTGTGGTTCATGGAAGAGTACTGGGCTATTTGTTTCCCTTCAGAAACAGAGTGAAATGCCAGGCTCTGTGGCTTCTTACAAGCAAGACTTGTTTCATCTAAACGCAGTCACTTTTTAGGTAAAACGAAGCAACATCGTTCACTAAGCTCACACGTTTCTCACTCTTAACTGAAAAGCATTGGATGTTAGAGGACCTGATGTTTGTATCAGTTTAAGAAGCAGAGTTGTACTAGATATGGTGCGTGTGTAGGAAACACAGTTCTTTTGTTCTGAGCAAGCTCACGTTTCCCACCTTAGTAGAGACTCTAAAAGCAAGAGCATGCTTCTTGCTCTAAAGCAGATTGTAATTCATGGATGAGAACTGTGCTGTGTGTTTCCCTTCAGAAACGGAATGAAATGCCAGGCTCTGTGTCTTCCTACAAGCAAGACTTCGTTTCAGGTAAACGCCCTCACTTTTCACCTCAAACGATGCTACATCGTTCACGAAGCTCACACGTGTCTCACTCTTAACTGAAAAGCATTGGATGTTAGAGGACCTATGGTTTGTATCAGTTTCAGAAGCAGAGTTGAACTAGATATGGTGCGTGTGTGTAGGAAACACAGTTCTTTTTTTCTGAGCACACTCACGTTTCCCGCCTTATTAGAGACTCTAGAAAGCAAGAGCATTCTTCTTGCTCTAAAGCAGAGGGTGCTTCATGGATGAGAACTGTGCTGTGTGTTTCCCTTCACAAACGGAATGAAATGCCAGGCTCTGTGTCTTCCTACAAGCAAGACTTCGTATCAGGTAAACGCAGTCACGTATCAGCCCAAACTAAGCTTCATCGTTCACTAACCTCACACGGTTCTCGCTCTGAACTGAAAAGCATTGGATGTTAGAGGACCTGTGGTTTGTATCAATTTCAGAAGCAAAGTTGAACTTGATATTGTCCATGTGTGTAGGAAACACAGTTCTTTTGTTCTGAGTACACTCACATTTTCCGCCTTTGTAGAGACTCTAGAAAGCAAGAGCATACTTCTTACTCTAAAGCATAGTGTGGTTCATGGATGAGAACTGTGCTATGTCTTTCCCATCAGAAACGAAGTGAAATGCCAGGCTCTGTGTCTTCCTACAAGCAAGACTTCTTTTCAGGTAAACGCAGTCACAGTTCAGTTCAAAGGAAACTACATCATTCACGAAGCTCACACGTTTCTCACTCTTAACTGAAAAGCATTTGATATTAGATGACCTGTGGTTTTTATCAGTTTTATTAGCAGAGTTGAACTAGATATGGGACGTGTGTGTAGGAAACACAGTTCATATGTTCTGAGCACACTCAGGTTTCCTACACTATTAGAGACTCTAGAAAGCAAGTGCGTGCTTCTTGCTCTAAAGCAGAGTGTGGTTCATGGATGAGAACTGTGCTGTGTGTTTCCCTTCAGAAACGGAATGAAATGCCAGGCTCTGTGTCTTCCTGCATGCAAGACTTCTTTTCAGGTAAACGCAGTCACTTTTCAGTTCAAAGGAAGCTACATCGTTCACGAAGCTCACACGTTTCTCACTCTTAACTGAAAAGCATTGGATGTTAGAGGACCTATGGTTTGTATCAGTTTAAGAAGCAGAGTTGAACTAGATATGGTGTGTGTGTGTAGGAAACACAGTTCTTTTGTCAGAGCACACTCTCGTTTCCTGCCTTATTAGAGACTCTAGAAAGCAAGAGCATGCTTCTTGCTCTAAAGCAGAGTGTGGTTCATGGAAGAGTACTGGGCTATTTGTTTCACCTCAGAAACAGAGTGAAATGCCAGGCTCTGTGACTTCCTACAAGCAAGACTTCATTTCAGGTAAACGCAGCCACTTTTCAGCTAAAACGAAGCAACATCGTTCAGGGAGCTCAAACGTTTCTCGCTTTGAACTGAAAAGCATTCGATGTTAGAGGACCTGTGGTTTGTATCAGTTTGAGAAGCGGAGTTGAACTAGATATGGTCAGTGTGTGTAGGAAACTCAGTTCTTTTGTTCTGAGCACACTCACGTTTCCCACCTTATAAGAGACTCTAGAAAACAAGAGCGTGCTTCTTGCTCTAAAGCAGAGTGTGGTTCATGGAAGAGTACTGGGCTATTTGTTTCAGTTCAGAAACAGAGTGAAATGCCAGGCTCTGTGGCTTCTTACCAGCAAGACTTCGTTTCATCTAAACGCAGTCACTTTTTAACTAAAACGAAGCAACATCGTTCACGAAGCTCACACGTTTCTCACGCTTAACTGAAAAGCATTGGTTGTTAGAGGACCTGATGTTTGTATCAGTTTCAGAAGCTAGTTGAACTAGATATGGTGCGTGTGTAGGAAACACATTTCTTTTGTTCTGAGCACACTCAAGTTTCCCACCTTAGTACAGACTCTAGAAAGCAAGAGCATGCTTCTTGCTCTAAAGCAGATTGTGCTTCATGGATGAGAACTGTGCTGTGTGTTTCCCGTCAGAAATGGAATGAAATGCCAGGCTATGTGTCTTCCTACAAGCAAGACTTCGTTTCAGGTAAACGCCCTCACTTTTCAGCTCAAACGATGCTACATCGTTCACGAAGCTCACACGTTTCTCCCTCTTAACTGAAAAGCATTGGATGTTAGAGGACCTATGGTTTGTATCAGTTTAAGAAGCAGAGTTGAAGTAGATATGGTGCGTGTGTGTAGGAAACACAGTTCTTTTGTTCTGACTACACTCTCGTTTCCTGCCTTATTGGATAATCTAGAAAGAAAGAGCATGCTTCTTGCTCTAAATCAGAGTGTGGTTCATGGAAGAGTACTGGGCTATTTGTTTCACTTCAGAAACAGAGTGAAATGCCAGGCTCTGTGGCTTCTTACAAGCCAGACTTCGTTTCAGGTAAATGCAGTCATTTTTCAGCTCAAACTAAGCTACATCGTTCCCTAAGCTCACAAGTTTCTCGCTCTGAACTGAAAAGCATTGGATGTTAGAGGACATATGGTTTGTATCAGTTTAAGAAGCAGAGTTGAACTAGATATGGTGCGTGTGTGTAGGAAACACAGTTCTTTTGTCAGAGCACACTCTCGTTTCCTGCCTTATTAGAGACTCTAGAAAGCAAGAGCATGCTTCTTGCTCTAAAGCAGAGTGTGGTTCATGGAAGAGTACTGGGCTATTTGTTTCACTTCAGAAACAGAGTGAAATGCCAGGCTCTGTGACTTCCTACAAGCCAGACTTCGTTTCAGGTAAACGCAGTCACTTTTCAGCTCAAACTAATCTACATCGTTCACGAAGCTCACACGTTTCTCATTCTTAACTGCAAAGCATTGGAGTTAGAGGACCTGTGGTTTGAATCCGTTTCAGAAGCAGAGTTGAACTAGATATAGTACGTGTGTGTAGGAAATACAGTTCTTTTGTTCTGGGCATACTCACGTTTCCCACCTTATTAGAGACTCTAGAAAACAAGAGCATGCTTCTTGCTCTAAAGCAGAGTGTGGTTCATGGAAGAGTACTGGGCTATTTTTTTCACTTCAGAAACAGAGTGAAATGCCAGGCTCTGTGACTTCCTACAAGCAAGACTTCAGTTCAGGTAAACGCAGCCACTTTTCAGCTAAAACGAAGCAACATCGTTCAGGGAGCTCACACGTTTCTCACTCTGAACTGAAAAGCATTGGATGTTAGAGGACCTGTGGTTTGTATCAGTTTCAGAAGCAAAGTTGAACTAGATATGGTCCATGTGTATAGGAAACACAGTTCTTTTTTTCTGAGTACACTCACATTTCCCGCCTTAGTAGAGACTCTAGAAAGCAAAAGCATGCTTCTTGCTCTAAAGCAGAGTGTGGTTCATGGAAGAGTACTGGGCTATTTGTTTCAGTTCAGAAACAGAGGGAAATGCCAGGCTCTGTGACTTCCTACAAGCAAGACTTCATTTCAGGTAAACGCAGTCAGTTTTCAGCTAAAAGGAAGCAACATCGTTCAGGAAGCTCACACGTTTCTCACTCTTAACTGAAAAGCATTGGATGTTAGAGGACCTGGGGTTTGTATCAATTTCAGAAGCAGAGTTGAACGGTTATGGTCCGTTTTTGTAGGAAACTCAGTTCTTTTGTTCTGAGAACACTCACGTTTCCCGCCTTATTAGAGACTGTAGAAAGTCAGAGCGTGCTTCTTGCTCTAAAGCAGATTGTACTTCATGGATGAGAAATGTGCTGTGTGTTTCCCATCAGAAACGGAATGAAATGCCAGGCTCTGTGTCTTCCTACAAGCATGTCTTCGTTTCAGGTAAACGCCCTCACTTTTCAGCTCAAATGATGCTACATTGTTCACGAAGCTAAAGCGTTTCTCACTCTTAACTGAAAAGCATTGGATGTTAGAGGACCTACGCTTTGTATCAGTTTCAGAAGCAGAGTTGAACTAGATATGGTGCATGTGTGTAGGAAACACAGATCTTTTTTTCTGAGCACACTCACGATTCCATGCCTTACTAGAGTCTCTAGAAAGCAAGAGCATGCTTCTTGCTCTAAGCAGAGTGAGGTTCATGGAAGAGTACTGGGCTATTTGTTTCACTTCAGAAACAGAGTGAAATGCCAGGCTATGTGACTTCCTACAAGCAAGACTTCGTTTCAGGTAAACGCAGTCACTTTTCAGCTAAAACGAAGCAACATCGTTCAGGAAGCTCACACGTGTCTCACTGTTAACTGAAAAGCATTGCATGTTAGAGGGCCTGGGGTTTGTATCAATATCAGAAGCAGAGTTGAACTAGATATGGTCCGTGTGTGCAGGAAACTCAGTTCTTTTGTTCTGAGCACACTCACTTTTCCCGCCTTATTAGAGACTCTAGAAAGTAAGAGCGTGCTTCTTACACTAAAGCAGAGTGTGGTTCATGAATGAGAACTGTGCTATGTCTTTCCCTTCAGAACCGGAATGAAATGCCAGCGACTGTGCCCTCCTACAAGCAAGACTTCTTTTCAGGTAAACGCAGTCACTTTTCAGCTCAAACGAAGCTATATCGTTCACGAAGCTCACACTTTTCTCACTCTTAACTGAAAAGCATTGGATGATAGAGGACCTGATGTTTGTATCATTTAAGAAGCAGAGTTGTACTAGATATGTTGCGTGTGTAGGAAACACAGTTCTTTTGTTCTGAGCACACTCTCGTTACCTGCCTTATTGGATAATCTAGAAAGCAAGAGCGTGCTTCTTGCTCTAAAGCAGAGTATGGTTCATGGATGAGAACTGTGCTGTGTGTTTCCCTTCAGAAACGGAGTGAAATCCCAGGCTCTGTGTCTTCCTACAAGCAAGACTTCGTTTCAGGTAAACGCAGTCACTTTTCAGCTCAAACTAAGCTACATCGTTCACTAAGCTCATACATTTCTTGCTCTGAACTGAAAAGCATTGGATGTTAGAGGACCTGTGGTTTGTATCAGTTACAGAAGCAAAGTTGAACTAGATATGGTCCATGTGTATAGGAAACACAGTTCTTTTGTTCTGAGTACACTCACATTTCCCGCCTTAGTAGAGACTCTAGAAAGCAAAAGCATGCTTCTTGCTCTAAAGCAGAGTGTGGTTCATGGAAGAGTACTGGGCTATTTGTTTCACTTCAGAAACAGAGTGAAATGCCAGGTTCTGTGGCTTCTTACAAGCCAGACTTCGTTTCAGGTAAACGCCCTCACTTTTCAGCTCAAATGATGCTACATCGTTCAGGAAGCTAAAGCGTTTCTCACTCTTAACTGAAAAGCATTGGATGTTAGAGGACCTACGCTTTGTATCAATTTCAGAAGCAGAGTTGAACTATATATGGTGCGTGTGTGTAGGAAACACAGTTCTTTTTTTCTGAGCACACTCACGTTTCCCGCCTTATTAGAGACTCTAGAAAGAAAGAGCATGCTTCTTGCTCTAAAGCAGAGTGTGGTTCATGGAAGAGTACTGGGCTATTTGTTTCACCTCATAAACAGAGTGAAATGCCAAGCTCTGTGACTTCCTCCAAGCAAGACTTCGTTTCAGGTAAACACAGTCACTTTTCAGCTAAAACGAAGCAACATCGTTCAGGAAGCTCACACGTTTCTCACTGTTAACTGAAAAGCATTGGATGTTAGATGACCTGTGGTTTTTATCAGTTTCAGAAGCAGATTTGAACTAGATATGGTCCGTGTGTGTAGGAAACTCAGTTCTTTTGTTCTGAGCACACTCACGTTTCCCACCTTAGTAGAGACTCTAAAAGCAAGAGCATGCTTCTTGCTCTAAAGCAGATTGTAATTCATGGATGAGAACTGTGCTGTGTGTTTCCCTTCAGAAACGGAATGAAATGCCAGGCTCTGTGTCTTCCTACAAGCAAGACTTCGTTTCAGGTAAACGCCCTCACTTTTCACCTCAAACGATGCTACATCGTTCACGAAGCTCACACGTGTCTCACTCTTAACTGAAAAGCATTGGATGTTAGAGGACCTATGGTTTGTATCAGTTTCAGAAGCAGAGTTGAACTAGATATGGTGCGTGTGTGTAGGAAACACAGTTCTTTTTTTCTGAGCACACTCACGTTTCTCGCCTTATTAGAGACTCTAGAAAGCAAGAGCATTCTTCTTGCTCTAAAGCAGAGGGTGCTTCATGGATGAGAACTGTGCTGTGTGTTTCCCTTCACAAACGGAATGAAATGCCAGGCTCTGTGTCTTCCTACAAGCAAGAATTCGTTTCAGGTAAACGCACTCACATTTCAGCTAAAACGAAGCAACATCGTTCAGGAAGCTCACACGTTTCTCGCTTTGAACTGAAAAGCATTGGATATTAGAGGACCTGTGGTTTATATCAGTTTCAGTAGCGGAGTTGAACTGGATATGGTCAGTGTGTGTACGAAACTCAGTTCTTTTGTTCTGAGCACACTCACTTTTCCCACCTTATAAGAGACTCTAGAAAGCAAGAGCGTGCTTCTCGCTCTAAAGCAGAGTGTGATTCATGGATGAGAACTGTGCTGTGTGTTTCCCTTCAGAAACGGAGTGAAATCCCAGGCTCTGTGTCTTCCTACAAGCAAGACTTCGTATCAGGTAAACGTAGTCACGTATCAGCCCAAACTAAGCTTCATCGTTCACTAACCTCACACGGTTCTCGCTCTGAACTGAAAAGCATTGGATTTTAGAGGACCTGTGGTTTGTATCAATTTCAGAAGCAAAGTTGAACTTGATATTGTCCATGTGTGTAGGAAACACAGTTCTTTTGTTCTGAGTACACTCACATTTTCCGCCTTTGTAGAGACTCTAGAAAGCAAGAGCATACTTCTTACTCTAAAGCATAGTGTGGTTCATGGATGAGAACTGTGCTATGTCTTTCCCATCAGAAACGGAGTGAAATGCCAGGCTCTGTGTCTTCCTACAAGCAAGACTTCTTTTCAGGTAAACGCAGTCACAGTTCAGTTCAAAGGAAACTACATCATTCACGAAGCTCACACGTTTCTCACTCTTAACTGAAAAGCATTTGATATTAGATGACCTGTGGTTTTTATCAGTTTTATTAGCAGAGTTGAACTAGATATGGGACGTGTGTGTAGGAAACACAGTTCATATGTTCTGAGCACACTCAGGTTTCCTACACTATTAGAGACTCTAGAAAGCAAGTGCGTGCTTCTTGCTCTAAAGCAGAGTGTGGTTCATGGATGAGAACTGTGCTGTGTGTTTCCCTTCAGAAACGGAATGAAATGCCAGGCTCTGTGTCTTCCTGCATGCAAGACTTCTTTTCAGGTAAACGCAGTCACTTTTCAGTTCAAAGGAAGCTACATCGTTCACGAAGCTCACACGTTTCTCACTCTTAACTGAAAAGCATTGGATGTTAGAGGACCTATGGTTTGTATCAGTTTAAGAAGCAGAGTTGAACTAGATATGGTGTGTGTGTGTAGGAAACACAGTTCTTTTGTCAGAGCACACTCTCGTTTCCTGCCTTATTAGAGACTCTAGAAAGCAATAGCATGCTTCTTGCTCTAAAGCAGAGTGTGGTTCATGGAAGAGTACTGGGCTATTTGTTTCACCTCAGAAACAGAGTGAAATGCCAGGCTCTGTGACTTCCTACAAGCAAGACTTCATTTCAGGTAAACGCAGCCACTTTTCAGCTAAAACGAAGCAACCTCGTTCAGGGAGCTCAAACGTTTCTCGCTTTGAACTGAAAAGCATTCGATGTTAGAGGACCTGTGGTTTGTATCAGTTTGAGAAGCGGAGTTGAACTAGATATGGTCAGTGTGTGTAGGAAACTCAGTTCTTTTGTTCTGAGCACACTCACGTTTCCCACCTTATAAGAGACTCTAGAAAACAAGAGCGTGCTTCTTGCTCTAAAGCAGAGTGTGGTTCATGGAAGAGTACTGGGCTATTTGTTTCAGTTCAGAAACAGAGTGAAATGCCAGGCTCTGTGGCTTCTTACCAGCAAGACTTCGTTTCATCTAAACGCAGTCACTTTTTAGCTAAAACGAAGCAACATCGTTCACGAAGCTCACACGTTTCTCACGCTTAACTGAAAAGCATTGGTTGTTAGAGGACCTGATGTTTGTATCAGTTTCAGAAGCAGAGTTGAACTAGATATGGTGCGTGTGTAGGAAACACAGTTCTTTTGTTCTGAGCACACTCAAGTTTCCCACCTTAGTACAGACTCTAGAAAGCAAGAGCATGCTTCTTGCTCTAAAGCAGATTGTGCTTCATGGATGAGAACTGTGCTGTGTGTTTCCCGTCAGAAATGGAATGAAATGCCAGGCTATGTGTCTTCCTACAAGCAAGACTTCGTTTCATGTAAACGCCCTCACTTTTCAGCTCAAACGATGCTACATCGTTCACGAAGCTCACACGTTTCTCCCTCTTAACTGAAAAGCATTGGATGTTAGAGGACCTATGGTTTGTATCAGTTTAAGAAGCAGAGTTGAAGTAGATATGGTGCGTGTGTGTAGGAAACACAGTTCTTTTGTTCTGACTACACTCTCGTTTCCTGCCTTATTGGATAATCTAGAAAGAAAGAGCATGCTTCTTGCTCTAAATCAGAGTGTGGTTCATGGAAGAGTACTGGGCTATTTGTTTCACTTCAGAAACAGAGTGAAATGCCAGGCTCTGTGGCTTCTTACAAGCCAGACTTCGTTTCAGGTAAATGCAGTCATTTTTCAGCTCAAACTAAGCTACATCGTTCCCTAAGCTCACAAGTTTCTCGCTCTGAACTGAAAAGCATTGGATGTTAGAGGACCTATGGTTTGTATCAGTTTAAGAAGCAGAGTTGAACTAGATATGGTGCGTGTGTGTAGGAAACACAGTTCTTTTGTCAGAGCACACTCTCGTTTCCTGCCTTATTAGAGACTCTAGAAAGCAAGAGCATGCTTCTCGCTCTAAAGCAGAGTGTGGTTCATGGAAGAGTACTGGGCTATTTGTTTCACTTCAGAAACAGAGTGAAATGCCAGGCTCTGTGACTTCCTACAAGCCAGACTTCATTTCAGGTAAACGCAGTCACTTTTCAGCTCAAACTAATCTACATCGTTCACGAAGCTCACACGTTTCTCATTCTTAACTGCAAAGCATTGGAGTTAGAGGACCTGTGGTTTGAATCCGTTTCAGAAGCAGAGTTGAACTAGATATAGTACGTGTGTGTAGGAAATACAGTTCTTTTGTTCTGGGCATACTCACGTTTCCCACCTTATTAGAGACTCTAGAAAACAAGAGCATGCTTCTTGCTCTAAAGCAGAGTGTGGTTCATGGAAGAGTACTGGGCTATTTTTTTCACTTCAGAAACAGAGTGAAATGCCAGGCTCTGTGACTTCCTACAAGCCAGACTTCATTTCAGGTAAACGCAGTCACTTTTCAGCTCAAACTAATCTACATCGTTCACGAAGCTCACACGTTTCTCATTCTTAACTGCAAAGCATTGGAGTTAGAGGACCTGTGGTTTGAATCCGTTTCAGAAGCAGAGTTGAACTAGATATAGTACGTGTGTGTAGGAAATACAGTTCTTTTGTTCTGGGCATACTCACGTTTCCCACCTTATTAGAGACTCTAGAAAACAAGAGCATGCTTCTTGCTCTAAAGCAGAGTGTGGTTCATGGAAGAGTACTGGGCTATTTTTTTCACTTCAGAAACAGAGTGAAATGCCAGGCTCTGTGACTTCCTACAAGCAAGACTTCAGTTCAGGTAAACGCAGCCACTTTTCAGCTAAAACGAAGCAACATCGTTCAGGGAGCTCACACGTTTCTCACTCTGAACTGAAAAGCATTGGATGTTAGAGGACCTGTGGTTTGTATCAGTTTCAGAAGCAAAGTTGAACTAGATATGGTCCATGTGTATAGGAAACACAGTTCTTTTTTTCTGAGTACACTCACATTTCCCGCCTTAGTAGAGACTCTAGAAAGCAAAAGCATGCTTCTTGCTCTAAAGCAGAGTGTGGTTCATGGAAGAGTACTGGGCTATTTGTTTCAGTTCAGAAACAGAGGGAAATGCCAGGCTCTGTGACTTCCTACAAGCAAGACTTCATTTCAGGTAAACGCAGTCAGTTTTCAGCTAAAAGGAAGCAACATCGTTCAGGAAGCTCACACGTTTCTCACTCTTAACTGAAAAGCATTGGATGTTAGAGGACCTGGTGTTTGTATCAATTTCAGAAGCAGAGTTGAACGGTTATGGTCCGTTTTTGTAGGAAACTCAGTTCTTTTGTTCTGAGAACACTCACGTTTCCCGCCTTATTAGAGACTGTAGAAAGTCAGAGCGTGCTTCTTACACTAAAGCAGAGTGTGGTTCATGGATAAGAACTGTGCTATGTGTTTCCCTTCAGAACCGGAATGAAATGCCAGGCTCTGTGCCTTCCTACAAGCAAGACTTCTTTTCAGGTAAACGCAGTCACTTTTCAGCTCAAACGAAGCTACATCATTCAAGAAGCTCACACGTTTGTCACTCTTAACTGAAAAGCATTGGATGATAGAGGACCTACGGTTTGTATCAGTTTCAGAAGCAGAGTTGAACTGGATATGGTTCGTGTGTGTAGGAAGCACAGTTCGTTTTTTCTGAGCACACTCACGTTTCCTGCATTATTAGAGACTCTAGAAAGCAATAGCATGCTTCTTGCTCTAAAGCAGATTGTACTTCATGGATGAGAAATGTGCTGTGTGTTTCCCATCAGAAACGGAATGAAATGCCAGGCTCTGTGTCTTCCTACAAGCATGTCTTCGTTTCAGGTAAACGCCCTCACTTTTCAGCTCAAATGATGCTACATTGTTCACGAAGCTAAAGCGTTTCTCACTCTTAACTGAAAAGCATTGGATGTTAGAGGACCTACGCTTTGTATCAGTTTCAGAAGCAGAGTTGAACTAGATATGGTGCATGTGTGTAGGAAACACAGATCTTTTTTTCTGAGCACACTCACGATTCCATGCCTTACTAGAGTCTCTAGAAAACAAGAGCATGCTTCTTGCTCTAAGCAGAGTGAGGTTCATGGAAGAGTACTGGGCTATTTGTTTCACTTCAGAAACAGAGTGAAATGCCAGGCTATGTGACTTCCTACAAGCAAGACTTCGTTTCAGGTAAACGCAGTCACTTTTCAGCTAAAACGAAGCAACATCGTTCAGGAAGCTCACACGTGTCTCACTGTTAACTGAAAAGCATTGCATGTTAGAGGGCCTGGGGTTTGTATCAATATCAGAAGCAGAGTTGAACTAGATATGGTCCGTGTGTGCAGGAAACTCAGTTCTTTTGTTCTGAGCACACTCACTTTTCCCGCCTTATTAGAGACTCTAGAAAGTAAGAGCGTGCTTCTTACACTAAAGCAGAGTGTGGTTCATGAATGAGAACTGTGCTATGTCTTTCCCTTCAGAACCGGAATGAAATGACAGCGACTGTGCCCTCCTACAAGCAAGACTTCTTTTCAGGTAAACGCAGTCACTTTTCAGCTCAAACGAAGCTACATCGTTCACGAAGCTCACACTTTTCTCACTCTTAACTGAAAAGCATTGGATGTTAGAGGACCTGATGTTTGTATCATTTAAGAAGCAGAGTTGTACTAGATATGTTGCGTGTGTAGGAAACACAGTTCTTTTGTTCTGAGCACACTCTCGTTACCTGCCTTATTGGATAATCTAGAAAGCAAGAGCGTGCTTCTTGCTCTAAAGCAGAGTATGGTTCATGGATGAGAACTGTGCTGTGTGTTTCCCTTCAGAAACGGAGTGAAATCCCAGGCTCTGTGTCTTCCTACAAGCAAGACTTCGTTTCAGGTAAACGCAGTCACTTTTCAGCTCAAACTAAGCTACATCGTTCACTAAGCTCATACATTTCTTGCTCTGAACTGAAAAGCATTGGATGTTAGAGGACCTGTGGTTTTTATCAGTTACAGAAGCAAAGTTGAACTAGATATGGTCCATGTGTATAGGAAACACAGTTCTTTTGTTCTGAGTACACTCACATTTCCCGCCTTAGTAGAGACTCTAGAAAGCAAAAGCATGCTTCTTGCTCTAAAGCAGAGTGTGGTTCATGGAAGAGTACTGGGCTATTTGTTTCACTTCAGAAACAGAGTGAAATGCCAGGTTCTGTGGCTTCTTACAAGCCAGACTTCGTTTCAGGTAAACGCCCTCACTTTTCAGCTCAAATGATGCTACATCGTTCAGGAAGCTAAAGCGTTTCTCACTCTTAACTGAAAAGCATTGGATGTTAGAGGACCTACGCTTTGTATCAATTTCAGAAGCAGAGTTGAACTATATATGGTGCGTGTGTGTAGGAAACACAGTTCTTTTTTTTGTGAACACTCATGTTTCCCGCCTTATTAGAGACTCTAGAAAGAAAGAGCATGCTTCTTGCTCTAAAGCAGAGTGTGGTTCATGGAAGAGTACTGGGCTATTTGTTTCACCTCATAAACAGAGTGAAATGCCAAGCTCTGTGACTTCCTCCAAGCAAGACTTCGTTTCAGGTAAACACAGTCACTTTTCAGCTAAAACGAAGCAACATCGTTCAGGAAGCTCACACGTTTCTCACTGTTAACTGAAAAGCATTGGATGTTAGATGACCTGTGGTTTTTATCAGTTTCAGAAGCAGATTTGAACTAGATATGGTCCGTGTGTGTAGGAAACTCAGTTCTTTTGTTCTGAGCACACTCACATTTCCTCTCCTTATTAGAGACTGTAGAAAGTAAGAGCATGCTTCTTACACTAAAGCAGAGTGTGGTTCATGGATGAGAACTGTGCTATGTCTATCCCTCCCGTACCGGAATGAAGTGCCAGGCTCTGTGCCTTCCTACAAGCAAGACTTCTTTTCCGGTAAACGCAGTCACTTTTCAGCTCAAACAAAGCTACATCGTTCACGAAGCTCACACGTATCTCACTGTTAACTGAAAAGCATTGGATGTTAGAGGACCTGGGGTTTGTATCAATTTCAGAAGCAGAGTTGAACTAGATATGGTCCGTGTGTGTAGGAAACTCAGTTCTTTTGTTCTGAGCACACTCACGTTTCCCAACTTATTAGAGATTCTAGAAAGTAAGAGCATGCTTCTTACACTAAACAAGAGTGTGGTTCATGGATGAGAACTGTGCTTTGTCTTTCCCTTCAGAACCGGAATGAAATGCCAGGCTCTGTGCCTTCCTACAAGCAAGACTTCTTTTCAGGTAAACGCAGTCACTTTTCAGCTCAAACGAAGCTACATCGTTCACGAAGCTCACACGTTTCTCACTCTTAACTGAAAAGCATTGGATGTTAGAGGACCTGTGGTTTGTATCAGTTTCAGAAGCAGAGTTGAACTAGATATGGTCCGTGTGTGTAGGAAACACAGTTCTTTTTTTCTGAGCACACTCACGTTTCCTGCATTATTAGAGACTCTAGAAAGCAAAAGCATGCTTCTTGCTCTAAAGCAGAGTGTGGTTCATGGAAGAGTACTGGGTATTTGTTTCATTTCAGAAACAGAATGAAATGCCAGGCTCTGTGGCTTCTTACAGGCCAGACTTTGTTTCAGGTAAACGCAGTCACTTTTCAGCTAAAACGAAGCAACATCGTTCACGAAGCTCACATGTTTCTCACTCTTAACTGAAAAGCATTGGATGTTAGAGGACCTGATGTTTGTATCAGTTTAAGAAGCAGAGTTGTACTAGATATGGTGCGTGTGTAGGAAACACAGTTCTTTTGTTCTGAGCACACTCAAGTTTCCCACCTTATTAGAGACTCTAGAAAGAAAGAGCATGCTTCTTGCTCTAAAGCAGAGTGTGCTTCATGGATGAGAACTGTGCTGTGTGTTTCCCTTCAGAAACGGAATGAAATTGCAGGCTCTGGGTCTTCCTACAAGCATGACTTCGTTTCAATTAAACGCCCTCACTTTTCAGCACAAACGATGCTACATCATTCACAAAGCTCACACGTTTCTCACTCTTAACTGAAAAGCATTGGATGTTAGAGGACCTACGGTTTGTATCAGTTTCAGAAGCAGAGTTGAACTAGATATGATGCATGTGTGTAGGAAACACAGTTCTTTTTTTCTGAGCACACTCACGTTTCCTGCCTTATTAGAGACTCTAGAAAGTAAGAGCATGCTTCTTGCTCTAAAGCAGAGTGTGGTTCATGGAAGAGTACTGGGCTATTTGTTTCACTTCAGAAACAGAGTGAAATGCCAGGCTCTGTGACTTCCTACAAGCAAGAATTCGTGAAGGTAAACGCAGTCACTTTTCTGCTAAAACGAAGCAACATCGTTCAGGAAGCTCACACGTTTCTCACTGTTAACTGAATAGCATTGCATGTTAGAGTACCTGGGATTTATATCAATTTTAGAAGCAGAGTTGAACTAGATATGATCCGTGTGTGTAGGAAACTCAGTTCTTTTGTTCTGAGCACACTCACGTTTCCCGCCTTATTAGTGACTCTTGAAAGTAAGAGCGTGCTTCTTACACTAAACCAGAGAGTGGTTCATGGATGAGAACTGTGCTATGTCTTTCCCTTCAGAAATTGAGTGAAATACCAGGCTCTGTGTCTTCTTACAAGCAATACTTCTTTTCAGGTAAACACATTTCAGATCAAAGGAAACTACATCATTCACGAAGCTCACACGTTTCTCACTGTTAACTGAAAAGCATTGGATGTTAGAGGACCTGGGGTTTGTATCAATTTCAGAAGAAGAGTTGAACTAGATTTGGTCCGTGTGTGTATGAAACTCAGTTCTTTGGGCTGAGCACACTCACGTTTCCCGCCTTATTAGAGACTCTAGAAAGTAAGAGCGTGCTTCTTACACTAAAGCAGAGTGTGGTTCATGGATGAGAACTGTGCTTTGTCTTTCCCTTCAGAACCGGAATGAAATGCCAGGCTCTGTGCCTTCCTACAACCACGACTTCTTTTCAAGTAAACGCAGTCACTTTTCAGCTCAAACGAAGCTACATCGTTCACGAAGGTCACACGTTTCTCACTCTTAACTGAAAAGCATTGGATGTTAGAGGACCTATGGTTTGTATCAGTTTCAGAACCAGAGTTGAACTAGATATGGTGCGTGTGTGTAGGAAACACAGTTCTTTTTTTCTGAGCACACTCACGTTTCCTGCATTATTAGAGACTCTAGAAAGCAAGAGCGTGCTTCTTGCTCTAAAGCAGAGTGTGGTTCATGGATGAGAACTGTGCTGTGTGTTTGCCTTCAGAAACGGAGTGAAATCTCAGGCTCTGTGTCTTCCTACAAGCAAGACTTCGTTTCAGGTAAACACAGTCATTTTTCAGCTCAAACTAAGCTACATCGTTCCCTAAGCTCACATGTTTCTCACTCTGAACTGAAAAGCATTGGATGTTAGAGGACCTGTGGTTTGTATCAGTTTCAGAAGCAAAGTTGAACTAGATATGGTCCATGTGTATAGGAAACACAGTTCTTTTTTTCTGAGTACACTCACATTTCCCGCCTTAGTAGAGACTCTAGAAAGCAAAAGCATGCTTCTTGCTCTAAAGCAGAGTGTGGTTCATGGAAGAGTACTGGGCTATTTGTTTCAGTTCAGAAACAGAGGGAAATGCCAGGCTCTGTGACTTCCTACAAGCAAGACTTCATTTCAGGTAAACGCAGTCAGTTTTCAGCTAAAAGGAAGCAACATCGTTCAGGAAGCTCACACGTTTCTCACTCTTAACTGAAAAGCATTGGATGTTAGAGGACCTGGGGTTTGTATCAATTTCAGAAGCAGAGTTGAACGGTTATGGTCCGTTTTTGTAGGAAACTCAGTTCTTTTGTTCTGAGAACACTCACGTTTCCCGCCTTATTAGAGACTGTAGAAAGTCAGAGCGTGCTTCTTACACTAAAGCAGAGTGTGGTTCATGGATAAGAACTGTGCTATGTGTTTCCCTTCAGAACCGGAATGAAATGCCAGGCTCTGTGCCTTCCGACAAGCAAGACTTCTTTTCAGGTAAACGCAGTCACTTTTCAGCTCAAACGAAGCTACATCATTCAAGAAGCTCACACGTTTGTCACTCTTAACTGAAAAGCATTGGATGATAGAGGACCTACGGTTTGTATCAGTTTCAGAAGCAGAGTTGAACTGGATATGGTTCGTGTGTGTAGGAAGCACAGTTCGTTTTTTCTGAGCACACTCACGTTTCCTGCATTATTAGAGACTCTAGAAAGCAATAGCATGCTTCTTGCTCTAAAGCAGATTGTACTTCATGGATGAGAAATGTGCTGTGTGTTTCCCATCAGAAACGGAATGAAATGCCAGGCTCTGTGTCTTCCTACAAGCATGTCTTCGTTTCAGGTAAACGCCCTCACTTTTCAGCTCAAATGATGCTACATTGTTCACGAAGCTAAAGCGTTTCTCACTCTTAACTGAAAAGCATTGGATGTTAGAGGACCTACGCTTTGTATCAGTTTCAGAAGCAGAGTTGAACTAGATATGGTGCATGTGTGTAGGAAACACAGATCTTTTTTTCTGAGCACACTCACGATTCCATGCCTTACTAGAGTCTCTAGAAAACAAGAGCATGCTTCTTGCTCTAAGCAGAGTGAGGTTCATGGAAGAGTACTGGGCTATTTGTTTCACTTCAGAAACAGAGTGAAATGCCAGGCTATGTGACTTCCTACAAGCAAGACTTCGTTTCAGGTAAACGCAGTCACTTTTCAGCTAAAACGAAGCAACATCGTTCAGGAAGCTCACACGTGTCTCACTGTTAACTGAAAAGCATTGCATGTTAGAGGGCCTGGGGTTTGTATCAATATCAGAAGCAGAGTTGAACTAGATATGGTCCGTGTGTGCAGGAAACTCAGTTCTTTTGTTCTGAGCACACTCACTTTTCCCGCCTTATTAGAGACTCTAGAAAGTAAGAGCGTGCTTCTTACACTAAAGCAGAGTGTGGTTCATGAATGAGAACTGTGCTATGTCTTTCCCTTCAGAACCGGAATGAAATGCCAGCGACTGTGCCCTCCTACAAGCAAGACTTCTTTTCAGGTAAACGCAGTCACTTTTCAGCTCAAACGAAGCTACATCGTTCACGAAGCTCACACTTTTCTCACTCTTAACTGAAAAGCATTGGATGTTAGAGGACCTGATGTTTGTATCATTTAAGAAGCAGAGTTGTACTAGATATGTTGCGTGTGTAGGAAACACAGTTCTTTTGTTCTGAGCACACTCTCGTTACCTGCCTTATTGGATAATCTAGAAAGCAAGAGCGTGCTTCTTGCTCTAAAGCAGAGTATGGTTCATGGATGAGAACTGTGCTGTGTGTTTCCCTTCAGAAACGGAGTGAAATCCCAGGCTCTGTGTCTTCCTACAAGCAAGACTTCGTTTCAGGTAAACGCAGTCACTTTTCAGCTCAAACTAAGCTACATCGTTCACTAAGCTCATACATTTCTTGCTCTGAACTGAAAAGCATTGGATGTTAGAGGACCTGTGGTTTGTATCAGTTACAGAAGCAAAGTTGAACTAGATATGGTCCATGTGTATAGGAAACACAGTTCTTTTGTTCTGAGTACACTCACATTTCCCGCCTTAGTAGAGACTCTAGAAAGCAAAAGCATGCTTCTTGCTCTAAAGCAGAGTGTGGTTCATGGAAGAGTACTGGGCTATTTGTTTCACTTCAGAAACAGAGTGAAATGCCATGTTCTGTGGCTTCTTACAAGCCAGACTTCGTTTCAGGTAAACGCCCTCACTTTTCAGCTCAAATGATGCTACATCGTTCAGGAAGCTAAAGCGTTTCTCACTCTTAACTGAAAAGCATTGGATGTTAGAGGACCTACGCTTTGTATCAATTTCAGAAGCAGAGTTGAACTATATATGGTGCGTGTGTGTAGGAAACACAGTTCTTTTTTTTGTGAACACTCATGTTTCCCGCCTTATTAGAGACTCTAGAAAGAAAGAGCATGCTTCTTGCTCTAAAGCAGAGTGTGGTTCATGGAAGAGTACTGGGCTATTTGTTTCACCTCATAAACAGAGTGAAATGCCAAGCTCTGTGACTTCCTCCAAGCAAGACTTCGTTTCAGGTAAACACAGTCACTTTTCAGCTAAAACGAAGCAACATCGTTCAGGAAGCTCACACGTTTCTCACTGTTAACTGAAAAGCATTGGATGTTAGATGACCTGTGGTTTTTATCAGTTTCAGAAGCAGATTTGAACTAGATATGGTCCGTGTGTGTAGGAAACTCAGTTCTTTTGTTCTGAGCACACTCACATTTCCTCTCCTTATTAGAGACTGTAGAAAGTAAGAGCATGCTTCTTACACTAAAGCAGAGTGTGGTTCATGGATGAGAACTGTGCTATGTCTATCCCTCCCGTACCGGAATGAAGTGCCAGGCTCTGTGCCTTCCTACAAGCAAGACTTCTTTTCCGGTAAACGCAGTCACTTTTCAGCTCAAACAAAGCTACATCGTTCACGAAGCTCACACGTATCTCACTGTTAACTGAAAAGCATTGGATGTTAGAGGACCTGGGGTTTGTATCAATTTCAGAAGCAGAGTTGAACTAGATATGGTCCGTGTGTGTAGGAAACTCAGTTCTTTTGTTCTGAGCACACTCACGTTTCCCAACTTATTAGAGATTCTAGAAAGTAAGAGCATGCTTCTTACACTAAACAAGAGTGTGGTTCATGGATGAGAACTGTGCTTTGTCTTTCCCTTCAGAACCGGAATGAAATGCCAGGCTCTGTGCCTTCCTACAAGCAAGACTTCTTTTCAGGTAAACGCAGTCACTTTTCAGCTCAAACGAAGCTACATCGTTCACG
Organism: Onychomys arenicola; assembly: GCA_949786405.1. Classification (NCBI taxonomy): domain Eukaryota; kingdom Metazoa; phylum Chordata; class Mammalia; order Rodentia; family Cricetidae; genus Onychomys; species Onychomys arenicola. The sequence continues at coordinate 1,502,768 of CATKUM010000039.1, read as the reverse complement.
AAGCTCACACGTTTCTCACTCTTAACTGAAAAGCATTGGATGTTAGAGGACCTGTGGTTTGTATCAGTTTCAGAAGCAGAGTTGAACTAGATATGGTCCGTGTGTGTAGGAAACACAGTTCTTTTTTTCTGAGCACACTCACGTTTCCTGCATTATTAGAGACTCTAGAAAGCAAAAGCATGCTTCTTGCTCTAAAGCAGAGTGTGGTTCATGGAAGAGTACTGGGTATTTGTTTCATTTCAGAAACAGAATGAAATGCCAGGCTCTGTGGCTTCTTACAGGCCAGACTTTGTTTCAGGTAAACGCAGTCACTTTTCAGCTAAAACGAAGCAACATCGTTCACGAAGCTCACATGTTTCTCACTCTTAACTGAAAAGCATTGGATGTTAGAGGACCTGATGTTTGTATCAGTTTAAGAAGCAGAGTTGTACTAGATATGGTGCGTGTGTAGGAAACACAGTTCTTTTGTTCTGAGCACACTCAAGTTTCCCACCTTATTAGAGACTCTAGAAAGAAAGAGCATGCTTCTTGCTCTAAAGCAGAGTGTGCTTCATGGATGAGAACTGTGCTGTGTGTTTCCCTTCAGAAACGGAATGAAATTGCAGGCTCTGGGTCTTCCTACAAGCATGACTTCGTTTCAATTAAACGCCCTCACTTTTCAGCACAAACGATGCTACATCATTCACAAAGCTCACACGTTTCTCACTCTTAACTGAAAAGCATTGGATGTTAGAGGACCTACGGTTTGTATCAGTTTCAGAAGCAGAGTTGAACTAGATATGATGCATGTGTGTAGGAAACACAGTTCTTTTTTTCTGAGCACACTCACGTTTCCTGCCTTATTAGAGACTCTAGAAAGCAAGAGCATGCTTCTTGCTCTAAAGCAGAGTGTGGTTCATGGAAGAGTACTGGGCTATTTGTTTCACTTCAGAAACAGAGTGAAATGCCAGGCTCTGTGACTTCCTACAAGCAAGAATTCGTGAAGGTAAACGCAGTCACTTTTCTGCTAAAACGAAGCAACATCGTTCAGGAAGCTCACACGTTTCTCACTGTTAACTGAATAGCATTGCATGTTAGAGTACCTGGGATTTATATCAATTTTAGAAGCAGAGTTGAACTAGATATGATCCGTGTGTGTAGGAAACTCAGTTCTTTTGTTCTGAGCACACTCACGTTTCCCGCCTTATTAGTGACTCTTGAAAGTAAGAGCGTGCTTCTTACACTAAACCAGAGAGTGGTTCATGGATGAGAACTGTGCTATGTCTTTCCCTTCAGAAATTGAGTGAAATACCAGGCTCTGTGTCTTCTTACAAGCAATACTTCTTTTCAGGTAAACACATTTCAGATCAAAGGAAACTACATCATTCACGAAGCTCACACGTTTCTCACTGTTAACTGAAAAGCATTGGATGTTAGAGGACCTGGGGTTTGTATCAATTTCAGAAGAAGAGTTGAACTAGATTTGGTCCGTGTGTGTATGAAACTCAGTTCTTTGGGCTGAGCACACTCACGTTTCCCGCCTTATTAGAGACTCTAGAAAGTAAGAGCGTGCTTCTTACACTAAAGCAGAGTGTGGTTCATGGATGAGAACTGTGCTTTGTCTTTCCCTTCAGAACCGGAATGAAATGCCAGGCTCTGTGCCTTCCTACAACCACGACTTCTTTTCAAGTAAACGCAGTCACTTTTCAGCTCAAACGAAGCTACATCGTTCACGAAGGTCACACGTTTCTCACTCTTAACTGAAAAGCATTGGATGTTAGAGGACCTATGGTTTGTATCAGTTTCAGAACCAGAGTTGAACTAGATATGGTGCGTGTGTGTAGGAAACACAGTTCTTTTTTTCTGAGCACACTCACGTTTCCTGCATTATTAGAGACTCTAGAAAGCAAGAGCGTGCTTCTTGCTCTAAAGCAGAGTGTGGTTCATGGATGAGAACTGTGCTGTGTGTTTGCCTTCAGAAACGGAGTGAAATCTCAGGCTCTGTGTCTTCCTACAAGCAAGACTTCGTTTCAGGTAAACACAGTCATTTTTCAGCTCAAACTAAGCTACATCGTTCCCTAAGCTCACATGTTTCTCACTCTGAACTGAAAAGCATTGGATGTTAGAGGACCTGTGGTTTGTATCAGTTTCAGAAGCAAAGTTGAACTAGATATGGTCCATGTGTATAGGAAACACAGTTCTTTTTTTCTGAGTACACTCACATTTCCCGCCTTAGTAGAGACTCTAGAAAGCAAAAGCATGCTTCTTGCTCTAAAGCAGAGTGTGGTTCATGGAAGAGTACTGGGCTATTTGTTTCAGTTCAGAAACAGAGGGAAATGCCAGGCTCTGTGACTTCCTACAAGCAAGACTTCATTTCAGGTAAACGCAGTCAGTTTTCAGCTAAAAGGAAGCAACATCGTTCAGGAAGCTCACACGTTTCTCACTCTTAACTGAAAAGCATTGGATGTTAGAGGACCTGGGGTTTGTATCAATTTCAGAAGCAGAGTTGAACGGTTATGGTCCGTTTTTGTAGGAAACTCAGTTCTTTTGTTCTGAGAACACTCACGTTTCCCGCCTTATTAGAGACTGTAGAAAGTCAGAGCGTGCTTCTTACACTAAAGCAGAGTGTGGTTCATGGATAAGAACTGTGCTATGTGTTTCCCTTCAGAACCGGAATGAAATGCCAGGCTCTGTGCCTTCCGACAAGCAAGACTTCTTTTCAGGTAAACGCAGTCACTTTTCAGCTCAAACGAAGCTACATCATTCAAGAAGCTCACACGTTTGTCACTCTTAACTGAAAAGCATTGGATGATAGAGGACCTACGGTTTGTATCAGTTTCAGAAGCAGAGTTGAACTGGATATGGTTCGTGTGTGTAGGAAGCACAGTTCGTTTTTTCTGAGCACACTCACGTTTCCTGCATTATTAGAGACTCTAGAAAGCAATAGCATGCTTCTTGCTCTAAAGCAGATTGTACTTCATGGATGAGAAATGTGCTGTGTGTTTCCCATCAGAAACGGAATGAAATGCCAGGCTCTGTGTCTTCCTACAAGCATGTCTTCGTTTCAGGTAAACGCCCTCACTTTTCAGCTCAAATGATGCTACATTGTTCACGAAGCTAAAGCGTTTCTCACTCTTAACTGAAAAGCATTGGATGTTAGAGGACCTACGCTTTGTATCAGTTTCAGAAGCAGAGTTGAACTAGATATGGTGCATGTGTGTAGGAAACACAGATCTTTTTTTCTGAGCACACTCACGATTCCATGCCTTACTAGAGTCTCTAGAAAACAAGAGCATGCTTCTTGCTCTAAGCAGAGTGAGGTTCATGGAAGAGTACTGGGCTATTTGTTTCACTTCAGAAACAGAGTGAAATGCCAGGCTATGTGACTTCCTACAAGCAAGACTTCGTTTCAGGTAAACGCAGTCACTTTTCAGCTAAAACGAAGCAACATCGTTCAGGAAGCTCACACGTGTCTCACTGTTAACTGAAAAGCATTGCATGTTAGAGGGCCTGGGGTTTGTATCAATATCAGAAGCAGAGTTGAACTAGATATGGTCCGTGTGTGCAGGAAACTCAGTTCTTTTGTTCTGAGCACACTCACTTTTCCCGCCTTATTAGAGACTCTAGAAAGTAAGAGCGTGCTTCTTACACTAAAGCAGAGTGTGGTTCATGAATGAGAACTGTGCTATGTCTTTCCCTTCAGAACCGGAATGAAATGCCAGCGACTGTGCCCTCCTACAAGCAAGACTTCTTTTCAGGTAAACGCAGTCACTTTTCAGCTCAAACGAAGCTACATCGTTCACGAAGCTCACACTTTTCTCACTCTTAACTGAAAAGCATTGGATGTTAGAGGACCTGATGTTTGTATCATTTAAGAAGCAGAGTTGTACTAGATATGTTGCGTGTGTAGGAAACACAGTTCTTTTGTTCTGAGCACACTCTCGTTACCTGCCTTATTGGATAATCTAGAAAGCAAGAGCGTGCTTCTTGCTCTAAAGCAGAGTATGGTTCATGGATGAGAACTGTGCTGTGTGTTTCCCTTCAGAAACGGAGTGAAATCCCAGGCTCTGTGTCTTCCTACAAGCAAGACTTCGTTTCAGGTAAACGCAGTCACTTTTCAGCTCAAACTAAGCTACATCGTTCACTAAGCTCATACATTTCTTGCTCTGAACTGAAAAGCATTGGATGTTAGAGGACCTGTGGTTTGTATCAGTTACAGAAGCAAAGTTGAACTAGATATGGTCCATGTGTATAGGAAACACAGTTCTTTTGTTCTGAGTACACTCACATTTCCCGCCTTAGTAGAGACTCTAGAAAGCAAAAGCATGCTTCTTGCTCTAAAGCAGAGTGTGGTTCATGGAAGAGTACTGGGCTATTTGTTTCACTTCAGAAACAGAGTGAAATGCCATGTTCTGTGGCTTCTTACAAGCCAGACTTCGTTTCAGGTAAACGCCCTCACTTTTCAGCTCAAATGATGCTACATCGTTCAGGAAGCTAAAGCGTTTCTCACTCTTAACTGAAAAGCATTGGATGTTAGAGGACCTACGCTTTGTATCAATTTCAGAAGCAGAGTTGAACTATATATGGTGCGTGTGTGTAGGAAACACAGTTCTTTTTTTTGTGAACACTCATGTTTCCCGCCTTATTAGAGACTCTAGAAAGAAAGAGCATGCTTCTTGCTCTAAAGCAGAGTGTGGTTCATGGAAGAGTACTGGGCTATTTGTTTCACCTCATAAACAGAGTGAAATGCCAAGCTCTGTGACTTCCTCCAAGCAAGACTTCGTTTCAGGTAAACACAGTCACTTTTCAGCTAAAACGAAGCAACATCGTTCAGGAAGCTCACACGTTTCTCACTGTTAACTGAAAAGCATTGGATGTTAGATGACCTGTGGTTTTTATCAGTTTCAGAAGCAGATTTGAACTAGATATGGTCCGTGTGTGTAGGAAACTCAGTTCTTTTGTTCTGAGCACACTCACATTTCCTCTCCTTATTAGAGACTGTAGAAAGTAAGAGCATGCTTCTTACACTAAAGCAGAGTGTGGTTCATGGATGAGAACTGTGCTATGTCTATCCCTCCCGTACCGGAATGAAGTGCCAGGCTCTGTGCCTTCCTACAAGCAAGACTTCTTTTCCGGTAAACGCAGTCACTTTTCAGCTCAAACAAAGCTACATCGTTCACGAAGCTCACACGTATCTCACTGTTAACTGAAAAGCATTGGATGTTAGAGGACCTGGGGTTTGTATCAATTTCAGAAGCAGAGTTGAACTAGATATGGTCCGTGTGTGTAGGAAACTCAGTTCTTTTGTTCTGAGCACACTCACGTTTCCCAACTTATTAGAGATTCTAGAAAGTAAGAGCATGCTTCTTACACTAAACAAGAGTGTGGTTCATGGATGAGAACTGTGCTTTGTCTTTCCCTTCAGAACCGGAATGAAATGCCAGGCTCTGTGCCTTCCTACAAGCAAGACTTCTTTTCAGGTAAACGCAGTCACTTTTCAGCTCAAACGAAGCTACATCGTTCACGAAGCTCACACGTTTCTCACTCTTAACTGAAAAGCATTGGATGTTAGAGGACCTGTGGTTTGTATCAGTTTCAGAAGCAGAGTTGAACTAGATATGGTCCGTGTGTGTAGGAAACACAGTTCTTTTTTTCTGAGCACACTCACGTTTCCTGCATTATTAGAGACTCTAGAAAGCAAAAGCATGCTTCTTGCTCTAAAGCAGAGTGTGGTTCATGGAAGAGTACTGGGTATTTGTTTCATTTCAGAAACAGAATGAAATGCCAGGCTCTGTGGCTTCTTACAGGCCAGACTTTGTTTCAGGTAAACGCAGTCACTTTTCAGCTAAAACGAAGCAACATCGTTCACGAAGCTCACATGTTTCTCACTCTTAACTGAAAAGCATTGGATGTTAGAGGACCTGATGTTTGTATCAGTTTAAGAAGCAGAGTTGTACTAGATATGGTGCGTGTGTAGGAAACACAGTTCTTTTGTTCTGAGCACACTCAAGTTTCCCACCTTATTAGAGACTCTAGAAAGAAAGAGCATGCTTCTTGCTCTAAAGCAGAGTGTGCTTCATGGATGAGAACTGTGCTGTGTGTTTCCCTTCAGAAACGGAATGAAATTGCAGGCTCTGGGTCTTCCTACAAGCATGACTTCGTTTCAATTAAACGCCCTCACTTTTCAGCACAAACGATGCTACATCATTCACAAAGCTCACACGTTTCTCACTCTTAACTGAAAAGCATTGGATGTTAGAGGACCTACGGTTTGTATCAGTTTCAGAAGCAGAGTTGAACTAGATATGATGCATGTGTGTAGGAAACACAGTTCTTTTTTTCTGAGCACACTCACGTTTCCTGCCTTATTAGAGACTCTAGAAAGCAAGAGCATGCTTCTTGCTCTAAAGCAGAGTGTGGTTCATGGAAGAGTACTGGGCTATTTGTTTCACTTCAGAAACAGAGTGAAATGCCAGGCTCTGTGACTTCCTACAAGCAAGAATTCGTGAAGGTAAACGCAGTCACTTTTCTGCTAAAACGAAGCAACATCGTTCAGGAAGCTCACACGTTTCTCACTGTTAACTGAATAGCATTGCATGTTAGAGTACCTGGGATTTATATCAATTTTAGAAGCAGAGTTGAACTAGATATGATCCGTGTGTGTAGGAAACTCAGTTCTTTTGTTCTGAGCACACTCACGTTTCCCGCCTTATTAGTGACTCTTGAAAGTAAGAGCGTGCTTCTTACACTAAACCAGAGAGTGGTTCATGGATGAGAACTGTGCTATGTCTTTCCCTTCAGAAATTGAGTGAAATACCAGGCTCTGTGTCTTCTTACAAGCAATACTTCTTTTCAGGTAAACACATTTCAGATCAAAGGAAACTACATCATTCACGAAGCTCACACGTTTCTCACTGTTAACTGAAAAGCATTGGATGTTAGAGGACCTGGGGTTTGTATCAATTTCAGAAGAAGAGTTGAACTAGATTTGGTCCGTGTGTGTATGAAACTCAGTTCTTTGGGCTGAGCACACTCACGTTTCCCGCCTTATTAGAGACTCTAGAAAGTAAGAGCGTGCTTCTTACACTAAAGCAGAGTGTGGTTCATGGATGAGAACTGTGCTTTGTCTTTCCCTTCAGAACCGGAATGAAATGCCAGGCTCTGTGCCTTCCTACAACCACGACTTCTTTTCAAGTAAACGCAGTCACTTTTCAGCTCAAACGAAGCTACATCGTTCACGAAGGTCACACGTTTCTCACTCTTAACTGAAAAGCATTGGATGTTAGAGGACCTATGGTTTGTATCAGTTTCAGAACCAGAGTTGAACTAGATATGGTGCGTGTGTGTAGGAAACACAGTTCTTTTTTTCTGAGCACACTCACGTTTCCTGCATTATTAGAGACTCTAGAAAGCAAGAGCGTGCTTCTTGCTCTAAAGCAGAGTGTGGTTCATGGATGAGAACTGTGCTGTGTGTTTGCCTTCAGAAACGGAGTGAAATCTCAGGCTCTGTGTCTTCCTACAAGCAAGACTTCGTTTCAGGTAAACACAGTCATTTTTCAGCTCAAACTAAGCTACATCGTTCCCTAAGCTCACACGTTTCTCACTCTGAACTGAAAAGCATTGGATGTTAAAGGACCTATGGTTTGTATCAGTTTAAAAGAAGCAGAGTTGAACTGAGCACACTCACGTTTCCTGCATTGTTAGAGACTCTAGAAAGCAAGAGCAAGCTTATTAATCTAAAGCAGCGAGTGCTTCATGGAAGAGTACTGGGCTATTTGTTTCACCTCAGAAACAGAGTGAAATGCCAGGCTCTGTGACTTCCTACAAGCAAGACTTCGTTTCAGGTAAACACAGTCACTTTTCAGCTAAAACGAAGCAACATCGTTGAGGAAGCTCACACGTTTCTCACTGTTAACAGAAAAGCATTTGATGTTAGATGACCTGTGGTTTTTATGAGTTTCAGAAGTAGAGTTGAATTAGACATGGTCTGTGTGTGTAGGAAACTCATTTCATTTGTTCTGAGCACACTCACGTTTTCCGCCTTATTAGTGACTCTTGAAAGTAACAGCGTGCTTCTTACACTAAACCAGAGAGAGGATCATGGATGAGAACTGTGCTATGTCTTTCCCTTCAGAAATTGAGTGAAATGCAAGGCTCTGTGTCTTCCTACAAGCAATACTTCTTTTCAGGTAAACACAGTCACATTTCAGATGAAAGGAAACTACATCATTCACGAAGCTCACACGTTTCTCACTCTTAAATGAAAAGCATTGGATGTTAGAGGACCTATGGTTTGTATCAGTTTCAGAAGCAGAGTTGAACTAGATATGGTGCATGTGTGTAGGAAACACAGTTCTTTACTTCTGAGTACACTCACTTTTCCCGCCATAGTAGAGACTCTAGAAAGCAAGAGCATGCTTCTTGCTCTAAAGCAGAGTGTGCTTCATGGATGAGAACTGTGCTGTGTGTTTCCCTTCCGAAACGGAATGAAATGCCAGGCTCTGTGTCTTCCTACAAGCAAGACTTCGTTTCAGGTAAACGCCCTCACTTTTCAGCTCAAACGATGCTACAACGTTCACGAAGCTCACAGGTTTCTCACTCTTAACTGAAAAGCATTGGATGTTAGAGGACCTATGGTTTGTATCAGTTTCAGAAGCAGAGTTGAAGTAGATATGGTGCGTGTGTGTAGGAAACACAGTTCTTTTGTTCTGAGGACACTCTCGTTTCCTGCCTTATTGGATAATCTAGAAAGCAAGAGCATGCTTCTTGCTCTAAAGCAGAGTGTGGTTCATGGATGAGAACTGTGCCGTGTGTTTCCCTTCAGAAATGGAGTGAAATCCCAGGCTCTGTGTCTTCCTACAAGCAAGACTTCGTTTCAGGTAAACGCACTCACTTTTCAGCTCAAACTAAGCTACATCATTCACTAAGCTCACACGTTTCTTGCTCTGAACTGAAAAGCATTGGATGTTACAGGACCTGTGGTTTGTATCAGTTTCAGAAGCAAAGTTGAACTAGATAGGGTCCATGTGTGTAGGAAACACAGTTCTTTTGTTCTGAGTACACTCACATATCCCGCCTTAGTAGAGACTCTAGAAAGCAAAAGTATGCTTCTTGCTCCAAAGCAGAGTGTGGTTCATGGAAGAGTACTAGGCTATTTGTTTCACGTCAGAAACAGAGTGAAATGCCAGGCTCTGAGGCTTCTTACAAGAAAGATTTCGTTTCAGGTAAACACACTCACCTTTCAGCTAAAACGAAGCAACATCGTTCACGAAGCTCACACGTTTCTCACTCTTAACTGAAAAGCATTGGATGTTAGAGGACCTGATGTTTGTATCAGTTTAAGAAGCAGAGTTGTACTAGATAGGGTGCGTGTGTAGGAAACACAGTTCTTTTGTTCTGAGCACACTCACGTTTCCTGCCTTATTAGAGACTCTAGAAAGCAAGTGCGTGCTTCTTGCTCTAAAGCAGAGGGTGGTTTATGGATGATAACTGTGCTGTGTGCTTCCCTTCAGAAACGGAGTGAAATCCCAGGCTCTGTGTCTTCCTACAAGCAAGACTTCGTTTCTGGTAAACACATTCACTTTTCAGCTAAAACTAAGCTACATCGTTCACTAAGCTCACACGTTTCTTGCTCTGAACTGAAAAGCATTGGATGTTAGAGGACCTGTGGTTTGTATCCGTTTCAGAAGCAAACTTGAACTAGATATGGTCCATGTGTATAGGAAACACAGTTCTTTTGTTCTGAGTACACTCACATTTCCCGCCTTAGTAGAGACTCTAGGAAGCAAAAGCATGCTTCTTGCTATAAAGCAGAGTGTGGTTCATGGAAGAGTACTGGGCTGTTTGTTTCCCTTCAGAAACAGAGTGAAATGCCAGGCTCTGAGGCTTCTTACAAGCAAGACTTGTTTCATCTAAACGTAGTCACTTTTTAGCTAAAACGAAGCAACATCGTTCACGAAGCTCACACGTTTCTCACTCTTAACTGAAAAGCATTGGATGTTAGAGGACCTGATGTTTGTATCAGTTTACGAAGCAGAGTTGTACTAGATAAGGTGCGTGTGTAGGAAACACAGTTCTTTTGTTCTGAGCACACTCACGTTTCCCACCTTAGTAGAGACTCTAGAAATCAAGAGCATGGTTCTAGCTCTAAAGCAGATTGTGCTTCATGGATGAGAACTGTGCTGTGTGTTTCCCTTCAGAAACGGAATGAAATGCCAGGCTCTGTGTCTTCCTACAAGCAAGACTTCGTTTCAGGTAAACGCCCTCACTTTTCAGCTCAAACGATGCTACATCGTTCACGAAGCTCACACGTGTCTCACTCTTAACTGAAAAGCATTGGATGTTAGAGGACCTATGGTTTGTATCAGTTTCAGAAGCAGAGTTGAACTAGATATGGTGCAAGTGTGTAGGAAACACAGTTCTTTTTTTCTGAGCACACTCACATTTCCTGCCTTATTAGAGACTCTAGAAAGCAAGAGCATGCTTCTTGCTCTAAAGCAGAGTGTGGTTCATGGAAGAGTACTGGGCTATTTGTTTCACTTCAGAAACAGAGGGAAATACCAGGCTCTGTGACTTCCTACAAGGAAGACTTCGTTTCAGGTAAACGCAGTCAATTTTCAGCTAAAATGAAGCAACATCGTTAAGGAAGCTCACACGTTTCTCACTGTTAACTTAAAAGCATTGGATGTTAGAGGACTTGTAGTTTTTATCAGTTTCAGAAGCAGAGTTGAACTAGATATGGTACGTGTAGGTAGGAAACACAGTTCATTTGTTCTGAGCACACTCCCGTTTCCTGCCTTATTAGAGACTCTAGAAAGCAAGAGCGTGCTTCTTGCTCTAAAGCAGAGTGTGGTTCATGGATGAGAACTGTGCTGTGTGTTTCCCTTCAGAAACGGAATGAAATGCCAGGCTCTGTGCCTTCCTACAAGCAAGACTTCTTTTCACGTAAACGCAGTCACTTTACAGCTAAAACGAAGGAACATCGTTCAGGAAGCTCACACGTTTCTCACTCTTAACTGAAAAGCATTGGATGTTAGAGGACCTATGGTTTGTATCAGATTCAGAAGCAGAGTTGAACTAGAAATGGTGCGTGTGTGTAGGAAACACAGTTCTTTTTTTCTGAGCACACTGACGTTTCCTGCCTTATCAGAGACTCTAGAAAGCAAGAGCAAGCTTCATGCTCAAAAGCAGAGTGTGCTTCAAGGAAGAGTACTGGGCTATTTTTTTCATCTCAGAATCAGAGTGAAATGCCAGGCTCTGTGACTTCCTCCAAGCAAGACTTCGTTTCAGGTAAACACAGTCACTTTTCAGCTAAAATGAAGCAACATCGTTCAGGAAGCTCACACGTTTCTCACTGTTAACTGATAAGCATTTGATGTTAGATGACCTGTGGTTTTTTCAGTTTCAGAAGTAGAGTTGAACTAGATATGGTCCGTGTGTGTAGGAAGCTCATTTCATTTGTTCTGAGCACACTCACGATTTCTGCCTTATTAGTGACTCTTGAAAGTAAGAGCGTGCTTCTTACACTAAACCAGAGAGTGGTTCATGGATGAGAACTGTGCTATGTCTTTCCCTTCAGAAATTGAGTGAAATGCCAGGCTCTGTGTCTTCCTACAAGCAATACTTCTTTTCAGGTAAACACAGTCACATTTCAGATCAAAGGAAACTACATCATTCACGAAGCTCACACGTTTCTCACTCTTAAATGAAAAGCATTGGATGTTAGAGGACCTATGGTTTGTATCCGTTTCAGAAGCAGAGTTGAACTAGATATGGTACGTGTGTGTAGAAACACAGTTCATATGTTCTGAGCACACTCACGTTTCCCACATTAAAGAGACTCTAGAAAGCAAGTGCGTGCTTCCTGCTCTAAAGCAGAGTGTGGTTCATGGATGAGAACTGTGCTGTGTGTTTCCCTTCAGAAACAGAATGAAATGCCAGGCTCTGTGTCTTCCTGCAAGCAAGACTTCTTTTCAGGTAAACGCAGTCACTTCTCAGTTCAAACGAAGCTACATCGTTCACGAAGCTCACACGTTTCTCACTCTTAATTGAAAAGCAGTGGATGTTAGAGGACCTGTGGTTTGTATCCGTTTCAGAAGCAGAGTTGAAGTAGATATGGTGCGTGTGTGTAGGAAACACAGTTCTTTTTTTCTGAGCACACTCACATTTCCTGCCTTATTAGAGACTCTAGAAAGCAAGAGCATGCTTCTTGCTCTAAAGCAGAGTGTGGTTCATGGAAGAGTACTGGGCTTTGTTTCACTTCAGAAACAGAGGGAAATGCCAGGCTCTGTGACTTCCTACAAGCAAGACTTCGTTTCAGGTAAACGCAGTCAGTTTTCAGCTAAAACGAAACAAAATCGTTCAGGAAGCTCACACGTTTCTCACTGTTAACTGAAAAGCATTGGATGTTAGATGACCCGATGTTTGTATCAGTTTAAAAAGCAGAGTTGTACTAGATATGGTGCGTGTGTGTAGGAAACACAGTTCTTTTGTTCTGAGCACACTCACGTTTCCCACCTTAGTAGAGACTCTAGAAAGCAAGAGCATGCTTCTTGCTCTAAATTAGAGTGTGCCTCATGGATGAGAACTGTGCTGTGTGTTTCCCTTCAGAAACGGAATGAAATGCCAGGCTCTGTGTCTTCCTACAAGCAAGACTTCGTTTCAGGTAAACGCCCTCACTTTTCAGCTGAAACGATGCTACATCATTCAAGAAGCTCACACGTGTCTCACTGTTAACTGAAAAGCACTGGATGTTAGAGGACCTACGGTTTGTATCAGTTTCAGAAGCAGAGTTGAAATAGATATGGTGCATGTGTGTAGGAAACACAGTTCTTTTTTTCTGAGCACACTCACGTTTCCTGCCTTATTAGAGACTCTAGAAAGCAAGAGCATGCTTCTTGCTATAAAGCAGAGTGTGGTTCATGGAAGAGTATTGGGCTATTTGTGTCAATTCAGAAACAGAGTGAAATGCCAGGCTCTGTGACATCCTACAAGCAATACTTCCTTTCAGGTAAACGCAGTCACTTTTCAGCTAAAACGAAGCAACATCGTTCAGGAAGCTCACACGTTTCTCACTGTTAACTGAAAAGCATTGGATGTTAGAGGACCTGGGGTTTTTATCAATTTCAGAAGCAGAGTTGAACTAGATATGGTCCGTGTGTGTAGGAAACTCAGTTCTTTTGTGCTGAGCACACTCACGATTCCCGCCTTATTAGAGACTCTATAAAGTAAGAGCGTGCTTCTTACACTAAGGCAGAGTATGGTTCATGGATTAGAACTGTGCTTTGTCTTTCCCTTCAGCTGAATGAAATGCCAGGCTCTGTGCCTTCCTACAAGCAAGACATCTTTTCACGTAAACGCAGTCACTTTTCAGCTCAAACGAAGCTACATTGTTCACGAAGGTCACACGTTTCTCACTCTTAACTGAAAAGCATTAGATGTTAGAAGACCTGTGGTTTGTATCAGTTTCAGAAGCAGAGTTGAAATAGATATGGTGCGTGTGTGTAGGAAACACAGTTTTTTTTCTGAGCACACTCACGTTTCCTGCATTATTAGAGACTCTAGAAAGCAAGAGCGTGCTTCTTGCTCTAAAGCAGAGTGTGGTTCATGGATGAGAACTGTGCTGTGTGTTTGCCTTCAGAAACGGAGTGAAATCTCAGGCTCTGTGTCTTCCTACAAGCAAGACTTCGTTTCAGGTAAACGCAGTCATTTTTCAGCTCAAACTAAGCTACATCGTTCCCTAAGCTCACACGTTACTCGCTCTGAACTGAAAAGCATTGGATGTTAGAAGACCTTTGGTTTGTATCAGTTTAAGAAGCAGAGTTGAACTAGATATGGTGCGTGTGTGTAGGAAACACTGTTCTTTTGTTAGAGCACACTCTCGTTTCCTGCCTTATTAGAGACTCTAGAAAGCAAGAGCATGCTTCTTGCTCTAAAGCAGAGTGTGGTTCATGGAAGAGTACTGGGCTATTTGTTTCACTTCAGAAACAGAGTGAAATGCCAGGCTCTGTGACTTCCTACAAGCAAGACTTCATTTCAGGTAATCGCAGTCACATTTTGGCTAACACGAAGCAACATCGTTCACGAAGCTCACACGTTTCTCACTCTTAACTGAAAAGCATTGGATGTTAGAGGACCTGATGTCTGTATCAGTTTAAGAAGCAGAGTTGTACTAGATATGGTGCATGTGTAGGAAACACAGTTCTTTTGTTCTGAGCACACTCACGTTTCCCACCTTAGTAGAGACTCTAGAAAGCAAGAGCATGCTTCTTGCTCTAAACCAGATTGTGCCTCATGGATGAGAACTGTGCTGTGTGTTTCCCTTCAGAAACGGAATGAAATGCCAGGCTCTGTGTCTTCCTACAAGCAAGACTTCGTTTCAGGTAAACGCCCTCACTTTTCAGCTGAAACGATGCTACATCATTCACGAAGCTCACACGTGTCTCACTGTTAACTGAAAAGCACTGGATGTTAGAGGACCTACGGTTTGTATCAGTTTCAGAAGCAGAGTTGAAATAGATATGGTGCGTGTGTAGGAAACACAGTTCTTTTTTTCTGAGCACACTCACGTTTCCTGCATTATTAGAGACTCTAGAAAGCAAGAGCGTGCTTCTTGCTCTAAAGCAGAGTGTGGTTCATGGATGAGAACTGTGCTGTGTGTTTGCCTTCAGAAACGGAGTGAAATCTCAGGCTCTGTGTCTTCCTACAAGCAAGACTTCGTTTCAGGTAAACGCAGTCATTTTTCAGCTCAAACTAAGCTACATCCTTCCCTAAGCTCACACGTTTCTAGCTCTGACCTGAAAAGCATTGGATGTTAGAAGACCTTTGGTTTGTATCAGTTTAAGAAGCAGAGTTGAACTAGATATGGTGCGTGTGTGTAGGAAACACAGTTCTTTTGTCAGAGCACACTCTCATTTCCTGCCTTATTAGAGACTCTAGAAAGCAAGAGCATGCTTCTTGCTCTAAAGCAGAGTGTGGTTCATGGATTAGAACTGTGCTTTGTCTTTCCCTTCAGCTCAATGAAATGCCAGGGTCTGTGCCTTCCTACAAGCAAGACTTCTTTTCACGTAAACGCAGTCACTTTTCAGCTCAAACGAAGCAACATCGTTCAGGGAGCTCAAACGTTTCTCGCTTTGAACTGAAAAGCATTCGATGTTAGAGGACCTGTGGTTTGTATCAGTTTGAGAAGCGGAGTTGAACTAGATATGGTCAGTGTGTGTAATAAACTCAGTTCTTTTGTTCTGAGCACACTCACATTTCCCACCTTATAAGAGACTCTAGAAAGCAAGAGCGTGCTTCTTGCTCTAAAGCAGAGTGTGGTTCATGGAAGAGTACTGGGCTATTTGTTTCAGTTCAGAAACAGAGTGAAATGCCAGGCTCTGTGGCTTCTTACCAGCAAGACTTCGTTTCATCTAAACGCACTCACTTTTTAGCTAAAACGAAGCAACATCGTTCACGAAGCTCACACGTTTCTCACGCTTAACTGAAAAGCAATGGTTGTTAGAGGACCTGATGTTTGTATCAGTTTCAGAAGCAGAGTTGAACTAGATATGGTTCGTGTGTAGGAAACACAGTTCTTTTGTTCTGAGCACACTCACGTTTCCCACCTTAGTAGAGACTCTAGAAAGCAAGAACATGCTTCTTGCTCTAAAGCAGAGTGTGGTTCATGGAAGAGTACTGGGCTATTTGTTTCACTTCAGAAACAGAGTGAAATGCCAGGCTCTGTGACTTCCTACAAGGAAGAATTCTTTTCACGTAAACGCAGTCACTTTTCAGCTCAAACGAAGCTACATCGTTCACGAAGGTCACACGTTTCTCACTCTTAACTGAAAAGCATTGGATGTTAGAGGACCTATGGTTTGTATCAGTTTCAGAAGCAGAGTTGAACTATATATGGTGCGTGTGTGTAGGAAACACAGTTCTTTTTTTCTGAGCACACTCACGTTTCCTGCATTATTAGAGACTCTAGAAAGCAAGAGCGTGCTTCTTGCTCTAAAGCAGAGTGTGGTTCATGGATGAGAACTGTGCTGTGTGTTTGCCTTCCGAAACGGAGTGAAATCTCAGGCTCTGTGTCTTCCTACAAGCAAGACTTCTTTTCAGGTAAACGTCCTCACTTTTCAGCTCAAACGAAGCTACATTGTTCACGAAGCTCACACGTTTCCCACTCTTAACTGAAAAGCATTGGATGTTAGATAACCTGTGGTTTTTATCAGTTTCAGAAGCAGAGTTGAACTAGATATAGTCCGTGTGTGTAGGAAACTCAGTTCTTTTGTTCTGAGCACACTCACGTTTTCCGCCTCATTAGTGACTCTTGAAAGTAAGAGCGTGCTTCTTACACTAAACAAGAGTGTGGTTCATGGATGAGAACTGTGCTATGTCTTTCTCTTCAGAAACGGAGTGAAATGCCAGGCTCTGTGTCTTCCTACTAACAATACTTCTTTTCAGGTAAACACAGTCACATTTCAGTTCAAAGGAAACTACATAATTCAGGAAGCTCACACGTTTCTCACTCTTAAATGAAAAGCATTGGATGTTAAAGGACCTATGGTTTGTTTCAGTTTCAGAAGCAGAGTTGAACTAGATATGGTGCGTGTGTGTAAGAAACACAGTTCTTTTTTTCTGAGCACACTCACATTTCCTGCCTTATTAGAGACTCTAGAAAGCAAGAACATGCTTCTTGCTCTAAAGCAGAGTGTGGTTCATAGAAGAGTACTGGGCTATTTGTTTCACTTCAGAAACAGAGGGAAATGCCAGGCTCTGTGACTTCCTACAAGCAAGACTTCGTTTCAGGTAAACGCAGTCAGTTTTCAGCTAAAACGAAGCAACATCGTTCAGGAAGCTCACACGTTTCTCACTGTTAACTGAAAAGCATTGGATGTTAGATGACCTGTGGTTTTTATCAGTTTCAGAAGCAGAGTTGAACTAGATATGGTACGTGTGTGTAGGAAACACAGTTCATATGTTCTGAGCACACTCACGTTTCCCACCTTATTAGAGATTCTGTAAAGCAAGTGCGTGCTTCTTGCTCTAAAGCAGATTGGGGTTCATGGATGAGAAGTGTGCTGTGTGTTTCCCTTCAGAAACGGAATGAAAAGCCAGGCTCTGTGTCTTCCTGCAAGCAAGACTTCTTTTCAGGTAAACGCAGTCACTTTTCAGCTCAAACGAAGCTACATCGTTCACGAAGCTCACACGTTTCTCACTCTTAACTGAAAAGCATTGGATGTTAGAGGACCTATGGTTTGTATCAGTTTCAGAAGCAGAGTTGAAGTAGATATGGTGCGTGTGTGTAGGAAACACAGTTCTTTTGTTCTGAGTACACTCACATTTCCCGCCTTAGTAGAGACTCTAGAAAGCAAAAGCATGCTTCTTGCTCTAAAGCAGAGTGTTGTTCATGGAAGAGTACTGGGCTATTTGTTTCCCTTCAGAACCAGAGTGAAATGCCAGGCTCTGTGGCTTCTTACAAGCAAGACTTGTTTCATCTAAACGCAGTCACTTTTTAGCTAAAACGAAGCAACATCGTTCACGAAGCTCACACGTTTCTCACTCTTAACTGAAAAGCATTGGTTGGTAGAGGTCCTGTAGTTTGTATCAGTTTCAGAAGCAGAGTTGAAGTAGATATGATGCGTGTGTGTAGGAAACACAGTTCTTTTGTTCTGAGCACACTCTCGTTTCCTGCCTTATTGGATAATCTAGACAGCAAGAGCATGCTTCTTGCTCTAAAGCAGAGTGTGGTTCATGGAAGAGTACTGGGCTATTTGTTTCACTTCAGAAACAGAGTGAAATCTCAGGCTCTGTGACTTCCTAGAAGCGAGACTTCGTTTCAGGTAAACGCAGCCACTTTTCAGCTAAAACGAAGCAACATCGTTCACGAAGCTCACACGTTTCTCACGCTTAACTGAAAAGCATTGCATGTTAGAGGACCTGATGTTTGTATCAGTTTAAGAAGCAGAGTTGTTCTAGATATGGTGCGTGTGTAGGAAACACAGTACTTTTGTTCTGAGCACTCTCACGTTTCCTGCCTTATTAGAGGCTCTAGAAAGCAAGAGCGTGCTTCTTGCTCTAAAGAAGAGTGTGGTTCATGGATGAGAACTGTGCTGTGTGTTTCCCTTCAGAAACGGATTGAAATCCCAGGCTCTGTGTCTTCCTACAAGCAAGACTTCGTTTCTGGTAAACACGGTCACTTTTCAGCTCAAACTAAGCTACATCGTTCACTAAGCTCACACGTTTCTCGCTCTGAACTGAATAGCTTTGGATGTTAGAGGACCTGTGGTTTGTATCAGTTTCAGAAGGAAAGTTGAAGTAGATATGGTCCATGTGTATAGGAAACACAGTTCTTTTTTTCTGAGTACACTCACATTTCCCGCCTTAGTAGAGACTCTAGAAAGCAAAAGCATGCTTCTTGCTCTAAAGCAGAGTGTGGTTCATGGAAGAGTACTGGGCTATTTGTTTCCCTTCAGAAACAGAGTGAAATGCCAGGCTCTGTGGCTTCTTACAAGCAAGACTTGTTTCATCTAAACGCAGTCACTTTTTAGCTAAAACGAATCAACATCGTTCACGAAGCTCACACGTTTCTCACTCTTAACTGAAAAGTATTGGTTGTTAGAGGACCTGATGTTTGTATCAGTTTCAGAAGCAGAGTTGAACTAGATATGGTGCGTGTGTAGGGAACACAGTTCTTTTGTTCTGAGCACACTCACGTTTCCCACCTTAGTAGAGACTCTAGAAAGCAAGAGCATGCTTCCTGCTGTAAAGCAGATTGTGCTTCATGGATGAGAACTGTGCTGTGTGTTTCCCTTCAGAAACGGAATGAAATGCCAGGCTCTGTGTCTTCCTACAAGCAAGACTTCGTTTCAGGTAAACGCCCTCACTTTTCAGCTCAAACAATGCTACATCGTTCACGAAGCTCACACGTTTCTCACTCTTAACTGAAAAGCATTGGATGTTAGAGGACCTATGGTTTGTATCAGTTTCAGAAGCAGAGTTGAAGTAGATATGGTGCGTGTGTGTAGGAAACACAGTTCTTTTGTTCTGAGCACACTCTCGTTTCCTGCCTTATTGGATAATCTAGAAAGCAAGAGCATGCTTCTTGCTCTAAAGCAGAGTGTGGTTCATGGAAGAGTGCTGGGCTATTTGTTTCAGTTCAGAAACATAGTGAAATGCCAGGCTCTTTGGCTTCTTACCAGCAAGACTTCGTTTCATCTAACCGCAGTCACTTTTTAGCTAAAACGAAGCAACATCGTTCACGAAGCTCACACGTTTCTCACGCTTAACTGAAAAGCATTGCATGTTAGAGGACCTGATGTTTGTATCAGTTTAAGAAGCAGAGTTGTTCTAGATATGGTGCGTGTGTAGGAAACACAGTTCTTTTGTTCTGAGCACTCTCATGTTTCCTGCCTTATTAGAGGCTCTAGAAAGCAAGAGCGTGCTTCTTGCTCTAAAGAAGAGTGTGGTTCATGGATGAGAACTGTGCTGTGTGTTTCCCTTCAGAAACGGAATGAAATCCCAGGCTCTGTGTCTTCCTACAAGCAAGACTTCGTTTCTGGTAAACACGGTCACTTTTCAGCTCAAACTAAGCTACATCGTTCACTAAGCTCACACGTTTCTCGCTCTGAACTGAATAGCTTTGGATGTTAGAGGACCTGTGGTTTGTATCAGTTTCAGAAGGAAAGTTGAACTAGATATGGTCCATGTGTATAGGAAACACAGTTCTTTTGTTCTGAGTACACTCACATTTCCCGCCTTAGTAGAGACTCTAGAAAGCAAGATCATGCTTCTTGCTCTAAAGCAGAGTGTGGTTCATGGAAGAGTACTGGGCTATTTGTTTCCATTCAGAAACAGAGTGAAATGCCAGGCTCTGTGGCTTCTTACAAGCAAGACTTGTTTCATCTAAACGCAGTCACTTTTTAGCTAAAACGAATCAACATCGTTCACGAAGCTCACACGTTTCTCACTCTTAACTGAAAAGTATTGGTTGTTAGAGGACCTGATGTTTGTATCAGTTTCAGAAGCAGAGTTGAACTAGATATGGTGCGTGTGTAGGGAACACAGTTCTTTTGTTCTGAGCACACTCACGTTTCCCACCTTAGTAGAGACTCTAGAAAGCAAGAGCATGCTTCCTGCTGTAAAGCAGATTGTGCTTCATGGATGAGAACTGTGCTGTGTGTTTCCCTTCAGAAACGGAATGAAATGCCAGGCTCTGTGTCTTCCTACAAGCAAGACTTCGTTTCAGGTAAACGCCCTCACTTTTCAGCTCAAACAATGCTACATCGTTCACGAAGCTCACACGTGTCTCACTCTTAACTGAAAAGCATTGGATGTTAGAGGACCTATGTTTTGTATCAGATTCAGAAGCAGAATTGAACTAGATCTGGTGCGTGTGTGTAGGAAACACAGTTCTTTTTTTCTGATCACACTCACGTTTCCTGCCTTATTAGAGACTCTAGAAAGCAAGAGCAAGCTTCTTGCTCTGAAGCAGAGTGTGGTTCATGGAAGAGTACTAGACTATTTGTTTCACGTCAGAAACAGAATGAAATGCCAGGCTCTGTGGCTGCTTACAAGAAAGACTTCGTTTCAGGTAAACACACTCACATTTCTGCTAAAACGAAGCAACATCGTTCACGAAGCTCACAAGTTTCACACTCTTAACTGCAAAGCATTGGAGGTTAGAGGACCCGATGTTTGTATCAGTTTAAGAAGCAGAGTTGAACTAGATATGGTACGTGTGTGTAGGAAACACAGTTCTTTTGTTCTGAGCACACTCAGGTATCACACCTTATTAGAGACTCTAGAAAGCAAGAGCATGCTTCTTGCTCTAAAACAGAGGGTGCTTCATGGATGAGAACTGTGCTGTGTGTTTCCCTTCACAAACGGAATGAAATGCCAGGCTCTGTGTCTTCATACAAGCAAGAATTCGTTTCAGGTAAACGCACTCACATTTCAGCTAAAACGAAGCAACATCGTTCAGGAAGTTCACACGTTTCTCGCTTTGAACTGAAAAGCATTGGATGTTAGAGGACCTGTGCTTTATATCAGTTTCAGAAGCGGAGTTGAACTGGATATGGTCAGTGTGTGTACGAAACTCAGTTCTTTTGTTCTGAGCACACTCACTTTTCCCACCTTATAAGAGACTCTAGAAAGCAAGAGCGTGCTTCTCGCTCTAAAGCAGAGTGTGATTCATGGATGAGAACTGTGCTGTGAGTTTCCCTTCAGAAACGGAGTGAAATCCCATGATCTGTGTCTTCCTACAAGCAAGACTTCGTATCAGGTTAACGCAGTCACGTATCAGCCCAAACTAAGCTTCATCGTTCACTAAGCTCACACGTTTCTCGCTCCGAACTGAAAAGCATTGGATGTTAGAGGACCTATGGTTTGTATCAGTTTCAGAAGCAGAGTTGAAGTAGATATGGTGCGTGTGTGTAGGAAACACAGTTCTTTTGTTCTGAGCACACTCTCGTTTCCTGCCTTTTTGGATAATCTAGAAAGCAAGAGCATGCTTCTTGCTCTAAAGCAGAGTGTGGTTCATGGAAGAGTACTGGGCTATTTGTTTCACTTCAGAAACAGAGTGAAATCTCAGGCTCTGTGTCTTCCTACAAGCAAGACCTCATTTCAGGTAAACGCAGTCATTTTTCAGCTCAAACTAAGCTACATCGTTCCCTAAGCTCACACGTTTCTCGTTCTGAACTGAAAAGCATTGGATGTTAGAGGACCTGTGGTTTGTATCAGTTTCAGAAGCAAAGTTGAACTAGATATGGTCCATGTATGTAGGAAACACACTTCTTTTGTTCTGAGTACACTCACATTTCCCGCCTTAGTAGAGAGTCTAGAATGCAAAAGCATGCTTCTTGCTCTAAATCAGAGTGTGGTTCATGGAAGAGTACTGGGCTATTTGTTTCACTTCAGAAACAGAGTGAAATGACAGGCTCTGTGACTTCCTAGAAGCAAGACTTCGTTTCAGGTAAACGCAGCCACTTTTCAGCTAAAACGAAGCAACATCGTTCAGGGAGCTCAAACATTTCTCGCTTTGAACTGAAAAGCATTCGATGTTACAGGACCTGTGGTTTATATCAGTTTGAGAAGCAGAGTTGAACTAGATATGGTCAGTGTGTGTAGGAAACTCAGTTCTTTCGTTCTGAGCTAACTCACGTTTCCCACCTTAGTAGAGACTCTAGAAAGCAAGAGCGTGCTTCCTGCTCTAAAGCAGAGTGTGGTTCATGGATGAGAACTGTGCTGTGTGTTTCCCTTCAGAAACGGAATGAAATGCCAGGCTCTGTGTCTTCCTACAAGCAAGACTTCTTTTCAGGTAAACGCAGTCACTTTTCAGCTCAAACGAAGCTAATCGTTCACGAAGCTCACACGTTTCTCACTCTTAACTGAAAAGCATTGGATGTTAGAGGACCTATGGTTTGTATCAGTTTCAGAAGCAGAGTTGAAGTAGATATGGTGCGTGTGTGTAGGAAACACAGTTCTTTTGTTCTGAGCACACTCTCGTTTCCTGCCTTATTGGATAATCTAGAAAGCAAGAGCATGCTTCTTGCTCTAAAGCAGAGTGTGGTTCATGGAAGAGTACTGGGCTATTTGTTTCAGTTCAGAAACAGAGTGACATGCCAGGCTCTGTGGCTTCTTACCAGCAAGACTTCGTTTCATCTAACCGCAGTCACTTTTTAGCTAAAACGAAGCAACATCGTTCACGAAGCTCACACGTTTCTCACGCTTAACTGAAAAGCATTGGATGTTAGAGGACCTGATGTTTGTATCAGTTTAAGAAACAGAGTTGTTCTAGTTATGGTGCGTGTGTAGGAAACACAGTTCTTTTGTTCTGAGCACTCTCACGTTTCCTGCATTATTAGAGACTCTAGAAAGCAAGAGCGTGCTTCTTGCTCTAAAGAAGAGTGTGGTTCATGGATGAGAACTGTGCTGTGTGTTTCCCTTCAGAAACGGAATGAAATCCCAGGCTCTGTGTCTTCCTACAAGCAAGAATTCGTTTCTGGTAAACACAGTCACTTTTCAGCTCTAACTAAGCTACATCATTCACTAAGCTCACACGTTTCTCGCTCTGAACTGAAAAGCATTGGATGTTAGAGGACCTGTGGTTTGTATCAGTTTCAGAAGCAAAGTTGAACTAGATATGGTCCATGTGTATAGGAAACACAGTTCTTTTGTTCTGAGTACACGCACATTTCCCGCCTTAGTAGAGACTCTAGAAAGCAAAAGCATGCTTCTTGCTCTAAAGCAGAGTGTGGTTCATGGAAGAGTACTGGGCTATTTGTTTCCCTTCAGAAACAGAGTGAAATGCCAGGCTCTGTGGCTACTTACAAGCAAGACTTGTTTCATCTAAACGCAGTCACTTTTTAGCTAAAACGAATCAACATCGTTCACGAAGCTCACACGTTTCTCACTCTTAACTGAAAAGCATTGGTTGTTAGAGGACCTGATGTTGATCAGTTTAAGAAGCAGAGTTGAACTAGATATGGTGCGTGTGTAGGGAACACAGTTCTTTTGTTCTGAGCACACTCACGTTTCCCACCTTAGTAGAGACTCTAGAAAGCAAGAGCATGCTTCCTGCTGTAAAGCAGATTGTGCTTCATGGATGAGAACTGTGCTGTGTGTTTCCCTTCAGAAACGGAATGAAATGCCAGGCTCTGTGTCTTCCTACAAGCAAGACTTCGTTTCAGGTAAACGCCCTCACTTTTCAGCTCAAACGAAGCTACATCGTTCACGAAGCTCACACGTGTCTCACTCTTAACTGAAAAGCATTGGATGTTAGAGGACCTATGGTTTGTTTCAGATTCAGAAGCAGAGTTGAACTAGATATGGTGCGTGTGTGTAGGAAACACAGTTCTTTTTTTCTGAGCACACTCACGTTTCCTGCCTTATTAGAGACTCTAGAAAGCAAGAACAAGCTTCTTGCTCTGAAGCAGAGTGTGGTTCATGGAAGAGTACTAGACTATTTGTCTCACGTCAGAAACAGAATGAAATGCCAGGCTCTGTGGCTGCTTACAAGAAAGACTTCGTTTCAGGTAAAAACACTCACATTTCTGCTAAAACGAAGAAACATCGTTCACGAAGCTCACAAGTTTCACACTCTTAACTGCAAAGCATTGGAGGTTAGAGGACCCGATGTTTGTATCAGTTTAAGAAGCAGAGTTGAACTATATATGGTACGTGTGTGTAGGAAACACAGTTCTTTTGTTCTGAGCACACTCAGGTATCACACCTTATTAGAGACTCTAGAAAGCAAGAGCATGCTTCTTGCTCTAAAACAGAGGGTGCTTCATGGATGAGAACTGTGCTGTGTGTTTCCCTTCACAAACGGAATGAAATGCCAGGCTCTGTGTCTTCATACAAGCAAGAATTCGTTTCAGGTAAACGCACTCACATTTCAGCTAAAACGAAGCAACATCGTTCAGGAAGCTCACAAGTTTCTCGATTTGAACTGAAAAGCATTGGATGTTAGAGGACCTGTGCTTTATATCAGTTTCAGAAGCGGAGTTGAACTGGATATGGTCAGTGTGTGTACGAAACTCAGTTCTTTTGTTCTGAGCACACTCACTTTTCCCACCTTATAAGAGACTCTAGAAAGCAAGAGCGTGCTTCTCGCTCTAAAGCAGAGTGTGATTCATGGATGAGAACTGTGCTGTGTGTTTCCCTTCAGAAACGGAGTGAAATGCCAGGCTCTGTGTCTTCCTACAAGCAAGACTTCTTTTCAGGTAAACGCAGTCACTTTTCAGCTCAAACGAAGCTAATCGTTCACGAAGCTCACACGTTTCTCACTCTTAACTGAAAAGCATTGGATGTTAGAGGACCTATGGTTTGTATCAGTTTCAGAAGCAGAGTTGAAGTAGATATGGTGCGTGTGTGTAGGAAACACAGTTCTTTTGTTCTGAGCACACTCTCGTTTCCTGCCTTATTGGATAATCTAGAAAGCAAGAGCATGCTTCTTGCTCTAAAGCAGAGTGTGGTTCATGGAAGAGTACTGGGCTATTTGTTTCAGTTCAGAAACAGAGTGACATGCCAGGCTCTGTGGCTTCTTACCAGCAAGACTTCGTTTCATCTAACCGCAGTCACTTTTTAGCTAAAACGAAGCAACATCGTTCACGAAGCTCACACGTTTCTCACGCTTAACTGAAAAGCATTGGATGTTAGAGGACCTGATGTTTGTATCAGTTTAAGAAACAGAGTTGTTCTAGTTATGGTGCGTGTGTAGGAAACACAGTTCTTTTGTTCTGAGCACTCTCACGTTTCCTGCATTATTAGAGACTCTAGAAAGCAAGAGCGTGCTTCTTGCTCTAAAGAAGAGTGTGGTTCATGGATGAGAACTGTGCTGTGTGTTTCCCTTCAGAAACGGAATGAAATCCCAGGCTCTGTGTCTTCCTACAAGCAAGAATTCGTTTCTGGTAAACACAGTCACTTTTCAGCTCTAACTAAGCTACATCATTCACTAAGCTCACACGTTTCTCGCTCTGAACTGAAAAGCATTGGATGTTAGAGGACCTGTGGTTTGTATCAGTTTCAGAAGCAAAGTTGAACTAGATATGGTCCATGTGTATAGGAAACACAGTTCTTTTGTTCTGAGTACACGCACATTTCCCGCCTTAGTAGAGACTCTAGAAAGCAAAAGCATGCTTCTTGCTCTAAAGCAGAGTGTGGTTCATGGAAGAGTACTGGGCTATTTGTTTCCCTTCAGAAACAGAGTGAAATGCCAGGCTCTGTGGCTACTTACAAGCAAGACTTGTTTCATCTAAACGCAGTCACTTTTTAGCTAAAACGAATCAACATCGTTCACGAAGCTCACACGTTTCTCACTCTTAACTGAAAAGCATTGGTTGTTAGAGGACCTGATGTTTGATCAGTTTAAGAAGCAGAGTTGAACTAGATATGGTGCGTGTGTAGGGAACACAGTTCTTTTGTTCTGAGCACACTCACGTTTCCCACCTTAGTAGAGACTCTAGAAAGCAAGAGCATGCTTCCTGCTGTAAAGCAGATTGTGCTTCATGGATGAGAACTGTGCTGTGTGTTTCCCTTCAGAAACGGAATGAAATGCCAGGCTCTGTGTCTTCCTACAAGCAAGACTTCGTTTCAGGTAAACGCCCTCACTTTTCAGCTCAAACGAAGCTACATCGTTCACGAAGCTCACACGTGTCTCACTCTTAACTGAAAAGCATTGGATGTTAGAGGACCTATGGTTTGTTTCAGATTCAGAAGCAGAGTTGAACTAGATATGGTGCGTGTGTGTAGGAAACACAGTTCTTTTTTTCTGAGCACACTCACGTTTCCTGCCTTATTAGAGACTCTAGAAAGCAAGAACAAGCTTCTTGCTCTGAAGCAGAGTGTGGTTCATGGAAGAGTACTAGACTATTTGTCTCACGTCAGAAACAGAATGAAATGCCAGGCTCTGTGGCTGCTTACAAGAAAGACTTCGTTTCAGGTAAAAACACTCACATTTCTGCTAAAACGAAGAAACATCGTTCACGAAGCTCACAAGTTTCACACTCTTAACTGCAAAGCATTGGAGGTTAGAGGACCCGATGTTTGTATCAGTTTAAGAAGCAGAGTTGAACTATATATGGTACGTGTGTGTAGGAAACACAGTTCTTTTGTTCTGAGCACACTCAGGTATCACACCTTATTAGAGACTCTAGAAAGCAAGAGCATGCTTCTTGCTCTAAAACAGAGGGTGCTTCATGGATGAGAACTGTGCTGTGTGTTTCCCTTCACAAACGGAATGAAATGCCAGGCTCTGTGTCTTCATACAAGCAAGAATTCGTTTCAGGTAAACGCACTCACATTTCAGCTAAAACGAAGCAACATCGTTCAGGAAGCTCACACGTTTCTCGATTTGAACTGAAAAGCATTGGATGTTAGAGGACCTGTGCTTTATATCAGTTTCAGAAGCGGAGTTGAACTGGATATGGTCAGTGTGTGTACGAAACTCAGTTCTTTTGTTCTGAGCACACTCACTTTTCCCACCTTATAAGAGACTCTAGAAAGCAAGAGCGTGCTTCTCGCTCTAAAGCAGAGTGTGATTCATGGATGAGAACTGTGCTGTGTGTTTCCCTTCAGAAACGGAGTGAAATCCCATGATCTGTGTCTTCCTACAAGCAAGACTTCGTATCAGGTTAACGCAGTCACGTATCAGCCCAAACTAAGCTTCATCGTTCACTAAGCTCACACGTTTCTCGCTCCGAACTGAAAAGCATTGGATGTTAGAGGACCTATGGTTTGTATCAGTTTCAGAAGCAGAGTTGAAGTAGATATGGTGCGTGTGTGTAGGAAACACAGTTCTTTTGTTCTGAGCACACTCACGTTTCCTGCCTTATTGGATAATCTAGAAAGCAAGAGCATGCTTCTTGCTCTAAAGCAGAGTGTGGTTCATGGAAGAGTACTGGGCTATTTGTTTCACTTCAGAAACAGAGTGAAATCTCAGGCTCTGTGTCTTCCTACAAGCAAGACCTCGTTTCAGGTAAACGCAGTCATTTTTCAGCTCAAACTAAGCTACATCGTTCCCTAAGCTCACACGTTTCTCGTTCTGAACTGAAAAGCATTGGATGTTAGAGGACCTGTGGTTTGTATCAGTTTCAGAAGCAAAGTTGAACTAGATATGGTCCATGTATGTAGGAAACACACTTCTTTTGTTCTGAGTACACTCACATTTCCTGCCTTAGTAGAGAGTCTAGAATGCAAAAGCATGCTTCTTGCTCTAAATCAGAGTGTGGTTCATGGAAGAGTACTGGGCTATTTGTTTCACTTCAGAAACAGAGTGAAATGACAGGCTCTGTGACTTCCTAGAAGCAAGACTTCGTTTCAGGTAAACGCAGCCACTTTTCAGCTAAAACGAAGCAACATCGTTCAGGGAGCTCAAACATTTCTCGCTTTGAACTGAAAAGCATTCGATGTTACAGGACCTGTGGTTTATATCAGTTTGAGAAGCAGAGTTGAACTAGATATGGTCAGTGTGTGTAGGAAACTCAGTTCTTTTGTTCTGAGCTAACTCACGTTTCCCACCTTAGTAGAGACTCTAGAAAGCAAGAGCGTGCTTCCTGCTCTAAAGCAGAGTGTGGTTCATGGATGAGAACTGTGCTGTGTGTTTCCCTTCAGAAACGGAATGAAATGCCAGGCTCTGTGTCTTCCTACAAGCAAGACTTCTTTTCAGGTAAACGCAGTCACTTTTCAGCTCAAACGAAGCTAATCGTTCACGAAGCTCACACGTTTCTCACTCTTAACTGAAAAGCATTGGATGTTAGAGGACCTATGGTTTGTATCAGTTTCAGAAGCAGAGTTGAAGTAGATATGGTGCGTGTGTGTAGGAAACACAGTTCTTTTGTTCTGAGCACACTCTCATTTCCTGCCTTATTGGATAATCTAGAAAGCAAGAGCATGCTTCTTGCTCTAAAGCAGAGTGTGGTTCATGGAAGAGTACTGGGCTATTTGTTTCAGTTCAGAAACAGAGTGACATGCCAGGCTCTGTGGCTTCTTACCAGCAAGACTTCGTTTCATCTAACCGCAGTCACTTTTTAGCTAAAACGAAGCAACATCGTTCACGAAGCTCACACGTTTCTCACGCTTAACTGAAAAGCATTGGATGTTAGAGGACCTGATGTTTGTATCAGTTTAAGAAACAGAGTTGTTCTAGTTATGGTGCGTGTGTAGGAAACACAGTTCTTTTGTTCTGAGCACTCTCACGTTTCCTGCATTATTAGAGACTCTAGAAAGCAAGAGCGTGCTTCTTGCTCTAAAGAAGAGTGTGGTTCATGGATGAGAACTGTGCTGTGTGTTTCCCTTCAGAAACGGAATGAAATCCCAGGCTCTGTGTCTTCCTACAAGCAAGAATTCGTTTCTGGTAAACACAGTCACTTTTCAGCTCTAACTAAGCTACATCATTCACTAAGCTCACACGTTTCTCGCTCTGAACTGAAAAGCATTGGATGTTAGAGGACCTGTGGTTTGTATCAGTTTCAGAAGCAAAGTTGAACTAGATATGGTCCATGTGTATAGGAAACACAGTTCTTTTGTTCTGAGTACACGCACATTTCCCGCCTTAGTAGAGACTCTAGAAAGCAAAAGCATGCTTCTTGCTCTAAAGCAGAGTGTGGTTCATGGAAGAGTACTGGGCTATTTGTTTCCCTTCAGAAACAGAGTGAAATGCCAGGCTCTGTGGCTACTTACAAGCAAGACTTGTTTCATCTAAACGCAGTCACTTTTTAGCTAAAACGAATCAACATCGTTCACGAAGCTCACACGTTTCTCACTCTTAACTGAAAAGCATTGGTTGTTAGAGGACCTGATGTTTGATCAGTTTAAGAAGCAGAGTTGAACTAGATATGGTGCGTGTGTAGGGAACACAGTTCTTTTGTTCTGAGCACACTCACGTTTCCCACCTTAGTAGAGACTCTAGAAAGCAAGAGCATGCTTCTTGCTCTAAAGCAGAGGGTGCTTCATGGATGAGAACTGTGCTGTGTGTTTCCCTTCAGAAACGGAATGAAATGCCAGGCTCTGTGTCTTCCTACAAGCAAGACTTCGTTTCAGGTAAACGCCCTCACTTTTCAGCTCAAACAATGCTACATCGTTCACGAAGCTCACACGTGTCTCACTCTTAACTGAAAAGCATTGGATGTTAGAGGACCTATGTTTTGTATCAGATTCAGAAGCAGAATTGAACTAGATATGGTGCGTGTGTGTAGGAAACACAGTTCTTTTTTTCTGATCACACTCACGTTTCCTGCCTTATTAGAGACTCTAGAAAGCAAGAGCAAGCTTCTTGCTCTGAAGCAGAGTGTGGTTCATGGAAGAGTACTAGACTATTTGTTTCACGTCAGAAACAGAATGAAATGCCAGGCTCTGTGGCTGCTTACAAGAAAGACTTCGTTTCAGGTAAACACACTCACATTTCTGCTAAAACGAAGCAACATCGTTCACGAAGCTCACAAGTTTCACACTCTTAACTGCAAAGCATTGGAGGTTAGAGGACCCGATGTTTGTATCAGTTTAAGAAGCAGAGTTGAACTAGATATGGTACGTGTGTGTAGGAAACACAGTTCTTTTGTTCTGAGCACACTCAGGTATCACACCTTATTAGAGACTCTAGAAAGCAAGAGCATGCTTCTTGCTCTAAAACAGAGGGTGCTTCATGGATGAGAACTGTGCTGTGTGTTTCCCTTCACAAACGGAATGAAATGCCAGGCTCTGTGTCTTCATACAAGCAAGAATTCGTTTCAGGTAAACGCACTCACATTTCAGCTAAAACGAAGCAACATCGTTCAGGAAGTTCACACGTTTCTCGCTTTGAACTGAAAAGCATTGGATGTTAGAGGACCTGTGCTTTATATCAGTTTCAGAAGCGGAGTTGAACTGGATATGGTCAGTGTGTGTACGAAACTCAGTTCTTTTGTTCTGAGCACACTCACTTTTCCCACCTTATAAGAGACTCTAGAAAGCAAGAGCGTGCTTCTCGCTCTAAAGCAGAGTGTGATTCATGGATGAGAACTGTGCTGTGAGTTTCCCTTCAGAAACGGAGTGAAATCCCATGATCTGTGTCTTCCTACAAGCAAGACTTCGTATCAGGTTAACGCAGTCACGTATCAGCCCAAACTAAGCTTCATCGTTCACTAAGCTCACACGTTTCTCGCTCCGAACTGAAAAGCATTGGATGTTAGAGGACCTATGGTTTGTATCAGTTTCAGAAGCAGAGTTGAAGTAGATATGGTGCGTGTGTGTAGGAAACACAGTTCTTTTGTTCTGAGCACACTCTCGTTTCCTGCCTTATTGGATAATCTAGAAAGCAAGAGCATGCTTCTTGCTCTAAAGCAGAGTGTGGTTCATGGAAGAGTACTGGGCTATTTGTTTCACTTCAGAAACAGAGTGAAATCTCAGGCTCTGTGTCTTCCTACAAGCAAGACCTCATTTCAGGTAAACGCAGTCATTTTTCAGCTCAAACTAAGCTACATCGTTCCCTAAGCTCACACGTTTCTCGTTCTGAACTGAAAAGCATTGGATGTTAGAGGACCTGTGGTTTGTATCAGTTTCAGAAGCAAAGTTGAACTAGATATGGTCCATGTATGTAGGAAACACACTTCTTTTGTTCTGAGTACACTCACATTTCCCGCCTTAGTAGAGAGTCTAGAATGCAAAAGCATGCTTCTTGCTCTAAATCAGAGTGTGGTTCATGGAAGAGTACTGGGCTATTTGTTTCACTTCAGAAACAGAGTGAAATGACAGGCTCTGTGACTTCCTAGAAGCAAGACTTCGTTTCAGGTAAACGCAGCCACTTTTCAGCTAAAACGAAGCAACATCGTTCAGGGAGCTCAAACATTTCTCGCTTTGAACTGAAAAGCATTCGATGTTACAGGACCTGTGGTTTATATCAGTTTGAGAAGCAGAGTTGAACTAGATATGGTCAGTGTGTGTAGGAAACTCAGTTCTTTTGTTCTGAGCTAACTCACGTTTCCCACCTTAGTAGAGACTCTAGAAAGCAAGAGCGTGCTTCCTGCTCTAAAGCAGAGTGTGGTTCATGGATGAGAACTGTGCTGTGTGTTTCCCTTCAGAAACGGAATGAAATGCCAGGCTCTGTGTCTTCCTACAAGCAAGCCTTCTTTTCAGGTAAACGCAGTCACTTTTCAGCTCAAACGAAGCTAATCGTTCACGAAGCTCACACGTTTCTCACTCTTAACTGAAAAGCATTGGATGTTAGAGGACCTATGGTTTGTATCAGTTTCAGAAGCAGAGTTGAAGTAGATATGGTGCGTGTGTGTAGGAAACACAGTTCTTTTGTTCTGAGCACACTCTCGTTTCCTGCCTTATTGGATAATCTAGAAAGCAAGAGCATGCTTCTTGCTCTAAAGCAGAGTGTGGTTCATGGAAGAGTACTGGGCTATTTGTTTCAGTTCAGAAACAGAGTGACATGCCAGGCTCTGTGGCTTCTTACCAGCAAGACTTCGTTTCATCTAACCGCAGTCACTTTTTAGCTAAAACGAAGCAACATCGTTCACGAAGCTCACACGTTTCTCACGCTTAACTGAAAAGCATTGGATGTTAGAGGACCTGATGTTTGTATCAGTTTAAGAAACAGAGTTGTTCTAGTTATGGTGCGTGTGTAGGAAACACAGTTCTTTTGTTCTGAGCACTCTCACGTTTCCTGCATTATTAGAGACTCTAGAAAGCAAGAGCGTGCTTCTTGCTCTAAAGAAGAGTGTGGTTCATGGATGAGAACTGTGCTGTGTGTTTCCCTTCAGAAACGGAATGAAATCCCAGGCTCTGTGTCTTCCTACAAGCAAGAATTCGTTTCTGGTAAACACAGTCACTTTTCAGCTCTAACTAAGCTACATCATTCACTAAGCTCACACGTTTCTCGCTCTGAACTGAAAAGCATTGGATGTTAGAGGACCTGTGGTTTGTATCAGTTTCAGAAGCAAAGTTGAACTAGATATGGTCCATGTGTATAGGAAACACAGTTCTTTTGTTCTGAGTACACGCACATTTCCCGCCTTAGTAGAGACTCTAGAAAGCAAAAGCATGCTTCTTGCTCTAAAGCAGAGTGTGGTTCATGGAAGAGTACTGGGCTATTTGTTTCCCTTCAGAAACAGAGTGAAATGCCAGGCTCTGTGGCTACTTACAAGCAAGACTTGTTTCATCTAAACGCAGTCACTTTTTAGCTAAAACGAATCAACATCGTTCACGAAGCTCACACGTTTCTCACTCTTAACTGAAAAGCATTGGTTGTTAGAGGACCTGATGTTTGATCAGTTTAAGAAGCAGAGTTGAACTAGATATGGTGCGTGTGTAGGGAACACAGTTCTTTTGTTCTGAGCACACTCACGTTTCCCACCTTAGTAGAGACTCTAGAAAGCAAGAGCATGCTTCCTGCTGTAAAGCAGATTGTGCTTCATGGATGAGAACTGTGCTGTGTGTTTCCCTTCAGAAACGGAATGAAATGCCAGGCTCTGTGTCTTCCTACAAGCAAGACTTCGTTTCAGGTAAACGCCCTCACTTTTCAGCTCAAACGAAGCTACATCGTTCACGAAGCTCACACGTGTCTCACTCTTAACTGAAAAGCATTGGATGTTAGAGGACCTATGGTTTGTTTCAGATTCAGAAGCAGAGTTGAACTAGATATGGTGCGTGTGTGTAGGAAACACAGTTCTTTTTTTCTGAGCACACTCACGTTTCCTGCCTTATTAGAGACTCTAGAAAGCAAGAACAAGCTTCTTGCTCTGAAGCAGAGTGTGGTTCATGGAAGAGTACTAGACTATTTGTCTCACGTCAGAAACAGAATGAAATGCCAGGCTCTGTGGCTGCTTACAAGAAAGACTTCGTTTCAGGTAAAAACACTCACATTTCTGCTAAAACGAAGAAACATCGTTCACGAAGCTCACAAGTTTCACACTCTTAACTGCAAAGCATTGGAGGTTAGAGGACCCGATGTTTGTATCAGTTTAAGAAGCAGAGTTGAACTATATATGGTACGTGTGTGTAGGAAGCACAGTTCTTTTGTTCTGAGCACACTCAGGTATCACACCTTATTAGAGACTCTAGAAAGCAAGAGCATGCTTCTTGCTCTAAAACAGAGGGTGCTTCATGGATGAGAACTGTGCTGTGTGTTTCCCTTCACAAACGGAATGAAATGCCAGGCTCTGTGTCTTCATACAAGCAAGAATTCGTTTCAGGTAAACGCACTCACATTTCAGCTAAAACGAAGCAACATCGTTCAGGAAGCTCACACGTTTCTCGATTTGAACTGAAAAGCATTGGATGTTAGAGGACCTGTGCTTTATATCAGTTTCAGAAGCGGAGTTGAACTGGATATGGTCAGTGTGTGTACGAAACTCAGTTCTTTTGTTCTGAGCACACTCACTTTTCCCACCTTATAAGAGACTCTAGAAAGCAAGAGCGTGCTTCTCGCTCTAAAGCAGAGTGTGATTCATGGATGAGAACTGTGCTGTGTGTTTCCCTTCAGAAACGGAGTGAAATCCCATGATCTGTGTCTTCCTACAAGCAAGACTTCGTATCAGGTTAACGCAGTCACGTATCAGCCCAAACTAAGCTTCATCGTTCACTAAGCTCACACGTTTCTCGCTCCGAACTGAAAAGCATTGGATGTTAGAGGACCTATGGTTTGTATCAGTTTCAGAAGCAGAGTTGAAGTAGATATGGTGCGTGTGTGTAGGAAACACAGTTCTTTTGTTCTGAGCACACTCACGTTTCCTGCCTTATTGGATAATCTAGAAAGCAAGAGCATGCTTCTTGCTCTAAAGCAGAGTGTGGTTCATGGAAGAGTACTGGGCTATTTGTTTCACTTCAGAAACAGAGTGAAATCTCAGGCTCTGTGTCTTCCTACAAGCAAGACCTCGTTTCAGGTAAACGCAGTCATTTTTCAGCTCAAACTAAGCTACATCGTTCCCTAAGCTCACACGTTTCTCGTTCTGAACTGAAAAGCATTGGATGTTAGAGGACCTGTGGTTTGTATCAGTTTCAGAAGCAAAGTTGAACTAGATATGGTCCATGTATGTAGGAAACACACTTCTTTTGTTCTGAGTACACTCACATTTCCTGCCTTAGTAGAGAGTCTAGAATGCAAAAGCATGCTTCTTGCTCTAAATCAGAGTGTGGTTCATGGAAGAGTACTGGGCTATTTGTTTCACTTCAGAAACAGAGTGAAATGACAGGCTCTGTGACTTCCTAGAAGCAAGACTTCGTTTCAGGTAAACGCAGCCACTTTTCAGCTAAAACGAAGCAACATCGTTCAGGGAGCTCAAACATTTCTCGCTTTGAACTGAAAAGCATTCGATGTTACAGGACCTGTGGTTTATATCAGTTTGAGAAGCAGAGTTGAACTAGATATGGTCAGTGTGTGTAGGAAACTCAGTTCTTTTGTTCTGAGCTAACTCACGTTTCCCACCTTAGTAGAGACTCTAGAAAGCAAGAGCGTGCTTCCTGCTCTAAAGCAGAGTGTGGTTCATGGATGAGAACTGTGCTGTGTGTTTCCCTTCAGAAACGGAATGAAATGCCAGGCTCTGTGTCTTCCTACAAGCAAGACTTCTTTTCAGGTAAACGCAGTCACTTTTCAGCTCAAACGAAGCTAATCGTTCACGAAGCTCACACGTTTCTCACTCTTAACTGAAAAGCATTGGATGTTAGAGGACCTATGGTTTGTATCAGTTTCAGAAGCAGAGTTGAAGTAGATATGGTGCGTGTGTGTAGGAAACACAGTTCTTTTGTTCTGAGCACACTCTCGTTTCCTGCCTTATTGGATAATCTAGAAAGCAAGAGCATGCTTCTTGCTCTAAAGCAGAGTGTGGTTCATGGAAGAGTACTGGGCTATTTGTTTCAGTTCAGAAACAGAGTGACATGCCAGGCTCTGTGGCTTCTTACCAGCAAGACTTCGTTTCATCTAACCGCAGTCACTTTTTAGCTAAAACGAAGCAACATCGTTCACGAAGCTCACACGTTTCTCACGCTTAACTGAAAAGCATTGGATGTTAGAGGACCTGATGATTGTATCAGTTTAAGAAACAGAGTTGTTCTAGTTATGGTGCGTGTGTAGGAAACACAGTTCTTTTGTTCTGAGCACTCTCACGTTTCCTGCATTATTAGAGACTCTAGAAAGCAAGAGCGTGCTTCTTGCTCTAAAGAAGAGTGTGGTTCATGGATGAGAACTGTGCTGTGTGTTTCCCTTCAGAAACGGAATGAAATCCCAGGCTCTGTGTCTTCCTACAAGCAAGAATTCGTTTCTGGTAAACACAGTCACTTTTCAGCTCTAACTAAGCTACATCATTCACTAAGCTCACACGTTTCTCGCTCTGAACTGAAAAGCATTGGATGTTAGAGGACCTGTGGTTTGTATCAGTTTCAGAAGCAAAGTTGAACTAGATATGGTCCATGTGTATAGGAAACACAGTTCTTTTGTTCTGAGTACACGCACATTTCCCGCCTTAGTAGAGACTCTAGAAAGCAAAAGCATGCTTCTTGCTCTAAAGCAGAGTGTGGTTCATGGAAGAGTACTGGGCTATTTGTTTCCCTTCAGAAACAGAGTGAAATGCCAGGCTCTGTGGCTACTTACAAGCAAGACTTGTTTCATCTAAACGCAGTCACTTTTTAGCTAAAACGAATCAACATCGTTCACGAAGCTCACACGTTTCTCACTCTTAACTGAAAAGCATTGGTTGTTAGAGGACCTGATGTTTGATCAGTTTAAGAAGCAGAGTTGAACTAGATATGGTGCGTGTGTAGGGAACACAGTTCTTTTGTTCTGAGCACACTCACGTTTCCCACCTTAGTAGAGACTCTAGAAAGCAAGAGCATGCTTCCTGCTGTAAAGCAGATTGTGCTTCATGGATGAGAACTGTGCTGTGTGTTTCCCTTCAGAAACGGAATGAAATGCCAGGCTCTGTGTCTTCCTACAAGCAAGACTTCGTTTCAGGTAAACGCCCTCACTTTTCAGCTCAAACGAAGCTACATCGTTCACGAAGCTCACACGTGTCTCACTCTTAACTGAAAAGCATTGGATGTTAGAGGACCTATGGTTTGTTTCAGATTCAGAAGCAGAGTTGAACTAGATATGGTGCGTGTGTGTAGGAAACACAGTTCTTTTTTTCTGAGCACACTCACGTTTCCTGCCTTATTAGAGACTCTAGAAAGCAAGAACAAGCTTCTTGCTCTGAAGCAGAGTGTGGTTCATGGAAGAGTACTAGACTATTTGTCTCACGTCAGAAACAGAATGAAATGCCAGGCTCTGTGGCTGCTTACAAGAAAGACTTCGTTTCAGGTAAAAACACTCACATTTCTGCTAAAACGAAGAAACATCGTTCACGAAGCTCACAAGTTTCACACTCTTAACTGCAAAGCATTGGAGGTTAGAGGACCCGATGTTTGTATCAGTTTAAGAAGCAGAGTTGAACTATATATGGTACGTGTGTGTAGGAAACACAGTTCTTTTGTTCTGAGCACACTCAGGTATCACACCTTATTAGAGACTCTAGAAAGCAAGAGCATGCTTCTTGCTCTAAAACAGAGTGTGATTCATGGATGAGAACTGTGCTGTGTGTTTCCCTTCACAAACGGAATGAAATGCCAGGCTCTGTGTCTTCATACAAGCAAGAATTCGTTTCAGGTAAACGCACTCACATTTCAGCTAAAACGAAGCAACATCGTTCAGGAAGCTCACACGTTTCTCGATTTGAACTGAAAAGCATTGGATGTTAGAGGACCTGTGCTTTATATCAGTTTCAGAAGCGGAGTTGAACTGGATATGGTCAGTGTGTGTACGAAACTCAGTTCTTTTGTTCTGAGCACACTCACTTTTCCCACCTTATAAGAGACTCTAGAAAGCAAGAGCGTGCTTCTCGCTCTAAAGCAGAGTGTGATTCATGGATGAGAACTGTGCTGTGTGTTTCCCTTCAGAAACGGAGTGAAATCCCATGATCTGTGTCTTCCTACAAGCAAGACTTCGTATCAGGTTAACGCAGTCACGTATCAGCCCAAACTAAGCTTCATCGTTCACTAAGCTCACACGTTTCTCGCTCCGAACTGAAAAGCATTGGATGTTAGAGGACCTATGGTTTGTATCAGTTTCAGAAGCAGAGTTGAAGTAGATATGGTGCGTGTGTGTAGGAAACACAGTTCTTTTGTTCTGAGCACACTCTCGTTTCCTGCCTTATTGGATAATCTAGAAAGCAAGAGCATGCTTCTTGCTCTAAAGCAGAGTGTGGTTCATGGAAGAGTACTGGGCTATTTGTTTCACTTCAGAAACAGAGTGAAATCTCAGGCTCTGTGTCTTCCTACAAGCAAGACCTCGTTTCAGGTAAACGCAGTCATTTTTCAGCTCAAACTAAGCTACATCGTTCCCTAAGCTAACACGTTTCTCGTTCTGAACTGAAAAGCATTGGATGTTAGAGGACCTGTGGTTTGTATCAGTTTCAGAAGCAAAGTTGAACTAGATATGGTCCATGTGTGTAGGAAACACACTTCTTTTGTTCTGAGTACACTCACATTTCCCGCCTTAGTAGAGAGTCTAGAATGCAAAAGCATGCTTCTTGCTCTAAATCAGAGTGTGGTTCATGGAAGAGTACTGGGCTATTTGTTTCACTTCAGAAACAGAGTGAAATGACAGGCTCTGTGACTTCCTAGAAGCAAGACTTCGTTTCAGGTAAACGCAGCCACTTTTCAGCTAAAACGAAGCAACATCGTTCAGGGAGCTCAAACGTTTCTCGCTTTGAACTGAAAAGCATTCGATGTTACAGGACCTGTGGTTTATATCAGTTTGAGAAGCGGAGTTGAACTAGATATGGTCAGTGTGTGTAGG
Organism: Onychomys arenicola; assembly: GCA_949786405.1. Taxonomy (NCBI): domain Eukaryota; kingdom Metazoa; phylum Chordata; class Mammalia; order Rodentia; family Cricetidae; genus Onychomys; species Onychomys arenicola. The sequence continues at coordinate 1,464,502 of CATKUM010000039.1, read as the reverse complement.
AAACTCAGTTCTTTTGTTCTGAGCACACTCACGTTTCCCACCTTAGTAGAGACTCTAGAAAGCAAGAGCGTGCTTCTTGCTCTAAAGCAGAGTGTGGTTCATGCATGAGAACTGTGCTGTGTGTTTCCCTTCAGAAACGGAATGAAATGCCAGGCTCTGTGTCTTCCTACAAGCAAGACTTTGTTTCAGGTAAACGCAGTCACTTTTCAGCTAAAACGAAGCATCATCTTTCACGAAGCTCACAACTTTCTCACTCTTAACTGAAAAGCATTGGAGGTTAGAGGACCTGATGTTTGTATCAGTTAAGAAGCAGAGTTGAACTAGATATGGTATGTGTGTGTAGGAAACACAGTTCTTTTGTTCTGAGCACACTCACGTATCCCACCTTATTAGAGACTCTAGAAAGCAAGAGCATGCTTCTTGCTCTAAAGCAGAGGGTGCTTCATGGATGAGAACTGTGCTGTGTGTTTCGCTTCACAAACGGAATGAAATGCCAGGCTCTGTGTCTTCCTACAAGCAAGACTTCATTTCAGGTAAACGCACTCACATTTCAGCTAAAACGAAGCAACATCGTTCAGGAAGCTCACACGTTTCTCGCTTTGAACTGAAAAGCATTGGATGTTAGAGGACCTGTGGTTTATATCAGTTTCAGAAGCGGAGTTGAACTTGATATGGTCAGTGTGTGTACGAAACTCAGTTCTTTTGTTCTGAGCACACTCAATTTTCCCACATTATAAGAGACTCTAGAAAGCAAGAGCGTGCTTCTTGCTCTAAAGCAGAGTGTGGTTCATGGATAAGAACTGTGCTGTGTGTTTCCCATCAGAATCGGTGTGAAATCCCAGGCTCGGTGTCTTCCTAAAAGCAAGACTTCGTATGAGGTAAACGCAGTCACGTATCAGCCCAAACTAAGCTTCATGGTTCACTAAGCTCACACGTTTCTCACTCTGAACTGAAAAGCATTGGATGTTAGGGGACCTGTGGTTTGTATCAATTTCAGAAGCAAAGTGGAACTAGATATTGTCCATGTGTGTAGGAAACACAGTTCTTTTGTTCTGAGTACACTCACATTTCCCGCCTTTGTAGAGACTCTAGAAAGCAAGAGCATACTTCTTACGCTAAAGCAGAGTGTGGTTCATGGATGAGAACTGTGCTATGTCTTTCCCATCAGAAACGGAGTGAAATGCCAGGCTCTGTGTCTTCCTACAAGCAAGACTTCTTTTCAGGTAAACGCAGTCACATTTCATTTCAAAGAAACTACATCATTCACGAAGCTGACACGTTTCTCACTCTTAACTGAAAAGCATTTGATGTTAGATGACCTGTGGTTTTTATCAGTTTCAGAAGCAGAGTTGAACTAGATATGGTACGTGTGTGTAGGAAACACAGTTCATATGTTCTGAGCACACTCACGTTTCCCACATTATTAGAGTCTCTAGAAAGCAAGTGCGTGCTTCTTGCTCTAAAGCAGAGTGTGGTTCATGGATGAGAACTGTGCTGTGTGTTTCCCTTCAGAAATGGAATGAAATGCCAGGCTCTGTGTCTTCCTACAAGCAAGACTTCTTTTCAGGTAAACGCAGTCACTTTTCAGCTCAAAGGAAGCTACATCGTTCACGAAGCTCACACGTTTCTCACTCTTAATTGAAAAGCAGTGGATGTTAGAGGACCTGTGGTTTGTATCCGTTTCAGAAGCTGAGTTGAACTAGATATGGTACGTGTGTGTAGGAAACACATTTCTTTTGTTCTTAGCACACTCACGTTTCCCACCTTAATAAAGACTCTAGAAAGCAAGAGCATGCTTCTTGCTCTAAAGCAGAGTGTGGTTCAAGGAAGAGGACTGGGCTATTTGTTTCACTTCAGAAAGAGAGTGAAATCTCAGGCTCTGTGTCTTCCTACAATCAAGACTTCGTTTCAGGTAAACACAGTCATTTTTCAGCTCATATAAGCTACATCGTTCCCTAAGCTCACACGTTGCTTGCTCTGAACTGAAAAGCATTGGATGTTAGAGTACCTGTGGTTTGTATCAGTTTCAGAAGCAAAGTTGAACTAGATATGGTCCATGTGTGTAGGAAACACACTTCTTTTGTTCTGAGTGCACTCACATTTCCCGCCTTAGTAGATACTCTAGAATGCAATAGCATGCTTCTTGCTCTAAATTAGAATGTGGTTCATGGAAGAGTACTGGGCTATTTGTTTCACTTCATAAACAGAGTGAAATGCCAGGATCTGTGGCTTCTTACAAGCCAGACTTCGTTTCAGGTAAACGCAGTCACTTTTCAGCTAAAACGAAGCAACATCGTTCACAAAGCTCACACGTTTCTCACTCTTAACTGAAAAGCATTGGAGGTTAGAGGCCCTGATGTTTCTTTCAGTTTAAGACGCAGAGTTTAACTAGATATGTTCCGTGTGTGTAGGAAACTCAGTTCTTTTGTTCTGAGCACACTCACGTTCCCCGACTTATTAGAGAATCCAGAATGTAAGAGCGTGCTTCTTACACTAAAGCAGAGTGTGGTTCATGGATGAGAACTGTGCTATGTCTTTCCCTACAGAAACGGAGTGAAATGCCAGGCTCTGTGTCTTCCTACAAGCAAGACTTCTTTTCAGGTAAACGCAGTCACATTTCAGTTCAAAGGAAACTACATCATTCACGAAGCTCACACGTTTCTCACTCTTAACTGAAAAGCATTGGATGTTACATGACCTGTGGTTTTTATCAGTTTCAGAAGCAGAGTTGAACTAGATATGGTAAGTGTGTGTAGGAAACACAGTTCATTTGTTCTGAGCACACTCACGTTTCCCACCTTATTAGAGACTCTAGAAAGCAAGTGCGTGCTTCTTGCTCTAAAGCAGAGTGTGGTTCATGGATGAGAACTGTGCTGTATGTTTCCCTTCTGGAACGGAATGAAATGCCAGGCTCTGTGTCTTCCTACAAGCAAGACATCATTTCAGGTAAACGCAGTCACTTTTCACCTCAAACTATTCTACATCGTTCACGAAGCTCACACGTTTCTCATTCTTAACTGAAAAGCATTGGAGTTAGAGGACCTGTGGTTTGAATCCGCTACAGAAGCAGAGTTGAACTAGATATAGTACGTGTGTGTAGGAAACACAGTTCTTTTGTTCTGGGCATACTCACGTTTCCCACCTTATTAGAGACTCTAGAAAACAAGAGCATGCTTCCTGCTCTAAAGCAGAGTGTGGTTCATGGATGAGAACTGTGCTGTGTGTTTCCCTTCTGGAACGGAATGAAATGCCAGGCTCTGTGTCTTCCTACAAGCAAGACTTCGTTTCAGGTAAACGCAGTCACTTTACAGTTCAAACTGAGCTACATCGTTAACGAATCTCACACGTTTCTCACTCTTAACTGAAAAGCATTGGATGTTAGAGGCCCTATGGTTTGTATCAGTTTAAGAACCAGAGTTGAACTAGATATGGTGCGTGTGTGTAGGAAACACAGTTCTTTTGTCAGAGCAAACTCTCGTTTCCTGCCTTATTGGATAATCTAGAAAGCAAGAGCATGCTTCTTGCTCTAAAGCAGAGTGTGGTTCATGGAAGAGTACTGGGCTATTTGTTTCACTTCAGAAACAGAGTGAAATGCCAGGCTATGTGACTTCGTACAAGCAAGACTTCGTTTCAGGTAAACGCAGTCACTTTTCAGCTAAAACGAAGCAACATCGTTCAGGGAGCTCAAACGTTTCTCGCTTTGAACTGAAAAGCATCCGATGTTATAGGACCTGTGGTTTATATCAGTTTGAGAAGCGGAGTTGAACTAGATATGGTCAGTGTGTGTAGGAAACTCAGTTCTTTTGTTCTGAGCACACTCACGTTTCCCAACTTATAAGAGACTCTAGAAAGCAAAAGCGTGCTTCTTGCTCTAAAGCAGAGTGTGGTTCATGGATGAGAACTGTGCTGTGTCTTTCCCTTCAGAAATGGAGTGAAATCCCAGGCTCTGTGTCTTCCTACAAGCAAGACTTCGTTTCAGGTAAACGCAGGTCACATATCAGCTCAAACTAAGCTTCATAGTTCACTAAGCTCACACGTTTCTCGCTCTGAACTGAAAAGGATTGGATGTTAGAGGACCTGTATTTGTATCAAATTCAGAAGCAGAGTTGAACTAGATATGGTCCGTGTGTGTAGGAAACTCAGTTCTTTTGTTCTGAGCACACTCAGGTTTCCCGCATTACTAGAGAATCTAGAAAGTAAGAGCGTGCTTCTTACGCTAAAGCAGAGTGTGGTTCATGGATGAGAACTGTGCTATGTCTTTCCTTTCAGAAACGGATTGAAATGCCATGCTCTGTGTCTTCCTACAAGCAAGACTTCTTTTCAGGTAAACGCAGTCTTATTTCAGTTCAAAGGAAACTACATCATTCACGAAGCTCCCATGTTTCTCACTCTTAACTGAAAAGCATTGGATGTTAGATGACCTGTGGTTTTTATCAGTTTCAGAAGCAGAGTTGAACTAGATATGGTAAGTGTGTGTAGGAAACACAGTTCATTTGTTCTGAGCACACTCACGTTTCCCAACATATTAGAGACACTAGAAAGCAAGTGCGTGCTTCTTGCTCCAAAGCAGAGTGTGGTTCATGGATGAGAACTGTGCTGTGTGTTACCCTTCTGGAACGGAATGAAATGCCAGGCTCTGTGTCTTCCTACAAGCAAGACATCATTTCAGGTAAACGCAGTCACTTTTCACCTCAAACTAAGCTACATCGTTCACGAAGCTCACACGTTTCTCATTCTTAACTGAAAAGCATTGGAGTTAGAGGACCTGTGGTTTGAATCCGCTACAGAAGCAGAGTTGAACTAGATATAGTACGTGTGTGTAGGAAACACAGTTCTTTTGTTCTGGGCATACTCACGTTTCCCACCTTATTAGAGACTCTAGAAAACAAGAGCATGCTTCCTGCTCTAAAGCAGAGTGTGGTTCATGGATGAGAACTGTGCTGTGTGTTTCCCTTCTGGAACGGAATGAAATGCCAGGCTCTGTGTCTTCCTACAAGCAAGACTTCGTTTCAGGTAAACGCAGTCACTTTACAGTTCAAACTAAGCTACATCGTTAACGAATCTCACACGTTTCTCACTCTTAACTGAAAAGCATTGGATGTTAGAGGCCCTATGGTTTGTATCAGTTTAAGAACCAGAGTTGAACTAGATATGGTGCGTGTGTGTAGGAAACACAGTTCTTTAGTCAGAGCACACTCTCGTTTCCTGCCTTATTGGATAATCTAGAAAGCAAGAGCATGCTTCTTGCTCTAAAGCAGAGTGTGGTTCATGGAAGAGTACTGGGCTATTTGTTTCACTTCAGAAACAGAGTGAAATGCCAGGCTATGTGACTTCGTACAAGCAAGACTTCGTTTCAGGTAAACGCAGTCACTTTTCAGCTAAAACGAAGCAACATCGTTCAGGGAGCTCAAACGTTTCTCGCTTTGAACTGAAAAGCATCCAATGTTATAGGACCTGTGGTTTATATCAGTTTGAGAAGCGGAGTTGAACTAGATATGGTCAGTGTGTGTAGGAAACTCAGTTCTTTTGTTCTGAGCACACTCACGTTTCCCAACTTATAAGAGACTCTAGAAAGCAAAAGCGTGCTTCTTGCTCTAAAGCAGAGTGTGGTTCATGGATGAGAACTGTGCTGTGTCTTTCCCTTCAGAAATGGAGTGAAATCCCAGGCTCTGTGTCTTCCTACAAGCAAGACTTCGTTTCAGGTAAACGCAGGTCACATATCAGCTCAAACTAAGCTTCATAGTTCACTAAGCTCACACGTTTCTCGCTCTGAACTGAAAAGGATTGGATGTTAGAGGACCTGTATTTGTATCAAATTCAGAAGCAGAGTTGAACTAGATATGGTCCGTGTGTGTAGGAAACTCAGTTCTTTTGTTCTGAGCACACTCAGGTTTCCCGCATTATTAGAGAATCTAGAAAGTAAGAGCGTGCTTCTTACGCTAAAGCAGAGTGTGGTTCATGGATGAGAACTGTGCTATGTCTTTCCTTTCAGAAACGGATTGAAATGCCATGCTCTGTGTCTTCCTACAAGCAAGACTTCTTTTCAGGTAAACGCAGTTTTATTTCAGTTCAAAGGAAACTACATCATTCACGAAGCTCACACGTTTCTCACTCTAAACTGAAAAGCATTGGATGTAAGATGACCTGTGGTTTTTATCAGTTTCAGAAGCAGAGTTGAACTCGATATGGTACGTTTGTGTAGGAAACACAGTTCATTTGTTCTGAGCACACTCACGTTTCCTGCCTTATTAGAGACACTAGAAAGCAAGAGCATGCTTCTTGCTCTAAAGGAGAGTGTGGTTCATGGAAGAGTACTGGGCTATTTGTTTCACTTCAGAAACAGAGGGAAATGCCAGGCCCTGTGACTTCCTACAAGCAAGACTTCGTTTCAGTTAAACGCAGTCACTTTTCAGCTCAAACGAAGCTACATCGTTCACGTAGCTCACACGTTTCTCACTCTTAACTGAAAAGCATTGGATGTTAAAAGACCTGTGATTTGTATCCGTTTCAGAAGCAGAGTTGAAGTAGATATGGTGCGTGTGTGTAGGAAACACAGTTCTTTTGTTCTGAGCAAACTCACGGTTCCCACCTTATTACAGACTCTAGAAAGCAAGAGCGTGCTTCTTGCTCAAAAGCAGAGTGTGGTTCATGGATGAGAACTGTGCTGTGTGTTTCCCTTCAGGAACGGAGTGAAATGCCAGGCTCTGTGTCTTCCTACAAGCAAGACTTCTTTTCAGGTAAACTCAGTCACTTTTCAGTTCAAAGAAAACTACATCATTCACGAAGCTCACACGTTTCTCACTCTTAACAGAAAATCATTGGATGTTAGATGACCTGTGGTTTTTATCAGTTTCAGAAGGAGAGTTGAACTAGATACGGTACGTGTGTGTAGGAAACACAGTTCATTTGTACTGAGTACACTCACGTTTCCCCCCTTATTAGAGACTCTAGAAAGCAAGTGCGTGCTTCTTGCTCTAAATCAGAGTGTGGTTCATGGATGAGAACTGTGCTGTGTGTTTCCCTTCAGAAACGGTATGAAATGCCAGGCTCTGTGTCTTCCTACGAGCAAGACTTCTTTTCAGGTAAACGCAGTCAATTTTTAGCTCAAACGAAGCTACATCGTTCACGAAGCTCACACGTTTCTCACTCTTAACTGAAAACCATTGGATGTTAGAGGACCTATGGTTTGTATCAGTTTCAGAAGCAGAGTTGAAGTAGATATGGTGCGTGTGTGTAGGAAACACAGTTCTTTTGTTCTGAGCACACTCTCGTTTCCTGCCTTATTGGATAATCTAGAAAGCAAGAGCATGTTTCTTGCTCTATAGCAGAGTGTGCTTCATGGAAGAGTACTGGGCTATTTGTTTCAGTTAGAAACAGAGTGAAATGCCAGGCTCTGTGGCTGCTTACCAGCAAGACTTCATTTCATCTAAACGCAGTCAATTTTTAACTAAAACGAAGCCACATCGTTCACGAAGCTCACACGTTTCTCACTCTTAACTGAAAAGCATTGGATGTTAGAGGACCTGATGTTTGTATCAGTTTAAGAAGCAGAGTTGTACTAGATATGGTGCGTGTGTAGGAAACACAGTTCTTTTGTTCTGAGCACACTCACGTTTCCCACCTTATTAGAGACTCTAAAAAGCAAGAGCATGCTTCTTGCTCTAAAGCAGAGTGTGCTACATGGATGAGAACTGTGCTGTGTGTTTCCCTTCTGGAACGGAATGAAATGCCAGGCTCTGTGTCTTCCTACAAGCAACACTTCGTTTCAGGTAAACGCAGTCACTTTTCAGCTCAAACTAATCTACATCGTTCACGAAGCTCACACGTTTCTCATTCTTAACTGAAAAGCATTGGAGTTAGAAGTCCTGTGGTATGAATCCGTTTCAGAAGCAGAGTTGAACTAGATATAGTACGTGTGTGTAGGAAACACGGTTCTTTTGTTCTGGGCATACTCACTTTTCCCACCTTATTAGAGACTCTAGAAAACAAGAGCATGCTTCTTGCTCTAAAGCAGAGTGTGGTTCATGGATGAGAACTGTGCTGTGTGTTTCCCTTCTGGAACGGAATGAAATGCCAGGCTCTGTGTCTTCCTCTAAGCAAGACTTTGTTTCAGGTAAACGCAGTCACTTTTCAGCTCAAACTAAGCTACATCGTTCACGAAGCTCACACGCTTCTCACTCTTAATTGAAAAGCATTGGATATTAGAGGACCTATGGTTTGTATCCGTTTCAGAAGCAGAGTTGAACTAGATATGGTACGTGTGTGTAGGAAACACAGTTCTTTTGTTCTGAGCACACTATCATTTCCTGCCTTATTGGATAATCTAGAAAGCAAGAGCATGCTTCTTGCTCTAAAGCAGAGTGTGGTTCATGGAAGAGTACTGGGCTATCTGTTTCACTTCAGAAACAGAGTGCAATGCCAGGCTCTGTGACTTACTACAAGCAAGACTTCGTTTCAGGTAAACGCAGTCACTTTTCAGGTAAAACGAAGCAACATCGTTCAGGAAGCTCACACGTTTCTCACTGTTAACTGAAAAGCATTGGATGTTAGAGGACCTGTGGATTGTATCAATTTCACAAGCAGAGTTGAACTAGATGTGGTCCGTGTGTAGGAAACTCAGTTCTTTTGTTCGGAGCACACTCACGTTTCCCACCTTATTAGAGACTCTAGAAAGCAAGAGCATGCTTCTTGCTCTAAAGCAGAGTGTGGTTCATGGATGAGAACTGTGCTGTGTGTTTGCCTTCAGAAACGGAATGAAATGCCAGGCTCTGTGTCTTCCTACAAGCAAGACTTCTTTTCTGGTAAACGCAGTCACATTTCAGTTCAAAGGAAACTACATCATTCACGAAGCTCACACGTTTCTCACTCTTAACTGAAAAGCATTGGATGTTAGAGGACCTATGGTTTGTATCAGTTTCAGAAGCAGAGTTGAACTAGATATGGTGCATGTGTGTAGTAAACACAGTTCTTTTTTTCTGAGCACACTCACGTTTCCTGCATTATTAGAGACTCTAGAAAGCAAGAGCGTGATTCTTGCTCTAAGGCAGAGTGTGGTTCATGATTGAGAACTGTGCTGTGTGTTTCCCTTCAGAAACGGAGTGAAATCCCAGGCTCTGTGTCTTCCTACAAGCAAGACTTTGTTTCAGGTAAACGCACTCACTTTTCAGCTCAAACTAAGCTTCATTGTTCACAAAGGTCACACGTTTCTCACTCTTAACTGAAAAGCATTGGATGTTAGAGCACCTGTGGTTTTTATCAGTTTCAGAAGCAGTGTAGAACTAGATATCGTACGTGTGTGTAGGAAACTCAGTTCTTTTGTTCTGAGAACACTCACGTTTCCCAACTTATTAGAGACTCTAGAAAGCAAGTGCGTGCTTCTTGCTCTAAAGCAGAGTGTGGTTCATGGATGAGAACTGTGCTGTGTGTTTCCCTTCAGAAACGGAATGAAATGCCAGGCTCTGTGTCTTCCTATAAGCAAGACTTCTTTTCAGGTAAACGCAGTCACTTTTCAGCTTAAAGGAAGCTACAACGTTCACGAAGCTCACACGTTTCTCACTCTTAACTGAAAAGCATTGGATGTTAGAGGACGTATGGTTTTATCAGTTTCAGAAGCAGAGTTGAACTAGATATGGTCCGTGTGTTTAGGAAACTCATTTCTTTTGTTCTGAAAACACTCACTTTTCTCGCCTTAATAGAGACTGTGGAAAGCAAGAGCGTCTTTCTCGCTCTAAAGCAGAGTGTGATTCATGGAGGAGAACTGTGCTATGTGTTTCCCTTCAGAAACGGAGTGAAATGCGAGGCTCTGTGCCTTCCTGCAAGCAAGACTTCGTTTCAGGAAAACGCAGTCACTTTTCAGCTCAAACTAAGCTACATTGTTCACTAAGCTCACACGTTTCTCACTCTTAACTGAAAAGCATTGGATTTTAGAGGACATATGGTTTGTATCAGTTTCAGAAGCAGAGTTGAACTAGATATGGTGCGTGTGTGTAGGAAACACAGTTCTTTTGTTCTGAGCACACTCTTTTTTCCTGCCTTACTAGAGACTCTAGAAAGCAAGAGCATGCTTCTTGCTCTAAAGCAGAGTGTGGTTCATGGAAGAGTACTGGGTTATTTGTTTCACTTCAGAAACAGAGTGAAATGACAGGCTCTGTGACTTGCTACAAGCAAGACTTCGTTTCAGGTAAACGCAGTCACTTTTCAGCTAAAACGGAGCAAAATAGTTCAGGAAGCTCACACGTTTCTCACTCTTAACTGAAAAGCATTGGATGATAGAGGACCTGTGGTTTGTATCAGTTTCAGAAGCAGAGTTGAACTAGATATTGTCTGTGAGTGTAGGAAACTCAGTTCTTTTGTTCTGAGCACAGTCACGTTTACCACCTTATTAGACACTCTAGAATGTAAGAGCATGCTTCTTGCTCTAAAGAAGAGTGTGGTTCATGGATGAGAACTGTCCTGTGTGTTTCCCTTCAGAAACGGAATGAAATGGCAGGCTCTGTGTCTTCCTAAAATCAAGACTTCTTTTTAGGTAAACGCAGTCACTTTTGAGCCTAAACGAAGGTACATCGTTCACAAAGCTCACACGTTTCTCACTCTTAACTGAAAAGCATTGGATTTTAGAGGACATATTTTTTGTATCAGTTTCAGAAGCAGAGTTGAACTAGATATGGTGCGTGTGTGTAGGAAACACAGTTCTTTTGTTCTGAGCACACTCACGTTTCCTGCATTATTAGAGACTCTAGAAAGCAAGAGCGTGCTTCTTTCTCTAAAGCAGCGTGTGGTTCATGGATGAGAACTGTGCTGTGTGTTTCCCTTCAGAAACGAAATGAAATGGCAGGCTCTGTGTCTTCCTAAAAGGAAGACTTCTTTTTAGGTAAACACAGTCACTTTTCAGCTCAAACGAAGCTACATCGTTCACAAAGCTCACACGTTTCTCACTCTTAACTGAAAAGCATTGCATGTTAGAGGACCTTTGGTTTGTATCAATTTAAGAAGGAGAGTTGAACTAGATATGGTACGTGTGTGTAGGAAACACAGTTCTTTTGTTCTGAGCACACTCACATTTCCCGCCTTATTAGAGACTCTAGAAAGCAAGAGCGTGGTTCTTGCTCTAAAGTAGAGTGTGTTTCATGGATGAGAACTGTGCTGTGCTTCCCTTCAGAAACGGAGTGAAATGCGAGGCTCTGTGCCTTCCTGCAAGCAAGACTTCGATTCAGGAAAATGCAGTCACTTTTCAGCTCAAACTAAGCTACATCGTTCACTAAGCTCACACGTTTCTCGCGCTGAACTGAAAAGCATTGTATGTTAGAGGACCTGGGGTTTTTATCAGTTTCAGAAGCGGAGTTGAAATAGATATGGTCCGTGTGTGTAGGAAACTCATTTCTTTTGTTCTGAAAACACTCACTTTTCTCGACTTATTAGAGACTGTGGAAAGCAAGAGCTTCTTTCTTGCTCTAAAGCAGAGTGTGATTCATGGAGGAGAACTGTGCTGTGTGTTTCCCTTCAGAAACGGAATGAAATGGCAGGCTCTGTGTCTTCCTAAAATCAAGACTTCTTTTTAGGTAAACGCAGTCACTTTTGAGCCTAAACGAAGGTACATCGTTCACAAAGCTCACTCGTTTCTCACTCTTAACTGAAAAGCATTGGATTTTAGATGACATATTTTTTGTATCAGTTTCAGAAGCAGAGTTGAACTAGATATGGTGCGTGTGTGTAGGAAACACAGTTCTTTTGTTCTGAGCACACTCACGTTTCCTGCATTATTAGAGACTCTAGAAAGCAAGAGCGTGCTTCTTTCTCTAAAGCAGCGTGTGGTTCATGGATGAGAACTGTGCTGTGTGTTTCCCTTCAGAAACGAAATGAAATGGCAGGCTCTGTGTCTTCCTAAAAGCAAGACTTCTTTTTAGGTAAACGCAGTCACTTTTCAGCTCAAACGAAGCTACATCGTTCACAAAGCTCACACGTTTCTCACTCTTAACTGAAAAGCATTGCATGTTAGAGGACCTTTGGTTTGTATCAATTTAAGAAGCAGAGTTGAACTAGATATGGTACGTGTGTGTAGGAAACACAGTTCTTTTGTTCTGAGCACACTCACATTTCCCGCCTTATTAGAGACTCTAGAAAGCAAGAGCGTGGTTCTTGCTCTAAAGTAGAGTGTGTTTCATGGATGAGAACTGTGCTGTGCTTCCCTTCAGAAACGGAGTGAAATGCGAGGCTCTGTGCCTTCCTGCAAGCAAGACTTCGATTCAGGAAAACGCAGTCACTTTTCAGCTCAAACTAAGCTACATCGTTCACTAAGCTCACACGTTTCTCGCTCTGAACTGAAAAGCATTGTATGTTAGAGGACCTGGGGTTTTTATCAGTTTCAGAAGCGGAGTTGAAATAGATATGGTCCGTGTGTGTAGGAAACTCATTTCTTTTGTTCTGAAAACACTCACTTTTCTCGCCTTATTAGAGACTGTGGAAAGCAAGAGCTTCTTTCTTGCTCTAAAGCAGAGTGTGATTCATGGAGGAGAACTGTGCTGTGTGTTTCCCTTCAGAAACGGAATGAAATGGCAGGCTCTGTGTCTTCCTAAAATCAAGACTTCTTTTTAGGTAAACGCAGTCACTTTTGAGCCTAAACGAAGGTACATCGTTCACAAAGCTCACACGTTTCTCACTCTTAACTGAAAAGCATTGGATTTTAGAGGACATATTTTTTGTATCAGTTTCAGAAGCAGAGTTGAACTAGATATGGTGCGTGTGTGTAGGAAACACAGTTCTTTTGTTCTGAGCACACTCACGTTTCCTGCATTATTAGAGACTCTAGAAAGCAAGAGCGTGCTTCTTTCTCTAAAGCAGCGTGTGGTTCATGGATGAGAACTGTGCTGTGTGTTTCCCTTCAGAAACGAAATGAAATGGCAGGCTCTGTGTCTTCCTAAAAGCAAGACTTCTTTTTAGGTAAACGCAGTCACTTTTCAGCTCAAACGAAGCTACATCGTTCACAAAGCTCACACGTTTCTCACTCTTAACTGAAAAGCATTGCATGTTAGAGGACCTTTGGTTTGTATCAATTTAAGAAGCAGAGTTGAACTAGATATGGTACGTGTGTGTAGGAAACACAGTTCTTTTGTTCTGAGCACACTCACATTTCCCGCCTTATTAGAGACTCTAGAAAGCAAGAGCGTGGTTCTTGCTCTAAAGTAGAGTGTGTTTCATGGATGAGAACTGTGCTGTGCTTCCCTTCAGAAACGGAGTGAAATGCGAGGCTCTGTGCCTTCCTGCAAGCAAGACTTCGATTCAGGAAAACGCAGTCACTTTTCAGCTCAAACTAAGCTACATCGTTCACTAAGCTCACACGTTTCTCACTCTGAACTGAAAAGCATTGTATGTTAGAGGACCTGGGGTTTTTATCAGTTTCAGAAGCGGAGTTGAAATAGATATGGTCCGTGTGTGTAGGAAACTCATTTCATTTGTTCTGAAAACACTCACTTTTCTCGCCTTATTAGAGACTGTGGAAAGCAAGAGCTTCTTTCTTGCTCTAAAGCAGAGTGTGATTCATGAAGGAGAACTGTGCTATGTGTTTCCCTTCAGAAACATAGTGAAATGCAAGGCCTTGTGTCTTCCTACAAGCAAGACTTCGTTTCAGGTAAACGCAGTCACTTTTCAGCTCAAACGAAGCTACATCGTTCACGAAGCTCACACGTTTCTCACTCTTAACTGAAAAGCATTGGATGTTAGAGGACATATGGTTTTTATCGGTTCAGAAGCAGAGTTGAACTAGATATGGTGCGTGTGTGTAGGAAACTCAGTTCTTTTGTTCTGAGCACAGTCACGTTTACTACCTTATTAGACACTCTAGAAAGTAAGAGCATGCTTCTTGCTCTAAAGCAGAGTGTGGTTCATGGATGAGTACTGTGCTGTGTGTTTCCCTTCAGAAACGGAATGAAATGGAAGGCTCTGTGTCTTCCTAAAAGCAAGACTTCTTTTTAGGTAAACGCAGTCACTTTTCAGCTCAAACGAAGCTACATCGTTCACAAAGCTCACACGTTTCTCACTCTTCACTGAAAAGCATTGGATTTTAGAGGACATATTTTTTGTATCAGTTACAGAAGCAGAGTTGAACTAGATATGGTCCGTGTGTGTAGGAAACACAGTTCTTTTGTTCTGAGCACACTCACGTTTCCTGCATTATTAGAGACTCTAGAAAGCAAGAGCGTGCTTCTTTCTCTAAAGCAGCGTGTGGTTCATGGAAGAGTCTTGGGCTATTTGTTTCACTTCAGAACCAGAGTGAAATGCCAGGCTCTGTGACTTCCTGCAAGCAAGACATCGTTTCAGGGAAACGCAGTCACTTTTCAGCTAAAACGAAGCAACATCGTTCACGAAGCTCACACGTTTCTCACTGTTAACTGAAAAGCATTGGTTGTTAGAGGACCTGTGGTTTTTATCAGTTTCAGAAGCAGAGTTGAACTAGATATGGTGCGTGTGTGTACGAAACACAGTTCTTTTTTTCTGAGCACACTCTCGTTTCTTGCCTTACTAGAGACTCTAGAAAGCAAGAGCATGCTTCTCGCTCTAAAGCAGAGTGTGGTTCATGGAAGAGTACTGGGCTATTTGTTTCACTTCAGAAACAGAGTGAAATGACAGGATCTGTGACTTGCTACAAGCAAGACTTCCTTTCAGGTAAATGCAGTCACTTTTCAGCCTAAACGGAGCAACATCGTTCAGGAAGCTCACACGTTTCTCGTTTTGAACTGAAAAGCATTCGATGTTAGAGGACCTGTGGTTAGTATCAGTTTCAGAAGCATAGTTGAACTAGATAATGTCCGTGTGTGTAGCAAACTCAGTTTTTTTGTTCTGAGCACACTCACGTTTCCCACCTTTTAGAGACTCTAGAAAGTAAGAGCGTGCTTCTTACACTAAAGCAGCATGTGGTTCATGGAAGAGTCTTGGGCTATTTGTTTCACTTCAGAACCAGAGTGAAATGCCAGGCTCTGTGACTTCCTGCAAGCAAGACTTCGTTTCAGGGAAACGCAGTCACTTTTCAGCTAAAACGAAGCAACATCGTTCACGAAGCTCACACGTTTCTCACTCTTAACTGAAAAGCATTGGTTGTTAGAGGACTTGTGGTTTTTATCAGTTTCAGAAGCAGAGTTGAACTAGATATGGTGCGTGTGTGTAGGAAACACAGTTCTTTTGTTCTGAGCACACTCTTGTTTCCTGCCTTACTAGAGACTCTAGAAAGCAAGAGCATGCTTCTTGCTCTAAAGCAGAGTGTGGTTCATGGAAGAGTACTGGGTTATTTGTTTCACTTCAGAAACAGAGTGAAATGACAGGCTCTGTGACTTGCTACAAGCAAGACTTCGTTTCAGGTAAACGCAGTCACTTTTCAGCTAAAACGGAGCAAAATAGTTCAGGAAGCTCACACGTTTCTCACTCTTAACTGAAAAGCATTGGATGATAGAGGACCTGTGGTTTGTATCAGTTTCAGAAGCAGAGTTGAACTAGATATTGTCCGTTAGTGTAGGAAACTCAGTTCTTTTGTGCTGAGCACAGTCACGTTTACCACCTTATTAGACACGCTAGAAAGTAAGAGCATGCTTCTTGCTCTAAAGAAGAGTGTGGTTCATGGATGAGAACTGTGCTGTGTGTTTCCCTTCAGAAACGGAATGAAATAGCAGGCTCTGTGTCTTCCTAAAAGCAAGACTTATTTTTAGGTAAACGCAGTCACTTTTGAGCCTAAACGAAGGTACATCGTTCACAAAGCTCACACGTTTCTCGCTCTTAACTGAAAAGCATTGGATTTTAGAGGACATATTTTTTGTATCAGTTTCAGAAGCAAAGTTGAACTAGATATGGTGCGTGTGTGTAGGAAACACAGTTCTTTTGTTCTGAGCACACTCACGTTTCCTGCATTATTAGAGACTCTAGAAAGCAAGAGCGTGCTTCTTTCTCTAAAGCAGCATGTGGTTCATGGATGAGAACTGTGCTGTGTGTTTCCCTTCAGAAACGAAATGAAATGGCAGGCTCTGTGTCTTCCTAAAAGCAAACTTCTTTTTAGGTAAACGCAGTCACTTTTCAGCTCAAACGAAGCTACATCGTTCACAAAGCTCACACGTTTCTCACTCTTAACTGAAAAGCATTGCATGTTAGAGGACCTTTGGTTTGTATCAATTTAAGAAGCAGAGTTGAACTAGATATGGTACGTGTGTGTAGGAAACACAGTTCTTTTGTTCTGAGCACACTCACATTTCCCGCCTTATTAGAGACTCTAGAAAGCAAGAGCGTGGTTCTTGCTCTAAAGTAGAGTGTGTTTCATGGATGAGAACTGCTCTGTGCTTCCCTTCAGAAACGGAGTGAAATGCGAGGCTCTGTTCCTTCCTGCAAGCAAGACTTTGATTCAGGAAAACGCAGTCACTTTTCAGCGCAAACTAAGCTACATCGTTCACTAAGCTCACACGTTTCTCGCTCTGAACTGAAAAGCATTGTATGTTAGAGGACCTGGGGTTTTTATCAGTTTCAGAAGCGGAGTTGAAATAGATATGGTCCGTGTGTGTAGGAAACTCATTTCTTTTGTTCTGAAAACACTCACTTTTCTCGCCTTATTAGAGACTGTGGAAAGCAAGAGCTTCTTTCTTGCTCTAAAGCAGAGTGTGATTCATGGAGGAGAACTGTGCTGTGTGTTTCCCTTCAGAAACGGAATGAAATGGCAGGCTCTGTGTCTTCCTAAAAGCAAGACTGCTTTTTAGGTAAACGCAGTCACTTTTCAGCTCAAACGAAGCTGCATCGTTCACAAAGATCACACGTTTCTCGCTTTGAACTGAAAAGCATTGGATGTTAGAGGACCTGTGGTTTGTATCAGTTTCAGAAGAAACGTTGAACTAGATATGGTCCATGTGTGTAGGAAACACAGTTCTTTTTTTGTGAGTACACTCACATTTCCTGCCTTTTTAGAGACTCTAGAAAGCAAGAGCGTGCTTCTTGCTCTAAAGCAGAGTGTGGTTCCTGGATGAGAACTGTGCTGTTGGTTTCCCTTCAGAAACGGGGTAAAATTCCAGGCTCTGTGTCTTCCTACTAGTAAGAGTTCGTTCCAGGTAAACGCAGTCACTTTTCAGCTCAAAGAAGCTACATCATTCATGAAGCTCACACGTTTCTCGCTCTGTACTGAAAAGCATTGGATGTTAGAGGACCGATGGTTTCTATCAGTTTCAGAAGCAAAGTTGAACTAGCTATGTTCCATGTGTTTAGTATACACAGTTCTTTTGTTATGAGTACACTCATATTTCCCGACTTATTAGAGACTCTAGAAAGCAAGAGCATTCTTCTTGCTCTAAAGCAGAGTGTGGTTCATGGATGAGTACTGGGCTATGTGTTTCCCTTCAGAAACAGAGTGAAATGCCAGGCTCTGTGTCTTCCTACATGTAAGACTTCGTTTCAGGTAAACGCAATCACTTTTCAGCTCAAACGAAGCTACATCGTTCACAAAGCTCACACGTTTCTCGCTATGAACTAAAAAGCATTGGATGATAGAGGACCTGTGGTTTGTATCAGTTTCAGAAGCAAAGTTGAAGTAGATATGGTCCATGTGTGTACGAAACACAGTTCTTTTGTTATGAGTACACTCACATTTCCCGCCTTTTTAGACACTCTAGAAAGCAAGAGTGTGCTTCTGGCTCTAAAGCAGAGTGTGGTTCATGGATGAGAACTGTGCTGTGTGTTTCCCTTCAGAAACGGAGTGAAATTCCAGGCTCTGTGCCTTTCTGCAAGCAAGACTTCATTTCAGGTAAACGCAGTCACTATTCAGCTCAAACGAAGCTACATCGTTCACAAAGCTCACACGTGTCTCACTCTTAACTGAAAAGCATTTGATGTTAGAGGACCTATGGTTTGTATCAGTTTCAGAAGCGGAGTTGAACTAGATGTGGTCCGTGTGTGTAGGAAACTCAGTTCTTTTGTTCTGAACACACTCACTTTTCCCGCCTAATTAGAGACTGTGGAAAGCAAGAGCGTGTTTCTTTCTCTAAAGCACAGTGTGGATCATGGATGAGAACTGTGTTATGTGTTTGCCTTCAGAAACGGAGTGAAAATCCAGGCTCTGTGTCTTCCTACATGCAAGACTTCGTTTCAGATAAACGCAGTCACTTTTCAGCTCAAAAGAAGCTACATCGTTCACAAAGCTCACACGTTTCTCACTCTTAACTGAGAAGCATTGGATGTTAGAGGACCTGTGGTTTGTATCAGTTTCAGAAGAAAAGTTGAACTAGATGTGGTCCATGTGTGTAGGAAACACAGTTCTTTTTTTGTGAGTACACTCACATTTCCTGCCTTATTAGAGATTCTAGAAAGCAAGAGCGTGCTTCTGGCTCTAAAGCAGAGTGTGGTTCCTGGATGAGAACTGTTCTGTGTGTTTCCATTCAGAAACGGAGTAAAATTCCAGTGTCTGTGTCTTCCTACTAGTAAGAGTTCATTTCAGGTAAACGCAGTCACTTTTCTGCTCAAACAAGCTACATCGTTCATGAAGCTCACACGTTTCTCGCTCTGAACTGAAAAGCATTGGATGTTAGAGGACCTGTGGTTTGTGTCAGTTTCAGAAGCAACGTTGAACTAGCTATGTTCCATGTGTTTAGGAAACACAGTCCTTTTGTTATGAGTACACTCATATTTCCCGAATTATTAGAGACTCTAGAAAGCAAGAGCGTGTTTCTTGCTCTAAAGCAGAGTGTGATTCATGGATGAGAACTGTGCTGTGTGTTTCTCTTCAGAAACGGAGTGAAATGCCAGGCTCTGTGCCTCTCTGCAAGCAAGACTTCGTTTCAGGTAAACGCAGTCACTATTCAGCTCAAACGAAGCTACATCGTTCACGAAGCTCACACGTTTCTCACTCTTAACTGAAATTCATTGGACGTTAGAGTACCTGTGGTTTGTATCTGTTTCAGAAGCGGAGTAGAACTAGGTGTGGTCCGTGTGTGTAGGAAACAAAGTTCTTTTGTTCTGAGCACACTCACTTTTCCCGCCTTATTAGGGACTCTAGAAAGCAAGAGCATTCTTCTTGCTCTAAAGCAGAGTGTGGTTCATCGATGACAACTGTGCTGTGTGTTTCCCTTCAGAAACGGAGTGAAATGCCAGGCTCTGTGCCTTCCTGCAAGCAAGACTTCGTTTCAGGTAAACGCAGTCATTTTTCAGCTCAAAGAAGCTACATCGTTCACGAGGCTCACACGTTTCTCACTCTTAACTGAAAAGCATTGGATGTTAGAGGACCTATGGTGTGTATCAGTTTCAGAAGCGGAGTTGAGCTAGATATGGTGCGTGTGTGTAGGAAACACAGATCTTTTGTTCTGAGCACACTCACGTTTCCCGCCTTATTAGAGACTCTAGAAAGCAAGAGCGTGCTTCTTTCTCTAAAGCAGAGTGTGGTTCATGGATGAAAACTGTGCAATGTGTTTCGGTTCAGAATCGGAGTGAAATGCCAGGCTCTGTGTCTTCCTACATGCAAGTCTTCGTTTCAGATAAACGCAGTAACTGTTCATCTCAAAAGACGCTACATTGTTCATGAAGCTCACACGTTTCTCACTCTTAACTGAAAAGCATTGAATGTTAGAGGACCTGTGGTTTGTATCAGTTTCAGGAGCAGAGTTGAACTATATATGGTCCATGTGTGTAGGAAACACAGTTCTTTTGTTATGAGTACACTCACATTTCCCTCCTTATTAGAGACTCTAGAAAGCAAGAGCATGGTTCTTGCTCTAAAGCAGAGTGTGGTTCATGGATGAGTACTGCGCTATGTGTTTCCCTTCAGAAACAGAGTGAAATACCACGCTCTGTGACTTCCTACATGCAAGACTTCGTTTCAGGTAAACGCAGTCACATTTCAGCTCTAAAGAAGCTACATCTTTCACGAAGATCACACGTTTCTCACTCTTAACTGAAAAGCATTAGATGTTAGAGGACCTGTGTTTTCTATCAGTTTCAGGAGCAAAGTTGAACTAGATATGTTCCATGTGTGTAGGAAACACAGTTCTTTTGTTATGAGTACACTCACTTTTCCCGCCTTATTACAGACTCTAGAAAGCAAGAGCATGGTTCTTGCTCTAAAGCAGATTGTGGTTCATGGATGAGTACTCCGCTATTTGTTTCCCTTCAGAAACAGAGTGAAATGCCACGCTCTGTGACTTCCTACATGCAAGACTGCGTTTCAGGAAAACGCAGTTACTTTCCACCTCAAATGAAGCTACATCGTTCACGAAGCTCACACGTTTCTCGCTCTGAACTGAATAGCATTGGATGTTAGAGGACCTGTGGTTTGTATCAGTTTCAGAAGCAACGTTGAACTAGATATGGTCCATTTGTGTAGGAAACACAGTTCTTTTGTTCTGAGTACACTCACATTTCCCGCCTTATTATAGACTCTAGAAAGGAAGTGCGTGCCTCTTGCTCTAAAGCAGAGTGTGATTCATGGATGAGAACTGTGATGTGTGTTTCCCTTCAGAATCGGAGTGAAATGCCAGGCTCTGTGTCTTCTTACATGCAAGTCTTCGTTTCAGATAAACGCAGTAACTGTTCATCTCAAAAGACACTACATTGTTCATGAAGCTCACACGTTTCTCACTCTTAACTGAAAAGCATTGAATGTTAGAGGACCTGTGGTTTGTATCAGTTTCAGGAGCAGAGTTGAACTAGATATGGTCCATGTGTGTAGGAAACACAGTTCTTTTGTTATGAGTACACTCCCATTTCCCGCCATATTAGAGACTCTAGAAAGCAAGACATGGTTCTTGCTCTAAAGCAGAGTGTGGTTCATGGATGAGTACTGGGCTTTGTGTTTCCCTTCAGAAACAGAGTGAAATACCAGGCTCTGTGTCTTCCTACATGTAAGACTTCGTTTCAGGTAAACGCAGTCACATTTCAGCTCAAAAGAAGCTACATCTTATACGAAGCTCACATGTTTCCCACTCTTAACTGAAAAGCATTAGATGTTAGAGGACATGGGTTTTCTATCAGTTTCAGGAGCAAAGTTGAACTAGATATGTTCCATGTGTGTAGGAAACACAGTTCCTTTGTTATGAGTACACTCACATTTCCCTCCTTATTAGAGACTCTAGAATGCAAGAGCATGGTTCTAGCTCTAAAGCAGAGTGTGGTTCATGGATGAGTACTGCGCTATGTGTTTCCCTTCAGAAACAGAGTGAAATACCACGCTCTGTGACTTCCTACATGCAAGACTTCGTTTCAGGTAAACGCAGTCACTTTCCAGCTCAAATGAAGCTACATCGTTCACGAAGCTCACACGTTTCTCGCTCTGAACTGAATAGTATTGGATGTTAGACGACCTGTGGTTTGTATCAGTTTCAGAAGCAATGTTGAACTAGATATGGTCCATGTGTGTAGGAAACACAGTTCTTTTGTTCTGAGTACACTCACATTTCACGCCTTATTAGAGACTCTAGAAAGCAAGTGTGTGCTTCTTGCTCTAAAGCAGAGTGTGGTTCATGGATGAGAACTGTGCTGTGTGCTTCCCTTCAGAAACGGAGAGAAATTCCAGGCTCTGTGTCTTCCTACAAGCAAGACTTCGTTTCAGGTAAACGCAGTCACTTTCCAGCTCAAAGGAAGCTACATCGTTCACGAAGCTCACACGTTTCTCGCTCTGAACTGAAAAGCATTGGATGTTAGAGGACCTGTGGTTTGTATCAGTTTCAGAAGCAGAGTTGAACTAGATATGGTGCGTGTGTGTAGGAAACACAGATCTTTTGTTCTGAGCACACTCATGTTTCCCGCCTTATTAGAGACTCTAGAAAGCAAGAGCGTGCTTCTTGCTCTAAAGCAGAGTGTGGTTCATGGATGAAAACTGTGCTATGTGTTTCGCTTCAGAATCGGAGTGAAATGCCAGGCTCTGTGTCTTCCTACATGCAAGTCTTCGTTTCAGATAAACGCAGTAACTGTTCATCTCAAAAGACGCTACATTTTTCATGAAGCTCACACGTTTCTCACTCTTAACTGAAAAGCATTGAATTTTAGAGGACCTGTGATTTGTATCAGTTTCAGGAGCAAAGTTGAACTAGCTATGTTCCATGTGTTTAGGAAAGACAGTTCTTTTGTTATGAGTACACTCATATTTCCCGACTTATTAGAGACTCTAGAAAGCAAGAGCATGCTTCTTGCTCTAAAGCAGAGTGTGGTTCATGGATGAGTACTGGGCTATGTGTTTCCCTTCAGAAACAGAGTGAAATGCCAGGCTCTGTGTCTTCCTACATGCAAGTCTTCGTTTCAGATAAACGCAGTAACTGTTCATCTCGAAAGACGCTACATTTTTCATGAAGCTCACACGTTTCTCACTCTTAACTGAAAAGCATTGAATTTTAGAGGACCTGTGTTTTGTATAAGTTTCAGGAGCAAAGTTGAACTAGCTATGTTCCGTGTGTTTAGGAAAGACAGTTCTTTTGTTATGAGTACACTCATATTTCCCGACTTATTAGAGACTCTAAAAAGCAAGAGCATGCTTCTTGCTCTAAAGCAGAGTGTGGTTCATGGATGAGTACTGGGCTATGTGTTTCCCTTCAGAAACAGAGTGAAATGCCAGACTCTGTGTCTTCCTACATGTAAGACTTCGTTTCAGGTAAACGCAGTCACATTTCAGCTCTAAAGAAGCTACATCTTTCACGAAGATCACACGTTTCTCACTCTTAACTGAAAAGCATTAGATGTTAGAGGACCTGTGTTTTCTATCAGTTTCAGGAGCAAAGTTGAACTAGATATGTTCCATGTGTGTAGGAAACACAGTTCTTTTGTTATGAGTACACTCACTTTTCCCGCCTTATTAGAGACTCTAGAAAGCAAGAGCATGGCTCTTGCTCTAAAGCAGAGTGTGGTTCATGGATGAGTACTCCGCTATTTGTTTCCCTTCAGAAACAGAGTGAAATGCCACGCTCTTTGACTTCCTACATGCAAGACTGCGTTTCAGGAAAACGCAGTTACTTTCCAGCTCAAATGAAGTTACATTGTTCACGAAGCTCACACGTTTCACGCTCTGAACTGAATAGCATTGGATGTTAGAGGACCTGTGGTTTGTATCAGTTTCAGAAGCAACGTTGAACTAGATATGGTCCATGTGTGTAGGAAACACAGTTCTTTTGTTCTGAGTACACTCACATTTCCCGCCTTATTATAGACTCTAGAAAGGAAGTACGTGCCTCTTGCTCTAAAGCAGAGTGTGATTCATGGATGAGAACTGTGATGTGTGTTTCCCTTCAGAAACGGAGTGAATTTCCAGGCTCTGTGTCTTCCTACAAGCAAGACTTCATTTCAGGTAAACACAGTCACTTTCCAGCTCAAACGAAGCTACATCGTTCACGCATCTCACACGTTTCTCGCTCTGAACTGAAAAGCATTGGATATTAGAGGACCTGTGGTTTGTATCAGTTTCAGAAGCGGAGTTGAACTAGATATGGTGCGTGTGTGTAGGAAACAGTTCTTTTGTTCTGAGCATACTCACGTTTCCCGCATTATTAGAGACTCTAGAAAGCAAGAGCATGCTTCTTGCTCTAAAGCAGAGTGTGGTTCATGAATGAAAACTGTGCTATGTGTTTCGCTTCAGAATCGGAGTGAAATGCCAGGCTCTGTGTCTTCCTGCATGCAAGTCTTCGTTTCAGGTAAACGCAGTCACTTTCCAGCTCAAATGAAGATACATCGTTCACGAAGCTCACACGTTTCTCGCTCTGAACTGAAAAGCATTGGATGTTAGAGGACCTGTGGTTTGTATCAGTTTCAGAAGCAAGGTAGAACTAGATATGGTCCATGTGTGTAGGAAACACAGTTCTTTTGTTCTGAGTACACTCACATTTCCCGCCTTATTAGGTACTCTAGAAAGCAAGAGCATGGTTCTTGCTCTAAAGCAGAGTGTGGTTCATGGATGAGTACTGGGCTGTGTGTTTCCCTTCAGAAACGGAGTAAAATTCCAGGCTCTGTGTCTTCCTACTAGTAAGAGTTCGTTTCAGGTAAACACAGTCATTTTTCAGCTCAAAGAAGCTACATCGTTCATGAAGCTCACACGTTTCTCGCTCTGAACTGAATAGCATTGGATGTTAGACGACCTGTGGTTTGTATCAGTTTCAGAAGCAACGTTAAACTAGATATGGTCCATGTGTGTAGGAAACACAGTTCTTTTCTTCTGAGTACACTCACATTTCCAGCCTTATTAGAGACTCTAGAAAGCAAGAGCATGCTTCTTGCTCTAAAGCAGACTGTGGTTCATGGATGAGAACTGTGCTGTGTGTTTCCCTTCAGAAACGGAGTGAAATTCCAGCCTCTGTGTCTTGCTACAAGCAAGACTTCGTTTCTGGTAATCACAGTCACTTTCCAGCTCAAACGAAGCTACATCGTTCACGAAGCTCACACGTTTCTCGCTCTGAACTGAAAAGCATTGGATGTTAGACGACCTGTGGTTTGTATCAGTTTCAGAAGCAACGTTGAACTAGATATGGTCCATGTGTGCAGGAAACACAGTTCTTTTGTTCTGAGTACACTCACATTTCCCGCCTTATTAGGGACTCTAGAAAGCAAGAGCCTTCTTCTTGCTCTAAAGCAGAGTGTGGTTCATCGATGAGAACTATGCTGTGTCTTTCCCTTCAGAAACGGAGTGAAATGCCAGGCTAGGTGCCTTCATGCAAGCAAGACTTCGTTTCAGGTAAACGCAGTCACTTTTCAGCTCAAAGAGGCTACATCGTTCACGAAGCTCACACGTTTCTCACTCTTAACTGAAAAGCATTGGATGTTAGAGGACCTGTGGATTGTATCAGTTTCAGAAGTGGAGTTGAACTAGATATGGTGCGTGTGTGTAGGAAACACAGTTCTTTGATTCTGAGCACACTCACGTTTCCCGCCTTATTAGAGACTCTAGAAAGCAAGAGCGTGCTTCTTGCTCTAAAGCAGAGTGTGGTTCATGGATGAGACCTGTGCTGTGTGTTTCCCTTCAGAAACGGAGTGAAATTCCAGGCTCTGTGTCTTCCTACAAGCAAGACTTCTTTTCTGGTAAACACAGTCACTTTCCAGCTCAAATGAAGCTACATCGTTCACGAAGCTCACACGTTTCTCGCTCTGAACTGAAAAGCATTGGATGTTAGAGGACCTGTGGTTTGCATCAGTTTCATAAGCAATGTTGAACTAGATATGGTCCATGTGTGTAGGAAACACAGTTCTTTTGTTCTGAGTACACGCACATTTCCTGCCTTATTAGGGACTCTAGAAAGCAAGAGCGTGCTTCTTGCTCTAAAACAGAGTGTGGTTCATGGATGATAACTGTGCTATGTGTCTCGCTTCAGAATCGGAGTGAAATGCCAGGCTCTGTGTCTTCCTACATGCAAGTCTTCGTTTCAGATAAACGCAGTAACTGTTCATCTCGAAACACGCTACATTGTTCATGAAGCTCACACGTTTCTCACTCTTAACTGAAAAGCATTGAATATTAGAGGACATTTGGTTTGTATCAGTTTCACGAAGAAAGTTGAACTAGATATGATCCATGTGTGTAGGAAACTCAGTTCATTTGTTATGAGTACACTCAAATTTCCCGCCTTATTAGAGACTCTAGAAAGCAAGAGCATGGTTCTTGCTCTAAAGCAGAGTGTGGTTCATGGATGAGTACAGGGCTGTGTGTTTCCCTTCAGAAACGGAGTAAAATTCCAGGCTCTGTGTCTTCCTACTAGTAAGAGTTCGTTTCAGGTAAACACAGTCACTTTTCAGCTCAAAGAAGCTACATCGTTCATGAAGCTCACACGTTTTTCGCTCTGAACTGAAAAGCATTGGATGTTAGAGGACCTGTGGTTTGTATCAGTTTCAGAAGCAAAGTTGAACTAGCTATGTTCCGTGTGTTTAGGAAAGACAGTTCTTTTGTTATGAGTACACTCATATTTCCCGACTTATTAGAGACTCTAGAAAGCAAGAGCATGCTTCTTGCTCTAAAGCAGAGTGTGGTTGATGGATGAGTACTGGGCTATGTGTTTCCCTTCAGAAACATTGTGAAATGCCAGGCTCTGTGTCTTCCTACATGTAAGACTTCGTTTCAGGTAAACACAGTCACATTTCAGCTCTAAAGAAGCTACATCTTTCACGAGCTCACACGTTTCTCGCTCTGAACTGAATAGCACTGGATGTTAGACGACCTGTGGTTTGTATCAGTTTCAGAAGCAACGTTAAACTAGATATGGTCCATGTGTGTAGGAAACACAGTTCTTTTGTTCTGAGTACACTCACATTTCCAGCCTTATTAGAGACTCTAGAAAGCAAGAGCGTGCTTCTTGCTCTAAAGCAGATTGTGGTTCATGGATGAGAACTGTGCTTTGTGTTTCCCTTCAGAAACGGAGTGAAATTGCAGGCTCTGTGTCTTCCTACAAGCAAGACTTCGTTTCTGGTAAACACAGTCACTTTCCAGCTCAAACGAAGCTACATCGTTCACGAAGCACACACGTTTCTCGCTCTGAACTGAAAAGCATTGGATGTTAGAGGACCTGTGGTTTGTATCAGTTTCAGAAGCAACGTTGAACTAGATATGGTCCATGTGTGTAGGAAACACAGTTCTTTTGTTCTGAGTACACTCACATTTCCCGCCTTATTAGAGACTCTAGAAAGCAAGAGCGTTCTTCTTGCTCTAAAGCAGAGTGTGGTTCATCGATGAGAACTATGCTGTGTCTTTCCCTTCAGAAACGGAGTGAAATGCCAGGCTAGGTGCCTTCATGCAAGCAAGACTTCGTTTCAGGTAAACGCAGTCACTTTTCAGCTCAAAGAGGCTACATCGTTCACGAAGCTCACACGTTTCTCACTCTTAACTGAAAAGCATTGGATGTTAGAGGACCTGTGGTTTGTATCAGTTTCAGAAGTGGAGTTGAACTAGATATGGTGCGTGTGTGTAGGAAACACAGTTCTTTTATTCTGAGCACACTCACGTTTCCCGCCTTATTAGAGACTCTAGAAAGCAAGAGCGTGCTTCTTTCTCTAAAGCAGTGTGTGGTTCATGGATGAGACCTGTGCTGTGTGTTTCCCTTCAGAAACGGAGTGAAATTCCAGGCTCTGTGTCTTCCTACAAGCAAGAGTTCGTTTCTGGTAAACACAGTCACTTTCCAGCTCAAATGAATCTACATCGTTCACGAAGCTCACACGTTTCTCGCTCTGAACTGAAAAGCATTGGATGTTAGAGGACCTGTGGTTTGCATCAGTTTCATAAACAACGTTGAACTAGATATGGTCCATGTGTGTAGGAAACACAGTACTTTTGTTCTGAGTACACTCACATTTCCCGCCTTATTAGGGACTCTAGAAAGCAAGAGCGTTCTTCTTGCTCTAAAGCAGAGTGTGGTTCATCGATGAGAACTCTGCTGTGTCTTTCAGTTCAGAAACGGAGTGAAATGCCAGGCTCTGTGCCTTCCTGCAAGCAAGACTTCTTTTCAGGTAAACGCAGTCACTTTTCAGCTCAAAGAAGCTACATCGTTCACGAAGCTCACACGTTTCTCACTCTTAACTGAAAAGCATTAGATGTTAGAGGACCTGTTGTATGTATCAGTTTCAGAAGCGGAGTTGGACTAGATATGGTGCGTGTGTGTAGGAAACACAGTTCTTTAGTTCTGAGCACACTCACGTTTCCCGCCTTATTAGAGACTCTAGAAAGCAAGAGCGTGCTTCTTGCTCTAAAACAGAGTGTGGTTCATGGATGATAACTGTGCTATGTGTTTCGCTTCAGAATCGGAGTGAAATGCCAGGCTCTGTGTCTTCCTACAAGCAAGACTTCATTTCAGGTAAACGCAGTCACTTTCCAGCTCAAAAGAAGCTACATCGTTCACGAAGCTCACACGTTTCTAGCTCTGAACTGAAAAGCATTGGATATTAGAGGACCTGTGGTTTGTATCAGTTTCAGAAGCAACGTTGAACTAGATATGGTCCATGTGTGTAGGAAACACAGTTCTTTTGTTCTGAGTACACTCACATTTCCCGCCTTATTAGGGACTCTAGAAAGCAAGAGCGTGCTTCTTGCTGTAAAACAGAGTGTGGTTCATGGATGAAAACTGTGCTATGTGTTTCGCTTCAGAATCGGAGTGAAATGCCAGGCTCTGTGTCTTCCTACATGCAAGTCTTCATTTCAGATAAACGCAGTAACTGTTCATCTCGAAAGACGCTACATTGCTCACGAAACTCACACGTTTCTCACTCTTAACTGAAAAGCATTGAATGTTAGAGGACCTTTGGTTTGTATCAGTTTCACGAGGAAAGTTGAACTAGATATGATCCATGTGTGTAGGAAACACAGTTCTTTTGTTATGAGTACACTCACATTTCCCGCCTTATTAGAGACTCTAGAAAGCAAGAGCGTGCTTCTGGCTCTAAAGCAGAGTGTGGTTCCTGGATGATAACTGTGCTATGTGTTTCCCTTCAGAAACGGAGTAAAATTCCAGGCTCTGTGTCTTCCTACTAGTAAGAGTTCGTTTCAGGTAAACACAGTCACTTTTCAGATCAAAGAAGCTACATCGTTCATGAAGCTAACACGTTTCTCGCTCTGAACTGAAAAGCATTGGATGTTAGAGGACCTGTGGTTTGTATCAGTTTCAGAAGCAACGTTGAACTAGATATGGTCCATGTGTGTAGGAAACACAGTTCTTTTGTTCTGAGTACACTCACATTTCCTGCCTTATTAGGGACTCTAGAAAGCAAGAGCGTTCTTCTTGCTCTAAAGCAGAGTGTGGTTCATTGATGAGAACTATGCTGTGTCTTTCCCTTCAGAAACGGAGTGAAATGCCAGGCTAGGTGCCTTCCTGCAAGCAAGACTTCATTTCAGGTAAACGCAGTCACTTTTCAGCTCAAAGAGGCTACATCGTTCACGAAGCACACACGTTTCTCACTCTTAACTGAAAAGCATTGGATGTTAGAGGACCTGTGGTTTGTATCAGTTTCATAAGTGGAGTTGAACTACATTTGGTGCGTGTGTGTAGGAAACGCAGTTCTTTTATTCTGAGCACACTCTCGTTTCCCGCCTTATTAGAGACTCTAGAAAGCAAGAGCGTGCTTCTTGCTCTAAAGCAGAGTGTGGTTCATGTATGAGACCTGTGCTGTGTGTTTCCCTTCAGAAACGGAGTGAAATTCCAGGCTCCGTGTCTTCCTACAAGCAAGAGTTCGTTTCTGGTAAACACAGTCACTTTCCAGCTCAAATGAAGCTACATCGTTCACGAAGCTCACACGTTTCTCACTCTTAACTGAAAAGCATTAGATGTTAGAGGACCTGTGGTATGTATCAGTTTCAGAAGCGGAGTTGGACTAGATATGGTGCGTGTGTGTAGGAAACACAGTTCTTTAGTTCTGAGCACACTCACGTTTCCCGCCTTATTAGAGACTCTAGAAAGCAAGAGCGTGCTTCTTGCTCTAAAACAGAGTGTGGTTCATGGATGATAACTGTGCTATGTGTTTCGCTTCAGAATCGGAGTGAAATGCCAGGCTCTGTGTCTTCCTAAAAGCGAGACTTCGTTTCAGGTTAACGCAGTCACTTTTCAGCTCAAACGAAGCTATATTGTACACAAAGCTCACACGTTTCTCGCTCTTAACTGAAAAGCATTGGATGTTAGAGGGCCTGTGGTTTGTATCAGTTTCAGAAGCAGAGTTGAACTAGATATGGTCCGTGTGTGTCGGAAACACAGTTCTTTTGTTCTGAGCACTCTCACGTTTCCCGCCTTATTAGAGACTCTAGAAAGCAAGAGCGTGCTTCTTGCTCTAAAGCAGAGTGTGTTTCATGGATGAGCACTGTGCTGTGTGTTTCCCTTCAGAAACGGAGTTAAATGCCAGGCTCTGTGTCTTCCTACAAGCGAGACTTCGTTTCAGGTAAACGCAGTCACTTTTCAGCTCAAATGAAGCTATATTGTACACGAAGCTCACACGTTTCTCGCTCTTAACTGAAACGCATTGGATGTTAGAGGGCCTGTGGTTTTTAGCAGTTTCAGAAGCAGAGTTGAACTAGATATGGTCCGTGTGTGTCGGAAACACAGTTCTTTTGTTCTGAGCACTCTCACGTTTCCCGCCTTATTACAGACTCTAGAAAGCAAGAGCGTGCTTCTTGCTCTAAAGCAGAGTGTGTTTCATGGATGAGAACTGTGCTGTGTGTTTTCCTTCAGAAATGGAGTTAAATGCCAGGCTAGGTGCCTTCCTGCAAGCAAGACTTCATTTCAGGTAAACGAAGTCACTTTTCAGCTCAAAGAGGCTACATCGTTCACGAAGCTCACACGTTTCTCACTCTTAACTGAAAAGCATTGGATGTTAGAGGACCTGTGGTTTGTATCAGTTTCAGAAGTGGAGTTGAACTAGATATGGTGCGTGTGTGTAGGAAACGCAGTTCTTTTATTCTGAGCACACTCACGTTTCCCGCCTTATTAGAGACTCTAGAAAGCAAGAGCGTGCTTCTTGCTCTAAAGCAGAGTGTGGTTCATGTATGAGACCTGTGCTGTGTGTTTCCCTTCAGAAACGGATTAAAATTCCAGGCTCCGTGTCTTCCTACATGCAAGAGTTCGTTTCTGGTAAACACAGTCACTTTCCAGCTCAAATGAAGCTACATCGTTCACGAAGCTCACACGTTTCTCACTCTTAACTGAAAAGCATTAGATGTTAGAGGACCTGTGGTATGTATCAGTTTCAGAAGCGGAGTTGGACTAGATATGGTGCGTGTGTGTAGGAAACACAGTTCTTTAGTTCTGAGCACACTCACATTTCACGCCTTATTAGAGACTCTAGAAAGCAAGAGCATGGTTCTTGCTCTAAAGCAGAGTGTGGTTCATGGATGAGTACTGGGCTATGTGTTTCCCATCAGAAACAGAGTGAAATGCCAGGGTCTGTGACTTCCTACATGCAAGACTTCGTTTGAGGAAAACGCAGTCACTTTCCAGCTCAAACGAAGCTACATCGTTCATGAAGCTCACATGTTTCTCGCTCTGAACTGAAAAGCATTGGATGTTAGAGGAACTGTGGTTTGTATCAGTTTCAGAAGAAAAGTTGAACTAGCTATGTTCCATGTGTTTAGGAAACACAGTTCTTTTGTTATGAGTACACTCATATTTTCTGCCTTATTAGAGACTCTGGAAAGCAAGAGCATGCTTCTTGCTCTAAAGCAGAGTGTGGTTCATGTATGAGTACTGGGCTCTGTGTTTCCCTTCAGAAACAGAGTGAAATGACAGGCTCTGTGTCTTTCTACATGTAAGACTTCGTTTCAGGTAAACGCAATAACTTTTCAGCTCAAACGAAGATACATCGTTCACAAAGCTCACACGTTTCTCGCTTTGAACTGAAAAGCATTGGATGTTAGAGGACCTGTGGTTTGTGTCAGTTTCAGAAGAAAAGTTGAACTAAATATGGTCCATGTGTGTAGTAAACACAGTTCTTTTGTTGTGAGTACACTCACATTACCCGCCTTATTAGAGACTCTAGAAAGAAAGAGCGTGCTTCTGGCTCTAAAGCAGAGTGTGGTTCATGGATGAAAACTGTGCTATGTGTTTCGCTTTAGAATCGGAGTGAAATGCCAGGCTCTGTGTCTTCCTACATGCAAGTCTTCCTTTCAGGTAAACGCAGTCACTTTCCAGCTCAAATGAAGCTACATGGTTTACGAAGCTCACACGTTTCTCGCTCTGAACTGAATAGCATTGGATGTTAGACGACCTGTGGTTTGTATCAGTTTCAGAAACAACGTTAAACTAGATATGGTCCATGTGTGTAGGAAACACAGTTCTTTTCTTCTGAGTACACTCACATTTCCAGCCTTATTAGAGACTCTAGAAAGCAAGAGCATGCTTCTTGCTCTAAAGCAGAGTGTGGTTCATGGATGTGAACTGTGCTTTGTGTTTCCCTTCAGAAACGGAGTGAAATTCCAGGCTCTGTGTCTTCCTACAAGCAAGACTTCGTTTCTGGTAAACGCAGTCACTTTCCCGCTCAAACGAAGCTACATCGTTCACGAAGCTCACACGTTTCTCGCTCTGAACTGAAAAGCATTGGATGTTAGAGGACCTGTGGTTTGTATCAGTTTCAGAAGCAACGTTGAACTAGATATGGTCCATGTGTGTAGGAAACACAGTTCTTTTGTTCTGAGTACATTCACATTTCCCGCCTTATTAGGGACTCTAGAAAGCAAGAGTGTTCTTCTTGCTCTAAAGCAGAGTGTGGTTCATCGATGAGAACTGTGCTGTGTGTTTCGCTTCAGAATCGGAGTGAAATGCCAGGCTCTGTGCCTTCCTGCAGGCAAGACTTCGTTTCAGGTAAACGCAGTCACTTTTCAGCTCAAAGAAGCTACATCGTTCACGAAGCTCACACGTTTCTCACTCTTAACTGAAAAGCATTGGATGTTAGAGGACCTGTTGTTTGTATCAGTTTCAGAAGCGGAGTTGAACTAGATATGGTGCGTGTGTAGGAAACACAGTTCTTTTGTTATGAGTACACTCACATTTCCCGCCTTATTAGAGACTCTAGGAAGCAAGAGCATGGTTCTTGCTCTAAAGCAGAGTGTGGTTCATCGATGAGTACTGGGCTATGTGTTTCCCATCAGAAACAGAGTGAAATGCCAGGGTCTGTGACTTCCTACATGCAAGACTTCGTTTGAGGTAAACGCAGTCACTTTCCAGCTCAAACGAAGGTACATCGTTCATGAAGCTCACACGTTTCTCGCTCTGAACTGAAAAGCATTGGATGTTAGAGGAACTGTGGTTTGTATCAGTTTCAGAAGAAAAGTTGAATTAGCTATGTTCCATGTGTTTAGGAAACACAGTTATTTTGTTATGAGTACACTCATATTTTCTGCCTTATTAGAGACTCTGGAAAGCAAGAGCATGCTTCTTGCTCTAAAGCAGAGTGTGGTTCATGTATGAGTACTGGGCTCTGTGTTTCCCTTCAGAAACAGAGTGAAATGCCAGGCTCTGTGTCTTTCTACATGTAAGACTTCGTTTCAGGTAAACGCAATCACTTTTCAGCTCAAACGAAGCTACATCGTTCACAAAGCTCACACGTTTCTCGCTTTGAACTGAAAAGCATTGGATGTTAGAGGACCTGTGGTTTGTGTCAGTTTCAGAAGAAAAGTTGAACTAAATATGGTCCATGTGTGTAGGAAACACAGTTCTTCTCTTGTGAGTACACTCACATTACCCGCCTTATTAGAGACTCTAGAAAGAAAGAGCGTGCTTCTGGCTCTAAAGCAGAGTGTGGTTCCTGGATGAGAACTGTGCTGTGTGTTTCCCTTCAGAAACGGAGTAAAATTCCAGGCTCTGTGTCTTCCTACTAGTAAGAGTTCGTTTCAGGTAAACACAGTCACTTTTCAGCTCAAAGAAGCTACATCGTTCATGAAGCTCACACGTTTCTCGCTCTGAACTGAAAAGCATTGGATGTTAGAGGATCTGTGGATTGTATCAGTTTCAGAAGCAAAGTTGAACTAGCTATGTTCCGTGTGTTTAGGAAAGACAGTTCTTTTGTTATGAGTACACTCACATTTCCCTCCTTATTAGAGACTCTAGAAAGCAAGAGCATGTTTCTTGCTCTAAAGCAGAGTGTGGTTCATGGAAGAGTTCTGCGCTATGTTTTTCCCTTCAGAAACAGAGTGAAATGCCAGGTTCTGTGACTTCCTACATGCAAGACTTCGTTTCAGGTAAACGCAGTCACTTTCCAGCTCAAATGAAGCTACATCGTTCACGAAGCTCACAGGTTTCTCGCTCTGAACTGAATAGCATTGGATGTTAGACGACCTGTGGTTTGTATCAGATTCAGAAGCAACGTTGAACTAGATATGGTCCATGTGTGTAGGAAACACAGTTCTTTTGTTCTGAGTACACTCACATTTCCCGCATTATTAGAGACTCTAGAAAACAAGAGCGTGCTTCTTTCTCTAAAGCAGAGTGTGGTTCATGGATGAGAACTGTGCTGTGTGTTTCCCTTCAGAAACGGAGTGAAATTCCAGGCTCTGTGGCTTCCTACAAGCAAGACTTCGTTTCACGTAAACACAGTCACTTTCCAGCTCAAACAAAGCTACATCGTTCACGAAGCTCACACGTTTCTCGCTCTGAACTGTAAAGCATTGGATGTTAGAGGACCTGTGGTTTGTATCAGATTCAGAAGCAACGTTGAACTAGATATGGTCCATGTGTGTAGGAAACACAGTTCTTTTGTTCTGAGTACACTCACATTTCCCGCCTTATTAGAGACTCTAGAAAACAAGAGTGTGCTTCTTTCTCTAAAGCAGAGTGTGGTTCATTGATAAGAACTGGGCTGTGTCTTTCCCTTCAGAAACGGAGTGAAATGCCAGGCACTGTGTCTTCCTACAAGCGAGACTTCGTTTCAGGTAAACGCAGTCACTTTTCAGCTCAAAGAAGCTACATCGTTCACGAAGCTCACACGTTTCTCACTCTTAACTGAAAAGCATTGGATGTTAGAGGACCTGTGGTTTGTATCAGTTTCAGAAGGGGCGTTGAACTAGATATGGTGCGTGTGTGTAGGAAACACAGTTCTTTTGTTCTGAGTATACTCACATTTCCCGCCTTATTAGAGACTCTAGAAAGCAAGAGCGTGCTTCTGGCTCTAAAGCAGAGTGTGGTTAGTGGATGAGTACTGTGCTATGTGTTTCCCTTCAGAAACAGAGTGAAATGCCAGCCTCTCTGTCTTCATACATGTAAGACTTCGTTTCAGGTAAACGCAGTCACATTTCAGCTCAAAAGAAGCTACATCTTTCACGAAGCTCACACGTTTCTCATTCTTAACTGAAAAGCATTAGACGTTAGAGGACCTGTGTTTTCTATCAGTTTCAAGAGCAAAGTTCAACTAGATATGTTCCATGTGTGTAGGAAACACAGTTCTTTTGTTATGAGTACACTCACATTTCCCGCCTTATTAGAGACTCTAGGAAGCTAGAGCATGGTTCATGCTCTAAAGCAGAGTGTGGTTCATGGATGAGTACTGGGCTATGTGTTTCCCATCAGAAACAGAGTGAAATGCCAGGGTCTGTGACTTCCTACATGCAAGTCTTCGTTTCAGATAAACGCAGTAACTGTTCAACTCAAAAGACGCTACATTGTTCACAAAGCTCACACTTTTCTCACTCTTAACTGAAAAGCATTGAATGTTAGAGGACCTGTGGTTTGTATCAGTTTCAGAGGCAAAGTTGAACTAGCTATGTTCCGTGTGTTTAGTAAACACAGTTCTTTTGTTCTGAGTACACTCACATTTCCCGCAGTATTAGGGACTCTAGAAAGGAAGAGCGTGCTTCTTGCTCTAAAGCAGAGTGTGTTTCATGGATGAGAAGGGTGCTGTGTGTTTCCCTTCAGAAACGGATTTAAATGCCAGGCTCTGTGTCTTCCTACAAGGGAGACTTCGTTTCAGGTATACGCAGTCACTTTTCAGCTCAAAGAAGCTACATCGTTCACGAAGCTCACACGTTTCTCACTCTTAACTGAAAAGCATTGGATGTTAGAGGACCTGTGGTTTGTATCAGTTTCAGAAGGGGCGTTGAACTAGATATGGTGCGTGTGTGTAGGAAACACAGTTCTTTTGTTCTGAGCACACTCACGTTTCCCGCCTTATTAGAGACTCTAAAAAGCAAGAGCATGGTTCTTGCTCTAAAGCAGAGTGTGGTTCATGGATGAAAACTGTGCTATGTGTTTAGCTTCAGAATCTGAGTGAAATGCCAGGCTCTGTGTCTTCCTACATGCAAGTCTTCGTTTCAGATAAACGCAGTAACTGTTCATCTCAAAAGACGCTACATTGTTCATGAAGCTCACACGTTTCTCACTCTTAACTGAAAAGCATTGAATGTTAGAGGACCTGTGGTTTGTATCAGTTTCAGGACGAAAGTTGAACTAGATATGGTCCATGTGTGTAGGAAACACAGTTCTTTTGTTATGAGTACACTCACATTTCCCGCCTTATTAGAGACTCTAGAAAGCAAGAGCATGGTTCTTGCTCTAAAGCAGAGTGTGGTTCATGGATGAGTACTGGGCTATGTGTTTCCCTTCCGAAACAGTGTGAAATGCCAAGGCTCTGTGACTTCCTACATGCGAGACTTCGTTTCAGGTAAACGCGGTCACTTTTCAGCTCAAATGAAGCTACATCGTTCACGAAGCTCACACGTTTCTCGCTCTGAACTGAAAAGCATTGGATGTTAGAGGACCTGTGGTTTGTATCAGTTTCAGAACCAACGTTGAATTAGATATGGTCCATGTGTGTAGGAAACACAGTTCTTTTGTTCTGAGTATACTCAAATTTCCCGCCATATTAGAGACTCTAGAAAGCAAGAGCGTGCTTCTGGCTCTAAAGCAGAGTGTGGTTCATGGATGAGTACTGGGCTATGTGTTTCCCTTCCGAAACAGTGTGAAATGCCAAGGCTCTGTGACTTCCTACATGCAAGACTTCGTTTCAGGTAAACGCGGTCACTTTTCAGCTCAAATGAAGCTACATCGTTCACGAAGCTCACACGTTTCTCGCTCTGAACTGAAAAGCATTGGATGTTAGAGGACCTGTGGTTTGTATCAGTTTCAGAACCAACGTTGAATTAGATATGGTCCATGTGTGTAGGAAACACAGTTCTTTTGTTATGAGTACACTCACATTTCCCGCCTTATTAGAGACTCTAGAAAGCAAGAGCATGGTTCTTGCTCTAAAGCAGAGTGTGGTTCATGGATGAGTACTGGGCTATGTGTTTCCCATCAGAAACAGAGTGAAATGCCAGGGTCTGTGACTTCTTACATACAAGACTTCGTTTGATGTAAACGCAGTCACTTTCCAGCTCAAACGAAGGTACATCGTTCATGAAGCTCACACGTTTCTCGCTCTGAACTGAAAAGCATTGGATGTTAGAGGAACTGTGGTTTGTATCAGTTTCAGAAGAAAAGTTGAACTAGCTATGTTCCATGTGTTTAGTAAACACAGTTCTTTTGTTATGAGTACACTCATATTTTCTGCCTTATTAGAGACTCTGGAAAGCAAGAGCATACTTCTTGCTCTAAAGCAGAGTGTGGTTCATGTATGAGTACAGGGCTCTGTGTTTCCCTTCAGAAACAGAGTGAAATGCCAGGCTCTGTGTCTTTCTACATGTAAGACTTCGTTTCAGGTAAACGCTGTCACTTTTCAGCTCAAAGAAGCTTCTCGCTCTGAACTGAAAATCATTGGATGTTAGAGGACCTCTGGTTTGTATCACGTTCAGAAGCAAAGTTGAACTAGCTATGTTCCGTGTGTTTAGGAAAGACAGTTCTTTTGTTATGA
Source organism: Onychomys arenicola (assembly GCA_949786405.1). Classification (NCBI taxonomy): domain Eukaryota; kingdom Metazoa; phylum Chordata; class Mammalia; order Rodentia; family Cricetidae; genus Onychomys; species Onychomys arenicola. The sequence continues at coordinate 1,427,290 of CATKUM010000039.1, read as the reverse complement.
GTACACTCACATTTCCCTCCTTATTAGAGACTCTAGAAAGCAAGAGCATGGTTCTTGCTCTAAAGCAGAGTGTGGTTCATGGAAGAGTACTGCGCTATGTTTTTCCCTTCAGAAACAGAGTGAAATGCCAGGCTCTGTGACTTCCTACATGCAAGACTTCGTTTCAGGCAAACGCAGTCACTTTCCAGCTCAAATGAAGCTACATCGTTCACGAAGCTCACAGGTTTCTCGCTCTGAACTGAATAGCATTGGATGTTAGACGACCTGTGGTTTGTATCAGATTCAGAAGCAAGGTTGAACTAGATATCGTCCATGTGTGTAGGAAACACAGTTCTTTTGTTCTGAGTACACTCACATTTCCCGCTTATTAGAGACTCTAGAAAACAAGAGCGTGCTTCTTTCTCTAAAGCAGAGTGTGGTTCATGGATGAGAACTGTGCTGTGTGTTTCCCTTCAGAAACGAAGTGAAATTCCAGGCTCTGTGGCTTCCTACAAGCAAGACTTCGTTTCACGTAAACACAGTCACTTTCCAGCTCAAACGAAGCTACATCGTTCACGAAGCTCACACGTTCTTGCTTTGAACTGAAAAGCATTGGATGTTAGAGGACCTGTGGTTTGTATCAGTTTCAGAAGCAACGTTGAACTAGATATGGTCCATGTGTGTAGGAAACTCAGTTCTTTTGTTCTGAGTACACTCACATTTCTCCCCTTATTAGGGACTCTAGAAAGCAAGAGCGTTCTTCTTGCTCTAAAGCAGAGTGTGGTTCATTGATAAGAACTGTGCTGTGTCTTTCCCTTCAGAAACGGAGTGAAATGCCAGGCTCTGTGCCTTCCTGCAAGTAAGACTTCGTTTCAGGTAAACGCAGTCACTTTTCAGCTCAAAGAAGCTACATCGTTCACGAAGCTCACACGTTTCTCACTCTTAACTGAAAAGCATTGGATGTTAGAGGACCTGTGGTTTGTATCAGTTTCAGAAGCAGAGTTGAACTAGATATGGTGCGTGTGTAGGAAACAGAGTTCTTTTGTTCTGAGCACACTCACGTTTCACGCCTTATTAGAGACTCTAGAAAGGAAGAGCGTGCTTCTTGCTCTAAAGCAGAGTGTGTTTCATGGATGAGAAGTGTGCTGTGTGTTTCCCTTCAGAAACGGAGTGAAATGCCAGGCTCTGTGTCTTCCTACATGTAAGACTTCGTTTCAGGTAAACGAAGTCACATTTCAGCTCAAAAGAAGCTACATCTTTCACGAAGCTCACACGTTTCTCACTCTTAACTGAAAAGCATTAGATGTTAGAGGACCTGTGTTTTCTATCAGTTTCAGGAGCAAAGTTGAAGTAGATATGTTCCATGTGTGTAGGAAACACAGTTCTTTTGTTATGAGTACACTCACATTTCCCTCCTTATTAGAGACTCTAGAAAGCAAGAGCATGGTTCTTGCTCTAAAGCAGAGTGTGGTTCATGGATGAGTACTGCGCTATGTGGTTCCATTCAGAAACTGAGTGAAATGCAAAGCTCTGTGATTTCCTACATGTAAGACTTCGTTTCTGGTAAACGCAGTCACTTTTCAGCTCAAAGAAGCTACATCGTTCACGAAGCTCACAAGTTTCTCACTCTTAACTGAAAAGCATTGGATGTTAGAGGACCTGTGGTTTGTATCACTTTCAGAAGCGGAGTTGAACTAGATATGGTCCATGTGTGTAGGAAACACAGTTCTTTTGTTCTGAGCACACTCACGTTTCCCGCCTTATTAGAGAATCTAGAAAGCAAGAACGTGCTTCTTGCTCTAAAGCAGAGTGTGGTTCATGGATGAAAACTGTGCTATGTGTTTCGCTTCAGAATCGGAGTGAAATGCCAGGCTCTGGGTCTTTCTACATGTAAGACTTCATTTCAGGTAAACGCAATCACTTTTCAGCTCAAACGAAGCTACATTGTTCACAAAGCTCACACGTTTCTCGCTCTGAACTGAAAAGCATTGGATGTTAGAGGACCTGTGGTTTGTATCAGTTTCAGAACCAACGTTGAATTAGATATGGTCCATGTGTGTAGGAAACACAGTTCTTTTGTTATGAGTACACTCACATTTCCCGCCTTATTAGAGACCCTAGAAAGCAAGAGCATGGTTCTTGCTCTAAAGCAGAGTGTGGTTCATGGATGAGTACTGGGCTATGTGTTTCCCATCAGAAACAGAGTGAAATGCCAGGGTCTGTGACTTCTTACATACAAGACTTCGTTTGATGTAAACGCAGTCACTTTCCAGCTCAAACGAAGGTACATCGTTCATGAAGCTCACACGTTTCTCGCTCTGAACTGAAAAGCATTGGATGTTAGAGGAACTGTGGTTTGTATCAGTTTCAGAAGAAAAGTTGAACTAGCTATGTTCCATGTGTTTAGTAAACACAGTTCTTTTGTTATGAGTACACTCATATTTTCTGCCTTATTAGAGACTCTGGAAAGCAAGAGCATACTTCTTGCTCTAAAGCAGAGTGTGGTTCATGTATGAGTACAGGGCTCTGTGTTTCCCTTCAGAAACAGAGTGAAATGCCAGGCTCTGTGTCTTTCTACATGTAAGACTTCGTTTCAGGTAAACGCTGTCACTTTTCAGCTCAAAGAAGCTTCTCGCTCTGAACTGAAAATCATTGGATGTTAGAGGACCTCTGGTTTGTATCAGGTTCAGAAGCAAAGTTGAACTAGCTATGTTCCGTGTGTTTAGGAAAGACAGTTCTTTTGTTATGAGTACACTCACATTTCCCTCCTTATTAGAGACTCTAGAAAGCAAGAGCATGGTTCTTGCTCTAAAGCAGAGTGTGGTTCATGGAAGAGTACTGCGCTATGTTTTTCCCTTCAGAAACAGAGTGAAATGCCAGGCTCTGTGACTTCCTACATGCAAGACTTCGTTTCAGGCAAACGCAGTCACTTTCCAGCTCAAATGAAGCTACATCGTTCACGAAGCTCACAGGTTTCTCGCTCTGAACTGAATAGCATTGGATGTTAGACGACCTGTGGTTTGTATCAGATTCAGAAGCAAGGTTGAACTAGATATCGTCCATGTGTGTAGGAAACACAGTTCTTTTGTTCTGAGTACACTCACATTTCCCGCTTATTAGAGACTCTAGAAAACAAGAGCGTGCTTCTTTCTCTAAAGCAGAGTGTGGTTCATGGATGAGAACTGTGCTGTGTGTTTCCCTTCAGAAACGAAGTGAAATTCCAGGCTCTGTGGCTTCCTACAAGCAAGACTTCGTTTCACGTAAACACAGTCACTTTCCAGCTCAAACGAAGCTACATCGTTCACGAAGCTCACACGTTCTTGCTTTGAACTGAAAAGCATTGGATGTTAGAGGACCTGTGGTTTGTATCAGTTTCAGAAGCAACGTTGAACTAGATATGGTCCATGTGTGTAGGAAACACAGTTCTTTTGTTCTGAGTACACTCACATTTCTCCCCTTATTAGGGACTCTAGAAAGCAAGAGCGTTCTTCTTGCTCTAAAGCAGAGTGTGGTTCATTGATAAGAACTGTGCTGTGTCTTTCCCTTCAGAAACGGAGTGAAATGCCAGGCTCTGTGCCTTCCTGCAAGTAAGACTTCGTTTCAGGTAAACGCAGTCACTTTTCAGCTCAAAGAAGCTACATCGTTCACGAAGCTCACACGTTTCTCACTCTTAACTGAAAAGCATTGGATGTTAGAGGACCTGTGGTTTGTATCAGTTTCAGAAGCAGAGTTGAACTAGATATGGTGCGTGTGTAGGAAACAGAGTTCTTTTGTTCTGAGCACACTCACGTTTCACGCCTTATTAGAGACTCTAGAAAGGAAGAGCGTGCTTCTTGCTCTAAAGCAGAGTGTGTTTCATGGATGAGAAGTGTGCTGTGTGTTTCCCTTCAGAAACGGAGTGAAATGCCAGGCTCTGTGTCTTCCTACATGTAAGACTTCGTTTCAGGTAAACGAAGTCACATTTCAGCTCAAAAGAAGCTACATCTTTCACGAAGCTCACACGTTTCTCACTCTTAACTGAAAAGCATTAGATGTTAGAGGACCTGTGTTTTCTATCAGTTTCAGGAGCAAAGTTGAAGTAGATATGTTCCATGTGTGTAGGAAACACAGTTCTTTTGTTATGAGTACACTCACATTTCCCTCCTTATTAGAGACTCTAGAAAGCAAGAGCATGGTTCTTGCTCTAAAGCAGAGTGTGGTTCATGGATGAGTACTGCGCTATGTGGTTCCATTCAGAAACTGAGTGAAATGCAAAGCTCTGTGATTTCCTACATGTAAGACTTCGTTTCTGGTAAACGCAGTCACTTTTCAGCTCAAAGAAGCTACATCGTTCACGAAGCTCACAAGTTTCTCACTCTTAACTGAAAAGCATTGGATGTTAGAGGACCTGTGGTTTGTATCACTTTCAGAAGCGGAGTTGAACTAGATATGGTCCATGTGTGTAGGAAACACAGTTCTTTTGTTCTGAGCACACTCACGTTTCCCGCCTTATTAGAGAATCTAGAAAGCAAGAACGTGCTTCTTGCTCTAAAGCAGAGTGTGGTTCATGGATGAAAACTGTGCTATGTGTTTCGCTTCAGAATCGGAGTGAAATGCCAGGCTCTGGGTCTTTCTACATGTAAGACTTCATTTCAGGTAAACGCAATCACTTTTCAGCTCAAACGAAGCTACATTGTTCACAAAGCTCACACGTTTCTCGCTTTGAACTGAAAAGCATTGGATGTTAGAGGACCTGTGGTTTGTGTCAGTTTCAGAAGAAAATTTGAAGTAAATATGGTCCATGTGTGTAGGAAACACAGTTCTTTTGTTATGAGTACATTCACATTTCCCACCTTATGAGAGACTCTAGAAAGCAAGAGCATGGTTCTTGCTCTAAAGCAGAGTGTTGTTCATGGATGAGTACTGGGCTATGTGTTTCCCATCAGAAACAGAGTGAAATGCCAGGGTCTGTGACTTCTTACATACAAGACTTCGTTTGATGTAAACGCAGTCACTTTCCAGCTCAAACGAAGGTACATCGTTCATGAAGCTCACAGGTTTCTCACTCTGAACTGAAAAGCATTGGATGTTAGAGGAACTGTGGTTTGTATCAGTTTCAGAAGAAAAGTTGAACTAGCTATGTTCCATGTGTTTAGGAAACACAGTTCTTTTGTTATGAGTACACTCATATTTTCTGCCTTATTAGAGACTCTGGAAAGCAAGAGCATGCTTCTTGCTCTAAAGCAGAGTGTGGTTCATGTATGAGTACAGGGCTCTGTGTTTCCCTTCAGAAACAGAGTGAAATGCCAGGCTCTGTGTCTTTCTACATGTAAGACTGCGTTTCAGGTAAACGCAGTCACTTTTCAGCTCAAAGAAGCTTCTTGCTCTGAACTGAAAAGCATTGGATGTTAGAGGACCTGTGGTTTGTATCAGGTTCAGAAGCAAAATTGAACTAGCTATGTTCCGTGTGTTTAGGAAAGACAGTTCTTTTGTTATGAGTACACTCACATTTCCAACCTTATTAGAGACTCTAGAAAGCAAGAGCATGTTTCTTGCTCTAAAGCAGAGTGTGGTTCATGGAAGAGTACTGCGCTATGTTTTTCCCTTCAGAAACAGAGTGAAATGCCAGGCTCTGTGACTTCCTACATGCAAGACTTCGTTTCAGGTAAACGCAGTCACTTTCCAGCTCAAATGAAGCTACATCGTTCATTAAGCTCACAGGTTTCTCGCTCTGAACTGAATAGCATTGGATGTTAGACGACCTGTGGTTTGTATCAGATTCAGAAGCAAGGTTGAACTAGATATGGTCCATGTGTGTAGGAAACACAGTTCTTTTGTTCTGAGTACACTCACATTTCCTGCTTATTAGAGACTCTAGAAAACAAGAGCATGTTTCTTGCTCTAAAGCAGAGTGTGGTTCATGGATGAGTACTGGGCTATGTGTTTCCCTTCAGAAACAGAGTGAAATGCCAGGCTCTGTGACTTTCTACATGTAAGACTTCGTTTAAGGTAAACGCAATCACTTTTCAGCTCAAAGGAAGCTACATTGTTCACAAAGCTCACACGTTTCTCGCTTTGATCTGAAAAGCATTGGATGTTAGAGGACCTGTGGTTTGTGTCAGTTTCAGAAGAAAAGTTGAACTAAATATGGTCCATGTGTGTAGGAAACACAGTTCTTTTGTTGTGAGTACACTCACATTTACCGCCTTATTAGAGACTCTAGAAAGCAAGAGCGTGCTTCTGGCTCTAAAGCAGAGTGTGGTTCCTGGATGAGAACTGTGCTGTGTGTTTCCCTTCAGAAACGGAGTAAAATTCCAGGCTCTGTGTCTTCCTACTAGTAAGAGTTCGTTTCAGGTAAACGCAGTCACTTTTCAGCTCAAAGAAGCTACATCGTTCATGAAGCTCACACGTTTCTCGCTCTGAACTGAAAAGCATTGGATGTTAGAAGACCTGTGGTTTGTATCAGTTTCAGAAGGAAAGTTGATCTAGCTATGTTCCGTGTGCTTAGGAAAGACAGTTCTTTTGTTATGAGTACACTCACATTTCCCTCCTTATTAGAGACTCTAGAAAGCAAGAGCATGGTTCTTGCTCTAAAGCAGAGTGTGGTTCATGGATGAGTACTGCGCTATGTGTTTCCCTTCAGAAACAGAGTGAAATGCCACGCTCTGTGACTTCCTACATGCAAGACTTCGTTTCAGGTAAACGCAGTCACTTTCCAGCTCAAATGAAGCTACATCATTCACGAAGCTCACACGTTTCTCGCTCTGAACTGAATAGCATTGGATGTTAGACGACCTGTGGTTTGTATCAGTTTCAGAAGCAACGTTGAACTAGATATGGTCCATGTGTGTAGGAAACACAGTTCTTTTGTTCTGACTACACTCACATTTCCCGCCTTATTAGAGACTCTAGAAAGGAAGTGCATGCTTCTTGCTGTAAAGCAGAGTGTGGTTCATGGATGAGAACTGTGCTGTGTGTTTCCCTTCAGAAACGGAGTGAAATTCCAGGTTCTATGCCTTCCTGCAAGCAAGACTCCATTTCAGGTAAACGCAGTCACTTTTCAGCTCAAAGAAGCTACATCGTTCACGAAGCTCACACGTTTCTCGCTTTGAACTGACAAGCATTGGATGTTAGAGGACCTGTGGTTTGTGTCAGTTTCAGAAGAAAAGTTGAAATAAATATGGTCCATGTGTGTAGGAAACACAGTTCTTTTGTTGTGAGTACACTCACATTTCCCGCCTTATTAGAGACTCTAGAAAGCAATGACGTGCTTCTGGCTCTAAAGCAGAGTGTGGTTCCTGGATGAGAACTGTGCTGTGTGTTTCCCTTCAGAAACGGAGTAAAATTCCAGGCTCTCTGTCTTCCTACTAGGAAGAGTTAGTTTCAGGTAAACGCAGTCACTTTTCAGCTCAAAGAAGCTACATCGTTCACGAAGCTCACACGTTTCTCGCTCTGAACTGAAAAGCATTGGATGTGAGAGGACCTGTGGTTTGTATCAGTTTCAGAAGGAAAGTTGATCTAGCTATGTTCTGTGTGCTTAGGAAAGACAGTTCTTTTGTTATGAGTACACTCATATTTCCCGACTTATTAGAGACTCTAGAAAGCAAGAGCATGCTTCTTGCTCTAAAGCAGAGTGTGGTTCATGGATAAGTACTGGGCTATGTGTTTCCCTTCAGAAAGAGAGTGAAATGCCAGGCTCTGTGTCTTCCTACATGTAAGACTTCGTTTCAGGTAAACGCAGTCACTTTTCAGCTCAAAGAAGCTACATCGTTCACGAAGCTCACACGTTTCTCACTCTTAACTGGAAAGCATTGGATGTTAGAGGACCTGTGGTTTGTATCAGTTTCAGAAGCGGAGTTGAACTACATATGGTGCATGTGTGTAGGAAACACAGTTCTTTTGTTCTGAGCACACTCACGTTTCCCGCCTTATTAGAGACTCTAGAAAGCAAGAGCGTGCTTCTTGCTCTAAAGCAGCGTGTGGTCATGGATGAAAACTGTGCTATGTGTTTCGCTTCAGAATGGGAGTGAAATGCCAGGCTCTGTGTCTTCCTACATGCAAGTCTTCCTTTCAGATAAACGCAGTAACTGTTCATCTCAAAAGATGCTACATCGTTCATGAAGCTCACACGTTTCTCACTCTTAACTGAAAAGCATTGGATGTTAGAGGACCTGTGGTTTGTATCAGTTTCAGAATCGGAGATGAACTAGATATGGTGCGTGTGTGTAGGAAACACACTTCTTTTGTTCTGAGCACACTCATGTTTCCCGCCTTATTAGAGACTCTAGAAAGCAAGAGCGTGCTTCTTGCTCTAAAGCAGAGTGTGGTTCATGGATGAAAACTGTGCTATGTGTTTCGCTTCAAAATCGGGGTGAAATGCCAGGCTCTGTGTCTTTCTACATGTAAGACTTCGTTTAAGGTAAACGCAATCACTTTTCAGCTCAAACGAAGCTACATCGTTCACAATGCTCACACGTTTCTCGCTTTGAACTGAAAAGCATTGGATGTTAGAGGACCTGTGGTTTGTGTCAGTTTCAGAAGAAAATTTGAACTAAATATGGTCCATGTGTGTAGGAAACACAGTTCTTTTGTTGTGAGTACACTCACATTTCCCGCCTTATTAGAGACTCTAGAAAGCAAGAGCGTGCTTCTGGCTCTAAAGCAGAGTGTGGTTCCTGGATGAGAACTGTGCTGTGTGTTTCTCTTCAGAAACGGAGTAAAATTCCAGGCTCTGTGTCTTCCTACTAGTAAGAGTTCGTTTCAGGTAAACGCAGTCACTTTTCAGCTCAAAGAAGCTACATCGTTAATGAAGCTCACACGTTTCTCGCTCTGAACTGAACAGCATTGGATGTTAGACGACCTGTGTTTTGTATCAGTTTCAGAAGCAACGTTGAACTAGATATGGTCCATGTATGTAGGAAACACAGTTCTTTTGTTCTGAGTACACTCACATTTCCCGCCTTATTAGAGACTCTAGAAAGCAAGAGCGTGCTTCTGGCTCTAAAGAAGAGTGTGGTTCCTGGATGAGAACTGTGCTGTGTGTTTCCCTTCAGAAACGGAGTAAAATTTCAGGCTCTCTGTCTTCCTACTAGGAAGAGTTAGTTTCAGGTAAACGAAATCACTTTTCAGCTCAAAGAAGCTACATCGTTCACGAAGCTCACACGTTTCTCACTCTGAACTGAAAAGCATTGGATGTTAGAGGACCTGTGGTTTGTTTCAGTTTCAGAAGGAAAGTTGATCTAGCTATGTTCCGTGTGCTTAGGAAAGACAGTTCTTTTTTTATGAGTACACTCATATTTCCCGACTTATTAGAGACTCTAGAAAGCAAGAGCATGGTTCTTGCTCTAAAGCAGAGTGTGGTTCATGGATGAGTACTGCGCTATGTGGTTCCATTCAGAAACAGAGTGAAATGCTACGCTCTGGGATTTCCTACATGCAAGACTTCGTTTCAGGAAAACGCAGTCACTTTTCAGCTCAAAGAAGCTACATCGTTCACGAAGCTCACACGTTTCTCACTCTTAACTGGAAAGCATTGGATGTTAGAGGACCTGTGGTTTGTATCAGTTTCAGAAGCGGAGTTGAACTAGATATGGTGCATGTGTGTAGGAAACACAGTTCTTTTGTTCTGAGCACACTCACGTTTCCCGCCTTATTAGAGACTCTAGAAAGCAAGAGCGTGCTTCTTGCTCTAAAGCAGCGTGTGGTCATGGATGAAAACTGTGCTATGTGTTTCGCTTCAGAATCGGAGTGAAATGCCAGACTCTGTGTCTTCCTACATGCAAGTCTTCCTTTCAGATAAACGCAGTAACTGTTCATCTCAAAAGATGCTACATTGTTCACGAAGCTCACACAATTCTCACTCTTAACTGAAAAGCATTCAATGTTAGAGCACCTGTGGTTTGTATCAGTTTCAGGAGCAAAGTTGAACTAGATATGGTCCATGTGTGTAGGAAACACAGTTCTTTTTTTATGAGTACACTCACATTTCCCGCCTTATTAGAGAGTCTAGAAAGCAAGAGCATGGTTCTTGCTCTAAAGCAGAGTGTGGTTCATGGATGAGTACTGGGCTATGTGTTTCAAGTCAGAAACAGAGTGAAATGCCAGGCTCTGTGACTTCCTACATGCAAGACTTCCTTTCAGGGAAACGCAGTCACTTTCCAGCTCAAACGAAGCTACATCGTTCACGAAGCTCACACGCTTCTCGCTCTGAACTGAAAAGCATTGTATGTTAGAGGAACTGTGGTTTGTATCAGTTTCAGAAGCAACGTTGAACTAGATATGGTCCATTTGTGTAGGAAACACAGTTCTTTTGTACTGAGTACACTCACATTTCCCGCCTTATTAGGGACTCTAGAAAGCAAGAGCGTTCTTCTTGCTCTAAAGCAGAGTGTGGTTCATGGATGAGAACTGTACGGTGTGTTTCTCTTCAGAAACGGAGTGAAATGCCAGGCTCTGTGCCTTCCTGCAAGCAAGACTTCGTTTCAGGTAAACGCAGTCACTTTTCAGCTCAAAGAAGCTACATCGTTCATGAAGCTCACACGTTTCTCGCTCTGAACAGAAAAGCATTGGATGTTAGAGGACCTGTGGTTTGTATCAGTTTCAGAAGCAAAGTTGAACTAGCTATGTTCCGTGTGTTTAAGAAAGACACTTCTTTTGTTATGAGTACACTCATATTTCTCGACTTATTAGAGAATCTAGAAAGCAAGAGCATGCTTCTAGCTCTAAAGCAGAGTGTGGTTCATGGATGAGAACTGTGCGGTGTGTTTCCCTTCAGAAACGTAGGGAAATGCCAGGCTCTGGGCCTTCCTGCAAGCAAGACTTCGTTTCAGGTAAACACAGTCACTTTTCAACTCAAAGAAGCTACATCGTTCACGAAGCTCACACGTTTCTCACTCTTAACTGAAAAGCATTGGATGTTAGAGGACCTGTGGTTTGTATCAGTTTCAGAAGCGGAGTTGAACTAGATATGGTGCGTGTGTGTAGGAAACACAGTTCTTTTGTTCTGAGCACACTCATGTTTCCCGCCTTATTAGAGACTCTAGAAAGCAAGAGCGGGATTCTTGCTCTAAAGCAGATTGTGGTTCATGGATGAAAACTGTGCTATGTGTTTCGCTTCAGAATCGGAGTGAAATGCCAGGCTCTGTGTCTTTCTACATGTAAGACTTCGTTTCAGGTACACGCAATCACTTTTCAGCTCAAATGAAGCTACATCGTTCACAATGCTCACACGTTTCTCGCTTTGAACTGAAAAGCATTGGATGTTAGAGGTCCTGTGGTTTGTGTCAGTTTCAGAAGAAAATTTGAACTAAATATGGTCCATGTGTGTAGGAAACACAGTTCTTTTGTTGTGAGTACACTCACATTTCCCGCCTTATTATAGACTCTAGAAAGCAAGAGCGTTATTCTGGCTCTAAAGCAGAGTGTGGTTCCTGGATGAGAACTGTGCTGTGTGTTTCCCTTCAGAAACGGAGTAAAATTCCAGGCTCTGTGTCTTCCTACTAGTAAGAGTTCGTTTCAGGTAAACACAGTCACTTTTCAGCTCAAAGAAGCTACATCGTTCATGAAGCTCACACGTTTCTCGCTCTGAACTGAAAAGCATTGGATGTTAGAGGACCTGTGGTTTGTATCAGTTTCAGAAGCAAAGTTGAACTAGCTATGTTCCGTGTGTTTAAGAAAGACACTTCTTTTGTTATGAGTACCCTCATATTTCTCGACTTATTAGAGAATCTAGAAAGCAAGAGCATGGTTCTTGCTCTAAAGCAGAGTGTGGTTCATGGATGAGTACTGGGCTATGTGTTTCCCTTCAGAAACAGAGTGAAATGCCAGGCTCTTGTCTTCCTACATGTAAGAATTCGTTTCAGGTAAACGCAGTCACATTTCAGCTCAAAAGAAGCTACATCTTTCACGAAGCTCACATGTTTCTCACTCTTAACTGAAAAGCATTAGATTTTAGAGGACCTGTGTTTTCTATCAGTTTCAGGAGCAAAGTTGAACTAGATATGTTCCATGTGTGTAGGAAACACAGTTCTTTTGTTATGAGTACACTCACATTTCCCGCCTTGTTAGAGACTCTAGAAAGGAAGTGCGTGCTTCTTGCTCTAAAGCAGAGTGTGGTTCATGGATGAAAACTGTGCTATGTGTTTCGCTTCAGAATCGGAGTGAAATGCCAGGCTCTGTGTCTTGCTACATGCAAGTCTTCGTTTCAGATAAACGCAGTAACTGTTCATCTCAAAAGACGCTACATTGTTCATGAAGCTCACACGTTTCTCATTCTTAACTGAAAAGCATTGAATATTAGAGGACCTGTGGTTTGTGTCAGTTTCAGGAGGAAAGTTGAACTAGATATGGTCCATGTGTGTAGGAAAGACAGTTCTTTTGTTATGAGTACACTCACATTTCCCGCCTTATTACAGACTCTAGAAAGCAAGAGCATGGTTCTTGCTCTAAAGCAGAGTGTGGTTCATGGATGAGTACTGGGCTATGTGTTTCCCTTCAGAAACAGAGTGAAATGCCAGGCTCTGTGACTTCCTACATGCAAGACTTCTTTTCAGGTAAACACAGTCACTTTTCAGCTCAAATGAAGCTACATCGTGCACGAAGCCCACACGTTTCTAGCTCTGAACTGAAAAGCATTGGATGTTAGAGGACCTGTGGTTTGTATCAGTTTCAGAAGCAACGTTTTACTAGATATGGTCCATGTGTGTAGGAAACACAGTTCTTTTGTTCTGAGTACACTCACATTTCCCGCCTTATTAAGGACTCTAGAAAGCAAGAGCGTTCTTCTTGCTCTAAAGCAGAGTGTGGTTCATGGATGAGAACTGTGCTGTGTGTTTCCCTTCAGAAACGGAGTGAAATGCCAGGCTCTGTGCCTTCCTGCAAGCAAGACTTCGTTTCAGGTAAACGCAGTCACTTTTCAGCTCAAAGAAGCTACATTGTTCACGAAGCTCACACGTTTCTCACTCTTAACTGAAAAACATTGGATGTTAGAGGACCTGTGGTTTGTATCAGTTTCAGAAGCGGAGTTGAACTAGATATGGTGCGTGTGTGTAGGAAACACAGTTCTTTTGTTCTGAGCACACTCATGTTTCCTGCCTTATTAGAGACTCTAGAAAGCAAGAGCGTGCTTCTTGCTCTAAAGCAGAGTTTTTTCATGGATAAGAAATGTGCTGTGTGTTTCCCTTCAGAAACGGAGTTAAATGCCAGGCTCTGTGCCTTCCTACATGTAAGACATCGTTTGAGGTACACGCAATCACTTTTAGGCTCAAACGAAGCTACATCGTTCACAATGCTCACACGTTTCTCGCTTTGAACTGAAAAGCATTGGATGTTAGAGGACCTGTGGTTTGTGTCAGTTTCAGAAGAAAATTTGAACTAAATATGGTCCATGTGTGTAGGAAACACAGTTCTTTTGTTGTGAGTACACTCACATTTCCCGCCTTATTAGAGACTCTAGAAAGCAAGAGCGTGCTTCTGGCTCTAAAGCAGAGTGTGGATCCTGGATGAGAACTGTGCTGTGTGTTTCCCTTCAGAAACGGAGTAAAATTCCAGGCTCTGTGTCTTCCTACTAGTAAGAGTTCGTTTCAGGTAAACGCAGTCACTTTTCAGCTCAAAGAAGCTACATCGTTCATGAAGCTCACACGTTTCTCGCTGTGAACTGAAAAGCATTGGATGTTAGAGGACCTGTGGTTTGTATCAGTTTCAGAAGCAAAGTTGAACTAGCTATGTTCCGTGTGTTTAAGAAAGACACTTCTTTTGTTATGAGTACACTCATATTTCTCGACTTATTAGAGAATCTAGAAAGCAAGAGCATGCTTCTTGCTCTAAAGCAGAGCGTGGTTCATGGATGAGTACTGGGCTATGTGTTTCCCTTCAGAAACAGAGTGAAATGCCAGGCTCTTGTCTTCCTACATGTAAGAATTCGTTTCAGGTAAACGCAGTCACATTTCAGCTCAAAATAAGCTACATCTTTCACGAAGCTCACACGATTCTCACTCTTAACTGAAAAGCATTAGATGTTAGAGGTCCTGTGTTTTCTATCAGTTTCAGGAGCAAAGTTGAACTAGATATGTTCCATGTGTGTAGGAAACACAGTACTTTTGTTCTGAGTACACTCACATTTCCCGCCTTATTAGAGACTCTAGAAAGGAAGTGCGTGCTTCTTGCTCTAAAGCAGAGTGTGGTTCATGGATGAAAACTGTGCTATGTGTTTCGCTTCAGAATCGGAGTGAAATGCCAGGCTCTGTGTCTTGCTACATGCAAGTCTTCGTTTCAGATAAACGCAGTAACTGTTCATCTCAAAAGACGCTACATTGCTCATGAAGCTCACACGTTTCTCATTCTTAACTGAAAAGCATTGAATGTTAGAGGACTTGTGGTTTGTATCAGTTTCAGGAGGAAAGTTGAACTAGATATGGTCCATGTGTGTAGGAAACACAGTTCTTTTGTTATGAGTACACTCACATTTCCCGCCTTATTAGAGACTCTAGAAAGCAAGAGCATGGTTCTTGCTCTAAAGCAGAGTGTGGTTCATGGATGAGTACTGGGCTATGTGTTTCCCTTCAGAAACAGAGTGAAATACCAGGCTCTGTGACTTCCTACATGCAAGACTTCTTTTCAGGTAAACACAGTCACTTTTCAGCTCAAATGAAGCTACATCGTGCACGAAGCCCACACGTTTCTCGCTCTGAACTGAAAAGCATTGGATGTTAGAGGACCTGTGGTTTGTATCAGTTTCAGAACCAACGTTGAATTAGATATGGTCCATGTGTGTAGGAAACACAGTTCTTTTGTTCTGAATATACTCACATTTCCCGCCTTATTAGAGACTCTAGAAAGCAAGAGCGTGCTTCTGGCTCTAAAGCAGAGTGTGGTTCCTGGATGAGAACTGTGCTGTGTGTTTCCCTTCAGAAACGGAGTAAAATTACAGGCTCTGTGTCTTCCTACTAGTAAGAGTTCGTTTCAGGTAACCGCATTCACTTTTCAGCTCAAAGAAGCTACATCGTTCATGAAGGTCACACGTTTCTCGATCTGAACTGAAAAGCATTGGATGTTAGAGGACCTGTGGTTTGTATCAGTTTCAGAAGCAAAGTTGATCTAGCTATGTTCCGTGTGTTTAGGAAAGACAGTTCTTTTGTTATGAGTACACTCACATTTCCCGCCTCTTTAGAGACTCTAGAAAGCAAGAGCATGGTTCTTGCTCTAAAGCAGAGTGTGGTTCATGGATGAGTACTGCGCTATGTGTTTCCCTTCAGAAACAGAGTGAAATGCCACGCTCTGTGACTTCCTACATGCAAGACTTCCTTTCAGGTAAACGCAGTCACTTTCCAGCTCAAATGAAGCTACATCGTTCACGAAGCTCACACGTTTCTCGCTCTGAACTGAATAGCATTGGATGTTAGAGGACCTGTCGTTTGTATCAGTTTCAGAAGCGGAGTTGAACTAGATATGGTGCGTGTGTGTAGGAAACACAGTTCTTTTGTTCTGAGCACACTCATGTTTCCCGCCATATTAGAGACTCTAGAAAGCAAGAGCGTGCTTCTTGCTCTAAAGCAGAGTGTTTTTCATGGATGAGAAATGTGCTGTGTGTTTCCCTTCAGAAACGGAGTTAAATGCCAGGCTCTGTGTCTTCCTACATGTAAGACTTCGTTTCAGGTACACGCAATCACTTTTCAGCTCAAACGAAGCTACATCGTTCACAATGCTCACACGTTTCTCGCTTTGAACTGAAAAGCATTGGATGTTAGAGGACCTGTGGTTTGTATCAGTTTCAGAAGCAAAGTTGAACTAGCTATGTTCCGTGTGTTTAAGAAAGACACTTCTTTTGTTATGAGTACACTCATATTTCTCGACTTATTAGAGAATCTAGAAAGCAAGAGCATGCTTCTTGCTCTAAAGCAGAGCGTGGTTCATGGATGAGTACTGGGCTATGTGTTTCCCTTCAGAAACAGAGTGAAATGCCAGGCTCTTGTCTTCCTACATGTAAGAATTCGTTTCAGGTAAACGCAGTCACATTTCAGCTCAAAATAAGCTACATCTTTCACGAAGCTCACACGATTCTCACTCTTAACTGAAAAGCATTAGATATTAGAGGTCCTGTGTTTTCTATCAGTTTCAGGAGCAAAGTTGAACTAGATATGTTCCATGTGTGTAGGAAACACAGTACTTTTGTTCTGAGTACACTCACATTTCCCGCCTTATTAGAGACTCTAGAAAGGAAGTGCGTGCTTCTTGCTCTAAAGCAGAGTGTGGTTCATGGATGAAAACTGTGCTATGTGTTTCGCTTCAGAATCGGAGTGAAATGCCAGGCTCTGTGTCTTGCTACATGCAAGTCTTCGTTTCAGATAAACGCAGTAACTGTTCATCTCAAAAGACGCTACATTGCTCATGAAGCTCACACGTTTCTCATTCTTAACTGAAAAGCATTGAATGTTAGAGGACTTGTGGTTTGTATCAGTTTCAGGAGGAAAGTTGAACTAGATATGGTCCATGTGTGTAGGAAACACAGTTCTTTTGTTATGAGTACACTCACATTTCCCGCCTTATTAGAGACTCTAGAAAGCAAGAGCATGGTTCTTGCTCTAAAGCAGAGTGTGGTTCATGGATGAGTACTGGGCTATGTGTTTCCCTTCAGAAACAGAGTGAAATACCAGGCTCTGTGACTTCCTACATGCAAGACTTCTTTTCAGGTAAACACAGTCACTTTTCAGCTCAAATGAAGCTACATCGTGCACGAAGCCCACACGTTTCTCGCTCTGAACTGAAAAGCATTGGATGTTAGAGGACCTGTGGTTTGTATCAGTTTCAGAACCAACGTTGAATTAGATATGGTCCATGTGTGTAGGAAACACAGTTCTTTTGTTCTGAATATACTCACATTTCCCGCCTTATTAGAGACTCTAGAAAGCAAGAGCGTGCTTCTGGCTCTAAAGCAGAGTGTGGTTCCTGGATGAGAACTGTGCTGTGTGTTTCCCTTCAGAAACGGAGTAAAATTACAGGCTCTGTGTCTTCCTACTAGTAAGAGTTCGTTTCAGGTAACCGCATTCACTTTTCAGCTCAAAGAAGCTACATCGTTCATGAAGGTCACACGTTTCTCGATCTGAACTGAAAAGCATTGGATGTTAGAGGACCTGTGGTTTGTATCAGTTTCAGAAGCAAAGTTGATCTAGCTATGTTCCGTGTGTTTAGGAAAGACAGTTCTTTTGTTATGAGTACACTCACATTTCCCGCCGCTTTAGAGACTCTAGAAAGCAAGAGCATGGTTCTTGCTCTAAAGCAGAGTGTGGTTCATGGATGAGTACTGCGCTATGTGTTTCCCTTCAGAAACAGAGTGAAATGCCACGCTCTGTGACTTCCTACATGCAAGACTTCCTTTCAGGTAAACGCAGTCACTTTCCAGCTCAAATGAAGCTACATCGTTCACGAAGCTCACACGTTTCTCGCTCTGAACTGAATAGCATTGGATGTTAGAGGACCTGTCGTTTGTATCAGTTTCAGAAGCGGAGTTGAACTAGATATGGTGCGTGTGTGTAGGAAACACAGTTCTTTTGTTCTGAGCACACTCATGTTTCCCGCCATATTAGAGACTCTAGAAAGCAAGAGCGTGCTTCTTGCTCTAAAGCAGAGTGTTTTTCATGGATGAGAAATGTGCTGTGTGTTTCCCTTCAGAAACGGAGTTAAATGCCAGGCTCTGTGTCTTCCTACATGTAAGACTTCGTTTCAGGTACACGCAATCACTTTTCAGCTCAAACGAAGCTACATCGTTCACAATGCTCACACGTTTCTCGCTTTGAACTGAAAAGCATTGGATGTTAGAGGACCTGTGGTTTGTGTCAGTTTCAGAAGAAAATTTGAACTAAATATGGTCCATGTGTGTAGGAAACACAGTTCTTTTGTTGTGAGTACACTCACATTTCCCGCCTTATTAGAGACTCTAGAAAGCAAGAGCGTGCTTCTGGCTCTAAAGCAGAGTGTGGTTCCTGGATGAGAACTGTGCTGTGTGTTTCCCTTCAGAAACGGAGTAAAATTCCAGGCTCTGTGTCTTCCTACTAGTAAGAGTTCGTTTCAGGTAAACGCAGTCACTTTTCAGCTCAAAGAAGCTACATCGTTCATGAAGCTCACACGTTTCTCACTCTTAACTGAAAAGCATTGGATATTAGAGGACCTGTGGTTTGTATCAGTTTCAGAAGCAAAGTTGAACTAGCTATGTTCCGTGTGTTTAAGAAAGACACTTCTTTTGTTATGAGTACACTCATATTTCTCGACTTATTAGAGAATCTAGAAAGCAAGAGCATGCTTCTTGCTCTAAAGCAGAGCGTGGTTCATGGATGAGTACTGGGCTATGTGTTTCCCTTCAGAAACAGAGTGAAATGCCAGGCTCTTGTCTTCCTACATGTAAGAATTCGTTTCAGGTAAACGCTGTCACATTTCAGCTCAAAATAAGCTACATCTTTCACGAAGCTCACACGTTTCTCACTCTTAACTGAAAAGCATTAGATGTTAGAGGACCTGTGTTTTCTATCAGTTTCAGGAGCAAAGTTGAACTAGATATGTTCCATGTGTGTAGGAAACACAGTACTTTTGTTCTGAGTACACTCACATTTCCCGCCTTATTAGAGACTCTAGAAAGGAAGTGTGTGCTTCTTGCTCTAAAGCAGAGTGTGGTTCATGGATGAAAACTGTGCTATGTGTTTCGCTTCAGAATCGGAGTGAAATGCCAGGCTCTGTGTCTTGCTACATGCAAGTCTTCGTTTCAGATAAACGCAGTAACTGTTCATCTCAAAAGACGCTACATTGTTCATGAAGCTCACACGTTTCTCATTCTTAACTGAAAAGCATTGAATGTTAGAGGACCTGTGGTTTGTATCAGTTTCAGGAGGAAAGTTGAACTAGATATGGTCCATGTGTGTAGGAAACACAGTACTTTTGTTCTGAGTACACTCACATTTCCCGCCTTATTAGAGACTCTAGAAAGCAAGAGCGTGCTTCTGGCTCTAAAGCAGAGTGTGGATCCTGGATGAGAACTGTGCTGTGTGTTTCCCTTCAGAAACGGAGTAAAATTCCAGGCTCTGTGTCTTCCTACTAGTAAGAGTTCGTTTCAGGTAAACGCAGTCAATTTTCAGCTCAAAGAAGCTACATCGTTCATGAAGCTCACACGTTTCTCGCTGTGAACTGAAAAGCATTGGATGTTAGAGGACCTGTGGTTTGTATCAGTTTCAGAAGCAAAGTTGAACTAGCTATGTTCCGTGTGTTTAAGAAAGACACTTCTTTTGTTATGAGTACACTCATATTTCTCGACTTATTAGAGAATCTAGAAAGCAAGAGCATGCTTCTTGCTCTAAAGCAGAGCGTGGTTCATGGATGAGTACTGGGCTATGTGTTTCCCTTCAGAAACAGAGTGAAATGCCAGGCTCTTGTCTTCCTACATGTAAGAATTCGTTTCAGGTAAACGCAGTCACATTTCAGCTCAAAATAAGCTACATCTTTCACGAAGCTCACAAGATTCTCACTCTTAACTGAAAAGCATTAGATGTTAGAGGACCTGTGTTTTCTATCAGTTTCAGGAGCAAAGTTGAACTAGATATGTTCCATGTGTGTAGGAAACACAGTACTTTTGTTCTGAGTACACTCACATTTCCCGCCTTATTAGAGACTCTAGAAAGGAAGTGCGTGCTTCTTGCTCTAAAGCAGAGTGTGGTTCATGGATGAAAACTGTGCTATGTGTTTCGCTTCAGAATCGGAGTGAAATGCCAGGCTCTGTGTCTTGCTACATGCAAGTCTTCGTTTCAGATAAACGCAGTAACTGTTCATCTCAAAAGACGCTACATTGTTCATGAAGCTCACACGTTTCTCATTCTTAACTGAAAAGCATTGAATGTTAGAGGACCTGTGGTTTGTATCAGTTTCAGGAGGAAAGTTGAACTAGATATGGTCCATGTGTGTAGGAAACACAGTTCTTTTGTTATGAGTACACTCACATTTCCCACCTTATTACAGACTCTAGAAAGCAAGAGCATGGTTCTTGCTCTAAAGCAGAGTGTGGTTCATGGATGAGTACTGGGCTATGTGTTTCCCTTCAGAAACAGAGTGAAATGCCAGGCTCTGTGACTTCCTACATGCAAGACTTCTTTTCAGGTAAACACAGACACTTTTCAGCTCAAATGAAGCTACATCGTGCACGAAGCTCACACGTTTCTCGCTCTGAACTGAAAAGCATTGGATGTTAGAGGACCTGTGGTTTGTATCAGTTTCAGAACCAACGTTGAATTAGATATGGTCCATGTGTGTAGGAAACACAGTTCTTTTGTTCTGAATATACTCACATTTCCCGCCTTATTAGAGACTCTAGAAAGCAAGAGCGTGCTTCTGGCTCTAAAGCAGATTGTGGTTCCTGGATGAGAACTGTGCTGTGTGTTTCCCTTCAGAAACGGAGTAAAATTACAGGCTCTGTGTCTTCCTACTAGTAAGAGTTCGTTTCAGGTAACCGCAGTCACTTTTCAGCTCAAAGAAGCTACATCGTTCATGAAGGTCACACGTTTCTCGATCTGAACTGAAAAGCATTGGATGTTAGAGGACCTGTGGTTTGTATCAGTTTCAGAAGCAAAGTTGATCTAGCTATGTTCCGTGTGTTTAGGAAAGACAGTTCTTTTGTTATGAGTACACTCACATTTCCCGCCTCTTTAGAGACTCTAGAAAGCAAGAGCATGGTTCTTGCTCTAAAGCAGAGTGTGGTTCATGGATGAGTACTGCGCTATGTGTTTCCCTTCAGAAACAGAGTGAAATGCCACGCTCTGTGACTTCCTACATGCAAGACTTCCTTTCAGGTAAACGCAGTCACTTTCCAGCTCAAATGAAGCTACATCGTTCACGAAGCTCACACGTTTCTCGCTCTGAACTGAATAGCATTGGATGTTAGAGGACCTGTCGTTTGTATCAGTTTCAGAAGCAACGTTGAACTAAATATGGTCCATGTGTGTAGGAAACACAGTTCTTTTGTTCTGAGTACACTCACATTTCCCGCCTTATTAGAGACTCTAGAAAGGAAGTGCGTGCTTCTTGCTCTAAAGCAGAGTGTGGTTCATGGATGAGAACTGTGCTGTGTGTTTCCCTTCAGAAACGGAGTGAAATTACAGGCTCTGAGTCTTCCTACAAGCAAGACTTCGTTTCAGGTAAACGCAGTCACTTTCCAGCTCAAACAAAGCTACATCATTCATGAAGCTCACACGTTTCTCGCTCTGAACTGAAAATCATTGGATGTTAGAGGACCTGTGGTTTGTATCAGTTTCAGAAGCAACGTTGACTAGATATGGTCCATGTGTGTAGGAAACACAGTTCTTTTGTTCTGAGTACACTCACATTTCCCGCCTTATTAGGGACTCTAGAAAGCAAGAGCGTTCTTCTTGCTCTAAAGCAGAGTGTGGTTCATGGATGAGAACTGTGCTGTGTGTTTCCCTTCAGAAACGGAGTGAAATGCCAGGCTCTGTGCCTTCCTGCAAGCAAGACTTCGTTTCAGGTAAACGCAGTCACTTTTCAGCTCAAAGAAGCTACATCGTTCACGAAGCTCACACGTTTCTCACTCTTAACTGAAAAGCATTGGATGTTAGAGGACCTGTGGTTTGTATCAGTTTCAGAAGCGGAGTTGAACTAGATATGGTGCGTGTGTGTAGGAAACACAGTTCTTTTGTTCTGAGCACACTCATGTTTCCCGCCATATTAGAGACTCTAGAAAGCAAGAGCGTGCTTCTTGCTCTAAAGCAGAGTGTTTTTCATGGATGAGAAATGTGCTGTGTGTTTCCCTTCAGAAACGGAGTTAAATGCCAGGCTCTGTGTCTTCCTACATGTAAGACTTCGTTTCAGGTACACGCAATCACTTTTCAGCTCAAACGAAGCTACATCGTTCACAATGCTCACACGTTTCTCGCTTTGAACTGAAAAGCATTGGATGTTAGAGGACCTGTGGTTTGTGTCAGTTTCAGAAGAAAATTTGAACTAAATATGGTCCATGTGTGTAGGAAACACAGTTCTTTTGTTGTGAGTACACTCACATTTCCCGCCTTATTAGAGACTCTAGAAAGCAAGAGCGTGCTTCTGGCTCTAAAGCAGAGTGTGGTTCCTGGATGAGAACTGTGCTGTGTGTTTCCCTTCAGAAACGGAGTAAAATTCCAGGCTCTGTGTCTTCCTACTAGTAAGAGTTCGTTTCAGGTAAACGCAGTCACTTTTCAGCTCAAAGAAGCTACATCGTTCATGAAGCTCACACGTTTCTCACTCTTAACTGAAAAGCATTGGGTATTAGAGGACCTGTGGTTTGTATCAGTTTCAGAAGCAAAGTTGAACTAGCTATGTTCCGTGTGTTTAAGAAAGACACTTCTTTTGTTATGAGTACACTCATATTTCTCGACTTATTAGAGAATCTAGAAAGCAAGAGCATGCTTCTTGCTCTAAAGCAGAGCGTGGTTCATGGATGAGTACTGGGCTATGTGTTTCCCTTCAGAAACAGAGTGAAATGCCAGGCTCTTGTCTTCCTACATGTAAGAATTCGTTTCAGGTAAACGCAGTCACATTTCAGCTCAAAATAAGCTACATCTTTCACGAAGCTCACACGTTTCTCACTCTTAACTGAAAAGCATTAGATGTTAGAGGACCTGTGTTTTCTATCAGTTTCAGGAGCAAAGTTGAACTAGATATGTTCCATGTGTGTAGGAAACACAGTACTTTTGTTCTGAGTACACTCACATTTCCCGCCTTATTAGAGACTCTAGAAAGGAAGTGCGTGCTTCTTGCTCTAAAGCAGAGTGTGGTTCATGGATGAAAACTGTGCTATGTGTTTCGCTTCAGAATCGGAGTGAAATGCCAGGCTCTGTGTCTTGCTACATGCAAGTCTTCGTTTCAGATAAACGCAGTAACTGTTCATCTCAAAAGACGCTACATTGTTCATGAAGCTCACACGTTTCTCATTCTTAACTGAAAAGCATTGAATGTTAGAGGACCTGTGGTTTGTATCAGTTTCAGGAGGAAAGTTGAACTAGATATGGTCCATGTGTGTAGGAAACACAGTACTTTTGTTCTGAGTACACTCACATTTCCCGCCTTATTAGAGACTCTAGAAAGGAAGTGCGTGCTTCTTGCTCTAAAGCAGAGTGTGGTTCATGGATGAGAACTGTGCTGTGTGTTTCCCTTCAGAAACGGAGTGAAATGCCAGGCTCTGTGCCTTCCTGCAAGTAAGACTTCGTTTCAGGTAAACGCAGGCACTTTTCAGCTCAAAGAAGCTACATCGTTCACGAAGCTCACACGTTTCTCACTCTTAACTGAAAAGCATTGGATATTAGAGGACCTGTGTTTGTATCAGTTTCAGAAGCAGAGTTGAACTAGATATGGTGCGTGTGTGTAGGAAACACAGTTCTTTTGTTCTGAGCACACTCATGTTTCCCGCCTTATTAGAGACTCTAGAAAGCAAGAGCGTGCTTCTTGCTCTAAAGCAGAGTGTTTTTCATGGATGAGAAATGTGCTGTGTGTTTCCCTTCAGAAACGGAGTTAAATGCCAGGCTCTGTGTCTTCCTACATGTAAGACTTCGTTTCAGGTACACGCAATCACTTTTCAGCTCAAACGAAGCTACATCGTTCACAATGCTCACACGTTTCTCGCTTTGAACTGAAAAGCATTGGATGTTAGAGGACCTGTGGTTTGTATCAGTTTCAGAAGCAAAGTTGAACTAGCTATGTTCCGTGTGTTTAAGAAAGACACTTCTTTTGTTATGAGTACACTCATATTTCTCGACTTATTAGAGAATCTAGAAAGCAAGAGCGTGCTTCTTGCTCTAAAGCAGAGTGTGGTTCATGGATGAAAACTGTGCTATGTGTTTCGCTTCAGAATCGGAGTGAAATGCCAGGCTCTGTGTCTTTCTACATGTAAGACTTCGTTTCAGGTAAACGCAATCACTTTTCAGCTCAAACGAAGCTACATCATTCACAATTCTCACACGTTTCTCGCTTTGAACTGAAAAGCATTGGATGTTAGAGGACCTGTGGTTTGTGTCAATTTCAGAAGAAAATTTGAACTAAATATGGTCCATGTGTGTAGGACACAGTTCTTTTGTTGTGAGTACACTCACATTTCCCACCTTATTAGAGACTCTAGAAAGCAAGAGCGTGCTTCTGGCTCTAAAGCAGATTGTGGTTCCTGGATGAGAACTGTGCTGTGTGTTTCCCTTCAGAAACAGAGTGAAATAGTACGCTCTGTGACTTCCTACATGCAAGACTTCGTTTCAGGTAAACGCAGTCACTTTCCAGCTCAAATGAAGCTACATCGTTCACGAAGCTCACACGTTATTCGCTCTGAACTGAATAGCATTGGATGTTAGACGACCTGTGGTTTGTATCAGTTTCAGAAGCAATGTTGAACTAGATATGGTCCATGTGTTTAGGAAACACAGTTCTATTGTTCTGAGTACACTCACATTTCACGCCTTATTAGAGACTCTAGAAAGGAAGTGCGTGCTTCTTGCTCTAAAGCAGAGTTTGGTTCATGGATGAGAACTGCGCTATGTGTTTCCCTTCAGAAACGGAGTGAAATTCCAGCCTCTGTGTCTTCCTGCAAGCAAGACTTCGTTTCAGGTAAACGCAGTCACTTTCCAGCTCAAACGAAGCTACATCGTTCACGAAGCTCACACGTTTCTCGCTCTGAACTGAAAAGCATTGGATGTTAGAGGACCTGTGGTTTGTATATGTTTCAGAAGCAATGTTGAACTAGATATGGTCCATGTGTGTAGGAAACACAGTTCTTTTGTTCTGAGTACACTCACATTTCCCGCCTTATTAGAGACTCTAGAAAGGAAGTGTGTGCTTCTTGCTCTAAAGCAGAGTGTGGTTCATGGATGAGAACTGTGCTGTGTGATTCCCTTCAGAAACGGAGTGAAATTCCAGGCACTGTGTCTTCCTACAAGCAAGACTTCGTTTCAGGTAAACGCAGTCAATTTTAAGCTCAAATGAAGCTAAATCATTCACGAAGCTCACACGTTTCTCGCTCTGAACTGAAAAGCATTGGATGTTAGAGGACCTGTGGTTTGTATCAGTTTCAGAAGCAACGTTGAACTAGATATGGTCCATGTGTGTAGGAAACACAGTTCTTTTGTTCTGAGTACACTCACATTTCCCGCCTTATTAGGGACTCTAGAAAGCAAGAGCGTTCTTCTTGCTCTAAAGCAGAGTGTGGTTCATCGATGAGAACTGTGCTGTGTGTTTCCCTTCAGAAACAGAGTGAAATGCCAGGCTCTGTGCCTTCCTGCAAGCAAGACTCCGTTTCAGGTAAACGCAGTCACTTTTCAGCTCAAAGAAGCTACATCGTTCACAAAGCTCACACATTTCTCACTCTTAACTGAAAAGCATTGGATGTTAGAGGACCTGTGGTTTGTATCAGTTTCAGGAGGAAAGTTGAACTAGATATGGTCCATGTGTGTAGGAAACACAGTTCTTTTGTTATGAGTACACTCACATTTCCCGCCTTATTAGAGACTCTAGAAAGCAAGAGAATGGTTCTTGCTCTAAAGCAGTGTGTGGTTCATGGATGAGTACTGGGCTATGTGTTTCCCTTCAGAAACAGAGTGAAATGCCAGGCTCTGTGACTTCCTACATGCAAGACTTCTTTTCAGGTAAACGCAGTCACTTTTCAGCTCAAATGAAGCTACATCGTTCATGAAGCTCACACGTTTCTCGCTCTGAACTGAAAAGCATTGGATGTTAGAGGATTTGTGGTTTGTATCAGTTTCAGAACCAACGTTTAATTAGAAATGGTCCATGTGTGTAGGAAGCACAGTTCTTTTGTTCTGAGTATACTCACATTTCCCGCCTTATTAGAGACTCTAGAAAGCAAGAGCGTGCTTCTGGCTCTAAAGCTGAGTGTGGTTCCTGGATGAGAACTGTGCTGTGTGTTTCCCTTCAGAAACAGAGTAAAATTACAGGCTCTGTGTATTCCTACTAGTAAGAGTTCGTTTCAGGTAAACGCAGTCACATTTCAGCTCAAAAGAAGCTACATCTTTCACGAAGCTCACATGTTTCTCACTCTTAACTGAAAAGCATTAGATTTTAGAGAACCTGTGTTTTCTATCAGTTTCAGGAGCAAAGTTGAACTAGATATGTTCCATGTGTGTAGGAAACACAGTTCTTTTGTTATGAGTACACTCACATTTCCCGCCTTGTTAGAGACTCTAGAAAGCAAGAGCATGGTTCTTGCTCTAAAGCAGAGTGTGGTTCATGGATGAGTACTGCGCTATGTGTTTCCCTTCAGAAACAGAGTGAAATGCCATGCTCTGTGACTTCCTACATGCAAGACTTCGTTTCAGGTAAACGCAGTCACTTTCCAGCTCAAATGAAGCTACATCGTTCACGAAGCTCACACGTTTCTCGCTCTGAACTGAATAGCATTGGATGTTAGACGACCTGTGGTTTGCATCAGTTTCAGAAGCAACATTGAACTAGATATGGTCCAGGTGTATAGGAAACACAGTTCTTTTGTTCTGAGTACACTCACATTTCCCGTCTTATTAGAGACTCTAGAAAGGAAGTGCGTGCTTCTTGCTCTAAAGCAGAGTGTGGTTCATGGATGAAAACTGTGCTATGTGTTTCGCTTCAGAATCGGAGTGAAATGCCAGGCTCTGTGTCTTGCTACATGCAAGTCTTCGTTTCAGATAAACGCAGTAACTGTTCATCTCAAAACACGCTACATTGTTCATGAAGCTCACACGTTTCTCATTCTTAACTGAAAAGCATTGAATGTTAGAGGACCTGTGGTTTGTATCAGTTTCAGGAGGAAAGTTGAACTAGATATGGTCCATGTGTGTAGGAAACACAGTTCTTTTGTTATGAGTACACTCACATTTCCCGCCTTATTACAGACTCTAGAAAGCAAGAGCATGGTTCTTGCTCTAAAGCAGAGTGTGGTTCATGGATGAGTACTGGGCTATGTGTTTCCCTTCAGAAACAGAGTGAAATGCCAGGCTCTGTGTCTTCCTACATGTAAAACTTCATTTCAGGTAAACGCAGTCACATTTCAGCTCAAAAGAAACTACATCTTTCACGAAGCTCACATGTTTCTCACTCTTAACTGAAAGCATTAGATGTTAGAGGACCTGTGTTTTCTATCAGTTTCAGGAGCAAAGTTGAACTAGATATGTTCCATGTGTGTAGGAAACACAGTTCTTTTGTTATGAGTACACTCACATTTCCCGCCTCATTAGAGACTCTAGAAAGCAAGAGCATGTTTCTTGCTCTAAAGCAGAGTGTGGTTCATGGATGAGTACAGCGCTATGTGTTTCCCTTCAGAAACAGAGTGAAATGCCACGCTCTGTGACTTCCTACATGCAAGACTTCCTTTCAGGTAAACGCAGTCACTTTCCAGATCAAATGAAGCTACATCGTTCACGAAGCTCACACGTTTCTCGCTCTGAACTGAAAAGCATTGGATGTTAGACGACCTGTGGTTTGTATCAGTTTCAGAAGCAACGTTGAACTAGATATGGTCCATGTGTGTAGGAAACACAGTTCTTTTGTTCTGAGTACACTCACATTTCACGCCTTATTAGAGACTCTAGAAAGGAAGTGCGTGCTTCTTGCTCTAAAGCAGAGTTTGGTTCATGGATGAGAACTGCGCTATGTGTTTCCCTTCAGAACCGGAGTGAAATTCCAGGCTCTGTGTCTTCCTGCAAGCAAGACTTCGTTTCAGGTAAACGAAGTCACTTTCCAGCTCAAACGAAGCTACATCGTTCACGAAGCTCACACGTTTCTCGCTCTGAACTGAATAGCATTGGATGTTAGACGACCTGTGGTTTGTATCAGTTTCAGAAGCAACGTTGAACTAGATATGGTCCAGGTGTATAGGAAACACAGTTCTTTTGTTCTGAGTACACTCACATTTCCCGCCTTATTAGAGACTCTAGAAAGGAAGTGCGTGCTTCTTGCTCTAAAGCAGAGTGTGGTTCATGGATGAAAACTGTGCTATGTGTTTCGCTTCAGAATCGGAGTGAAATGCCAGGCTCTGTGTCTTGCTACATGCAAGTCTTCGTTTCAGATAAACGCAGTAACTGTTCATCTCAAAACACGCTACATTGTTCATGAAGCTCACAAGTTTCTCATTCTTAACTGAAAAGCATTGAATGTTAGAGGACCTGTGGTTTGTATCAGTTTCAGGAGGAAAGTTGAACTAGATATGGTCCATGTGTGTAGGAAACACAGTTCTTTTGTTATGAGTACACTCACATTTCCCGCCTTATTACAGACTCTAGAAAGCAAGAGCATGGTTCTTGCTCTAAAGCAGAGTGTGGTTCATGGATGAGTACTGGGCTATGTGTTTCCCTTCAGAAACAGAGTGAAATGCCAGGCTCTGTGTCTTCCTACATGTAAAACTTCATTTCAGGTAAACGCAGTCACATTTCAGCTCAAAAGAAACTACATCTTTCACGAAGCTCACACGTTTCTCACTCTTAACTGAAAGCATTAGATGTTAGAGGACCTGTGTTTTCTATCAGTTTCAGGAGCAAAGTTGAACTAGATATGTTCCATGTGTGTAGGAAACACAGTTCTTTTGTTATGAGTACACTCACATTTCCCGCCTCATTAGAGACTCTAGAAAGCAAGAGCATGGTTCTTGCTCTAAAGCAGAGTGTGGTTCATGGATGAGTACAGCGCTATGTGTTTCCCTTCAGAAACAGAGTGAAATGCCACGCTCTGTGACTTCCTACATGCAAGACTTCCTTTCAGGTAAACGCAGTCACTTTCCAGATCAAATGAAGCTACATCGTTCACGAAGCTCACACGTTTCTCGCTCTGAACTGAAAAGCATTGGATGTTAGACGACCTGTGGTTTGTATCAGTTTCAGAAGCAACGTTGAACTAGATATGGTCCATGTGTGTAGGAAACACAGTTCTTTTGTTCTGAGTACACTCACATTTCACGCCTTATTAGAGACTCTAGAAAGGAAGTGCGTGCTTCTTGCTCTAAAGCAGAGTTTGGTTCATGGATGAGAACTGCGCTATGTGTTTCCCTTCAGAACCGGAGTGAAATTCCAGGCTCTGTGTCTTCCTGCAAGCAAGACTTCGTTTCAGGTAAACGAAGTCACTTTCCAGCTCAAACGAAGCTACATCGTTCACGAAGCTCACACGTTTCTCGCTCTGAACTGAATAGCATTGGATGTTAGACGACCTGTGGTTTGTATCAGTTTCAGAAGCAACGTTGAACTAGATATGGTCCAGGTGTATAGGAAACACAGTTCTTTTGTTCTGAGTACACTCACATTTCCCGCCTTATTAGAGACTCTAGAAAGGAAGTGCGTGCTTCTTGCTCTAAAGCAGAGTGTGGTTCATGGATGAAAACTGTGCTATGTGTTTCGCTTCAGAATCGGAGTGAAATGCCAGGCTCTGTGTCTTGCTACATGCAAGTCTTCGTTTCAGATAAACGCAGTAACTGTTCATCTCAAAACACGCTACATTGTTCATGAAGCTCACAAGTTTCTCATTCTTAACTGAAAAGCATTGAATGTTAGAGGACCTGTGGTTTGTATCAGTTTCAGGAGGAAAGTTGAACTAGATATGGTCCATGTGTGTAGGAAACACAGTTCTTTTGTTATGAGTACACTCACATTTCCCGCCTTATTACAGACTCTAGAAAGCAAGAGCATGGTTCTTGCTCTAAAGCAGAGTGTGGTTCATGGATGAGTACTGGGCTATGTGTTTCCCTTCAGAAACAGAGTGAAATGCCAGGCTCTGTGTCTTCCTACATGTAAAACTTCATTTCAGGTAAACGCAGTCACATTTCAGCTCAAAAGAAACTACATCTTTCACGAAGCTCACACGTTTCTCACTCTTAACTGAAAGCATTAGATGTTAGAGGACCTGTGTTTTCTATCAGTTTCAGGAGCAAAGTTGAACTAGATATGTTCCATGTGTGTAGGAAACACAGTTCTTTTGTTATGAGTACACTCACATTTCCCGCCTCATTAGAGACTCTAGAAAGCAAGAGCATGGTTCTTGCTCTAAAGCAGAGTGTGGTTCATGGATGAGTACTGCGCTATGTGTTTCCCTTCAGAAACAGAGTGAAATGCCACGCTCTGTGACTTCCTACATGCAAGACTTCCTTTCAGGTAAACGCAGTCACTTTCCAGATCAAATGAAGCTACATCGTTCACGAAGCTCACTCGTTTCTCGCTCTGAACTGAAAAGCATTGGATGTTAGACGACCTGTGGTTTGTATCAGTTTCAGAAGCAACGTTGAACTAGATATGGTCCATGTGTGTAGGAAACACAGTTCTTTTGTTCTGAGTACACTCACATTTCCCGCCTTATTAGAGACTCTAGAAAGGAAGTGCGTGCTTCTTGCTCTAAAGCAGAGTTTGGTTCATGGATGAGAACTGCGCTATGTGTTTCTCTTCAGAACCGGAGTGAAATTACAGGCTCTGAGTCTTCCTACAAGCAAGTCTTCGTTTCAGATAAACGCAGTAACTGTTCATCTCAAAAGACGCTACATTGATCATGAAGCTCACACGTTTCTCATTCTTAACTGAAAAGCATTGAATGTTAGAGGACCTGTGGTTTGTATCAGTTTCAGGAGGAAAGTTGAACTAGATATGGTCCATGTGTGTAGGAAACACAGTACTTTTGTTCTGAGCACACTCATGTTTCCCGCCTTATTAGAGACTCTAGAAAGCAAGAGCGTGCTTCTTGCTCTAAAGCAGAGTGTGGTTCATGGATGAAAACTGTGCTATGTGTTTCGCTTCAGAATCGGAGTGAAATGCCAGGCTCTGTGTCTTTCTACATGTAAGAGTTCGTTTCATGTAAACGCAGTCACTTTTCAGCTCAAACGAAGCTACATCATTCACAATTCTCACACATTTCTCGCTTTGAACTGAAAAGCATTGGATGTTAGAGGACCTGTGGTTTGTGTCAATTTCAGAAGAAAATTTGAACTAAATATGGTCCATGTGTGTAGGACACAGTTCTTTTGTTGTGAGTACACTCACATTTCCCGCCTTATTAGAGACTCTAGAAAGCAAGAGCGTGCTTCTGGCTCTAAAGCAGATTGTGGTTCCTGGATGAGAACTGTGCTGTGTGTTTCCCTTCAGAAACAGAGTGAAATAGTACGCTCTGTGACTTCCTACATGCAAGACTTCGTTTCAGGTAAACGCAGTCACTTTCCAGCTCAAATGAAGCTACATCGTTCACGAAGCTCACACGTTATTCGCTCTGAACTGAATAGCATTGGATGTTAGACGACCTGTGGTTTGTATCAGTTTCAGAAGCAATGTTGAACTAGATATGGTCCATGTGTGTAGGAAACACAGTTCTTTTGTTCTGAGTACACTCACATTTCACGCCTTATTAGAGACTCTAGAAAGGAAGTGCGTGCTTCTTGCTCTAAAGCAGAGTTTGGTTCATGGATGAGAACTGCGCTATGTGTTTCCCTTCAGAAACGGAGTGAAATTCCAGGCTCTGTGTCTTCCTGCAAGCAAGACTTCGTTTCAGGTAAACGCAGTCACTTTCCAGCTCAAACGAAGCTACATCGTTCACGTAGCTCACACGTTTCTCGCTCTGAACTGAAAAGCATTGGATGTTAGAGGACCTGTGGTTTGTATATGTTTCAGAAGCAACGTTGAACTAGATATGGTCCATGTGTGTAGGAAACACAGTTCTTTTGTTCTGAGTACACTCACATTTCCCGCCTTATTAGAGACTCTAGAAAGGAAGTGTGTGCTTCTTGCTCTAAAGCAGAGTGTGGTTCATGGATGAGAACTGTGCTGTGTGTTTCCCTTCAGAAACGGAGTGAAATTCCAGGCACTGTGTCTTCCTAAAAGCAAGATTTCGTTTCAGGTAAACGCAGTCAATTTTAAGCTCAAATGAAGCTAAATCGTTCACGAAGCTCACACGTTTCTCGCTCTGAACTGAAAAGCATTGGATTTTAGAGGACCTGTGGTTTGTATCAGTTTCAGAAGCAACGTTGAACTAGATATGGTCCATGTGTGTAGGAAACACAGTTCTTTTGTTCTGAGTACACTCACATTTCCCGCCTTATTAGGGACTCTAGAAAGGAAGTGCGTGCTTCTTGCTCTAAAGCAGAGTGTGGTTCATGGATGAAAACTGTGCTATGTGTTTCGCTTCAGAATCGGAGTGAAATGCCAGGCTCTGTGTCTTGCTACATGCAAGTCTTCGTTTCAGATAAACGCAGTAACTGTTCATCTCAAAACACGCTACATTGTTCATGAAGCTCACAAGTTTCTCATTCTTAACTGAAAAGCATTGAATGTTAGAGGACCTGTGGTTTGTATCAGTTTCAGGAGGAAAGTTGAACTAGATATGGTCCATGTGTGTAGGAAACACAGTTCTTTTGTTATGAGTACACTCACATTTCCCGCCTTATTACAGACTCTAGAAAGCAAGAGCATGGTTCTTGCTCTAAAGCAGAGTGTGGTTCATGGATGAGTACTGGGCTATGTGTTTCCCTTCAGAAACAGAGTGAAATGCCAGGCTCTGTGTCTTCCTACATGTAAAACTTCATTTCAGGTAAACGCAGTCACATTTCAGCTCAAAAGAAACTACATCTTTCACGAAGCTCACACGTTTCTCACTCTTAACTGAAAGCATTAGATGTTAGAGGACCTGTGTTTTCTATCAGTTTCAGGAGCAAAGTTGAACTAGATATGTTCCATGTGTGTAGGAAACACAGTTCTTTTGTTATGAGTACACTCACATTTCCCGCCTCATTAGAGACTCTAGAAAGCAAGAGCATGGTTCTTGCTCTAAAGCAGAGTGTGGTTCATGGATGAGTACTGCGCTATGTGTTTCCCTTCAGAAACAGAGTGAAATGCCACGCTCTGTGACTTCCTACATGCAAGACTTCCTTTCAGGTAAACGCAGTCACTTTCCAGATCAAATGAAGCTACATCGTTCACGAAGCTCACTCGTTTCTCGCTCTGAACTGAAAAGCATTGGATGTTAGACGACCTGTGGTTTGTATCAGTTTCAGAAGCAACGTTGAACTAGATATGGTCCATGTGTGTAGGAAACACAGTTCTTTTGTTCTGAGTACACTCACATTTCCCGCCTTATTAGAGACTCTAGAAAGGAAGTGCGTGCTTCTTGCTCTAAAGCAGAGTTTGGTTCATGGATGAGAACTGCGCTATGTGTTTCTCTTCAGAACCGGAGTGAAATTACAGGCTCTGAGTCTTCCTACAAGCAAGTCTTCGTTTCAGATAAACGCAGTAACTGTTCATCTCAAAAGACGCTACATTGATCATGAAGCTCACACGTTTCTCATTCTTAACTGAAAAGCATTGAATGTTAGAGGACCTGTGGTTTGTATCAGTTTCAGGAGGAAAGTTGAACTAGATATGGTCCATGTGTGTAGGAAACACAGTACTTTTGTTCTGAGCACACTCATGTTTCCCGCCTTATTAGAGACTCTAGAAAGCAAGAGCGTGCTTCTTGCTCTAAAGCAGAGTGTGGTTCATGGATGAAAACTGTGCTATGTGTTTCGCTTCAGAATCGGAGTGAAATGCCAGGCTCTGTGTCTTTCTACATGTAAGAGTTCGTTTCATGTAAACGCAGTCACTTTTCAGCTCAAACGAAGCTACATCATTCACAATTCTCACACATTTCTCGCTTTGAACTGAAAAGCATTGGATGTTAGAGGACCTGTGGTTTGTGTCAATTTCAGAAGAAAATTTGAACTAAATATGGTCCATGTGTGTAGGACACAGTTCTTTTGTTGTGAGTACACTCACATTTCCCGCCTTATTAGAGACTCTAGAAAGCAAGAGCGTGCTTCTGGCTCTAAAGCAGATTGTGGTTCCTGGATGAGAACTGTGCTGTGTGTTTCCCTTCAGAAACAGAGTGAAATAGTACGCTCTGTGACTTCCTACATGCAAGACTTCGTTTCAGGTAAACGCAGTCACTTTCCAGCTCAAATGAAGCTACATCGTTCACGAAGCTCACACGTTATTCGCTCTGAACTGAATAGCATTGGATGTTAGACGACCTGTGGTTTGTATCAGTTTCAGAAGCAATGTTGAACTAGATATGGTCCATGTGTGTAGGAAACACAGTTCTTTTGTTCTGAGTACACTCACATTTCACGCCTTATTAGAGACTCTAGAAAGGAAGTGCGTGCTTCTTGCTCTAAAGCAGAGTTTGGTTCATGGATGAGAACTGCGCTATGTGTTTCCCTTCAGA
This sequence comes from Onychomys arenicola, assembly GCA_949786405.1. NCBI lineage: Eukaryota > Metazoa > Chordata > Mammalia > Rodentia > Cricetidae > Onychomys > Onychomys arenicola. The sequence continues at coordinate 1,393,129 of CATKUM010000039.1, read as the reverse complement.
AACGGAGTGAAATTCCAGGCTCTGTGTCTTCCTGCAAGCAAGACTTCGTTTCAGGTAAACGCAGTCACTTTCCAGCTCAAACGAAGCTACATCGTTCACGTAGCTCACACGTTTCTCGCTCTGAACTGAAAAGCATTGGATGTTAGAGGACCTGTGGTTTGTATATGTTTCAGAAGCAACGTTGAACTAGATATGGTCCATGTGTGTAGGAAACACAGTTCTTTTGTTCTGAGTACACTCACATTTCCCGCCTTATTAGAGACTCTAGAAAGGAAGTGTGTGCTTCTTGCTCTAAAGCAGAGTGTGGTTCATGGATGAGAACTGTGCTGTGTGTTTCCCTTCAGAAACGGAGTGAAATTCCAGGCACTGTGTCTTCCTAAAAGCAAGATTTCGTTTCAGGTAAACGCAGTCAATTTTAAGCTCAAATGAAGCTAAATCGTTCACGAAGCTCACACGTTTCTCGCTCTGAACTGAAAAGCATTGGATTTTAGAGGACCTGTGGTTTGTATCAGTTTCAGAAGCAACGTTGAACTAGATATGGTCCATGTGTGTAGGAAACACAGTTCTTTTGTTCTGAGTACACTCACATTTCCCGCCTTATTAGGGACTCTAGAAAGCAAGAGCGTTCTTCTTGCTCTAAAGCAGAGTGTGGTTCATCGATGAGAACTGTGCTGTGTGTTTCCCTTCAGAAACAGAGTGAAATGCCAGGCTCTGTGCCTTCCTGCAAGCAAGACTCCGTTTCAGGTAAACGCAGTCACTTTTCAGCTCAAAGAAGCTACATCGTTCACAAAGCTCACACGTTTCTCACTCTTAACTGAAAAGCATTGGATGTTAGAGGACCTGTAGTTTGTGTCAGTTTCAGAAGAAAATTTGAACTAAATATGGTCCATGTGTGTAGGAAACACAGTTCTTTTGTTGTGAGTCCACTCACATTTCCCGCCTTATTAGAGACTCTAGAAAGCAAGAGCGTGCTTCTGGCTCTAAAGCAGAGTGTGGTTCCTGGATGAGAACTGTGCTGTGTGTTTCCCTTCAGACACGGAGTAAAATTCCAGGCTCTGTGTCTTCCTACTAGTAAGAGTTCGTTTCAGGTAAACGCAGTCACTTTTCAGATCAAAGAAGCTACATCGTTCATGAAGCTCACACGTTTCTCACTCTGAACTGAAAAGCATTGGATGTTAGAGGACCTGTGGTTTGTATCAGTTTCAGAAGCAAAGTTGAACTAGCTATGTTCCGTGTGTTTAAGAAAGACACTTCTTTTGTTATGAGTACACTCATATTTCTCGACTTATTAGAGAATCTAGAAAGCAAGAGCATGCTTCTTGCTCTAAAGCAGAGCGTGGTTCATGGATGAGTACTGAGCTATGTGTTTCCCTTCAGAAACAGAGTGAAATGCCAGGCTCTTGTCTTCCTACATGTAAGAATTCGTTTCAGGTAAACGCAGTCACATTTCAGCTCAAAATAAGCTACATCTTTAACGAAGCTCACACGTTTCTCACTCTTAACTGAAAAGCATTAGATGTTAGAGGACCTGTGTTTTCTATCAGTTTCAGGAGCAAAGTTGAACTAGATATGTTCCATGTGTGTAGGAAACACAGTACTTTTGTTCTGAGTACACTCACATTTCCCGCCTTATTAGAGACTCTAGAAAGGAAGTGCGTGCTTCTTGCTCTAAAGCAGAGTGTGGTTCATGGATGAAAACTGTGCTATGTGTTTCGCTTCAGAATCGGAGTGAAATGCCAGGCTCTGTGTCTTGCTACATGCAAGTCTTCGTTTCAGATAAACGCAGTAACTGTTCATCTCAAAAGACGCTACATTGTTCATGAAGCTCACACGTTTCTCATTCTTAACTGAAAAGCATTGAATGTTAGAGGACCTGTGGTTTGTATCAGTTTCAGGAGGAAAGTTGAACTAGATATGGTCCATGTGTGTAGGAAACACAGTACTTTTGTTCTGAGTACACTCACATTTCCCGCCTTATTAGAGACTCTAGAAAGGAAGTGCGTGCTTCTTGCTCTAAAGCAGAGTGTGGTTCATGGATGAGAACTGTGCTGTGTGTTTCCCTTCAGAAACGGAGTGAAATGCCAGGCTCTGTGCCTTCCTGCAAGTAAGACTTCGTTTCAGGTAAACGCAGTCACTTTTCAGCTCAAAGAAGCTACATCGTTCACGAAGCTCACACGTTTCTCATTCGTAACTGAAAAGCATTGGATGTTAGAGGACCTGTGGTTTGTATCAGTTTCAGAAGCGGAGTTGAACTAGATATGGTGCGTGTGTGTAGGAAACACAGTTCTTTTGTTCTGAGCACACTCATGTTTCCCGCCTTATTAGAGACTCTAGAAAGGAAGTGCGTGCTTCTTGCTCTAAAGCAGAGTTTGGTTCATGGATGAGAACTGCGCTATGTGTTTCCCTTCAGAAACGGAGTGAAATTCCAGGCTCTGTGTCTTCCTGCAAGCAAGACTTCGTTTCAGGTAAACGCAGTAACTTTCCAGCTCAAACGAAGCTACATCGTTCACGTAGCTCACACGTTTCTCGCTCTGAATTGAAAAGCATTGGATGTTAGAGGACCTGTGGTTTGTATATGTTTCAGAAGCAACGTTGAACTAGATATGGTCCATGTGTGTAGGAAACACAGTTCTTTTGTTCTGAGTACACTCACATTTCCCGCCTTATTAGAGACTCTAGAAAGGAAGTGTGTGCTTCTTGCTCTAAAGCAGAGTGTGGTTCATGGATGAGAACTGTGCTGTGTGTTTCCCTTCAGAAACGGAGTGAAATTCCAGGCACTGTGTCTTCCTACAAGCAAGATTTCGTTTCAGGTAAACGCAGTCAATTTTAAGCTCAAATGAAGCTAAATCGTTCACGAAGCTCACACGTTTCTCGCTCTGAACTGAAAAGCATTGGATTTTAGAGGACCTGTGGTTTGTATCGGTTTCAGAAGCAACGTTGAACTAGATATGGTCCATGTGTGTAGGAAACACAGTTCTTTTGTTCTGAGTACACTCACATTTCCCGCCTTATTAGGGACTCTAGAAAGCAAGAGCGTTCTTCTTGCTCTAAAGCAGAGTGTGGTTCATCGATGAGAACTGTGCTGTGTGTTTCCCTTCAGAAACAGAGTGAAATGCCAGGCTCTGTGCCTTCCTGCAAGCAAGACTCCGTTTCAGGTAAACGCAGTCACTTTTCAGCTCAAAGAAGCTACATCGTTCACAAAGCTCACACGTTTCTCACTCTTAACTGAAAAGCATTGGATGTTAGAGGACCTGTGGTTTGTATCAGTTTCAGGAGGAAAGTTGAACTAGATATGGTCCATGTGTGTAGGAAACACAGTTCTTTGTTATGAGTACACTCACATTTCCCGCCTTATTAGAGACTCTAGAAAGCAAGAGAATGGTTCTTGCTCTAAAGCAGAGTGTGGTTCATGGATGAGTACTGGGCTATGTGTTTCCCTTCAGAAACAGAGTGAAATGCCAGGCTCTGTGACTTCCTACATGCAAGACTTCTTTTCAGGTAAACGCAGTCACTTTTCAGCTCAAATGAAGCTACATCGTTCATGAAGCTCACACGTTTCTCGCTCTGAACTGAAAAGCATTGGATGTTAGAGGATTTGTGGTTTGTATCAGTTTCAGAACCAACGTTGAATTAGAAATGGTCCATGTGTGTAGGAAGCACAGTTCTTTTGTTCTGAGTATACTCACATTTCCCGCCTTATTAGAGACTCTAGAAAGCAAGAGCGTGCTTCTGGCTCTAAAGCTGAGTGTGGTTCCTGGATGAGAACTGTGCTGTGTGTTTCCCTTCAGAAACAGAGTAAAATTACAGGCTCTGTGTCTTCCTACTAGTAAGAGTTCGTTTCAGATAAACGCAGTAACTGTTCATCTCAAAACACGCTACATTGTTCATGAAGCTCACACGTTTCTCATTCTTAACTGAAAAGCATTGAATGTTAGAGGACCTGTGGTTTGTATCAGTTTCAGGAGGAAAGTTGAACTAGATATGGTCCATGTGTGTAGGAAACACAGTTCTTTTGTTATGAGTACACTCACATTTCCCGCCTTATTACAGACTCTAGAAAGCAAGAGCATGGTTCTTGCTCTAAAGCAGAGTGTGGTTCATGGATGAGTACTGGGCTATGTGTTTCCCTTCAGAAACAGAGTGAAATGCCAGGCTCTGTGTCTTCCTACATGTAAAACTTCATTTCAGGTAAACGCAGTCACATTTCAGCTCAAAAGAAACTACATCTTTCACGAAGCTCACACGTTTCTCACTCTTAACTGAAAGCATTAGATGTTAGAGGACCTGTGTTTTCTATCAGTTTCAGGAGCAAAGTTGAACTAGATATGTTCCATGTGTGTAGGAAACACAGTTCTTTTGTTATGAGTACACTCACATTTCCCGCCTCATTAGAGACTCCAGAAAGCAAGAGCATGGTTCTTGCTCTAAAGCAGAGTGTGGTTCATGGATGAGTACTGCGCTATGTGTTTCCCTTCAGAAACAGAGTGAAATGCCACGCTCTGTGACTTCCTACATGCAAGACTTCCTTTCAGGTAAACGCAGTCACTTTCCAGATCAAATGAAGCTACATCGTTCACGAAGCTCACACGTTTCTAGCTCTGAACTGAAAAGCATTGGATGTTAGACAACCTGTGGTTTGTATCAGTTTCAGAAGCAACGTTGAACTAGATATGGTCCATGTGTGTAGGAAACACAGTTCTTTTGTTCTGAGTACACTCACATTTACCGCCTTATTAGAGACTCTAGAAAGGAAGTGCGTGCTTCTTGCTCTAAAGCAGAGTTTGGTTCATGGATGAGAACTGCGCTATGTGTTTCTCTTCAGAACCGGAGTGAAATTCCAGGCTCTGTGTCTTCCTGCAAGCAATACTTCTTTTCAGGTAAACGAAGTCACTTTCCAGCTCAAACGAAGCTACATCGTTCACGAAGCTCACGTTTCTCGCTCTGAACTGAAAAGCATTGGATGTTGGAGGACCTGTGGTTTGTATCAGTTTCAGGAGGAAAGTTGAACTAGCTATGTTCCGTGTGTTTAAGAAAGACACTTCTTTTGTTATGAGTACACTCATATTTCTCGACTTATTAGAGAATCTAGAAAGCAAGATTATGCTTCTTGCTCTAAAGCAGAGCGTGGTTCATGGATGAGTACTGGGCTATGTGTTTCCCTTCAGAAACAGAGTGAAATGCCACGCTCTGTGACTTCCTACATGCAAGACATCCTTTCAGGTAAACGCAGTCACTTTCCAGCTCAAATGAAGCTACATCGTTCACGAAGCTCACACGGTTCTCGCTCTGAACTGAATAGCATTGGATGTTAGACGACCTGTGGTTTGTATCAGTTTCAGAAGCAACGTTGAACTAGATATGGTCCATGTGTGTAGGAAACACAGTTCTTTTGTTCTGAGTACACTCACATTTCCAGCCTTATTAGAGACTCTAGAAAGGAAGTGCGTGCTTCTTGCTCTAAAGCAGAGTGTGGTTCATGGATGAGAACTGTGCTGTGTGTTTCCCTTCAGAAACGGAGTGAAATGCCAGGCTCTGTGCCTTCCTGCAAGCAAGACTTCGTTTCAGGTAAAAGCAGTCACTTTTCAGCTCAAAGAAGCTACATCGTTCACAAAGCTCACACGTTTCTCACTCTTAACTGTAAAGCATTGGATGTTAGAGGACCTGTGGTTTGTATCAGTTTCAGAAGCGGCGTTGAACTCGATATGGTGCGTGTGTGTAGGAAACACAGTTCTTTTGTTATGAGTACACTCACATTTCCCGCCTTATTAGAGACTCTAGAAAGCAAGAGCATGGTTCTTGTTCTAAAGCAGAGTGTGGTTCATGGATGAGTACTGGGCTATGCCTTTCCCTTCAGAAACAGAGTGAAATGCCAGGCTCTGTGACTTCCTACATGCAAGACTTCTTTTCAGGTAAACGCAGTAACTTTCCAGCTCAAACGAATCTACATCGTTCACGAAGCTCACACGTTTCTCGCTCTGAACTGAAAAGCATTGGATGTTAGAGGATCTGTGGTTTGTATCAGTTTCAGAACCAACGTTGAATTAGATATGGTCCATGTGTGTAGGAAACACAGTTCTTTTGTTCTGAGTATACTCACATTTCCCGCCTTATTAGAGACTCTAGAAAGCAAGAGCATGCTTCTTGCTCTAAAGCAGAGTGTGGTTTATGGATGAGTACTGGGCTATGTGTTTCCCTTCAGAAACAGAGTGAAATGCCAGGCTCTGTGTCTTCCTACATGTAAGACTTCATTTCAGGTAAACGCAGTCACATTTCAGCTCAAAAGAAGCTACATCTTTCACGAACCTCACACGTTTCTCACTCTTAACTGAGAAGCATTAGATGTTAGAGGACCTGTGTTTTCTATCAATTTCAGGAGCAAAGTTGAACTAGATATGTTCCATGTGTGTAGCAAACACAGTTCTTTTGTTATGAGTACACTCACTTTTCCCGCCTCATTAGAGAGTCTAGAAAGTAAGAGCATGGTTCTTGCTCTAGAGCAGAGTGTGGTTCATGGATGAGTACTGCGCTATGTGTTTCCCTTCAGAAACAGAGTGAAATGCCACACTCTGTGACTTCCTACATGCAAGACATCCTTTCAGGTAAACGCAGTCACTTTCCAGCTCAAATGAAGCTACATCGTTCACGAAGCTCACACGGTTCTCGCTCTGAACTGAATAGCATTGGATGTTAGACGACCTGTGGTTTGTATCAGTTTCAGAAGCAACGTTGAACTAGATATGGTCCATGTGTGTAGGAAACACAGTTCTTTTGTTCTGAGTACACTCACATTTCCAGCCTTATTAGAGACTCTAGAAAGGAAGTGCGTGCTTCTTGCTCAAAAGCAGAGTGTGGTTCATGGATGAGAACTGTGCTGTGTGTTTCCCTTCAGAAACGGAGTGAAATGCCAGGCTCTGTGCCTTCCTGCAAGCAAGACTTCGTTTCAGGTAAAAGCAGTCACTTTTCAGCTCAAAGAAGCTACATCGTTCACAAAGCTCACACGTTTCTCACTCTTAACTGTAAAGCATTGGATGTTAGAGGACCTGTGGTTTGTATCAGTTTCAGAAGCGGCGTTGAACTAGATATGGTGCGTGTGTGTAGGAAACACAGTACTTTTGTTATGAGTACACTCACATTTCCCGCCTTATTAGAGACTCTAGAAAGCAAGAGCATGGTTCTTGTTCTAAAGCAGAGTGTGGTTCATGGATGAGTACTGGGCTATGCCTTTCCCTTCAGAAACAGAGTGAAATGCCAGGCTCTGTGACTTCCTACATGCAAGACTTCTTTTCAGGTAAAAGCAGTAACTTTTCATTTCAAACGAATCTACATCGTTCACGAAGCTCACACGTTTCTCGCTCTGAACTGAATAGCATTGGATGTTAGACGACCTGTGGTTTGTATGAGTTTCAGAAGCAACGTTGAACTAGATATGGTCCATGTGTGTAGGAAACACAGTTCTTTTGTTCTGAGTACACTCACATTTCTCGCCTTATTAGAGACTCTAGAAAGGAAGTGCGTGCTTCATGCTCTAAAGCAGAGTGTGGTTCATGGATGAGAACTGTGCTGTGTGTTTCCCTTCAGAAACGGAGTGAAATGCCAGGCTCTGTGCCTTCCTGCAAGCAAGACTTCGTTTCAGGTAAACGCAGTCACTTTTCAGCTCAAAGAAGCTACATCGTTCACAAAGCTCACACGTTTCTCACTCTTAACTGTAAAGCATTGGATGTTAGAGGACCTGTGGTTTGTATCAGTTTCAGAAGTGGCGTTGAACTAGATATGGTGCGTGTGTGTAGGAAACACAGTTCTTTTGTTCTGAGCATACTCACGTTTCCCGCATTATTAGAGACTCTAGAAAGCAAGAGCGTGCTTCTTGCTCTTAAGCAGAGTGTGGTTCATGGATGAAAACTGTGCTATGTGTTTCGCTTCAGAATCGGAGTGAAATGCCAGGCTCTGTGTCTTGCTACATGCAAGTCTTCGTTTCAGATAAACGCAGTAACTGTTCATCTCAAAAGACGCTACATTGTTCATGAAGCTCACACCTTTCTCACTCTTAACTGAAAAGCATTGAATGTTAGAGGACCAGTGGTTTGTATCAGTTTCTGGAGGAAAGTTGAACTAGATATGGTCCATGTGTGTAGGAAACACAGTTCTTTTGTTATGAGTACACTACAATTCCCGCCTTATTAGAGACTCTAGAAAGCAAGAGCATGGTTCTTGCTCTAAAGCAGAGTGTGGTTCATGGATGAGTACTGGGCTATGTGTTTGCCTTCAGAAACAGAGTGAAATGCCAGGCTCTGTGACTGCCTACATGCAAGACTTCTTTTCAGGTAAACGCAGTCACTTGTCAGTTCAAAGAAGCTACATCGTTCACGAAGCTCACACTTTTCTCACTCTTAACTGAAAAGCTTTGTATGTTAGAGGACATGTGTTTTCTATCAGTTTCAGGAGCAAAGTTGAACTAGATATGTTCCATGTGTGTAGGAAACACAGTTCTTTTGTTATGAGTACACTCACATTTCCCGCCTCATTAGAGACTCTAGAAAGCAAGAGCATGGTTCTTGCTCTAAAGCAGATTGTGGTTCATGGATGAGTACTGCGCTATGTGTTTCCCTTCAGAAACAGAGTGAAATGCCACGCTCTGTGACTTCCTACATGCAAGACTTCCTTTCAGGTAAACGCAGTCACTTTCCAGCTCAAATGAAGCTACATTGTTCACGAAGCTCACACGTTTCTCGCTCTGAACTGAATAGCATTGGATGTTAGACGACCTGTGGTTTGTATGAGTTTCAGAAGCAACGTTGAACTAGATATGGTCCATGTGTGTAGGAAACACAGTTCTTTTGTTCTGAGTACACTCACATTTCCCGCCTTATTAGAGACTCTAGAAAGGAAGTGCGTGATTCTTGCTCTAAAGCAGAGTGTGGTTCATGGATGAGAACTGTGCTGTGTGTTTCCCTTAAGAAACGGAGTGAAATGCCAGGCTCTGTGCCTTCCTGCAAGCAAGACTTAGTTTCAGGTAAACGCAGTCACTTTTCAGCTCAAAGAAGCTACATCGTTCACAAAGCTCACACGTTTCTCACTCTTAACTGTAAAGCATTGGATGTTAGAGGACCTGTGGTTTGTATCAGTTTCAGAAGTGGCGTTGAACTAGATATGGTGCGTGTGTGTAGGAAACACAGTTCTTTTGTTCTGAGCATACTCACGTTTCCCGCATTATTAGAGACTCTAGAAAGCAAGAGCGTGCTTCTTGCTCTAAAGCAGAGTGTGGTTCATGGATGAAAACTGTGCTATGTGTTTCGCTTCAGAATCGGAGTGAAATGCCAGGCTCTGTGTCTTGCTACATGCAAGTCTTCGTTTCAGATAAACGCAGTAACTGCTCATCTCAAAAGACGCTACATTGTTCATGAAGCTCACACCTTTCTCACTCTTAACTGAAAAGCATTGAATGTTAGAGGACCTGTGGTTTGTATCAGTTTCAGGAGGAAAGTTGAACTAGATATGGTCCATGTGTGTAGGAAACACAGTTCTTTTGTTATGAGTACACTACATTTCCCGCCTTATTAGAGACTCTAGAAAGCAAGAGCATGCTTCTTGCTCTAAAGCAGAGTGTGGTTCATGGATGAGTACTGGGCTATGTGTTTCCCTTCAGAAACAGAGTGAAATGCCAGGCTCTGTGACTTCCTACATGCAAGACTTCTTTTCAGGTAAACGCAGTCACTTGTCAGCTCAAAGAAGCTACATCGTTCACGAAGCTCACACTTTTCTCACTCTTAACTGAAAAGCATTGGATGTTAGAGGACCTGTGGTTTGTATCAGTTTCAGAAGCGGCGTTGAACTAGATATGGTGCGTGTGTGTAGGAAACACAGTTCTTTTGTTCTGAGCATACTCACGTTTGCCACCTTATTAGAGACTCTAGAAAGCAAGAGCGTGCTTCTGGCTCTAATGCTGAGTGTGGTTCCTGGATGAGAACTGTGCTGTGTGTTTCCCTTCAGAAACGGAGTAAAATTACAGGCTCTGTGTCTTCCTACTAGTAAGAGTTCGTTTCAGGTAAACGCAGTCACTTTTCATCTCAAAGAAGCTACAACGTTCATGAAGCTCACACGTTTCTCGCTCTGAAATGAAAAGCATTGGATGTTAGAGGACCTGTGGTTTGTATCAGTTTCAGAAGCAAAGTTGGTCTAGCTATGTTCCGTGTGTTTAGGAAAGACAGTTCTTTTGTTATGTGTACACTCATATTTCCCGACTTATTAGAGACTCTAGAAAGCAAGAGCATGGTTCTTGCTCTAAAGCAGAGTGTGGTTCATGGATGAGTACTGGGCTATGTGTTTCCCTTCAGAAACAGAGTGAAATGCCAGGCTCTGTGACTTCCTACATGCAAGACTTCTTTTCAGGTAAACGCAGTAACTTTCCAGCTCAATCGAATCTACATCGTTCACGAAGCTCACACGTTTCTCGCTCTGAACTGAAAAGCATTGGATGTTAGAGGATCTGTGGTTTGTATCAGTTTCAGAACCAACGTTAAACTAGATATGGTCTATGTGCGTAGGAAACACAGTTCTTTTGTTCTGAGTATTCTCACATTTCTAGCCTTATTAGAGACTCTAGAAAGCAAGAGCATGCTTCTTGCTCTAAAGCAGAGTGTTGTTCAAGGATGAGAACTGTGCTGTGTGTTTCCCTTCAGAAATGGAGTGAAATTCCAGGCTCTGTGTCTTCCTACAAGCAAGACTTCATTTCAGGTAAACGCAGTCACTTTCCAGCTCAAACGAAGCTACATCGTTCACGAAGCTCACACGTTTCTCGCTCTGAACTGAAAAGCATTGGATGTTAGAGGACCTGTGGTTTGTATCAGTTTCAGAAGCGGCGTTGAACTAGATATGGTGCGTGTGTGTAGGAAACACAGTTCTTTTGTTCTGAGCATACTCACGTTTCCCGCCTTATTAGAGACTCTAGAAAGCAAGAGCGTGCTTCTGGCTCTAAAGCTGAGTGTGGTTCCTGGATGAGAACTGTGCTGTGTGTTTCCCTTCAGAAACGGAGTAAAATTACAGTCTCTGTGTCTTCCTACTTGTATGAGTTCGTTTCAGGTAAACGCAGTCACTTTTCAGCTCAAAGAAGCTACATCGTTCATGAAGCTCACACGTTTCTCGCTCTGAACTGAAAAGCATTGGATGTTAGAGGACCTGTGGTTTGTATCAGTTTCAGAAGCAAAGTTGATCTAGATATGTTCCATGTGAGTAGGAAACACAGTTCTTTTGTTATGAGTACACTCACATTTCCCGCCTCGTTAGAGACACTAGAAAGCAAGAGCATGGTTCTTGCTCTAAAGCAGAGTGTGGTTCATGGATGAGTACTGGGCTATGTGTTTCCCTTCAGAAACAGAGTGAAATGCCACGCTCTGTGACTTCCTACATGCAAGACTTCCTTTCAGGTAAACGCAGTCACTTTCCAGCTCAAATGAAGCTACATTGTTCACGAAGCTCACACGTTTCTCGCTCTGAACTGAATAGCATTGGATGTTAGACGACCTGTGGTTTGTATCAGTTTCAGAAGCAACGTTGAACTAGATATGGTCCATGTGTGTAGGAAACACAATTCTTTTGTTCTGAGTACACTCACATTTCCCGCCTTATTAGAGACTCTAGAAAGGAAGTGCGTGCTTCTTGCTCTAAAGCAGAGTGTGGTTCATGGATGAGAACTGTGCTGTGTGTTTCCCTTCAGAAACGGAGTGAAATTCCAGGCTCTGTGTCTTCCTACATGCAAGACTTCTTTTCAGGTAAATGCAGTCACTTTTCAGCTCAAATGAAGCTACATCGTTCACGAAGCTCACACGTTTCTCACTCTTAACTGAAAAGCATTGGATGTTAGAGGACCTGTGGTTTGTATCAGTTTCAGAAGCGGCGTTGAACTAGATATGGTGCGTGTGTGTAGGAAACACAGTTCTTTTGTTCTGAGCATACTCACGTTTCCCGCCTTATTAGAGACTCTAGAAAGCAAGAGCGTGCTTCTTGCTCTTAAGCTGAGTGTGGTTCCTGGATGAGAACTGTGCTGTGTGTTTCCCTTCAGAAACGGAGTAAAATTCCAGGCTCTGTGTCTTCCTACTAGTATGAGTTCGTTTCAGGTAAACGCAGTCACTTTTCAGCTCAAAGAAGCTACATCGTTCATGAAGCTCACACGGTTCTCGCTCTGAACTGAAAAGCATTGGATGTTAGAGGACCTGTGGTTTGTATCAGTTTCAGAAGCAAAGTTGATCTAGCTATGTTCCGTGTGTTTAGATTAGACAGTTCTTTTGTTATGAGTACACTCATATTTCCCGACTTATTAGAGACTCTAGAAAGCAAGAGCATGGTTCTTGCTCTAAAGCAGAGTGTCGTTCATGGATGAGTACTGGGCTATATGTTTCCCTTCAGAAACAGAGTGAAATGCCAGGCTCTGTGTCTTCCTACATGTAAGACTTCATTTCAGGTAAACGCAGTCACATTTCAGCTCAAAAGAAGCTACATCTTTCACGAAGCTCACACGTTTCTCACTCTTAACTGAAAGCATTAGATGTTAGAGGACCTGTGTTTTCTATCAGTTTCAGGAGCAAAGTTGAACTAGATATGTTCCATGTGAGTAGGAAACACAGTTCTTTTGTTATGAGTACACTCACATTTCCCGCCTCGTTAGAGACTCTAGAAAGCAAGAGCATGGTTCTTGCTCTAAAGCAGAGTGTGGTTCATGGGTGAGTACTGCGCTATGTGTTTCCCTTCAGAAACAGAGTGAAATGCCACGCTCTGTGACTTCCTACATGCAAGACTTCGTTTCAGGTAAACGCAGTCACTTTCCAGCTCAAATGAAGCTACATCGTTCACGAAGCTCACACGTTTCTCGCTCTGAACTGAAAAGCATTGGATGTTAGAGGACCTGTGGTTTGTATCAGTTTCAGAAGCAACGTTGAACTAGATATGGTCCATGTGTGTAGGAAACACAGTACTTTTGTTCTGAGTACACTCACATTTCCCGCCTTATTAGGGACTCTAGAAAGCAAGAGCGTTCTTCGTGCTCTAAAGCAGAGTGTGGTTCATCGATGAGAACTGTGCTGTGTGTTTCTCTTCATACACGGAGTGAAATGCCAGGCTCTGTGACTTCCTACATGCAAGACTTCTTTTCAGGTAAACGCAGTCACTTTTCAGCTCAAATGAAGCTACATCTTTCACGAAGCTCACACGTTTCTCGCTCTGAACTGAATAGCATTGGATGTTAGATGACCTGTGGTTTGTATCAGTTTCAGAAGCAACGTTGAACTAGATATGGTCCATGTGTGTAGGAAACACAGTTCTTTTGTTCTGAGTACACTCACATTTCCCGCCTTATTAGGGACTCTAGAAAGGAAGTGCGTGCTTCTTGCTCTAAAGCAGAGTGTGGTTCATCGATGAGAACTGTGCTGTGTGTTTCCCTTCAGAAATGGAGTGAAATTCCAGGCTCTGTGTCTTCCTACAAGCAAGACTTCGTTTCAGGTAAACACAGACACTTTCCAGCTCAAACGAAGCTACATCGTTCACGAAGCTCACACGTTTCTCGCTCTGAACTGAAAAGCATTGGATGTTAGAGGACCTGTGGTTTGTATCAGTTTCAGAAGCGGAGTTGAACTAGATATGTTGCCTGTGTGTAGGAAACACAGTTCTTTTGTTCTTTGCACACTCACGTTTCCCGCCTTATTAGAGACTCTAGAAAGCAAGAGCGTGCTTCTTGCTCTAAAGCAGAGTGTGGATCATGGATGAAAACTGTGCTATGTGTTTCGCTTCAGAATTGGAGTGAAATGCCAGGCTCTGTGTCTTCCTACATGCAAGTCTTCGTTTCAGATAAACGCAGTAATTGTTCATCTCAAAAGATGCTACATTGTTCACGAAGCTCACACGTTTCTCACTCTTAACTGAAAAGCATTGAATGTTAGAGGACCTGTGGTTTGTATCAGTTTCAGGAGCAAAGTTGAACTAGATATGGTCCATGTGTGTAGGAAACACAGTTCTTTTGTTATGAGTACACTCACATTTCCCGCCTTATTACAGACTCTAGAAAGCAAGAGCATGGTTCTTGCTCTAAAGCAGAGTGTGGTTCATGGATGAGTACTGGGCTATGTGTTTCCCTTCAGAAACAGAGTGAAATGCCAGGCTCTGTGACTTCCTACATGCAAGACTTCTTTTCAGGTAAACGCAGTCACTTTTCAGCTCAAATGAAGCTACATCGTGCACAAAGCTCACACGTGTCTCGCTCTTAACAGAAAAGCATTGGATGTTAGAGGACCTGTGGTTTGTATCAGTTTCAGAACCAACGTTGAATTAGATATGGTCCATGTGTGTAGAAAACACAGTTCTTTTGTTCTGAGTATACTCAGATATCCTACCTTATTAGAGACTCTAGAAAGCAAGAGCGTGCTTCTGGCTCTAAAGCTGAGTGTGGTTCCTGGATGAGAACTGTGCTGTGTGTTTCCCTTCAGAAACGGAGTAAAATTACAGTCTCTGTGTCTTCCTACTAGTAAGAGTTCGTTTCAGGTAAACGCAGTCACTTTTCAGCTCAAAGAAGCTACATAGTTCATGAAGCTCACACGTTTCTCGCTCTGAACTGAAAGCATTAGATGTTAGAGAACCTGCGTTTTCTATCAGTTTCAGGAGCAAAGTTGAACTAGATATGTTCCATGTGTGTAGGAAACACACTTCTTTTGTTATGATTACACTCACATTTCCCGCCTCGTTAGAGACTCTAGAAAGCAAGAGCATGGTTCTTGCTCTATAGCAGAGTGTGGTTCATGGATGAGTACTGCGCTATGTGATTCCCTTCAGAAACAGAGTGAAATAGTACGCTCTGTGACTTCCTACATGCAAGACTTCCTTTCAGGTAAACGCAGTCACTTTCCAGCTCAAATGAAGCTACATCGTTCACCAAGCTCACACGTTATTCGCTCTGAACTGAATAGCATTGGATGTTAGACGACCTGTGGGTTGTATCAGTTTTAGAAGCAACGTTGAACTAGATATGGTCCATGTGTGTAGGAAACACAGTTCTTTTGTTCTGAGTACGCTCACATTTCCCGCCTTATTAGGGACTCTAGAAAGGAAGTGCGTGCTTCTTGCTCTAAAGCAGAGTGTGGTTCATGGATGAGAACTGTGCTGTGTGTTTCCCTTCAGAAACGGAGTGAAATTCCAGGCTCTGTGTCTTCCTACAAGCAAGACTTCGTTTCAGGTAAACACAGTCACTTTCCAGCTCAAACGAAGCTACATCGTTCACGAAGCTCACACGTTTCTCGCTCTGAACTGAAAAGCATTGGATGTTAGAGGACCTGTGGTTTGTATCAGTTTCAGAAGCGGCGTTGAACTAGATATGGTGCGTGTGTGTAGGAAACACAGTTCTTTTGTTCTGAGCATACTCACGTTTCCCGCCTTATTAGAGACTCTAGAAAGCAAGAGCGTGCTTCTGGCTCTAAAGCTGAGTGTGGTTCCTGGATGAGAACTGTGCTGTGTGTTTCCCTTCAGAAACGGAGTAAAATTACAGTCTCTGTGTCTTCCTACTTGTATGAGTTCTTTTCAGGTAAACGCAGTCACTTTTCAGCTCAAAGAAGCTACATCGTTCATGAAGCTCACACGTTTCTCGCTCTGAACTGAAAAGCATTGGATGTTAGAGGACCTGTGGTTTGTATCAGTTTCAGAAGCAAAGTTGATCTAGATATGTTCCATGTGAGTAGGAAACACAGTTCTTTTGTTATGAGTACACTCACATTTCCCGCCTCGTTAGAGACACTAGAAAGCAAGAGCATGGTTCTTGCTCTAAACCAGAGTGTGGTTCATGGATGAGTACTGCGCTATGTGTTTCCCTTCAGAAACAGAGTGAAATGCCACGCTCTGTGACTTCCTACATGCAAGACTTCCTTTCAGGTAAACGCAGTCACTTTCCAGCTCAAATGAAGCTACATTGTTCACGAAGCTCACACGTTTCTCGCTCTGAACTGAATAGCATTGGATGTTAGACGACCTGTGGTTTGTATCAGTTTCAGAAGCAACGTTGAACTAGATATGGTCCATGTGTGTAGGAAACACAATTCTTTTGTTCTGAGTACACTCACATTTCCCGCCTTATTAGAGACTCTAGAAAGGAAGTGCGTGCTTCTTGCTCTAAAGCAGAGTGTGGTTCATGGATGAGAACTGTGCTGTGTGTTTCCCTTCAGAAACGGAGTGAAATTCCAGGCTCTGTGTCTTCCTACAAGCAAGACTTCGTTTCAGGTAAACACAGTCACTTTCCAGCTCAAACAAAGCTACATCGTTCACCAAGCTCACACGTTTCTCGCTCTGAACTGAAAAGCATTGGATGTTAGAGGACCTGTGGTTTGTATCAGTTTCAGAAGCAACGTTGAACTAGATATGGTCCATGTGTGTAGGAAACACAGTTCTTTTGTTCTGAGTACACTCACATTTCCCGCCTTCTAGGGACTCTAGAAAGCAAGAGCGTTCTTCTTGCTCTAAAGCAGAGTGTGGTTCATCGATGAGAACTGTGCTGTGTGTTTCCCTTCAGAAACGGATTGAAATGCCAGGCTATGTGACATCCTACATGCAAGACTTCTTTTCAGGTAAATGCAGTCACTTTTCAGCTCAAATGAAGCTACATCGTTCACGAAGCTCACACGTTTCTCACTCTTAACTGAAAAGCATTGGATGTTAGAGGACCTGTGGTTTGTATCAGTTTCAGAAGCGGCGTTGAACTAGATATGGTGCGTGTGTGTAGGAAACACAGTTCTTTTGTTCTGAGCATACTCACGTTTCCCGCCTTATTAGAGACTCTAGAAAGCAAGAGCGTGCTTCTTGCTCTTAAGCTGAGTGTGGTTCCTGGATGAGAACTGTGCTGTGTGTTTCCCTTCAGAAACGGAGTAAAATTCCAGGCTCTGTGTCTTCCTACTAGTATGAGTTCGTTTCAGGTAAACGCAGTCACTTTTCAGCTCAAAGAAGCTACATCGTTCATGAAGCTCACACGGTTCTCGCTCTGAACTGAAAAGCATTGGATGTTAGAGGACCTGTGGTTTGTATCAGTTTCAGAAGCAAAGTTGATCTAGCTATGTTCCGTGTGTTTAGATTAGACAGTTCTTTTGTTATGAGTACACTCATATTTCCCGACTTATTAGAGACTCTAGAAAGCAAGAGCATGGTTCTTGCTCTAAAGCAGAGTGTCGTTCATGGATGAGTACTGGGCTATATGTTTCCCTTCAGAAACAGAGTGAAATGCCAGGCTCTGTGTCTTCCTACATGTAAGACTTCATTTCAGGTAAACGCAGTCACATTTCAGCTCAAAAGAAGCTACATCTTTCACGAAGCTCACACGTTTCTCACTCTTAACTGAAAGCATTAGATGTTAGAGGACCTGTGTTTTCTATCAGTTTCAGGAGCAAAGTTGAACTAGATATGTTCCATGTGAGTAGGAAACACAGTTCTTTTGTTATGAGTACACTCACATTTCCCGCCTCGTTAGAGACTCTAGAAAGCAAGAGCATGGTTCTTGCTCTAAAGCAGAGTGTGGTTCATGGGTGAGTACTGCGCTATGTGTTTCCCTTCAGAAACAGAGTGAAATGCCACGCTCTGTGACTTCCTACATGCAAGACTTCGTTTCAGGTAAACGCAGTCACTTTCCAGCTCAAATGAAGCTACATCGTTCACGAAGCTCACACGTTTCTCGCTCTGAACTGAAAAGCATTGGATGTTAGAGGACCTGTGGTTTGTATCAGTTTCAGAAGCAACGTTGAACTAGATATGGTCCATGTGTGTAGGAAACACAGTTCTTTTGTTCTGAGTACACTCACATTTCCCGCCTTATTAGGGACTCTAGAAAGCAAGAGCGTTCTTCGTGCTCTAAAGCAGAGTGTGGTTCATCGATGAGAACTGTGCTGTGTGTTTCTCTTCATACACGGAGTGAAATGCCAGGCTCTGTGACTTCCTACATGCAAGACTTCTTTTCAGGTAAACGCAGTCACTTTTCAGCTCAAATGAAGCTACATCTTTCACGAAGCTCACACGTTTCTCGCTCTGAACTGAATAGCATTGGATGTTAGATGACCTGTGGTTTGTATCAGTTTCAGAAGCAACGTTGAACTAGATATGGTCCATGTGTGTAGGAAACACAGTTCTTTTGTTCTGAGTACACTCACATTTCCCGCCTTATTAGGGACTCTAGAAAGGAAGTGCGTGCTTCTTGCTCTAAAGCAGAGTGTGGTTCATCGATGAGAACTGTGCTGTGTGTTTCCCTTCAGAAATGGAGTGAAATTCCAGGCTCTGTGTCTTCCTACAAGCAAGACTTCGTTTCAGGTAAACACAGACACTTTCCAGCTCAAACGAAGCTACATCGTTCACGAAGCTCACACGTTTCTCGCTCTGAACTGAAAAGCATTGGATGTTAGAGGACCTGTGGTTTGTATCAGTTTCAGAAGCGGAGTTGAACTAGATATGTTGCCTGTGTGTAGGAAACACAGTTCTTTTGTTCTGAGCACACTCACGTTTCCCGCCTTATTAGAGACTCTAGAAAGCAAGAGCGTGCTTCTTGCTCTAAAGCAGAGTGTGGATCATGGATGAAAACTGTGCTATGTGTTTCGCTTCAGAATTGGAGTGAAATGCCAGGCTCTGTGTCTTCCTACATGCAAGTCTTCGTTTCAGATAAACGCAGTAATTGTTCATCTCAAAAGATGCTACATTGTTCACGAAGCTCACACGTTTCTCACTCTTAACTGAAAAGCATTGAATGTTAGAGGACCTGTGGTTTGTATCAGTTTCAGGAGCAAAGTTGAACTAGATATGGTCCATGTGTGTAGGAAACACAGTTCTTTTGTTATGAGTACACTCACATTTCCCGCCTTATTAGAGACTCTAGAAAGCAAGAGCATGGTTCTTGCTCTAAAGCAGAGTGTGGTTCATGGATGAGTACTGGGCTATGTGTTTCCCTTCAGAAACAGAGTGAAATGCCAGGCTCTGTGACTTCCTACATGCAAGACTTCTTTTCAGGTAAACGCAGTCACTTTTCAGCTCAAATGAAGCTACATCGTGCACAAAGCTCACACGTGTCTCGCTCTGAACTGAAAAGCATTGGATGTTAGAGGATCTGTGGTTTGTATCAGTTTCAGAACCAACGTTGAATTAGATATGGTCCATGTGTGTAGGAAACACAGTTCTTTTGTTCTGAGTATACTCAGATATCCTACCTTATTAGAGACTCTAGAAAGCAAGAGCGTGCTTCTGGCTCTAAAGCTGAGTGGGGTTCCTGGATGAGAACTGTGCTGTGTGTTTCCCTTCAGAAACGGAGTAAAATTCCAGGCTCTGTGTCTTCCTACTAGTAAGAGTTCGTTTCAGGTAAACGCAGTCACTTTTCAGCTCAAAGAAGCTACATAGTTCATGAAGCTCACACGTTTCTCGCTCTGAACTGAAAGCATTAGATGTTAGAGAACCTGCGTTTTCTATCAGTTTCAGGAGCAAAGTTGAACTAGATATGTTCCATGTGTGTAGGAAACACACTTCTTTTGTTATGATTACACTCACATTTCCCGCCTCGTTAGAGACTCTAGAAAGCAAGAGCATGGTTCTTGCTCTATAGCAGAGTGTGGTTCATGGATGAGTACTGCGCTATGTGATTCCCTTCAGAAACAGAGTGAAATAGTACGCTCTGTGACTTCCTACATGCAAGACTTCCTTTCAGGTAAACGCAGTCACTTTCCAGCTCAAATGAAGCTACATCGTTCACCAAGCTCACACGTTATTCGCTCTGAACTGAATAGCATTGGATGTTAGACGACCTGTGGGTTGTATCAGTTTTAGAAGCAACGTTGAACTAGATATGGTCCATGTGTGTAGGAAACACAGTTCTTTTGTTCTGAGTACGCTCACATTTCCCGCCTTATTAGGGACTCTAGAAAGGAAGTGCGTGCTTCTTGCTCTAAAGCAGAGTGTGGTTCATGGATGAGAACTGTGCTGTGTGTTTCCCTTCAGAAACGGAGTGAAATTCCAGGCTCTGTGTCTTCCTACAAGCAAGACTTCGTTTCAGGTAAACACAGTCACTTTCCAGCTCAAACGAAGCTACATCGTTCACGAAGCTCACACGTTTCTCACTCTTAACAGAAAATCATTGGATGTTAGAGGACCTGTGGTTTGTATCAGTTTCAGAAGCGGAGTTGAACTAGATATGGTGCGTGTGTGTAGGAAACACAGTTCTTTTGTTCTGAGCACACTCACGTTTCCCGCCTTATTAGAGTCTCTAGAAAGAAAGAGCGTGCTTCTTGCTCTAAAGCAGAGTGTGGTTCATGGATGAAAACTGTGCTATGTGTTTCGCTTCAGAATCGGAGTGAAATGAGAGGCTCTGTGTCTTCCTACATGCAAGTCTTCGTTTCAGAAAAACGCAGTAACTGTTCATCTCAAAAGAAGCTACATTGTTCACGAAGCTCACACGTTTCTCACTCTTAACTGAAAAGCATTGAATGTTAGAGGACCTGTGGTTTGTATCAGTTTCAGGAGCAAAGTTGTACTAGATATGGTCCATGTGTGTAGGAAACACAGTTCTTTTGTTATGAGTACACTCACATTTCCCACCTTATTACAGACTCTAGAAAGCAAGAGCATGGTTCTTGCTCTAAAGCAGAGTGTGGTTCATGGATGAGTACTGGGCTATGTGTTTCCCTTCAGAAACAGAGTGAAATGCCAGGCTCTGTGACTTCCTACATGCAAGACTTCTTTTCAGGTAAACGCAGTCACTTTTCAGCTCAAATGAAGCTACATCGTGCACAAAGCTCACACGTTTCTCGCTCTGAACTGAAAAGCATTGGATGTTAGAGGACCTGTGGTTTGTATCAGTTTCAGAACCAACGTTGAATTAGATATGGTCCATGTGTGTAGGAAACACAGTTCTTTTGTTCTGAGTTTACTCAGATTTCCCACCTTATTAGAGACTCTAGAAAGCAAGAGCGTGCTTCTGGCTCTAAAGCTGAGTGGGGTTCCTGCATGAGAACTGTGCTGTGTGTTTCCCTTCAGAAACGGAGTAAAATTACAGGCTCTGTATCTTCCTACTAGTAAGAGTTCGTTTCAGGTAAACGCAGTCACTTTTCAGCTCAAAGAAGCTACATCGTTCATGAAGCTCACACGTTTCTCGCTCTGAACTGAAAAGCATTGGATGTTAGAGGACCTGTGGTTTGTATCAGTTTCAGAAGCAAAGTTGATCTAGCTATGTTCCGTGTGTTTAGGAAAGACAGTTCTTTTGTTATGAGTACACTCATATTTCCCGACTTATTAGAGACTCTAGAAAGCAAGAGCATGGTTCTTGCTCTAAAGCAGAGTGTGGTTCATGGATGAGTACTGGGCTATGTGTTTCCCTTCAGAAACAGAGTGAAATGCCAGGCTCTGTGTGTTCCTACATGTAAGACTTCATTTCAGGTAAACGCAGTCACATTTCAGCTCAAAAGAAGCTACATCTTTCACGAAGCTCACACGTTTCTCACTCTTAACTGAAAGCATTAGATGTTAGAGGACCTGTGTTTTCTATCAGTTTCAGGAGCAAAGTTGAACTAGATATGTTCCATGTGTGTAGGAAACACAGTTCTTTTGTTATAAGTACACTCACATTTCCCGCCTCATTAGAGACTCTAGAAAGCAAGAGCATGGTTCTTGCTCTAAAGCAGAGTGTGGTTCATGGATGAGTACTGCGCTATGTGTTTCCCTTCAGAAACAGAGTGAAATGCCACGCTCTGTGACTTCCTACATGCAAGACTTCCTTTCAGGTAAACGCAGTCACTTTCCAGCTCAAATGAAGCTACATCGTGCACGAAACTCACACGTTTCTCGCTCTGAACTGAATAGCATTGGATGTTAGACGACCTGTGGTTTGTATCAGTTTCAGAAGCAACGTTGAACTAGATATGGTCCATGAGTGTAGGAAACACAGTTCTTTTGTTCTGAGTACACTCACATTTCCCGCCTTATTAGA
The DNA here is from genome assembly GCA_949786405.1 of Onychomys arenicola. Lineage (NCBI taxonomy): Eukaryota > Metazoa > Chordata > Mammalia > Rodentia > Cricetidae > Onychomys > Onychomys arenicola. Next base: position 1,371,165 of record CATKUM010000039.1, on the reverse strand, counting down.
GACTCTAGAAAGCAAGAGCGTGCTTCTTGCTCTAAAGCAGAGTGTGGTTCATGGATGAGAACTGTGCTGTGTGTTTCCCTTCAGAAACGGAGTGAAATTCCAGGCTCTGTGTCTTCCTACAAGCAAGACTTCGTTTCAGGTAAACGCAGTCACTTTTCAGCTCAAATGAAGCTACATCGTTCACGAAGCTCACACGTTTCTCACTCTGAACTGAAAGGCATTGGATGTTAGAGGACCTGTGGTTTGTATCAGTTTCAGAAGCAACGTTGAACTAGATATGGTCCATGTGTGTAGGAAACACAGTTCTTTTGTTCTGAGTACACTCACATTTCCCGCCTTATTAGGGACTCTAGAAAGCAAGAGCGTTCTTCTTGCTCTAAAGCAGAGTGTGGTTCATCGATGAGAACTGTGCTGTGTGTTTCCCTTCAGAAACGGAGTGAAATGCCAGGCTCTGTGCCTTCCTGCAAGCAAGACTTCGTTTCATGTAAACGCAGTCACTTTTCAGCTCAAAGGAGCTACATCGTTCACGAAGCTCACACGTTATTCACTCTGAACTGAATAGCATTGGATGTTAGACGACCTGTGGTTTGTATCAGTTTCAGAAGCAACGTTGAACTAGATATGGTCCATGTGTGTAGGAAACACAGTTCTTTTGTTCTGAGTACACTCACATTTCACGCCTTATTAGGGATTCTAGAAAGGAAGTGCGTGCTTCTTGCTCTAAAGCAGAGTGTGGTTCATGGATGAGAACTGTGCTGTGTGTTTCCCTTCAGAAATGGAGTGAAATTCCAGGCTCTGTGTCTTCCTACAAGCAAGACTTTGTTTCAGGTAAACACAGTCACTTTCCAGCTAAAACGAAGCTACATCGTTCACGAAGCTCACACGTTTCTCACTCTTAACTGAAAATCATTGGATGTTAGAGAACCTGTGGTTTGTATCAGTTTCAGAAGCGGAGTTGAACTAGATATGGTGGGTGTGTGTAGGAAACACAGTTCTTTTGTTCTGAGCACACTCACGTTTCCCGCCTTATTAGAGACTCTAGAAAGCAAGAGCGTGCTTCTTGCTCTAAAGCAGAGTGTGGTTCATGGATGAAAACTGTGCTATGTGTTTCGCTTCAGAATCGGAGTGAAATGAGAGGCTCTGTGTCTTCCTACATGCAAGTCTTCATTTCAGAAAAACGCAGTAACTGTTCATCTCAGAAGAAGCTACATTGTTCACGAAGCTCACACGTTTCTCACTCTTAACTGAAAAGCATTGAATGTTAGAGGACCTGTGGTTTGTATCAGTTTCAGGAGCAAAGTTGAACTAGATATGGTCCATGTGTGTAGGAAACACAGTACTTTTGTTATGAGTACACTCACATTTCCCACCTTATTACAGACTCTAGAAAGCAAGAGCATGGATCTTGCTCTAAAGCAGAGTGTGGTTCATGGATGAGTACTGGGCTATGTGTTTCCCTTCAGAAACAGAGTGAAATGCCAGGCTCTGTGACTTCCTACATGCAAGACTTCTTTTCAGGTAAACGCAGTCACTTTTCAGCTCAAATGAAGCTACATCGTGCACAAAGCTCACACGTTTCTCGCTCTGAACTGAAAAGCATTGGATGTTAGAGGACCTGTGGTTTGTATCAGTTTCAGAACCAACGTTGAATTAGATATGGTCCATGTGTGTAGGAAACACAGTTCTTTTGTTCTGAGTTTACTCAAATTTCCCACCTTATTAGAGACTCTAGAAAGCAAGAGCGTGCTTCTGGCTCTAAAGCTGAGTGGGGTTCCTGCATGAGAACTGTGCTGTGTGTTTCCCTTCAGAAACGGAGTAAAATTACAGGCTCTGTGTCTTCCTACTAGTAAGAGTTCGTTTCAGGTAAACGCAGTCACTTTTCAGCTCAAAGAAGCTACATCGTTCATGAAGCTCACACGTTTCTCGCTCTGAACTGAAAAGCATTGGATGTTAGAGGACCTGTGGTTTGTATCAGTTTCAGAAGCAAAGTTGATCTAGCTATGTTCCGTGTGTTTAGGAAAGACAGTTCTTTTGTTATGAGTACACTCATATTTCCCGACTTATTAGAGACTCTAGAAAGCAAGAGCATGGTTCTTGCTCTAAAGCAGAGTGTGGTTCATGGATGAGTACTGGGCTATGTGTTTCCCTTCAGAAACAGAGTGAAATGCCACGCTCTGTGACTTCCTACATGCAAGACTTCGTTTCAGGTAAACGCAGTCACTTTCCAGCTCAAATGAAGCTACATCGTTCACGAAGCTCACACGTTTCTCGCTCTGAACTGAAAAGCATTGGATGTTAGAGGACCTGTGGTTTGTATCAGTTTCAGAAGCAACGTTGAACTAGATATGGTCCATGTGTGTAGGAAACACAGTACTTTTGTTCTGAGTACACTCACATTTCCCGCCTTATTAGGGACTCTAGAAAGGAAGTGCGTGCTTATTGCTCTAAAGCAGAGTGTGGTTCATGGATGAGAACTGTGCTGTGTGTTTCCCTTCAGAAACGGAGTGAAATTCCAGGCTCTGTGTCTTCCTACAAGCAAGACTTCGTTTCAGGTAAACACAGTCACTTTCCAGCTCAAACGAAGCTACATCGTTCACGAAGCTCACACGTTTCTCACTCTTAACAGAAAATCATTGGATGTTAGAGGACCTGTGGTTTGTATCAGTTTCAGAAGCGGAGTTGAACTAGATATGGTGCGTGTGTGTAGGAAACACAGTTCTTTTGTTCTGAGCACACTCACGTTTCCCGCCTTATTAGAGTCTCTAGAAAGAAAGAGCGTGCTTCTTGCTCTAAAGCAGAGTGTGGTTCATGGATGAAAACTGTGCTATGTGTTTCGCTTCAGAATCGGAGTGAAATGAGAGGCTCTGTGTCTTCCTACATGCAAGTCTTCGTTTCAGAAAAACGCAGTAACTGTTCATCTCAAAAGAAGCTACATTGTTCACGAAGCTCACACGTTTCTCACTCTTAACTGAAAAGCATTGAATGTTAGAGGACCTGTGGTTTGTATCAGTTTCAGGAGCAAAGTTGTACTAGATATGGTCCATGTGTGTAGGAAACACAGTTCTTTTGTTATGAGTACACTCACATTTCCCACCTTATTACAGACTCTAGAAAGCAAGAGCATGGTTCTTGCTCTAAAGCAGAGTGTGGTTCATGGATGAGTACTGGGCTATGTGTTTCCCTTCAGAAACAGAGTGAAATGCCAGGCTCTGTGACTTCCTACATGCAAGACTTCTTTTCAGGTAAACGCAGTCACTTTTCAGCTCAAATGAAGCTACATCGTGCACAAAGCTCACACGTTTCTCGCTCTGAACTGAAAAGCATTGGATGTTAGAGGACCTGTGGTTTGTATCAGTTTCAGAACCAACGTTGAATTAGATATGGTCCATGTGTGTAGGAAACACAGTTCTTTTGTTCTGAGTTTACTCAGATTTCCCACCTTATTAGAGACTCTAGAAAGCAAGAGCGTGCTTCTGGCTCTAAAGCTGAGTGGGGTTCCTGCATGAGAACTGTGCTGTGTGTTTCCCTTCAGAAACGGAGTAAAATTACAGGCTCTGTGTCTTCCTACTAGTAAGAGTTCGTTTCAGGTAAACGCAGTCACTTTTCAGCTCAAAGAAGCTACATCGTTCATGAAGCTCACACGTTTCTCGCTCTGAACTGAAAAGCATTGGATGTTAGAGGACCTGTGGTTTGTATCAGTTTCAGAAGCAAAGTTGATCTAGCTATGTTCCGTGTGTTTAGGAAAGACAGTTCTTTTGTTATGAGTACACTCATATTTTCCGACTTATTAGAGACTCTAGAAAGCAAGAGCATGGTTCTTGCTCTAAAGCAGAGTGTGGTTCATGGATGAGTACTGGGCTATGTGTTTCCCTTCAGAAACAGAGTGAAATGCCAGGCTCTGTGTGTTCCTACATGTAAGACTTCATTTCAGGTAAACGCAGTCACATTTCAGCTCAAAAGAAGCTACATCTTTCACGAAGCTCACACGTTTCTCACTCTTAACTGAAAGCATTAGGTGTTAGAGGACCTGTGTTTTCTATCAGTTTCAGGAGCAAAGTTGAACTAGATATGTTCCATGTGTGTAGGAAACACAGTTCTTTTGTTATAAGTACACTCACATTTCCCGCCTCATTAGAGACTCTAGAAAGCAAGAGCATGGTTCTTGCTCTAAAGCAGAGTGTGGTTCATGGATGAGTACTGCGCTATGTGTTTCCCTTCAGAAACAGAGTGAAATGCCACGCTCTGTGACTTCCTACATGCAAGACTTCCTTTCAGGTAAACGCAGTCACTTTCCAGCTCAAATGAAGCTACATCGTGCATGAAACTCACACGTTTCTCGCTCTGAACTGAATAGCATTGGATGTTAGACGACCTGTGGTTTGTATCAGTTTCAGAAGCAACGTTGAACTAGATATGGTCCATGAGTGTAGGAAACACAGTTCTTTTGTTCTGAGTACACTCACATTTCCCGCCTTATTAGAGACTCTAGAAAGCAAGAGCGTGCTTCTTGCTCTAAAGCAGAGTGTGGTTCATGGATGAGAACTGTGCTGTGTGTTTCCCTTCAGAAACGGAGTGAAATTCCAGGCTCTGTGTCTTCCTACAAGCAAGACTTCGTTTCAGGTAAACGCAGTCACTTTTCAGCTCAAATGAAGCTACATCGTTCACGAAGCTCACACGTTTCTCGCTCTGAACTGAAAGGCATTGGATGTTAGAGGACCTGTGGTTTGTATCAGTTTCAGAAGCAACGTTGAACTAGATATGGTCCATGTGTGTAGGAAACACAGTTCTTTTGTTCTGAGTACACTCACATTTCCCGCCTTATTAGGGACTTTAGAAAGCAAGAGCGTTCTTCTTGCTCTAAAGCAGAGTGTGGTTCATCGATGAGAACTGTGCTGTGTGTTTCCCTTCAGAAACGGAGTGAAATGCCAGGCTCTGTGCCTTCCTGCAAGCAAGACTTCGTTTCATGTAAACGCAGTCACTTTTCAGCTCAAAGGAGCTACATCGTTCACGAAGCTCACACGTTATTCACTCTGAACTGAATAGCATTGGATGTTAGACGACCTGTGGTTTGTATCAGTTTCAGAAGCAACGTTGAACTAGATATGGTCCATGTGTGTAGGAAACACAGTTCTTTTGTTCTGAGTACACTCACATTTCACGCCTTATTAGGGATTCTAGAAAGGAAGTGCGTGCTTCTTGCTCTAAAGCAGAGTGTGGTTCATGGATGAGAACTGTGCTGTGTGTTTCCCTTCAGAAATGGAGTGAAATTCCAGGCTCTGTGTCTTCCTACAAGCAAGACTTTGTTTCAGGTAAACACAGTCACTTTCCAGCTAAAACGAAGCTACATCGTTCACGAAGCTCACACGTTTCTCACTCTTAACTGAAAATCATTGGATGTTAGAGAACCTGTGGTTTGTATCAGTTTCAGAAGCGGAGTTGAACTAGATATGGTGGGTGTGTGTAGGAAACACAGTTCTTTTGTTCTGAGCACACTCACGTTTCCCGCCTTATTAGAGACTCTAGAAAGCAAGAGCGTGCTTCTTGCTCTAAAGCAGAGTGTGGTTCATGGATGAAAACTGTGCTATGTGTTTCGCTTCAGAATCGGAGTGAAATGAGAGGCTCTGTGTCTTCCTACATGCAAGTCTTCATTTCAGAAAAACGCAGTAACTGTTCATCTCAGAAGAAGCTACATTGTTCACGAAGCTCACACGTTTCTCACTCTTAACTGAAAAGCATTGAATGTTAGAGGACCTGTGGTTTGTATCAGTTTCAGGAGCAAAGTTGAACTAGATATGGTCCATGTGTGTAGGAAACACAGTACTTTTGTTATGAGTATACTCACATTTCCCACCTTATTACAGACTCTAGAAAGCAAGAGCATGGATCTTGCTCTAAAGCAGAGTGTGGTTCATGGATGAGTACTGGGCTATGTGTTTCCCTTCAGAAACAGAGTGAAATGCCAGGCTCTGTGACTTCCTACATGCAAGACTTCTTTTCAGGTAAACGCAGTCACTTTCAGCTCAAATGAAGCTACATCGTGCACAAAGCTCACACGTTTCTCGCTCTGAACTGAAAAGCATTGGATGTTAGAGGACCTGTGGTTTGTATCAGTTTCAGAACCAACGTTGAATTAGATATGGTCCATGTGTGTAGGAAACACAGTTCTTTTGTTCTGAGTTTACTCAAATTTCCCACCTTATTAGAGACTCTAGAAAGCAAGAGCGTGCTTCTGGCTCTAAAGCTGAGTGGGGTTCCTGCATGAGAACTGTGCTGTGTGTTTCCCTTCAGAAACGGAGTAAAATTACAGGCTCTGTGTCTTCCTACTAGTAAGAGTTCGTTTCAGGTAAACGCAGTCACTTTTCAGCTCAAAGAAGCTACATCGTTCATGAAGCTCACACGTTTCTCGCTCTGAACTGAAAAGCATTGGATGTTAGAGGACCTGTGGTTTGTATCAGTTTCAGAAGCAAAGTTGATCTAGCTATGTTCCGTGTGTTTAGGAAAGACAGTTCTTTTGTTATGAGTACACTCATATTTCCCGACTTATTAGAGACTCTAGAAAGCAAGAGCATGGTTCTTGCTCTAAAGCAGAGTGTGGTTCATGGATGAGTACTGGGCTATGTGTTTCCCTTCAGAAACAGAGTGAAATGCCACGCTCTGTGACTTCCTACATGCAAGACTTCGTTTCAGGTAAACGCAGTCACTTTCCAGCTCAAATGAAGCTACATCGTTCACGAAGCTCACACGTTTCTCGCTCTGAACTGAAAAGCATTTGATGTTAGAGGACCTGTGGTTTGTATCAGTTTCAGAAGCAACGTTGAACTAGATATGGTCCATGTGTGTAGGAAACACAGTACTTTTGTTCTGAGTACACTCACATTTCCCGCCTTATTAGGGACTCTAGAAAGCAAGAGCGTTCTTCGTGCTCTAAAGCAGAGTGTTGTTCATCGATGAGAACTGTGCTGTGTGTTTCTCTTCATACACGGAGTGAAATGCCAGGCTCTGTGACTTCCTACATGCAAGACTTCTTTTCAGGTAAACGCAGTCACTTTTCAGCTCAAATGAAGCTACATCTTTCACGAAGCTCACACGTTTCTCGCTCTGAACTGAATAGCATTGGATGTTAGATGACCTGTGGTTTGTATCAGTTTCAGAAGCAACGTTGAACTAGATATGGTCCATGTGTGTAGGAAACACAGTTCTTTTGTTCTGAGTACACTCACATTTCCCGCCTTATTAGGGACTCTAGAAAGGAAGTGCGTGCTTCTTGCTCTAAAGCAGAGTGTGGTTCATCGATGAGAACTGTGCTGTGTGTTTCCCTTCAGAAATGGAGTGAAATTCCAGGCTCTGTGTCTTCCTACAAGCAAGACTTCGTTTCAGGTAAACACAGACACTTTCCAGCTCAAACGAAGCTACATCGTTCACGAAGCTCACACATTTCTCGCTCTGAACTGAAAAGCATTGGATGTTAGAGGACCTGTGGTTTGTATCAGTTTCAGAAGCGGAGTTGAACTAGATATGTTGCCTGTGTGTAGGAAACACAGTTCTTTTGTTCTGAGCACACTCACGTTTCCCGCCTTATTAGAGACTCTAGAAAGCAAGAGCGTGATTCTTGCTCTAAAGCAGAGTGTGGATCATGGATGAAAACTGTGCTATGTGTTTCGCTTCAGAATTGGAGTGAAATGCCAGGGTCTGTGTCTTCCTACATGCAAGTCTTCGTTTCAGATAAACGCAGTAATTGTTCATCTCAAAAGATGCTACATTGTTCACGAAGCTCACACATTTCTCACTCTTAACTGAAAAGCATTGAATGTTAGAGGACCTGTGGTTTGTATCAGTTTCAGGAGCAAAGTTGAACTAGATATGGTCCATGTGTGTAGGAAACACAGTTCTTTTGTTATGAGTACACTCACATTTCCCGCCTTATTAGAGACTCTAGAAAGCAAGAGCATGGTTCTTGCTCTAAAGCAGAGTGTGGTTCATGGATGAGTACTGGGCTATGTGTTTCCCTTCAGAAACAGAGTGAAATGCCAGGCTCTGTGACTTCCTACATGCAAGACTTCTTTTCAGGTAAACGCAGTCACTTTTCAGCTCAAATGAAGCTACATCGTGCACAAAGCTCACACGTGTCTCGCTCTTAACAGAAAAGCATTGGATGTTAGAGGACCTGTGGTTTGTATCAGTTTCAGAACCAACGTTGAATTAGATATGGTCCATGTGTGTAGGAAACACAGTTCTTTTGTTCTGAGTATACTCAGATATCCTACCTTATTAGAGACTCTAGAAAGCAAGAGCGTGCTTCTGGCTCTAAAGCTGAGTGGGGTTCCTGGATGAGAACTGTGCTGTGTGTTTCCCTTCAGAAACGGAGTAAAATTCCAGGCTCTGTGTCTTCCTACTAGTAAGAGTTCGTTTCAGGTAAACGCAGTCACTTTTCAGCTCAAAGAAGCTACATAGTTCATGAAGCTCACACGTTTCTCGCTCTGAACTGAAAGCATTAGATGTGAGAGAACCTGCGTTTTCTATCAGTTTCAGGAGCAAAGTTGAACTAGATATGTTCCATGTGTGTAGGAAACACACTTCTTTTGTTATGAGTACACTCACATTTCCCGCCTCGTTAGAGACTCTAGAAAGCAAGAGCATGGTTCTTGCTCTATAGCAGAGTGTGGTTCATGGATGAGTACTGCGCTATGTGATTCCCTTCAGAAACAGAGTGAAATAGTACGCTCTGTGACTTCCTACATGCAAGACTTCCTTTCAGGTAAACGCAGTCACTTTCCAGCTCAAATGAAGCTACATCGTTCACGAAGCTCACACGTTATTCGCTCTGAACTGAATAGCATTGGATGTTAGATGACCTGTGGGTTGTATCAGTTTTAGAAGCAACGTTGAACTAGATATGGTCCATGTGTGTAGGAAACACAGTTCTTTTGTTCTGAGTACGCTCACATTTCCCGCCTTATTAGGGACTCTAGAAAGGAAGTGCGTGCTTCTTGCTCTAAAGCAGAGTGTGGTTCATGGATGAGAACTGTGCTGTGTGTTTCCCTTCAGAAATGGAGTGAAATTCCAGGCTCTGTGTCTTCCTACAAGCAAGACTTCGTTTCAGGTAAACACAGTCACTTTCCAGCTCAAACGAAGCTACATCGTTCACGAAGCTCACACGTTTCTCACTCTTAACAGAAAATCATTGGATGTTAGAGGACCTGTGGTTTGTATCAGTTTCAGAAGCGGAGTTGAACTAGATATGGTGCGTGTGTGTAGGAAACACAGTTCTTTTGTTCTGAGCACACTCACGTTTCCCGCCTTATTAGAGTCTCTAGAAAGAAAGAGCGTGCTTCTTGCTCTAAAGCAGAGTGTGGTTCATGGATGAAAACTGTGCTATGTGTTTCGCTTCAGAATCGGAGTGAAATGAGAGGCTCTGTGTCTTCCTACATGCAAGTCTTCGTTTCAGAAAAACGCAGTAACTGTTCATCTCAAAAGAAGCTACATTGTTCACGAAGCTCACACGTTTCTCACTCTTAACTGAAAAGCATTGAATGTTAGAGGACCTGTGGTTTGTATCAGTTTCAGGAGCAAAGTTGTACTAGATATGGTCCATGTGTGTAGGAAACACAGTTCTTTTGTTATGAGTACACTCACATTTCCCACCTTATTACAGACTCTAGAAAGCAAGAGCATGGTTCTTGCTCTAAAGCAGAGTGTGGTTCATGGATGAGTACTGGGCTATGTGTTTCCCTTCAGAAACAGAGTGAAATGCCAGGCTCTGTGACTTCCTACATGCAAGACTTCTTTTCAGGTAAACGCAGTCACTTTTCAGCTCAAATGAAGCTACATCGTGCACAAAGCTCACACGTTTCTCGCTCTGAACTGAAAAGCATTGGATGTTAGAGGACCTGTGGTTTGTATCAGTTTCAGAACCAACGTTGAATTAGATATGGTCCATGTGTGTAGGAAACACAGTTCTTTTGTTCTGAGTTTACTCAGATTTCCCACCTTATTAGAGACTCTAGAAAGCAAGAGCGTGCTTCTGGCTCTAAAGCTGAGTGGGGTTCCTGCATGAGAACTGTGCTGTGTGTTTCCCTTCAGAAACAGAGTAAAATTACAGGCTCTGTGTCTTCCTACTAGTAAGAGTTCGTTTCAGGTAAACGCAGTCACTTTTCAGCTCAAAGAAGCTACATCGTTCATGAAGCTCACACGTTTCTCGCTCTGAACTGAAAAGCATTGGATGTTAGAGGACCTGTGGTTTGTATCAGTTTCAGAAGCAAAGTTGATCTAGCTATGTTCCGTGTGTTTAGGAAAGGCAGTTCTTTTGTTATGAGTACACTCATATTTCCCGACTTATTAGAGACTCTAGAAAGCAAGAGCATGGTTCTTGCTCTAAAGCAGAGTGTGGTTCATGGATGAGTACTGGGCTATGTGTTTCCCTTCAGAAACAGAGTGAAATGCCAGGCTCTGTGTCTTCCTACATGTAAGACTTCATTTCAGGTAAACGCAGTCACATTTCAGCTCAAAAGAAGCTACATCTTTCACGAAGCTCACACGTTTCTCACTCTTAACTGAAAGCATTAGATGTTAGAGGACCTGTGTTTTCTATCAGTTTCAGGAGCAAAGTTGAACTAGATATGTTCCATGTGTGTAGGAAACACAGTTCTTTTGTTATAAGTACACTCACATTTCCCGCCTCATTAGAGACTCTAGAAAGCAAGAGCATGGTTCTTGCTCTAAAGCAGAGTGTGGTTCATGGATGAGTACTGCGCTATGTGTTTCCCTTCAGAAACAGAGTGAAATGCCACGCTCTGTGACTTCCTACATGCAAGACTTCCTTTCAGGTAAACGCAGTCACTTTCCAGCTCAAATGAAGCTACATCGTGCACGAAACTCACACGTTTCTCGCTCTGAACTGAATAGCATTGGATGTTAGACGACCTGTGGTTTGTATCAGTTTCAGAAGCAACGTTGAACTAGATATGGTCCATGTGTGTAGGAAACACAGTACTTTTGTTCTGAGTACACTCACATTTCCCGCCTTATTAGAGACTCTAGAAAGCAAGAGCGTGCTTCTTGCTCTAAAGCAGAGTGTGGTTCATGGATGAGAACTGTGCTGTGTGTTTCCCTTCAGAAACGGAGTGAAATTCCAGGCTCTGTGTCTTCCTACAAGCAAGACTTCGTTTCAGGTAAACGCAGTCACTTTTCAGCTCAAATGAAGCTACATCGTTCACGAAGCTCACACGTTTCTCGCTCTGAACTGAAAGGCATTGGATGTTAGAGGACCTGTGGTTTGTATCAGTTTCAGAAGCAACGTTGAACTAGATATGGTCCATGTGTGTAGGAAACACAGTTCTTTTGTTCTGAGTACACTCACATTTCCCGCCTTATTAGGGACTCTAGAAAGCAAGAGCGTTCTTCTTGCTCTAAAGCAGAGTGTGGTTCATCGATGAGAACTGTGCTGTGTGTTTCCCTTCAGAAACGGAGTGAAATGCCAGGCTCTGTGCCTTCCTGCAAGCAAGACTTCGTTTCAGGTAAACGCAGTCACTTTTCAGCTCAAAGAAGCTACATCGTTCACGAAGCTCACACGTTATTCGCTCTGAACTGAATAGCATTGGATGTTAGACGACCTGTGGTTTGTATCAGTTTCAGAAGCGGAGTTGAACTAGATATGTTGCCTGTGTGTAGGAAACACAGTTCTTTTGTTCTGAGCACACTCACGTTTCCCGCCTTATTAGAGACTCTAGAAAGCAAGAGCGTGATTCTTGCTCTAAAGCAGAGTGTGGATCATGGATGAAAACTGTGCTATGTGTTTCGCTTCAGAATTGGAGTGAAATGCCAGGGTCTGTGTCTTCCTACATGCAAGTCTTCGTTTCAGATAAACGCAGTAATTGTTCATCTCAAAAGATGCTACATTGTTCACGAAGCTCACACATTTCTCACTCTTAACTGAAAAGCATTGAATGTTAGAGGACCTGTGGTTTGTATCAGTTTCAGGAGCAAAGTTGAACTAGATATGGTCCATGTGTGTAGGAAACACAGTTCTTTTGTTATGAGTACACTCACATTTCCCGCCTTATTAGAGACTCTAGAAAGCAAGAGCATGGTTCTTGCTCTAAAGCAGAGTGTGGTTCATGGATGAGTACTGGGCTATGTGTTTCCCTTCAGAAACAGAGTGAAATGCCAGGCTCTGTTTCTTCCTACATGCAAGACTTCATTTCAGGTAAACGCAGTCACTTTTCAGCTCAAATGAAGCTACATCGTGCACAAAGCTCACACGTGTCTCGCTCTTAACAGAAAAGCATTGGATGTTAGAGGACCTGTGGTTTGTATCAGTTTCAGAACCAACGTTGAATTAGATATGGTCCATGTGTGTAGGAAACACAGTTCTTTTGTTCTGAGTATACTCAGATATCCTACCTTATTAGAGACTCTAGAAAGCAAGAGCGTGCTTCTGGCTCTAAAGCTGAGTGGGGTTCCTGGATGAGAACTGTGCTGTGTGTTTCCCTTCAGAAACGGAGTAAAATTCCAGGCTCTGTGTCTTCCTACTAGTAAGAGTTCGTTTCAGGTAAACGCAGTCACTTTTCAGCTCAAAGAAGCTACATAGTTCATGAAGCTCACACGTTTCTCGCTCTGAACTGAAAGCATTAGATGTGAGAGAACCTGCGTTTTCTATCAGTTTCAGGAGCAAAGTTGAACTAGATATGTTCCATGTGTGTAGGAAACACACTTCTTTTGTTATGAGTACACTCACATTTCCCGCCTCGTTAGAGACTCTAGAAAGCAAGAGCATGGTTCTTGCTCTATAGCAGAGTGTGGTTCATGGATGAGTACTGCGCTATGTGATTCCCTTCAGAAACAGAGTGAAATAGTACGCTCTGTGACTTCCTACATGCAAGACTTCCTTTCAGGTAAACGCAGTCACTTTCCAGCTCAAATGAAGCTACATCGTTCACGAAGCTCACACGTTATTCGCTCTGAACTGAATAGCATTGGATGTTAGATGACCTGTGGGTTGTATCAGTTTTAGAAGCAACGTTGAACTAGATATGGTCCATGTGTGTAGGAAACACAGTTCTTTTGTTCTGAGTACGCTCACATTTCCCGCCTTATTAGGGACTCTAGAAAGGAAGTGCGTGCTTCTTGCTCTAAAGCAGAGTGTGGTTCATGGATGAGAACTGTGCTGTGTGTTTCCCTTCAGAAATGGAGTGAAATTCCAGGCTCTGTGTCTTCCTACAAGCAAGACTTCGTTTCAGGTAAACACAGTCACTTTCCAGCTCAAACGAAGCTACATCGTTCACGAAGCTCACACGTTTCTCACTCTTAACAGAAAATCATTGGATGTTAGAGGACCTGTGGTTTGTATCAGTTTCAGAAGCGGAGTTGAACTAGATATGGTGCGTGTGTGTAGGAAACACAGTTCTTTTGTTCTGAGCACACTCACGTTTCCCGCCTTATTAGAGTCTCTAGAAAGAAAGAGCGTGCTTCTTGCTCTAAAGCAGAGTGTGGTTCATGGATGAAAACTGTGCTATGTGTTTCGCTTCAGAATCGGAGTGAAATGAGAGGCTCTGTGTCTTCCTACATGCAAGTCTTCGTTTCAGAAAAACGCAGTAACTGTTCATCTCAAAAGAAGCTACATTGTTCACGAAGCTCACACGTTTCTCACTCTTAACTGAAAAGCATTGAATGTTAGAGGACCTGTGGTTTGTATCAGTTTCAGGAGCAAAGTTGTACTAGATATGGTCCATGTGTGTAGGAAACACAGTTCTTTTGTTATGAGTACACTCACATTTCCCACCTTATTACAGACTCTAGAAAGCAAGAGCATGGTTCTTGCTCTAAAGCAGAGTGTGGTTCATGGATGAGTACTGGGCTATGTGTTTCCCTTCAGAAACAGAGTGAAATGCCAGGCTCTGTGACTTCCTACATGCAAGACTTCTTTTCAGGTAAACGCAGTCACTTTTCAGCTCAAATGAAGCTACATCGTGCACAAAGCTCACACGTTTCTCGCTCTGAACTGAAAAGCATTGGATGTTAGAGGACCTGTGGTTTGTATCAGTTTCAGAACCAACGTTGAATTAGATATGGTCCATGTGTGTAGGAAACACAGTTCTTTTGTTCTGAGTTTACTCAGATTTCCCACCTTATTAGAGACTCTAGAAAGCAAGAGCGTGCTTCTGGCTCTAAAGCTGAGTGGGGTTCCTGCATGAGAACTGTGCTGTGTGTTTCCCTTCAGAAACGGAGTAAAATTACAGGCTCTGTGTCTTCCTACTAGTAAGAGTTCGTTTCAGGTAAACGCAGTCACTTTTCAGGTCAAAGAAGCTACATCGTTCATGAAGCTCACACGTTTCTCGCTCTGAACTGAAAAGCATTGGATGTTAGAGGGCCTGTGGTTTGTATCAGTTTCAGAAGCAAAGTTGATCTAGCTATGTTCCGTGTGTTTAGGAAAGACAGTTCTTTTGTTATGAGTACACTCATATTTCCCGACTTATTAGAGACTCTAGAAAGCAAGAGCATGGTTCTTGCTCTAAAGCAGAGTGTGGTTCATGGATGAGTACTGGGCTATGTGTTTCCCTTCAGAAACAGAGTGAAATGCCAGGCTCTGTGTGTTCCTACATGTAAGACTTCATTTCAGGTAAACGCAGTCACATTTCAGCTCAAAAGAAGCTACATCTTTCACGAAGCTCACACGTTTCTCACTCTTAACTGAAAGCATTAGATGTTAGAGGACCTGTGTTTTCTATCAGTTTCAGTAGCAACGTTGAACTAGATATGGTCCATGTGTGTAGGAAACACAGTTCTTTTGTTCTGAGTACACTCACATTTCCCGCCTTATTAGAGACTCTAGAAAGGAAGTGTGTGCTTCTTGCTCTAAATCAGAGTGTGGTTCATGGATGAGAACTGTGCTGTGTGTTTCCCTTCAGAAACGGAGTGAAATTCCAGGCTCTGTGTCTTCCTACAAGCAAGACTTCGTTTCAGGTAAACGCAGTCACTTTTCAGCTCAAATGAAGCTACATCGTTCACGAAGCTCACACGTTTCTCGCTCTGAACTGAAAGGCATTGGATGTTAGAGGACCTGTGGTTTGTATCAGTTTCAGAAGCAACGTTGAACTAGATATGGTCCATGTGTGTAGGAAACACAGTTCTTTTGTTCTGAGTACACTCACATTTCCCGCCTTATTAGGGACTCTAGAAAGCAAGAGTGTTCTTCTTGCTCTAAAGCAGGGTGTGGTTCAGCGATGAGAACTGTGCTGTGTGTTTCCCTTAAGAAACGGAGTGAAATGCCAGGCTCTGTGCCTTCCTGCAAGCAAGACTTCGTTTCAGGTAAACGCAGTCACTTTTCAGCTCAAAGAAGCTACATCGTTCACGAAGCTCACACGTTATTCGCTCTGAACTGAATAGCATTGGATGTTAGACGACCTGTGGTTTGTATCAGTTTCAGAAGCAACGTTGAACTAGATATGGTCCATGTGTGTAGGAAACACAGTTCTTTTGTTCTGAGTACACTCACATTTCCCGCCTTATTAGGGATTCTAGAAAGGAAGTGCGTGCTTCTTGCTCTAAAGCAGAGTGTGGTTCATGGATGAGAACTGTGCTGTGTGTTTCCCTTCAGAAATGGAGTGAAATTCCAGGCTCTGTGTCTTCCTACAAGCAAGACTTTGTTTCAGGTAAACACAGTCACTTTCCAGCTCAAACGAAGCTACATCGTTCACGAAGCTCACACGTTTCTCACTCTTAACTGAAAATCATTGGATGTTAGAGAACCTGTGGTTTGTATCAGTTTCAGAAGCGGAGTTGAACTAGATATGGTGCGTGTGTGTAGAAAACACAGTTCTTTTGTTCTGAGCACACTCACGTTTCCCGCCTTATTAGAGACTCTAGAAAGCAAGAGCGTGCTTCTTGCTCTAAAGCAGAGTGTGGTTCATGGATGAAAACTGTGCTATGTGTTTCGCTTCAGAATCGGAGTGAAATGAGAGGCTCTGTGTCTTCCTACATGCAAGTCTTCATTTCAGAAAAACGCAGTAACTGTTCATCTCAGAAGAAGCTACATTGTTCACGAAGCTCACACGTTTCTCACTCTTAACTGAAAAGCATTGAATGTTAGAGGACCTGTGGTTTGTATCAGTTTCAGGAGCAAAGTTGAACTAGATATGGTCCATGTGTGTAGGAAACACAGTACTTTTGTTATGAGTACACTCACATTTCCCACCTTATTACAGACTCTAGAAAGCAAGAACATGGATCTTGCTCTAAAGCAGAGTGTGGTTCATGGATGAGTACTGGGCTATGTGTTTCCCTTCAGAAACAGAGTGAAATGCCAGGCTCTGTGACTTCCTACATGCAAGACTTCTTTTCAGGTAAACGCAGTCACTTTTCAGCTCAAATGAAGCTACATTGTGCACAAAGCTCACACGTTTCTCGCTCTGAACTGAAAAGCATTGGATGTTAGAGGACCTGTGGTTTGTATCAGTTTCAGAACCAACGTTGAATTAGATATGGTCCATGTGTGTAGGAAACACAGTTCTTTTGTTCTGAGTTTACTCAGATTTCCCACCTTATTAGAGACTCTAGAAAGCAAGAGCGTGCTTCTGGCTCTAAAGCTGAGTGGGGTTCCTGCATGAGAACTGTGCTGTGTGTTTCCCTTCAGAAACGGAGTAAAATTACAGGCTCTGTGTCTTCCTACTAGTTAGAGTTCGTTTCAGGTAAACGCAGTCACTTTTCAGCTCAAAGAAGCTACATCGTTCATGAAGCTCACACGTTTCTCACTCTTAACTGAAAGCATTAGATGTTAGAGGACCTGTGTTTTCTATCAGTTTCAGGAGCAAAGTTGAACTAGATATGTTCTATGTGTGTAGGAAACACAGTTCTTTTGTTATAAGTACACTCACATTTCCCGCCTCATTAGAGACTCTAGAAAGCAAGAGCATGGTTCTTGCTCTAAAGCAGAGTGTGGTTCATGGATGAGTACTGCGCTATGTGTTTCCCTTCAGAAACAGAGTGAAATGCCACGCTCTGTGACTTCCTACATGCAAGACTTCCTTTCAGGTAAACGCAGTCACTTTCCAGCTCAAATGAAGCTACATCGTGCACGAAGCTCACACGTTTCTCGCTCTGAACTGAATATCATTGGATGTTAGACCACCTGTGGTTTGTATCAGTTTCAGAAGCAACGTTGAACTAGATATGGTCCATGTGTGTAGGAAACACAGTACTTTTGTTCTGAGTACACTCACATTTCCCGCCTTATTAGACACTCTAGAAAGGAAGTGCGTGCTTCTTGCTCTAAAGCAGAGTTTGGTTCATGGATGAGAACTGCGCTATGTGTTTCCCTTCAGAAACGGAGTGAAATTCCAGGCTCTGTGTCTTCCTGCAAGCAAGACTTCATTTCAGGTAAACGCAGTCACTTTCCAGCTCAAACGAAGCTACATCGTTCACGAAGCTCACACGTTTCTCGCTCTGAACTGAAAAGCATTGGATGTTAGAGGACCTGTGGTTTGTATATGTTTCAGAAGCAACGTTGAACTACATATGGTCCATTTGTGTAGGAAACACAGTTCTTTTGTTCTGAGTACACTCACATTTCCCGCCTTATTAGGGACTCTAGAAAGCAAGAGCGTTCTTCTTGCTCTAAAGCAGAGTGTGGTTCATCGATGAGAAATGTGCTGTGTGTTTCCCTTCAGAAACGGAGTGAAATGCCAGGCTCTGTGCCTTCCTGCAAGCAAGACTTCGTTTCAGGTAAACGCAGTCAATTTTCAGCTCAAAGAAGCTACATCGTTCACAAAGGTCACACGTTTCTCACTCTTAAGTGAAAAGCATTGGATGTTAGAGGACCTGTGGTTTGTATCAGTTTCAGGAGGAAAGTTGAACTAGATATGGTCCATGTGTGTAGAAAACACAGTTCTTTTGTTATGAGTACACTCACATTTCCCGCCTTATTACAGACTCTAGAAAGCAAGAGCATGGTTCTTGCTCTAAAGCAGAGTGTGGTTCATGGATGAGAACTGGGCTATGTGTTTCCCTTCAGAAACAGAGTGAAATGCCAGGCTCTGTGACTTCCTACATCTAAGATATCTTTTCAGGTAAACACAGTCACTTTTCAGCTCAAATGAAGCTACATCGTTCACGAAGCTCACACGTTTCTCGCTCTGAACTGAAAAGCATTGGATGTTAGAGGATCTGTGGTTTGTATCAGTTTCAGAACCAACGTTGAATTAGATATGGTCCATGTGTGTAGGAAACACAGTTCTTTTGTTCTGAGTATACTCACATTTCCCTCCTTATGAGAGACTCTAGAAAGCAAGGCGTGCTTCTGGCTCTAAAGCTGAGTGTGGTTCCTGGATGAGAACTGTGCTGTGTGTTTCCCTTCAGAAACGGAGTAAAATTACAGGCTCTGTGTCTTCCTACTGGCAAGAGTTTGTTTCATGTAATCGCAGTCACTTTTCAGCTCAAAGAAGCTACATCGTTCATGAAGCTCACACGTTTCTCGCTCTGAACTGAAAAGCATTGGATGTTAGAGGAACTGTGGTTTGTATCAGTTTCAGAAGCAAAGTTGATCTAGCTATGTTCCGTGTGTTTAGGAAAGACAGTTCTTTTGTTATGAGTACACTCATATTTCCCGACTTATTAGAGACTCTAGAAAGCAAGAGCATGGTTCTTGCTCTAAAGCAGAGTGTGGTTCATGGATGAGTACTGGGCTATGTGTTTCGCTTCAGAAACAGAGTTAAATGCCAGGCTCTGTGTCTTCCTACATGTAAGACTTCATTTCAGGTAAACGCAGTCACATTTCAGCTCAAAAGAAGCTACATCTTTCACGAAGGGCACACGTTTCTCACACTTAACTGAAAAGCATTAGATGTTAGAGGACCGGTGTTTTCTATCAGTTTCAGGAGCAAAGGTGAACTTGTTATGTTCCATGTGTGTAGGAAACACAGTTATTTTGTTATGAGTACACTCACTTTTCCCGCCTCATTAGAGACTCTAGAAAGCAAGAGCATGGTTCTTGCTCTAAAGCAGAGTGTGGTTCATGGATGAGTACTGCGCTATGTGTTTCCCTTCAGAAACAGAGTGAAATGCCAGGCTCTGTGACTTCCTACATGCAAGACTTCTTTTCAGGTAAACGCAGTCACTTTTCAGCTCAAATGAAGCTACATCGTGCACAAAGCTCACACGTTTCTCGCTCTGAACTGAAAAGCATTGGATGTTAGAGGACCTGTGGTTTGTATCAGTTTCAGAACCAACGTTGAATTAGATATGGTCCATGTGTGTAGGAAACACAGTTCTTTTGTTCTGAGTTTACTCAGATTTCCCACCTTATTAGAGACTCTAGAAAGCAAGAGCGTGCTTCTGGCTCTAAAGCTGAGTGGGGTTCCTGCATGAGAACTGTGCTGTGTGTTTCCCTTCAGAAACGGAGTAAAATTACAAGCTCTGTGTCTTCCTACTAGTTAGAGTTCGTTTCAGGTAAACGCAGTCACTTTTCAGCTCAAAGAAGCTACATCGTTCATGAAGCTCACACGTTTCTCGCTCTGAACTGAAAAGCATTGGATGTTAGAGGACCTGTGGTTTGTATCAGTTTCAGAAGCAAAGTTGATCTAGCTATGTTCCGTGTGTTTAGGAAAGACAGTTCTTTTGTTATGAGTACACTCATATTTCCCGACTTATTAGAGACTCTAGAAAGCAAGAGCATGGTTCTTGCTCTAAAGCAGAGTGTGGTTCATGGATGAGTACTGGGCTATGTGTTTCCCTTCAGAAACAGAGTGAAATGCAGGCTCTGTGTGTTCCTACATGTAAGACTTCATTTCAGGTAAACGCAGTCACATTTCAGCTCAAAAGAAGCTACATCTTTCACGAAGCTCACACGTTTCTCACTCTTAACTGAAAGCATTAGATGTTAGAGGACCTGTGTTTTCTATCAGTTTCAGGAGCAAAGTTGAACTAGATATGTTCCATGTGTGTAGGAAACACAGTTCTTTTGTTATAAGTACACTCACATTTCCCGCCTCATTAGAGACTCTAGAAAGCAAGAGCATGGTTCTTGCTCTAAAGCAGAGTGTGGTTCATGGATGAGAACTGTGCTGTGTGTTTCCCTTCAGAAATGGAGTGAAATTCCAGGCTCTGTGTCTTCCTACAAGCAAGACTTCGTTTCAGGTCAACGCAGTCACTTTTCAGCTCAAAGAAGCTACATCGTTCATGAAGCTCACACGTTTCTCGCTCTGAACTGAAAAGCATTGGATGTTAGAGGACCTGTGGTTTGTATCAGTTTCAGAAGCAAAGTTGATCTAGCTATGTTCCGTGTTTAGGAAAGACAGTTCTTTTGTTATGAGTACACTCATATTTCCCGACTTATTAGAGACTCTAGAAAGCAAGAGCATGGTTCTTGCTCTAAAGCAGAGTGTGGTTCATGGATGAATACTGGGCTATGTGTTTCCCTTCAGAAACAGAGTGAAATGCCAGGCTCTGTGTCTTCCTACATGTAAGACTTCATTTCAGGTAAACGCAGTCATATTTCAGCTGAAAAGAAGCTACATCTTTCACGAAGCTCACACGTTTCTCACTCTTAACTTAAAGCATTAGATGTTAGAGGACCTGTGTTTTCTATCAGTTTCAGGAGCAAAGTTGTACTAGATATGTTCCATGTGTGTAGGAAACACAGTTCTTTTGTTATGAGTACACTCACATTTCCCTCCTCATTAGAGACTCTAGAAAGCAAGAGCATGGTTCTTGCTCTAAAGCAGAGTGTGGTTCATGGATGAGTACTGCGCTATGTGTTTCCCTTCAGAAACAGAGTGAAATGCCACACTCTGTGAATTCCTACATGCAACACTTCCTTTCAGGTAAACGCAGACACTTTCCAGCTCAAATGAAGCTACATCGTTCACGAAGCTCACACGTTTCTCGCTCTGAACTGAATAGCATTGGATGTTAGACGACCTGTGGTTTGTATCAGTTTCAGAAGCAACGTTGAACTAGATAAGGTCCATGTGTGTAGGAAACAGAGTTCTTTTGTTCTGAGTACACTCACATTTCCCGCCTTATTAGAGACTCTAGAAAGCAAGAGCGTTCTTCTTGCTCTAAAGCAGAGTGTGGTTCATCGATGAGAACTGTGCTGTGTGTTTCCCTTCAGAAACGGAGTGAAATGCCAGGCTCTGTGCCTTCCTGCAAGCAAGACTTCGTTTCAGGTAAACGCAGTCACTTTTCAGCTCAAAGAAGCTACATCGTTCACAAAGCTCACACGTTTCTCACTCTTAAATGTAAAGCATTGGATGTTAGAGGACCTGTGGTTTGTATCAGTTTCAGAAGCGGCGTTGAACTAGATATGGTGCGTGTGTGTAGGAAACACAGTTCTTTTGTTCTGAGCATACTCACGTTTCCAGTATTATTACAGACGCTAGAAAGCAAGAGCGTGCTTCTTGCTCTAAAGCAGAGTGTGGTTCATGGATGAAAACTGTGCTATGTGTTTCGCTTCAGAATCGGAGTGAAATGCCAGACTCTGTGTCTTGCTACATGCAAGTCTTCGTTTCAGATAAACGCAGTAACTGTTCATCTCAAAAGACGCTACATTGTTCATGAAGCTCACACGTTTCTCACTCTTAACTGAAAAGCATTGAATGTTAGAGGACCTGTGGTTTGTATCAGTTTCAGGAGGAAAGTTGAACTAGATATGGTCCATGTGTGTAGGAAACACAATTCTTTTGTTATGAGTACACTCACATTTCCCGCCTTATTAGAGACTCTAGAAAGCAAGAGCATGGTTCTTGCTCTAAAACAGAGTGTGGTTCATGGATGAGTACTGGGCTATGTGTTTCCCTTCAGAAACAGAGTGAAATGCCAGGCTCTGTGACTTCCTACATGCAAGACTTCTTTTCAGGTAAACGCAGTCACTTTTCAGCTCAAAGGAAGCAACATCGTTCACGAAGCTCACACGTTTCTCGCTCTGAACTGAAAAGCATTGGATGTTAGAGGATCTGTGGTTTGTATCAGTTTCAGAACCAACGTTGAATTAGATATGGTCCATGTGTGTAGGAAACACAATTCTTTTGTTATGAGTACACTCACATTTCCCGCCTTATTAGAGACTCTAGAAAGCAAGAGCATGGTTCTTGCTCTAAAGCAGAGTGTGGTTCCTGGATGAGAACTGTGCTGTGTGTTTCCCTTCAGAAACGGAGTAAAATTACAGGCTCTGTGTCTTCCTACTAGTAAGAGTTCGTTTCAGGTAAACGCAGACACTTTTCAGCTCAAAGAAGCTACATCGTTCATGAAGCTCACATGTTTCTCGCTCTGAACTGAAAAGCATTGGATGTTAGAGGACCTATGGTTTGTATCAGTTTCAGAAGCAAAGTTGATCTAGCTATGTTCCGTGTGTTTAGGAAAGACAGTTCTTTTGTTATGAGTACACTCATATTTCCCGACTTATTAGAGACTCTAGAAAGCAAGAGCATGCTTCTTGCTCTAAAGCAGAGTGTGGTTCATGGATGAGTAATGGGCTATGTGTTTTCCTTCAGAAACAGAGTGAAATGCCAGGCTCTGTGTCTTCCTACATGTAAGACTTCATTTCAGGTAAACGCAGTCACATTTCAGCTCAAAAGAAGCTACATCTTTCACGAAGCTCACACGTTTCTCACTCTTAACTGAAAAGCATTAGATGTTAGAGGACCTGTGTTTTCTATCAGTTTCAGGAGCAAAGTTGAACTAGATATGTTCCATGTGTGTAGGAAACACAATTCTTTTGTTATGAGTACACTCACATTTCCCGCCTCATTAGAGACTCTAGAAAGCAAGAGCATGGTTCTTGCTCTAAAGCAGAGTGTGGTTCATGGATGAGTACTGCGCTATGTGTTTCCCTTCAGAAACAGAGTGAAATGCCAGGCTCTGTGACTTCCTACATGCAAGACTTCTTTTCAGGTAAACGCAGTCACTTTTCAGCTTAAAGAAGCTACATCGTTCACGAAGCTCACACGTTTCTCACTCTTAACTGAAAAGCATTGGATGTTAGAGGACCTGTGGTTTGTATCAGTTTCGGAAGCGGCATTGAACTAGATATGGTGCGTGTGTGTAGGAAACACAGTTCTTTTGTTCTGAGCATACTCACGTTTCCCACCTTATTAGAGACTCTAGAAAGCAAGAGCGTGCTTTTGGCTCTAAAGCTGAGTGTGGTTCCTGGATGAGAACTGTGCTGTGTGTTCCCCTTCAGAAACGGACTAAAATTACAGGCTCTGTGTCTTCCTACTAGTAAGAGTTCGTTTCAGGTAAACGCAGTCACTTTTCAGCTCAAAGAAGCTACAACGTTCATGAAGCTCACACGTTTCTCGCTCTGAAATGAAAAGCATTGGATGTTAGAGGACCTGTGGTTTGTATCAGTTTCAGAAGCAGAGTTGATCTAGCTATGTTCCGTGTGTTTAGGAAAGACAGTTCTTTTGTTATGAGTACACTCATATTTCCCGACTTATTAGAGACTCTAGAAAGCAAGAGCATGGTTCTTGCTCTAAAGCAGAGTGTGGTTCATGGATGAGTACTGCGCTATGTGTTTCCCTTCAGGAACAGAGTGAAATGCCACGCTCAGTGACTTCCTACATGCAAGACTTCGTTTCAGGTAAACGCAGTCACTTTCCAGCTCAAATGAACCTACATCGTTCACGAAGCTCACAAGTTTCTCGCTCTGAACTGAATAGCATTGGATGTTAGACGACCTGTGGTTTGTATCAGTTTCAGAAGCAACGTTGAACTAGATATGGTCCATGTGTGTAGGAAACACAGTTCTTTTGTTCTGAGTACACTCACATTTCCCGCCTTATTAGAGACTCTAGAAAGGAAGTGCGTGCTTCTTGCTCTAAAGCAGAGTGTGGTTCATGCATGAGAACTGTGCTGTCTGTTTCCCTTCAGAAACGGAGTGAAATTCCAGGCTCTGTGTCTTCCTACAAGCAAGACTTCGTTTCAAGTAAACGCAGTCACTTTCCAGCTCAAACGAAGCTACATCGTTCACGAAGCTCACACGTTTCTCGCTCTGAACTGAAAAGCATTGGATGTTAGAGGACCTGTGGTTTGTATCAGTTTCAGAAGCAACGTTGAACTAGATATGGTCCATGTGTGTAGGAAACACAGTTCTTTTGTTCTGAGTACACTCACATTTCCCGCCTCATTAGAGACTCTAGAAAGCAAGAGCATGGTTCTTGCTCTAAAGCAGAGTGTGGTTCATGGATGAGTACTGCGCTATGTGTTTCCCTTCAGAAACAGGGTGAAATGCCACGCTCTGTGACTTCCTACATGCAAGACTTCGTTTCAGGTAAATGCAGTCACTTTCCAGCTCAAATGAAGCTACATCGTTCACAAAGCTCACACGTTTCTCACTCTTAACTGTAAAGCATTGGATGTTAGAGGACCTGTGGTTTGTATCAGTTTCAGAAGTGGCGTTGAACTAGATATGGTGCTTTTGTGTAGGAAACACAGTTCTTTTGTTCTGAGCATACTC
The DNA here is from genome assembly GCA_949786405.1 of Onychomys arenicola. Lineage (NCBI taxonomy): Eukaryota > Metazoa > Chordata > Mammalia > Rodentia > Cricetidae > Onychomys > Onychomys arenicola. The sequence goes on along the minus strand of CATKUM010000039.1, from coordinate 1,346,723 downwards.
ACGTTTCCCGCATTATTAGAGACTCTAGAAAGCAAGAGCGTGCTTCTTGCTCTAAAGCAGAGTGTGGTTCATGGATGAAAACTGTGCTATGTGTTTTGCTTCAGAATCGGAGTGAAATGCCAGGCTCTGTGTCTTGCTACATGCAAGTCTTCGTTTCAGATAAACGCAGTAACTGTTCATCTCAAAAGACGCTACATTGTTCATGAAGCTCACACGTTTCTCACTCTTAACTGAAAAGCATTGAATGTTAGAGGACCTGTGGTTTGTCTCAGTTTCAGGAGGAAAGTTGAACTAGATATGGTCCATGTGTGTAGGAAACACAGTTCTTTTGTTATGAGTACACTCACATTTCCCACCTTATTAGAGACTCAAGAAAGCAAGAGCATGGTTCTTGCTCTAAAGCAGAGTGTGGTTCATGGATGAGTACTGGGCTATGTGTTTCCCTTCAGAAACAGAGTGAAATGCCATTCTCTGTGACTTCCTACAGGCAAGACTTCTTTTCAGGTAAACGCAGTCACTTTTCAGCTTAAAGAAGCTACATCGTTCACGAAGCTCACACGTTTCTCACTCTTAACCGAAAAGCATTGGATGTTAGAGGACCTGTGGTTTGTATCAGTTTCGGAAGCGGCGTTGAACTAGATATGGTGCGTGTGTGTAGGAAACACAGTTCTTTTGTTCTGAGCATACTCACGTTTCCCACCTTATTAGAGACTCTAGAAAGCAAGAGCGTGCTTTTGGCTCTAAAGCTGAGTGTGGTTCCTGGATGAGAACTGTGCTGTGTGTTTCCCTTCAGAAACGGAGTAAAATTACAGGCTCTGTGTCTTCCTACTAGTAAGAGTTCGTTTCAGGTAAACGCAGTCACTTTTCAGCTCAAAGAAGCTACAACGTTCATGAAGCTCACACGTTTCTCGCTCTGAAATGAAAAGCATTGGATGTTAGAGGACCTGTGGTTTGTATCAGTTTCAGAAGCAAAGTTGATCTAGCTATGTTCCGTGTGTTTAGGAAAGACAGTTCTTTTGTTATGAGTACACTCATATTTCCCGACTTATTAGAGACTCTAGAAAGCAAGAGCATGGTTCTTGATCTAAAGCAGAGTGTGGTTCATGGATGAGTACTGCGCTATGTGTTTCCCTTCAGGAACAGAGTGAAATGCCACGCTCAGTGACTTCCTACATGCAAGACTTCGTTTCACGTAAACGCAGTCACTTTTCAGCTCAAATGAACCTACATCGTTCACGAAGCTCACACGTTTCTCGCTCTGAACTATAAAGCATTGGATGTTAGAGGACCTGTGGTTTGTATCAGTTTCAGAAGCAAAGTTGATCTAGCTATGTTCCGTGTGTTTAGGAAAGACAGTTCTTTTGTTATGAGTACACTCACATTTCCCGCCTTATTAGGGACTCTAGAAAGCAAGAGCATGGTTCTTGCTCTAAAGCAGAGTGTGGTTCATGGATGAGTACTGGGCTATGTGTTTCCCTTCAGAAACAGAGTGAAATGTCAGGCTCTGTGTCTTGCTACATGCAAGTCTTCGTTTCAGATAAACGCAGTCACATTTCATCTCAAAAGACGCTACATTGTTCATGAAGCTCACACGTTTGTCACTCTTAACTGAAAAGCATTGAATGTTAGAGGACCTGTGGTTTGTGTCAGTTTCAGGAGGAAAGTTGAACTAGATATGGTCCATGTGTGTAGGAAACACAGTTCTTTTGTTATGAGTACACTCACATTTCCCGCCTTATTAGAGACTCTAGAAAGCAAGAGCATGGTTCTTGCTCTAAAGCAGAGTGTGGTTCCTGGATGAGAACTGTGCTGTGAATTTCCCTTCAGAAACGGAGTAAAATTACAGGCTCTGTGTCTTCCTACTAGTAAGAGTTCGTTTCAGGTAAACGCAGTCACTTTTCAGCTCAAAGAAGCTACATCGTTCATGAAGCTCACATGTTTCTCGCTCTGAACTGAAAAGCATTGGATGTTAGAGGACCTATGGTTTGTATCAGTTTCAGAAGCAAAGTTGATCTAGCTATGTTCCGTGTGTTTAGGAAAGACAGTTCTTTTGTTATGAGTACACTCATATTTCCCGACTTATTAGAGACTCTAGAAAGCAAGATCATGCTTCTTGCTCTAAAGCAGAGTGTGGTTCATGGATGAGTACTGCGCTATGTGTTTCCGTTCAGAAACAGAGTGAAATGCCACGCTCTGTGACTTCCTACATGCAAGACTTCCTTTCAGGTAAACGCAGTCACTTTCCAGCTCAAATGAAGCTACATCGTTCACGAAGCTCACACGTTTCTCGCTCTGAACAGAATAGCATTGGATGTTAGACGACCTGTGGTTTGTATCAGTTTCAGAAGCAACGTTGAACTAGATATGGTCCATGTGTGTAGGAAACACAGTTCTTTTGTTCTGAGTACACTCACATTTCCCGCCTTATTAGAGACTCTAGAAAGGAAGTGCGTGCTTCTTGCTCTAAAGCAGAGTGTGGTTCATGGATGAGAACTGTGCTGTCTGTTTCCCTTCAGAAACGGAGTGAAATTCCAGGCTCTGTGTCTTCCTACAAGCAAGACTTCGTTTCAGGTAAACGCAGTCACTTTCCAGCTCAAACGAAGCTACATCGTTCACGAAGCTCACACCTTTCTCGCTTTGAACTGAAAAGCATTGGATGTTAGAGGACCTGTGGTTTGTATCAGTTTCAGAAGCAACGTTGAACTAGATATGGTCCATGTGTGTGGGAAACACAGTTCTTTTGTTCTGAGTACACTCACATTTCCTGCCTTATTAGGGACTCTAAAAAGCAAGAGCGTTCTTCTTGCTCTAAAGCAGAGTGTGGTTCATCGATGAGAACTGTGCTGTGTGTTTCCCTTCAGAAACGGAGTGAAATGCCAGGCTCTGTGCCTTCCTGCAAGCAAGACTTCGTTTCAGGTAAACGCAGTCACTTTTCAGCTCAAGGAAGCTACATCGTTCACAAAGCTCACACGTTTCTCACTCTTAAATGTAAAGCATTGGATGTTAGAGGACCTGTGGTTTGTATCAGTTTCAGAAGCGGCGTTGAACTAGATATGGTGCGTGTGTGTAGGAAACACAGTTCTTTTGTTCTGAGCATACTCACGTTTCCCGTATTATTACAGACGCTAGAAAGCAAGAGCGTGCTCCTTGCTCTAAAGCAGAGTGTGGTTCATGGATGAAAACTGTGCTATGTGTTTCGCTTCAGAATTGGAGTGAAATGCCAGGCTCTGTGTCTTGCTACATGCAAGTCTTCGTTTCAGATAAACGCAGTAACTGTTCATCTCAAAAGACGCTACATTGTTCATGAAGCTCACACGTTTCTCACTCTTAACTGAAAAGCATTGAATGTTAGAGGACCTGTGGTTTGTATCAGTTTCAGGAGGAAAGTTGAACTAGATATGGTCCATGTGTGTAGGAAACACAATTCTTTTGTTATGAGTACACTCTCATTTCCCGCCTTATTAGAGACTCTAGAAAGCAAGAGCCTGGTTCTTGCTCTAAAACAGAGTGTGGTTCATGAATGAGTACTGGGCTATGTGTTTCCCTTCAGAAACAGAGTGAAATGCCAGGCTCTGTGACTTCCTACATGCAAGACTACTTTTCAGGTAAACGCAGTCACTGTTCAGCTCAAAGGAAGCAACATCGTTCACGAAGCTCACACGTTTCTCGCTCTGAACTGAAAAGCATTGGATGTTAGAGGATCTGTGGTTTGTATCAGTTTCAGAACCAACGTTGAATTAGATATGGTCCATGTGTGTAGGAAACACAGTTCTTTTGTTCTGAGTATACTCACATTTCCCGCCTTATTAGAGACTCTAGAAAGCAAGAGCGTGCTTCTGGCTCTAAAGCTGACTGTGGTTCCTGGATGAGAACTGTGCTGTGTGTTTCCCTTCAGAAACGTAGTAAAATTACAGGCTCTGTGTCTTCCTACTAGTAAGAGTTCGTTTCAGGTAAACGCAGTCACTTTTCAGCTCAAAGAAGCTACATCGTTCATGAAGCTCACACGTTTCTCGCTCTGAACTGAAAAGCATTGGATGTTAGAGGACCTGTGGTTTGTATCAGTTTCAGAAGCAAAGTTGATCTAGCTATGTTCCGTGTGTTTAGGAAAGACAGTTCTTTTGTTATGAGTACACTCATATTTCCCGACTTATTAGAGACTCTAGAAAGCAAGAGCGTTCTTCTTGCTCTAAAGCAGAGTGTGGTTCATCGATGAGAACTGTGCGGTGTGTTTCCCTTCAGAATCGGAGTGAAATTCCAGGCTCTGTGTCTTGCTACATGCAAGTCTTCGTTTCAGATAAACGCAGTCACATTTCATCTCAAAAGACGCTACATTGTTCATGAAGCTCACACGAATTTCACTCTTAAATGAAAAGCATTGAATGTCAGAGGACCTGTGGTTTGTATCAGTTTCAGGAGGAAAGTTGAACTAGATATGGTCCATGTGTGTAGGAAACACAATTCTTTTGTTATGAGTACACTCACATTTCCCGCCTTATTAGAGACTCTAGAAAGCAAGAGCCTGGTTCTTGCTCTAAAACAGAGTGTGGTTCATGAATGAGTACTGGGCTATTTGTTTCCCTTCAGAAACAGAGTGAAATGCCAGGCTCTGTGACTTCCTACATGCAAGACTTCTTTTCAGGTAAACGCAGTCACTGTTCAGCTCAAAGGAAGCAACATCGTTCACGAAGCTCACACGTTTCTCGCTCTGAACTGAAAAGCATTGGATGTTAGAGGATCTGTGGTTTGTATCAGTTTCAGAACCAACGTTGAATTAGATATGGTCCATGTGTGTAGGAAACACAGTTCTCTTGTTCTGAGTATACTCACATTTCCCGCCTTATTAGAGACTCTAGAAAGCAAGAGTGTGCTTCTGGCTCTAAAGCTGACTGTGGTTCCTGGATGAGAACTGTGCTGTGTTTTTCCCCTCAGAAACGTAGTAAAATTACAGGCTCTGTGTCTTCCTACTAGTAAGAGTTCGTTTCAGGTAAACGCAGTCACTTTTCAGCTCAAAGAAGCTACATCGTTCATGAAGCTCACACGTTTCTCGCTCTGAACTGAAAAGCATTGGATGTTAGAGGACCTGTGGTTTGTATCAGTTTCAGAAGCAAAGTTGATCTAGCTATGTTCCGTGTGTTTAGGAAAGACAGTACTTTTGTTATGAGTACACTCATATTTCCCGACTTATTAGAGACTCTAGAAAGCAAGAGCGTTCTTCTTGCTCTAAAGCAGAGTGTGGTTCATCGATGAGAACTGTGCGGTGTGTTTCCCTTCAGAATCGGAGTGAAATTCCAGGCTCTGTGTCTTGCTACATGCAAGTCTTCGTTTCAGATAAACGCAGTCACATTTCATCTCAAAAGACGCTACATTGTTCATGAAGCTCACACGAATTTCACTCTTAAATGAAAAGCATTGAATGTCAGAGGACCTGTGGTTTGTATCAGTTTCAGGAGGAAAGTTGAACTAGATATGGTCCATGTGTGTAGGAAACACAGTTCTTTTGTTATGAGTACACTCACATTTCCCGCCTTATTAGAGACTCTAGAAAGCAAGAGCATGGTTCTTGCTCTAAAGCAGAGTGTGGTTCCTGGATGAGAACTGTGCTGTGTGTTTCCCTTCAGAAACGGAGTAAAATTACAGGCTCTGTGTCTTCCTACTAGTAAGAGTTCGTTTCAGGTAAACGCAGTCACTTTTCAGCTCAAAGAAGCTACATCGTTCATGAAGCTCACACGTTTCTCACTCTTAACTGAAAAGCATTGAATGTTAGAGGACCTGTGGTTTGTTTCAGTTTCAGGAGGAAAGTTGAACTAGATATGGTCCATGTGTGTAGGAAACACAGTTCTTTTGTTATGAGTACACTCACATTTCCCGCCTTATTAGAGACTCTAGAAAGCAATAGCATGGTTCTTGCTCTAAAGCAGAGTGTGGTTCATGGATGAGTACTGGGCTATGTGTTTCCCTTCAGAAACAGAGTGAAATGCCAGGCTCTATGACTTCCTACATGCAAGACTCCTTTTCAGGTAAACGCAGTCACTTTTCAGCTTAAAGAAGCTACATCGTTCACGAAGCTCACACGTTTCTCACTCTTAACTGAAAAGCATTGGATGTTAGAGGACCTGTGGTTTGTATCAGTTTCGGAAGCGGCGTTGAACTAGATATGGTGCGTGTGTGTAGGAAACACAGTTCTTTTGTTCTGAGCATACTCACGTTTCCCACCTTATTAGAGACTCTAGAAAGCAAGAGCATGCTTCTTGCTCTAAAGCAGAGTGTGGTTCATGGATGAGTACTGGGCTATGTGTTTCCCTTCAGAAACAGAGTGAAATGCCAGGCTCTGTGTCTTGCTACATGCAAGTCTTCGTTTCAGATAAACGCAGTCACATTTCATCTCAAAAGACGCTACATTGTTCATGAAGCTCACACGTTTCTCACTCTTAACTGAAAAGCATTGAATGTTAGAGGACCTGTGGTTTGTGTCAGTTTCGGGAGGAAAGTTGAACTAGATATGGTCCATGTGTGTAGGAAACACAGTTCTTTTGTTATGAGTACACTCACATTTCCCGCCTTATTAGAGACTCTAGAAAGCAAGAGCATGGTTCTTGCTCTAAAGCAGAGTGTGGTTCCTGGATGAGAACTGTGATGTGAGTTTCCCTTCAGAAACGGACTAAAATTACAGGCTCTGTGTCTTCCTACTAGTAAGAGTTCGTTTCAGGTAAACGCAGTCACTTTTCAGCTCAAAGAAGCTACATCGTTCATGAAGCTCACATGTTTCTCGCTCTGAACTGAAAAGCATTGGATGTTAGAGGACCTATGGTTTGTATCAGTTTCAGAAGCAAAGTTGATCTAGCTATGTTCCATGTGTTTAGGAAAGACAGTTCTTTTGTTATGAGTACACTCATATTTCCCGACTTATTAGAGACTCTAGAAAGCAAGAGCATGCTTCTTGCTCTAAAGCAGAGTGTGGTTCATGGATGAGTACTGGGCTATGTGTTTTCCTTCAGAAACAGAGTGAAATGCCAGGCTCTGTGTCTTCCTACATGTAAGACTTCATTTCAGATAAACGCAGTCACATTTCAGCTCAAAAGAAGCTACATCTTTCACGAAGCTCACACGTTTCTCACTCTTAACTGAAAAGCATTAGATGTTAGAGGTCCTGTGTTTTCTATCAGTTTCAGGAGCAAAGTTGAACTAGATATGTTCCATGTGTGTAGGAAACACAGTTCTTTTGTTATGAGTACACTCACATTTCCCGCCTCATTAGAGATTCTAGAAAGCAAGAGCATGGTTCTTGCTCTAAAGCAGAGTGTGGTTCATGGATGAGTACTGCGCTATGTGTTTCCCTTCAGAAACAGAGTGAAATGCCATGCTCTGTGACTTCCTACATGCAAGACTTCCTTTCAGGTAAACGCAGTCACTTTCCAGCTCAAATGAAGCTACATCATTCACGAAGCTCACACGTTTCTCGCTCTGAACTGAATAGCATTGGATGTTAGACGACCTGTGGTTTGTATCAGTTTCAGAAGCAAAGTTGAACTAGATATGGTCCATGTGTGTAGGAAACACAGTTCTTTTGTTCTGAGTACACTCACATTTCCCGCCTTATTAGAGACTCTAGAAAGGAAGTGCGTGCTTCTTGCTCTAAAGCAGAGTGTGGTTCATGGATGAGAACTGTGCTGTGTGTTTCCCTTCAGAAACGGAGTGAAATGCCAGGCTCTGTGCCTTCCTGCAAGCAAGACTTCATTTCAGGTAAACGCAGTCACTTTTCAGCTCAAGGAAGCTACATCGTTCACAAAGCTCACACGTTTCTCACTCTTAACTGTAAAGCATTGGATGTTAGAGGACCTGTGGTTTGTATCAGTTTCAGAAGCGGCGTTGAACTAGATATGGTGCGTGTGTGTAGGAAACACAGTTCTTTTGTTCTGAGCATACTCACGTTTCCCGTATTATTACAGACGCTAGAAAGCAAGAGCGTGCTTCTTGCTCTAAAGCAGAGTGTGTTTCATGGATGAAAACTGTGCTATGTGTTTCGCTTCAGAATCGGAGTGAAATGCTAGGCTCTGTGTCTTGCTACATGCAAGTCTTCGTTTCAGATAAACGCAGTAACTGTTCAGCTCAAAGAAGCTACATCGTTCATGAAGCTCACACGTTTCTCGCTCTGAACTGAAAAGCATTGGATGTTAGAGGACCTGTGGTTTGTATCAGTTTCAGAAGCAAAGTTGAACTAGATATGGTCCATGTGTGTAGGAAACACAGTTCTTTTGTTCTGAGTACACTCACATTTCCTGCCTTATTAGAGACTCTAGAAAGGAAGTGCGTGCTTCTTGCTCTAAAGCAGAGTGTGGTTCATGGATGAGAACTGTGCTGTGTGTTTCCCTTCAGAAATGGAGTGAAATTCCAGGCTCTGTGTCTTCCTACAAGCAAGACTTCGTTTCAGGTCAACGCAGTCACTTTTCAGCTCAAAGAAGCTACATCGTTCATGAAGCTCACACGTTTCTCGCTCTGAACTGAAAAGCATTGGATGTTAGAGGACCTGTGGTTTGTATCAGTTTCAGAAGCAAAGTTGATCTAGCTATGTTCCGTGTTTAGGAAAGACAGTTCTTTTGTTATGAGTACACTCATATTTCCCGACTTATTAGAGACTCTAGAAAGCAAGAGCATGGTTCTTGCTCTAAAGCAGAGTGTGGTTCATGGATGAATACTGGGCTATGTGTTTCCCTTCAGAAACAGAGTGAAATGCCAGGCTCTGTGTCTTCCTACATGTAAGACTTCATTTCAGGTAAACGCAGTCATATTTCAGCTGAAAAGAAGCTACATCTTTCACGAAGCTCACACGTTTCTCACTCTTAACTTAAAGCATTAGATGTTAGAGGACCTGTGTTTTCTATCAGTTTCAGGAGCAAAGTTGTACTAGATATGTTCCATGTGTGTAGGAAACACAGTTCTTTTGTTATGAGTACACTCACTTTTCCCTCCTCATTAGAGACTCTAGAAAGCAAGAGCATGGTTCTTGCTCTAAAGCAGAGTGTGGTTCATGGATGAGTACTGCGCTATGTGTTTCCCTTCAGAAACAGAGTGAAATGCCACACTCTGTGAATTCCTACATGCAACACTTCCTTTCAGGTAAACGCAGACACTTTCCAGCTCAAATGAAGCTACATCGTTCACGAAGCTCACACGTTTCTCGCTCTGAACTGAATAGCATTGGATGTTAGACGACCTGTGGTTTGTATCAGTTTCAGAAGCAACGTTGAACTAGATAAGGTCCATGTGTGTAGGAAACAGAGTTCTTTTGTTCTGAGTACACTCACATTTCCCGCCTTATTAGAGACTCTAGAAAGCAAGAGCGTTCTTCTTGCTCTAAAGCAGAGTGTGGTTCATCGATGAGAACTGTGCTGTGTGTTTCCCTTCAGAAACGGAGTGAAATGCCAGGCTCTGTGCCTTCCTGCAAGCAAGACTTCGTTTCAGGTAAACGCAGTCACTTTTCAGCTCAAAGAAGCTACATCGTTCACAAAGCTCACACGTTTCTCACTCTTAAATGTAAAGCATTGGATGTTAGAGGACCTGTGGTTTGTATCAGTTTCAGAAGCGGCGTTGAACTAGATATGGTGCGTGTGTGTAGGAAACACAGTTCTTTTGTTCTGAGCATACTCACGTTTCCAGTATTATTACAGACGCTAGAAAGAAAGAGCGTGCTTCTTGCTCTAAAGCAGAGTGTGGTTCATGGATGAAAACTGTGCTATGTGTTTCGCTTCAGAATCGGAGTGAAATGCCAGGCTCTGTGTCTTGCTACATGCAAGTCTTCCTTTCAGATAAACGCAGTAACTGTTCATCTCAAAAGACGCTACATTGTTCATGAAGCTCACACGTTTCTCACTCTTAACTGAAAAGCATTGAATGTTAGAGGACCTGTGGTTTGTATCAGTTTCAGGAGGAAAGTTGAACTAGATATGGTCCATGTGTGTAGGAAACACAATTCTTTTGTTATGAGTACACTCACATTTCCCGCCTTATTAGAGACTCTAGAAAGCAAGAGCATGGTTCTTGCTCTAAAGCAGAGTGTGGTTCCTGGATGAGAACTGTGCTGTGTGTTTCCCTTCAGAAACGGAGTAAAATTACAGGCTCTGTGTCTTCCTACTAGTAAGAGTTCGTTTCAGGTAAACGCAGACACTTTTCAGCTCAAAGAAGCTACATCGTTCATGAAGCTCACATGTTTCTCGCTCTGAACTGAAAAGCATTGGATGTTAGAGGACCTATGGTTTGTATCAGTTTCAGAAGCAAAGTTGATCTAGCTATGTTCCGTGTGTTTAGGAAAGACAGTTCTTTTGTTATGAGTACACTCATATTTCCCGACTTATTAGAGACTCTAGAAAGCAAGAGCATGCTTCTTGCTCTAAAGCAGAGTGTGGTTCATGGATGAGTAATGGGCTATGTGTTTTCCTTCAGAAACAGAGTGAAATGCCAGGCTCTGTGTCTTCCTACATGTAAGACTTCATTTCAGGTAAACGCAGTCACATTTCAGCTCAAAAGAAGCTACATCTTTCACGAAGCTCACACGTTTCTCACTCTTAACTGAAAAGCATTAGATGTTAGAGGACCTGTGTTTTCTATCAGTTTCAGGAGCAAAGTTGAACTAGATATGTTCCATGTGTGTAGGAAACACAATTCTTTTGTTATGAGTACACTCACATTTCCCGCCTCATTAGAGACTCTAGAAAGCAAGAGCATGGTTCTTGCTCTAAAGCAGAGTGTGGTTCATGGATGAGTACTGCGCTATGTGTTTCCCTTCAGAAACAGAGTGAAATGCCAGGCTCTGTGACTTCCTACATGCAAGACTTCTTTTCAGGTAAACGCAGTCACTTTTCAGCTTAAAGAAGCTACATCGTTCACGAAGCTCACACGTTTCTCACTCTTAACTGAAAAGCATTGGATGTTAGAGGACATGTGGTTTGTATCAGTTTCGGAAGCGGCATTGAACTAGATATGGTGCGTGTGTGTAGGAAACACAGTTCTTTTGTTCTGAGCATACTCACGTTTCCCACCTTATTAGAGACTCTAGAAAGCAAGAGCGTGCTTTTGGCTCTAAAGCTGAGTGTGGTTCCTGGATGAGAACTGTGCTGTGTGTTCCCCTTCAGAAACGGAGTAAAATTACAGGCTCTGTGTCTTCCTACTAGTAAGAGTTCGTTTCAGGTAAACGCAGTCACTTTTCAGCTCAAAGAAGCTACAACGTTCATGAAGCTCACACGTTTCTCGCTCTGAAATGAAAAGCATTGGATGTTAGAGGACCTGTGGTTTGTATCAGTTTCAGAAGCAGAGTTGATCTAGCTATGTTCCGTGTGTTTAGGAAAGACAGTTCTTTTGTTATGAGTACACTCATATTTCCCGACTTATTAGAGACTCTAGAAAGCAAGAGCATGGTTCTTGCTCTAAAGCAGAGTGTGGTTCATGGATGAGTACTGCGCTATGTGTTTCCCTTCAGGAACAGAGTGAAATGCCACGCTCAGTGACTTCCTACATGCAAGACTTCGTTTCAGGTAAACGCAGTCACTTTCCAGCTCAAATGAACCTACATCGTTCACGAAGCTCACAAGTTTCTCGCTCTGAACTGAATAGCATTGGATGTTAGACGACCTGTGGTTTGTATCAGTTTCAGAAGCAACGTTGAACTAGATATGGTCCATGTGTGTAGGAAACACAGTTCTTTTGTTCTGAGTACACTCACATTTCCCGCCTTATTAGAGACTCTAGAAAGGAAGTGCGTGCTTCTTGCTCTAAAGCAGAGTGTGGTTCATGCATGAGAACTGTGCTGTCTGTTTCCCTTCAGAAACGGAGTGAAATTCCAGGCTCTGTGTCTTCCTACAAGCAAGACTTCGTTTCAAGTAAACGCAGTCACTTTCCAGCTCAAACGAAGCTACATCGTTCACGAAGCTCACACGTTTCTCGCTCTGAACTGAAAAGCATTGGATGTTAGAGGACCTGTGGTTTGTATCAGTTTCAGAAGCAACGTTGAACTAGATATGGTCCATGTGTGTAGGAAACACAGTTCTTTTGTTCTGAGTACACTCACATTTCCCGCCTCATTAGAGACTCTAGAAAGCAAGAGCATGGTTCTTGCTCTAAAGCAGAGTGTGGTTCATGGATGAGTACTGGGCTATGTGTTTCCCTTCAGAAACAGAGTGAAATGTCAGGCTCTGTGTCTTGCTACATGCAAGTCTTCGTTTCAGATAAACGCAGTCACATTTCATCTCAAAAGACGCTACATTGTTCATGAAGCTCACACGTTTGTCACTCTTAACTGAAAAGCATTGAATGTTAGAGGACCTGTGGTTTGTGTCAGTTTCAGGAGGAAAGTTGAACTAGATATGGTCCATGTGTGTAGGAAACACAGTTCTTTTGTTATGAGTACACTCACATTTCCCGCCTTATTAGAGACTCTAGAAAGCAAGAGCATGGTTCTTGCTCTAAAGCAGAGTGTGGTTCCTGGATGAGAACTGTGCTGTGAATTTCCCTTCAGAAACGGAGTAAAATTACAGGCTCTGTGTCTTCCTACTAGTAAGAGTTCGTTTCAGGTAAACGCAGTCACTTTTCAGCTCAAAGAAGCTACATCGTTCATGAAGCTCACATGTTTCTCGCTCTGAACTGAAAAGCATTGGATGTTAGAGGACCTATGGTTTGTATCAGTTTCAGAAGCAAAGTTGATCTAGCTATGTTCCGTGTGTTTAGGAAAGACAGTTCTTTTGTTATGAGTACACTCATATTTCCCGACTTATTAGAGACTCTAGAAAGCAAGATCATGCTTCTTGCTCTAAAGCAGAGTGTGGTTCATGGATGAGTACTGCGCTATGTGTTTCCGTTCAGAAACAGAGTGAAATGCCACGCTCTGTGACTTCCTACATGCAAGACTTCCTTTCAGGTAAACGCAGTCACTTTCCAGCTCAAATGAAGCTACATCGTTCACGAAGCTCACACGTTTCTCGCTCTGAACAGAATAGCATTGGATGTTAGACGACCTGTGGTTTGTATCAGTTTCAGAAGCAACGTTGAACTAGATATGGTCCATGTGTGTAGGAAACACAGTTCTTTTGTTCTGAGTACACTCACATTTCCCGCCTTATTAGAGACTCTAGAAAGGAAGTGCGTGCTTCTTGCTCTAAAGCAGAGTGTGGTTCATGGATGAGAACTGTGCTGTCTGTTTCCCTTCAGAAACGGAGTGAAATTCCAGGCTCTGTGTCTTCCTACAAGCAAGACTTCGTTTCAGGTAAACGCAGTCACTTTCCAGCTCAAACGAAGCTACATCGTTCACGAAGCTCACACCTTTCTCGCTTTGAACTGAAAAGCATTGGATGTTAGAGGACCTGTGGTTTGTATCAGTTTCAGAAGCAACGTTGAACTAGATATGGTCCATGTGTGTGGGAAACACAGTTCTTTTGTTCTGAGTACACTCACATTTCCTGCCTTATTAGGGACTCTAAAAAGCAAGAGCGTTCTTCTTGCTCTAAAGCAGAGTGTGGTTCATCGATGAGAACTGTGCTGTGTGTTTCCCTTCAGAAACGGAGTGAAATGCCAGGCTCTGTGCCTTCCTGCAAGCAAGACTTCGTTTCAGGTAAACGCAGTCACTTTTCAGCTCAAGGAAGCTACATCGTTCACAAAGCTCACACGTTTCTCACTCTTAAATGTAAAGCATTGGATGTTAGAGGACCTGTGGTTTGTATCAGTTTCAGAAGCGGCGTTGAACTAGATATGGTGCGTGTGTGTAGGAAACACAGTTCTTTTGTTCTGAGCATACTCACGTTTCCCGTATTATTACAGACGCTAGAAAGCAAGAGCGTGCTCCTTGCTCTAAAGCAGAGTGTGGTTCATGGATGAAAACTGTGCTATGTGTTTCGCTTCAGAATTGGAGTGAAATGCCAGGCTCTGTGTCTTGCTACATGCAAGTCTTCGTTTCAGATAAACGCAGTAACTGTTCATCTCAAAAGACGCTACATTGTTCATGAAGCTCACACGTTTCTCACTCTTAACTGAAAAGCATTGAATGTTAGAGGACCTGTGGTTTGTATCAGTTTCAGGAGGAAAGTTGAACTAGATATGGTCCATGTGTGTAGGAAACACAATTCTTTTGTTATGAGTACACTCTCATTTCCCGCCTTATTAGAGACTCTAGAAAGCAAGAGCCTGGTTCTTGCTCTAAAACAGAGTGTGGTTCATGAATGAGTACTGGGCTATGTGTTTCCCTTCAGAAACAGAGTGAAATGCCAGGCTCTGTGACTTCCTACATGCAAGACTACTTTTCAGGTAAACGCAGTCACTGTTCAGCTCAAAGGAAGCAACATCGTTCACGAAGCTCACACGTTTCTCGCTCTGAACTGAAAAGCATTGGATGTTAGAGGATCTGTGGTTTGTATCAGTTTCAGAACCAACGTTGAATTAGATATGGTCCATGTGTGTAGGAAACACAGTTCTTTTGTTCTGAGTATACTCACATTTCCCGCCTTATTAGAGACTCTAGAAAGCAAGAGCGTGCTTCTGGCTCTAAAGCTGACTGTGGTTCCTGGATGAGAACTGTGCTGTGTGTTTCCCTTCAGAAACGTAGTAAAATTACAGGCTCTGTGTCTTCCTACTAGTAAGAGTTCGTTTCAGGTAAACGCAGTCACTTTTCAGCTCAAAGAAGCTACATCGTTCATGAAGCTCACACGTTTCTCGCTCTGAACTGAAAAGCATTGGATGTTAGAGGACCTGTGGTTTGTATCAGTTTCAGAAGCAAAGTTGATCTAGCTATGTTCCGTGTGTTTAGGAAAGACAGTTCTTTTGTTATGAGTACACTCATATTTCCCGACTTATTAGAGACTCTAGAAAGCAAGAGCGTTCTTCTTGCTCTAAAGCAGAGTGTGGTTCATCGATGAGAACTGTGCGGTGTGTTTCCCTTCAGAATCGGAGTGAAATTCCAGGCTCTGTGTCTTGCTACATGCAAGTCTTCGTTTCAGATAAACGCAGTCACATTTCATCTCAAAAGACGCTACATTGTTCATGAAGCTCACACGAATTTCACTCTTAAATGAAAAGCATTGAATGTCAGAGGACCTGTGGTTTGTATCAGTTTCAGGAGGAAAGTTGAACTAGATATGGTCCATGTGTGTAGGAAACACAATTCTTTTGTTATGAGTACACTCACATTTCCCGCCTTATTAGAGACTCTAGAAAGCAAGAGCCTGGTTCTTGCTCTAAAACAGAGTGTGGTTCATGAATGAGTACTGGGCTATTTGTTTCCCTTCAGAAACAGAGTGAAATGCCAGGCTCTGTGACTTCCTACATGCAAGACTTCTTTTCAGGTAAACGCAGTCACTGTTCAGCTCAAAGGAAGCAACATCGTTCACGAAGCTCACACGTTTCTCGCTCTGAACTGAAAAGCATTGGATGTTAGAGGATCTGTGGTTTGTATCAGTTTCAGAACCAACGTTGAATTAGATAT
This sequence comes from Onychomys arenicola, assembly GCA_949786405.1. Lineage (NCBI taxonomy): Eukaryota > Metazoa > Chordata > Mammalia > Rodentia > Cricetidae > Onychomys > Onychomys arenicola. Next base: position 1,331,266 of record CATKUM010000039.1, on the reverse strand, counting down.
GGTCCATGTGTGTAGGAAACACAGTTCTCTTGTTCTGAGTATACTCACATTTCCCGCCTTATTAGAGACTCTAGAAAGCAAGAGTGTGCTTCTGGCTCTAAAGCTGACTGTGGTTCCTGGATGAGAACTGTGCTGTGTTTTTCCCCTCAGAAACGTAGTAAAATTACAGGCTCTGTGTCTTCCTACTAGTAAGAGTTCGTTTCAGGTAAACGCAGTCACTTTTCAGCTCAAAGAAGCTACATCGTTCATGAAGCTCACACGTTTCTCGCTCTGAACTGAAAAGCATTGGATGTTAGAGGACCTGTGGTTTGTATCAGTTTCAGAAGCAAAGTTGATCTAGCTATGTTCCGTGTGTTTAGGAAAGACAGTACTTTTGTTATGAGTACACTCATATTTCCCGACTTATTAGAGACTCTAGAAAGCAAGAGCGTTCTTCTTGCTCTAAAGCAGAGTGTGGTTCATCGATGAGAACTGTGCGGTGTGTTTCCCTTCAGAATCGGAGTGAAATTCCAGGCTCTGTGTCTTGCTACATGCAAGTCTTCGTTTCAGATAAACGCAGTCACATTTCATCTCAAAAGACGCTACATTGTTCATGAAGCTCACACGAATTTCACTCTTAAATGAAAAGCATTGAATGTCAGAGGACCTGTGGTTTGTATCAGTTTCAGGAGGAAAGTTGAACTAGATATGGTCCATGTGTGTAGGAAACACAGTTCTTTTGTTATGAGTACACTCACATTTCCCGCCTTATTAGAGACTCTAGAAAGCAAGAGCATGGTTCTTGCTCTAAAGCAGAGTGTGGTTCCTGGATGAGAACTGTGCTGTGTGTTTCCCTTCAGAAACGGAGTAAAATTACAGGCTCTGTGTCTTCCTACTAGTAAGAGTTCGTTTCAGGTAAACGCAGTCACTTTTCAGCTCAAAGAAGCTACATCGTTCATGAAGCTCACACGTTTCTCACTCTTAACTGAAAAGCATTGAATGTTAGAGGACCTGTGGTTTGTTTCAGTTTCAGGAGGAAAGTTGAACTAGATATGGTCCATGTGTGTAGGAAACACAGTTCTTTTGTTATGAGTACACTCACATTTCCCGCCTTATTAGAGACTCTAGAAAGCAATAGCATGGTTCTTGCTCTAAAGCAGAGTGTGGTTCATGGATGAGTACTGGGCTATGTGTTTCCCTTCAGAAACAGAGTGAAATGCCAGGCTCTATGACTTCCTACATGCAAGACTCCTTTTCAGGTAAACGCAGTCACTTTTCAGCTTAAAGAAGCTACATCGTTCACGAAGCTCACACGTTTCTCACTCTTAACTGAAAAGCATTGGATGTTAGAGGACCTGTGGTTTGTATCAGTTTCGGAAGCGGCGTTGAACTAGATATGGTGCGTGTGTGTAGGAAACACAGTTCTTTTGTTCTGAGCATACTCACGTTTCCCACCTTATTAGAGACTCTAGAAAGCAAGAGCATGCTTCTTGCTCTAAAGCAGAGTGTGGTTCATGGATGAGTACTGGGCTATGTGTTTCCCTTCAGAAACAGAGTGAAATGCCAGGCTCTGTGTCTTGCTACATGCAAGTCTTCGTTTCAGATAAACGCAGTCACATTTCATCTCAAAAGACGCTACATTGTTCATGAAGCTCACACGTTTCTCACTCTTAACTGAAAAGCATTGAATGTTAGAGGACCTGTGGTTTGTGTCAGTTTCGGGAGGAAAGTTGAACTAGATATGGTCCATGTGTGTAGGAAACACAGTTCTTTTGTTATGAGTACACTCACATTTCCCGCCTTATTAGAGACTCTAGAAAGCAAGAGCATGGTTCTTGCTCTAAAGCAGAGTGTGGTTCCTGGATGAGAACTGTGATGTGAGTTTCCCTTCAGAAACGGACTAAAATTACAGGCTCTGTGTCTTCCTACTAGTAAGAGTTCGTTTCAGGTAAACGCAGTCACTTTTCAGCTCAAAGAAGCTACATCGTTCATGAAGCTCACATGTTTCTCGCTCTGAACTGAAAAGCATTGGATGTTAGAGGACCTATGGTTTGTATCAGTTTCAGAAGCAAAGTTGATCTAGCTATGTTCCATGTGTTTAGGAAAGACAGTTCTTTTGTTATGAGTACACTCATATTTCCCGACTTATTAGAGACTCTAGAAAGCAAGAGCATGCTTCTTGCTCTAAAGCAGAGTGTGGTTCATGGATGAGTACTGGGCTATGTGTTTTCCTTCAGAAACAGAGTGAAATGCCAGGCTCTGTGTCTTCCTACATGTAAGACTTCATTTCAGATAAACGCAGTCACATTTCAGCTCAAAAGAAGCTACATCTTTCACGAAGCTCACACGTTTCTCACTCTTAACTGAAAAGCATTAGATGTTAGAGGTCCTGTGTTTTCTATCAGTTTCAGGAGCAAAGTTGAACTAGATATGTTCCATGTGTGTAGGAAACACAGTTCTTTTGTTATGAGTACACTCACATTTCCCGCCTCATTAGAGATTCTAGAAAGCAAGAGCATGGTTCTTGCTCTAAAGCAGAGTGTGGTTCATGGATGAGTACTGCGCTATGTGTTTCCCTTCAGAAACAGAGTGAAATGCCATGCTCTGTGACTTCCTACATGCAAGACTTCCTTTCAGGTAAACGCAGTCACTTTCCAGCTCAAATGAAGCTACATCATTCACGAAGCTCACACGTTTCTCGCTCTGAACTGAATAGCATTGGATGTTAGACGACCTGTGGTTTGTATCAGTTTCAGAAGCAAAGTTGAACTAGATATGGTCCATGTGTGTAGGAAACACAGTTCTTTTGTTCTGAGTACACTCACATTTCCCGCCTTATTAGAGACTCTAGAAAGGAAGTGCGTGCTTCTTGCTCTAAAGCAGAGTGTGGTTCATGGATGAGAACTGTGCTGTGTGTTTCCCTTCAGAAACGGAGTGAAATGCCAGGCTCTGTGCCTTCCTGCAAGCAAGACTTCATTTCAGGTAAACGCAGTCACTTTTCAGCTCAAGGAAGCTACATCGTTCACAAAGCTCACACGTTTCTCACTCTTAACTGTAAAGCATTGGATGTTAGAGGACCTGTGGTTTGTATCAGTTTCAGAAGCGGCGTTGAACTAGATATGGTGCGTGTGTGTAGGAAACACAGTTCTTTTGTTCTGAGCATACTCACGTTTCCCGTATTATTACAGACGCTAGAAAGCAAGAGCGTGCTTCTTGCTCTAAAGCAGAGTGTGTTTCATGGATGAAAACTGTGCTATGTGTTTCGCTTCAGAATCGGAGTGAAATGCTAGGCTCTGTGTCTTGCTACATGCAAGTCTTCGTTTCAGATAAACGCAGTAACTGTTCAGCTCAAAGAAGCTACATCGTTCATGAAGCTCACACGTTTCTCGCTCTGAACTGAAAAGCATTGGATGTTAGAGGACCTGTGGTTTGTATCAGTTTCAGAAGCAAAGTTGAACTAGATATGGTCCATGTGTGTAGGAAACACAGTTCTTTTGTTCTGAGTACACTCACATTTCCTGCCTTATTAGAGACTCTAGAAAGGAAGTGCGTGCTTCTTGCTCTAAAGCAGAGTGTGGTTCATGGATGAGAACTGTGCTGTGTGTTTCCCTTCAGAAATGGAGTGAAATTCCAGGCTCTGTGTCTTCCTACAAGCAAGACTTCGTTTCAGGTCAACGCAGTCACTTTTCAGCTCAAAGAAGCTACATCGTTCATGAAGCTCACACGTTTCTCGCTCTGAACTGAAAAGCATTGGATGTTAGAGGACCTGTGGTTTGTATCAGTTTCAGAAGCAAAGTTGATCTAGCTATGTTCCGTGTTTAGGAAAGACAGTTCTTTTGTTATGAGTACACTCATATTTCCCGACTTATTAGAGACTCTAGAAAGCAAGAGCATGGTTCTTGCTCTAAAGCAGAGTGTGGTTCATGGATGAATACTGGGCTATGTGTTTCCCTTCAGAAACAGAGTGAAATGCCAGGCTCTGTGTCTTCCTACATGTAAGACTTCATTTCAGGTAAACGCAGTCATATTTCAGCTGAAAAGAAGCTACATCTTTCACGAAGCTCACACGTTTCTCACTCTTAACTTAAAGCATTAGATGTTAGAGGACCTGTGTTTTCTATCAGTTTCAGGAGCAAAGTTGTACTAGATATGTTCCATGTGTGTAGGAAACACAGTTCTTTTGTTATGAGTACACTCACTTTTCCCTCCTCATTAGAGACTCTAGAAAGCAAGAGCATGGTTCTTGCTCTAAAGCAGAGTGTGGTTCATGGATGAGTACTGCGCTATGTGTTTCCCTTCAGAAACAGAGTGAAATGCCACACTCTGTGAATTCCTACATGCAACACTTCCTTTCAGGTAAACGCAGACACTTTCCAGCTCAAATGAAGCTACATCGTTCACGAAGCTCACACGTTTCTCGCTCTGAACTGAATAGCATTGGATGTTAGACGACCTGTGGTTTGTATCAGTTTCAGAAGCAACGTTGAACTAGATAAGGTCCATGTGTGTAGGAAACAGAGTTCTTTTGTTCTGAGTACACTCACATTTCCCGCCTTATTAGAGACTCTAGAAAGCAAGAGCGTTCTTCTTGCTCTAAAGCAGAGTGTGGTTCATCGATGAGAACTGTGCTGTGTGTTTCCCTTCAGAAACGGAGTGAAATGCCAGGCTCTGTGCCTTCCTGCAAGCAAGACTTCGTTTCAGGTAAACGCAGTCACTTTTCAGCTCAAAGAAGCTACATCGTTCACAAAGCTCACACGTTTCTCACTCTTAAATGTAAAGCATTGGATGTTAGAGGACCTGTGGTTTGTATCAGTTTCAGAAGCGGCGTTGAACTAGATATGGTGCGTGTGTGTAGGAAACACAGTTCTTTTGTTCTGAGCATACTCACGTTTCCAGTATTATTACAGACGCTAGAAAGAAAGAGCGTGCTTCTTGCTCTAAAGCAGAGTGTGGTTCATGGATGAAAACTGTGCTATGTGTTTCGCTTCAGAATCGGAGTGAAATGCCAGGCTCTGTGTCTTGCTACATGCAAGTCTTCCTTTCAGATAAACGCAGTAACTGTTCATCTCAAAAGACGCTACATTGTTCATGAAGCTCACACGTTTCTCACTCTTAACTGAAAAGCATTGAATGTTAGAGGACCTGTGGTTTGTATCAGTTTCAGGAGGAAAGTTGAACTAGATATGGTCCATGTGTGTAGGAAACACAATTCTTTTGTTATGAGTACACTCACATTTCCCGCCTTATTAGAGACTCTAGAAAGCAAGAGCATGGTTCTTGCTCTAAAGCAGAGTGTGGTTCCTGGATGAGAACTGTGCTGTGTGTTTCCCTTCAGAAACGGAGTAAAATTACAGGCTCTGTGTCTTCCTACTAGTAAGAGTTCGTTTCAGGTAAACGCAGACACTTTTCAGCTCAAAGAAGCTACATCGTTCATGAAGCTCACATGTTTCTCGCTCTGAACTGAAAAGCATTGGATGTTAGAGGACCTATGGTTTGTATCAGTTTCAGAAGCAAAGTTGATCTAGCTATGTTCCGTGTGTTTAGGAAAGACAGTTCTTTTGTTATGAGTACACTCATATTTCCCGACTTATTAGAGACTCTAGAAAGCAAGAGCATGCTTCTTGCTCTAAAGCAGAGTGTGGTTCATGGATGAGTAATGGGCTATGTGTTTTCCTTCAGAAACAGAGTGAAATGCCAGGCTCTGTGTCTTCCTACATGTAAGACTTCATTTCAGGTAAACGCAGTCACATTTCAGCTCAAAAGAAGCTACATCTTTCACGAAGCTCACACGTTTCTCACTCTTAACTGAAAAGCATTAGATGTTAGAGGACCTGTGTTTTCTATCAGTTTCAGGAGCAAAGTTGAACTAGATATGTTCCATGTGTGTAGGAAACACAATTCTTTTGTTATGAGTACACTCACATTTCCCGCCTCATTAGAGACTCTAGAAAGCAAGAGCATGGTTCTTGCTCTAAAGCAGAGTGTGGTTCATGGATGAGTACTGCGCTATGTGTTTCCCTTCAGAAACAGAGTGAAATGCCAGGCTCTGTGACTTCCTACATGCAAGACTTCTTTTCAGGTAAACGCAGTCACTTTTCAGCTTAAAGAAGCTACATCGTTCACGAAGCTCACACGTTTCTCACTCTTAACTGAAAAGCATTGGATGTTAGAGGACATGTGGTTTGTATCAGTTTCGGAAGCGGCATTGAACTAGATATGGTGCGTGTGTGTAGGAAACACAGTTCTTTTGTTCTGAGCATACTCACGTTTCCCACCTTATTAGAGACTCTAGAAAGCAAGAGCGTGCTTTTGGCTCTAAAGCTGAGTGTGGTTCCTGGATGAGAACTGTGCTGTGTGTTCCCCTTCAGAAACGGAGTAAAATTACAGGCTCTGTGTCTTCCTACTAGTAAGAGTTCGTTTCAGGTAAACGCAGTCACTTTTCAGCTCAAAGAAGCTACAACGTTCATGAAGCTCACACGTTTCTCGCTCTGAAATGAAAAGCATTGGATGTTAGAGGACCTGTGGTTTGTATCAGTTTCAGAAGCAGAGTTGATCTAGCTATGTTCCGTGTGTTTAGGAAAGACAGTTCTTTTGTTATGAGTACACTCATATTTCCCGACTTATTAGAGACTCTAGAAAGCAAGAGCATGGTTCTTGCTCTAAAGCAGAGTGTGGTTCATGGATGAGTACTGCGCTATGTGTTTCCCTTCAGGAACAGAGTGAAATGCCACGCTCAGTGACTTCCTACATGCAAGACTTCGTTTCAGGTAAACGCAGTCACTTTCCAGCTCAAATGAACCTACATCGTTCACGAAGCTCACAAGTTTCTCGCTCTGAACTGAATAGCATTGGATGTTAGACGACCTGTGGTTTGTATCAGTTTCAGAAGCAACGTTGAACTAGATATGGTCCATGTGTGTAGGAAACACAGTTCTTTTGTTCTGAGTACACTCACATTTCCCGCCTTATTAGAGACTCTAGAAAGGAAGTGCGTGCTTCTTGCTCTAAAGCAGAGTGTGGTTCATGCATGAGAACTGTGCTGTCTGTTTCCCTTCAGAAACGGAGTGAAATTCCAGGCTCTGTGTCTTCCTACAAGCAAGACTTCGTTTCAAGTAAACGCAGTCACTTTCCAGCTCAAACGAAGCTACATCGTTCACGAAGCTCACACGTTTCTCGCTCTGAACTGAAAAGCATTGGATGTTAGAGGACCTGTGGTTTGTATCAGTTTCAGAAGCAACGTTGAACTAGATATGGTCCATGTGTGTAGGAAACACAGTTCTTTTGTTCTGAGTACACTCACATTTCCCGCCTCATTAGAGACTCTAGAAAGCAAGAGCATGGTTCTTGCTCTAAAGCAGAGTGTGGTTCATGGATGAGTACTGCGCTATGTGTTTCCCTTCAGAAACAGAGTGAAATGCCACGCTCTGTGACTTCCTACATGCAAGACTTCGTTTCAGGTAAATGCAGTCACTTTCCAGCTCAAATGAAGCTACATCGTTCACAAAGCTCACACGTTTCTCACTCTTAACTGTAAAGCATTGGATGTTAGAGGACCTGTGGTTTGTATCAGTTTCAGAAGTGGCGTTGAACTAGATATGGTGCTTGTGTGTAGGAAACACAGTTCTTTTGTTCTGAGCATACTCACGTTTCCCGCATTATTAGAGACTCTAGAAAGCAAGAGCGTGCTTCTTGCTCTAAAGCAGAGTGTGGTTCATGGATGAAAACTGTGCTATGTGTTTTGCTTCAGAATCGGAGTGAAATGCCAGGCTCTGTGTCTTGCTACATGCAAGTCTTCGTTTCAGATAAACGCAGTAACTGTTCATCTCAAAAGACGCTACATTGTTCATGAAGCTCACACGTTTCTCACTCTTAACTGAAAAGCATTGAATGTTAGAGGACCTGTGGTTTGTCTCAGTTTCAGGAGGAAAGTTGAACTAGATATGGTCCATGTGTGTAGGAAACACAGTTCTTTTGTTATGAGTACACTCACATTTCCCACCTTATTAGAGACTCAAGAAAGCAAGAGCATGGTTCTTGCTCTAAAGCAGAGTGTGGTTCATGGATGAGTACTGGGCTATGTGTTTCCCTTCAGAAACAGAGTGAAATGCCATTCTCTGTGACTTCCTACAGGCAAGACTTCTTTTCAGGTAAACGCAGTCACTTTTCAGCTTAAAGAAGCTACATCGTTCACGAAGCTCACACGTTTCTCACTCTTAACCGAAAAGCATTGGATGTTAGAGGACCTGTGGTTTGTATCAGTTTCGGAAGCGGCGTTGAACTAGATATGGTGCGTGTGTGTAGGAAACACAGTTCTTTTGTTCTGAGCATACTCACGTTTCCAGTATTATTACAGACGCTAGAAAGAAAGAGCGTGCTTCTTGCTCTAAAGCAGAGTGTGGTTCATGGATGAAAACTGTGCTATGTGTTTCGCTTCAGAATCGGAGTGAAATGCCAGGCTCTGTGTCTTGCTACATGCAAGTCTTCCTTTCAGATAAACGCAGTAACTGTTCATCTCAAAAGACGCTACATTGTTCATGAAGCTCACACGTTTCTCACTCTTAACTGAAAAGCATTGAATGTTAGAGGACCTGTGGTTTGTATCAGTTTCAGGAGGAAAGTTGAACTAGATATGGTCCATGTGTGTAGGAAACACAATTCTTTTGTTATGAGTACACTCACATTTCCCGCCTTATTAGAGACTCTAGAAAGCAAGAGCATGGTTCTTGCTCTAAAGCAGAGTGTGGTTCCTGGATGAGAACTGTGCTGTGTGTTTCCCTTCAGAAACGGAGTAAAATTACAGGCTCTGTGTCTTCCTACTAGTAAGAGTTCGTTTCAGGTAAACGCAGACACTTTTCAGCTCAAAGAAGCTACATCGTTCATGAAGCTCACATGTTTCTCGCTCTGAACTGAAAAGCATTGGATGTTAGAGGACCTATGGTTTGTATCAGTTTCAGAAGCAAAGTTGATCTAGCTATGTTCCGTGTGTTTAGGAAAGACAGTTCTTTTGTTATGAGTACACTCATATTTCCCGACTTATTAGAGACTCTAGAAAGCAAGAGCATGCTTCTTGCTCTAAAGCAGAGTGTGGTTCATGGATGAGTAATGGGCTATGTGTTTTCCTTCAGAAACAGAGTGAAATGCCAGGCTCTGTGTCTTCCTACATGTAAGACTTCATTTCAGGTAAACGCAGTCACATTTCAGCTCAAAAGAAGCTACATCTTTCACGAAGCTCACACGTTTCTCACTCTTAACTGAAAAGCATTAGATGTTAGAGGACCTGTGTTTTCTATCAGTTTCAGGAGCAAAGTTGAACTAGATATGTTCCATGTGTGTAGGAAACACAATTCTTTTGTTATGAGTACACTCACATTTCCCGCCTCATTAGAGACTCTAGAAAGCAAGAGCATGGTTCTTGCTCTAAAGCAGAGTGTGGTTCATGGATGAGTACTGCGCTATGTGTTTCCCTTCAGAAACAGAGTGAAATGCCAGGCTCTGTGACTTCCTACATGCAAGACTTCTTTTCAGGTAAACGCAGTCACTTTTCAGCTTAAAGAAGCTACATCGTTCACGAAGCTCACACGTTTCTCACTCTTAACTGAAAAGCATTGGATGTTAGAGGACATGTGGTTTGTATCAGTTTCGGAAGCGGCATTGAACTAGATATGGTGCGTGTGTGTAGGAAACACAGTTCTTTTGTTCTGAGCATACTCACGTTTCCCACCTTATTAGAGACTCTAGAAAGCAAGAGCGTGCTTTTGGCTCTAAAGCTGAGTGTGGTTCCTGGATGAGAACTGTGCTGTGTGTTCCCCTTCAGAAACGGAGTAAAATTACAGGCTCTGTGTCTTCCTACTAGTAAGAGTTCGTTTCAGGTAAACGCAGTCACTTTTCAGCTCAAAGAAGCTACAACGTTCATGAAGCTCACACGTTTCTCGCTCTGAAATGAAAAGCATTGGATGTTAGAGGACCTGTGGTTTGTATCAGTTTCAGAAGCAGAGTTGATCTAGCTATGTTCCGTGTGTTTAGGAAAGACAGTTCTTTTGTTATGAGTACACTCATATTTCCCGACTTATTAGAGACTCTAGAAAGCAAGAGCATGGTTCTTGCTCTAAAGCAGAGTGTGGTTCATGGATGAGTACTGCGCTATGTGTTTCCCTTCAGGAACAGAGTGAAATGCCACGCTCAGTGACTTCCTACATGCAAGACTTCGTTTCAGGTAAACGCAGTCACTTTCCAGCTCAAATGAACCTACATCGTTCACGAAGCTCACAAGTTTCTCGCTCTGAACTGAATAGCATTGGATGTTAGACGACCTGTGGTTTGTATCAGTTTCAGAAGCAACGTTGAACTAGATATGGTCCATGTGTGTAGGAAACACAGTTCTTTTGTTCTGAGTACACTCACATTTCCCGCCTTATTAGAGACTCTAGAAAGGAAGTGCGTGCTTCTTGCTCTAAAGCAGAGTGTGGTTCATGCATGAGAACTGTGCTGTCTGTTTCCCTTCAGAAACGGAGTGAAATTCCAGGCTCTGTGTCTTCCTACAAGCAAGACTTCGTTTCAAGTAAACGCAGTCACTTTCCAGCTCAAACGAAGCTACATCGTTCACGAAGCTCACACGTTTCTCGCTCTGAACTGAAAAGCATTGGATGTTAGAGGACCTGTGGTTTGTATCAGTTTCAGAAGCAACGTTGAACTAGATATGGTCCATGTGTGTAGGAAACACAGTTCTTTTGTTCTGAGTACACTCACATTTCCCGCCTCATTAGAGACTCTAGAAAGCAAGAGCATGGTTCTTGCTCTAAAGCAGAGTGTGGTTCATGGATGAGTACTGCGCTATGTGTTTCCCTTCAGAAACAGAGTGAAATGCCACGCTCTGTGACTTCCTACATGCAAGACTTCGTTTCAGGTAAATGCAGTCACTTTCCAGCTCAAATGAAGCTACATCGTTCACAAAGCTCACACGTTTCTCACTCTTAACTGTAAAGCATTGGATGTTAGAGGACCTGTGGTTTGTATCAGTTTCAGAAGTGGCGTTGAACTAGATATGGTGCTTGTGTGTAGGAAACACAGTTCTTTTGTTCTGAGCATACTCACGTTTCCCGCATTATTAGAGACTCTAGAAAGCAAGAGCGTGCTTCTTGCTCTAAAGCAGAGTGTGGTTCATGGATGAAAACTGTGCTATGTGTTTTGCTTCAGAATCGGAGTGAAATGCCAGGCTCTGTGTCTTGCTACATGCAAGTCTTCGTTTCAGATAAACGCAGTAACTGTTCATCTCAAAAGACGCTACATTGTTCATGAAGCTCACACGTTTCTCACTCTTAACTGAAAAGCATTGAATGTTAGAGGACCTGTGGTTTGTCTCAGTTTCAGGAGGAAAGTTGAACTAGATATGGTCCATGTGTGTAGGAAACACAGTTCTTTTGTTATGAGTACACTCACATTTCCCACCTTATTAGAGACTCAAGAAAGCAAGAGCATGGTTCTTGCTCTAAAGCAGAGTGTGGTTCATGGATGAGTACTGGGCTATGTGTTTCCCTTCAGAAACAGAGTGAAATGCCATTCTCTGTGACTTCCTACAGGCAAGACTTCTTTTCAGGTAAACGCAGTCACTTTTCAGCTTAAAGAAGCTACATCGTTCACGAAGCTCACACGTTTCTCACTCTTAACCGAAAAGCATTGGATGTTAGAGGACCTGTGGTTTGTATCAGTTTCGGAAGCGGCGTTGAACTAGATATGGTGCGTGTGTGTAGGAAACACAGTTCTTTTGTTCTGAGCATACTCACGTTTCCCACCTTATTAGAGACTCTAGAAAGCAAGAGCGTGCTTTTGGCTCTAAAGCTGAGTGTGGTTCCTGGATGAGAACTGTGCTGTGTGTTTCCCTTCAGAAACGGAGTAAAATTACAGGCTCTGTGTCTTCCTACTAGTAAGAGTTCGTTTCAGGTAAACGCAGTCACTTTTCAGCTCAAAGAAGCTACAACGTTCATGAAGCTCACACGTTTCTCGCTCTGAAATGAAAAGCATTGGATGTTAGAGGACCTGTGGTTTGTATCAGTTTCAGAAGCAAAGTTGATCTAGCTATGTTCCGTGTGTTTAGGAAAGACAGTTCTTTTGTTATGAGTACACTCATATTTCCCGACTTATTAGAGACTCTAGAAAGCAAGAGCATGGTTCTTGATCTAAAGCAGAGTGTGGTTCATGGATGAGTACTGCGCTATGTGTTTCCCTTCAGGAACAGAGTGAAATGCCACGCTCAGTGACTTCCTACATGCAAGACTTCGTTTCACGTAAACGCAGTCACTTTTCAGCTCAAATGAACCTACATCGTTCACGAAGCTCACACGTTTCTCGCTCTGAACTATAAAGCATTGGATGTTAGAGGACCTGTGGTTTGTATCAGTTTCAGAAGCAAAGTTGATCTAGCTATGTTCCGTGTGTTTAGGAAAGACAGTTCTTTTGTTATGAGTACACTCACATTTCCCGCCTTATTAGGGACTCTAGAAAGCAAGAGCATGGTTCTTGCTCTAAAGCAGAGTGTGGTTCATGGATGAGTACTGGGCTATGTGTTTCCCTTCAGAAACAGAGTGAAATGTCAGGCTCTGTGTCTTGCTACATGCAAGTCTTCGTTTCAGATAAACGCAGTCACATTTCATCTCAAAAGACGCTACATTGTTCATGAAGCTCACACGTTTGTCACTCTTAACTGAAAAGCATTGAATGTTAGAGGACCTGTGGTTTGTGTCAGTTTCAGGAGGAAAGTTGAACTAGATATGGTCCATGTGTGTAGGAAACACAGTTCTTTTGTTATGAGTACACTCACATTTCCCGCCTTATTAGAGACTCTAGAAAGCAAGAGCATGGTTCTTGCTCTAAAGCAGAGTGTGGTTCCTGGATGAGAACTGTGCTGTGAATTTCCCTTCAGAAACGGAGTAAAATTACAGGCTCTGTGTCTTCCTACTAGTAAGAGTTCGTTTCAGGTAAACGCAGTCACTTTTCAGCTCAAAGAAGCTACATCGTTCATGAAGCTCACATGTTTCTCGCTCTGAACTGAAAAGCATTGGATGTTAGAGGACCTATGGTTTGTATCAGTTTCAGAAGCAAAGTTGATCTAGCTATGTTCCGTGTGTTTAGGAAAGACAGTTCTTTTGTTATGAGTACACTCATATTTCCCGACTTATTAGAGACTCTAGAAAGCAAGATCATGCTTCTTGCTCTAAAGCAGAGTGTGGTTCATGGATGAGTACTGCGCTATGTGTTTCCGTTCAGAAACAGAGTGAAATGCCACGCTCTGTGACTTCCTACATGCAAGACTTCCTTTCAGGTAAACGCAGTCACTTTCCAGCTCAAATGAAGCTACATCGTTCACGAAGCTCACACGTTTCTCGCTCTGAACAGAATAGCATTGGATGTTAGACGACCTGTGGTTTGTATCAGTTTCAGAAGCAACGTTGAACTAGATATGGTCCATGTGTGTAGGAAACACAGTTCTTTTGTTCTGAGTACACTCACATTTCCCGCCTTATTAGAGACTCTAGAAAGGAAGTGCGTGCTTCTTGCTCTAAAGCAGAGTGTGGTTCATGGATGAGAACTGTGCTGTCTGTTTCCCTTCAGAAACGGAGTGAAATTCCAGGCTCTGTGTCTTCCTACAAGCAAGACTTCGTTTCAGGTAAACGCAGTCACTTTCCAGCTCAAACGAAGCTACATCGTTCACGAAGCTCACACCTTTCTCGCTTTGAACTGAAAAGCATTGGATGTTAGAGGACCTGTGGTTTGTATCAGTTTCAGAAGCAACGTTGAACTAGATATGGTCCATGTGTGTGGGAAACACAGTTCTTTTGTTCTGAGTACACTCACATTTCCTGCCTTATTAGGGACTCTAGAAAGCAAGAGCGTTCTTCTTGCTCTAAAGCAGAGTGTGGTTCATCGATGAGAACTGTGCTGTGTGTTTCCCTTCAGAAACGGAGTGAAATGCCAGGCTCTGTGCCTTCCTGCAAGCAAGACTTCGTTTCAGGTAAACGCAGTCACTTTTCAGCTCAAGGAAGCTACATCGTTCACAAAGCTCACACGTTTCTCACTCTTAAATGTAAAGCATTGGATGTTAGAGGACCTGTGGTTTGTATCAGTTTCAGAAGCGGCGTTGAACTAGATATGGTGCGTGTGTGTAGGAAACACAGTTCTTTTGTTCTGAGCATACTCACGTTTCCCGTATTATTACAGACGCTAGAAAGCAAGAGCGTGCTCCTTGCTCTAAAGCAGAGTGTGGTTCATGGATGAAAACTGTGCTATGTGTTTCGCTTCAGAATTGGAGTGAAATGCCAGGCTCTGTGTCTTGCTACATGCAAGTCTTCGTTTCAGATAAACGCAGTAACTGTTCATCTCAAAAGACGCTACATTGTTCATGAAGCTCACACGTTTCTCACTCTTAACTGAAAAGCATTGAATGTTAGAGGACCTGTGGTTTGTATCAGTTTCAGGAGGAAAGTTGAACTAGATATGGTCCATGTGTGTAGGAAACACAATTCTTTTGTTATGAGTACACTCTCATTTCCCGCCTTATTAGAGACTCTAGAAAGCAAGAGCCTGGTTCTTGCTCTAAAACAGAGTGTGGTTCATGAATGAGTACTGGGCTATGTGTTTCCCTTCAGAAACAGAGTGAAATGCCAGGCTCTGTGACTTCCTACATGCAAGACTTCTTTTCAGGTAAACGCAGTCACTGTTCAGCTCAAAGGAAGCAACATCGTTCACGAAGCTCACACGTTTCTCGCTCTGAACTGAAAAGCATTGGATGTTAGAGGATCTGTGGTTTGTATCAGTTTCAGAACCAACGTTGAATTAGATATGGTCCATGTGTGTAGGAAACACAGTTCTTTTGTTCTGAGTATACTCACATTTCCCGCCTTATTAGAGACTCTAGAAAGCAAGAGCGTGCTTCTGGCTCTAAAGCTGACTGTGGTTCCTGGATGAGAACTGTGCTGTGTGTTTCCCTTCAGAAACGTAGTAAAATTACAGGCTCTGTGTCTTCCTACTAGTAAGAGTTCGTTTCAGGTAAACGCAGTCACTTTTCAGCTCAAAGAAGCTACATCGTTCATGAAGCTCACACGTTTCTCGCTCTGAACTGAAAAGCATTGGATGTTAGAGGACCTGTGGTTTGTATCAGTTTCAGAAGCAAAGTTGATCTAGCTATGTTCCGTGTGTTTAGGAAAGACAGTTCTTTTGTTATGAGTACACTCATATTTCCCGACTTATTAGAGACTCTAGAAAGCAAGAGCGTTCTTCTTGCTCTAAAGCAGAGTGTGGTTCATCGATGAGAACTGTGCGGTGTGTTTCCCTTCAGAATCGGAGTGAAATTCCAGGCTCTGTGTCTTGCTACATGCAAGTCTTCGTTTCAGATAAACGCAGTCACATTTCATCTCAAAAGACGCTACATTGTTCATGAAGCTCACACGAATTTCACTCTTAAATGAAAAGCATTGAATGTCAGAGGACCTGTGGTTTGTATCAGTTTCAGGAGGAAAGTTGAACTAGATATGGTCCATGTGTGTAGGAAACACAATTCTTTTGTTATGAGTACACTCACATTTCCCGCCTTATTAGAGACTCTAGAAAGCAAGAGCCTGGTTCTTGCTCTAAAACAGAGTGTGGTTCATGAATGAGTACTGGGCTATTTGTTTCCCTTCAGAAACAGAGTGAAATGCCAGGCTCTGTGACTTCCTACATGCAAGACTTCTTTTCAGGTAAACGCAGTCACTGTTCAGCTCAAAGGAAGCAACATCGTTCACGAAGCTCACACGTTTCTCGCTCTGAACTGAAAAGCATTGGATGTTAGAGGATCTGTGGTTTGTATCAGTTTCAGAACCAACGTTGAATTAGATATGGTCCATGTGTGTAGGAAACACAGTTCTCTTGTTCTGAGTATACTCACATTTCCCGCCTTATTAGAGACTCTAGAAAGCAAGAGCGTGCTTCTGGCTCTAAAGCTGACTGTGGTTCCTGGATGAGAACTGTGCTGTGTGTTTCCCTTCAGAAACGTAGTAAAATTACAGGCTCTGTGTCTTCCTACTAGTAAGAGTTCGTTTCAGGTAAACGCAGTCACTTTTCAGCTCAAAGAAGCTACATCGTTCATGAAGCTCACACGTTTCTCGCTCTGAACTGAAAAGCATTGGATGTTAGAGGACCTGTGGTTTGTATCAGTTTCAGAAGCAAAGTTGATCTAGCTATGTTCCGTGTGTTTAGGAAAGACAGTACTTTTGTTATGAGTACACTCATATTTCCCGACTTATTAGAGACTCTAGAAAGCAAGAGCGTTCTTCTTGCTCTAAAGCAGAGTGTGGTTCATCGATGAGAACTGTGCGGTGTGTTTCCCTTCAGAATCGGAGTGAAATTCCAGGCTCTGTGTCTTGCTACATGCAAGTCTTCGTTTCAGATAAACGCAGTCACATTTCATCTCAAAAGACGCTACATTGTTCATGAAGCTCACACGAATTTCACTCTTAAATGAAAAGCATTGAATGTCAGAGGACCTGTGGTTTGTATCAGTTTCAGGAGGAAAGTTGAACTAGATATGGTCCATGTGTGTAGGAAACACAGTTCTTTTGTTATGAGTACACTCACATTTCCCGCCTTATTAGAGACTCTAGAAAGCAAGAGCATGGTTCTTGCTCTAAAGCAGAGTGTGGTTCCTGGATGAGAACTGTGCTGTGTGTTTCCCTTCAGAAACGGAGTAAAATTACAGGCTCTGTGTCTTCCTACTAGTAAGAGTTCGTTTCAGGTAAACGCAGTCACTTTTCAGCTCAAAGAAGCTACATCGTTCATGAAGCTCACACGTTTCTCACTCTTAACTGAAAAGCATTGAATGTTAGAGGACCTGTGGTTTGTTTCAGTTTCAGGAGGAAAGTTGAACTAGATATGGTCCATGTGTGTAGGAAACACAGTTCTTTTGTTATGAGTACACTCACATTTCCCGCCTTATTAGAGACTCTAGAAAGCAATAGCATGGTTCTTGCTCTAAAGCAGAGTGTGGTTCATGGATGAGTACTGGGCTATGTGTTTCCCTTCAGAAACAGAGTGAAATGCCAGGCTCTATGACTTCCTACATGCAAGACTCCTTTTCAGGTAAACGCAGTCACTTTTCAGCTTAAAGAAGCTACATCGTTCACGAAGCTCACACGTTTCTCACTCTTAACTGAAAAGCATTGGATGTTAGAGGACCTGTGGTTTGTATCAGTTTCGGAAGCGGCGTTGAACTAGATATGGTGCGTGTGTGTAGGAAACACAGTTCTTTTGTTCTGAGCATACTCACGTTTCCCACCTTATTAGAGACTCTAGAAAGCAAGAGCATGCTTCTTGCTCTAAAGCAGAGTGTGGTTCATGGATGAGTACTGGGCTATGTGTTTCCCTTCAGAAACAGAGTGAAATGCCAGGCTCTGTGTCTTGCTACATGCAAGTCTTCGTTTCAGATAAACGCAGTCACATTTCATCTCAAAAGACGCTACATTGTTCATGAAGCTCACACGTTTCTCACTCTTAACTGAAAAGCATTGAATGTTAGAGGACCTGTGGTTTGTGTCAGTTTCGGGAGGAAAGTTGAACTAGATATGGTCCATGTGTGTAGGAAACACAGTTCTTTTGTTATGAGTACACTCACATTTCCCGCCTTATTAGAGACTCTAGAAAGCAAGAGCATGGTTCTTGCTCTAAAGCAGAGTGTGGTTCCTGGATGAGAACTGTGATGTGAGTTTCCCTTCAGAAACGGACTAAAATTACAGGCTCTGTGTCTTCCTACTAGTAAGAGTTCGTTTCAGGTAAACGCAGTCACTTTTCAGCTCAAAGAAGCTACATCGTTCATGAAGCTCACATGTTTCTCGCTCTGAACTGAAAAGCATTGGATGTTAGAGGACCTATGGTTTGTATCAGTTTCAGAAGCAAAGTTGATCTAGCTATGTTCCATGTGTTTAGGAAAGACAGTTCTTTTGTTATGAGTACACTCATATTTCCCGACTTATTAGAGACTCTAGAAAGCAAGAGCATGCTTCTTGCTCTAAAGCAGAGTGTGGTTCATGGATGAGTACTGGGCTATGTGTTTTCCTTCAGAAACAGAGTGAAATGCCAGGCTCTGTGTCTTCCTACATGTAAGACTTCATTTCAGATAAACGCAGTCACATTTCAGCTCAAAAGAAGCTACATCTTTCACGAAGCTCACACGTTTCTCACTCTTAACTGAAAAGCATTAGATGTTAGAGGTCCTGTGTTTTCTATCAGTTTCAGGAGCAAAGTTGAACTAGATATGTTCCATGTGTGTAGGAAACACAGTTCTTTTGTTATGAGTACACTCACATTTCCCGCCTCATTAGAGATTCTAGAAAGCAAGAGCATGGTTCTTGCTCTAAAGCAGAGTGTGGTTCATGGATGAGTACTGCGCTATGTGTTTCCCTTCAGAAACAGAGTGAAATGCCATGCTCTGTGACTTCCTACATGCAAGACTTCCTTTCAGGTAAACGCAGTCACTTTCCAGCTCAAATGAAGCTACATCATTCACGAAGCTCACACGTTTCTCGCTCTGAACTGAATAGCATTGGATGTTAGACGACCTGTGGTTTGTATCAGTTTCAGAAGCAACGTTGAACTAGATATGGTCCATGTGTGTAGGAAACACAGTTCTTTTGTTCTGAGTACACTCACATTTCCCGCCTTATTAGAGACTCTAGAAAGGAAGTGCGTGCTTCTTGCTCTAAAGCAGAGTGTGGTTCATGGATGAGAACTGTGCTGTGTGTTTCCCTTCAGAAACGGAGTGAAATGCCAGGCTCTGTGCCTTCCTGCAAGCAAGACTTCGTTTCAGGTAAACGCAGTCACTTTTCAGCTCAAGGAAGCTACATCGTTCACAAAGCTCACACGTTTCTCACTCTTAACTGTAAAGCATTGGATGTTAGAGGACCTGTGGTTTGTATCAGTTTCAGAAGCGGCGTTGAACTAGATATGGTGCGTGTGTGTAGGAAACACAGTTCTTTTGTTCTGAGCATACTCACGTTTCCCGTATTATTACAGACGCTAGAAAGCAAGAGCGTGCTTCTTGCTCTAAAGCAGAGTGTGGTTCATGGATGAAAACTGTGCTATGTGTTTCGCTTCAGAATCGGAGTGAAATGCTAGGCTCTGTGTCTTGCTACATGCAAGTCTTCGTTTCAGATAAACGCAGTAACTGTTCATCTCAAAAGACGCTACATTGTTCATGAAGCTCACACGTTTCTCATTCTTAACTGAAAAGCATTGAATGTTAGAGGACCTGTGGTTTGTATCAGTTTCAGGAGGAAAGTTGAACTAGATATGGTCCATGTGTGTAGGAAACACAATTCTTTTGTTATGAGTACACTCACATTTCCCGCCTTATTAGAGACTCTAGAAAGCAAGAGCATGGTTCTTGCTCTAAAACAGAGTGTGGTTCATGGATGAGTACTGGGCTATGTGTTTCCCTTCAGAAACAGAGTGAAATGCCAGGCTCTGTGACTTCCTACATGCAAGACTTCTTTTCAGGTAAACGCAGTCACTTTTCAGCTCAAAGGAAGCAACATCGTTCAGGAAGCTCACACGTTTCTCGCTCTGAACTGAAAAGCATTGGATGTTAGAGGATCTGTGGTTTGTATCAGTTTCAGAACCAACGTTGAATTAGATATGGTCCATGTGTGTAGGAAACACAGTTCTTTTGTTCGGAGTATACTCACATTTCCCGCCTTATTAGAGACTCTAGAAAGCAATAGCATGGTTCTTGCTCTAAAGCAGAGTGTGGTTCATGGATGAGTACTGGGCTATGTGTTTCCCTTCAGAAACAGAGTGAAATGCCAGGCTCTATGACTTCCTACATGCAAGACTCCTTTTCAGGTAAACGCAGTCACTTTTCAGCTTAAAGAAGCTACATCGTTCACGAAGCTCACACGTTTCTCACTCTTAACTGAAAAGCATTGGATGTTAGAGGACCTGTGGTTTGTATCAGTTTCGGAAGCGGCGTTGAACTAGATATGGTGCGTGTGTGTAGGAAACACAGTTCTTTTGTTCTGAGCATACTCACGTTTCCCACCTTATTAGAGACTCTAGAAAGCAAGAGCATGCTTCTTGCTCTAAAGCAGAGTGTGGTTCATGGATGAGTACTGGGCTATGTGTTTCCCTTCAGAAACAGAGTGAAATGCCAGACTCTGTGTCTTGCTACATGCAAGTCTTCGTTTCAGATAAACGCAGTCACATTTCATCTCAAAAGACGCTACATTGTTCATGAAGCTCACACGTTTCTCACTCTTAACTGAAAAGCATTGAATGTTAGAGGACCTGTGGTTTGTGTCAGTTTCGGGAGGAAAGTTGAACTAGATATGGTCCATGTGTGTAGGAAACACAGTTCTTTTGTTATGAGTACACTCACATTTCCCGCCTTATTAGAGACTCTAGAAAGCAAGAGCATGGTTCTTGCTCTAAAGCAGAGTGTGGTTCCTGGATGAGAACTGTGATGTGAGTTTCCCTTCAGAAACGGAGTAAAATTACAGGCTCTGTGTCTTCCTACTAGTAAGAGTTCGTTTCAGGTAAACGCAGTCACTTTTCAGCTCAAAGAAGCTACATCGTTCATGAAGCTCACATGTTTCTCGCTCTGAACTGAAAAGCATTGGATGTTAGAGGACCTATGGTTTGTATCAGTTTCAGAAGCAAAGTTGATCTAGCTATGTTCCATGTGTTTAGGAAAGACAGTTCTTTTGTTATGAGTACACTCATATTTCCCGACTTATTAGAGACTCTAGAAAGCAAGAGCATGCTTCTTGCTCTAAAGCAGAGTGTGGTTCATGGATGAGTACTGGGCTATGTGTTTTCCTTCAGAAACAGAGTGAAATGCCAGGCTCTGTGTCTTCCTACATGTAAGACTTCATTTCAGATAAACGCAGTCACATTTCAGCTCAAAAGAAGCTACATCTTTCACGAAGCTCACACGTTTCTCACTCTTAACTGAAAAGCATTAGATGTTAGAGGTCCTGTGTTTTCTATCAGTTTCAGGAGCAAAGTTGAACTAGATATGTTCCATGTGTGTAGGAAACACAGTTCTTTTGTTATGAGTACACTCACATTTCCCGCCTCATTAGAGATTCTAGAAAGCAAGAGCATGGTTCTTGCTCTAAAGCAGAGTGTGGTTCATGGATGAGTACTGCGCTATGTGTTTCCCTTCAGAAACAGAGTGAAATGCCACGCTCTGTGACTTCCTACATGCAAGACTTCCTTTCAGGTAAACGCAGTCACTTTCCAGCTCAAATGAAGCTACATCATTCACGAAGCTCACACGTTTCTCGCTCTGAACTGAATAGCATTGGATGTTAGACGACCTGTGGTTTGTATCAGTTTCAGAAGCAACGTTGAACTAGATATGGTCCATGTGTGTAGGAAACACAGTTCTTTTGTTCTGAGTACACTCACATTTCCCGCCTTATTAGAGACTCTAGAAAGGAAGTGCGTGCTTCTTGCTCTAAAGCAGAGTGTGGTTCATGGATGAGAACTGTGCTGTGTGTTTCCCTTCAGAAACGGAGTGAAATGCCAGGCTCTGTGCCTTCCTGCAAGCAAGACTTCGTTTCAGGTAAACGCAGTCACTTTTCAGCTCAAGGAAGCTACATCGTTCACAAAGCTCACACGTTTCTCACTCTTAACTGTAAAGCATTGGATGTTAGAGGACCTGTGGTTTGTATCAGTTTCAGAAGCGGCGTTGAACTAGATATGGTGCGTGTGTGTAGGAAACACAGTTCTTTTGTTCTGAGCATACTCACGTTTCCCGTATTATTACAGACGCTAGAAAGCAAGAGCGTGCTTCTTGCTCTAAAGCAGAGTGTGGTTCATGGATGAAAACTGTGCTATGTGTTTCGCTTCAGAATCGGAGTGAAATGCTAGGCTCTGTGTCTTGCTACATGCAAGTCTTCGTTTCAGATAAACGCAGTAACTGTTCATCTCAAAAGACGCTACATTGTTCATGAAGCTCACACGTTTCTCATTCTTAACTGAAAAGCATTGAATGTTAGAGGACCTGTGGTTTGTATCAGTTTCAGGAGGAAAGTTGAACTAGATATGGTCCATGTGTGTAGGAAACACAATTCTTTTGTTATGAGTACACTCACATTTCCCGCCTTATTAGAGACTCTAGAAAGCAAGAGCATGGTTCTTGCTCTAAAACAGAGTGTGGTTCATGGATGAGTACTGGGCTATGTGTTTCCCTTCAGAAACAGAGTGAAATGCCAGGCTCTGTGACTTCCTACATGCAAGACTTCTTTTCAGGTAAACGCAGTCACTTTTCAGCTCAAAGGAAGCAACATCGTTCAGGAAGCTCACACGTTTCTCGCTCTGAACTGAAAAGCATTGGAAGTTAGAGGATCTGTGGTTTGTATCAGTTTCAGAACCAACGTTGAATTAGATATGGTCCATGTGTGTAGGAAACACAGTTCTTTTGTTCGGAGTATACTCACATTTCCCGCCTTATTAGAGACTCTAGAAAGCAAGAGCGTGCTTCTGGCTCTAAAGCTGACTGTGGTTCCTGGATGAGAACTGTGCTGTGTGTTTCCCTTCAGAAACGTAGTAAAATTACAGGCTCTGTGTCTTCCTACTAGTAAGAGTTCGTTTCAGGTAAACGCAGTCACTTTTCAGCTCAAAGAAGCTACATCGTTCATGAAGCTCACACGTTTCTCGCTCTGAACTGAAAAGCATTGGATGTTAGAGGACCTGTGGTTTGTATCAGTTTCAGAAGCAAAGTTGATCTAGATATGTTCCGTGTGTTTAGGAAAGACAGTTCTTTTGTTATGAGTACACTCATATTTCCCGACTTATTAGAGACTCTAGAAAGCAAGAGCGTTCTTCTTGCTCTAACGCAGAGTGTGGTTCATCGATGAGAACTGTGCGGTGTGTTTCCCTTCAGAATCGGATTGAAATGCCAGGCTCTGTGTCTTGCTACATGCAAGTATTCGTTTCAGATAAACGCAGTCACATTTCATCTCAAAAGACGCTACATTGTTCATGAAGCTCACACGTTTCTCACTCTTAACTGAAAAGCATTGAATGTTAGAGGACCTGTGGTTTGTATCAGTTTCAGGAGGAAAGTTGAACTAGATATGGTCCATGTGTGTAGGAAACACAGTTCTTTTGTTATGAGTACACTCACATTTCCCGCCTTATTAGAGACTCTAGAAAGCAAGACCATGGTTCTTGCTCTAAAGCAGAGTGTGTTTCCTGGATGAGAACTGTGCTGTGTGTTTCCCTTCAGAAACGGAGTAAAATTACAGGCTCTGTGTCTTCCTACTAGTAAGAGTTCGTTTCAGGTAAACGCAGTCACTTTTCAGCTCAAAGAAGCTACATCGTTCATGAAGCTCACATGTTTCTCGCTCTGAACTGAAAAGCATTGGATGTTAGAGGACCTATGGTTTGTATCAGTTTCAGAAGCAAAGTTGATCTAGCTATGTTCCGTGTGTTTAGGAAAGACAGTTCTTTTGTATGAGTATACTCATATTTCCCGACTTATTAGAGACTCTAGAAAGCAAGAGCATGCTTCTTGCTCTAAAGCAGAGTGTGGTTCATGGATGAGTACTGGGCTATGTGTTTTCCTTCAGAAACAGTGTGAAATGCCAGGCTCTGTGTCTTCCTACATGTAAGACTTCATTTCAGGTAAACGCAGTCACATTTCAGCTCAAAAGAAGCTACATCTTTCACGAAGCTCACATGTTTCTCACTCTTAACTGAAATCATTAGATGTTAGAGGACCTGTGTTTTCTATCAGTTTCAGGAGCAAAGTTGAACTAGATATGGTCCATGTGTGTAGGAAACAGAGTTCTTTTGTTATGAGTACACTCACATTTCCTGCCTCATTAGAGACTCTAGAAAGCAAGAGCATGGTTCTTGCTCTAAAGCAGAGTGTGGTTCATGGATGAGTACTGCACTATGTGTTTCCCTTCAAAAACAGAGTGAAATGCCACGCTCTGTGACTTCCTACATGCAAGACTTCCTTTCAGGTAAACGCAGTCACTTTCCAGCTCAAATGAAGCTACATCGTTCACGAAGCTCACACGTTTCTCGCTCTGAACTGAATAGCATTGGATGTTAGACGACCTGTGGTTTGTATCAGTTTCAGAAGCAACGTTGAACTAGATATGGTCCATGTGTGTAGGAAACACAGTTCTTTTGTTCTGAGTACACTCACATTTCCCGCCTTATTAGACACTCTAGAAAGCAAGAGCGTGCTTCTTGCTCTAAAGCAGAGTGTGGTTCATGGATGAAAACTGTGCTATGTGTTTCGCTTCAGAATCGGAGTGAAATGCCAGGCTCTGTGTCTTGCTACATGCAAGTCTTCGTTTCAGATAAACGCAGTAACTGTTCATCTCAAAACACGCTACATTGTTCATGAAGCTCACACGTTTCTCACTCTTAACTGAAAAGCATTGAATGTTAGAGGACCTGGGGTTTGTATCAGTTTCAGGAGGAAAGTTGAACTAGATATGGTCCATGTGTGTAGGAAACACAGTTCTTTTGTTATGAGTACACTCACATTTCCCGCCTTATTAGGGACTCTAGAAAGCAAGAGCATTCTTCTTGCTCTAAAGCAGAGTGTGGTTCATCGATGAGAACTGTGCGGTGTGTTTCCCTTCAGAATCGGAGTGAAATGCCAGGCTCTGTGTCTTGCTACATGCAAGTCTTCATTTCAGATAAACGCAGTCACATTTCATCTCTAAAGACGCTACATTGTTCATGAAGCTTACACGTTTCTCACTCTTAACTGAAAAGCATTGGATGTTAGAGGACCTGTGGTTTGTGTCAGTTTCAGAAGCGGCGTTGAACTAGATATTGTGCGTGTCTGTAGGAAACACAGTTCTTTTGTTCTGAGCATACTCACGTTTCCCGCCTTATTAGAGACTCTAGAAAGCAAAGCGTGCTTCTGGCTCTAAAGCTGAGTGTGGTTCCTGGATGAGAACTGTGCTGTGTGTTTCCCTTCAGAAACGGAGTAAAATTACATGCTCTGTGTCTTCCTACTAGTCTGAGTTCGTTTCAGGTAAACCCTGTCACTTTTCAGCTCAAAGAAGCTACATCGTTCATGAAGCTCACACGTTTCTCGCTCTGAACTGAAAAGCATTGGATGTTAGAGGACCTGTGGTTTGTATCAGTGTCAGAAGCAAAGTTGATCTAGCTATGTTCCGTGTGTTTAGGAAAGACAGTTCTTTTGTTATGAGTACACTCATATTTCCCGACTTATTAGAGACTCTAGAAAGCAAGAGCGTTCTTCTTGCTCTAAAGCAGAGTGTGGTTCATCGATGAGAACTGTGCGGTGTGTTTCCCTTCAGAATCGGAGTGAAATGCCAGGCTCTGTGTCTTGCTACATGCAAGTCTTCGTTTCAGATAAACGCAGTCACATTTCATCTCTAAAGACGCTACATTGTTCATGAAGCTTACACGTTTCTCACTCTTAACTGAAAAGCATTGAATGTTAGAGGACCTGTGGTTTGTATCAGTTTCAGGAGGAAAGTTGAACTAGATATGGTCCATGTGTGTAGGAAACACAGTTCTTTTGTTATGAGTACACTCACATTTCCCGCCTTATTAGAGACTCTAGAAAGCAAGAGCATGGTTCTTGCTCTAAAGCAGAGTGTGGTTCCTGGATGAGAACTGTGCTGTGTGTTTCCCTTCAGATACGGAGTAAAATTACAGGCTCTGTGTCTTCCTACTAGTAAGAGTTCGTTTCAGGTAAACGCAGTCACTTTTCAGCTCAAAGAAGCTACATCATTCATGAAGCTCACATGTTTCTCGCTCTGAACTGAAAAGCATTGGATGTTAGAGGACCTATTGTTTGTATCAGTTTCAGAAGCAAAGTTGATCTAGCTATGTTCCGTGTGTTT
The DNA here is from genome assembly GCA_949786405.1 of Onychomys arenicola. Lineage (NCBI taxonomy): Eukaryota > Metazoa > Chordata > Mammalia > Rodentia > Cricetidae > Onychomys > Onychomys arenicola. The sequence goes on along the minus strand of CATKUM010000039.1, from coordinate 1,305,416 downwards.
AGGAAAGACAGTTCTTTTGTTATGAGTACACTCATATTTCCCGACTTATTAGAGACTCTAGAAAGCAAGAGCATGCTTCTTGCTCTAAAGCAGAGTGTGGTTCATGGATGAGTACTGGGCTATGTGTTTTCCTTCAGAAACAGAGTGAAATGCCAGGCTCTGTGTCTTCCTACATGTAAGACTTCATTTCAGGTAAACGCAGTCACATTTCAGCTCAAAAGAAGCTACATCTTTCACGAAGCTCACACGTTTCTCACTCTTAACTGAAAAGCATTAGATGTTAGAGGACCTGTGTTTTCTATCAGTTTCAGGAGCAAAGTTGAACTAGATATGTTCCATGTGTGTAGGAAACACAGTTCTTTTGTTCTGAGTACACTCACATTTCCCGCCTTATTAGAGACTCTAGAAAGGAAGTGCCTGCTTCTTGCTCTAAAGCAGAGTGTGGTTCATGGATGAGAACTGTGCTGTCTGTTTCCCTTCAGAAACGGAGTGAAATTCCAGGCTCTGTGTCTTCCTACAAGCAAGAATTCGTTTCAGGTAAACGCAGTCACTTTCCAGCTCAAACGAAGCTACATCGTTCACGAAGCTCACACGTTTCTCGCTCTGAACTGAAAAGCATTGGATGTTAGAGGACCTGTGGTTTGTATCAGTTTCAGAAGTGGCGTTGAACTAGATATGGTGCGTGTGTGTAGGAAACACAGTTCTTTTGTTCTGAGCATTCTCACGTTTCCCGCATTATTAGAGACCCTAGAAAGCAAGAGCGTGCTTCTTGCTCTAAAGCAGAGTGTGGTTCATGGATGAAAACTGTGCTGTGTGTTTCGCTTCAGAATCGGAGTGAAATGCCAGGCTCTGTGTCTTGCTACATGCAAGTCTTCGTTTCAGATATACACAGTAACTGTTCATCTCAAAAGACGCTACATTGTTCACGAAGCTCACACGTTTCTCACTCTTAACTGAAAAGCATTGAATGTTAGAGGACCTGTGGTTTGTATCAGTTTCAGGAGGAAAGTTGAACTAGATATGGTCCATGTGTGTAGGAAACACAGTTCTTTTGTTATGAGTACACTCACATTTCCCGCCTTATTAGAGACTCTAGAAAGCAAGAGCATGGTTCTTGCTCTAAAGCAGAGTGTGGTTCATGGATGAGTACTGGGCTATGTGTTTCCCTTCAGAAACAGAGTGAAATGCCAGGCTCTGTGACTTCCTACATGCAAGACTTCTTTTCAGGTAAACGCAGTCACTTTTCAGCTTAAAGAAGCTACATTGTTCACGAAGCTCACACGTTTCTCACTCTTAACTGAAAAGCATTGGATGTTAGAGTACCTGTGGTTTGTATCAGTTTCAGAAGCAACGTTGAACTAGATATGGTCCATGTGTGTAGGAAACACAGTTCTTTTGTTCTGAGTACACTCACATTTCCCGCCTTATTAGGGACTCTAGAAAGCAAGAGCGTTCTTCTTGCTCTAAAGCAGAGTGTGGTTCATCGATGAGAACTGTGCTGTGTGTTTCCCTTCAGAAACGGAATGAAATACCAGGCTATGTGACTTCCTACATGCAAGACTTCTTTTCAGGTAAATGCAGTCACTTTTCAGCTCAAATGAAGCTACATCGTTCACGAAGCTCACACGTTTCTCCCTCTTAACTGAAAAGCATTGGATGTTAGAGGACCTGTGGTTTGTGTCAGTTTCAGAAGCGGCGTTGAACTAGATATGGTGCGTGTGTGTAGGAAACACAGTTCTTTTGTTCTGAGCATACTCACGTTTCCCGCCTTATTAGAGACTCTAGAAAGCAAGAGCATGGTTCTTGCTCTAAAGCAGAGTGTGGTTCATGGATGAGTACTGGGCTATGTGTTTCCCTTCAGAAACAGAGTGAAATGCCAGGCTCTGTGACTTCCTACATGCAAGACTTCTTTTCAGGTAAACGCAGTCACTTTTCAGCTCAAAGAAGCTACATCGTTCACGAAGGTCACACGTTTCTCACTCTTAACTGAAAAGCATTGGATGTTAGAGGACCTGTGGTTTGTATCAGTTTCAGAAGCGGCGTTGAACTAGATATGGTGCGTGTGTGTAGGAAACACAGTTCTTTTGTTCTGAGCATACTCACGTTTCCCACCTTATTAGAGACTCTAGAAAGCAAGAGCGTGCTTCTGGCTCTAAAGCTGAGTGTGGTTCCTGGATGAGAACTGTGCTGTGTGTTTCCCTTCAGAAACGGAGTAAAATTACAGGCTCTGTGCCTTCCTACTAGTAAGAGTTCGTTTCAGGTAAACGCAGTCACTTTTCAGCTCAAAGAAGCTACATCGTTCATGAAGCTCACACGTTTCTCGCTCTGAACTGAAAAGCATTGGATGCTAGAGGACCTGTGGTTTGTATCAGTTTCAGAAGCAAAGTTGATCTAGCTATGTTCCATGTGTTCAGGAAAGACAGTTCTTTTGTTATGAGTACACTCATATTTCCCGACTTATTAGAGACTCTAGAAAGCAAGAGCATGGTTCTAGCTCTAAAGCAGAGTGTGGTTCATGGATGAGTACTGCGCTATGTGTTTCCCTTCAGGAACAGAGTGAAATGCCATGCTCTGTGACTTCCTACATGCAAGACTTCGTTTCAGGTAAACGCAGTCACTTTCCAGCTCAAATGAAGCTACATCGTTCACGAAGCTCACACGTTTCTCGCTCTTAACTGAATAGCATTGGATGTTAGACGACCTGTGGTTTGTATCAGTTTCAGAAGCAACGTTAAACTAGATATGGTCCATGTGTGTAGGAAACACAGTTCTTTTGTTCTGAGTACACTCACATTTCCAGGCTTATTAGAGACTCTAGAAAGCAAGAGCATGGTTCTTGCTCTAAAGCAGAGTGTGGTTCATGGATGAGAACTGTGCTGTGTGTTTCCCTTCAGAAACGGAGTGAAATTCCAGGCTCTGTGTCTTCCTACAAGCAAGACTTCGTTTCTGTTAAACGCAGTCACTTTCCAGCCCAAACGAAGCTACATCGTTCACGAAGCTCACACGTTTCTCGCTCTGAACTGAAAAGCATTGGATGTTAGAGGACCTGTGGTTTGTATCAGTTTCAGAAGCAACGTTGAACTAGATATGGTCCATGTGTGTAGGAAACACAGTTCTTTTGTTCTGAGTACACTCACATTTTCCGCCTTATTAGGGACTCTAGAAAGCAAGAGCATTCTTCTTGCTCTAAAGCAGAGTGTGGTTCATCCATGAGAACTGTGCTGTGTGTTTCCCTTCAGAAACGGAGTGAAATGCCAGGCTCTGTGCCTTCCTGCAAGCAAGACTTCTTTTCAGGTAAACGCAGTCACTTTTCAGCTCAAAGAAGCTACAGCGTTCACAAAGCTCACACGTTTCTCACTCTTAACTGTAAAGCATTGGATGTTACAGGACCTGTGGTTTGTATCAGTTTCAGAAGCGGCGTTGAACTAGATATGGTGTGTGTGTGTAGGAAACACAGTTCTTTTGTTCTGAGCATACTCACGTTTCCCGCATTATTAGAGACTCTAGAAAGCAAGAGCGTGCTTCTTGCTCTAAAGCAGAGTGTGGTTCATGGATGAAAACTGTGCTATGTGTTTCGATAAAGAATCGGAGTGAAATGCCAGGCTCTGTGTCTTGCTACATGCAAGTCTTCGTTTCAGATAAACGCAGTAACTGTTCATCTCAAAAGACGCTACATTGTTCATGAAGCTCACACGTTTCTCACTCTTAACTGAAAAGCATTGAATGTTAGAGGACCTGGGGTTTGTATCAGTTTCAGGAGGAAAGTTGAACTTGATATGGTCCATGTGTGTAGGAAACACAGTTCTTTTGTTATGAGTACACTCACATTTCCCGCCTTATTAGAGACTCTAGAAAGCAAGAGCATGGTTCTTGCTCTAAAGCAGAGTGTGGTTCATGGATGAGTACTGGGCTATGTGTTTCCCTTCAGAAACAGAGTGAAATGCCAGGCTCTGTGACTTCCTACATGCAAGACTTCTTTTCAGGTAAACGCAGTCACTTTTCAGCTCAAAGAAGCTATATCGTTCACGAAGCTCACACGTTTCTCACTCTTAACTGAAAAGCATTGGATGTTAGAGGACCTGTGGTTTGTATCAGTTTCAGAAGCGGCGTTGAACTAGATATGGTGCGTGTGTGTAGGAAACACAGTTCTTTTGTTCTGAGCATACTCACGTTTCCCACCTTATTAGAGACTCTAGAAAGCAAGAGCGTGCTTCTGGCTCTAAAGCTGAGTGTGGTTCCTGGATGAGAACTGTGCTGTGTGTTTCCCTTCAGAAACGGAGTAAAATTACAGGCTCTGTGTCTTCCTACTAGTAAGAGTTCGTTTCAGGTAAACGCAGTCACTTTTCAGCTCAAAGAAGCTATATCGTTCATGAAGGTCACACGTTTCTCGCTCTGAACTGAAAAGCATTGGATGCTAGAGGACCTGTGGTTTGTATCAGTTTCAGAAGCGGCGTTGAACTAGATATGGTGCGTGTGTGTAGGAAACACAGTTCTTTTGTTATGAATACACTCACATTTCCCGCCTTATTAGAGACTCTAGAAAGCAAGAGCATGTTTCTTGCTCTAAAGCAGAGTGTGGTTCATGGATGAGTACTGGGCTATGTGTTTCCCTTCAGAAACAGAGTGAAATGCCAGGCTCTGTGACTTCCTACATGCAAGACTTCTTTTCAGGTAAACGCAGTCACTTTTCAGCTCAAAGAAGCTACATCGTTCACGAAGCTCACACGTTTCTCGCTCTTAACTGAAAAGCATTGGATGTTAGAGGACCTGTGGTTTGTATCAGTTTCAGAAGCAAAGTTGATCTAGCTATGTTCCGTGTGTTTAGGAAAGACAGTTCTTTTGTTATGAGTACACTCATATTTCCCGACTTATTAGAGACTCTAGAAAGCAAGAGCATGGTTCTTGCTCTAAAGCAGAGTGTGGTTCATTGATGAGTACTGCGCTATGTGTTTCCCTTCAGGAACAGAGTGAAATGCCACGCTTGTGACTTCCTACATGCAAGACTTCGTTTCAGGTAAAAGCAGTCACTTTCCAGCTCAAATGAAGCTAAATCGTTCACGAAGCTCACACGTTTCTCACTCTGAACTGAAAAGCATTGGATGTTAGAGGACCTGTGGTTTGTATCAGTTTCAGAAGCAACGTTGAACTAGATATGGTCCATGTGTGTAGGAAACACAGTTCTTTTGTTCTGAGTACACTCACATTTCCCACCTTATTAGGGACTCTAGAAAGCAAGAGCGTTCTTCTTGCTCTAAAGCAGAGTGTGGTTCATCGATGAGAACTGTGCTGAGTGTTTCCCTTCAGAAATGGAGTGAAATGCCAGGCTCTGTGCCTTCCTGCAAGCAAGACTTCGTTTCAGGGAAACGCAGTCACTATTCAGCTCAAAGAAGCTACATCGTTCATGAAGCTCACACGTTTCTCGCTCTGAACTGAAAAGCATTGGATGTTAGAGGACCTGTGGTTTGTATCAGTTTCAGAAGCAACGTTGAACTAGATATGGTCCATGTGTGTAGGAAACACAGTTCTTTTGTTCTGAGTACACTAACATTTCCCGCCTTATTAGGGACTCTATAAAGCAAGAGCGTTCTTCTTGCTCTAAAGCAGAGTGTGGTTCATGGATGAGAACTGTGCTGTGTGTTTCCCTTCAGAAACGGAGTGAAATTCCAGGCTCTGTGTCTTCCTACAAGCAAGACTTCGTTTCTGGTAAACGCAGTCACTTTCCAGCTCAAACGAAGCTACATCGTTCACGAAGCTCACACGTTTCTCGCTCTGAACTGAAAAGCATTGGATGTTAGAGGACCTGTGGTTTGTATCAGTTTCAGAAGTGACGTTGAACTAGATATGGTGCGTGTGTGTAGGAAACACAGTTCTTTTGTTCTGAGCATTCTCACGTTTCCCGCATTATTAGAGACTCTAGAAAGCAAGAGCGTGCTTCTTGCTCTAAAGCAGAGTGTGGTTCATGGATGAAAACTGTGCTATGTGTCTCGCTTCAGAATCGGAGTGAAATGCCAGGCTCTGTGTCTTGCTACATGCAAGTCTTCGTTTCAGATAAACGCAGTAACTGTTCATCTCAAAAGACGCTACATTGTTCATGAATCTCACACGTTTCTCACTCTTAACTGAAAAGCATTGAATGTTAGAGGACCTGCGGTTTGTATCAGTTTCAGGAGGAAAGTTGAACTAGATATGGTCCATGTGTGTAGGATACACAGTTCTTTTGTTATGAGTACACTCACATTTCCCGCCTTATTAGAGATTCTAGAAAGCAAGAGCATGGTTCTTGCTCTAAAGCAGAGTGTGGTTCATGGATGAGAACTGTGCTGTGTGTTTCCCTTCAGAAACGGAGTGAAATTCCAGGCTCTGTGTCTTCCTACAAGCAAGACTTCGTTTCTGGTAAACGCAGTCACTTTCCAGCCCAAACGAAGCTACATCGTTCACGAAGCTCACACGTTTCTCGCTCTGAACTGAAAAGCATTGGATGTTAGAGGACCTGTGGTTTGTATCAGTTTCAGAAGCAACGTTGAACTAGATATGGTCCATGTGTGTAGGAAACACAGTTCTTTTGTTCTGAGTACACTCACAATTTTCGCCTTATTAGGGACTCTAGAAAGCAAGAGCATTCTTCTTGCTCTAAAGCAGAGTGTGGTTCATCCATGAGAACTGTGCTGTGTGTTTCCCTTCAGAAACGGAGTGAAATGCCAGGCTCTGTGCCTTCCTGCAAGCAAGACTTCGTTTCAGGTAAACGCAGTCACTTTTCAGCTCAAAGAAGCTACAGCGTTCACAAAGCTCACACGTTTCTCACTCTTAACTGTAAAGCATTGGATGTTAGAGGACCTGTGGTTTGTATCAGTTTCAGAAGCGGCGTTGAACTAGATATGGTGTGTGTGTGTAGGAAACACAGTTCTTTTGTTCTGAGCATACTCACGTTTCCCGCATTATTAGAGACTCTAGAAAGCAAGAGCGTGCTTCTTGCTCTAAAGCAGAGTGTGGTTCATGGATGAAAACTGTGCTATGTGTTTCGATTCAGAATCGGAGTGAAATGCCAGGCTCTGTGTCTTGCTACATGCAAGTCTTCGTTTCAGATAAACGCAGTAACTGTTCATCTCAAAAGACGCTACATTGTTCATGAAGCTCACACGTTTCTCACTCTTAACTGAAAAGCATTCAATGTTAGAGGACCTGGGGTTTGTATCAGTTTCAGGAGGAAAGTTGAACTAGATATGGTCCATGTGTGTAGGAAACACAGTTCTTTTGTTATGAGTACACTCACATTTCCCGCCTTATTAGAGACTCTAGAAAGCAAGAGCATGGTTCTTGCTCTAAAGCAGAGTGTGGTTCATGGATGAGTACTGGGCTATGTGTTTCCCTTCAGAAACAGAGTGAAATGCCAGGCTCTGTGACTTCCTACATGCAAGACTTCTTTTCAGGTAAACGCAGTCACTTTTCAGCTCAAAGAAGCTATATCGTTCACGAAGCTCACACGTTTCTCACTCTTAACTGAAAAGCATTGGATGTTAGAGGACCTGTGGTTTGTATCAGTTTCAGAAGCGGCGTTGAACTAGATATAGTGCGTGTGTGTAGGAAACACAGTTCTTTTGTTCTGAGCATACTCACGTTTCCCACCTTATTAGAGACTCTAGAAAGCAAGAGCGTGCTTCTGGCTCTAAAGCTGAGTGTGGTTCCTGGATGAGAACTGTGCTGTGTGTTTCCCTTCAGAAACGGAGTAAAATTACACGTCTGTGCCTTCCTACTAGTAAGAGTTCGTTTCAGGTAAACGCAGTCACTTTTCAGCTCAAAGAAGCTACATCGTTCATGAAGCTCACACGTTTCTCGCTCTGAACTGAAAAGCATTGGATGCTAGAGGACCTGTGGTTTGTATCAGTTTCAGAAGCAAAGTTGATCTAGCTATGTTCCATGTGTTCAGGAAAGACAGTTCTTTTGTTATGAGTACACTCATATTTCCCGACTTATTAGAGACTCTAGAAAGCAAGAGCATGGTTCTTGCTCTAAAGCAGAGTGTGGTTCATGGATGAGTACTGCGCTATGTGTTTCCCTTCAGGAACAGAGTGAAATGCCATGCTCTGTGACTTCCTACATGCAAGACTTCGTTTCAGGTAAACGCAGTCACTTTCCAGCTCAAATGAAGCTACATCGTTCACGAAGCTCACACGTTTCTCGCTCTGAACTGAATAGCATTGGATGTTAGACGACCTGTGGTTTGTATCAGTTTCAGAAGCAACGTTAAACTAGATATGGTCCATGTGTGTAGGAAACACAGTTCTTTTGTTCTGAGTACACTCACATTTCCAGGCTTATTAGAGACTCTAGAAAGCAAGAGCATGGTTCTTGCTCTAAAGCAGAGTGTGGTTCATGGATGAGAACTGTGCTGTGTGTTTCCCTTCAGAAACGGAGTGAAATTCCAGGCTCTGTGTCTTCCTACAAGCAAGACTTCGTTTCTGGTAAACGCAGTCACTTTCCAGCTCAAACGAAGCTACATCGTTCACGAAGCTCACACGTTTCTCGCTCTGAACTGAAAAGCATTGGATGTTAGAGGACCTGTGGTTTGTATCAGTTTCAGAAGCAACGTTGAACTAGATATGGTCCATGTGTGTAGGAAACACAGTTCTTTTGTTCTGAGTACACTCACATTTTCTGCCTTATTAGGGACTCTAGAAAGCAAGAGCATTCTTCTTGCTCTAAAGCAGAGTGTGGTTCATCGATGAGAACTGTGCTGTGTGTTTCCCTTCAGAAACGGAGTGAAATGCCAGGCTCTGTGCCTTCCTGCAAGCAAGACTTCGTTTCAGGTAAACGCAGTCACTTTTCAGCTCAAAGAAGCTACATCGTTCACAAAGCTCACACGTTTCTCACTCTTAACTGTAAAGCATTGGATGTTAGAGGACCTGTGGTTTGTATCAGTTTCAGAAGTGGCGTTGAACTAGATATGGTGTGTGTGTGTAGGAAACACAGTTCTTTTGTTCTGAGCATACTCACGTTTCCCGCATTATTAGAACTCTAGAAAGCAAGAGCGTGCTTCTTGCTCTAAAGCAGAGTGTGGTTCATGGATGAAAACTGTGCTATGTGTTTCGCTTCAGAATCGGAGTGAAATGCCAGGCTCTGTGTCTTGCTACATGCAAGTCTTCGTTTCAGATAAACGCAGTAACTGTTCATCTCAAAAGACGCTACATTGTTCATGAAGCTCACACGTTTCTCACTCTTAACTGAAAAGCATTGAATGTTAGAGGACCTGGGGTTTGTATCAGTTTCAGGAGGAAAGTTGAACTAGATATGGTCCATGTGTGTAGGAAACACAGTTCTTTTGTTATGAGTACACTCACATTTCCCGCCTTATTAGAGACTCTAGAAAGCAAGAGCATGGTTCTTGCTCTAAAGCAGAGTGTGGTTCATGGATGAGTACTGGGCTATGTGTTTCCCTTCAGAAACAGAGTGAAATGCCAGGCTCTGTGACTTCCTACATGCAAGACTTCTTTTCAGGTAAACGCAGTCACTTTTCAGCTCAAAGAAGCTACATCGTTCACGAAGCTCACACGTTTCTCACTCTTAACTGAAAAGCATTGGATGTTAGAGGACCAGTGGTTTGTATCAGTTTCAGAAGCGGCGTTGAACTAGATATGGTGCGTGTGTGTAGGAAACACAGTTCTTTTGTTCTGAGTACACTCACATTTTCCGCCTTATTAGGGACTCTAGAAAGCAAGAGCATTCTTCTTGCTCTAAAGCAGAGTGTGGTTCATCGATGAGAACTGTGCTGTGTGTTTCCCTTCAGAAACGGAGTGAAATGCCAGGCTCTGTGCCTTCCTGCAAGCAAGACTTCGTTTCAGGTAAACGCAGTCACTTTTCAGCTCAAAGAAGCTACATCATTCACAAAGCTCACACGTTTCTCACTCTTAACTGTAAAGCATTGGATGTTAGAGGACCTGTGGTTTGTATCAGTTTCAGAAGCGGCGTTGAACTAGATATGGTGTGTGTGTGTAGGAAACACAGTTCTTTTGTTCTGAGCATACTCACGTTTCCCGCATTATTAGAGTCTCTAGAAAGCAAGAGCGTGCTTCTTGCTCTAAAGCAGAGTGTGGTTCATGGATGAAAACTGTGCTATGTGTTTCGCTTCCCAATCGGAGTGAAATGCCAGGCTCTGTGTCTTGCTACAAGCAAGTCTTCGTTTCAGATAAACGCAGTAACTGTTCATCTCAAAAGACGCTACATTGTTCATGAAGCTCACACGTTTCTCACTCTTAACTGAAAAGCATTGAATGTTAGAGGACCTGGGGTTTGTATCAGTTTCAGGAGGAAAGTTGAACTAGATATGGTCCATGTGTGTAGGAAACACAGTTCTTTTGTTATGAGTACACTCACATTTCCCGCCTTATTAGAGACTCTAGAAAGCAAGAGCATGGTTCTTGCTCTAAAGCAGAGTGTGGTTCATGGATGAGTACTGGGCTATGTGTTTCCCTTCAGAAACAGAGTGAAATGCCAGGCTCTGTGACTTCCTACATGCAAGACTTCTTTTCAGGTAAACGCAGTCACTTTTCAGCTCAAAGAAGCTACATCGTTCACAAAGCTCACACGTTTCTCACTCTTAACTGAAAAGCATTGGATGTTAGAGGACCTGTGGTTTGTATCAGTTTCAGAAGCGGCGTTGAACTAGATATGGTGCGTGTGTGTAGGAAACACAGTTCTTTTGTTCTGAGCATACTCACGTTTCCCACCTTATTAGAGACTCTAGAAAGCAAGAGCGTGCTTCTGGCTCTAAAGCTGAGTGTGGTTCCTGGATGAGAACTGTGCTGTGTGTTTCCCTTCAGAAACGGAGTAAAATTACAGGCTCTGTGCCTTCCTACTAGTAAGAGTTCGTTTCAGGAAAACGCAGTCACTTTTCAGCTCAAAGAAGCTACATCGTTCATGAAGCTCACACGTTTCTCGCTCTGAACTGAAAAGCATTGGATGTTAGAGGACCTGTGGTTTGTATCAGTTTCAGAAGCAAAGTTGATCTAGCTATGTTCCATGTGTTCAGGAAAGACAGTTCTTTTGTTATGAGTACACTCATATTTCCCGACTTATTAGAGACTCTAGAAAGCAAGAGCATGGTTCTTGCTCTAAAGCAGAGTGTGGTTCATGGATGAGTACTGCGCTATGTGTTTCCCTTCAGGAACAGAGTGAAATGCCATGCTCTGTGACTTCCTACATGCAAGACTTCGTTTCAGGTAAACGCAGTCACTTTCCAGCTCAAATGAAGCTACATCGTTCACGAAGCTCACACGTTTCTCGCTCTGAACTGAATAGCATTGGATGTTAGACGACCTGTGGTTTGTATCAGTTTCAGAAGCAACGTTAAACTAGATATGGTCCATGTGTGTAGGAAACACAGTTCTTTTGTTCTGAGTACACTCACATTTCCAGGCTTATTAGAGACTCTAGAAAGCAAGAGCATGGTTCTTGCTCTAAAGCAGAGTGTGGTTCATGGATGAGAACTGTGCTGTGTGTTTCCCTTCAGAAACGGAGTGAAATTCCAGGCTCTGTGTCTTCCTACAAGCAAGACTTCGTTTCTGGTAAACGCAGTCACTTTCCAGCTCAAACGAAGCTACATCGTTCACGAAGCTCACACGTTTCTCGCTCTGAACTGAAAAGCATTGGATGTTAGAGGACCTGTGGTTTGTATCAGTTTCAGAAGCAACGTTGAACTAGATATGGTCCATGTGTGTAGGAAACACAGTTCTTTTGTTCTGAGTACACTCACATTTTCTGCCTTATTAGGGACTCTAGAAAGCAAGAGCATTCTTCTTGCTCTAAAGCAGAGTGTGGTTCATCGATGAGAACTGTGCTGTGTGTTTCCCTTCAGAAACGGAGTGAAATGCCAGGCTCTGTGCCTTCCTGCAAGCAAGACTTCGTTTCAGGTAAACGCAGTCACTTTTCAGCTCAAAGAAGCTACATCGTTCACAAAGCTCACACGTTTCTCACTCTTAACTGTAAAGCATTGGATGTTAGAGGACCTGTGGTTTGTATCAGTTTCAGAAGTGGCGTTGAACTAGATATGGTGTGTGTGTGTAGGAAACACAGTTCTTTTGTTCTGAGCATACTCACGTTTCCCGCATTATTAGAACTCTAGAAAGCAAGAGCGTGCTTCTTGCTCTAAAGCAGAGTGTGGTTCATGGATGAAAACTGTGCTATGTGTTTCGCTTCAGAATCGGAGTGAAATGCCAGGCTCTGTGTCTTGCTACATGCAAGTCTTCGTTTCAGATAAACGCAGTAACTGTTCATCTCAAAAGACGCTACATTGTTCATGAAGCTCACACGTTTCTCACTCTTAACTGAAAAGCATTGAATGTTAGAGGACCTGGGGTTTGTATCAGTTTCAGGAGGAAAGTTGAACTAGATATGGTCCATGTGTGTAGGAAACACAGTTCTTTTGTTATGAGTACACTCACATTTCCCGCCTTATTAGAGACTCTAGAAAGCAAGAGCATGGTTCTTGCTCTAAAGCAGAGTGTGGTTCATGGATGAGTACTGGGCTATGTGTTTCCCTTCAGAAACAGAGTGAAATGCCAGGCTCTGTGACTTCCTACATGCAAGACTTCTTTTCAGGTAAACGCAGTCACTTTTCAGCTCAAAGAAGCTACATCGTTCACGAAGCTCACACGTTTCTCACTCTTAACTGAAAAGCATTGGATGTTAGAGGACCAGTGGTTTGTATCAGTTTCAGAAGCGGCGTTGAACTAGATATGGTGCGTGTGTGTAGGAAACACAGTTCTTTTGTTCTGAGTACACTCACATTTTCCGCCTTATTAGGGACTCTAGAAAGCAAGAGCATTCTTCTTGCTCTAAAGCAGAGTGTGGTTCATCGATGAGAACTGTGCTGTGTGTTTCCCTTCAGAAACGGAGTGAAATGCCAGGCTCTGTGCCTTCCTGCAAGCAAGACTTCGTTTCAGGTAAACGCAGTCACTTTTCAGCTCAAAGAAGCTACATCATTCACAAAGCTCACACGTTTCTCACTCTTAACTGTAAAGCATTGGATGTTAGAGGACCTGTGGTTTGTATCAGTTTCAGAAGCGGCGTTGAACTAGATATGGTGTGTGTGTGTAGGAAACACAGTTCTTTTGTTCTGAGCATACTCACGTTTCCCGCATTATTAGAGTCTCTAGAAAGCAAGAGCGTGCTTCTTGCTCTAAAGCAGAGTGTGGTTCATGGATGAAAACTGTGCTATGTGTTTCGCTTCCCAATCGGAGTGAAATGCCAGGCTCTGTGTCTTGCTACAAGCAAGTCTTCGTTTCAGATAAACGCAGTAACTGTTCATCTCAAAAGACGCTACATTGTTCATGAAGCTCACACGTTTCTCACTCTTAACTGAAAAGCATTGAATGTTAGAGGACCTGGGGTTTGTATCAGTTTCAGGAGGAAAGTTGAACTAGATATGGTCCATGTGTGTAGGAAACACAGTTCTTTTGTTATGAGTACACTCACATTTCCCGCCTTATTAGAGACTCTAGAAAGCAAGAGCATGGTTCTTGCTCTAAAGCAGAGTGTGGTTCATGGATGAGTACTGGGCTATGTGTTTCCCTTCAGAAACAGAGTGAAATGCCAGGCTCTGTGACTTCCTACATGCAAGACTTCTTTTCAGGTAAACGCAGTCACTTTTCAGCTCAAAGAAGCTACATCGTTCACAAAGCTCACACGTTTCTCACTCTTAACTGAAAAGCATTGGATGTTAGAGGACCTGTGGTTTGTATCAGTTTCAGAAGCGGCGTTGAACTAGATATGGTGCGTGTGTGTAGGAAACACAGTTCTTTTGTTCTGAGCATACTCACGTTTCCCACCTTATTAGAGACTCTAGAAAGCAAGAGCGTGCTTCTGGCTCTAAAGCTGAGTGTGGTTCCTGGATGAGAACTGTGCTGTGTGTTTCCCTTCAGAAACGGAGTAAAATTACAGGCTCTGTGCCTTCCTACTAGTAAGAGTTCGTTTCAGGAAAACGCAGTCACTTTTCAGCTCAAAGAAGCTACATCGTTCATGAAGCTCACACGTTTCTCGCTCTGAACTGAAAAGCATTGGATGTTAGAGGACCTGTGGTTTGTATCAGTTTCAGAAGCAACGTTGAACTAGATATGGTCCATGTGTGTAGGAAACACAGTTCTTTTGTTCTGAGTACACTCACATTTCCCGCCTTATTAGAGACTCTAGAAAGGAAGTACATGCCTCTTGCTCTAAAGCAGAGTGTGGTTCATGGATGAGAACTGTGCTGTGTGTTTCCCTTCAGAAATGGAGTGAAATTCCAGGCTCTGTGTCTTCCTACAAGCAAGACTTCGTTTCAGGTAAACGCAGTCACTTTCCAGCTCAAACGAAGCTACATCGTTCACGAAGCTCACACGTTTCTCGCTCTGAACTGAAAAGCATTGGATGTTAGAGGACCTGTGGTTTGTATCAGTTTCAGAAGCGGCGTTGAACTAGATATGATGTGTGTGTGTAGGAAACACAGTTCTTTTGTTCTGAGCATACTCACGTTTCCCGCATTATTAGAGACTCTAGAAAGCAAGAGCGTGCTTCTTGCTCTAAAGCAGAGTGTGGTTCATGGATGAAAACTGTGCTATGTGTTTCGCTTCCCAATCGGAGTGAAATGCCAGGCTCTGTGTCTTGCTACAAACAAGTCTTCGTTTCAGATAAACGCAGTAACTATTCATCTCAAAAGACGCTACATTGTTCATGAAGCTCACACGTTTCTCACTCTTAACTGAAAAGCATTGAATGTTAGAGGACCTGGGGTTTGTATCAGTTTCAGGAGGAAAGTTGAACTAGATATGGTCCATGTGTGTAGGAAACACAGTTCTTTTGTTATGAGTACACTCACATTTCCCGCCTTATTAGAGAGTCTAGAAAGCAAGAGCATGGTTCTTGCTCTAAAGCAGAGTGTGGTTCATGGATGAGTACTGGGCTATGTGTTTCCCTTCAGAAACAGAGTGAAATGCCAGGCTCTGTGACTTCCTACATGCAAGACTTCTTTTCAGGTAAACGCAGTCACTTTTCAGCTCAAAGAAGCTACATCGTTCACAAAGCTCACACGTTTCTCACTCTTAACTGAAAAGCATTGGATGTTAGAGGACCTGTGGTTTGTATCAGTTTCAGAAGCGGTGTTGAACTAGATATGGTGCGTGTGTGTAGGAAACACAGTTCTTTTGTTCTGAGCATACTCACGTTTCCCACCTTATTAGAGACTCTAGAAAGCAAGAGCGTGCTTCTGGCTCTAAAGCTGAGTGTGGTTCCTGGATGAGAACTGTGCTGTGTGTTTCCCTTCAGAAACGGAGTAAAATTACAGGCTCTGTGCCTTCCTACTAGTAAGAGTTCGTTTCAGGAAAACGCAGTCACTTTTCAGCTCAAAGAAGCTACATCGTTCATGAAGCTCACACGTTTCTCGCTCTGAACTGAAAAGCATTGGATGTTAGAGGACCTGTGGTTTGTATAAGTTTCAGAAGCAACGTTGAACTAGATATGGTCCATGTGTGTAGGAAACACTGTTCTTTTGTTCTGAGTACACTCACATTTCCCGCCTTATTAGAGACTCTAGAAAGGAAGTACCTGCCTCTTCTCTAAAGCAGAGTGTGGTTCATGGATGAGAACTGTGCTGTGTGTTTCCCTTCAGAAACGGAGTGAAATTCCAGGCTCTGTGTCTTCCTACAAGCAAGACTTCGTTTCAGGTAAACGCAGTCACTTTCCAGCTCAAACGAAGCTACATCGTTCACGAAGCTCACACGTTTCTCGCTCTGAACTGAAAAGCATTGGATGTTAGAGGACCTGTGGTTTGTATCAGTTTCAGAAGCGGCGTTGAACTAGATATGGTGCCTGTGTAGGAAACACAGTTCTTTTGTTATGAGTACGCTCACATTTCCCGCCTTATTAGAGACTCTAGAAAGCAAGAGCATGTTTCTTGCTCTAAAGCAGAGTGTGGTTCATGGATGAGTACTGGGCTATGTGTTTCCCTTCAGAAACAGAGTGAAATGCCAGGCTCTGTGACTTCCTACATGCAAGACTTCTTTTCAGGTAAACGCAGTCACTTTTCAGCTCAAAGAAGCTACATCGTTCACGAAGCTCACACGTTTCTCGCTCTTAACTGAACAGCATTGGATGTTAGAGGACCTGTGGTTTGTATCAGTTTCAGAAGCAAAGTTGATCTAGCTATGTTCCGTGTGTTTAGGAAAGACAGTTCTTTTGTTATGAGTACACTCATATTTCCCGACTTATTAGAGACTCTAGAAAGCAAGAGCATGGTTCTTGCTCTAAAGCAGAGTGTGGTTCATTGATGAGTACTGCGCTATGTGTTTCCCTTCAGGAACAGAGTGAAATGCCACGCTCTGTGACTTCCTACATGCAAGACTTCGTTTCAGGTAAAAGCAGTCACTTTCCAGCTCAAATGAAGCTAAATCGTTCACGAAGCTCACACGTTTCTCACTCTGAACTGAAAAGCATTGGATGTTAGAGGACCTGTGGTTTGTATCAGTTTCAGAAGCAACGTTGAACTAGATATGGTCCATGTGTGTAGGAAACACAGTTCTTTTGTTCTGAGTACACTCACATTTCCCACCTTATTAGGGACTCTAGAAAGCAAGAGCGTTCTTCTTGCTCTAAAGCAGAGTGTGGTTCATCGATGAGAACTGTGCTGAGTGTTTCCCTTCAGAAATGGAGTGAAATGCCAGGCTCTGTGCCTTCCTGCAAGCAAGACTTCGTTTCAGGTAAACGCAGTCACTATTCAGCTCAAAGAAGCTACATCGTTCATGAAGCTCACACGTTTCTCGCTCTGAACTGAAAAGCATTGGATGTTAGAGGACCTGTGGTTTGTATCAGTTTCAGAAGCAACGTTGAACTAGATATGGTCCATGTGTGTAGGAAACACAGTTCTTTTGTTCTGAGTACACTCACATTTCCCGCCTTATTAGGGACTCTATAAAGCAAGAGCGTTCTTCTTGCTCTAAAGCAGAGTGTGGTTCATCGATGAGAACTGTGCTGTGTGTTTCCCTTCAGAAACGGAGTGAAATGCCAGGCTCTGTGACTTCCTACATGCAAGACTTCTTTCCAGGTAAACGCAGTCACTTTCCAGCTCAAATGAAGCTACATCGTTCACGAAGCTCACACGTTTCTCGCTCTGAACTGAATAGCATTGGATGTTAGACGACCTGTGGTTTGTATCAGTTTCAGAAGCAAAGTTAAACTAGATATGGTCCATGTGTGTAGGAAACACAGTTCTTTTGTTCTGAGTATACTCACATTTCCCGCCTTATTAGAGAATCTAGAAAGCAAGTGCGTGCTTCTGGCTCTAAAGCTGACTGTTGTTCCTGGATGAGAACTGTGCTGTGTGTTTCCCTTCAGAAACGGAGTAAAATTACAGGCTCTGTGTCTTCCTATTAGTAAGAGTTCGTTTCAGGTAAACGCAGTCACTTTTCAGCTCAAAGAAGCTACATCGTTCATGAAGCTCACACGTTTCTCGCTCTGAACTGAAAAGCATTGGATGTTAGAGGACCTGTGGTTTGTATCAGTTTCAGAAGAAAAGTTGATCTAGCTATGTTGCGTGTGTTTAGGAAATACATTTCTTTTGTTATGAGTACACTCACATTTCCCGCCTCAATAGAGACTCTAGAAAGCAAGAGCATGGTTCTTGCTCTAAAGCAGAGTGTGTACATGGATGAGTACTGCGCTATGTGTTTCCCTTCAGAAACAGAGTGAAATGCCACGCTCTGGGACTTCCTACATGCAAGACTTCGTTTCAGGTAAACGCAGTCACTTTCCAGCTCAAATGAAGCTACATCGTTCACGAAGCTCACACGTTTCTCACTCTTAACTGAATAGCATTGGATGTTAGACGACCTGTGGTTTGTATCAGTTTCAGAAGCAACGTTGAACTAGATATGGTCCATGTGTGTTGGAAACACAGTTCTTTTGTTCTGAGTACACTCACATTTCCCGCCTTATTAGAGACTCTAGAAAGGAAGTACCTGCCTCTTCTCTAAAGCAGAGTGTGGTTCATGGATGAGAACTGTGCTGTGTGTTTCCCTTCAGAAACGGAGTGAAATTCCAGGCTCTGTGTCTTCCTACAAGCAAGACTTCGTTTCAGGTAAACGCAGTCACTTTCCAGCTCAAACGAAGCTACATCGTTCACGAAGCTCACACGTTTCTCGCTCTGAACTGAAAAGCATTGGATGTTAGAGGACCTGTGGTTTGTATCAGTTTCAGAAGCGGCGTTGAACTAGATATGGTGCCTGTGTAGGAAACACAGTTCTTTTGTTATGAGTACACTCACATTTCCCGCCTTATTAGAGACTCTAGAAAGCAAGAGCATGTTTCTTGCTCTAAAGCAGAGTGTGGTTCATGGATGAGTACTGGGCTATGTGTTTCCCTTCAGAAACAGAGTGAAATGCCAGGCTCTGTGACTTCCTACATGCAAGACTTCTTTTCAGGTAAACGCAGTCACTTTTCAGCTCAAAGAAGCTACATCGTTCACGACGCTCACACATTTCTCGCTCTTAACTGAACAGCATTGGATGTTAGAGGACCTGTGGTTTGTATCAGTTTCAGAAGCAAAGTTGATCTAGCTATGTTCCGTGTGTTTAGGAAAGACAGTTCTTTTGTTATGAGTACACTCATATTTCCCGACTTATTAGAGACTCTAGAAAGCAAGAGCATGGTTCTTGCTCTAAAGCAGAGTGTGGTTCATTGATGAGTACTGCGCTATGTGTTTCCCTTCAGGAACAGAGTGAAATGCCACGCTCTGTGACTTCCTACATGCAAGACTTCGTTTCAGGTAAAAGCAGTCACTTTCCAGCTCAAATGAATCTAAATCGTTCACGAAGCTCACACGTTTCTCACTCTGAACTGAAAAGCATTGGATGTTAGAGGACCTGTGGTTTGTATCAGTTTCAGAAGCAACGTTGAACTAGATATGGTCCATGTGTGTAGGAAACACAGTTCTTTTGTTCTGAGTACACTCACATTTCCCACCTTATTAGGGACTCTAGAAAGCAAGAGCGTTCTTCTTGCTCTAAAGCAGAGTGTGGTTCATCGATGAGAACTGTGCTGAGTGTTTCCCTTCAGAAATGGAGTGAAATGCCAGGCTCTGTGCCTTCCTGCAAGCAAGACTTCGTTTCAGGTAAACGCAGTCACTATTCAGCTCAAAGAAGCTACATCGTTCATGAAGCTCACACGTTTCTCGCTCTGAACTGAAAAGCATTGGATGTTAGAGGACCTGTGGTTTGTATCAGTTTCAGAAGCAACGTTGAACTAGATATGGTCCATGTGTGTAGGAAACACAGTTCTTTTGTTCTGAGTACACTCACATTTCCCGCCTTATTAGGGACTCTATAAAGCAAGAGCGTTCTTCTTGCTCTAAAGCAGAGTGTGGTTCATCGATGAGAACTGTGCTGTGTGTTTCCCTTCAGAAACGGAGTGAAATGCCAGGCTCTGTGACTTCCTACATGCAAGACTTCTTTCCAGGTAAACGCAGTCACTTTCCAGCTCAAATGAAGCTACATCGTTCACGAAGCTCACACGTTTCTCGCTCTGAACTGAATAGCATTGGATGTTAGACGACCTGTGGTTTGTATCAGTTTCAGAAGCAAAGTTAAACTAGATATGGTCCATGTGTGTAGGAAACACAGTTCTTTTGTTCTGAGTATACTCACATTTCCCGCCTTATTAGAGAATCTAGAAAGCAAGTGCGTGCTTCTGGCTCTAAAGCTGACTGTTGTTCCTGGATGAGAACTGTGCTGTGTGTTTCCCTTCAGAAACGGAGTAAAATTACAGGCTCTGTGTCTTCCTATTAGTAAGAGTTCGTTTCAGGTAAACGCAGTCACTTTTCAGCTCAAAGAAGCTACATCGTTCATGAAGCTCACACGTTTCTCGCTCTGAACTGAAAAGCATTGGATGTTAGAGGACCTGTGGTTTGTATCAGTTTCAGAAGCAAAGTTGATCTAGCTATGTTGCGTGTGTTTAGGAAATACATTTCTTTTGTTATGAGTACACTCACATTTCCCGCCTCATTAGAGACTCTAGAAAGCAAGAGCATGGTTCTTGCTCTAAAGCAGAGTGTGTACATGGATGAGTACTGCGCTATGTGTTTCCCTTCAGAAACAGAGTGAAATGCCACGCTCTGGGACTTCCTACATGCAAGACTTCGTTTCAGGTAAACGCAGTCACTTTCCAGCTCAAATGAAGCTACATCGTTCACGAAGCTCACACGTTTCTCACTCTTAACTGAATAGCATTGGATGTTAGACGACCTGTGGTTTGTATCAGTTTCAGAAGCAACGTTGAACTAGATATGGTCCATGTGTGTTGGAAACACAGTTCTTTTGTTCTGAGTACACTCACATTTCCCGCCTTATTAGAGACTCTAGAAAGGAAGTGCGTGCTTCTTGCTCTAAAGCAGAGTGTGGTTCATGGATGAGAACTGTGCTGTGTGTTTCCCTTCAGAAACGGAGTGAAATGCCAGGCTCTGTGTCTTGCTACATGCAAGTCTTCGTTTCAGATAAACGCAGTAACTGTTCATCTCAAATGACGCTACATTGTTCATGAAACTCACACGTTTCCCACTCTTAACTGAAAAGAATTGAATGTTAGAGGACCTGTGGTTTGTATCACTTTCAGGAGGAAAGTTGAACTACATATGGTCCATGTGTGTAGGAAACACAGTTCTTTTGTTATGAGTATACTCACGTTTCCCGCCTTAGTAGAGACTCTAGAAAGCAAGAGCGTGCTTCTGGCTCTAAAGCTGAGTGTGGTTCCTGAATGAGAACTGTGCTGTTTGTTCCCTTCAGAAACGGAGTAAAATTACAGGCTCTGTGTCTTCCTACTAGTAAGAGTTCGTTTCAGGTAAACGCAGTCACTTTTCAGCTCAAAGAAGCTACATCGTTCATGAAGCTCACACGTTTCACGCTCTGAACTGAAAAGCATTGGATGTTAGAGGACCTGTGGTTTGTATCAGTTTCAGAAGCAAAGTTGATCTAGCTATGTTCCGTGTGTTCAGGAAAGACAGTTCTTTTGTTATGAGTACACTCATATTTCCGACTTATTAGAGACTCTAGAAAGCAAGAGCATGGTTCTTGCTCTAAAGCAGAGTGTGGTTCATGGATGAGAACTGTGCTGTGTGTTTCCCTTCAGAAAAGGAGTGAAATTCCAGGCTCTGTGTCTTCCTACAAGCAAGACTTCGTTTCATGTAAACGCAGTCACTTTCCAGCTCAAACGAAGCTACATCGTTCACGAAGCTCACACGTTTCTCGCTCTGAACTGAAAAGCATTGGATGTTAGAGGACCTGTGTTTTGTATCAGTTTCAGGAGCAAAGTTGACCTAGATATGTTCCATGTGTGTAGGAAACACAGTTCTTTTGTTATGAGTACACTCACATTTCCGCCTCATTGGAGACTCTAGAAAGCAAGAGCATGGTTCTTGCTCTAAAGCAGAGTGTGGTTCATGGATGAGTACTGCGCTATGTGTTTCCCTTCAGAAACAGAGTGAAATGCCATGCTCTGTGACTCCCTACATGCTAGACTTCCTTTCAGGTAAACGCAGTCACATTTCAGCTCAAAAGAAGCTACATCTTTCACGAAGCTCACATGTTTCTCACTCTTAACTGAAAAGCATTAGATGTTAGAGGACCTGTGGTTTGTGTCAGTTTCAGAAGCGGAGTTGAACTAGATATGGTGCGTGTGTGTAGGAAACACAGTTCTTTTGTTCTGAGTACACTCACATTTCCCGCCTTATTAGGGACTCTAGAAAGCAAGAGCGTTCTTCTTGCTCTAAAGTAGAGTGTGGTTCATCGATGAGAACTGTGCTGTGTGTTTCCCTTCAGAAACGGAGTGAAATGCCAGGCTCTGTGCCTTCCTGCAAGCAAGACTTCTTTTCAGGTAAACACAGTCACTTTTCAGCTCAAAGAAGCTACATCGTTCACGAAGCTCACACGTTTCTCACTCTTAACTGAAAAGCATTGGATGTTAGAGGACCTGTGGTTTGTATCAGTTTCAGAAGCAACGTTGTATTAGATATGGTCCATGTGTGTAGGAAACACAGTTCTTTTGTTCTGAGTATACTCACATTTCCCGCCTAATTAGAGACTCTAGAAAGCCAGAGCGTGCTTCTGGCTCTAAAGCTGAGTGTGGTTCCTGGATGAGAACTGTGCTGTGTGTTTCCCTTCAGAAACGGAGTAAAATTACAGGCTCTGTGTCTTCCTACTAGTAAGAGATCGTATCAGGTAAACACAGTCACTTTTCAGCTCAAAGAACTACATCGTTCATGAAGCTCACACGTTTCTCGCTCTGAACTGAAAAGCATTGGATGCTAGAGGACCTGTGGTTTGTATCAGTTTCAGAAGCAAAGTTGATCTAGCTATGTTCCATGTGTTCAGGAAAGACAGTTCTTTTGTTATGAGTACACTCATATTTCCCGACTTATTAGAGACTCTAGAAAGCAAGAGCATGGTTCTTGCTCTAAAGCAGAGTGTGGTTCATGGATGAGTACTGCGCTATGTGTTTCCCTTCAGGAACAGAGTGAAATGCCATGCTCTGTGACTTCCTACATGCAAGACTTCGTTTCAGGTAAACGCAGTCACTTTCCAGCTCAAATGAAGCTACATCGTTCACGAAGCTCACACGTTTCTCGCTCTGAACTGAATAGCATTAGATGTTAGACGACCTGTGGTTTGTATCAGTTTCAGAAGCAACGTTAAACTAGATATGGTCCATGTGTGTAGGAAACACAGTTCTTTTGTTCTGAGTACACTCACATTTCCAGGCTTATTAGAGACTCTAGAAAGCAAGAGCATGGTTCTTGCTCTAAAGCAGAGTGTGGTTCATGGATGAGAACTGTGCTGTGTGTTTCCCTTCAGAAACGGAGTGAAATTCCAGGCTCTGTGTCTTCCTACAAGCAAGACTTCGTTTCTGGTAAACGCAGTCACTTTCCAGCTCAAACGAAGCTACATCGTTCACGAAGCTCACACGTTTCTCGCTCTGAACTGAAAAGCATTGGATGTTAGAGGACCTGTGGTTTGTATCAGTTTCAGAAGCAACGTTGAACTAGATATGGTCCATGTGTGTAGGAAACACAGTTCTTTTGTTCTGAGTACACTCACATTTTCCGCCTTATTAGGGACTCTAGAAAGCAAGAGCATTCTTCTTGCTCTAAAGCAGAGTGTGGTTCATCGATGAGAACTGTGCTGTGTGTTTCCCTTCAGAAACGGAGTGAAATGCCAGGCTCTGTGCCTTCCTGCAAGCAAGACTTCGTTTCAGGTAAACGCAGTCACTTTTCAGCTCAAAGAAGCTACATCGTTCACAAAGCTCACACGTTTCTCACTCTTAACTGTAAAGCATTGGATGTTAGAGGACCTGTGGTTTGTATCAGTTTCAGAAGTGGCGTTGAACTAGATATGGTGTGTGTGTGTAGGAAACACAGTTCTTTTGTTCTGAGCATACTCACGTTTCCCGCATTATTAGAACTCTAGAAAGCAAGAGCGTGATTCTTGCTCTAAAGCAGAGTGTGGTTCATGGATGAAAACTGTGCTATGTGTTTCGCTTCAGAATCGGAGTGAAATGCCAGGCTCTGTGTCTTGCTACATGCAAGTCTTCGTTTCAGATAAACGCAGTAACTGTTCATCTCAAAAGACGCTACATTGTTCATGAAGCTCACACGTTTCTCACTCTTAACTGAAAAGCATTGAATGTTAGAGGACCTGGGGTTTGTATCAGTTTCAGGAGGAAAGTTGAACTAGATATGGTCCATGTGTGTAGGAAACACAGTTCTTTTGTTATGAGTACACTCACATTTCCCGCCTTATTAGAGACTCTAGAAAGCAAGAGCATGGTTCTTGCTCTAAAGCAGAGTGTGGTTCATGGATGAGTACTGGGCTATGTGTTTCCCTTCAGAAACAGAGTGAAATGCCAGGCTCTGTGACTTCCTACATGCAAGACTTCTTTTCAGGTAAACGCAGTCACTTTTCAGCTCAAAGAAGCTACATCGTTCACGAAGCTCACACGTTTCTCACTCTTAACTGAAAAGCATTGGATGTTAGAGGACCAGTGGTTTGTATCAGTTTCAGAAGCGGCGTTGAACTAGATATGGTGCGTGTGTGTAGGAAACACAGTTCTTTTGTTCTGAGTACACTCACATTTTCCGCCTTATTAGAGACTCTAGAAAGCAAGAGCATTCTTCTTGCTCTAAAGCAGAGTGTGGTTCATGGATGAGAACTGTGCTGTGTGTTTCCCTTCAGAAACGGAGTGAAATGCCAGGCTCTGTGCCTTCCTGCAAGCAAGACTTCGTTTCAGGTAAACGCAGTCACTTTTCAGCTCAAAGAACCTACATCGTTCACAAAGCTCACACGTTTCTCACTCTTAACTGTAAAGCATTGGATGTTAGAGGACCTGTGGTTTGTATCAGTTTCAGAAGCGGCGTTGAACTAGATATGGTGTGTGTGTGTAGGAAACACAGTTCTTTTGTTCTGAGCATACTCACGTTTCCCGCATTATTAGAGACTCTAGAAAGCAAGAGCGTGCTTCTTGCTCTAAAGCAGAGTGTGGTTCATGGATGAAAACTGTGCTATGTGTTTCGCTTCCCAATCGGAGTGAAATGCCAGGCTCTGTGTCTTGCTACAAGCAAGTCTTCGTTTCAGATAAACGCAGTAACTGTTCATCTCAAAAGACGCTACATTGTTCATGAAGCTCACACGTTTCTTACTCTTAACTGAAAAGCATTGAATGTTAGAGGACCTGGGGTTTGTATCAGTTTCAGGAGGAAAGTTGAACTAGATATGGTCCATGTGTGTAGGAAACACAGTTCTTTTGTTATGAGTACACTCACATTTCCCGCCTTATTAGAGACTCTAGAAAGCAAGAGCATGGTTCTTGCTCTAAAGCAGAGTGTGGTTCATGGATGAGTACTGGGCTATGTGTTTCCCTTCAGAAACAGAGTGAAATGCCAGGCTCTGTGACTTCCTACATGCAAGACTTCTTTTCAGGTAAACACAGTCACTTTTCAGCTCAAAGAAGCTACATCGTTCACAAAGCTCACACGTTTCTCACTCTTAACTGAAAAGCATTGGATGTTAGAGGACCTGTGGTTTGTATCAGTTTCAGAAGCGGTGTTGAACTAGATATGGTGCGTGTGTGTAGGAAACACAGTTCTTTTGTTCTGAGCATACTCACGTTTCCCACCTTATTAGAGACTCTAGAAAGCAAGAGCGTGCTTCTGGCTCTAAAGCTGAGTGTGGTTCCTGGATGAGAAGTGTGCTGTGTGTTTCCCTTCAGAAACGGAGTAAAATTACAGGCTCTGTGCCTTCCTACTAGTAAGAGTTCGTTTCAGGAAAACGCAGTCACTTTTCAGCTCAAAGAAGCTACATCGTTCATGAAGCTCACACGTTTCTCGCTCTGAACTGAAAAGCATTGGATGTTAGAGGACCTGTGGTTTGTATCAGTTTCAGAAGCAACGTTGAACTAGATATGGTCCATGTGTGTAGGAAACACAGTTCTTTTGTTCTGAGTACACTCACATTTCCCGCCTTATTAGAGACTCTAGAAAGGAAGTACCTGCCTCTTCTCTAAAGCAGAGTGTGGTTCATGGATGAGAACTGTGCTGTGTGTTTCCCTTCAGAAACGGAGTGAAATTCCAGGCTCTGTGTCTTCCTACAAGCAAGACTTCGTTTCAGGTAAACGCAGTCACTTTCCAGCTCAAACGAAGCTACATCGTTCACGAAGCTCACACGTTTCTCGCTCTGAACTGAAAAGCATTGGATGTTAGAGGACCTGTGGTTTGTATCAGTTTCAGAAGCGGCGTTGAACTAGATATGGTGCCTGTGTAGGAAACACAGTTCTTTTGTTATGAGTACACTCACATTTCCCGCCTTATTAGAGACTCTAGAAAGCAAGAGCATGTTTCTTGCTCTAAAGCAGAGTGTGGTTCATGGATGAGTACTGGGCTATGTGTTTCCCTTCAGAAACAGAGTGAAATGCCAGGCTCTGTGACTTCCTACATGCAAGACTTCTTTTCAGGTAAACGCAGTCACTTTTCAGCTCAAAGAAGCTACATCGTTCACGAAGCTCACACGTTTCTCGCTCTTAACTGAACAGCATTGGATGTTAGAGGACCTGTGGTTTGTATCAGTTTCAGAAGCAAAGTTGATCTAGCTATGTTCCGTGTGTTTAGGAAAGACAGTTCTTTTGTTATGAGTACACTCATATTTCCCGACTTATTAGAGACTCTAGAAAGCAAGAGCATGGTTCTTGCTCTAAAGCAGAGTGTGGTTCATTGATGAGTACTGCGCTATGTGTTTCCCTTCAGGAACAGAGTGAAATGCCACGCTCTGTGACTTCCTACATGCAAGACTTCGTTTCAGGTAAAAGCAGTCACTTTCCAGCTCAAATGAAGCTAAATCGTTCACGAAGCTCACACGTTTCTCACTCTGAACTGAAAAGCATTGGATGTTAGAGGACCTGTGGTTTGTATCAGTTTCAGAAGCAACGTTGAACTAGATATGGTCCATGTGTGTAGGAAACACAGTTCTTTTGTTCTGAGTACACTCACATTTCCCACCTTATTAGGGACTCTAGAAAGCAAGAGCGTTCTTCTTGCTCTAAAGCAGAGTGTGGTTCATCGATGAGAACTGTGCTGAGTGTTTCCCTTCAGAAATGGAGTGAAATGCCAGGCTCTGTGCCTTCCTGCAAGCAAGACTTCGTTTCAGGTAAACGCAGTCACTATTCAGCTCAAAGAAGCTACATCGTTCATGAAGCTCACACGTTTCTCGCTCTGAACTGAAAAGCATTGGATGTTAGAGGACCTGTGGTTTGTATCAGTTTCAGAAGCAACGTTGAACTAGATATGGTCCATGTGTGTAGGAAACACAGTTCTTTTGTTCTGAGTACACTCACATTTCCCGCCTTATTAGGGACTCTATAAAGCAAGAGCGTTCTTCTTGCTCTAAAGCAGAGTGTGGTTCATCGATGAGAACTGTGCTGTGTGTTTCCCTTCAGAAACGGAGTGAAATGCCAGGCTCTGTGACTTCCTACATGCAAGACTTCTTTCCAGGTAAACGCAGTCACTTTCCAGCTCAAATGAAGCTACATCGTTCACGAAGCTCACACGTTTCTCGCTCTGAACTGAATAGCATTGGATGTTAGACGACCTGTGGTTTGTATCAGTTTCAGAAGCAAAGTTAAACTAGATATGATCCATGTGTGTAGGAAACACAGTTCTTTTGTTCTGAGTATACTCACATTTCCCGCCTTATTAGAGAATCTAGAAAGCAAGTGCGTGCTTCTGGCTCTAAAGCTGACTGTTGTTCCTGGATGAGAACTGTGCTGTGTGTTTCCCTTCAGAAACGGAGTAAAATTACAGGCTCTGTGTCTTCCTATTAGTAAGAGTTCGTTTCAGGTAAACGCAGTCACTTTTCAGCTCAAAGAAGCTACATCGTTCATGAAGCTCACACGTTTCTCGCTCTGAACTGAAAAGCATTGGATGTTAGAGGACCTGTGGTTTGTATCAGTTTCAGAAGCAAAGTTGATCTAGCTATGTTGCGGGTGTTTAGGAAATACATTTCTTTTGTTATGAGTACACTCACATTTCCCGCCTCATTAGAGACTCTAGAAAGCAAGAGCATGGTTCTTGCTCTAAAGCAGAGTGTGTACATGGATGAGTACTGCGCTATGTGTTTCCCTTCAGAAACAGAGTGAAATGCCACGCTCTGGGACTTCCTACATGCAAGACTTCGTTTCAGGTAAACGCAGTCACTTTCCAGCTCAAATGAAGCTACATCGTTCACGAAGCTCACACGTTTCTCACTCTTAACTGAATAGCATTGGATGTTAGACGACCTGTGGTTTGTATCAGTTTCAGAAGCAACGTTGAACTAGATATGGTCCATGTGTGTTGGAAACACAGTTCTTTTGTTCTGAGTACACTCACATTTCCCGCCTTATTAGAGACTCTAGAAAGGAAGTACCTGCCTCTTCTCTAAAGCAGAGTGTGGTTCATGGATGAGAACTGTGCTGTGTGTTTCCCTTCAGAAACGGAGTGAAATTCCAGGCTCTGTGTCTTCCTACAAGCAAGACTTCGTTTCAGGTAAACGCAGTCACTTTCCAGCTCAAACGATGCTACATCGTTCACGAAGCTCACACGTTTCTCGCTCTGAACTGAAAAGCATTGGATGTTAGAGGACCTGTGGTTTGTATCAGTTTCAGAAGCGGCGTTGAACTAGATATGGTGCCTGTGTAGGAAACACAGTTCTTTTGTTCTGAGTACACTCACATTTCCCGCCTTATTAGAGACTCTAGAAAGCAAGAGCATGTTTCTTGCTCTAAAGCAGAGTGTGGTTCATGGATGAGTACTGGGCTATGTGTTTCCCTTCAGAAACAGAGTGAAATGCCAGGCTCTGTGACTTCCTACATGCAAGACTTCTTTTCAGGTAAACGCAGTCACTTTTCAGCTCAAAGAAGCTACATCGTTCACGAAGCTCACACGTTTCTCGCTCTTAACTGAACAGCATTGGATGTTAGAGGACCTGTGGTTTGTATCAGTTTCAGAAGCAAAGTTGATCTAGCTATGTTCCGTGTGTTTAGGAAAGACAGTTCTTTTGTTATGAGTACACTCATATTTCCCGACTTATTAGAGACTCTAGAAAGCAAGAGCATGGTTCTTGCTCTAAAGCAGAGTGTGGTTCATTGATGAGTACTGCGCTATGTGTTTCCCTTCAGGAACAGAGTGAAATGCCACGCTCTGTGACTTCCTACATGCAAGACTTCGTTTCAGGTAAAAGCAGTCACTTTCCAGCTCAAATGAAGCTAAATCGTTCACGAAGCTCACACGTTTCTCACTCTGAACTGAAAAGCATTGGATGTTAGAGGACCTGTGGTTTGTATCAGTTTCAGAAGCAACGTTGAACTAGATATGGTCCATGTGTGTAGGAAACACAGTTCTTTTGTTCTGAGTACACTCACATTTCCCACCTTATTAGGGACTCTAGAAAGCAAGAGCGTTCTTCTTGCTCTAAAGCAGAGTGTGGTTCATCGATGAGAACTGTGCTGAGTGTTTCCCTTCAGAAATGGAGTGAAATGCCAGGCTCTGTGCCTTCCTGCAAGCAAGACTTCGTTTCAGGTAAACGCAGTCACTATTCAGCTCAAAGAAGCTACATCGTTCATGAAGCTCACACGTTTCTCGCTCTGAACTGAAAAGCATTGGATGTTAGAGGACCTGTGGTTTGTATCAGTTTCAGAAGCAACGTTGAACTAGATATGGTCCATGTGTGTAGGAAACACAGTTCTTTTGTTCTGAGTACACTCACATTTCCCGCCTTATTAGGGACTCTATAAAGCAAGAGCGTTCTTCTTGCTCTAAAGCAGAGTGTGGTTCATCGATGAGAACTGTGCTGTGTGTTTCCCTTCAGAAACGGAGTGAAATGCCAGGCTCTGTGACTTCCTACATGCAAGACTTCTTTCCAGGTAAACGCAGTCACTTTCCAGCTCAAATGAAGCTACATCGTTCACGAAGCTCACACGTTTCTCGCTCTGAACTGAATAGCATTGGATGTTAGACGACCTGTGGTTTGTATCAGTTTCAGAAGCAAAGTTAAACTAGATATGATCCATGTGTGTAGGAAACACAGTTCTTTTGTTCTGAGTATACTCACATTTCCCGCCTTATTAGAGAATCTAGAAAGCAAGTGCGTGCTTCTGGCTCTAAAGCTGACTGTTGTTCCTGGATGAGAACTGTGCTGTGTGTTTCCCTTCAGAAATGGAGTAAAATTACAGGCTCTGTGTCTTCCTATTAGTAAGAGTTCGTTTCAGGTAAACGCAGTCACTTTTCAGCTCAAAGAAGCTACATCGTTCATGAAGCTCACACGTTTCTCGCTCTGAACTGAAAAGCATTGGATGTTAGAGGACCTGTGGTTTGTATCAGTTTCAGAAGCAAAGTTGATCTAGCTATGTTGCGGGTGTTTAGGAAATACATTTCTTTTGTTATGAGTACACTCACATTTCCCGCCTCATTAGAGACTCTAGAAAGCAAGAGCATGGTTCTTGCTCTAAAGCAGAGTGTGTACATGGATGAGTACTGCGCTATGTGTTTCCCTTCAGAAACAGAGTGAAATGCCACGCTCTGGGACTTCCTACATGCAAGACTTCGTTTCAGGTAAACGCAGTCACTTTCCAGCTCAAATGAAGCTACATCGTTCACGAAGCTCACACGTTTCTCACTCTTAACTGAATAGCATTGGATGTTAGACGACCTGTGGTTTGTATCAGTTTCAGAAGCAACGTTGAACTAGATATGGTCCATGTGTGTTGGAAACACAGTTCTTTTGTTCTGAGTACACTCACATTTCCCGCCTTATTAGAGACTCTAGAAAGGAAGTACCTGCCTCTTCTCTAAAGCAGAGTGTGGTTCATGGATGAGAACTGTGCTGTGTGTTTCCCTTCAGAAACGGAGTGAAATTCCAGGCTCTGTGTCTTCCTACAAGCAAGACTTCGTTTCAGGTAAACGCAGTCACTTTCCAGCTCAAACGATGCTACATCGTTCACGAAGCTCACACGTTTCTCGCTCTGAACTGAAAAGCATTGGATGTTAGAGGACCTGTGGTTTGTATCAGTTTCAGAAGCGGCGTTGAACTAGATATGGTGCCTGTGTAGGAAACACAGTTCTTTTGTTCTGAGTACACTCACATTTCCCGCCTTATTAGAGACTCTAGAAAGCAAGAGCATGTTTCTTGCTCTAAAGCAGAGTGTGGTTCATGGATGAGTACTGGGCTATGTGTTTCCCTTCAGAAACAGAGTGAAATGCCAGGCTCTGTGACTTCCTACATGCAAGACTTCTTTTCAGGTAAACGCAGTCACTTTTCAGCTCAAAGAAGCTACATCGTTCACGAAGCTCACACGTTTCTCGCTCTTAACTGAACAGCATTGGATGTTAGAGGACCTGTGGTTTGTATCAGTTTCAGAAGCAAAGTTGATCTAGCTATGTTCCGTGTGTTTAGGAAAGACAGTTCTTTTGTTATGAGTACACTCATATTTCCCGACTTATTAGAGACTCTAGAAAGCAAGAGCATGGTTCTTGCTCTAAAGCAGAGTGTGGTTCATTGATGAGTACTGCGCTATGTGTTTCCCTTCAGGAACAGAGTGAAATGCCACGCTCTGTGACTTCCTACATGCAAGACTTCGTTTCAGGTAAAAGCAGTCACTTTCCAGCTCAAATGAAGCTAAATCGTTCACGAAGCTCACACGTTTCTCACTCTGAACTGAAAAGCATTGGATGTTAGAGGACCTGTGGTTTGTATCAGTTTCAGAAGCAACGTTGAACTAGATATGGTCCATGTGTGTAGGAAACACAGTTCTTTTGTTCTGAGTACACTCACATTTCCCACCTTATTAGGGACTCTAGAAAGCAAGAGCGTTCTTCTTGCTCTAAAGCAGAGTGTGGTTCATCGATGAGAACTGTGCTGAGTGTTTCCCTTCAGAAATGGAGTGAAATGCCAGGCTCTGTGCCTTCCTGCAAGCAAGACTTCGTTTCAGGTAAACGCAGTCACTATTCAGCTCAAAGAAGCTACATCGTTCATGAAGCTCACACGTTTCTCGCTCTGAACTGAAAAGCATTGGATGTTAGAGGACCTGTGGTTTGTATCAGTTTCAGAAGCAACGTTGAACTAGATATGGTCCATGTGTGTAGGAAACACAGTTCTTTTGTTCTGAGTACACTCACATTTCCCGCCTTATTAGGGACTCTATAAAGCAAGAGCGTTCTTCTTGCTCTAAAGCAGAGTGTGGTTCATCGATGAGAACTGTGCTGTGTGTTTCCCTTCAGAAACGGAGTGAAATGCCAGGCTCTGTGACTTCCTACATGCAAGACTTCTTTCCAGGTAAACGCAGTCACTTTCCAGCTCAAATGAAGCTACATCGTTCACGAAGCTCACACGTTTCTCGCTCTGAACTGAATAGCATTGGATGTTAGACGACCTGTGGTTTGTATCAGTTTCAGAAGCAAAGTTAAACTAGATATGGTCCATGTGTGTAGGAAACACAGTTCTTTTGTTCTGAGTATACTCACATTTCCCGCCTTATTAGAGAATCTAGAAAGCAAGTGCGTGCTTCTGGCTCTAAAGCTGACTGTTGTTCCTGGATGAGAACTGTGCTGTGTGTTTCCCTTCAGAAACGGAGTAAAATTACAGGCTCTGTGTCTTCCTATTAGTAAGAGTTCGTTTCAGGTAAACGCAGTCACTTTTCAGCTCAAAGAAGCTACATCGTTCATGAAGCTCACACGTTTCTCGCTCTGAACTGAAAAGCATTGGATGTTAGAGGACCTGTGGTTTGTATCAGTTTCAGAAGCAAAGTTGATCTAGCTATGTTGCGTGTGTTTAGGAAATACATTTCTTTTGTTATGAGTACACTCACATTTCCCGCCTCATTAGAGACTCTAGAAAGCAAGAGCATGGTTCTTGCTCTAAAGCAGAGTGTGTACATGGATGAGTACTGCGCTATGTGTTTCCCTTCAGAAACAGAGTGAAATGCCACGCTCTGGGACTTCCTACATGCAAGACTTCGTTTCAGGTAAACGCAGTCACTTTCCAGCTCAAATGAAGCTACATCGTTCACGAAGCTCACACGTTTCTCACTCTTAACTGAATAGCATTGGATGTTAGACGACCTGTGGTTTGTATCAGTTTCAGGAGCAAAGTTGACCTAGATATGTTCCATGTGTGTAGGAAACACAGTTCTTTTGTTATGAGTACACTCACATTTCCGCCTCATTGGAGACTCTAGAAAGCAAGAGCATGGTTCTTGCTCTAAAGCAGAGTGTGGTTCATGGATGAGTACTGCGCTATGTGTTTCCCTTCAGAAACAGAGTGAAATGCCATGCTCTGTGACTCCCTACATGCTAGACTTCCTTTCAGGTAAACGCAGTCACATTTCAGCTCAAAAGAAGCTACATCTTTCACGAAGCTCACATGTTTCTCACTCTTAACTGAAAAGCATTAGATGTTAGAGGACCTGTGGTTTGTGTCAGTTTCAGAAGCGGAGTTGAACTAGATATGGTGCGTGTGTGTAGGAAACACAGTTCTTTTGTTCTGAGTACACTCACATTTCCCGCCTTATTAGGGACTCTAGAAAGCAAGAGCGTTCTTCTTGCTCTAAAGTAGAGTGTGGTTCATCGATGAGAACTGTGCTGTGTGTTTCCCTTCAGAAACGGAGTGAAATGCCAGGCTCTGTGCCTTCCTGCAAGCAAGACTTCGTTTCAGGTAAACACAGTCACTTTTCAGCTCAAAGAAGCTACATCGTTCACGAAGCTCACACGTTTCTCACTCTTAACTGAAAAGCATTGGATGTTAGAGGACCTGTGGTTTGTATCAGTTTCAGAAGCAACGTTGTATTAGAGATGGTCCATGTGTGTAGGAAACACAGTTCTTTTGTTCTGAGTATACTCACATTTCCCGCCTAATTAGAGACTCTAGAAAGCCAGAGCGTGCTTCTGGCTCTAAAGCTGAGTGTGGTTCCTGGATGAGAACTGTGCTGTGTGTTTCCCTTCAGAAACGGAGTAAAATTACAGGCTCTGTGTCTTCCTACTAGTAAGAGATCGTATCAGGTAAACACAGTCACTTTTCAGCTCAAAGAAGCTACATCGTTCATGAAGCTCACACGTTTCTCGCTCTGAACTGAAAAGCATTGGATGTTAGAGGACCTGTGGTTTGTATCAGTTTCAGAAGCAACGTTGAACTAGATATGGTCCATGTGTGTAGGAAACACAGTTCTTTTGTTCTGAGTACACTCACATTTCCCGCCTTATTAGGGACTCTAGAAAGCAAGAGCGTTCTTCTTGCTCTAAAGCAGAGTGTGGTTCATCGATGAGAACTGTGCTGTGTGTTTCCCTTCAGAAACGGAGTGAAATGCCAGGCTCTGTGCCTTCCTGCAAGCATGACTTCATTTCAGGTAAACGCAGTCACTTTTCAGCTCAAAGAAGCTACATCGTTCACAAAGCTCACACGTTTCTCACTCTTAACTGAAAATCATTGGAAGTTAGAGGACCTGTGGTTTGTATCAGTTTCAGGAGCAAAGTTGAACTACATATGTTCCATGTGTGTAGGAAACACAGTTCTTTTGTTATGAGTACACTCACATTTCCCGCCTTATTAGAGACTCTAGAAAGCAAGAGCATGGTTCTTGCTCTAAAGCAGAGTCTGGTTAATGGATGAGTACTGCGCTATGTGTTTCCCTTCAGAAACAGAGTGAAATGCCACACTCTGTGACTTCCTACAAGCAAGACTTCGTTTCAGGTAAACGCAGTCACTTTTCAGCTCAAATGAAGCTACATCGTTCACGAAGCTCACACGTTTCTCGCTCTGAACTGAATAGCATTGGATGTTAGACGACCTGTGGTTTGTATCAGTTTCAGAAGCAACGTTAAACTAGATATGGTCCGTGTGTGTAGGAAACACAGTTCTTTTGTTCTGAGTACACTCACATTTCAGCCTTATTAGAGACTCTAGAAAGCAAGAGGATGCTTCTTGCTCTAAAGCAGAGTGTGGTTCATGGATGAGAACTGTGCTGTGTGTTTCCCTTCAGAAACGGAGTGAAATGCCAGGCTCTGTGTCTTCCTACAAGCAAGACTTCGTTTCAGGTAAACGCAGTCACTTTTCAGCTCAAAGAAGCTACATCGTTCACGAAGCTCACACGTTTCTCACTCTTAACTGAAAAGCATTGGATGTTACAGGACCTGTGGTTTGTATCAGTTTCAGAAGCAACCTTGTATTACATTGTATTAGATATGGTCCATGTGTGTAGGAAACACAGTTCTTTTGTTCTGAGTACACTCACATTTCCCGCCTTATTAGGGACTCTAGAAAGCAAGAGCGTTCTTCTTGCTCTAAAGCAGAGTGTGGTTCATTGATGAGAACTGTGCTGTGTGTTTCCCTTCAGAAACGGAGTGAAATGCCAGGCTCTGTGCCTTCCTGCAAGCATGACTTCATTTCAGGTAAACGCAGTCACTTTTCAGCTCAAAGAAGCTACATCGTTCACGAAGCTCACACGTTTCTCACTCTTAACTGAAAAGCATTGGATGTTAGAGGACCTGTGGTTTGTATCAGTTTCAGAAGCAACCTTGTATTACATTGTATTAGATATGGTCCATGTGTGTAGGAAACACAGTTCTTTTGTTCTGAGGATAATCACATTTCCCTCCTTATTAGAGACTCTGGAAAGCAAGAGCGTTCTTCTTGCTCTAAAGCAGAGTGTGGTTCATGGATGAGAACTGTGCTGTGTGTTTCCCTTCAGAAACAGAGTGAAATTCCAGGCTCTGTGTCTTCCTACAAGCAAGACTTCGTTTCAGGTAAACGCAGTCACTTTCCAGGTTAAACGATGCTACATCGTTCACGAAGCTCACACGTTTCTCGCTCTGAACTGAAAAGCATTGGATGTTAGAGGACCTGTGGTTTGTATCAGTTTCAGAAGCAAAGTTGAACTAGCTATGTTCCGTGTGTTTAGGAAAGACAGTTCTTTTGTTGTGAGTACACTCATATTTCCCGACTTATTAGAGACTCTAGAAAGCAAGAGCATGGTTCTGCTCTAAAGCAGAGTGTGGTTCATGGATGAGTACTGGGCTATGTGTTTCCCTTCAGAAACAGAGTGAAATGCCAGGCTCTGTGTCTTCCTACATGTAAGACTTCGTTTCAGGTAAACGCAGTCACATTTCAGCTCAAAAGAAGCTACATCATTCACGAAGCTCACACGTTTCTCACTCTTAACTGAAAAGCATTAGATGTTAGAGGACCTGTGTTTTCTATCAGTTTCAGGAGCAAAGTTGAACTAGATATGTTCCATGTGTGTAGGAAACACAGTTCTTTTGTTCTGAGTACACTCACATTTTCAGCCTTATTAGAGACTCTAGAAAGCAATAGCATGCTTCTTGCTCTAAAGCAGAGTGTGGTTCATGGATGAGAACTGTGCTGTGTGTTTCCCTTCAGAAACGGTCTGAAATTCCATGCTCTGTGTCTTCCTACAAGCAAGACTTCGTTTCAGGTAAACGCAGTCACTTTCCAGCTCAAACGAAGCTACATCGTTCACGAAGCTCACACGTTTCTCGCTCTGAACTGAAAAGCATTGGATGTTAGAGGACCTGTGGATTGTATCAGTTTCAGAAGCAACGTTGAACTAGATATGGTCCATGTGTGTAGGAAACACAGTTCTTTTGTTATGAGTACACTCATATTTTCTGCCTTATTAGAGACTCTGGAAAGCAAGAGCATGCTTCTTGCTCTAAAGCAGAGTGTGGTTCATGGATGAGTACTGGGCTCTGTGTTTCCCTTCAGAAACAGAGTGAAATGCCAGGCTCTGTGTCTTTCTACATGTAAGACTTCATTTCAGGTAAACGCAATCAATTTTCAGCTCAAAGGAAGCTAC
Source organism: Onychomys arenicola (assembly GCA_949786405.1). Taxonomy (NCBI): domain Eukaryota; kingdom Metazoa; phylum Chordata; class Mammalia; order Rodentia; family Cricetidae; genus Onychomys; species Onychomys arenicola. The sequence goes on along the minus strand of CATKUM010000039.1, from coordinate 1,269,026 downwards.
ATCGTTCACAAAGCTCACACGTTTCTCGCTTTGAACTGAAAAGCATTGGATGTTAGAGGACCTGTGGTTTGTGTCAGTTTCATAAGAAAAGTTGAACTAAATATGGTCCATGTGTGTAGGAAACACAGTTCTTTTGTTGTGAGTACACTCACATTTCCCGCCTTATTAGAGACACTAGAAAGCAAGAGCGTGCTTCTGGCTCTAAAGCAGAGTGTGGTTCCTGGATGAGAACTGTGCTGTTTGTTTCCCTTCAGAAACGGAGTAAAATTCCAGGCTCTGTGTCTTCCTACTAGTAAGAGTTCGTTTCAGATAAACACAGTCACTTTTCAGCTCAAAGAAGCTACATCGTTCATGAAGCTCACACATTTCTAGCTCTGAACTGAAAAGCATTGGATGTTAGAGGACCTGTGGTTTGTATCAGTTTCAGAAGCAACGTTGAACTACATATGGTCCATGTGTGTAGGAAACACAGTTCTTTTGTTCTGAATACACTCACATTTCCCGCCTTATTAGGGACTCTAGAAAGCAAGAGCGTTCTTCTTGCTGTAAAGCAGAGTGTGGTTCATCGATGAGAACTGTGCTGTGTGTTTCCCTTCAGAAACGGAGTGAAATGCCAGGCTCTGTCCCTTCCTGCATGCAAGACTTCGTTTCAGGTAAACACAGTCACTTTTCAGCTCAAAGAAGCTACATCGTTCACGAAGCTCACACGTTTCTCACTCTTAACTGAAAAGCATTGGATGTTAGAGGACCTGTGGTTTGTATCAGTTTCAGAAGCGAGGTTGAACTAGATATGGTGCGTGTGTGTAGGAAACACAGTTCTTTTGTTCTGAGCACACTCACGTTTCCTGCCTTATTAGAGACTCTAGAAAGCAAGAGCGTGCTTCTTGCTCTAAAGCAGAGTGTGGTTCATGGATGAAAACTGTGCTATGTGTTTCGCTTCAGAATCGGAGTGAAATGCCAGGCTCTGTGTCTTCCTTCATGCAAGTCTTCGTTTCAGATAAACGCAGTAACTGTTCATCTCAAAAGACGCTACATTGTTCACGAAACTCACACGTTTCTTACTCTTAACTGAAAAGCATTGAATGTTAGAGGACCTGTGATTTGTATCAGTTTCAGGAACAAAGTTGAACTAGATATGGTCCATGTGTGTACTAAACACAGTTCTTTTGTTATGTGTACACTCACATTTCCCTCCTTATTAGAGTCTCTAGAAAGCAAGAGCATTGTTCTTGCTCTAAAGCAGAGTGTGGTTCATGGATGAGTACTGCGCTATGTGTTTCACTTCAGAAACAGAGTGAAATGCCAGGCTCTGTGACTTCCTACATGCAAGACTTAGTTTCAGGTAAACGCAGTCACTTTCCAGCTCAAATGAAGCTACATTGTTCACGAAGCTCACACGTTTCTCGCTCTGAACTGAATAGCATTGGATGTTAGACGACCTGTGCTTTGTATCAGTTTCCGAAGCAACGTTAAACTAGATATGGTCCATGTGTGTAGGAAACACAGTTCTTTTGTTCTGAGTACACTCACATTTCCAGCCTTATTAGAGACTCTAGAGAGCAAGAGCATGCTTCTTGCTCTAAAGCAGAGTGTGGTTCATGGATGAGAACTGTGCTGTGTGTTTCACTTCAGAAACGGAGTGAAATTCCAGGCTCTGTGTCTTCCTACAAGCAAGACTTCCTTTCAGGTAAACGCAGTCACTTTCCAGCTCAAACGAACCTACATCGTTCACGAAGCTCACACGTTTCTCGCTCTGAACTGAAAAGCATTGGATGTTAGAGGACCTGTAGCTGGTATCAGTTTCAGAAGCAACGTTGAACTAGATATGGTCCATGTGTGTAGGAAACACAGTTCTTTTGTTCTGAGTACACTCACATTTCCCGCCTTATTAGGGACTCTAGAAAGCAAGAGCGTTCTTCTTGCTCTAAAGCAGAGTGTGGTTCATCGATGAGAACTGTGCTGTGTGTTTCCCTTCAGAAACGGAGTGAAATGCCAGGCTCTGTGCCTTCCTGCAAGCATGACTTCATTTCAGGTAAACGCAGTCACTTTTCAGCTCAAAGAAGCTACATCGTTCACAAAGCTCACACGTTTCTCACTCTTAACTGAAAATCATTGGAAGTTAGAGGACCTGTGGTTTGTATCAGTTTCAGGAGCAAAGTTGAACTACATATGTTCCATGTGTGTAGGAAACACAGTTCTTTTGTTATGAGTACACTCACATTTCCCGCCTTATTAGAGACTCTAGAAAGCAAGAGCATGGTTCTTGCTCTAAAGCAGAGTCTGGTTAATGGATGAGTACTGCGCTATGTGTTTCCCTTCAGAAACAGAGTGAAATGCCACACTCTGTGACTTCCTACAAGCAAGACTTCGTTTCAGGTAAACGCAGTCACTTTTCAGCTCAAATGAAGCTACATCGTTCACGAAGCTCACACGTTTCTCGCTCTGAACTGAATAGCATTGGATGTTAGACGACCTGTGGTTTGTATCAGTTTCAGAAGCAACGTTAAACTAGATATGGTCCGTGTGTGTAGGAAACACAGTTCTTTTGTTCTGAGTACACTCACATTTCCAGCCTTATTAGAGACTCTAGAAAGGAAGAGGATGCTTCTTGCTCTAAAGCAGAGTGTGGTTCATGGATGAGAACTGTGCTGTGTGTTTCCCTTCAGAAACGGAGTGAAATGCCAGGCTCTGTGTCTTCCTACAAGCAAGACTTCGTTTCAGGTAAACGCAGTCACTTTTCAGCTCAAAGAAGCTACATCGTTCACGAAGCTCACACGTTTCTCACTCTTAACTGAAAAGCATTGGATGTTACAGGACCTGTGGTTTGTATCAGTTTCAGAAGCAACCTTGTATTACATTGTATTAGATATGGTCCATGTGTGTAGGAAACACAGTTCTTTTGTTGTGAGTACACTCACATTTCCCGCCTTATTAGAGACACTAGAAAGCAAGAGCGTGCTTCTGGCTCTAAAGCAGAGTGTGGTTCCTGGATGAGAACTGTGCTGTTTGTTTCCCTTCAGAAACGGAGTAAAATTCCAGGCTCTGTGTCTTCCTACTAGTAAGAGTTCGTTTCAGATAAACACAGTCACTTTTCAGCTCAAAGAAGCTACATCGTTCATGAAGCTCACACATTTCTAGCTCTGAACTGAAAAGCATTGGATGTTAGAGGACCTGTGGTTTGTATCAGTTTCAGAAGCAACGTTGAACTACATATGGTCCATGTGTGTAGGAAACACAGTTCTTTTGTTCTGAATACACTCACATTTCCCGCCTTATTAGGGACTCTAGAAAGCAAGAGCGTTCTTCTTGCTGTAAAGCAGAGTGTGGTTCATCGATGAGAACTGTGCTGTGTGTTTCCCTTCAGAAACGGAGTGAAATGCCAGGCTCTGTCCCTTCCTGCATGCAAGACTTCGTTTCAGGTAAACACAGTCACTTTTCAGCTCAAAGAAGCTACATCGTTCACGAAGCTCACACGTTTCTGACTCTTAACTGAAAAGCATTGGATGTTAGAGGACCTGTGGTTTGTATCAGTTTCAGGAGCAAAGTTGAACTAGATATGGTCCATGTGTGTACTAAACACAGTTCTTTTGTTATGTGTACACTCACATTTCCCTCCTTATTAGAGTCTCTAGAAAGCAAGAGCATTGTTCTTGCTCTAAAGCAGAGTGTGGTTCATGGATGAGTACTGCGCTATGTGTTTCACTTCAGAAACAGAGTGAAATGCCAGGCTCTGTGACTTCCTACATGCAAGACTTAGTTTCAGGTAAACGCAGTCACTTTCCAGCTCAAATGAAGCTACATTGTTCACGAAGCTCACACGTTTCTCGCTCTGAACTGAATAGCATTGGATGTTAGACGACCTGTGCTTTGTATCAGTTTCCGAAGCAACGTTAAACTAGATATGGTCCATGTGTGTAGGAAACACAGTTCTTTTGTTCTGAGTACACTCACATTTCCAGCCTTATTAGAGACTCTAGAGAGCAAGAGCATGCTTCTTGCTCTAAAGCAGAGTGTGGTTCATGGATGAGAACTGTGCTGTGTGTTTCACTTCAGAAACGGAGTGAAATTCCAGGCTCTGTGTCTTCCTACAAGCAAGACTTCGTTTCAGGTAAACGCAGTCACTTTCCAGCTCAAACGAACCTACATCATTCACGAAGCTCACACGTTTCTCACTCTTAACTGAAAAGCATTGGATGTTACAGGACCTGTGGTTTGTATCAGTTTCAGAAGCAACCTTGTATTACATTGTATTAGATATGGTCCATGTGTGTAGGAAACACAGTTCTTTTGTTCTGAGTACACTCACATTTCCCGCCTTATTAGGGACTCTAGAAAGCAAGAGCGTTCTTCTTGCTCTAAAGCAGAGTGTGGTTCATCGATGAGAACTGTGCTGTGTGTTTCCCTTCAGAAACGGAGTGAAATGCCAGGCTCTGTGCCTTCCTGCAAGCATGACTTCATTTCAGGTAAACGCAGTCACTTTTCAGCTCAAAGAAGCTACATCGTTCACAAAGCTCACACGTTTCTCACTCTTAACTGAAAATCATTGGAAGTTAGAGGACCTGTGGTTTGTATCAGTTTCAGGAGCAAAGTTGAACTACATATGTTCCATGTGTGTAGGAAACACAGTTCTTTTGTTATGAGTACACTCACATTTCCCGCCTTATTAGAGACTCTAGAAAGCAAGAGCATGGTTCTTGCTCTAAAGCAGAGTCTGGTTAATGGATGAGTACTGCGCTATGTGTTTCCCTTCAGAAACAGAGTGAAATGCCACACTCTGTGACTTCCTACAAGCAAGACTTCGTTTCAGGTAAACGCAGTCACTTTTCAGCTCAAATGAAGCTACATCGTTCACGAAGCTCACACGTTTCTCGCTCTGAACTGAATAGCATTGGATGTTAGACGACCTGTGGTTTGTATCAGTTTCAGAAGCAACGTTAAACTAGATATGGTCCGTGTGTGTAGGAAACACAGTTCTTTTGTTCTGAGTACACTCACATTTCCAGCCTTATTAGAGACTCTAGAAAGGAAGAGGATGCTTCTTGCTCTAAAGCAGAGTGTGGTTCATGGATGAGAACTGTGCTGTGTGTTTCCCTTCAGAAACGGAGTGAAATGCCAGGCTCTGTGTCTTCCTACAAGCAAGACTTCGTTTCAGGTAAACGCAGTCACTTTTCAGTTCAAAGAAGCTACATCGTTCACGAAGCTCACACGTTTCTCACTCTTAACTGAAAAGCATTGGATGTTACAGGACCTGTGGTTTGTATCAGTTTCAGAAGCAACCTTGTATTACATTGTATTAGATATGGTCCATGTGTGTAGGAAACACAGTTCTTTTGTTCTGAGTACACTCACATTTCCCGCCTTATTAGGGACTCTAGAAAGCAAGAGCGTTCTTCTTGCTCTAAAGCAGAGTGTGGTTCATTGATGAGAACTGTGCTGTGTGTTTCCCTTCAGAAACGGAGTGAAATGCCAGGCTCTGTGCCTTCCTGCAAGCAAGACTTCATTTCAGGTAAACGCAGTCACTTTTCAGCTCAAAGAAGCTACATCGTTCACGAAGCTCACACGTTTCTCACTCTTAACTGAAAAGCATTGGATGTTACAGGACCTGTGGTTTGTATCAGTTTCAGAAGCAACCTTGTATTACATTGTATTAGATATGGTCCATGTGTGTAGGAAACACAGTTCTTTTGTTCTGAGGATAATCACATTTCCCTCCTTATTAGAGACTCTGGAAAGCAAGAGCGTTCTTCTTGCTCTAAAGCAGAGTGTGGTTCATGGATGAGAACTGTGCTGTGTGTTTCCCTTCAGAAACGGAGTGAAATTCCACGCTCTGTGTCTTCCTACAAGCAAGACTTCGTTTCAGGTAAACGCAGTCACTTTCCAGGTTAAACGATGCTACATCGTTCACGAAGCTCACACGTTTCTCGCTCTGAACTGAAAAGCATTGGATGTTAGAGGACCTGTGGTTTGTATCAGTTTCAGAAGCAAAGTTGAACTAGCTATGTTCCGTGTGTTTAGGAAAGACAGTTCTTTTGTTGTGAGTACACTCATATTTCCCGACTTATTAGAGACTCTAGAAAGCAAGAGCATGGTTCTGCTCTAAAGCAGAGTGTGGTTCATGGATGAGTACTGGGCTATGTGTTTCCCTTCAGAAACAGAGTGAAATGCCAGGCTCTGTGTCTTCCTACATGTAAGACTTCGTTTCAGGTAAACGCAGTCACATTTCAGCTCAAAAGAAGCTACATCATTCACGAAGCTCACACGTTTCTCACTCTTAACTGAAAAGCATTAGATGTTAGAGGACCTGTGTTTTCTATCAGTTTCAGGAGCAAAGTTGAACTAGATATGTTCCATGTGTGTAGGAAACACAGTTCTTTTGTTCTGAGTACACTCACATTTGCAGCCTTATTAGAGACTCTAGAAAGCAATAGCATGCTTCTTGCTCTAAAGCAGAGTGTGGTTCATGGATGAGAACTGTGCTGTGTGTTTCCCTTCAGAAACGGTCTGAAATTCCATGCTCTGTGTCTTCCTACAAGCAAGACTTCGTTTCAGGTAAACGCAGTCACTTTCCAGCTCAAACGAAGCTACATCGTTCACGAAGCTCACACGTTTCTCGCTCTGAACTGAAAAGCATTGGATGTTAGAGGACCTGTGGATTGTATCAGTTTCAGAAGCAACGTTGAACTAGATATGGTCCATGTGTGTAGGAAACACAGTTCTTTTGTTATGAGTACACTCATATTTTCTGCCTTATTAGAGACTCTGGAAAGCAAGAGCATGCTTCTTGCTCTAAAGCAGAGTGTGGTTCATGGATGAGTACTGGGCTCTGTGTTTCCCTTCAGAAACAGAGTGAAATGCCAGGCTCTGTGTCTTTCTACATGTAAGACTTCATTTCAGGTAAACGCAATCAATTTTCAGCTCAAAGGAAGCTACATCGTTCACAAAGCTCACACGTTTCTCGCTTTGAACTGAAAAGCATTGGATGTTAGAGGACCTGTAGTTTGTGTCAGTTTCATAAGAAAAGTTGAACTAAATATGGTCCATGTGTGTAGGAAACACAGTTCTTTTGTTGTGAGTACACTCACATTTCCCGCCTTATTAGAGACACTAGAAAGCAAGAGCGTGCTTCTGGCTCTAAAGCAGAGTGTGGTTCCTGGATGAGAACTGTGCTGTTTGTTTCCCGTCAGAAACGGAGTAAAATTCCAGGCTCTGTGTCTTCCTACTAGTAAGAGTTCGTTTCAGGTAAACACAGTCACTTTTCAGCTCAAAGAAGCTACATCGTTCATGAAGCTCACACATTTCTAGCTCTGAACTGAAAAGCATTGGATGTTAGAGGACCTGTGGTTTGTATCAGTTTCAGAAGCAACGTTGAACTACATATGGTCCATGTGTGTAGGAAACACAGTTCTTTTGTTCTGAATACACTCACATTTCCCGCCTTATTAGGGACTCTAGAAAGCAAGAGCGTTCTTCTTGCTGTAAAGCAGAGTGTGGTTCATCGATGAGAACTGTGCTGTGTGTTTCCCTTCAGAAACGGAGTGAAATGCCAGGCTCTGTCCCTTCCTGCAAGCAAGACTTCGTTTCAGGTAAACACAATCACTTTTCAGCTCAAAGAAGCTACATCGTTCACGAAGCTCACACGTTTCTCACTCTTAACTGAAAAGCATTGGATGTTAGAGGACCTGTGGTTTGTATCAGTTTCAGAAGCGAGGTTGAACTAGATATGGTGCGTGTGTGTAGGAAACACAGTTCTTTTGTTCTGAGCACACTCACGTTTCCTGCCTTATTAGAGACTCTAGAAAGCAAGAGCGTGCTTCTTGCTCTAAAGCAGAGTGTGGTTCATGGATGCAAACTGTGCTATGTGTTTCGCTTCAGAATCGGAGTGAAATGCCAGGCTCTGTGTCTTCCTTCATGCAAGTCTTCGTTTCAGATAAACGCTGTAACTGTTCATCTCAAAAGACGCTACATTGTTCACGAAGCTCACACGTTTCTAACTCTTAACTGAAAAGCATTGAATGTTAGAGGACCTGTGGTTTGTATCAGTTTCAGGAGCAAAGTTGAACTAGATATGGTCCATGTGTGTAGGAAACACAGTTCTTTTGTTATGAGTACACTCACATTTCCCGCCTTATTAGAGACTCTAGAAAGCAAGAGCATGATTCTTGCTCTAAAGCAGACTGTGGTTCATGGATGAGTACTGGGCTATGTGTCTCCCTTCAGAAACAGAGTGAAAATCTAGGCTCTGTGACTTCCTACATGCAAGACTTCTTTTCAGGTAAACGCAGTCACTTTTCAGCTCAAATGAAGCTACATCGTTCACGAAGCTCACACGTTTCTCACTCTTAACTGAAAAGCATTGGATGTTAGAGGACCTGTTGTTTGTATCAGTTTCAGAAGAGACGTTGTATTAGATATGGTCCATGTGTGTAGGAAACACAGTTTTTTGTTCTGAGCACACTCACATTTCCCGCCTTATTAGAGACTCTAGAAAGCAAGAGCATGCTTCTGGCTCTAAACCTGAGTGTGGTTCCTGGATGAGAACTGTGCTGTGTGTTTCCTTTCAGAAACGGAGTAAAATTACAGGTTCTGTGTCTTCCTACTAGTAAGAGTTCGTTTCAGGTAAACGCAGACACTTTTCAGCTCAAAGAAGCTACATCGTTCATGAAGCTCACACGTTTCTCGCTCTGAACTGAAAAGCATTCGATGTTAGAGGACCTGTGGTTTGTATCAGTTTCAGAAGCAAAGTTGATCTAGCTATGTTCCGTGTGTTTAGGAAAGACAGTTCTATTGTTATGAGTACATTCATATTTCCTGACTTATTAGAGACTCTAGAAAGCAAGAGCATGCTTCTTGCTCTAAAGCAGAGTGTGGTTCATGGATTAGTACTGGGCTATGTGTTTCCCTTCAGAATCAGAGTGAAATGCCAGGCTCTGTGTCTTCCTACATGTAAGACTTCATTTCAGGTAAACGCAGTCACATTTCAGCTCAAATGAAGCTACATCATTCACGAAGCTCACACGTTTCTCGCTCTGAACTGAATAGCATTGGATGTTAGACGACCTGTGGTTTGTATCAGTTTCAGAAGCAACGTTAAACTAGATATGGTCCGTGTGTGTAGGAAACACAGTTCTTTTGTTCTGAGTACACTCACATTTCCAGCCTTATTAGAGACTCTACAAAGCAAGAGGATGCTTCTTGCTCTAAAGCAGAGTGTGGTTCATGGATGAGAACTGTGCTGTGTGTTTCCCTTCAGAAACGGAGTGAAATGCCAGGCTCTGTGTCTTCCTACAAGCAAGACTTCTTTTCAGGTAAATGCAGTCACTTTCCAGCTCAAACGAAGCTACATCGTTCACGAAGCTCACACGTTTCTCGCTCTGAACTGAAAAGCATTGGATGTTAGAGGACCTGTGGTTTGTATCAGTTTCAGAAGCAACGTTGAACTAGATATGGTCCATGTGTGTAGGAAACACAGTTCTTTTGTTCTGAGTACACTCACATTTCCCGCCTTATTATGGACTCTAGTAAGCAAGAGCGTTCTTCTTGCTCTAAAGCAGAGTGTGGTTCATCGATGAGAACTGTGCTGTGTGTTTCCCTTCAGAAACGGAGTGAAATGCCAGGCTCTGTGCCTTCCTGCAAGCAAGACTTCATTTCAGGTAAACGCAGTCACTTTTCAGCTCAATGAAGCTACATCGTTCACGAAGCTCACACGTTTCTCACTCTTAACTGAAAATCATTGGAAGTTAGAGGACCTGTGGTTTGTATCAGTTTCAGGAGCAAAGTTGAACTACATATGTTCCATGTGTGTAGGAAACACAGTTCTTTTGTTATGGGTACACTCACATTTCCCGCCTTATTAGAGACTCTAGAAAGCAAGAGCATGGTTCTTGCTCTAAAGCAGAGTGTGGTTCATGGATGAGTACTGCGCTATGTGTTTCCCTTCAGAAACAGAGTGAAATGCCACGTTCTGTGACTTCCTACATGCAAGACTTCATTTCAGGTAAACGCAGTCACTTTCCAGCTCAAATGAAGCTACATCATTCACGAAGCTCACACGTTTCTCGCTCTGAACTGAATAGCATTGGATGTTAGACGACCTGTGGTTTGTATCAGTTTCAGAAGCAACGTTAAACTAGATATGGTCCGTGTGTGTAGGAAACACAGTTCTTTTGTTCTGAGTACACTCACATTTCCAGCCTTATTAGAGACTCTACAAAGCAAGAGGATGCTTCTTGCTCTAAAGCAGAGTGTGGTTCATGGATGAAAACTGTGCTGTGTGTTTCCCTTCAGAAACGGAGTGAAATGCCAGGCTCTGTGTCTTCCTACAAGCAAGACTTCTTTTCAGGTAAATGCAGTCACTTTCCAGCTCAAACGAAGCTACATCGTTCACGAAGCTCACACGTTTCTCGCTCTGAACTGAAAAGCATTGGATGTTAGAGGACCTGTGGTTTGTATCAGTTTCAGAAGCAACGTTGAACTAGATATGGTCCATGTGTGTAGGAAACACAGTTCTTTTGTTCTGAGTACACTCACATTTCCCGCCTTATTAGGGACTCTAGTAAGCAAGAGCGTTCTTCTTGCTCTAAAGCAGAGTGTGGTTCATCGATGAGAACTGTGCTGTGTGTTTCCCTTCAGAAACGGAGTGAAATGCCAGGCTCTGTGCCTTCCTGTAAGCAAGACTTCATTTCAGGTAAACGCAGTCACTTTTCAGCTCAAAGAAGCTACATCGTTCACGAAGCTCACACGTTTCTCACTCTTAACTGAAAAGCATTGGATGTTAGACGACCTGTGGTTTGTATCAGTTTCAGAAGCGAGGTTGAACTAGATATGGTGCGTGTGTGTAGGAAACACAGTTCTTTTGTTCTGAGCACACTCACGTTTCCCGCCTTATTAGAGACTCTAGAAAGCAAGAGCGTTCTTCTAGCTCTAAAGCAGAGTGTGGTTCATGGATGAAAACTGTGCTATGTGTTTCGCTTCAGAATCGGAGTGAAATGCCAGGCTCTGGGTCTTCCTACATGCAAGTCTTCGTTTCAGATAAACGCAGTAACTGTTCATCTCAAAAGACGCTACATTGTTCACGAAGCTCACACGTTTCTCACTCTTAACTGAAAAGCATTGAATGTTAGAGGACCTGTGGTTTGTATCAGTTTCAGGAGCAAAGTTGAACTAGATATGGTCCATGTGTGTAGGAAACACAGTTCTTTTGTTATGAGTACACTCACATTTCCTGCCTTATTAGAGACACTAGAAAGCAAGAGCGTGCTTCTGGCTCTAAAGCAGAGTGTGGTTCCTGGATGAGAACTGTGCTGTGTGTTTCCCTTCAGAAACGGAGTAAAATTCCAGGCTCTGTGTCTTCCTACTAGTAAGAGTTCGTTTCAGGTAAACGCAGTCACTTTTCAGCTCAAAGAAGCTACATCGTTCATGAAGCTCACACGTTTCTAGCTCTGAACTGAAAAGCATTGGTTGTTAGAGGACCTGTGGTTTGTATCAGTTTCAGAAGCAACGTTGAACTAGATATGGTCCATGTGTGTAGGAAACACAGTTCTTTTCTTCTGAGTACACTCACATTTCCCGCCTTATTAGGGACAGTAGAAAGCAAGAGCGTTCTTTTTGCTCTAAAGCAGAGTGTGGTTCATCGATGAGAACTGTGCTGTGTGTTTCCCTTCAGAAAAGGAGTGAAATGCCAGGCTCTGTGCCTTCCTGCAAGCAAGACTTCGTTTCAGGTAAACGCAGTCACTTTTCAGCTCAAAGAAGCTACATCGTTCACGAAGCTCACACGTTTCTCACTCTTAACTGAAAAGCATTGGATGTTAGAGGACCTGTGGTTTGTATCAGTTTCAGAAGCGAGGTTGAACTAGATATGGTGCGTGTGTGTAGGAAACACAGTTCTTTTCTTATGAGCACACTCACGTTTCCCGCCTTATTAGAGACACTAGAAAGCAAGAGCGTGCTTCTTGCTCTAAAGCAGAGTGTGGTTCATGGATGAAAACTGTGCTATGTGTTTCGCTTCAGAATCGGAGTGAAATGCCAGGCTCTGGGTCTTCCTACATGCAAGTCTTCGTTTCAGATAAACGCAGTAACTGTTCATCTCAAAAGACGCTACATTGTTCACGAAGCTCACACGTTTCTAACTCTTAACTGAAAAGCATTGAATGTTAGAGGACCTGTGGTTTGTATCAGTTTCAGGAGCAAAGTTGAACTAGATATGGTCCATGTGTGTAGAAAACACATTTCTTTTGTTATGAGTACACTCACATTTCCCGCCTTATTAGAGACTCTAGAAAGCAAGAGCATGGTTCTTGCTCTAAAGCAGACTGTGGTTCATGGATGAGTACTGGGCTATGTGTTTCCCTTCAGAAACAGAGTGAAATGCTATGCTCTGTGACTTACTACATGCAAGACTTCGTTTCAGGTAAACACAGTCACTTTTCAGCTCAAATGAAGCTACATCGTTCACGAAGCTCGCACGTTTCTCACTCTTAACTGAAAAGCATTAGATGATAGAGGACCTGTGTTTTCTATCAGTTTCAGGAGCAAAGTTGAACTAGATATGTTCCATGTGTGTAGGAAACACAGTTCTTTTGTTCTGAGTACACTCACATTTGCAGCCTTATTAGAGACTCTAGAAAGCAATAGCATGCTTCTTGCTCTAAAGCAGAGTGTGGTTCATGGATGAGAACTGTGCTGTGTGTTTCCCTTCAGAAACGGTCTGAAATTCCATGCTCTGTGTCTTCCTACAAGCAAGACTTCGTTTCAGGTAAACGCAGTCACTTTCCAGCTCAAACGAAGCTACATCGTTCACGAAGCTCACACGTTTCTCGCTCTGAACTGAATAGCATTGGATGTTAGACGACCTGTGGTTTGTATCAGTTTCAGAAGCAACGTTAAACTAGATATGGTCCGTGTGTGTAGGAAACACAGTTCTTTTGTTCTGAGTACACTCACATTTCCAGCCTTATTAGAGACTCTAGAAAGGAAGAGGATGCTTCTTGCTCTAAAGCAGAGTGTGGTTCATGGATGAGAACTGTGCTGTGTGTTTCCCTTCAGAAACGGAGTGAAATGCCAGGCTCTGTGTCTTCCTACAAGCAAGACTTCGTTTCAGGTAAACGCAGTCACTTTTCAGCTCAAAGAAGCTACATCGTTCACGAAGCTCACACGTTTCTCACTCTTAACTGAAAAGCATTGGATGTTACAGGACCTGTGGTTTGTATCAGTTTCAGAAGCAACCTTGTATTACATTGTATTAGATATGGTCCATGTGTGTAGGAAACACAGTTCTTTTGTTGTGAGTACACTCACATTTCCCGCCTTATTAGAGACACTAGAAAGCAAGAGCGTGCTTCTGGCTCTAAAGCAGAGTGTGGTTCCTGGATGAGAACTGTGCTGTTTGTTTCCCTTCAGAAACGGAGTAAAATTCCAGGCTCTGTGTCTTCCTACTAGTAAGAGTTCGTTTCAGATAAACACAGTCACTTTTCAGCTCAAAGAAGCTACATCGTTCATGAAGCTCACACATTTCTAGCTCTGAACTGAAAAGCATTGGATGTTAGAGGACCTGTGGTTTGTATCAGTTTCAGAAGCAACGTTGAACTACATATGGTCCATGTGTGTAGGAAACACAGTTCTTTTGTTCTGAATACACTCACATTTCCCGCCTTATTAGGGACTCTAGAAAGCAAGAGCGTTCTTCTTGCTGTAAAGCAGAGTGTGGTTCATCGATGAGAACTGTGCTGTGTGTTTCCCTTCAGAAACGGAGTGAAATGCCAGGCTCTGTCCCTTCCTGCATGCAAGACTTCGTTTCAGGTAAACACAGTCACTTTTCAGCTCAAAGAAGCTACATCGTTCACGAAGCTCACACGTTTCTGACTCTTAACTGAAAAGCATTGGATGTTAGAGGACCTGTGGTTTGTATCAGTTTCAGGAGCAAAGTTGAACTAGATATGGTCCATGTGTGTACTAAACACAGTTCTTTTGTTATGTGTACACTCACATTTCCCTCCTTATTAGAGTCTCTAGAAAGCAAGAGCATTGTTCTTGCTCTAAAGCAGAGTGTGGTTCATGGATGAGTACTGCGCTATGTGTTTCACTTCAGAAACAGAGTGAAATGCCAGGCTCTGTGACTTCCTACATGCAAGACTTAGTTTCAGGTAAACGCAGTCACTTTCCAGCTCAAATGAAGCTACATTGTTCACGAAGCTCACACGTTTCTCGCTCTGAACTGAATAGCATTGGATGTTAGACGACCTGTGCTTTGTATCAGTTTCCGAAGCAACGTTAAACTAGATATGGTCCATGTGTGTAGGAAACACAGTTCTTTTGTTCTGAGTACACTCACATTTCCAGCCTTATTAGAGACTCTAGAGAGCAAGAGCATGCTTCTTGCTCTAAAGCAGAGTGTGGTTCATGGATGAGAACTGTGCTGTGTGTTTCACTTCAGAAACGGAGTGAAATTCCAGGCTCTGTGTCTTCCTACAAGCAAGACTTCGTTTCAGGTAAACGCAGTCACTTTCCAGCTCAAACGAACCTACATCATTCACGAAGCTCACACGTTTCTCACTCTTAACTGAAAAGCATTGGATGTTACAGGACCTGTGGTTTGTATCAGTTTCAGAAGCAACCTTGTATTACATTGTATTAGATATGGTCCATGTGTGTAGGAAACACAGTTCTTTTGTTCTGAGTACACTCACATTTCCCGCCTTATTAGGGACTCTAGAAAGCAAGAGCGTTCTTCTTGCTCTAAAGCAGAGTGTGGTTCATCGATGAGAACTGTGCTGTGTGTTTCCCTTCAGAAACGGAGTGAAATGCCAGGCTCTGTGCCTTCCTGCAAGCATGACTTCATTTCAGGTAAACGCAGTCACTTTTCAGCTCAAAGAAGCTACATCGTTCACAAAGCTCACACGTTTCTCACTCTTAACTGAAAATCATTGGAAGTTAGAGGACCTGTGGTTTGTATCAGTTTCAGGAGCAAAGTTGAACTACATATGTTCCATGTGTGTAGGAAACACAGTTCTTTTGTTATGAGTACACTCACATTTCCCGCCTTATTAGAGACTCTAGAAAGCAAGAGCATGGTTCTTGCTCTAAAGCAGAGTCTGGTTAATGGATGAGTACTGCGCTATGTGTTTCCCTTCAGAAACAGAGTGAAATGCCACACTCTGTGACTTCCTACAAGCAAGACTTCGTTTCAGGTAAACGCAGTCACTTTTCAGCTCAAATGAAGCTACATCGTTCACGAAGCTCACACGTTTCTCGCTCTGAACTGAATAGCATTGGATGTTAGACGACCTGTGGTTTGTATCAGTTTCAGAAGCAACGTTAAACTAGATATGGTCCGTGTGTGTAGGAAACACAGTTCTTTTGTTCTGAGTACACTCACATTTCCAGCCTTATTAGAGACTCTAGAAAGGAAGAGGATGCTTCTTGCTCTAAAGCAGAGTGTGGTTCATGGATGAGAACTGTGCTGTGTGTTTCCCTTCAGAAACGGAGTGAAATGCCAGGCTCTGTGTCTTCCTACAAGCAAGACTTCGTTTCAGGTAAACGCAGTCACTTTTCAGTTCAAAGAAGCTACATCGTTCACGAAGCTCACACGTTTCTCACTCTTAACTGAAAAGCATTGGATGTTACAGGACCTGTGGTTTGTATCAGTTTCAGAAGCAACCTTGTATTACATTGTATTAGATATGGTCCATGTGTGTAGGAAACACAGTTCTTTTGTTCTGAGTACACTCACATTTCCCGCCTTATTAGGGACTCTAGAAAGCAAGAGCGTTCTTCTTGCTCTAAAGCAGAGTGTGGTTCATTGATGAGAACTGTGCTGTGTGTTTCCCTTCAGAAACGGAGTGAAATGCCAGGCTCTGTGCCTTCCTGCAAGCAAGACTTCATTTCAGGTAAACGCAGTCACTTTTCAGCTCAAAGAAGCTACATCGTTCACGAAGCTCACACGTTTCTCACTCTTAACTGAAAAGCATTGGATGTTACAGGACCTGTGGTTTGTATCAGTTTCAGAAGCAACCTTGTATTACATTGTATTAGATATGGTCCATGTGTGTAGGAAACACAGTTCTTTTGTTCTGAGGATAATCACATTTCCCTCCTTATTAGAGACTCTGGAAAGCAAGAGCGTTCTTCTTGCTCTAAAGCAGAGTGTGGTTCATGGATGAGAACTGTGCTGTGTGTTTCCCTTCAGAAACGGAGTGAAATTCCACGCTCTGTGTCTTCCTACAAGCAAGACTTCGTTTCAGGTAAACGCAGTCACTTTCCAGGTTAAACGATGCTACATCGTTCACGAAGCTCACACGTTTCTCGCTCTGAACTGAAAAGCATTGGATGTTAGAGGACCTGTGGTTTGTATCAGTTTCAGAAGCAAAGTTGAACTAGCTATGTTCCGTGTGTTTAGGAAAGACAGTTCTTTTGTTGTGAGTACACTCATATTTCCCGACTTATTAGAGACTCTAGAAAGCAAGAGCATGGTTCTGCTCTAAAGCAGAGTGTGGTTCATGGATGAGTACTGGGCTATGTGTTTCCCTTCAGAAACAGAGTGAAATGCCAGGCTCTGTGTCTTCCTACATGTAAGACTTCGTTTCAGGTAAACGCAGTCACATTTCAGCTCAAAAGAAGCTACATCATTCACGAAGCTCACACGTTTCTCACTCTTAACTGAAAAGCATTAGATGTTAGAGGACCTGTGTTTTCTATCAGTTTCAGGAGCAAAGTTGAACTAGATATGTTCCATGTGTGTAGGAAACACAGTTCTTTTGTTCTGAGTACACTCACATTTGCAGCCTTATTAGAGACTCTAGAAAGCAATAGCATGCTTCTTGCTCTAAAGCAGAGTGTGGTTCATGGATGAGAACTGTGCTGTGTGTTTCCCTTCAGAAACGGTCTGAAATTCCATGCTCTGTGTCTTCCTACAAGCAAGACTTCGTTTCAGGTAAACGCAGTCACTTTCCAGCTCAAACGAAGCTACATCGTTCACGAAGCTCACACGTTTCTCGCTCTGAACTGAAAAGCATTGGATGTTAGAGGACCTGTGGATTGTATCAGTTTCAGAAGCAACGTTGAACTAGATATGGTCCATGTGTGTAGGAAACACAGTTCTTTTGTTATGAGTACACTCATATTTTCTGCCTTATTAGAGACTCTGGAAAGCAAGAGCATGCTTCTTGCTCTAAAGCAGAGTGTGGTTCATGGATGAGTACTGGGCTCTGTGTTTCCCTTCAGAAACAGAGTGAAATGCCAGGCTCTGTGTCTTTCTACATGTAAGACTTCATTTCAGGTAAACGCAATCAATTTTCAGCTCAAAGGAAGCTACATCGTTCACAAAGCTCACACGTTTCTCGCTTTGAACTGAAAAGCATTGGATGTTAGAGGACCTGTAGTTTGTGTCAGTTTCATAAGAAAAGTTGAACTAAATATGGTCCATGTGTGTAGGAAACACAGTTCTTTTGTTGTGAGTACACTCACATTTCCCGCCTTATTAGAGACACTAGAAAGCAAGAGCGTGCTTCTGGCTCTAAAGCAGAGTGTGGTTCCTGGATGAGAACTGTGCTGTTTGTTTCCCGTCAGAAACGGAGTAAAATTCCAGGCTCTGTGTCTTCCTACTAGTAAGAGTTCGTTTCAGGTAAACACAGTCACTTTTCAGCTCAAAGAAGCTACATCGTTCATGAAGCTCACACATTTCTAGCTCTGAACTGAAAAGCATTGGATGTTAGAGGACCTGTGGTTTGTATCAGTTTCAGAAGCAACGTTGAACTACATATGGTCCATGTGTGTAGGAAACACAGTTCTTTTGTTCTGAATACACTCACATTTCCCGCCTTATTAGGGACTCTAGAAAGCAAGAGCGTTCTTCTTGCTGTAAAGCAGAGTGTGGTTCATCGATGAGAACTGTGCTGTGTGTTTCCCTTCAGAAACGGAGTGAAATGCCAGGCTCTGTCCCTTCCTGCAAGCAAGACTTCGTTTCAGGTAAACACAATCACTTTTCAGCTCAAAGAAGCTACATCGTTCACGAAGCTCACACGTTTCTCACTCTTAACTGAAAAGCATTGGATGTTAGAGGACCTGTGGTTTGTATCAGTTTCAGAAGCGAGGTTGAACTAGATATGGTGCGTGTGTGTAGGAAACACAGTTCTTTTGTTCTGAGCACACTCACGTTTCCTGCCTTATTAGAGACTCTAGAAAGCAAGAGCGTGCTTCTTGCTCTAAAGCAGAGTGTGGTTCATGGATGCAAACTGTGCTATGTGTTTCGCTTCAGAATCGGAGTGAAATGCCAGGCTCTGTGTCTTCCTTCATGCAAGTCTTCGTTTCAGATAAACGCTGTAACTGTTCATCTCAAAAGACGCTACATTGTTCACGAAGCTCACACGTTTCTAACTCTTAACTGAAAAGCATTGAATGTTAGAGGACCTGTGGTTTGTATCAGTTTCAGGAGCAAAGTTGAACTAGATATGGTCCATGTGTGTAGGAAACACAGTTCTTTTGTTATGAGTACACTCACATTTCCCGCCTTATTAGAGACTCTAGAAAGCAAGAGCATGATTCTTGCTCTAAAGCAGACTGTGGTTCATGGATGAGTACTGGGCTATGTGTCTCCCTTCAGAAACAGAGTGAAAATCTAGGCTCTGTGACTTCCTACATGCAAGACTTCTTTTCAGGTAAACGCAGTCACTTTTCAGCTCAAATGAAGCTACATCGTTCACGAAGCTCACACGTTTCTCACTCTTAACTGAAAAGCATTGGATGTTAGAGGACCTGTTGTTTGTATCAGTTTCAGAAGAGACGTTGTATTAGATATGGTCCATGTGTGTAGGAAACACAGTTTTTTGTTCTGAGCACACTCACATTTCCCGCCTTATTAGAGACTCTAGAAAGCAAGAGCATGCTTCTGGCTCTAAACCTGAGTGTGGTTCCTGGATGAGAACTGTGCTGTGTGTTTCCTTTCAGAAACGGAGTAAAATTACAGGTTCTGTGTCTTCCTACTAGTAAGAGTTCGTTTCAGGTAAACGCAGACACTTTTCAGCTCAAAGAAGCTACATCGTTCATGAAGCTCACACGTTTCTCGCTCTGAACTGAAAAGCATTCGATGTTAGAGGACCTGTGGTTTGTATCAGTTTCAGAAGCAAAGTTGATCTAGCTATGTTCCGTGTGTTTAGGAAAGACAGTTCTATTGTTATGAGTACATTCATATTTCCTGACTTATTAGAGACTCTAGAAAGCAAGAGCATGCTTCTTGCTCTAAAGCAGAGTGTGGTTCATGGATTAGTACTGGGCTATGTGTTTCCCTTCAGAATCAGAGTGAAATGCCAGGCTCTGTGTCTTCCTACATGTAAGACTTCATTTCAGGTAAACGCAGTCACATTTCAGCTCAAATGAAGCTACATCATTCACGAAGCTCACACGTTTCTCGCTCTGAACTGAATAGCATTGGATGTTAGACGACCTGTGGTTTGTATCAGTTTCAGAAGCAACGTTAAACTAGATATGGTCCGTGTGTGTAGGAAACACAGTTCTTTTGTTCTGAGTACACTCACATTTCCAGCCTTATTAGAGACTCTACAAAGCAAGAGGATGCTTCTTGCTCTAAAGCAGAGTGTGGTTCATGGATGAGAACTGTGCTGTGTGTTTCCCTTCAGAAACGGAGTGAAATGCCAGGCTCTGTGTCTTCCTACAAGCAAGACTTCTTTTCAGGTAAATGCAGTCACTTTCCAGCTCAAACGAAGCTACATCGTTCACGAAGCTCACACGTTTCTCGCTCTGAACTGAAAAGCATTGGATGTTAGAGGACCTGTGGTTTGTATCAGTTTCAGAAGCAACGTTGAACTAGATATGGTCCATGTGTGTAGGAAACACAGTTCTTTTGTTCTGAGTACACTCACATTTCCCGCCTTATTATGGACTCTAGTAAGCAAGAGCGTTCTTCTTGCTCTAAAGCAGAGTGTGGTTCATCGATGAGAACTGTGCTGTGTGTTTCCCTTCAGAAACGGAGTGAAATGCCAGGCTCTGTGCCTTCCTGCAAGCAAGACTTCATTTCAGGTAAACGCAGTCACTTTTCAGCTCAATGAAGCTACATCGTTCACGAAGCTCACACGTTTCTCACTCTTAACTGAAAATCATTGGAAGTTAGAGGACCTGTGGTTTGTATCAGTTTCAGGAGCAAAGTTGAACTACATATGTTCCATGTGTGTAGGAAACACAGTTCTTTTGTTATGGGTACACTCACATTTCCCGCCTTATTAGAGACTCTAGAAAGCAAGAGCATGGTTCTTGCTCTAAAGCAGAGTGTGGTTCATGGATGAGTACTGCGCTATGTGTTTCCCTTCAGAAACAGAGTGAAATGCCACGTTCTGTGACTTCCTACATGCAAGACTTCATTTCAGGTAAACGCAGTCACTTTCCAGCTCAAATGAAGCTACATCATTCACGAAGCTCACACGTTTCTCGCTCTGAACTGAATAGCATTGGATGTTAGACGACCTGTGGTTTGTATCAGTTTCAGAAGCAACGTTAAACTAGATATGGTCCGTGTGTGTAGGAAACACAGTTCTTTTGTTCTGAGTACACTCACATTTCCAGCCTTATTAGAGACTCTACAAAGCAAGAGGATGCTTCTTGCTCTAAAGCAGAGTGTGGTTCATGGATGAAAACTGTGCTGTGTGTTTCCCTTCAGAAACGGAGTGAAATGCCAGGCTCTGTGTCTTCCTACAAGCAAGACTTCTTTTCAGGTAAATGCAGTCACTTTCCAGCTCAAACGAAGCTACATCGTTCACGAAGCTCACACGTTTCTCGCTCTGAACTGAAAAGCATTGGATGTTAGAGGACCTGTGGTTTGTATCAGTTTCAGAAGCAACGTTGAACTAGATATGGTCCATGTGTGTAGGAAACACAGTTCTTTTGTTCTGAGTACACTCACATTTCCCGCCTTATTAGGGACTCTAGTAAGCAAGAGCGTTCTTCTTGCTCTAAAGCAGAGTGTGGTTCATCGATGAGAACTGTGCTGTGTGTTTCCCTTCAGAAACGGAGTGAAATGCCAGGCTCTGTGCCTTCCTGTAAGCAAGACTTCATTTCAGGTAAACGCAGTCACTTTTCAGCTCAAAGAAGCTACATCGTTCACGAAGCTCACACGTTTCTCACTCTTAACTGAAAAGCATTGGATGTTAGACGACCTGTGGTTTGTATCAGTTTCAGAAGCGAGGTTGAACTAGATATGGTGCGTGTGTGTAGGAAACACAGTTCTTTTGTTCTGAGCACACTCACGTTTCCCGCCTTATTAGAGACTCTAGAAAGCAAGAGCGTTCTTCTAGCTCTAAAGCAGAGTGTGGTTCATGGATGAAAACTGTGCTATGTGTTTCGCTTCAGAATCGGAGTGAAATGCCAGGCTCTGGGTCTTCCTACATGCAAGTCTTCGTTTCAGATAAACGCAGTAACTGTTCATCTCAAAAGACGCTACATTGTTCACGAAGCTCACACGTTTCTCACTCTTAACTGAAAAGCATTGAATGTTAGAGGACCTGTGGTTTGTATCAGTTTCAGGAGCAAAGTTGAACTAGATATGGTCCATGTGTGTAGGAAACACAGTTCTTTTGTTATGAGTACACTCACATTTCCTGCCTTATTAGAGACACTAGAAAGCAAGAGCGTGCTTCTGGCTCTAAAGCAGAGTGTGGTTCCTGGATGAGAACTGTGCTGTGTGTTTCCCTTCAGAAACGGAGTAAAATTCCAGGCTCTGTGTCTTCCTACTAGTAAGAGTTCGTTTCAGGTAAACGCAGTCACTTTTCAGCTCAAAGAAGCTACATCGTTCATGAAGCTCACACGTTTCTAGCTCTGAACTGAAAAGCATTGGTTGTTAGAGGACCTGTGGTTTGTATCAGTTTCAGAAGCAACGTTGAACTAGATATGGTCCATGTGTGTAGGAAACACAGTTCTTTTCTTCTGAGTACACTCACATTTCCCGCCTTATTAGGGACAGTAGAAAGCAAGAGCGTTCTTTTTGCTCTAAAGCAGAGTGTGGTTCATCGATGAGAACTGTGCTGTGTGTTTCCCTTCAGAAAAGGAGTGAAATGCCAGGCTCTGTGCCTTCCTGCAAGCAAGACTTCGTTTCAGGTAAACGCAGTCACTTTTCAGCTCAAAGAAGCTACATCGTTCACGAAGCTCACACGTTTCTCACTCTTAACTGAAAAGCATTGGATGTTAGAGGACCTGTGGTTTGTATCAGTTTCAGAAGCGAGGTTGAACTAGATATGGTGCGTGTGTGTAGGAAACACAGTTCTTTTCTTATGAGCACACTCACGTTTCCCGCCTTATTAGAGACACTAGAAAGCAAGAGCGTGCTTCTTGCTCTAAAGCAGAGTGTGGTTCATGGATGAAAACTGTGCTATGTGTTTCGCTTCAGAATCGGAGTGAAATGCCAGGCTCTGGGTCTTCCTACATGCAAGTCTTCGTTTCAGATAAACGCAGTAACTGTTCATCTCAAAAGACGCTACATTGTTCACGAAGCTCACACGTTTCTAACTCTTAACTGAAAAGCATTGAATGTTAGAGGACCTGTGGTTTGTATCAGTTTCAGGAGCAAAGTTGAACTAGATATGGTCCATGTGTGTAGAAAACACATTTCTTTTGTTATGAGTACACTCACATTTCCCGCCTTATTAGAGACTCTAGAAAGCAAGAGCATGGTTCTTGCTCTAAAGCAGACTGTGGTTCATGGATGAGTACTGGGCTATGTGTTTCCCTTCAGAAACAGAGTGAAATGCTATGCTCTGTGACTTACTACATGCAAGACTTCGTTTCAGGTAAACACAGTCACTTTTCAGCTCAAATGAAGCTACATCGTTCACGAAGCTCGCACGTTTCTCACTCTTAACTGAAAAGCATTAGATGATAGAGGACCTGTGTTTTCTATCAGTTTCAGGAGCAAAGTTGAACTAGATATGTTCCATGTGTGTAGGAAACACAGTTCTTTTGTTCTGAGTACACTCACATTTGCAGCCTTATTAGAGACTCTAGAAAGCAATAGCATGCTTCTTGCTCTAAAGCAGAGTGTGGTTCATGGATGAGAACTGTGCTGTGTGTTTCCCTTCAGAAACGGTCTGAAATTCCATGCTCTGTGTCTTCCTACAAGCAAGACTTCGTTTCAGGTAAACGCAGTCACTTTCCAGCTCAAACGAAGCTACATCGTTCACGAAGCTCACACGTTTCTCGCTCTGAACTGAAAAGCATTGGATGTTAGAGGACCTGTGGATTGTATCAGTTTCAGAAGCAACGTTGAACTAGATATGGTCCATGTGTGTAGGAAACACAGTTCTTTTGTTATGAGTACACTCATATTTTCTGCCTTATTAGAGACTCTACAAAGCAAGAGCATGCTTCTTGCTCTAAAGCAGAGTGTGGTTCATGGATGAGTACTGGGCTCTGTGTTTCCCTTCAGAAACAGAGTGAAATGCCAGGCTCTGTGTCTTTCTACATGTAAGACTTCATTTCAGGTAAACGCAATCAATTTTCAGCTCAAAGGAAGCTACATCGTTCACAAAGCTCACACGTTTCTCGCTTTGAACTGAAAAGCATTGGATGTTAGAGGACCTGTGGTTTGTGTCAGTTTCATAAGAAAAGTTGAACTAAATATGGTCCATGTGTGTAGGAAACACAGTTCTTTTGTTGTGAGTACACTCACATTTCCCGCCTTATTAGAGACACTAGACAGCAAGAGCGTGCTTCTGGCTCTAAAGCAGAGTGTGGTTCCTGGATGAGAACTGTGCTGTTTGTTTCCCTTCAGAAACGGAGTAAAATTCCAGGCTCTGTGTCTTCCTACTAGTAAGAGTTCGTTTCAGGTAAACACAGTCACTTTTCAGCTCAAAGAAGCTACATCGTTCATGAAGCTCACACATTTCTAGCTCTGAACTGAAAAGCATTGGATGTTAGAGGACCTGTGGTTTGTATCAGTTTCAGAAGCAACGTTGAACTACATATGGTCCATGTGTGTAGGAAACACAGTTCTTTTGTTCTGAATACACTCACATTTCCCGCCTTATTAGGGACTCTAGAAAGCAAGAGCGTTCTTCTTGCTGTAAAGCAGAGTGTGGTTCATCGATGAGAACTGTGCTGTGTGTTTCCCTTCAGAAACGGAGTGAAATGCCAGGCTCTGTCCCTTCCTGCAAGCAAGACTTCGTTTCAGGTAAACACAGTCACTTTTCAGCTCAAAGAAGCTACATCGTTCACGAAGCTCACACGTTTCTCACTCTTAACTGAAAAGCATTGGATGTTAGAGGACCTGTGGTTTGTATCAGTTTCAGAAGCGAGGTTGAACTAGATATGGTGCGTGTGTGTAGGAAACACAGTTCTTTTGTTCTGAGCACACTCACGTTTCCTGCCTTATTAGAGACTCTAGAAAGCAAGAGCGTGCTTCTTGCTCTAAAGCAGAGTGTGGTTCATGGATGAAAACTGTGCTATGTGTTTCGCTTCAGAATCGGAGTGAAATGCCAGGCTCTGTGTCTTCCTTCATGCAAGTCTTCGTTTCAGATAAACGCAGTAACTGTTCATCTCAAAAGACGCTACATTGTTCACGAAACTCACACGTTTCTCACTCTTAACTGAAAAGCATTGAATGTTAGAGGACCTGTGATTTGTATCAGTTTCCGAAGCAACGTTAAACTAGATATGGTCCATGTGTGTAGGAAACACAGTTCTTTTGTTCTGAGTACACTCACATTTCCAGCCTTATTAGAGACTCTAGAGAGCAAGAGCATGCTTCTTGCTCTAAAGCAGAGTGTGGTTCATGGATGAGAACTGTGCTGTGTGTTTCACTTCAGAAACGGAGTGAAATTCCAGGCTCTGTGTCTTCCTACAAGCAAGACTTCGTTTCAGGTAAACGCAGTCACTTTCCAGCTCAAACGAACCTACATCGTTCACGAAGCTCACACGTTTCTCGCTCTGAACTGAAAAGCATTGGATGTTAGAGGACCTGTAGCTGGTATCAGTTTCAGAAGCAACGTTGAACTAGATATGGTCCATGTGTGTAGGAAACACAGTTCTTTTGTTCTGAGTACACTCACATTTCCCGCCTTATTAGGGACTCTAGAAAGCAAGAGCGTTCTTCTTGCTCTAAAGCAGAGTGTGGTTCATCGATGAGAACTGTGCTGTGTGTTTCCCTTCAGAAACGGAGTGAAATGCCAGGCTCTGTGCCTTCCTGCAAGCATGACTTCATTTCAGGTAAACGCAGTCACTTTTCAGCTCAAAGAAGCTACATCGTTCACAAAGCTCACACGTTTCTCACTCTTAACTGAAAATCATTGGAAGTTAGAGGACCTGTGGTTTGTATCAGTTTCAGGAGCAAAGTTGAACTACATATGTTCCATGTGTGTAGGAAACACAGTTCTTTTGTTCTGAGTACACTCACATTTCAGCCTTATTAGAGACTCTAGAAAGCAAGAGGATGCTTCTTGCTCTAAAGCAGAGTGTGGTTCATGGATGAGAACTGTGCTGTGTGTTTCCCTTCAGAAACGGAGTGAAATGCCAGGCTCTGTGTCTTCCTACAAGCAAGACTTCGTTTCAGGTAAACGCAGTCACTTTTCAGCTCAAAGAAGCTACATCGTTCACGAAGCTCACACGTTTCTCACTCTTAACTGAAAAGCATTGGATGTTACAGGACCTGTGGTTTGTATCAGTTTCAGAAGCAACCTTGTATTACATTGTATTAGATATGGTCCATGTGTGTAGGAAACACAGTTCTTTTGTTCTGAGTACACTCACATTTCCCGCCTTATTAGGGACTCTAGAAAGCAAGAGCGTTCTTCTTGCTCTAAAGCAGAGTGTGGTTCATTGATGAGAACTGTGCTGTGTGTTTCCCTTCAGAAACGGAGTGAAATGCCAGGCTCTGTGCCTTCCTGCAAGCAAGACTTCATTTCAGGTAAACGCAGTCACTTTCCAGGTTAAACGATGCTACATCGTTCACGAAGCTCACACGTTTCTCGCTCTGAACTGAAAAGCATTGGATGTTAGAGGACCTGTGGTTTGTATCAGTTTCAGAAGCAAAGTTGAACTAGCTATGTTCCGTGTGTTTAGGAAAGACAGTTCTTTTGTTGTGAGTACACTCATATTTCCCGACTTATTAGAGACTCTGGAAAGCAAGAGCATGCTTCTTGCTCTAAAGCAGAGTGTGGTTCATGGATGAGTACTGGGCTCTGTGTTTCCCTTCAGAAACAGAGTGAAATGCCAGGCTCTGTGTCTTTCTACATGTAAGACTTCATTTCAGGTAAACGCAATCAATTTTCAGCTCAAAGGAAGCTACATCGTTCACAAAGCTCACACGTTTCTCGCTTTGAACTGAAAAGCATTGGATGTTAGAGGACCTGTGGTTTGTGTCAGTTTCATAAGGAAAGTTGAACTAAATATGGTCCATGTGTGTAGGAAACACAGTTCTTTTGTTGTGAGTACACTCACATTTCCCGCCTTATTAGAGACACTAGAAAGCAAGAGCGTGCTTCTGGCTCTAAAGCAGAGTGTGGTTCCTGGATGAGAACTGTGCTGTTTGTTTCCCTTCAGAAACGGAGTAAAATTCCAGGCTCTGTGTCTTCCTACTAGTAAGAGTTCGTTTCAGGTAAACACAGTCACTTTTCAGCTCAAAGAAGCTACATCGTTCATGAAGCTCACACATTTCTAGCTCTGAACTGAAAAGCATTGGATGTTAGAGGACCTGTGGTTTGTATCAGTTTCAGAAGCAACGTTGAACTACATATGGTCCATGTGTGTAGGAAACACAGTTCTTTTGTTCTGAATACACTCACATTTCCCGCCTTATTAGGGACTCTAGAAAGCAAGAGCGTTCTTCTTGCTGTAAAGCAGAGTGTGGTTCATCGATGAGAACTGTGCTGTGTGTTTCCCTTCAGAAACGGAGTGAAATGCCAGGCTCTGTCCCTTCCTGCAAGCAAGACTTCGTTTCAGGTAAACACAGTCACTTTTCAGCTCAAAGAAGCTACATCGTTCACGAAGCTCACACGTTTCTCACTCTTAACTGAAAAGCATTGGATGTTAGAGGACCTGTTGTTTGTATCAGTTTCAGAAGAGACGTTGTATTAGATATGGTCCATGTGT
This sequence comes from Onychomys arenicola, assembly GCA_949786405.1. NCBI lineage: Eukaryota > Metazoa > Chordata > Mammalia > Rodentia > Cricetidae > Onychomys > Onychomys arenicola. Next base: position 1,241,951 of record CATKUM010000039.1, on the reverse strand, counting down.
GTAGGAAACACAGTTCTTTTGTTCTGAGTATACTCACATTTCCCGCCTTATTAGAGAATCTAGAAAGCAAGAGCATGCTTCTGGCTCTAAACCTGAGTGTGGTTCCTGGATGAGAACTGTGCTGTGTGTTTCCCTTCAGAAACAGAGTAAAATTACAGGTTCTGTGTCTTCCTACTAGTAAGAGTTCGTTTCAGGTAAACGCAGACACTTTTCAGCTCAAAGAAGCTACATCGTTCATGAAGCTCACACGTTTCTCGCTCTGAACTGAAAAGCATTCGATGTTAGAGGACCTGTGGTTTGTATCAGTTTCAGAAGCAAAGTTGATCTAGCTATGTTCCGTGTGTTTAGGAAAGACAGTTCTTTTGTTATGAGTACATTCATATTTCCTGACTTATTAGAGACTCTAGAAAGCAAGAGCATGCTTCTTGCTCTAAAGCAGAGTGTGGTTCATGGATTAGTACTGGGCTATGTGTTTCCCTTCAGAATCAGAGTGAAATGCCAGTCTCTGTGTCTTCCTACATGTAAGACTTCATTTCAGGTAAACGCAGTCACATTTCAGCTCAAAAGAAGCTACATCTTTCACGAAGCTCACACGTTTCTCACTCTTAAATGAAAAGCATTAGATGTTAGAGGACCTGTGTTTTCTTTCAGTTTCAGGAGCAAAGTTGAACTAGATATGTTCCATGTGTGTAGGAAACACAGTTCTTTTGTTATGAGTACACTCACATTTCCAGCCTTATTAGAGACTCTAGAGAGCAAGAGCATGCTTCTTGCTCTAAAGCAGTGTGTGGTTCATGGATGAGAACTCTGCTGTGTGTTTCACTTCAGAAACGGAGTTAAATGCCAGGCTCTGTGTCTTCCTACAAGAAGGACTTCGTTTCAGGTAAACGCAGTCACTTTCCAGCTCAAACGAACCTACATCGTTCACGAAGCTCACACGTTTCTCGCTCTGAACTGAAAAGCATTGGATGTTAGAGGACCTGTGGTTTGTATCAGTTTCAGAAGCAACGTTGAACTAGATATGGTCCATGTGTGTAGGAAACACAGTTCTTTTGTTCTGAGTACACTCACATTTCCCGACCTTATTAGGGACTCTAGAAAGCAAGAGCGTTCTTCTTGCTCTAAAGCAGAGTGTGGTTCATCGATGAGAACTGTGCTGTGTGTTTCCCTTCAGAAATGGAGTGAAATGCCAGGCTCTGTGTCTTCCTACAAGCAAGACTTCGTTTCAGGTAAACGCAGTCACTTTTCAGCTCAAAGAAGCTACATCGTTCACGAAGCTCACACGTTTCTCACTCTTAACTGAAAAGCATTGGATGTTACAGGACCTGTGGTTTGTATCAGTTTCAGAAGCAACCTTGTATTACATTGTATTAGATATGGTCCATGTGTGTAGGAAACACAGTTCTTTTGTTCTGAGTACACTCACATTTCCCGCCTTATTAGGGACTCTAGAAAGCAAGAGCGTTCTTCTTGCTCTAAAGCAGAGTGTGGTTCATTGATGAGAACTGTGCTGTGTGTTTCCCTTCAGAAACGGAGTGAAATGCCAGGCTCTGTGCCTTCCTGCAAGCAAGACTTCATTTCAGGTAAACGCAGTCACTTTCCAGGTTAAACGATGCTACATCGTTCACGAAGCTCACACGTTTCTCGCTCTGAACTGAAAAGCATTGGATGTTAGAGGACCTGTGGTTTGTATCAGTTTCAGAAGCAAAGTTGAACTAGCTATGTTCCGTGTGTTTAGGAAAGACAGTTCTTTTGTTGTGAGTACACTCATATTTCCCGACTTATTAGAGACTCTGGAAAGCAAGAGCATGCTTCTTGCTCTAAAGCAGAGTGTGGTTCATGGATGAGTACTGGGCTCTGTGTTTCCCTTCAGAAACAGAGTGAAATGCCAGGCTCTGTGTCTTTCTACATGTAAGACTTCATTTCAGGTAAACGCAATCAATTTTCAGCTCAAAGGAAGCTACATCGTTCACAAAGCTCACACGTTTCTCGCTTTGAACTGAAAAGCATTGGATGTTAGAGGACCTGTGGTTTGTGTCAGTTTCATAAGGAAAGTTGAACTAAATATGGTCCATGTGTGTAGGAAACACAGTTCTTTTGTTGTGAGTACACTCACATTTCCCGCCTTATTAGAGACACTAGAAAGCAAGAGCGTGCTTCTGGCTCTAAAGCCGAGTGTGGTTCCTGGATGAGAACTGTGCTGTGTGTTTCCCTTCAGAAACGGAGTGAAATGCCAGGCTCTGTCCCTTCCTGCAAGCAAGACTTCGTTTCAGGTAAACACAGTCACTTTTCAGCTCAAAGAAGCTACATCGTTCACGAAGCTCACACGTTTCTCACTCTTAACTGAAAAGCATTGGATGTTAGAGGACCTGTGGTTTGTATCAGTTTCAGAAGCGAGGTTGAACTAGATATGGTGCGTGTTTGTAGGAAACACAGTTCTTTTGTTCTGAGCACACTCACGTTTCCTGCCTTATTAGAGACTCTAGAAAGCAAGAGCGTGCTTCTTGCTCTAAAGCAGAGTGTGGTTCATGGATGAAAACTGTGCTATGTGTTTCGCTTCAGAATTGGGGTGAAATGCCAGGCTCTGTGTCTTCCTTCATGCAAGTCTTCGTTTCAGATAAACGCTGTAACTGTTCATCTCAAAAGACGCTACATTGTTCACGAAGCTCACACGTTTCTAACTCTTAACTGAAAAGCATTGAATGTTAGAGGACCTGTGGTTTGTATCAGTTTCAGGAGCAAAGTTGAACTAGATATGGTCCATATGTGTAGGAAACACAGTTCTTTTGTTATGAGTACACTCACATTTCCCGCCTTATTAGAGACTCTAGAAAGCAAGAGCATGATTCTTGCTCTAAAGCAGACTGTGGTTCATGGATGAGTACTGGGCTATGTGTCTCCCTTCAGAAACAGAGTGAAAATCTAGGCTCTGTGACTTCCTACATGCAAGACTTCTTTTCAGGTAAACGCAGTCACTTTTCAGCTCAAATGAAGCTACATCGTTCACGAAGCTCACACGTTTCTCACTCTTAACTGAAAAGCATTGGATGTTAGAGGACCTGTTGTTTGTATCAGTTTCAGAAGAGACGTTGTATTAGATATGGTCCATGTGTGTAGGAAACACAGTTTTTTGTTCTGAGCACACTCACATTTCCCGCCTTATTAGAGACTCTAGAAAGCAAGAGCATGCTTCTGGCTCTAAACCTGAGTGTGGTTCCTGGATGAGAACTGTGCTGTGTGTTTCCCTTCAGAAACAGAGTAAAATTACAGGTTCTGTGTCTTCCTACTAGTAAGAGTTCGTTTCAGGTAAACGCAGACACTTTTCAGCTCAAAGAAGCTACATCGTTCATGAAGCTCACACGTTTCTCGCTCTGAACTGAAAAGCATTCGATGTTAGAGGACCTGTGGTTTGTATCAGTTTCAGAAGCAAAGTTGATCTAGCTATGTTCCGTGTGTTTAGGAAAGACAGTTCTTTTGTTATGAGTACATTCATATTTCCTGACTTATTAGAGACTCTAGAAAGCAAGAGCATGCTTCTTGCTCTAAAGCAGAGTGTGGTTCATGGATTAGTACTGGGCTATGTGTTTCCCTTCAGAATCAGAGTGAAATGCCAGGCTCTGTGTCTTCCTACATGTAAGACTTCATTTCAGGTAAACGCAGTCACATTTCAGCTCAAAAGAAGCTACATCTTTCACGAAGCTCACACGTTTCTCACTCTTAAATGAAAAGCATTAGATGTTAGAGGACCTGTGGTTTGTATCAGTTTCAGAAGCAACGTTGAACTAGATATGGTCCATGTGTGTAGGAAACACAGTTCTTTTGTTCTGAGTACACTCACATTTCCCGACCTTATTAGGGACTCTAGAAAGCAAGAGCGTTCTTCTTGCTCTAAAGCAGAGTGTGGTTCATCGATGAGAACTGTGCTGTGTGTTTCCCTTCAGAAACGGAGTGAAATGCCAGGCTCTGTGCCTTCCTGCAAGCAAGACTTCATTTCAGGTAAACGCAGTCACTTTTCAGCTCAATGAAGCTACATCGTTCACGAAGCTCACACGTTTCTCACTCTTAACTGAAAATCATTGGAAGTTAGAGGACCTGTGGTTTGTATCAGTTTCAGGAGCAAAGTTGAACTACATATGTTCCATGTGTGTAGGAAACACAGTTCTTTTGTTATGAGTACACTCACATTTCCCGCCTTATTAGAGACTCTAGAAAGCAAGAGCATGGTTCTTGCTCTAAAGCAGAGTGTGGTTCATGGATGAGTACTGCGCTATGTGTTTCCCTTCAGAAACAGAGTGAAATGCCACGTTCTGTGACTTCCTACATGCAAGACTTCATTTCAGGTAAACGCAGTCACTTTCCAGCTCAAATGAAGCTACATCATTCACGAAGCTCACACGTTTCTCACTCTTAACTGAAAAGCATTGGATGTTAGAGGACCTGTGGTTTGTATCAGTTTCAGAAGCAACGTTGTATTAGATATGGTCCATGTGTGTAGGAAACACAGTTCTTTTGTTCTGAGTATACTCATGTTTCCCGCCTTATTAGAGGCTCTAGAAAGCAAGAGCGTGCTTCTGGCTCTAAAGCTGAGTGTGGTTCCTGGATGAGAACTGTGCTGTGTGTTTCCATTCAGAAACAGAGTAAAATTACAGGCTCTGTGTCTTCCTACTAGTAAGAGTTCGTTTCAGGTAAACGCAGTCACTTTTCAGCTCAAAGAAGCTACATCGTTCATGAAGCTCACACGTTTCTCGCTCTGAAATGAAAAGCATTGGATGTTTGAGGGCCTGTGGTTTGTATCTGTTTCAGAAGCAAAGTTAATCTAGCTATGTTCCGTGTGTTTAGGAAAGACAGTTCTTTTGTTATGAGTACATTCGTATTTCCCGACTTATTAGAGACTCTAGAAAGCAAGAGCATGCTTCTTGCTCTAAAGCAGAGTGTGGTTCATGGATGAGTACTGGGCTATGTGTTTCCCTTAAGAAACAGAGTGAAATGCCAGGCTCTGTGTCTTCCTACATGTAAGACATCATTTCAGGTAAACGCAGTCACGTTTCAGCTCAAAAGAAGCTACATCTTTCACGAAGCTCACACGTTTCTCACTCTTAAATGAAAAGCATTAGATGTTAAAGGACCTGTGTTTTCTATCAGTTTCAGGAGCAAAGTTGAACTAGATATGTTCCATGTGTGTAGGAAACACAGTTCTTTTTTTATGAGTACACTCACATTTCCCTCCTTATTTGAGACTCTTGAAAGCAAGAGCATGGTTCTTGCTCTAAAGCAGAGTGTGGTTCATGGATGAGTACTGCGCTATGTGTTTCCCTTCAGAAACAGAGTGAAATGCCAGGCTCTGTGACTTCCTACATGCAAGATTTAGTTTCAGGTAAACGCAGTCACTTTCCAGCTCAAATGAAGCTACATCGTTCACGAAGCTCACACGTTTCTCGCTCTGAACTGAATAGCATTGGATGTTAGACGACCTGTGCTTTGTATCAGTTTCAGAAGCAACGTTAAACTAGATATGGTCCGTGTGTGTAGGAAACACAGTTCTTTTGTTCTGAGTACACTCACATTTCAGCCTTATTAGAGACTCTAGAAAGCAAGAGCGTTCTTCTTTCTCTAAAGCAGAGTGTGGTTCATGGATGAGAACTGTACTGTGTGTTTCCCTTCATAAATGGAGTGAAATGCCAGGCTCTGTGTCTTCCTACAAGCAAGACTTCGTTTCAGGTAAACGCAGTCACTTTTCATCTCAAAGAAGCTACATCGTTCACGAAGCTCACACGTTTCTCACTCTTAACTGAAAAGCATTGGATGTTACAGGACCTGTGGTTTGTATCAGTTTCAGAAGCAACCTTGTATTACATTGTATTAGATATGGTCCATGTGTGTAGGAAACACAGTTCTTTTTTATGAGTATAATCACATTTCCCACCTTATTAGAGACTCTGGAAAGCAAGAGCGTTCTTCTTGCTCTAAAGCAGAGTGTGGTTCATGGATGAGAACTGTGCTGTGTGTTTCCCTTCAAAAACGGAGTGAAATTCCAGGCTCTGTGTCTTCCTACAAGCAAGACTTCGTTTCAGGTAAACGCAGTCACTTTCCAGCTAAAACGATGCTACATCGTTAAAGAAGCTCACACGTTTCTCGCTCTGAACTGAAAAGCATTGGATGTTAGAGGACCTGTAGTTTGTATCAGTTTCAGAAGCAAAGTTGAACTAGCTATGCTCCGTGTGTTTAGGAAAGACAGTTCTTTTGTTATGAGTACACTCATATTTCCCGACTTATTAGAGACTCTAGAAAGCAAGAGCATGCTTCTTGCTCTAAAGCAGAGTGTGGTTCATGGATGAGTACTGGGCTATGTGTTTCCCTTCAGAAACAGAGTGAAATGCCAGGCTCTGTGTCTTCCTACATGTAAGACTTCTTTTCAGGTAAACGCAGTCTCATTTCAGCTCAAAAGAAGCTACATCTTTCACGAAGCTCACACGTTTCTCACTCTTAACTGAAAAGCATTAGATGTTAGAGGACCTGTGTTTTCTATCAGTTTCAGGAGCAAAGTTGAACTAGATATGTTCCATGTCTGTAGGAAACACAGTTCTTTTGTTCTGAGTACACTCACATTTCCAGCCTTATTAGAGACTCTAGAAAGCAATAGCATGCTTCTTGCTCTAAAGCAGTGTGTGGTTCGTGGATGAGAACTGTGCTGTGTGTTTCCCTTCAGAAACGGAGTGAAATTCCAGGCTCTGTTTCTTCCTACAAGCAAGACTTCATTTCAGGTAAACGCAGTCACTTTCCAGCTCAAACGAAGCTACGTCGTTCACGAAGCTCACACGTTTCTCGCTCTGAACTGAAAAGCATTGGATGTTAGAGGACCTGTGGTTTGTATCAGTTTCAGAAGCAACGTTGAACTAGATATGGTCCATGTGTGTAGGAAACACAGTTCTTTTGTTCTGAGTACACTCACATTTCCCGCCTTATTAGGGACTCTAGTAAGCAAGAGCGTTCTTCTTGCTCTAAAGCAGAGTGTGGTTCATCGATGAGAACTGTGCTGTGTGTTTCCCTTCAGAAACAGAGTGAAATGCCAGGCTCTGTGCCTTCCTGTAAGCAAGACTTCGTTTCAGGTAAACGCAGTCACTTTTCAGCTCAAAGAAGCTACATCGTTCACGAAGCTCACACGTTTCTCACTCTTAACTGAAAAGCATTGGATGTTAGAGGACCTGTGGTTTGTATCAGTTTCAGAAGCGAGGTTGGCTAGATATGGTGCGTGTGTGTAGGAAACACAGTTCTTTTGTTCTGAGCACACTCATGTTTCCCGCCTTATTAGAGACTCTAGAAAGCAAGAGCGTGCTTCTTGCTCTAAAGCAGAGTGTGGTTCATGGATGAAAACTGTGCTATGTGTTTCGCTTCAGAATCGGAGTGAAATCCCAGGCTCTGTGTCTTCCTACATGCAAGTCTTCGTTTCAGATAAACGCAGTAACTGTTCATCTCAAAAGACGCTACATTGTTCACGAAGCTCACACGTTTCTCACTCTTAACTGAAAAGCATTGAATGTTAGAGGACCGGTGGTTTGTATCAGTTTCAGGAGCAAAGTTGAAATAGATATGGTCCATGTGTGTAGAAAACACAGTTCTTTTGTTATGAGTACACTCACATTTCCTGCCTTATTAGAGACTCTAGAAAGAAAGAGCATGGTTCTTGCTCTAAAGCAGAGTGTGGTTCATGGATGAGTACTGTGCTGTGTGTTTCCCTTCAGAAACGGAGTGAAATGCCAGGCTATGTGTCTTCCTACAAGCAAGACTTCGTTTCATTTAAACGCAGTCACTTTTCAGCTCAAAGAAGCTACATCGTTCACGAAGCTCACACGTTTCTCACTCTTAACTGAAAAGCATTGGATGTTAGAGGACCTGTGGTTTGTATCAGTTTCAGAAGCAACGTTGTATTAGATATGGTCCATGTGTGTAGGAAACACAGTTCTTTTGTTCTGAGTATACTCATATTTCCCGCCTTATTAGAGACTCTAGAAAGCAAGAGCGTGCTTCTGGCTCTAAAGCTGAGTGTGGTTCCTGGATGAGAACTGTGCTGTGTGTTTCCATTCAGAAACAGAGTAAAATTACAGGCTCTGTGTCTTCCTACTAGTAAGAGTTCGTTTCAGGTAAACGCATTCACTTTTCAGCTCAAAGAAGCTACATCGTTCATGAAGCTCACACGTTTCTCGCTCTGAAATGAAAAGCATTGGATGTTAGAGGGCCTGTGGTTTGTATCTGTTTCAGAAGCAAAGTTGATCTAGCTATGTTCCGTGTGTTTAGGAAAGACAGTTCTTTTGTTATGAGTACATTCATATTTTCCGACTTATTAGAGACTCTAGAAAGCAAGAGCATGCTTCTTGCTCTAAAGCAGAGTGTGGTTCATGGATGAGTACTGGGCTATGTGTTTCCCTTCAGAAACAGAGTGAAATGCCAGGCTCTGTGTCTTCCTACATGTAATACATCATTTCAGGTAACGCAGTCACGTTTCAGCTCAAAAGAAGCTACATCTTTCACGAAGCTCACACGTTTCTCACTCTTAAATGAAAAGCATTAGATGTTAAAGGACCTGTGTTTTCTATCAGTTTCAGGAGCAAAGTTGAACTAAATATGGTCCATGTGTGTAGGAAACACAGTTCTTTTGTTGTGAGTACACTCACATTTCCCGCCTTATTAGAGACACTAGAAAGCAAGAGCGTGCTTCTGGCTCTAAAGCCGAGTGTGGTTCCTGGATGAGAACTGTGCTGTGTGTTTCCCTTCAGAAACGGAGTGAAATGCCAGGCTCTGTCCCTTCCTGCAAGCAAGACTTCGTTTCAGGTAAACACAGTCACTTTTCAGCTCAAAGAAGCTACATCGTTCATGAAGCTCACACGTTTCTCACTCTTAACTGAAAAGCATTGGATGTTAGAGGACCTGTGGTTTGTATCAGTTTCAGAAGCGAGGTTGAACTAGATATGGTGCGTGTTTGTAGGAAACACAGTTCTTTTGTTCTGAGCACACTCACGTTTCCTGCCTTATTAGAGACTCTAGAAAGCAAGAGCGTGCTTCTTGCTCTAAAGCAGAGTGTGGTTCATGGATGAAAACTGTGCTATGTGTTTCGCTTCACAATTGGGGTGAAATGCCAGGCTCTGTGTCTTCCTTCATGCAAGTCTTCGTTTCAGATAAACGCTGTAACTGTTCATCTCAAAAGACGCTACATTGTTCACGAAGCTCACACGTTTCTAACTCTTAACTGAAAAGCATTGAATGTTAGAGGACCTGTGGTTTGTATCAGTTTCAGGAGCAAAGTTGAACTAGATATGGTCCATGTGTGTAGGAAACACAGTTCTTTTGTTATGAGTACACTCACATTTCCCGCCTTATTAGAGACTCTAGAAAGCAAGAGCATGATTCTTGCTCTAAAGCAGACTGTGGTTCATGGATGAGTACTGGGCTATGTGTCTCCCTTTAGAAACAGAGTGAAAATCTAGGCTCTGTGACTTCCTACATGCAAGACTTCTTTTCAGGTAAACGCAGTCACTTTTCAGCTCAAATGAAGCTACATCGTTCACGAAGCTCACACGTTTCTCACTCTTAACTGAAAAGCATTGGATGTTAGAGGACCTGTTGTTTGTATCAGTTTCAGAAGAGACGTTGTATTAGATATGGTCCATGTGTGTAGGAAACACAGTTCTTTTGTTCTGAGCACACTCACATTTCCCGCCTTATTAGAGACTCTAGAAAGCAAGAGCATGCTTCTGGCTCTAAACCTGAGTGTGGTTCCTGGATGAGAACTGTGCTGTGTGTTTCCCTTCAGAAACAGAGTAAAATTACAGGTTCTGTGTCTTCCTACTAGTAAGAGTTCGTTTCAGGTAAACGCAGACAATTTTCAGCTCAAAGAAGCTACATCGTTCATGAAGCTCACACGTTTCTCGCTCTGAACTGAAAAGCATTCGATGTTAGAGGACCTGTGGTTTGTATCAGTTTCAGAAGCAAAGTTGATCTAGCTATGTTCCGTGTGTTTAGGAAAGACAGTTCTTTTGTTATGAGTACATTCATATTTCCTGACTTATTAGAGACTCTAGAAAGCAAGAGCATGCTACTTGCTCTAAAGCAGAGTGTGGTTCATGGATTAGTACTGGGCTATGTGTTTCCCTTCAGAATCAGAGTGAAATTCCAGGCTCTGTGTCTTCCTACATGTAAGACTTCATTTCAGGTAAACGCAGTCACATTTCAGCTCAAAAGAAGCTACATCTTTCACGAAGCTCACACGTTTCTCACTCTTAAATGAAAAGCATTAGATGTTAGAGGACCTGTGTTTTCTTTCAGTTTCAGGAGCAAAGTTGAACTAGATATGTTCCATGTGTGTAGGAAACACAGTTCTTTTGTTATGAGTACACTCACATTTCCAGCCTTATTAGAGACTCTAGAGAGCAAGAGCATGCTTCTTGCTCTAAAGCAGAGTGTGGTTCATGGATGAGAACTCTGCTGTGTGTTTCACTTCAGAAACGGAGTTAAATGCCAGGCTCTGTGTCTTCCTACAAGCAAGACTTCGTTTCAGGTAAACGCAGTCACTTTCCAGCTCAAACGAACCTACATCGTTCACGAAGCTCACACGTTTCTCGCTCTGAACTGAAAAGCATTGGATGTTAGAGGACCTGTGGTTTGTATCAGTTTCAGAAGCAACGTTGAACTAGATATGGTCCATGTGTGTAGGAAACACAGTTCTTTTGTTCTGAGTACACTCACATTTCCCGACCTTATTAGGGACTCTAGAAAGCAAGAGCGTTCTTCTTGCTCTAAAGCAGAGTGTGGTTCATCGATGAGAACTGTGCTGTGTGTTTCCCTTCAGAAACGGAGTGAAATGCCAGGCTCTGTGCCTTCCTGCAAGCAAGACTTCATTTCAGGTAAACGCAGTCACTTTTCAGCTCAATGAAGCTACATCATTCACGAAGCTCACACGTTTCTCACTCTTAACTGAAAATCACTGGAAGTTAGAGGACCTGTGGTTTGTATCAGTTTCAGGAGCAAAGTTGAACTACATATGTTCCATGTGTGTAGGAAACACAGTTCTTTTGTTATGAGTACACTCACATTTCCCGCCTTATTAGAGACTCTAGAAAGCAAGAGCATGGTTCTTGCTCTAAAGCAGAGTGTGGTTCATGGATGAGTACTGCGCTATGTGTTTCCCTTCAGAAACAGAGTGAAATGCCACGTTCTGTGACTTCCTACATGCAAGACTTCATTTCAGGTAAACGCAGTCACTTTCCAGCTCAAATGAAGCTACATCATTCACGAAGCTCACACGTTTCTCGCTCTGAACTGAATAGCATTGGATGTTAGACGACCTGTGGTTTGTATCAGTTTCAGAAGCAACGTTAAACTAGATATGGTCCGTGTGTGTAGGAAACACAGTTCTTTTGTTCTGAGTACACTCACATTTCCAGCCTTATTAGAGACTCTACAAAGCAAGAGGATGCTTCTTGCTCTAAAGCAGAGTGTGGTTCATGGATGAGAACTGTGCTGTGTGTTTCCCTTCAGAAACGGAGTGAAATGCTAGGCTCTGTGACTTCCTACATGCAAGACTTCGTTTCAGGTAAACACAGTCACTTTTCAGCTCAAATGAAGCTACATCGTTCACGAAGCTCACACGTTTCTCACTCTTAACTGAAAAGCATTGGATGTTAGAGGACCTGTGGTTTGTATCAGTTTCAGAAGCAACGTTGTATTAGATATGGTCCATGTGTGTAGGAAACACAGTTCTTTTGTTCTGAGTATACTCATGTTTCCCGCCTTATTAGAGGCTCTAGAAAGCAAGAGCGTGCTTCTGGCTCTAAAGCTGAGTGTGGTTCCTGGATGAGAACTGTGCTGTGTGTTTCCATTCAGAAACAGAGTAAAATTACAGGCTCTGTGTCTTCCTACTAGTAAGAGTTCGTTTCAGGTAAACGCAGTCACTTTTCAGCTCAAAGAAGCTACATCGTTCATGAAGCTCACACGTTTCTCGCTCTGAAATGAAAAGCATTGGATGTTTGAGGGCCTGTGGTTTGTATCTGTTTCAGAAGCAAAGTTAATCTAGCTATGCTCCGTGTGTTTAGGAAAGACAGTTCTTTTGTTATGAGTACACTCATATTTCCCGACTTATTAGAGACTCTAGAAAGCAAGAGCATGCTTCTTGCTCTAAAGCAGAGTGTGGTTCATGGATGAGTACTGGGCTATGTGTTTCCCTTCAGAAACAGAGTGAAATGCCAGGCTCTGTGTCTTCCTACATGTAAGACTTCTTTTCAGGTAAACGCAGTCTCATTTCAGCTCAAAAGAAGCTACATCTTTCACGAAGCTCACACGTTTCTCACTCTTAACTGAAAAGCATTAGATGTTAGAGGACCTGTGTTTTCTATCAGTTTCAGGAGCAAAGTTGAACTAGATATGTTCCATGTCTGTAGGAAACACAGTTCTTTTGTTCTGAGTACACTCACATTTCCAGCCTTATTAGAGACTCTAGAAAGCAATAGCATGCTTCTTGCTCTAAAGCAGTGTGTGGTTCGTGGATGAGAACTGTGCTGTGTGTTTCCCTTCAGAAACGGAGTGAAATTCCAGGCTCTGTTTCTTCCTACAAGCAAGACTTCATTTCAGGTAAACGCAGTCACTTTCCAGCTCAAACGAAGCTACGTCGTTCACGAAGCTCACACGTTTCTCGCTCTGAACTGAAAAGCATTGGATGTTAGAGGACCTGTGGTTTGTATCAGTTTCAGAAGCAACGTTGAACTAGATATGGTCCATGTGTGTAGGAAACACAGTTCTTTTGTTCTGAGTACACTCACATTTCCCGCCTTATTAGGGACTCTAGTAAGCAAGAGCGTTCTTCTTGCTCTAAAGCAGAGTGTGGTTCATCGATGAGAACTGTGCTGTGTGTTTCCCTTCAGAAACAGAGTGAAATGCCAGGCTCTGTGCCTTCCTGTAAGCAAGACTTCGTTTCAGGTAAACGCAGTCACTTTTCAGCTCAAAGAAGCTACATCGTTCACGAAGCTCACACGTTTCTCACTCTTAACTGAAAAGCATTGGATGTTAGAGGACCTGTGGTTTGTATCAGTTTCAGAAGCGAGGTTGGCTAGATATGGTGCGTGTGTGTAGGAAACACAGTTCTTTTGTTCTGAGCACACTCATGTTTCCCGCCTTATTAGAGACTCTAGAAAGCAAGAGCGTGCTTCTTGCTCTAAAGCAGAGTGTGGTTCATGGATGAAAACTGTGCTATGTGTTTCGCTTCAGAATCGGAGTGAAATGCCAGGCTCTGTGTCTTCCTACATGCAAGTCTTCGTTTCAGATAAACGCAGTAACTGTTCATCTCAAAAGACGCTACATTGTTCACGAAGCTCACACGTTTCTCACTCTTAACTGAAAAGCATTGAATGTTAGAGGACCGGTGGTTTGTATCAGTTTCAGGAGCAAAGTTGAAATAGATATGGTCCATGTGTGTAGAAAACACAGTTCTTTTGTTATGAGTACACTCACATTTCCTGCCTTATTAGAGACTCTAGAAAGAAAGAGCATGGTTCTTGCTCTAAAGCAGAGTGTGGTTCATGGATGAGTACTGTGCTGTGTGTTTCCCTTCAGAAACGGAGTGAAATGCCAGGCTATGTGTCTTCCTACAAGCAAGACTTCGTTTCATTTAAACGCAGTCACTTTTCAGCTCAAAGAAGCTACATCGTTCACGAAGCTCACACGTTTCTCACTCTTAACTGAAAAGCATTGGATGTTAGAGGACCTGTGGTTTGTATCAGTTTCAGAAGCAACGTTGTATTAGATATGGTCCATGTGTGTAGGAAACACAGTTCTTTTGTTCTGAGTATACTCATATTTCCCGCCTTATTAGAGACTCTAGAAAGCAAGAGCGTGCTTCTGGCTCTAAAGCTGAGTGTGGTTCCTGGATGAGAACTGTGCTGTGTGTTTCCATTCAGAAACAGAGTAAAATTACAGGCTCTGTGTCTTCCTACTAGTAAGAGTTCGTTTCAGGTAAACGCATTCACTTTTCAGCTCAAAGAAGCTACATCGTTCATGAAGCTCACACGTTTCTCGCTCTGAAATGAAAAGCATTGGAGGTTAGAGGGCCTGTGGTTTGTATCTGTTTCAGAAGCAAAGTTGATCTAGCTATGTTCCGTGTGTTTAGGAAAGACAGTTCTTTTGTTATGAGTACATTCATATTTTCCGACTTATTAGAGACTCTAGAAAGCAAGAGCATGCTTCTTGCTCTAAAGCAGAGTGTGGTTCATGGATGAGTACTGGGCTATGTGTTTCCCTTCAGAAACAGAGTGAAATGCCAGGCTCTGTGTCTTCCTACATGTAATACATCATTTCAGGTAACGCAGTCACGTTTCAGCTCAAAAGAAGCTACATCTTTCACGAAGCTCACACGTTTCTCACTCTTAAATGAAAAGCATTAGATGTTAAAGGACCTGTGTTTTCTATCAGTTTCAGGAGCAAAGTTGAACTAAATATGGTCCATGTGTGTAGGAAACACAGTTCTTTTGTTGTGAGTACACTCACATTTCCCGCCTTATTAGAGACACTAGAAAGCAAGAGCGTGCTTCTGGCTCTAAAGCCGAGTGTGGTTCCTGGATGAGAACTGTGCTGTGTGTTTCCCTTCAGAAACGGAGTGAAATGCCAGGCTCTGTCCCTTCCTGCAAGCAAGACTTCGTTTCAGGTAAACACAGTCACTTTTCAGCTCAAAGAAGCTACATCGTTCATGAAGCTCACACGTTTCTCACTCTTAACTGAAAAGCATTGGATGTTAGAGGACCTGTGGTTTGTATCAGTTTCAGAAGCGAGGTTGAACTAGATATGGTGCGTGTTTGTAGGAAACACAGTTCTTTTGTTCTGAGCACACTCACGTTTCCTGCCTTATTAGAGACTCTAGAAAGCAAGAGCGTGCTTCTTGCTCTAAAGCAGAGTGTGGTTCATGGATGAAAACTGTGCTATGTGTTTCGCTTCACAATTGGGGTGAAATGCCAGGCTCTGTGTCTTCCTTCATGCAAGTCTTCGTTTCAGATAAACGCTGTAACTGTTCATCTCAAAAGACGCTACATTGTTCACGAAGCTCACACGTTTCTAACTCTTAACTGAAAAGCATTGAATGTTAGAGGACCTGTGGTTTGTATCAGTTTCAGGAGCAAAGTTGAACTAGATATGGTCCATGTGTGTAGGAAACACAGTTCTTTTGTTATGAGTACACTCACATTTCCCGCCTTATTAGAGACTCTAGAAAGCAAGAGCATGATTCTTGCTCTAAAGCAGACTGTGGTTCATGGATGAGTACTGGGCTATGTGTCTCCCTTTAGAAACAGAGTGAAAATCTAGGCTCTGTGACTTCCTACATGCAAGACTTCTTTTCAGGTAAACGCAGTCACTTTTCAGCTCAAATGAAGCTACATCGTTCACGAAGCTCACACGTTTCTCACTCTTAACTGAAAAGCATTGGATGTTAGAGGACCTGTTGTTTGTATCAGTTTCAGAAGAGACGTTGTATTAGATATGGTCCATGTGTGTAGGAAACACAGTTCTTTTGTTCTGAGCACACTCACATTTCCCGCCTTATTAGAGACTCTAGAAAGCAAGAGCATGCTTCTGGCTCTAAACCTGAGTGTGGTTCCTGGATGAGAACTGTGCTGTGTGTTTCCCTTCAGAAACAGAGTAAAATTACAGGTTCTGTGTCTTCCTACTAGTAAGAGTTCGTTTCAGGTAAACGCAGACACTTTTCAGCTCAAAGAAGCTACATCGTTCATGAAGCTCACACGTTTCTCGCTCTGAACTGAAAAGCATTCGATGTTAGAGGACCTGTGGTTTGTATCAGTTTCAGAAGCAAAGTTGATCTAGCTATGTTCCGTGTGTTTAGGAAAGACAGTTCTTTTGTTATGAGTACATTCATATTTCCTGACTTATTAGAGACTCTAGAAAGCAAGAGCATGCTACTTGCTCTAAAGCAGAGTGTGGTTCATGGATTAGTACTGGGCTATGTGTTTCCCTTCAGAATCAGAGTGAAATGCCAGGCTCTGTGTCTTCCTACATGTAAGACTTCATTTCAGGTAAACGCAGTCACATTTCAGCTCAAAAGAAGCTACATCTTTCACGAAGCTCACACGTTTCTCACTCTTAAATGAAAAGCATTAGATGTTAGAGGACCTGTGTTTTCTTTCAGTTTCAGGAGCAAAGTTGAACTAGATATGTTCCATGTGTGTAGGAAACACAGTTCTTTTGTTATGAGTACACTCACATTTCCAGCCTTATTAGAGACTCTAGAGAGCAAGAGCATGCTTCTTGCTCTAAAGCAGAGTGTGGTTCATGGATGAGAACTCTGCTGTGTGTTTCACTTCAGAAACGGAGTTAAATGCCAGGCTCTGTGTCTTCCTACAAGCAAGACTTCGTTTCAGGTAAACGCAGTCACTTTCCAGCTCAAACGAACCTACATCGTTCACGAAGCTCACACGTTTCTCGCTCTGAACTGAAAAGCATTGGATGTTAGAGGACCTGTGGTTTGTATCAGTTTCAGAAGCAACGTTGAACTAGATATGGTCCATGTGTGTAGGAAACACAGTTCTTTTGTTCTGAGTACACTCACATTTCCCGACCTTATTAGGGACTCTAGAAAGCAAGAGCGTTCTTCTTGCTCTAAAGCAGAGTGTGGTTCATCGATGAGAACTGTGCTGTGTGTTTCCCTTCAGAAACGGAGTGAAATGCCAGGCTCTGTGCCTTCCTGCAAGCAAGACTTCATTTCAGGTAAACGCAGTCACTTTTCAGCTCAATGAAGCTACATCATTCACGAAGCTCACACGTTTCTCACTCTTAACTGAAAATCACTGGAAGTTAGAGGACCTGTGGTTTGTATCAGTTTCAGGAGCAAAGTTGAACTACATATGTTCCATGTGTGTAGGAAACACAGTTCTTTTGTTATGAGTACACTCACATTTCCCGCCTTATTAGAGACTCTAGAAAGCAAGAGCATGGTTCTTGCTCTAAAGCAGAGTGTGGTTCATGGATGAGTACTGCGCTATGTGTTTCCCTTCAGAAACAGAGTGAAATGCCACGTTCTGTGACTTCCTACATGCAAGACTTCATTTCAGGTAAACGCAGTCACTTTCCAGCTCAAATGAAGCTACATCATTCACGAAGCTCACACGTTTCTCGCTCTGAACTGAATAGCATTGGATGTTAGACGACCTGTGGTTTGTATCAGTTTCAGAAGCAACGTTAAACTAGATATGGTCCGTGTGTGTAGGAAACACAGTTCTTTTGTTCTGAGTACACTCACATTTCCAGCCTTATTAGAGACTCTACAAAGCAAGAGGATGCTTCTTGCTCTAAAGCAGAGTGTGGTTCATGGATGAGAACTGTGCTGTGTGTTTCCCTTCAGAAACGGAGTGAAATGCTAGGCTCTGTGACTTCCTACATGCAAGACTTCGTTTCAGGTAAACACAGTCACTTTTCAGCTCAAATGAAGCTACATCGTTCACGAAGCTCACACGTTTCTCACTCTTAACTGAAAAGCATTGGATGTTAGAGGACCTGTGGTTTGTATCAGTTTCAGAAGCAACGTTGTATTAGATATGGTCCATGTGTGTAGGAAACACAGTTCTTTTGTTCTGAGTATACTCATGTTTCCCGCCTTATTAGAGGCTCTAGAAAGCAAGAGCGTGCTTCTGGCTCTAAAGCTGAGTGTGGTTCCTGGATGAGAACTGTGCTGTGTGTTTCCATTCAGAAACAGAGTAAAATTACAGGCTCTGTGTCTTCCTACTAGTAAGAGTTCGTTTCAGGTAAACGCAGTCACTTTTCAGCTCAAAGAAGCTACATCGTTCATGAAGCTCACACGTTTCTCGCTCTGAAATGAAAAGCATTGGATGTTTGAGGGCCTGTGGTTTGTATCTGTTTCAGAAGCAAAGTTAATCTAGCTATGTTCCGTGTGTTTAGGAAAGACAGTTCTTTTGTTATGAGTACATTCGTATTTCCCGACTTATTAGAGACTCTAGAAAGCAAGAGCATGCTTCTTGCTCTAAAGCAGAGTGTGGTTCATGGATGAGTACTGGGCTATGTGTTTCCCTTAAGAAACAGAGTGAAATGCCAGGCTCTGTGTCTTCCTACATGTAAGACATCATTTCAGGTAAACGCAGTCACGTTTCAGCTCAAAAGAAGCTACATCTTTCACGAAGCTCACACGTTTCTCACTCTTAAATGAAAAGCATTAGATGTTAAAGGACCTGTGTTTTCTATCAGTTTCAGGAGCAAAGTTGAACTAGATATGTTCCATGTGTGTAGGAAACACAGTTCTTTTTTTATGAGTACACTCACATTTCCCTCCTTATTAGAGACTCTTGAAAGCAAGAGCATGGTTCTTGCTCTAAAGCAGAGTGTGGTTCATGGATGAGTACTGCGCTATGTGTTTCCCTTCAGAAACAGAGTGAAATGCCAGGCTCTGTGACTTCCTACATGCAAGATTTAGTTTCAGGTAAACGCAGTCACTTTCCAGCTCAAATGAAGCTACATCGTTCACGAAGCTCACACGTTTCTCGCTCTGAACTGAATAGCATTGGATGTTAGACGACCTGTGCTTTGTATCAGTTTCAGAAGCAACGTTAAACTAGATATGGTCCGTGTGTGTAGGAAACACAGTTCTTTTGTTCTGAGTACACTCACATTTCAGCCTTATTAGAGACTCTAGAAAGCAAGAGCGTTCTTCTTTCTCTAAAGCAGAGTGTGGTTCATGGATGAGAACTGTGCTGTGTGTTTCCCTTCATAAATGGAGTGAAATGCCAGGCTCTATGTCTTCCTACAAGCAAGACTTCGTTTCAGGTAAACGCAGTCACTTTTCATCTCAAAGAAGCTACATCGTTCACGAAGCTCACACGTTTCTCACTCTTAACTGAAAAGCTTGGATGTTACAGGACCTGTGGTTTGTATCAGTTTCAGAAGCAACCTTGTATTACATTGTATTAGATATGGTCCATGTGTGTAGGAAACACAGTTCTTTTTTATGAGTATAATCACATTTCCCACCTTATTAGAGACTCTGGAAAGCAAGAGCGTTCTTCTTGCTCTAAAGCAGAGTGTGGTTCATGGATGAGAACTGTGCTGTGTGTTTCCCTTCAAAAACGGAGTGAAATTCCAGGCTCTGTGTCTTCCTACAAGCAAGACTTCGTTTCAGGTAAACGCAGTCACTTTCCAGCTAAAACGATGCTACATCGTTCAAGAAGCTCACACGTTTCTCGCTCTGAACTGAAAAGCATTGGATGTTAGAGGACCTGTAGTTTGTATCAGTTTCAGAAGCAAAGTTGAACTAGCTATGCTCCGTGTGTTTAGGAAAGACAGTTCTTTTGTTATGAGTACACTCATATTTCCCGACTTATTAGAGACTCTAGAAAGCAAGAGCATGCTTCTTGCTCTAAAGCAGAGTGTGGTTCATGGATGAGTACTGGGCTATGTGTTTCCCTTCAGAAACAGAGTGAAATGCCAGGCTCTGTGTCTTCCTACATGTAAGACTTCTTTTCAGGTAAACGCAGTCTCATTTCAGCTCAAAAGAAGCTACATCTTTCACGAAGCTCACACGTTTCTCACTCTTAACTGAAAAGCATTAGATGTTAGAGGACCTGTGTTTTCTATCAGTTTCAGGAGCAAAGTTGAACTAGATATGTTCCATGTCTGTAGGAAACACAGTTCTTTTGTTCTGAGTACACTCACATTTCCAGCCTTATTAGAGACTCTAGAAAGCAATAGCATGCTTCTTGCTCTAAAGCAGTGTGTGGTTCGTGGATGAGAACTGTGCTGTGTGTTTCCCTTCAGAAACGGAGTGAAATTCCAGGCTCTGTGTCTTCCTACAAGCAAGACTTCATTTCAGGTAAACGCAGTCACTTTCCAGCTCAAACGAAGCTACGTCGTTCACGAAGCTCACACGTTTCTCGCTCTGAACTGAAAAGCATTGGATGTTAGAGGACCTGTGGTTTGTATCAGTTTCAGAAGCAACGTTGAACTAGATATGGTCCATGTGTGTAGGAAACACAGTTCTTTTGTTCTGAGTACACTCACATTTCCCGCCTTATTAGGGACTCTAGTAAGCAAGAGCGTTCTTCTTGCTCTAAAGCAGAGTGTGGTTCATCGATGAGAACTGTGCTGTGTGTTTCCCTTCAGAAACGGAGTGAAATGCCAGGCTCTGTGCCTTCCTGTAAGCAAGACTTCGTTTCAGGTAAACGCAGTCACTTTTCAGCTCAAAGAAGCTACATCGTTCACGAAGCTCACACGTTTCTCACTCTTAACTGAAAAGCATTGGATGTTAGAGGACCTGTGGTTTGTATCAGTTTCAGAAGCGAGGTTGGCTAGATATGGTGCGTGTGTGTAGGAAACACAGTTCTTTTGTTCTGAGCACACTCATGTTTCCCGCCTTATTAGAGACTCTAGAAAGCAAGAGCGTGCTTCTTGCTCTAAAGCAGAGTGTGGTTCATGGATGAAAACTGTGCTATGTGTTTCGCTTCAGAATCGGAGTGAAATGCCAGGCTCTGTGTCTTCCTACATGCAAGTCTTCGTTTCAGATAAACGCAGTAACTGTTCATCTCAAAAGACGCTACATTGTTCACGAAGCTCACACGTTTCTCACTCTTAACTGAAAAGCATTGAATGTTAGAGGACCGGTGGTTTGTATCAGTTTCAGGAGCAAAGTTGAAATAGATATGGTCCATGTGTGTAGAAAACACAGTTCTTTTGTTATGAGTACACTCACATTTCCTGCCTTATTAGAGACTCTAGAAAGAAAGAGCATGGTTCTTGCTCTAAAGCAGAGTGTGGTTCATGGATGAGTACTGTGCTGTGTGTTTCCCTTCAGAAACGGAGTGAAATGCCAGGCTATGTGTCTTCCTACAAGCAAGACTTCGTTTCATTTAAACGCAGTCACTTTTCAGCTCAAAGAAGCTACATCGTTCACGAAGCTCACACGTTTCTCACTCTTAACTGAAAAGCATTGGATGTTAGAGGACCTGTGGTTTGTATCAGTTTCAGAAGCAACGTTGTATTAGATATGGTCCATGTGTGTAGGAAACACAGTTCTTTTGTTCTGAGTATACTCATATTTCCCGCCTTATTAGAGACTCTAGAAAGCAAGAGCGTGCTTCTGGCTCTAAAGCTGAGTGTGGTTCCTGGATGAGAACTGTGCTGTGTGTTTCCATTCAGAAACAGAGTAAAATTACAGGCTCTGTGTCTTCCTACTAGTAAGAGTTCGTTTCAGGTAAACGCATTCACTTTTCAGCTCAAAGAAGCTACATCGTTCATGAAGCTCACACGTTTCTCGCTCTGAAATGAAAAGCATTGGATGTTAGAGGGCCTGTGGTTTGTATCTGTTTCAGAAGCAAAGTTGATCTAGCTATGTTCCGTGTGTTTAGGAAAGACAGTTCTTTTGTTATGAGTACATTCATATTTTCCGACTTATTAGAGACTCTAGAAAGCAAGAGCATGCTTCTTGCTCTAAAGCAGAGTGTGGTTCATGGATGAGTACTGGGCTATATGTTTCCCTTCAGAAACAGAGTGAAATGCCAGGCTCTGTGTCTTCCTACATGTAATACATCATTTCAGGTAACGCAGTCACGTTTCAGCTCAAAAGAAGCTACATCTTTCACGAAGCTCACACGTTTCTCACTCTTAAATGAAAAGCATTAGATGTTAAAGGACCTGTGTTTTCTATCAGTTTCAGGAGCAAAGTTGAACTAGATATGTTCCATGTGTGTAGGAAACACAGTTCTTTTTTTATGAGTACACTCACATTTCCCTCCTTATTAGAGACTCTTGAAAGCAAGAGCATGGTTCTTGCTCTAAAGCAGAGTGTGTTTCATGGATGAGTACTGCGCTATGTGTTTCCCTTCAGATACAGAGTGAAATGCCAGGCTCTGTGACTTCCTACATGCAAGATTTAGTTTCAGGTAAACGCAGTCACTTTCCAGCTCAAATGAAGCTACATCGTTCACGAAGCTCACACGTTTCTCGCTCTGAACTGAATAGCATTGGATGTTAGACGACCTGTGCTTTGTATCAGTTTCAGAAGCAACGTTAAACTAGATATGGTCCGTGTGTGTAGGAAACACAGTTCTTTTGTTCTGAGTACACTCACATTTCAGCCTTATTAGAGACTCTAGAAAGCAAGAGCGTTCTTCTTTCTCTAAAGCAGAGTGTGGTTCATGGATGAGAACTGTGCTGTGTGTTTCCCTTCAGAAATGGAGTGAAATGACAGGCTCTGTGTCTTCCTACATGTAATACATCATTTCAGGTAACGTAGTCACGTTTCAGCTCAAAAGAAGCTACATCTTTCACGAAGCTCACACGTTTCTCACTCTTAAATGAAAAGCATTAGATGTTAAAGGACCTGTGTTTTCTATCAGTTTCAGGAGCAAAGTTGAACTAGATATGTTCCATGTGTGTAGGAAACACAGTTCTTTTTTTATGAGTACACTCACATTTCCCTCCTTATTAGAGACTCTTGAAAGCAAGAGCATGGTTCTTGCTCTAAAGCAGAGTGTGGTTAATGGATGAGTACTGCGCTATGTGTTTCCCTTCAGATACAGAGTGAAATGCCAGGCTCTGTGACTTCCTACATGCAAGATTTAGTTTCAGGTAAACGCAGTCACTTTCCAGCTCAAATGAAGCTACATCGTTCACGAAGCTCACACGTTTCTCGCTCTGAACTGAATAGCATTGGATGTTAGACGACCTGTGCTTTGTATCAGTTTCAGAAGCAACGTTAAACTAGATATGGTCCGTGTGTGTAGGAAACACAGTTCTTTTGTTCTGAGTACACTCACATTTCAGCCTTATTAGAGACTCTAGAAAGCAAGAGCGTTCTTCTTTCTCTAAAGCAGAGTGTGGTTCATGGATGAGAACTGTGCTGTGTGTTTCCCTTCAGAAATGGAGTGAAATGCCAGGCTCTGTGTCTTCCTACAAGCAAGACTTCGTTTCAGGTAAACGCAGTCACTTTTCAGCTCAAAGAAGCTACATCGTTCACGAAGCTCACACGTTTCTCACTCTTAACTGAAAAGCATTGGATGTTACAGGACCTGTGGTTTGTATCAGTTTCAGAAGCAACCTTGTATTACATTGTATTAGATATGGTCCATGTGTGTAGGAAACACAGTTCTTTTGTTCTGAGTATAATCATATTTCCCACCTTATTAGAGACTCTGGGAAGCAAGAGCGTTCTTCTTGCTCTAAAGCAGAGTGTGGTTCATGGATGAGAACTGTGCTGTGTGTTTCGCTTCAGAAACGGAGTGAAATCCAGGCTCAGTGTCTTCCTACAAGCAAGACTTCGTTTCAGGTAAACGCAGTCACTTTCCAGCTCAAACGAACCTACATCGTTCACGAAGCTCACACGTTTCTCGCTCTGAACTGAAAAGCATTGGATGTTAGACGACCTGTGGTTTGTATCAGTTTCAGAAGCAACGTTGAACTATATATGGTCCATGTGTGTAGGAAACACAGTTCTTTTGTTCTGAGTACACTCACATTTCCCGCCTTATTAGGGACTCTAGAAAGGAAGAGTGTTCTTCTTTCTCTAAAGCAGAGTGTGGTTCATCGATGAGAACTGTGCTGTGTGTTTCCCTTCAGAAACGGAGTGAAATGCCAGGCTCTGTGCCTTCCTGCAAGCAAGACTTCATTTCAGGTAAACGCAGTCACTTTTCAGCTCAAAGAAGCTACATCGTTCACGAAGCTCACACGTTTCTCACTCTTAACTGAAAAGCATTGAAAGTTAGAGGACCTGTGGTTTGTATCAGTTTCAGGAGCAAAGTTGAACTCGATATGGTCCATGTGTGTAGGAAACACAGTTCTTTTGTTATGAGTACACTCACATTTCCCGCCTTATTAGAGACACTAGAAAGCAAGAGCGTGCTTCTGGCTCTAAAGCAGAGTGTGGTTCCTGGATGAGAACTGTGCTGTGTGTTTCCCTTCAGAAACGGAGTAAAATTCCAGGCTCTGTGTCTTCCTACTAGTAAGAGATCGTTTCAGGTAAACGCAGTCACTTTTCAGCTCATAGAAGCTACATCGTTCATGAAGCTCACACATTTCTAGCTCTGAACTGAAAAGCATTGGATGTTAGAGGACCTGTGGTTTGTATCAGTTTCAGAAGCAACGTTGAACTAGATATGGTCCATGTGTGTAGGAAACACAGATCTTTTGTTCTGAATACACTCACATTTCCCGCCTTATTAGGGACTCTAGAAAGCAAGAGCGTTCTTCTTGCTCTAAAGCAGAGTGTGGTTCATCGATGAGAACTGTGCTGTGTTTTTCCCTTCAGAAACGGTGTAAAATTCCAGGCTCTGTGTCTTCCTACATGCAAGTCTTCGTTTCAGATAAACGCAGTAACTGTTCATCTCAAAAGACGCTACATTGTTCACGAAGCTCACTCGTTTCTCACTCTGACTGAAAAGCATTGAATGTTAGAGGACCTGTGGTTTGTATCAGTTTCAGGAGCAAAGTTGAACTAGATATGGTCCATGTGTGTAGGAAACACAGTTCTTTTGTTATGAGTACACTCATATTTTCTGACTTATTTGAGACTCTGGAAAGCAAGAGCATGCTTCTTGCTCTAAAGCAGAGTGTGGTTCATGGATGATTACTGGGCTCTGTGTTTCCCTTCAGAAACAGAGTGAAATGCCAGGCTCTGTGTCTTTCTACATGTAAGACTTCGTTTCAGGTAAACGCAATCACTTTTCAGCTCAAAGGAAGCTACATGGTTCACAAAGCTCACACGTTTCTTGCTTTGAACTTAAAAGCATTGGATGTTAGAGGACCTGTGGTTTGTGTCTGTTTCAGAAGAAAAGGTGAACTAAATATGGTCCATGTGTGTAGGAAACACAGTTCTTTTGTTGTGAGTACACTCACATTTCCCGCCTTATTAGAGACACTAGAAAGCAAGAGCGTACTTCTGGCTCTAAAGCAGAGTGTGGTTCCTGGATGAGAACTGTGCTGTGTGTTTCCCTTCAGAAACGGAGTAAAATTCCAGGCTCTGGGTCTTCCTACTAGTAAGAGTTCGTTTCAGGTAAACGCAGTCACTTTTCAGCTCAAAGAAGCTACATCGTTCATGAAGCTCACATGTTTCTAGCTCTGAACTGAAAAGCATTGGTTGTTAGAGGACCTGTGGTTTGTATCAGTTTCAGAAGCAACGTTGAACTAGATATGGTCCATGTGTGTAGGAAACACAGTTCTTTTCTTCTGAGTACACTCACATTTCCCGCCTTATTAGGGACTCTAGAAAGCAAGAGCGTTCTTCTTGCTCTAAAGCAGAGTGTGGTTCATCGATGAGAACTGTGCTGTGTGTTTCCCTTCAGAAACGCAGTGAAATGCCAGGCTCTGTGCCTTCCTGCAAGCAAGACTTCGTTTCAGTTAAACGCAGTCACTTTTCAGCTCAAAGAAGCTACATCGTTCATGAAGCTCACACGTTTCTCGCTCTGAAATGAAAAGCATTGGATGTTAGAGGACCTGTGGTTTGTATCAGTTTCAGAAGCAAAGTTGTTCTAGCTATGTTCCGTGTGTTTAGGAAAGACAGTTCTTTTGTTATGAGTACATTCATATTTCCCGACTTATTAGAGACTCTAGAAAGCAAGAGCATGCTTCTTGCTCTAAAGCAGAGTGTGGTTCATGGATGAGTACTGGGCTATGTGTTTCCCTTCAGAAACAGAGTGAAATGCCAGGCTCTGTGTCTTCCTACATGTAAGACATCATTTCTGGTAAACGCAGTCACATTTCAGCTCAAAAGAAGCTACATCTTTCACCAAGCTCACACGTTTCTCACTCTTAAATGAAAAGCATTAGATGTTAGAGGACCTGTGTTTTCTATCAGTTTCAGGAGCAAAGTTGAACTAGATATGTTCCATGTGTGTAGGAAACACAGTTCTTTTTTTATGAGTACACTCACATTTCCCTCCTTATTAGAGACTCTAGAAATCAAGAGCATGGTTCTTGCTCTAAAGCAGAGTGTGGTTCATGGATGAGTACTGCGCTATGTGTTTCCCGTCAGAAACAGAGTGAAATGCCAGGCTCTGTGACTTCCTACATGCAAGACTTAGTTTCAGGTACACGCAGTCACTTTCCAGCTCAAATGAAGCTACATCATTCATGAAGCTCACACGTTTCTCGCTCTGAACTGAATAGCATTGGATGTTAGACGACCTGTGCTTTGTATCAGTTTCAGAAGCAACGTTAAACTAGATATGGTCCATGTGTGTAGGAAACACAGTTCTTTTGTTATGAGTACACTCACATTTCCCGCCTTATTAGAGACTGTAGAAAGCAAGAGCATGGTTCTTGCTCTAAAGCAGAGTGTGGAACATGGATGAGTAGTGCGCTATGTGTTTCCCTTCAGAAACAGAGTGAAATGCCACGCTCTGTGACTTCCTACATGCAAGACTTCATTTCAGGTAAACGCAGTCACTTTCCAGCTCAAATGAAGCTACATCGTTCAAGAAGCTCTCACGTTTCTCGCTCTGAACTGAATAGCATTGGATGTTACACGACCTGTGGTTTGTATCAGTTTCAGAAGCAATGTTAAACTAGATATGGTCCGTGTGTGTAGGAAACACTGTTCTTTTGTTCTGAGTACACTCACATTTCCAGCCTTATTAGAGACTCTAGAAAGCAAGAGGATGCTTCTTGCTCTAAAGCAGAGTGTGGTTCATGGATGAGAACTGTGCTGTGTGTTTCCCTTCAGAAACGGAGTGAAATGCAAGGCTCTGTGTCTTCCTACAAGCAAGACTTCGTTTCAGGTAAACGCAGTCACTTTTCAGCTCAAAGAAGCTACATCGTTCACGAAGCTCACACGTTTCTCACTTTTAACTGAAAAGCATTGGATGTTAGAGGACCTGTGGTTTGTATCAGTTTCAGAAGCAAAGTTGATCTAGCTATGTTCCGTGTGTTTAGGAAAGACAGTTCTTTTGTTATGAGTACATTCATATTTCCCGACTTATTAGAGACTCTAGAAAGCAAGAGCATGCTTCTTGCTCTAAAGCAGAGTGTGGTTCATGGATGAGTACTGGGCTCTGTGTTTCCCATCAGAAACAGAGTGAAATGCCAGGCTCTGTGTCTTCCTACATGTAAGACATCATTTCAGGTAAACGCAGTCACATTTCAGCTCAAAAGAAGCTACATCTTTCACGAAGCTCACACGTTTCTCACTCTTAAATGAAAAGCATTAGATGTTAGAGGACCTGTGTTTTCTATCAGTTTCAGGAGCAAAGTTGAACTAGATATGTTCCATGTGTGTAGGAAACACAGTTCTTTTTTTATGAGTACACTCACATTTCCCTCCTTATTAGAGACTCTAGAAAGCAAGAGCATGGTTCTTGCTCTAAAGCAGAGTGTGGTTCATGGATGAGTACTGCGCTATGTGTTTCCCTTCAGAAACAGAGTGAAATGCCAGGCTCTGTGACTTCCTACATGCAAGACTTAGTTTCAGGTAAACGCAGTCACTTTCCTGCTCAAATGAAGCTACATCATTCACGAAGCTCACACGTTTCTCGCTCTGAACTGAATAGCATTGGATGTTAGACGACCTGTGGTTTGTATCATTTTCAGAAGCTACGTTAAACTAGATATGGTCCATGTGTGTAGGAAACACAGTTCTTTTGTTCTGAGTACACTCACATTTCCAGCCTTATTAGAGATTCTAGAGAGCAATAGCATGCTTCTTGCTGTAAAGCAGTGTGTGGTTCATGGATGAGAACTGTGCTGTGTGTTTCCCTTCAGAAACGGAGTGAAATTCCAGGCTCTGTGTCTTCCTACAAGCAAGACTTCGTTTCAGGTAAACGCAGTCACTTTCCAGCTCAAACGAACCTCCATCGTTCACGAAGCTCACATGTTTCTCGCTCTGAACTGAAAAACATTGGATGTTAGAGGACCTGTGGTTTGAATCAGTTTCAGAAGCAACGTTGAACTAGGTATGGTACATGTGTGTAGGAAACACAGTTCTTTTGTTATGAGTACACTCACATTTCCCGCCTTATTAGAGACTCTAGAAAGCAAGAGCATGGTTCTTGCTCTAAAGCAGACTGTGGTTCATCGATGAGAACTGTGCTGTGTGTTTCCCTTCAGAAACGGAGTGAAATGCCAGGCTCTGTGCCTTCCTGCAAGCAATACTTCGTTTCAGGTAAACGCAGTCACTTTTCAGCTCAAAGATGCTACATTGTTCACGAAGCACACACGTATCTCACTCTTAACTGAAAAGCATGGAATGTTAGAGGACGTGTGGTTTGTAACAGTTTCAGGAGCAAAGTTGAACTAGATATGGTCCATGTGTGTAGGAAACACAGTTCTTTTGTTATGAGTACACTCACATTTCCCGCCTTATTAGAGACTCTAGAAAGCAAGAGCATGGTTCTTGCTCTAAAGCAGACTGTGGTTCATGGATGAGTACTGGGCTATGTGTTTCCCGTCAGAAACAGAGTGAAATGCCAGGCTCTGTGACTTCCTACATGCAAGACTTCATTTCAGGTAAACGCAGTCACTTTCAAGCTCAAACGAAGCTACATCGTTCACGAAGCTCACACGTTTCTCGCTCTGAACTGACTAGCATTGGATGTTAGAGGAACTGTGGTTTGTGTCAGTTTCAGAAGCAACGTTGAACTAGATATGGTCCATGTGTGTAGTTAACACAGTTCTTTTGTTCTGAGTACACTCACATTTCCCGCCTTATTAGAGAATCTAGAAAGCAAGAGCGTGCTTCTTGCTCTAAAGCAGAGTGTGGTTCATGGATGAGAACTGTGGTCTGTGTTTCCCTTCAGAAACGGAGTGTAATCCCAGGCTCTGTGTCTTCCTACATGCAAGACTTCGTTTCGGATAAACCCAGTCACTTTTCAGCTCAAAAGAAGCGACATTGTTCACGAAGATCACACGTTTCTCACTCTTAACTGAAAAGCATTGGATGTTAGAGGACCTGTGGTTTGTATCAGTTTCAGAAGCAAAGTTGAACTAGATATGGTGCATGTGTGTAGGAAACACAGTTCTTTTGTTCTGAGTACTCTCACATTTCCAGCCTTATTAGAGATTCTAGAGAGCAAGAGCATGCTTCTTGCTGTAAAGCAGAGTGTGGTTCATGGATGAGAACTGTGCTGTGTGTTTCCCTTCAGAAACGCAGTGAAATTCCAGGCTCTGTGTCTTCCTACAAGCAAGACTTCGTTTCAGGTAAACGCAGTCACTTTCCAGCTCAAACGAACCTACATCGTTCACGAAGCTCACACGTTTCTCGCTCTGAACTGAAAAGCATTGGATGTTAGAGGACCTGTGGTTTGTATCAGTTTCAGAAGCAACGTTGAACTAGGTATGGTACATGTGTGTAGGAAACACAGTTCTTTTGTTATGAGTACACGCACATTTCCCGCCTTATTAGAGACTCTAGAAAGCAAGAGCATGGTTCTTGTTCTAAAGCAGACTGTGGTTCATGGATGAGTACTGGGCTATGTGTTTCCCTTCAGAAACAGAGTGAAATGCTAGGCTCTGTGACTTCCTACATGCAAGACTTCGTTTCAGGAAACGCAGCCACTTTCAGCTCAAACAAAGCTACATCGTTCACGAAGCTCACACGTTTCTCGCTCTGAACTGAAAAGCATTGGATGTTAGAGGAACTGTGGTTTGTATCAGTTTCAGAAAAAAAGTTGAACTAGCTATGTTCCATGTGTTTAGGAAACACAGTTCTTTTGTTATGAGTACACGCACATTTCCCGCCTTATTAGAGACTCTAGAAAGCAAGAGCATGCTTCTTGCTCTAAAGCAGAGTATGGTTCATGGATGAGTACTGGGCTCTGTGTTTCCCTTCACAAACAGAGTGAAATGCCAGGCTCTGTGTCTTTCTACATGTAAGACTTCATTACAGGTAAACGCAATTAATTTTCAGCTCAAACGAAGCTACATCGTTCACAAAGCTCACACGTTTCTCGCTTTGAACTGAAAAGCATTGGATGTTAGAGGACCTGTGGTTTGTATCAGTTTCAGAAGCAAAGTTGAACTAGCTATGTTCCGTGTGTTTAGGAAAGACAGTTCTTTTGTTATGAGTACACTCATATTTCCCGACTTATTAGAGAATCTAGAAAGCAAGAGCATGCATCTTGCTCTAAAGCAGAGCGTGGTTCATGGATGAGTACTGGGCTATGTGTTTCCCTTCAGAAACAGAGTGAAATGCCAGGCTCTGTGTCTTCCTACATGTAAGACTTCGTTTCAGGTAAACGCAGTCACATTTCAGCGAAAAAGAAGCTACATCTTTCACGAAGCTCACACGTTTCTCACTCTTAACTGAAAAGCATTAGATGTTAGAGGACCTGTGGTTTGTATCAGTTTCAGAAGCAACGTTGAACTAGATATGGTCCATGTGTGTAGGAAACACAGTTCTTTTGTTCTGAGTACACTCACATTTCCCGTCTTATTAGGGACTCTAGAAAGCAAGAGCATTCTTCTTGCTCTAAAGCAGAGTGTGGTTCATGGATGAGAACTGTGGTCTGTGTTTCCCTTCAGAAACGGAGTGTAATCCCAGGCTCTGTGTCTTCCTACATGCAAGACTTCGTTTCGGATAAACCCAGTCACTTTTCAGCTCAAAAGAAGCGACATTGTTCACAAGATCACACGTTTCTCACTCTTAACTGAAAAGCATTGGATGTTAGAGGACCTGTGGTTTGTATCAGTTTCAGAAGCAACGTTGAACTAGGTATGGTACATGTGTGTAGGAAACACAGTTCTTTTGTTATGAGTACACTCACATTTCCCGCCTTATTAGAGACTCTAGAAAGCAAGAGCATGGTTCTTGCTCTAAAGAAGACTGTGATTCATGGATGAGTACTGGGCTATGTGTTTCCCTTCAGAAACAGAGTGAAATGCTAGGCTCTGTGACTTCCTACATGCAAGACTTCGTTTCAGGTAAACGCAGTCACTTTCAGCTCAAACGAAGCTACATCGTTCACGAAGCTCACACGTTTCTCGCTCTGAACTGAAAAGCATTGGATGTTAGAGGAACTGTGGTTTGTATCAGTTTCAGACAAAAAGTTGAACTAGCTATGTTCCATGTGTTTAGGAAACACAGTTCTTTTGTTATGAGTACACTCATATTTTCTCCCTTATTAGAGACTCTGGAAAGCAAGAGCATGCTTCTTGCTCTAAAGCAGAGTATGGTTCATGGATGAGTACTGGGCTCTGTGTTTCCCTTCAGAAACAGAGTGAAATGCCAGGCTCTGTGTCTTTCTATATGTAAGACTTCGTTTCAGTTAAACGCAATTACTTTTCAGCTCAAACGAAGCTACATCGTTCACAAAGCTCACACTTTTCTCGCTTTGAACTGAAAAGCATTGGATGTTAGAAGACCTGTGGTTTGTGTCAGTTTCAGAAGAAAAGTTTAACTAAATATGGTCCATGTGTGTAGGAAACAGAGTTCTTTTGTTGTGAGTACACTCACATTTTCCGCCTTATTAGAGACTGTGGAAATCAAGAGTGTGTTTCTTGCTCTAAAGCACAGTGTGGTTCATGGATGAGAACTGTTCTATGTGTTTCCAATCAGAAACGGAGTGAAATGCCAGGCTCTGTGTCTTCCTACATGCAAGATTTCTTTACAGATAAACGCAATCACTTTTCAGCTCATAGAAGCTACATTGTTCATGAAGCTCACACGTTTCTCGCTCTGAACTGAAAACTATTGGATGTTAGAGGAACTGTGGTTTGTATTATTTTCGAAGCAAAGTTTAACTAGCTATGTTCCATGTGTTTAGGAAACACAGTTCTTTTGTTATGAGTACACTCATATTTCCCGCCTTATTAGAGACTGTGGAATGCAAGAGCATGCTTCTTGCTCTAAAGAAGAGTGTGGTTCATGGATGAGTACTGGGCTATGTGTTCCCCTTCAGAAACAGAGAGAAATGCCAGGCTCTGTGTCTTCCTACAAGCGAGACTTCGTTTCAGGTAAACGCAGTCACATTTCAGCTCAAAAGAAGCTACATCGTTCACGAAGCTCACACGTTTCTCCCTCTTAACTGAAAAGCATTGGATGTTAGAGGACCTGTGGTTTTTGTCAGTTTCAGAAGAAATGTTGAACTAGATGTGGTCCATGTGTGTAGGAAACACAGTTCTTTTGTTATGAGTACACTCACATTTCCAGCCTTATTAGAGACTCTAGAAAGCAAAAGCATGTATCTGGCTCTAAAGCAGAGTGTGGTTCCTGGATGAGAACTGTGCTGTGTGTTTCCCTTCAGAAACGGAGTAAAATTCTAGGCTCTGTGTCTTCCTACTAGTAAGAGTTCGTTTCAGGTAAACGTAGTCACTTTCTAGCTCAAACGAACCTACATCGTTCACGAAGCTCACACGTTTCTCACTCTTAACAGAAAAACATTGGATGTTAGAGGACCTGTGGTTTGTATCAGTTTCAGAAGCGGAGTTGAACTAGATATGGTGCGTGTGTGTAGGAAACATTGTTCTTTTGTTCTGAGCACACTCACGTTTCCCGCCTTATTAGAGACTCTAGAAAGCAAGAGCGTGCTTCTTGCTCTAAAGCAGAGTGTGGTTCCTGGATGAGAACTGTGCTGTGTGTTTCCCTTCAGAAACGGAGTGAAATTCCAGGCTCCGTGTCTTCCTACAAGCAAGACTTCGTTTCAGGTAAACGCAGTCACTTTCCAGCTCAAACGAAGCTACATCGTTCACGAAGCTCACACGTTTCTCGCTCTGAACTGAAAAGCATTGGATGTTAGAGGACCTGTGGTTTGTATCAGTTTCAGAAGCAACGTTGAACTAGATATGGTCCATGTGTGTAGGAAACACAGATCTTTTGTTTTGAGTACAATCACATTTCCCCCCTTATTAGGGACTCTAGAAAGCAAGAGCGTTCTTCTTGCTCTAAAGCAGAGTGTGTTCATCGATGAGAAATGTGCTGTGTGTTTCCTTTCAGAAACGGAGTGAAATGCCAGGCTCTGTGCCTTACTGCAAGCAAGTCTTCGTTTCAGGTAAACCCAATCACTTTTCAGCTCAAATGAAGCTACATCGTTCACAAAACTCACACGTTTCTCGCTTTGAACTGAAAAGCATTGGATGTTAGAGGACCTGTGGTTTTTGTAAGTTTCAGAAAAAAAGTTGAACTAGATATGGTCCATGTGTGTAGGAAACACAGTTCTTTTGTTATGAGTACACTCACATTTCCAGCCTTATTAGAGATTCTAGAAAGCAAGAGCATGGTTCTTGCTCTAAAGCAGAGTGTGGTTCATGGATGAGTACTGGGCTATGTGTTTCCCTTCAGAAACAGAGTGAAATGCAAGGCTCTGTGACTTCCTACAAGCAAGACTTCGTTTCAGGTAAATGCAGTCACTTTTCAGCTCAAACCAAGCTACATTGTTCACGAAGCTCACACGTTTCTCACTCTTAACTGGAAAGCATTGGATGTTAGAGGACCTGTGGTTTGTATCAGTTTCAGAAGCAACGTTGAACTAGATACGGTCCATGTGTGTAGGAAACACAGTTCTTTTTTTCTGAGTACACTCACATTTCCATCCTTATTAGAGACTCTAGAAAGCAAGAGCATGGTTCTTGCTCTAAAGCAGAGTGTGGTTCATGGATGAGAACTGTGCTGTGTGTTTACCTTCAGAAACGGAGTGAAATTCCATGCTCTATGTCTTCCTACAAGCAAGACTTCGTTTCAGGTAAACGCAGTCACTTTCCAGCTCAAACGAAGCTACATCGTTTACGAAGCTCACAGGTTTCTCGCTCTGAACTGAAAAGCATTGGATGTTAGAGGAACTGTGGTTTGTATCAGTTTCAGAAGAAAAGTTGAACTAGAGATGTTCCATGTGTTTAGGAAACACAGTTCTTTTGTTATGTGTACATTCATATTTTCCGCCTTAGTAAAGACTCTGGAAAGCAAGAGCATGCTTCTTGCTCTAAAGCGGAGTGTGGTTCATGGATGAGTACTGGGCTATGTGTTTCCCTTCAGAAACAGAGTGAAATGCCAGGCTCTGTGTCTTTCTACATGTAAGACTTCGTTTCAGGTAAACCCAATCACTTTTCAGCTCAAACGAAGCTACATCGTTCACAAAACTCACACGTTTCTCGCTTTGAACTGAAAAGCATTGGATGTTAGAGGACCTGTGGTTTTTGTAAGTTTCAGAAAAAAAGTTGAACTAGATATGGTCCATGTGTGTAGGAAACACAGTTCTTTTGTTATGAGTACACTCACATTTCCAGCCTTATTAGAGACTCTAGAAAGCAAGAGCATGGTTCTTGCTCTAAAGCAGAGTGTGGTTCATGGATGAGTACTGGGCTATGTGTTTCCCTTCAGAAACAGAGTGAAATGCAAGGCTCTGTGACTTCTTACAAGCAAGACTTCGTTTCAGGTAAATGCAGTCACTTTTCTGCTCAAACCAAGCTACATTGTTCACGAAGCTCAAACGTTTCTCACTCTTAACTGGAAAGCATTGGATGTTAGAGGACATGTGGTTTGTATCAGTTTCAGAAGCAACGTTGAACTAGATACGGTCCATGTGTGTAGGAAACACAGTTCTTTTTTTCTGAGTACACTCACATTTCCCGCCTTATTAGGGACTATAGAAAGCAAGAGCGTTCTTCTTACTCTAAAGCAGAGTGTGGTTCATGGATGAGAACTGTGCTGTGTGTTTCCCTTTAGAAAAGGAGTGAAATTCCAGGCTCTGTGTCTTCCTACAAGCAAGACTTCGTTTCAGGTAAACGCAGTCACTTTCCAGCTCAAACGAAGCTACATTGTTCACGAAGCTCACATGTTTCTCGCTCTGAACTGAAAAGCATTGGATGTTAGAGGAACTGTGGTTTGTATCAGTTTCAGAAGATAAGTTGAACTAGCTATGTTCCATGTGTTTAGGAAACACAGTTCTTTTGTTATGAGAACACTCACATTTCCAGCCTTATTAGAGACTCTAGAAAGCAAGAGAATTGTACTTGCTCTAAAGCAGAGTGTTATTCATGGATGAGTACTGGTCTATGTGTTTCCCTTCAGAAACAGAGTGAAATGCAAGGCTCTGTGACTTCCTACAAGCAAGACTTCGTTTCAGGTAAACGCAGTCACTTTTCAGCTCAAACCAAGCAACATTTCACGAAGCTCACACGTTTCTCACTCTTAATTGAAAAGCATTGGATGTTAGAGGACCTGTGGTTTGTATCAGTTTCATAAGCAACATTGAACTATATATGGTCCATGTGTGTAGGAAACAGTTCTTTTGTTCTGAGTACACTCACATTTCCTGACTTATTATGGACTCTAGAAAGCAAGAGCGTTCTTCTTGCTCTAAAGCAGAGTGTGGTTCATCGATGAGAACTGTGCTGTGTGTTTCCCTTCAGAAACGGAGTGAAATGCCAGGCTCTGTGCCTTCCTGCAAGCAAGACTTCATTTCAGGTAAACGCAGTCACTTTTCAGCTCAAAGAAGCTACATCGTTCACGAAGCTCACAGGTTTCTCACTCTTAACTGAAAAGCATTGGATGTTAGAGGACCTGTGGTTTGTATCAGTTTCAGAAGCGGAGTTGAACTAGATATGGTGCGTGTGTAGGAAACATTGTTCTTTTGTTCTGAGCACACTCACGTTTCCCGCCTTATTAGAGACTCTAGAAAGCAAGAGCGTGCTTCTTGCTCTAAAGCAGAGTGTGGTTCATGGATGAAAACTGTGCTATGTGTTTCGCTTCAGAATCGGAGTGAAATGAGAGGCTCTGTGTCTTCCTACATGCAAGTCTTCGTTTCAGAAAAACGCAGTAACTGTTCACCTCAAAAGAAGCTACATTGTTCACGAAGCTCACACGTTTCTCACTCTTAACTGAAAAGCATTGAATGTTAGAGGACCTGTGGTTTGTATCAGTTTCAGGAGCAAAGTTGAACTAGATATGGTCCATGTGTGTAGGAAGCACAGTTCTTTTGTTATGAGTACACTCACATTTCCCGCCTTATTACGGACTCTAGAAAGCAAGAGCATGATTCTTGCACTAAAGAAGAGTGTGGTTCATGGATGAGTACTGGGCTATGTGTTTCCCTTCAGAAACAGAATGAAATGCCAGGCTCTGTGTCTTTCTACATGTAAGACTTCGTTTCAGGTAAACGCAATCACTTTTCAGCTCAAAAGAAGCTACATCGTTCAAAAAGCTCACACGTTTCTCGCTTTGAACTGAAAAGCATTGGATGTTAGAGGACCTGTGGTTTGTGTCAGTTTCAGAAGAAAAGTTGAACTAGATATGGTCCATGTGTGTAGGAAACACAGTTCTTTTGTTGGGAGTACACTCACATTTCCCGCCTTATTAGGGACTATAGAAAGCAAGAGCGTTCTTCTTGCTCTAAAGCAGAGTGTGGTTCATGGATGAGAACTGTGCTATGTGTTTCCCTTCAGAAACGGAGTGAAATGCCAGCCTCTGTTCCTTCCTGCAAGCAAGATTTCGTTTCAGGTAAACGAAGTCATTTTTCAGCTCAAAGAAGCTACATCTTTCAGGAAGCTCACACGTTTCTCACTCTTAACTGAAAAGCATTGGATGTTAGAGAACCTGTGGTTTGTATCAGTTTCAGAAGCGGAGTTGAACTAGATATGGTGCGTGTGTGTAGGAAACACAGTTCTATTGTTCTGAGCACACTCACGTTTCCCGCCTTATTAGAGACTCTAGAAAGCAAGGGCGTTCTTCTTGCTCTAAAGCAGAGTGTGGTTCATGGATGAAAACTGTGCTATGTGTTTCGCTTCAGAATCGGGGTGAAATGCCAGGCTCTGTGTCTTCCTACATGCAAGTCTTCGTTTCAGATAA
The DNA here is from genome assembly GCA_949786405.1 of Onychomys arenicola. NCBI lineage: Eukaryota > Metazoa > Chordata > Mammalia > Rodentia > Cricetidae > Onychomys > Onychomys arenicola. The sequence continues at coordinate 1,205,203 of CATKUM010000039.1, read as the reverse complement.
ACGCAGTAACTGTTCGTCTCAAAAGACGCTACATTGTTCACGAAGCTCACACGTTTCTCACTCTTAACTGAAAAGCATTTAATGTTAGAGGACCTGTGGTTTGTATCAGTTTCAGGAGCAAAGTTGAACTAGATATGGTCCATGTGTGTAGGAAACACAGATCTTTTGTTATGAGTACACTCACATTTCCCGCCTTATTAGAGACTCTAGAAAGCAAGAGCATGGATCTTGCTCTAAAGCAGAGTGTGGTTAATGGATGAGTACTGGGCTATGTGTTTCCCTTCAGAAACAGAGTGAAATGCCAGGCTCTGTGACTTCCTACATGCAAGAATTCGTTTCAGGTAAACGCAGTCACTTTTCAGCTCAAATGAAGCTACATCGTTCACGAAGCTCACACGTTTCTCGCTCTGAACTGAAAAGCATTGGATGTTAGAGGAGCTGTGGTTTGTATCAGTTTCAGAAGCAACGTTGAATTAGATATGGTCCATGTGTGTAGGAAACACAGTTCTTTTGTTCTGAGTATACTCACATTTCCCGCCTTATTAGAGACTCTAGAATGCAAGAGCGTGCTTCTTGCTCTAAAGCAGAGTGTGGTTCATGGATGAGAACTGTGCTGTGTGTTTCCCTTCAGAAACGGAGTGAAATTCCAGGCTCTGTTTCTTCCTACAAGCAAGACTTCATTTCAGGTAAACGCAGTCACTTTCCAGCTCAAAGGAAGCTACATCGTTCACGAAGCTCACAAGTTTCTCGCTCTGAACTGAAAAGCATTGGATGTTAGAGGAACTGTGGTTTGTATCAGTTTCAGAAGAAAAGTTGAACTAGCTATGTTCCATGTGTTTAGGAAACACAGTTCTTTTGTTATGTGTACATTCATATTTTCTGCCTTTTTAGAGACTCTGGAAAGCAGGAGCATGCTTCTTGCTCTAAAGCAGAGTGTGGTTCATGGATGAAAACTGTGCTATGTGTTTCGCTTCAGAATCGGAGTGAAATGCCAGGCTCTGTGTCTTCCTACATGCAAGTCTTCGTTTCAGATAAACGCAGTAACTGTTCATCTCAAAAGACGCTACATTGTTCACGAAGCTCACACGTTTCTCACTCTTAACTGAAAAGCACTGAATGTTAGAGGACCTGTGGTTTGTATCAGTTTCAGGAGCAAAGTTGAACTAGATATGGTCCACGTGTGTAGGAAACACAGTTCTTTTGTTATGAGTACACTCACATTTCCCGCCTTATTAGAGACTCTAGAAAGCAAGAGCATGGTTCTTGCTCTAAAGCAGAGTGTGGTTAATGGATGAGTACTGGGCTATGTGTTTCCCTTCAGAAACAGAGTGAAATGCCAGGCTCTGTGATTTCCTACATGCAAGACTACGTTTCAGGCAACGCAGTCACTTTTCAGCTCAAATGAAGCTACATCGTTCACGAAGCTCACACGTTTCTCACTCTTAACTGAAAAGCATTGGATGTTAGAGGACCTGTGGTTTGAATCAGTTTCAGAAGCAACGTTGAATTAGATATGGTCCATGTGCGTAGGAAACACAGTTATTTTGTTCTGAGTATACTCACATTTCCCGCCTTATTAGAGACTCTAGAAAGCAAGAGCGTGCTTCTTACTCTAAAGCAGAGTGTGGTTCATGGATGAGAACTGTGCTGTGTGTTTCCCTTTAGAAAAGGAGTGAAATTCCAGGCTCTGTGTCTTCCTACAAGCAAGACTTCGTTTCAGGTAAACGCAGTCACTTTCCAGCTCAAACGAAGCTACATTGTTCACGAAGCTCACATGTTTCTCGCTCTGAACTGAAAAGCATTGGATGTTAGAGGAACTGTGGTTTGTATCAGTTTCAGAAGATAAGTTGAACTAGCTATGTTCCATGTGTTTAGGAAACACAGTTCTTTTGTTATGAGAACACTCACATTTCCAGCCTTATTAGAGACTCTAGAAAGCAAGAGAAATGTACTTGCTCTAAAGCAGAGTGTGATTCATGGATGAGTACTGGTCTATGTGTTTCCCTTCAGAAACAGAGTGAAATGCAAGGCTCTGTGACTTCCTACAAGCAAGACTTCGTTTCAGGTAAACGCAGTCACTTTTCAGCTCAAACCAAGCAACATTTCACGAAGCTCACACGTTTCTCACTCTTAATTGAAAAGCATTGGATGTTAGAGGACCTGTGGTTTGTATCAGTTTCATAAGCAACATTGAACTATATATGGTCCATGTGTGTAGGAAACAGTTCTTTTGTTCTGAGTACACTCACATTTCCTGACTTATTATGGACTCTAGAAAGCAAGAGCGTTCTTCTTGCTCTAAAGCAGAGTGTGGTTCATCGATGAGAACTGTGCTGTGTGTTTCCCTTCAGAAACGGAGTGAAATGCCAGGCTCTGTGCCTTCCTGCAAGCAAGACTTCATTTCAGGTAAACGCAGTCACTTTTCAGCTCAAAGAAGCTACATCGTTCACGAAGCTCACAGGTTTCTCACTCTTAACTGAAAAGCATTGGATGTTAGAGGACCTGTGGTTTGTATCAGTTTCAGAAGCGGAGTTGAACTAGATATGGTGCGTGTGTAGGAAACATTGTTCTTTTGTTCTGAGCACACTCACGTTTCCCGCCTTATTAGAGACTCTAGAAAGCAAGAGCGTGCTTCTTGCTCTAAAGCAGAGTGTGGTTCATGGATGAAAACTGTGCTATGTGTTTCGCTTCAGAATCGGAGTGAAATGAGAGGCTCTGTGTCTTCCTACATGCAAGTCTTCGTTTCAGAAAAACGCAGTAACTGTTCACCTCAAAAGAAGCTACATTGTTCACGAAGCTCACACGTTTCTCACTCTTAACTGAAAAGCATTGAATGTTAGAGGACCTGTGGTTTGTATCAGTTTCAGGAGCAAAGTTGAACTAGATATGGTCCATGTGTGTAGGAAGCACAGTTCTTTTGTTATGAGTACACTCACATTTCCCGCCTTATTACGGACTCTAGAAAGCAAGAGCATGATTCTTGCACTAAAGAAGAGTGTGGTTCATGGATGAGTACTGGGCTATGTGTTTCCCTTCAGAAACAGAATGAAATGCCAGGCTCTGTGTCTTTCTACATGTAAGACTTCGTTTCAGGTAAACGCAATCACTTTTCAGCTCAAAAGAAGCTACATCGTTCAAAAAGCTCACACGTTTCTCGCTTTGAACTGAAAAGCATTGGATGTTAGAGGACCTGTGGTTTGTGTCAGTTTCAGAAGAAAAGTTGAACTAGATATGGTCCATGTGTGTAGGAAACACAGTTCTTTTGTTGGGAGTACACTCACTTTTCCCGCCTTATTAGAGACTCTAGAAGCAAGAGCGTGCTTCTGGCTCTAAAGCAGAGTGTGGGTCCTGATTGAGAACTGTGCTGTGTGTTTCCCTTCAGAAACGGAGTGAAATGCCAGGCTCTGTGCCTTCCTGCAATCAAGATTTCGTTACAGTTAAACGCAGTCACTTTTCAGCTCAAAGAAGCTACATCGTTCACAAAGCTCACACGTTTCTCACTCTTAACTGAAAAGCATTGGATGTTAGAGGACCTGTGGTTTGTATCAGTTATAGAAGCAAAGTTGAACTAGATATGGTGCATGTGTGTAGGAAACACAGTTCTTTTGTTCTGAGAACACTCACTTTTCCCGCCTTATTAGAGACTGTGGAAATCAAGAGTGTGTTTCTTGCTCTAAAGCACAGTGTGGTTCATGGATGAGAACTGTGCTATGTGTTTCCAATCAGAAACGGAGTGAAATGCCAGGCTCTGTGTCTTCCTACATGCAAGATTTCTTTACAGATAAACGCAATCACTTTTCAGCTCATAGAAGCTACATTGTTCATGAAGCTCACACGTTTCTCGCTCTGAACTGAAAGGTATAGGATGTTAGAGGAACTGTGGTTTGTATCAGTTTCAGTAGCGGAGTTGAACTAGATATGGTGAGTGTGTAGGAAACATTGTTCTTTTGTTCTGAGCACACTCACGTTTCCCGCCTTTTTAGAGACTCTAGAAAGCAAGAGCGTTCTTCTTGCTCTAAAGCAGAGTGTGGTTCATGGATGAAAACTGTGCTATGTGTTTCGCTTCAGAATCGGAGTGAAATGAGAGGCTCTGTGTCTTCCTACATGCAAGTCTTCGTTTCAGAAAAACGCAGTCACTTTTCAGCTCAAAAGAAGCTACATTGTTCACCAAGATCACACGTTTCCCACTCTTAACTGAAAAGCATTGGATGTTAGAGGACCTGTGGATTGTATTAGTTTCAGGAGCAAAGTTGAACTAGATATGGTCCATGTGTGTAGGAAACACAGTTCTTTTGTTATGAGTACACTCACATTTCCAGCCTTATTAGAGACTCTAGAAAGCTAGAGCATGGATCTTGCTCTAAAGCAGAGTGTGGTTCATGGATGAGTACTGGGCTATATGTTTCCCTTCAGAAACATAGTGAAATGCAAGGCTCTGTGACTTCCTACAAGCAAGACTTCGTTTCAGGTAACTGCAGTCACTTTTCAGCTCAAACCAAGCTACATCGTTCACGAAGCTCACACGTTTCTCACTCTTAAATGAAAAGCTTTGGATGTTAGAGGACCTGTGGTTTGTATCAGTTATAGAAGCAAAGTTGAACTAGATATGGTGCATGTGTGTAGGAAACACAGTTCATTTGTTCTGAGCACACTCACTTTTCCCGCCTTATTAGAGACTGTGGAAATCAAGAGTGTGTTTCTTGCTCTAAAGCACAGTGTGGTTCATGGATGAGAACTGTGCTATGTGTTTCCAATCAGAAACGGAGTGAAATGCCAGGCTCTGTGTCTTCCTACATGCAAGATTTCTTTACAGATAAACGCAATCACTTTACAGCTCATAGAAGCTACATTGTTCATGAAGCTCACACGTTTCTCGCTCTGAACTGAAAAGTATTGGATGTTAGAGGAACTGTGGTTTGTATTATTTTCGAAGCAAAGTTTAGCTAGCTATGTTCCATGTGTTTAGGAAACACAGTTCTTTTGTTATGAGTACACTCATATTTCCCGCCTTATTAGAGACTCTGGAATGCAAGAGCATGCTTCTGGCTCTAAAGCAGAGTGTGGTTCCTGGATAAGTACTGTGCTGTGTGTTTCCCTTCAGAAATGGAGTAAAATTCCAGGCTCTGTGTCTTCCTACTTGTAAGAGTTCGTTTCAGGTAAACGCAGTCACTTTCCAGCTCAAATGAAGCCACATCGTTCACGAAGCTCACACGTTTCTCGCTCTGAACTGAATAGCATTGGATGTTAGACGACCTGTGGTTTGTTTCAGTTTCTGAAGCAACGTTGAACTAGATATGGTCCATGTGTGTTGGAAACACAGTTCTTTTGTTCTGAGTACACTCACATTTCCCGCCTTATTAGAGACTCTAGAAAGCAAGAGCGTGCTTCTTGCTCTAAAGCAGAGTGTGGTTCATGGATGAGAACTGTGCTGTGTGTTTCCCTTCATAAATGGAGTGAAATTCCAGGCTCTGTGTCTTCCTACAAGCAAGACTTCGTTTCAGGTAAACGCAGTCACTTTCCAGCTCAAACGAAGCTACGTTGTTCATGAAGCTCACACGTTTCTCGCTCTGAACTGAAAAGCATTGGATGTTAGAGGACCTGTGGTTTGTATCAGTTTCAGAAGTACCGTTGAACTAGATATGGTCCATGTGTGTAGGAAACACAGTTCTTTTGTTCTGAGTACACTCAAATTTCCCGCCTTATTAGGGACTCTAGAAAGCCAGAGCGTTCTTCTTGCACAAAAGCAGAGTGTGGTTCATCAATGAGAACTGTGCTTTGTGTTTCCCTTCAGAAACGGAGTGAAATGCCAGGCTCTGTGCCTTCCTGCAAGCAAGAATTCTTTTCAGGTAAATGCAGTAACTTTTCAGCTCAAAGAAGCTACATCGTTCACGAAGGTCACACGTTTCTCACTCTTAACAGAAAAGCATTGGATGTTAGAGGACCTGTGGTTTGTATCAGTTTCAGAAGCGGAGTTGAACTAGATATGGTGCGTGTATGTAGGAAACATTGTTCTTTTGTTCTGAGCACACTCACGTTTCCCACCATATTAGACACTCTAGAAAGCAAGAGCGTGCTTCTTGCTCTAAAACAGAGTGTGGTTCATGGATGACAATAGTGGTGTGTGTTTCCCTTCAGAAACGGAGTGTAATCCCAGGCTCTGTGTCTTCCTACATGCCAGACTTCGTTTCGGGTAAACCCAGTCACTTTTCAGCTCAAAAGAAGCTACATTGTTCACCAAGATCACACGTTTCCCACTCTTAACTGAAAAGCATTGGATATTAGAGGACCTGTGGTTTGTATCAGTTTCAGGAGCAAAGTTGAACTAGATATGGATCACGTGTGTAGGAAACACAGTTCTTTTGTTATGAGTACACTCACATTTCCAGCCTTATTAGAGACTCTAGAAAGCAAGAGCATGGATCTTGCTCTAAAGCAGAGTGTGGTTCATGGATAAGAACTGTGCTATGTGCTTCCCTTCAGAAACGGAGTGAAATGCCAGGCTCTGTGTCTTCCTACATGCAAGATTTCTTTTCAGATAAACGCAGTCACTTTTCAGCTCAAAGATGCTACATCGTTCATGAAGCTCACACGTTTCTTGCTCTGAACTGAAAAGCATTGGATGTTAGAGGAACTGTGGTTTGTATCAGTTTCAGAAGCAAAGTTGAACCACCTATGGTGCATGTGTTTAGGAAACACAGTTCTTTTGTTTTGAGTACACTGATATTTACCGCCTTATTTGAGACTCTAGAAAGCAAGAGCATGCTTCTTGCTCTAAAGCAGAGTGTGGTTCATGGATGAGTACTGGGCTATGTGTTTCCCTTCAGAAACAGAGTGAAATGCCAGGCTCTCTTTCTTCCTACATGTAAGACTTCATTTCAGGTAAACGCAATCACTTTTCATCTCAAACGAAGCTACATCGTTCACAAAGCTCGCACGTTTCTAGCTCTGAACTAAAAAGCTTTGGATGTTAGAGGACCTGTGGTTTGTATCAGTTTCAGAAGCAAAGTTGAACTAGATATGGTGCATGTGTGTAGGAAACACAGTTCTTTTGTTTGAGCACACTCACTTTTCCCGCCTTATTAGAGACTGTGGAAATCAAGAGTGTGTTTCTTGCTCTAAAGCACAGTGTGGTTCATGGATGAGAACTGTGCTATGTGTTTCCATTCAGAAACGGAGTGAAATGCCAGGCTCTGTGTCTTCCTACATGCAAGATTTCTTTACAGATAAACGCAATCACTTTTCAGCTCATAGAAGCTACATTGTTCATGAAGCTCACACGTTTATCGCTCTGAACTGAAAAGTATTGGATGTTAGAGGAACTGTGGTTTGTATCAGTTTCGAAGCAAAGTTGAACTAGCTATGTTCCATGTGTTTAGGAAACACAGTTCTTTTGTTATGAGTACACTCATATTTCCCGCCTTATTAGAGACTCTGGAATGCAAGAGCATGATTCTTGCTCTAAAGAAGAGTGTGTTTCATGGATGAGTACTGGGCTATGTGTTTCCCTTCAGAAACAGAGTGAAATGCAAGGCTCTGTGACTTCCTACAAGCACGATTTCGTTTCAGGTAAACGCAGTCACTTTTCAGCTCAAACAAAGCTACATCGTTCACGAAGCTCACACGTTTCTCACTCTTAACTGGAAAGCATTGGGTGTTAGAGGACCTCTGGTTTGTATCAGTTTCAGAAGCAGAGTTGAACTAGATGTGGTCGTGTGTGTAGGAAATTCAGTTCTTTTGTTCTGGGCACACTCACTTTTCCCGCCTTATTAGAGACTGTGGAAAGCAAGAGCATGATTCTTGCTCTAAAGCAGAGTGTGGTTCATGGATGAGAACTGTGCTATGGGTTTTCCATTCAGAATCGGAGTGAAATAACACGCTCTGTGTCTTCCTACATGCAAGATTTCTTTTCAGATAAACGCAGTCACTTTTCAGCTCAAAGAAGCTACATCGTTCATGAAGCTCACACGTTTCTCGCCCTGAACTGAAAAGCATTGATTGTTAGAGGAACTGTGGTTTGTATCAGTTTCAGAAGCAAAGTTGAACCAGCTATGTTGCATGTGTTTAGGAAACACAGTTCTTTTCTTATGAGTACACTCATATTTCCCGCCTTATTAGAGACTCTAGAAAGCAAGAGCATGCTTCTAGCTCCAAAGCAGAGTGTGGTTCATGGATGAGTACTGGGCTATGTGTTTCCCTTCAGGAACAGAGTGAAATGCCAGGCTCTGTGTCTTCCTACATGTAAGACTTCATTTCAGGTAAACGCAATCACTTTTCATCTCAAACGAAGCTACATCGTTCACAAAGCTCACACGTTTCTCGCTCTGAACTGTAAAGCATTGGATGTTAGAGGACCTGTGGTTTGTATCAGTTTCAGAAGCAAAGTTGAACTAGATATGGTTCATGTGTGTAGGAAACACAGTTCTTTTGTTCTGAGCACACTCACTTTTCCCGCCTTATTAGAGACTGTGGAAAGCAAGAGTGTGTTTCTTGCTCTAAAGCAGAGTGTGGTTCATGGATGAGAACTGTGGTATGTGTTTCCCTTCAGAAACTGAGGGAAATGCCAGGCTCTGTGTCTTCCTACATGTAAGACTTCGTTTCGGATAAACGCAGTCACATTTCAGCTCAAAAGAAGCTACATCGTTCACGAAGCTCACACGTTTCTCCCTCTTAACTGAAAAGCATTGGATATAAGAGGACCTGTGGTTTGTATCAGTTTCAGGAGCAAAGTTGAACTAGATATGGTCCATGTGTGTAGGAAACACAGTTCTTTTGTTGTGAGTACACTCACATTTCCAGCTTTATTAGAGACTCTAGAAAGCAATAGCATGGTTCTTGCTCTAAAGCAGAGTGTGGTTCATGGATGAGTACTGGGCTATGTGTATCCCTTCAGAATTGGAGTGAAATGCCAGGCTCTGTGTCTTCCTACATCCAAGATTTCTTTTCAGATAAACCCAGTCACTTTTCAGCTCAAAGAAGCTACATCGTTCATGAAGCTCACACGTTTCTCGCCCTGAACTGAAAAGCATTGGATGTTAGAGGAACTGTGGTTTGTATCAGTTTCAGAAGCAAAGTTGAACCAGCTATGTTGCATGTGTTTAGGAAACACAGTTCTTTTGTTATGAGTACAGTCACGTTTCCCGCCTTATTAGAGACTCTAGAAAGCAAGAGCATGCTTCTTGCTCTAAAGCAGAGTGTGGTTCATGGATGAAAACTGTGCTATGTGTTTCGCTTCAGAATCGGAGCGAAATTCCAGGCTCTGTGTCTCCCTACATGCAACTCTTCGTTTCAGGTAAACGCAGTCAGTTTTCAGCTCAAATGAAGCTGCATCGTTCACGAAGCTCACACGTTTCTCACTCTTAACTGAAAAGCATTGGATGTTAGAGGACCTGTGTTTTGTATCAGTTTCAGAAGCAACGTTGAATTAGATATGGTCCATGTATGTAGGAAACACAGTTCTTTTGTTCTGAGTATACTCACATTTCCCGCCTTATTAGAGACTCTAGAAAGCAAGAGCGTGCTTCTTGCTCTAAAGCAGAGTGTGGTTTATGGACGAGAACTGTACTGTGATTTTCCCTTCAGAAACGGAGTGCAATTCTAGGCTCTGTGTTTTCCTACAAGCAAGACTTCGTTTCAGGTAAACGCAGTCACTTTCCAGCTCAAACGAATCTACCTCGTTCACGAAGCTCACACGTTTCTCGCTCTGAACTGAATAGCATTGGATGTTCGACGACCTGTGGTTTGTATCAATTTCAGAAGCAACGTTGAACTAGATATGGTCCATGTATGTAGGAAACGCAGTTCTTTTGTTCTGAGTACACTCACATTTCCCGCCTTATTAGGGACTCTAGAAAGCAAGAGCGTACTTCTTGCACTAAAGCAGAGTGTGGTTCATGGATGAGAACTGTGCTGTGTGTTTCCCTTCAGAAACGGAGTGAAATGCCAGGCTCTGTGCCTTCCTGCAAGCAAGACTTCGTTTCAGGTAAACGCAGTCACTTTTCAGCTCAAAGAAGCTACATCGCTCACGAAGCTCACACGTTTCTCGCTCTTAACTGAAAAGCATTGGATGTTAGAGGACCTGTGGTTTGTATCAGTTTCAGAAGTGGAGTTAAACTAGATATGGTGCATGTGTGTAGGAAACATTGTTCTTTTGTTCTGAGCACACTCACGTTTCCCGCCTTATTAGACACTCTAGAAAGCAAGAGCGTGCTTCTTGCTCTAAAGCAATGTGTGGTTCATGGATGACAACGGTGGTGTGTGTTTCCCTTCAGAAACGGAGTGTAATCCCAGGCTCTGTGTCTTCCTACTTGTAAGAGTTCGTTTCAGGTAAACGCAGTCACTTTCCAGCTCAAATGAAGCTACATCGTTCACGAAGCTCACACGTTTCTCGCTCTGAACTGAATAGCATTGGATGTTAGGCGACCTGTGGTTTGTATCAGTTTCAGAAGCAAAGTTGAACTAGATATGGTCCATGTGTGTAGGAAACACAGATATTTTGTTCTGAGTACATTCACATTTCCCGCCTTATTAGAGACTCTAGAAGGCAAGAGCGTGCTTCTGGCTCTAAAGCAGAGTGTGGTTCCTGGATAAGAACTGTGCTGTGTGTTTCCCTTCAGAAACGGAGTAAAATTCCAGGCTCTGTGTCTTCCTACTAGTAAGAGTTCGTTTCAGGTAAACGCAGTCACTTTCCAGCTCAAACGAAGCTACGCTGTTCACGAAGCTCACACGTTTCTCGCTCTGAACTGAAAAGCATTGGATGTTAGAGGAACTGTGGTTTGTATCAGTTTCAGAAGAAACGTTGAATTAGCTATGTTCCATGTGTTTAGGAAACACAGTTCTTTTTTATGAGTACACTCATATTTTCTGCCTTATTAGAGACTCTGGAAAGCAAGAGCATGCTTCTTGCTCTAAAGCAGAGTGTGGTTCATGGATGAGTACTGGGCTATGTGTTTCCCTTCTGAAACAGAGTGAAATGCCAGGCTCTGTGTCTTTCTACATGTAAGACTTCGTTTCAGGTAAACGCAATCACTTTTCAGCTCAAACCAAGCTACATCGTTCACGAAGCTCACACGTTTCTCGCTTTGAACTGAAAAGCATTGGATGTTAGAGGACCTGTGGTTTGTATCAGTTTCAGAAGCGGAGTTGAACTAGATATGGTGCATGTATGTAGGAAACATTGTTCTTTTGTTCTGAGCACACTCACGTTTCTCGCCATATTAGACACTCTATAAAGCAAGAGCGTGCTTCTTGCTCTAAAGCAGAGTGTGGTTCATGGATGACAATAGTGGTGTGTGTTTCCCTTCAGAAAGGAGTGTAATCCCAGGCTCTGTGTCTTCCTACATGCAAGACTTCGTTTCGGATAAACGCAGTCACTTTTCAGCTCAAAAGAAGCTACATTGTTCACCAAGATCACACGTTTCCCACTCTTAACTGAAAAGCATTGGATGTTAGAGGACCTGTGGTTTGTATCAGTTTCAGGAGCAAAGTTGAACTAGATATGGTCCATGTGTGTAGGAAACACAGTTCTTTTGTTGTGAGTACACTCACATTTACAGCTTTATTAGAGACTCTAGAAAGCAAGAGCATGGTTCTTGCTCTAAAGTAGAGTGTGGTTCATGGATAAGTACTGGGCTATGTGTTTCCCTTCAGAAACAGAGTGAAATGCAAGGCTCTGTGACTTCCTACAAGCAAGATTTCGTTTCAGGTAAACGCAGTCACTTTTCAGCTCAAACCAAGCTACATCGTTCACGAAGCTCACACGTTTCTCGCTTTGAACTGAAAAGCATTGGACGTTAGAGGACCTGTGGTTTGTGACAGTTTCAGAAGAAAAGTTGAACTAGATATGGTCCATGTGTGTAGGAAACCCAGTTCTTTTGTTATGAGTACACTCACATTTCCCGCCTTATTAGAGAATCTAGAAAGAGCAGGCATGGTTCTTGCTCTAAAGCAGAGTGTGGTTCATGGATGAGTACTGGGCTATGTGTTTCCCTTCAGAAACAAAGTGAAATGTCAGGCTCTGTGACTTCCTACATGCAAGAATTCATTTCAGGTAAACACAGTCACTTTTCAGCTCAAATGAAGCTACATCGTTCACGAAGCTCACACGTTTCTCACTCTTAACTGAAAAGCATTGGATGTTAGAGGACCTGTGGTTTGTATCAGTTTCAGAAGCAACGTTGAATGAGATATGGTCCATGTGTGTAGGAAACACAGTTCTATTCTTCTGAGTATACTCACATTTCCCGCCTTATTAGAGACTCTAGAAAGCAAGAGCGTGCTTCTTGCTCTAAAGCAGAGTGTGGTTCATGGATGAGAACTGTGCTTTGTGTTTCCTTTCAGAAATGGAGTGAAATGCCAGGCTCTGTGTCTTCCTACAAGCAAGACTTCGTTTCAGGTAAACGCAGTCACTTTCCAGCTGAAACGAAGCTACATCGTTCATGAAGCTCACACGTTTCTCGCTCTGAACTGAAACCATTTGATGTTAGAGGAACTGTGGTTTGTATCAGTTTCTGAAGCAAAGTTGAACTAGCTATGTTCCATGTGTTTAGGAAACACAGTTCATTTGTTATGAGTACACTCATATTTACCGCCTTATTAGAGACTCTAGAAAGCAAAAGCATGCTTCTTGCTCTAAAGCAGAGTGTGGTTCATGGATGAGTACTGGGCTATGTGTTTCCCTTCAGAAACAGAGTGAAATGCCAGGCTCTGAGTCTTCCTACATGTAAGACTTCGTTTCAGGTAAACGCAATCACTTTTCAGCTCAAACGAAGCTACATGGTCCACAAAGCTCACACGTTTCTTGCTTTGAACTGAAAAGCATTGGATGTTAGAGGACCTGTGGTTTGTATCAGTTTCAGAAGCGGAGTTGAACTAGATATGGTGCGTGTATGTAGGAAACATTGTTCTTTTGTTCTGAGCACACTCACGTTTCCCGCCATATTAGACACTCTAGAAAGCAAGAGCGTGCTTCTTGCTCTAAAGCAGAGTGTGGTTCATGGATGACAATAGTGGTGTGTGTTTCCCTTCAGAAACGGAGTGTAATCCAAGGCTCTGTGTCTTCCTACATGCAAGACTTCGTTTCGGATAAACGCAGTCACTTTTCAGCTTAAAAGAAGCTACATTGTTCACCAAGATCACACGTTTCCCACTCTTAACTGAAAAGCATTGGATGTTAGAGGACCTGTGGTTTGTATCAGTTTCAGGAGCAAAGTTGAACTAGATATGTTCCATGTGTGTAGGAAACACAGATCTTTTGTTATGAGTACACTCACATTTCCAGCCTTATTAGAGACTCTAGAAAGCAAGAGCATGGATCTTGCTCTAAAGCAGAGTGTGGTTCATGGATGAGAACTGTGCTATGTGCTTCCCTTCTGAAACGGAGTGAAATGCCAGGCTCTGTGCCTTCCTGCAAGCAAGAATTCGTTTCAGGTAAACGCAGTAACTTTTCAGCTCAAAGAAGCTACATCGTTCACGAAGGTCACACGTTTCTCACTCTTAACAGAAAAGCATTGGATTTTAGAGGACCTGTGGTTTGTATCAGTTTCAGAAGTGGAGTTGAACTAGATATGGTGCGTGTATGTAGGAAACATTGTTCTTTTGTTCTGAGCACACTCACGTTTCCCGCCATATTAGACACTCTAGAAAGCAAGAGCGTGCTTCTTGCTCTAAAGCAGAGTGTGGTTCATGGATGACAATAGTGGTGTGTGTTTCCCTTCAGAAACGGAGTGTAATCCCAGGCTCTGTGTCTTCCTACATGCAAGACTTCGTTTCGGATAAACGCAGTCACTTTTCTGCTCAAAAGACGCTACATTGTTCACCAAGATCACACGTTTCCCACTAGTAACTGAAAAGCATTGGATGTTAGAGGACCTGTGGTTTGTATCAGTTTCAGGAGCAAAGTTGAAGTAGATATGGTCCATGTGTGTAGGAAACACAGTTCTTTTGTTCTGAGCACACTCACTTTTCCCGCCTTATTAGAGACTGTGGAAAGCAAGAGTGTGTTTCTTGCTCTGAAGCAGAGTGTGGTTCATGGATGAGAACTGTGGTATGTGTTTCCCTTCAGAAACTGAGGGAATTGCCAGGCTCTGTGTCTTCCTACATGTAAGACTTCGTTTCGGATAAACGCAGTCACATTTCAGCTCAAAAGAAGCTACATCGTTCACGAAGCTCACACGTTTCTCCCTCTTAACTGAAAAGCATTGGATATTAGAGGACCTGTGGTTTGTATCAGTTTCAGGAACAAAGTTGAACTAGATATGGTCCATGTGTGTAGGAAACACAGTTCTTTTGTTGTGAGTACACTCACATTTACAGCTTTATTAGAGACTCTAGAAAGCAAGAGCATGGTTCTTGCTCTAAAGTAGAGTGTGGTTCATGGATAAGTACTGGGCTATGTGTTTCCCTTCAGAAACAGAGTGAAATGCAAGGCTCTGTGACTTCCTACAAGCAAGATTTCGTTTCAGGTAAACGCAGTCACTTTTCAGCTCAAACCAAGCTACATCGTTCACGAAGCTCACATGTTTCTCGCTTTGAACTGAAAAGCATTGGACGTTAGAGGACCTGTGGTTTGTGTCAGTTTCAGAAGAAAAGTTGAACTAGATATGGTCCATGTGTGTAGGAAACCCAGTTCTTTTGTTATGAGTACACTCACATTTCCCGCCTTATTAGAGAATCTAGAAAGAGCAGGCATGGTTCTTGCTCTAAAGCAGAGTGTGGTTCATGGATGAGTACTGGGCTATGTGTTTCCCTTCAGAAACAAAGTGAAATGTCAGGCTCTGTGACTTCCTACATGCAAGAATTCATTTCAGGTAAACACAGTCACTTTTCAGCTCAAATGGAGCTACATCGTTCACGAAGCTCACACGTTTCTCACTCGTAACTGAAAAGCATTGGATGTTAGAGGACCTGTGGTTTGTATCAGTTTCAGAAGCAACGTTGAATGAGATATGGTCCATGTGTGTAGGAAACACAGTTCTATTGTTCTGAGTATACTCACATTTCCCGCCTTATTAGAGACTCTAGAAAGCAAGAGCGTGCTTCTTGCTCTAAAGCAGAGTGTGGTTCATGGATGAGAACTGTGCTTTGTGTTTCCCTTCAGAAATGGAGTGAAATGCCAGGCTCTGTGTCTTCCTACAAGCAAGACTTCGTTTCAGGTAAACGCAGTCACTTTCCAGCTGAAACGAAGCTACATCGTTCATGAAGCTCACACGTTTCTCGCTCTGAACTGAAACCATTTGATGTTAGAGGAACTGTGGTTTGTATCAGTTTCTGAAGCAAAGTTCAACTAGCTATGTTCCATGTGTTTAGGAAACACAGTTCATTTGTTATGAGTACACTCATATTTACCGCCTTATTAGAGACTCTAGAAAGCAAAAGCATGCTTCTTGCTCTAAAGCAGAGTGTGGTTCATGGATGAGTACTGGGCTATGTGTTTCCCTTCAGAAACAGAGTGAAATGCCAGGCACTGTGTCTTCCTGCAAGCAAGACTTCGTTTCAGGTAAACGCAGTCACTTTTCAGCTCAAAGAAGCTACATCGTTCACAAAGCTCGCACGTTTCTCACTCTTAACTGAAAAGCATTGGATGTTAGAGGACCTGTGGTTTGTATCAGTTTCAGGAGAAAAGTTGAACAAGATATGGTCCATGTGTGTAGGAAGCACAGTTCTTTTGTTCTGAGTACACTCACATTTCCCGCCTTATTAGAGACTCTGGAAAGCAAGAGCGTGCTTCCTGCTCTAAAGCAGAGTGTGGTTCATGGATGAGTACTGGGCTATGTGTTTCCCTTCAGAAACAGAGTGACATGCCAGGCTCTGTGTCTTCCTACATGTAAGACTTCGTTTCAGGTAAACGCAGTCACTTTTCAGCTCAAACGATGCTACATTGTTCACAAAGCTCGCACGTTTCTCACTCTTAAATGAAAAGCATTGGATGTTAGAGGACCTGTGGTTTGTATCAGTTTCAGAAGAAAAATTGAACTAGGTATGGTCCATGTGTGTAGGAAACACAGTCCTTCTGTTGTGAGTACACTCACATTTCCCGCCTTATTAGAGAATCTAGAAAGCAAGAGCGTTCTTCTGGCTCTAAAGCAGAGTGTGGTTCATGGATGAGAACTGTGCTGTGTGTTTCCCTTCAGAAACGCAGTGAAATTCCAGGCTCTGTGTCTTCCTACAAGCAAGACTTCATTTCAGGTAAACGCAGTCACTTTCCAGCTCAAAGGAAGCTACATCGTTCACGAAGCTAACACGTTTCTCACTGTTAACTGTAAAGCATTGGATGTTAGAGGACCTGTGGTTTGAATCAGTTTCAGAAGCGGAGTTGAATTGATGTGGTCCGTGTGTGTAGGAAACTCAGTAATTTTTTTCTGAGCACAATCACATTTCCTGCCTTATTAGGGACTCTAGAAAGCATGAGCGTTCTTCTTGCTCTAAAGCAGAGTGTGGTTCATGGAAGAGAGCTGTGTTGTGTGTTTCCCTTCAGAAAAGGAGTGTAATCCCAGGCTCTGTGTCTTCCTACATGCAAGACTTCGTTTCGGATAAAAGCAGTCACTTTTCAGCTCAAAAGAAGCTACATTGTTCACGAAGATCACACGTTTCTAACTCTTAACTAAAAAGCATTGGATGTTAGAGGACCTGTGGTTTGTATCAGTTTCAGATTTGGAGTTGAACTAGATGTGGTCCGTGTGTGTAGGAAACTCAGTTCTTTTGTTCTGAGCACACTCACTTTTCCCGCATTATTAGAGACTGTGGAAAGCAAGAGCGTGTTTCTTGCTCTAAGGCGGAGTGTGGTTCATGGATGAGTACTGGGCTATGTGTTTCCCTTCAGAAACAGAGTGAAATGCCAGGCACTGTGTCTTCCTGCAAGCAAGACTTCGTTTCAGGTAAACGCAGTCACTTTTCAGCTCAAAGAAGCTACATCGTTCACAAAGCTTGCACGTTTCTCACTCTTAACTGAAAAGCATTGGATGTTAGAGGACCTGTGGTTTGTATCAGTTTCAGGAGAAAAATTGAACAAGATATGGTCCATGTTTGTAGGAAGCACAGTTCTTTTGTTCTGAGTACACTCACATTTCCCGCCTTATTAGAGACTCTAGAAAGCAAGAGCGTGCTTCTTGCTCTAAAGCAGAGTGTGGTTCATGGATGAGAACTGTGGTAAGTGTTTCCCGTCAGAAACGGAGTGTAATCCCAGGCTCTGTGTCTTCCTACATCCAAGACTTCGTTTCGGATAAACGCAGTCACTTTTCAGCTCAAAAGAAGCTACATTGTTCACGAAGATCACACGTTTCTCACTCTTAATGAAAAGCATTGGATGTTAGAGGACCTGTGGTTTGTATCAGTTTCAGAAGCGGAGTTGAACTAGATGTGCTCCGTGTGTGTAGGAAACTCAGTTCTTTTGTTCAGAACACACTCACTTTTCCCGCATTATTAGAGACTGTGGAAAGCAAGAGCGTGTTTCTTGCTCTAAGGCAGAGTGTGGTTCATGTATGAGAACTGTGCTATGTGTTTCCCTTCAGAATCGGAGTGAAATGCCAGGCTCGGTGTCTTCCTACATGCAAGACTTCGTTTCAGATAAACACAGACACATTTCAGCTCAAAAGACGCTACTTGTTCACGAAGCTCACACGTTTCTCACTCTTAACTGAAAAGCATTGGACGTTAGAGGACCTGTGGTCTGCATCAGTTTAGGGAGCAAAGTTGAACTAGATATGGTACATGAGTGTAGAAAACACAGTTCTTTTGTTATGAGTACACTCACATTTCCCACCTTATTAGAGACTCTAGAAAGCAAGAGCATTGTTCTTTCTCTAAAGGAGAGTGTGGTTCATGGATGAGTACTGGGCTATGTGTTTCCCTTCAGAAATGGAGTGAAATCCCAGGCTATGTGTCTTCCTACAAGTAAGACTTCGTTTCAGGTAAACGCAGTCACTTTTCAGCTCAAACGAAGCTACATTGTTCACGAATCTCACACATTTCTCACTCTGAACTGAAAAGCGTTGGATGTTAGAGACATGTGGTTTGTATCAGTTTCAGAAGCAAAGTTGAACTATATGTGGTCCATGTGTGTAGGAAACTCAGTACTTTTGTTCTGAGCACACTCACTTTTCCGGCCTTATTAGAGACTGTGGAAAGCAAGAGTGTGTTTCTTGCTCTAAAGCAGAGGGTGGTTCATCGATGAGAACTGTGCTTTGTGCTTCCCTTCAGAAACGGAGTGAAATACCAGGCTCTGTGTCTTCCTACATGCAAGATTTCGTTTCAGAGAAACGCAGTCACTTTTCAGTTCAAAGAAGCTACATCGTTCATGAAGCTCACACGTTTCTCGCTCTGACTGAAACCATTTGATGTTAGAGGAACTGTGGTTTGTATCAGTTTCAGAAGCAAAGTTGAACTAGCTATGTTCCATGTGTTTAGGAAACACAGTTCTTTTGTTATGAGTACACTCATATTTACCGCCTTATTAGAGACTCTAGAAAGCAAAAGCATGCTTCTTGCTCTAAAGCAGAGTGTGGTTCATGGATGAGTACTGGGCTATGTGTTTCCCTTCAGAAACAGAGTGAAATGCCAGGCACTGTGTCTTCCTGCAAGCAAGACTTCGTTTCAGGTAAACGCAGTCACTTTTCAGCTTAAAGGAAGCTACATCGTTCACGAAGATCACACGTTTCTCACTCTTAACTGAAAAGCATTGGATGTTAGAGGACCTGTGGTTTGTACCAGTTTCAGGAGAAAAGTTGAACAAGATATGGTCCATGTGTGTAGGAAGCACAGTTCTATTGTTCTGAGTACACTCACATTTCCCGCCTTATTAGAGACTCTAGAAAGCAAGAGCGTGCTTCTTGCTCTAAAGCAGAGTGTGGTTCATGCATGAGAACTGTGGTAAGTGTTTTCCGTCAGAAACGGAGTGTAATCCCAGGCTCTGTGTCTTCCTACATGCAAGACTTCGTTTCGGATAAACGCAGTCACTTTTCAGCTCCAAAGAAGCTACATCGTTCACGAAGATCACACGTTTCTCACTCTTAACTGAAAAGCATTGGATGTTAGAGGACCTGTGGTTTGTATCAGTTTCAGGAGCAAAGTTGAACTTGATATGGTCCAAGTTTGTAGAAAACACAGTTCTTTTGTTATGAGTACACTCACATTTCCCACCTTATTAGAGACTCTAGAAAGCAAGAGCATGGTTCTTTCTCTAAAGCAGAGTGTGTTTCATGGATGATTACTGGGCTATGTGTTTCCCTTCAGAAATGGAGTGAAATCCCAGGCTCTGTGTCTTCCTACAAGCAAGACTTCGTTTCAGGTAAACGCAGTCACTTTTCAGCTTAAAGGAAGCTACATTGTTCACGAAGCTCACACGTTTCTCGCTCTTAACTGAAAAGCATTGGATATTAGAGGACCTGTAGTTTGTATAAGTTTCAGAAGAAAAATTGAACTAGGTATGGTCCATGTGTGTAGGAAACACAGTCCTTTAGTTGTTAGTACACTCACATTTCCTGCCTTATTACAGAATCTAGAAAGCAAGAGCGTTCTTCTGGCTCTAAAGCAGAGTGTGGTTCATGGATGAGAACTGTGCTGTGTGTTTCCCTTCAGAAAAGCAGTGAAATTCCAGGCTCTGTGTCTTCCTACAAGCAAGACTTCATTTCAGGTAAACGCAGTTACTTTCCAGCTCAAACGAAGCTACATCGTTCACGAAGCCAACACGTTTCTCACTCTTAACTGTAAAGCATTGGATGTTAGAGGACCTGTGGTTTGAATCAGTTTCAGAAGCGGAGTTGAATTAGATTAGGTCCGTGTGTGTAGGAAACTCCGTAATTTTGTTCTGAGCACACTCACATTTCCCGCCTTATTAGGGACTCTAGAAAGCAAGAGCGTTCTTCTTGCTCTAAAGCAGAGTGTGGTTCATGGAAGAGAGCTGTGTTGTGTGTTTCCCTTCAGAAAAGGAGTGTAATCCCAGGTTCTGTGTCTTCCTACATGCAAGACTTCGTTTCGGATAAACGCAGTCACTTTTCAGCTCAAAAGAAGCTACATTGTTCACGAAGATCACACGATTCTAACTCTTAAATGAAAAGCATTGGATGTTAGAGGACCTGTGGTTTGTATCAGTTTCAGAAGCGGAGTTGAACTAGATGTGGTCCGTGTGTGTAGGAAACTCAGTTCTTTTGTTCTGAGCACACTCACTTTTCCCTCATTATTAGAGACTGTGGAAAGAAAGAGCGTGTTTCTTGCTCTAAGGCAGAGTGTGGTTCATGTATGAGAACTGTGCTATGTGTTTCCCTTCAGATTCGGAGTGAAATGCCAGGCTCGGTGTCTTCCTACATGCAAGACTTCGTTTCAGATAAACACAGACACTTTTCAGCTCAAAAGACGCTACATTGTTCACGAAGCTCACACGTTTCTCACTCTTAACTGAAAAGCATTGGATGTTAGAGGACCTGTGGTCTGCATCAGTTTCAGGAGCAAAGTTGAACTAGATATGGTCCATGCGTGTAGAAAACACAGTTCTTTTGTTATGAGTACACTCACATTCCCCACCTTATTAGAGAGTCTAGAAAGCAAGAGCATGGTTCTTGCTCTAAAGGAGAGTGTGGTTCATGGATGAGTACTGGGCTATGTGTTTCCCTTCAGAAATGGAGTGAAATCCCAGGCTATGTGTCTTCCTACAAGCAAGACTTCGTTTTAGGTAAACGCAGTCACTTTTCAGCTCAAACGAAGCTACATTGTTCACGAAGCTCACACATTTCTCACTCTGAACTGAAAAGCGTTGGATGTTAGAGACATGTGGTTTGTATCAGTTTCAGAAGCAAAGATGAACTAGATGCGGTCCATGTGTGTAGGAAACTCAGTACTTTTGTTCTGAGCACACTCACTTTTCCCGCCTTATTAGAGACTGTGGAAAGCAAGAGTGTGTTTCTTGCTCTAAAGCAGAGGGTGGTTCATCGATGAGAACTGTGCTATGTTCTTCCCTTCTGAAACGTAGTGAATGCCAGGCTCTGTGTCTTCCTACATGCAAGATTTCGTTTCAGAGAAACGCAGTCACTTTTCAGTTCAAAGAAGCTACATCGTTCATGAAGCTCACACGTTTCTCGCTCTGAACTGAAACCATTGGATGTTAGAGGAACTGTGGTTTCTATCAGTTCCAGAAGCAAAGTTGAACTAGCTATGTTCCATGTGTTTAGGAAACACAGTTCTTTTGTTCTGAGTACACTCACATTTCCCGCCTTATTAGAAACTCTAGAAAGCAAGAGCGTGCTTCTTGCTCTAAAGCAGAGTGTGGTTCATGCATGAGAACTGTGGTAAGTGTTTCCCGTCAGAAACGGAGTGTAATCCCAGGCTCTGTGTCTTCCCTCATGCAAGACTTCGTTTCAGATAAACGCAGTCACTTTTCATCTCCAAAGAAGCTACATCGTTCACGAAGATCACACGTTTCTCACTCTTAACTGAAAAGCATTGGATGTTAGAGGACCTGTGGTTTGTATCAGTTTCAGGAGCAAAGTTGAACTTGATATGGTCCAAGTGTGTAGAAAACACAGTTCTTTTGTTATGAGTACACTCACATTACCCACCTTATTAGAGACTCTAGAAAGCAAGAGCATGGTTCTTTCTCTAAAGCAGAGTGTGTTTCATGGATGAGTTCTGGGCTATGTGTTTCCCTTCAGAAATGGAGTGAAATCCCAGGCTCTGTGTCTTCCTACAAGCAATACTTCGTTTCAGGTAAACACAGTCACTTATCAGCTTAAAGGAAGCTACATTGTTCACGAAGCTCACACGTTTCTCGCTCTGAATTGAAAAGCATTGGATGTTAGAAGACCTGTGGTTTGTATCAGTTTCAGAAGCAACGTTGAACTAGATATAGTCCATGTGTGTAGGAAACACAGTTCTTTTGTTATGAGTACACTCACATTTCCCGCCTTATTAGAGACTCTAGAAAGCAAGACCATGCTTCTTGCTCTAAAGCAGAGTGTGGTACATGGATGAGAACTGTGCTGTGTGTTTCCCTTCAGAAAAGGAGTGTAATCCCAGGCTCTGTGTCTTCCTACAAGCAAGACTTCCTTTCGGATAAACGCAGTCACTTTTCAGCTCAAAAGAAGCTACATTGTTCACGAAGATCACACGTTTCTCACTCTTAATGAAAAGCATTGGATGTTAGAGGACCTGTGGTTTGTATCAGTTTCAGAAGCGGAGTTGAACTAGATGTGCTCCGTGTGTGTAGGAAACTCAGTTCTTTTGTTCAGAGCACACTCACTTTTCCCACATTATTAGAGACTGTGGAAAGCAAGAGCGTGCTTCTTGCTCTAAGGCAGAGTGTGGTTCATGTATGAGAACTGTGCTATGTGTTTCCCTTCAGAATCGGAGTGAAATGCCAGGCTCGGTGTCTTCCTACATGCAAGACTTCGTTTCAGATAAACACAGACACTTTTCAGCTCAAAAGACGCTACATTGTTCACGAAGCTCACACGTTTCTCACTCTTAACTGAAAAGCATTGGATGTTAGAGGACCTGTGGTCTGCATCAGTTTAGGGAGCAAAGTTGAACTAGATATGGTCCATGCGTGTAGAAAACACAGTTCTTTTGTTATGAGTACACTCACATTTCCCACCTTATTAGAGACTCTAGAAAGCAAGAGCATGGTTCTTTCTCTAAAGGAGAGTGTGGTTCATGGATGAGTACTGGGCTATGTGTTTCCCTTCAGAAATGGAGTGAAATCCCAGGCTATGTGTCTTCCTACAAGTAAGACTTCGTTTCAGGTAAACGCAGTCACTTTTCAGCTCAAACGAAGCTACATTGTTCACGAAGCTCACACATTTCTCACTCTGAACTGAAAAGCGTTGGATGTTAGAGACATGTGGTTTGTATCAGTTTCAGAAGCAAAGTTGAACTAGATGTGGTCCATGTGTGTAGGAAACTCAGTACTTTTGTTCTGAGCACACTCACTTTTCCCGCCTTATTAGAGACTGTGGAAAGCAAGAGTGTGTTTCTTGCTCTAAAGCAGAGGGTGGTTCATCGATGAGAACTGTGCTTTGTGCTTCCCTTCAGAAACGGAGTGAAATACCAGGCTCTGTGTCTTCCTACATGCAAGATTTCGTTTCAGAGAAACGCAGTCACTTTTCAGTTCAAAGAAGCTACATCGTTCATGAAGCTCACACGTTTCTCGCTCTGAATGAAACCATTTGATGTTAGAGGAACTGTGGTTTGTATCAGTTTCAGAAGCAAAGTTGAACTAGCTATGTTCCATGTGTTTAGGAAACACAGTTCTTTTGTTATGAGTACACTCATATTTACCGCCTTATTAGAGACTCTAGAAAGCAAAAGCATGCTTCTTGCTCTAAAGCAGAGTGTGGTTCATGGATGAGTACTGGGCTATGTGTTTCCCTTCAGAAACAGAGTGAAATGCCAGGCACTGTGTCTTCCTGCAAGCAAGACTTCGTTTCAGGTAAACGCAGTCACTTTTCAGCCTAAAGGAAGCTACATCGTTCTCGAAGATCACACGTTTCTCACTCTTAACTGAAAAGCATTGGATGTTAGAGGACCCGTGGTTTGTATCAGTTTCAGGCGAAAAGTTGAACAAGATATGGTCCATGTGTGTAGGAAGCACAGTTCTTTTGTTCTGAGTACACTCACATTTCCCGCCTTATTAGAGACTCTAGAAAGCAAGAGCGTGCTTCTTGCTCTAAAGCAGAGTGTGGTTCATGCATGAGAACTGTGGTAAGTGTTTTCCGTCAGAAACGGAGTGTAATCCCAGGCTCTGTGTCTTCCTACATGCAAGACTTCGTTTCGGATAAACGCAGTCACTTTTCAGCTCCAAAGAAGCTACATCGTTCACGAAGATCACACGTTTCTCACTCTTAACTGAAAAGCATTGGATGTTAGAGGACCTGTGGTTTGTATCAGTTTCAGGAGCAAAGTTGAACTTGATATGGTCCAAGTTTGTAGAAAACACAGTTCTTTTGTTATGAGTACACTCACATTTCCCACCTTATTAGAGACTCTAGAAAGCAAGAGCATGGTTCTTTCTCTAAAGCAGAGTGTGTTTCATGGATGAGTACTGGGCTATGTGTTTCCCTTCAGAAATGGAGTGAAATCCCAGGCTCTGTGTCTTCCTACAAGCAAGACTTCGTTTCAGGTAAACGCAGTCACTTTTCAGCTTAAAGGAAGCTACATTGTTCACGAAGCTCACACGTTTCTCGCTCTTAACTGAAAAGCATTGGATGTTAGAGGACCTGTAGTTTGTATCAGTTTCAGAAGAAAAATTGAACTAGGTATGGTCCATGTGTGTAGGAAACACAGTCCTTTAGTTGTTAGTACACTCACATTTCCCGCCTTATTAGAGAATCTAGAAAGCAAGAGCGTTCTTCTGGCTCTAAAGCAGAGTGTGGTTCATGGATGAGAACTGTGCTGTGTGTTTCCCTTCAGAAAAGCAGTGAAATTCCAGGCTCTGTGTCTTCCTACAAGCAAGACTTCATTTCAGGTAAACGCAGTTACTTTCCAGCTCAAACGAAGCTACATCGTTCACGAAGCCAACACGTTTCTCACTCTTAACTGTAAAGCATTGGATGTTAGAGGACCTGTGGTTTGAATCAGTTTCAGAAGCGGAGTTGAATTAGATTAGGTCCATGTGTGTAGGAAACTCCGTAATTTTGTTCTGAGCACACTCACATTTCCCGCCTTATTAGGGACTCTAGAAAGCAAGAGCATTCTTCTTGCTCTAAAGCAGAGTGTGGTTCATGGAAGAGAGCTGTGTTGTGTGTTTCCCTTCAGAAAAGGAGTGTAATCCCAGGTTCTGTGTCTTCCTACATGCAAGACTTCGTTTCGGATAAACGCAGTCACTTTTCAGCTCAAAAGAAGCTACATTGTTCACGAAGATCACACGATTCTAACTCTTAAATGAAAAGCATTGGATGTTAGAGGACCTGTGGTTTGTATCAGTTTCAGAAGCGGAGTTGAACTAGATGTGGTCCGTGTGTGTAGGAAACTCAGTTCTTTTGTTCTGAGCACACTCACTTTTCCCTCATTATTAGAGACTGTGGAAAGAAAGAGCGTGTTTCTTGCTCTAAGGCAGAGTGTGGTTCATGTATGAGAACTGTGCTATGTGTTTCCCTTCAGATTCGGAGTGAAATGCCAGGCTCGGTGTCTTCCTACATGCAAGACTTCGTTTCAGATAAACACAGACACTTTTCAGCTCAAAAGACGCCACATTGTTCATGAAGCTCACACGTTTCTCACCCTTAACTGAAAAGCATTGGATGTTAGAGGACCTGTGGTCTGCATCAGTTTCAGGAGCAAAGTTGAACTAGATATGGTCCATGCGTGTAGAAAACACAGTTCTTTTGTTATGAGTACACTCACATTCCCCACCTTATTAGAGACTCTAGAAAGCAAGAGCATGGTTCTTGCTCTAAAGGAGAGTGTGGTTCATGGATGAGTACTGGGCTATGTGTTTCCCTTCAGAAATGGAGTGAAATCCCAGGCTATGTGTCTTCCTACAAGCAAGACTTCGTTTTAGGTAAACGCAGTCACTTTTCAGCTCAAACGAAGCTACATTGTTCACGAAGCTCACACATTTCTCACTCTGAACTGAAATGCGTTGGATGTTAGAGACATGTGGTTTGTATCAGTTTCAGAAGCAAAGATGAACTAGATGCGGTCCATGTGTGTAGGAAACTCAGTACTTTTGTTCTGAGCACACTCACTTTTCCCGCCTTATTAGAGACTGTGGAAAGCAAGAGTGTGTTTCTTGCTCTAAAGCAGAGGGTGGTTCATCGATGAGAACTGTGCTATGTTCTTCCCTTCTGAAACGTAGTGAAATGCCAGGCTCTGTGTCTTCCTACATGCAAGATTTCGTTTCAGAGAAACGCAGTCACTTTTCAGTTCAAAGAAGCTACATCGTTCATGAAGCTCACACGTTTCTCGCTCTGAACTGAAACCATTGGATGTTAGAGGAACTGTGGTTTGTATCAGTTTCAGAAGCAAAGTTGAACTAGCTATGTTCCATGTGTTTAGGAAACACAGTTCTTTTGTTATGAGTACACTCATATTTCCCGCCTTTTTAGAGACTCTAGAAAGCAAGAGCATGCTTCTTGCTCTAAAGCAGAGTGTGGTTCATGGATGAGTACTGGGCTATGTGTTTCCCTTCATAAACAGAGTGAAATGCCGGACTCTGTGTCTTCCTACAGGTAAGACTTCATTTCAGGTAAACGCAACCCTTTTCATCTCAAACGAAGCTACATCGTTCACAAAACTCACACGTTTCTCGCTCTGAACTGAAAAGTATTGGATGTTAGAGGACCTGTGGTTTGTATCAGTTTCAGAAGCAAAATTGAACTAGATATGTTCCATGTGTGTAGGAAACACAGTTCTTTTGTTCTGAGCACACTCACTTTTCCCGCCTTATTAGAGACTGCGGAAATCAAGAGTGTGTTTCTTGCTCTAAAGCAGAGTGTGGTTCATGGATGAGAACTGTGCTATGTGTTTCCCTAAAGAAACGGTGTGAAATGCCAGGCTCTGTGTCTTCCTACATGCAAGATTTCGTTACAGATAAACGGAGTCACTTTTCAGCTCATAGAAGCTACATCGTTCATGAAGCTCACAAGTTTCTCGCTCTGAACCGAAAAGCATTGGATGTTAGAGGAACTGTAGTTTGTTCCATGTGTTCAGGAAACACAGTTCTTTTATTATGAGCACCCTCATATATCCGGCCTTATTAGAGACTCTGGAAAGTAAGAGCATGTTTCTTGCTGTAAAGCAGAGTGTGGTTCATGGATGAGTACTGGGCTATGTGTTTCCCTTCAGAAACGGAGTGAAATGCCAGGCTCTGTGTCTTCCTACATGTAAGACTTCGTTTCAGGTAAACGCAATCACTTTTCAGCTCAAACGAAGCTACATCTTTCACTAAGCTCACATGTTTCTCGCTCTGTACTGAAAAGCATTGGATGTTAGAGGACCTGTGGTTTGTATCAGTTTCAGAAGAAAAGTTGAACTAGATGTGGTCCGTGTGTG
The DNA here is from genome assembly GCA_949786405.1 of Onychomys arenicola. Classification (NCBI taxonomy): domain Eukaryota; kingdom Metazoa; phylum Chordata; class Mammalia; order Rodentia; family Cricetidae; genus Onychomys; species Onychomys arenicola. The sequence continues at coordinate 1,178,230 of CATKUM010000039.1, read as the reverse complement.
TAGGAAACTCAGTTCTTTTGTTCTGAGCACACTCACTTTTCCCGCCTTATTAGAGACTGTGCAAAGCAAGAGCGTGTTTCTTGATCTAAAGCAGAGTGTGGTTCATGGATGAGAACTGTGGTGTGTGTTTCCCATCAGAAACGGAGTGTAATCCCAGGCTCTGTGTCTTCCTACATGCAAGACTTCGTTTCGGATAAACGCAGTCACATTTCAGCTCCAAAGAAGCTACATCGTTCACGAAGATCACACGTTTCTCACTCTTAACTGAAAAGCATTGGATGTTAGAGGACCTGTGGTCTGCATCAGTTTAGGGAGCAAAGTTGAACTAGATATGGTCCATGCGTGTAGAAAACACAGTTCTTTTGTTATGAGTACACTCACATTTCCCACCTTATTAGAGACTCTAGAAAGCAAGAGCATGGTTCTTGCTCTAAAGGAGAGTGTGGTTCATGGATGAGTACTGGGCTATGTGTTTCCCTTCAGAAATGGAGTGAAATCCCAGGCTATGTGTCTTCCTACAAACAAGACTTCGTTTCAGGTAAACGCAGTCACTTTTCAGCTCAAACGAAGCTACATTGTTCAGGAAGCTCACACATTTCTCACTCTGAACTGAAAAGCGTTGGATGTTAGAGACATGTGGTTTGTATCAGTTTCAGAAGCAAAGTTGAACTAGATGTGGTCCATGTGTGTAGGAAACTCAGTACTTTTGTTCTGAGCACACTCACTTTTCCCGCCTTATTACAGACTGTGGAAAGCAAGAGTGTGTTTCTTGCTCTAAAGCAGAGGGTGGTTCATCGATGAGAACTGTGCTTTGTGCTTCCCTTCAGAAACGGAGTGAAATGCCAGGCTCTGTGTCTTCCTACATGCAAGTTTCGTTTCAGAGAAACGCAGTCACTTTTCAGTTCAAAGAAGCTACATCGTTCATGAAGCTCACACGTTTCTCGCTCTGAACTGAAACCATTGGATGTTAGAGGAACTGTGGTTTGTATCAGTTTCAGCAGCAAAGTTGAACTAGCTATGTTCCATGTGTTTAGGAAACACAGTTCTTTTGTTATGAGTACACTCATATTTACAGCCTTATTAGAGACTCTAGAAAGCAAAAGCATGCTTCTTGCTCTAAAGCAGAGTGTGGTTCATGGATGAGTACTGGGCTATGGGTTTCCCTTCAGAAACAGAGTGAAATGCCAGGCACTGTGTCTTCCTGCAAGCAAGACTTCGTTTCAGGTAAACGCAGTCACTTTTCAGCTCAAAGAAGCTACATCGTTCACAAAGATCGCACGTTTCTCACTCTTAACTGAAAAGCATTGGATGTTAGAGGACCTGTGGTTTGTATCTGTTTCAGGAGAAAAGTTGAACAAGATATGGTCCATGTGTGTAGGAAGCACAGTTCTTTTGTTCTGAGTACACTCACATTTCCCGCCTTATTAGAGACTCTAGAAAGCAAGAGCGTGCTTCTTGCTCTAAAGCAGAGTGTGGTTCATGGATGAGAACTGTGGTAAGTGTTTCCCGTCAGAAACGGAGTGTAATCCCAGGCTCTGTGTCTTCCTACATGCAAGACTTCGTTTCAGATAAACGCAGTCACTTTTCAGCTCCAAAGAAGCTACATCGTTCACGAAGATCACACGTTTCTCACTCTTAACTGAAAAGCATTGGATGTTAGAGGACCTGTGGTTTGTATCAGTTTCAGGAGCAAAGTTGAACTTGATATTGTCCAAGTGTGTAGAAAACACAGTTCTTTTGTTATGAGTACACTCACATTTCCCACCTTATTAGAGACTCTAGAAAGCAAGAGCATGGTTCTTTCTCTAAAGCAGAGTGTGTTTCATGGATGAGTACTGGGCTATGTGTTTCCCTTCAGAAATGGAGTGAAATCCCAGCCTCTGTGTCTTCCTACAAGCAAGACTTCGTTTCAGGTAAACGCAGTCACTTTTCAGTTTAAAGGAAGCTACATTGTTCACGAAGCTCACAAGTTTCTCGCTCTGAACCGAAAAGCATTGGATGTTAGAGGACCTGTGTTTTGTATCAGTTTCAGAAGCAAAGTTGAACTAGCTATGTTCCATGTGTTCAGGAAACACAGTTCTTTTGTTATGAGTACACTCATATTTCCCGCCTTATTAGAGACTCTGGAAAGTAAGAGCATGTTTCTTGCTCTAAGGCAGAGTGTGGTTCATGGATGAGTACTGGGCTATGTGTTTCCCTTCAGAAACGGAGTGAAATGCCAGGCTCTGTGTCTTCCTACATGTAAGACTTCGTTTCAGCTAAACGCAATCACTTTTCATCTCAAACGAAGCTACATCATTCACAAACCTCAAAAGTTTCTCGCTCTGAACTGAAAAGCATTGGATGTTAGAGGACCTGTGGTTTGTATCAGTTTCAGGAGAAAAGTTGAACTAGATATGGTCCATGTGTATAGGAAGCACAGTTCTTTTGTTCTGAGTACACTCACATTTCCCGCCTTATTAGAGAATCTAGAAAGCAAGAGCATTCTTCTTGCTCTAAAGCAGAGTGTGGTTCATGGATGAGAACTGTGCTGTGTGTTTCCCTTCAGAAACGGAGTGAAATGCCAGGCTCTGTGCCTTCCTGCAAGCAAGACTTCGTTTCAGGTAAACGCAGTCACTTTCCAGCTCAAAGAAGCAACATTGTTCACGAAGCTCACACGTTTCTCACTGTTAACTGAAAAGCATTGGATATTAGAGGACCTGTAGTTTGTATCAGTTTCAGAAGCAGAGATGAACTAGATATGGTGCGTGTGTGTAGGAAACATAGTACTTTTGTTCTGAGCACACTCACATTTCCCGCCTTATTAGAGACTCTAGAAAGCAAGAGCGTGCTTCTTGCTCTAAAGCAGAGTGTGGTTCATGGATGAGAACTGTGGTAAATGTTTCCCGTCAGAAACGGAGTGTAATCCCAGGCTCTGTGTCTTCCTACATGCAAGACTTCGTTTCGGATAAATGCAGTCACTTTTCAGCTCCAAAGAAGCTACATCGTTCACTAAGATCACAGGTTTCTCACTCTTAACTGAAAAGCATTGGATGTTAGAGGACCTGTGGTTTGTATCGGTTTCAGGAGCAAAGTTGAACTAGATATGGTCCATGTGTTTAGGAAACACAGTTCTTTTGTTATCAGTACATTCACATTTCCCGCCTTATTAGAGACTCTAGAAAGCAAGAGCATGCTTCTTGCTCTAAAGCAGAGTGTGGTTGATGGATGAGAACTGTGCTGTGTGTTTCCCTTCAGAAACGGAGTGAAATGCCAGGCTCTGTGCCTTCCTGCAAGCAAGACTTCGTTTCAGGTAAACGCAGTCACTGTTCAGCTCAAAGAAGCTACATCGTTCACAAACCTCACACGTTTCTCACTGTTAACTGAAAAGCATTGGATGTTAGAGGACCTGTGGTTTGTATCAGTTTCAGAAGCCGAGATGAACTAGATATGGTGCGTGTGTGTAGGAAACATAGTACTTTTGTTCTGAGCACACTCACGTTTCCCGCCTTATTAGAGACTCTAGAAAGCAAGAGCGTGCTACTTGCTCTAAAGCAGAGTGTGGTTCATGGATGAGAACTGTGGTGTGTGTTTCCCGTCAGACACGGAGTGTAATCCCAGGCTCTCTGTCATCCTACATGCAAGACTTCGTTTTGGATAAACGCAGTCACTTTTCAGCTCCAAAGAAGCTACATCGTTCACGAAGATCACACGTTTCTCACTCTTAACTGAAAAGCATTGGATGTTAGAGGACCTGTGGTTTGTATCAGTTTCAGAAGCAAAGTTGAACTAGATATGGTCCATGAGTGTAGAAAACACAGTTCTTTTGTTATGAGTACACTCACATTTCCAGCCTTATTAGAGACTCTAGAAAGCAAGAGCGTGCTTCTTGCTCTAAAGCAGAGTGTGGTTCATGGATGAGAACTGTGCTGTGTGTTTCCCTTCAGAAACGGAGTGAAATTCCAGGCTCTGTGTCTTCCTACAAGCAAGACTTCATTTCAGGTAAAAGCAGTCACTTTCCAGCTCAAACGAAGCTACATCATTCACGAAGCTCACACGTGTCTCACTCTTAACTGTAAAGCATTGGAAGTTAGAGGACCTGTGGTTTGTATCACATTCAGAAGCGGAGTTGAACTAGATGTGGTCTCTGTGTGTAGGAAACTCAGTACTTTTGTTCTGAGCACAGTCACTTTTCCCGCCTTATTAGAGACTGTGGAAAGCAAGAGTGTGTTTCTTGCTCTAAAGCAGAGTGTGGTTCATCGATGAGAACTGTGCTATGTGTTTCCCTTCAGAAACGGAGTGAAATGCCAGGCTCTGTGTCTTCCTACATGCAAGATTTCTTTTCAGATTAACGCAGTCACTTTTCAGCTCAAAGAAGCTACATCGTTCATGAAGCTCACAAGTTTCTAGCTCTGAACTGAAAAGCATTGGATGATAGAGGAACTGTGGTTTGTATCAGTTTCAGAAGCAAAGTTGAACTAGCTAAGTTCCATGTGTTTAGGAAACACAGTTCTTTTGTTATGAGTACACTCATATTTCCCGCCTTATTAGAGATTCTAGAAAGCAAGAGCATGCTTCTTGCTCTAAAGCAGAGTGTGGTTCATGGATGAGTACTGGGCTATGTGTTTCCTTTCAGAAATGGAGTGAAAATCCAGGCTCTTTGTCTTCCTACATGCAAGATTTCGTTACAGATAAACGGTGTCACTTTTCAGCTCATAGAGGCTACATCGTTCATGAAGCTCACAATTTTCTCGCTCTGAACCGAAAAGCATTGGATGTTAGAGGACCTGTGTTTTGTATCAGTTTCAGAAGCAGAGTGAACTAGATGTGGTCCGTGTGTATAGGAAAATCAGTACTTTTTTTATGAGCACACTCACTTTTCCCGCCTTATTAGAGACTGTGGAAAGCAAGAGTGTGTTTCTTGCTCTAAAGCAGATTGTGGTTCTTCGATGAGAACTGTGCTATGTGCTTCCCTTCAGAAACGGAGTGAAATGCCAGGCTCTGTGTCTTCCTACATGCAAGATTTCGTTTCAGATAAACGCAGTCACTTTTCAGCTCAAAGAAGCTACATCGTTCATGAAGCTCACACGTTTCTCGCTCTGAACTGAAACCATTGGATGTTAGAGGAACTGTGGTTTATAACAGTTTCAGAAGCAAAGTTGAACTACCTATGTTCCATGTGTTTAGGAAACACAGTTCTTTTGTTATGAGTACACTCATATTTCCCGCCTTATTAGAGACTCTAGAAAGCAAGAGCATGCTTCTTGCTCTAAAGCAGTGTGTGGTTCATGGATGAGTACTGGGCTATGTGTTTCCCTTCAGAAACAGAGTGAAATGCCAGGTTCTGTGTCTTCCTAAATGTAAGACTTCTTTTCAGGTAAACGCAATCTCTTTTCATCTCAAACGAAGCTACATCGTTCACAAAACTCACAAGTTTCTCGCTCTGAACTGAAAAGCATTGGATGTTAGAGGACCTTTGGTTTGTATCAGTTTCAGAAGCAACGTTGAACTAGATATGGTCCATGTGTGTAGGAAGCACAGTTCTTTTGTTCTGAGTACATTCACATTTCCCGCCTTATTAGAGAATCTAGAAAGCAAGAGCATTCTTCTTGCTCTTAAGCAGAGTGTGGTTCATGGATGAGAACTGTGCTGTGTTTTTCCCTTCAGAAACGGTGTGAAATGCCAGGCTCTGTGCCTTCCTGCAAGCAAGACTTCGTTTCAGGTAAATGCAGTCACTTTTCAGCTCAAAGAAGCTACATCGTTCACGAAGATCACACGTTTCTCACTCTTAACTGAAAAGCATTGGATGTTAGAGGGCCTGTGGTTTGTATCAGTTTCAGAAGCAAAGTTGAACTAGATATGGTCCATGTGTGTAGAAAACAGAGTTCTTTTGTTCTGAGTACACTCACATTTCCCACCTTATTAGAGACTCTAGAAAGCAAGAGCATGGTTCTTGCTCTAAAGCAGACTGTGGTTCATGGATGAGTACTGGGCTATGTGTTTCCCTTCATAAATGGAGTGAAATCCAGGCTCTTTGTCTTCCTACAAGCAAGACTTCTTTTCAGGTAAACGCAGTCACTTTTCAGCTCAAACGAAACTACAATGTTCAGGAAGCTCACAATTTCTCGCTCTGAATTGAAAAGCATTGGATGTTTGAAGACATGTGTTTTGTATCAGTTTCAGAAGCAACGTTGAACTAGATATGGTCCATGTGTGTAGGAAACACAGTTCTTTTGTTATGAGTACACTCACATTTCCCGCCTTATTAGAGATTCTAGAAAGCAAGAGCGTGCTTCTTGCTCTAAAGCAGAGTGTGGTTCATGGATGCGAACTGTGCTGTGTGTTTCCCTTCAGAAACGGAGTGAAATTCCAGGCTGTGTGTCTTCCTACAAGCAAGACTTCGTTTCAGGTAAACGCAGTCACTTTCCAGCTCAAACCAAGCTACATCGTTCACGAAGCTCACACGTTTCTCACTCTTAACTGTAAAGCATTGGATGTTAGAGGACCTGTCGTTTTATCAGTTTCAAAAGCAGAGTTGAACTAGATGTGGTCCGTGTGTGTAGGAAAATCAGAAATTTTGTTATGAGCACACTCTCGTTTCCCGCCTAATTAGAGACTCTAGAAAGCAAGAGCATGCTTCTTGCTCTAAAGCAGAGTGTGGTTCATGGATGAGAACTGTGCTGTGTGTATCCCTTCAGAAACGGAGTAAAATTCCAGGCTCTGTGTCTTCCTACAAGCAAGACTTCGTTTCAGGTAAACGCAGTCACTTTCCAGCTCTAAGGAAGCTACATCGTTCACGAAGCTCACACGTTTCTCACTCTTAACTGTAAAGCATTGGATGTTAGAGGACCTGTGGTTTGTATCAGTTTCAGAAGCAAAGTTGAACTAGCTATGTTCCATGTGTTTAGGAAACACAGTTCTTTTGTTAAGAGTACACTCATATTTCCCGCCTTATTAGAGACTCTAGAAAGCAAGAGCATGCTTCTTGCTCTAAAGCAGAGTGTGGTTCATCGATGAGTACTGGGCTATGTGTTTCCCTTCATAAACAGAGAGAAATGCCAGGCTCTGTGTCTTCCTAAATGTAAGACTTCATTTCAGGTAAATGCAATCACTTTTCATCTCAAACGAAGCTACATCGTTCACAAACCTCACACGTTTCTCGCTCTGAACTGAAAAGCATTGGATGTTAGAGGACCTGTGGTTTGTATCAGTTTCAGAAGCAACGTTGAACTAGATATGGTCCATGTGTGTAGGAAGCACAGTTCTTTTGTTCTGAGTACACTCACATTTCCCGCCTTATTAGAGAATCTAGAAAGCAAGAGCATTCTTCTTGCTCTAAAGCAGAGTGTGGTTCATGGATGAGAACTGTGCTGTGTGTTTCCCTTCAGAAATGGAGTGAAATGCCAGGCTCTGTGCCTTCCTGCAAGCAAGACTTCGTTTCAGGTAAACGCAGTCACTTTTCAGCTCAAAGAAGCTACATCGTTCATGAAGCTCACACGTTTCTCACTGGTAACTGAAAAGCATTGGATGTTAGAGGACCTGTGGTTTGTATCAGTTTCAGAAGCAGAGATGAACTAGATATGGTGCGTGTGTGTAGGAAACATAGTACATATGTTCTGGGCACACTCACGTTTCCCGCCTTATTAGAGACTCTAGAAATCAAGAGCGTGCTTCTTGCTCTGAAGCAGAGTGTGGTTCATGGATGAGAACTGTGGTGTGTGTTTCCCGTCAGAAACGGAGTGTAATCTCAGGCTCTCTGTCATCCTACATGCAAGACTTCGTTTCGGATAAACGCAGACACTTTTCAGCTCAAAGAAGCTACATCGTTCATGAAGCTCACACGTTTCTCGCTCTGAACTGAAAAGCATTGGATGTTAGAGGACCTGTGGTTTGTATCAGTTTCAGGAGCAAAGTTGAACTAGATATGGTCCATGTGTTTAGGAAACACAGTTCTTTTGTTATGAGTACACTCACATTTCCCGCCTTATTAGAGACTCTAGAAAGCAAGAGCATGCTTCTTGCTCTAAAGCAGAGTGTGGTTCATGGATGAGAACTGTGCTGTGTGTTTCCCTTCAGAAACGGAGTGAAATGCCAGGCTCTGTGCCTTCCTGCAAGCAAGACTTCGATTCAGGTAAACGCAGTCACTGTTCAGCTCAAAGAAGCTACATCGTTCACGAAGCTCACACGTTTCTCACTGTTAACTGAAAAGCATTGGATGTTAGAGGACCTGTGGTTTGTATCAGTTTCAGAAGCAGAGATGAACTAGATATGGTGCGTGTGTGTAGGAAACATAGTACTTTTGTTCTGAGCACACTCACGTTTCCCGACTTATTAGAGACGCTAGAAAGCAAGAGCGTACTTCTTGCTGTAAAGAAGAGTGTGGTTCATGGATGAGAACTGTGGTGTGTGTTTCCCGTCAGACACGGAGTGTAATCCCAGGCTCTCTGTCATCCTACATGCAAGACTTCGTTTCGGATAAACGCAGTCACTTTTCAGCTCCAAAGAAGCTACATCGTTCACGAAGATCACACGTTTCTCACTCTTAACTGAAAAGCATTGGATGTTAGAGGACCTGTGGTTTGTATCAGTTTCAGAAGCAAATTTGAACTAGATATGGTCCATGAGTGTAGAAAACACAGTTCTTTTGTTATGAGTACACTCACATTTCCAGCCTTATTAGAGACTCTAGAAAGCAAGAGCGTGCTTCTTGCTCTAAAGCAGAGTGTGGTTCATGGATGAGAACTGTGCTGTGTGTTTCCCTTCAGAAACGGAGTGAAATTCCAGGCTCTGTGTCTTCCTACAAGCAAGACTTCATTTCAGGTAATGCAGTCACTTTCCAGCTCAAACGAAGCTACATCATTCACGAAGCTCACACGTGTCTCACTATTAACTGTAAAGCATTGGAAGTTAGAGGACCTGTGGTTTGTATCACATTCAGAAGCGGAGTTGAACTAGATGTGGTCTCTGTGTGTAGGAAACTCAGTACTTTTGTTCTGAGCACACTCACTTTTCCCGCCTTATTAGAGACTGTGGAAAGCAAGAGTGTGTTTCTTGCCCTAAAGCAGAGTGTGGTTCATCGATGAGAACTGTGCTATGTGTTTCCCTTCAGAAACGGAGTGAAATGCCAGGCTCTGTGTCTTCCTACATGCAAGATTTCTTTTCAGATTAACGCAGTCACTTTTCAGCTCAAAGAAGCTACATCGTTCATGAAGCTCACAAGTTTCTAGCTGTGAACTGAAAAGCATTGGATGTTAGAGGAACTGTGGTTTGTATCAGTTTCAGAAGCAAAGTTGAACTAGCTATGTTCCATGTGTTTAGGAAACACAGTTCTTTTGTTATGAGTACACTCATATTTCCCGCCTTATTAGAGATTCTAGAAAGCAAGAGCATGCTTCTTGCTCTAAAGCAGAGTGTGGTTCATGGATGAGTACTGGGCTATGTGTTTCCTTTCAGAAATGGAGTGAAATTCCAGGCTCTTTGTCTTCCTACATGCAAGACTTCTTTTCAGGTAAACGCAGTCACTTTTCAGCTCAAACGAAGCTACATTGTTCAGGAAGCTCACACGTTTCTCGCTCTGAACTGAAAAGCATTGGATGTTTGAAGACCTGTGGTTTGTATCAGTTTCAGAAGTAACTTTGAACTAGATATGGTCCATGTGTGTAGGAAACACAGTTCTTTTGTTCTGAGCACACTCACTTTTCCCGCCTTATTAGAGACTGTGGAAAGCAAGAGTGTGTTTCTTGCTCTAAAGCAGATTGTGGTTCATGGATTAGAACTGTGCTATATGTTTCCCTTCAGAAACGGAGTGAAATGCAAGGCTCTGTGTCTTCCTACATGCAAGATTTCGTTACAGATAAACGGTGTCACTTTTCAGCTCATAGAGGCTACATCGTTCATGAAGCTCACAAGTTTCTCGTTCTGAACCGAAAAGCATTGGATGTTAGAGGACCTGTGTTTTGTATCAGTTTCAGAAGCAAAGTTGAACTAGCTATGTTCCATGTGTTCAGGAAACACAGTTCTTTTGTTATGAGTACACTCATATTTCCCGCCTTATTAGAGACTCTGGAAAGTAAGAGCATGTTTCTTGCTCTAAAGCAGAGTGTGGTTCATGGATGAGTACTGGGCTATGTGTTTCACTTCAGAAACGGAGTGAAATGCCAGGCTCTGTGTCTTCCTACATGTAAGACTTCGTTTCAGCTAAACGCAATCACTTTTCAGCTCAAACGAAGCTACATCTTTCACTAAGCTCACACTTTTCTCGCTCTGAACTGAAAAGCATTGGATGTTAGAGGACCTGTGGTTTGTATCAGTTTCAGAAGAAAAGTTGAACTAGGTATGGTCCATGTGTGTAGGAAACACAGTTCTCTAGTTGTGAGTACACTCACATTTCCCGCCTTATTAGAGACTCTAGAAAGCAAGAGCGTGTTTCTGGCTCTAAAGCAGAGTGTGGTTCATGGATGAGAACTGTGCTGTGTGTTTCCCTTCAGAAACGGAGTGAAATACCAGGCTCTGTGCCTTTCTGCAAGCAAGACTTCGTTTCATGTAAACGCAGTCACTTTTCAGCTCAAAGAAGCTACATCGTTCACGAAACTCACACGTGTCTCACTATTAACTGTAAAGCATTGGAAGTTAGAGGACCTGTGGTTTGTATCACATTCAGAAGCGGAGTTGAACTAGATGTGGTCTCTGTGTGTAGGAAACTCAGTACTTTTGTTCTGAGCACACTCACTTTTCCCGCCTTATTAGAGACTGTGGAAAGCAAGAGTGTGTTTCTTGATCTAAAGCAGAGTGTGGTTCATCGATGAGAACTGTGCTATGTGTTTCCCTTCAGAAACGGAGTGAAATGCCAGGCTCTGTGTCTTCCTACATGCAAGATTTCTTTTCAGATTAACGCAGTCACTTTTCAGCTCAAAGAAGCTACATCGTTCATGAAGCTCACAAGTTTCTAGCTGTGAACTGAAAAGCATTGGATGTTAGAGGAACTGTGGTTTGTATCAGTTTCAGAAGCAAAGTTGAACTAGCTATGTTCCATGTGTTTAGGAAACACAGTTCTTTTGTTATGAGTACACTCATATTTCCCGCCTTATTAGAGATTCTAGAAAGCAAGAGCATGCTTCTTCCTCTAAAGCAGAGTGTGGTTCATGGATGAGTACTGGGCTATGTGTTTCCTTTCAGAAATGGAGTGAAATTCCAGGCTCTTTGTCTTCCTACATGCAAGACTTCTTTTCAGGTAAACGCAGTCACTTTTCAGCTCAAACGAAGCTACATTGTTCAGGAAGCTCACACGTTTCTCGCTCTGAACTGAAAAGCATTGGATGTTTGAAGACCTGTGGTTTGTATCAGTTTCAGAAGTAACTTTGAACTAGATATGGTCCATGTGTGTAGGAAACACAGTTCTTTTGTTCTGAGCACACTCACTTTTCCCGCCTTATTAGAGACTGTGGAAAGCAAGAGTGTGTTTCTTGCTCTAAAGCAGATTGTGGTTCATGGATGAGAACTGTGCTGTGTGTTTCCATTCAGAAACGGAGTGAAATTCCAGGCTCTGTGCCTTCCTGCAAGCAAGACTTCGTTTCATGTAAACGCAGTCACTTTTCAGCTCAAAGAAGCTACATTGTTCACGAAACTCACACGTTTCTCACTCTTAAGTGAAAAGCATTGGATGTTAGAGGACCTGTGGTTTGTATCAGTTTCAGAAGCGGAGTTGAACTAGCTATGTTCCATGTGTTTAGGAAACACAGTTCTTTTGTTATGAGTACACTCATATTTCCCGCCTTATTAGAGACTCTAGAAAGTAAGAGCATGCTTCTTGCTCTAAAGCAGAGTGTGGTTCATGGATGAGTACTCGGCTATGTGTTTCCATTCACAAACAGAGTGAAATGCCAGGCACTGTGTCTTCCTACATGTAAGACTTCATTTCAGGTAAACGCAATCACTTTTCATCTCAAACGAAGCTACATCGTTCACAAACCTCACATGTTTCTCGCTCTGAACTGAAAAGCATTGGATGTTAGAGGACCTGTGGTTTGTATCAGTTTCAGAAGCAACGTTGAACTAGATATGGTCCATGTGTGTAGGAAGCACAGTTCTTTTGTTCTGAGTACACTCACGTTTCCCGCCTTATTAGAGAATCTAGAAAGCAAGAGCATTCTTCTTGGTTTAAAGCAGAGTGTGGTTCATGGATGAGAACTGTGCTGTGTGTTTCCCTTCAGAAATGGAGTGAAATGCCAGGCTCTGTGCCTTCCTGGAAGCAAGACTTCGTTTCAGGTAAACGCAGTCACTTTTCAGCTCAAAGAAGCTACATCGTTCATGAAGATCACGCGTTTCTCACTCTTAACTGAAAAGCATTGGATGTTAGAGGACCTGTGGTTTGTATCAGTTTCAGAAGCAATGTTGAACTAGATATGGTCCATGTGTGTAGAAAACACAGTTCTTTTGTTATGAGTACACTCACATTTCCCACCTTATTAGAGACTCTAGAAAGCAAGAGCATGGTTCTTGCTCTAAAGCAGAGTGTGGTTCATGGATGAGAACTGTGCTGTGTGTTTCCCTTCAGAAACGGAGTGAAATTCCAGGCTCTGTGTCTTCCTACATGCAAGATTTCGTTTCAGATAAACGCAGTCACTTTTCAGCTCAAAGAAGCTACATCGTTCATGAAGCTCACACGTTTCTCGCTCTGAACTGAAACCATTGGATGTTAGAGGAACTGTGGTTTATATCAGTTTCAGAAGCAAAGTTGAACTAGCTATTTTCCATGTGTTTAGGAAACACAGTTCTTTTGTTATGAGTACACTCATATTTCCCGCCTTATTAGAGACTCGAGAAAGCAAGAGCATGCTTCTTTCTCTAAAGCAGATTGTGGTTCATGGATGAGTACTGGGCTATGTGTTTCCCTTCAGAAACAGAGTGAAATGCCAGGTTCTGTGTCTTCCTAAATGTAAGACTTCTTTTCAGGTAAACGCAATCTCTTTTCATCTCAAACGAAGCTACATCGTTCACAAACCTCACACGTTTCTCGCTCTGAACTGAAAAGCATTGGATGTTAGAGGACCTGTGGTTTGTATCAGTTTCAGAAGCAACGTTGAACTAGATATGGTCCATGTGTGTAGGAAGCACAGTTCTTTTGTTCTGAGTACATTCACATTTCCTGCCTTATTAGATAATCTAGAAAGCAAGAGCATTCTTCTTGCTCTTAAGCAGAGTGTGGTTCATGGATGAGAACTGTGCTGTGTGTTTCCCTTCAGAAAAGGAGTGAAATGCCAGGCTCTGTGCCTTCCTGCAAGCAAGACTTCGTTTCAGGTAAACGCAGTCACTTTTCAGCTCAAAGAAGCTACATCGTTCACGAAGATCACACGTTTCTCACTCTTAACTGAAAAGCATTGGATGTTAGAGGACCTGTGGTTTGTATCAGTTTCAGAAGCAAAGTTGAACTAGATATGGTCCATGTGTGTAGAAAACAGAGTTCTTTTGTTATGAGTACACTCACATTTCCCACCTTATTAGAGACTCTAGAAAGCAAGAGCATGGTTCTTGCTCTAAAGCAGACTGTGGTTCACGGATGAGTACTGGGCTATGTGTTTCCCTTCAGAAATGGAGTGAAATCCCAGGCTCTTTGTCTTCCTACAAGCAAGACTTCTTTTCAGGTAAACGCAGTCACTTTTCAGCTCAAACGAAGCTACATTGTTCAGGAAGCTCACAATTTCTCGCTCTGAACTGAAAAGCATTGCATGTTTGAAGACATGTGTTTTGTATCAGTTTCAGAAGCAACGTTGAACTAGATATGGTCCATGTGTGTAGGAAACACAGTTCTTTTGTTATGAGTACACTCACATTTCCCGCCTTATTAGAGATTCTAGAAAGCAAGAGCGTGCTTCTTGCTCTAAAGCAGAGTGTGGTTCATGGATGCGAACTGTGCTGTGTGTTTCCCTTCAGAAACGGAGTGAAATTCCAGGCTCTGTGTCTTCCTACAAGCAAGACTTCGTTTCAGGTAAACGCAGTCACTTTCCAGCTCAAACCAAGCTACATCGTTCACGAAGCTCACACGTTTCTCACTCTTAACTGTAAAGCATTGGATGTTAGAGGACCTGTAGTTTTATCAGTTTCAGAAGCAGAGTTGAACTAGATGTGGTCCGTGTGTGTAGGAAAATCAGTACTTTTGTTATGAGCACACTCTGGTTTCCCGCATTATTAGAGACTCTAGAAAGCAAAAGCATGCTTCTTGCTCTAAAGCAGAGTGTGGTTCATGGATGAGAACTGTGCTGTGTGTTTCCCTTCAGAAACGGAGTAAAATTCCAGGCTCTGTGTCTTCCTACAAGCAAGACTTCGTTTCAGGTAAACGCAGTCACTTTCCAGCTCTAAGGAAGCTACATCGTTCACGAAGCTCACACGTTTCTCACTCTTAACTGTAAAGCATTGGATGTTAGAGGACCTGTGGTTTGTATCAGTTTCAGAAGCGGAGTTGATCTAGATGAGGTCCGGGTGTGTAGGAAACTCAGTACTTTGTTCTGAGCACACTCACTTTTCCCGCCTTATTAGAGACTGTGGAAAGCAAGAGTGTGTTTCTTGCTCTAAAGCAGAGTGTGGTTCATGGATGAGAACTGTGGTAAGTGTTTCCCGTCAGAAACGGAGTGTAATCCCAGGCTCTGTGTCTTCCTACATGCAAGACTTCGTTTCGGATAAACGCAGTAACTTTTCATCTCCAAAGAAGCTACATCGTTCACGAAGATCACACGTTTCTCACTCTTAAGTGAAAAGCATTGGATGTTAGAGGACCTGTGGTTTGTATCAGTTTCAGGAGCAAAGTTGAACTAGATATGGTCCATGTGTGTAGAAAACACAGTTCTTTTGTTATGAGTACACTCACATTTCCCACCTTATTAGAGACTCTAGAAAGCAAGAGCATCTTTCTTGCTCTAAAGCAGAGTGTGTTTCATGGATGAGTACTGGGCTATGTGTTTCCCTTCAGAAATGGAGTGAAATCCCAGGCTCTGTGTCTTCTTACAAGCAAGACTTCGTTTCAGGTAAACGCAGTCACTTTCCAGCTCAAAGGAAGCTACATCGTTCACGAAGCTCACACGATTCTCACTCTTAACTGTAAAGCATTGGATGTTAGAGGACCTGTAGTTTGTATCAGTTTCAGAAGCGGAGTTGAACTAGATGTGGTCCGTGTGTGTAGGAAACTCAGTTCTTTTGTTCTGAGCACACTCACTTTTCCCGCCTTATTAGAGACTGTGGAAAGCAAGAGCGTGTTTCTTGCTCTAAAGCAGAGTGTGGTTCATCGATGAGAACTGTGCTATGTGCTTCCCTTCAGAAACGGAGTGAAATGCCAGGCTCTGTGTCTTCCTACATGCAAGATTTCGTTTCAGATAAACGCAGTCACTTTTCAGCTCAAAGAAGCTACATCGTTCATGAAGCTCACACGTTTCTCGCTCTCAACTGAAACCAGTGGATGTTAGAGGAACTGTGGTTTATATCAGTTTCAGAAGCAAAGTTGAACTAGCTATGTTCCATGTGTTTAGGGAACACAGTTCTTTTGTTATGAGTACACTCATATTTCCCGCCTTATTAGAGACTCTAGAAAGCAAGAGCATGCTTCTTGCTCTAAAGCAGTGTGTGGTTCATGGATGAGTACTGGCCTATGTGTTTCCCTTCAGAAACAGAGTGAAATGCCAGGTTCTGTGTCTTCCTAAATGTAAGACTTCATTTCAGGTAAACGCAATCACTTTTCATCTCAAACGAAGCTACATCGTTCACAAACCTCACACGTTTCTCGCTCTGAACTGAAAAGCATTGGATGTTAGAGGACCTGTGGTTTGTATCAGTTTCAGAAGCAACGTTGAACTAGATATGGTCCATGTGTGTAGGAAGCACAGTTCTTTTGTTCTGAGTACACTCACATATCCCGCCTTATTAGAGAATCTAGAAAGCAAGAGCATTCTTCTTGCTGTAAAGAAGAGTGTGGTTCATGGATGAGAACTGTGGTGTGTGTTTCCCGTCAGACACGGAGTGTAATCCCAGGCTCTCTGTCATCCTACATGCAAGACTTCGTTTCGGATAAACGCAGTCACTTTTCAGCTCCAAAGAAGCTACATCGTTCACGAAGATCACACGTTTCTCACTCTTAACTGAAAAGCATTGGATGTTAGAGGACCTGTGGTTTGTATCAGTTTCAGAAGCAAATTTGAACTAGATATGGTCCATGAGTGTAGAAAACACAGTTCTTTTGTTATGAGTACACTCACATTTCCAGCCTTATTAGAGACTCTAGAAAGCAAGAGCGTGCTTCTTGCTCTAAAGCAGAGTGTGGTTCATGGATGAGAACTGTGCTGTGTGTTTCCCTTCAGAAACGGAGTGAAATTCCAGGCTCTGTGTCTTCCTACAAGCAAGACTTCATTTCAGGTAATGCAGTCACTTTCCAGCTCAAACGAAGCTACATCATTCACGAAGCTCACACGTGTCTCACTATTAACTGTAAAGCATTGGAAGTTAGAGGACCTGTGGTTTGTATCACATTCAGAAGCGGAGTTGAACTAGATGTGGTCTCTGTGTGTAGGAAACTCAGTACTTTTGTTCTGAGCACACTCACTTTTCCCGCCTTATTAGAGACTGTGGAAAGCAAGAGTGTGTTTCTTGCCCTAAAGCAGAGTGTGGTTCATCGATGAGAACTGTGCTATGTGTTTCCCTTCAGAAACGGAGTGAAATGCCAGGCTCTGTGTCTTCCTACATGCAAGATTTCTTTTCAGATTAACGCAGTCACTTTTCAGCTCAAAGAAGCTACATCGTTCATGAAGCTCACAAGTTTCTAGCTGTGAACTGAAAAGCATTGGATGTTAGAGGAACTGTGGTTTGTATCAGTTTCAGAAGCAAAGTTGAACTAGCTATGTTCCATGTGTTTAGGAAACACAGTTCTTTTGTTATGAGTACACTCATATTTCCCGCCTTATTAGAGATTCTAGAAAGCAAGAGCATGCTTCTTGCTCTAAAGCAGAGTGTGGTTCATGGATGAGTACTGGGCTATGTGTTTCCTTTCAGAAATGGAGTGAAATTCCAGGCTCTTTGTCTTCCTACATGCAAGACTTCTTTTCAGGTAAACGCAGTCACTTTTCAGCTCAAACGAAGCTACATTGTTCAGGAAGCTCACACGTTTCTCGCTCTGAACTGAAAAGCATTGGATGTTTGAAGACCTGTGGTTTGTATCAGTTTCAGAAGTAACTTTGAACTAGATATGGTCCATGTGTGTAGGAAACACAGTTCTTTTGTTCTGAGCACACTCACTTTTCCCGCCTTATTAGAGACTGTGGAAAGCAAGAGTGTGTTTCTTGCTCTAAAGCAGATTGTGGTTCATGGATTAGAACTGTGCTATATGTTTCCCTTCAGAAACGGAGTGAAATGCAAGGCTCTGTGTCTTCCTACATGCAAGATTTCGTTACAGATAAACGGTGTCACTTTTCAGCTCATAGAGGCTACATCGTTCATGAAGCTCACAAGTTTCTCGTTCTGAACCGAAAAGCATTGGATGTTAGAGGACCTGTGTTTTGTATCAGTTTCAGAAGCAAAGTTGAACTAGCTATGTTCCATGTGTTCAGGAAACACAGTTCTTTTGTTATGAGTACACTCATATTTCCCGCCTTATTAGAGACTCTGGAAAGTAAGAGCATGTTTCTTGCTCTAAAGCAGAGTGTGGTTCATGGATGAGTACTGGGCTATGTGTTTCCCTTCAGAAACGGAGTGAAATGCCAGGCTCTGTGTCTTCCTACATGTAAGACTTCGTTTCAGCTAAACGCAATCACTTTTCAGCTCAAACGAAGCTACATCTTTCACTAAGCTCACACTTTTCTCGCTCTGAACTGAAAAGCATTGGATGTTAGAGGACCTGTGGTTTGTATCAGTTTCAGAAGAAAAGTTGAACTAGGTATGGTCCATGTGTGTAGGAAACACAGTTCTCTAGTTGTGAGTACACTCACATTTCCCGCCTTATTAGAGACTCTAGAAAGCAAGAGCGTGTTTCTGGCTCTAAAGCAGAGTGTGGTTCATGGATGAGAACTGTGCTGTGTGTTTCCCTTCAGAAACGGAGTGAAATTCCAGGCTCTGTGCCTTTCTGCAAGCAAGACTTCGTTTCATGTAAACGCAGTCACTTTTCAGCTCAAAGAAGCTACATCGTTCACGAAACTCACACGTGTCTCACTATTAACTGTAAAGCATTGGAAGTTAGAGGACCTGTGGTTTGTATCACATTCAGAAGCGGAGTTGAACTAGATGTGGTCTCTGTGTGTAGGAAACTCAGTACTTTTGTTCTGAGCACACTCACTTTTCCCGCCTTATTAGAGACTGTGGAAAGCAAGAGTGTGTTTCTTGCTCTAAAGCAGAGTGTGGTTCATCGATGAGAACTGTGCTATGTGTTTCCCTTCAGAAACGGAGTGAAATGCCAGGCTCTGTGTCTTCCTACATGCAAGATTTCTTTTCAGATTAACGCAGTCACTTTTCAGCTCAAAGAAGCTACATCGTTCATGAAGCTCACAAGTTTCTAGCTGTGAACTGAAAAGCATTGGATGTTAGAGGAACTGTGGTTTGTATCAGTTTCAGAAGCAAAGTTGAACTAGCTATGTTCCATGTGTTTAGGAAACACAGTTCTTTTGTTATGAGTACACTCATATTTCCCGCCTTATTAGAGATTCTAGAAAGCAAGAGCATGCTTCTTCCTCTAAAGCAGAGTGTGGTTCATGGATGAGTACTGGGCTATGTGTTTCCTTTCAGAAATGGAGTGAAATTCCAGGCTCTTTGTCTTCCTACATGCAAGACTTCTTTTCAGGTAAACGCAGTCACTTTTCAGCTCAAACGAAGCTACATTGTTCAGGAAGCTCACACGTTTCTCGCTCTGAACTGAAAAGCATTGGATGTTTGAAGACCTGTGGTTTGTATCAGTTTCAGAAGTAACTTTGAACTAGATATGGTCCATGTGTGTAGGAAACACAGTTCTTTTGTTCTGAGCACACTCACTTTTCCCGCCTTATTAGAGACTGTGGAAAGCAAGAGTGTGTTTCTTGCTCTAAAGCAGATTGTGGTTCATGGATTAGAACTGTGCTATATGTTTCCCTTCAGAAACGGAGTGAAATGCAAGGCTCTGTGTCTTCCTACATGCAAGATTTCGTTACAGATAAACGGTGTCACTTTTCAGCTCATAGAGGCTACATCGTTCATGAAGCTCACAAGTTTCTCGTTCTGAACCGAAAAGCATTGGATGTTAGAGGACCTGTGTTTTGTATCAGTTTCAGAAGCAAAGTTGAACTAGCTATGTTCCATGTGTTCAGGAAACACAGTTCTTTTGTTATGAGTACACTCATATTTCCCGCCTTATTAGAGACTCTGGAAAGTAAGAGCATGTTTCTTGCTCTAAAGCAGAGTGTGGTTCATGGATGAGTACTGGGCTATGTGTTTCCCTTCAGAAACGGAGTGAAATGCCAGGCTCTGTGTCTTCCTACATGTAAGACTTCGTTTCAGCTAAACGCAATCACTTTTCAGCTCAAACGAAGCTACATCTTTCACTAAGCTCACACTTTTCTCGCTCTGAACTGAAAAGCATTGGATGTTAGAGGACCTGTGGTTTGTATCAGTTTCAGAAGAAAAGTTGAACTAGGTATGGTCCATGTGTGTAGGAAACACAGTTCTCTAGTTGTGAGTACACTCACATTTCCCGCCTTATTAGAGACTCTAGAAAGCAAGAGCGTGTTTCTGGCTCTAAAGCAGAGTGTGGTTCATGGATGAGAACTGTGCTGTGTGTTTCCCTTCAGAAACGGAGTGAAATTCCAGGCTCTGTGCCTTTCTGCAAGCAAGACTTCGTTTCATGTAAACGCAGTCACTTTTCAGCTCAAAGAAGCTACATCGTTCACGAAACTCACACGTGTCTCACTATTAACTGTAAAGCATTGGAAGTTAGAGGACCTGTGGTTTGTATCACATTCAGAAGCGGAGTTGAACTAGATGTGGTCTCTGTGTGTAGGAAACTCAGTACTTTTGTTCTGAGCACACTCACTTTTCCCGCCTTATTAGAGACTGTGGAAAGCAAGAGTGTGTTTCTTGATCTAAAGCAGAGTGTGGTTCATCGATGAGAACTGTGCTATGTGTTTCCCTTCAGAAACGGAGTGAAATGCCAGGCTCTGTGTCTTCCTACATGCAAGATTTCTTTTCAGATTAACGCAGTCACTTTTCAGCTCAAAGAAGCTACATCGTTCATGAAGCTCACAAGTTTCTAGCTGTGAACTGAAAAGCATTGGATGTTAGAGGAACTGTGGTTTGTATCAGTTTCAGAAGCAAAGTTGAACTAGCTATGTTCCATGTGTTTAGGAAACACAGTTCTTTTGTTATGAGTACACTCATATTTCCCGCCTTATTAGAGATTCTAGAAAGCAAGAGCATGCTTCTTCCTCTAAAGCAGAGTGTGGTTCATGGATGAGTACTGGGCTATGTGTTTCCTTTCAGAAATGGAGTGAAATTCCAGGCTCTTTGTCTTCCTACATGCAAGACTTCTTTTCAGGTAAACGCAGTCACTTTTCAGCTCAAACGAAGCTACATTGTTCAGGAAGCTCACACGTTTCTCGCTCTGAACTGAAAAGCATTGGATGTTTGAAGACCTGTGGTTTGTATCAGTTTCAGAAGTAACTTTGAACTAGATATGGTCCATGTGTGTAGGAAACACAGTTCTTTTGTTCTGAGCACACTCACTTTTCCCGCCTTATTAGAGACTGTGGAAAGCAAGAGTGTGTTTCTTGCTCTAAAGCAGATTGTGGTTCATGGATGAGAACTGTGCTGTGTGTTTCCATTCAGAAACGGAGTGAAATTCCAGGCTCTGTGCCTTCCTGCAAGCAAGACTTCGTTTCATGTAAACGCAGTCACTTTTCAGCTCAAAGAAGCTACATTGTTCACGAAACTCACACGTTTCTCACTCTTAAGTGAAAAGCATTGGATGTTAGAGGACCTGTGGTTTGTATCAGTTTCAGAAGCGGAGTTGAACTAGCTATGTTCCATGTGTTTAGGAAACACAGTTCTTTTGTTATGAGTACACTCATATTTCCCGCCTTATTAGAGACTCTAGAAAGTAAGAGCATGCTTCTTGCTCTAAAGCAGAGTGTGGTTCATGGATGAGTACTCGGCTATGTGTTTCCATTCACAAACAGAGTGAAATGCCAGGCACTGTGTCTTCCTACATGTAAGACTTCATTTCAGGTAAACGCAATCACTTTTCATCTCAAACGAAGCTACATCGTTCACAAACCTCACATGTTTCTCGCTCTGAACTGAAAAGCATTGGATGTTAGAGGACCTGTGGTTTGTATCAGTTTCAGAAGCAACGTTGAACTAGATATGGTCCATGTGTGTAGGAAGCACAGTTCTTTTGTTCTGAGTACACTCACGTTTCCCGCCTTATTAGAGAATCTAGAAAGCAAGAGCATTCTTCTTGGTTTAAAGCAGAGTGTGGTTCATGGATGAGAACTGTGCTGTGTGTTTCCCTTCAGAAATGGAGTGAAATGCCAGGCTCTGTGCCTTCCTGGAAGCAAGACTTCGTTTCAGGTAAACGCAGTCACTTTTCAGCTCAAAGAAGCTACATCGTTCATGAAGATCACGCGTTTCTCACTCTTAACTGAAAAGCATTGGATGTTAGAGGACCTGTGGTTTGTATCAGTTTCAGAAGCAATGTTGAACTAGATATGGTCCATGTGTGTAGAAAACACAGTTCTTTTGTTATGAGTACACTCACATTTCCCACCTTATTAGAGACTCTAGAAAGCAAGAGCATGGTTCTTGCTCTAAAGCAGAGTGTGGTTCATGGATGAGAACTGTGCTGTGTGTTTCCCTTCAGAAACGGAGTGAAATTCCAGGCTCTGTGTCTTCCTACATGCAAGATTTCGTTTCAGATAAACGCAGTCACTTTTCAGCTCAAAGAAGCTACATCGTTCATGAAGCTCACACGTTTCTCGCTCTGAACTGAAACCATTGGATGTTAGAGGAACTGTGGTTTATATCAGTTTCAGAAGCAAAGTTGAACTAGCTATTTTCCATGTGTTTAGGAAACACAGTTCTTTTGTTATGAGTACACTCATATTTCCCGCCTTATTAGAGACTCGAGAAAGCAAGAGCATGCTTCTTGCTCTAAAGCAGATTGTGGTTCATGGATGAGTACTGGGCTATGTGTTTCCCTTCAGAAACAGAGTGAAATGCCAGGTTCTGTGTCTTCCTAAATGTAAGACTTCTTTTCAGGTAAACGCAATCTCTTTTCATCTCAAACGAAGCTACATCGTTCACAAACCTCACACGTTTCTCGCTCTGAACTGAAAAGCATTGGATGTTAGAGGACCTGTGGTTTGTATCAGTTTCAGAAGCAACGTTGAACTAGATATGGTCCATGTGTGTAGGAAGCACAGTTCTTTTGTTCTGAGTACATTCACATTTCCTGCCTTATTAGATAATCTAGAAAGCAAGAGCATTCTTCTTGCTCTTAAGCAGAGTGTGGTTCATGGATGAGAACTGTGCTGTGTGTTTCCCTTCAGAAAAGGAGTGAAATGCCAGGCTCTGTGCCTTCCTGCAAGCAAGACTTCGTTTCAGGTAAACGCAGTCACTTTTCAGCTCAAAGAAGCTACATCGTTCACGAAGATCACACGTTTCTCACTCTTAACTGAAAAGCATTGGATGTTAGAGGACCTGTGGTTTGTATCAGTTTCAGAAGCAAAGTTGAACTAGATATGGTCCATGTGTGTAGAAAACAGAGTTCTTTTGTTATGAGTACACTCACATTTCCCACCTTATTAGAGACTCTAGAAAGCAAGAGCATGGTTCTTGCTCTAAAGCAGACTGTGGTTCACGGATGAGTACTGGGCTATGTGTTTCCCTTCAGAAATGGAGTGAAATCCCAGGCTCTTTGTCTTCCTACAAGCAAGACTTCTTTTCAGGTAAACGCAGTCACTTTTCAGCTCAAACGAAGCTACATTGTTCAGGAAGCTCACAATTTCTCGCTCTGAACTGAAAAGCATTGCATGTTTGAAGACATGTGTTTTGTATCAGTTTCAGAAGCAACGTTGAACTAGATATGGTCCATGTGTGTAGGAAACACAGTTCTTTTGTTATGAGTACACTCACATTTCCCGCCTTATTAGAGATTCTAGAAAGCAAGAGCGTGCTTCTTGCTCTAAAGCAGAGTGTGGTTCATGGATGCGAACTGTGCTGTGTGTTTCCCTTCAGAAACGGAGTGAAATTCCAGGCTCTGTGTCTTCCTACAAGCAAGACTTCGTTTCAGGTAAACGCAGTCACTTTCCAGCTCAAACCAAGCTACATCGTTCACGAAGCTCACACGTTTCTCACTCTTAACTGTAAAGCATTGGATGTTAGAGGACCTGTAGTTTTATCAGTTTCAGAAGCAGAGTTGAACTAGATGTGGTCCGTGTGTGTAGGAAAATCAGTACTTTTGTTATGAGCACACTCTGGTTTCCCGCATTATTAGAGACTCTAGAAAGCAAAAGCATGCTTCTTGCTCTAAAGCAGAGTGTGGTTCATGGATGAGAACTGTGCTGTGTGTTTCCCTTCAGAAACGGAGTAAAATTCCAGGCTCTGTGTCTTCCTACAAGCAAGACTTCGTTTCAGGTAAACGCAGTCACTTTCCAGCTCTAAGGAAGCTACATCGTTCACGAAGCTCACACGTTTCTCACTCTTAACTGTAAAGCATTGGATGTTAGAGGACCTGTGGTTTGTATCAGTTTCAGAAGCGGAGTTGATCTAGATGAGGTCCGGGTGTGTAGGAAACTCAGTACTTTGTTCTGAGCACACTCACTTTTCCCGCCTTATTAGAGACTGTGGAAAGCAAGAGTGTGTTTCTTGCTCTAAAGCAGAGTGTGGTTCATGGATGAGAACTGTGGTAAGTGTTTCCCGTCAGAAACGGAGTGTAATCCCAGGCTCTGTGTCTTCCTACATGCAAGACTTCGTTTCGGATAAACGCAGTAACTTTTCATCTCCAAAGAAGCTACATCGTTCACGAAGATCACACGTTTCTCACTCTTAAGTGAAAAGCATTGGATGTTAGAGGACCTGTGGTTTGTATCAGTTTCAGGAGCAAAGTTGAACTAGATATGGTCCATGTGTGTAGAAAACACAGTTCTTTTGTTATGAGTACACTCACATTTCCCACCTTATTAGAGACTCTAGAAAGCAAGAGCATCTTTCTTGCTCTAAAGCAGAGTGTGTTTCATGGATGAGTACTGGGCTATGTGTTTCCCTTCAGAAATGGAGTGAAATCCCAGGCTCTGTGTCTTCTTACAAGCAAGACTTCGTTTCAGGTAAACGCAGTCACTTTCCAGCTCAAAGGAAGCTACATCGTTCACGAAGCTCACACGATTCTCACTCTTAACTGTAAAGCATTGGATGTTAGAGGACCTGTAGTTTGTATCAGTTTCAGAAGCGGAGTTGAACTAGATGTGGTCCGTGTGTGTAGGAAACTCAGTTCTTTTGTTCTGAGCACACTCACTTTTCCCGCCTTATTAGAGACTGTGGAAAGCAAGAGCGTGTTTCTTGCTCTAAAGCAGAGTGTGGTTCATCGATGAGAACTGTGCTATGTGCTTCCCTTCAGAAACGGAGTGAAATGCCAGGCTCTGTGTCTTCCTACATGCAAGATTTCGTTTCAGATAAACGCAGTCACTTTTCAGCTCAAAGAAGCTACATCGTTCATGAAGCTCACACGTTTCTCGCTCTGAACTGAAACCAGTGGATGTTAGAGGAACTGTGGTTTATATCAGTTTCAGAAGCAAAGTTGAACTAGCTATGTTCCATGTGTTTAGGGAACACAGTTCTTTTGTTATGAGTACACTCATATTTCCCGCCTTATTAGAGACTCTAGAAAGCAAGAGCATGCTTCTTGCTCTAAAGCAGTGTGTGGTTCATGGATGAGTACTGGCCTATGTGTTTCCCTTCAGAAACAGAGTGAAATGCCAGGTTCTGTGTCTTCCTAAATGTAAGACTTCATTTCAGGTAAACGCAATCACTTTTCATCTCAAACGAAGCTACATCGTTCACAAACCTCACACGTTTCTCGCTCTGAACTGAAAAGCATTGGATGTTAGAGGACCTGTGGTTTGTATCAGTTTCAGAAGCAACGTTGAACTAGATATGGTCCATGTGTGTAGGAAGCACAGTTCTTTTGTTCTGAGTACACTCACATATCCCGCCTTATTAGAGAATCTAGAAAGCAAGAGCATTCTTCTTGCTGTAAAGAAGAGTGTGGTTCATGGATGAGAACTGTGGTGTGTGTTTCCCGTCAGACACGGAGTGTAATCCCAGGCTCTCTGTCATCCTACATGCAAGACTTCGTTTCGGATAAACGCAGTCACTTTTCAGCTCCAAAGAAGCTACATCGTTCACGAAGATCACACGTTTCTCACTCTTAACTGAAAAGCATTGGATGTTAGAGGACCTGTGGTTTGTATCAGTTTCAGAAGCAAATTTGAACTAGATATGGTCCATGAGTGTAGAAAACACAGTTCTTTTGTTATGAGTACACTCACATTTCCAGCCTTATTAGAGACTCTAGAAAGCAAGAGCGTGCTTCTTGCTCTAAAGCAGAGTGTGGTTCATGGATGAGAACTGTGCTGTGTGTTTCCCTTCAGAAACGGAGTGAAATTCCAGGCTCTGTGTCTTCCTACAAGCAAGACTTCATTTCAGGTAATGCAGTCACTTTCCAGCTCAAACGAAGCTACATCATTCACGAAGCTCACACGTGTCTCACTATTAACTGTAAAGCATTGGAAGTTAGAGGACCTGTGGTTTGTATCACATTCAGAAGCGGAGTTGAACTAGATGTGGTCTCTGTGTGTAGGAAACTCAGTACTTTTGTTCTGAGCACACTCACTTTTCCCGCCTTATTAGAGACTGTGGAAAGCAAGAGTGTGTTTCTTGCCCTAAAGCAGAGTGTGGTTCATCGATGAGAACTGTGCTATGTGTTTCCCTTCAGAAACGGAGTGAAATGCCAGGCTCTGTGTCTTCCTACATGCAAGATTTCTTTTCAGATTAACGCAGTCACTTTTCAGCTCAAAGAAGCTACATCGTTCATGAAGCTCACAAGTTTCTAGCTGTGAACTGAAAAGCATTGGATGTTAGAGGAACTGTGGTTTGTATCAGTTTCAGAAGCAAAGTTGAACTAGCTATGTTCCATGTGTTTAGGAAACACAGTTCTTTTGTTATGAGTACACTCATATTTCCCGCCTTATTAGAGATTCTAGAAAGCAAGAGCATGCTTCTTGCTCTAAAGCAGAGTGTGGTTCATGGATGAGTACTGGGCTATGTGTTTCCTTTCAGAAATGGAGTGAAATTCCAGGCTCTTTGTCTTCCTACATGCAAGACTTCTTTTCAGGTAAACGCAGTCACTTTTCAGCTCAAACGAAGCTACATTGTTCAGGAAGCTCACACGTTTCTCGCTCTGAACTGAAAAGCATTGGATGTTTGAAGACCTGTGGTTTGTATCAGTTTCAGAAGTAACTTTGAACTAGATATGGTCCATGTGTGTAGGAAACACAGTTCTTTTGTTCTGAGCACACTCACTTTTCCCGCCTTATTAGAGACTGTGGAAAGCAAGAGTGTGTTTCTTGCTCTAAAGCAGATTGTGGTTCATGGATTAGAACTGTGCTATATGTTTCCCTTCAGAAACGGAGTGAAATGCAAGGCTCTGTGTCTTCCTACATGCAAGATTTCGTTACAGATAAACGGTGTCACTTTTCAGCTCATAGAGGCTACATCGTTCATGAAGCTCACAAGTTTCTCGTTCTGAACCGAAAAGCATTGGATGTTAGAGGACCTGTGTTTTGTATCAGTTTCAGAAGCAAAGTTGAACTAGCTATGTTCCATGTGTTCAGGAAACACAGTTCTTTTGTTATGAGTACACTCATATTTCCCGCCTTATTAGAGACTCTGGAAAGTAAGAGCATGTTTCTTGCTCTAAAGCAGAGTGTGGTTCATGGATGAGTACTGGGCTATGTGTTTCCCTTCAGAAACGGAGTGAAATGCCAGGCTCTGTGTCTTCCTACATGTAAGACTTCGTTTCAGCTAAACGCAATCACTTTTCAGCTCAAACGAAGCTACATCTTTCACTAAGCTCACACTTTTCTCGCTCTGAACTGAAAAGCATTGGATGTTAGAGGACCTGTGGTTTGTATCAGTTTCAGAAGAAAAGTTGAACTAGGTATGGTCCATGTGTGTAGGAAACACAGTTCTCTAGTTGTGAGTACACTCACATTTCCCGCCTTATTAGAGACTCTAGAAAGCAAGAGCGTGTTTCTGGCTCTAAAGCAGAGTGTGGTTCATGGATGAGAACTGTGCTGTGTGTTTCCCTTCAGAAACGGAGTGAAATTCCAGGCTCTGTGCCTTTCTGCAAGCAAGACTTCGTTTCATGTAAACGCAGTCACTTTTCAGCTCAAAGAAGCTACATCGTTCACGAAACTCACACGTGTCTCACTATTAACTGTAAAGCATTGGAAGTTAGAGGACCTGTGGTTTGTATCACATTCAGAAGCGGAGTTGAACTAGATGTGGTCTCTGTGTGTAGGAAACTCAGTACTTTTGTTCTGAGCACACTCACTTTTCCCGCCTTATTAGAGACTGTGGAAAGCAAGAGTGTGTTTCTTGCTCTAAAGCAGAGTGTGGTTCATCGATGAGAACTGTGCTATGTGTTTCCCTTCAGAAACGGAGTGAAATGCCAGGCTCTGTGTCTTCCTACATGCAAGATTTCTTTTCAGATTAACGCAGTCACTTTTCAGCTCAAAGAAGCTACATCGTTCATGAAGCTCACAAGTTTCTAGCTGTGAACTGAAAAGCATTGGATGTTAGAGGAACTGTGGTTTGTATCAGTTTCAGAAGCAAAGTTGAACTAGCTATGTTCCATGTGTTTAGGAAACACAGTTCTTTTGTTATGAGTACACTCATATTTCCCGCCTTATTAGAGATTCTAGAAAGCAAGAGCATGCTTCTTCCTCTAAAGCAGAGTGTGGTTCATGGATGAGTACTGGGCTATGTGTTTCCTTTCAGAAATGGAGTGAAATTCCAGGCTCTTTGTCTTCCTACATGCAAGACTTCTTTTCAGGTAAACGCAGTCACTTTTCAGCTCAAACGAAGCTACATTGTTCAGGAAGCTCACACGTTTCTCGCTCTGAACTGAAAAGCATTGGATGTTTGAAGACCTGTGGTTTGTATCAGTTTCAGAAGTAACTTTGAACTAGATATGGTCCATGTGTGTAGGAAACACAGTTCTTTTGTTCTGAGCACACTCACTTTTCCCGCCTTATTAGAGACTGTGGAAAGCAAGAGTGTGTTTCTTGCTCTAAAGCAGATTGTGGTTCATGGATGAGAACTGTGCTGTGTGTTTCCATTCAGAAACGGAGTGAAATTCCAGGCTCTGTGCCTTCCTGCAAGCAAGACTTCGTTTCATGTAAACGCAGTCACTTTTCAGCTCAAAGAAGCTACATTGTTCACGAAACTCACACGTTTCTCACTCTTAAGTGAAAAGCATTGGATGTTAGAGGACCTGTGGTTTGTATCAGTTTCAGAAGCGGAGTTGAACTAGCTATGTTCCATGTGTTTAGGAAACACAGTTCTTTTGTTATGAGTACACTCATATTTCCCGCCTTATTAGAGACTCTAGAAAGTAAGAGCATGCTTCTTGCTCTAAAGCAGAGTGTGGTTCATGGATGAGTACTCGGCTATGTGTTTCCATTCACAAACAGAGTGAAATGCCAGGCACTGTGTCTTCCTACATGTAAGACTTCATTTCAGGTAAACGCAATCACTTTTCATCTCAAACGAAGCTACATCGTTCACAAACCTCACATGTTTCTCGCTCTGAACTGAAAAGCATTGGATGTTAGAGGACCTGTGGTTTGTATCAGTTTCAGAAGCAACGTTGAACTAGATATGGTCCATGTGTGTAGGAAGCACAGTTCTTTTGTTCTGAGTACACTCACGTTTCCCGCCTTATTAGAGAATCTAGAAAGCAAGAGCATTCTTCTTGGTTTAAAGCAGAGTGTGGTTCATGGATGAGAACTGTGCTGTGTGTTTCCCTTCAGAAATGGAGTGAAATGCCAGGCTCTGTGCCTTCCTGGAAGCAAGACTTCGTTTCAGGTAAACGCAGTCACTTTTCAGCTCCAAAGAAGCTACATCGTTCACGAAGATCACACGTTTCTCACTCTTAACTGAAAAGCATTGGATGTTAGAGGACCTGTGGTTTGTATCAGTTTCAGAAGCAAATTTGAACTAGATATGGTCCATGAGTGTAGAAAACACAGTTCTTTTGTTATGAGTACACTCACATTTCCAGCCTTATTAGAGACTCTAGAAAGCAAGAGCGTGCTTCTTGCTCTAAAGCAGAGTGTGGTTCATGGATGAGAACTGTGCTGTGTGTTTCCCTTCAGAAACGGAGTGAAATTCCAGGCTCTGTGTCTTCCTACAAGCAAGACTTCATTTCAGGTAATGCAGTCACTTTCCAGCTCAAACGAAGCTACATCATTCACGAAGCTCACACGTGTCTCACTATTAACTGTAAAGCATTGGAAGTTAGAGGACCTGTGGTTTGTATCACATTCAGAAGCGGAGTTGAACTAGATGTGGTCTCTGTGTGTAGGAAACTCAGTACTTTTGTTCTGAGCACACTCACTTTTCCCGCCTTATTAGAGACTGTGGAAAGCAAGAGTGTGTTTCTTGCCCTAAAGCAGAGTGTGGTTCATCGATGAGAACTGTGCTATGTGTTTCCCTTCAGAAACGGAGTGAAATGCCAGGCTCTGTGTCTTCCTACATGCAAGATTTCTTTTCAGATTAACGCAGTCACTTTTCAGCTCAAAGAAGCTACATCGTTCATGAAGCTCACAAGTTTCTAGCTGTGAACTGAAAAGCATTGGATGTTAGAGGAACTGTGGTTTGTATCAGTTTCAGAAGCAAAGTTGAACTAGCTATGTTCCATGTGTTTAGGAAACACAGTTCTTTTGTTATGAGTACACTCATATTTCCCGCCTTATTAGAGATTCTAGAAAGCAAGAGCATGCTTCTTGCTCTAAAGCAGAGTGTGGTTCATGGATGAGTACTGGGCTATGTGTTTCCTTTCAGAAATGGAGTGAAATTCCAGGCTCTTTGTCTTCCTACATGCAAGACTTCTTTTCAGGTAAACGCAGTCACTTTTCAGCTCAAACGAAGCTACATTGTTCAGGAAGCTCACACGTTTCTCGCTCTGAACTGAAAAGCATTGGATGTTTGAAGACCTGTGGTTTGTATCAGTTTCAGAAGTAACTTTGAACTAGATATGGTCCATGTGTGTAGGAAACACAGTTCTTTTGTTCTGAGCACACTCACTTTTCCCGCCTTATTAGAGACTGTGGAAAGCAAGAGTGTGTTTCTTGCTCTAAAGCAGATTGTGGTTCATGGATTAGAACTGTGCTATATGTTTCCCTTCAGAAACGGAGTGAAATGCAAGGCTCTGTGTCTTCCTACATGCAAGATTTCGTTACAGATAAACGGTGTCACTTTTCAGCTCATAGAGGCTACATCGTTCATGAAGCTCACAAGTTTCTCGTTCTGAACCGAAAAGCATTGGATGTTAGAGGACCTGTGTTTTGTATCAGTTTCAGAAGCAAAGTTGAACTAGCTATGTTCCATGTGTTCAGGAAACACAGTTCTTTTGTTATGAGTACACTCATATTTCCCGCCTTATTAGAGACTCTGGAAAGTAAGAGCATGTTTCTTGCTCTAAAGCAGAGTGTGGTTCATGGATGAGTACTGGGCTATGTGTTTCCCTTCAGAAACGGAGTGAAGTGCCAGGCTCTGTGTCTTCCTACATGTAAGACTTCGTTTCAGCTAAACGCAATCACTTTTCAGCTCAAACGAAGCTACATCTTTCACTAAGCTCACACTTTTCTCGCTCTGAACTGAAAAGCATTGGATGTTAGAGGACCTGTGGTTTGTATCAGTTTCAGAAGAAAAGTTGAACTAGGTATGGTCCATGTGTGTAGGAAACACAGTTCTCTAGTTGTGAGTACACTCACATTTCCCGCCTTATTAGAGACTCTAGAAAGCAAGAGCGTGTTTCTGGCTCTAAAGCAGAGTGTGGTTCATGGATGAGAACTGTGCTGTGTGTTTCCCTTCAGAAACGGAGTGAAATTCCAGGCTCTGTGCCTTTCTGCAAGCAAGACTTCGTTTCATGTAAACGCAGTCACTTTTCAGCTCAAAGAAGCTACATCGTTCACGAAACTCACACGTGTCTCACTATTAACTGTAAAGCATTGGAAGTTAGAGGACCTGTGGTTTGTATCACATTCAGAAGCGGAGTTGAACTAGATGTGGTCTCTGTGTGTAGGAAACTCAGTACTTTTGTTCTGAGCACACTCACTTTTCCCGCCTTATTAGAGACTGTGGAAAGCAAGAGTGTGTTTCTTGCTCTAAAGCAGAGTGTGGTTCATCGATGAGAACTGTGCTATGTGTTTCCCTTCAGAAACGGAGTGAAATGCCAGGCTCTGTGTCTTCCTACATGCAAGATTTCTTTTCAGATTAACGCAGTCACTTTTCAGCTCAAAGAAGCTACATCGTTCATGAAGCTCACAAGTTTCTAGCTGTGAACTGAAAAGCATTGGATGTTAGAGGAACTGTGGTTTGTATCAGTTTCAGAAGCAAAGTTGAACTAGCTATGTTCCATGTGTTTAGGAAACACAGTTCTTTTGTTATGAGTACACTCATATTTCCCGCCTTATTAGAGATTCTAGAAAGCAAGAGCATGCTTCTTCCTCTAAAGCAGAGTGTGGTTCATGGATGAGTACTGGGCTATGTGTTTCCTTTCAGAAATGGAGTGAAATTCCAGGCTCTTTGTCTTCCTACATGCAAGACTTCTTTTCAGGTAAACGCAGTCACTTTTCAGCTCAAACGAAGCTACATTGTTCAGGAAGCTCACACGTTTCTCGCTCTGAACTGAAAAGCATTGGATGTTTGAAGACCTGTGGTTTGTATCAGTTTCAGAAGTAACTTTGAACTAGATATGGTCCATGTGTGTAGGAAACACAGTTCTTTTGTTCTGAGCACACTCACTTTTCCCGCCTTATTAGAGACTGTGGAAAGCA
The DNA here is from genome assembly GCA_949786405.1 of Onychomys arenicola. Classification (NCBI taxonomy): domain Eukaryota; kingdom Metazoa; phylum Chordata; class Mammalia; order Rodentia; family Cricetidae; genus Onychomys; species Onychomys arenicola. The sequence continues at coordinate 1,146,140 of CATKUM010000039.1, read as the reverse complement.
AGAGTGTGTTTCTTGCTCTAAAGCAGATTGTGGTTCATGGATGAGAACTGTGCTGTGTGTTTCCATTCAGAAACGGAGTGAAATTCCAGGCTCTGTGCCTTCCTGCAAGCAAGACTTCGTTTCATGTAAACGCAGTCACTTTTCAGCTCAAAGAAGCTACATTGTTCACGAAACTCACACGTTTCTCACTCTTAAGTGAAAAGCATTGGATGTTAGAGGACCTGTGGTTTGTATCAGTTTCAGAAGCGGAGTTGAACTAGCTATGTTCCATGTGTTTAGGAAACACAGTTCTTTTGTTATGAGTACACTCATATTTCCCGCCTTATTAGAGACTCTAGAAAGTAAGAGCATGCTTCTTGCTCTAAAGCAGAGTGTGGTTCATGGATGAGTACTCGGCTATGTGTTTCCATTCACAAACAGAGTGAAATGCCAGGCACTGTGTCTTCCTACATGTAAGACTTCATTTCAGGTAAACGCAATCACTTTTCATCTCAAACGAAGCTACATCGTTCACAAACCTCACATGTTTCTCGCTCTGAACTGAAAAGCATTGGATGTTAGAGGACCTGTGGTTTGTATCAGTTTCAGAAGCAACGTTGAACTAGATATGGTCCATGTGTGTAGGAAGCACAGTTCTTTTGTTCTGAGTACACTCACGTTTCCCGCCTTATTAGAGAATCTAGAAAGCAAGAGCATTCTTCTTGGTTTAAAGCAGAGTGTGGTTCATGGATGAGAACTGTGCTGTGTGTTTCCCTTCAGAAATGGAGTGAAATGCCAGGCTCTGTGCCTTCCTGGAAGCAAGACTTCGTTTCAGGTAAACGCAGTCACTTTTCAGCTCAAAGAAGCTACATCGTTCATGAAGATCACGCGTTTCTCACTCTTAACTGAAAAGCATTGGATGTTAGAGGACCTGTGGTTTGTATCAGTTTCAGAAGCAATGTTGAACTAGATATGGTCCATGTGTGTAGAAAACACAGTTCTTTTGTTATGAGTACACTCACATTTCCCACCTTATTAGAGACTCTAGAAAGCAAGAGCATGGTTCTTGCTCTAAAGCAGAGTGTGGTTCATGGATGAGAACTGTGCTGTGTGTTTCCCTTCAGAAACGGAGTGAAATTCCAGGCTCTGTGTCTTCCTACATGCAAGATTTCGTTTCAGATAAACGCAGTCACTTTTCAGCTCAAAGAAGCTACATCGTTCATGAAGCTCACACGTTTCTCGCTCTGAACTGAAACCATTGGATGTTAGAGGAACTGTGGTTTATATCAGTTTCAGAAGCAAAGTTGAACTAGCTATTTTCCATGTGTTTAGGAAACACAGTTCTTTTGTTATGAGTACACTCATATTTCCCGCCTTATTAGAGACTCGAGAAAGCAAGAGCATGCTTCTTGCTCTAAAGCAGAGTGTGGTTCATGGATGAGTACTGGGCTATGTGTTTCCCTTCAGAAACAGAGTGAAATGCCAGGTTCTGTGTCTTCCTAAATGTAAGACTTCTTTTCAGGTAAACGCAATCTCTTTTCATCTCAAACGAAGCTACATCGTTCACAAACCTCACACGTTTCTCGCTCTGAACTGAAAAGCATTGGATGTTAGAGGACCTGTGGTTTGTATCAGTTTCAGAAGCAACGTTGAACTAGATATGGTCCATGTGTGTAGGAAGCACAGTTCTTTTGTTCTGAGTACATTCACATTTCCTGCCTTATTAGATAATCTAGAAAGCAAGAGCATTCTTCTTGCTCTTAAGCAGAGTGTGGTTCATGGATGAGAACTGTGCTGTGTGTTTCCCTTCAGAAAAGGAGTGAAATGCCAGGCTCTGTGCCTTCCTGCAAGCAAGACTTCGTTTCAGGTAAACGCAGTCACTTTTCAGCTCAAAGAAGCTACATCGTTCACGAAGATCACACGTTTCTCACTCTTAACTGAAAAGCATTGGATGTTAGAGGACCTGTGGTTTGTATCAGTTTCAGAAGCAAAGTTGAACTAGATATGGTCCATGTGTGTAGAAAACAGAGTTCTTTTGTTATGAGTACACTCACATTTCCCACCTTATTAGAGACTCTAGAAAGCAAGAGCATGGTTCTTGCTCTAAAGCAGACTGTGGTTCACGGATGAGTACTGGGCTATGTGTTTCCCTTCAGAAATGGAGTGAAATCCCAGGCTCTTTGTCTTCCTACAAGCAAGACTTCTTTTCAGGTAAACGCAGTCACTTTTCAGCTCAAACGAAGCTACATTGTTCAGGAAGCTCACAATTTCTCGCTCTGAACTGAAAAGCATTGCATGTTTGAAGACATGTGTTTTGTATCAGTTTCAGAAGCAACGTTGAACTAGATATGGTCCATGTGTGTAGGAAACACAGTTCTTTTGTTATGAGTACACTCACATTTCCCGCCTTATTAGAGATTCTAGAAAGCAAGAGCGTGCTTCTTGCTCTAAAGCAGAGTGTGGTTCATGGATGCGAACTGTGCTGTGTGTTTCCCTTCAGAAACGGAGTGAAATTCCAGGCTCTGTGTCTTCCTACAAGCAAGACTTCGTTTCAGGTAAACGCAGTCACTTTCCAGCTCAAACCAAGCTACATCGTTCACGAAGCTCACACGTTTCTCACTCTTAACTGTAAAGCATTGGATGTTAGAGGACCTGTAGTTTTATCAGTTTCAGAAGCAGAGTTGAACTAGATGTGGTCCGTGTGTGTAGGAAAATCAGTACTTTTGTTATGAGCACACTCTCGTTTCCCGCATTATTAGAGACTCTAGAAAGCAAAAGCATGCTTCTTGCTCTAAAGCAGAGTGTGGTTCATGGATGAGAACTGTGCTGTGTGTTTCCCTTCAGAAACGGAGTAAAATTCCAGGCTCTGTGTCTTCCTACAAGCAAGACTTCGTTTCAGGTAAACGCAGTCACTTTCCAGCTCTAAGGAAGCTACATCGTTCACGAAGCTCACACGTTTCTCACTCTTAACTGTAAAGCATTGGATGTTAGAGGACCTGTGGTTTGTATCAGTTTCAGAAGCGGAGTTGAACTAGATGAGGTCCGGGTGTGTAGGAAACTCAGTACTTTGTTCTGAGCACACTCACTTTTCCCGCCTTTATAGAGACTGTGGAAAGCAAGAGTGTGTTTCTTGCTCTAAAGCAGAGTGTGGTTCATGGATGAGAACTGTGGTAAGTGTTTCCCGTCAGAAACGGAGTGTAATCCCAGGCTCTGTGTCTTCCTACATGCAAGACTTCGTTTCGGATAAACGCAGTAACTTTTCATCTCCAAAGAAGCTACATCGTTCACGAAGATCACACGTTTCTCACTCTTAAGTGAAAAGCATTGGATGTTAGAGGACCTGTGGTTTGTATCAGTTTCAGGAGCAAAGTTGAACTAGATATGGTCCATGTGTGTAGAAAACACAGTTCTTTTGTTATGAGTACACTCACATTTCCCACCTTATTAGAGACTCTAGAAAGCAAGAGCATCTTTCTTGCTCTAAAGCAGAGTGTGTTTCATGGATGAGTACTGGGCTATGTGTTTCCCTTCAGAAATGGAGTGAAATCCCAGGCTCTGTGTATTCTTACAAGCAAGACTTCGTTTCAGGTAAACGCAGTCACTTTCCAGCTCAAAGGAAGCTACATCGTTCACGAAGCTCACACGATTCTCACTCTTAACTGTAAAGCATTGGATGTTAGAGGACCTGTAGTTTGTATCAGTTTCAGAAGCGGAGTTGAACTAGATGTGGTCCGTGTGTGTAGGAAACTCAGTTCTTTTGTTCTGAGCACACTCACATTTCCCGCCTTATTAGAGACTGTGGAAAGCAAGAGCGTGTTTCTTGCTCTAAAGCAGAGTGTGGTTCATCGATGAGAACTGTGCTATGTGCTTCCCTTCAGAAACGGAGTGAAATGCCAGGCTCTGTGTCTTCCTACATGCAAGATTTCGTTTCAGATAAACGCAGTCACTTTTCAGCTCAAAGAAGCTACATCGTTCATGAAGCTCACACGTTTCTCGCTCTGAACTGAAACCAGTGGATGTTAGAGGAACTGTGGTTTATATCAGTTTCAGAAGCAAAGTTGAACTAGCTATGTTCCATGTGTTTAGGGAACACAGTTCTTTTGTTATGAGTACACTCATATTTCCCGCCTTATTAGAGACTCTAGAAAGCAAGAGCATGCTTCTTGCTCTAAAGCAGTGTGTGGTTCATGGATGAGTACTGGCCTATGTGTTTCCCTTCAGAAACAGAGTGAAATGCCAGGTTCTGTGTCTTCCTAAATGTAAGACTTCATTTCAGGTAAACGCAATCACTTTTCATCTCAAACGAAGCTACATCGTTCACAAACCTCACACGTTTCTCGCTCTGAACTGAAAAGCATTGGATGTTAGAGGACCTGTGGTTTGTATCAGTTTCAGAAGCAACGTTGAACTAGATATGGTCCATGTGTGTAGGAAGCACAGTTCTTTTGTTCTGAGTACACTCACATATCCCGCCTTATTAGAGAATCTAGAAAGCAAGAGCATTCTTCTTGCTCTAAAGCAGAGTGTGGTTCATGGATGAGAACTGTGCTGTGTGTTTCCCTTCAGAAACAGAGTGAAATACGAGGCTCTGTGCCTTCTTGCAAGCAAGACTTGCTTTCAGGTAAACGCAGTCACTTTTCAGCTCAAAGAAGCTACATCGTTCACGAAGATCACACGTTTCTCACTCTAAACTGAAAAGCATTGGATGTTAGAGGACCTGTGGTTTTTATCAGTTTCAGAAGCAAAGTTGAACTAGATATGGTCCATGTGTGTAGAAAACACAGTTCTTTTGTTATGAGTACACTCACATTTCCCACCTTATTAGAGACTCTAGAAAGCAAGAGCATGGTTCTTGCTCTAAAGCAGACTGTGGTTCATGGATGAGTACTGGGCTATGTGTTTCCCTTCAGAAATGGACTGAAATCCCAGGCTCTTTGTCTTCCTACAAGCAAGACTTCTTTTCAGGTAAACGCAGTCACTTTCCAGCTCAAACCAAGCTACATCGTTCACGAAGCTCACACGTTCCTCACTCTTAACTGTAAAGCATTGGATGTTAGAGGACCTGTGGTTTGTATCAGTTTCAGAAGCGGAGTTGAACTAGATGTGGTCCGTGTGTGTAGGAAACTCAGTTCTTTTGTTCTGAGCACACTCACTTTTCCCGCCTTATTAGAGACTGTGGAAAGCAAGAGTTTGTTTCTTGCTCTAAAGCAGAGTGTGGTTCATCGATGAGAACTGTGCTATGTGTTTCCCTTCAGAAACGCAGTGAAATGCCAGGCTCTGTGTCTTCCTACATGCAAGATTTCGTTTCAGATAAACGCAGTCACTTTTCAGCTCAAAGAATCTACATCGTTCACGAAGCTCACACGTTTCTCGCTCTGTACTGAAACCATTGAATGTTAGAGGAACTGTGGTTTGTATCAGTTTCAGAAGCAAAGTTGAACTAGCTATGTTCCATGTGTTTAGGAAACACAGTTCTTTTTTTATGAGTACACTCATATTCCCCGCCTTAATAGAGACTCTAGAAAGCAAGAGCATGCTTCTTGCTCTAAAGCAGAGTGCGGTTCATGGATGAGTACTGGGCTATGTGTTTCCCTTCAGAAACAGAGTGAAATTCCATGCTCTGTGTCTTCCTACATGTAAGACTTCATTTCAGGTAAATGCAATCACTTTTCATCTCAAACGAATCTACATCTTTCACAAAGATCACACGTTTCTCGCTCTGAACTGAAAAGCATTGGATGTTAGAGGACCTGTGGTTTGTATCAGTTTCAGAAGCAACGTTGAACTAGATATGGTCCATGTGTGTAGGAAACACAGTTCTTTTGTTATGAGTACACTCACATTTCCCGCCTTATTAGAGACTCTAGAAAGCAAGAGCGTGCTTCTTGCTCTAAAACAGAGTGTGGTTCATGGATGCGAACTGTGCTGTGTGTTTCCCTTCAGAAACGGAGTGAAATGCCAGGCTCTGTGTCTTCCTACAAGCAAGACTTCATTTCAGGTAAACGCAGTCACTTTCCAGCTCAAACCAAGCTACATCGTTCACGAAGCTCACACGTTCCTCACTCTTAACTGTAAAGCATTGGATGTTAGAGGACCTGTGGTTTGTATCAGTTTCAGAAGCGGAGTTGAACTAGATGTGGTCCGTGTGTGTAGGAAACTCAGTACTTTTGTTCTGAGCACACTCACTTTTCCCGCCTTATTAGAGACTTTGGAAAGCAAGAGTGTGTTTCTTGCTCTAAAGCAGAGTGTGGTTCATCGATGAGAACTGTGCTATGTGTTTCTCTTCAGAAACGGAGTGAAATGCCAGGCTCTGTGTCTTCCTACATGCAAGATTTCGTTTCAGATAAACGCAGTCACTTTTCAGCTCAAAGAATCTACATGGTTCATGAAGCTCACACGTTTCTCACTCTGAACTGAAACCATTGGATGTTAGAGGAACTGTGGTTTGTATCAGTTTCAGAAGCAAAGTTGAACTAGCTATGTTCCATGTGTTTAGGAAACACAGTTCTTTTTTTATGAGTACACTCATATTTCCCGCCTTAATAGAGACTCTAGAAAGCAAGAGCATGCTTCTTGCTCTAAAGCAGAGTGCGGTTCATGGATGAGTACTGGGCTATGTGTTTCCCTTCAGAAACAGAGTGAAATTCCAGGCTCTGTGTCTTCCTACATGTAAGACTTCATTTCAGGTAAACGCAATCACTTTTCATCTCAAACGAATCTACATCGTTCACAAAGCTCACACGTTTCTCGCTCTGAACTGAAAAGCATTGGATGTTAGAGGACCTGTGGTTTGTATCAGTTTCAGAAGCAACGTTGAACTAGATATGGTCCATGTGTGTAGGAAACACAGTTCTTTTGTTATGAGTACACTCACATTTCCCGCCTTATTAGAGACTCTATAAAGAAAGAGCGTGCTTCTTGCTCTAAAACAGAGTGTGGTTCATGGATGCGAACTGTGCTGTGTGTTTCCCTTCAGAAACGGAGTGAAATGCCAGGCTCTGTGTCTTCCTACAAGCAAGACTTCGTTTCAGGTAAACGCAGTCACTTTCCAGCTCAAACGAAGCTACATCGTTCACGAAGCTCACACGTTCCTCACTCTTAACTGTAAAGCATTGGATGTTAGAGGACCTGTGGTTTGTATCAGTTTCAGAAGCGGAGTTGAACTAGATGTGGTCCGTGTGTGTAGGAAACTCAGTACTTTTGTTCTGAGCACACTCACTTTTCCCGCCTTATTAGAGACTGTGGAAAGCAAGAGTGTGTTTCTTGCTCTAAAGCAGAGTGTGGTTCATCGATGAGAACTGTGCTATGTGTTTCCCTTCAGAAACGGAGTGAAATGCCAGGCTCTGTGTCTTCCTACATGCAAGATTTCGTTTCAGATAAACACAGTCACTTTTCAGCTCAAAGAATCTACATCGTTCATGAAGCTCACACGTTTCTCACTCTGAACTGAAACCATTGGATGTTAGAGGAACTGTGGTTTGTATCAGTTTCAGAAGCAAAGTTGAACTAGCTATGTTCCATGTGTTTAGGAAACACAGTTCTTTTTTTATGAGTACACTCATATTTCCCGCCTTATTAGAGACTCTAGAAAGCAAGAGCATGCTTCTTGCTCTAAAGCAGAGTGCGGTTCATGGATGAGTACTGGGCTATGTGTTTCCCTTCAGAAACGGAGTGAAATGCCAGGCTCTGTGTCTTCCTACATGTAAGACTTCATTTCAGGTAAACGCAATCACTTTTCATCTCAAACGAATCTACATCGTTCACAAAGCTCACACGTTTCTCGCTCTGAACTGAAAAGCATTGTATGTTAGAGGACCTGTGGTTTGTATCAGTTTCAGAAGCAACGTTGAACTAGATATGGTCCATGTGTGTAGGAAACACAGTTCTTTTGTTATGAGTACACTCACATTTCCTGCCTTATTAGAGACTCTAGAAAGCAAGAGCGTGCTTCTTGCTCTAAAACAGAGTGTGGTTCATGGATGAGAACTGTGCTGTGTGTTTCCCTTCAGAAACGGAGTGAAATTCCAGGCTCTGTGTCTTCCTACAAGCAAGACTTCGTTTCAGGTAAACGCAGTCACTTTCCAGCTCAAACGAAGCTACATCGATCACGAAGCTCACACGTTTCTCACTCTTAACTGTAAAGCATTGGATTTTAGAGGACCTGTAGTTTGTATCAGTTTCAGAAGCGGAGTTGAACTAGATATGGTCCGTGTGTGTAGGAAAATCAGTACATTTGTTATGAGCACACTCACTTTTCCCGCCTTATTAGAGACTGTGGAAAGCAAGATTGTGTTTCTTGCTCTAAAGCAGAGTGTGGTTCTTCGATGAGAACTGTGCTATGTGCTTCCCTTCAGAAACGGAGTGAAATGCGAGGCTCTGTGTCTTCCTACATGAAAGATTTCGTTTCAGATAAACGCAGTCACTTTTCAGCTCAAAGAACCTACATCGTTCATGAAGCTCACACGTTTCTTGCTCTGAACTGAAACCATTGGATGTTAGAGGAACTGTGGTTTGTATCAGTTTCAGAAGAAAAGTTGAACTAGCTATGTTCCATGTGTTTAGGAAATTCAGTTCTTTTGTTATGAGTACACTCACATTTCCCACCTTATTAGAGACTCTAGAAAGCAAGAGCATGGTTCTTGCTCTAAAGCAGACTGTGGTTCATGGATGAGTACTGGGCTATGTGTTTCCCTTCAGAAATGGAGTGAAATCCCAGGCTCTTTGTCTTCCTACAAGCAAGACTTCTTTTCAGGTAAACGCAGTCACTTTTCAGCTCAAACGAAGCTACATTGTTCAGGAAGCTCACACGTTTCTCGCTCTGAACTGAAAAGCATTGGATGTTTGAAGTCCTGTGGTTTGTATCAGTTTCAGAAGCAACGTTGAACTATATATGGTCCATGTGTGTAGGAAACACAGTTCTTTTGTTATGAGTACACTCACATTTACCGCCTTATTAGAGATTCTAGAAAGCAAGAGCGTGCTTCTTGCTCTAAAGCAGAGTGTGGTTCATGGATGCGAACGGTGCTGTGTGTTTCCCTTCAGAAACGGAGTGAAATGCCAGGCTCTGTGTCTTCCTACAAGCAATACTTCGTTTCAGGTAAACGCAGTCACTTTCCAGCTCAAACCAAGCTACATCGTTCACGAAGCTCACACGTTCCTCACTCTTAACTGTAAAGCATTGGATATTAGAGGACCTGTGGTTTGTATCAGTTTCAGAAGCGGAGTTGAACTAGATGTGGTCCGTGTGTGTAGGAAACTCAGTACTTTTGTTCTGAGCACACTCACTTTTCCCGCCTTATTAGAGATTGTGGAAAGCAAGAGTGTGTTTCTTGCTCTAAAGCAGAGTGTGGTTCATCGATGAGAACTGTGCTATGTTTCCCTTCAGAAACGGAGTGAAATGCCAGGCTCTGTGTCTTCCTACATGCAAGATTTCGTTTCAGATAAACGCAGTCCCTTTTCAGCTCAAAGAATCTACATCGTTCATGAAGCTCACACGTTTCTCGCTCTGAACTGAAACCATTGGATGTTAGAGGAACTGTGGTTTGTATCAGTTTCAGAAGCAAAGTTGAACTAGCTATGTTCCATGTGTTTAGGAAACACAGTTCATTTTTTATGAGTACACTCATATTTCCCGCCTTATTAGAGACTCTAGAAAGCAAGAGCATGCTTCTTGCTCTAAAGCAGAGTGCGGTTCATGGATGAGTACTGGGCTATGTGTTTCCCTTCAGAAACAGAGTGAAATTCCAGGCTCTGTGTCTTCCTACATGTAAGACTTCATTTCAGGTAAACGCAATCACTTTTCATCTCAAACGAATCTACATCGTTCACAAAGCTCACACGTTTCTCGCTCTGAACTGAAAAGCATTGGATGTTAGAGGACCTGTGGTTTGTATCAGTTTCAGAAGCAACGTTGAACTAGATATGGTCCATGTGTGTAGGAAACACAGTTCTTTTGTGATGAGTACACTCACATTTCCCGCCTTTTTAGAGACTCTAGAAAGCAAGAGCGTGCTTCTTGCTCTAAAACAGAGTGTGGTTCATGGATGAGAACTGTGCTGTGTGTTTCCCTTCAAAACGGAGTGAAATTCCAGGCTCTGTGTCTTCCTACAAGCAAGACTTCGTTTCAGGTAAACGCAGTCACTTTCCAGCTCAAACGAAGCTACATCGATCACGAAGCTCACACGTTTCTCACTCTTAACTGTAAAGCATTGGATTTTAGAGGACCTGTAGTTTGTATCAGTTTCAGAAGCGGAGTTGAACTAGATATGGTCCGTGTGTGTAGGAAAATCAGTACATTTGTTATGAGCACACTCACTTTTCCCGCCTTATTAGAGACTGTGGAAAGCAAGATTGTGTTTCTTGCTCTAAAGCAGAGTGTGGTTCTTCGATGAGAACTGTGCTATGTGCTTCTCTTCAGAAACGGAGTGAAATGCGAGGCTCTGTGTCTTCCTACATGAAAGATTTCGTTTCAGATAAACGCAGTCACTTTTCAGCTCAAAGAACCTACATCGTTCATGAAGCTCACACGTTTCTTGGTCTGAACTGAAACCATTGGATGTTAGAGGAACTGTGGTTTGTATCAGTTTCAGAAGGAAAGTTGAACTAGCTATGACCATGTGTTTAGGAAATTCAGTACTTTTGTTATGAGTACACTCACATTTCCCACCTTATTAGAGACTCTAGAAAGCAAGAGCATGGTTCTTGCTCTAAAGCAGACTGTGGTTCATGGATGAGTACTGGGCTATGTGTTTCCCTTCAGAAATGGACTGAAATCCCAGGCTCTTTGTCTTCCTACAAGCAAGACTTCTTTTCAGGTAAACGCAGTCACTTTTCAGCTCAAACGAATCTACATTGTTCAGGAAGCTCACACGTTTCTCGCTCTGAACTGAAAAGCATTAGATGTTTGAAGTCCTGTGGTTAGTATCAGTTTCAGAAGCAACGTTGAACTAGATATGGTCCATGTGTGTAGGAAACACAGTTCTTTTGTTATGAGTACACTCAAATTTCCCGCCTTATTAGAGATTCTAGAAAGCAAGAGCGTGCTAATTGCTCTAAAGCAGAGTGTGGTTCATGGATGCGAACTGTGCTGTGTGTTTCCCTTCAGAAACGGAGTGAAATGCCAGGCTCTGTGTCTTCCTACAAGCAAGACTTCGTTTCAGGTAAACGCAGTCACTTTCCAGCTCAAACCAAGCTACATCGTTCACGTAGCTCACACGTTCCTCACTCTTAACTGTAAAGCATTGGATGTTAGAGGACCTGTGGTTTGTATCAGTTTCAGAAGCGGAGTTGAACTAGATGTGGTCCGTGTGTGTAGGAAACTCAGTACTTTTGTTCTGAGCACAGTCACTTTTCCCGCTTTATTAGAGACTGTGGAAAGCAACAGTGTGTTGCTTGCTCTAAAGCAGAGTGTGGTTCATCGATGAGAACTGTGCTATGTGTTTCCCTTCAGAAACGGAGTGAAATGCCAGGCTCTGTGTCTTCCTACATGAAAGATTTCGTTTCATAGAAACGCAGTCACTTTTCAGCTCAAAGAACCTACATCGTTCATGAAGCTCACACTTTTCTTGCTCTGAACTGAAACCATTGGATGTTAGAGGAACTGTGGTTTGTATCAGTTTCAGAAGCAAAGTTGAACTAGCTATGTTCCATGTGTTCAGGAAACACAGTTCTTTTGTTATGAGTACACTCATATTTACCGCCTTATTAGAGACTCTAGAAAGCAAAAGCATGCATCTTGCTCTAAAGCAGAGTGTGGTTCATGGATGAGTACTGTGGTGTGTGTTTCCCTTCATAAAAAGAGTGAAATGCCAGGCTCTGTGTCTTCCTAAATGTAAGACTTCATTTCAGGTAAACACAATCACTTTTCATCTCAAACGAAGCTACATCGTTCACAAACCTCACACGTTTCTCGCTTGGAACTGAAAAGCATTGGATGTTAGAGGACCTGTGGTTTGTATCAGTTTCAGAAGCAACGTTGAACTAGATATGGTCCATGTGTGTAGGAAGCACAGTTCTTTTGTTCTGAGTACATTCACATTTCACGCCTTATTAGAGAATCTAGAAAGCAAGAGCATTCTTCTTGCTCTAAAGCAGAGTGTGGTTCATGGATGAGAACTGTGCTGTGTGTTTCCCTTCAGAAACGGAGTGAAATGCCAGGCTCTGTGCCTTCCTGCAAGCAAGACTTCATTTCAGGTAAACGCAGTCACTTTTCAGCTCAAAGAAGCTACATCGTTCACTAAGCTCACACGTTTCTCAATGTTAACTGAAAAGCATTGGATGTTAGAGGACCAGTGGTTTGTATCAGTTTCAGAAGCAACGTTGAACTAGCTATGTTCCATGTGTTTGGGAACACAGTTCTTTTGGTATGAGTACACTCACATTTCCAGCCTTATTAGAGACTCTAGAAAGCAAGAGCGTGCTTCTTGCTCTAAAGCAGAGTGTGGTTCATGGATGAGAACTGTGCTGTGTGTTTCCCTTCAGAAACGGAGTGAAATTCCAGGCTCTGTGCCTTCCTACAAGCAAGACTTCATTTCAGCTAAACGCAATCACTTTTCAGCTCAAACGAAGCTACATCTTTCACTAAGCTCACACGTTTCTAGCTCTGAACTGAAAAGCATTGGATGTTAGAGGACCTGTGGTTTGTATCACTTTCAGAAGCAACGTTGAACTAGATATGGTCCCTGTGTGTAGGAAGCACAGTTCTTTAGTTGTGAGTACACTCACATTTCCCGCCTTATTAGAGACTCTAGAAAGCAAGAGCATTCTTCTTGCTCTAAAGCAGAGTGTGGTTCATGGATGAGAACTGTGCTGTGTGTTTCCCTTCAGAAACGGAGTGAAATGCCAGGCTCTGTGCCTTCCTGCAAGCAAGACTTGTTTCAGGTAAACGCAGTCACTTTTCAGCTCAAAGAAGCTACATCGTTCACGAAGCTCACACGTTTCTCACTGTTAACTGAAAAGCATTGGATGTTAGAGGACCTGTGGTTTGTATCAGTTTCAGAAGAAGAGATGAACTAGATATGGTGCGTGTGTGTAGGAAACATAGTACATATGTTCTGAGCACACTCATGTTTCCCGCCTTATTAGAGACTCTAGAAAGCAAGAGCGTGCTTCTTGCTCTGAAGCAGAGTGTGGTTCATGGATGAGAACTGTGGTGTGTGTTTCCCGTCAGAAACGGAGTGTAATCCCAGGCTCTCTGTCATCCTACATGCAAGACTTCATTTCGGATAAACGCAGACACTTTTCAGCTCAAAGAAGCTACATCGTTCGTGAAGCTCACACGTTTCTCGCTCTAAAGTGAAACCATTGGATGTTAGAGGACCTGTGGTTTGTATCAGTTTCAGAAGCGGAGTTGAACTAGATATGGTCCGTGTGTGTAGGAAAATCAGTACATTTGTTATGAGCACACTCACTTTTCCCGCCTTATTAGAGACTGTGGAAAGCAATATTGTGTTTCTTGCTCTAAAGCAGAGTGTGGTTCTTCGATGAGAACTGTGCTATGTGCTTCCCTTCAGAAATGGAGTGAAATGCGAGGCTCTGTGTCTTCCTACATGAAAGATTTCATTTCAGATAAACGCAGTCACTTTTCAGCTCAAAGAACCTATATCGTTCATGAAGCTCACACGTTTCTTGCTCTGAACTGAAACCATTGGATGTTAGAGGAACTGTGGTTTGTATCAGTTTCAGAAGGAAAGTTGAAGTAGCTATGTTCCATGTGTTTAGGAAATTCAGTTCTTTTGTTATGAGTACACTCACATTTACCGCCTTATTAGAGACTCTAGAAAGCAAAAGCATGCTTCTTGCTCTAAAGCAGAGTGTGGTTCATGGATGAGTACTGTGGTGTGTGTTTCCCTTCATAAACAGAGTGAAATGCCAGGCTCTGTGTCTTCCTAAATGTAAGACTTCATTTCAGGTAAACGCAATCACTTTTCATCTCAAACGAAGCTACATCGTTCACAAACCTCACACGTTTCTCGCTTGGAACTGAAAAGCATTGGATGTTAGAGGACCTGTGGTTTGTATCATTTTCAGAAGCAACGTTGAACTAGATATGGTCCATGTGTGTAGGAAGCACAGTTCTTTTGTTATGAGTACACTCACATTTCCAGCCTTATTAGAGATTCTAGAAAGCAAGAGCGTGCTTCTTGCTCTAAAGCAGAGTGTGGTTCATGGATGAGAACTGTGCTGTGTGTTTCCCTTCAGAAACGGAGTGAAATTCCAGGCTCTGTGTCTTCCTACATGCAATATTTCGTTACAGATAAACGGAGTCACTTTTCAGCTCATAGAAGCTACATCGTTCATGAAGCTCACAAGTTTCTCGCTCTGAACCGAAAAGCATTGGATGTTAGAGGAACTGTGGTTTGTATCAGTTTCAGAAGCAAAGTTGAACTAGCTATGTTCCATGTGTTCAGGAAACACAGTTCTTTTGTTATGAGTATACTCATATTTCCCGCCTTATTAGAGACTCTGGAAAGTAAGAGCATGTTTCTTGCTCTAAAGCAGAGTGTGGTTCATGGATGAGTACTGGGCTATGTGTTTCCCTTCAGACACGGAGTGAAATGCCAGGCTCTGTGTCTTCCTACATGTAAGACTTCATTTCAGGTAAACGCAATCACTTTTCATCTCAAACGAAGCTACATCGTTCACAAACCTCACACGTTTCTCGCTCTGAACTGAAAAGCATTGGATGTTAGAGGACCTGTGGTTTGTATCAGTTTCAGAAGCAACGTTGAACTAGATATGGTCCATGAGTGTAGGGAGCACAGTTCTTTTGTTCTGAGTACACTCACATTTCCCGCCTTATTAGAGAATCTAGAAAGCAAGTGCATTCTTCTTGCTCTAAAGCAGAGTGTGGTTCATGGATGAGAAGTGTGCTGTGTGTTTCCCTTCAGAAACGGAGTGAAATGCCAGGCTCTGTGCCTTCCTGCAAGCAAGACTTCGTTTCAGGTAAACGCAGTCACTTTTCAGCTCAAAGAAGCTACATCGTTCACGAAGATCACACGTTTCTCACTCTTAACTGAAAAGCATTGGATGTTAGAGGACCTGTGGTTTGTATCAGTTTCAGAAGCAAAGTTGATCTAGATATGGTCCATGTGTGTAGAAAACACAGTTCTTTTGTTATGAGTACACTCACATTTCCCACCTTATTAGAGACTCTAGAAAGCAAGAGCATGGTTCTTACTCTAAAGCCGAGTGTGGTTCATGGATGAGAACTGTGCTGTGTGTTTCCCTTCAGAAACGGAGTGAAATGCCAGGCTCTGTGCCTTCCTGCAAGCAAGACTTCGTTTCAGGTAAACGCAGTCACTTTTCAGCTCAAAGAAGCTACATCGTTGACTAAGCTCACACGTTTCTCACTGTTAACTGAAAAGCATTGGATGTTAGAGGACCTGTGGTTTGTATCAGTTTCAGAAGCAACGTTGAACTAGCTATGTTCCATGTGTTTGGGAAACACAGTTCTTTTGTTATGAGTACACTCACATTTCCAGCCTTATTAGAGACTCTAGAAAGCAAGAGCGTGCTTCATGCTCTAAAGCAGAGTGTGGTTCATGGATGAGAACTGTGCTGTGTGTTTCCCTTCAGAAACGGAGTGAAATTCCAGGCTCTGTGTCTTCCTACAAGCAAGACTTCATTTCAGGTAAAAGCAGTCACTTTCCACCTCAAACGAAGCTACATCATTCACGAAGCTCACACGTTTCTCACTCTTAACTGTAAAGCATTGGATGTTAGAGGACCTGTGGTTTGTATCAGTTTCAGAAGCGGAGTTGAACTAGATGAGGTCCGTGTGTGTAGGAAACTCAGTACTTTTGTTCTGAGCACACTCACTTTTCCCGCCTTATTAGAGACTGTGTAAAGCAAGAGTGTGTTTCTTGCTCTAAAGCAGAGTGTGGTTCATCGATGAGAACTGTGCTATGTGTTTCCCTTCAGAAACGGAGTGAAATGCCAGGCTCTGTGTCTTCCTACATGCAAGATTTCTTTTCAGATTAACGCAGTCAATTTTCAGCTCAAAGAAGCTACATCGTTCATGAAGCTCACAAGTTTCTCGCACTGAACTGAAAAGCATTGGATGTTAGAGGAACTGTGGTTTGTATCAGTTTCAGAAGCAAAGTTGAACTAGCTATGTTCCATGTGTTTAGGAAACACAGTTCTTTTGTTATGAGTATACTCATATTTGCCGCCTTATTAGAGATTCTAGAAAGCAAGAGCATGCTTCTTGCTCTAAAGCAGAGTGTGGTTCATGGATGAGTACTGGGCTATGTGTTTCCCTTTAGAAACAGAGTGAAATTCCAGGCTCTGTGTCTTCCTACAAGCAAGACTTCATTTCAGGTAAAAGCAGTCACTTTCCAGCTCAAACGAAGCTACATCATTCACAAAGCTCACACGTTTCTCACTCTTAACTGTAAAGCATTGGATGTTAGAGGACCTGTGGTTTGTATCAGTTTCAGAAGCGGAGTTGAACTAGATGAGGTCCGTGTGTGTAGGAAACTCAGTACTTTTGTTCTGAGCACACTCACTTTTCCCGCCTTATTAGAGACTGTGGAAAGCAAGAGTGTGTTTCTTGCTCTAAAGCAGAGTGTGGTTCATGGATGAGAACTGTGCTATGTGTTTCCCTTCAGAAACGGAGTGAAATGCAAGGCTCTGTGTCTTCCTACATGCAAGATTTCGTTACAGATAAACGGAGTCACATTTCAGCTCATAGAAGCTACATCGTTCAAGAAGCTCACAAGTTTCTTGCTCTGAACCGAAAAGCATTGGATGTTAGAGGAACTGTGGTTTGTATCACTTTCAGAAGTAAAGTTGAACAAGCTATGTTCCATGTGTTCAGGAATCACAGTTCTTTTGTTATGAGTATACTCATATTTCCCGCCTTATTAGAGACTCAGGAATGTAAGAGCATGTTTCTTGCTCTAAAGCAGAGTGTGGTTCATGGATGAGTACTGGGCTATGTGTTTCCCTTCAGAAACGGAGTGAAATGCCAGGCTCTGTGTCTTCCTACATGTAAGACTTCGTTTCAGCTAAACGCAATCACTTTTCAGCTCAAACGAAGCTACATCTTTCACTAAGCTCACAGGTTTCTCGCTCTGAACTGAAAAGCATTGGATGTTAGAGGACCTGTGATTTGTATCAGTTTCAGAAGCAACGTTGAACTAGATATGGTCCATGAGTGTAGGGAGCACAGTTCTTTTGTTCTGAGTACACTCACATTTCCCGCCTTATTAGAGAATCTAGAAAGCAAGTGCATTCTTCTTGCTCTAAAGCAGAGTGTGGTTCATGGATGAGAAGTGTGCTGTGTGTTTCCCTTCAGAAACGGAGTGAAATGCCAGGCTCTGTGCCTTCCTGCAAGCAAGACTTCGTTTCAGGTAAACGCAGTCACTTTTCAGCTCAAAGAAGCTACACCGTTCACGAAGATCACACGTTTCTCACTCTTAACTGAAAAGCATTGGATGTTAGAGGACCTGTGGTTTGTATCAGTTTCAGAAGCAAAGTTGATCTAGATATGGTCCATGTGTGTAGAAAACACAGTTCTTTTGTTATGAGTACACTCACATTTCCCACCTTATTAGAGACTCTAGAAAGCAAGAGCATGGTTCTTACTCTAAAGCCGAGTGTGGTTCATGGATGAGAACTGTGCTGTGTGTTTCCCTTCAGAAACGGAGTGAAATGCCAGGCTCTGTGCCTTCCTGCAAGCAAGACTTCGTTTCAGGTAAACGCAGTCACTTTTCAGCTCAAAGAAGCTACATCGTTGACTAAGCTCACACGTTTCTCACTGTTAACTGAAAAGCATTGGATGTTAGAGGACCTGTGGTTTGTATCAGTTTCAGAAGCAACGTTGAACTAGCTATGTTCCATGTGTTTGGGAAACACAGTTCTTTTGTTATGAGTACACTCACATTTCCAGCCTTATTAGAGACTCTAGAAAGCAAGAGCGTGCCTCATGCTCTAAAGCAGAGTGTGGTTCATGGATGAGAACTGTGCTGTGTGTTTCCCTTCAGAAACGGAGTGAAATTCCAGGCTCTGTGTCTTCCTACAAGCAAGACTTCATTTCAGGTAAAAGCAGTCACTTTCCAGCTCAAACGAAGCTACATCATTCACGAAGCTCACACGTTTCTCACTCTTAACTGTAAAGCATTGGATGTTAGAGGACCTGTGGTTTGTATCAGTTTCAGAAGCGGAGTTGAACTAGATGAGGTCCGTGTGTGTAGGAAACTCAGTACTTTTGTTCTGAGCACACTCACTTTTCCCGCCTTATTAGAGACTGTGGAAAGCAAGAGTGTGTTTCTTGCTCTAAAGCAGAGTGTGGTTCATGGATGAGAACTGTGCTATGTGTTTCCCTTCAGAAACGGAGTGAAATGCAAGGCTCTTTGTCTTCCTACATGCAAGATTTCGTTACAGATAAACGGAGTCACATTTCAGCTCATAGAAGCTACATCGTTCATGAAGCTCACAAGTTTCTCGCTCTGAACCGAAAAGCATTGGATGTTAGAGGAACTGTGGTTTGTATCACTTTCAGAAGCAAAGTTGAACAAGCTATGTTCCATGTGTTCAGGAAACACAGTTCTTTTGTTATGAGTATACTCATATTTCCCGCCTTATTAGAGACTCTGGAAAGTAAGAGCATGTTTCTTGCTCTAAAGCAGAGTGTGGTTCATGGATGAGTACTGGGCTATGTGTTTCCCTTCAGAAACGGAGTGAAATGCCAGGCTCTGTGTCTTCCTACATGTAAGACTTCGTTTCAGCTAAACGCAATCACTTTTCAGCTCAAACGAAGCTACATCTTTCACTAAGCTCACACGTTTCTCGCTCTGAACTGAAAAGCATTGGATGTTAGAGGACCTGTGGTTTCTATCAGTTTCAGAAGCAACGTTGAACTAGATATGGACCCTGTGTGTAGTAAGCACAGTTCTTTAGTTGTGAGTACACTCACATTTCCCGCCTTATTAGAGAATCTAGAAAGCAAGAGCATTCTTCTTGCTCTAAAGCAGAGTGTGGTTCATGGATGAGAACTGTGCTGTGTGTTTCCCTTCAGAAACGGAGTGAAATGCCAGGCTCTGTGCCTTCCTGCAATCAAGACTTCGTTTCAGGTAAACGCAGTCACTTTTCAGCTCAAAGAATCTACATCGTTCATGAAGCTCACACGTTTCTCGCTCTGAACTGAAACCATTGGATGTTAGAGGAACTGTGGTTTGTATCAGTTTCAGAAGCAAAGTTGAACTAGCTATGTTCCATGTGTTTAGGAAACACAGTCCTTTTTTTATGAGTACACTCATATTTCCAAACTTATTAGAGACTCTAGAAAGCAAGAGCATGCTTCTTGCTCTAAAGCAGAGTGCGGTTCATGGATGAGTACTGGGCTATGTGTTTCCCTTCAGAAACAGAGTGAAATTCCAGGCTCTGTGTCTTCCTACATGTAAGACTTCATTTCAGGTAAACGCAATCACTTTTCATCTCAAACGAATCTACATCGTTCACAAAGCTCACACGTTTCTCGCTCTGAACTGAAAAGCATTGGATGTTAGAGGACCTGTGGTTTGTATCAGTTTCAGAAGCAACGTTGAACTAGATATGGTCCATGTGTGTAGGAAACACAGTTCTTTTGTTATGAGTACAATCACATTTCCCGCCTTATTAGAGACTCTAGAAAGCAAGAGCGTGCTTCTTGCTCTAAAACAGAGTGTGGTTCATGGATGAGAACTGTGCTGTGTGTTTCCCTTCAGAAACGGAGTGAAATTCCAGGCTCTGTGTCTTCCTACAAGCAAGACTTCGTTTCAGGTAAACGCAGTCACTTTCCAGCTCAAAGGAAGCTACATCGTTCACGAAGCTCACACGTTTCTCACTCTTAACTGTAAAGCATTGGATGTTAGAGGACCTGTAGTTTGTATCAGTTTCAGAAGCGGAGTTGAACTAGATATGGTCCGTGTGTGTAGGAAAATCAGTACTTTTGTTATGAGCACACTCACTTTTCCCGCATTATTAGAGACTGTGGAAAGCAAGATTGTGTTTCTTGCTCTAAAGCAGAGTGTGGTTCTTCGATGTGAACTGTGCTATGTGCTTCCCTTCAGAAACGGAGTGAAATGCAAGGTTCTGTGTCTTCCTACATGCAAGATTTCGTTACAGATAAACGGAGTCACTTTTCAGCTCATAGAAGCTACATCGTTCATGAAGCTCACAAGTTTCTCGCTCTGAACCGAAAAGCATTGGATGTTAGAGGAACTGTGGTTTGTATCAGTTTCAGAAGCAAAGTTGAACTAGCTATGTTCCATGTGTTCAGGAAACACAGTTCTTTTGTTATGAGTATACTCATATTTCCCGCCTTATTAGAGACTCTGGAAAGTAAGAGCATGTTTCTTGCTCTAAAGCAGAGTGTGGTTCATGGATGAGTACTGGGCTATGTGTTTCCCTTCAGACACGGAGTGAAATGCCAGGCTCTGTGTCTTCCTACATGTAAGACTTCATTTCAGGTAAACGCAATCACTTTTCATCTCAAACGAAGCTACATCGTTCACAAACCTCACACGTTTCTCGCTCTGAACTGAAAAGCATTGGATGTTAGAGGACCTGTGGTTTGTATCAGTTTCAGAAGCAACGTTGAACTAGATATGGTCCATGAGTGTAGGAAGCACAGTTCTTTTGTTCTGAGTACACTCACATTTCCCGCCTTATTAGAGAATCTAGAAAGCAAGTGCATTCTTCTTGCTCTAAAGCCGAGTGTGGTTCATGGATGAGAACTGTGCTGTGTGTTTCCCTTCAGAAACGGAGTGAAATGCCAGGCTCTGTGCCTTCCTGCAAGCAAGACTTCGTTTCAGGTAAACACAGTCACTTTTCAGCTCAAAGAAGCTACATCGTTCACGAAGCTCACACGTTTCTCACTGTTAACTGAAAAGCACTGGATGTTAGAGGACCTGTGGTTTGTATCAGTTTCAGAAGCAGAGATGAACTAGATATGGTGCGTGTGTGTAGGAAACATAGTACATATGTTCTGAGCACACTCATGTTTCCCGCCTTATTAGAGACTCTAGAAAGCAAGAGCGTGCTTCTTGCTCTGAAGCAGAGTGTGGTTCATGGATGAGAACTGTGGTGTGTGTTTCCCGTCAGAAACGGAGTGTAATCCCAGGCTCTCTGTCATCCTACATGCAAGACTTCATTTCGGATAAACGCAGACTCTTTTCAGCTCAAAAAGCTACATCGTTCATGAAGCTCACACGTTTCTCCCTCTGAACTGAAACCATTGGATGTTAGAGGAACTGTGGTTTGTATCAGTTTCAGAAGCAACGTTGAACTAGCTATGTTCCATGTGTTTAGGAAACACAGTTCTTTTGTTATGAGGACACTCACATTTCCAGCCTTATTAGAGACTCTAGAAAGCAAGAGCGTGCTCCTTGCTCTATGCAGAGTGTGGTTCATGGATGAGAACTGTGCTGTGTGTTTGCCTTCAGAAACGGAGTGAAATTCCAGGCTCTGTGTCTTCCTACAAGCAAGACTTCATTTCAGGTAAAAGCAGTCACTTTCCACCTCAAACGAAGCTACATCATTCACGAAGCTCACACGTTTCTCACTCTTAACTGTAAAGCATTGGATGTTAGAGGACCTGTGGTTTGTATCAGTTTCAGAAGCGGAGTTGAACTAGATGTGGTCCGTGTGTGTAGGAAACTCAGTACTTTTGTTCTGAGAACACTCACTTTTCCCGCCTTATTAGAGACTGTGGAAAGCAAGAGTGTGTTTCTTGCTCTAAAGCAGAGTGTGGTTCATCGATGAGAACTGTGCTATGCGTTTCCCTTCAGAAACGGAGTGAAATGCCAGGCTCTGTGTCTTCCTACATGCAAGATTTCGTTTCAGATAAACTCAGTCACTTTTCAGCTCAAAGAATCTACATCGTTCATGAAGCTCACACGTTTCTCGCTCTGAACTGAAACCATTGGATGTTAGAGGAACTGTGGTTTGTATCAGTTTCAGAAGCAAAGTTGAACTAGCTATGTTCCATGTGTTTAGGAAACACAGTCCTTTTTTTATGAGTACACTCATATTTCCCGCCTTATTAGAGACTCTAGAAAGCAAGAGCATGCTTCTTGCTCTAATGCAGAGTGCGGTTCATGGATGAGTACTGGGCTATGTGTTTCCCTTCAGAAACAGAGTGAAATGCCAGGCTCTGTGTCTTCCTACATGTAAGACTTCATTTCAGGTAAACGCAATCACTTTTTATCTCAAAAAAAGCTACATCGTTCACAAAGCTCACACGTTTCTCGCTCTGAACTGAAAAGCATTGGATGTTAGAGGACCTGTGGTTTGTATCAGTTTCAGAAGCAAAGTTGAACTAGCTATGTTCCATGTGTGTAGGAAACACAGTTCTTTTGTTCTGAGCACACTCACTTTTCCCGCCTTATTAGAGACTGTGGAAAGCAAGAGTGTGTTTCTTGCTCTAAAGCAGAGTGTGGTTCATGGATGAGTACTGGGCTATGTGTTTCCCTTCAGACACGGAGTGAAATGCCAGGCTCTGTGTCTTCCTACATGTAAGACTTCATTTTGGTAAACGCAATCACTTTTCATCTCAAACGAAGCTACATCGTTCACAAACCTCACACGTTTCTCGCTCTGAACTGAAAAGCATTGGATGTTAGAGGACCTGTGGTTTGTATCAGTTTCAGAAGCAACGTTGAACTAGATATGGTCCATGAGTGTAGGAAGCACAGTTCTTTTGTTCTGAGTAAACTCACATTTCCCGCCTTATTAGAGAATCTAGAAAGCAACTGCATTCTTCTTGCTCTAAAGCAGAGTGTGGTTCATGGATGCGAACTGTGCTGTGTGTTTCCCTTCAGAAACGGAGTGAAATTCCAGGCTCTGTGTCTTCCTACAAGCAAGACTTCGTTTCAGGTAAACGCAGTCACTTTCCAGCTCAAAGGAAGCTACATTGTTCACGAAGCTCACACGTTTCTCACTCTTAACTGTAAAGCATTGGATGTTAGAGGAACTGTGGTTTGTATCAGTTTCAGAAGCAAAGTTGAACTAGCTATGTTCCATGTGTTAAGGAAACACAGTTCTTTTGTTAAGAGTACACTCATATTTCCCGCATGATTAGAGATTCTAGAAAGCAAGAGCATGCTTCTTGCTCTAAAGCAGAGTGTGGTTCTTCGATGTGAACTGTGCTATGTGCTTCCCTTCAGAAACGGAGTGAAATGCAAGGTTCTGTGTCTTCCTACATGCAAGATTTCGTTACAGATAAACGGAGTCACTTTTCAGCTCATAGAAGCTACATCGTTCATGAAGCTCACAAGTTTCTCGCTCTGAACCGAAAAGCATTGGATGTTAGAGGAACTGTGGTTTGTATCAGTTTCAGAAGCAAAGTTGAACTAGCTATGTTCCATGTGTTCAGGAAACACAGTTCTTTTGTTATGAGTATACTCATATTTCCCGCCTTATTAGAGACTCTGGAAAGTAAGAGCATGTTTCTTGCTCTAAAGCAGAGTGTGGTTCATGGATGAGTACTGGGCTATGTGTTTCCCTTCAGACACGGAGTGAAATGCCAGGCTCTGTGTCTTCCTACATGTAAGACTTCATTTCAGGTAAACGCAA
This sequence comes from Onychomys arenicola, assembly GCA_949786405.1. Lineage (NCBI taxonomy): Eukaryota > Metazoa > Chordata > Mammalia > Rodentia > Cricetidae > Onychomys > Onychomys arenicola. The sequence goes on along the minus strand of CATKUM010000039.1, from coordinate 1,122,602 downwards.
TCACTTTTCATCTCAAACGAAGCTACATCGTTCACAAACCTCACACGTTTCTCGCTCTGAACTGAAAAGCATTGGATGTTAGAGGACCTGTGGTTTGTATCAGTTTCAGAAGCAACGTTGAACTAGATATGGTCCATGAGTGTAGGAAGCACAGTTCTTTTGTTCTGAGTACACTCACATTTCCCGCCTTATTAGAGAATCTAGAAAGCAAGTGCATTCTTCTTGCTCTAAAGCCGAGTGTGGTTCATGGATGAGAACTGTGCTGTGTGTTTCCCTTCAGAAACGGAGTGAAATGCCAGGCTCTGTGCCTTCCTGCAAGCAAGACTTCGTTTCAGGTAAACACAGTCACTTTTCAGCTCAAAGAAGCTACATCGTTCACGAAGCTCACACGTTTCTCACTGTTAACTGAAAAGCACTGGATGTTAGAGGACCTGTGGTTTGTATCAGTTTCAGAAGCAGAGATGAACTAGATATGGTGCGTGTGTGTAGGAAACATAGTACATATGTTCTGAGCACACTCATGTTTCCCGCCTTATTAGAGACTCTAGAAAGCAAGAGCGTGCTTCTTGCTCTGAAGCAGAGTGTGGTTCATGGATGAGAACTGTGGTGTGTGTTTCCTGTCAGAAACGGAGTGTAATCCCAGGCTCTCTGTCATCCTACATGCAAGACTTCATTTCGGATAAACGCAGACTCTTTTCAGCTCAAAAAGCTACATCGTTCATGAAGCTCACACGTTTCTCCCTCTGAACTGAAACCATTGGATGTTAGAGGAACTGTGGTTTGTATCAGTTTCAGAAGCAACGTTGAACTAGCTATGTTCCATGTGTTTAGGAAACACAGTTCTTTTGTTATGAGGACACTCACATTTCCAGCCTTATTAGAGACTCTAGAAAGCAAGAGCGTGCTCCTTGCTCTATGCAGAGTGTGGTTCATGGATGAGAACTGTGCTGTGTGTTTGCCTTCAGAAACGGAGTGAAATTCCAGGCTCTGTGTCTTCCTACAAGCAAGACTTCATTTCAGGTAAAAGCAGTCACTTTCCACCTCAAACGAAGCTACATCATTCACGAAGCTCACACGTTTCTCACTCTTAACTGTAAAGCATTGGATGTTAGAGGACCTGTGGTTTGTATCAGTTTCAGAAGCGGAGTTGAACTAGATGTGGTCCGTGTGTGTAGGAAACTCAGTACTTTTGTTCTGAGAACACTCACTTTTCCCGCCTTATTAGAGACTGTGGAAAGCAAGAGTGTGTTTCTTGCTCTAAAGCAGAGTGTGGTTCATCGATGAGAACTGTGCTATGCGTTTCCCTTCAGAAACGGAGTGAAATGCCAGGCTCTGTGTCTTCCTACATGCAAGATTTCGTTTCAGATAAACTCAGTCACTTTTCAGCTCAAAGAATCTACATCGTTCATGAAGCTCACACGTTTCTCGCTCTGAACTGAAACCATTGGATGTTAGAGGAACTGTGGTTTGTATCAGTTTCAGAAGCAAAGTTGAACTAGCTATGTTCCATGTGTTTAGGAAACACAGTCCTTTTTTTATGAGTACACTCATATTTCCCGCCTTATTAGAGACTCTAGAAAGCAAGAGCATGCTTCTTGCTCTAATGCAGAGTGCGGTTCATGGATGAGTACTGGGCTATGTGTTTCCCTTCAGAAACAGAGTGAAATGCCAGGCTCTGTGTCTTCCTACATGTAAGACTTCATTTCAGGTAAACGCAATCACTTTTTATCTCAAAAAAAGCTACATCGTTCACAAAGCTCACACGTTTCTCGCTCTGAACTGAAAAGCATTGGATGTTAGAGGACCTGTGGTTTGTATCAGTTTCAGAAGCAAAGTTGAACTAGCTATGTTCCATGTGTGTAGGAAACACAGTTCTTTTGTTCTGAGCACACTCACTTTTCCCGCCTTATTAGAGACTGTGGAAAGCAAGAGTGTGTTTCTTGCTCTAAAGCAGAGTGTGGTTCATGGATGAGTACTGGGCTATGTGTTTCCCTTCAGACACGGAGTGAAATGCCAGGCTCTGTGTCTTCCTACATGTAAGACTTCATTTTGGTAAACGCAATCACTTTTCATCTCAAACGAAGCTACATCGTTCACAAACCTCACACGTTTCTCGCTCTGAACTGAAAAGCATTGGATGTTAGAGGACCTGTGGTTTGTATCAGTTTCAGAAGCAACGTTGAACTAGATATGGTCCATGAGTGTAGGAAGCACAGTTCTTTTGTTCTGAGTAAACTCACATTTCCCGCCTTATTAGAGAATCTAGAAAGCAACTGCATTCTTCTTGCTCTAAAGCAGAGTGTGGTTCATGGATGCGAACTGTGCTGTGTGTTTCCCTTCAGAAACGGAGTGAAATTCCAGGCTCTGTGTCTTCCTACAAGCAAGACTTCGTTTCAGGTAAACGCAGTCACTTTCCAGCTCAAAGGAAGCTACATTGTTCACGAAGCTCACACGTTTCTCACTCTTAACTGTAAAGCATTGGATGTTAGAGGAACTGTGGTTTGTATCAGTTTCAGAAGCAAAGTTGAACTAGCTATGTTCCATGTGTTAAGGAAACACAGTTCTTTTGTTAAGAGTACACTCATATTTCCCGCATGATTAGAGATTCTAGAAAGCAAGAGCATGCTTCTTGCTCTAAAGCAGAGTGTGGTTCATGGATGAGTAATGGGCTATGTGTTTCCCTTTAGAAACAGAGTGAAATTCCAGGCTCTGTGTCTTCCTACAAGCAAGACTTCATTTCAGGTAAACGCAATCACTTTTCATCTCAAACGAAGCTACATCGTTCACAAAGCTCACACGTTTCTCGCTCTGAACTGAAAAGCATTGGATGTTAGAGGACCTGTGGTTTGTATCAGTTTCAGAAGCAAAGTTGAACTAGATATGTTCCATGAGTGTAGGAAACACAGTTCTTTTGTTCTGAGCACACTCACTTTTCCCGCCTTATTAGAGACTGTGGAAAGCAAGAGTGTGTTTCTTGCTCTAAAGCAGAGTGTGGTTCATGGATGAGAAGTGTGCTGTATGTTTCCCTTCAGAAACGGAGTGAAATGCAAGGCTCTTTGTCTTCCTACATGCAAGATTTCGTTACAGATAAACGGAGTCACTTTTCAGCTCATAGAAGCTACATCGTTCATGAAGCTCACAAGTTTCTCGCTCTGAACCGAAAAGCATTGGATGTTAGAGGAACCGTGGTTTGTATCAGTTTCAGAAGCAAAGTTGAACTAGCTATGTTCCATGTGTTCAGGAAACACAGTTCTTTTGTTTTGAGTATACTCATATTTCCCGCCTTATTAGAGACTCTGTAAAGTAACAGCATGTTTCTTGCTCTAAAGCAGAGTGTGGTTCATGGATGAGTACTGGGCTATGTGTTTCCATTCAGAAACGGAGTGAAATGCCAGGCTCTGTGTCTTCCTACATGTAAGACTTCATTTCAGGTAAACGCAATCACTTTTCATCTCAAACGAAGCTACATCGTTCACAAACCTCACATGTTTCTCGCTCTGAACTGAAAAGCATTGGATGTTAGAGGACCTGTGGTTTGTATCAGTTTCAGAAGCAACGTTGAACTAGATATGGTCCATGTGTGTAGGAAGCACAGTTCTTTTGTTCTGAGTACACTCACGTTTCCCGCCTTATTAGAGAATCTAGAAAGCAAGAGCATTCTTCTTGGTTTAAAGCAGAGTGTGGTTCATGGATGAGAACTGTGCTGTGTGTTTCCCTTCAGAAATGGAGTGAAATGCCAGGCTCTGTGCCTTCCTGGAAGCAAGACTTCGTTTCAGGTAAACGCAGTCACTTTTCAGCTCAAAGAAGCTACATCGTTCATGAAGATCACGCGTTTCTCACTCTTAACTGAAAAGCATTGGATGTTAGAGGACCTGTGGTTTGTATCAGTTTCAGAAGCAATGTTGAACTAGATATGGTCCATGTGTGTAGAAAACACAGTTCTTTTGTTATGAGTACACTCACATTTCCCACCTTATTAGAGACTCTAGAAAGCAAGAGCATGGTTCTTGCTCTAAAGCAGAGTGTGGTTCATGGATGAGAACTGTGCTGTGTGTTTCCCTTCAGAAACGGAGTGAAATTCCAGGCTCTGTGTCTTCCTACATGCAAGATTTCGTTTCAGATAAACGCAGTCACTTTTCAGCTCAAAGAAGCTACATCGTTCATGAAGCTCACACGTTTCTCGCTCTGAACTGAAACCATTGGATGTTAGAGGAACTGTGGTTTATATCAGTTTCAGAAGCAAAGTTGAACTAGCTATTTTCCATGTGTTTAGGAAACACAGTTCTTTTGTTATGAGTACACTCATATTTCCCGCCTTATTAGAGACTCGAGAAAGCAAGAGCATGCTTCTTGCTCTAAAGCAGAGTGTGGTTCATGGATGAGTACTGGGCTATGTGTTTCCCTTCAGAAACGGAGTGAAATGCCAGGCTCTGTGCCTTCCTGCAAGCAAGACTTCGTTTCAGGTAAACACAGTCACTTTTCAGCTCAAAGAAGCTACATCGTTCACGAAGCTCACACGTTTCTCACTGTTAACTGAAAAGCACTGGATGTTAGAGGACCTGTGGTTTGTATCAGTTTCAGAAGCAGAGATGAACTAGATATGGTGCGTGTGTGTAGGAAACATAGTACATATGTTCTGAGCACACTCATGTTTCCCGCCTTATTAGAGACTCTAGAAAGCAAGAGCGTGCTTCTTGCTCTGAAGCAGAGTGTGGTTCATGGATGAGAACTGTGGTGTGTGTTTCCTGTCAGAAACGGAGTGTAATCCCAGGCTCTCTGTCATCCTACATGCAAGACTTCATTTCGGATAAACGCAGACTCTTTTCAGCTCAAAAAGCTACATCGTTCATGAAGCTCACACGTTTCTCCCTCTGAACTGAAACCATTGGATGTTAGAGGAACTGTGGTTTGTATCAGTTTCAGAAGCAACGTTGAACTAGCTATGTTCCATGTGTTTAGGAAACACAGTTCTTTTGTTATGAGGACACTCACATTTCCAGCCTTATTAGAGACTCTAGAAAGCAAGAGCGTGCTCCTTGCTCTATGCAGAGTGTGGTTCATGGATGAGAACTGTGCTGTGTGTTTGCCTTCAGAAACGGAGTGAAATTCCAGGCTCTGTGTCTTCCTACAAGCAAGACTTCATTTCAGGTAAAAGCAGTCACTTTCCACCTCAAACGAAGCTACATCATTCACGAAGCTCACACGTTTCTCACTCTTAACTGTAAAGCATTGGATGTTAGAGGACCTGTGGTTTGTATCAGTTTCAGAAGCGGAGTTGAACTAGATGTGGTCCGTGTGTGTAGGAAACTCAGTACTTTTGTTCTGAGAACACTCACTTTTCCCGCCTTATTAGAGACTGTGGAAAGCAAGAGTGTGTTTCTTGCTCTAAAGCAGAGTGTGGTTCATCGATGAGAACTGTGCTATGCGTTTCCCTTCAGAAACGGAGTGAAATGCCAGGCTCTGTGTCTTCCTACATGCAAGATTTCGTTTCAGATAAACTCAGTCACTTTTCAGCTCAAAGAATCTACATCGTTCATGAAGCTCACACGTTTCTCGCTCTGAACTGAAACCATTGGATGTTAGAGGAACTGTGGTTTGTATCAGTTTCAGAAGCAAAGTTGAACTAGCTATGTTCCATGAGTGTAGGAAACACAGTTCTTTTGTTCTGAGCACACTCACTTTTCCCGCCTTATTAGAGACTGTGGAAAGCAAGAGTGTGTTTCTTGCTCTAAAGCAGAGTGTGGTTCATGGATGAGAAGTGTGCTGTGTGTTTCCCTTCAGAAACGGAGTGAAATGCAAGGCTCTTTGTCTTCCTACATGCAAGATTTCGTTACAGATAAACGGAGTCACTTTTCAGCTCATAGAAGCTACATCGTTCATGAAGCTCACAAGTTTCTCGCTCTGAACCGAAAAGCATTGGATGTTAGAGGAACTGTGGTTTGTATCAGTTTCAGAAGCAAAGTTGAACTAGCTATGTTCCATGTGTTCAGGAAACACAGTTCTTTTGTTATGAGTATACTCATATTTCCCGCCTTATTAGAGACTCTGGAAAGTAAGAGCATGTTTCTTGCTCTAGGGCAGAGTGTGGTTCATGGATGAGTACTGGGCTATGTGTTTCCCTTCAGACACGGAGTGAAATGCCAGGCTCTGTGTCTTCCTACATGTAAGACTTCATTTCAGGTAAACGCAATCACTTTTCATCTCAAACGAAGCTACATCGTTCACAAACCTCACACGTTTCTCGCTCTGAACTGAAAAGCATTGGATGTTAGAGGACCTGTGGTTTGTATCAGTTTCAGAAGCAACGTTGAACTAGATATGGTCCATGAGTGTAGGAAGCACAGTTCTTTTGTTCTGAGTACACTCACATTTCCCGCCTTATTAGAGAATCTAGAAAGCAAGTGCATTCTTCTTGCTCTAAAGCCGAGTGTGGTTCATGGATGAGAACTGTGCTGTGTGTTTCCCTTCAGAAACGGAGTGAAATGCCAGGCTCTGTGCCTTCCTGCAAGCAAGACTTCGTTTCAGGTAAACACAGTCACTTTTCAGCTCAAAGAAGCTACATCGTTCACGAAGCTCACACGTTTCTCACTGTTAACTGAAAAGCACTGGATGTTAGAGGACCTGTGGTTTGTATCAGTTTCAGAAGCAGAGATGAACTAGATATGGTGCGTGTGTGTAGGAAACATAGTACATATGTTCTGAGCACACTCATGTTTCCCGCCTTATTAGAGACTCTAGAAAGCAAGAGCGTGCTTCTTGCTCTGAAGCAGAGTGTGGTTCATGGATGAGAACTGTGGTGTGTGTTTCCCGTCAGAAACGGAGTGTAATCCCAGGCTCTCTGTCATCCTACATGCAAGACTTCATTTCGGATAAACGCAGACTCTTTTCAGCTCAAAAAGCTACATCGTTCATGAAGCTCACACGTTTCTCCCTCTGAACTGAAACCATTGGATGTTAGAGGAACTGTGGTTTGTATCAGTTTCAGAAGCAACGTTGAACTAGCTATGTTCCATGTGTTTAGGAAACACAGTTCTTTTGTTATGAGGACACTCACATTTCCAGCCTTATTAGAGACTCTAGAAAGCAAGAGCGTGCTCCTTGCTCTATGCAGAGTGTGGTTCATGGATGAGAACTGTGCTGTGTGTTTGCCTTCAGAAACGGAGTGAAATTCCAGGCTCTGTGTCTTCCTACAAGCAAGACTTCATTTCAGGTAAAAGCAGTCACTTTCCACCTCAAACGAAGCTACATCATTCACGAAGCTCACACGTTTCTCACTCTTAACTGTAAAGCATTGGATGTTAGAGGACCTGTGGTTTGTATCAGTTTCAGAAGCGGAGTTGAACTAGATGTGGTCCGTGTGTGTAGGAAACTCAGTTCTTTTTTTCTGAGCACACTCACTTATCCCGCCTTATTAGAGACTGTGGAAAGCAAGAGCATGTTCTTGCTCTAAAGCAGAGTGTGGTTCATGGATGAGAACTCTGCTATGTGCTTCCCTTCAGAAACGGAGTGAAATGCCAGGCTCTGTGTCTTCCTACATGCAAGATTTCGTTTCAGATAAAAGGCAGTCACGTTTCAGCTCAAAGAAGCTACATCGTTCATGAAGCTCACACGTTTCTCACTCTGAACTAAAACCATTGGATGTTAGAGTAACTGTGGTTTATATCAGTTTCAGAAGCAAAGTTGAACTAGCTATGTTCCATGTGTTTAGGAAACACAGTTCTTTTGTTATGTGTACACTCATATTTCCCGCCTTATTAGAGACTCTAGAAAGCAAGAGTGTGTTTCTTGCTCTAAAGCAGAGTGCGGTTCATGGATGAGTACTGGGCTATGTGTTTCCCTTCAGAAACAGAGTGAAATTCCAGGCTCTGTGTCTTCCTACATGTAAGACTTCATTTCAGGTAAACGCAATCACTTTTCATCTCAAACGAATCTACATCGTTCACAAAGCTCACACGTTTCTCGCTCTGAACTGAAAAGCATTGGATGTTAGAGGACCTGTGGTTTGTATCAGTTTCAGAAGCAACGTTGAACTAGATATGGTCCATGTGTGTAGGAAACACAGTTCTTTTGTTATGAGTACACTCACATTTCCCGCCTTATTAGAGACTCTAGAAAGCAAGAGCGTGCTTCTTGCTCTAAAACAGAGTGTGGTTCTTCGATGTGAACTGTGCTATGTGCTTCCCTTCAGAAACGGAGTGAAATGCAAGGTTCTGTGTCTTCCTACATGCAAGATTTCGTTACAGATAAACGGAGTCACTTTTCAGCTCATAGAAGCTACATCGTTCATGAAGCTCACAAGTTTCTCGCTCTGAACCGAAAAGCATTGGATGTTAGAGGAACTGTGGTTTGTATCAGTTTCAGAAGCAAAGTTGAACTAGCTATGTTCCATGTGTTCAGGAAACACAGTTCTTTTGTTATGAGTATACTCATATTTCCCGCCTTATTAGAGACTCTGGAAAGTAAGAGCATGTTTCTTGCTCTAAAGCAGAGTGTGGTTCATGGATGAGTACTGGGCTATGTGTTTCCCTTCAGACACGGAGTGAAATGCCAGGCTCTGTGTCTTCCTACATGTAAGACTTCATTTCAGGTAAACGCAATCACTTTTCATCTCAAACGAAGCTACATCGTTCACAAACCTCACACGTTTCTCGCTCTGAACTGAAAAGCATTGGATGTTAGAGGACCTGTGGTTTGTATCAGTTTCAGAAGCAACGTTGAACTAGATATGGTCCATGAGTGTAGGAAGCACAGTTCTTTTGTTCTGAGTACACTCACATTTCCCGCCTTATTAGAGAATCTAGAAAGCAAGTGCATTCTTCTTGCTCTAAAGCCGAGTGTGGTTCATGGATGAGAACTGTGCTGTGTGTTTCCCTTCAGAAACGGAGTGAAATGCCAGGCTCTGTGCCTTCCTGCAAGCAAGACTTCGTTTCAGGTAAACACAGTCACTTTTCAGCTCAAAGAAGCTACATCGTTCACGAAGCTCACACGTTTCTCACTGTTAACTGAAAAGCACTGGATGTTAGAGGACCTGTGGTTTGTATCAGTTTCAGAAGCAGAGATGAACTAGATATGGTGCGTGTGTGTAGGAAACATAGTACATATGTTCTGAGCACACTCATGTTTCCCGCCTTATTAGAGACTCTAGAAAGCAAGAGCGTGCTTCTTGCTCTGAAGCAGAGTGTGGTTCATGGATGAGAACTGTGGTGTGTGTTTCCCGTCAGAAACGGAGTGTAATCCCAGGCTCTCTGTCATCCTACATGCAAGACTTCATTTCGGATAAACGCAGACTCTTTTCAGCTCAAAAAGCTACATCGTTCATGAAGCTCACACGTTTCTCCCTCTGAACTGAAACCATTGGATGTTAGAGGAACTGTGGTTTGTATCAGTTTCAGAAGCAACGTTGAACTAGCTATGTTCCATGTGTTTAGGAAACACAGTTCTTTTGTTATGAGGACACTCACATTTCCAGCCTTATTAGAGACTCTAGAAAGCAAGAGCGTGCTCCTTGCTCTATGCAGAGTGTGGTTCATGGATGAGAACTGTGCTGTGTGTTTGCCTTCAGAAACGGAGTGAAATTCCAGGCTCTGTGTCTTCCTACAAGCAAGACTTCATTTCAGGTAAAAGCAGTCACTTTCCACCTCAAACGAAGCTACATCATTCACGAAGCTCACACGTTTCTCACTCTTAACTGTAAAGCATTGGATGTTAGAGGACCTGTGGTTTGTATCAGTTTCAGAAGCGGAGTTGAACTAGATGTGGTCCGTGTGTGTAGGAAACTCAGTTCTTTTTTTCTGAGCACACTCACTTATCCCGCCTTATTAGAGACTGTGGAAAGCAAGAGCGTGTTCTTGCTCTAAAGCAGAGTGTGGTTCATGGATGAGAACTCTGCTATGTGCTTCCCTTCAGAAACGGAGTGAAATGCCAGGCTCTGTGTCTTCCTACATGCAAGATTTCGTTTCAGATAAAAGGCAGTCACGTTTCAGCTCAAAGAAGCTACATCGTTCATGAAGCTCACACGTTTCTCACTCTGAACTAAAACCATTGGATGTTAGAGTAACTGTGGTTTATATCAGTTTCAGAAGCAAAGTTGAACTAGCTATGTTCCATGTGTTTAGGAAACACAGTTCTTTTGTTATGTGTACACTCATATTTCCCGCCTTATTAGAGACTCTAGAAAGCAAGAGTGTGTTTCTTGCTCTAAAGCAGAGTGCGGTTCATGGATGAGTACTGGGCTATGTGTTTCCCTTCAGAAACAGAGTGAAATTCCAGGCTCTGTGTCTTCCTACATGTAAGACTTCATTTCAGGTAAACGCAATCACTTTTCATCTCAAACGAATCTACATCGTTCACAAAGCTCACACGTTTCTCGCTCTGAACTGAAAAGCATTGGATGTTAGAGGACCTGTGGTTTGTATCAGTTTCAGAAGCAACGTTGAACTAGATATGGTCCATGTGTGTAGGAAACACAGTTCTTTTGTTATGAGTACACTCACATTTCCCGCCTTATTAGAGACTCTAGAAAGCAAGAGCGTGCTTCTTGCTCTAAAACAGAGTGTGGTTCATGGATGAGAACTGTGCTGTGTGTTTCCCTTCAGAAACGGAGTGAAATTCCAGGCTCTGTGTCTTCCTACAAGCAAGACTTCGTTTCAGGTAAACGCAGTCACTTTCCAGCTCAAAGGAAGCTACATCGTTCACGAAGCTCACACGTTTCTCACTCTTAACTGTAAAGCATTGGATGTTAGAGGACCTGTAGTTTGTATCAGATTCAGAAGCGGAGTTGAACTAGATATGGTCCGTGTGTGTAGGAAAATCAGTACTTTTGTTATGAGCACACTCACTTTTCCCGCATTATTAGAGACTGTGGAAAGCAAGATTGTGTTTCTTGCTCTAAAGCAGAGTGTGGTTCTTCGATGTGAACTGTGCTATGTGCTTCCCTTCAGAAACGGAGTGAAATGCAAGGTTCTGTGTCTTCCTACATGCAAGATTTCGTTACAGATAAACGGAGTCACTTTTCAGCTCATAGAAGCTACATCGTTCATGAAGCTCACAAGTTTCTCGCTCTGAACCGAAAAGCATTGGATGTTAGAGGAACTGTGGTTTGTATCAGTTTCAGAAGCAAAGTTGAACTAGCTATGTTCCATGTGTTCAGGAAACACAGTTCTTTTGTTATGAGTATACTCATATTTCCCGCCTTATTAGAGACTCTGGAAAGTAAGAGCATGTTTCTTGCTCTAAAGCAGAGTGTGGTTCATGGATGAGTACTGGGCTATGTGTTTCCCTTCAGACACGGAGTGAAATGCCAGGCTCTGTGTCTTCCTACATGTAAGACTTCATTTCAGGTAAACGCAATCACTTTTCATCTCAAACGAAGCTACATCGTTCACAAACCTCACACGTTTCTCGCTCTGAACTGAAAAGCATTGGATGTTAGAGGACCTGTGGTTTGTATCAGTTTCAGAAGCAACGTTGAACTAGATATGGTCCATGAGTGTAGGAAGCACAGTTCTTTTGTTCTGAGTACACTCACATTTCCCGCCTTATTAGAGAATCTAGAAAGCAAGTGCATTCTTCTTGCTCTAAAGCCGAGTGTGGTTCATGGATGAGAACTGTGCTGTGTGTTTCCCTTCAGAAACGGAGTGAAATGCCAGGCTCTGTGCCTTCCTGCAAGCAAGACTTCGTTTCAGGTAAACACAGTCACTTTTCAGCTCAAAGAAGCTACATCGTTCACGAAGCTCACACGTTTCTCACTGTTAACTGAAAAGCACTGGATGTTAGAGGACCTGTGGTTTGTATCAGTTTCAGAAGCAGAGATGAACTAGATATGGTGCGTGTGTGTAGGAAACATAGTACATATGTTCTGAGCACACTCATGTTTCCCGCCTTATTAGAGACTCTAGAAAGCAAGAGCGTGCTTCTTGCTCTGAAGCAGAGTGTGGTTCATGGATGAGAACTGTGGTGTGTGTTTCCCGTCAGAAACGGAGTGTAATCCCAGGCTCTCTGTCATCCTACATGCAAGACTTCATTTCGGATAAACGCAGACTCTTTTCAGCTCAAAAAGCTACATCGTTCATGAAGCTCACACGTTTCTCCCTCTGAACTGAAACCATTGGATGTTAGAGGAACTGTGGTTTGTATCAGTTTCAGAAGCAACGTTGAACTAGCTATGTTCCATGTGTTTAGGAAACACAGTTCTTTTGTTATGAGGACACTCACATTTCCAGCCTTATTAGAGACTCTAGAAAGCAAGAGCGTGCTCCTTGCTCTATGCAGAGTGTGGTTCATGGATGAGAACTGTGCTGTGTGTTTGCCTTCAGAAACGGAGTGAAATTCCAGGCTCTGTGTCTTCCTACAAGCAAGACTTCATTTCAGGTAAAAGCAGTCACTTTCCACCTCAAACGAAGCTACATCATTCACGAAGCTCACACGTTTCTCACTCTTAACTGTAAAGCATTGGATGTTAGAGGACCTGTGGTTTGTATCAGTTTCAGAAGCGGAGTTGAACTAGATGTGGTCCGTGTGTGTAGGAAACTCAGTTCTTTTTTTCTGAGCACACTCACTTATCCCGCCTTATTAGAGACTGTGGAAAGCAAGAGCATGTTCTTGCTCTAAAGCAGAGTGTGGTTCATGGATGAGAACTCTGCTATGTGCTTCCCTTCAGAAACGGAGTGAAATGCCAGGCTCTGTGTCTTCCTACATGCAAGATTTCGTTTCAGATAAAAGGCAGTCACGTTTCAGCTCAAAGAAGCTACATCGTTCATGAAGCTCACACGTTTCTCACTCTGAACTAAAACCATTGGATGTTAGAGTAACTGTGGTTTATATCAGTTTCAGAAGCAAAGTTGAACTAGCTATGTTCCATGTGTTTAGGAAACACAGTTCTTTTGTTATGTGTACACTCATATTTCCCGCCTTATTAGAGACTCTAGAAAGCAAGAGTGTGTTTCTTGCTCTAAAGCAGAGTGCGGTTCATGGATGAGTACTGGGCTATGTGTTTCCCTTCAGAAACAGAGTGAAATTCCAGGCTCTGTGTCTTCCTACATGTAAGACTTCATTTCAGGTAAACGCAATCACTTTTCATCTCAAACGAATCTACATCGTTCACAAAGCTCACACGTTTCTCGCTCTGAACTGAAAAGCATTGGATGTTAGAGGACCTGTGGTTTGTATCAGTTTCAGAAGCAACGTTGAACTAGATATGGTCCATGTGTGTAGGAAACACAGTTCATTGTTATGAGTACACTCACATTTCCCGCCTTATTAGAGACTCTAGAAAGCAAGAGCGTGCTTCTTGCTCTAAAACAGAGTGTGGTTCATGGATGAGAACTGTGCTGTGTGTTTCCCTTCAGAAACGGAGTGAAATTCCAGGCTCTGTGTCTTCCTACAAGCAAGACTTCGTTTCAGGTAAACGCAGTCACTTTCCAGCTCAAAGGAAGCTACATCGTTCACGAAGCTCACACGTTTCTCACTCTTAACTGTAAAGCATTGGATGTTAGAGGACCTGTAGTTTGTATCAGATTCAGAAGCGGAGTTGAACTAGATATGGTCCGTGTGTGTAGGAAAATCAGTACTTTTGTTATGAGCACACTCACTTTTCCCGCATTATTAGAGACTGTGGAAAGCAAGATTGTGTTTCTTGCTCTAAAGCAGAGTGTGGTTCTTCGATGTGAACTGTGCTATGTGCTTCCCTTCAGAAACGGAGTGAAATGCAAGGTTCTGTGTCTTCCTACATGCAAGATTTCGTTACAGATAAACGGAGTCACTTTTCAGCTCATAGAAGCTACATCGTTCATGAAGCTCACAAGTTTCTCGCTCTGAACCGAAAAGCATTGGATGTTAGAGGAACTGTGGTTTGTATCAGTTTCAGAAGCAAAGTTGAACTAGCTATGTTCCATGTGTTCAGGAAACACAGTTCTTTTGTTATGAGTATACTCATATTTCCCGCCTTATTAGAGACTCTGGAAAGTAAGAGCATGTTTCTTGCTCTAAAGCAGAGTGTGGTTCATGGATGAGTACTGGGCTATGTGTTTCCCTTCAGACACGGAGTGAAATGCCAGGCTCTGTGTCTTCCTACATGTAAGACTTCATTTCAGGTAAACGCAATCACTTTTCATCTCAAACGAAGCTACATCGTTCACAAACCTCACACGTTTCTCGCTCTGAACTGAAAAGCATTGGATGTTAGAGGACCTGTGGTTTGTATCAGTTTCAGAAGCAACGTTGAACTAGATATGGTCCATGAGTGTAGGAAGCACAGTTCTTTTGTTCTGAGTACACTCACATTTCCCGCCTTATTAGAGAATCTAGAAAGCAAGTGCATTCTTCTTGCTCTAAAGCCGAGTGTGGTTCATGGATGAGAACTGTGCTGTGTGTTTCCCTTCAGAAACGGAGTGAAATGCCAGGCTCTGTGCCTTCCTGCAAGCAAGACTTCGTTTCAGGTAAACACAGTCACTTTTCAGCTCAAAGAAGCTACATCGTTCACGAAGCTCACACGTTTCTCACTGTTAACTGAAAAGCACTGGATGTTAGAGGACCTGTGGTTTGTATCAGTTTCAGAAGCAGAGATGAACTAGATATGGTGCGTGTGTGTAGGAAACATAGTACATATGTTCTGAGCACACTCATGTTTCCCGCCTTATTAGAGACTCTAGAAAGCAAGAGCGTGCTTCTTGCTCTGAAGCAGAGTGTGGTTCATGGATGAGAACTGTGGTGTGTGTTTCCCGTCAGAAACGGAGTGTAATCCCAGGCTCTCTGTCATCCTACATGCAAGACTTCATTTCGGATAAACGCAGACTCTTTTCAGCTCAAAAAGCTACATCGTTCATGAAGCTCACACGTTTCTCCCTCTGAACTGAAACCATTGGATGTTAGAGGAACTGTGGTTTGTATCAGTTTCAGAAGCAACGTTGAACTAGCTATGTTCCATGTGTTTAGGAAACACAGTTCTTTTGTTATGAGGACACTCACATTTCCAGCCTTATTAGAGACTCTAGAAAGCAAGAGCGTGCTCCTTGCTCTATGCAGAGTGTGGTTCATGGATGAGAACTGTGCTGTGTGTTTGCCTTCAGAAACGGAGTGAAATTCCAGGCTCTGTGTCTTCCTACAAGCAAGACTTCATTTCAGGTAAAAGCAGTCACTTTCCACCTCAAACGAAGCTACATCATTCACGAAGCTCACTCGTTTCTCACTCTTAACTGTAAAGCATTGGATGTTAGAGGACCTGTGGTTTGTATCAGTTTCAGAAGCGGAGTTGAACTAGATGTGGTCCGTGTGTGTAGGAAACTCAGTACTTTTGTTCTGAGAACACTCACTTTTCCCGCCTTATTAGAGACTGTGGAAAGCAAGAGTGTGTTTCTTGCTCTAAAGCAGAGTGTGGTTCATCGATGAGAACTGTGCTATGCGTTTCCCTTCAGAAACGGAGTGAAATGCCAGGCTCTGTGTCTTCCTACATGCAAGATTTCGTTTCAGATAAACTCAGTCACTTTTCAGCTCAAAGAATCTACATCGTTCATGAAGCTCACACGTTTCTCGCTCTGAACTGAAACCATTGGATGTTAGAGGAACTGTGGTTTGTATCAGTTTCAGAAGCAAAGTGGAACTAGCTATGTTCCATGTGTTTAGGAAACACAGTCCTTTTTTTATGAGTACACTCATATTTCCCGCCTTATTAGAGACTCTAGAAAGCAAGAGCATGCTTCTTGCTCTAATGCAGAGTGCGGTTCATGGATGAGTACTGGGCTATGTGTTTCCCTTCAGAAACAGAGTGAAATGCCAGGCTCTGTGTCTTCCTACATGTAAGACTTCATTTCAGGTAAACGCAATCACTTTTCATCTCAAAAAAAGCTACATCGTTCACAAAGCTCACACGTTTCTTGCTCTGAACTGAAAAGCATTGGATGTTAGAGGACCTGTGGTTTGTATCAGTTTCAGAAGCAAAGTTGAACTAGCTATGTTCCATGTGTGTAGGAAACACAGTTCTTTTGTTCTGAGCACACTCACTTTTCCCGCCTTATTAGAGACTGTGGAAAGCAAGAGTGTGTTTCTTGCTCTAAAGCAGAGTGTGGTTCATGGATGAGTACTGGGCTATGTGTTTCCCTTCAGACACGGAGTGAAATGCCAGTCTCTGTGTCTTCCTACATGTAAGACTTCATTTTGGTAAACGCAATCACTTTTCATCTCAAACGAAGCTACATCGTTCACAAACCTCACACGTTTCTCGCTCTGAACTGAAAAGCATTGGATGTTAGAGGACCTGTGGTTTGTATCAGTTTCAGAAGCAACGTTGAACTAGATATGGTCCATGAGTGTAGGAAGTACAGTTCTTTTGTTCTGAGTAAACTCACATTTCCCGCCTTATTAGAGAATCTAGAAAGCAACTGCATTCTTCTTGCTCTAAAGCAGAGTGTGGTTCATGGATGCGAACTGTGCTGTGTGTTTCCCTTCAGAAACGGAGTGAAATTCCAGGCTCTGTGTCTTCCTACAAGCAAGACTTCGTTTCAGGTAAACGCAGTCACTTTCCAGCTCAAAGGAAGCTACATTGTTCACGAAGCTCACACGTTTCTCACTCTTAACTGTAAAGCATTGGATGTTAGAGGAACTGTGGTTTGTATCAGTTTCAGAAGCAAAGTTGAACTAGCTATGTTCCATGTGTTAAGGAAACACAGTTCTTTTGTTAAGAGTACACTCATATTTCCCGCATGATTAGAGATTCTAGAAAGCAAGAGCATGCTTCTTGCTCTAAAGCAGAGTGTGGTTCATGGATGAGTAATGGGCTATGTGTTTCCCTTTAGAAACAGAGTGAAATTCCAGGCTCTGTGTCTTCCTACAAGCAAGACTTCATTTCAGGTAAACGCAATCACTTTTCATCTCAAACGAAGCTACATCGTTCACAAAGCTCACACGTTTCTCGCTCTGAACTGAAAAGCATTGGATGTTAGAGGACCTGTGGTTTGTATCAGTTTCAGAAGCAAAGTTGAACTAGCTATGTTCCATGTGTGTAGGAAACACAGTTCTTTTGTTCTGAGCACACTCACTTTTCCCGCCTTATTAGAGACTGTGGAAAGCAAGAGTGTGTTTCTTGCTCTAAAGCAGAGTGTGGTTCATGGATGAGAAGTGTGCTGTGTGTTTCCCTTCAGAAACGGAGTGAAATGCAAGGCTCTTTGTCTTCCTACATGCAAGATTTCGTTACAGATAAACGGAGTCACTTTTCAGCTCATAGAAGCTACATCGTTCATGAAGCTCACAAGTTTCTCGCTCTGAACCGAAAAGCATTGGATGTTAGAGGAACCGTGGTTTGTATCAGTTTCAGAAGCAAAGTTGAACTAGCTATGTTCCATGTGTTCAGGAAACACAGTTCTTTTGTTTTGAGTATACTCATATTTCCCGCCTTATTAGAGACTCTGTAAAGTAAGAGCATGTTTCTTGCTCTAAAGCAGAGTGTGGTTCATGGATGAGTACTGGGCTATGTGTTTCCCTTCAGAAACGGAGTGAAATGCCAGGCTCTGTGTCTTCTTACATGTAAGACTTCGTTTCAGCTAAACGCAATCACTTTTCAGCTCAAATGAAGCTACATCTTTCACTAAGCTCACACGTTTCTCGCTCTGAACTGAAAAGCATTGGATGTTAGAGGACCTGTGGTTTGTATCACTTTCAGAAGCAACGTTGAACTAGATATGGTCCCTGTGTGTAGGTAGCACAGTTCTTTAGTTGTGAGTACACTCACATTTCCCGCCTTATTAGAGAATCTAGAAAGCAAGAGCATTCTTCTTGCTCTAAAGCAGAGTGTGGTTCATGGATGAGAACTGTGCTGTGTGTTTCCCTTCAGAAACGGAGTGAAATGCCAGGCTCTGTGCCTTCCTGCAAGCAAGACTTCGTTTCAGGTAAACGCAGTCTCTTTTCAGCTCAAAGATGCTACATCATTCACGAAGCTCACACGTTTCTCACTGTTAACTGAAAAGCATTGGATATTAGAGGACCTGTGGTTTGTATCAGTTTCAGAAGCAGAGATGAACTAGATATGGTGCGTGTGTGTAGGAAACATAGTACATATGTTCTGAGCACACTCATGTTTCCCGCCTTATTAGAGACTCTAGAAAGCAAGAGCGTGCTTCTTGCTCTGAAGCAGAGTGTGGTTCATGGATGAGAACTGTGGTGTGTGTTGCCCGTCAGAAACGGAGTGTAATCCCAGGCTCTCTGTCATCCTACATGCAAGACTTCATTTCGGATAAACGCAGACACTTTTTAGCTCAAAGAAGCTACATCGTTCATGAAGCTCACAAGTTTCTCGCTCTGAACTGAAACCATTGGATGTTAGAGGAACTGTGGTTTGTATCAGTTTCAGAAGCAACGTTGAACTAGCTATGTTCCATGTGTTTAGGAAACACAGTCCTTTTGTTATGAGGACACTCACATTTCCAGCCTTATTAGAGACTCTAGAAAGCAAGAGCGTGCTTCTTGCTCTAAAGCAGAGTGTGGTTCATGGATGAGAACTGTGCTGTGTGTTTCCCTTCAGAAACGGAGTGAAATTCCAGGCTCTGTGTCTTCCTACAAGCAAGAGTTCATTTCAGGTAAAAGCAGTCACTTTCCAGCTCAAACGAAGCTACATCATTCACGAAGCTCATACGTTTCTCACTCTTAACTGTAAAGCATTGGATGTTAGAGGACCTGTGGTTTGTATCAGTTTCAGAAGCGGAGTTGAACTAGATGTGGTCCGTGTGTGTAGGAAACTCAGTTCTTTTTTTCTGAGCACACTCACTTATCCCGCCTTATTAGAGACTGTGGAAAGCAAGAGCGTGTTCTTGCTCTAAAGCAGAGTGTGGTTCATGGATGAGAACTCTGCTATGTGCTTCCCTTCAGAAACGGAGTGAAATGCCAGGCTCTGTGTCTTCCTACATGCAAGATTTCGTTTCAGATAAAAGGCAGTCACGTTTCAGCTCAAAGAAGCTACATCGTTCATGAAGCTCACACGTTTCTCACTCTGAACTAAAACCATTGGATGTTAGAGTAACTGTGGTTTATATCAGTTTCAGAAGCAAAGTTGAACTAGCTATGTTCCATGTGTTTAGGAAACACAGTTCTTTTGTTATGTGTACACTCATATTTCCCGCCTTATTAGAGACTCTAGAAAGCAAGAGTGTGTTTCTTGCTCTAAAGCAGAGTGTGGTTCATGGATGAGTAATGGGCTATGTGTTTCCCTTCAGAAACAGAGTGAAATGCCAGGCTATGTGTCTTCCTACTTGTAAGACTTCATTTCAGGTAAACGCAATCACTTTTCATCTCAAACGAAGCTACATCGTTCACAAACCTCACACGTTTCTCGCTCTGAACTGAAAAGCATTGGATGTTAGAGGACCTGTGGTTTGTATCAGTTTCAGAAGCAACGTTGAACTAGATATGGTCCATGTGTGTAGGAAGCACAGTACTTTTGTTCTGAGTACACTCACATTTTCCGCCTTATTAGAGAATCTAGAAAGCAAGAGCATTCTTCTTGCTCTAAAGCAGAGTGTGGTTCATGGATGAGAACTGTGCTGTGTGTTGCCCTTCAGAAACGGAGTGAAATGCCAGGCTCTGTGCCTTCCTGCAAGCAAGACTTCGTTTCAGGTAAACGCAGTCACTTTTCAGCTCAAAGAAGCTACATCGTTCACGAAGATCACACGTTTCTCACTCTTAACTGAAAAGCATTGGATGTTAGAGGACCTGTGGTTTGTATCAGTTTCAGAAGCAAAGTTGAACTAGATATGGTCCATGTGTGTAGAAAACACAGTTCTTTTGTTATGAGTACACTCACATTTCCCACCTTATTAGAGACTCAAGAAAGCAAGAGCATGGTTCTTGCTCTAAAGCAGACTGTGGTTCATGGATGAGTACTGGGCTATGTGTTTCCCTTCAGAAATGGAGTGAAATCCCAGGCTCTTTGTCTTCCTACAAGCAAGATTTGTTTTCAGGTAAACACAGTCACTTTTCAGCTCAAACGAAGCTACATTGTTCAGGAAACTCACACGTTTCTCGCTCTGAACTGAAAAACATTGGATGTTTGAAGACCTGTGGTTTGTATCAGTTTCAGAAGCAACGTTGAACTAGCTATGTTCCATGTGTTTAAGAAGCACAGTTCTTTTGTTATTAGTACACTCACATCCCGCCTTATTAGAGATTCTAAAAAGCAAGAGCTTGCTTCTTGCTCTAAAGCAGTGTGTGGTTCATGGATGCGAACTGTGCTGTGTGTTTCCCTTCAGAAACGGAGTGAAATTCCAGGCTCTGTTTCTTCCTACAAGCAAGACTTCGTTTCAGGTAAACGCAGTCACTTTCCATCTCAAACCAAGCTACATCGTTCACGAAGCTCACACGTTTCTCACTCTTAACTGTAAAGCATTGGATGTTAGAGGACCTGTAGTTTGTATCAGTTTCAGAAGCAGAGTTGAACTAGATGTGGTCCGTGTGTGTAGGAAAATCAGTAGTTTTGTTATGAGCACACTCACGTTTCCCGCCTTATTAGAGACTCTAGAAAGCAAGAGCGTGCTTCTTGCTCTAAAGCAGAGTGTGGTTCATGGATAAGAACTGTGCTGTGTGTTTCCCTTCAGAAACGGAGAAAAATTCCAGGCTCTGTGTCTTCCTACAAGCAAGACTTCGTTTCAGGTAAACGCAGTCACTTTCCAGCTCAAAGGAAGCTACATTGTTCACGAAGCTCACACGTTTCTCACTCTTAACTGTAAAGCATTGGATGTTAGAGGAACTGTGGTTTGTATCAGTTTCAGAAGCAAAGTTGAACTAGCTATGTTCCATGTGTTTGGGAAACACAGTTCTTTTGTTATGAGTACACTCACATTTCCAGCCTTATTAGAGACTCTAGAAAGCAAGAGCGTGCTTCTTGCTCTAAAGCAGAGTGTGGTTCATGGATGAGAACTGTGCTGTGTGTTTTCCTTCAGAAACGGAGTGAAATTCCAGGCTCTGTGTCTTCCTACAAGCAAGAATTCATTTCAGGTAAAAGCAGTCACTTTCCAGCTCAAACTAAGCTACATCATTCACGAAGCTCACACGTTTCTCACTCTTAACTGTAAAGCATTGGATGTTAGAGGACCTGTGGTTTGTATCATTTTCAGAAGCGGAGTTGAACTAGATGAGGTCCGTGTGTGTAGGAAACTCAGTACTTTGTTCTGAGCACACTCACTTTTCCCGCCTTATTAGAGACTCTAGAAAGCAAAAGCGTGTTTCTTGCTCTAAAGCAGAGTGTGGTTCATCGATGAGAACTGTGCTATGTGCTTCCCTTCAGAAACAGAGTGAAATGCCAGGCTCTGTGTCTTCCTACATGTAAGACTTCATTTCAGGTAAACGCAATCACTTTTCATCTCAAACGAAGCTACATCGTTCACAAACCTCACACGTTTCTCGCTCTGAAATGAAAAGCATTGGATGTTAGAGGACCTTGGTTTGTATCAGTTTCAGAAGCAACGTTGAACTAGATATGGTCCATGTGTGTAGGAAGCACAGTTCTTTTGTTATGAGTACACTCACATTTCCAGCCTTATTAGAGACTCTAGAAAGCAAGAGCGTGTTTCTTGCTCTAAAGCAGAGTGTGGTTCATGGATGAGTAATGGGCTATGTGTTTCCCTTCAGAAACAGAGTGAAATGCCAGGCTATGTGTCTTCCTACTTGTAAGACTTCATTTCAGGTAAACGCAATCACTTTTCATCTCAAACGAAGCTACATCGTTCACAAACCTCACACGTTTCTCGCTCTGAACTGAAAAGCATTGGATGTTAGAGGACCTGTGGTTTGTATCAGTTTCAGAAGCAACGTTGAACTAGATATGGTCCATGTGTGTAGGAAGCACAGTACTTTTGTTCTGAGTACACTCACATTTTCCGCCTTATTAGAGAATCTAGAAAGCAAGAGCATTCTTCTTGCTCTAAAGCAGAGTGTGGTTCATGGATGAGAACTGTGCTGTGTGTTGCCCTTCAGAAACGGAGTGAAATGCCAGGCTCTGTGCCTTCCTGCAAGCAAGACTTCGTTTCAGGTAAACGCAGTCACTTTTCAGCTCAAAGAAGCTACATCGTTCACGAAGATCACACGTTTCTCACTCTTAACTGAAAAGCATTGGATGTTAGAGGACCTGTGGTTTGTATCAGTTTCAGAAGCAAAGTTGAACTAGATATGGTCCATGTGTGTAGAAAACACAGTTCTTTTGTTATGAGTACACTCACATTTCCCACCTTATTAGAGACTCTAGAAAGCAAGAGCATGGTTCTTGCTCTAAAGCAGAATGTGGTTCATGGATGAGTACTGGGCTATGTGTTTCCCTTCAGAAATGGAGTGAAATCCCAGGCTCTTTGTCTTCCTACAAGCAAGATTTGTTTTCAGGTAAACACAGTCACTTTTCAGCTCAAACGAAGCTACATTGTTCAGGAAACTCACACGTTTCTCGCTCTGAACTGAAAAACATTGGATGTTTGAAGACCTGTGGTTTGTATCAGTTTCAGAAGCAACGTTGAACTAGCTATGTTCCATGTGTTTAAGAAGCACAGTTCTTTTGTTATTAGTACACTCACATCCCGCCTTATTAGAGATTCTAAAAAGCAAGAGCTTGCTTCTTGCTCTAAAGCAGTGTGTGGTTCATGGATGCGAACTGTGCTGTGTGTTTCCCTTCAGAAACGGAGTGAAATTCCAGGCTCTGTTTCTTCCTACAAGCAAGACTTCGTTTCAGGTAAACGCAGTCACTTTCCATCTCAAACCAAGCTACATCGTTCACGAAGCTCACACGTTTCTCACTCTTAACTGTAAAGCATTGGATGTTAGAGGACCTGTAGTTTGTATCAGTTTCAGAAGCAGAGTTGAACTAGATGTGGTCCGTGTGTGTAGGAAAATCAGTAGTTTTGTTATGAGCACACTCACGTTTCCCGCCTTATTAGAGACTCTAGAAAGCAAGAGCGTGCTTCTTGCTCTAAAGCAGAGTGTGGTTCATGGATGAGAACTGTGCTGTGTGTTTCCCTTCAGAAACGGAGTAAAATTCCAGGCTCTGTGTCTTCCTACAAGCAAGACTTCGTTTCAGGTAAACGCAGTCACTTTCCAGCTCAAAGGAAGCTACATTGTTCACGAAGCTCACACGTTTCTCACTCTTAACTGTAAAGCATTGGATGTTAGAGGAACTGTGGTTTGTATCAGTTTCAGAAGCAAAGTTGAACTAGCTATGTTCCATGTGTTTGGGAAACACAGTTCTTTTGTTATGAGTACACTCACATTTCCAGCCTTATTAGAGACTCTAGAAAGCAAGAGCGTGCTTCTTGCTCTAAAGCAGAGTGTGGTTCATGGATGAGAACTGTGCTGTGTGTTTTCCTTCAGAAACGGAGTGAAATTCCAGGCTCTGTGTCTTCCTACAAGCAAGAATTCATTTCAGGTAAAAGCAGTCACTTTCCAGCTCAAACTAAGCTACATCATTCACGAAGCTCACACGTTTCTCACTCTTAACTGTAAAGCATTGGATGTTAGAGGACCTGTGGTTTGTATCATTTTCAGAAGCGGAGTTGAACTAGATGAGGTCCGTGTGTGTAGGAAACTCAGTACTTTGTTCTGAGCACACTCACTTTTCCCGCCTTATTAGAGACTCTAGAAAGCAAAAGCGTGTTTCTTGCTCTAAAGCAGAGTGTGGTTCATCGATGAGAACTGTGCTATGTGCTTCCCTTCAGAAACAGAGTGAAATGCCAGGCTCTGTGTCTTCCTACATGTAAGACTTCATTTCAGGTAAACGCAATCACTTTTCATCTCAAACGAAGCTACATCGTTCACAAACCTCACACGTTTCTCGCTCTGAAATGAAAAGCATTGGATGTTAGAGGACCTTGGTTTGTATCAGTTTCAGAAGCAACGTTGAACTAGATATGGTCCATGTGTGTAGGAAGCACAGTTCTTTTGTTATGAGTACACTCACATTTCCAGCCTTATTAGAGACTCTAGAAAGCAAGAGCGTGCTTCTTGCTCTAAAGCAGAGTGTGGTTCATGGATGAGAACTGTGCTGTGTGTTTTCCTTCAGAAACGGAGTGAAATTCCAGGCTCTGTGTCTTCCTACAAGCAAGAATTCATTTCAGGTAAAAGCAGTCACTTTCCAGCTCAAACTAAGCTACATCATTCACGAAGCTCACACGTTTCTCACTCTTAACTGTAAAGCATTGGATGTTAGAGGACCTGTGGTTTGTATCATTTTCAGAAGCGGAGTTGAACTAGATGAGGTCCGTGTGTGTAGGAAACTCAGTACTTTGTTCTGAGCACACTCACTTTTCCCGCCTTATTAGAGACTCTAGAAAGCAAAAGCGTGTTTCTTGCTCTAAAGCAGAGTGTGGTTCATCGATGAGAACTGTGCTATGTGCTTCCCTTCAGAAACAGAGTGAAATGCCAGGCTCTGTGTCTTCCTACATGTAAGACTTCATTTCAGGTAAACGCAATCACTTTTCATCTCAAACGAAGCTACATCGTTCACAAACCTCACACGTTTCTCGCTCTGAAATGAAAAGCATTGGATGTTAGAGGTCCTTGGTTTGTATCAGTTTCAGAAGCAACGTTGAACTAGATATGGTCCATGTGTGTAGGAAGCACAGTTCTTTTGTTCTGAGTACACTCACCTTTCCTGCCTTATTAGAGAATCTAGAAAGCAAGAGCATTCTTCTTGCTCTAAAGCAGAGTGTGGTTCATGGATGAGAACTGTGCTGTGTGTTTCCCTTCAGAAACGGAGTGAAATTCCAGGCTCTGTGCCTTCCTGCAAACAAGACTTCGTTTCAGGTAAACGCAGTCACTTTTCAGCTCAAAGAAGCTACATCGTACACGAAGCTCACACGTTTCTCACTGTTAACTGAAAAGCATTGGATGTTAGAGGACGTGTGGTTTGTATCAGTTTGAGAAGCAGAGATGAACTAGATATGGTGCGTGTGTGTAGGAAACATAGTACATATGTTCTGAGCACACTCAAGTTTCCCGCCTTATTAGAGACTCTAGAAAGCAAGAGCGTGCTTCTTGCTCTGAAGCAGAGTGTGGTTCACGGATGAGAACTGTGGTGTGTGTTTCCCGTCAGAAACGGAGTGTAATTCCAGGCTCTCTGTCATCCTACATGCAAGACTTCGTTTCGGATAAACGCAGACACTTTTCAGCTCAAAGAGGCTACATCGTTCATGAAGCTCACACGTTTCTCGCTCTGAACTGAAACCATTGGATGTTAGAGGAACTGTGGTTTGTATCAGTTTCAGAAGCAACGTTGAACTAGCTATGTTCCATGTGTTTAGGAAACACAGTTCTTTTGTAATGAGTACACTCACATTTCCAGCATTATTAGAGACTCTAGAAAGCAAGAGCGTGCTTCTTGCTCTAAAGCAGAGTGTGGTTCATGGATGAGAACTGTGGTGTGTGTTTCCCTTCAGAAACGGAGTGAAATTCCAGGCTCTGTGTCTTGCTACAAGCAAGACTTCATTTCAGGTAAAAGCAGTCACTTTCCAGCTCAAACGAAGCTACATCATTCACGAAGCTCACACGTTTCTCACTCTGAACTGAAACCATTGGATGTTAGAGGAACTGTGGTTTGTATCAGTTTCAGAAGCAAAGTTGAACTAGCTATGTTCCATGTGTTTAGGAAACACAGTTCTTTTTTTAAGAGTACACTCATATTTCCCGCCTTATTAGAGACTCTAGAAAGCAAGAGCATGGTTCTTTCTCTAAAGCAGAGTGTGGTTCATGGATGAGTACTGGGCTATGTGTTTCCCTTCAGAAAAAGAGTGAAATTCCAGGCTCTGTGTCTTCCTACATGTAAGACTTCATTTCAGGTAAACGCAATCACTTTTCATCTCAAACTAATCTACATCGTTCACAAACCTCACACGTTTCTCGCTCTGAACTGAAAAGCATTGGATGTTAGAGGACCTGTTGTTTGTATCAGTTTCAGAAGCAACGTTGAACTAGATATGGTCCATGTGTGTAGGAAACACAGTTCTTTTGTTATGAGTACACTCATATTTCCCGCCTTATTAGAGACTGTAGAAAGCAAGAGCGTGCTTCTTGCTGTAAAGCAGAGTGTGGTTCATGGATCAGAACTGTGCTGTGTGTTTCCCTTCAGAAATGGAGTGAAATGCCAGGCTCTGTGCCTTCCTGCAAGCAAGACTTCGTTTCAGGTAAACGCAGTCACTTTTCAGCTCAAAGAAGCAACATCGTTCACGAAGCTCACACGTTTCTCACTGTTAACTGAAAAGCATTGGATTTTAGAGGACCTGTGGTTTGTATCAGTTTCTGAAGCAGAGATGAACTAGATATGGTGCGTGTGTGTAGGAAACATAGTACTTTTGTTCTGAGCACACTCAGGTTTCCCGCCTTATTAGAGACTCTAATAGGCAAGAGCGTGCTTCTTTCTCTAAACCAGAGTGTGGTTCATGGATGAGGACTGTGGTGTGTTTTTCCCGTCAGAAACGGAGTGTACTCCCAGGCTCTCTGTCATCCTACATGCAAGACTTCGTTTTGGATAAACGCATTCACTTGTAGGCTCCAAAGAAGCTACATAGTTCACGAAGATCACACGTTTCTCAC
Organism: Onychomys arenicola; assembly: GCA_949786405.1. Taxonomy (NCBI): domain Eukaryota; kingdom Metazoa; phylum Chordata; class Mammalia; order Rodentia; family Cricetidae; genus Onychomys; species Onychomys arenicola. The sequence goes on along the minus strand of CATKUM010000039.1, from coordinate 1,096,058 downwards.
TCTTAACTGAAAAGCATTGGATGTTAGAGGACCTGTGGTTTGTATCAGTTTCAGAAGCAAAGTTGAACTAGATATGGTCCATGTGTGTAGAAAACACAGTTCTTTTGTTATGAGTACACTCACATTTCCCACCTTATTAGAGACTCTAGAAAGCAAGAGCATGGTTCTTGCTCTAAAGAAGAGTGTGGTTCATGGATGAGTCCTGGGCTATATGTTTCCCTTCAGACATGGAGTGAAATCCCAGGCTCTTTTTCTTCCTACAAGCAAGACTTCTTTTCAGGTAAACGCAGTCACTTTTCAGCTCAAACGAAGCTACATTGTAAAGGAAGCTCACACGTTTCTCGCTCTGAACAGAAAAGCATTTGATGTTTGAAGACCTGTGGTTTGTATCATTTTCAGAAGCAGAGTTGAACTAGATGTGGTCCGTGAGTGTAGGAAAATCAGTACTTTTGTTATGAGCACACTCACATTTCCCGCCTTATTAGAGACTGTGGAAAGCAAGAGTGTGTTTATTGCTCTAAAGCAGAGTGTGGTTCTTCGATGAGAACTGTGCTATGTGCTTGCCTTCAGAAACGGAGTGAAATTCCAGGCTCTGTGTCTTCCTACAAGCAAGACTTCGTTTCAGGTAAACGCAGTCACTTTCCAGCTCAAAGGAAGCTACATCGTTCACGAAGCTCACACGTTTCTCACTCTTAACTGTAAAGCACTGGATGTTAGAGGACCTGTAGTTTGTATCAGTTTCAGAAGCGGAGTTGAACTCGATATGGTGCGTGTGTGTAGGAAAATCAGTACTTTTGTTATGAGCACACTCACTTTTCCCGCCTTATTAGAGACTGTGGAAAGCAAGATTGTGTTTCTTGCTCTAAAGCAGAGTGTGGTTCATAGATGAGTACTGGGCTATGTGTTTCCCTTCAGAAACAGAGTGAAATGCCAGGCACTGTGTCTTCCTGCAAGCAAGACTTCGTTTCAGGTAAACGCAGTCACTTTTGAGCTCAAAGAAGCTACATCGTTCACAAAGCTCGCACGTTTCCCCCTCTTAACTGAAAAGCATTGGATGTTAGAGGACCTGTGGTTTGTGTCAGTTTCAGGAGAAAAGTTGAACAAGATATAGTCCATGTGTGTAGGAAGCACAGTTCTTTTGTTCTGAGTACACTCACATTTCCCGCCTTATTAGAGAATCTAGAAAGCAAGAGCATTCTTCTTGCTGTAAAGCAGAGTGTGGTTCATGGATCAGAACTGTGCTGTGTGTTTCCCTTCAGAAACGGAGTGAAGTGCCAGGCTCTGTGCCTTCCTGCAAGCAAGACTTCGTTTCAGGTAAACGCAGTCACTTTTCAGCTCAAAGAAGCAACATCGTTCACGAAGCTCACACGTTTCTCACTGTTAACTGAAAAGCATTGGATTTTAGAGGACCTGTGGTTTGTATCAGTTTCTGAAGCAGAGATGAACTAGATATGGTGCGTGTGTGTAGGAAACATAGTACTTTTGTTCTGAGCACACTCAGGTTTCCCGCCTTATTAGAGACTCTAATAGGCAAGAGCGTGCTTCTTTCTCTAAACCAGAGTGTGGTTCATGGATGAGGACTGTGGTGTGTTTTTCCCGTCAGAAACGGAGTGTACTCCCAGGCTCTCTGTCATCCTACATGCAAGACTTCGTTTTGGATAAACGCATTCACTTGTAGGCTCCAAAGAAGCTACATAGTTCACGAAGATCACACGTTTCTCACTCTTAACTGAAAAGCATTGGATGTTAGAGGACCTGTGGTTTGTATCAGTTTCAGAAGCAAAGTTGAACTAGATATGGTCCATGTGTGTAGAAAACACAGTTCTTTTGTTATGAGTACACTCACATTTCCCACCTTATTAGAGACTCTAGAAATCAAGAGCATGGTTCTTGCTCTAAAGAAGAGTGTGGTTCATGGATGAGTCCTGGGCTATATGTTTCCCTTCAGAAATGGAGTGAAATCCCAGGCTCTTTTTCTTCCTACAAGCAAGACTTCTTTTCAGGTAAACACAGTCACTTTTCAGCTCAAACGAAGCTACATTGTAAAGGAAGCTCACACGTTTCTCGCTCTGAACAGAAAAGCATTTGATGTTTGAAGACCTGTGGTTTGTATCATTTTCAGAAGCAGAGTTGAACTAGATGTGGTCCGTGTGTGTAGGAAAATCAGTACTTTTGTTATGAGCACACTCACATTTCCCGCCTTATTAGAGACTGTGGAAAGCAAGAGTGTGTTTATTGCTCTAAAGCAGAGTGTGGTTCTTCGATGAGAACTGTGCTATGTGCTTGCCTTCAGAAACGGAGTGAAATGCCAGGCTCTGTGTCTTCCTACATGAAAGATTTCGTTTCAGATATAAGCAGTCACTTTTCAGCTCAAAGAAGCTACATCGTTCATGAAGCTCACACGTTTCTCGCTCTGAACTGAAACCATTGGATGTTAGAGGAACTGTGGTTTGTATCAGTTTCAGAAGCAAAATTGAACTAGCTATGTTCCATGTGTTTAGGAAACACAGTTCTTTTGTTATTAGTACACTCATATTTCCCGCCTTATTAGAGACTCAAGAAAGCAAGAGCATGCTTCTTGCTCTAAAGCAGAATGTGGTTCATGGATGAGTACTGGGCTATGTGTTTCCCTTCATAAACAGAGTGAAATCCCAGGCTCTGTGTCTTCCTACAAGCAAGACTTCGTTCCAGTAAACACAGTCACTTTCCAGCTCAAACGAAGCTACATCGTTCACGAAGCTCACACGTTTCTCACTCTTAACTGTAAAGCATTGGATGTTAGAGGCCCTGTAGTTTGTATCAGTTTCAGAATCGGAGTTGAACTAGATGTGGTCCGTGTGTGTAGGAAAATCAGTACTTTTGTTATGAGCACACTCACTTTTCCCGCCTTATTAGAGACTGTGGAAAGCAAGAGCGTGTTTCTTGCTCTAAAGCAGAGTGTGGTTCATGGATGAGAACTGTGCTATGTGCTTCCCTTCAGAAACGGAGTGAAATACCAGGCTCTGTGTCTTCCTACATGCAAGATTTCGTTTCAGATAAACGCAGTCACTTTTCATCTCAAACGAAGCTACATCGTTCACAAACCTCACACGTTTCTCGCTAGGAACTGAAAAGCATTGGATGTTAGAGGACCTGTGGTTTGTATCAGTTTCAGAAGCAACGTTGAACTAGATATGGTCCATGTGTGTTGGAAGCTCAGTTCTTTTGTTCTGAGCACACTCACATTTCCCGCCTTATTAGAGAATCTAGAAAGCAAGAGCATGGTTCTTGCTCTAAAGCAGAGTGTGGTTCATGGATGAGAACTGTGCTGTGTGTTTCCCTTCAGAAACGGAGTGAAATGCCAGGCTCTGTGCCTTCCTGCAAGCAAGACTTCATTTCAGGTAAACGCAGTCACTTTTCAGCTCAAAGAAGCTACATCATTCACGAAGCTCACACGTTTCTCACTGTTAACTGAAAAGCATTGGTTGTTAGAGGACCTGTGGTTTGTATCAGTTTCAGAAGCGGAGATGAACTAGATATGGTGCATGTGTGTAGGAAACATAGTACTTTTGTTTTGAGAACACTCACGTTTCCCGCCTTATTAGAAACTTTAGAAAGCAAGAGCGTGCTTCTTGCTCTAAAGCAGAGTGTGGTTCATGGATGAGAACTGTGGTGTGTGTTTCCCGTCAGAAACGGAGTGTAATCCCAGGCTCTCTGTCATCCTACATGCAAGACTTCGTTTCGGATAAACGCAGTCACTTTTCAGCTCCAAAGAAGCTACATCGTTCACGAAGATCACACGTTTCTCACTCTTAACTGAAAAGCATTGGATGTTAGAGGACCTGTGCTTTGTATCAATTTTCAGAAGCAAAGTTGAACTAGATATGGTCCATGTGTGTAGAAAACACAGTTCTTTTGTTATGAGTACACTCACATTTCCCGCCTTATTAGAGACTCTAGAAAGCAAGAGCATGCTTCTTGCTCTAAAGCAGAGTGTGGTTCATGGATGAGAACTGTGCTGTGTGTTTCCCTTCAGAAACGGAGTGAAATTCCAGGCTCTGTGTCTTCCTACAAGCAAGACTTCATTTCAGGGAAAAGCAGTCACTTTCCAGCTCAAAGGAAGCTACATCATTCACGAAGCTCACACGTTTCTCACTCTTAACTGAAAAGCATTGGATGTTAGAGGACCTGTGGTTTGTATCAGTTTCAGAAGCGAAGTTGAACTAGATGTGGTCCGTGTGTGTAGGAAACTCAGTACTTTTGTTCTGAGCACACTCACTTTTCCTGCCTTATTATTGTCTGTGGAAAGCAAGAGTGTGTTTCTTGCTCTAAAGCAGAGAGTGGTTCATGGATGAGTACTGGGCTATGTGTTTCCCTTCAGAAACGAAGTGAAATGCCAGGCTCTGTGTCTTCCTACAAGCAAGACTTCATTTCAGGGAAAAGCAGTCACTTTCCAGCTCAAAGGAAGCTACATCGTTCATGAAGCTCTCAAGTTTCTCGCTCTGAACTGAAAAGCATTGGATGTTAGAGGAACTGTGGTTTGTATCAGTTTCAGAAGCAAAGTGGAACTAGCTATGTTCCATGTGTTCAGGAAACACAGTTCTTTTGTCATGAGTACCCTCATATATCAAGGCCTTATTAGAGACTCTGGAAAGTAAGAGAATGTTTCTTGCTCTAAAGCAGAGTGTGGTTCATGGATGAGTACTGGGCTATGTGTTTCCCTTCAGAAACGAAGTGAAATGCCAGGCTCAGTGTCTTCCTACATGCAAGATTTCGTTACAGATAAACGGAGTCACTTTTCAGCTCATAGAAGCTACATCGTTCATGAAGCTCACAAGTTTCTCGCTCTGAACCGAAAAGCATTGGATGTTAGAGGAACTGTGGTTTGTATCAGTTTCAGAAGCAAAGTTGAACTAGCTATGTTCCATGTGTTCAGGAAACACAGTTCTTTTGTTATGAGTAAACTCATATTCGCGGCCTTATTAGAGACCATGGAAAGTAAGAGCATGCTTCTTGCTCTAAAGAAGAGTTTGGTACATGGATGAGTACTGAGCTATGTGTTTCCCTTCTGAAACAGAGTGTACTGCCAGGCTATGTGTCTTCCTACATGTAAGACGTCGTTTCAGGTAAACGCAATCAATTTTCAGCTCAAAGGAATCTACATCGTTCACTAAGCTCACACATTTCTTGCTCTGAACTGAAAAGCATAGGATGTTAGAGGACCTGTGGTTTGTATCAGTTTCAGAAGAAAAGTTGAACTAAGTATAGTCCATGTGTGTACGAAACACAGTTCTTTAGCTGTGATTACACTCACATTTCCCGCCTTATTAGAGACTCTAGAAAGCAAGAGCGTGCTTCTGGCTCTAAAGCAGTGTGTGCTTCATGGAGGAGAACTGTGCTGTGTGTTTCCCTTCAGAAACGGAGTGAAATTCCAGGCTCTGTGTCTTCCTACAAGTAAGAGTTTGTTTCAGGTAAACGCAGCCACTTTTCAGCTCAAAGGAAGCTACATCGTTCACGAAGCTAACACGTTTCTCACTCTTAACTGTAAAGCATTGGATGTTAGAGGACCTGTAGTTTGTATCAGTTTCAGAAGCGGAGTTGAACTAGATGTGGTCCATGTGTGTAGGAAACTCAGTACATTTGTTCTGAGCACACTCACTTTTCCCGCCTTATTAGAGACTGTGGAAAGTAAGAGTGTGTTTCTTGCTCTAAAGCAGAGTGTGGTTCATCGATGAGAACTGTGCTATGTGCTTCCCTTCAGAAACGGAGTCAAATTCCAGGCTCTGTGTCTTCCTACATGCAAGATTTCGTTTCAGATAAACGCAGTCACTTTTAAGCTCAAAGAAGCTACATCGTTCATGAAGCTCACACGTTTCTCACTCTGAACTGAAAAACATTGGATGTTAGAGGGCCTGTGGTTTGTATCAGTTTCAGAAGCAAGTTGAACTTGCTGTGTTCCATGTGTTTAGGAAACATAGTTCTTTTGTTATGAGTACACTCATATTTCCCGCCTTATAAGAGACTCTAGAAAGCAAGAGCATGCTTCTTGCTCTAAAGCAGAGTGTGGTTCATGGATGAGTACTGGGCTATGAGTTTCCCTTCAGAAACAGAGTGAAATGCCAGGCACTGTGTCTTCCTGCACGCAAGACTTCATTTCAGGTTAACACAGTCACTTTTCAGCTCAAAGAAGCTACATCGTTCACGAAGCTCACACCTTTCTCACTCTTAACTGTAAAGCACTGGATGTTAGAGGACCTGTGGTTTGTATCAGTTTCAGAACCAGAGTTGAACCAGACGTGGTCCGTGTGTGTAGGAAACTCAGTTCTTTTGTTCTGAGCACACTCACTTTTCCTGCCTTATTAGAGACTGTGGACAGCAAGAGCGTGTTTCTTGCTCTAAAGCAGAGTGTGGTTCATGGATGAGAATTGTGCTATGTGTTTCCCTTCAGAAACGGAGTGAAATTAAAGGCTCTGTGTCTTCCTCAAGCGAGACTTCGTTTCAGGTAAACGCAGTCACTTTTCAGCTCAAATGAAGCTACATCATTCACGAAGCTCACTCGTTTTCGCTCAGAACTGAAAAGCATTGGATGTTAGAGGACCTGTGGTTTGTATCAGTTTCAGAAGCGGAGTTGAACTAGATGTGGTCCTTGTGTGTAGGAAACTCAGTACTTTTGTTCTGAGCACACTCACTTTTCCCGCCTTATTAGAGACTGTGGAAAGCAAGCGTGTGTTTCTTGCTCTAAAGCAGAGCGTGGTTCATTGATGAGAACTGTGCTATGTGCTTCCCTTCAGAAACAGAATGAAATGCCAGGCTCTGTGTGTTCCTACATGCAAGATTTCGTTTCAGATAAACGTAGTCACTTTTCAGCACAAAGAAGCTACATCATTCATGAAGCTCACACGTTTCTCGCTCTGAACTGAAAAGCATTGGGAGTTAGAGGAACTGTGGTTTGTATCAGTTTCAGAAGCAAAGTTGAACTAGCTATGTTCCATGTGTTTAGGAAACACAGTTCTATTGTTATGAGTACACTCACATTTCCCGCCTTATTAGAGACTCTAGAAAGCAAGAGCGTGGTTCTGGCTCTAAAGCAGAGTGTGGATCATGGATGAGAACTGGGCTATGTGTTTCCCTTCGGAAACAGAGTGAAATGCCAGGCACTGAGTCTTCCTGCACGCAAGACTTCGTTTCAGGTAAACACAGTCACTTTTCAGCTCAAAGAAGCTACATCGTTCACAAAGCTTGCACGTTTCTCACTCTTAACTGTAAAGCATTGAATGTTAGAGGACCTGTGGTCTGTATCAGTTTCAGGAGAAAAGTTGAACTAGATATGGTCCATGTGTGTAGGAAGCACAGTTCTTTTGTTCTGAGCACACTCACATTTCCCGCCTTATTAGAGAGTCTAGAAAGCAATTGCATGGTTCTTGCTCTAAAGCCGAGTGTGGTTCATGGATGAGAACTGTGCTGTGTGTTTCCCTTCAGAAACGGAGTGAAATTCCAGGCTCTGTGTCTTCCTACAAGCAAGACTTCATTTCAGGTAAAAGCAGTCACTTTCCAGCTCAAAGGAAGCTACATCATTCACGAAGCTCACACGTTTCTCACTCTTAACTGAAAAGCATTGGATGTTAGAGGACCTGTGGTTTGTATCAGTTTCAGAAGCGAAGTTGAACTAGATGTGGTCCGTGTGTGTAGCAAACTCAGTACTTTTGTTCTGAGCACACTCACTTTTCCCGCCTTATTATTGACTGTGGAAAGCAAGAGTGTGTTTCTTGCTCTAAAGCAGAGTGTGGTTCATCGATGAGAACTGTGCTGTGTGTTTCCCTTCAGAAACGGAGTGAAATGCCAGGCTCTGTGTCTTCCTACATGCAAGATTTCGATTCAGATAAACGCAGTCAGTTTTCAGTTCAAAGAAGCTACATCGTTCATGAAGCTCTCAAGTTTCTCGCTCTGAACTGAAAAGCTTTGGATGTTAGAGGAACTGTGGTTTGTATCAGTTTCAGAAGCAAAGTGGAACTAGCTATGTTCCATGTGTTTAGGAAACACAGTTCTTTTGTTATGAGTACACTCACATTTCCCGACTTATTAGAGACTCTAGAAAGCAAGAGCGTGGTTCTGGCTCTAAAGCAGAGTGTGGGTCATGGATGAGAACTGTGCTGTGTGTTTCCCTTCAGAAACGGAGTGAAATTCCAGCCTCTGTGTCTTCATACAAGTAAGAGTTCGTTTCAGGTAAACGCAGTCACTATTCAGCTCAAATGAAGCTACATCGTTCACGAAGCTCACACGTTTCTCACTCTTAACTGAAAAGCATTGGATGTTAGAGGACCTGTGGTTTGTATCAATTTCAGAAGCAGAGTTGAACTACATATGGTGTGTGTGTGTAGGAAACATAGTTCTTTTGTTCTGAGCACACTCACGTTTCCCGCCTTATTAGAGACTCTAGAAAGCAAGAGCGTGCTTCTGGCTCTAAAGCAGAGTGTGGTTCATGGATGAGACCTGTGGTGTGTGTTTCCCTTCAGAAATCGAGTGTAATCCCAGGCTTTGTGTCTTCCTACATGCAAGACTTCGTTTCGGATAAATGCAGTCACTTTTCAGCTCCAAAGAAGCTACATCGTTCACCAAGCTCACACGTTTCTCACTCTTAACTGAAAAGCATTGGATGTTATAGGACCGGAGGATTGTATAAGTTTCAGGAGCAAAGTTGAACTAGATATGGTCCATGTGTGTAGGAAGCACAGTTCTTTTGTTCTGAGCACACTCACATTTCCCGCCTTATTAGAGAGTCTAGAAAGCAATTGCATGGTTCTTGCTCTAAAGCCGAGTGTGGTTCATGGATGAGAACTGTGCTGTGTGTTTCCCTTCAGAAACGGAGTGAAATTCCAGGCTCTGTGTCTTCCTACAAGCAAGACTTCATTTCAGGTAAAAGCAGTCACTTTCCAGCTCAAAGGAAGCTACATCATTCACGAAGCTCACACGTTTCTCACTCTTAACTGAAAAGCATTGGATGTTAGAGGACCTGTGGTTTGTATCAGTTTCAGAAGCGAAGTTGAACTAGATGTGGTCCGTGTGTGTAGCAAACTCAGTACTTTTGTTCTGAGCACACTCACTTTTCCCGCCTTATTATTGACTGTGGAAAGCAAGAGTGTGTTTCTTGCTCTAAAGCAGAGTGTGGTTCATCGATGAGAACTGTGCTGTGTGTTTCCCTTCAGAAACGGAGTGAAATGCCAGGCTCTGTGTCTTCCTACATGCAAGATTTCGATTCAGATAAACGCAGTCAGTTTTCAGTTCAAAGAAGCTACATCGTTCATGAAGCTCTCAAGTTTCTCGCTCTGAACTGAAAAGCTTTGGATGTTAGAGGAACTGTGGTTTGTATCAGTTTCAGAAGCAAAGTGGAACTAGCTATGTTCCATGTGTTTAGGAAACACAGTTCTTTTGTTATGAGTACACTCACATTTCCCGACTTATTAGAGACTCTAGAAAGCAAGAGCGTGGTTCTGGCTCTAAAGCAGAGTGTGGGTCATGGATGAGAACTGTGCTGTGTGTTTCCCTTCAGAAACGGAGTGAAATTCCAGCCTCTGTGTCTTCATACAAGTAAGAGTTCGTTTCAGGTAAACGCAGTCACTATTCAGCTCAAATGAAGCTACATCGTTCACGAAGCTCACACGTTTCTCACTCTTAACTGAAAAGCATTGGATGTTAGAGGACCTGTGGTTTGTATCAATTTCAGAAGCAGAGTTGAACTACATATGGTGTGTGTGTGTAGGAAACATAGTTCTTTTGTTCTGAGCACACTCACGTTTCCCGCCTTATTAGAGACTCTAGAAAGCAAGAGCGTGCTTCTGGCTCTAAAGCAGAGTGTGGTTCATGGATGAGACCTGTGGTGTGTGTTTCCCTTCAGAAATCGAGTGTAATCCCAGGCTTTGTGTCTTCCTACATGCAAGACTTCGTTTCGGATAAATGCAGTCACTTTTCAGCTCCAAAGAAGCTACATCGTTCACCAAGCTCACACGTTTCTCACTCTTAACTGAAAAGCATTGGATGTTATAGGACCGGAGGATTGTATAAGTTTCAGGAGCAAAGTTGAACTAGATATGGTCCATATGTGTAGGAAACACAGTTCTTTTGTTATGATTACACTCACATTTCCAGCCTTATTAGACACTCTAGAAAGAAAGAGCATGGTTCTTGCTCTATAGCAGAGTGTGGTTCATGGATGAGTACTGGGCTATGTGTTTCCCTTCAGAAACAGAGTGAAATGCAAGGCTCTGTGACTTCCTACAAGCAAGAATTTGTTTCTGGTAAACGCAGTCACATTTCAGCTCAAACAAAACTACATCGTTCACGAAGCTCACACGTTTCTCACTCTTAACTGGAAAGCATTGGATGTTAGAGGACCTGTGGTTTGTATCAGTTTCAGAAGTGGAGTTGAAATAGATGTGGTCCGTGTGTGTAGGAAACTCAGTTCTTTTGTTCTGAGTACACTCACATTTCCCACCTTATTAGAGACTCTAGAAAGCAAGAGCATAGTTCTTGCTCTAAAGCAGAGTGTGGTTCATGGATGAGAACTGTGCTGTGTGTTTCCCTTCAGAAATGGAGTGAAATGCCAGGCTCTGTGTCTTCCTACAAGCGAGACTTTGTTTCAGATAAACGCAGTCACTTTTCAGCACAAAGAAGCTACATCGTTCATGAAGCTCACACGTTTCTCGCTCTGAACTGAAAAGCATTGGGTGTTAGAGGAAATGTGGTTTGTATCAGTTTCAGAAGCAAAGTTGAACTAGCTATGTTCCATGTGTTTAGGAAACACTGTTCTTTTGTTATGAGTACACTCATATTTCCCGCCTTATTGGAGACTCTAGAAAGCAAGAGCATGCTTCTTGTCTAAATCAGAGTGTGGTTCATGGATGTGAACTGGGCTATGTGTTTCCCTTCAGAAACAGAGTGAAATGCCATGCTCTGTGTCTTCCTACATGTAAGACTTCATTTCAGGTAAACGCAATCACTTTTCATCCCAAACGAAGCTACATCGTTCACAAAGCTCACACGTTTCTCACTCTGAACTGAAAAGCCCTGGATGTTAGAGGACCTGTGTTTTGTATCAGTTTCAGGAGCAAAGTTGAACTAGATATGGTCCATGTGTGTAGGAAACACAGTTCTGTTGTTATAAGTATACTCACATTTCCCGCCTTCTTAGAGAATCTAGAAAGCAAGAGCATGGTTCTTGCTCTAAAGCAGAGTGTGGTTCATGGATGAGTACTGGGCTATGTGTTTCTTTTCAGAAACAGAGTGAAATGCCACGCTCTGTGACTAACTATATGCAATACTGCGTTCCAGGTAAACGCAGTCACTTTTCAGCTCAAATGAAGCTACATAGTTCACGAAACTCACATGTTTCTCGCTCTGAAATGAATAGCATTGGATGTTAGAGGACCTGTGGTTTGAATCAGTTTCAGAAGCAAAGTTGAACTAGATATGTTCCATGTGTGTAGGAAACACAGTTCTTTTGTTCTGAGTACACTAGCATTTCCCGCCTCATTAGAGACTCTAGAAAGCAAGAGCGTTCTTCTTGCTCTAAAGCAGAGTGTGTTTCATGGATTAGTACTGGGCTATGTGTTTCCCTTCAGAAACAGAGTGAAATGCCACGCTCTGTGACTAACTACATGCAAGACTGCGTTTCAGGTAAATGCATTCAATTTTCACCTCAAATGAAGCTACATCGTTCACTGAGCTCACACGATTCTCGCTCTGAACTGAATAGCATTGGATGTTAGAGGACCTGTGGTTTGTGTCAGTTTCAGAAGCAGAGTTGAACTAGATATGTTCCATGTGAGTAGGAAACACAGTTCTTTTGTTATGAGTACACTCACATTTCCCGCCTTTTTAGAGACTCTAGAAACCAAGAGCGTGGTTCTGGCTCTAAAGCAGAGTGTGGTTCATGGATGAGAACAGTGCTGTGTGTTTCCCTTCAGAAACGGAGTGAAATTAAAGGCTCTGTGTCTTCCTACAAGTAAGATTCGTTTCAGGTAAACGCAGTCACTTTTCAGCTCAAATGAAGCTACATCATTCACGAAGCTCATATGTTTTCGCTCAGAACTGAAAAGCATTGGATGTTAGAGGACCTGTGGTTTGTATCAGTTTCAGAAGCAGAGTTGAACTAGATATGGTGCGTGTGTGTAGGAAAAATAGTTCTTTTGTTCTGAGCACAATCACTTTTCCCGCCTTATTAGAGACTGTGGAAAACAAGAGTGTGTTTCTTGCTCTAAAGCAGAGTGTGGTTCATCGATGAGAACTGTGCTATGTGCTTCCCTTCAGAAACGGTATGAAATGCCAGGCTCTGTGTGTTCCTACATGCAAGATTTCGTTTCAGATAAATGTAGTCACTTTTCAGCACAAAGAAGCTACATCGTTCATGAAGCTATCAAGTTTCTCGCTCTGAACTGAAAAGCATTGGGTGTTAGAGGAACTGTGGTTTGTATCAGTTTCAGAAGCAAAGTTGAACTAGCTATGTTCCATGTGTTTAGGAAACACAGTTCTTTTGTTATGAGTACACTCACATTTCTCGCCTTATTAGAGACTCTAGAAAGCAAGAGCGTGGTTCTGGCTCTAAAGCAGAGTGTGGGTCATGGATGAGAACTGTGCTGTGTGTTTCCCTTCAGAAACAGAGTGAAATTCCAGGCTCTGTGTCTTCCTACAAGTAAGAGTTCGTTTCAGGTAAACGCAGTCACTATTCAGCTCAAATGAAGCTACATCGTTCACGAAGCTCACACGTTTCTCACTCTTAACTGAAAAGCATTGGATGTTAGAGGACCTGTGGTTTGTATCAATTTCAGAAGCAGAGTTGAACTACATATGGTGCGTGTGTGTAGGAAACATAGTTCTTTTGTTCTGAGCACACTCACGTTTCCCGCCTTATTAGAGACTCTAGAAAGCAAGAGCGTGCTTCTGGCTCTAAAGCAGAGTGTGGTTCATGGATGAGACCTGTGGTGTGTGTTTCCCTTCAGAAATCGAGTGTAATACCAGGCTCTGTGTCTTCCTACTTGCAAGACTTCGTTTCGGATAAATGCAGTCACTTTTCAGCTCCAAAGAAGCTCATCGTTCACCAAGCTCACACGTTTCTCACTCTTAACTGAAAAGCATTGGATGTTATAGGACCTGAGGATTGTATAAGTTTCAGGAGCAAAGTTGAACTAGATATGGTCCATGTGTGTAGGAAACACAGTTCTTTTGTTATGATTACACTCACATTTCCAGCCTTATTAGACATTCTAGAAAGAAAGAGCATGGTTCTTGCTCTATAGCAGAGTGTGGTTCATGGAAGAGTACTGGGCTATGTGTTTCCCTTCAGAAACAGAGTGAAATGCAAGGCTCTGTGACTTCCTACAAGCAAGAATTTCTTTCTGGTAAACGCAGTCACATTTCAGCTCAAACAAAGCTACATCGTTCACGAAGCTCACACGTTTCTCACTCTTAACTGGAAAGCATTGGATGTTAGAGGAACTGTGGTTTGTATCAGTTTCAGAACCGGAGTTGAACCAGACGTGGTCCGTGTGTGTAGGAAACTCAGTTCTTTTGTTCTGAGCACACTCACTTTTCCTGCCTTATTAGAGACTGTGGACAGCAAGAGCGTGTTTCTTGCTCTAAAGCAGAGTGTGGTTCATGGATGAGAATTGTGCTATGTGTTTCCCTTCAGAAACGGAGTGAAATTAAAGGCTCTGTGTCTTCCTACAAGTAAGAGTTCGTTTCAGGTAAACGCAGTCACTTTTCAGCTCAAATGAAGCTACATCATTCACGAAGCTCACTCGTTTTCGCTCAGAACTGAAAAGCATTGGATGTTAGAGGACCTGTGGTTTGTATCAGTTTCAGAAGCGGAGTTGAACTAGATGTGGTCCTTGTGTGTAGGAAACTCAGTACTTTTGTTCTGAGCACACTCACTTTTCCCGCTTTATTAGAGACTGTGGAAAGCAAGAGTGTGTTTCTTGCTCTAAAGCAGAGCATGGTTCATTGATGAGAACTGTGCTATGTGCTTCCCTTCAGAAACAGAATGAAATGCCAGGCTCTGTGTGTTCCTACATGCAAGATTTCGTTACAGATAAACGTAGTCACTTTTCAGCACAAAGAAGCTACATCATTCATGAAGCTCACACGTTTCTCGCTCTGAACTGAAAAGCATTGGGTGTTAGAGGAACTGTGGTTTGTATCAGTTTCAGAAGCAAAGTTGAACTAGCTATGTTCCATGTGTTTAGGAAACACAGTTCTTTTGTTATGAGTACACTCACATTTCCCGCCTTATTAGAGACTCTAGAAAGCAAGAGCGTGGTTCTGGCTCTAAAGCAGAGTGTGGTTCATGGATGAGAACTGTGCTGTGTGTTTCCCGTCAGAAACGGAGTGTAATCCCAGGCTCTCTGTCATCCTACATGCAAGACTTTGTTTCGGATAAACGCAGTCACTTTTCAGCTCCAAAGAAGCTACATCATTCACGAAGATCACACGTTTCTCACTCTTAACTGAAAAGCATTGGATGTTAGAGGACCTGTGGTTTGTATCAGTTTCAGAAGCAAAGTTGAACTAGATATGGTCCGTGTGTGTAGGAAACTCAGTACTTTTGTTCTGAGCACACTCACTTTTCCCGCCTTATTATTGACTGTGGAAAGCAAGAGTGTGTTTCTTGCTCTAAAGCAGAGTGTCGTTCATCGATGAGAACTGTGCTGTGTGTTTCCCTTCAGAAACGGAGTGAAATGCCAGGCTCTGTGTCTTCCTACATGCAAGATTTCGATTCAGATAAACGCAGTCAGTTTTCAGCTCAAAGAAGCTACATCGTTCATGAAGCTCTCAAGTTTCTCGCTCTGAACTGAAAAGCATTGGATGTTAGAGGAACTGTGGTTTGTATCAGTTTCAGAAGCAAAGTGGAACTAGCTATGTTCCATGTGTTCAGGAAACACAGTTCTTTTGTCATGAGTACCCTCATATATCGGGCCTTATTAGAGACTCTGGAAAGTAAGAGCATGTTTCTTGCTCTAAAGCAGAGTGTGGTTCATGGATGAGTACTGGGCTATGGGTTTCCCTTCAGAAACGAAGTGAAATGCCAGGCTCAGTGTCTTCCTACATGCAAGATTTCGTTACAGATAAACGGAGTCACTTTTCAGCTCATAGAAGCTACATCGTTCATGAAGCTCACAAGTTTCTCGCTCTGAACCGAAAAGCATTGGGTGTTAGAGGAACTTTGGTTTGTATCAGTTTCAGAAGCAAAGTTGAACTAGCTATGTCCCATGTGTTCAGGAAACACAGTTCTTTTGTTATGAGTAAACTCATATTCGCGGCCTTATTAGAGACCATGGAAAGTAAGAGCATGCTTCTTGCTCTAAAGAAGAGTTTGGTACATGGATGAGTACTGAGCTATGTGTTTCCCTTCTGAAACAGAGTGTACTGCCAGGCTATGTGTCTTCCTACATGTAAGACATCGTTTCAGGTAAACTTTTCAGCTCAAAGGAAGCTACATCGTTAACTAAGCTCACACGTTTCTTGCTCTGAACTGAAAAGCATTGGATGTTAGAGGACCTGTGGTTTGTATCAGTTTCAGAAGAAAAGTTGAACTAAGTATGGTCCATGTGTGTATGAAACACAGTTCTTTAGCTGTGATTACACTCACATTTCCCGCCTTATTAGAGACTCTAGAAAGTAAGAGCGTGCTTCTGGCTCTAAAGCAGAGTGTGGTTCATGGATGAGAACTGTGCTGTGTGTTTCCCTTCAGAAACGGAGTGAAATTCCAGGCTCTGTGTCTTCCTACAAGTAAGAGTTTGTTTCAGGTAAACGCAGCCACTTTTCAGCTCAAACGAAGCTACATCGTTCACGATGCTAACACGTTTCTCACTCTTAACTGTAAAGCATTGGATGTTAGAGGACCTGTAGTTTGTATCAGTTTCAGAAGCAAGTTGAACTAGCTGTGTTCCATGTGTTTAGGAAACATAGTTCTTTTGTTATGAGTACACTCATATTTCCCGCCTTATAAGAGACTCTAGAAAGCAAGAGCATGCTTCTTGCTCTAAAGCAGAGTGTGGTTCATGGATGAGTACTGGGCTATGTGTTTCCCTTCAGAAACAGATTGAAATGCCAGGCACTGTGTCTTCCTGCACGCAAGACTTCGTTTCAGGTAAACACAGTCACTTTTCAGCTCAAAGAAGCTACATCGTTCACAAAGCTTGCACGTTTCTCACTCTTAACTGTAAAGCATTGAATGTTAGAGGACCTGTGGTTTGTATCAGTTTCAGGAGAAAAGTTGAACTAGATATGGTCCATGTGTGTAGGAAACACAGTTCTTTTGTTATGAATACACTCACATTTCCAGCCTTATTAGAGACTCTAGAAAGCAAGAGCGTGCTTCTTGCTCTAAAGCAGAGTGTGGTTCATGGATGAGAACTGTGCTGTGTGTTTCCCTTCAGAAACGGAGTGAAATGCCAGGCTCTGTGCCTTCCTGCAAGCAAGACTTCGTTTCAGGTAAACGCAGAAACTTTTCCGCTCAAAGAAGCTACATTGTTCACGAAGCTCACACGTGTCTCACTCTTATCTGAAAAGCATTGGATGTTAGAGGACCTGTGGTTTGTATCACTTTCATAAGCAGATATGAACTAGATATGGTGCATGTGTGTAGGAAACATAGTTCTTTTGTTCTGAGCACACTCACGTTTCGCGCCTTATTAGAGACTCTAGAAAGCAAGAGCGTGCTTCTTGCTCTAAAGCAGAGTGTGGTTCATGGATGAGAACTGTGGTGTGTGTTTCCCATCAGAAACAGTGTGTAATCCCAGGCTCTGTGTCTTCCTACATGCAAGACTTCGTTTCGGATAAACGCAGTCACTTTTCAGCTCCAAAGAAGCTACATCGTTCACGAAGATCACACGTTTCTCACTCTTAACTGAAAAGCATTGGATGTTAGAAGACCTGTGGTTTGTATCAGTTTCAGGAGCAAAGTTGAAGTAGATATGGTCCATGTGTGTAGAAAACACATTTCTTTTGTTATGAGTACACTCACATTTCCCACCTTATTAGAGACTCTAGAAAGCAAGAGCATGGTTCTTGCTCTAAAGCAGTGTGTGGTTCATGGATGAGTACTGGGCTATGTGTTTCCCTTCAGAAATGGAGTGAAATTCCAGGCTCTGTGTCTTCCTACAAGCAAGACTTCGTTTCAGGTAAACGCAGTCACTTTCCAGCTCAAACGAAGCTACATCGTTCACGAAGCTCACACGTTTCTCACTCTTAACTGTAAAGCACTGGATGTTAGAGGACCTGTGGTTTGTATCAGTTTCAGAAGCGGAGTTGAACTAGATGTGGTCCTTGTGTGTAGGAAACTCAGTACTTTTGTTCTGAGCACACTCACATTTCCCGCCTTATTAGAGACTGTGGAAAGCAAGAGTGTGTTTCTTGCTCTAAAGCAGAGCGTGGTTCATCGATGAGAACTGTGCTATGTGCTTCCCTTCAGAAACAGAATGAAATGCCAGGCTCTGTGTGTTCCTACATGCAAGATTTCGTTTCAGATAAACGTAGTCACTTTTCAGCACAAAGAAGCTACATCGTTCATGAAGCTCACACGTTTCTCGCTCTGAACTGAAAGCATTGGGTGTTAGAGGAACTGTGGTTTGTATCAGTTTCAGAAGCAAAGTTGAACTAGCTATGTTCCATGTGTTTAGGAAACACAGTTCTTTTGTTATGAGTACACTCATATTTCCCGACTTATTAGAGACTCTAGAAAGCAAGAGCGTGGTTCTGGCTCTAAAGCAGAGTGTGGGTCATGGATGAGAACTGTGCTGTGTGTTTCCCTTCAGAAACGGAGTGAAATTCCAGGCTCTGTGTCTTCATACAAGTAAGAGTTCGATTCAGGTAAACGCAGTCACTATTCAGCTCAAATGCAGCTACATCGTTCACGAAGCTCACACGTTTCTCACTCTTAACTGAAAAGCATTGGATGTTAGAGGACCTGTGGTTTGTATCAATTTCAGAAGCAGAGTTGAACTACATATGGTGCGTGTGTGTAGGAAACATAGTTCTTTTGTTCTGAGCACACTCACGTTTCCCGCCTTATTAGAGACTCTAGAAAGCAAGAGCGTGCTTCTTGCTCTAAAGCAGAGTGTGGTTCATGGATGAGACCTGTGGTGTGTGTTTCCCTTCAGAAATCGAGTGTAATCCCAGGCTCTGTGTCTTCCTACATGCAAGACTTCGTTTCGGATAAATGCAGTCACTTTTCAGCTCCAAAGAAGCTACATCGTTCACCAAGCTCACATGTTTCTCACTCTTAACTGAAAAGCATTGGATGTTAGAGGACCTGTGGTTTGTATCAATTTCAGAAGCAGAGTTGAACTACATATGGTGCGTGTGTGTAGGAAACATAGTTCTTTTGTTATGATTACACTCACATTTCCAGCCATATTAGACACTCTAGAAAGAAAGAGCATGGTTCTTGCTCTATAGCAGAGTGTGGTTCATGGATGAGTACTGGGCTATGTGTTTCCCTTCAGAAACAGAGTGAAATGCAAGGCTCTGGGACTTCCTACAAGCAAGAATTTGTTTCTGGTAAACGCAGTCACATTTCAGCTCAAACAAAGCTACATCGTTCACGAAGCTCACACGTTTCTCACTCTTAACTGGAAAGCATTGGATGTTAGAGGACCTGTGGTTTGTATCAGTTTCAGAAGTGGAGGTGAAATAGATGTGGTCCGTGTGTGTAGGAAACTCAGTTCTTTTGTTCTGAGTACACTCACATTCCCCACCTTATTAGAGACTCTATAAAGCAAGAGCATGGTTCTTGCTCTAAAGCAGAGTGTGGTTCATGGATGAGAACTGTGCTGTGTGTTTCCCTTCAGAAATTGAGTGAAATGCCAGGCTCTGTGTCTTCCTACAAGCGAGACTTCGTTTCAGATAAACGCAGTCACTTTTCAGCACAAAGAAGCTACATCGTTCATGAAGCTCACACGTTTCTCGCTCTGAACTGAAAAGCATTGGGTGTTAGAGGAACTGTGGTTTGTATAAGTTTCAGAAGCAAAGTTGAACTAGCTATGTTCCATGTGTTTAGGAAACACAGTTCTTTTGTTATGAGTACACTCATATTTCCCGCCTTATTGGAGACTCTAGAAAGCAAGAGCATGCTTCTTGTCTAAATCAGAGTGTGGTTCATGGATGTGAACTGGGCTATGTGTTTCCCTTCAGAAACAGAGTGAAATGCCATGCTCTGTGTCTTCCTACATGTAAGACTTCATTTCAGGTAAACGCTATCACTTTTCATCCCAAACGAAGCTACATTGTTCACAAAGCTCACACGTTTCTCACTCTGAACTGAAAAGCCCTGGATGTTAGAGGACCTGTGTTTTGTATCAGTTTCAGGAGCAAAGTTGAACTAGATATGGTCCATGTGTGTAGGAAACACAGTTCTGTTGTTATAAGTATACTCACATTTCCCGCCTTCTTAGAGAATCTAGAAAGCAAGAGCATGGTTCTTGCTCTAAAGCAGAGTGTGGTTCATGGATGAGTACTGGGCTATGTGTTTCTTTTCAGAAACAGAGTGAAATGCCACGCTCTGTGACTAACTACATGCAATACTGCGTTCCAGGTAAACGCAGTCACTTTTCAGCTCAAATGAAGCTACATAGTTCACGAAGCTCACACGTTTCTCGCTCTGAAATGAATAGCATTGGATGTTAGAGGACCTGTGGTTTGAATCAGTTTCAGAAGCAAAGTTGAACTAGATATGTTCCATGTGTCTAGGAAACACAGTTCTTTTGTTCTGAGTACACTAGCATTTCCCGCCTTATTAGAGACTCTAGAAAGCAAGAGCGTTCTTCTTGCTCTAAAGCAGAGTGTGGTTCATGGATGAGTACTGGGCTATGTGTTTCCCTTCAGAAACAGAGTGAAATGCCAGGCACTGTGACTAACTACATGCAAGACTGCGTTTCAGGTAAATGCATTCAATTTTCACCTCAAATGAAGCTACATCGTTCACTAAGCTCACACGATTCTCGCTCTGAACTGAATAGCATTGGATGTTAGAGGACCTGTGGTTTGTGTCAGTTTCAGAAGCAGAGTTGAACTAGATATGTTCCATGTGAGTAGGAAACACAGTTCTTTTGTTATGAGTACACTCACATTTCCCGCCTTTTTAGAGACTCTAGAAACCAAGAGCGTGGTTCTGGCTCTAAAGCAGAGTGTGGTTCATGGATGAGAACAGTGCTGTGTGTTTCCCTTCAGAAACGGAGTGAAATTAAAGGCTCTGTGTCTTCCTACAAGTAAGATTCGTTTCAGGTAAACGCAGTCACTTTTCAGCTCAAATGAAGCTACATCATTCACGAAGCTCACATGTTTTCGCTCAGAACTGAAAAGCATTGAATGTTAGAGGACCTGTGGTTTGTATCAGTTTCAGAAGCAGAGTTGAACTAGATATGGTGCATGTGTGTAGGAAAAATAGTTCTTTTGTTCTGAGCACAATCACTTTTCCCGCCTTATTAGAGACTGTGGAAAGCAAGAGTGTGTTTCTTGCTCTAAAGCAGAGTGTGGTTCATCGATGAGAACTGTGCTATGTGCTTCCCTTCAGAAACGGTATGAAATGCCAGGCTCTGTGTGTTCCTACATGCAAGATTTCCTTTCAGATAAATGTAGTCACTTTTCAGCACAAAGAAGCTACATCGTTCATGAAGCTATCAAGTTTCTCGCTCTGAACTGAAAAGCATTGGGTGTTAGAGGAACTGTGGTTTGTATCAGTTTCAGAAGCAAAGTTGAACTAGCTATGTTCCATGTGTTTAGGAAACACAGTTCTTTTGTTATGAGTACACTCACATTTCTCGCCTTATTAGAGACTCTAGAAACCAAGAGCGTGGTTCTGGCTCTAAAGCAGAGTGTGGTTCATGGATGAGAACTGTGCTGTGTGTTTCCCTTCAGAAACGGAGTGAAATTCCAGGCTCTGTGTCTTCCTACAAGTAAGAGTTCGTTTCAGGTAAACGCAGTCACTATTCAGCTCAAATGAAGCTACATCGTTCACGAAGCTCACACGTTTCTCACTCTTAACTGAAAAGCATTGGATGTTAGAGGACCTGTGGTTTGTATCAATTTCAGAAGCAGAGTTGAACTACATATGGTGCGTGTGTGTAGGAAACATAGTTCTTTTGTTCTGAGCACACTCACGTTTCCCGCCTTATTAGAGACTCTAGAAAGCAAGAGCGTGCTTCTTGCTCTAACGCAGAGTGTGGTTCATGGATGAGACCTGTGGTGTGTGTTTCCCTTCAGAAATCGAGTGTAATACCAGGCTCTGTGTCTTCCTACATGCAAGACTTCGTTTCGGATAAATGCAGTCACTTTTCAGCTCCAAAGAAGCTACATCGCTCACCAAGCTCACACGTTTCTCACTCTTAACTGAAAAGAATTGGATGTTATAGGACCTGAGGATTGTATAAGTTTCAGGAGCAAAGTTGAACTAGATATGGTCCATGTGTGTAGGAAACACAGTTCTTTTGTTATGATTACACTCACATTTCCAGCCTTATTAGACACTCTAGAAAGAAAGAGCATGGTTCTTGCTCTATAGCAGAGTCTGGTTCATGGATGAGTACTGGGCTATGTGTTTCCCTTCAGAAACAGAGTGAAATGCAAGGCTCTGGGACTTCCTACAAGCAAGAATTTGTTTCTGGTAAACGCAGTCACATTTCAGCTCAAACAAAGCTACATCGTTCACGAAGCTCACACGTTTCTCACTCTTAACTGGAAAGCATTGGATGTTAGAGGACCTGTGGTTTGTATCAGTTTCAGAAGTGGAGTTGAAATAGATGTGGTCCGTGTGTGTAGGAAACTCAGTTCTTTTGTTCTGAGTACACTCACATTCCCCACCTTATTAGAGACTCTAGAAAGCAAGAGCATGGTTCTTGCTCTAAAGCAGAGTGTGGTTCATGGATGAGAACTGTGCTGTGTGTTTCCCTTCAGAAATGGAGTGAAATGCCAGGCTCTGTGCCTTTCTGTAAGCAAGACTTCCTTTCAGGTAAAGACAGTCACTTTCCAGCTCAAAGGAAGCTACATTGTTCACGAAGTTCACACGTTTCTCAGTCTTAACTGTAAAGGATTGGATGTTAGCGGACCTGTGGTTTGTATCAGTTTCAGAAGCGGATTTGAACTAGATGTGGTCTGTGTGTGTATCAAACTCAGTACTTTGTTCTGAGCACACTCACTTTTCCCGCCTTATTAGAGACTGAATAAAGCAAGAGTATGTTTCTTGCTCTAAAGCAGAGTGTGGTTCATCGATGACAACTGTGCTATGTGTTTCCCTTCAGAAACGGATGGAAATGCCAGGCTCTGTGTCTTCCTACATGCAAGATTTGGTTTCAGATAAACGCAGTCACTTTTCAGCACAAAGAAGCTACATCGTTCATGAAGCTCACACGTTTCTCGCTCTGAACTGCAAAGCATTGGGTGTTAGAGGAACTGTGGTTTGTATAAGTTTCAGAAGCAAAGTTGAACTAGCTATGTTCCATGTGTTTAGGAAACACAGTTCTTTTGTTATGAGTACACTCATATTTCCCGCCTTATTGGAGACTCTAGAAAGCAAGAGCATGCTTCTTGTCTAAATCAGAGTGTGGTTCATGGATGTGAACTGGGCTATGTGTTTCCCTTCAGAAACAGAGTGAAATGCCATGCTCTGTGTCTTCCTACATGTAAGACTTCATTTCAGGTAAACGCTATCACTTTTCATCCCAAACGAAGCTACATCGTTCACAAAGCTCACACGTTTCTCACTCTGAACTGAAAAGCCCTGGATGATAGAGGACCTGTGTTTTGTATCAGTTTCAGGAGCAAAGTTGAACTAGATATGGTCCATGTGTGTAGGAAACACAGTTCTGTTGTTATAAGTATACTCACATTTCCCGCCTTCTTAAAGAATCTAGAAAGCAAGAGCATGGTTCTTGCTCTAAAGCAGAGTGTGGTTCATGGATGAGTACTGGGCTATGTGTTTCTTTTCAGAAACAGAGTGAAATGCCACGCTCTGTGACTAACTACATGCAATACTGCGTTCCAGGTAAACGCAGTCACTTTTCAGCTCAAATGAAGCTACATAGTTCACGAAGCTCACACGTTTCTCGCTCTAAAAGGAATAGCATTGGATGTTAGAGGACCTGTGGTTTGAATCAGTTTCAGAAGCAAAGTTGAACTAGATATGTTCCATGTGTGTAGGAAACACAGTTCTTTTGTTCTGAGTACACTAGCATTTCCCGCCTTATTAGAGACTCTAGAAAGCAAGAGCGTTCTTCTTGCTCTAAACCAGAGTGTGTTTCATGGATTAGTACTGGGCTATGTGTTTCCCTTCAGAAACAGAGTGAAATGCCACGCTCTGTGACTAACTACATGCAAGACTGCGTTTCAGGTAAATGCATTCAATTTTCACCTCAAATGAAGCTACATCGTTCACTAAGCTCACACGATTCTCGCTCTGAACTGAATAGCATTGGATGTTAGAGGACCTGTGGTTTGTGTCAGTTTCAGAAGCAGAGTTGAACTAGATATGTTCCATGTGAGTAGGAAACACAGTTCTTTTGTTATGAGTACACTCACATTTCCCGCCTTTTTAGAGACTCTAGAAACCAAGAGCGTGGTTCTGGCTCTAAAGCAGAGTGTGGTTCATGGATGAGAACAGTGCTGTGTGTTTCCCTTCAGAAACGGAGTGAAATTAAAGGCTCTGTGTCTTCCTACAAGTAAGATTCGTTTCAGGTAAACGCAGTCACTTTTCAGCTCAAATGAAGCTACATCATTCACGAAGCTCACATGTTTTCGCTCAGAACTGAAAAGGATTGGATGTTAGAGGACCTGTGGTTTGTATCAGTTTCAGAAGCAGAGTTGAACTAGATATGGTGCGTGTGTGTAGGAAAAATAGTTCTTTTGTTCTGAGCACAATCACTTTTCCCGCCTTATTAGAGACTGTGGAAAGCAAGAGTGTGTTTCTGGCTCTAAAGCAGAGTGTGGTTCATGGATGAGAACTGTGGTGTGTGTTTCCCGTCAGAAACGGAGTGTAATCCCAGGCTCTCTGTCATCCTACATGCAAGACTTCATTTCGGATAAACGCAGTCACTTTTCAGCTCCAAAGAAGCTACATCGTTCACGAAGATCACACGTTTCTCACTCTTAACTGAAAAGCATTGGATGTTAGAGGACCTGTGGTTTGTATCAGTTTCAGAAGCAAGTTGAACTAGATATGGTCCATTTGTGTAGAAAACACAGTTCTTTTGTTATGAGTACACTCACATTTCCAGCCTTATTAGAGACTCTAGAAAGCAAGAGCATGCTTCTTGCTCTAAAGCAGAGTGTGGTTCATGGATGAGTACTGGGCTATGTGTTTCCCTTCAGAAACAGAGTGAAATGCCAGACACTGTGTCTTCCTGCACGCAAGACTTCGTTTCAGGTAAACACAGTCACTTTTCAGCTCAAAGAAGCTACATCATTCACAAAGCTTGCACGTTTCTCACTCTTAACTGTAAAGCATTGAATGTTAGATGACCTGTGGTTTGTATCAGTTTCAGGAGAAAAGTTGAACTAGATATGGTCCATTTGTGTAGGAAACACAGTTCTTTTGTTATGAATACACTCACATTTCCAGCCTTATTAGAGACTCTAGAAAGCAAGAGCGTGCTTCTTGCTCTAAAGCAGAGTGTGGTTCATGGATGATAACTGTGCTGTGTGTTTCCCTTCAGAAACGGAGTGAAATGCCAGGCTCTGTGCCTTCCTGCAAGCAAGACTTCGTTTCAGGTAAACGCAGAAACTTTTCAGCTCAAAGAAGCTACATTGTTCACGAAGCTCACACGTGTCTCACTCTTATCTGAAAAGCATTGGATGTTAGAGGACCTGTGGTTTGTATCACTTTCATAAGCAGATATGAACTAGATATGGTGCGTGTGTGTAGGAAACATAGTACTTTGTTCTGAGCACACTCACGTTTCGCGCCTTAGAAGAGACTCTAGAAAGCAAGAGCGTGCTTCTTGCTCTAAAGCAGAGTGTGGTTCATGGATGAGAACTGTGGTGTGTGTTTCCCGTCAGAAACAGAGTGTAATCCCAGGCTCTGTGTCTTCCTACATGCAAGACTTCGTTTCGGATAAACACAGTCACTTTTCAGCTCCAAAGAAGCTACATCGTTCACGAAGATCACATGTTTCTCACTCTTAACTGAAAAGCATTGGATGTTAGAGGACCTGTGGTTTGTATCAGTTTCAGGAGCAAAGTTGAAGTAGATATTTTCCATGTGTGTAGAAAACACAGTTCTTTTGTTATGAGTACACTCACATTTCCTACCTTATTAGAGACTCTAGAAAGCAAGAGCATGGTTCTTGCTCTAAAGCAGAGTGTGGTTCATGGATGAGTACTGGGCTATGTGTTTCCCTTCAGAAATGGAGTGAAATTCCAGGCTCTGTGTCTTCCTACAAGCAAGAATTCGTTTCAGGTAAACGCAGTCACTTACCAGCTCAAAAGAAGCTACATCGTTCACGAAGCTCACACGTTTCTCACTCTTAACTGTAAAGCACTGGATGTTAGAGGACCTGTGGTTTGTATCAGTTTCAGAAGCGGAGTTGAACTAGATGTGGTCCTTGTGTGTAGGAAACTCAGTACTTTTGTTCTGAGCACACTCACTTTTCCCGCCTTATTAGAGACTGTGGAAAGCAAGAGTGTGTTTCTTGCTCTAAAGCAGAGCGTGGTTCATCGATGAGAACTGTGCTATGTGCTTCGCTTCAGAAACAGAATGAAATGCCAGGCTCTGTGTGTTCCTACAAGCAAGATTTCGTTTCAGATAAATGTAGTCACTTTTCAGCACAAAGAAGCTACATCGTTCATGAAGCTCACACGTTTCTCGCTCTGAACTCAAAAGCATTGGGTGTTAGAGGAACTGTGGTTTGTATCAGTTTCAGAAGCAAAGTTGAACTAGCTATGTTCCATGTGTTTAGGAAACACAGTTCTTTTGTTATGGGTACACTCACATTTCCCGCCTTATTAGAGACTCTAGAAAGCAAGAGCGTGGTTCTGGCTCTAAAGCAGAGTGTGGGTCATGGATTAGAACTGTGCTGTGTGTTTCCCTTCAGAAACGGAGTGAAATTCCAGGCTCTGTGTCTTCCTACAAGTAAGAGTTCGTTTCAGGTAAACGCAGTAACTATTCAGCTCAAATGAAGCTACATCGTTCACGAAGCTCACACGTTTCTCACTGTTAACTGAAAAGCATTGGATGTTAGAGGACCTGTGGTTTGTATCAATTTCAGAAGCAGAGTTGAACTACATATGGTGCGTGTTTGTAGGAAACATAGTTCTTTTGTTCTGAGCACACTAACGTTTCCCGCCTTATTAGAGACTCTAGAAAGCAAGAGCGTGCTTCTTGCTCTAAAGCAGAGTGTGGTTCATGGATGAGACCTGTGGTGTGTGTTTCCCTTCAGAAATCGAGTGTAATCCCAGGCTCTGTGTCTTCCTACATGCAAGACTTCGTTTCGGATAAATGCAGTCACTTTTCAGCTCCAAAGAAGCTACATCGTTCACCAAGCTCACACGTTTCTCACTCTTAACTGAAAAGCATTGGATGTTATAGGACCTGAGGATTGTATAAGTTTCAGGAGCAAAGTCGAACTAGATATGGTCCATGTGTGTAGGAAACACAGTTCTTTTGTTATGATTACACTCACATTTCCAGCCTTATTAGACACTCTAGAAAGAAAGAGCATGGTTCTTGCTCTATAGCAGAGTGTGGTTCATGGATGAGTACTGGGCTATGTGTTTCCCTTCAGAAACAGAGTTAAATGCAAGGCTCTGTGACTTCCTACAAGCAAGAATTTGTTTCTGGTAAACGCAGTCACATTTCAGCTCAAACAAAGCTACATCGTTCACGAAGCTCACACGTTTCTCGCTCTGAACTGAATAGCATTGGATGTTAGAGGACCTGTGGTTTGAATCAGTTTCAGAAGCAAAGTTGAACTAGATATGTTCCATGTGTGTAGGAAACACAGTTCTTTAGTTATGAGTACACTCACATTTCCTGCCTTATTAGAGACTCTAGAAAGCAAGAGCGTGGTTCTGGCTCTAAAGCAGAGTGTGTTTCATGGATGAGAAGTGTGCTGTGTGTTTCCCTTCAGAAACGGAGTGAAATTCCATGCTCTGTGTCTTCCTACAAGTAAGACTTCGTTTCAGGTAAACGCAGTCACTTTTCAGCTCAAATGAAGCTACATCGTTCACGAAGCTCACACGTTTCTCACTCTTAACTGAAAAGCATTGGATGTTAGAGGACCTGTGGTTTGTATCAGTTTCAGAAGCGGAGTTGAACTAGATGTGGTCCGTGTGTGTAGGAAACTCAGTACTTTTGTTCTGAGTACACTCACTTTTCCCGCCTTATTAGACTGTGGAAAGCAAGAGTGTGTTTCTTGCTCTATAGCAGAGTGTGGTTCATCGATGAGAACTGTGCTATGTGCTTCCCTTCAGAAACGGAGTGAAATGCCAGGCTCTGTGTCTTCCTACATGCAAGATTGCGTTTCAGATAAACGTAGTCACTCTTCAGCACAAAGAAGCTACATCGTTCATGAAGCTCACACGTTTCTCGCTCTGAACTGAAAAGCATTGGGTGTTAGAGGAAATGTGGTTTGTATCAGTTTCAGAAGCAAAGTTGAACTAGCTATGTTCCATGTGTTTAGGAAACACAGTTCTTTTGTTATGAGTACACTCATATTTCCCGCCTTATTAGAGACTCTAGAAAGCAAGAGCATGCTTCTTGTCTAAAGCAGAGTGTGGTTCATGGATGAGAACTGGGCTATGTGTTTCCCTTCAGAAACAGAGTGAAATGCCAGGCTCTGTGTCTTCCTACATGTAAGACTTCATTTCAGGTAAACGCTATCACTTTTCATCTCAAACGAAGCTACATCGTTCACAAAGCTCACACGTTTCTCACTCTGAACTGAAAAGCATTGGATGTTAGAGGACCTGTGTTTTGTATCAGTTTCAGGAGCAAAGTTGAACTAGATATGGTCCATGTGTGTAGGAAACACTGTTCTGTTGTTATAAGTACACTCACATTTCCCGCCTTATTAGAGAATCTAGAAAGCAAGAGTATGGTTCTTGCTCTAAAACAGAGTGTGGTTCATGGATGAGTACTGGGCTATGTGTTTCCTTTCAGAAACAGAGTGAAATGCCACGCTCTGTGACTAACTACATGCAATACTGCGTTCCAGGTAAACGCAGTCACTTTTCAGCTCAAATGAAGCTACATAGTTCACGAAGCTCACACGTTTCTCGCTCTGAAATGAATAGCATTGGATGTTAGAGGACCTGTGGTTTGTATCAGTTTCAGAAGCAAAGTTGAACTAGATATGTTCCATGTGTGTAGGAAACACAGTTCTTTTGTTCTGAGTACACTAGCATTTCCCGCCTTATTAGAGACTCTAGAAAGCAAGAGCGTTATTCTTGCTCTAAAGCAGAGTGTGTTTCATGGATGAGAACTGTGCTGTGTGTTTCCCTTCAGAAACGGAGTGAAATGCCAGGCTCTGTGCCTTCCTACATGCAAGACTTCGTTTTGGATAAACGCAGTCAATTTTCAGCTCCAAAGAAGCTACATCGTTCACGAACCTCACACGTTTCTCGCTCTAAACTGAATAGCATTGGATGTTAGAGGACCTGTGGTTTGAATCAGTTTCAGAAGCAAAGTTGAACTAGATATGTTCCATGTGTGTAGGAAACACAGTTCTTTTGTTATGAGTACACTCACATTTCCCGCCTTATTAGAGACTCTAGAAAGCAAGAGCGTGGTTCTGGCTCTAAAACAGAGTGTGGTTCATAGATGAGAACTGTGCTGTGTGTTTCCCTTCAGAAAAGGAGTGAAATTCCAGGCTCTGTTTCTTCCTACAAGTAAGACTTCGTTTCAGGTAAACGCAGTCACTTTTCAGCTCAAATGAAGCTACATCGTTCACGAAGCTCACACGTTTCTAACTCTTAACTGAAAAGCTTTGGATGTTAGAGGACCTGTGGTTTGTATAAATTTCAGAAGCAGAGTTGAACTAGATATGGTGCGTGTGTGTAGGAAACATAGTTCTTTTGTTCTGAGCACACTCACGTTTCCCGCCTTATTAGAGACACTAGAAAGCAAGAGCGTGCTTCTTGCTCTAAAGCAGAGTGTGGTTCATGGATGAGAACTGTGCTGTGTGTTTCCCTTCAGAAATCGAGTGTAATCCCGGGCTCTGTGTCTTCCTACATGCAAGACTTCGTTTCGGATAAATGCAGTCACTTTTCAGCTCCAAAGAAGCTACATCGTTCACCAAGCTCACACGTTTCTCACTCTTAACTGAAAAGCATTGGATGTTATAGGACCTGAGGATTGTATAAGTTTCAGGAGCAAAGTTGAACTAGATATGGTCCATGTGTGTAGGAAACACAGTTCTTTTGTTATGATTACACTCACATTTCCAGCCTTATTAGACACTCTATTAAGAAAGAGCATGGTTCTTGCTCTATAGCAGAATGTGGTTCATGGATGAGTACTGGGCTATGTGTTTCCCTTCAGAAACAGAGTTAAATGCAAGGCTCTGTGACTTCCTACAAGCAAGAATTTGTTTCTGGTAAACGCAGTCACATTTCAGCTCAAACAAAGCTACATCGTTCATGAAGCTCACACGTTTCTCGCTCTGAACTGAATAGCATTTGATGTTAGAGGACCTGTGGTTTGAATCAGTTTCAGAAGCAAAGTTGAACTAGATATGTTCCATGTGTGTAGGAAACACAGTTCTTTAGTTATGAGTACACTCACATTTCCTGCCTTATTAGAGACTCTAGAAAGCAAGAGCGTGGTTCTGGCTCTAAAGCAGAGTGTGTTTCATGGATGAGAAGTGTGCTGTGTGTTTCCCTTCAGAAACGGAGTGAAATTCCAGGCTCTGTGTCTTCCTACAAGTAAGACTTCGTTGCAGGTAAACGCAGTCACTTTTCAGCTCAAATGAAGCTACATCGTTCACGAAGCTCACACGTTTCTCACTCTTAACTGAAAAGCATTGGATGTTAGAGGACCTGTGGTTTGTATCAGTTTCAGAAGCGGAGTTGAACTAGATGTGGTCCGTGTGTGTAGGAAACTCAGTACTTTTGTTCTGAGTACACTCACTTTTCCCGCCTTATTAGACTGTGGAAAGCAAGAGTGTGTTTCTTGCTCTATAGCAGAGTGTGGTTCATCGATGAGAACTGTGCTATGTGCTTCCCTTCAGAAACGGAGTGAAATGCCAGGCTCTGTGTCTTCCTACATGCAAGATTGCGTTTCAGATAAACGTAGTCACTCTTCAGCACAAAGAAGCTACATCGTTCATGAAGCTCACACGTTTCTCGCTCTGAACTGAAAAGCATTGGGTGTTAGAGGAAATGTGGTTTATATCAGTTTCAGAAGCAAAGTTGAACTAGCTATGTTCCATGTGTTTAGGAAACACAGTTCTTTTGTTATGAGTACACTCATATTTCCCACCTTATTAGAGACTCTAGAAAGCAAGAGCATGCTTCTTGTCTAAAGCAGAGTGTGGTTCATGGATGAGAACTGGGCTATGTGTTTCCCTTCAGAAACAGAGTGAAATGCCAGGCTCTGTGTCTTCCTACATGTAAGACTTCATTTCAGGTAAACGCTATCACTTTTCATCTCAAACGAAGCTACATCGTTCACAAAGCTCACACGTTTCTCACTCTGAACTGAAAAGCATTGGATGTTAGAGGACCTGTGTTTTGTATCAGTTTCAGGAGCAAAGTTGAACTAGATATGGTCCATGTGTGTAGGAAACACTGTTCTGTTGTTATAAGTACACTCACATTTCCCGCCTTATTAGAGAATCTAGAAAGCAAGAGCATGGTTCTTGCTCTAAAACAGAGTGTGGTTCATGGATGAGTACTGGGCTATGTGTTTCCTTTCAGAAACAGAGTGAAATGCCACGCTCTGTGACTAACTACATGCAATACTGCGTTCCAGGTAAACGCAGTCACTTTTCAGCTCAAATGAAGCTACATAGTTCACGAAGCTGACACGTTTCTCGCTCTGAAATGAATAGCATTGGATGTTAGAGGACCTGTGGTTTGTATCAGTTTCAGAAGCAAAGTTGAACTAGATATGTTCCATGTGTGTAGGAAACACAGTTCTTTTGTTCTGAGTACACTAGCATTTCCCGCCTTATTAGAGACTCTAGAAAGCAAGAGCGTTATTCTTGCTCTAAAGCAGAGTGTGTTTCATGGATGAGAACTGTGCTGTGTGTTTCCCTTCAGAAACGGAGTGAAATGCCAGGCTCTGTGCCTTCCTACATGCAAGACTTCGTTTTGGATAAACGCATTCTATTTTCAGCTCCAAAGAAGCTACATCGTTCACGAACCTCACACGTTTCTCGCTCTAAACTGAATAGCATTGGATGTTAGAGGACCTGTGGTTTGAATCAGTTTCAGAAGCAAAGTTGAACTAGATATGTTCCATGTGTGTAGGAAACACAGTTCTTTTGTTATGAGTACACTCACATTTCCCGCCTTATTAGAGACACTAGAAAGCAAGAGCGTGCTTCTTGCTCTAAAGCAGAGTGTGGTTCATGGATGAGACCTGTGGTGTGTGTTTCCCTTCAGAAATGGAGTGTAATCCCAGGCTCTGTGTCTTCCTACATGCAAGACTTCGTTTCGGATAAATGCAGTCACTTTTCAGCTCCAAAGAAGCTACATCGTTCACTAAGCTCACACGTTTCTCACTCTTAACTGAAAATCATTAGATGTTAGAGGACCTGTGTTTTGTATCAGTTTCAGAGGCAAAGTTGAACTAGATATGGTCCTTGTGTGTAGGAAACACAGTTCTTTTGTTATGAGTACACTCACATTTCCCGCCTTATTAGAGTCTCTAGAAAGCAAGAGCGTGGTTCTTCTCTAAAGCAGAGTGTGGTTCATGGATGAGTACTGGGCTATGTGTTTCCCTTCAGAAACAGAGTGAAATGCCACGCTCTGTGTCTTCCTACAAGCGAGACTTCGTTTCAGGTAAACGCAGTCACTTTCCAGCTCAAACGAAGCTACTCGTTCACGAAGCTCAGACGTTTCTCACTCTTAACTGTAAAGCATTGGATGTTAGAGGACCTGTGGTTTGTATCAGTTTCAGAAGCGGAGTTGAACTAGATGTGGTCCGTGTGTGTAGGAAACTCAGTACTTTTGTTCTGAGCACACTCACTTTTCCTGCCTTATTAGAGAATGTGGAAAGCAAGAGTGTGTTTCTTGCTCTATAGCAGAGTGTGGTTCATCGATGAGAACTGTGCTATGTGCTTCCCTTCAGAAACGGAGTGAAATGCCAGGCTCTGTGTCTTCCTACATGCAAGATTTCGTTTCAGATAAACGTAGTCACTTTTCCGCACAAAGAAGCTACATCGTTCATGAAGCTCACACGTTTCTCGCTCTGAACTGAAAAGCATTGGGTGTTAGAGGAACTGTGGTTTGTTTCAGTTTCAGAAGCAAAGTTGAACTAGCTATGTTCCATGTGTTTAGGAAACACAGTTCTTTTCTTATGAGTACACTCATATTTCCCGCCTTATTAGAGACTCTAGAAAGCAAGAGCATGCTTCTTGTCTAAAGCAGAGTGTGATTCATGGATGAGAACCGGGCTATGTGTTTCCCTTCAGAAACAGAGTGAAATGCCAGGCTCTGTGTCTTCCTACATGTCAGACTTCATTTCAGGTAAACGCTATCACTTTTCATCTCAAACGAAGCTACATCGTTCACAAAGCTCACACGTTTCTCACTCTCAACTGAAAAGCATTGGATGTTAGAGGACCTGTGGTTTGTATCAGTTTCAGAAGCAAAGTTGAACTTGATATGTTCCATGTGTGTAGGAAACACAGTTCTTTTGTTATGAGTACACTCACATTTCCCGCCTTATTAGAGACTCTAGAAAGCAAGAGCGTGGGTCTGGCTCTAAAGCAGAGTGTGGTTCATGGATGAGAACTGTGCTGTGTGTTTCCCTTCAGAAACAGAGTGAAATGCAAGGCTCTGTGACTTCCTACAAGTAAGAATTCGTTTCTGGTAAACGCAGTCACATTTCAGCTCAAACAAAGCTACATCCTTCACGAAGCTCACATGTTTCTCACTCTTAACTGGAAAGCATTGGATGTTAGAGGACCTGTGGTTTGTATCAGTTTCAAAAGTGGAGTTGAAATAGATGTGGTCCGTGTGTGTAGGAAACTCAGTTCTTTTGTTATGAGTACACTCACATTTCCCACCGTATTAGAGACTCTAGAAAGCAAGAGCATGGTTCTTGCTCTAAAGCAGAGTGTGGTTCATGGATTAGTACTGGGCTATGTGTTTCCCTTCAGAAACAGAGTGAAATGCCACGCTCTGTGACTAACTACATGCAAGACTGCGTTTCAGGCAAACGCAGTCACTTTTCACCTCAAATGAAGCTACATCGTTCACGAAGCTCACACGTTTCTCACTCTTAACTGCAAAGCATTGGATGTTAGAGGACCTGTGGTTTGTATCAATTTCAGAAGCAGAGTTGAACTAGATATGGTGCGTGTGTGTTGGAAACATAGTTCTTTTGTTCTGAGCACAATCACGTTTCTCGCCTTATTAGAGACTCTAGAAAGCAAGAGCGTGCTTCTTGCTCTAAAGCAGAGTGTGGTTCATGGATGAGACCTGTGGTTTGTGTTCCCCTTCAGAAATGGAGTGTAATCCCAGGCTCTGTGTCTTCCTACATGCAAGACTTCATTTCGGATAAACGCAGTCACTTTTCAGCTCCAAAGAAGCTACATCGTTCACGAAGATCACACGTTTCTCACTCTTAACTGAAAAGCATTGGATGTTAGAGGACCTGTGGTTTGTATCAGTTTCAGAAGCAAGTTGAACTAGATATGGTCCATTTGTGTAGAAAACACAGTTCTTTTGTTATGAGTACACTCACATTTCCAGCCTTATTAGAGACTCTAGAAAGCAAGAGCATGCTTCTTGCTCTAAAGCAGAGTGTGGTTCATGGATGAGTACTGGGCTATGTGTTTCCCTTCAGAAACAGAGTGAAATGCCAGACACTGTGTCTTCCTGCACGCAAGACTTCGTTTCAGGTAAACACAGTCACTTTTCAGCTCAAAGAAGCTACATCATTCACAAAGCTTGCACGTTTCTCACTCTTAACTGTAAAGCATTGAATGTTAGATGACCTGTGGTTTGTATCAGTTTCAGGAGAAAAGTTGAACTAGATATGGTCCATTTGTGTAGGAAACACAGTTCTTTTGTTATGAATACACTCACATTTCCAGCCTTATTAGAGACTCTAGAAAGCAAGAGCGTGCTTCTTGCTCTAAAGCAGAGTGTGGTTCATGGATGATAACTGTGCTGTGTGTTTCCCTTCAGAAACGGAGTGAAATGCCAGGCTCTGTGCCTTCCTGCAAGCAAGACTTCGTTTCAGGTAAACGCAGAAACTTTTCAGCTCAAAGAAGCTACATTGTTCACGAAGCTCACACGTGTCTCACTCTTATCTGAAAAGCATTGGATGTTAGAGGACCTGTGGTTTGTATCACTTTCATAAGCAGATATGAACTAGATATGGTGCGTGTGTGTAGGAAACATAGTACTTTGTTCTGAGCACACTCACGTTTCGCGCCTTAGAAGAGACTCTAGAAAGCAAGAGCGTGCTTCTTGCTCTAAAGCAGAGTGTGGTTCATGGATGAGAACTGTGGTGTGTGTTTCCCGTCAGAAACAGAGTGTAATCCCAGGCTCTGTGTCTTCCTACATGCAAGACTTCGTTTCGGATAAACACAGTCACTTTTCAGCTCCAAAGAAGCTACATCGTTCACGAAGATCACATGTTTCTCACTCTTAACTGAAAAGCATTGGATGTTAGAGGACCTGTGGTTTGTATCAGTTTCAGGAGCAAAGTTGAAGTAGATATTTTCCATGTGTGTAGAAAACACAGTTCTTTTGTTATGAGTACACTCACATTTCCTACCTTATTAGAGACTCTAGAAAGCAAGAGCATGGTTCTTGCTCTAAAGCAGAGTGTGGTTCATGGATGAGTACTGGGCTATGTGTTTCCCTTCAGAAATGGAGTGAAATTCCAGGCTCTGTGTCTTCCTACAAGCAAGAATTCGTTTCAGGTAAACGCAGTCACTTACCAGCTCAAAAGAAGCTACATCGTTCACGAAGCTCACACGTTTCTCACTCTTAACTGTAAAGCACTGGATGTTAGAGGACCTGTGGTTTGTATCAGTTTCAGAAGCGGAGTTGAACTAGATGTGGTCCTTGTGTGTAGGAAACTCAGTACTTTTGTTCTGAGCACACTCACTTTTCCCGCCTTATTAGAGACTGTGGAAAGCAAGAGTGTGTTTCTTGCTCTAAAGCAGAGCGTGGTTCATCGATGAGAACTGTGCTATGTGCTTCGCTTCAGAAACAGAATGAAATGCCAGGCTCTGTGTGTTCCTACAAGCAAGATTTCGTTTCAGATAAATGTAGTCACTTTTCAGCACAAAGAAGCTACATCGTTCATGAAGCTCACACGTTTCTCGCTCTGAACTCAAAAGCATTGGGTGTTAGAGGAACTGTGGTTTGTATCAGTTTCAGAAGCAAAGTTGAACTAGCTATGTTCCATGTGTTTAGGAAACACAGTTCTTTTGTTATGGGTACACTCACATTTCCCGCCTTATTAGAGACTCTAGAAAGCAAGAGCGTGGTTCTGGCTCTAAAGCAGAGTGTGGGTCATGGATTAGAACTGTGCTGTGTGTTTCCCTTCAGAAACGGAGTGAAATTCCAGGCTCTGTGTCTTCCTACAAGTAAGAGTTCGTTTCAGGTAAACGCAGTAACTATTCAG
Source organism: Onychomys arenicola (assembly GCA_949786405.1). Taxonomy (NCBI): domain Eukaryota; kingdom Metazoa; phylum Chordata; class Mammalia; order Rodentia; family Cricetidae; genus Onychomys; species Onychomys arenicola. The sequence goes on along the minus strand of CATKUM010000039.1, from coordinate 1,060,291 downwards.
CTCAAATGAAGCTACATCGTTCACGAAGCTCACACGTTTCTCACTGTTAACTGAAAAGCATTGGATGTTAGAGGACCTGTGGTTTGTATCAATTTCAGAAGCAGAGTTGAACTACATATGGTGCGTGTTTGTAGGAAACATAGTTCTTTTGTTCTGAGCACACTAACGTTTCCCGCCTTATTAGAGACTCTAGAAAGCAAGAGCGTGCTTCTTGCTCTAAAGCAGAGTGTGGTTCATGGATGAGACCTGTGGTGTGTGTTTCCCTTCAGAAATCGAGTGTAATCCCAGGCTCTGTGTCTTCCTACATGCAAGACTTCGTTTCGGATAAATGCAGTCACTTTTCAGCTCCAAAGAAGCTACATCGTTCACCAAGCTCACACGTTTCTCACTCTTAACTGAAAAGCATTGGATGTTATAGGACCTGAGGATTGTATAAGTTTCAGGAGCAAAGTCGAACTAGATATGGTCCATGTGTGTAGGAAACACAGTTCTTTTGTTATGATTACACTCACATTTCCAGCCTTATTAGACACTCTAGAAAGAAAGAGCATGGTTCTTGCTCTATAGCAGAGTGTGGTTCATGGATGAGTACTGGGCTATGTGTTTCCCTTCAGAAACAGAGTTAAATGCAAGGCTCTGTGACTTCCTACAAGCAAGAATTTGTTTCTGGTAAACGCAGTCACATTTCAGCTCAAACAAAGCTACATCGTTCACGAAGCTCACACGTTTCTCGCTCTGAACTGAATAGCATTGGATGTTAGAGGACCTGTGGTTTGAATCAGTTTCAGAAGCAAAGTTGAACTAGATATGTTCCATGTGTGTAGGAAACACAGTTCTTTAGTTATGAGTACACTCACATTTCCTGCCTTATTAGAGACTCTAGAAAGCAAGAGCGTGGTTCTGGCTCTAAAGCAGAGTGTGTTTCATGGATGAGAAGTGTGCTGTGTGTTTCCCTTCAGAAACGGAGTGAAATTCCATGCTCTGTGTCTTCCTACAAGTAAGACTTCGTTTCAGGTAAACGCAGTCACTTTTCAGCTCAAATGAAGCTACATCGTTCACGAAGCTCACACGTTTCTCACTCTTAACTGAAAAGCATTGGATGTTAGAGGACCTGTGGTTTGTATCAGTTTCAGAAGCGGAGTTGAACTAGATGTGGTCCGTGTGTGTAGGAAACTCAGTACTTTTGTTCTGAGTACACTCACTTTTCCCGCCTTATTAGACTGTGGAAAGCAAGAGTGTGTTTCTTGCTCTATAGCAGAGTGTGGTTCATCGATGAGAACTGTGCTATGTGCTTCCCTTCAGAAACGGAGTGAAATGCCAGGCTCTGTGTCTTCCTACATGCAAGATTGCGTTTCAGATAAACGTAGTCACTCTTCAGCACAAAGAAGCTACATCGTTCATGAAGCTCACACGTTTCTCGCTCTGAACTGAAAAGCATTGGGTGTTAGAGGAAATGTGGTTTGTATCAGTTTCAGAAGCAAAGTTGAACTAGCTATGTTCCATGTGTTTAGGAAACACAGTTCTTTTGTTATGAGTACACTCATATTTCCCGCCTTATTAGAGACTCTAGAAAGCAAGAGCATGCTTCTTGTCTAAAGCAGAGTGTGGTTCATGGATGAGAACTGGGCTATGTGTTTCCCTTCAGAAACAGAGTGAAATGCCAGGCTCTGTGTCTTCCTACATGTAAGACTTCATTTCAGGTAAACGCTATCACTTTTCATCTCAAACGAAGCTACATCGTTCACAAAGCTCACACGTTTCTCACTCTGAACTGAAAAGCATTGGATGTTAGAGGACCTGTGTTTTGTATCAGTTTCAGGAGCAAAGTTGAACTAGATATGGTCCATGTGTGTAGGAAACACTGTTCTGTTGTTATAAGTACACTCACATTTCCCGCCTTATTAGAGAATCTAGAAAGCAAGAGTATGGTTCTTGCTCTAAAACAGAGTGTGGTTCATGGATGAGTACTGGGTTATGTGTTTCCTTTCAGAAACAGAGTGAAATGCCACGCTCTGTGACTAACTACATGCAATACTGCGTTCCAGGTAAACGCAGTCACTTTTCAGCTCAAATGAAGCTACATAGTTCACGAAGCTCACACGTTTCTCGCTCTGAAATGAATAGCATTGGATGTTAGAGGACCTGTGGTTTGTATCAGTTTCAGAAGCAAAGTTGAACTAGATATGTTCCATGTGTGTAGGAAACACAGTTCTTTTGTTCTGAGTACACTAGCATTTCCCGCCTTATTAGAGACTCTAGAAAGCAAGAGCGTTATTCTTGCTCTAAAGCAGAGTGTGTTTCATGGATGAGAACTGTGCTGTGTGTTTCCCTTCAGAAACGGAGTGAAATGCCAGGCTCTGTGCCTTCCTACATGCAAGACTTCGTTTTGGATAAACGCAGTCAATTTTCAGCTCCAAAGAAGCTACATCGTTCACGAACCTCACACGTTTCTCGCTCTAAACTGAATAGCATTGGATGTTAGAGGACCTGTGGTTTGAATCAGTTTCAGAAGCAAAGTTGAACTAGATATGTTCCATGTGTGTAGGAAACACAGTTCTTTTGTTATGAGTACACTCACATTTCCCGCCTTATTAGAGACTCTAGAAAGCAAGAGCGTGGTTCTGGCTCTAAAACAGAGTGTGGTTCATAGATGAGAACTGTGCTGTGTGTTTCCCTTCAGAAAAGGAGTGAAATTCCAGGCTCTGTTTCTTCCTACAAGTAAGACTTCGTTTCAGGTAAACGCAGTCACTTTTCAGCTCAAATGAAGCTACATCGTTCACGAAGCTCACACGTTTCTAACTCTTAACTGAAAAGCTTTGGATGTTAGAGGACCTGTGGTTTGTATAAATTTCAGAAGCAGAGTTGAACTAGATATGGTGCGTGTGTGTAGGAAACATAGTTCTTTTGTTCTGAGCACACTCACGTTTCCCGCCTTATTAGAGACACTAGAAAGCAAGAGCGTGCTTCTTGCTCTAAAGCAGAGTGTGGTTCATGGATGAGAACTGTGCTGTGTGTTTCCCTTCAGAAATCGAGTGTAATCCCGGGCTCTGTGTCTTCCTACATGCAAGACTTCGTTTCGGATAAATGCAGTCACTTTTCAGCTCCAAAGAAGCTACATCGTTCACCAAGCTCACACGTTTCTCACTCTTAACTGAAAAGCATTGGATGTTATAGGACCTGAGGATTGTATAAGTTTCAGGAGCAAAGTTGAACTAGATATGGTCCATGTGTGTAGGAAACACAGTTCTTTTGTTATGATTACACTCACATTTCCAGCCTTATTAGACACTCTATTAAGAAAGAGCATGGTTCTTGCTCTATAGCAGAATGTGGTTCATGGATGAGTACTGGGCTATGTGTTTCCCTTCAGAAACAGAGTTAAATGCAAGGCTCTGTGACTTCCTACAAGCAAGAATTTGTTTCTGGTAAACGCAGTCACATTTCAGCTCAAACAAAGCTACATCGTTCATGAAGCTCACACGTTTCTCGCTCTGAACTGAATAGCATTTGATGTTAGAGGACCTGTGGTTTGAATCAGTTTCAGAAGCAAAGTTGAACTAGATATGTTCCATGTGTGTAGGAAACACAGTTCTTTAGTTATGAGTACACTCACATTTCCTGCCTTATTAGAGACTCTAGAAAGCAAGAGCGTGGTTCTGGCTCTAAAGCAGAGTGTGTTTCATGGATGAGAAGTGTGCTGTGTGTTTCCCTTCAGAAACGGAGTGAAATTCCAGGCTCTGTGTCTTCCTACAAGTAAGACTTCGTTGCAGGTAAACGCAGTCACTTTTCAGCTCAAATGAAGCTACATCGTTCACGAAGCTAACACGTTTCTCACTCTTAACTGAAAAGCATTGGATGTTAGAGGACCTGTGGTTTGTATCAGTTTCAGAAGCGGAGTTGAACTAGATGTGGTCCGTGTGTGTAGGAAACTCAGTACTTTTGTTCTGAGTACACTCACTTTTCCCGCCTTATTAGACTGTGGAAAGCAAGAGTGTGTTTCTTGCTCTATAGCAGAGTGTGGTTCATCGATGAGAACTGTGCTATGTGCTTCCCTTCAGAAACGGAGTGAAATGCCAGGCTCTGTGTCTTCCTACATGCAAGATTGCGTTTCAGATAAACGTAGTCACTCTTCAGCACAAAGAAGCTACATCGTTCATGAAGCTCACACGTTTCTCGCTCTGAACTGAAAAGCATTGGGTGTTAGAGGAAATGTGGTTTATATCAGTTTCAGAAGCAAAGTTGAACTAGCTATGTTCCATGTGTTTAGGAAACACAGTTCTTTTGTTATGAGTACACTCATATTTCCCACCTTATTAGAGACTCTAGAAAGCAAGAGCATGCTTCTTGTCTAAAGCAGAGTGTGGTTCATGGATGAGAACTGGGCTATGTGTTTCCCTTCAGAAACAGAGTGAAATGCCAGGCTCTGTGTCTTCCTACATGTAAGACTTCATTTCAGGTAAACGCTATCACTTTTCATCTCAAACGAAGCTACATCGTTCACAAAGCTCACACGTTTCTCACTCTGAACTGAAAAGCATTGGATGTTAGAGGACCTGTGTTTTGTATCAGTTTCAGGAGCAAAGTTGAACTAGATATGGTCCATGTGTGTAGGAAACACTGTTCTGTTGTTATAAGTACACTCACATTTCCCGCCTTATTAGAGAATCTAGAAAGCAAGAGCATGGTTCTTGCTCTAAAACAGAGTGTGGTTCATGGATGAGTACTGGGCTATGTGTTTCCTTTCAGAAACAGAGTGAAATGCCACGCTCTGTGACTAACTACATGCAATACTGCGTTCCAGGTAAACGCAGTCACTTTTCAGCTCAAATGAAGCTACATAGTTCACGAAGCTGACACGTTTCTCGCTCTGAAATGAATAGCATTGGATGTTAGAGGACCTGTGGTTTGTATCAGTTTCAGAAGCAAAGTTGAACTAGATATGTTCCATGTGTGTAGGAAACACAGTTCTTTTGTTCTGAGTACACTAGCATTTCCCGCCTTATTAGAGACTCTAGAAAGCAAGAGCGTTATTCTTGCTCTAAAGCAGAGTGTGTTTCATGGATGAGAACTGTGCTGTGTGTTTCCCTTCAGAAACGGAGTGAAATGCCAGGCTCTGTGCCTTCCTACATGCAAGACTTCGTTTTGGATAAACGCATTCTATTTTCAGCTCCAAAGAAGCTACATCGTTCACGAACCTCACACGTTTCTCGCTCTAAACTGAATAGCATTGGATGTTAGAGGACCTGTGGTTTGAATCAGTTTCAGAAGCAAAGTTGAACTAGATATGTTCCATGTGTGTAGGAAACACAGTTCTTTTGTTATGAGTACACTCACATTTCCCGCCTTATTAGAGACACTAGAAAGCAAGAGCGTGCTTCTTGCTCTAAAGCAGAGTGTGGTTCATGGATGAGACCTGTGGTGTGTGTTTCCCTTCAGAAATGGAGTGTAATCCCAGGCTCTGTGTCTTCCTACATGCAAGACTTCGTTTCGGATAAATGCAGTCACTTTTCAGCTCCAAAGAAGCTACATCGTTCACTAAGCTCACACGTTTCTCACTCTTAACTGAAAATCATTAGATGTTAGAGGACCTGTGTTTTGTATCAGTTTCAGAGGCAAAGTTGAACTAGATATGGTCCTTGTGTGTAGGAAACACAGTTCTTTTGTTATGAGTACACTCACATTTCCCGCCTTATTAGAGTCTCTAGAAAGCAAGAGCGTGGTTCTTCTCTAAAGCAGAGTGTGGTTCATGGATGAGTACTGGGCTATGTGTTTCCCTTCAGAAACAGAGTGAAATGCCACGCTCTGTGTCTTCCTACAAGCGAGACTTCGTTTCAGGTAAACGCAGTCACTTTCCAGCTCAAACGAAGCTACTCGTTCACGAAGCTCAGACGTTTCTCACTCTTAACTGTAAAGCATTGGATGTTAGAGGACCTGTGGTTTGTATCAGTTTCAGAAGCGGAGTTGAACTAGATGTGGTCCGTGTGTGTAGGAAACTCAGTACTTTTGTTCTGAGCACACTCACTTTTCCTGCCTTATTAGAGAATGTGGAAAGCAAGAGTGTGTTTCTTGCTCTATAGCAGAGTGTGGTTCATCGATGAGAACTGTGCTATGTGCTTCCCTTCAGAAACGGAGTGAAATGCCAGGCTCTGTGTCTTCCTACATGCAAGATTTCGTTTCAGATAAACGTAGTCACTTTTCCGCACAAAGAAGCTACATCGTTCATGAAGCTCACACGTTTCTCGCTCTGAACTGAAAAGCATTGGGTGTTAGAGGAACTGTGGTTTGTTTCAGTTTCAGAAGCAAAGTTGAACTAGCTATGTTCCATGTGTTTAGGAAACACAGTTCTTTTCTTATGAGTACACTCATATTTCCCGCCTTATTAGAGACTCTAGAAAGCAAGAGCATGCTTCTTGTCTAAAGCAGAGTGTGATTCATGGATGAGAACCGGGCTATGTGTTTCCCTTCAGAAACAGAGTGAAATGCCAGGCTCTGTGTCTTCCTACATGTCAGACTTCATTTCAGGTAAACGCTATCACTTTTCATCTCAAACGAAGCTACATCGTTCACAAAGCTCACACGTTTCTCACTCTCAACTGAAAAGCATTGGATGTTAGAGGACCTGTGGTTTGTATCAGTTTCAGAAGCAAAGTTGAACTTGATATGTTCCATGTGTGTAGGAAACACAGTTCTTTTGTTATGAGTACACTCACATTTCCCGCCTTATTAGAGACTCTAGAAAGCAAGAGCGTGGGTCTGGCTCTAAAGCAGAGTGTGGTTCATGGATGAGAACTGTGCTGTGTGTTTCCCTTCAGAAACAGAGTGAAATGCAAGGCTCTGTGACTTCCTACAAGTAAGAATTCGTTTCTGGTAAACGCAGTCACATTTCAGCTCAAACAAAGCTACATCCTTCACGAAGCTCACATGTTTCTCACTCTTAACTGGAAAGCATTGGATGTTAGAGGACCTGTGGTTTGTATCAGTTTCAAAAGTGGAGTTGAAATAGATGTGGTCCGTGTGTGTAGGAAACTCAGTTCTTTTGTTATGAGTACACTCACATTTCCCACCGTATTAGAGACTCTAGAAAGCAAGAGCATGGTTCTTGCTCTAAAGCAGAGTGTGGTTCATGGATTAGTACTGGGCTATGTGTTTCCCTTCAGAAACAGAGTGAAATGCCACGCTCTGTGACTAACTACATGCAAGACTGCGTTTCAGGCAAACGCAGTCACTTTTCACCTCAAATGAAGCTACATCGTTCACGAAGCTCACACGTTTCTCACTCTTAACTGCAAAGCATTGGATGTTAGAGGACCTGTGGTTTGTATCAATTTCAGAAGCAGAGTTGAACTAGATATGGTGCGTGTGTGTTGGAAACATAGTTCTTTTGTTCTGAGCACAATCACGTTTCTCGCCTTATTAGAGACTCTAGAAAGCAAGAGCGTGCTTCTTGCTCTAAAGCAGAGTGTGGTTCATGGATGAGACCTGTGGTTTGTGTTCCCCTTCAGAAATGGAGTGTAATCCCAGGCTCTGTGTCTTCCTACATGCAAGACTTCGTTTCGGATAAATGCAGTCACTTTTCAGCTCCAAAGAAGCTACATCGTTCACTAAGCTCACACGTTTCTTACTCTTAACTGAAAATCATTAGATGTTAGAGGACCTGTGTTTTGTATCAGTTTCAGGAGCAAAGTTGAACTAGATATGGTCCATGTGTGTAGGAAACACAGTTCTTTTGTTATGAGTACACTCACATTTCCCGCCTTATTAGAGTCTCTAGAAAGCAAGAGCGTGGTTCTTCTCTAAAGCAGAGTGTGGTTCATGGATGAGTACTGGGCTATGTGTTTCCCTTCAGAAACAGAGTGAAATGCCACACTCTGTGTCTAACTACATGCAAGACTGTGTTTCAGGCAAACGCAGTCACTTTTCACCTCAAATGAAGCTACATCGTTCACTAAGGTCACACATTTCTCGCTCTGAACTGAATAGCATTGGATTTTAGAGGACCTGTGGTTTGTGTCAGTTTCAGAAGCAAAGTTGAACTAGATATGTTCCATGTGAGTAGGAAACACAGTTCTTTTGTTATGAGTACACTCACATTTCCCGCCTTATTAGAGTCTCTAGAAAGCAAGAGCGTGGTTCTTCTCTAAAGCAGAGTGTGGTTCATGGATGAGTACTGGGCTATGTGTTTCCCTTCAGAAACAGAGTGAAATGCCACGCTCTGTGACTAACTACATGCAATACTGCGTTCCAGGTAAACGCAGTCACTTTTCAGCTCAAATGAAGCTACATAGTTCACGAAGCTCACACGTTTCTCGCTCTGAAATGAATAGCATTGGATGTTAGAGGACCTGTGGTTTGTATCAGTTTCAGAAGCAAAGTTGAACTTGATATGTTCCATGTGTGTAGGAAACACAGTTCTTTTGTTCTGAGTACACTAGCATTTCCCGCCTTATTAGAGACTCTAGAAAGCAAGAGCGTTATTCTTGCTCTAAAGCAGAGTGTGTTTCATGGATGAGAACTGTGCTGTGTGTTTCCCTTCAGAAACGGAGTGAAATGCCAGGCTCTGTGCCTTCCTACATGCAAGACTTCGTTTTGGATAAACGCAGTCAATTTTCAGCACAAAGAAGCTACATCGTTCATGAAGCTCACACGTTTCTCGCTCTGAACTGAAAAGCATTGGGTGTTAGAGGAACTGTGGTTTGTTTCAGTTTCAGAAGCAAAGTTGAACTAGCTATGTTCCATGTGTTTAGGAAACACAGTTCTTTTGTTATGAGTACACTCATATTTCCCGCCTTATTAGAGACTCTAGAAAGCAAGAGCATGCTTCTTGTCTAAAGCAGAGTGTGGTTCATGGATGAGAACTGTGCTGTGTGTTTCCCTTCAGAAACAGAGTGAAATGCAAGGCTCTGTGACTTCCTACAAGCAAGAATTAGTTTCTGGTAAACGCAGTCACATTTCAGCTCAAACAAAGCTACATCGTTCACGAAGCTCACATGTTTCTCACTCTTAACTGGAAAGCATTGGATGTTAGAGGACCTGTGTTTTGTATCAGTTTCAGAAGTGGAGTTGAAATAGATGTGGTCCGTTTGTGTAGGAAACTCAGTTCTTTTGTTATGAGTACACTCACATTTCCCACCTTATTAGAGACTCCAGAAAGCAAGAGCATGGTTCTTGCTCTAAAGCAGAGTGTGGTTCATGGATTAGTACTGGGCTATGTGTTTCCCTTCAGAAACAGAGTGAAATGCCACGCTCTGTGACTAACTACATGCAAGACTGCGTTTCAGGCAAAAGCAGTCACTTTTCACCTCAAATGAAGCTACATCGTTCACTAAGCTCACACGTTTCTCGCTCTGAACTGAATAGCATTGGATGTTAGAGGACCTGTGGTTTGTGTCAGTTTCAGAAGCAAAGTTGAACTAGATATGTTCCATGTGAGTAGGAAACACAGTTCTTTTGTTATGAGTACACTCACATTTCCCACCTTATTAGAGACTCTAGAAACCAAGAGCGTGCTTCTGGCTCTAAAGCAGAGTGTGGTTCATGGATGAGAACACTGCTGTGTGTTTCCCTTCAGAAACGGAGTGAAATTCCAGGCTCTGTGTCTTCCTACAAGTGAGAGATCGTGTCAGGTAAACGCAGTCACTTTTCAGCTCAAATGAAGCTACATCATTCACAAAGCTCACACATTTCTCGCTCAGAACTGAAAAGCACTGGATGTTAGAGGACCTGTGGTTTGTATCAGTTTCAGAAGCAACGTTGAACTAGATATGGTCCCTGTGTGTAGGAAACACAGTTCTTTTGTTCTGAGTACACTAGCATTTCCCGCCTTATTAGAGACTCTAGAAAGCAAGAGCGATCTTCTTGCTCTAAAGCAGAGTGTGGTTCATGGATGAGAACTGTGCTGTGTGTTTCCCTTCAGAAATGGAATGAAATGCCAGGCTCTGTGCCTTCCTACATGCAAGACTTCGTTTCGGATAAACGCAGTCAATTTTCAGCTCCAAAGAAGCTACATCGTTCACGAAGCTCACATGTTTCTCGCTCTGAACTGAATAGCATTGGATGTTAGAGGACCTGTGGTTTGAATCAGTTTCAGAAGCAAAGTTGAACTAGATATGTTCCATGTGTGTAGGAAACACAGTTCTTTTGTTATGAGTACACTCACATTTCCCGCCTTATTAGAGACTCTAGAAAGCAAGAGCGTGGTTCTGGCTCGAAAGCAGAGTGTGGTTCATGGATGAGAACTGTGCTGTGTGTTTCCCTTCAGAAACCGAGTGAAATTCCAGGCTCTGTGTCTTCCTACAAGTGAGAGATCGTGTCAGGTAAACGCAGTCACTTTTCAGCTCAAATGAAGCTACATAGTTCACGAAGCTCACACGTTTCTCACTCTTAACTGAAAAGCATTGGATATTAGAGGACCTGTGGTTTGTATCAATTTCAGAAGCAGAGTTGAACTAGATATGGTGCGTGTGTGTAGGAAACATAGTTCTTTTTTTCTGAGCACACTCACGTTTCCCGCCTTATTAGAGACTCTAGAAAGCAAGAGCGTGCTTCTTGCTCTAACGCAGAGTGTGGTTCATGGATGAGAACTGTGGTGTGTGTTTCCCTTCAGAAATGGAGTGTAATCCCAGGCTCTGTGTCTTCCTACATGCAAGACTTCGTTTCGGATAAATGCAGTCACTTTACAGCTCCAAAGAAGCTACATCGTTCACCAAGCTCACACGTTTCTTACTCTTAACTGAAAAGCATTGGATATTATAGTACCTGAGGTTTGTATAAGTTTCAGGAGCAAAGTTGAACTAGATATGGTCCATGTGTGTAGGAAACACTGTTTTTTGTTATGAGTACACTCACATTTCCAGCCTTATTAGACACTCTAGAAAGAAAGAGCATGGTTCTTGCTCTATAGCAGAGTGTGGTTCATGGATGAGTAATGGGCTATGTGTTTCCCTTCAGAAACAGAGTGAAATGCCAGGCTCTGTGCCTTCCTACAAACAAGACTTCGTTTCAGGTAAACACAGTCACTTTCCAGCTCAAATGAAGCTACATCGTTCACGAAGTTCACACGTTTCTCACTCTTAACTGTAAAGGATTGGAAGTTAGCGGACCTGTGGTTTGTATCAGTTTCAGAAGCGAATTTGAACTAGATGTGGTCCGTGTGTGTAGCAAACTCAGTACTTTGTTCTGAGCACACTCACTTTTCCCGCCTTATTAGAGACTGTATAAAGCAAGAGTATGTTTCTTGCTCTAAAGCAGAGAGTGGTTCATCGATGACAACTGTGCTATGTGTTTCCCTTCAGAAACGGAGTGAAATGCCAGGCTCTGTGTCTTCCTACATGCAAGATTTCGTTTCAGATAAACGCAGTCACTTTTCAGCTCAAAGAAGCTACATCGTTCATGAAGCTCACACGTATCTCGCTCTGAACTGAAAAGCATTGGATGTTAGAGGAACTGTGGTTTGTATCAGTTTCAGAAGCAAAGTTGAACTAGCTATGTTCCATGTGTTTAGGAAACACAGTTCTTTTGTTATGAGTACACTCATATTTCCCGCCTTATTAGAGACTCTAGAAAGCAAGAGCATGCTTCTTGCTCTAAAGCAGAGGGTGGTTCATGGATGAGTACTGGGCTATGTTTTTCCCTTCAGAAACAGAGAGAAATGCCAGGCTCTGTGTCTTCCTACTTGTAAGACTTCATTTCAGGTAAACGTAATCACTTTTCAGCTCAAACGAAGCTACATCGTTCACAAAGCTCACACGTTTCTTGCTCTGAACTGAAAAGCATTGGATGTTAGAGGACCTGTGGTTTGTATCAGTTTCAGAAGCAAAGTTGAACTACATGTGGTCCGTTTGTGCAGGAAACTCAGTTTTTTGTTCTGAGCACACTCACTTTTTCCGCCTTATTAGAGAGTGTGGAAAGCAAGAGCGTGTTTCTAGCTCTCAAGCAGAGTGTGGTTCATGGATGAGAACTGTGCTATGTGCATCCTTTCAGAAACGGAGTGAAATGCCAGGCTCTGTGTCTTCGTACATGCAAGATTTCGTTTCAGATAAACGCAGTCACTTTTCAGCACAAAGAAGCTACATCGTTCATGAAGCTCACACGTTTCTTGCTCTGAACTGAAAAGCATTGGGTGTTAGAGGAACTGTGGTTTGTATCAGTTTCAGTAGCAAAGTTGAACTAGCTATGTTCCATGTGTTTAGGAAACACAGTTCTTTTGTTATTAGTACACTCACATTTCCCGCCTTATTAGAGTCTCTAGAAAGCAAGAGCGTGCTTCTTCTCTAAAGAAGAGTTTGATTCATGGATGAGTACTGGGCTATGTGTTTCCCTTCAGAAACAGAGTGAATTGCCACGCTCTGTGTCTTCCTACAAGCAAGACATCGTTTCAGGTAAACGCAGTCACTTTCCAGCTCAAACGAAGCTACATCGTTCACGAAGCTCACACGTTTCTCACTCTTAACTGTAAAGCATTGGATGTTAGAGGACCTGTGGTTTGTATCAGTTTCAGAAGCGGAGTTGAACTAGATGTGGTCCGTGTGTGTAGGAAACTCAGTACTTTTGTTCTGAGCACACTCACTTTTCCCACCTTATTAGAGACTGTGGAAAGCAAGAGTGTGTTTCTTGCTCTAAAGCAGAGTGTGGTTCATCGATGAGAACTGTGCTATGTGGTTCGCTTCAGAAACGGAGTGAAGTGCCAGGCTCTGTGTCTTCCTACATGCAAGATTTCGTTTCAGATAAACGTAGTCACTTTTCAGCACAAAGAAGCTACATCGTTCATGAAGCTCACACGTTTCTCGCTCTGAACTGAAAAGCATTGGGTGTTAGAGGAACAGTGGTTTGTATCAGTTTCAGAAGCAAAGTTGAACTAGCTATGTTCCATGTGTTTAGGAAACACAGTTCTTTTGTTATGAGTACACTCATATTTCCCGCCTTATTAGAGACTCTAGAAAGCAAGAGCATGCTTCTTGTCTAAAGCAGAGTGTGGTTCATGGATGAGAACTGGGCTATTTGTTTCCCTTCAGAAACAGAGTGAAATGCCAGGCTCTGTGTCTTCCTACATGTAAGACTTCATTTCAGGTAAACGCTCTCACGTTTCATCTCAAACGAAGCTACATCGTTCACAAAGCTCACACGTTTCTCACTCTGAACTGAAAAGCATTGGATGTTAGAGGACATGTGTTTTGTATCAGTTTCAGAAGCAAGGTTGAACTAGATATGGTCCATGTGTGTAGGAAACAAGTTCTTTTGTTATAAGTACATTCACATTTCCTGCCTTATTAGAGAATCTAGAAAGCAAGAGCATTTTTCTTGCTTGAAAGCAGAGTGTGGTTCATGGATGAGAACTGTGGTGTGAGTTTCCCTTCAGAAACAGAGTGTAATCCCAGGCTCTTTGTCTTCCTACATGCAAGACTTTGTTTCGGATAAACGCAGTCACTTTTCAGCTCAAAGAAGCTACATCGTTCACGAAGCTCACACCTTTCTCGCTCTGAACTGAAAAGCATTGGATGTTACAGGAACTGTGGTTTGTATCAGTTTCAGAAGTATGTTGATCTAGCTATGTTCCATGTGTTTAGGAAACACAGTTCTTTTGTTATGAGTACATTCATATTTCCCGCCTTATTAGAGACTCTAGAAAGCAAGAGCGTGGTTCTGGCTCTAAAGCAGAGTGTGGTTCATGGATGAGAACTGTGCTGTGTGTTTCCCTTCAGAAACGGAGTGAAATGCCAGGCTCTGTGTCTTCCTACAAGTAAGAGTTCGTTTCAGGTAAACGCAGTCACTTTTCAGCTCAAAGAAGCTACATCGTTCATGAAGATCACACGTTTCTCGCTCTGAACTGAAAAGCATTGGATGTTAGAGGAACTGTGGTTTGTATCAGTTTCAGAAGCAAAGTTGAACTAGATATGTTCCATGTGTTTAGGAAACACAGTACTTTTGTTATGAGTACACTCATATTTCCCGCCTTATTAGAGACTATAGAAAGCAAGAGCGTTCTTCTTGCTCTAAAGCAGAGTGTGGTTCATGCATGAGAACTGTGCTGTGTGTTTCCCTTCAGAAACGGAGTGAAATGCCAGGCTCTGTGCCTTCCTGCAAGCAAGACGCCGTTTCAGGCAAACACAGTCACTTTTCAGCTCAAAGAAGCTACATCGTTCACGAAGCTCACACGTTTCTCACTCTTAACTGAAAAGCATTGGAAGTTAGAGGACCTGTGGTTTCTATCAGTTTCAGAAGCAGAGTTGAACTAGATATGGTGCGTGTGTGTAGGAAACCTAGTTCTTTTATTCTGAGCACACTCACGTTTCCCGCCTTATTAGAGACTCTAGAAAGCAAGAGCGTGCTTCTTGCTCTAAAGCAGAGTGTGGTTCATGGATTAGTACAGGACTATTTGTTTCCCTTCAGAAAGAGAGTGAAATGCCACGCTCTGTTACTAACTACATGCAAGACTGCGTTTCAGGTAAACGCAGTCACTTTTCACCTCAAATGAAGCTACATCGTTCACTAAGCTCACACATTTCTCACTCTGAATTGAATAGCATTGGATGTTAGAGGACCTGTGGTTTTTATCAGTTTCAGAAGCAAAGTTGAACTAGATATGTTCCATGTGAGTAGGAAACACAGTTCTTTTGTTATGAGTACACTCACATTTCCCGCCTTATTAGAGACTCTAGAAAACAAGAGCGTGGTTCTGGCTCTAAAGCAGAGTGTGGTTCATGGATGAGAACTGTGCTGTGTGTTTCCCTTCAGAAACGGAGTGAAATGCCAGGCTCTGTGCCTTCCTGCAAGCAAGACTTCGTTTCAGGTAAACGCAGTCACTTTTCAGCTCAAAGAAGCTACATCGTTCACAAAGCTCACACGTTTCCCACTCTTAACTGAAAATCATTGGATGTTAGAGGACCTGTGGTTTGTATCAATTTCAGAAGCAGAGATGAACTAGATATGGTGCGTGTGTGTAGGAAACATAGTTCTTTTGTTATGAGCACACTCACGCTTTCTGCCTTATTAGAATCTAGAAATCAAGAGCGTGCTTCTGGCTCTAAAGCAGAGTGTGATTCATGGATGAGAACTGTGGTGTGTGTTTGCCTTCAGAAACGGAGTGTAATCCCAGGCTCTGTGTCTTCCTACATGCAAGACTTCGTTTCGCATAAACGCAGTCACTTTTCAGCTCCAAAGAAGCTACATCGTTCACGAAGCTCACACGTTTCTCACTCTTAAATGAAAAGCCTTGGATGTTAGAGGACCTGAGGTTTGTATAAGTTTCAGGAGCAAAGTTGAACTAGATATGGTCCATGTGTGTAGGAAACACAGTTCATTGTTATGAGTACACTCACATTTCCAGCCTTATTAGAGACTCTAGAAAGCAAGAGCATGGTTCTTGCTCTAAAGCAGAGTGTGGTTCATGGATGAGTACTGGGCTATGTGTTTCCCTTCAGAAACAGAGTGAAATGCAAGGCTCTGTCACTTCCTACAAGCAAGAATTCGTTTCTGGTAAACGTAGTCACTTTTCAGCTCAAACAAAGCTACATTGTTCACAAAGCTCACACGTTTCTCACTCTTAACTGGAAAGCATTGGATGTTAGAGGACCTATGGTTTGTTTCAGTTTCAGAAGCGGAGTTGAAATAGATGTGGTCCGTGTGTGTAGGAAACTCAGTACTTTTGTTCTGAGCACACTCACTTTTCCCGCCTTATTAGAGACTATAGAAAGCAAGAGCGTTCTTCTTGCTCTAAAGCAGAGTGTGGTTCATGGATGAGAACTGTGGAGTGAGTTTCCCTTCAGAAACGGAGTGAAATGCCAGGCTCTGTGTCTTCCTACAAGTAAGAGTTCGTTTCAGGTAAACGCAGTCACTTTTCAGCTCAAACGAAGCTACATCATTCACAAAGCTCAAACGTTTCTCGCTCTGAACAGAAAAGCATTGCATGTTAGAGGACCTGTGGTTTGTATCAGTTTCAGAAGCAACATTGAACTAGATATGGTCCAGGTGTGTAGGAAACGCAGTTCTTTTGTTCTGAGTACACACACATTTCCCGCCGTATTAGAGCCTCTAGAAAGCAAGAGCGTTCTTCTTGCTCTAAAGCAGAGTGTGGTTCATGGATGAGAACTGTGCTGTGTGTTTCCCTTCAGAAACAGAGTGAAATGCCAGGCTCTGTGCCTTCCTGCAAGCAAGACTTCGTTTCAGGTTAACGCAGTCACTTTTCAGCTCAAAGAAGCTACATCATTCATGAAGCTCACACGTTTCTCGCTCTGAACTGAAAAGCATTGGATGTTAGAGGAACTGTGGTTTGTATCAGTTTCAGAAGCAAAGTTGAACTAGCTATGTTCCATGTGATTAGGAAACACAGTACTTTTGTTATGAGTACACTCATATTTCCCGCCTTATTAGAGACTATAGAAAGCAAGAGCGTTCTTCTTGCTCTAAAGCAGAGTGTGGTTCATGGATGAGAACTGTGCTGTGTGTTTCCCTTCAGAAACGGAGTGAAATGCCAGGCTCTGTGCCTTCCTGCAAGCAAGACGCCATTTCAGGCAAACGCAGTCACTTTTCAGCTCAAAGAAGCTACATCGTTCACGAAGCTCACACGTTTCTCACTCTTAACTGAAAAGCATTGGAAGTTAGAGGACCTGTGGTTTCTATCAGTTTCAGAAGCAGAGTTGAACTAGATATGGTGCGTGTGTGTAGGAAACCTAGTTCTTTTATTCTGAGCACACTCACGTTTCCCGCCTTATTAGAGACTCTAGAAAGCAAGAGCTTGCTTCTTGCTCTAAAGCAGAGTGTGGTTCATGGATTAGTACTGGGCTATTTGTTTCCCTTCAGAAAGAGAGTGAAATGCCACGCTCTGTTACTAACTACATGCAAGACTGCGTTTCAGGTAAACGCAGTCACTTTTCACCTCAAATGAAGCTACATCGTTCACTAAGCTCACACGTTTCTCGCTCTGAATTGAATAGCATTGGATGTTAGAGGACCTGTGGTTTGTATCAGTTTTAGAAGCAAAGTTGAACTAGATATGTTCCATGTGAGTAGGAAACACAGTTCTTTTGTTATGAGTACACTCACATTTCCCGCCTTATTAGAGACTCTAGAAAACAAGAGCGTGGTTCTGGCTCTAAAGCAGAGTGTGGTTCATGGATGAGAACTGTGCTGTGTGTTTCCCTTCAGAAAAGGAGTGAAATGCCAGGCTCTGTGCCTTCCTGCAAGCAAGACTTCGTTTCAGGTAAACGCAGTCACTTTTCAGCTCAAAGAAGCTACATCGTTCACAAAGCTCACACGTTTCCCACTCTTAACTGAAAATCATTGGATGTTAGAGGACCTGTGGTTTTTATCAATTTCAGAAGCAGAGATGAACTAGATATGGTGCGTGTGTGTAGGAAACATAGTTCTTTTGTTATGAGCACACTCACGCTTTCTGCCTTATTAGAATCTAGAAATCAAGAGCGTGCTTCTGGCTCTAAAGCAGAGTGTGATTCATGGATGAGAACTGTGGTGTGTGTTTCCCTTCAGAAACGGAGTGTAATCCCAGGCTCTGTGTCTTCCTACATGCAAGACTTCGTTTCGCATAAACGCAGTCACTTTTCAGCTCCAAAGAAGCTACATCGTTCACGAAGCTCACACGTTTCTCACTCTTAAATGAAAAGCCTTGAATGTTAGAGGACCTGAGGTTTGTATAAGTTTCAGGAGCAAAGTTGAACTAGATATGGTCCATGTGTGTAGGAAACACAGTTCATTGTTATGAGTACACTCACATTTCCAGCCTTATTAGAGACTCTAGAAAGCAAGAGCATGGTTCTTGCTCTAAAGCAGAGTGTGGTTCATGGATGAGTACTGGGCTATGTGTTTCCCTTCAGAAACAGAGTGAAATGCAAGGCTCTGTCACTTCCTACAAGCAAGAATTCGTTTCTGGTAAACGTAGTCACTTTTCAGCTCAAACAAAGCTACATTGTTCACAAAGCTCACACGTTTCTCACTCTTAACTGGAAAGCATTGGATGTTAGAGGACCTATGGTTTGTATCAGTTTCAGAAGCGGAGTTGAAATAGATGTGGTCCGTGTGTGTAGGAAACTCAGTACTTTTGTTCTGAGCACACTCACTTTTCCCGCCTTATTAGAGACTATAGAAAGCAAGAGCGTTCTTCTTGCTCTAAAGCAGAGTGTGGTTCATGGATGAGAACTGTGGTGTGAGTTTCCCTTCAGAAACGGAGTGTAATCCCAGGCTCTTTGTCTTCCTACATGCAAGACTTCGTTTCGGATAAACGCAGTCACTTTTCAGCTCAAAGAAGCTACATCGTTCACGAAGCTCACACCTTTCTCGCTCTGAACTGAAAAGCATTGGATGTTACAGGAACTGTGGTTTGTATCAGTTTCAGAAGTAAGTTGATCTAGCTATGTTCCATGTGTTTAGGAAACACAGTTCTTTTGTTATGAGTACACTCATATTTCCCGCCTTATTAGAGACTCTAGAAAGCAAGAGCGTGGTTCTGGCTCTAAAGCAGAGTGTGGTTCATGGATGAGAACTGTGCTGTGTGTTTCCCTTCAGAAACGGAGTGAAATGCCAGGCTCTGTGCCTTCCTGCAAGCAAGACTTCGTTTCAGGTTAACGCAGTCACTTTTCAGCTCAAAGAAGCTACATCTTTCACCAAGCTCACACGTTTCTCACTCTTAACTGTAAAGCATTGGATGTTAGAGGAGCTATGGTTTGTATCAGTTTCAGAAGCAAAGTTGAACTAGATGTGGTCCGTGTGTGTAGGAAACATAGTTCTTTTGTTCTGAGCACACTCACGTTTCCCGCCTTATTAGAGACTCCAGAAAGCAAGAGCGTGCTTCTTGCTCTAAAGCAGAGTGTGGTTCATGGATGAGAACTGTGCTGTGTGTTTCCATTCAGAAACGGAGTGAAATGCCAGGCTCTGTGCCTTCCTGCAAGCAAGACTTCGTTTCAGGTTAACTCAGTCACTTTTCAGCTCAAAGAAGCTACATCGTTCACGAAGCTCACACATTTCTCACTCTTAACTGTAAAGCATTGGATGTTAGAGGGCCTGTGGTTTGTATCAGTTTCAGAAGCAAAGTTGAACTAGATGTGGTCCGTGTGTGTAGGAAACCCAGTACTTTTGTTATGAGCACACTCACTTTTCCCGCCTTATTAGAGACTGTGGAAAGCAAGAGTGTGTTTCTTGCTCTAAAGCAGAGTGTGGTACATCGATGAGAACTGTGCTATGGGTTTCCCCTCAGAAACGGAGTGAAATCCCAGGCTCTGTGTCTTCCTACATGCAAGACTTCTTTTCGGATAAATGCAGTCACTTTTCAGCTCTAAAGAAGCTACATCGTTCACGAAGCTCACACGTTTCTCACTCTTAACTGGAAAGCACTAGATGTTAGAGCACCTGTGGTTTGTATCAGTTTCAGAAGTGGAGTTGAAATAGATGTGGTCCGTGTGTGTAGGAAACTCAGTTCTTTTGTTCTGAGCACACTCACATTTCCCACCTTATTAGAGACTCTAGAAAACAATAGCGTGGTTCTTGCTCTAAAGCAGAGTGTGGTTCATGGATTAGTACTGGGCTATTTGTTTCCCTTCAGAAAGAGAGTGAAATGCCACGCTCTGTTACTAACTACATGCAAGACTGCGTTTCAGGTAAACGCAGTCACTTTTCACCTCAAATGAAGCTACATCGTTCACTAAACTCACACGTTTCTGGCTCTGAACTGAATAGCATTGGATGTTAGAGGACCTGTGGTTTGTATCAGTTTCAGAAGCAAAGTTGAACTAGATATGTTCCATGTGAGGAGGAAACACAGTTCTTCTGTTATGAGTACAGTCACATTTCCCGCCTTATTAGAGACTCTAGAAAACAAGAGCGTGGTTCTGGCTCTAAAGCAGAGTGTGGTGCATGGATGAGAACGTGCTGTGTGTTTCCCGTCAGAAACGGAGTGAAATGCCAGGCTCTGTGCCTTCCTGCAAGCAAGACGCCGTTTCAGGTAAACGCAGTCACTTTTCAGCTCAAAGAAGCTACATCGTTCACAAAGCTCACACGTTTCTCACTCTTAAGTGAAAAGCATTGGATGTTAGAGGACCTGTGGTTTGTATCAGTTTCAGAAGTAAGTTGATCTAGCTATGTTCCATGTGTTTAGGAAACACAGTTCTTTTGTTATGAGTACACTCATATTTCCCGCCTTATTAGAGACTCTAGAAAGCAAGAGCGTGGTTCTGGCTCTAAAGCAGAGTGTGGTTCATGGATGAGAACTGTGCTGTGTGTTTCCCTTCAGAAACGGAGTGAAATGCCAGGCTCTGTGTCTTCCTACCAGTAAGAGTTCGTTTCATGTAAACGCAGTCACTTTTCAGCTCAAACGAAGCTACATCATTCACGAAGCTCAAACGTTTCTCGCTCTGAACAGAAAAGCATTGCATGTTAGAGGACCTGTGGTTTGTATCAGTTTCAGAAGCAACATTGAACTAGATATGGTCCAGGTGTAGGAAACACAGTTCTTTTGTTCTGAGTACACACACATTTCCCGCCGTATTAGAGCCTCTAGAAAGCAAGAGCGTTCTTCTTGCTCTAAAGCAGAGTGTGGTTCATGGATGAGAACTGTGCTGTGTGTTTCCCTTCAGAAACGGAGTGAAATGCCAGGCTCTGTGCCTTCCTGCAAGCAAGACTTCGTTTCTGGTTAACGCAGTCACTTTTCAGCTCAAAGAAGCTACATCGTTCATGAAGCTCACACGTTTCTCGCTCTGAACTGAAAAGCATTGGATGTTAGAGGAACTGTGGTTTGTATCAGTTTCAGAAGCAAAGTTGAACTAGCTATGTTCCATGTGTTTAGGAAACACAGTACTTTTGTTATGAGTACACTCAAAATTCCCGCCTTATTAGAGACTATAGAAAGCAAGAGCGTTCTTCTTGCTCTAAAGCAGAGTGTGGTTCATGCATGAGAACTGTGCTGTGTGTTTCCCTTCAGAAACGGAGTGAAATGCCAGGCTCTGTGCCTTCCTGCAAGCAAGACGCCGTTTCAGGAAACGCAGTCACTTTTCAGCTCAAAGAAGCTACATCGTTCACGAAGCTCACACGTTTCTCACTCTTAACTGAAAAGCATTGGAAGTTAGAGGACCTGTGGTTTCTATCAGTTTCAGAAGCAGAGTTGAACTAGATATGGTGCGTGTGTGTAGGAAACCTAGTTCTTTTATTCTGAGCACACTCACTTTTCCCGCCCTATTAGAGACTCTAGAAAACAAGAGCGTGGTTCTTGCTCTAAAGCAGAGTGTGGTTCATGGATTAGTACTGGGCTATTTGTTTCCCTTCAGAAAGAGAGTGAAATGCCACGCTCTGTTACTAACTACATGCAAGACTGCGTTTCAGGTAAACGCAGTCACTTTTCACCTCAAATGAAGCAACATTGTTCACTAAGCTCACACGTTTCTCGCTCTGAACTGAATAGCATTGGATGTTAGAGGACCTGTGGTTTGTATCAGTTTCAGAAGCAAAGCTGAACTAGATATGTTCCATGTGAGTAGGAAACACAGTTCTTTTGTTATGAGTACACTCACATTTCCCGCCTTATTAGAGACTCTAGAAAACAAGAGCGTGGTTCTGGCTCTAAAGCAGAGTATGGTTCATGAAAGAGAACTGTGCTGTGTGTTTGCCTTCAGAAACGGAGTGTAATCCCAGGCTCTGTGTCTTCCTACATGCAAGACTTCGTTTCGCATAAACGCAGTCACTTTTCAGCTCCAAAGAAGCTACATCATTCACGAAGCTCACACGTTTCTCACTCTTAAATGAAAAGCCTTGGATGTTAGAGGACCTGAGGTTTGTATAAGTTTCAGGAGCAAAGTTGAACTAGATATGGTCCATGTGTGTAGGAAACACAGTTCATTGTTATGAGTACACTCACATTTCCAGCCTTATTAGAGACTCTAGAAAGCAAGAGCATGGTTCTTGCTCTAAAGCAGAGTGTGGTTCATGGATGAGTACTGGGCTATGTGTTTCCCTTCAGAAACAGAGTGAAATGCAAGGCTCTGTGACTTCCTACAAGCAAGAATTCGTTTCTGGTAAACGTAGTCACTTTTCAGCTCAAACAAAGCTATATCGTTCACGAAGCTCACACGTTTCTCACTCTTAACTGGAAAGCATTGGATGTTAGAGGACCTGTGGTTTGTATCAGTTTCAGAAGCGGAGTTGAAATAGATGTGGTCCGTGTGTGTAGGAAACTCAGTACTTTTGTTCTGAGCACACTCACTTTTCCGTCCTTATTAGAGACTCTAGAAAGCAAGAGCGTGCTTCTTGCTCTAAAGCAGAGTGTGGTTCATGGATGAGAACTGTGGTGTGAGTTTCCCTTCAGAAACAGAGTGTAATCCCAGGCTCTTTGTCTTCCTACATGCAAGACTTCTTTTCGGATAAACGCAGTCACTTTTCAGCTCAAAGAAGCTACATCGTTCACGAAGCTCACACCTTTCTCGCTCTGAACTGAAAAGCATTGGATATTACAGGAACTGAGGTTTGTATCAGTTTCAGAAGTAAGTTGATCTAGCTATGTTACATGTGTTTAGGAAACACAGTTCTTTTTTTATGAGTACACTCATATTTCCCGCCTTATTAGAGACTCTAGAAAGCAAGAGCGTGGTTCTGGCTCTAAAGCAGAGTGTGGTTCATGGATGAGAACTGTGCTGTGTGTTTCCCTTCAGAAACGGAGTGAAATGCCAGGCTCTGTGCCTTCCTGCAAGCAAGACGCCATTTCAGTTAAACGCAGTCACTTTTCAGCTCAAAGAAGCTACATCGTTCACCAAGCTCACACGTTTCTCACTCTTAACTGAAAAGCATTGGAAGTTAGACGACCTGTGGTTTCTATCAGTTTCAGAAGCAGAGTTGAACTAGATATGGTGCGTGTGTGTAGGAAACCTAGTTCTTTTATTCTGAGCACACTCACGTTTCCCGCCTTATTTGAGACTCTAGAAAACAAGAGCGTGGTTCTGGCTCTAAAGCAGAGTGTGGTTCATGGATTAGTACTGGGCTATTTGTTTCCCTTCAGAAAGAGAGTGAAATGCCACGCTCTGTTACTAACTACATGCAAGACTGCGTTTCAGGTAAACGCAGTCACTTTTCACCTCAAATGAAGCTACATCGTTCACTAAGCTCACACGTTTCTCGCTCTGAACTGAATAGCATTGGATGTTAGAGGACCTGTGGTTTGTATCAGTTTCAGAAGCAAAGTTGAACTAGATATGTTCCATGTGAGTAGGAAACACAGTTCTTTTGTTATGAGTACACTCACATTTCCCGCCTTATTAGAGACTCTAGAAAACAAGAGCGTGGTTCTGGCTCTAAAGCAGATTGTGGTTCATGGATGAGAACTGTGCTGTGTGTTTCCCTTCAGAAACGGAGTGAAATGCCAGGGTCTGTGCCTTCCTGCAAGCAAGACTTCGTTTCAGGTAAACGCAGTCACTTTTCAGCTCAAACAAAGCTACATCATTCACGAAGCTCAAACGTTTCTCGCTCTGAATAGAAAAGCATTGCATGTTAGAGGACCTGTGGGTTGTATCAGTTTCAGAAGCAACATTGAACTAGATATGGTCCAAGTGTGTAGGAAACACAGTTCTTTTGTTCTGAGTACACACACATTTCCCGCCGTATTAGAGCCTCTAGAAATCAAGAGCGTTCTTCTTGCTCTGAAGCAGAGTGTGATTCATGGATGAGAACTGTGGTGTGTGTTTCCCTTCAGAAACGGAGTGTAATCCCAGGCTCTGTGTCTTCCTACATGCAAGACTACGTTTCGAATAAACGCAGTCACTTTTCAGCTCCAAAGAAGCTACATCATTCACGAAGCTCACACGTTTCTCACTCTTAAATGAAAAGCCTTGGATGTTAGAGGACCTGAGGTTTGTATAAGTTTCAGGAGCAAAGTTGAACTAGATATGGTCCATGTGTGTAGGAAACACAGGTCATTGTTATGAGTACACTCACATTTCCAGCCTTATTAGAGACTCTAGAAAGCAAGAGCATGGTTCTTGCTCTAAAGCAGAGTGTGGTTCATGGATGAGTACTGGGCTATGTGTTTCCCTTCAGAAACAGAGTGAAATGCAAGGCTCTGTGACTTCCTACAAGCAAGAATTCGTTTCTGGTAAACGTAGTCACTTTTCAGCTCAAACAAAGCTATATCGTTCACGAAGCTCACACGTTTCTCACTCTTAACTGGAAAGCATTGGATGTTAGAGGACCTGTGGTTTGTATCAGTTTCAGAAGCGGAGTTGAAATAGATGTGGTCCGTGTGTGTAGGAAACTCAGTACTTTTGTTCTGAGCACACTCACTTTTCCGTCCTTATTAGAGACTCTAGAAAGCAAGAGCGTGCTTCTTGCTCTAAAGCAGAGTGTGGTTCATGGATGAGAACTGTGGTGTGAGTTTCCCTTCAGAAACAGAGTGTAATCCCAGGCTCTTTGTCTTCCTACATGCAAGACTTCTTTTCGGATAAACGCAGTCACTTTTCAGCTCAAAGAAGCTACATCGTTCACGAAGCTCACACCTTTCTCGCTCTGAACTGAAAAGCATTGGATATTACAGGAACTGAGGTTTGTATCAGTTTCAGAAGTAAGTTGATCTAGCTATGTTACATGTGTTTAGGAAACACAGTTCTTTTTTTATGAGTACACTCATATTTCCCGCCTTATTAGAGACTCTAGAAAGCAAGAGCGTGGTTCTGGCTCTAAAGCAGAGTGTGGTTCATGGATGAGAACTGTGCTGTGTGTTTCCCTTCAGAAACGGAGTGAAATGCCAGGCTCTGTGCCTTCCTGCAAGCAAGACGCCATTTCAGTTAAACGCAGTCACTTTTCAGCTCAAAGAAGCTACATCGTTCACCAAGCTCACACGTTTCTCACTCTTAACTGAAAAGCATTGGAAGTTAGACGACCTGTGGTTTCTATCAGTTTCAGAAGCAGAGTTGAACTAGATATGGTGCGTGTGTGTAGGAAACCTAGTTCTTTTATTCTGAGCACACTCACGTTTCCCGCCTTATTTGAGACTCTAGAAAACAAGAGCGTGGTTCTGGCTCTAAAGCAGAGTGTGGTTCATGGATTAGTACTGGGCTATTTGTTTCCCTTCAGAAAGAGAGTGAAATGCCACGCTCTGTTACTAACTACATGCAAGACTGCGTTTCAGGTAAACGCAGTCACTTTTCACCTCAAATGAAGCTACATCGTTCACTAAGCTCACACGTTTCTCGCTCTGAACTGAATAGCATTGGATGTTAGAGGACCTGTGGTTTGTATCAGTTTCAGAAGCAAAGTTGAACTAGATATGTTCCATGTGAGTAGGAAACACAGTTCTTTTGTTATGAGTACACTCACATTTCCCGCCTTATTAGAGACTCTAGAAAACAAGAGCGTGGTTCTGGCTCTAAAGCAGATTGTGGTTCATGGATGAGAACTGTGCTGTGTGTTTCCCTTCAGAAACGGAGTGAAATGCCAGGCTCTGTGCCTTCCTGCAAGCAAGACTTCGTTTCAGGTAAACGCAGTCACTTTTCAGCTCAAACAAAGCTACATCATTCACGAAGCTCAAACGTTTCTCGCTCTGAATAGAAAAGCATTGCATGTTAGAGGACCTGTGGTTTGTATCAGTTTCAGAAGCAACATTGAACTAGATATGGTCCAAGTGTGTAGGAAACACAGTTCTTTTGTTCTGAGTACACACACATTTCCCGCCGTATTAGAGCCTCTAGAAATCAAGAGCGTTCTTCTTGCTCTGAAGCAGAGTGTGATTCATGGATGAGAACTGTGGTGTGTGTTTCCCTTCAGAAACGGAGTGTAATCCCAGGCTCTGTGTCTTCCTACATGCAAGACTACGTTTCGAATAAACGCAGTCACTTTTCAGCTCCAAAGAAGCTACATCATTCACGAAGCTCACACGTTTCTCACTCTTAAATGAAAAGCCTTGGATGTTAGAGGACCTGAGGTTTGTATAAGTTTCAGGAGCAAAGTTGAACTAGATATGGTCCATGTGTGTAGGAAACACAGGTCATTGTTATGAGTACACTCACATTTCCAGCCTTATTAGAGACTCTAGAAAGCAAGAGCATGGTTCTTGCTCTAAAGCAGAGTGTGGTTCATGGATGAGTACTAGGCTATGTGTTTCCCTTCAGAAACAGAGTGAAATGCAAGGCTCTGTGACTTCCTACAAGCAAGAATTCGTTTCTGGTAAACGTAGTCACTTTTCAGCTCAAACAAAGCTACATCGTTCACGAAGCTCACACGTTTCTCACTCTTAACTGGAAAGCATTGGATGTTAGAGGACCTGTGGTTTGTATCAGTTTCAGAAGCGGAGTTGAAATAGATGTGGTCCGTGTGTGTAGGAAACTCAGTACTTTTGTTCTGAGCACACTCACTTTTCCCGCCTTATTAGAGACTATAGAAAGCAAGAGCGTTCTTCTTGCTCTAAAGCAGAGTGTGGTTCATGGATGAGAACTGTGGAGTGAGTTTCCCTTCAGAAACGGAGTGTAATCCCAGGCTCTTTGTCTTCCTACATGCAAGTCTTCTTTTCGGATAAACGCAGTCACTTTTCAGCTCAAAGAAGCTACATCGTTCACGAAGCTCACACCTTTCTCGCTCTGAACTGAAAAGCATTGGATGTTACAGGAACTGTGGTTTGTATCAGTTTCAGAAGTAAGTTGATCTAGCTATGTTACATGTGTTTAGGAAACACAGTTCTTTTTTTATGAGTACACTCATATTTCCCGCCTTATTAGAGACTCTAGAAAGCAAGAGCGTGGTTCTGGCTCTAAAGCAGAGTGTGGTTCATGGATGAGAACTGTGCTGTGTGTTTCCCTTCAGAAACGGAGTGAAATGCCAGGCTCTGTGCCTTCCTGCAAGCAAGACGCCATTTCAGTTAAACGCAGTCACTTTTCAGCTCAAAGAAGCTACATCGTTCACGAAGCTCACACGTTTCTCACTCTTAACTGAAAAGCATTGGAAGTTAGACGACCTGTGGTTTCTATCAGTTTCAGAAGCAGAGTTGAACTAGATATGGTGCGTGTGTGTAGGAAACCTAGTTCTTTTATTCTGAGCACACTCACGTTTCCCGCCTTATTTGAGACTCTAGAAAACAAGAGCGTGGTTCTGGCTCTAAAGCAGAGTGTGGTTCATGGATTAGTACTGGGCTATTTGTTTCCCTTCAGAAAGAGAGTGAAATGCCACGCTCTGTTACTAACTACATGCAAGACTGCGTTTCAGGTAAACGCAGTCACTTTTCACCTCAAATGAAGCTACATCGTTCACTAAGCTCACACGTTTCTCGCTCTGAACTGAATAGCATTGGATGTTAGAGGACCTGTGGTTTGTATCAGTTTCAGAAGCAAAGTTGAACTAGATATGTTCCATGTGAGTAGGAAACACAGTTCTTTTGTTATGAGTACACTCACATTTCCCGCCTTATTAGAGACTCTAGAAAACAAGAGCGTGGTTCTGGCTCTAAAGCAGATTGTGTTTCATGGATGAGAACTGTGCTGTGTGTTTCCCTTCAGAAACGGAGTGAAATGCCAGGCTCTGTGCCTTCCTGCAAGCAAGACTTCGTTTCAGGTAAACGCAGTCACTTTTCAGCTCAAACGAAGCTTCATCATTCACGAAGCTCAAACGTTTCTCGCTCTGAATAGAAAAGCATTGCATGTTAGAGGACCTGTGGTTTGTATCAGTTTCAGAAGCAACATTGAACTAGATATGGTCCAAGTGTGTAGGAAACACAGTTGTTTTGTTCTGAGTACACACACATTTCCCGCCGTATTAGAGCCTCTAGAAATCAAGAGCGTTCTTCTTGCTCTGAAGCAGAGTGTGATTCATGGATGAGAACTGTGGTGTGTGTTTCCCTTCAGAAACGGAGTGTAATCCCAGGCTCTGTGTCTTCCTACATGCAAGACTACGTTTCGAATAAACGCAGTCACTTTTCAGCTCCAAAGAAGCTACATCATTCACGAAGCTCACACGTTTCTCACTCTTAAATGAAAAGCCTTGGATGTTAGAGGACCTGAGGTTTGTATAAGTTTCAGGAGCAAAGTTGAACTAGATATGGTCCATGTGTGTAGGAAACACAGTTCATTGTTATGAGTACACTCACATTTCCAGCCTTATTAGAGACTCTAGAAAGCAAGAGCATGGTTCTTGCTCTAAAGCAGAGTGTGGTTCATGGATGAGTACTGGGCTATGTGTTTCCCTTCAGAAACAGAGTGAAATGCAAGGCTCTGTGACTTCCTACAAGCAAGAATTCGTTTCTGGTAAACGTAGTCACTTTTCAGCTCAAACAAAGCTACATCGTTCACGAAGCTCACACGTTTCTCACTCTTAACTGGAAAGCATTGGATGTTAGAGGACCTGTGGTTTGTATCAGTTTCAGAAGCGGAGTTGAAATAGATGTGGTCCGTGTGTGTAGGAAACTCAGTACTTTTGTTCTGAGCACACTCACTTTTCCCGCCTTATTAGAGACTATAGAAAGCAAGAGCGTTCTTCTTGCTCTAAAGCAGAGTGTGGTTCATGGATGAGAACTGTGGAGTGAGTTTCCCTTCAGAAACGGAGTGTAATCCCAGGCTCTTTGTCTTCCTACATGCAAGTCTTCTTTTCGGATAAACGCAGTCACTTTACAGCTCAAAGAAGCTACATCGTTCACGAAGCTCACACCTTTCTCGCTCTGAACTGAAAAGCATTGGATGTTACAGGAACTGTGGTTTGTATCAGTTTCAGAAGTAAGTTGATCTAGCTATGTTACATGTGTTTAGGAAACACAGTTCTTTTTTTATGAGTACACTCATATTTCCCGCCTTATTAGAGACTCTAGAAAGCAAGAGCGTGGTTCTGGCTCTAAAGCAGAGTGTGGTTCATGGATGAGAACTGTGCTGTGTGTTTCCCTTCAGAAACGGAGTGAAATGCCAGGCTCTGTGTCTTCCTACATGTAAGAGTTCGTTTCATGTAAACGCAGTCACTTTTCAGCTCAAATGAAGCTACATCATTCACAAAGCTCAAACGTTTCTCGCTCTGAACAGAAAAGCATTGGATGTTAGAGGACCTGTTGTTTGTATCAGTTTCAGAAGCAACATTGAACTAGATATGGTCCAGGTGTGTAGGAAACACAGTTCTTTTGTTCTGAGTACACACACATTTCCCGCCGTATTAGAGCCTCTAGAAAGTAAGAGCGTTCTTCTTGCTCTAAAGCAGAGTGTGGTTCATGGATGAGAACTGTGCTTTGTGTTTCCCTTCAGAAACGGAGTGAAATGCCAGGCTCTGTGCCTTCCTGCAAGCAAGACGTCGTTTCAGGTAAACGCAGTCACTTTTCAGCTCAAAGAAGCTACATCGTTCACCAAGCTCACACGTTTC
This sequence comes from Onychomys arenicola, assembly GCA_949786405.1. Lineage (NCBI taxonomy): Eukaryota > Metazoa > Chordata > Mammalia > Rodentia > Cricetidae > Onychomys > Onychomys arenicola. The sequence goes on along the minus strand of CATKUM010000039.1, from coordinate 1,030,993 downwards.
TCACTCTTAACTGTAAAGCATTGGATGTTAGAGGAGCTGTGGTTTGTATCAGTTTCAGAAGCAAAGTTGAACTAGATGTGGTCCGTGTGTGTAGGAAACATAGTTCTTTTGTTCTGAGCACACTCACGTTTCCCGCCTTATTAGAGACTCCAGAAAGCAAGAGCGTGGTTCTTGCTCTAAAGCAGAGTGTGGTTCATGGATTAGTACTGGGCTATTTGTTTCCATTCAGAAAGAGAGTGAAATGCCACGCTCTGTTACTAAGTACATGCAAGACTGCGTTTCAGGTAAACGCAGTCACTTTTCACCTCAAATGAAGCTACATCGTTCACTAAGCTCACACGTTTCTCGCTCTGAACTGAATAGCATTGGATGTTAGAGGACCTGTGGTTTGTATCAATTTCAGAAGCAGAGATGAACTAGATGTGGTGCGTGTGTGTTGGAAACATAGTTCTTTTGTTATGAGCACACTCACGCTTTCTGCCTTATTAGAATCTAGAAATCAAGAGCGTGCTTCTGGCTCTAAAGCAGAGTGTGATTCATGGATGAGAACTGTGGTGTGTGTTTCCCTTCAGAAACGGAGTGTAATCCCAGGCTCTGTGTCTTCCTACATGCAAGACTTCGTTTCGCATAAACGCAGTCACTTTTCAGCTCAAAGAAGCTACATCGTTCACGAAGCTCACACCTTTCTCGCTCTGAACTGAAAAGCATTGGATGTTACAGGAACTGTGGTTTGTATCAGTTTCAGAAGTAAGTTGATCTAGCTATGTTCCATGTGTTTAGGAAACACAGTTCTTTTGTTATGAGTACACTCATATTTCCCGCCTTATTAGAGACTCTAGAAAGCAAGAGCGTGGTTCTGGCTCTAAAGCAGAGTGTGGTTCATGGATGAAAACTGTGCTGTGTGTTTCCCTTCAGAAACGGAGTGAAATGCCAGGCTCTGTGTCTTCCTACAAGTAAGAGTTCGTTTCAGGTAAACGCAGTCACTTTTCAGCTCAAACGAAGCTACAACATTCACGAAGCTCAAACGTTTCTCGCTCTGAACAGAAAAGCATTGCATGTTAGAGGACCTGTGGTTTGTATCAGTTTCAGAAGCAACATTGAACTAGATATGGTCCAGGTGTGTAGGAAACACAGTTCTTTTGTTCTGAGTACACACACATTTCCCGCCGTATTAGAGCCTCTAGAAAGCAAGAGCGTGGTTCTGGCTCTAAAGCAGAGTGTGGTTCATGGATGAAAACTGTGCTGTGTGTTTCCCTTCAGAAACGGAGTGAAATGCCAGGCTCTGTGCCTTTCTGCAAGCAAGACGCCGTTTCAGGTAAACGCAGTCACTTTTCAGCTCAAAGAAGCTACATCGTTCACGAAGCTCACACGTTTCTCACTCTTAACAGAAAAGCAGTGGAAGTTAGAGGACCTGGGGTTTCTATCAGTTTCAGAAGCAGAGTTGAACTAGATATGGTGCGTGTGTGTAGGAAACCTAGTTCTTTTATTCTGAGCACACTCACGTTTTCAGCCTTATTAGAGACTCTAGAAAACAAGAGCGTGGTTCTTGCTCTAAAGCAGAGTGTGGTTCATGGATTAGTACTGGGCTATTTGTTTCCCTTCAGAAAGAGAGTGAAATGCCACGCTCTGTTACTAACTACATGCAAGACTGCGTTTCAGGTAAACGCAGTCACTTTTCACCTCAAATGAAGCTACATCGTTCACTAAGCTCACACGTTTCTCGCTCTGAACTGAATAGCATTGGATGTTAGAGGACCTGTGGTTTGTATCAGTTTCAGAAGCAAAGTTGAACTAGATATGTTCCATGTGAGTAGGAAACACAGTTCTTTTGTTATGAGTACACTCACATTTCCCGCCTTATTAGAGACTCTAGAAAACAAGAGCGTGGTTCTGGCTCTTAAGCAGAGTGTGGTTCATGGATGAGAACTGTGCTGTGTGTTTCCCTTCAGAAACGGAGTGAAATGCCAGGCTCTGTGCCTTCCTGCAAGCAAGACTTCTTTTCAGGTAAACGCAGTAACTTTTCAGCTCAAAGAAGCTACATCGTTCACAAAGCTCACAGGTTTGTCACTCTTAACTAAAAAGCATTGGATGTTAGAGGACCTGTGGTTTGTATCAATTTCAGAAGCAGAGATGAACTAGATATGGTGCGTGTGTGTAGGAAACATAGTTCTTTTGTTAAGAGCACACTCATGCTTTCTGCCTTATTAGAATCTAGAAATCAAGAGCGTGCTTCTGGCTCTAAAGCAGAGTGTGATTCATGGCTGAGAACTGTGGTGTGTGTTTCCCTTCAGAAACGGAGTGTAATCCCAGGCTCTGTGTCTTCCTACATGCAAGACTACGTTTCGAATAAACGCAGTCACTTTTCAGCTCCAAAGAAGCTACATCATTCACGAAGCTCACACGTTTCTCACTCTTAAATGAAAAGCCTTGGATGATAGAGGACCTGAGGTTTGTATAAGTTTCAGGAGCAAAGTTGAACTAGATATGGTCCATGTGTGTAGGAAACACAGGTCATTGTTATGAGTACACTCACATTTCCAGCCTTATTAGAGACTCTAGAAAGCAAGAGCATGGTTCTTGCTCTAAAGCAGAGTGTGGTTCATGGATGAGTACTGGGCTATGTGTTTCCCTTCAGAAACAGAGTGAAATGCAAGGCTCTGTGACTTCCTACAAGCAAGAATTCGTTTCTGGTAAACGTAGTCACTTTTCAGCTCAAACAAAGCTACATCGTTCACGAAGCTCACACGTTTCTCACTCTTAACTGGAAAGCATTGGATGTTAGAGGACCTGTGGTTTGTATCAGTTTCAGAAGCGGAGTTGAAATAGATGTGGTCCGTGTGTGTAGGAAACTCAGTACTTTTGTTCTGAGCACACTCACTTTTCCCGCCTTATTAGAGACTATAGAAAGCAAGAGCGTTCTTCTTGCTCTAAAGCAGAGTGTGGTTCATGGATGAGAACTGTGGTGTGAGTTTCCCTTCAGAAACGGAGTGTAATCCCAGGCTCTTTGTCTTCCTACATGCAAGACTTCATTTCGGATAAACGCAGTCTCTTTTCAGCTCAAAGAAGCTACATCGTTCACCAAGCTCACACGTTTCTCACTCTTAACTGTAAAGCATTGGATGTTAGAGGAGCTGTGGTTTGTATCAGTTTCAGAAGCAAAGTTCAACTAGATGTGGTCCGTGTGTGTAGGAAACATAGTTCTTTTGTTCTGAGCACACTCACGTTTCCCGCCTTATTAGAGACTCCAGAAAGCAAGAGCGTGGTTCTTGCTCTAAAGCAGAGTGTGGTTCATGGATTAGTACTGGGCTATTTGTTTCCATTCAGAAAGAGAGTGAAATGCCACGCTCTGTTACTAACTACATGCAAGACTGCGTTTCAGGTAAACGCAGTCACTTTTCACCTCAAATGAAGCTACATCGTTCACTAAACTCACACGTTTCTCGCTCTGAACTGAATAGCATTGGATGTTAGAGGACCTGTGGTTTGTATCAGTTTCAGAAGCAAAGTTGAACTAGATATGTTCCATGTGAGTAGGAAACACAGATCTTTTGTTATGAGTACACTCACATTTCCCGCCTTATTAGAGACACTAGAAAACAAGAGCGTGGTTCTGGCTCTAAAGCAGAGTGTGGTTCATGGATGAGAACTGTGCTGTGTGTTTCCCTTCAGAAACAGAGTGAAATGCCAGGCTCTGTGCCTTCCTGCAAGCAAGACTTCGTTTCAGGTAAACGCAGTCACTTTTCAGCTCAAAGAAGCTACATCGTTCACAAAGCTCACACGTTTCTCACTCTTAACTGAAAAGCATTGGTTGTTAGAGGACCTGTGGTTTGTATCAATTTCAGAAGCAGAGATGAACTAGATATGGTGCGTGTGTGTAGGAAACATAGTTCTTTTGTTATGAGCACACTCACGCTTTCTGCCTTATTAGAATCTAGAAATCAAGAGCGTGCTTCTGGCTCTAAAGCAGAGTGCGATTCATGGATGAGAACTGTGGTGTGTGTTTCCCTTCAGTAACGGAGTGTAATCCCAGGCTCTGTGTCTTCCTACATGCAAGACTTCGTTTCGCATAAACGCAGTCACTTTTCAGCTCCAAAGAAGCTACATCGTTCACGAAGCTCACACGTTTCTCACTCTTAAATGAAAAGCCTTGGATGTTAGAGGACCTGAGGTTTGTATAAGTTTCAGGAGCAAAGTTGAACTAGATATGGTCCATGTGTGTAGGAAACACAGTTCATTGTTATGAGTACACTCACATTTCCAGCCTTATTAGAGACTCTAGAAAGCAAGAGCATGGTTCTTGCTCTAAAGCAGAGTGTGGTTCATGGATGAGTACTGGGCTATGTGTTTCCCTTTAGAAACAGAGTGAAATGCAAGGCTCTGTGACTTCCTACAAGCAAGAATTCGTTTCTGGTAAACGTAGTCACTTTTCGCTCAAACAAAGCTACATCGTTCACGAAGCTCACACGATTCTCACTCTTAACTGGAAAGCATTGGATGTTAGAGGACCTGTGGTTTGTATCAGTTTCAGAAGCGGAGTTGAAATAGATGTGGTCCGTGTGTGTAGGAAACTCAGTACTTTTGTTCTGAGCACACTCACATTTCCCGCCTTATTAGAGACTATAGAAAGCAAGAGCGTTCTTCTTGCTCTAAAGCAGAGTGTGGTTCATGGATGAGAACTGTGCTGTGTGTTTCCCTTCAGAAACGGAGTGAAATGCCAGGCTCTTTGTCTTCCTACATGCAAGACTTCATTTCGGATAAACGCAGTCTCTTTTCAGCTCAAAGAAGCTACATCGTTCACGAAGCTCACACCTTTCTCTCTCTGAACTGAAAAGCATTGGATGTTACAGGAACTGTGGTTTGTATCAGTTTCAGAAGTAGGTTGATCTAGCTATGTTCCATGTGTTTAGGAAACACAGTTCTTTTGTTATTAGTACACTCATATTTCCCGCCTTATTAGAGATTCTAGAAAGCAAGAGCGTGGTTCTGGCTCTAAAGCAGAGTGTGGTTCATGGATGAGAACTGTGCTGTGTGTTTCCCTTCAGAAACGGAGTGAAATGCCAGGCTCTGTGTCTTCCTAAAAGTAAGAGTTCGTTTCAGGTAAACGCAGTCACTTTTCAGCTCAAACGAAGCTACATCATTCACGAAGCTCAAACGTTTCTCGCTCTGAACAGAAAAGCATTGGATGTTAGAGGACCTGTGGTTTGTATCAGTTTCAGAAGCAACATTGAACTAGATATGGTCCAGGTGTGTAGGAAGCACAGTTCTTTTGTTCTGAGTACACACACATTTCCCGCCGTATTAGAGCCTCTAGAAAGCAAGAGCGTTCTTCTTGCTCTAAAGCAGAGTGTGGTTCATGGATGAGAACTGTGCTGTGTGTTTCCCTTCAGAAACGGAGTGAAATGCCAGGCTCTGTGCCTTCCTGCAAGCAAGACTTCGTTTCAGGTTAACGCAGTCACTTTTCAGCTCAAAGAAGCTACATCGTTCATGAAGCTCACACGTTTCTCGCTCTGAACTGAAAAGCATTGGAAGTTAGAGGACCTGTGGTTTGTATCAGTTTCAGAAGCAGAGTTGAACTAGATATGGTGCGTGTGTGTAGGAAACATAGTTCTTTTGTTCTGAGCACACTCACGTTTCCCGCCTTATTAGAGACTCTAGAAAGCAAGAGCGTGCTTCTTGCTCTAAAGCAGAGTGTGGTTCATGGATGAGAACTGTGCTGTGTGTTTCCCTTCAGAAACGGAGTGAAATGCCAGGCTCTGTGCCTTCCTGCAAGCAAGACGCCGTTTAAGGTAAACACAGTCACTTTTCAGCTCAAAGAAGCTACATCGTTCACGAAGCTCACACGTTTCTCACTCTTAACTGAAAAGCATTGGAAGTTAGAGGACCTGTGGTTTCTATCAGTTTCAGAAGCAGAGTTGAACTAGATATGGTGCGTGTGTGTAGGAAACCTAGTTCTTTTATTCTGAGCACACTCACGTTTCCTGCCTTATTAGAGACTCTAGAAAGCAAGAGCATGGTTCTTGCTCTATAGCAGAGTGTGGTTCATGGATGAGTACTGGGCTATGTGTTTCCCTTCAGAAACAGAGTGAAATGCAAGGCTCTGTGACTTCCTACAAGCAAGAATTCGTTTCTGGTAAACGTAGTCACTTTTCAGCTCAAACATGGCTACATCGTTCACGAACCTCACACGTTTCTCACTCTTAACTGGAAAGCATTGGATGTTAGAGGACCTGTGGTTTGTATCAGTTTCAGAAGTGGAGTTGAAATAGATGTGGTCCGTGTGTGTAGGAAACTCAGTTCTTTTGTTCTGAGTACACTCATATTTCCCACATTATTAGAGACTCTAGAAAGCAAGAGCGTGGTTCTTGCTCTAAAGCAGAGTGTGGTTCATGGATTAGTACTGGGCTATTTGTTTCCCTTCAGAAAGAGAGTGAAATGCCACGCTCTGTTACTAACTACATGCAAGACTGCGTTTCAGGTAAACGCAGTCACTTTTCCCCTCAAATGAAGCTACATCGTTAACTAAACTCACACGTTTCTCGCTCTGAACTGAATAGCATTGGATGTTAGAGGACCTGTGGTTTGTATCAGTTTCAGAAGCAAAGTTGAACTAGATATGTTCCATGTGAGTAGGAAACACAGTTCTTTTGTTATGAGTACACTCACATTTCCCGCCTTATTAGAGACTCTAGAAAACAAGAGCGTGGTTCTGGCTCTAAAGCAGAGTGTGGTTCATGGATGAGAACGTGCTGTGTGTTTCCCTTCAGAAACGGAGTGAAATGCCAGGCTCTGTGCCTTCCTGCAAGCAAGACTTCGTTTCAGGTAAACGCAGTAACTTTTCAGCTCAAAGAAGCTACATCGTTCACAAAGCTCACACGTTTCTCACTCTTAACTGAAAAGCATTGGATGTTAGAGGACCTGTGGTTTGTATCAATTTCAGAAGCAGACATGAACTAGATTTGGTGCGTGTGTGTAGGAAACATAGTTCTTTTGTTATGAGCACACTCACCCTTTCTTCCTTATTAGAATCTAGAAATCAAGAGCGTGCTTCTGGCTCTAAAGCAGAGTGTGATTCACGGATGAGAACTGTGGTGTGTGTTTCCCTTCAGAAACGGAGTGTAATCCCAGGCTCTGTGTCTTCCTACATGCAAGACTTCGTTTCGCATAAACGCAGAAACTTTTCAGCTCCAAAGAAGCTACATCGTTCACGAAGCTCACACGTTTCTCACTCTTAAATGAAAAGCATTGGATGTTAGAAGACCTGAGGTTTGTATAAGTTTCAGGAGCAAAGTTGAACTAGATATGGTCCATGTGTGTAGGAAACACAGTTCATTGTTATGAATACACTCACATTTCCAGCCTTATTAGAGACTCTAGAAAGCAAGAGCATGGTTCTTGCTCTAAAGCAGAGTGTGGTTCATGGATGAGTACTGGGCTATGTGTTTCCCTTCAGAAACAGAGTGAAATGCAAGGCTCTGTGACTTCCTACAAGCAAGAATTCGTTTCTGGTAAACGTAGTCACTTTTCAGCTCAAACAAAGCTACATCGTTCACGAAGCTCACACGTTTCTCACTCTTAAGTGGAAAGCATTGGATGTTAGAGGACCTGTGGTTTGTATCACTTTCAGAAGTGGAGTTGAAATAGATGTGGTCCGTGTGTGTAGGAAACTCAGTTCTTTTGTTCTGAGCACACTCACATTTCCCACCTTATTAGAGACTCTAGAAAGCAAGAGCATGGTTCTTGCTCTAAAGCAGAGTGTGGTTCATGGATTAGTACTGGGCTATTTGTTTCCCTTCAGAAAGAGAGTGAAATGCCACGCTCTGTTACTAACTACATGCAAGACTGCCTTTCAGGTAAACGCAGTCACTTTTCACCTCAAATGAAGCTACATCGTTCACTAAACTCACACGTTTCTCGCTCTGAACTGAATAGCATTGGATGTTAGAGGACCTGTGGTTTGTATCAGTTTCAGAAGCAAAGTTGAACTAGATATGTTCCATGTGAGTAGGAAACACAGTTCTTTTGTTATGAGTACACTCACATTTCCCGCCTTATTAGAGACTCTAGAAAACAAGAGCGTGGTTCTGGCTCTAAAGCAGAGTGTGGTGCATGGATGAGAACATGCTGTGTGTTTCCCTTCAGAAACGGAGAGAAATGCCAGGCTCTGTGCCTTCCTGCAAGCAAGACTTCGTTTCAGGTAAACGCAGAAACTTTTCAGCTCAAAGAAGCCACATCGTTCACAAAGCTCACACGTTTCTCACTCTTAAGTGAAAATCATTGAATGTTAGAGGACCTGTGGTTTGTATCAATTTCAGAAGCAGAGATGAACTAGATATGGTGCGTGTGTGTAGGAAACATAGTTCTTTTGTTATGAGCACACTCACGCTTTCTGCCTTATTAGAATCTAGAAATCAAGAGCGTGCTTCTGGCTCTAAAGCAGAGTGTGATTCATGGATGAGAACTGTGGTGTGTGTTTCCCTTCAGAAACGGAGTGTAATCCCAGGCTCTGTGTCTTCCTACATGCAAACTTCGTTTCGCATAAACACAGTCACTTTTCAGCTCCAAAGAAGCTACATCGTTCACGAAGCTCACACGTTTCTCACTCTTAAATGAAAAGCCTTGGATGTTAGAGGACCTGAGGTTTGTATAAGTTTCAGGAGCAAAGTTGAACTAGATATGGTCCATGTGTGTAGGAAACACAGTTCATTGTTATGAGTACACTCAAATTTCCAGCCTTATTAGAGACTCTAGAAAGCAAGAGCATGGTTCTTGCTCTAAAGCAGAGTGTGGTTCATGGATGAGAACTGTGCTGTGTGTTTCCCTTCAGAATCGGAGTGAAATGCCAGGCTCTGTGTCTTCCTACCAGTAAGAGTTCGTTTCATGTAAACGCAGTCACTTTTCAGCTCAAACGAAGCTACATCATTCACGAAGCTCAAACGTTTCTCGCTCTGAACTGAATAGCATTGGATGTTAGAGGACCTGTGGTTTGTATCAGTTTCAGAAGCAAAGTTGAACTAGCTATGTTCCATGTGTTTAGGAAACACAGTACTTTTGTTATGAGTACACTCATATTTCCCGCCTTATTACAGACTATAGAAAGCAAGAGCGTTCTTCTTGCTCTTAAGCAGAGTGTGGTTCATGGATGAGAACTGTGCTGTGTGTTTCCCTTCAGAAACGGAGTGAAATGCAAGGCTCTGTGCCTTCCTGCAAGCAAGACGCCGTTTCAGGTAAACGCAGTCACTTTTCAGCTCAAAGAAGCTACATCGTTCACGAAGCTCCCACGTTTCTCACTCTGAACAGAAAAGCTTTGCATGTTAGAGGACCTGTGGTTTGTATCAGTTTCAGAAGCAACATTGAACTAGATATGGTGCATGTGTGTAGGAAACATAGTTCTTTTGTTATGAGCACACTCACGCTTTCTGCCTTATTAGAATCTAGAAATCAAGAGCGTGCTTCTGGCTCTAAAGCAGAGTGTGATTCATGGATGAGAACTGTGGTGTGTGTTTCCCTTCAGAAACGGAGTGTAATCCCAGGCTGTGTGTCTTCCTACATGCAAGACTTCGTTTCGCATAAACGCAGTCACTTTTCCGCTCCAAAGAAGCTACATCGTTCACGAACTCACACGTTTCTCACTCTTAAATGAAAAGCCTTGGATGTTAGAGGACCTGAGGTTTGTATAAGTTTCAGGAGCAAAGTTGAACTAGATATGGTCCATGTGTGTAGGAAACACAGTTCATTGTTATGAGTACACTCACATTTTCAGCCTTATTAGAGACTCTAGAAAGCAAGAGCATGGTTCTTGCTCTAAAGCAGAGTGTGATTCATGGATGAGAACTGTGGTATGTGTTTCCCTTCAGAAACGGAGTGAAATGCCAGGCTCTGTGTCTTCCTACATGCAAGATTTCGATTCAGATAAACACAGTCACTTTTCAGCTCAAAGAAGCTACATCGTTCATGAAGCTCACATGTCTCTTGCTCTGAACTGAAAAGCATTGGATGTTAGAGGACCTGTGGTTTGTATCACTTTCAGAAGCAAAGTTGAAGTAGATGTGTTCCGTGTGTGTAGGAAACTCAGTACTTTTGTTATGTGCACACTCACTTTTCCCACCTTATTAGAGACTGTGGAAAGCAACAGTGTGTTTCTTGCTCTAAAGCAGAGTGTGGTTCATGGATGAGTACTGGGCTATGTGTTCCCTTCAGAAACAGAGTGAAATGCAAGGCTCTATGACTTCCTACAAGCAAGAATTCATTTCTGGTAAACACAGTCACTTTTCAGCTCAAACAAAGCTATATCGTTCACGAAGCTCACACGTTTCTCACTCTTAACTGGAAAGCTTGGATGTTAGAGGACCTGTGGTTTGTATCAGTTTCAGAAGCGGAGTTGAAATAGATGTGGTCCGTGTGTGTAGGAAACTCAGTTCTTTTGTTCTGAGTACACTCACATTTCCCACCTTATTAGAGACTCTAGAAAGCAAGAGCATGGTTCTTGCTCTAAAGCAGAGTGTGGTTCATGGATTAGTACTGGGATATGTGTTTCCCTTCAGAAAGAGAGTGAAATGCCACGCTCTGTGACTAACTACATGCAAGACTGCGTTTCAGGTAAACACAGTCACTTTTCACCTCAAATGAAGCTACATCGTTCACTAAGCTCACACGTTTCTCGCTCTGAACTGAATAGCATTGGATTTTAGAGGACCTGTGGTTTGTATCATTTTCAGAAGCAAAGTTGAACTAGATATGTACCATGTGAGTAGGAAACACAGTTCTTTTGTTATGAGTACACTCACATTTCCCGCCTTATTAGAGACTCTAGAAACCAAGAGCGTGGGTCTGGCTCTAAAGCAGAGTGTGGTTCATGGATGGGAACAGTGCTGTGTGTTTCCCTTCAGAAACGGAGTGAAATTCCAGGCTCTGTGTCTTCCTACAAGTAACATGTCGTTTCAGGTAAACGCAGTCACTTTTCAGCTCAAATGAAGCTACATCATTCACGAAGCTCACACGTTTCTTGCTCAGAACTGAAAAGCATTGGATGTTAGAGGACCTGTGGTTTGTATCAGATTCAGAAGCAAAGTTGAACTAGATATGGTCCATGTGTGTAGGAAACACAGTTCTTTTGTTCTGAGTACACTCACATTTCCCGCCTTATTAGAGACTCTAGACAGCAAGAGCGTTCTTCTTGCTCTAAAGCAGAGTGTGGTTCATGGATGAGAACTGTGCTGTGTGTTTCCCTTCAGAAACGGAGTTAAATGCCAGGCTCTGTGCCTTCCTGCAAGCAAGACTTCCTTTCAGGTAAACGCAGTCACTTTTCAGCTCAAAGAAGCTACATCGTTCACAAAGCTCACACGTTTCTCACTCTTAACTGAAAAGCATTGGATGTTAGAGGACCTGTGGTTTGTATCAGTTTCAGAAGCAGAGTTGAACTAGATATGGTGCGTGTGTGTAGGAAACCTAGTTCTTTTATTCTGAGCACACTCACGTTTCCGGCCTTATTAGAGACTCTAGAAAACAAGAGCGTGGTTCTTGCTCTAAAGCAGAGTGTGGTTCATGGATTAGTACTGGGCTATTTGTTTCCCTTCAGAAAGAGAGTGAAATGCCACGCTCTGTTACTAACTACATGCAAGACTGCGTTTCAGGTAAACGCAGTCACTTTTCACCTCAAATGAAGCTACATCGTTCACTAAACTCACACGTTTCTCGCTCTGAACTGAATAGCATTGGATGTTAGAGGACCTGTGGTTTGTATCAGTTTCAGAAGCAAAGTTGAACTAGATATGTTCCATGTGAGTAGGAAACACAGTTCTTTTGTTATGAGTACACTCACATTTCCCGCCTTATTAGAGACTCTAGAAAACAAGAGCGTGGTTCTGGCTCTAAAGCAGAGTGTGGTTCATGGATGAGAACTGTGCTGTGTGTTTCCCTTCAGAAACGGAGTGAAATGCCAGGCTCTGTGCCTTCCTGCAAGCAAGACTTCGTTTCAGGTAAACGCAGTCACTTTTCAGCTCAAAGAAGCTACATCGTTCACAAAGCTCGACGTTTCTCACTCTTAACTGAAAATCATTGGATGTTAGAGGACCTGTGGTTTGTATCAATTTCAGAAGCAGAGATGAACTAGATATGGTGCGTGTGTGTAGGAAACATAGTTCTTTTGTTATGAGCACACTCACGCTTTCTGCCTTATTAGAATCTAGAAATCAAGAGCGTGCTTCTGGCTCTAAAGCAGAGTGTGATTCATGGATGAGAACTGTGGTGTGTGTTTCCCTTCAGAAACGGAGTGTAATCCCAGGCTCTGTGTCTTCCTACATGCAAGACTTCGTTTCGAATAAACGCAGTCACTTTTCAGCTCCAAAGAAGCTACATCATTCACGAAGTTCACACGTTTCTCACTCTTAAATGAAAAGCCTTGGATGTTAGAGGACCTGAGGTTTGTATAAGTTTCAGGAGCAAAGTTGAACTAGATACGGTCCATGTGTGTAGGAAACACAGTTCATTGTTATGAGTACACTCACATTTCCAGCCTTATTAGAGACTCTAGAAAGCAAGAGCGTGGTTCTGGCTCTAAAGCAGAGTGTGGTTCATGGATGAGAACTGGGCTGTGTGTTTCCCTTCAGAAACAGAGTGAAATGCAATGCTCTGTGACTTCCTACAAGCAAGAATTCGTTTCTGGTAAATGTAGCCACTTTTCAGCTCTAACAAAGCTACATCATTCACGAAGCTCACACGTTTCTCACTCTTAACTGGAAAGCATTGGATGTTAGAGGACCTGTGGTTTGTATCAGTTTCAGAAGCGGAGTTGAAATAGATGTGGTCCGTGTGTGTAGGAAACTCAGTACTTTTGTTCTGAGCACACTCACTTTTCCCGCCTTATTAGAGACTATAGAAAGCAAGAGCGTTCTTCTTGCTCTAAAGCAGAGTGTGGTTCATGGATGAGAACTGTGGTGTGAGTTTCCCTTCAGAAACGGAGTGTAATCCCAGGCTCTTTGTCTTCCTACATGCAAGTCTTCTTTTCGGATAAACGCAGTCACTTTTCAGCTCAAAGAAGCTACATCGTTCACGAAGCTCACACCTTTCTCGCTCTGAACTGAAAAGCATTGGATGTTACAGGAACTGTGGTTTGTATCAGTTTCAGAAGTAAGTTGATCTAGCTATGTTCCATGTGTTTAGGAAACACAGTTCTTTTGTTATGAGTACACTCATATTTCCCGCCTTATTAGAGACTCTAGAAAGCAAGAGCGTGGTTCTGTCTCTAAAGCAGAGTGTGGTTCATGGATGAGAACTGTGCTGTGTGTTTCCCTTCAGAAACGGAGTGAAATGCCAGGCTCTGTGTCTTCCTACATGTAAGAGTTCGTTTCAGGTAAACGCAGTCACTTTTCAGCTCAAATGAAGCTACATCATTCACAAAGCTCAAACGTTTCTCGCTCCGAACAGAAAGGCATTGGATGTTAGAGGACCTGTGGTTTGTATCAGTTTCAGAAGCAACATTGAACTAGATATGGTCCAGGTGTGTAGGAAACACAGTTCTTTTGTTCTGAGTACACACACATTTCCCGCCGTATTAGAGCCTCTAGAAAGCAAGAGCGTGCTTCTTGCTCTAAAGCAGAGTGTGGTTCATGGATGAGAACTGTGCTGTGTGTTTCCCTTCAGAAACGGAGTGAAATGCCAGGCTCTGTGCCTTCCTGCAAACAAGACGCCGTTTCAGGTAAACGCAGTCACTTTTCAGCTCAAAGAAGCTACATCGTTCAACAAGCTCACATGTTTCTCACTCTTAACTGTAAAGCATTGGATGTTAGAGGAGCTGTGGTTTGTATCAGTTTCAGAAGCAAAGTTGAACTAGATGTGGTCCGTGTGTGTAGGAAACATAGTTCTTTTGTTCTGAGCACACTCACGTTTCCCGCCTTATTAGAGACTCCAGAAAGCAAGAGCGTGGTTCTTGCTCTAAAGCAGAGTGTGGTTCATGGATTAGTACTGGGCTATTTGTTTCCATTCAGAAAGAGAGTGAAATGCCACGCTCTGTTTCTAAGTACATGCAAAACTGCGTTTCAGGTAAACGCAGTCACTTTTCACCTCAAATGAAGCTACATCGTTCACTAAGCTCACACGTTTCTCGCTCTGAACTGAATAGCATTGGATGTTAGAGGACCTGTGGTTTGTATCAATTTCAGAAGCAGAGATGAACTAGATGTGGTGCGTGTGTGTAGGAAACATAGTTCTTTTGTTATGAGCACACTCACGCTTTCTGCCTTATTAGAATCTAGAAATCAAGAGCGTGCTTCTGGCTCTAAAGCAGAGTGTGATTCATGGATGAGAACTGTGCTGTGTGTTTCCCTTCCGAAACGGAGTGTAATCCCAGGCTCTGTGTCTTCCTACACGCAAGACTTCGTTTCGCATAAACGCAGTCACTTTTCAGCTCAAAGAAGCTACATCGTTCACGAAGCTCACACCTTTCTCGCTCTGAACTGAAAAGCATTGGATGTTACAGGAACTGTGGTTTGTATCAGTTTCAGAAGTAAGTTGATCTAGCTATGTTCCATGTGTTTAGGAAACACAGTTCTTTTGTTATGAGTACACTCATATTTCCCGCCTTATTAGAGACTCTAGAAAGCAAGAGCGTGGTTCTGGCTCTAAAGCAGAGTGTGGTTCATGGATGAGAACTGTGCTGTGTGTTTCCCTTCAGAAACGGAGTGAAATGCCAGGCTCTGTGTCTTCCTACAAGTAAGAGTTCGTTTCAGGTAAACGCAGTCACTTTTCAGCTCAAATGAAGCTACATCATTCACGAAGCTCAAACGTTTCTCGCTCTGAACAGAAAAGCATTGCATGTTAGAGGACCTGTCTTTTGTATCAGTTTCAGAAGCAACATTGAACTAGATATGGTCCAGGTGTGTAGGAAACACAGTTCTTTTGTTCTGAGTACACACACATTTCCCGCCGTATTAGAGCCTCTAGAAAGCAAGAGTGTTCTTCTTGCTCTAAAGCAGAGTGTGGTTCATGGATGAGAACTGTGCTGTGTGTTTCCCTTCAGAAACGGAGTGAAATGCCAGGCTCTGTGCCTTTCTGCAAGCAAGACGCCGTTTCAGGTAAACGCAGTCACTTTTCAGCTCAAAGAAGCTACATCGTTCACGAAGCTCACACGTTTCTCACTCTTAACAGAAAAGCAGTGGAAGTTAGAGGACCTGTGGTTTCTATCAGTTTCAGAAGCAGAGTTGAACTAGATATGGTGCGTGTGTGTAGGAAACCTAGTTCTTTTATTCTGAGCACACTCACGTTTCCCACCTTATTAGAGACTCTAGAAATCAAGAGCGTGGTTCTTGCTCTAAAGCAGAGTGTGGTTCATGGATTAGTACTGGGCTATTTGTTTCCCTTCAGAAAGAGAGTGAAATGCAACGCTCTGTTACTAACTACATGCAAGACTGCGTTTCAGGTAAACGCAGTCACTTTTCAGCTCAAAGAAGCTACATCGTTCACGAAGCTCACACGTTTCTCACTCTTAACAGAAAAGCAGTGGAAGTTAGAGGACCTGTGGTTTCTATCAGTTTCAGAAGCAGAGTTGAACTAGATATGGTGCGTGTGTGTAGGAAACCTAGTTCTTTTATTCTGAGCACACTCACGTTTCCCGCCTTATTAGAGACTCTAGAAAACAAGAGCGTGGTTCTTGCTCTAAAGCAGAGTGTGGTTCATGGATTAGTACTGGGCTATTTGTTTCCCTTCAGAAAGAGAGTGAAATGCAACGCTCTGTTACTAACTACATGCAAGACTGCGTTTCAGGTAAACGCAGTCACTTTTCACCTCAAATTAAGCTACATCGTTCACTAAGCTCACACGTTTCTCGCTCTGAACTGAATAGCATTGGATGTTAGAGGACCTGTGGTTTGTATCAGTTTCAGAAGCAAAGTTGAACTAGATATGTTCCATGTGAGTAGGAAACACAGTTCTTTTGTTATGAGTACACTCACATTTCCCGCCTTATTAGAGACTCTAGAAAACAAGAGCGTGGTTCTGGCTCTTAAGCAGAGTGTGGTTCATGGATGAGAACTGTGCTGTGTGTTTCCCTTCAGAAACGGAGTGAAATGCCAGGCTCTGTGCCTTCCTGCAAGCAAGACTTCTTTTCAGGTAAACGCAGTCACTTTTCAGCTCAAAGAAGCTACATCGTTCACAAAGCTCGACGTTTCTCACTCTTAACTGAAAATCATTGGATGTTAGAGGACCTGTGGTTTGTATCAATTTCAGAAGCAGAGATGAACTAGATATGGTGGATGTGTGTAGGAAACATAGTTCTTTTGTTATGAGCACACTCACGCTTTCTGCCTTATTAGAATCTAGAAATCAAGAGCGTGCTTCTGGCTCTAAAGCAGAGTGTGATTCATGGATGAGAACTGTGGTGTGTGTTTCCCTTCAGAAACGGAGTGTAATCCCAGGCTGTGTGTCTTCCTACATGCAAGACTTCGTTTCGCATAAACGCAGTCACTTTTCAGCTCCAAAGAAGCTACATCGTTCACGAACTCACACGTTTCTCACTCTTAAATGAAAAGCCTTGGATGTTAGAGGACCTGAGGTTTGTATAAGTTTCAGGAGCAAAGTTGAACTAGATATGGTCCATGTGTGTAGGAAACACAGTTCATTGTTATGAGTACACTCACTTTTCCAGCCTTTTTAGAGACTCTAGAAAGCAAGAGCATGGTTCTTGCTCTAAAGCAGAGTGTTTTTCATGGATGAGTACTGGGCTATGTGTTTCCCTTCAGAAACAGAGTGAAATGCAAGGCTCTGTGACTTCCTACAAGCAAGAATTCATTTCTGGTAAACGTAGTCACTTTTGAGCTCAAACAAAGCTACATCGTTCACGAAGCTCACACGTTTCTCACTCTTAACTGGAAAGCATTGGATGTTAGAGGACCTGTGGTTTGTATCAGTTTCAGAAGCGGAGTTGAAATAGATGTGGTCCGTGTGTGTAGGAAACTCAGTACTTTTGTTCTGAGCACACTCACTTTTCCCGCCTTATTAGAGACTATAGAAAGCAAGAGCGTTCTTCTTGCTCTAAAGCAGAGTGTGGTTCATGGATGAGAACTGTGGTGTGAGTTTCCCTACAGAAACGGAGTGTAATCCCAGGCTCTTTGTCTTCCTACATACAAGTCTTCTTTTCGGATAAACGCAGTCACTTTTCAGCTCAAAGAAGCTACATCGTTCACGAAGCTCACACCTTTCTCGCTCTGAACTGAAAAGCATTGGATGTTAGAGGACCTGTGGTTTGTATCAGTTTCAGAAGCAACATTGAACTAGATATGGTCCAGGTGTGTAGGAAACACAGTTCTTTTGTTCTGAGCACACTCACGTTTCCCGCCTTATTAGAGACTCCAGAAAGCAAGAGCGTGGTTCTTGCTCTAAAGCAGAGTGTGGTTCATGGATTAGTACTGGGCTATTTGTTTCCATTCAGAAAGAGAGTGAAATGCCACGCTCTGTTTCTAAGTACATGCAAGACTGCGTTTCAGGTAAACGCAGTCACTTTTCACCTCAAATGAAGCTACATCGTTCACTAAGCTCACACGTTTCTCGCTCTGAACTGAATAGCATTGGATGTTAGAGGACCTGTGGTTTGTATCAATTTCAGAAGCAGAGATGAACTAGATGTGGTGAGTGTGTGTAGGAAACATAGTTCTTTTGTTATGAGCACACTCACGCTTTCTGCCTTATTAGAATCTAGAAATCAAGAGCGTGCTTCTGGCTCTAAAGCAGAGTGTGATTCATGGATGAGAACTGTGCTGTGTGTTTCCCTTCAGAAACGGAGTGTAATCCCAGGCTCTGTGCCTTTCTGCAAGCAAGACGCCGTTTCAGGTAAACGCAGTCACTTTTCAGCTCAAAGAAGCTACATCGTTCACGAAGCTCACACGTTTCTCACTCTTAACAGAAAAGCAGTGGAAGTTAGAGGACCTGTGGTTTCTATCAGTTTCAGAAGCAGAGTTGAACTAGATATGGTGCGTGTGTGTAGGAAACCTAGTTCTTTTATTCTGAGCACACTCACGTTTCCCGCCTTATTAGAGACTCTAGAAAACAAGAGCGTGGTTCTTGCTCTAAAGCAGAGTGTGGTTCATGGATTAGTACTGGGCTATTTGTTTCCCTTCAGAAAGAGAGTGAAATGCAACGCTCTCTTACTAACTACATGCAAGACTGGGTTTCAGGTAAACGCAGTCACTTTTCACCTCAAATGAAGCTACATCGTTCACTAAGCTCACACGTTTCTCGCTCTGAACTGAATAGCATTGGATGTTAGAGGACCTGTGGTTTGTATCAGTTTCAGAAGCAAAGTTGAACTAGATATGTTCCATGTGAGTAGGAAACACAGTTCTTTTGTTATGAGTACACTCACATTTCCCGCCTTATTAGAGACTCTAGAAAACAAGAGCGTGGTTCTGGCTCTTAAGCAGAGTGTGGTTCATGGATGAGAACTGTGCTGTGTGTTTCCCTTCAGAAACGGAGTGAAATGCCAGGCTCTGTGCCTTCCTGCAAGCAAGACTTCTTTTCAGGTAAACGCAGTCACTTTTCAGCTCAAAGAAGCTACATCGTTCACAAAGCTCACACGTTTCTCACTCTTAACTGAAAAGCATTGGATGTTAGAGGACCTGTGGTTTGTATCAATTTCAGAAGCAGAGATGAACTAGATATGGTGCGTGTGTGTAGGAAACATAGTTCTTTTGTTAAGAGCACACTCATGCTTTCTGCCTTATTAGAATCTAGAAATCAAGAGCGTGCTTCTGGCTCTAAAGCAGAGTGTGATTCATGGATGAGAACTGTGCTGTGTGTTTCCCTTCAGAAACGGAGTGTAATCCCAGGCTCTGTGTCTTCCTACACGCAAGACTTCGTTTCGCATAAACGCAGTCACTTTTCAGCTCAAAGAAGCTACATCGTTCACGAAGCTCACACCTTTCTCGCTCTGAACTGAAAAGCATTGGATGTTACAGGAACTGTGGTTTGTATCAGTTTCAGAAGTAAGTTGATCTAGCTATGTTCCATGTGTTTAGGAAACACAGTTCTTTTGTTATGAGTACACTCATATTTCCCGCCTTATTAGAGACTCTAGAAAGCAAGAGCGTGGTTCTGGCTCTAAAGCAGAGTGTGGTTCATGGATGAGAACTGTGCTGTGTGTTTCCCTTCAGAAACGGAGTGAAATGCCAGGCTCTGTGTCTTCCTACAAGTAAGAGTTCGTTTCAGGTAAACGCAGTCACTTTTCAGCTCAAACGAAGCTACATCATTCACGAAGCTCAAACGTTTCTCGCTCTGAACAGAAAAGCATTGCATGTTAGAGGACCTGTCTTTTGTATCAGTTTCAGAAGCAACATTGAACTAGATATGGTCCAGGTGTGTAGGAAACACAGTTCATTGTTATGAGTACACTCACATTTCCAGCCTTATTAGAGACTCTAGAAAGCAAGAGCATGGTTCTTGCTCTAAAGCAGAGTGTTTTTCATGGATGAGTACTGGGCTATGTGTTTCCCTTCAGAAACAGAGTGAAATGCAAGGCTCTGTGACTTCCTACAAGCAAGAATTCATTTCTGGTAAACGTAGTCACTTTTGAGCTCAAAAAAAGCTACATCGTTCACGAAGCTCACACGTTTCTCACTCTTAACTGGAAAGCATTGGATGTTAGAGGACCTGTGGTTTGTATCAGTTTCAGAAGCGGAGTTGAAATAGATGTGGTCCGTGTGTGTAGGAAACTCAGTACTTTTGTTCTGAGCACACTCACTTTTCCCGCCTTATTAGAGACTATAGAAAGCAAGAGCGTTCTTCTTTCTCTAAAGCAGAGTGTGGTTCATGGATGAGAACTGTGCTGTGTGTTTCCCTTCAGAAACGGAGTGTAATCCCAGGCTCTGTGTCTTCCTACACGCAAGACTTCGTTTCGCATAAACGCAGTCACTTTTCAGCTCAAAGAAGCTACATCGTTCACGAAGCTCACACCTTTCTCGCTCTGAACTGAAAAGCATTGGATGTTACAGGAACTGTGGTTTGTATCAGTTTCAGAAGTAAGTTGATCTAGCTATGTTCCATGTGTTTAGGAAACACAGTTCTTTTGTTATGAGTACACTCATATTTCCCGCCTAATTAGAGACTCTAGAAAGCAAGAGCGTGGTTCTGGCTCTAAAGCAGATTGTGGTTCATGGATGAGAACTGTGCTGTGTGTTTCCCTTCAGAAACGGAGTGAAATGCCAGGCTCTGTGTCTTCCTACAAGGAAGAGTTCGTTTAAGGTAAACACAGTCACTTTTCAGCTCAAACGAAGCTACATCATTCACGAAGCTCAAACGTTTCTCGCTCTGAACAGAAAAGCATTGCATGTTAGAGGACCTGTCTTTTGTATCAGTTTCAGAAGCAACATTGAACTAGATATGGTCCAGGTGTGTAGGAAACACAGTTCTTTTGTTCTGAGTACACACACATTTCCCGCCGTATTAGAGCCTCTAGAAAGCAAGAGCGTTCTTCTTGCTCTAAAGCAGAGTGTGGTTCATGGATGAGAACTGTGCTGTGTGTTTCCCTTCAGAAACGGAGTGAAATGCCAGGCTCTGTGCCTTTCTGCAAGCAAGACGCCGTTTCAGGTAAACGCAGTCACTTTTCAGCTCAAGGAAGCTACATCGTTCACGAAGCTCACACGTTTCTCACTCTTAACAGAAAAGCAGTGGAAGTTAGAGGACCTGTGGTTTCTATCAGTTTCAGAAGCAGAGTTGAACTAGATATGGTGCGTGTGTGTAGGAAACCTAGTTCTTTTATTCTGAGCACACTCACGTTTCCCGCCTTATTAGAGACTCTAGAAAACAAGAGCGTGGTTCTTGCTCTAAAGCAGAGTGTGGTTCATGGATTAGTACTGGGCTATTTGTTTCCCTTCAGAAAGAGAGTGAAATGCAACGCTCTGTTACTAACTACATGCAAGACTGCGTTTCAGGTAAACGCAGTCACTTTTCACCTCAAATGAAGCTACATCGTTCACTAAGCTCACACGTTTCTCGCTCTGAACTGAATAGCATTGGATGTTAGAGGACCTGTGGTTTGTATCAGTTTCAGAAGCAAAGTTGAACTAGATATGTTCCATGTGAGTAGGAAACACAGTTCTTTTGTTATGAGTACACTCACATTTCCCGCCTTATTAGAGACTCTAGAAAACAAGAGCGTGGTTCTGGCTCTTAAGCAGAGTGTGGTTCATGGATGAGAACTGTGCTGTGTGTTTCCCTTCAGAAACGGAGTGAAATGCCAGGCTCTGTGCCTTCCTGCAAGCAAGACTTCTTTTCAGGTAAACGCAGTCACTTTTCAGCTCAAAGAAGCTACATCGTTCACAAAGCTCGACGTTTCTCACTCTTAACTGAAAATCATTGGATGTTAGAGGACCTGTGGTTTGTATCAATTTCAGAAGCAGAGATGAACTAGATATGGTGCATGTGTGTAGGAAACATAGTTCTTTTGTTATGAGCACACTCACGCTTTCTGCCTTATTAGAATCTAGAAATCAAGAGCGTGCTTCTGGCTCTAAAGCAGAGTGTGATTCATGGATGAGAACTGTGGTGTGTGTTTCCCTTCAGAAACGGAGTGTAATCCCAGGCTGTGTGTCTTCCTACATGCAAGACTTCGTTTCGCATAAACGCAGTCACTTTTCAGCTCCAAAGAAGCTACATCGTTCACGAACTCACACGTTTCTCACTCTTAAATGAAAAGCCTTGGATGTTAGAGGACCTGAGGTTTGTATAAGTTTCAGGAGCAAAGTTGAACTAGATATGGTCCATGTGTGTAGGAAACACAGTTCATTGTTATGAGTACACTCACATTTCCAGCCTTATTAGAGACTCTAGAAAGCAAGAGCATGGTTCTTGCTCTAAAGCAGAGTGTTTTTCATGGATGAGTACTGGGCTATGTGTTTCCCTTCAGAAACAGAGTGAAATGCAAGGCTCTGTGACTTCCTACAAGCAAGAATTCATTTCTGGTAAACGTAGTCACTTTTGAGCTCAAAAAAAGCTACATCGTTCACGAAGCTCACACGTTTCTCACTCTTAACTGGAAAGCATTGGATGTTAGAGGACCTGTGGTTTGTATCAGTTTCAGAAGCGGAGTTGAAATAGATGTGGTCCGTGTGTGTAGGAAACTCAGTACTTTTGTTCTGAGCACACTCACTTTTCCCGCCTTATTAGAGACTATAGAAAGCAAGAGCGTTCTTCTTTCTCTAAAGCAGAGTGTGGTTCATGGATGAGAACTGTGGTGTGAGTTTCCCTACAGAAACGGAGTGTAATCCCAGGCTCTTTGTCTTCCTACATACAAGTCTTCTTTTCGGATAAACGCAGTCACTTTTCAGCTCAAAGAAGCTACATCGTTCACGAAGCTCACACCTTTCTCGCTCTGAACTGAAAAGCATTGGATGTTACAGGAACTGTGGTTTGTATCAGTTTCAGAAGTAAGTTGATCTAGCTATGTTCCATGTGTTTAGGAAACACAGTTCTTTTGTTATGAGTACACTCATATTTCCCGCCTTATTAGAGACTCTAGAAAGCAAGAGCGTGGTTCTGGCTCTAAAGCAGATTGTGGTTCATGGATGAGAACTGTGCTGTGTGTTTCCCTTCAGAAACGGAGTGAAATGCCAGGCTCTGTGTCTTCCTACAAGGAAGAGTTCGTTTAAGGTAAACACAGTCACTTTTCAGCTCAAACGAAGCTACATCATTCACGAAGCTCAAACGTTTCTCGCTCTGAACAGAAAAGCATTGCATGTTAGAGGACCTGTCTTTTGTATCAGTTTCAGAAGCAACATTGAACTAGATATGGTCCAGGTGTGTAGGAAACACAGTTCTTTTGTTCTGAGTACACACACATTTCCCGCCGTAATAGAGCCTCTAGAAAGCAAGAGCGTTCTTCTTGCTCTAAAGCAGAGTGTGGTTCATGGATGAGAACTGTGCTGTGTGTTTCCCTTCAGAAACGGAGTGAAATGCCAGGCTCTGTGCCTTTCTGCAAGCAAGACGCCGTTTCAGGTAAACGCAGTCACTTTTCAGCTCAAGGAAGCTACATCGTTCACGAAGCTCACACGTTTCTCACTCTTAACAGAAAAGCAGTGGAAGTTAGAGGACCTGTGGTTTCTATCAGTTTCAGAAGCAGAGTTGAACTAGATATGGTGCGTGTGTGTAGGAAACCTAGTTCTTTTATTCTGAGCACACTCACGTTTCCCGCCTTATTAGAGACTCTAGAAAACAAGAGCGTGGTTCTTGCTCTAAAGCAGAGTGTGGTTCATGGATTAGTACTGGGCTATTTGTTTCCCTTCAGAAAGAGAGTGAAATGCAACGCTCTGTTACTAACTACATGCAAGACTGCGTTTCAGGTAAACGCAGTCACTTTTCACCTCAAATGAAGCTACATCGTTCACTAAGCTCACACGTTTCTCGCTCTGAACTGAATAGCATTGGATGTTAGAGGACCTGTGGTTTGTATCAGTTTCAGAAGCAAAGTTGAACTAGATATGTTCCATGTGAGTAGGAAACACAGTTCTTTTGTTATGAGTACACTCACATTTCCCGCCTTATTAGAGACTCTAGAAAACAAGAGCGTGGTTCTGGCTCTTAAGCAGAGTGTGGTTCATGGATGAGAACTGTGCTGTGTGTTTCCCTTCAGAAACAGAGTGAAATGCCAGGCTCTGTGCCTTCCTGCAAGCAAGACTTCTTTTCAGGTAAACGCAGTCACTTTTCAGCTCAAAGAAGCTACATCGTTCACAAAGCTCGACGTTTCTCACTCTTAACTGAAAATCATTGGATGTTAGAGGACCTGTGGTTTGTATCAATTTCAGAAGCAGAGATGAACTAGATATGGTGCATGTGTGTAGGAAACATAGTTCTTTTGTTATGAGCACACTCACGCTTTCTGCCTTATTAGAATCTAGAAATCAAGAGCGTGCTTCTGGCTCTAAAGCAGAGTGTGATTCATGGATGAGAACTGTGGTGTGTGTTTCCCTTCAGAAACGGAGTGTAATCCCAGGCTGTGTGTCTTCCTACATGCAAGACTTCGTTTCGCATAAACGCAGTCACTTTTCAGCTCCAAAGAAGCTACATCGTTCACGAACTCACACGTTTCTCACTCTTAAATGAAAAGCCTTGGATGTTAGAGGACCTGAGGTTTGTATAAGTTTCAGGAGCAAAGTTGAACTAGATATGGTCCATGTGTGTAGGAAACACAGTTCATTGTTATGAGTACACTCACATTTCCAGCCTTATTAGAGACTCTAGAAAGCAAGAGCATGGTTCTTGCTCTAAAGCAGAGTGTTTTTCATGGATGAGTACTGGGCTATGTGTTTCCCTTCAGAAACAGAGTGAAATGCAAGGCTCTGTGACTTCCTACAAGCAAGAATTCATTTCTGGTAAACGTAGTCACTTTTGAGCTCAAAAAAAGCTACATCGTTCACGAAGCTCACACGTTTCTCACTCTTAACTGGAAAGCATTGGATGTTAGAGGACCTGTGGTTTGTATCAGTTTCAGAAGCGGAGTTGAAATAGATGTGGTCCGTGTGTGTAGGAAACTCAGTACTTTTGTTCTGAGCACACTCACTTTTCCCGCCTTATTAGAGACTATAGAAAGCAAGAGCGTTCTTCTTTCTCTAAAGCAGAGTGTGGTTCATGGATGAGAACTGTGGTGTGAGTTTCCCTACAGAAACGGAGTGTAATCCCAGGCTCTTTGTCTTCCTACATACAAGTCTTCTTTTCGGATAAACGCAGTCACTTTTCAGCTCAAAGAAGCTACATCGTTCACGAAGCTCACACCTTTCTCGCTCTGAACTGAAAAGCATTGGATGTTACAGGAACTGTGGTTTGTATCAGTTTCAGAAGTAAGTTGATCTAGCTATGTTCCATGTGTTTAGGAAACACAGTTCTTTTGTTATGAGTACACTCATATTTCCCGCCTTATTAGAGACTCTAGAAAGCAAGAGCGTGGTTCTGGCTCTAAAGCAGAGTGTGGTTCATGGATGAGAACTGTGCTGTGTGTTTCCCTTCAGAAACGGAGTGAAATGCCAGGCTCTGTGTCTTCCTACATGTAAGAGTTCGTTTCAGGTAAACGCAGTCACTTTTCAGCTCAAATGAAGCTACATCATTCACAAAGCTCAAACGTTTCTCGCTCTGAACAGAAAAGCATTGGATGTTAGAGGACCTGTGGTTTGTATCAGTTTCAGAAGCAACATTGAACTAGATATGGTCCAGGTGTGTAGGAAACACAGTTCTTTTGTTCTGAGCACACTCACGTTTCCCGCCTTATTAGAGACTCCAGAAAGCAAGAGCGTGGTTCTTGCTCTAAAGCAGAGTGTGGTTCATGGATTAGTACTGGGCTATTTGTTTCCATTCAGAAAGAGAGTGAAATGCCACGCTCTGTTTCTAAGTACATGCAAGACTGCGTTTCAGGTAAACGCAGTCACTTTTCACCTCAAATGAAGCTACATCGTTCACTAAGCTCACACGTTTCTCGCTCTGAACTGAATAGCATTGGATGTTAGAGGACCTGTGGTTTGTATCAATTTCAGAAGCAGAGATGAACTAGATGTGGTGCGTGTGTGTAGGAAACATAGTTCTTTTGTTATGAGCACACTCACGCTTTCTGCCTTATTAGAATCTAGAAATCAAGAGCGTGCTTCTGGCTCTAAAGCAGAGTGTGATTCATGGATGAGAACTGTGCTGTGTGTTTCCCTTCAGAAACGGAGTGTAATCCCAGGCTCTGTGTCTTCCTACACGCAAGACTTCGTTTCGCATAAACGCAGTCACTTTTCACCTCAAAGAAGCTACATCGTTCACGAAGCTCACACCTTTCTCGCTCTGACTGAAAAGCATTGGATGTTACAGGAACTGTGGTTTGTATCAGTTTCAGAAGTAAGTTGATCTAGCTATGTTCCATGTGTTTAGGAAACACAGTTCTTTTGTTATGAGTACACTCATATTTCCCGCCTTATTAGAGACTCTAGAAAGCATGAGCGTGGTTCTGGCTCTAAAGCAGAGTGTGGTTCATGGATGAGAACTGTGCTGTGTGTTTCCCTTCAGAAACGGAGTGAAATGCCAGGCTCTGTGTCTTCCTACATGTAAGAGTTCGTTTCAGGTAAACGCAGTCACTTTTCAGCTCAAACGAAGCTACATCATTCACGAAGCTCAAACGTTTCTCGCTCTGAACAGAAAAGCATTGCATGTTAGAGGACCTGTCTTTTGTATCAGTTTCAGAAGCAACATTGAACTAGATATGGTCCAGGTGTGTAGGAAACACAGTTCTTTTGTTCTGAGTACACACACATTTCCCGCCGTATTAGAGCCTCTAGAAAGCAAGAGCGTTCTTCTTGCTCTAAAGCAGAGTGTGGTTCATGGATGAGAACTGTGCTGTGTGTTTCCCTTCAGAAACGGAGTGAAATGCCAGGCTCTGTGCCTTTCTGCAAGCAAGACGCCGTTTCAGGTAAACGCAGTCACTTTTCAGCTCAAAGAAGCTACATCGTTCACGAAGCTCACACGTTTCTCACTCTTAACAGAAAAGCAGTGGAAGTTAGAGGACCTGTGGTTTCTATCAGTTTCAGAAGCAGAGTTGAACTAGATATGGTGCGTGTGTGTAGGAAACCTAGTTCTTTTATTCTGAGCACACTCACGTTTCCCGCCTTATTAGAGACTCTAGAAAACAAGAGCGTGGTTCTTGCTCTAAAGCAGAGTGTGGTTCATGGATTAGTACTGGGCTATTTGTTTCCCTTCAGAAAGAGAGTGAAATGCAACGCTCTGTTACTAACTACATGCAAGACTGCGTTTCAGGTAAACGCAGTCACTTTTCACCTCAAATGAAGCTACATCGTTCACTAAGCTCACACGTTTCTCGCTCTGAACTGAATAGCATTGGATGTTAGAGGACCTGTGGTTTGTATCAGTTTCAGAAGCAAAGTTGAACTAGATATGTTCCATGTGAGTAGGAAACACAGTTCTTTTGTTATGAGTACACTCACATTTCCCGCCTTATTAGAGACTCTAGAAAACAAGAGCGTGGTTCTGGCTCTTAAGCAGAGTGTGGTTCATGGATGAGAACTGTGCTGTGTGTTTCCCTTCAGAATCGCAGTGAAATGCCAGGCTCTGTGCCTTCCTGCAAGCAAGACTTCGTTTCAGGTAAACGCAGTCACTTTTCAGCTCAAAGAAGCTACATCGTTCACAAAGCTCACACGTTTCTCACTCTTAACTGAAAAGCATTGGATGTTAGAGGACCTGTGGTTTGTATCAATTTCAGAAGCAGAGATGAACTAGATATGGTGCGTGTGTGTAGGAAACATAGTTCTTTTGTTAAGAGCACACTCATGCTTTCTGCCTTATTAGAATCTAGAAATCAAGAGCGTGCTTCTGGCTCTAAAGCAGAGGGTGATTCATGGATGAGAACTGTGGTGTGTGTTTCCCTTCAGAAACGGAGTGTAATCCCAGGCTCTGTGTCTTCGTACATGCAAGACTTCGTTTCGCATAAACGCAGTCACTTTTCAGCTCCAAAGAAGCTACATCGTTCACGAAGCTCACACGTTTCTCACTCTTAAATGAAAAGCCTTGGATGTTAGAGGACCTGAGGTTTGTATAAGTTTCAGGAGCAAAGTTGAACTATATATGGTCCATGTGTGTAGGAAACACAGTTCATTGTTATGAGTACACTCACATTTCCAGCCTTATTAGAGACTCTAGAAAGCAAGAGCATGGTTCTTGCTCTAAAGCAGAGTGTGGTTCGTGGATGAGTACTGGGCTATGTGTTTCCCTTCAGAAACAGAGTGAAATGCAAGGCTCTGTGACTTCCTACAAGCAAGAATTCGTTTCTGGTAAACGTAGTCACTTTTCAGCTCAAACAAAGCTACATCGTTCACGAAGCTCCACGTTTCTCACTCTTAACTGGAAAGCATTGGATGTTAGAGGACCTGTGGTTTGTATCAGTTTCAGAAGCGGAGTTGAAATAGATGTGGTCCGTGTGTGTAGGAAACTCAGTACTTTTGTTCTGAGCACACTCACTTTTCCCGCCTTATTAGAGACTATAGAAAGCAAGAGCGTTCTTCTTGCTCTAAAGCAGAGTGTGGTTCATGGATGAGAACTGTGGTGTGAGTTTCCCTTCAGAAACGGAGTGTAATCCCAGGCTCTTTGTCTTCCTACATGCAAGTCTTCTTTTCGGATAAACGCAGTCACTTTCCAGCTCAAAGAAGCTACATCGTTCACGAAGCTCACACCTTTCTCGCTCTGAACTGAAAAGCATTGGATGTTACAGGAACTGTGGATTGTATCAGTTTCAGAAGTAAGTTGATCTAGCTATGTTCCATGTGTTTAGGAAACACAGTTCTTTTGTTATGAGTACACTCATATTTCCCGCCTTATTAGAGACTCTAGAAAGCAAGCGCGTGGTTATGGCTCTAAAGCAGAGTGTGGTTCATGGATGAGAACTGTGCTGTGTGTTTCCCTTCAGAAACGGAGTGAAATGCCAGGCTCTGTGTCTTCCTACATGTAAGAGTTCGTTTCAGGTAAACGCAGTCACTTTTCAGCTCAAATGAGGCTACATCATTCACAAAGCTCAAACGTTTCTCGCTCTGAACAGAAAAGCATTGGATGTTAGAGGACCTGTGGTTTGTATCAGTTTCAGAAGCAACATTGAACTAGATATGGTCCAGGTGTGTAGGAAACACAGTTCATTTGTTCTGAGTACGCACACATTTCCCGCCGTATTAGAGCCTCTAGAAAGCAAGAGCGTTCTTCTTGCTCTAAAGCAGAGTGTGGTTCATGGATGAGAACTGTGCTGTGTGTTTCCCTTCAGAAACGGAGTGAAATGCCAGGCTCTGTGCCTTCCTGCAAGCAAGACTTCATTTCAGGTAAACGCAGTCACTTTTCAGCTCAAAGAAGCTACATCGTTCACGAAGCTCACACGTTTCTCACTCTTAACTGTAAAGCATTGGATGTTAGAGGAGCTGTGGTTTGTATCAGTTTCAGAAGCAAAGTTGAACTAGATGTGGTCCGTGTGTGTAGGAAACATAGTTCTTTTGTTCTGAGCACACTCACGTTTCCCGCCTTATTAGAGACTCCAGAAAGCAAGAGCGTGGTTCTTGCTCTAAAGCAGAGTGTGGTTCATGGATTAGTACTGGGCTATTTGTTTCCATTCAGAAAGAGAGTGAAATGCCACGCTCTGTTACTAACTACATGCAAGACTGCGTTTCAGGTAAACGCAGTCACTTTTCACCTCAAATGAAGCTACATCGTTCACTAAACTCACACGTTTCTCGCTCTGAACTGAATAGCATTGGATGTTAGAGGACCTGTGGTTTGTATCAGTTTCAGAAGCAAAGTTGAACTAGATATGTTCCATGTGAGTAGGAAACACAGTTCTTTTGTTGTGAGTACACTAACATTTCCCGCCTTATTAGAGACTATAGAAAACAAGAGCGTGGTTCTGGCTCTAAAGCAGATTGTGGTTCATGGATGAGAACTGTGCTGTGTGTTTCCCTTCAGAAACGGAGTGAAATGCCAGGCTCTGTGTCTTCCTACAAGTAAGAGTTCGTTTCAGGTAAACGCAGTCACTTTTCAGCTCAAACGAAGCTACATCATTCACGAAGCTCAAACGTTTCTCGCTCTGAACAGAAAAGCATTGCATTTTAGAGGACCTGTGGTTTGTATCAGTTTCAGAAGCAACATTGAACTAGATATGGTCCAGGTGTGTAGGAAACACAGTTCTTTTGTTCTGAGTACACACACATTTCCCGCTGTATTAGAGCCTCTAGAAAGCAAGAGCGTTCTTCTTGCTCTAAAGCAGAGTGTGGTTCATGGATGAGAACTGTGCTGTGTGTTTCCCTTCAGAAACGGAGTGAAATGCCAGGCTCTGTGGCTTCCTGCAAGCAAGACTTCGTTTCAGGTTAACGCAGTCACTTTTCAGCTCAAAGAAGCTACATCGTTCATGAAGCTCACACATTTCTCGCTCTGAACTGAAAAGCATTGGATTTTAGAGGAACTGTGGTTTGTATCAGTTTCAGAAGCAAAGTTGAACTAGCTATGTTCCATGTGTTTAGGAAACACAGTACTTTTGTTATGAGTACACTCATATTTCCCGCCTTATTAGAGACTATAGAAAGCAAGAGCGTGATTCTGGCTCTAAAGCAGAGTGTGGTTCATGGATGAGAACTGTGCTGTGTGTTTCCTTTCAGAAACGGAGTGAAATGCCAGGCTCTGTGCCTTCCTGCAAGCAAGACGCCGTTTCAGGTAAACGCAGTCACTTTTCAGCTCAAAGAAGCTACATCGTTCACGAAGCTCACACGTTTCTCACTCTTAACAGAAAAGCAGTGGAAGTTAGAGGACCTGTGGTTTGTATCAGTTTCAGAAGCAGAGTTGAACTAGATATGGTGCATGTGTGTAGGAAACCTAGTTCTTTTATTCTGAGCACACTCACGTTTTCCGCCTTATTAGAGACTCTAGAAAACAAGAGCGTGGTTCTTGCTCTAAAGCAGAGTGTGGTTCATGGATTAGTACTGGGCTATTTGTTTCCCTTCAGAAAGAGAGTGAAATGCCACGCTCTGTTACTAACTACATGCAAGACTGCGTTTCAGGTAAACGCAGTCACTTTTCACCTCAAATGAAGCTACATCGTTCACTAAGCTCACACGTTTCTCGCTCTGAACTGAATAGCATTGGATGTTAGAGGACCTGTGGTTTGTATCATTTTCAGAAGCAAAGTTGAACTAGATATGTTCCATGTGAGTAGGAAACACAGTTCTTTTGTTATGAGTACACTCACATTTCCCGCCTTATTAGAGACTCTAGAAAACAAGAGCGTGGTTCTGGCTCTAAAGCAGAGTGTGGTTCATGGATGAGAACTGTGCTGTGTGTTTCCCTTCAGAAACGGAGTGAAATGCCAGGCTCTGTGCCTTCCTGCAAGCAAGACTTCGTTTCAGGTAAACGCAGTCAATTTTCAGCTCAAAGAAGCTACATCGTTCACAAAGCTCACACGTTTCTCACTCTTAACTGAAAATCATTGGATGTTAGAGGACCTGTGGTTTGTATCAATTTCAGAAGCAGAGATGAACTAGATATGGTGCGTGTGTGTAGGAAACATAGTTCTTTTGTTAAGAGCACACTCATGCTTTCTGCCTTATTAGAATCTAGAAATCAAGAGCGTGCTTCTGGCTCTAAAGCAGAGGGTGATTCATGGATGAGAACTGAGGTGTGTGTTTCCCTTCAGAAACGGAGGGTAATCCCAGGCTCTGTGTCTTCCTACATGCAAGACTTCGTTTCGCATAAACGCAGTCACTTTTCAGCTCCAAAGAAGCTACATCGTTCACGAAGCTCACACGTTTCTCACTCTTAAATGAAAAGCCTTGGATGTTAGAGGACCTGAGGTTTGTATAAGTTTTAGGAGCAAAGTTGAACTAGATATGGTCCATGTGTGTAGGAAACACAGATCATTGTTATGAGTACACTCACATTTCTAGCCTTATTAGAGACTCTAGAAAGCAAGAGCATGGTTCTTGCTCTAAAGCAGAGTGTGGTTCATGGATGAGTACTGGGCTATGTGTTTCCCTTCAGAAACAGAGTGAAATGCAAGGCTCTGTGACTTCCTACAAGCAAGAATTCGTTTCTGGTAAACGTAGTCACTTTTCAGCTCAAACAAAGCTACATCGTTCACGAAGCTCACACGTTTCTCACTCTTAACTGGAAAGCATTGGATGTTAGAGGACCTGTGGTTTGTATAAGTTTCAGGAGCAAAGTTGAACTAGATGTGGTCCGTGTGCCTAGGAAACACAGTTCTTTTGTTATGAGTATACTCACATTTCCCGCCTTATTAGAGACTCTAGAAAACAAGAGCGTGGTTCTGGCTCTAAAGCAGAGTGTGGTTCATGGATGAGAACTGTGCTGTGTGTTTCCCTTCAGAAACGGAGGGTAATCCCAGGCTCTGTGACTTCCTACAAGCAAGACTTCGTTTCAGGTAAACGCAGTCACTTTTCAGCTCAAAGAAGCTACATCGTTCACAAAGCTCACACGTTTGTCACTCTTAACTGAAAAGCATTGGATGTTAGAGGACCTGTGGTTTGTATCAATTTCAGAAGCAGAGATGAACAAGATATGGTGCGTGTTTGTAGGAAACATAGTTCTTTTGTTATGAGCACACTCACTTTTCCCGCCTTTTAGAGACTATAGAAAGCAAGAGCGTGCTTCTGGCTCTAAAGCAGAGTGTGATTCATGGATGAGAACTGTGGTGTGTGTTTCCCTTCAGAAACGGAGTGTAATCCCAGGCTCTGTGTCTTCCTACATGCAAGACTTCGTTTCGGATAAATGCAGTCACTTTTCAGCTCAAAGAAGCTACATCGTTCACGAAGCTCACACCTTTCTCGCTCTGAACTGAAAAGCATTGGATGTTACAGGAACTGTGGTTTGTATCAGTTTCAGAAGTAAGTTGTTCTAGCTATGTTCCATGTGTTTAGGAAACACAGTTCTTTTGTCATGAGTACACTCATATTTCCCGCCTTATTAGAGACTCTAGAAAGCTAGAGCGTGGTTCTGGCTCTAAAGCAGAGTGTGGTTCATGGATGAGAACTGTGCTGTGTGTTTCCCTTCAGAAACGGAGTGAAATGCCAGGCTCTGTGTCTTCCTACAAGTAAGAGTTCGTTTCAGGTAAAGGCAGTCACTTTTCAGCTCAAACGAAGCTACATCATTCACGAAGCTCAAACGTTTCTCGCTCTGAACAGAAAAGCATTGCATGTTAGAGGACCTGTGGTTTGTATCAGTTTCAGAAGCAACATTGAACTAGATATGGTCCAGTTGTGTAGGAAACACTGTTCTTTTGTTCTGAGTACACACACATTTCCCGCCGTATTAGAGCCTCTAGAAAGCAAGAGCGTTCTTCTTGCTCTAAAGCAGAGTGTGGTTCATGGATGAGAACTGTGGTGTGTGTTTCCCTTCAGAAACGGAGTGTAATCCCAGGCTCTGTGTCTTCCTACATGCAAGATGTCGTTTCAGATAAACTCAGTCACTTTTCAGCTCAAAGAAGCTGCATCCTTCATGAAGCTCACACCTTTCTCGCTCTGAACTAAAAAGCATTGCATGTTACAGGAACTGTGGTTTGTATCAGTTTCAGAAGCAAAGTTTATCTAGCTATGTTCCATGTGTTTAGGAAACACAGTTCTTTTGTTATGAGTACACTCATATTTCCCGCCTTATTAGAGACTCTTGAAAGCAAGAGCGTGGTTCTGGCTCTAAAGCAGAGTGTGGTTCATGGATGAGAACTGTGCTGTGTGTTTCTCTTCAAAAACGGAGTGAAATGCCAGGCACTGTGTCTTCCTACAAGTAAGAGTTCGTTTCAGGTAAACGCAGTCACTTTTCAGCTCAAAAGAAGCTACATCATTCACGAAGCTCAAACGTTTCTCGCTCTGAACTGAAAAGCATTGCATGTTAGAGGACCTGTGGATTGTATCAGTTTCAGAAGTAACATTGAACTAGATATGGTCCAGGTGTGTAGGAAACACAGTTCTTTTGTTCTGAGTACACACACATTTCCCGCCATATTAGAGCCTCTAGAAAGCAAGAGCGTTCTTCTTCCTGTAAAGCAGAGTGTGGTAAGTGGATGAGAACTGTGCTGTGTGTTTCACTTCAGAAACGGAGTGAAATGCCAGGCTCTCTGCCTTCCTGCAAGCAATACTTCGTTTCAGGTTAACGCTGTCACTTTTCTGCTCAAAGAAGCTACATCGTTCACCAAGCTCACACGTTTCTCACTCTTAACTGTAAAGCATTGGATGTTAGAGGAGCTATGGTTTGTATCAGTTTCAGAAGCAAAGTTGAACTAGATGTGGTGCGTGTGTGTAGGAAACATAGTTCTTTTGTTCTGAGCACACTCACGTTTCCCCCCTTATTAGAGACTCCAGAAAGCAAGAGCGTGCTTCTTGCTATAAAGCAGAGTGTAGTTCATGGATGAGAACTGTGCTGTGTTTTTCCCTTCAGAAACGGAGTGAAATGCCAGGCTCTGTGCCTTCCTGCAAGCAAGACTTCGTTTCAGGTTAACGCAGTCACTTTTCAGCTCAAAGAAGCTACATCGTTCACGAAGCTCACACATTTCTCACTCTTAACTGTAAAGCATTGGATGTTAGAGGACCTGTGGTTTGTATCAGTTTCAGAAGCAAAGTTGAACTAGATGTGGTCCGTGTGTGTAGGAAACTCAGTACTTTTGTTATGAGCACACTCACGCTTCCCGCCTTATTAGAGACTGTGGAAAGGAAGAGTGTGTTTCTTGCTCTAAAGCAGAGTGTGGTTCATCGATGAGAACTGTGCTATGTGTTTCCCCTCAGAAACGGAGTGAAATCCCAGGCTCTGTGTCTTCCTACATGCAAGACTTCGTTTCGGATAAATGCAGTCACTTTTCAGCTCAAAGAAGCTACATCGTTCACGAAGCTCACACGTTTCTCACTCTTAACTGAAAAGCATTGGATGTTAGAGGACCTGTGGTTTGTATCAATTTCAGAAGCAGAGATGAACAAGATATGGTGCGTGTTTGTAGGAAACATAGTTCTTTTGTTATGAGCACACTCACTTTTCCCGCCTTTTTAGAGACTATAGAAAGCAAGAGCGTGCTTCTGGCTCTAAAGCAGAGTGTGATTCATGGATGAGAACTGTGGTGTGTGTTTCCCTTCAGAAACGGAGTGTAATCCCAGGCTCTGTGTCTTCCTACATGCAAGACTTCGTTTCGGATAAATGCAGTCACTTTTCAGCTCAAAGAAGCTACATCGTTCACGAAGCTCACACCTTTCTCGCTCTGAACTGAAAAGCATTGGATGTTACAGGAACTGTGGTTTGTATCAGTTTCAGAAGTAAGTTGTTCTAGCTATGTTCCATGTGTTTAGGAAACACAGTTCTTTTGTTATGAGTACACTCATATTTCCCGCCTTATTAGAGACTCTAGAAAGCAAGAGCGTGGTTCTGGCTCTAAAGCAGAGTGTGGTTCATGGATGAGAACTGTGCTGTGTGTTTCCCTTCAGAAACGGAGTGAAATGCCAGGCTCTGTGTCTTCCTACAAGTAAGAGTTCGTTTCAGGTAAACGCAGTCACTTTTCAGCTCAAACGAAGCTACATCATTCACGAAGCTCAAACGTTTCTCGCTCTGAACAGAAAAGCATTGCATGTTAGAGGACCTGTGGTTTGTATCAGTTTCAGAAGCAACATTGAACTAGATATGGTCCAGGTGTGTAGGAAACACTGTTCTTTTGTTCTGAGTACACACACATTTCCCGCCGTATTAGAGCCTCTAGAAAGCAAGAGCGTTCTTCTTGCTCTAAAGCAGAGTGTGGTTCATGGATGAGAACTGTGGTGTGTGTTTCCCTTCAGAAACGGAGTGTAATCCCAGGCTCTGTGTCTTCCTACATGCAAGATGTCGTTTCAGATAAACTCAGTCACTTTTCAGCTCAAAGAAGCTGCATCCTTCATGAAGCTCACACCTTTCTCGCTCTGAACTAAAAAGCATTGCATGTTACAGGAACTGTGGTTTGTATCAGTTTCAGAAGCAAAGTTTATCTAGCTATGTTCCATGTGTTTAGGAAACACAGTTCTTTTGTTATGAGTACACTCATATTTCCCGCCTTATTAGAGACTCTTGAAAGCAAGAGCGTGGTTCTGGCTCTAAAGCAGAGTGTGGTTCATGGATGAGAACTGTGCTGTGTGTTTCTCTTCAAAAACGGAGTGAAATGCCAGGCGCTGTGTCTTCCTACAAGTAAGAGTTCGTTTCAGGTAAACGCAGTCACTTTTCAGCTCAAACGAAGCTACATCATTCACGAAGCTCAAACGTTTCTCGCTCTGAACAGAAAAGCATTGCATGTTAGAGGACCTGTGGTTTGTATCAGTTTCAGAAGCAACATTGAACTAGATATGGTCCAGGTGTGTAGGAAACACAGTTCTTTTGTTCTGAGTACACACACATTTCCCGCCGTATTAGAGCCTCTAGAAAGCAAGAGCGTTCTTCTTGCTGTAAAGCAGAGTGTGGTAAGTGGATGAGAACTGTGCTGTGTGTTTCCCTTCAGAAACGGAGTGAAATTCCAGGCTCTCTGCCTTCCTGCAAGCAATACTTCGTTTCAGGTTAACGCTGTCACTTTTCTGCTCAAAGAAGCTACATCGTTCACCAAGCTCACACGTTTCTCACTCTTCACTGTAAAGCATTGGATGTTAGAGGAGCTGTGGTTTGTATCAGTTTCAGAAGCAAAGTTGAACTAGATGTGGTGCGTGTGTGTAGGAAACATAGTTCTTTTGTTCTGAGCACACTCACGTTTCCCCCCTTATTAGAGACTCCAGAAAGCAAGAGCGTGCTTCTTGCTATAAAGCAGAGTGTAGTTCATGGATGAGAACTGTGCTGTGTTTTTCCCTTCAGAAACGGAGTGAAATGCCAGGCTCTGTGCCTTCCTGCAAGCAAGACTTCGTTTCAGGTTAACGCAGTCACTTTTCAGCTCAAAGAAGCTACATCGTTCACGAAGCTCACACATTTCTCACTCTTAACTGTAAAGCATTGGATGTTAGAGGACCTGTGGTTTGTATCAGTTTCAGAAGCAAAGTTGAACTAGATGTGGTCCGTGTGTGTAGGAAACTCAGTACTTTTGTTATGAGCACACTCACGCTTCCCGCCTTATTAGAGACTGTGGAAAGGAAGAGTGTGTTTCTTGCTCTAAAGCAGAGTGTGGTTCATCGATGAGAACTGTGCTATGTGTTTCCCCTCAGAAACGGAGTGAAATCCCAGGCTCTGTGTCTTCCTACATGCAAGACTTCGTTTCGGATAAATGCAGTCACTTTTCTGCTCTAAAGAAGCGACATCGTTCACCAAGCTCACACGTTTCTCACTCTTAACTGAAAAGCATTGGATGTTAGAGGACCTGAGGTTTGTAAAAGTTTCAGGAGCAAAGTTGAACTAGATATGGTCCATGTGTGTAGGAAACACAGTTCTTTTGTTATGAGTACACTCACATTTCCAGCCTTATTGGACACTCAAGAAAGAAAGAGCATGGTTCTTGCTCTAAAGCAGAGTGTGGTTCATGGATAAGTACTGGGCTATGTGTTTCCCTTCAGAAACAGAGTGAAATGCAAGGCTCTGTGACTTCCTACAAGCAAGAATTCGTTTATGGTAAACGCAGTCACTTTTCAGCTCAAAGAAGCTACATCGTTCACGAAGCTCACACGTTTCTCACTCTTAACTGGAAAGCATTGGATGTTAGAGGACCTGTGGTTTGTATCAGTTTCAGAAGTGGAGTTGAAATAGATGTGGTCCGTGTGTGTAGGAAACTCAGTTCTTTTGTTCTGAGCACACTCACATTTCCCACCTTATTAGAGACTCTAGAAAGCAAGAGCATGGTTCTTGCTCTAAAGCAGAGTGTGGTTCATGGATTAGTGCTGGGCTATTTGTTTCCCTTCAGAAAGAGAGTGAAATGCCACGCTCTGTTACTAACTACATGCAAGACTGCGTTTCAGGTAAACACAGTCACTTTTCACCTCAAATGAAGCTACATCATTCACTAAGCTCACACCTTTCTTGCTCTGAACTGAAAAGCATTGGATGTTAGAGGACCTGTGGTTTGTATCAGTTTCAGAAGCAAAGTTGAACTAGATATGTTCCATGTGAGTAGGAAACACAGTTCTTTTGTTGTGAGTACACTAACATTTCCCGCCTTATTAGAGACTATAGAAAACAAGAGCGTGGTTCTGGCTCTAAAGCAGAGTGTGGTTCATGGATGAGAACTGTGCTGTGTGTTTCCCTTCAGAAACGGAGTGAAATGCCAGGCTCTGTGCCTTCCTGCAAGCAAGACTTCGTTTCAGGTAAACGCAGTCACTTTTCATCTCAAAGAAGCTACATCGTTCACAAAGCTCACACGTTTCTCACTCTTAACTGAAAAGCATTGGATGTTAGAGGACCTGTGGTTTGTATCAATTTCAGAAACAGAGATGAACTAGATATGGTGCGTGTGTGTAGGACACATAGTTCTTTTGTTATGAGCACACTCACGCTTTCTGCCTTATTAGAATCTAGAAATCAAGAGCGTGCTTCTGGCTCTAAAGCAGAGTGTGATTCATGGATGAGAACTGTGGTGTGTGTTTCCCTTCAGAAACGGAGTGTAATCCCAGGCTCTGTGTCTTCCTACATGCAAGACTTCGTTTCGCATAAATGCAGTCACTTTTCAGCTCCAAAGAAGCTACATCGTTCACGAAGCTCACACGTTTCTCACTCTTAAATGAAAAGCATTGGATGTTAGAGGACCTGAGGTTTGTATAAGTTTCAGGAGCAAAGTTGAACTAGATATGGTCCATGTGTGTAGGAAACACAGTTCATTGTTATGAGTACACTCACATTTCCAGCCTTATTAGAGACTCTAGAAAGCAAGAGCATGGTTCTTGCTCTAAAGCAGAGTGTGATTCATGGATGAGAACTGTGGTATGTGTTTCCCTTCAGAAACGGAGTGAAATGCCAGGCTCTGTGTCTTCCTACATGCAAGATTTCGATTCAGATAAACACAGTCACTTTTCAGCTCAAAGAAGCTACATCGTTCATGAAGCTCACATGTTTCTTGCTCTGAACTGAAAAGCATTGGATGTTAGAGGACCTGTGGTTTGTATCACTTTCAGAAGCAAAGTTGAAGTAGATGTGTTCCGTGTGTGTAGGAAACTCAGTACTTTTGTTATGTGCACACTCACTTTTCCCACCTTATTAGAGACTGTGGAAAGCAACAGTGTGTTTCTTGCTCTAAAGCAGAGTGTGGTTCATGGATGAGTACTGGGCTATGTGTTCCCTTCAGAAACAGAATGAAATGCAAGGCTCTATGACTTCCTACAAGCAAGAATTCATTTCTGGTAAACGCAGTCACTTTTCAGCTCAAACAAAGCTATATCGTTCACGAAGCTCACACGTTTCTCACTCTTAACTGGAAAGCATTGGATGTTAGAGGACCGGTGGTTTGTATCAGTTTCAGAAGCGGAGTTGAAATAGATGTGGTCCGTGTGTGTAGGAAACTCACTTCTTTTGTTCTGAGTACACTCACATTTCCCACCTTATTAGAGACTCTAGAAAGCAAGAGCATGGTTCTTGCTCTAAAGCAGAGTGTGGTTCATGGATTAGTACTGGGATATGTGTTTCCCTTCAGAAAGAGACTGAAATGCCACGCTCTGTGACTAACTACATGCAAGACTGCGTTTCAGGTAAACACAGTCACTTTTCACCTCAAATGAAGCTACATCGTTCACTAAGCTCACACGTTTCTCGCTCTGAACTGAATAGCATTGGATGTTAGAGGACCTGTGGTTTGTATCAGTTTCAGAAGCAAAGTTGAACTAGATATGTACCATGTGAGTAGGAAACACAGTTCTTTTGTTATGAGTACACTCACATTTCCCGCCTTATTAGAGACTCTAGAAACCAAGAGCGTGGGTCTGGCTCTAAAGCAGAGTGTGGTTCATGGATGAGAACAGTGCTGTGTGTTTCCCTTCAGAAACGGTGTGAAATTCCAGGCTCTGTGTCTTCCTACAAGTAACATGTCGTTTCAGGTAAATGCAGTCACTTTTCAGCTCAAATGAAGCTACATCATTCACGAAGCTCACACGTTTCTTGCTCAGAACTGAAAAGCATTGGATGTTAGAGGACCTGTGGTTTGTATCAGATTCAGAAGCAAAGTTGAACTAGATATGGTCCATGTGTGTAGGAAACACAGTTCTTTTGTTCTGAGTACACTCACATTTCCCGCCTTATTAGAGACTCTAGACAGCAAGAGCGTTCTTCTTGCTCTAAAGCAGAGTGTGGTTCATGGATGAGAACTGTGCTGTGTGTTTCCCTTCAGAAACGGAGTGAAATGCCAGGCTCTGTGCCTTCCTGCAAGCAAGACTTCCTTTCAGGTAAACGCAGTCAC
This sequence comes from Onychomys arenicola, assembly GCA_949786405.1. Lineage (NCBI taxonomy): Eukaryota > Metazoa > Chordata > Mammalia > Rodentia > Cricetidae > Onychomys > Onychomys arenicola. The sequence goes on along the minus strand of CATKUM010000039.1, from coordinate 991,149 downwards.
TTTTCAGCTCAAAGAAGCTACATCGTTCACAAAGCTCACACGTTTCTCACTCTTAACTGAAAAGCATTGGATGTTAGAGGAACTGTGGTTTGTATCAATTTCAGAAGCAGAGTTGAACTAGATATGGGGCGTGTGTGTAGGAAACATAGTTCTTTTGTTATGAGCACACTCACGCTTCCTGCCTTATTAGAATCTAGAAAGCAAGAGCATGCTTATTGCTCTAAAGCAGAGTGTGATTCATGGATGAGAACTGTGGTGTGTGTTTCACTTCAGAAACGGAGTGTAATCCCAGGCTCTGTGTCTTCCTACATGCAAGACTTCGTTTCGCATAAACGCAGTCACTTTTCAGCTCCAAAGAAGCTACATCGTTCACGAAGCTCACACGTTTCTCACTCTTAAATGAAAAGCATTGGATGTTAGAGGACCTGAAGTTTGTATAAGTTTCAGGAGCAAAGTTGAACTAGATATGGTCCATGTGTGTAGGAAACACAATTCTTTTGTTATGAGTACACTCACATTTCCAGCCTTATTAGAGGCTCTAGAAAGCAAGAGCATGGTTCTTGCTCTAAAGCAGAGTGTGGTTCATGGATGAGTACTGGGCTATGTGTTTCCCTTTAGAAACAGAGTGAAATGCAAGGCTCTGTGACTTCCTACAAGCAACAATTCGTTTCTGGTAAACGCAGTCACTTTTCAGCTCAAAGAAGCTACATCGTTCACGAAGCTCACATGTTTCTCACTCTTAACTGGAAAGCATTGGATGTTAGAGGACCTGTGGTTTGTATCAGTTTCAGAAGTGGAGTTGAAATAGATGTGGTCCGTGTGTGTAGGAAACTCAGTTCTTTTGTTCTGAGCACACTCACATTTCCCACCTTCTTAGAGACTCTAGAAAGCAAGAGCATGGTTCTTGCTCTAAAGCAGAGTGTGGTCATGGATTAGTACTGGGCTATTTGTTTCCCTTCAGAAAGAGAGTGAAATGCCACGCTCTGTTACTAACTACATGCAAGACTTCGTTTCAGGTAAACACAGTCACTTTTCACCTCAAATGAAGCTACATTGTTCACTAAGCTCACACGTTTCTCGCTCTGAACTGAATAGCATTGGATGTTAGAGGACCTGTGGTTTGTATCAGTTTCAGAAGCAAAGTTGAACTAGATATGTTCCATGTGAGTAGGAAAAACAGTTCTTTTGTTCTGAGTACACTCACATTTCCCGCCTTATTAGAGACTCTAGAAAACAAGAGCGTGGTTCTGGCTCTAAAGCAGAGTGTGGTTCATGGATGAGAACTGTGCTGTGTGTTTCCCTTCAGAAACGGAGTGAAATGCCAGGCTCTGTGCCTTCCTGCAAGCAAGACTTCGTTTCAGGTAAACGCAGTCACTTTTCAGCTCAAAGAAGCTACATCGTTCACAAAGCTCACACGTTTCTCACTCTTAACTGAAAAGCATTGGATGTTAGAGGACCTGTGGTTTGTATCAATTTCAGAAGCAGAGATGAGCTAGATATGGTGCGTGTGTGTAGGAAACATAGTTCTTTTGTTATGAGCACACTCACGCTTTCTGCCTTATTAGAATCTAGAAATCAAGAGCGTGCTTCTGGCTCTAAAGCAGAGTGTGATTCATGGATGAGAACTGTGGTGTGTGTTTCACTTCAGAAACGGAGTGTAATCCCAGGCTCTGTGTCTTCCTACATGCAAGACTTCGTTTCGCATAAACGCAGTCACTTTTCAGCTCCAAAGAAGCTACATCGTTCACGAAGCTCACATGTTTCTCACTCTTAAATGAAAAGCATTGGATGTTAGAGGACCTGAGGTTTGTATAAGTTTCAGGAGCAAAGTTGAACTAGATATGGTCCATGTGTGTAGGAAACACAGTTCATTGTTATGAGTACACTCACATTTCCAGCCTTATTAGAGACTCTAGAAAGCAAGAGCATGGTTCTTGCTCTAAAGCAGAGTGTGGTTCATGGATGAGTACTGGGCTATGTGTTTCCCTTCAGAAACAGAGTGAAATGCAAGGCTCTGTGACTTCCTACAAGCAAGAATTCAATTCTGGTAAACGTAGTCACTTTTCAGCTCAAACAAAGCTACATCGTTCACGAAGCTCACACGTTTCTCACTCATTACTGGAAAGCATTGGATGTTAGAGGACCTGTGGTTTGTATCAGTTTCAGAAGCGGAGTTGAAATAGATGTGGTCCGTCTGTGTAGGAAACTCAGTACTTTTGTTCTGAGCACACTTACTTTTCCCGCCTTATTAGAGACTGTATAAAGCAAGAGTATGTTTCTTGCTCTAAAGCAGAGTGTGGTTCATCGATGACAACTGTGGTATGTGTTTCCCTTCAGAAACGGAGTGAAATGCCAGGCTCTGTGTCTTACTACATGCAAGATTTCGATTCAGATAAACACAGTCACTTTTCAGCTCAAAAAAGCTACATAGTTCATGAAGCTCACACCTTTCTCGCTCTGAAATGAAAAGCATTGGATGTTACAGTAACTGTGGTTTGTATCAGTTTAAGAAGCAAAGTTGATCTAGCTATGTTCCATGTGTTTAGGAAACACAGTTCTTTTGTTATGAGTACACTCATATTTCCCGCCTTATTAGAGACTCTAGAAAGCAAGAGCGTGGTTCTGGCTCTAAAGCAGAGTGTGGTTCTTGGATGAGAACTGTGCTGTGTGTTTCCCTTCAGAAACGGAGTGAAATGCCAGGCTCTGTGCCTTCCTGCAAGCAAGACTTCGTTTCAGGTAAACGCAGTCACTTTTCAGATCAAAGAAGCTACATCGTTCACAAAGCTCACACGTTTCTCACTCTTAACTGAATAGCATTGGATGTTAGAGGACCTGTGGTTTGTATCAGTTTCAGAAGCAAAGTTGAACTAGATAATTTCCATGTGAGTAGGAAACACAGTTCTTTTGTTATGAGTACTCTCACATTTCCCGCCTTATTAGAGACTCTAGAAAGCAAGAGCGTGTTTCTGGCTCTAAAGCAGAGTGTGGTTCATGGATGAGAACAGTGCTGGGTGTTTCCCTTCAGAAACGGAGTGAAATTCCAGGCTCTGTGTCTTCCTACAAGTAAGAGGTCGTTTCAGGTAAACGCAGTCACTTTTCAGCTCAAATGAAGCTACATCATTCACGAAGCTCACACGTTTCTCACTCTTAAATGAAAAGCATTGGATGTTAGAGGACCTGAGGTTTGTATAAGTTTCAGGAGCTAAGTTGAACTAGATATGGTCCATGTGTGTAGGAAACACAGTTCATTGTTATGAGTACACTCACATTTCCAGCCTTATTAGAGACTCTAGAAAGCAAGAGCGTGCTTCTTGCTCTAAAGCAGAGTGTGGTTCATCGATGACAACTGTGCTATGTGTTTCCCTTCAGAAACGGAATGACATGCCAGGCTCTGTGTCTTCCTACATGCGAGATTTCGATTCATATAAACGCAGTCACTTTTCAGCTCAAAGAAGCTACATCATTCATAAAGCTCACAGGTTTCTCGTTCTGAACTGAAAAGCATTGGATGTTAGAGGAACTGTGGTTTGTATCAGTTTCAGAAGCAAAGTTGAACTAGCTATGTTCCATGTGTTTAGGAAACACAGTTCTTTTGTTATGAGTACACTCATATTTCCCGCCTTATTAGAGACTATAGAAAGCAAGAGGGTTCTTCTTGCTCTAAAGCAGAGTGTGGTTCATGGATGAGAACTGTGCTGTGTGTTTCCCTTCAGAAACGGAGTGAAATGCCAGGCTCTGTGCCTTCCTGAAAGCAAGATTTCGTTTCAGTTAAACGCAGTCACTTTTCAGCTCAAACGAAGCTACATCGTTCACGAAGCTGAAAAGTTTCTCACTCTTAACTTGAAAGCATTCGATGTTAGAGGACCTGTGGTTTGTATAATTTTCAGATGCGGAGTTGAACTAGATGTGGTCAGTATGTGTAGGAAACTCAGTTCTTTTGTTCTGAGCACACTCACTTTTCCCGCCTTATTAGAGACTCTAGAAAGCAAGAGCTTGCTTCTTGGTCTAAAGCAGACTGTGCTTCATGGATGAGAACTGAACTGTGTGTTTCCCTTCAGATACAGAGTGTAATTCCAGGCTCTGTGTCTTCCTACAAGCAAGACTTCGTTTCAGGTAAACGCAGTCACTTTTCAGCTCAAACGAAGCTACATTGTTCATGAAGCTCACACGTTTCTCACTCTTAACTTGAAAGCATTGGATGTTAGAGGACCTGTGCTTTGTATCAGTTTCAGAAGCAACGTTGAACTATATATGGTCCATGTGTGTAGGAAACACAGTTCTTTTGTTCTGAGTACACTCACATTTCCCGCCTTTTTAGAGACTCTAGAAAGCAAGAGCTTGCTTCTTGCTCTAAAGCAGAGTGTGGTTCATGGATGAGAACTGTGCTATGTGTTTCCCTTCAGAATCGGAGTGAAATGCCAGGCTCTGTGTCTTCCCACATGCAAGACTTCCTTTCACATAAACGCAGTCACTTTTCAGCTCAAAGGAAGCTACATCGTTCACGAAGCTCACACGTTTCTCGCTCTTAACTGAAAAGCATTGGATGTTAGAGGACCTGTGGTTTGTATCTGTTTCAGGAGCAAAGATGGATTAGATATGGTCCATTTGTGTAGAAAACACAGTTCTTTTGTTATGAGTACACTCATATTTCCCGCCTTATTAGAGACTCTAGAAAGCAAGAGCTTTCTTCTTGTTCTAAAGCAGAGTGTGGTTCATGGATAAGTACTGGGCTATGTGTTTCCCTTCAGAAATGGAGTGAAATCCCAGGCTCTGGGTCTTCCTACAAGCAAGACTTCGTTTCAGGTAAACGCAGTCACTTTTCAGCTCAAACGAAGCTACATTGTTCACGAAGCTCACACATTTCTCACTCTGAACTGAAAAGCATTGGATGTTAGAGGACCTGTGGTTTGTATCAGTTTCAGAAGCAACGTTGAACTAGATATGGTCCATGTGTGTAGGAAACGCAGTTATTTTGTTCTCAGTACACTCACATTTCCCGCCTTAGTAGAGACTCTAGAAAGCAAGAGCGTGCTTCTTGTTCTAAACCAGAGTGTGGTGAATGGATGAGAACTGTGCTGTGTGTTTCCCTTCAGAAAAGGAGTGAAATTCCAGGCTCTGAATCTTCCTACAAGCAAGACTTCGTTTCAGGTAAACGCAGTCACTTTCCAGCTCAAAGGAAGCTACATCGTTCACAAAGCTCACACGTTTCTCACTCTTAACTGAAACGCATTGGATGTTAGAGAGCCTGTGGTTTGTATCAGTTTCAGAAGCAAAGTTGATCTAGCTATGTTCCATGTGTTTAGTAAACACAGTTCTTTTGTTATGAGTACACTCATATTTCCCGCCTTATAAGAGACTCTAGAAAGCAAGAGCGTGGTTCTGGCTCTAAAGCAGAATGTGGTTCATGGGTGAGAACTGTGCTGTGTGTTTTCCTTCAGAAACATAGTTTAATGCCAGGCTCTGTGTCTTCCTACAAGTAAGAGTTCGTTTCAGGTAAACGCAGTCACTTTTCAGCTCAAACGAAGCTACATAATTCACGAAGCTCAAACGTTTCTCGCTCTGAACTGAAAAGCATTGGATGTTAGAGGACCTGTGCTTTGTATCAGTTTCAGAAGCACAGTTGAACTAGATATGGTCCAGGTGTGTAGGAATCACAGTTCTTTTGTTCTGAGTACACTCACATTTCCAGCCATATTAGAGCCTCTAGAAAGCAAGAGCATGGTTTTTGCTCTAAAGCAGAGTGTGGTTCATGGATGAGTACTGGGCTATGTGTTTCCCTTCACAAACGGAATGACATGCCAGGCTCTGTGTCTTCCTACATGCAAGATTTCGATTCATATAAACGCAGTCACTTTTCAGCTCAAAGAAGCTACATCGTTCATAAAGCTCACAGGTTTCTCGTTCTGAACTGAAAAGCATTGGATGTTAGAGGAACTGTGGTTTGTATCAGTTTCAGAAGCAAAGTTGAACTAGCTATGTTCCATGTGTTTAGGAAACACAGTTCTTTTGTTATGAGTACACTCATATTTCCCGCCTTATTAGAGACTATAGAAAGCAAGAGGGTTCTTCTTGCTCTAAAGCAGAGTGTGGTTCATGGATGAGAACTGTGCTGTGTGTTTCCCTTCAGAAACGGAGTGAAATGCCAGGCTCTGTGCCTTCCTGAAAGCAAGATTTCATTTCAGTTAAACGCAGTCACTTTTCAGCTCAAACGAAGCTACATCGTTCACGAAGATGAAACGTTTCTCACTCTTAACTTGAAAGCAATCGATGTTAGAGGACCTGTGGTTTGTATCAGTTTCAGAAGCGGAGTTGAACTAGATTTGGTCAGTATGTGTAGGAAACTCAGTTCTTTTGTTCTGAGCACACTCACTTTTCCCGCCTTATTAGAGACTCTAGAAAGCAAGAGCTTGCTTCTTGGTCTAAAGCAGACTGTGCTTCATGGATGAGAACTGAACTGTGTGTTTCCCTTCAGATACGGAGTGTAATTCCATTCTCTGTGTCTTCCTACAAGCAAGACTTCGTTTCAGGTAAACGCAGTCACTTTTCAGCTCAAACGAAGCTACATTGTTCATGAAGCTCACACGTTTCTCACTCTTAACTTGAAAGCATTGGATGTTAGAGGACCTGTGCTTTGTATCAGTTTCAGAAGCAACGTTGAACTATATATGGTCCATGTGTGTAGGAAACACAGTTCTTTTGTTCTGAGTACACTCACATTTCCCGCCTTTTTAGAGACTCTAGAAAGCAAGAGCTTGCTTCTTGCTCTAAAGCAGAGTGTGGTTCATGGATGAGAACTGTGCTATGTGTTTCCCTTCAGAAACGGAGTGAAATGCCAGGCTCTGTGTCTTCCCACATGCAAGACTTCCTTTCACATAAACGCAGTCACTTTTCAGCTCAAAGGAAGCTACATCGTTCACGAAGCTCACACGTTTCTCACTCTTAACTGAAAAGCATTGGATGTTAGAGGACCTGTGGTTTGTATCTGTTTCAGGAGCAAAGTTGGATTAGATATGGTCCATTTGTGTAGAAAACACAGTTCTTTTGTTATGAGTACACTCATATTTCCCGCCTTATTAGAGACTCTAGAAAGCAAGAGCTTTCTTCTTGTTCTAAAGCAGAGTGTGGTTCATGGATAAGTACTGGGCTATGTGTTTCCCTTCAGAAATGGAGTGAAATCCCAGGCTCTGGGTCTTCCTACAAGCAAGACTTCGTTTCAGGTAAACGCAGTCACTTTTCAGCTCAAACGAAGCTACATTGTTCACGAAGCTCACACATTTCTCGCTCTGAACTGAAAAGCATTGGATGTTAGAGGACCTGTGGTTTGTATCTGTTTCAGGAGCAAAGATGGATTAGATATGGTCCATTTGTGTAGAAAACACAGTTTGTTTGTTATGAGTACAATCATATTTCCCGCCTTATTAGAGACTCTAGAAAGCAAGAGCTTTCTTCTTGTTCTAAAGCAGAGTGTGGTTCATGGATAAGTACTGGGCTATGTGTTTCCATTCAGAAATGGAGTGAAATGCCAGGTTCTGTGACTTCCTACAAGCAAGACTTCTTTTCAGGTAAACACAGTCACTTTTCAGTTGAAACGAAGCTACATAGTTCACGAAGCTCACACGTTTCTCGCTCTGAACTGAAAAGCATTGGATGTTAGAGGACCTGTGCTTTGTATCAGTTTCAGGAGCAAAGTTGAACTAGATATGGTCCATGTGTGTAGGAAACACAGTTCTTTTGTTATGAGTACACTCACATTTCCCGCCATATTAGAGACTCTAGAAAGCAAGAGCACGGTTCTTGCTCTAAAGCAGAGTGTGGTTCATAGATGAGTACTGGGCTATGTGTTTCCCTTCAGAAATGGAGTGAAATCCCAGGCTCTGTGTCTTCCTGCAAGCAAGTCTTCGTTTCAGGTAAACGCCGTCACTTTTCAGCTCATATGAAGCTACATCGTTCACGAAGATCACACGTTTCTTGGTCTGAACTGAAAAGCATTGGATGTTAGAAGACCTGTGGTTTGTATCAGTTTCAGAAGCGGAGTTTAACTAGATGTGGTCCGTGTGTGTAGGAAACTCAGTTCTTTTGTTCTGAGCACACTCACTTTTCCCGCCTTATTAGAGACTGTGGAAAGTAAGAGCGTGTTTCTTGCTCTAAAGCAGAGTGTGGTTCATGGATGAGAACTGTGGTATGTGTTTCCCTTCAGAAACGGAGTGAAATGCCAGGCTCTGTGTCTTCCTACATGCAAGACTTCGTTTCAGATAAACGTAAGCACTTTTCAGCTCAAAATATGCTATATTGTTCACGAAGCTCACACGTTTCTCACTCTTAACTGAAAAGCATTGGATGTTAGAGGACCTGTGGTTTGTATCAGTTTCAGGAGCAAAGTTGAACTAGATATGGTCAATGTGTGTAGAAAACACAGTTCTTTTGTTCTGAGTACACTCACATTTCCCGCCTTATTAGAGACTCTAGAAAGCAAGAGCGTGCTTCTTGCTCTAAAGCAGAGTGTGGTTCATGGATGAGAACTGTGCTGTGTGTTTCCTTTCAGAAACGGAGTGTAATCCCAGGCTCTGTGTCTTCCTACAAGCAAGACTTCGTTTCAGGTAAACGCAGTCACTTTTCAGCTCAAACGAAGCTACATCGTTCACGAAGCTGAAACATTTCTCACTCTTAACTTGAAAGCATTGGATGTTAGAGGACCTGTGGTTTGTATCAGTTTCAGAAGCAACGTTGAACTAGATATGGTCCATGTGTGTAGGAAACACAGTTCTTTTGGTCTGAGTACACTCACATTTCCCGCCTTATTAGAGACTCTAGAAAGCAAGAGCGTGCTTCTTACTCTAAAGTAGACTGTGGTTCATGGATGAGTACTGGGCTATGTGTTTCCCATCAGAAACAGAGTGAAATGCAGGCTCTGTGACTTCCCTCAAGCAAGACTTTTTTTCAGGTAAACACATTCACTTTTCAGCTGAAACGAAGCTACATAGTTCACTAAGCTCACACTTTTCTCGCTCTGAAATGAAAAACATTGGATGTTACAGGACCTGTGGTTTGTATCAGTTTCAGTTGCAAAGTTGAATTAGATATGGTCCGTGTGTGTAGGAAACTCAGTTCTTTTGTTCTGAGCACACTCACTTTTCCTGCCTTTTTAGAGACTGTGGAAAGCTAGAGCGTGTTTCTTGCTGTAAAGCAGAGTGTGGTTCATGGATGAGAACTGTGCTATGTGTTTCCCTTCAGAATCGGAGTGAAATGCGAGGTCTGTGTCTTCCTACATGCAAGACTTCGTTTCAGGTAAACGCAGTCACTTTTCAGCTCCAACGAAGCTACATTGTTCACGAAGCTCACACGTTTCTCGCTCTGAACTGAAAAGCATTGGATGTTAGATGACCTGTGGTTTGTATCAGTTTCAGGAGCAAAGTTGAACTAGATATGGTCCATGTGTGTAGGAAACTCAGTTCTTTTGTTCTGAGCACACTCACTTTTCCTGCCTTTTTAGAGACTGTGGAAAGCAAGAGCGTGTTTCTTGCTGTAAAGAAGAGTGTGGTTCATGGATGAGAACTGTGCTATGTGTTTCCCTTCAGAAACGGAGTGAAATGACAGGCTCTGTGTCTTCCTACATGCAAGACTTCCTTTCACATAAACGCAGTCACTTTTCAGCTCAAAGTAAGCTACATCGTTCACGAAGCTCACACGTTTCTCACTCTTAACTGAAAAGCATTGGATGTTAGAGGACCTGTGGTTTGTGTCTGTTTCAGGAGCAAAGTTAGATTAGATATGGTCCATTTGTGTAGAAAACATAGTTCTTTTGTTATGAGTACACTCATATTTCCCGCCTTATTAGAGACTCTAGAAAGCAAGAGCTTTCTTCTTGTTCTAAAGCAGAGTGTGGTTCATGGATAAGTACTGGGCTATGTGTTTCCCTTCAGAAATGGAGTGAAATCCAGGCTCTGGGTCTTCCTAAAAGCAAGACTTCATTTCAGGTAAACACAGTCACTTTTCAGCTCAAACGAAGCTACATTGTTCACGAAGCTCAAACGTTTCTCGCTCTGAACTGAAAAGCATTGGATGTTAGAGGACCTGTGCTTTGTATCAGTTTCAGAAGCACAGTTGAACTAGATATGGTCCAGGTGTGTAGGAATCACAGTTCTTTTGTTCTGAGTACACTCACATTTCCAGCCATATTAGAGCCTCTAGAAAGCAAGAGCATGGTTTTTGCTCTAAAGCAGAGTGTGGTTCATGGATGAGTACTGGGCTATGTGTTTCCCTTCACAAACGGAATGACATGCCAGGCTCTGTGTCTTCCTACATGCAAGATTTCGATTCATATAAACGCAGTCACTTTTCAGCTCAAAGAAGCTACATCGTTCATAAAGCTCACAGGTTTCTCGTTCTGAACTGAAAAGCATTGGATGTTAGAGGAACTGTGGTTTGTATCAGTTTCAGAAGCAAAGTTGAACTAGCTATGTTCCATGTGTTTAGGAAACACAGTTCTTTTGTTATGAGTACACTCATATTTCCCGCCTTATTAGAGACTATAGAAAGCAAGAGGGTTCTTCTTGCTCTAAAGCAGAGTGTGGTTCATGGATGAGAACTGTGCTGTGTGTTTCCCTTCAGAAACGGAGTGAAATGCCAGGCTCTGTGCCTTCCTGAAAGCAAGATTTCATTTCAGTTAAACGCAGTCACTTTTCAGCTCAAACGAAGCTACATCGTTCACGAAGATGAAACGTTTCTCACTCTTAACTTGAAAGCAATCGATGTTAGAGGACCTGTGGTTTGTATCAGTTTCAGAAGCGGAGTTGAACTAGATTTGGTCAGTATGTGTAGGAAACTCAGTTCTTTTGTTCTGAGCACACTCACTTTTCCCGCCTTATTAGAGACTCTAGAAAGCAAGAGCTTGCTTCTTGGTCTAAAGCAGACTGTGCTTCATGGATGAGAACTGAACTGTGTGTTTCCCTTCAGATACGGAGTGTAATTCCATTCTCTGTGTCTTCCTACAAGCAAGACTTCGTTTCAGGTAAACGCAGTCACTTTTCAGCTCAAACGAAGCTACATTGTTCATGAAGTTCACACGTTTCTCACTCTTAACTTGAAAGCATTGGATGTTAGAGGACCTGTGCTTTGTATCAGTTTCAGAAGCAACGTTGAACTATATATGGTCCATGTGTGTAGGAAACACAGTTCTTTTGTTCTGAGTACACTCACATTTCCGGCCTTTTTAGAGACTCTAGAAAGCAAGAGCTTGCTTCTTGCTCTAAAGCAGAGTGTGGTTCATGGATGAGAACTGTGCTATGTGTTTCCCTTCAGAAACGGAGTGAAATGCCAGGCTCTGTGTCTTCCCACATGCAAGACTTCCTTTCACATAAACGCAGTCACTTTTCAGCTCAAAGGAAGCTACATCGTTCACGAAGCTCACACGTTTCTCACTCTTAACTGAAAAGCATTGGATGTTAGAGGACCTGTGGTTTGTATCTGTTTCAGGAGCAAAGTTGGATTAGATATGGTCCATTTGTGTAGAAAACACAGTTCTTTTGTTATGAGTACACTCATATTTCCCGCCTTATTAGAGACTCTAGAAAGCAAGAGCTTTCTTCTTGTTCTAAAGCAGAGTGTGGTTCATGGATAAGTACTGGGCTATGTGTTTCCCTTCAGAAATGGAGTGAAATCCCAGGCTCTGGGTCTTCCTACAAGCAAGACTTCGTTTCAGGTAAACGCAGTCACTTTTCAGCTCAAACGAAGCTACATTGTTCACGAAGCTCACACATTTCTCGCTCTGAACTGAAAAGCATTGGATGTTAGAGGACCTGTGGTTTGTATCTGTTTCAGGAGCAAAGATGGATTAGATATGGTCCATTTGTGTAGAAAACACAGTTTGTTTGTTATGAGTACAATCATATTTCCCGCATTATTAGAGACTCTAGAAAGCAAGAGCTTTCTTCTTGTTCTAAAGCAGAGTGTGGTTCATGGATAAGTACTGGGCTATGTGTTTCCATTCAGAAATGGAGTGAAATGCCAGGTTCTGTGACTTCCTACAAGCAAGACTTCTTTTCAGGTAAACACAGTCACTTTTCAGTTGAAACGAAGCTACATAGTTCACGAAGCTCACACGTTTCTCGCTCTGAACTGAAAAGCATTGGATGTTAGAGGACCTGTGCTTTGTATCAGTTTCAGGAGCAAAGTTGAACTAGATATGGTCCATGTGTGTAGGAAACACAGTTCTTTTGTTATGAGTACACTCACATTTCCCGCCATATTAGAGACTCTAGAAAGCAAGAGCACGGTTCTTGCTCTAAAGCAGAGTGTGGTTCATAGATGAGTACTGGGCTATGTGTTTCCCTTCAGAAATGGAGTGAAATCCCAGGCTCTGTGTCTTCCTGCAAGCAAGTCTTCGTTTCAGGTAAACGCCGTCACTTTTCAGCTCATATGAAGCTACATCGTTCACGAAGATCACACGTTTCTTGGTCTGAACTGAAAAGCATTGGATGTTAGAAGACCTGTGGTTTGTATCAGTTTCAGAAGCGGAGTTTAACTAGATGTGGTCCGTGTGTGTAGGAAACTCAGTTCTTTTGTTCTGAGCACACTCACTTTTCCCGCCTTATTAGAGACTGTGGAAAGTAAGAGCGTGTTTCTTGCTCTAAAGCAGAGTGTGGTTCATGGATGAGAACTGTGGTATGTGTTTCCCTTCAGAAACGGAGTGAAATGCCAGGCTCTGTGTCTTCCTACATGCAAGACTTCGTTTCAGATAAACGTAAGCACTTTTCAGCTCAAAATATGCTATATTGTTCACGAAGCTCACACGTTTCTCACTCTTAACTGAAAAGCATTGGATGTTAGAGGACCTGTGGTTTGTATCAGTTTCAGGAGCAAAGTTGAACTAGATATGGTCAATGTGTGTAGAAAACACAGTTCTTTTGTTCTGAGTACACTCACATTTCCCGCCTTATTAGAGACTCTAGAAAGCAAGAGCGTGCTTCTTGCTCTAAAGCAGAGTGTGGTTCATGGATGAGAACTGTGCTGTGTGTTTCCTTTCAGAAACGGAGTGTAATCCCAGGCTCTGTGTCTTCCTACAAGCAAGACTTCGTTTCAGGTAAACGCAGTCACTTTTCACCTCAAACGAAGCTACATCGTTCACGAAGCTGAAACATTTCTCACTCTTAACTTGAAAGCATTGGATGTTAGAGGACCTGTGGTTTGTATCAGTTTCAGAAGCAACGTTGAACTAGATATGGTCCATGTGTGTAGGAAACACAGTTCTTTTGGTCTGAGTACACTCACATTTCCCGCCTTATTAGAGACTCTAGAAAGCAAGAGCGTGCTTCTTACTCTAAAGTAGAGTGTGGTTCATGGATGAGTACTGGGCTATGTGTTTCCCATCAGAAACAGAGTGAAATGCAGGCTCTGTGACTTCCCTCAAGCAAGACTTTTTTTCAGGTAAACACATTCACTTTTCAGCTGAAACGAAGCTACATAGTTCACTAAGCTCACACTTTTCTCGCTCTGAAATGAAAAACATTGGATGTTACAGGACCTGTGGTTTGTATCAGTTTCAGTTGCAAAGTTGAATTAGATATGGTCCGTGTGTGTAGGAAACTCAGTTCTTTTGTTCTGAGCACACTCACTTTTCCTGCCTTTTTAGAGACTGTGGAAAGCTAGAGCGTGTTTCTTGCTGTAAAGCAGAGTGTGGTTCATGGATGAGAACTGTGCTATGTGTTTCCCTTCAGAATCGGAGTGAAATGCGAGGTCTGTGTCTTCCTACATGCAAGACTTCGTTTCAGGTAAACGCAGTCACTTTTCAGCTCCAACGAAGCTACATTGTTCACGAAGCTCACACGTTTCTCGCTCTGAACTGAAAAGCATTGGATGTTAGATGACCTGTGGTTTGTATCAGTTTCAGGAGCAAAGTTGAACTAGATATGGTCCATGTGTGTAGGAAACTCAGTTCTTTTGTTCTGAGCACACTCACTTTTCCTGCCTTTTTAGAGACTGTGGAAAGCAAGAGCGTGTTTCTTGCTGTAAAGAAGAGTGTGGTTCATGGATGAGAACTGTGCTATGTGTTTCCCTTCAGAAACGGAGTGAAATGACAGGCTCTGTGTCTTCCTACATGCAAGACTTCCTTTCACATAAACGCAGTCACTTTTCAGCTCAAAGTAAGCTACATCGTTCACGAAGCTCACACGTTTCTCACTCTTAACTGAAAAGCATTGGATGTTAGAGGACCTGTGGTTTGTGTCTGTTTCAGGAGCAAAGTTAGATTAGATATGGTCCATTTGTGTAGAAAACATAGTTCTTTTGTTATGAGTACACTCATATTTCCCGCCTTATTAGAGACTCTAGAAAGCAAGAGCTTTCTTCTTGTTCTAAAGCAGAGTGTGGTTCATGGATAAGTACTGGGCTATGTGTTTCCCTTCAGAAATGGAGTGAAATCCAGGCTCTGGGTCTTCCTAAAAGCAAGACTTCATTTCAGGTAAACACAGTCACTTTTCAGCTCAAACGAAGCTACATTGTTCACGAAGCTCACACATTTCTCGCTCTGAACTGAAAAGCATTGGATTTTAGAGGACCTGTGGTTTGTATCAGTTTCAGAAGCAACGTTGAACTAGATATGGTCCATGTGTGTAGGAAGCACAGTTATTTTGTTCTCAGTACACTCACATTTCCCGCCTTAGTAGAGACTCTAGAAAGTAAGAGCGTGCTTCTTGTTCTAAACCAGAGTGTGGTAAATGGATGAGAACTGTGCTGTGTGTTTCCCTTCAGAAATGGAGTGAAATTCCAGGCTCTGAATCTTCCTAAAAGCAAGAATTCGTTTCAGGTAAACGCAGTCACTTTCCAGCTCAAAGGAAGCTACATCATTCACAAAGCTCAAACGTTTCTCACTCTTAACTGTAAAGCATTGGATGTTAAAGGAACTGTGGTTTGTATCAGTTTCAGGAGCAAAGTTGAACTAGATATGGTCCATGTGTGTAGAAAACACAGTTTGTTTGTTAAGAGTACACTCACATTTCCCGAATTATTAGAGACTCTAGAAAGCAAGAGCATGGTTCTTCCTCTAATGCAGAGTGTAGTTCATGGATGAGTACTGGGCTATGTGTTTCCCATCAGAAACAGAGTGAAATGCCAGGTTCTGTGACTTCCTACGAGCAAGACTTCGTTTCAGGTAAACACAGTCACTTTTCAGTTGAAACGAAGCTACATAGTTCACGAAGCTCACACGTTTCTCGCTCTGAACTGAGAAGCATTGGATGTTAGAGGACCTGTGCTTTGTATCAGTTTCAGGAGCAAAGTTGAACTAGATATGGTCCATGTGTGTAGAAAACACAGTTCTTTTGTTCTGAGCACACTCACGTTTCCTGCCTTATTAGAGACTGTGGAAAGCAAGAGCGTATTTCTTGCTCTAAAGCAGAGTGTGGTTCATGGATGAGAACTGTGCTACGTGTTTGCCTTCAGAAACGGAGTGAAATGACAGGCTCTGTTTCTTCCTACATGCAAGACATCGTTTCAGATAAACGCAGTCACTTTTCAGCTCAAAAGACGCTACATTGTTTACGAAGCTCACACGTTTCTCACTCTTACCTGAAAAGCATTGGATGTTAGAGGACCTGTGGTTTGTATCAGTTTCAGGAGCAAAGTTGAACTAGATATGGTCCGTGTGTGTAGGAAACACAGTTCTTTTGTTCTGAGCACTCTCACGTTTCCCGCCTTATTAGAGACTCTAGAAAGCAAGAGCATGGGTCTTGCTCTGAAGCAGAGTGTGGTTCATGGATAAGTACTGGGCTATGTGTTTCCCTTCAGAAATGGAGTGAAATCCCAGGGCCTGTGTCTTCCTACAAGTAAGACTTCATTTCAGGTGAACGCAGTCACTTTTCAGCTCAAAAGAAGCTACATCGTTCACGAAGTTCACACGTTTCTAACCCTTAACTGAAAAGCATTGGATGTTAGAGGACCTGTGGATTGTATGAGTTTCAGGAGCAAAGTTGAACTAGATATTGTCCATGTGTGTAGTCAACACAGTTCTTTTGTTATGAGTACACTCACATTTCCCGCCTTATTAGAGACTCTAGAAAGCAAGAGCATGGTGCTTGCTCAAAGCAGAGTGTGGTTCATGGATGAGAACTGTGCTGTGTGTTTCCCTTCAGAAACGGAGTGAAATGACAGGATCTGTGTCTTCCTACATGCAAGACTTCGTTTCAGATAAACGAGGTCACTTTCCAGCTCATAAGAAGCTACATCGTTCACGAAGCTCACACGTTTCTCGCTCTTAACTGAAACGCATTGGATGTTAGAGGGCCTGTGGTTTGTATCAGTTTCAGTAGCAGACTTGAACTAGATATGGTCCGTGTTTGTAGGAAACAGAGTTCTTTTGTTCTGAGCACTCTCACGTTTCCCGCCTTATTAGAGACTCTAGAAAGCAAGAGCGTGCTTCTTGCTCTAAAGCAGAGTGTGTTTCATGGATGAGAAGTGTGCTGTGTGTTTCTTTTCAGAAACGGAGTTAAATGCCAGGCTCTGTGTCTTCCTACAAGCGAGACTTCGTTTCAGGTAAACGCAGTCACTTTTCAGCTCAAACGAAGCTATATTTACACGAAGCTCACACGTTTCTCGCTCTTAACTGAAACGCATTGGATGTTAGAAGGCCTGTGGTATGTATCAGTTTCAGAAGCAGAGTTGAACTAGATATGCTCCATGTGTGTAGGAAACACAGTTCTTTTGTTCTGAGCAATCTCACGTTTCCCGGTTATTAGAGATTCTAGAAAGCAAGAGCGTGCTTCTTGCTCTAAAGCAGAGTTTGTTTCATGGATGAGAACTGTGCTGTGTGTTTCCCTTCAGAAACGGTGTTAAATGCCAGGCTCTGTGTCTTCCTACAAGCGAGACTTCGTTTCAGGTAAACCCAGTCACTTTTCAGCTCAAACAGAGCTATACTGTACACGAAGCTCACAAGTTTCTCGCTCTTAACTGAAACGCATTGGATGTTAGAGGGCCTGTGGTTTGCATCAGTTTCAGAAGCAGAGTTGAACTAGATACGGTCCGTTTGTGTAGGAAACAGTTCTTTTGTTCTGAGCACTCTCAGGTTTCTGCCTTATTAGAGACTCTAGAAAGCAAGAGCGTGCTTCTTGCTCTAAAGCAGAGTTTGTTTCATGTATGAGAAGTGTGCTGTGTGTTTCCCTTCAGAAACAGAGTTAAATGCCAGGCTCTGTGTCTTCCTACAAGCGAGACTTCGTTTCAGGTAAACGCAGTCACTTTTCAGCTCAAACGAAGCTATATTGTACACGAAGCTCACACGTTTCTCGCTCTTAACTGAAACGCATTGGATGTTAGAGGGCCTGTGGTTTGTATCAGTTTCAGAAGCATAGTTGAGCTAGATATGGTGCGTGTGTGTAGGAAACACAGTTCTTTTGTTCTGAGCACTCTCACGTTTCCCGCCTTATTAGAGACTCTAGAAAGCAAGAGCGTGCTTCTTGCTCTAAAGCAGAGTGTGGTTCATGGATGAGAAGTGTGCTGTGTGTTTCCCTTCAGAAACGGAGTTAAATGCCAGGCTCTGTGTCTTCCTACAAGCGAGACTTCGTTTCAGGTAAATGCAGTCACTTTTCAGCTCCAACGAAGCTATATTGTACACGAAGCTCACACGTTTCTCGCTCTTAACTGAAACGCATTGGATGTTAGAGGGCCTGTGGTTTGCATCAGTTTCAGAAGCAGAGTTGGACTAGATACGGTCCGTGTGTGTAGGAAACAGTTCTTTTGTTCTGAGCACTCTCAGGTTCCCGCCTTCTTAGAGACTCTAGAAAGCAAGAGCGTGCTTCTTGCTCTAAAGCAGAGTTTGTTTCATGGATGAGAAGTGTGCTGTGTGTTTCCCTTCAGAAACGGAGTTAAATGCCAGGCTCTGTGTCTTCCTACAAGCGAGACTTCGTTTCAGGTAAACGCAGTCACTTTTCAGCTCAAACGAAGCTATATTGTACACGAAGCTCACACGTTTCTCGCTCTTAACTGAAACGCATTGGATGTTAGAGGGCCTGTGGTTTGTATCAGTTTCAGGAGCAGAGTTGAACTAGATATGGTCCGTGTGTGAGGGAAACACAGTTCTTTTGTTCTGAGCACTCTCACGTTTCCCGCCTTATTAGAGACTCTAGAAAGCAAGAGCGTGCTTCTTGCTCTAAAGCAGAGTGTGTTTCATGGATGAGAAGTGTGCTGTGTGTTTCCCTTCAGAAACGGAGTTAAATGCCAGGCTCTGTGTCTTCCTACAAGCGAGACTTCGTTTCAGGTAAATGCAGTCACTTTTCAGCTCAAAAGAAGCTATATTGTACATGAAGCTCACACGTTTCTCGCTCTTAACTGAAACGCATTGGATGTTAGAGGGCCTGTGGTTTGTATCAGTTTCAGAAGCAGAGTTGAGCTAGATATGGTCCGTGTGTGTAGGAAACACAGTTCTTTTGTTCTGAGCACTCTCACGTTTCCCGCCTTATTAGAGACTCTAGAAAGCAAGAGCGTGCTTCTTGCTCTAAAGCAGAGTGTGTTTCATGGATGAGAAGTGTGCTGTGTGTTTCCCTTCAGAAACGGAGTTAAATGCCAGGCTCTGTGTCTTCCTACAAGCGAGACTTCGTTTCAGGTAAACGCAGTCACTTTTCAGCTCAAACGAAGCTATATTGTACACGAATCTCACACGTTTCTCGCTCTTAACTGAAACGCATTGGATGTTAGAGGGCCTGTGGTTTGTATCAGTTTCAGAAGCAGAGTTGAACTAGATATGGTGCGTGTTTGTAGGAAACACAGTTCTTTTGTTCTGAGCACTCTCACGTTTCCTGCCTTATTAGAGACTCTAGAAAGCAAGAGCGTGCTTCTTGCTCTAAAGCAGAGTGTGTTTCATGGATGAGAAGTGTGCTGTGTGTTTCCCTTCAGAAACGGAGTTAAATGCCAGGCTCTGTGTCTTCCTACAAGCGAGACTTCGTTTCAGTTAAACACAGTCACTTTTCAGCTCAAACGAAGCTATATTGTACACGAAGCTCACACATTTCTCGCTCTGAACTGAAAAGCATTGGATGTTAGAGGACCTGTGGTTTGTATCAGTTTCAGAAGCAACGTTGAACTAGATATGGTCCATGTGTGTAGGAAGCACAGTTATTTTGTTCTCAGTACACTCACATTTCCCGCCTTAGTAGAGACTCTAGAAAGCAAGAGCGTGCTTCTTGTTCTAAACCAGAGTTTGGTAAATGGATGAGAACTGTGCTGTGTGTTTCCCTTCAGAAATGGAGTGAAATTCCAGGCTCTGAATCTTCCTACAAGCAAGAATTCGTTTCAGGTAAACGCAGTCACTTTCCAGCTCAAAGGAAGCTATATCGTTCACAAAGCTCACACGTTTCTCACTCTTAACTGTAAAGCATTGGATGTTAAAGGAACTGTGGTTTGTATCAGTTTCAGGAGCAAAGTTGAACTAGATATGGTCCATGTGTGTAGAAAACACAGTTTGTTTGTTAAGAGTACACTCACATTTCCCGAATTATTAGAGACTCTAGAAAGCAAGAGCATGGTTCTTACTCTAATGCAGAGTGTAGTTCATGGATGAGTACTGGGCTATGTGTTTCCCATCAGAAACAGAGTGAAATGCCAGGTTCTGTGACTTCCTACAAGCAGGACTTCGTTTCAGGTAAACACAGTCACTTTTCAGTTGAAACGAAGCTACATAGTTCACGAAGCTCACACGTTTCTCGCTCTGAACTGAAAAGCATTGGATGTTAGAGGACCTGTGCTATGTATCAGTTTCAGGAGCAAAGTTGAACTAGATATGGTCCATGTGTGTAGGAAACACAGTTCTTTTGTTATGAGTACACTCACATTTCCCGCCATATTAGAGACTCTAGAAAGCAAGAGCATGGTTCTTGCTCTAAAGCAGAGTGTGGTTCATGGATGAGTACTGGGCTATGTGTTTTCCTTCAGAAATGGAGTTAAATACCAGGCTCTGTGTCTTCCTACAAGCAAGTCTTCGTTTCAGGTAAACACCGTCACTTTTCAGCTCATATGAAGCTACATCGTTCACAAAGCTCACACGTTTCTCGCTCTGAAATGAAAAGCATTGGATGTTAGAGGACCTGTGGTTTGTATCAGTTTCAGAAGCAACGTTAAACTATATATGGTCCATGTGTGTAGGAAACACAGATCTTTTGTTCTGAGTACACTCACATTTCCCGCATTATTAGAGAATCTAGAAAGCAAGAGCGTGCTTCTTGCTCTAAAGCAGAGTGTGGTTCATGGATGAGAACTGTGCTGTGTGTTTCCCTTCAGAAACGGAGTGTAAACCCAGACTCTGTGTCTTCCTACATGCAAGACTTCGATTCTGGTAAACGCAGTCACTTTTCAGCTCAAAGAAGCTACATCGTTCACGAAGCTCACACGTTTCTCACTCTTAACTATAAAGCATTGGATGTTAGAGGACCTGTGGTTTGTATGAGTTTCAGGAGCAAAGTTGAACTAGATATGGTCCATGTGTGTAGGAAACACACTTCTTTTGTTATGAGTACACTCACATTTCCCACCTTATTAGAGACTCTAGAAAGCAAGAGCATGGTTCCTGCTATAAAGCAGAGTGTGCTTCATGGATCAGAACTGTGCTGTGTGTTTCCCTTCAGAAACGGAGTGTAATCCCAGGCTCTGTGTCTTCCTACAAGTAAGACTTCGTTTCAGGTAAACGCAGTCACTTTTCAGCTCAAAGGAAGCTACATCGTTCACGAAGCTCACACGTTTCTCACTCTTAACTGAAAAGCATTGGATGTTAGAGGGCCTGTGGTTTGTATCAGTTTCAGAAGCAGAGTTGAACTAGATATGGTGCGTGTGTCTAGGAAACATAGTTCTTTTGTTCTGAGCACACTCACGTTTCCCGCCTTATTAGAGACTGTGGAAAGCAAGAGCGTATTTCTTGCTCTAAAGCAGAGTGTGGTTCATGGATGAGAACTGTGCTACGTGTTTGCCTTCAGAAACAGAGTGAAATGACAGGCTCTGTTTCTTCCTACATGCAAGACATCGTTTCAGATAAACGCAGTCACTTTTAAGCTGAAAAGAAGCTACATTGTACACGAAGCTCACACGTTTCTCACTCTTAACTGATAAGCGTTGGATGTTAGAGGACCTTTGGTTTGTATGAGTTTCAGGAGCAAGTTGAACTAGATATGGTCCATGTGTGTAGGAAACACAGTTGTTTTGTTATGAGTACACTCACATTTCCTGCCTTATTAGAGTCTCTTTAAAGCATGAGCTTGGTTCTTGCTCTAAAGCAGAGTGTGGTTCATGGATGAGAACTGTGCTGTGTGATTCCCTTCATTAACGGAGTGAAATTCCAGGATCTTAGTCTTCCTAAAGCAAGATTTTGTTTCAGGTAAACGCAGTCAATTTTCAGCTCAAAAGACGCTACATTGTTCACGAAGCTCACACGTTTCTCACTCTTACCTGAAAAGCATTGGATGTTAGAGAACCTGTGGTTTGTATCAGTTTCAGGAGCAAAGTTGAACTAGATATGATCCATGTGTGTAGAAAACACAGTTCTTTGGTTATGAGCACACTCACATTTCCTGCCTTATTAGAGACTCTAGAAAGCAAGAGCATGGGTCTTGCTCTGAAGCAGAGTGTGGTTCCTGGATAAGTACTGGGCTATGTGTTTACCTTCAGAAATGGAGTGAAATCCCAGGGCCTGTGTCTTCCTACAAGTAAGACTTCATTTCAGGTAAACGCAGTCACTTTTCAGCTCAAAAGAAGCTACATCGTTCACGAAGTTCACACGTTTTTAACCCTTAACTGAAAAGCATTGGATGTTAGAGGACCTGTGGATTGTATGAGTTTCAGGAGCAAAGTTGAACTAGATATTGTCCATGTGTGTAGTCAACACAGTTCTTTTGTTATGAGTACACTCACATTTCCCGCCTTATTAGAGACTCTAGAAAGCAAGAGCATGGTGCTTGCTCAAAGCAGAGTGTGGTTCATGGATGAGAACTGTGCTGTGTGTTTCCCTTCAGAAACGGAGTGAAATGACAGGATCTGTGTCTTCCTACATGCAAGACATCGTTTCAGATAAACGAGGTCACTTTCCAGCTCAAAAGAAGCTACATCGTTCACAAAGCTCACACGTTTCTCGCTCTTAACTGAAACGCATTGGATGTTAGAGGGCCTGTGGTTTGTATCAGTTTCAGTAGCAGACTTGAACTAGATATGGTCCGTGTGTGTAGGAAACAGAGTTCTTTTGTTCTGAGCACTCTCACGTTTCCCGCCTTATTAGAGACTCTAGAAAGCAAGAGCGTGCTTCTTGCTCTAAAGCAGAGTGTGTTTCATGGATGAGAAGTGTGCTGTGTGTTTCTTTTCAGAAACGGAGTTAAATGCCAGGCTCTGTGTCTTCCTACAAGCGAGACTTCGTTTCAGGTAAACGCAGTCACTTTTCAGCTCAAACGAAGCTATATTTACACGAAGCTCACACGTTTCTCGCTCTTAACTGAAACGCATTGGATGTTAGAAGGCCTGTGGTATGTATCAGTTTCAGAAGCAGAGTTGAACTAGATATGCTCCATGTGTGTAGGAAACACAGTTCTTTTGTTCTGAGCAATCTCACGTTTCCCGGTTATTAGAGATTCTAGAAAGCAAGAGCGTGCTTCTTGCTCTAAAGCAGAGTTTGTTTCATGGATGAGAACTGTGCTGTGTGTTTCCCTTCAGAAACGGAGTTAAATGCCAGGCTCTGTGTCTTCCTACAAGCGAGACTTCGTTTCAGGTAAACCCAGTCACTTTTCAGCTCAAACAGAGCTATACTGTACACGAAGCTCACAAGTTTCTCGCTCTTAACTGAAACGCATTGGATGTTAGAGGGCCTGTGGTTTGCATCAGTTTCAGAAGCAGAGTTGAACTAGATACGGTCCGTTTGTGTAGGAAACAGTTCTTTTGTTCTGAGCACTCTCAGGTTTCTGCCTTATTAGAGACTCTAGAAAGCAAGAGCGTGCTTCTTGCTCTAAAGCAGAGTTTGTTTCATGGATGAGAAGTGTGCTGTGTGTTTCCCTTCAGAAACAGAGTTAAATGCCAGGCTCTGTGTCTTCCTACAAGCGAGACTTCGTTTCAGGTAAACGCAGTCACTTTTCAGCTCAAACGAAGCTATATTGTACACGAAGCTCACACGTTTCTCGCTCTTAACTGAAACGCATTGGATGTTAGAGGGCCTGTGGTTTGTATCAGTTTCAGAAGCATAGTTGAGCTAGATATGGTGCGTGTGTGTAGGAAACACAGTTCTTTTGTTCTGAGCACTCTCACGTTTCCCGCCTTATTAGAGACTCTAGAAAGCAAGAGCGTGCTTCTTGCTCTAAAGCAGAGTGTGGTTCATGGATGAGAAGTGTGCTGTGTGTTTCCCTTCAGAAACGGAGTTAAATGCCAGGCTCTGTGTCTTCCTACAAGCGAGACTTCGTTTCAGGTAAATGCAGTCACTTTTCAGCTCCAACGAAGCTATATTGTACACGAAGCTCACACGTTTCTCGCTCTTAACTGAAACGCATTGGATGTTAGAGGGCCTGTGGTTTGCATCAGTTTCAGAAGCAGAGTTGGACTAGATACGGTCCGTGTGTGTAGGAAACAGTTCTTTTGTTCTGAGCACTCTCAGGTTCCCGCCTTCTTAGAGACTCTAGAAAGCAAGAGCGTGCTTCTTGCTCTAAAGCAGAGTTTGTTTCATGGATGAGAAGTGTGCTGTGTGTTTCCCTTCAGAAACGGAGTTAAATGCCAGGCTCTGTGTCTTCCTACAAGCGAGACTTCGTTTCAGGTAAACGCAGTCACTTTTCAGCTCAAACGAAGCTATATTGTACACGAAGCTCACACGTTTCTCGCTCTTAACTGAAACGCATTGGATGTTAGAGGGCCTGTGGTTTGTATCAGTTTCAGGAGCAGAGTTGAACTAGATATGGTCCGTGTGTGAGGGAAACACAGTTCTTTTGTTCTGAGCACTCTCACGTTTCCCGCCTTATTAGAGACTCTAGAAAGCAAGAGCGTGCTTCTTGCTCTAAAGCAGAGTGTGTTTCATGGATGAGAAGTGTGCTGTGTGTTTCCCTTCAGAAACGGAGTTAAATGCCAGGCTCTGTGTCTTCCTACAAGCGAGACTTCGTTTCAGGTAAATGCAGTCACTTTTCAGCTCAAAAGAAGCTATATTGTACATGAAGCTCACACGTTTCTCGCTCTTAACTGAAACGCATTGGATGTTAGAGGGCCTGTGGTTTGTATCAGTTTCAGAAGCAGAGTTGAACTAGATATGGTCCGTGTGTGTAGGAAACACAGTTCTTTTGTTCTGAGCACTCTCACGTTTCCCGCCTTATTAGAGATTCTAGAAAGCAAGAGCGTGCTTCTTGCTCTAAAGCAGAGTTTGTTTCATGGATGAGAAGTGTGCTGTGTGTTTCCCTTCAGAAACGGAGTTAAATGCCAGGCTCTGTGTCTTCCTACAAGCGAGACTTCGTTTCAGGTAAACGCAGTCACTTTTCAGCTCAAACGAAGCTATATTGTACACGAAGCTCACACGTTTCTCGCTCTTAACTGAAACGCATTGGATGTTAGAGGGCCTGTGGTTTGTATCAGTTTCAGAAGCAGAGTTGAGCTAGATATGGTCCGTGTGTGTAGGAAACACAGTTCTTTTGTTCTGAGCACTCTCACGTTTCCCGCCTTATTAGAGACTCTAGAAAGCAAGAGCGTGCTTCTTGCTCTAAAGCAGAGTGTGTTTCATGGATGAGAAGTGTGCTGTGTGTTTCCCTTCAGAAACGGAGTTAAATGCCAGGCTCTGTGTCTTCCTACAAGCGAGACTTCGTTTCAGGTAAACGCAGTCACTTTTCAGCTCAAACGAAGCTATATTGTACACGAATCTCACACGTTTCTCGCTCTTAACTGAAACGCATTGGATGTTAGAGGGCCTGTGGTTTGTATCAGTTTCAGAAGCAGAGTTGAACTAGATATGGTGCGTGTTTGTAGGAAACACAGTTCTTTTGTTCTGAGCACTCTCACGTTTCCTGCCTTATTAGAGACTCTAGAAAGCAAGAGCGTGCTTCTTGCTCTAAAGCAGAGTGTGTTTCATGGATGAGAAGTGTGCTGTGTGTTTCCCTTCAGAAACGGAGTTAAATGCCAGGCTCTGTGTCTTCCTACAAGCAAGACTTCGTTTCAGGTAAACGCAGTCACTTTTCAGCTCAAACGAAGCTATATTGTACACGAAGCTCACACGTTTCTCGCTCTTAACTGAAACGCATTGGATGTTAGAGGGCCTGTGGTTTCTATCAGTTTCAGAAGCAGAGTTGAACTAGATATGGTCCATGTGTGTAGGAAACACAGTTCTTTTGTTCTGAGCACTCTCACGTTTCCCGCCTTATTAGAGACCCTAGAAAGCAAGAGCGTGCTTCTTGCTCTAAAGCAGAGTGTGTTTCATGGATGAGAAGTGTGCTGCGTGTTTCCCTTCAGAAACGGAGTTAAATGCCAGGCTCTGTGTCTTCCTACAAGCGAGACTTCGTTTCAGGTAAACGCAGTCACTTTTCAGCTCAAACGAAGCTATATTGTACACGAAGCTCACACGTTTCTCGCTCTTAACTGAAACGCATTGGATGTTAGAGGGCCTGTGGTTTGTATCAGTTTCAGAAGCAGAGTTGAACTAGATATGGTGCGTGTGTTTAGGAAACACAGTTCTTTTGTTCTGAGCACTCTCACGTTTCCCGCCTTATTAGAGACTCTAGAAAGCAAGAGCGTGCTTCTTGCTCTAAAGCAGAGTGTGTTTCATGGATGAGAAGTGTGCTGTGTGTTTCCCTTCAGAAACGGAGTTAAATGCCAGGCTCTGTGTCTTCCTACAAGCGAGACTTCGTTTCAGGTAAACACAGTCACTTTTCAGCTCAAACGAAGCTATATTGTACACGAAGCTCACACGTTTCTCGCTCTTAACTGAAACGCATTGGATGTTAGAGGGCCTGTGGTTTGTATCAGTTTCAGAAGCAGAGTTGAACTAGATAAGGTCCGTGTGTGTAGGAAACACAGTTCTTTTGTTCTGAGCACTCTCACGTTTCCCGCCTTATTAGAGACTCTAGAAAGCAAGAGCGTGCTTCTTGCTCTAAAGCAGAGTGTGTTTCATGGATGAGAAGTGTGCTGTGTGTTTCCCTTCAGAAACGGAGTTAAATGCCAGGCTCTGTGTCTTCCTACAAGGGAGACTTCGTTTCAGGTAAACGCAGTCACTTTTCAGCTCAAACGAAGCTATATTGTACACGAATCTCACACGTTTCTCGCTCTTAACTGAAACGCATTGGATGTTAGAGGGCCTGTGGTTTGTATCAGTTTCAGAAGCAGAGTTGAACTAGATATGGTGCGTGTTTGTAGGAAACACAGTTCTTTTGTTCTGAGCACTCTCACGTTTCCTGCCTTATTAGAGACTCTAGAAAGCAAGAGCGTGCTTCTTGCTCTAAAGCAGAGGGTGTTTCATGGATGAGAAGTGTGCTGTGTGTTTCCCTTCAGAAACGGAGTTAAATGCCAGGCTCTGTGTCTTCCTACAAGTGAGACTTCGTTTCAGGTAAACGCAGTCACTTTTCAGCTCAAACGAAGCTATATTGTACACGAAGCTCACACGTTTCTCGCTCTTAACTGAAACGCATTGGATGTTAGAGGGCCTGTGGTTTCTATCAGTTTCAGAAGCAGAGTTGAACTAGATATGGTCCATGTGTGTAGGAAACACAGTTCTTTTGTTCTGAGCACTCTCACGTTTCCCGCCTTATTAGAGACTCTAGAAAGCAAGAGCGTGCTTCTTGCTCTAAAGCAGAGTGTGTTTCATGGATGAGAAGTGTGCTGCGTGTTTCCCTTCAGAAACGGAGTTAAATGCCAGGCTCTGTGTCTTCCTAGAAGCGAGACTTCGTTTCAGGTAAACGCAGTCACCTTTCAGCTCAAACGAAGCTATATTGTACACGAAGCTCACACGTTTCTCGCTCTTAACTGAAACGCATTGGATGTTAGAGGGCCTGTGGTTTGTATCAGTTTCAGAAGCAGAGTTGAACTAGATATGGTGCGTGTGTTTAGGAAACACAGTTCTTTTGTTCTGAGCACTCTCACGTTTCCCGCCTTATTAGAGACTCTAGAAAGCAAGAGCGTGCTTCTGGCTCTAAAGCAGAGTGTGTTTCATGGATGAGAAGTGTGCTGTGTGTTTCCCTTCAGAAACGGAGTTAAATGCCAGGCTCTGTGTCTTCCTACAAGCGAGACTTCGTTTCAGGTAAACACAGTCACTTTTCAGCTCAAACGAAGCTATATTGTACACGAAGCTCACACGTTTCTCGCTCTTAACTGAAACGCATTGGATGTTAGAGGGCCTGTGGTTTGTATCAGTTTCAGAAGCAGAGTTGAACTAGATATGGTCCGTGTGTGTAGGAAACACAGTTCTTTTGTTCTGAGCACTCTCACGTTTCCCGCCTTATTAGAGACTCTAGAAAGCAAGAGCGTGCTTCTTGCTCTAAAGCAGAGTGTGTGTCATGGATGAGAAGTGTGCTGTGTGTTTCCCTTCAGAAACGGAGTTAAATGCCAGGCTCTTTGTCTTCCTACAAGCGAGACTTCGTTTCAGGTAAACGCAGTCACTTTTCAGTTCAAACGAAGCTATATTGTACACGAAGCTCACACGTTTCTCGCTCTTAACTGAAACGCATTGGATGTTAGAGGGCCTGTGGTTTGTATCAGTTTCAGAAGCAGAGTTGAACTAGATATGGTGCGTGTGTGTAGGAAACACAGTTCTTTTGTTCTGAGCACTCTCACGTTTCCCGCCTTATTAGAGACTCTAGAAAGCAAGAGCGTGCTTCTTGCTCTAAAGCAGAGTGTGTTTCATGGATGAGAAGTGTGCTGTGTGTTTCCCTTCAGAAACGGAGTTAAATGCCAGGCTCTGTGTCTTCCTACAAGCGAGACTTCGTTTCAGGTAAACGCAGTCACTTTTCAGCTCAAACGAAGCTATATTGTACACGAAGCTCACACGTTTCTCGCTGTTAACTGAAACGCATTGGATGATAGAGGGCCTGTGGTTTGTATCAGTTTCAGAAGCAGAGTTGAACTAGATATGGTGCGTGTGTGTAGGAAACACAGTTCTTTTGTTCTGAGCACTCTCACGTTTCCCTCCTTATTAGAGACTCTAGAAAGCAAGAGCGTGCTTCTTGCTCTAAAGCAGAGTGTGTTTCATGGATGAGAAGTGTGCTGTGTGTTTCCCTTCAGAAACGGAGTTAAATGCCAGGCTCTGTGTCTTCCTACAAGCGAGACTTCGTTTCAGGTAAACGCAGTCACTTTTCAGCTCAATCGAGGCTATATTGTACACGAAGCTCACACGTTTCTCGCTCTTAACTGAAACGCATTGGATGTTAGAGGGCCTGTTTTTTCTATCAGTTTCAGAAGCAGAGTTGAACTAGATATGGTCCATGTGTGTAGGAAACACAGTTCTTTTGTTTTGAGCACTCTCACGTTTCCCGCCTTATTAGAGACTCTAGAAAGCAAGAGCGTGCTTCTTGCTCTAAAGCAGAGTGTGTTTCATGGATTAGAACTGTGCTGTGTGTTTCCCTTCAGAAACGGAGTTAAATGCCAGGCTCTGTGTCTTCCTACAAGCGAGACTTCGTTTCAGGTAAACGCAGTCACTTTTCAGCTCAAAGGAAGCTATATTGTACACGAAGCTCACACGTTTCTCGCTCTTAACTGAAACGCATTGGATGTTAGAGGGCCTGTGGTTTGTATCAGTTTCAGAAGCAGAGTTGAACTAGATATGGTCCGTGTGTGTAGGAAACACAGTTCTTTTGTTCTGAGCACTCTCACGTTTCCCGCCTTATTAGAGACTCTAGAAAGCAAGAGCGTGCTTCTTGCTCTAAAGCAGAGTGTGTTTCATGGATGAGAAGTGTGCTGTGTGTTTCCCTTCAGAAACGGAGTTAAATGCCAGGCTCTTTGTCTTCCTACAAGCGAGACTTCGTTTCAGGTAAACGCAGTCACTTTTCAGCTCAAACGAAGCTATATTGTACACGAAGCTCACACGTTTCTCGCTCTTAACTGAAACGCATTGGATGTTAGAGGGCCTGTGGTTTGTATCAGTTTCAGAAGCAGAGTTGAACTAGATATGGTGCGTGTGTGTAGGAAACACAGTTCTTTTGTTCTGAGCACTCTCACGTTTCCCGCCTTATTAGAGACTCTAGAAAGCAAGAGCTTGCTTCTTGCTCTAAAGCAGAGTGTGTTTCATGGATGAGAAGTATGCTGTGTGTTTCCCTTCAGAAACGGAGTTAAATGCCAGGCTCTGTGTCTTCCTACAAGCGAGACTTCATTTCAGGTAAACGCAGTCACTTTTCAGCTCAAACGAAGCTATATTGTACACGAAGCTCACACGTTTCTCGCTCTTAACTGAAACGCATTGGATGTTAGAGGGCCTGTGGTTTGTATCAGTTTCAGAAGCAGAGTTGAACTAGATATGGTCCGTGTGTGTAGGAAACACAGTTCTTTTGTTCTGAGCACTCTCACGTTTCCCGCCTTATTAGAGACTCTAGAAAGCAAGAGCGTGCTTCTTGCTCTAAAGCAGAGTGTGTTTCATAAATGAGAAGTGTGCTGCCTGTTTCCCTTCAGAAACGGAGTTAAATGCCAGGCTCTGTGTCTTCCTACAAGCGAGACTTCGTTTCAGGTAAACGCAGTCACTTTTCAGCTCAAACGAAGCTATATTGTACACGAAGCTCACAAGTTTCTTGCTCTTAACTGAAACGCATTGGATGTTAGAGGGCCTGTGGTTTGTATCAGTTTCAGAAGCAAAGTTGAAATAGATATGGTGCGAGTGTTTAGGAAACACAGTTCTTTTGTTCTGAGCATTCTCACGTTTCCCGCCTTATTAGAGACTCTAGAAAGCAAGAGCGTGCTTCTTGCTCTAAAGCAGAGTGTGTTTCATGGATGAGAAGTGTGCTGTGTGTTTCCCTTCAGAAACGGAGTTAAATGCCAGGCTCTGTGTCTTCCTCAAGCGAGACTTGGTTTCAGGTAAACGCAGTCACTTTTCAGCTCAAACGAAGCTATATTGTACACGAAGCTCACACGTTTCTCGCTCTTAACTGAAACGCATTGGATGTTAGAGGGCCTGTGGTTTGTATCAGTTTCAGAAGCAGAGTTGAACTAGATATGGTCCGTGTGTGTAGGAAACACAGTTCTTTTGTTCTGAGCACTCTCACGTTTCCCGCCTTATTAGAGACTCTAGAAAGCAAGAGCGTGCTTCTTGCTCTAAAGCAGAGTGTGTTTCATGGATGAGAAGTGTGCTGCGTGTTTCCCTTCAGAAACGGAGTTAAATGCCAGGCTCTGTGTCTTCCTACAAGCGAGACTTCGTTTCAGGTAAACGCAGTCACTTTTCAGCTCAAACGAAGCTATATTGTACACGAAGCTCACACGTTTCTCGCTCTTAACTGAAACGCATTGGATGTTAGAGGGCCTGTGGTTTGTATCAGTTTCAGAAGCAGAGTTGAACTAGATATGGTCCGTGTGTGTAGGAAACACAGTTCTTTTGTTCTGAGCACTGTCACATTTCCCGCCTTATTAGAGACTCTAGAAAGCAAGAGCGTGCTTCTTGCTCTAAAGCAGAGTGTGTTTCATGGATGAGAACTGTGCTGTGTGTTTCCCTTCAGAAACGGAGTTAAATGCCAGGCTCTGTGTCTTCCTCAAGCGAGACTTCGTTTCAGGTAAACGCTGTCACTTTTCAGCTCAAACGAAGCTATATTGTACACGAAGCTCACACGTTTCTCACTCTTAACTGAAACGCATTGGATGTTAGAGGGCCTGTGGTTTGTATCAGTTTCAGAAGCAGAGTTGAACTAGATATGGTGCGTGTGTGTAGGAAACACAGTTCTTTTGTTCTGAGCACTCTCACGTTTCCCGCCTTATTAGAGACTCTAGAAAGCAAGAGCGTGCTTCTTGCTCTAAAGCAGAGTGTGTTTCATGGATGAGAAGTGTGCTGTGTGTTTCCCTTCAGAAACGGAGTTAAATACCAGACTCTGTGTCTTCCTCAAGCGAGACTTCGTTTCAGGTAAAGGCAGTCACATTTGAGCTCAAACAAAGCTATATTGTACACGAAGCTCACACGTTTCTCGCTCTTAACTGAAACGCATTGGATGTTAGAGGGCCTGTGGTTTGTATCAGTTTCAGAAGCAGAGTTGAACAAGATATGGTGCGTGTGTGTAGGAAACACAGTTCTTTGTTCTGAGCACTCTCACGTTTCCCGCCTTATTAGAGACTCTAGAAAGCAAGAGCGTGCTTCTTGCTCTAAAGCAGAGTGTGTTTCATGGATGAGAAGTGTGCTGTGTGTTTCCCTTCAGAAACGGAGTTAAATGCCAGGCTCTGTGTCTTCCTACAAGCGAGACTTCGTTTCAGGTAAACGCAGTCACTTTTCAGCTCAAAGGAAGCTATATTGTACACGAAGCTCACACGTTTCTCGCTCTTAACTGAAACGCATTGGATGTTAGAGGGCCTGTGGTTTGTATCAGTTTCAGAAGCAGAGTTGAACTAGATAAGGTCCGTGTGTGTAGGAAACACAGTTCTTTTGTTCTGAGCACTCTCACGTTTCCCGCCTTATTAGAGACTCTAGAAAGCAAGAGCGTGCTTCTTGCTCTAAAGCAGAGTGTGTTTCATGGATGAGAAGTGTGCTGTGTGTTTCCCTTCAGAAACGGAGTTAAATGCCAGGCTCTTTGTCTTCCTACAAGCGAGACTTCGTTTCAGGTAAACGCAGTCACTTTTCAGCTCAAACGAAGCTATATTGTACACGAAGCTCACACGTTTCTCGCTCTTAACTGAAACGCATTGGATGTTAGAGGGCCTGTGGTTTGTATCAGTTTCAGAAGCAGAGTTGAACTAGATATGGTGCGTGTGTGTAGGAAACACAGTTCTTTTGTTCTGAGCACTCTCACGTTTCCCGCCTTATTAGAGACTCTAGAAAGCAAGAGCTTGCTTCTTGCTCTAAAGCAGAGTGTGTTTCATGGATGAGAAGTATGCTGTGTGTTTCCCTTCAGAAACGGAGTTAAATGCCAGGCTCTGTGTCTTCCTACAAGCGAGACTTCATTTCAGGTAAACGCAGTCACTTTTCAGCTCAAACGAAGCTATATTGTACACGAAGCTCACACGTTTCTCGCTCTTAACTGAAACGCATTGGATGTTAGAGGGCCTGTGGTTTGTATCAGTTTCAGAAGCAGAGTTGAACTAGATATGGTCCGTGTGTGTAGGAAACACAGTTCTTTTGTTCTGAGCACTCTCACGTTTCCCGCCTTATTAGAGACTCTAGAAAGCAAGAGCGTGCTTCTTGCTCTAAAGCAGAGTGTGTTTCATAAATGAGAAGTGTGCTGCCTGTTTCCCTTCAGAAACGGAGTTAAATGCCAGGCTCTGTGTCTTCCTACAAGCGAGACTTCGTTTCAGGTAAACGCAGTCACTTTTCAGCTCAAACGAAGCTATATTGTACACGAAGCTCACAAGTTTCTTGCTCTTAACTGAAACGCATTGGATGTTAGAGGGCCTGTGGTTTGTATCAGTTTCAGAAGCAAAGTTGAAATAGATATGGTGCGAGTGTTTAGGAAACACAGTTCTTTTGTTCTGAGCATTCTCACGTTTCCCGCCTTATTAGAGACTCTAGAAAGCAAGAGCGTGCTTCTTGCTCTAAAGCAGAGTGTGTTTCATGGATGAGAAGTGTGCTGTGTGTTTCCCTTCAGAAACGGAGTTAAATGCCAGGCTCTGTGTCTTCCTCAAGCGAGACTTGGTTTCAGGTAAACGCAGTCACTTTTCAGCTCAAAGGAAGCTATATTGTACACGAAGCTCACACGTTTCTCGCTCTTAACTGAAACGCATTGGATGTTAGAGGGCCTGTGGTTTGTATCAGTTTCAGAAGCAGAGTTGAACAAGATATGGTCCGTGTGTGTAGGAAACACAGTTCTTTTGTTCTGAGCACTCTCACGTTTCCCGCCTTATTAGAGACTCTAGAAAGCAAGAGCGTGCTTCTTGCTCTAAAGCAGAGTGTGTTTCATGGATGAGAAGTGTGCTGCGTGTTTCCCTTCAGAAACGGAGTTAAATGCCAGGCTCTGTGTCTTCCTACAAGCGAGACTTCGTTTCAGGTAAACGCAGTCACTTTTCAGCTCAAACGAAGCTATATTGTACACGAAGCTCACACGTTTCTCGCTCTTAACTGAAACGCATTGGATGTTAGAGGGCCTGTGGTTTGTATCAGTTTCAGAAGCAGAGTTGAACTAGATATGGTCCGTGTGTGTAGGAAACACAGTTCTTTTGTTCTGAGCACTGTCACATTTCCCGCCTTATTAGAGACTCTAGAAAGCAAGAGCGTGCTTCTTGCTCTAAAGCAGAGTGTGTTTCATGGATGAGAACTGTGCTGTGTGTTTCCCTTCAGAAACGGAGTTAAATGCCAGGCTCTGTGTCTTCCTCAAGCGAGACTTCGTTTCAGGTAAACGCTGTCACTTTTCAGCTCAAACGAAGCTATATTGTACACGAAGCTCACACGTTTCTCACTCTTAACTGAAACGCATTGGATGTTAGAGGGCCTGTGGTTTGTATCAGTTTCAGAAGCAGAGTTGAACTAGATATGGTGCGTGTGTGTAGGAAACACAGTTCTTTTGTTC
Organism: Onychomys arenicola; assembly: GCA_949786405.1. Classification (NCBI taxonomy): domain Eukaryota; kingdom Metazoa; phylum Chordata; class Mammalia; order Rodentia; family Cricetidae; genus Onychomys; species Onychomys arenicola. The sequence continues at coordinate 957,571 of CATKUM010000039.1, read as the reverse complement.
TGAGCACTCTCACGTTTCCCGCCTTATTAGAGACTCTAGAAAGCAAGAGCGTGCTTCTTGCTCTAAAGCAGAGTGTGTTTCATGGATGAGAAGTGTGCTGTGTGTTTCCCTTCAGAAACGGAGTTAAATACCAGACTCTGTGTCTTCCTCAAGCGAGACTTCGTTTCAGGTAAAGGCAGTCACATTTGAGCTCAAACAAAGCTATATTGTACACGAAGCTCACACGTTTCTCGCTCTTAACTGAAACGCATTGGATGTTAGAGGGCCTGTGGTTTGTATCAGTTTCAGAAGCAGAGTTGAACTAGATATGGTGCGTGTGTGTAGGAAACACAGTTCTTTGTTCTGAGCACTCTCACGTTTCCCGCCTTATTAGAGACTCTAGAAAGCAAGAGCGTGCTTCTTGCTCTAAAGCAGAGTGTGTTTCATGGATGAGAAGTGTGCTGTGTGTTTCCCTTCAGAAACGGAGTTAAATGCCAGGCTCTGTGTCTTCCTACAAGCGAGACTTCGTTTCAGGTAAACGCAGTCACTTTTCAGCTCAAAGGAATGTATATTGTACACGAAACTCACACGTTTCTCGCTCTTAACTGAAACGCATTGGATGTTAGAGGGCCTGTGGTTTGTATCAGTTTCAGAAGCAGAGTTGAACAAGATATGGTGCGTGTGTGTAGGAAACACAGTTCTTTTGTTCTGAGCACTCTCACGTTTCCCGCCTTATTAGAGACTCTAGAAAGCAAGAGCGTGCTTCTTGCTCTAAAGCAGAGTGTGTTTCATGGATGAGAACTGTGCTGTGTGTTTCCCTTCAGAAACGGAGTTAAATGCCAGGCTCTGTGTCTTCCTACAAGCGAGACTTCGTTTCAGGTAAACGCAGTCACTTTTCAGCTCAAACGAAGCTATATTGTACACGAAGCTCACACGTTTCTCGCTCTTAACTGAAACGCATTGGATGTTAGAGGGCCTGTGGTTTGTATCAGTTTCAGAAGCAGAGTTGAACTAGATATGGTGCGTGTGTGTAGGAAACACAGTTCTTTTGTTCTGAGCATTCTCACGTTTCCCGCCTTATTAGAGACTCTAGAAAGCAAGAGCGTGCTGCTTGTTCTAAAGCAGAGTGTGTTTCATGGATGAGAAGTGTGCTGTGTGTTTCCCTTCAGAAACCGAGTTAAATGCCAGGCTCTGTGACTTCCTACAAGCGAGACTTCGTTTCAGGTAAACGCAGTCACTTTTCAGCTCAAACGAAGCTATATTGTACACGAAGCTCACACGTTTCTCGCTCTTAACTGAAACGCATTGGATGTTAGAGGGCCTGTGGTTTGTATCAGTTTCAGAAGCAGAGTTGAACTAGATATGGTGCGTGTGTGTAGGAAACACAGTTCTTTTGTTCTGAGCACTCTCACGTTTCCCGCCTTATTAGAGACTCTAGAAAGCAAGAGCTTGCTTCTTGCTCTAAAGCAGAGTGTGTTTCATGGATGAGAAGTATGCTGTGTGTTTCCCTTCAGAAACGGAGTTAAATGCCAGGCTCTGTGTCTTCCTACAAGCGAGACTTCGTTTCAGGTAAACGCAGTCACTTTTCAGCTCAAACGAAGCTATATTGTACACGAAGCTCACACGTTTCTCGCTCTTAACTGAAACGCATTGGATGTTAGAGGGCCTGTGGTTTGTATCAGTTTCAGAAGCAAAGTTGAAATAGATATGGTGCGAGTGTTTAGGAAACACAGTTCTTTTGTTCTGAGCATTCTCACGTTTCCCGCCTTATTAGAGACTCTAGAAAGCAAGAGCGTGCTTCTTGCTCTAAAGCAGAGTGTGTTTCATGGATGAGAAGTGTGCTGTGTGTTTCCCTTCAGAAACGGAGTTAAATGCCAGGCTCTGTGTCTTCCTCAAGCGAGACTTGGTTTCAGGTAAACACAGTCACTTTTCAGCTCAAACGAAGCTATATTGTACACGAAGCTCACACGTTTCTCGCTCTTAACTGAAACGCATTGGATGTTAGAGGGCCTGTGGTTTGTATCAGTTTCAGAAGCAGAGTTGAACTAGATATGGTCCGTGTGTGTAGGAAACACAGTTCTTTTGTTCTGAGCACTCTCACGTTTCCCGCCTTATTAGAGACTCTAGAAAGCAAGAGCGTGCTTCTTGCTCTAAAGCAGAGTGTGTTTCATGGATGAGAAGTGTGCTGTGTGTTTCTCTTCAGAAACGGTGTTAAATGCCAGGCTCTGTGTCTTCCTACAAGCGAGACTTCGTTTCAGGTAAACGCAGTCACTTTTCAGCTCAAACGAAGCTATATTGTACACGAAGCTCACACGTTTCTCGCTCTTAACTGAAACGCATTGGATGTTAGAGGGCCTGTGGTTTCTATCAGTTTCAGAAGCAGAGTTGAACTAGATATGGTGCGTGTGTGTAGGAAACACAGTTCTTTTGTTCTGAGCACTCTCACGTTTCCCGCCTTATTAGAGACTCTAGAAAGCAAGAGCGTGCTTCTTGCTCTAAAGCAGAGTGTGTTTCATGGATGAGAAGTGTGCTGCGTGTTTCCCTTCAGAAACGGAGTTAAATGCCAGGCTCTGTGTCTTCCTACAAGCGAGACTTCGTTTCAGGTAAACGCAGTCACTTTTCAGCTCAAACGAAGCTATATTGTACACGAAGCTCACACGTTTCTCGCTCTTAACTGAAACGCATTGGATGTTAGAGGGCCTGTGGTTTGTATCAGTTTCAGAAGCAGAGTTGAACTAGATATGGTCCGTGTGTGTAGGAAACACAGTTCTTTTGTTCTGAGCACTGTCACATTTCCCGCCTTATTAGAGACTCTAGAAAGCAAGAGCGTGCTTCTTGCTCTAAAGCAGAGTGTGTTTCATGGATGAGAACTGTGCTGTGTGTTTCCCTTCAGAAACGGAGTTAAATGCCAGGCTCTGTGTCTTCCTCAAGCGAGACTTCGTTTCAGGTAAACGCTGTCACTTTTCAGCTCAAACGAAGCTATATTGTACACGAAGCTCACACGTTTCTCACTCTTAACTGAAACGCATTGGATGTTAGAGGGCCTGTGGTTTGTATCAGTTTCAGAAGCAGAGTTGAACTAGATATGGTGCGTGTGTGTAGGAAACACAGTTCTTTTGTTCTGAGCACTCTCACGTTTCCCGCCTTATTAGAGACTCTAGAAAGCAAGAGCGTGCTTCTTGCTCTAAAGCAGAGTGTGTTTCATGGATGAGAAGTGTGCTGTGTGTTTCCCTTCAGAAACGGAGTTAAATACCAGACTCTGTGTCTTCCTCAAGCGAGACTTCGTTTCAGGTAAAGGCAGTCACATTTGAGCTCAAACAAAGCTATATTGTACACGAAGCTCACACGTTTCTCGCTCTTAACTGAAACGCATTGGATGTTAGAGGGCCTGTGGTTTGTATCAGTTTCAGAAGCAGAGTTGAACAAGATATGGTGCGTGTGTGTAGGAAACACAGTTCTTTGTTCTGAGCACTCTCACGTTTCCCGCCTTATTAGAGACTCTAGAAAGCAAGAGCGTGCTTCTTGCTCTAAAGCAGAGTGTGTTTCATGGATGAGAAGTGTGCTGTGTGTTTCCCTTCAGAAACGGAGTTAAATGCCAGGCTCTGTGTCTTCCTACAAGCGAGACTTCGTTTCAGGTAAACGCAGTCACTTTTCAGCTCAAAGGAAGCTATATTGTACACGAAGCTCACACGTTTCTCGCTCTTAACTGAAACGCATTGGATGTTAGAGGGCCTGTGGTTTGTATCAGTTTCAGAAGCAGAGTTGAACTAGATAAGGTCCGTGTGTGTAGGAAACACAGTTCTTTTGTTCTGAGCACTCTCACGTTTCCCGCCTTATTAGAGACTCTAGAAAGCAAGAGCGTGCTTCTTGCTCTAAAGCAGAGTGTGTTTCATGGATGAGAAGTGTGCTGTGTGTTTCCCTTCAGAAACGGAGTTAAATGCCAGGCTCTTTGTCTTCCTACAAGCGAGACTTCGTTTCAGGTAAACGCAGTCACTTTTCAGCTCAAACGAAGCTATATTGTACACGAAGCTCACACGTTTCTCGCTCTTAACTGAAACGCATTGGATGTTAGAGGGCCTGTGGTTTGTATCAGTTTCAGAAGCAGAGTTGAACTAGATATGGTGCGTGTGTGTAGGAAACACAGTTCTTTTGTTCTGAGCACTCTCACGTTTCCCGCCTTATTAGAGACTCTAGAAAGCAAGAGCTTGCTTCTTGCTCTAAAGCAGAGTGTGTTTCATGGATGAGAAGTATGCTGTGTGTTTCCCTTCAGAAACGGAGTTAAATGCCAGGCTCTGTGTCTTCCTACAAGCGAGACTTCATTTCAGGTAAACGCAGTCACTTTTCAGCTCAAACGAAGCTATATTGTACACGAAGCTCACACGTTTCTCGCTCTTAACTGAAACGCATTGGATGTTAGAGGGCCTGTGGTTTGTATCAGTTTCAGAAGCAGAGTTGAACTAGATATGGTCCGTGTGTGTAGGAAACACAGTTCTTTTGTTCTGAGCACTCTCACGTTTCCCGCCTTATTAGAGACTCTAGAAAGCAAGAGCGTGCTTCTTGCTCTAAAGCAGAGTGTGTTTCATAAATGAGAAGTGTGCTGCCTGTTTCCCTTCAGAAACGGAGTTAAATGCCAGGCTCTGTGTCTTCCTACAAGCGAGACTTCGTTTCAGGTAAACGCAGTCACTTTTCAGCTCAAACGAAGCTATATTGTACACGAAGCTCACAAGTTTCTTGCTCTTAACTGAAACGCATTGGATGTTAGAGGGCCTGTGGTTTGTATCAGTTTCAGAAGCAAAGTTGAAATAGATATGGTGCGAGTGTTTAGGAAACACAGTTCTTTTGTTCTGAGCATTCTCACGTTTCCCGCCTTATTAGAGACTCTAGAAAGCAAGAGCGTGCTTCTTGCTCTAAAGCAGAGTGTGTTTCATGGATGAGAAGTGTGCTGTGTGTTTCCCTTCAGAAACGGAGTTAAATGCCAGGCTCTGTGTCTTCCTCAAGCGAGACTTGGTTTCAGGTAAACGCAGTCACTTTTCAGCTCAAAGGAAGCTATATTGTACACGAAGCTCACACGTTTCTCGCTCTTAACTGAAACGCATTGGATGTTAGAGGGCCTGTGGTTTGTATCAGTTTCAGAAGCAGAGTTGAACAAGATATGGTCCGTGTGTGTAGGAAACACAGTTCTTTTGTTCTGAGCACTCTCACGTTTCCCGCCTTATTAGAGACTCTAGAAAGCAAGAGCGTGCTTCTTGCTCTAAAGCAGAGTGTGTTTCATGGATGAGAAGTGTGCTGCGTGTTTCCCTTCAGAAACGGAGTTAAATGCCAGGCTCTGTGTCTTCCTACAAGCGAGACTTCGTTTCAGGTAAACGCAGTCACTTTTCAGCTCAAACGAAGCTATATTGTACACGAAGCTCACACGTTTCTCGCTCTTAACTGAAACGCATTGGATGTTAGAGGGCCTGTGGTTTGTATCAGTTTCAGAAGCAGAGTTGAACTAGATATGGTCCGTGTGTGTAGGAAACACAGTTCTTTTGTTCTGAGCACTGTCACATTTCCCGCCTTATTAGAGACTCTAGAAAGCAAGAGCGTGCTTCTTGCTCTAAAGCAGAGTGTGTTTCATGGATGAGAACTGTGCTGTGTGTTTCCCTTCAGAAACGGAGTTAAATGCCAGGCTCTGTGTCTTCCTCAAGCGAGACTTCGTTTCAGGTAAACGCTGTCACTTTTCAGCTCAAACGAAGCTATATTGTACACGAAGCTCACACGTTTCTCACTCTTAACTGAAACGCATTGGATGTTAGAGGGCCTGTGGTTTGTATCAGTTTCAGAAGCAGAGTTGAACTAGATATGGTGCGTGTGTGTAGGAAACACAGTTCTTTTGTTCTGAGCACTCTCACGTTTCCCGCCTTATTAGAGACTCTAGAAAGCAAGAGCGTGCTTCTTGCTCTAAAGCAGAGTGTGTTTCATGGATGAGAAGTGTGCTGTGTGTTTCCCTTCAGAAACGGAGTTAAATACCAGACTCTGTGTCTTCCTCAAGCGAGACTTCGTTTCAGGTAAAGGCAGTCACATTTGAGCTCAAACAAAGCTATATTGTACACGAAGCTCACACGTTTCTCGCTCTTAACTGAAACGCATTGGATGTTAGAGGGCCTGTGGTTTGTATCAGTTTCAGAAGCAGAGTTGAACTAGATATGGTGCGTGTGTGTAGGAAACACAGTTCTTTGTTCTGAGCACTCTCACGTTTCCCGCCTTATTAGAGACTCTAGAAAGCAAGAGCGTGCTTCTTGCTCTAAAGCAGAGTGTGTTTCATGGATGAGAAGTGTGCTGTGTGTTTCCCTTCAGAAACGGAGTTAAATGCCAGGCTCTGTGTCTTCCTACAAGCGAGACTTCGTTTCAGGTAAACGCAGTCACTTTTCAGCTCAAAGGAATGTATATTGTACACGAAACTCACACGTTTCTCGCTCTTAACTGAAACGCATTGGATGTTAGAGGGCCTGTGGTTTGTATCAGTTTCAGAAGCAGAGTTGAACAAGATATGGTGCGTGTGTGTAGGAAACACAGTTCTTTTGTTCTGAGCACTCTCACGTTTCCCGCCTTATTAGAGACTCTAGAAAGCAAGAGCGTGCTTCTTGCTCTAAAGCAGAGTGTGTTTCATGGATGAGAACTGTGCTGTGTGTTTCCCTTCAGAAACGGAGTTAAATGCCAGGCTCTGTGTCTTCCTACAAGCGAGACTTCGTTTCAGGTAAACGCAGTCACTTTTCAGCTCAAACGAAGCTATATTGTACACGAAGCTCACACGTTTCTCGCTCTTAACTGAAACGCATTGGATGTTAGAGGGCCTGTGGTTTGTATCAGTTTCAGAAGCAGAGTTGAACTAGATATGGTGCGTGTGTGTAGGAAACACAGTTCTTTTGTTCTGAGCATTCTCACGTTTCCCGCCTTATTAGAGACTCTAGAAAGCAAGAGCGTGCTGCTTGTTCTAAAGCAGAGTGTGTTTCATGGATGAGAAGTGTGCTGTGTGTTTCCCTTCAGAAACCGAGTTAAATGCCAGGCTCTGTGACTTCCTACAAGCGAGACTTCGTTTCAGGTAAACGCAGTCACTTTTCAGCTCAAACGAAGCTATATTGTACACGAAGCTCACACGTTTCTCGCTCTTAACTGAAACGCATTGGATGTTAGAGGGCCTGTGGTTTGTATCAGTTTCAGAAGCAGAGTTGAACTAGATATGGTGCGTGTGTGTAGGAAACACAGTTCTTTTGTTCTGAGCACTCTCACGTTTCCCGCCTTATTAGAGACTCTAGAAAGCAAGAGCTTGCTTCTTGCTCTAAAGCAGAGTGTGTTTCATGGATGAGAAGTATGCTGTGTGTTTCCCTTCAGAAACGGAGTTAAATGCCAGGCTCTGTGTCTTCCTACAAGCGAGACTTCGTTTCAGGTAAACGCAGTCACTTTTCAGCTCAAACGAAGCTATATTGTACACGAAGCTCACACGTTTCTCGCTCTTAACTGAAACGCATTGGATGTTAGAGGGCCTGTGGTTTGTATCAGTTTCAGAAGCAAAGTTGAAATAGATATGGTGCGAGTGTTTAGGAAACACAGTTCTTTTGTTCTGAGCATTCTCACGTTTCCCGCCTTATTAGAGACTCTAGAAAGCAAGAGCGTGCTTCTTGCTCTAAAGCAGAGTGTGTTTCATGGATGAGAAGTGTGCTGTGTGTTTCCCTTCAGAAACGGAGTTAAATGCCAGGCTCTGTGTCTTCCTCAAGCGAGACTTGGTTTCAGGTAAACACAGTCACTTTTCAGCTCAAACGAAGCTATATTGTACACGAAGCTCACACGTTTCTCGCTCTTAACTGAAACGCATTGGATGTTAGAGGGCCTGTGGTTTGTATCAGTTTCAGAAGCAGAGTTGAACTAGATATGGTCCGTGTGTGTAGGAAACACAGTTCTTTTGTTCTGAGCACTCTCACGTTTCCCGCCTTATTAGAGACTCTAGAAAGCAAGAGCGTGCTTCTTGCTCTAAAGCAGAGTGTGTTTCATGGATGAGAAGTGTGCTGTGTGTTTCTCTTCAGAAACGGTGTTAAATGCCAGGCTCTGTGTCTTCCTACAAGCGAGACTTCGTTTCAGGTAAACGCAGTCACTTTTCAGCTCAAACGAAGCTATATTGTACACGAAGCTCACACGTTTCTCGCTCTTAACTGAAACGCATTGGATGTTAGAGGGCCTGTGGTTTCTATCAGTTTCAGAAGCAGAGTTGAACTAGATATGGTGCGTGTGTGTAGGAAACACAGTTCTTTTGTTCTGAGCACTCTTACGTTTCCCGCCTTATTAGAGACTCTAGAAAGCAAGAGCGTGCTTCTTGCTCTAAAGCAGAGTGTGTTTCATGGATGAGAAGTGTGCTGCGTGTTTCCCTTCAGAAACGGAGTTAAATGCCAGGCTCTGTGTCTTCCTAAAAGCGAGACTTCGTTTCAGGTAAACGCAGTCACTTTTCAGCTCAAACGAAGCTATATTGTACACGAAGCTCACACGTTTCTCGCTCTTAACTGAAACGCATTGGATGTTAGACGGCCTGTGGTTTGTATCAGTTTCAGAAGCAGAGTTGAACTAGATATGGTCCGTGTGTGTAGGAAACACAGTTCTTTGTTCTGAGCACTCTCACGTTTCCCGCCTTATTAGAGACTCTAGAAAGCAAGAGCGTGCTTCTTGCTCTAAAGCAGAGTGTGTTTCATGGATGAGAAGTGTGCTGTGTGTTTCCCTTCAGAAACGGAGTTAAATGCCAGGCTCTGTGTCTTCCTACAAGCGAGACTTCGTTTCAGTTAAACACAGTCACTTTTCAGCTCAAACGAAGCTATATTGTACACGAATCTCACACGTTTCTCGCTCTTAACTGAAACGCATTGGATGTTAGAGGGCCTGTGGTTTGTATCAGTTTCAGAAGCAGAGTTGAACTAGATATGGTCCGTGTGTGTAGGAAACATAGTTCTTTTGTTCTGAACACTCTCACGTTTCCCGCCTTATTAGAGACTCTAGAAAGCAAGAGCGTGCTTCTTGCTCTAAAGCAGAGTGTGTTTCATGGATGAGAACTGTGCTGTGTGTTTCCCTTCAGAAACGGAGTTAAATGCCAGGCTCTGTGTCTTCCTACAAGCGAGACTTCGTTTCAGGTAAACGCAGTCACTTTTCAGCTCAAACGAAGCTATATTGTACACGAAGCTCACACGTTTCTCGCTCTTAACTGAAACGCATTGGATGTTAGAGGGCCTGTGGTTTGTATCATTTTCAGAAGCAGAGTTGAACTAGATATGGTGCGTGTGTGTAGGAAACACAGTTCTTTTGTTCTGAGCATTCTCACGTTTCCCGCCTTATTAGAGACTCTAGAAAGCAAGAGCGTGCTGCTTGTTCTAAAGCAGAGTGTGTTTCATGGATGAGAAGTGTGCTGTGTGTTTCCCTTCAGAAACCGAGTTAAATGCCAGGCTCTGTGTCTTCCTACAAGCGAGACTTCGTTTCAGGTAAACGCAGTCACTTTTCAGCTCAAACGAAGCTATATTGTACACGAAGCTCACACGTTTCTCGCTCTTAACTGAAACGCATTGGATGTTAGAGGGCCTGTGGTTTGTATCAGTTTCAGAAGCAGAGTTGAACTAGATATGGTGCGTGTGTGTAGGAAACACAGTTCTTTTGTTCTGAGCACTCTCACGTTTCCCGCCTTATTAGAGACTCTAGAAAGCAAGAGCTTGCTTCTTGCTCTAAAGCAGAGTGTGTTTCATGGATGAGAAGTATGCTGTGTGTTTCCCTTCAGAAACGGAGTTAAATGCCAGGCTCTGTGTCTTCCTACAAGCGAGACTTCGTTTCAGGTAAACGCAGTCACTTTTCAGCTCAAACGAAGCTATATTGTACACGAAGCTCACACGTTTCTCGCTCTTAACTGAAACGCATTGGATGTTAGAGGGCCTGTGGTTTGTATCAGTTTCAGAAGCAAAGTTGAAATAGATATGGTGCGATTGTTTAGGAAACACAGTTCTTTTGTTCTGAGCATTCTCACGTTTCCCGCCTTATTAGAGACTCTAGAAAGCAAGAGCGTGCTTCTTGCTCTAAAGCAGAGTGTGTTTCATGGATGAGAAGTGTGCTGTGTGTTTCCCTTCAGAAACGGAGTTAAATGCCAGGCTCTGTGTCTTCCTCAAGCGAGACTTGGTTTCAGGTAAACGCAGTCACTTTTCAGCTCAAACGAAGCTATATTGTACACGAAGCTCACACGTTTCTCGCTCTTAACTGAAACGCATTGGATGTTAGAGGGCCTGTGGTTTGTATCAGTTTCAGAAGCAGAGTTGAACTAGATATGGTCCGTGTGTGTAGGAAACACAGTTCTTTTGTTCTGAGCACTCTCACGTTTCCCGCCTTATTAGAGACTCTAGAAAGCAAGAGCGTGCTTCTTGCTCTAAAGCAGAGTGTGTTTCATGGATGAGAAGTGTGCTGTGTGTTTCTCTTCAGAAACGGTGTTAAATGCCAGGCTCTGTGTCTTCCTACAAGCGAGACTTCGTTTCAGGTAAACGCAGTCACTTTTCAGCTCAAACGAAGCTATATTGTACACGAAGCTCACACGTTTCTCGCTCTTAACTGAAACGCATTGGATGTTAGAGGGCCTGTGGTTTCTATCAGTTTCAGAAGCAGAGTTGAACTAGATATGGTGCGTGTGTGTAGGAAACACAGTTCTTTTGTTCTGAGCACTCTTACGTTTCCCGCCTTATTAGAGACTCTAGAAAGCAAGAGCGTGCTTCTTGCTCTAAAGCAGAGTGTGTTTCATGGATGAGAAGTGTGCTGCGTGTTTCCCTTCAGAAACGGAGTTAAATGCCAGGCTCTGTGTCTTCCTAAAAGCGAGACTTCGTTTCAGGTAAACGCAGTCACTTTTCAGCTCAAACGAAGCTATATTGTACACGAAGCTCACACGTTTCTCGCTCTTAACTGAAACGCATTGGATGTTAGAGGGCCTGTGGTTTGTATCAGTTTCAGAAGCAGAGTTGAACTAGATATGGTCCGTGTGTGTAGGAAACACAGTTCTTTTGTTCTGAGCACTGTCACATTTCCCGCCTTATTAGAGACTCTAGAAAGCAAGAGCGTGCTTCTTGCTCTAAAGCAGAGTGTGTTTCATGGATGAGAACTGTGCTGTGTGTTTCCCTTCAGAAACGGAGTTAAATGCCAGGCTCTGTGTCTTCCTCAAGCGAGACTTCGTTTCAGGTAAACGCTGTCACTTTTCAGCTCAAACGAAGCTATATTGTACACGAAGCTCACACGTTTCTCGCTCTTAACTGAAACGCATTGGATGTTAGACGGCCTGTGGTTTGTATCAGTTTCAGAAGCAGAGTTGAACTAGATATGGTCCGTGTGTGTAGGAAACACAGTTCTTTGTTCTGAGCACTCTCACGTTTCCCGCCTTATTAGAGACTCTAGAAAGCAAGAGCGTGCTTCTTGCTCTAAAGCAGAGTGTGTTTCATGGATGAGAAGTGTGCTGTGTGTTTCCCTTCAGAAACGGAGTTAAATGCCAGGCTCTGTGTCTTCCTACAAGCGAGACTTCGTTTCAGGTAAACACAGTCACTTTTCAGCTCAAACGAAGCTATATTGTACACGAATCTCACACGTTTCTCGCTCTTAACTGAAACGCATTGGAGGTTAGAGGGCCTGTGGTTTGTATCAGTTTCAGAAGCAGAGTTGAACTAGATATGGTCCGTGTGTGTAGGAAACACAGTTCTTTTGTTCTGAACACTCTCACGTTTCCCGCCTTATTAGAGACTCTAGAAAGCAAGAGCGTGCTTCTTGCTCTAAAGCAGAGTGTGTTTCATGGATGAGAAGTGTGCTGCGTGTTTCCCTTCAGAAACGGAGTTAAATGCCAGGCTCTGTGTCTTCCTACAAGCGAGACTTCGTTTCAGGTAAACGCAGTCACTTTTCAGCTCAAACGAAGCTATATTGTACACGAAGCTCACACGTTTCTCGCTCTTAACTGAAACGCATTGGATGTTAGAGGGCCTGTGGTTTGTATCAGTTTCAGAAGCAGAGTTGAACTAGATATGGTCCGTGTGTGTAGGAAACACAGTTCTTTTGTTCTGAGCACTGTCACATTTCCCGCCTTATTAGAGACTCTAGAAAGCAAGAGCGTGCTTCTTGCTCTAAAGCAGAGTGTGTTTCATGGATGAGAACTGTGCTGTGTGTTTCCCTTCAGAAACGGAGTTAAATGCCAGGCTCTGTGTCTTCCTCAAGCGAGACTTCGTTTCAGGTAAACGCTGTCACTTTTCAGCTCAAACGAAGCTATATTGTACAAGAAGCTCACACGTTTCTCGCTCTTAACTGAAACGCATTGGATGTTAGACGGCCTGTGGTTTGTATCAGTTTCAGAAGCAGAGTTGAACTAGATATGGTCCGTGTGTGTAGGAAACACAGTTCTTTGTTCTGAGCACTCTCACGTTTCCCGCCTTATTAGAGACTCTAGAAAGCAAGAGCGTGCTTCTTGCTCTAAAGCAGAGTGTGTTTCATGGATGAGAAGTGTGCTGTGTGTTTCCCTTCAGAAACGGAGTTAAATGCCAGGCTCTGTGTCTTCCTACAAGCGAGACTTCGTTTCAGGTAAACGCAGTCACTTTTCAGCTCAAACGAAGCTATATTGTACACGAAGCTCACACGTTTCTCGCTCTTAACTGAAACGCATTGGATGTTAGAGGGCCTGTGGTTTGTATCATTTTCAGAAGCAGAGTTGAACTAGATATGGTGCGTGTGTGTAGGAAACACAGTTCTTTTGTTCTGAGCATTCTCACGTTTCCCGCCTTATTAGAGACTCTAGAAAGCAAGAGCGTGCTTCTTGCTCTAAAGCAGAGTGTGTTTCATGGATGAGAAGTGTGCTGTGTGTTTCCCTTCAGAAACGGAGTTAAATGCCAGGCTCTGTGTCTTCCTACAAGCGAGACTTCGTTTCAGGTAAACGCAGTCACTTTTCAGCTCAAACGAAGCTATATTGTACACGAAGCTCACACGTTTCTCGCTCTTAACTGAAACGCATTGGATGTTAGAGGGCCTGTGGTTTGTATCAGTTTCAGAAGCAGAGTTGAACTAGATATGGTCCGTGTGTGTAGGAAACACAGTTCTTTTGTTCTGAGCACTCTCACGTTTCCTGCCTTATTAGAGACTCTAGAAAGCAAGAGCGTGCTTCTTGCTCTAAAGCAGAGTGTGTTTCATGGATGAGAAGTGTGCTGTGTGTTTCCCTTCAGAAACGGAGTCAAATGCCAGGCTCTGTGTCTTCCTCAAGCGAGACTTCGTTTCAGGTAAACTCAGTCACTTTTCAGCTCAAACGAAGCTATATTGTACACGAAGCTCACACGTTTCTCGCTCTTAACTGAAACGCATTGGATGTTAGAGGGCCTGTGGTTTGTATCAGTCTCAGAAGCAGAGTTGAACTAGATATGGTGCGTGTGTGTAGGAAACACAGTTCTTTGTTCTGAGCACTCTCACGTTTCCCGCCTTATTAGAGACTCTAGAAAGCAAGAGCGTGCTTCTTGCTCTAAAGCAGAGTGTGTTTCATGGATGAGAAGTGTGCTGTGTGTTTCTCTTCAGAAACGGTGTTAAATGCCAGGATCTGTGTCTTCCTACAAGCGAGACTTCGTTTCAGGTAAACGCAGTCACTTTTCAGCTCAAACGAAGCTATATTGTACACGAAGCTCACACGTTTCTCGCTCTTAACTGAAACGCATTGGATGTTAGAGGGCCTGTGGTTTCTATCAGTTTCAGAAGCAGAGTTGAACTAGATATGGTCCGTGTGTGTAGGAAACACTGTTCTTTTGTTCTGAGCACTGTCACATTTCCCGCCTTATTAGAGACTCTAGAAAGCAAGAGCGTGCTTCTTGCTCTAAAGCAGAGTGTGTTTCATGGATGAGAACTGTGCTGTGTGTTTCCCTTCAGAAACGGAGTTAAATGCCAGGCTCTGTGTCTTCCTCAAGCGAGACTTCGTTTCAGGTAAACGCTGTCACTTTTCAGCTCAAACGAAGCTATATTGTACACGAAGCTCACACGTTTCTCGCTCTTAACTGAAACGCATTGGATGTTAGACGGCCTGTGGTTTGTATCAGTTTCAGAAGCAGAGTTGAACTAGATATGGTCCGTGTGTGTAGGAAACACAGTTCTTTGTTCTGAGCACTCTCACGTTTCCCGCCTTATTAGAGACTCTAGAAAGCAAGAGCGTGCTTCTTGCTCTAAAGCAGAGTGTGTTTCATGGATGAGAAGTGTGCTGTGTGTTTCCCTTCAGAAACGGAGTTAAATGCCAGGCTCTGTGTCTTCCTACAAGCGAGACTTCGTTTCAGGTAAACACAGTCACTTTTCAGCTCAAACGAAGCTATATTGTACACGAATCTCACACGTTTCTCGCTCTTAACTGAAACGCATTGGATGTTAGAGGGCCTGTGGTTTGTATCAGTTTCAGAAGCAGAGTTGAACTAGATATGGTCCGTGTGTGTAGGAAACATAGTTCTTTTGTTCTGAACACTCTCACGTTTCCCGCCTTATTAGAGACTCTAGAAAGCAAGAGCGTGCTTCTTGCTCTAAAGCAGAGTGTGTTTCATGGATGAGAAGTGTGCTGCGTGTTTCCCTTCAGAAACGGAGTTAAATGCCAGGCTCTGTGTCTTCCTACAAGCGAGACTTCGTTTCAGGTAAAGGCAGTCACTTTTGAGCTCAAACGAAGCTATATTGTACACGAAGCTCACACGTTTCTCGCTCTTAACTGAAACGCATTGGATGTTAGAGGGCCTGTGGTTTGTATCAGTTTCAGAAGCAGAGTTGAACTAGATATGGTCCGTGTGTGTAGGAAACACAGTTCTTTTGTTCTGAGCACTGTCACATTTCCTGCCTTATTAGAGACTCTAGAAAGCAAGAGCGTGCTTCTTGCTCTAAAGCAGAGTGTGTTTCATGGATGAGAACTGTGCTGTGTGTTTCCCTTCAGAAACGGAGTTAAATGCCAGGCTCTGTGTCTTCCTCAAGCGAGACTTCGTTTCAGGTAAACGCTGTCACTTTTCAGCTCAAACGAAGCTATATTGTACAAGAAGCTCACACGTTTCTCGCTCTTAACTGAAACGCATTGGATGTTAGAGGGCCTGTGGTTTGTATCAGTTTCAGAAGCAGAGTTGAACTAGATATGGTCCGTGTGTGTAGGAAACACAGTTCTTTGTTCTGAGCACTCTCACGTTTCCCGCCTTATTAGAGACTCTAGAAAGCAAGAGCGTGCTTCTTGCTCTAAAGCAGAGTGTGTTTCATGGATGAGAAGTGTGCTGTGTGTTTCCCTTCAGAAACGGAGTTAAATGCCAGGCTCTGTGTCTTCCTACAAGCGAGACTTCGTTTCAGGTAAACGCAGTCACTTTTCAGCTCAAACGAAGCTATATTGTACACGAATCTCACACGTTTCTCGCTCTTAACTGAAACGCATTGGATGTTAGAGGGCCTGTGGTTTGTATCAGTTTCAGAAGCAGAGTTGAACTAGATATGGTGCGTGTGTGTAGGAAACACAGTTCTTTTGTTCTGAGCACTCTCACGTTTCCCGCCTTATTAGAGACTCTAGAAAGCAAGAGCGTGCTTCTTGCTCTAAAGCAGAGTGTGTTTCATGGATGAGAAGTGTGCTGTGTGTTTCCCTTCAGAAACGGAGTTAAATGCCAGGCTCTGTGTCTTCCTCAAGCGAGACTTCGTTTCAGGTAAAGGCAGTCACTTTTGAGCTCAAACGAAGCTATATTGTACACGAAGCTCACACGTTTCTCGCTCTTAACTGAAACGCATTGGATGTTAGAGGGCCTGTGGTTTGTATCAGTTTCAGAAGCAGAGTTGAACTAGATATGGTCCGTGTGTGTAGGAAACACAGTTCTTTGTTCTGAGCACTCTCACGTTTCCCGCCTTATTAGAGACTCTAGAAAGCAAGAGCGTGCTTCTTGCTCTAAAGCAGAGTGTGTTTCATGGATGAGAAGTGTGCTGTGTGTTTCCCTTCAGAAACGGAGTTAAATGCCAGGCTCTGTGTCTTCCTACAAGCGAGACTTCGTTTCAGGTAAACGCAGTCACTTTTCAGCTCAAAGGAAGGTATATTGTACACGAAGCTCACACGTTCCTCGCTCTTAACTGAAACGCATTGGATGTTAGAGGGCCTGTGGTTTGTATCAGTTTCAGAAGCAGAGTTGAACAAGATATGGTGCGTGTGTGTAGGAAACACAGTTCTTTTGTTCTGAGCACTCTCACGTTTCCCGCCTTATTAGAGACTCTAGAAAGCAAGAGCGTGCTTCTTGCTCTAAAGCAGAGTGTGTTTCATGGATGAGAAGTGTGCTGTGTGTTTCCCTTCAGAAACGGAGTTAAATGCCAGGCTCTGTGTCTTCCTACAAGCGAGACTTCGTTTCAGGTAAACGCAGTCACTTTTCAGCTCAAACGAAGCTATATTGTACACGAAGCTCACACGTTTCTCGCTCTTAACTGAAACGCATTGGATGTTAGAGGGCCTGTGGTTTGTATCATTTTCAGAAGCAGAGTTGAACTAGATATGGTGCGTGTGTGTAGGAAACACAGTTCTTTTGTTCTGAGCATTCTCACGTTTCCCGCCTTATTAGAGACTCTAGAAAGCAAGAGCGTGCTTCTTGCTCTAAAGCAGAGTGTGTTTCATGGATGAGAAGTGTGCTGTATGTTTCCCTTCAGAAACGGAGTTAAATGCCAGGGTCTGTGTCTTCCTACAAGCGAGACTTCGTTTCAGGTAAACGCAGTCACTTTTCAGCTCAAACGAAGCTATATTGTACACGAATCTCACACGTTTCTCGCTCTTAACTGAAACGCATTGGATGTTAGAGGGCCTGTGGTTTGTATCAGTTTCAGAAGCAGAGTTGAACTAGATATGGTCCGTGTGTGTAGGAAATACAGTTCTTTTGTTCTGAGCACTCTCACGTTTCCCGCCTTATTAGAGACTCTAGAATGCAAGAGCGTGCTTCTTGCTCTAAAGCACAGTGTGTTTCATGGATGAGAACTGTGCTGTGTGTTTCCCTTCAGAAACGGAGTTAAATGCCAGGCTCTGTGTCTTCCTCAAGCGAGACTTCGTTTCAGGTAAACGCTGTCACTTTTCAGCTCAAACGAAGCTATATTGTACACGAAGCTCACACGTTTCTCGCTCTTAACTGAAACGCATTGGATGTTAGAGGGCCTGTGGTTTGTATCAGTTTCAGAAGCAGAGTTGAACTAGATATGGTCCGTGTGTGTAGGAAACACAGTTCTTTTTTCTGAGCACTCTCACGTTTCCCGCCTTATTAGAGACTCTAGAAAGCAAGAGCGTGCTTCTTGCTCTAAAGCAGAGTGTGTTTCATGGATGAGAAGTGTGCTGTGTATTTCCCTTCAGAAACGGAGTTAAATGCCAGGCTCTGTGTCTTCCTACAAGCGAGACTTCGTTTCAGGTAAACGCAGTCACTTTTCAGCTCAAACGAAGCTATATTGTACACGAAGCTCACATGTTTCTCGCTCTTAACTGAAACACATTGGATGTTAGAGGGCCTGTGGTTTGTATCAGTTTCAGAAGCAGAGTTGAACTAGATATGGTGCGTGTGTGTAGGAAACACAGTTCTTTTGTTCTGAGCACTCTCACGTTTCCCGCCTTATTAGAGACTCTAGAAAGCAAGAGCGTGCTTCTTGCTCTAAAGCAGAGTGTGTTTCATGTATGAGAAGTGTGCTGTGTGTTTCCCTTCAGAAACGGAGTTAAATGCCAGGCTCTGTGTCTTCCTACAAACGAGACTTCGTTTCAGGTAAACGCAGTCACTTTTCAGCTCAAACAAAGCTATATTGTACACGAAGCTCACACGTTTCTCGCTCTTAACTGAAACGCATTGGATGTTAGAGGGCCTGTGGTTTGTATCAGTTTCAGAAGCAGAGTTGAACTAGATATGGTGCGTGTGTGTAGGAAACACAGTTCTTTTGTTCTGAGCACTCTCACGTTTCCCGCCTTATTAGAGACTCTAGAAAGCAAGAGCGTGCTTCTTGCTCTAAAGCAGAGTGTGTTTCATGGATGAGAAGTGTGCTGTGTGTTTCCCTTCAGAAACGGAGTTAAATGCCAGGCTCTGTGTCTTCCTACAAGCGAGACTTCGTTTCAGGTAAACGCAGTCACTTTTCAGCTCACAGGAAGCTATATTGTACACGAAGCTCACACGTTTCTCGCTCTTAACTGAAACGCATTGGATGTTAGAGGGCCTGTGGTTTGTATCAGTTTCAGAAGCAGAGTTGAACTAGATATGGTGCGTGTGTGTAGGAAACACAGTTCTTTTGTTCTGAGCACTCTCACGTTTCCCGCCTTATTAGAGACTCTAGAAAGCAAGAGCGTGCTTCTTGCTCTAAAGCAGAGTGTGTTTCATGGATGAGAAGTGTGCTGTGTGTTTCCCTTCAGAAACGGAGTTAAATGCCAGGCTCTGTGTCTTCCTACAAGCGAGACTTCGTTTCAGGTAAACGCAGTCACTTTTCAGCTCACAGGAAGCTATATTGTACACGAAGCTCACACGTTTCTCGCTCTTAATTGAAACGCATTGGATGTTAGAGGGCCTGCGGTTTGTATCAGTTTCAGAAGCAGAGTTGAACTAGATATGGTGCGTGTGTGTAGGAAACACAGTTCTTTTGTTCTGAGCATTCTCACGTTTCCCGCCTAATTAGAGACTCTAGAAAGCAAGAGCGTGCTTCTTGCTCTAAAGCAGACTGTGTTTCATGGATGAGAAGTGTGCTGTGTGTTTCCCTTCAGAAACGGAGTTAAATGCCAGGCTCTGTGTCTTCCTCAAGCGAGACTTCGTTTCAGGTAAACGCAGTCACTTTTCAGCTCAAACAAAGCTATATTTTACACGAAGCTCTCACGTTTCTCGCTCTTAACTGAAACGCATTGGATGTTAGAGGGCCTGCGGTTTGTATCAGTTTCAGAAGCAGAGTTGAACTAGATATGGTCCATGTGTGTAGGAAACACAGTTCTTTTGCTCTGAGCACTCTCACGTTTCCCGCCTTATTAGAGACTCTAGAAAGCAAGAGCGTGCTTCTTGCTCTAAAGCAGAGTGTGTTTCATGGATGAGAAGTGTGCTGTGTGTTTCCCTTCAGAAACGGAGTTAAATGCCAGGCTCTGTGTCTTCCTCAAGCGAGACTTCGTTTCAGGAAAACGCAGTCACTTTTCAGCTCAAACGAAGCTATATTGTACACGAAGCTCAAACGTTTCTCGCTCTTAACTGAAACGCATTGGATGTTAGAGGGCCTGTGGTTTGTATCAGTTTCAGAAGCAGAGTTGAACTAGATATGGTGCGTGTGTGTAGGAAACACAGTTCTTTGTTCTGAGCACTCTCACGTTTCCCGCCTTATTAGAGACTCTAGAAAGCAAGAGCGTGCTTCTTGCTCTAAAGCAGACTGTGTTTCATGGATGAGAAGTGTGCTGTGTGTTTCCCTTCAGAAACGGAGTTAAATGCCAGGCTCTGTGTCTTCCTCAAGCGAGACTTCGTTTCAGGTAAACGCAGTCACTTTTCAGCTCAATCAAAGCTATATTTTACACGAAGCTCACACGTTTCTCGCTCTTAACTGAAACGCATTGGATGTTAGAGGGCCTGCGGTTTGTATCAGTTTCAGAAGCAGAGTTGAACTAGATATGGTCCGTGTGTGTAGGAAACACAGTTCTTTTGCTCTGAGCACTCTCACGTTTCCCGCCTTATTAGAGACTCTAGAAAGCAAGAGCGTGCTTCTTGCTCTAAAGCAGAGTGTGTTTCATGGATGAGAAGTGTGCTGTGTGTTTCCCTTCAGAAACGGAGTTAAATGCCAGGCTCTGTGTCTTCCTCAAGCGAGACTTCGTTTCAGGAAAACGCAGTCACTTTTCAGCTCAAACGAAGCTATATTGTACACGAAGCTCAAACGTTTCTCGCTCTTAACTGAAATGCATTGGATGTTAGAGGGCCTGTGGTTTGTATCAGTTTCAGAAGCAGAGTTGAACTAGATATGGTGCGTGTGTGTAGGAAACACAGTTCTTTGTTCTGAGCACTCTCACGTTTCCCGCCTAATTAGAGACTCTAGAAAGCAAGAGCGTGCTTCTTGCTCTAAAGCAGACTGTGTTTCATGGATGAGAAGTGTGCTGTGTGTTTCCCTTCAGAAACGGAGTTAAATGCCAGGCTCTGTGTCTTCCTCAAGCGAGACTTCGTTTCAGGTAAACGCAGTCACTTTTCAGCTCAAACGAAGCTATATTTTACATGAAGCTCACACGTTTCTCGCTCTTAACTGAAACGCATTGGATGTTAGAGGGCCTGCGGTTTGTATCAGTTTCAGAAGCAGAGTTGAACTAGATATGGTGCGTGTGTGTAGGAAACACAGTTCTTTGTTCTGAGCACTCTCACGTTTCCCCCCTTATTAGAGACTCTAGAAAGCAAGAGCGTGCTTCTTGCTCTAAAGCAGAGTGTGTTTCATGGATGAGAAGTGTGCTGTGTGTTTCCCTTCAGAAACGGAGTTAAATGCCAGGCTCTGTGTCTTCCTACAAGCGAGACTTCGTTTCAGGTAAACGCAGTCACTGTTCAGCTCAAACGAAGCTATATTGTACACGAAGCTCACACGTTTCTCGCTCTTAACTGAAACGCATTGGATGTTAGAGGGCCTGTGGTTTGTATCAGTCTCAGAAGCAGAGTTGAACTAGATATGGTGCGTGTGTGTAGGAAACACAGTTCTTTGTTCTGAGCACTCTCACGTTTCCCGCCTTATTAGAGACTCTAGAAAGCAAGAGCGTGCTTCTTGCTCTAAAGCAGAGTGTATTTCATGGATGAGAATTGTGCTGTGTGTTTCCCATCAGAAACGGAGTTAAATGCCAGGCTCTGTGTCTTCCTCAAGCGAGACTTCGTTTCAGGTAAACTCAGTCACTTTTCAGCTCAAACAAAGCTATATTGTACACGAAGCTCACACGTTTCTCGCTCTTAACTGAAACGCATTGGATGTTAGAGGGCCTGTGGTTTGTATCAGTTTCAGAAGCAGAGTTGAACTAGATATGGTGCGTGTGTGTAGGAAACACAGTTCTTTTGTTCTGAGCACTCTCACGTTTCCCGCCTTATTAGAGACTCTAGAAAGCAAGAGCGTGCTTCTTGCTCTAAAGCAGAGTGTGTTTCATGGATGAGAAGTGTGCTGTGTGTTTCCCTTCAGAAACGGAGTTAAATGCCAGGCTCTGTGTCTTCCTCAAGCGAGACTTCGTTTCAGGTAAACGCAGTCACTTTTCAGCTCAAACAAAGCTATATTGTACACGAAGCTCACACGTTTCTCGCTCTTAACTGAAACGCATTGGATGTTAGAGGGCCTGCGGTTTGTATCAGATTCAGAGCAGAGTTGAACTAGATATGGTGCGTGTGTGTAGGAAACACAGTTCTTTTGTTCTGAGCACTCTCACGTTTCCCGCCTTATTAGAGACTCTAGAAAGCAAGAGCGTGCTTCTTGCTCTAAAGCAGAGTGTGTTTCATGGATGAGAAGTGTGCTGTGTGTTTCCCTTCAGAAACGGAGTTAAATACCAGACTCTGTGTCTTCCTCAAGCGAGACTTCGTTTCAGGTAAAGGCAGTCACATTTGAGCTCAAACAAAGCTATATTGTACACGAAGCTCACACGTTTCTCGCTCTTAACTGAAACGCATTGGATGTTAGAGGGCCTGTGGTTTGTATCAGTTTCAGAAGCAGAGTTGAACTAGATATGGTGCGTGTGTGTAGGAAACACAGTTCTTTGTTCTGAGCACTCTCACGTTTCCCGCCTTATTAGAGACTCTAGAAAGCAAGAGCGTGCTTCTTGCTCTAAAGCAGAGTGTGTTTCATGGATGAGAAGTGTGCTGTGTGTTTCCCTTCAGAAACGGAGTTAAATGCCAGGCTCTGTGTCTTCCTACAAGCGAGACTTCGTTTCAGGTAAACGCAGTCACTTTTCAGCTCAAAGGAAGCTATATTGTACACGAAGCTCACACGTTTCTCGCTCTTAACTGAAACGCATTGGATGTTAGAGGGCCTGTGGTTTGTATCAGTTTCAGAAGCAGAGTTGAACTAGATAAGGTCCGTGTGTGTAGGAAACACAGTTCTTTTGTTCTGAGCACTCTCACGTTTCCCGCCTTATTAGAGACTCTAGAAAGCAAGAGCGTGCTTCTTGCTCTAAAGCAGAGTGTGTTTCATGGATGAGAAGTGTGCTGTGTGTTTCCCTTCAGAAACGGAGTTAAATGCCAG
This sequence comes from Onychomys arenicola, assembly GCA_949786405.1. Lineage (NCBI taxonomy): Eukaryota > Metazoa > Chordata > Mammalia > Rodentia > Cricetidae > Onychomys > Onychomys arenicola. The sequence continues at coordinate 935,398 of CATKUM010000039.1, read as the reverse complement.
GCTCTTTGTCTTCCTACAAGCGAGACTTCGTTTCAGGTAAACGCAGTCACTTTTCAGCTCAAACGAAGCTATATTGTACACGAAGCTCACACGTTTCTCGCTCTTAACTGAAACGCATTGGATGTTAGAGGGCCTGTGGTTTGTATCAGTTTCAGAAGCAGAGTTGAACTAGATATGGTGCGTGTGTGTAGGAAACACAGTTCTTTTGTTCTGAGCACTCTCACGTTTCCCGCCTTATTAGAGACTCTAGAAAGCAAGAGCTTGCTTCTTGCTCTAAAGCAGAGTGTGTTTCATGGATGAGAAGTATGCTGTGTGTTTCCCTTCAGAAACGGAGTTAAATGCCAGGCTCTGTGTCTTCCTACAAGCGAGACTTCATTTCAGGTAAACGCAGTCACTTTTCAGCTCAAACGAAGCTATATTGTACACGAAGCTCACACGTTTCTCGCTCTTAACTGAAACGCATTGGATGTTAGAGGGCCTGTGGTTTGTATCAGTTTCAGAAGCAGAGTTGAACTAGATATGGTCCGTGTGTGTAGGAAACACAGTTCTTTTGTTCTGAGCACTCTCACGTTTCCTGCCTTATTAGAGACTCTAGAAAGCAAGAGCGTGCTTCTTGCTCTAAAGCAGAGTGTGTTTCATAAATGAGAAGTGTGCTGCCTGTTTCCCTTCAGAAACGGAGTTAAATGCCAGGCTCTGTGTCTTCCTACAAGCGAGACTTCGTTTCAGGTAAACGCAGTCACTTTTCAGCTCAAACGAAGCTATATTGTACACGAAGCTCACAAGTTTCTTGCTCTTAACTGAAACGCATTGGATGTTAGAGGGCCTGTGGTTTGTATCAGTTTCAGAAGCAAAGTTGAAATAGATATGGTGCGAGTGTTTAGGAAACACAGTTCTTTTGTTCTGAGCATTCTCACGTTTCCCGCCTTATTAGAGACTCTAGAAAGCAAGAGCGTGCTTCTTGCTCTAAAGCAGAGTGTGTTTCATGGATGAGAAGTGTGCTGTGTGTTTCCCTTCAGAAACGGAGTTAAATGCCAGGCTCTGTGTCTTCCTCAAGCGAGACTTGGTTTCAGGTAAACGCAGTCACTTTTCAGCTCAAACGAAGCTATATTGTACACGAAGCTCACACGTTTCTCGCTCTTAACTGAAACGCATTGGATGTTAGAGGGCCTGTGGTTTGTATCAGTTTCAGAAGCAGAGTTGAACAAGATATGGTCCGTGTGTGTAGGAAACACAGTTCTTTTGTTCTGAGCACTCTCACGTTTCCCGCCTTATTAGAGACTCTAGAAAGCAAGAGCGTGCTTCTTGCTCTAAAGCAGAGTGTGTTTCATGGATGAGAAGTGTGCTGCGTGTTTCCCTTCAGAAACGGAGTTAAATGCCAGGCTCTGTGTCTTCCTACAAGCGAGACTTCGTTTCAGGTAAACGCAGTCACTTTTCAGCTCAAACGAAGCTATATTGTACACGAAGCTCACACGTTTCTCGCTCTTAACTGAAACGCATTGGATGTTAGAGGGCCTGTGGTTTGTATCAGTTTCAGAAGCAGAGTTGAACTAGATATGGTCCGTGTGTGTAGGAAACACAGTTCTTTTGTTCTGAGCACTGTCACATTTCCCGCCTTATTAGAGACTCTAGAAAGCAAGAGCGTGCTTCTTGCTCTAAAGCAGAGTGTGTTTCATGGATGAGAACTGTGCTGTGTGTTTCCCTTCAGAAACGGAGTTAAATGCCAGGCTCTGTGTCTTCCTCAAGCGAGACTTCGTTTCAGGTAAACGCTGTCACTTTTCAGCTCAAACGAAGCTATATTGTACACGAAGCTCACACGTTTCTCACTCTTAACTGAAACGCATTGGATGTTAGAGGGCCTGTGGTTTGTATCAGTTTCAGAAGCAGAGTTGAACTAGATATGGTGCGTGTGTGTAGGAAACACAGTTCTTTTGTTCTGAGCACTCTCACGTTTCCCGCCTTATTAGAGACTCTAGAAAGCAAGAGCGTGCTTCTTGCTCTAAAGCAGAGTGTGTTTCATGGATGAGAAGTGTGCTGTGTGTTTCCCTTCAGAAACGGAGTTAAATACCAGACTCTGTGTCTTCCTCAAGCGAGACTTCGTTTCAGGTAAAGGCAGTCACATTTGAGCTCAAACAAAGCTATATTGTACACGAAGCTCACACGTTTCTCGCTCTTAACTGAAACGCATTGGATGTTAGAGGGCCTGTGGTTTGTATCAGTTTCAGAAGCAGAGTTGAACTAGATATGGTGCGTGTGTGTAGGAAACACAGTTCTTTGTTCTGAGCACTCTCACGTTTCCCGCCTTATTAGAGACTCTAGAAAGCAAGAGCGTGCTTCTTGCTCTAAAGCAGAGTGTGTTTCATGGATGAGAAGTGTGCTGTGTGTTTCCCTTCAGAAACGGAGTTAAATGCCAGGCTCTGTGTCTTCCTACAAGCGAGACTTCGTTTCAGGTAAACGCAGTCACTTTTCAGCTCAAAGGAATGTATATTGTACACGAAACTCACACGTTTCTCGCTCTTAACTGAAACGCATTGGATGTTAGAGGGCCTGTGGTTTGTATCAGTTTCAGAAGCAGAGTTGAACAAGATATGGTGCGTGTGTGTAGGAAACACAGTTCTTTTGTTCTGAGCACTCTCACGTTTCCCGCCTTATTAGAGACTCTAGAAAGCAAGAGCGTGCTTCTTGCTCTAAAGCAGAGTGTGTTTCATGGATGAGAACTGTGCTGTGTGTTTCCCTTCAGAAACGGAGTTAAATGCCAGGCTCTGTGTCTTCCTACAAGCGAGACTTCGTTTCAGGTAAACGCAGTCACTTTTCAGCTCAAACGAAGCTATATTGTACACGAAGCTCACACGTTTCTCGCTCTTAACTGAAACGCATTGGATGTTAGAGGGCCTGTGGTTTGTATCAGTTTCAGAAGCAGAGTTGAACTAGATATGGTGCGTGTGTGTAGGAAACACAGTTCTTTTGTTCTGAGCATTCTCACGTTTCCCGCCTTATTAGAGACTCTAGAAAGCAAGAGCGTGCTGCTTGTTCTAAAGCAGAGTGTGTTTCATGGATGAGAAGTGTGCTGTGTGTTTCCCTTCAGAAACCGAGTTAAATGCCAGGCTCTGTGACTTCCTACAAGCGAGACTTCGTTTCAGGTAAACGCAGTCACTTTTCAGCTCAAACGAAGCTATATTGTACACGAAGCTCACACGTTTCTCGCTCTTAACTGAAACGCATTGGATGTTAGAGGGCCTGTGGTTTGTATCAGTTTCAGAAGCAGAGTTGAACTAGATATGGTGCGTGTGTGTAGGAAACACAGTTCTTTTGTTCTGAGCACTCTCACGTTTCCCGCCTTATTAGAGACTCTAGAAAGCAAGAGCTTGCTTCTTGCTCTAAAGCAGAGTGTGTTTCATGGATGAGAAGTATGCTGTGTGTTTCCCTTCAGAAACGGAGTTAAATGCCAGGCTCTGTGTCTTCCTACAAGCGAGACTTCGTTTCAGGTAAACGCAGTCACTTTTCAGCTCAAACGAAGCTATATTGTACACGAAGCTCACACGTTTCTCGCTCTTAACTGAAACGCATTGGATGTTAGAGGGCCTGTGGTTTGTATCAGTTTCAGAAGCAAAGTTGAAATAGATATGGTGCGAGTGTTTAGGAAACACAGTTCTTTTGTTCTGAGCATTCTCACGTTTCCCGCCTTATTAGAGACTCTAGAAAGCAAGAGCGTGCTTCTTGCTCTAAAGCAGAGTGTGTTTCATGGATGAGAAGTGTGCTGTGTGTTTCCCTTCAGAAACGGAGTTAAATGCCAGGCTCTGTGTCTTCCTCAAGCGAGACTTGGTTTCAGGTAAACACAGTCACTTTTCAGCTCAAACGAAGCTATATTGTACACGAAGCTCACACGTTTCTCGCTCTTAACTGAAACGCATTGGATGTTAGAGGGCCTGTGGTTTGTATCAGTTTCAGAAGCAGAGTTGAACTAGATATGGTCCGTGTGTGTAGGAAACACAGTTCTTTTGTTCTGAGCACTCTCACGTTTCCCGCCTTATTAGAGACTCTAGAAAGCAAGAGCGTGCTTCTTGCTCTAAAGCAGAGTGTGTTTCATGGATGAGAAGTGTGCTGTGTGTTTCTCTTCAGAAACGGTGTTAAATGCCAGGCTCTGTGTCTTCCTACAAGCGAGACTTCGTTTCAGGTAAACGCAGTCACTTTTCAGCTCAAACGAAGCTATATTGTACACGAAGCTCACACGTTTCTCGCTCTTAACTGAAACGCATTGGATGTTAGAGGGCCTGTGGTTTCTATCAGTTTCAGAAGCAGAGTTGAACTAGATATGGTGCGTGTGTGTAGGAAACACAGTTCTTTTGTTCTGAGCACTCTTACGTTTCCCGCCTTATTAGAGACTCTAGAAAGCAAGAGCGTGCTTCTTGCTCTAAAGCAGAGTGTGTTTCATGGATGAGAAGTGTGCTGCGTGTTTCCCTTCAGAAACGGAGTTAAATGCCAGGCTCTGTGTCTTCCTAAAAGCGAGACTTCGTTTCAGGTAAACGCAGTCACTTTTCAGCTCAAACGAAGCTATATTGTACACGAAGCTCACACGTTTCTCGCTCTTAACTGAAACGCATTGGATGTTAGACGGCCTGTGGTTTGTATCAGTTTCAGAAGCAGAGTTGAACTAGATATGGTCCGTGTGTGTAGGAAACACAGTTCTTTGTTCTGAGCACTCTCACGTTTCCCGCCTTATTAGAGACTCTAGAAAGCAAGAGCGTGCTTCTTGCTCTAAAGCAGAGTGTGTTTCATGGATGAGAAGTGTGCTGTGTGTTTCCCTTCAGAAACGGAGTTAAATGCCAGGCTCTGTGTCTTCCTACAAGCGAGACTTCGTTTCAGTTAAACACAGTCACTTTTCAGCTCAAACGAAGCTATATTGTACACGAATCTCACACGTTTCTCGCTCTTAACTGAAACGCATTGGATGTTAGAGGGCCTGTGGTTTGTATCAGTTTCAGAAGCAGAGTTGAACTAGATATGGTCCGTGTGTGTAGGAAACATAGTTCTTTTGTTCTGAACACTCTCACGTTTCCCGCCTTATTAGAGACTCTAGAAAGCAAGAGCGTGCTTCTTGCTCTAAAGCAGAGTGTGTTTCATGGATGAGAACTGTGCTGTGTGTTTCCCTTCAGAAACGGAGTTAAATGCCAGGCTCTGTGTCTTCCTACAAGCGAGACTTCGTTTCAGGTAAACGCAGTCACTTTTCAGCTCAAACGAAGCTATATTGTACACGAAGCTCACACGTTTCTCGCTCTTAACTGAAACGCATTGGATGTTAGAGGGCCTGTGGTTTGTATCATTTTCAGAAGCAGAGTTGAACTAGATATGGTGCGTGTGTGTAGGAAACACAGTTCTTTTGTTCTGAGCATTCTCACGTTTCCCGCCTTATTAGAGACTCTAGAAAGCAAGAGCGTGCTGCTTGTTCTAAAGCAGAGTGTGTTTCATGGATGAGAAGTGTGCTGTGTGTTTCCCTTCAGAAACCGAGTTAAATGCCAGGCTCTGTGTCTTCCTACAAGCGAGACTTCGTTTCAGGTAAACGCAGTCACTTTTCAGCTCAAACGAAGCTATATTGTACACGAAGCTCACACGTTTCTCGCTCTTAACTGAAACGCATTGGATGTTAGAGGGCCTGTGGTTTGTATCAGTTTCAGAAGCAGAGTTGAACTAGATATGGTCCGTGTGTGTAGGAAACACAGTTCTTTTGTTCTGAGCACTCTCACGTTTCCCGCCTTATTAGAGACTCTAGAAAGCAAGAGCGTGCTTCTTGCTCTAAAGCAGAGTGTGTTTCATGGATGAGAAGTGTGCTGTGTGTTTCTCTTCAGAAACGGTGTTAAATGCCAGGCTCTGTGTCTTCCTACAAGCGAGACTTCGTTTCAGGTAAACGCAGTCACTTTTCAGCTCAAACGAAGCTATATTGTACACGAAGCTCACACGTTTCTCGCTCTTAACTGAAACGCATTGGATGTTAGAGGGCCTGTGGTTTCTATCAGTTTCAGAAGCAGAGTTGAACTAGATATGGTGCGTGTGTGTAGGAAACACAGTTCTTTTGTTCTGAGCACTCTTACGTTTCCCGCCTTATTAGAGACTCTAGAAAGCAAGAGCGTGCTTCTTGCTCTAAAGCAGAGTGTGTTTCATGGATGAGAAGTGTGCTGCGTGTTTCCCTTCAGAAACGGAGTTAAATGCCAGGCTCTGTGTCTTCCTAAAAGCGAGACTTCGTTTCAGGTAAACGCAGTCACTTTTCAGCTCAAACGAAGCTATATTGTACACGAAGCTCACACGTTTCTCGCTCTTAACTGAAACGCATTGGATGTTAGAGGGCCTGTGGTTTGTATCAGTTTCAGAAGCAGAGTTGAACTAGATATGGTCCGTGTGTGTAGGAAACACAGTTCTTTTGTTCTGAGCACTGTCACATTTCCCGCCTTATTAGAGACTCTAGAAAGCAAGAGCGTGCTTCTTGCTCTAAAGCAGAGTGTGTTTCATGGATGAGAACTGTGCTGTGTGTTTCCCTTCAGAAACGGAGTTAAATGCCAGGCTCTGTGTCTTCCTCAAGCGAGACTTCGTTTCAGGTAAACGCTGTCACTTTTCAGCTCAAACGAAGCTATATTGTACACGAAGCTCACACGTTTCTCGCTCTTAACTGAAACGCATTGGATGTTAGACGGCCTGTGGTTTGTATCAGTTTCAGAAGCAGAGTTGAACTAGATATGGTCCGTGTGTGTAGGAAACACAGTTCTTTGTTCTGAGCACTCTCACGTTTCCCGCCTTATTAGAGACTCTAGAAAGCAAGAGCGTGCTTCTTGCTCTAAAGCAGAGTGTGTTTCATGGATGAGAAGTGTGCTGTGTGTTTCCCTTCAGAAACGGAGTTAAATGCCAGGCTCTGTGTCTTCCTACAAGCGAGACTTCGTTTCAGGTAAACACAGTCACTTTTCAGCTCAAACGAAGCTATATTGTACACGAATCTCACACGTTTCTCGCTCTTAACTGAAACGCATTGGAGGTTAGAGGGCCTGTGGTTTGTATCAGTTTCAGAAGCAGAGTTGAACTAGATATGGTCCGTGTGTGTAGGAAACACAGTTCTTTTGTTCTGAACACTCTCACGTTTCCCGCCTTATTAGAGACTCTAGAAAGCAAGAGCGTGCTTCTTGCTCTAAAGCAGAGTGTGTTTCATGGATGAGAAGTGTGCTGCGTGTTTCCCTTCAGAAACGGAGTTAAATGCCAGGCTCTGTGTCTTCCTACAAGCGAGACTTCGTTTCAGGTAAACGCAGTCACTTTTCAGCTCAAACGAAGCTATATTGTACACGAAGCTCACACGTTTCTCGCTCTTAACTGAAACGCATTGGATGTTAGAGGGCCTGTGGTTTGTATCAGTTTCAGAAGCAGAGTTGAACTAGATATGGTCCGTGTGTGTAGGAAACACAGTTCTTTTGTTCTGAGCACTGTCACATTTCCCGCCTTATTAGAGACTCTAGAAAGCAAGAGCGTGCTTCTTGCTCTAAAGCAGAGTGTGTTTCATGGATGAGAACTGTGCTGTGTGTTTCCCTTCAGAAACGGAGTTAAATGCCAGGCTCTGTGTCTTCCTCAAGCGAGACTTCGTTTCAGGTAAACGCTGTCACTTTTCAGCTCAAACGAAGCTATATTGTACACGAAGCTCACACGTTTCTCGCTCTTAACTGAAACGCATTGGATGTTAGACGGCCTGTGGTTTGTATCAGTTTCAGAAGCAGAGTTGAACTAGATATGGTCCGTGTGTGTAGGAAACACAGTTCTTTGTTCTGAGCACTCTCACGTTTCCCGCCTTATTAGAGACTCTAGAAAGCAAGAGCGTGCTTCTTGCTCTAAAGCAGAGTGTGTTTCATGGATGAGAAGTGTGCTGTGTGTTTCCCTTCAGAAACGGAGTTAAATGCCAGGCTCTGTGTCTTCCTACAAGCGAGACTTCGTTTCAGGTAAACGCAGTCACTTTTCAGCTCAAACGAAGCTATATTGTACACGAATCTCACACGTTTCTCGCTCTTAACTGAAACGCATTGGATGTTAGAGGGCCTGTGGTTTGTATCAGTTTCAGAAGCAGAGTTGAACAAGATATGGTGCGTGTGTGTAGGAAACACAGTTCTTTTGTTCTGAGCACTCTCACGTTTCCCGCCTTATTAGAGACTCTAGAAAGCAAGAGCGTGCTTCTTGCTCTAAAGCAGAGTGTGTTTCATGGATGAGAAGTGTGCTGTGTGTTTCCCTTCAGAAACGGAGTTAAATGCCAGGCTCTGTGTCTTCCTACAAGCGAGACTTCGTTTCAGGTAAACGCAGTCACTTTTCAGCTCAAACGAAGCTATATTGTACACGAAGCTCACACGTTTCTCGCTCTTAACTGAAACGCATTGGATGTTAGAGGGCCTGTGGTTTGTATCATTTTCAGAAGCAGAGTTGAACTAGATATGGTGCGTGTGTGTAGGAAACACAGTTCTTTTGTTCTGAGCATTCTCACGTTTCCCGCCTTATTAGAGACTCTAGAAAGCAAGAGCGTGCTTCTTGCTCTAAAGCAGAGTGTGTTTCATGGATGAGAAGTGTGCTGTGTGTTTCCCTTCAGAAACGGAGTTAAATGCCAGGCTCTGTGTCTTCCTACAAGCGAGACTTCGTTTCAGGTAAACGCAGTCACTTTTCAGCTCAAACGAAGCTATATTGTACACGAAGCTCACACGTTTCTCGCTCTTAACTGAAACGCATTGGATGTTAGAGGGCCTGTGGTTTGTATCAGTTTCAGAAGCAGAGTTGAACTAGATATGGTCCGTGTGTGTAGGAAACACAGTTCTTTTGTTCTGAGCACTCTCACGTTTCCCGCCTTATTAGAGACTCTAGAAAGCAAGAGCTTGCTTCTTGCTCTAAAGCAGAGTGTGTTTCATGGATGAGAAGTATGCTGTGTGTTTCCCTTCAGAAACGGAGTTAAATGCCAGGCTCTGTGTCTTCCTACAAGCGAGACTTCGTTTCAGGTAAACGCAGTCACTTTTCAGCTCAAACGAAGCTATATTGTACACGAAGCTCACACGTTTCTCGCTCTTAACTGAAACGCATTGGATGTTAGAGGGCCTGTGGTTTGTATCAGTTTCAGAAGCAAAGTTGAAATAGATATGGTGCGAGTGTTTAGGAAACACAGTTCTTTTGTTCTGAGCATTCTCACGTTTCCCGCCTTATTAGAGACTCTAGAAAGCAAGAGCGTGCTTCTTGCTCTAAAGCAGAGTGTGTTTCATGGATGAGAAGTGTGCTGTGTGTTTCCCTTCAGAAACGGAGTTAAATGCCAGGCTCTGTGTCTTCCTCAAGCGAGACTTGGTTTCAGGTAAACGCAGTCACTTTTCAGCTCAAACGAAGCTATATTGTACACGAAGCTCACACGTTTCTCGCTCTTAACTGAAACGCATTGGATGTTAGAGGGCCTGTGGTTTGTATCAGTTTCAGAAGCAGAGTTGAACTAGATATGGTCCGTGTGTGTAGGAAACACAGTTCTTTTGTTCTGAGCACTCTCACGTTTCCCGCCTTATTAGAGACTCTAGAAAGCAAGAGCGTGCTTCTTGCTCTAAAGCAGAGTGTGTTTCATGGATGAGAAGTGTGCTGTGTGTTTCTCTTCAGAAACGGTGTTAAATGCCAGGCTCTGTGTCTTCCTACAAGCGAGACTTCGTTTCAGGTAAACGCAGTCACTTTTCAGCTCAAACGAAGCTATATTGTACACGAAGCTCACACGTTTCTCGCTCTTAACTGAAACGCATTGGATGTTAGAGGGCCTGTGGTTTCTATCAGTTTCAGAAGCAGAGTTGAACTAGATATGGTGCGTGTGTGTAGGAAACACAGTTCTTTTGTTCTGAGCACTCTTACGTTTCCCGCCTTATTAGAGACTCTAGAAAGCAAGAGCGTGCTTCTTGCTCTAAAGCAGAGTGTGTTTCATGGATGAGAAGTGTGCTGCGTGTTTCCCTTCAGAAACGGAGTTAAATGCCAGGCTCTGTGTCTTCCTAAAAGCGAGACTTCGTTTCAGGTAAACGCAGTCACTTTTCAGCTCAAACGAAGCTATATTGTACACGAAGCTCACACGTTTCTCGCTCTTAACTGAAACGCATTGGATGTTAGAGGGCCTGTGGTTTGTATCAGTTTCAGAAGCAGAGTTGAACTAGATATGGTCCGTGTGTGTAGGAAACACAGTTCTTTTGTTCTGAGCACTGTCACATTTCCCGCCTTATTAGAGACTCTAGAAAGCAAGAGCGTGCTTCTTGCTCTAAAGCAGAGTGTGTTTCATGGATGAGAACTGTGCTGTGTGTTTCCCTTCAGAAACGGAGTTAAATGCCAGGCTCTGTGTCTTCCTCAAGCGAGACTTCGTTTCAGGTAAACGCTGTCACTTTTCAGCTCAAACGAAGCTATATTGTACACGAAGCTCACACGTTTCTCGCTCTTAACTGAAACGCATTGGATGTTAGACGGCCTGTGGTTTGTATCAGTTTCAGAAGCAGAGTTGAACTAGATATGGTCCGTGTGTGTAGGAAACACAGTTCTTTGTTCTGAGCACTCTCACGTTTCCCGCCTTATTAGAGACTCTAGAAAGCAAGAGCGTGCTTCTTGCTCTAAAGCAGAGTGTGTTTCATGGATGAGAAGTGTGCTGTGTGTTTCCCTTCAGAAACGGAGTTAAATGCCAGGCTCTGTGTCTTCCTACAAGCGAGACTTCGTTTCAGGTAAACACAGTCACTTTTCAGCTCAAACGAAGCTATATTGTACACGAATCTCACACGTTTCTCGCTCTTAACTGAAACGCATTGGAGGTTAGAGGGCCTGTGGTTTGTATCAGTTTCAGAAGCAGAGTTGAACTAGATATGGTCCGTGTGTGTAGGAAACACAGTTCTTTTGTTCTGAACACTCTCACGTTTCCCGCCTTATTAGAGACTCTAGAAAGCAAGAGCGTGCTTCTTGCTCTAAAGCAGAGTGTGTTTCATGGATGAGAAGTGTGCTGCGTGTTTCCCTTCAGAAACGGAGTTAAATGCCAGGCTCTGTGTCTTCCTACAAGCGAGACTTCGTTTCAGGTAAACGCAGTCACTTTTCAGCTCAAACGAAGCTATATTGTACACGAAGCTCACACGTTTCTCGCTCTTAACTGAAACGCATTGGATGTTAGAGGGCCTGTGGTTTGTATCAGTTTCAGAAGCAGAGTTGAACTAGATATGGTCCGTGTGTGTAGGAAACACAGTTCTTTTGTTCTGAGCACTGTCACATTTCCCGCCTTATTAGAGACTCTAGAAAGCAAGAGCGTGCTTCTTGCTCTAAAGCAGAGTGTGTTTCATGGATGAGAACTGTGCTGTGTGTTTCCCTTCAGAAACGGAGTTAAATGCCAGGCTCTGTGTCTTCCTCAAGCGAGACTTCGTTTCAGGTAAACGCTGTCACTTTTCAGCTCAAACGAAGCTATATTGTACAAGAAGCTCACACGTTTCTCGCTCTTAACTGAAACGCATTGGATGTTAGACGGCCTGTGGTTTGTATCAGTTTCAGAAGCAGAGTTGAACTAGATATGGTCCGTGTGTGTAGGAAACACAGTTCTTTGTTCTGAGCACTCTCACGTTTCCCGCCTTATTAGAGACTCTAGAAAGCAAGAGCGTGCTTCTTGCTCTAAAGCAGAGTGTGTTTCATGGATGAGAAGTGTGCTGTGTGTTTCCCTTCAGAAACGGAGTTAAATGCCAGGCTCTGTGTCTTCCTACAAGCGAGACTTCGTTTCAGGTAAACGCAGTCACTTTTCAGCTCAAACGAAGCTATATTGTACACGAATCTCACACGTTTCTCGCTCTTAACTGAAACGCATTGGATGTTAGAGGGCCTGTGGTTTGTATCAGTTTCAGAAGCAGAGTTGAACAAGATATGGTGCGTGTGTGTAGGAAACACAGTTCTTTTGTTCTGAGCACTCTCACGTTTCCCGCCTTATTAGAGACTCTAGAAAGCAAGAGCGTGCTTCTTGCTCTAAAGCAGAGTGTGTTTCATGGATGAGAAGTGTGCTGTGTGTTTCCCTTCAGAAACGGAGTTAAATGCCAGGCTCTGTGTCTTCCTACAAGCGAGACTTCGTTTCAGGTAAACGCAGTCACTTTTCAGCTCAAACGAAGCTATATTGTACACGAAGCTCACACGTTTCTCGCTCTTAACTGAAACGCATTGGATGTTAGAGGGCCTGTGGTTTGTATCATTTTCAGAAGCAGAGTTGAACTAGATATGGTGCGTGTGTGTAGGAAACACAGTTCTTTTGTTCTGAGCATTCTCACGTTTCCCGCCTTATTAGAGACTCTAGAAAGCAAGAGCGTGCTTCTTGCTCTAAAGCAGAGTGTGTTTCATGGATGAGAAGTGTGCTGTGTGTTTCCCTTCAGAAACGGAGTTAAATGCCAGGCTCTGTGTCTTCCTACAAGCGAGACTTCGTTTCAGGTAAACGCAGTCACTTTTCAGCTCAAACGAAGCTATATTGTACACGAAGCTCACACGTTTCTCGCTCTTAACTGAAACGCATTGGATGTTAGAGGGCCTGTGGTTTGTATCAGTTTCAGAAGCAGAGTTGAACTAGATATGGTCCGTGTGTGTAGGAAACACAGTTCTTTTGTTCTGAGCACTCTCACGTTTCCTGCCTTATTAGAGACTCTAGAAAGCAAGAGCGTGCTTCTTGCTCTAAAGCAGAGTGTGTTTCATGGATGAGAAGTGTGCTGTGTGTTTCCCTTCAGAAACGGAGTCAAATGCCAGGCTCTGTGTCTTCCTCAAGCGAGACTTCGTTTCAGGTAAACTCAGTCACTTTTCAGCTCAAACGAAGCTATATTGTACACGAAGCTCACACGTTTCTCGCTCTTAACTGAAACGCATTGGATGTTAGAGGGCCTGTGGTTTGTATCAGTCTCAGAAGCAGAGTTGAACTAGATATGGTGCGTGTGTGTAGGAAACACAGTTCTTTGTTCTGAGCACTCTCACGTTTCCCGCCTTATTAGAGACTCTAGAAAGCAAGAGCGTGCTTCTTGCTCTAAAGCAGAGTGTGTTTCATGGATGAGAAGTGTGCTGTGTGTTTCTCTTCAGAAACGGTGTTAAATGCCAGGATCTGTGTCTTCCTACAAGCGAGACTTCGTTTCAGGTAAACGCAGTCACTTTTCAGCTCAAACGAAGCTATATTGTACACGAAGCTCACACGTTTCTCGCTCTTAACTGAAACGCATTGGATGTTAGAGGGCCTGTGGTTTCTATCAGTTTCAGAAGCAGAGTTGAACTAGATATGGTCCGTGTGTGTAGGAAACACTGTTCTTTTGTTCTGAGCACTGTCACATTTCCCGCCTTATTAGAGACTCTAGAAAGCAAGAGCGTGCTTCTTGCTCTAAAGCAGAGTGTGTTTCATGGATGAGAACTGTGCTGTGTGTTTCCCTTCAGAAACGGAGTTAAATGCCAGGCTCTGTGTCTTCCTCAAGCGAGACTTCGTTTCAGGTAAACGCTGTCACTTTTCAGCTCAAACGAAGCTATATTGTACACGAAGCTCACACGTTTCTCGCTCTTAACTGAAACGCATTGGATGTTAGACGGCCTGTGGTTTGTATCAGTTTCAGAAGCAGAGTTGAACTAGATATGGTCCGTGTGTGTAGGAAACACAGTTCTTTGTTCTGAGCACTCTCACGTTTCCCGCCTTATTAGAGACTCTAGAAAGCAAGAGCGTGCTTCTTGCTCTAAAGCAGAGTGTGTTTCATGGATGAGAAGTGTGCTGTGTGTTTCCCTTCAGAAACGGAGTTAAATGCCAGGCTCTGTGTCTTCCTACAAGCGAGACTTCGTTTCAGGTAAACACAGTCACTTTTCAGCTCAAACGAAGCTATATTGTACACGAATCTCACACGTTTCTCGCTCTTAACTGAAACGCATTGGATGTTAGAGGGCCTGTGGTTTGTATCAGTTTCAGAAGCAGAGTTGAACTAGATATGGTCCGTGTGTGTAGGAAACATAGTTCTTTTGTTCTGAACACTCTCACGTTTCCCGCCTTATTAGAGACTCTAGAAAGCAAGAGCGTGCTTCTTGCTCTAAAGCAGAGTGTGTTTCATGGATGAGAAGTGTGCTGCGTGTTTCCCTTCAGAAACGGAGTTAAATGCCAGGCTCTGTGTCTTCCTACAAGCGAGACTTCGTTTCAGGTAAACGCAGTCACTTTTCAGCTCAAACGAAGCTATATTGTACACGAAGCTCACACGTTTCTCGCTCTTAACTGAAACGCATTGGATGTTAGAGGGCCTGTGGTTTGTATCAGTTTCAGAAGCAGAGTTGAACTAGATATGGTCCGTGTGTGTAGGAAACACAGTTCTTTTGTTCTGAGCACTGTCACATTTCCTGCCTTATTAGAGACTCTAGAAAGCAAGAGCGTGCTTCTTGCTCTAAAGCAGAGTGTGTTTCATGGATGAGAACTGTGCTGTGTGTTTCCCTTCAGAAACGGAGTTAAATGCCAGGCTCTGTGTCTTCCTCAAGCGAGACTTCGTTTCAGGTAAACGCTGTCACTTTTCAGCTCAAACGAAGCTATATTGTACAAGAAGCTCACACGTTTCTCGCTCTTAACTGAAACGCATTGGATGTTAGAGGGCCTGTGGTTTGTATCAGTTTCAGAAGCAGAGTTGAACTAGATATGGTCCGTGTGTGTAGGAAACACAGTTCTTTGTTCTGAGCACTCTCACGTTTCCCGCCTTATTAGAGACTCTAGAAAGCAAGAGCGTGCTTCTTGCTCTAAAGCAGAGTGTGTTTCATGGATGAGAAGTGTGCTGTGTGTTTCCCTTCAGAAACGGAGTTAAATGCCAGGCTCTGTGTCTTCCTACAAGCGAGACTTCGTTTCAGGTAAACGCAGTCACTTTTCAGCTCAAACGAAGCTATATTGTACACGAATCTCACACGTTTCTCGCTCTTAACTGAAACGCATTGGATGTTAGAGGGCCTGTGGTTTGTATCAGTTTCAGAAGCAGAGTTGAACTAGATATGGTGCGTGTGTGTAGGAAACACAGTTCTTTTGTTCTGAGCACTCTCACGTTTCCCGCCTTATTAGAGACTCTAGAAAGCAAGAGCGTGCTTCTTGCTCTAAAGCAGAGTGTGTTTCATGGATGAGAAGTGTGCTGTGTGTTTCCCTTCAGAAACGGAGTTAAATGCCAGGCTCTGTGTCTTCCTCAAGCGAGACTTCGTTTCAGGTAAAGGCAGTCACTTTTGAGCTCAAACGAAGCTATATTGTACACGAAGCTCACACGTTTCTCGCTCTTAACTGAAACGCATTGGATGTTAGAGGGCCTGTGGTTTGTATCAGTTTCAGAAGCAGAGTTGAACTAGATATGGTCCGTGTGTGTAGGAAACACAGTTCTTTGTTCTGAGCACTCTCACGTTTCCCGCCTTATTAGAGACTCTAGAAAGCAAGAGCGTGCTTCTTGCTCTAAAGCAGAGTGTGTTTCATGGATGAGAAGTGTGCTGTGTGTTTCCCTTCAGAAACGGAGTTAAATGCCAGGCTCTGTGTCTTCCTACAAGCGAGACTTCGTTTCAGGTAAACGCAGTCACTTTTCAGCTCAAAGGAAGGTATATTGTACACGAAGCTCACACGTTCCTCGCTCTTAACTGAAACGCATTGGATGTTAGAGGGCCTGTGGTTTGTATCAGTTTCAGAAGCAGAGTTGAACAAGATATGGTGCGTGTGTGTAGGAAACACAGTTCTTTTGTTCTGAGCACTCTCACGTTTCCCGCCTTATTAGAGACTCTAGAAAGCAAGAGCGTGCTTCTTGCTCTAAAGCAGAGTGTGTTTCATGGATGAGAATTGTGCTGTGTGTTTCCCTTCAGAAACGGAGTTAAATGCCAGGCTCTGTGTCTTCCTACAAGCGAGACTTCGTTTCAGGTAAACGCAGTCACTTTTCAGCTCAAACGAAGCTATATTGTACACGAAGCTCACACGTTTCTCGCTCTTAACTGAAACGCATTGGATGTTAGAGGGCCTGTGGTTTGTATCATTTTCAGAAGCAGAGTTGAACTAGATATGGTGCGTGTGTGTAGGAAACACAGTTCTTTTGTTCTGAGCATTCTCACGTTTCCCGCCTTATTAGAGACTCTAGAAAGCAAGAGCGTGCTTCTTGCTCTAAAGCAGAGTGTGTTTCATGGATGAGAAGTGTGCTGTATGTTTCCCTTCAGAAACGGAGTTAAATGCCAGGGTCTGTGTCTTCCTACAAGCGAGACTTCGTTTCAGGTAAACGCAGTCACTTTTCAGCTCAAACGAAGCTATATTGTACACGAATCTCACACGTTTCTCGCTCTTAACTGAAACGCATTGGATGTTAGAGGGCCTGTGGTTTGTATCAGTTTCAGAAGCAGAGTTGAACTAGATATGGTCCGTGTGTGTAGGAAATACAGTTCTTTTGTTCTGAGCACTCTCACGTTTCCCGCCTTATTAGAGACTCTAGAATGCAAGAGCGTGCTTCTTGCTCTAAAGCACAGTGTGTTTCATGGATGAGAACTGTGCTGTGTGTTTCCCTTCAGAAACGGAGTTAAATGCCAGGCTCTGTGTCTTCCTCAAGCGAGACTTCGTTTCAGGTAAACGCTGTCACTTTTCAGCTCAAACGAAGCTATATTGTACACGAAGCTCACACGTTTCTCGCTCTTAACTGAAACGCATTGGATGTTAGAGGGCCTGTGGTTTGTATCAGTTTCAGAAGCAGAGTTGAACTAGATATGGTCCGTGTGTGTAGGAAACACAGTTCTTTTTTCTGAGCACTCTCACGTTTCCCGCCTTATTAGAGACTCTAGAAAGCAAGAGCGTGCTTCTTGCTCTAAAGCAGAGTGTGTTTCATGGATGAGAAGTGTGCTGTGTATTTCCCTTCAGAAACGGAGTTAAATGCCAGGCTCTGTGTCTTCCTACAAGCGAGACTTCGTTTCAGGTAAACGCAGTCACTTTTCAGCTCAAACGAAGCTATATTGTACACGAAGCTCACATGTTTCTCGCTCTTAACTGAAACACATTGGATGTTAGAGGGCCTGTGGTTTGTATCAGTTTCAGAAGCAGAGTTGAACTAGATATGGTGCGTGTGTGTAGGAAACACAGTTCTTTTGTTCTGAGCACTCTCACGTTTCCCGCCTTATTAGAGACTCTAGAAAGCAAGAGCGTGCTTCTTGCTCTAAAGCAGAGTGTGTTTCATGGATGAGAAGTGTGCTGTGTGTTTCCCTTCAGAAACGGAGTTAAATGCCAGGCTCTGTGTCTTCCTACAAGCGAGACTTCGTTTCAGGTAAACGCAGTCACTTTTCAGCTCACAGGAAGCTATATTGTACACGAAGCTCACACGTTTCTCGCTCTTAACTGAAACGCATTGGATGTTAGAGGGCCTGCGGTTTGTATCATTTTCAGAAGCAGAGTTGAACTAGATATGGTGCGTGTGTGTAGGAAACACAGTTCTTTTGTTCTGAGCATTCTCACGTTTCCCGCCTTATTAGAGACTCTAGAAAGCAAGAGCGTGCTTCTTGCTCTAAAGCAGAGTGTGTTTCATGTATGAGAAGTGTGCTGTGTGTTTCCCTTCAGAAACGGAGTTAAATGCCAGGCTCTGTGTCTTCCTACAAACGAGACTTCGTTTCAGGTAAACGCAGTCACTTTTCAGCTCAAACAAAGCTATATTGTACACGAAGCTCACACGTTTCTCGCTCTTAACTGAAACGCATTGGATGTTAGAGGGCCTGTGGTTTGTATCAGTTTCAGAAGCAGAGTTGAACTAGATATGGTGCGTGTGTGTAGGAAACACAGTTCTTTTGTTCTGAGCACTCTCACGTTTCCCGCCTTATTAGAGACTCTAGAAAGCAAGAGCGTGCTTCTTGCTCTAAAGCAGAGTGTGTTTCATGGATGAGAAGTGTGCTGTGTGTTTCCCTTCAGAAACGGAGTTAAATGCCAGGCTCTGTGTCTTCCTACAAGCGAGACTTCGTTTCAGGTAAACACAGTCACTTTTCAGCTCACAGGAAGCTATATTGTACACGAAGCTCACACGTTTCTCGCTCTTAACTGAAACGCATTGGATGTTAGAGGGCCTGTGGTTTGTATCAGTTTCAGAAGCAGAGTTGAACTAGATATGGTGCGTGTGTGTAGGAAACACAGTTCTTTTGTTCTGAGCACTCTCACGTTTCCCGCCTTATTAGAGACTCTAGAAAGCAAGAGCGTGCTTCTTGCTCTAAAGCAGAGTGTGTTTCATGGATGAGAAGTGTGCTGTGTGTTTCCCTTCAGAAACGGAGTTAAATGCCAGGCTCTGTGTCTTCCTACAAGCGAGACTTCGTTTCAGGTAAACGCAGTCACTTTTCAGCTCACAGGAAGCTATATTGTACACGAAGCTCACACGTTTCTCGCTCTTAATTGAAACGCATTGGATGTTAGAGGGCCTGCGGTTTGTATCAGTTTCAGAAGCAGAGTTGAACTAGATATGGTGCGTGTGTGTAGGAAACACAGTTCTTTTGTTCTGAGCATTCTCACGTTTCCCGCCTAATTAGAGACTCTAGAAAGCAAGAGCGTGCTTCTTGCTCTAAAGCAGACTGTGTTTCATGGATGAGAAGTGTGCTGTGTGTTTCCCTTCAGAAACGGAGTTAAATGCCAGGCTCTGTGTCTTCCTCAAGCGAGACTTCGTTTCAGGTAAACGCAGTCACTTTTCAGCTCAAACAAAGCTATATTTTACACGAAGCTCTCACGTTTCTCGCTCTTAACTGAAACGCATTGGATGTTAGAGGGCCTGCGGTTTGTATCAGTTTCAGAAGCAGAGTTGAACTAGATATGGTCCATGTGTGTAGGAAACACAGTTCTTTTGCTCTGAGCACTCTCACGTTTCCCGCCTTATTAGAGACTCTAGAAAGCAAGAGCGTGCTTCTTGCTCTAAAGCAGAGTGTGTTTCATGGATGAGAAGTGTGCTGTGTGTTTCCCTTCAGAAACGGAGTTAAATGCCAGGCTCTGTGTCTTCCTCAAGCGAGACTTCGTTTCAGGAAAACGCAGTCACTTTTCAGCTCAAACGAAGCTATATTGTACACGAAGCTCAAACGTTTCTCGCTCTTAACTGAAACGCATTGGATGTTAGAGGGCCTGTGGTTTGTATCAGTTTCAGAAGCAGAGTTGAACTAGATATGGTGCGTGTGTGTAGGAAACACAGTTCTTTGTTCTGAGCACTCTCACGTTTCCCGCCTTATTAGAGACTCTAGAAAGCAAGAGCGTGCTTCTTGCTCTAAAGCAGACTGTGTTTCATGGATGAGAAGTGTGCTGTGTGTTTCCCTTCAGAAACGGAGTTAAATGCCAGGCTCTGTGTCTTCCTCAAGCGAGACTTCGTTTCAGGTAAACGCAGTCACTTTTCAGCTCAATCAAAGCTATATTTTACACGAAGCTCACACGTTTCTCGCTCTTAACTGAAACGCATTGGATGTTAGAGGGCCTGCGGTTTGTATCAGTTTCAGAAGCAGAGTTGAACTAGATATGGTCCGTGTGTGTAGGAAACACAGTTCTTTTGCTCTGAGCACTCTCACGTTTCCCGCCTTATTAGAGACTCTAGAAAGCAAGAGCGTGCTTCTTGCTCTAAAGCAGAGTGTGTTTCATGGATGAGAAGTGTGCTGTGTGTTTCCCTTCAGAAACGGAGTTAAATGCCAGGCTCTGTGTCTTCCTCAAGCGAGACTTCGTTTCAGGAAAACGCAGTCACTTTTCAGCTCAAACGAAGCTATATTGTACACGAAGCTCAAACGTTTCTCGCTCTTAACTGAAATGCATTGGATGTTAGAGGGCCTGTGGTTTGTATCAGTTTCAGAAGCAGAGTTGAACTAGATATGGTGCGTGTGTGTAGGAAACACAGTTCTTTGTTCTGAGCACTCTCACGTTTCCCGCCTAATTAGAGACTCTAGAAAGCAAGAGCGTGCTTCTTGCTCTAAAGCAGACTGTGTTTCATGGATGAGAAGTGTGCTGTGTGTTTCCCTTCAGAAACGGAGTTAAATGCCAGGCTCTGTGTCTTCCTCAAGCGAGACTTCGTTTCAGGTAAACGCAGTCACTTTTCAGCTCAAACGAAGCTATATTTTACATGAAGCTCACACGTTTCTCGCTCTTAACTGAAACGCATTGGATGTTAGAGGGCCTGCGGTTTGTATCAGTTTCAGAAGCAGAGTTGAACTAGATATGGTGCGTGTGTGTAGGAAACACAGTTCTTTGTTCTGAGCACTCTCACGTTTCCCCCCTTATTAGAGACTCTAGAAAGCAAGAGCGTGCTTCTTGCTCTAAAGCAGAGTGTGTTTCATGGATGAGAAGTGTGCTGTGTGTTTCCCTTCAGAAACGGAGTTAAATGCCAGGCTCTGTGTCTTCCTACAAGCGAGACTTCGTTTCAGGTAAACGCAGTCACTGTTCAGCTCAAACGAAGCTATATTGTACACGAAGCTCACACGTTTCTCGCTCTTAACTGAAACGCATTGGATGTTAGAGGGCCTGTGGTTTGTATCAGTCTCAGAAGCAGAGTTGAACTAGATATGGTGCGTGTGTGTAGGAAACACAGTTCTTTGTTCTGAGCACTCTCACGTTTCCCGCCTTATTAGAGACTCTAGAAAGCAAGAGCGTGCTTCTTGCTCTAAAGCAGAGTGTATTTCATGGATGAGAAGTGTGCTGTGTGTTTCCCATCAGAAACGGAGTTAAATGCCAGGCTCTGTGTCTTCCTCAAGCGAGACTTCGTTTCAGGTAAACTCAGTCACTTTTCAGCTCAAACAAAGCTATATTGTACACGAAGCTCACACGTTTCTCGCTCTTAACTGAAACGCATTGGATGTTAGAGGGCCTGTGGTTTGTATCAGTTTCAGAAGCAGAGTTGAACTAGATATGGTGCGTGTGTGTAGGAAACACAGTTCTTTTGTTCTGAGCACTCTCACGTTTCCCGCCTTATTAGAGACTCTAGAAAGCAAGAGCGTGCTTCTTGCTCTAAAGCAGAGTGTGTTTCATGGATGAGAAGTGTGCTGTGTGTTTCCCTTCAGAAACGGAGTTAAATGCCAGGCTCTGTGTCTTCCTCAAGCGAGACTTCGTTTCAGGTAAACGCAGTCACTTTTCAGCTCAAACGAAGCTATATTGTACACGAAGCTCACACGTTTCTCGCTCTTAACTGAAACGCATTGGATGTTAGAGGGCCTGCGGTTTGTATCAGATTCAGAGCAGAGTTGAACTAGATATGGTGCGTGTGTGTAGGAAACACAGTTCTTTTGTTCTGAGCACTCTCACGTTTCCCGCCTTATTAGAGACTCTAGAAAGCAAGAGCGTGCTTCTTGCTCTAAAGCAGAGTGTGTTTCATGGATGAGAAGTGTGCTGTGTGTTTCCCTTCAGAAACGGAGTTAAATGCCAGGCTCTGTGTCTTCCTCAAGCGAGACTTCGTTTCAGTAAAACGCAGTCACTTTTCAGCTCAAACGAAGCTATATTGTACACGAAGCTCAAACGTTTCTCGCTCTTAACTGAAATGCATTGGATGTTAGAGGGCCTGAGGTTTGTATCAGTTTCAGAAGCAGAGTTGAACTAGATATGGTGCGTGTGTGTAGGAAACACAGTTCTTTGTTCTGAGCACTCTCAAGTTTCCCGCCTAATTAGAGACTCTAGAAAGCAAGAGCGTGCTTCTTGCTCTAAAGCAGACTGTGTTTCATGGATGAGAAGTGTGCTGTGTGTTTCCCTTCAGAAACGGAGTTAAATGCCAGGCTCTGTGTATTCCTCAAGCGAGACTTCGTTTCAGGTAAACGCAGTCACTTTTCAGCTCAAACGAAGCTATATTTTACACGAAGCTCACACGTTTCTCGCTCTTAACTGAAACGCATTGGATGTTAGAGGGCCTGCGGTTTGTATCAGTTTCAGAAGCAGATTTGAACTAGATATGGTGCGTGTGTGTAGGAAACACAGTTCTTTGTTCTGAGCACTCTCACGTTTCCCGCCTTATTAGAGACTCTAGAAAGCAAGAGCGTGCTTCTTGCTCTAAAGCAGAGTGTGTTTCATGGATGAGAAGTGTGCTGTGTGTTTCCCTTCAGAAACGGAGTTAAATGCCAGGCTCTGTGTCTTCCTACAAGCGAGACTTCGTTTCAGGTAAACGCAGTCACTGTTCAGCTCAAACGAAGCTATATTGTACACGAAGCTCACACGTTTCTCGCTCTTAACTGAAACGCATTGGATGTTAGAGGGCCTGTGGTTTGTATCAGTTTCAGAAGCAGAGTTGAACTAGATATTGTGCGTGTGTGTAGGAAACACAGTTCTTTTGTTCTGAGCACTCTCACGTTTCCTGCCTTATTAGAGACTCTAGAAACCAAGAGCGTGCTTCTTGCTCTAAAGCAGAGTGTGTTTCATGGATGAGAAGTGTGCTGTGTGTTTCCCTTCAGAAACGGAGTTAAATGCCAGGCTCTGTGTCTTCCTCAAGCGAGACTTCGTTTCAGGTAAACTCAGTCACTTTTCAGCTCAAACGAAGCTATATTGTACACGAAGCTCACACGTTTCTCGCTCTTAACTGAAACGCATTGGATGTTAGAGGGCCTGTGGTTTGTATCAGTCTCAGAAGCAGAGTTGAACTAGATATGGTGCGTGTGTGTAGGAAACACAGTTCTTTGTTCTGAGCACTCTCACGTTTCCCGCCTTATTAGAGACTCTAGAAAGCAAGAGCGTGCTTCTTGCTCTAAAGCAGAGTGTATTTCATGGATGAGAAGTGTGCTGTGTGTTTCCCTTCAGAAACGGAGTTAAATGCCAGGCTCTGTGTCTTCCTACAAGCGAGACTTCGTTTCAGGTAAACGCAGTCACTTTTCAGCTCCAACGAAGCTATATTGTACACGAAGCTCACACGTTTCTCGCTCTTAACTGAAACGCATTGGATGTTAGAGGGCCTGTGGTTTGTATCAGTTTCAGAAGCAGAGTTGAACTAGATATGGTGCGTGTGTGTAGGAAACACAGTTCTTTTGTTCTGAGCACTCTCAAGTTTCTCGCCTTATTAGAGACTCTAGAAAGCAAGAGCGTGCTTCTTGCTCTAAAGCAGAGTGTGTTTCATGGATGAGAAGTGTGCTGTGTGTTTCCCTTCAGAAACGGAGTTAAATGCCAGGCTCTGTGTCTTCCTCAAGCGAGACTTCGTTTCAGGTAAACGCAGTCACTTTTCAGCTCAAACGAAGCTATATTGTACACGAAGCTCACACGTTTCTCGCTCTTAACTGAAACGCATTGGATGTTAGAGGGCCTGCGGTTTGTATCAGTTTCAGAAGCAGAGTTGAACTAGATATGGTCCGTGTGTGTAGGAAACACAGTTCTTTGTTCTGAGCACTCTCACGTTTCCCGCCTTATTAGAGACTCTAGAAAGCAAGAGCGTGCTTCTTGCCTAAAGCATAGTGTGTTTCATGGATGAGAAGTGTGCTGTGTGTTTCCCTTCAGAAACGGAGTTAAATGCCAGGCTCTGTGTCTTCCTCAAGCGAGACTTCGTTTCAGGTAAACGCAGTCACTTTTCAGCTCAAACGAAGCTATATTGTACATGAAGCTCACACGTTTCTCGCTCTTAACTGAAACGAATTGGATGTTAGAGGGCCTGCGGTTTGTATCAGATTCAGAGCAGAGTTGAACTAGATATGGTGCGTGTGTGTAGGAAACACAGTTCTTTGTTCTGAGCACTCTCACGTTTCCCGCCTTATTAGAGACTCTAGAAAGCAAGAGCGTGCTTCTTGCTCTAAAGCAGAGTGTGTTTCATGGATGAGAAGTGTGCTGTGTGTTTCCCTTCAGAAACGGAGTTAAATGCCAGGCTCTGTGTCTTCCTCAAGCGAGACTTCGTTTCAGGAAAACGCAGTCACTTTTCAGCTCAAACGAAGCTATATTGTACACGAAGCTCAAACGTTTCTCGCTCTTAACTGAAATGCATTGGATGTTAGAGGGCCTGTGGTTTGTATCAGTTTCAGAAGCAGAGTTGAACTAGATATGGTGCGTGTGTTTAGGAAACACAGTTCTTTGTTCTGAGCACTCTCACGTTTCCCGCCTAATTAGAGACTCTAGAAAGCAAGAGCGTGCTTCTTGCTCTAAAGCAGACTGTGTTTCATGGATGAGAAGTGTGCTGTGTGTTTCCCTTCAGAAACGGAGTTAAATGCCAGGCTCTGTGTCTTCCTCAAGCGAGACTTCGTTTCAGGTAAACGCAGTCACTTTTCAGCTCAAATGAAGCTATATTTTACACGAAGCTCACACGTTTCTCGCTCTTAACTGAAACGCATTGGATGTTAGAGGGCCTGCGGTTTGTATCAGTTTCAGAAGCAGAGTTGAACTAGATATGGTGCGTGTGTGTAGGAAACACAGTTCTTTGTTCTGAGCACTCACACGTTTCCCGCCTTATTAGAGACTCTAGAAAGCAAGAGCGTGCTTCTTGCTCTAAAGCAGAGTGTGTTTCATGGATGAGAAGTGTGCTGTGTGTTTCCCTTCAGAAACGGAGTTAAATGCCAGGCTCTGTGTCTTCCTACAAGCGAGACTTCGTTTCAGGTAAACGCAGTCACTGTTCAGCTCAAACGAAGCTATATTGTACACGAAGCTCACACGTTTCTCGCTCTTAACTGAAACGCATTGGATGTTAGAGGGCCTGTGGTTTGTATCAGTTTCAGAAGCAGAGTTGAACTAGATATTGTGCATGTGTGTAGGAAACACAGTTCTTTTGTTCTGAGCACTCTCACGTTTCCTGCCTTATTAGAGACTCTAGAAAGCAAGAGCGTGCTTCTTGCTCTAAAGCAGAGTGTGTTTCATGGATGAGAAGTGTGCTGTGTGTTTCCCTTCAGAAACGGAGTCAAATGCCAGGCTCTGTGTCTTCCTCAAGCGAGACTTCGTTTCAGGTAAACTCAGTCACTTTTCAGCTCAAACGAAGCTATATTGTACACGAAGCTCACACGTTTCTCGCTCTTAACTGAAACGCATTGGATGTTAGAGGGCCTGTGGTTTGTATCAGTCTCAGAAGCAGAGTTGAACTAGATATGGTGCGTGTGTGTAGGAAACACAGTTCTTTGTTCTGAGCACTCTCACGTTTCCCGCCTTATTAGAGACTCCAGAAAGCAAGAGCGTGCTTCTTGCTCTAAAGCAGAGTGTATTTCATGGATGAGAAGTGTGCTGTGTGTTTCCCTTCAGAAACGGAGTTAAATGCCAGGCTCTGTGTCTTCCTCAAGCGAGACTTCGTTTCAGGTAAACGCAGTCACTTTTCAGCTCAAAGGAAGCTATATTGTACACGAAGCTCACACGTTTCTCGCTCTTAACTGAAACGCATTGGATGTTAGAGGGCCTGTGGTTTGTATCAGTTTCAGAAGCAGAGTTGAACTAGATATGGTGCGTGTGTGTAGGAAACACAGTTCTTTTGTTCTGAGCACTCTCACGTTTCCCGCCTTATTAGAGACTCTAGAAAGCAAGAGCGTGCTTCTTGCTCTAAAGCAGAGTGTGTTTCATGGATGAGAAGTGTGCTGTGTGTTTCCCTTCAGAAACGGAGTTAAATGCCAGGCTCTGTGTCTTCCTACAAGCGAGACTTCGTTTCAGGTAAACGCAGTCACTGTTCAGCTCAAACGAAGCTATATTGTACACGAAGCTCACACGTTTCTCGCTCTTAACTGAAACGCATTGGATGTTAGAGGGCCTGTGGTTTGTATCAGTTTCAGAAGCAGAGTTGAACTAGATATTGTGCGTGTGTGTAGGAAACACAGTTCTTTTGTTCTGAGCACTCTCACGTTTCCCGCCTTATTAGAGACTCTAGAAAGCAAGAGCGTGCTTCTTGCTCTAAAGCAGAGTGTATTGCATGGATGAGAAGTGTGCTGTGTGTTTCCCTTCAGAAACGGAGTTAAATGCCAGGCTCTGTGTCTTCCTACAAGCGAGACTTCGTTTCAGGTAAACGCAGTCACTGTTCAGCTCAAACGAAGCTATATTGTACACGAAGCTCACACGTTTCTCGCTCTTAACTGAAACGCATTGGATGTTAGAGGGCCTGTGGTTTGTATCAGTTTCAGAAGCAGAGTTGAACTAGATATGGTGCGTGTGTGTAGGAAACACAGTTCTTTTGTTCTGAGCACTCTCACGTTTCCCGCCTTATTAGAGACTCTAGAAAGCAAGAGCGTGCTTCTTGCTCTAAAGCAGAGTGTGTTTCATGGATGAGAAGTGTGCTGTGTGTTTCCCTTCAGAAACGGAGTTAAATGCCAAGCTCTGTGTCTTCCTCAAGCGAGACTTCGTTTCAGGTAAACGCAGTCACTTTTCAGCTCAAACGAAGCTATATTGTACACGAAGCTCACACGTTTCTCGCTCTTAACTGAAACGCATTGGATGTTAGAGGGCCTGCGGTTTGTATCAGTTTCAGAAGGAGAGTTGAACTAGATATGGTGCGTGTGTGTAGGAAACACAGTTCTTTGTTCTGAGCACTCTCACGTTTCCCGCCTTATTAGAGATTCTAGAAAGCAAGAGCGTGCTTCTTGCTCTAAAGCAGAGTGTGTTTCATGGATGAGAAGTGTGCAGTGTGTTTCCCTTCAGAAACGGAGTTAAATGCCAGGCTCTGTGTCTTCCTACAAGCGAGACTTCGTTTCAGGTAAACGCAGTCACAGTTCAGCTCAAACGAAGCTATATTGTACACGAAGCTCACACGTTTCTCGCTCTTAACTGAAACGCATTGGATGTTAGAGGGCCTGTGGTTTGTATCAGTTTCAGAAATAGAGTTGAACTAGATATGGTGCGTGTGTGTAGGAAACACAGTTCTTTGTTCTGAGCACTCTACACGTTTCCCGCCTTATTAGAGACTCTAGAAAGCAAGAGCGTGCTTCTTGCTCTAAAGCAGAGTGTGTTTCAATGATGAGAAGTGTGCTGTGTGTTTCCCTTCAGAAACGGAGTTAAATGCCAGGCTCTGTGTCTTCCTACAAGCGAGACTTCGTTTCAGGTAAACGCAGTCACTGTTCAGCTCAAACGAAGCTATATTGTACACGAAGCTCACACGTTTCTCGCTCTTAACTGAAACGCATTGGATGTTAGAGGGCCTGTGGTTTGTATCAGTTTCAGAAGCAGAGTTGAACTAGATATTGTGCGTGTGTGTAGGAAACACAGTTCTTTTGTTCTGAGCACTCTCACGTTTCTTGCCTTATTAGAGACTCTAGAAAGCAAGAGCGTGCTTCTTGCTCTAAAGCAGAGTGTGTTTCATGGATGAGAAGTGTGCTGTGTGTTTCCCTTCAGAAACGGAGTTAAATGCCAGGCTCTGTGTCTTCCTAAGCGAGACTTCGTTTCAGGTAAACTAAGTCACTTTTCAGCTCAAACGAAGCTATATAATACACGAAGCTCACACGTTTCTCGCTCTTAACTGAAACACATTGGATGTTAGAGGGCCTGTGGTTTGTATCAGTCTCAGAAGCAGAGTTGAACTAGATATGGTGCGTGTGTGTAGGAAACACAGTTCTTTGTTCTGAGCACTCTCACGTTTCCCGCCTTATTAGAGACTCTAGAAAGCAAGAGCGTGCTTCTTGCTCTAAAGCAGAGTGTATTTCATGGATGAGAAGTGTGCTGTGTGTTTCCCTTCAGAAACGGAGTTAAATGCCAGGCTCTGTATCTTCCTACAAGCGAGACTTTGTTTCAGGTAAACGCAGTCACTGTTCAGCTCAAACGAAGCTATATTGTACACGAAGCTCACACGTTTCTCGCTCTTAACTGAAACGCATTGGATGTTAGAGGGCCTGTGGTTTGTATCAGTTTCAGAAGCAGAGTTGAACTAGATATGGTGCGTGTGTGTAGGAAACACAGTTCTTTTGTTCTGAGGACTCTCACGTTTCCCGCCTTATTAGAGACTCTAGAAAGCAAGAGCATGCTTCTTGCTCTAAAGCAGAGTGTGTTTCATGGATGAAAAGTGTGCTGTGTGTTTCCCTTCAGAAACGGAGTTAAATGCCAGGCTCTGTGTCTTCCTACAAGCGAGACTTCGTTTCAGGTAAACGCAGTCACTTTTCAGCTCAAACGAAGCTATATTGTACACGAAGCTCACACGTTTCTCGCTCTTAACTGAAACGCATTGGATGTTAGAGGGCCTGTGGTTTGTATCAGTTTCAGAGCAGAGTTGAACTAGATATTGTGCGTGTGTGTAGGAAACACAGTTCTTTTGTTCTGAGCACTCTCACGTTTCCCGCCTTATTAGAGACTCTAGAAAGCAAGAGCGTGCTTCTTGCTCTAAAGCAGAGTGTGTTTCATGGATGAGAAGTGTGCTGTGTGTTTCCCTTCAGAAACGGAGTTTAATGCCAGGCTCTGTGTCTTCCTCAAGCGAGACTTCGTTTCAGGTAAACGCAGTCACTTTTCAGCTCAAACGAAGCTATATTGTACACGAAGCTCACACGTTTCTCGCTCTTAACTGAAACGCATTGGATGTTAGAGGGCCTGCGGTTTGTATCAGATTCAGAGCAGAGTTGAACTAGATATGGTGCGTGTGTGTAGGAAACACAGTTCTTTGTTCTGAGCACTCTCACGTTTCCCGCCTAATTAGAGACTCTAGAAAGCAAGAGCGTGCTTCTTGCTCTAAAGCAGACTGTGTTTCATGGATGAGAAGTGTGCTGTGTGTTTCCCTTCAGAAACGGAGTTAAATGCCAGGCTCTGTGTCTTCCTCAAGCGAGACTTCGTTTCAGGTAAACGCAGTCACTTTTCAGCTCAAACGAAGCTATATTGTACACGAAGCTCACACGTTTCTCGCTCTTAACTGAAACGCATTGGATGTTAGAGGGCCTGTGGTTTGTATCAGTTTCAGAAGCAGAGTTGAACTAGATATGTTGCGTGTGTATAGGAAACACAGTTCTTTGTTCTGAGCACTCTCATGTTTCCCGCCTTATTAGAGACTCTAGAAAGCAAAAGCGTGCTTCTTGCTCTAAAGCAGAGTGTGTTTCATGGATGAGAAGTGTGCTGTGTGTTTCCCTTCAGAAACGGAGTAAAATGCCAGGCTCTGTGTCTTCCTACAAGCGAGACTTCGTTTCAGGTAAACGCAGTCACTTTTCAGCTCAAACGAAGCTATATTGTACACGAAGCTCACACGTTTCTCGCTCTTAACTGAAACGCATTGGATGTTAGAGGGCCTGCGGTTTGTATCAGATTCAGAGCAGAGTTGAACTAGATATGGTGCGTGTGTGTAGGAAACACAGTTCTTTGTTCTGAGCACTCTCACGTTTCCCGCCTTATTAGAGTCTCTAGAAAGCAAGAGCGTGCTTCTTGCTCTAAAGCAGAGTGTGTTTCATGGATGAGAAGTGTGCTGTGTGTTTCCCTTCAGAAACGGAGTTAAATGCCAGGCTCTGTGTCTTCCTCAAGCGAGACTTCGTTTCAGGAAAACGCAGTCACTTTTCAGCTCAAACGAAGCTATATTGTACACGAAGCTCACACGTTTCTCGCTCTTAACTGAAACGCATTGGATGTTAGAGGGCCTGCGGTTTGTATCAGATTCAGAGCAGAGTTGAACTAGATATGGTGCGTGTGTGTAGGAAACACAGTTCTTTGTTCTGAGCACTCTCACGTTTCCCGCCTAATTAGAGACTCTAGAAAGCAAGAGCGTGCTTCTTGCTCTAAAGCAGACTGTGTTTCATGGATGAGAAGTGTGCTGTGTGTTTCCCTTCAGAAACGGAGTTAAATGCCAGGCTCTGTGTCTTCCTACAAGCGAGACTTCGTTTCAGGTAAACGCAGTCACTGTTCAGCTCAAACGAAGCTATATTGTACACGAAGCTCACACGTTTCTCGCTCTTAACTGAAACGCATTGGATGTTAGAGGGCCTGTGGTTTGTATCAGTTTCAGAAGCAGAGTTGAACTAGATATTGTGCGTGTGTGTAGGAAACACAGTTCTTTTGTTCTGAGCACTCTCACGTTTCCTGCCTTATTAGAGACTCTAGAAAGCAAGAGCGTGCTTCTTGCTCTAAAGCAGAGTGTGTTTCATGGATGAGAAGTGTGCTGTGTGTTTCCCTTCAGAAACGGAGTTAAATGCCAGGCTCTGTGTCTTCCTCAAGCGAGACTTCGTTTCAGGTAAACGGAGTCACTTTTCAGCTCAAACGAAGCTATATTGTACACGAAGCTCACACGTTTCTCGCTCTTAACTGAAACGCATTGGATGTTAGAGGGCCTGTGGTTTGTATCAGTTTCAGAAGCAGAGTTGAACTAGATATGGTGCGTGTGTGTAGGAAACACAGTTCTTTGTTCTGAGCACTCTCATGTTTCCTGCCTTATTAGAGACTCTAGAAAGCAAGAGCGTGCTTCTTGCTCTAAAGCAGAGTGTGTTTCATGGATGAGAAGTGTGCTGTGTGTTTCCCTTCAGAAACGGAGTTAAATGCCAGGCTCTGTGTCTTCCTCAAGCGAGACTTCGTTTCAGGAAAATGCAGTCACTTTTCAGCTCAAACGAAGCTATATTGTACACGAAGCTCACACGTTTCTCGCTCTTAACTGAAACGCATTGGATGTTAGAGGGCCTGCGGTTTGTATCAGATTCAGAGCAGAGTTGAACTAGATATGGTGCGTGTGTGTAGGAAACACAGTTCTTTGTTCTGAGCACTCTCACGTTTCCCGCCTTATTAGAGATTCTAGAAAGCAAGAGCGTGCTTCTTGCTCTAAAGCAGAGTGTGTTTCATGGATGAGAAGTGTGCTGTGTGTTTCCCTTCAGAAACGGAGTTAAATGCCAGGCTCTGTGTCTTCCTCAAGCGAGACTTCGTTTCAGGAAAACGCAGTCACTTTTCAGCTCAAACGAAGCTATATTGTACACGAAGCTCACACGTTTCCCGCTCTTAACTGAAACGCATTGGATGTTAGAGGGCCTTTGGTTTGTATCAGTCTCAGAAGCAGAGTTGAACTAGATATGGTGCGTGTGTGTAGGAAACACAGTTCTTTGTTCTGAGCAGTCTCACGTTTCCCGCCTTATTAGAGACTCTAGAAAGCAAGAGCGTGCTTCTTGCTCTAAAGCAGACTGTGTTTCATGGATGAGAAGTGTGCTGTGTGTTTCCCTTCAGAAACGGAGTTAAATGCCAGGCTCTGTGTCTTCCTCAAGCGAGACTTCGTTTCAGGTAAACGCAGTCACTTTTCAGCTCAAACGAAGCTATATTTTACATGAAGCTCACACGTTTCTCGCTCTTAACTGAAACGCATTGGATGTTAGAGGGCCTGCGGTTTGTATCAGTTTCAGAAGCAGAGTTGAACTAGATATGGTGCGTGTGTGTAGGAAACACAGTTCTTTGTTCTGAGCACTCTCACGTTTCCCGCCTTATTAGAGACTCTAGAAAGCAAGAGCGTGCTTCTTGCTCTAAAGCAGAGTGTGTTTCATGGATGAGAAGTGTGCTGTGTGTTTCCCTTCAGAAACGGAGTTAAATGCCAGGCTCTGTGTCTTCCTACAAGCGAGACTTCGTTTCAGGTAAACGCAGTCACTGTTCAGCTCAAACGAAGCTATATTGTACACGAAGCTCACACGTTTCTCGCTCTTAACTGAAACGCATTGGATGTTAGAGGGCCTGTGGTTTGTATCAGTTTCAGAAGCAGAGTTGAACTAGATATTGTGCGTGTGTGTAGGAAACACAGTTCTTTTGTTCTGAGCACTCTCACGTTTCCTGCCTTATTAGAGACTCTAGAAACCAAGAGCGTGCTTCTTGCTCTAAAGCAGAGTGTGTTTCATGGATGAGAAGTGTGCTGTGTGTTTCCCTTCAGAAACGGAGTTAAATGCCAGGCTCTGTGTCTTCCTCAAGCGAGACTTCGTTTCAGGTAAACTCAGTCACTTTTCAGCTCAAACGAAGCTATATTGTACACGAAGCTCACACGTTTCTCGCTCTTATCTGAAACGCATTCGATGTTAGAGGGCCTGTGGTTTGTATCAGTCTCAGAAGCAGAGTTGAACTAGATATGGTGCGTGTGTGTAGGAAACACAGTTCTTTGTTCTGAGCACTCTCACGTTTCCCGCCTTATTAGAGACTCTAGAAAGCAAGAGCGTGCTTCTTGCTCTAAAGCAGAGTGTATTTCATGGATGAGAAGTGTGCTGTGTGTTTCCCTTCAGAAACGGAGTTAAATGCCAGGCTCTGTGTCTTCCTGAAGCGAGACTTCGTTTCAGGTAAACGCAGTCACTTTTCAGCTCAAACGAAGCTATATTGTACACGAAGCTCACACGTTTCTCGCTCTTAACTGTAACGCATTGGATGTTAGTGGGCCTGCGGTTTGTATCAGTTTCAGAAGCAGAGTTGAACTAGATATGGTGCGTGTGTGTAGGAAACACAGTTCTTTGTTCTGAGCACTCTCACGTTTCCCGCCTTATTAGAGATTCTAGAAAGCAAGAGCGTGCTTCTTGCTCTAAAGCAGAGTGTGTTTCATGGATGAGAAGTGTGCTGTGTGTTTCCCTTCAGAAACGGAGTTAAATGCCAGGCTCTGTGTCTTCCTCAAGCGAGACTTCGTTTCAGGAAAACGCAGTCACTTTTCAGCTCAAACGAAGCTATATTGTACACGAAGCTCACACGTTTCCCGCTCTTAACTGAAACGCATTGGATGTTAGAGGGCCTTTGGTTTGTATCAGTCTCAGAAGCAGAGTTGAACTAGATATGGTGCGTGTGTGTAGGAAACACAGTTCTTTGTTCTGAGCAGTCTCACGTTTCCCGCCTTATTAGAGACTCTAGAAAGCAAGAGCGTGCTTCTTGCTCTAAAGCAGACTGTGTTTCATGGATGAGAAGTGTGCTGTGTGTTTCCCTTCAGAAACGGAGTTAAATGCCAGGCTCTGTGTCTTCCTCAAGCGAGACTTCGTTTCAGGTAAACGCAGTCACTTTTCAGCTCAAACGAAGCTATATTTTACATGAAGCTCACATGTTTCTCGCTCTTAACTGAAACGCATTGGATGTTAGAGGGCCTGCGGTTTGTATCAGTTTCAGAAGCAGAGTTGAACTAGATATGGTGCGTGTGTGTAGGAAACACAGTTCTTTGTTCTGAGCACTCTCACGTTTCCCGCCTTATTAGAGACTCTAGAAAGCAAGAGCGTGCTTCTTGCTCTAAAGCAGAGTGTGTTTCATGGATGAGAAGTGTGCTGTGTGTTTCCCTTCAGAAACGGAGTTAAATGCCAGGCTCTGTGTCTTCCTACAAGCGAGACTTCGTTTCAGGTAAACGCAGTCACTGTTCAGCTCAAACGAAGCTATATTGTACACGAAGCTCACACGTTTCTCGCTCTTAACTGAAACGCATTGGATGTTAGAGGGCCTGTGGTTTGTATCAGTTTCAGAAGCAGAGTTGAACTAGATATTGTGCGTGTGTGTAGGAAACACAGTTCTTTTGTTCTGAGCACTCTCACGTTTCCTGCCTTATTAGAGACTCTAGAAAGCAAGAGCGTGCTTCTTGCTCTAAAGCAGAGTGTGTTTCATGGATGAGAAGTGTGCTGTGTGTTTCCCTTCAGAAACGGAGTTAAATGCCAGGCTCTGTGTCTTCCTCAAGCGAGACTTCGTTTCAGGTAAACGCAGTCACTTTTCAGCTCAAACGAAGCTATATTGTACACGAAGCTCACACGTTTCTCGCTCTTAACTGAAACGCATTGGATGTTAGAGGGCCTGTGGTTTGTATCAGTTTCAGAAGCAGAGTTGAACTAGATATGGTGCGTGTGTGTAGGAAACACAGTTCTTTGTTCTGAGCACTCTCATGTTTCCCGCCTTATTAGAGACTCTAGAAAGCAAGAGCGTGCTTCTTGCTCTAAAGCAGAGTGTGTTTCATGGATGAGAAGTGTGCTGTGTGTTTCCCTTCAGAAACGGAGTTAAATGCCAGGCTCTGTGTCTTCCTCAAGCGAGACTTCGTTTCAGGAAAACGCAGTCACTTTTCAGCTCAAATGAAGCTATATTGTACACGAAGCTCACACGTTTCTCGCTCTTATCTGAAACGCATTGGATGTTAGAGGGCCTGCGGTTTGTATCAGATTCAGAGCAGAGTTGAACTAGATATGGTGCGTGTGTGTAGGAAACACAGTTCTTTGTTCTGAGCACTCTCACGTTTCCCGCCTTATTAGAGACTCTAGAAAGCAAGAGCGTGCTTCTTGCTCTAAAGCAGAGTGTGTTTCATGGATGAGAAGTGTGCTGTGTGTTTCCCTTCAGAAACGGAGTTAAATGCCAGGCTCTGTGTCTTCCTCAAGCGAGACTTCGTTTCAGGAAAACGCAGTCACTTTTCAGCTCAAACGAAGCTATATTGTACACGAAGCTCAAACGTTTCTCGCTCTTAACTGAAATGCATTGGATGTTAGAGGGCCTGTGGTTTGTATCAGTTTCAGAAGCAGAGTTGAACTAGATATGGTGCGTGTGTGTAGGAAACACAGTTCTTTGTTCTGAGCACTCTCACGTTTCCCGCCTAATTAGAGACTCTAGAAAGCAAGAGCGTGCTTCTTGCTCTAAAGCAGACTGTGTTTCATGGATGAGAAGTGTGCTGTGTGTTTCCCTTCAGAAACGGAGTTAAATGCCAGGCTCTGTGTCTTCCTCAAGCGAGACTTCGTTTCAGGTAAACGCAGTCACTTTTCAGCTCAAACGAAGCTATATTTTACACGAAGCTCACACGTTTCTCGCTCTTAACTGAAACGCATTGGATGTTAGAGGGCCTGCGGTTTGTATCAGTTTCAGAAGCAGAGTTGAAATAGATATGGTGCGTGTGTGTAGGAAACACAGTTCTTTGTTCTGAGCACTCTCACGTTTCCCGCCTTATTAGAGACTCTAGAAAGCAAGAGCGTGCTTCTTGCTCTAAAGCAGAGTGTGTTTCATGGATGAGAAGTGTGCTGTGTGTTTCCCTTCAGAAACGGAGTTAAATGCCAGGCTCTGTGTCTTCCTACAAGCGAGACTTCGTTTCAGGTAAACGCAGTCACTGTTCAGCTCAAACGAAGCTATATTGTACACGAAGCTCACACGTTTCTCGCTCTTAACTGAAACGCATTGGATGTTAGAGGGCCTGTGGTTTGTATCAGTTTCAGAAGCAGAGTTGAACTAGATATTGTGCGTGTGTGTAGGAAACACAGTTCTTTTGTTCTGAGCACTCTCACGTTTCCTGCCTTATTAGAGACTCTAGAAACCAAGAGCGTGCTTCTTGCTCTAAAGCAGAGTGTGTTTCATGGATGAGAAGTGTGCTGTGTGTTTCCCTTCAGAAACGGAGTTAAATGCCAGGCTCTGTGTCTTCCTCAAGCGAGACTTCGTTTCAGGTAAACTCAGTCACTTTTCAGCTCAAACGAAGCTATATTGTACACGAAGCTCACACGTTTCTCGCTCTTATCTGAAACGCATTCGATGTTAGAGGGCCTGTGGTTTGTATCAGTCTCAGAAGCAGAGTTGAACTAGATATGGTGCGTGTGTGTAGGAAACACAGTTCTTTGTTCTGAGCACTCTCACGTTTCCCGCCTTATTAGAGACTCTAGAAAGCAAGAGCGTGCTTCTTGCTCTAAAGCAGAGTGTATTTCATGGATGAGAAGTGTGCTGTGTGTTTCCCTTCAGAAACGGAGTTAAATGCCAGGCTCTGTGTCTTCCTGAAGCGAGACTTCGTTTCAGGTAAACGCAGTCACTTTTCAGCTCAAACGAAGCTATATTGTACACGAAGCTCACATGTTTCTCGCTCTTAACTGAAACGCATTGGATGTTAGTGGGCCTGCGGTTTGTATCAGTTTCAGAAGCAGAGTTGAACTAGATATGGTGCGTGTGTGTAGGAAACACAGTTCTTTGTTCTGAGCACTCTCACGTTTCCCGCCTTATTAGAGATTCTAGAAAGCAAGAGCGTGCTTCTTGCTCTAAAGCAGAGTGTGTTTCATGGATGAGAAGTGTGCTGTGTGTTTCCCTTCAGAAACGGAGTTAAATGCCAGGCTCTGTGTCTTCCTCAAGCGAGACTTCGTTTCAGGAAAACGCAGTCACTTTTCAGCTCAAACGAAGCTATATTGTACACGAAGCTCACACGTTTCCCGCTCTTAACTGAAACGCATTGGATGTTAGAGGGCCTTTGGTTTGTATCAGTCTCAGAAGCAGAGTTGAACTAGATATGGTGCGTGTGTGTAGGAAACACAGTTCTTTGTTCTGAGCAGTCTCACGTTTCCCGCCTTATTAGAGACTCTAGAAAGCAAGAGCGTGCTTCTTGCTCTAAAGCAGAGTGTGTTTCATGGATGAGAAGTGTGCTGTGTGTTTCCCTTCAGAAACGGAGTTAAATGCCAGGCTCTGTGTCTTCCTCAAGCGAGACTTCGTTTCAGGAAAACGCAGTCACTTTTCAGCTCAAACGAAGCTATATTGTACACGAAGCTCACACGTTTCTCGCTCTTAACTGAAACGCATTGGATGTTAGAGGGCCTGCGGTTTGTATCAGATTCAGAGCAGAGTTGAACTAGATATGGTGCGTGTGTGTAGGAAACACAGTTCTTTGTTCTGAGCACTCTCACGTTTCCCGCCTAATTAGAGACTCTAGAAAGCAAGAGCGTGCTTCTTGCTCTAAAGCAGACTGTGTTTCATGGATGAGAAGTGTGCTGTGTGTTTCCCTTCAGAAACGGAGTTAAATGCCAGGCTCTGTGTCTTCCTCAAGCGAGACTTCGTTTCAGGTAAACGCAGTCACTTTTCAGCTCAAACGAAGCTATATTTTAAACGAAGCTCACACGTTTCTCGCTCTTAACTGAAACGCATTGAATGTTAGAGGGCCTGCGGTTTGTATCAGTTTCAGAAGCAGAGTTGAACTAGATATGGTGCGTGTGTGTAGGAAACACAGTTGTTTGTTCTGAGCACTCTCACGTTTCCCGCCTTATTAGAGACTCTAGAAAGCAAGAGCGTGCTTCTTGCTCTAAAGCAGAGTGTGTTTCATGGATGAGAAGTGTGCTGTGTGTTTCCCTTCAGAAACGGAGTTAAATGCCAGGCTCTGTGTCTTCCTACAAGCGAGACTTTGTTTCAGGTAAACGCAGTCACTTTTCAGCTCAAACGAAGCTATATTGTACACGAAGCTCACACGTTTCTCGCTCTTAACTGAAACACATTGGATGTTAGAGGGCCTGTGGTTTGTATCAGTCTCAGAAGCAGAGTTGAACTAGATATGGTGCGTGTGTGTAGGAAACACAGTTCTTTGTTCTGAGCACTCTCACGTTTCCCGCCTTATTAGAGACTCTAGAAAGCAAGAGCGTGCTTCTTGCTCTAAAGCAGACTGTGTTTCATGGATGAGAAGTGTGCTGTGTGTTTCCCTTCAGAAACGGAGTTAAATGCCAGGCTCTGTGTCTTCCTCAAGCGAGACTTCGTTTCAGGTAAACGCAGTCACTTTTCAGCTCAAACGAAGCTATATTTTACATGAAGCTCACACGTTTCTCGCTCTTAACTGAAACGCATTGGATGTTAGAGGGCCTGCGGTTTGTATCAGTTTCAGAAGCAGAGTTGAACTAGATATGGTGCGTGTGTGTAGGAAACACAGTTCTTTGTTCTGAGCACTCTCACGTTTCCCGCCTTATTAGAGACTCTAGAAAGCAAGAGCGTGCTTCTTGCTCTAAAGCAGAGTGTGTTTCATGGATGAGAAGTGTGCTGTGTGTTTCCCTTCAGAAACGGAGTTAAATGCCAGGCTCTGTGTCTTCCTACAAGCGAGACTTCGTTTCAGGTAAACGCAGTCACTGTTCAGCTCAAACGAAGCTATATTGTACACGAAGCTCACACGTTTCTCGCTCTTAACTGAAACGCATTGGATGTTAGAGGGCCTGTGGTTTGTATCAGTTTCAGAAGCAGAGTTGAACTAGATATTGTGCGTGTGTGTAGGAAACACAGTTCTTTTGTTCTGAGCACTCTCACGTTTCCTGCCTTATTAGAGACTCTAGAAAGCAAGAGCGTGCTTCTTGCTCTAAAGCAGAGTGTGTTTCATGGATGAGAAGTGTGCTGTGTGTTTCCCTTCAGAAACGGAGTTAAATGCCAGGCTCTGTGTCTTCCTCAAGCGAGACTTCGTTTCAGGTAAACGCAGTCACTTTTCAGCTCAAACGAAGCTATATTGTACACGAAGCTCACACGTTTCTCGCTCTTAACTGAAACGCATTGGATGTTAGATGGCCTGTGGTTTGTATCAGTTTCAGAAGCAGAGTTGAACTAGATATGGTGCGTGTGTGTAGGAAACACAGTTCTTTGTTCTGAGCACTCTCATGTTTCCCGCCTTATTAGAGACTCTAGAAAGCAAGAGCGTGCTTCTTGCTCTAAAGCAGAGTGTGTTTCATGGATGAGAAGTTTGCTGTGTGTTTCCCTTCAGAAACGGAGTAAAATGCCAGTCTCTGTGTCTTCCTACAAGCGAGACTTCGTTTCAGGTAAACGCAGTCACTTTTCAGCTCAAAGGAAGCTATATTGTACACGAAGCTCACACGTTTCTCGCTCTTAACTGAAACGCATTGGATGTTTTAGGTCCTGCGGTTTGTATCAGATTCAGAGCAGAGTTGAACTAGATATGGTGCGTGTGTGTAGGAAACACAGTTCTTTGTTCTGAGCACTCTCACGTTTCCCGCCTTATTAGAGACTCTAGAAAGCAAGAGCGTGCTTCTTGCTCTAAAGCAGAGTGTGTTTCATGGATGAGAAGTGTGCTGTGTGTTTCCCTTCAGAAACGGAGTTAAATGCCAGGCTCTGTGTCTTCCTCAAGCGAGACTTCGTTTCAGGAAAACGCAGTCACTTTTCAGCTCAAATGAAGCTATATTGTACACGAAGCTCACACGTTTCTCGCTCTTATCTGAAACGCATTGGATGTTAGAGGGCCTGCGGTTTGTATCAGATTCAGAGCAGAGTTGAACTAGATATGGTGCGTGTGTGTAGGAAACACAGTTCTTTGTTCTGAGCACTCTCACGTTTCCCGCCTTATTAGAGACTCTAGAAAGCAAGAGCGTGCTTCTTGCTCTAAAGCAGAGTGTGTTTCATGGATGAGAAGTGTGCTGTGTGTTTCCCTTCAGAAACGGAGTTAAATGCCAGGCTCTGTGTCTTCCTCAAGCGAGACTTCGTTTCAGGAAAACGCAGTCACTTTTCAGCTCAAACGAAGCTATATTGTACACGAAGCTCAAACGTTTCTCGCTCTTAACTGAAATGCATTGGATGTTAGAGGGCCTGTGGTTTGTATCAGTTTCAGAAGCAGAGTTGAACTAGATATGGTGCGTGTGTGTAGGAAACACAGTTCTTTGTTCTGAGCACTCTCACGTTTCCCGCCTAATTAGAGACTCTAGAAAGCAAGAGTGTGCTTCTTGCTCTAAAGCAGACTGTGTTTCATGGATGAGAAGTGTGCTGTGTGTTTCCCTTCAGAAACGGAGTTAAATGCCAGGCTCTGTGTCTTCCTCAAGCGAGACTTCGTTTCAGGTAAACGCAGTCACTTTTCAGCTCAAACGAAGCTATATTTTACACGAAGCTCACACGTTTCTCGCTCTTAACTGAAACGCATTGGATGTTAGAGGGCCTGCGGTTTGTATCAGTTTCAGAAGCAGAGTTGAAATAGATATGGTGCGTGTGTGTAGGAAACACAGTTCTTTGTTCTGAGCACTCTCACGTTTCCCGCCTTATTAGAGACTCTAGAAAGCAAGAGCGTGCTTCTTGCTCTAAAGCAGAGTGTGTTTCATGGATGAGAAGTGTGCTGTGTGTTTCCCTTCAGAAACGGAGTTAAATGCCAGGCTCTGTGTCTTCCTACAAGCGAGACTTCGTTTCAGGTAAACGCAGTCACTGTTCAGCTCAAACGAAGCTATATTGTACTCGAAGCTCACACGTTTCTCGCTCTTAACTGAAACGCATTGGATGTTAGAGGGCCTGTGGTTTGTATCAGTTTCAGAAGCAGAGTTGAACTAGATATTGTGCGTGTGTGTAGGAAACACAGTTCTTTTGTTCTGAGCACTCTCACGTTTCCTGCCTTATTAGAGACTCTAGAAACCAAGAGCGTGCTTCTTGCTCTAAAGCAGAGTGTGTTTCATGGATGAGAAGTGTGCTGTGTGTTTCCCTTCAGAAACGGAGTTAAATGCCAGGCTCTGTGTCTTCCTCAAGCGAGACTTCGTTTCAGGTAAACTCAGTCACTTTTCAGCTCAAACGAAGCTATATTGTACACGAAGCTCACACGTTTCTCGCTCTTATCTGAAACGCATTCGATGTTAGAGGGCCTGTGGTTTGTATCAGTCTCAGAAGCAGAGTTGAACTAGATATGGTGCGTGTGTGTAGGAAACACAGTTCTTTGTTCTGAGCACTCTCACGTTTCCCGCCTTATTAGAGACTCTAGAAAGCAAGAGCGTGCTTCTTGCTCTAAAGCAGAGTGTATTTCATGGATGAGAAGTGTGCTGTGTGTTTCCCTTCAGAAACGGAGTTAAATGCCAGGCTCTGTGTCTTCCTGAAGCGAGACTTCGTTTCAGGTAAACGCAGTCACTTTTCAGCTCAAACGAAGCTATATTGTACACGAAGCTCACATGTTTCTCGCTCTTAACTGAAACGCATTGGATGTTAGTGGGCCTGCGGTTTGTATCAGTTTCAGAAGCAGAGTTGAACTAGATATGGTGCGTGTGTGTAGGAAACACAGTTCTTTGTTCTGAGCACTCTCACGTTTCCCGCCTTATTAGAGATTCTAGAAAGCAAGAGCGTGCTTCTTGCTCTAAAGCAGAGTGTGTTTCATGGATGAGAAGTGTGCTGTGTGTTTCCCTTCAGAAACGGAGTTAAATGCCAGGCTCTGTGTCTTCCTCAAGCGAGACTTCGTTTCAGGAAAACGCAGTCACTTTTCAGCTCAAACGAAGCTATATTGTACACGAAGCTCACACGTTTCCCGCTCTTAACTGAAACGCATTGGATGTTAGAGGGCCTTTGGTTTGTATCAGTCTCAGAAGCAGAGTTGAACTAGATATGGTGCGTGTGTGTAGGAAACACAGTTCTTTGTTCTGAGCAGTCTCACGTTTCCCGCCTTATTAGAGACTCTAGAAAGCAAGAGCGTGCTTCTTGCTCTAAAGCAGAGTGTGTTTCATGGATGAGAAGTGTGCTGTGTGTTTCCCTTCAGAAACGGAGTTAAATGCCAGGCTCTGTGTCTTCCTCAAGCGAGACTTCGTTTCAGGAAAACGCAGTCACTTTTCAGCTCAAACGAAGCTATATTGTACACGAAGCTCACACGTTTCTCGCTCTTAACTGAAACGCATTGGATGTTAGAGGGCCTGCGGTTTGTATCAGATTCAGAGCAGAGTTGAACTAGATATGGTGCGTGTGTGTAGGAAACACAGTTCTTTGTTCTGAGCACTCTCACGTTTCCCGCCTAATTAGAGACTCTAGAAAGCAAGAGCGTGCTTCTTGCTCTAAAGCAGACTGTGTTTCATGGATGAGAAGTGTGCTGTGTGTTTCCCTTCAGAAACGGAGTTAAATGCCAGGCTCTGTGTCTTCCTCAAGCGAGACTTCGTTTCAGGTAAACGCAGTCACTTTTCAGCTCAAACGAAGCTATATTTTAAACGAAGCTCACACGTTTCTCGCTCTTAACTGAAACGCATTGAATGTTAGAGGGCCTGCGGTTTGTATCAGTTTCAGAAGCAGAGTTGAACTAGATATGGTGCGTGTGTGTAGGAAACACAGTTGTTTGTTCTGAGCACTCTCACGTTTCCCGCCTTATTAGAGACTCTAGAAAGCAAGAGCGTGCTTCTTGCTCTAAAGCAGAGTGTGTTTCATGGATGAGAAGTGTGCTGTGTGTTTCCCTTCAGAAACGGAGTTAAATGCCAGGCTCTGTGTCTTCCTACAAGCGAGACTTTGTTTCAGGTAAACGCAGTCACTGTTCAGCTCAAACGAAGCTATATTGTACACGAAGCTCACACGTTTCTCGCTCTTAACTGAAACACATTGGATGTTAGAGGGCCTGTGGTTTGTATCAGTCTCAGAAGCAGAGTTGAACTAGATATGGTGCGTGTGTGTAGGAAACACAGTTCTTTGTTCTGAGCACTCTCACGTTTCCCGCCTTATTAGAGACTCTAGAAAGCAAGAGCGTGCTTCTTGCTCTAAAGCAGAGTGTATTTCATGGATGAGAAGTGTGCTGTGTGTTTCCCTTCAGAAACGGAGTTAAATGCCAGGCTCTGTGTCTTCCTACAAGCGAGACTTTGTTTCAGGTAAACGCAGTCACTTTTCAGCTCAAACGAAGCTATATTGTACACGAAGCTCACACGTTTCTCGCTCTTAACTGAAACGCATTGGATGTTAGAGGGCCTGTGGTTTGTATCAGTTTCAGAAGCAGAGTTGAACTAGATATGGTGCGTGTGTGTAGGAAACACAGTTCTTTTGTTCTGAGCACTCTCACGTTTCCCGCCTTATTAGAGACTCTAGAAAGCAAGAGCATGCTTCTTGCTCTAAAGCAGAGTGTGTTTCATGGATGAGAAGTGTGCTGTGTGTTTCCCTTCAGAAACGGAGTTAAATGCCAGGCTCTGTGTCTTCCTCAAGCGAGACTTCGTTTCAGGTAAACGCAGTCACTTTTCAGCTCAAACGAAGCTATATTGTACACGAAGCTCACACGTTTCTCGCTCTTAACTGAAACGCCTTGGATGTTAGAGGGCCTGCGGTTTGTATCAGTTTCAGAAGGAGAGTTGAACTAGATATGGTGCGTGTGTGTAGGAAACACAGTTCTTTGTTCTGAGCACTCTCACGTTTCCCGCCTTATTAGAGATTCTAGAAAGCAAGAGCGTGCTTCTTGCTCTAAAGCAGAGTGTGTTTCATGGATGAAAAGTGTGCTGTGTGTTTCCCTTCAGAAACGGAGTTAAATGCCAGGCTCTGTGTCTTCCTACAAGCGAGACTTCGTTTCAGGTAAACGCAGTCACTCATCAGCTCAAACGAAGCTATATTGTACACGAAGCTCACACGTTTCTCGCTCTTAACTGAAACGCATTGGATGTTAGAGGGCCTGTGGTTTGTATCAGTTTCAGAAGCAGAGTTGAACTAGATATTGTGCGTGTGTGTAGGAAACACAGTTCTTTTGTTCTGAGCACTCTCACGTTTCCCGCCTTATTAGAGACTCTAGAAAGCAAGAGCGTGCTTCTTGCTCTAAAGCAGAGTGTGTTTCATGGATGAGAAGTGTGCTGTGTGTTTCCCTTCAGAAACGGAGTTAAATGCCAGGCTCTGTGTCTTCCTACAAGCGAGACTTCGTTTCAGGTAAACGCAGTCACTTTTCAGCTCAAAGGAAGCTATATTGTACACGAAGCTCACACGTTTCTCGCTCTTAACTGAAACGCATTGGATGTTAGAGGGCCTGCGGTTTGTATCAGATTCAGAGCAGAGTTGAAC
Source organism: Onychomys arenicola (assembly GCA_949786405.1). Taxonomy (NCBI): domain Eukaryota; kingdom Metazoa; phylum Chordata; class Mammalia; order Rodentia; family Cricetidae; genus Onychomys; species Onychomys arenicola. The sequence continues at coordinate 892,242 of CATKUM010000039.1, read as the reverse complement.
TAGATATGGTGCGTGTGTGTAGGAAACACAGTTCTTTGTTCTGAGCACTCTCACGTTTCCCGCCTAATTAGAGACTCTAGAAAGCAAGAGCGTGCTTCTTGCTCTAAAGCAGACTGTGTTTCATGGATGAGAAGTGTGCTGTGTGTTTCCCTTCAGAAACGGAGTTAAATGCCAGGCTCTGTGTCTTCCTCAAGCGAGACTTCGTTTCAGGTAAACGCAGTCACTTTTCAGCTCAAACGAAGCTATATTGTACACGAAGCTCACACGTTTCTCGCTCTTAACTGAAACGCATTGGATGTTAGAGGGCCTGTGGTTTGTATCAGTTTCAGAAGCAGAGTTGAACTAGATATGGTGCGTGTGTATAGGAAACACAGTTCTTTGTTCTGAGCACTCTCATGTTTCCCGCCTTATTAGAGACTCTAGAAAGCAAGAGCGTGCTTCTTGCTCTAAAGCAGAGTGTGTTTCATGGATGAGAAGTGTGCTGTGTGTTTCCCTTCAGAAACGGAGTAAAATGCCAGGCTCTGTGTCTTCCTACAAGCGAGACTTCGTTTCAGGTAAACGCAGTCACTTTTCAGCTCAAACGAAGCTATATTGTACACGAAGCTCACACGTTTCTCGCTCTTAACTGAAACGCATTGGATGTTAGAGGGCCTGCGGTTTGTATCAGATTCAGAGCAGAGTTGAACTAGATATGGTGCGTGTGTGTAGGAAACACAGTTCTTTGTTCTGAGCACTCTCACGTTTCCCGCCTTATTAGAGTCTCTAGAAAGCAAGAGCGTGCTTCTTGCTCTAAAGCAGAGTGTGTTTCATGGATGAGAAGTGTGCTGTGTGTTTCCCTTCAGAAACGGAGTTAAATGCCAGGCTCTGTGTCTTCCTCAAGCGAGACTTCGTTTCAGGAAAACGCAGTCACTTTTCAGCTCAAACGAAGCTATATTGTACACGAAGCTCACACGTTTCTCGCTCTTAACTGAAACGCATTGGATGTTAGAGGGCCTGCGGTTTGTATCAGATTCAGAGCAGAGTTGAACTAGATATGGTGCGTGTGTGTAGGAAACACAGTTCTTTGTTCTGAGCACTCTCACGTTTCCCGCCTAATTAGAGACTCTAGAAAGCAAGAGCGTGCTTCTTGCTCTAAAGCAGACTGTGTTTCATGGATGAGAAGTGTGCTGTGTGTTTCCCTTCAGAAACGGAGTTAAATGCCAGGATCTGTGTCTTCCTCAAGCGAGACTTCTTTTCAGGTAAACGCAGTCACTTTTCAGCTCAAACGAAGCTATATTTTACACGAAGCTCACACGTTTCTCGCTCTTAACTGAAACGCATTGGATGTTAGAGGGCCTGCGGTTTGTATCAGTTTCAGAAGCAGAGTTGAACTAGATATGGTGCGTGTGTGTAGGAAACACAGTTGTTTGTTCTGAGCACTCTCACGTTTCCCGCCTTATTAGAGACTCTAGAAAGCAAGAGCGTGCTTCTTGCTCTAAAGCAGAGTGTGTTTCATGGATGAGAAGTGTGCTGTGTGTTTCCCTTCAGAAACGGAGTTAAATGCCAGGCTCTGTGTCTTCCTACAAGCGAGACTTCGTTTCAGGTAAACGCAGTCACTGTTCAGCTCAAACGAAGCTATATTGTACACGAAGCTCAAACGTTTCTCGCTCTTAACTGAAATGCATTGGATGTTAGAGGGCCTGTGGTTTGTATCAGTTTCAGAAGCAGAGTTGAACTAGATATGGTGCGTGTGTGTAGGAAACACAGTTCTTTGTTCTGAGCACTCTCACGTTTCCCGCCTAATTAGAGACTCTAGAAAGCAAGAGCGTGCTTCTTGCTCTAAAGCAGACTGTGTTTCATGGATGAGAAGTGTGCTGTGTGTTTCCCTTCAGAAACGGAGTTAAATGCCAGGCTCTGTGTCTTCCTCAAGCGAGACTTCGTTTCAGGTAAACGCAGTCACTTTTCAGCTCAAACGAAGCTATATTTTACACGAAGCTCACACGTTTCTCGCTCTTAACTGAAACGCATTGGATGTTAGAGGGCCTGCGGTTTGTATCAGTTTCAGAAGCAGAGTTGAACTAGATATGGTGCGTGTGTGTAGGAAACACAGTTCTTTGTTCTGAGCACTCTCACGTTTCCCGCCTTATTAGAGACTCTAGAAAGCAAGAGCGTGCTTCTTGCTCTAAAGCAGAGTGTGTTTCATGGATGAGAAGTGTGCTGTGTGTTTCCCTTCAGAAACGGAGTTAAATGCCAGGCTCTGTGTCTTCCTACAAGCGAGACTTCGTTTCAGGTAAACGCAGTCACTGTTCAGCTCAAACGAAGCTATATTGTACACGAAGCTCACACGTTTCTCGCTCTTAACTGAAACGCATTGGATGTTAGAGGGCCTGTGGTTTGTATCAGTTTCAGAAGCAGAGTTGAACTAGATATGGTGCGTGTGTATAGGAAACACAGTTCTTTGTTCTGAGCACTCTCATGTTTCCCGCCTTATTAGAGACTCTAGAAAGCAAGAGCGTGCTTCTTGCTCTAAAGCAGAGTGTGTTTCATGGATGAGAAGTGTGCTGTGTGTTTCCCTTCAGAAACGGAGTAAAATGCCAGGCTCTGTGTCTTCCTACAAGCGAGACTTCGTTTCAGGTAAACGCAGTCACTTTTCAGCTCAAACGAAGCTATATTGTACACGAAGCTCACACGTTTCTCGCTCTTAACTGAAACGCATTGGATGTTAGAGGGCCTGCGGTTTGTATCAGATTCAGAGCAGAGTTGAACTAGATATGGTGCGTGTGTGTAGGAAACACAGTTCTTTGTTCTGAGCACTCTCACGTTTCCCGCCTTATTAGAGTCTCTAGAAAGCAAGAGCGTGCTTCTTGCTCTAAAGCAGAGTGTGTTTCATGGATGAGAAGTGTGCTGTGTGTTTCCCTTCAGAAACGGAGTTAAATGCCAGGCTCTGTGTCTTCCTCAAGCGAGACTTCGTTTCAGGAAAACGCAGTCACTTTTCAGCTCAAACGAAGCTATATTGTACACGAAGCTCACACGTTTCTCGCTCTTAACTGAAACGCATTGGATGTTAGAGGGCCTGCGGTTTGTATCAGATTCAGAGCAGAGTTGAACTAGATATGGTGCGTGTGTGTAGGAAACACAGTTGTTTGTTCTGAGCACTCTCACGTTTCCCGCCTTATTAGAGACTCTAGAAAGCAAGAGCGTGCTTCTTGCTCTAAAGCAGACTGTGTTTCATGGATGAGAAGTGTGCTGTGTGTTTCCCTTCAGAAACGGAGTTAAATGCCAGGATCTGTGTCTTCCTCAAGCGAGACTTCTTTTCAGGTAAACGCAGTCACTTTTCAGCTCAAACGAAGCTATATTTTACACGAAGCTCACACGTTTCTCGCTCTTAACTGAAACGCATTGGATGTTAGAGGGCCTGCGGTTTGTATCAGTTTCAGAAGCAGAGTTGAACTAGATATGGTGCGTGTGTGTAGGAAACACAGTTGTTTGTTCTGAGCACTCTCACGTTTCCCGCCTTATTAGAGACTCTAGAAAGCAAGAGCGTGCTTCTTGCTCTAAAGCAGAGTGTGTTTCATGGATGAGAAGTGTGCTGTGTGTTTCCCTTCAGAAACGGAGTTAAATGCCAGGCTCTGTGTCTTCCTACAAGCGAGACTTCGTTTCAGGTAAACGCAGTCACTGTTCAGCTCAAACGAAGCTATATTGTACACGAAGCTCAAACGTTTCTCGCTCTTAACTGAAATGCATTGGATGTTAGAGGGCCTGTGGTTTGTATCAGTTTCAGAAGCAGAGTTGAACTAGATATGGTGCGTGTGTGTAGGAAACACAGTTCTTTGTTCTGAGCACTCTCACGTTTCCCGCCTAATTAGAGACTCTAGAAAGCAAGAGCGTGCTTCTTGCTCTAAAGCAGACTGTGTTTCATGGATGAGAAGTGTGCTGTGTGTTTCCCTTCAGAAACGGAGTTAAATGCCAGGCTCTGTGTCTTCCTCAAGCGAGACTTCGTTTCAGGTAAACGCAGTCACTTTTCAGCTCAAACGAAGCTATATTTTACACGAAGCTCACACGTTTCTCGCTCTTAACTGAAACGCATTGGATGTTAGAGGGCCTGCGGTTTGTATCAGTTTCAGAAGCAGAGTTGAACTAGATATGGTGCGTGTGTGTAGGAAACACAGTTCTTTGTTCTGAGCACTCTCACGTTTCCCGCCTTATTAGAGACTCTAGAAAGCAAGAGCGTGCTTCTTGCTCTAAAGCAGAGTGTGTTTCATGGATGAGAAGTGTGCTGTGTGTTTCCCTTCAGAAACGGAGTTAAATGCCAGGCTCTGTGTCTTCCTACAAGCGAGACTTCGTTTCAGGTAAACGCAGTCACTGTTCAGCTCAAACGAAGCTATATTGTACACGAAGCTCACACGTTTCTCGCTCTTAACTGAAACGCATTGGATGTTAGAGGGCCTGTGGTTTGTATCAGTTTCAGAAGCAGAGTTGAACTAGATATGGTGCGTGTGTATAGGAAACACAGTTCTTTGTTCTGAGCACTCTCATGTTTCCCGCCTTATTAGAGACTCTAGAAAGCAAGAGCGTGCTTCTTGCTCTAAAGCAGAGTGTGTTTCATGGATGAGAAGTGTGCTGTGTGTTTCCCTTCAGAAACGGAGTAAAATGCCAGGCTCTGTGTCTTCCTACAAGCGAGACTTCGTTTCAGGTAAACGCAGTCACTTTTCAGCTCAAACGAAGCTATATTGTACACGAAGCTCACACGTTTCTCGCTCTTAACTGAAACGCATTGGATGTTAGAGGGCCTGCGGTTTGTATCAGATTCAGAGCAGAGTTGAACTAGATATGGTGCGTGTGTGTAGGAAACACAGTTCTTTGTTCTGAGCACTCTCACGTTTCCCGCCTTATTAGAGTCTCTAGAAAGCAAGAGCGTGCTTCTTGCTCTAAAGCAGAGTGTGTTTCATGGATGAGAAGTGTGCTGTGTGTTTCCCTTCAGAAACGGAGTTAAATGCCAGGCTCTGTGTCTTCCTCAAGCGAGACTTCGTTTCAGGAAAACGCAGTCACTTTTCAGCTCAAACGAAGCTATATTGTACACGAAGCTCACACGTTTCTCGCTCTTAACTGAAACGCATTGGATGTTAGAGGGCCTGCGGTTTGTATCAGATTCAGAGCAGAGTTGAACTAGATATGGTGCGTGTGTGTAGGAAACACAGTTCTTTGTTCTGAGCACTCTCACGTTTCCCGCCTAATTAGAGACTCTAGAAAGCAAGAGCGTGCTTCTTGCTCTAAAGCAGACTGTGTTTCATGGATGAGAAGTGTGCTGTGTGTTTCCCTTCAGAAACGGAGTTAAATGCCAGGATCTGTGTCTTCCTCAAGCGAGACTTCTTTTCAGGTAAACGCAGTCACTTTTCAGCTCAAACGAAGCTATATTTTACACGAAGCTCACACGTTTCTCGCTCTTAACTGAAACGCATTGGATGTTAGAGGGCCTGCGGTTTGTATCAGTTTCAGAAGCAGAGTTGAACTAGATATGGTGCGTGTGTGTAGGAAACACAGTTGTTTGTTCTGAGCACTCTCACGTTTCCCGCCTTATTAGAGACTCTAGAAAGCAAGAGCGTGCTTCTTGCTCTAAAGCAGAGTGTGTTTCATGGATGAGAAGTGTGCTGTGTGTTTCCCTTCAGAAACGGAGTTAAATGCCAGGCTCTGTGTCTTCCTACAAGCGAGACTTCGTTTCAGGTAAACGCAGTCACTGTTCAGCTCAAACGAAGCTATATTGTACACGAAGCTCAAACGTTTCTCGCTCTTAACTGAAATGCATTGGATGTTAGAGGGCCTGTGGTTTGTATCAGTTTCAGAAGCAGAGTTGAACTAGATATGGTGCGTGTGTGTAGGAAACACAGTTCTTTGTTCTGAGCACTCTCACGTTTCCCGCCTAATTAGAGACTCTAGAAAGCAAGAGCGTGCTTCTTGCTCTAAAGCAGACTGTGTTTCATGGATGAGAAGTGTGCTGTGTGTTTCCCTTCAGAAACGGAGTTAAATGCCAGGCTCTGTGTCTTCCTCAAGCGAGACTTCGTTTCAGGTAAACGCAGTCACTTTTCAGCTCAAACGAAGCTATATTTTACACGAAGCTCACAAGTTTCTCGCTCTTAACTGAAACGCATTGGATGTTAGAGGGCCTGCGGTTTGTATCAGTTTCAGAAGCAGAGTTGAACTAGATATGGTGCGTGTGTGTAGGAAACACAGTTCTTTGTTCTGAGCACTCTCACGTTTCCCGCCTTATTAGAGACTCTAGAAAGCAAGAGCGTGCTTCTTGCTCTAAAGCAGAGTGTGTTTCATGGATGAGAAGTGTGCTGTGTGTTTCCCTTCAGAAACGGAGTTAAATGCCAGGCTCTGTGTCTTCCTACAAGCGAGACTTCGTTTCAGGTAAACGCAGTCACTGTTCAGCTCAAACGAAGCTATATTGTACACGAAGCTCACACGTTTCTCGCTCTTAACTGAAACGCATTGGATGTTAGAGGGCCTGCGGTTTGTATCAGATTCAGAGCAGAGTTGAACTAGATATGGTGCGTGTGTGTAGGAAACACAGTTCTTTGTTCTGAGCACTCTCACGTTTCCCGCCTTATTAGAGTCTCTAGAAAGCAAGAGCGTGCTTCTTGCTCTAAAGCAGAGTGTGTTTCATGGATGAGAAGTGTGCTGTGTGTTTCCCTTCAGAAACGGAGTTAAATGCCAGGCTCTGTGTCTTCCTCAAGCGAGACTTCGTTTCAGGAAAACGCAGTCACTTTTCAGCTCAAACGAAGCTATATTGTACACGAAGCTCACACGTTTCTCGCTCTTAACTGAAACGCATTGGATGTTAGAGGGCCTGCGGTTTGTATCAGATTCAGAGCAGAGTTGAACTAGATATGGTGCGTGTGTGTAGGAAACACAGTTCTTTGTTCTGAGCACTCTCACGTTTCCCGCCTAATTAGAGACTCTAGAAAGCAAGAGCGTGCTTCTTGCTCTAAAGCAGACTGTGTTTCATGGATGAGAAGTGTGCTGTGTGTTTCCCTTCAGAAACGGAGTTAAATGCCAGGATCTGTGTCTTCCTCAAGCGAGACTTCTTTTCAGGTAAACGCAGTCACTTTTCAGCTCAAACGAAGCTATATTTTACACGAAGCTCACACGTTTCTCGCTCTTAACTGAAACGCATTGGATGTTAGAGGGCCTGCGGTTTGTATCAGTTTCAGAAGCAGAGTTGAACTAGATATGGTGCGTGTGTGTAGGAAACACAGTTGTTTGTTCTGAGCACTCTCACGTTTCCCGCCTTATTAGAGACTCTAGAAAGCAAGAGCGTGCTTCTTGCTCTAAAGCAGAGTGTGTTTCATGGATGAGAAGTGTGCTGTGTGTTTCCCTTCAGAAACGGAGTTAAATGCCAGGCTCTGTGTCTTCCTACAAGCGAGACTTCGTTTCAGGTAAACGCAGTCACTGTTCAGCTCAAACGAAGCTATATTGTACACGAAGCTCAAACGTTTCTCGCTCTTAACTGAAATGCATTGGATGTTAGAGGGCCTGTGGTTTGTATCAGTTTCAGAAGCAGAGTTGAACTAGATATGGTGCGTGTGTGTAGGAAACACAGTTCTTTGTTCTGAGCACTCTCACGTTTCCCGCCTAATTAGAGACTCTAGAAAGCAAGAGCGTGCTTCTTGCTCTAAAGCAGACTGTGTTTCATGGATGAGAAGTGTGCTGTGTGTTTCCCTTCAGAAACGGAGTTAAATGCCAGGCTCTGTGTCTTCCTCAAGCGAGACTTCGTTTCAGGTAAACGCAGTCACTTTTCAGCTCAAACGAAGCTATATTTTACACGAAGCTCACAAGTTTCTCGCTCTTAACTGAAACGCATTGGATGTTAGAGGGCCTGCGGTTTGTATCAGTTTCAGAAGCAGAGTTGAACTAGATATGGTGCGTGTGTGTAGGAAACACAGTTCTTTGTTCTGAGCACTCTCACGTTTCCCGCCTTATTAGAGACTCTAGAAAGCAAGAGCGTGCTTCTTGCTCTAAAGCAGAGTGTGTTTCATGGATGAGAAGTGTGCTGTGTGTTTCCCTTCAGAAACGGAGTTAAATGCCAGGCTCTGTGTCTTCCTACAAGCGAGACTTCGTTTCAGGTAAACGCAGTCACTGTTCAGCTCAAACGAAGCTATATTGTACACGAAGCTCACACGTTTCTCGCTCTTAACTGAAACGCATTGGATGTTAGAGGGCCTGTGGTTTGTATCAGTTTCAGAAGCAGAGTTGAACTAGATATTGTGCGTGTGTGTATTAAACACAGTTCTTTTGTTCTGAGCACTCTCACGTTTCCTGCCTTATTAGAGACTCTAGAAAGCAAGAGCGTGCTTCTTGCTCTAAAGCAGAGTGTGTTTCATGGATGAGAAGTGTGCTGTGTGTTTCCCTTCAGAAACGGAGTTAAATGCCAGGCTCTGTGTCTTCCTCAAGCGAGACTTCGTTTCAGGTAAACGCAGTCACTTTTCAGCTCAAACGAAGCTATATTGTACACGAAGCTCACAAGTTTCTCGCTCTTAACTGAAACGCATTGGATGTTAGAGGGCCTGTGGTTTGTATCAGTTTCAGAAGCAGAGTTGAACTAGATATGGTGCGTGTGTGTAGGAAACACAGTTCTTTGTTCTGAGCACTCTCATGTTTCCCGCCTTATTAGAGACTCTAGAAAGCAAGAGCGTGCTTCTTGCTCTAAAGCAGAGTGTGTTTCATGGATGAGATGTTTGCTGTGTGTTTCCCTTCAGAAACGGAGTAAAATGCCAGGCTCTGTGTCTTCCTACAAGCGAGACTTCGTTTCAGGTAAACGCAGTCACTTTTCAGCTCAAAGGAAGCTATATTGTACACGAAGCTCACACGTTTCTCGCTCTTAACTGAAACGCATTGGATGTTTTAGGGCCTGCGGTTTGTATCAGATTCAGAGCAGAGTTGAACTAGATATGGTGCGTGTGTGTAGGAAACACAGTTCTTTGTTCTGAGCACTCTCACGTTTCCCGCCTTATTAGAGACTCTAGAAAGCAAGAGCGTGCTTCTTGCTCTAAAGCAGAGTGTGTTTCATGGATGGGAAGTGTGCTGTGTGTTTCCCTTCAGAAACGGAGTTAAATGCCAGGCTCTGTGTCTTCCTCAAGCGAGACTTCGTTTCAGGAAAACGCAGTCACTTTTCAGCTCAAATGAAGCTATATTGTACACGAAGCTCACACGTTTCTCGCTCTTAACTGAAACGCATTGGATGTTAGAGGGCCTGCGGTTTGTATCAGATTCAGAGCAGAGTTGAACTAGATATGGTGCGTGTGTGTAGGAAACACAGTTCTTTGTTCTGAGCACTCTCACGTTTCCCGCCTTATTAGAGTCTCTAGAAAGCAAGAGCGTGCTTCTTGCTCTAAAGCAGAGTGTGTTTCATGGATGAGAAGTGTGCTGTGTGTTTCCCTTCAGAAACGGAGTTAAATGCCAGGCTCTGTGTCTTCCTCAAGCGAGACTTCGTTTCAGGAAAACGCAGTCACTTTTCAGCTCAAACGAAGCTATATTGTACACGAAGCTCACACGTTTCTCGCTCTTAACTGAAACGCATTGGATGTTAGAGGGCCTGCGGTTTGTATCAGATTCAGAGCAGAGTTGAACTAGATATGGTGCGTGTGTGTAGGAAACACAGTTCTTTGTTCTGAGCACTCTCACGTTTCCCGCCTAATTAGAGACTCTAGAAAGCAAGAGCGTGCTTCTTGCTCTAAAGCAGACTGTGTTTCATGGATGAGAAGTGTGCTGTGTGTTTCCCTTCAGAAACGGAGTTAAATGCCAGGATCTGTGTCTTCCTCAAGCGAGACTTCTTTTCAGGTAAACGCAGTCACTTTTCAGCTCAAACGAAGCTATATTTTACACGAAGCTCACACGTTTCTCGCTCTTAACTGAAACGCATTGGATGTTAGAGGGCCTGCGGTTTGTATCAGTTTCAGAAGCAGAGTTGAACTAGATATGGTGCGTGTGTGTAGGAAACACAGTTGTTTGTTCTGAGCACTCTCACGTTTCCCGCCTTATTAGAGACTCTAGAAAGCAAGAGCGTGCTTCTTGCTCTAAAGCAGAGTGTGTTTCATGGATGAGAAGTGTGCTGTGTGTTTCCCTTCAGAAACGGAGTTAAATGCCAGGCTCTGTGTCTTCCTACAAGCGAGACTTCGTTTCAGGTAAACGCAGTCACTGTTCAGCTCAAACGAAGCTATATTGTACACGAAGCTCAAACGTTTCTCGCTCTTAACTGAAATGCATTGGATGTTAGAGGGCCTGTGGTTTGTATCAGTTTCAGAAGCAGAGTTGAACTAGATATGGTGCGTGTGTGTAGGAAACACAGTTCTTTGTTCTGAGCACTCTCACGTTTCCCGCCTAATTAGAGACTCTAGAAAGCAAGAGCGTGCTTCTTGCTCTAAAGCAGACTGTGTTTCATGGATGAGAAGTGTGCTGTGTGTTTCCCTTCAGAAACGGAGTTAAATGCCAGGCTCTGTGTCTTCCTCAAGCGAGACTTCGTTTCAGGTAAACGCAGTCACTTTTCAGCTCAAACGAAGCTATATTTTACACGAAGCTCACACGTTTCTCGCTCTTAACTGAAACGCATTGGATGTTAGAGGGCCTGCGGTTTGTATCAGTTTCAGAAGCAGAGTTGAACTAGATATGGTGCGTGTGTGTAGGAAACACAGTTCTTTGTTCTGAGCACTCTCACGTTTCCCGCCTTATTAGAGACTCTAGAAAGCAAGAGCGTGCTTCTTGCTCTAAAGCAGAGTGTGTTTCATGGATGAGAAGTGTGCTGTGTGTTTCCCTTCAGAAACGGAGTTAAATGCCAGGCTCTGTGTCTTCCTACAAGCGAGACTTCGTTTCAGGTAAACGCAGTCACTGTTCAGCTCAAACGAAGCTATATTGTACACGAAGCTCACACGTTTCTCGCTCTTAACTGAAACGCATTGGATGTTAGAGGGCCTGTGGTTTGTATCAGTTTCAGAAGCAGAGTTGAACTAGATATTGTGCGTGTGTGTATTAAACACAGTTCTTTTGTTCTGAGCACTCTCACGTTTCCTGCCTTATTAGAGACTCTAGAAAGCAAGAGCGTGCTTCTTGCTCTAAAGCAGAGTGTGTTTCATGGATGAGAAGTGTGCTGTGTGTTTCCCTTCAGAAACGGAGTTAAATGCCAGGCTCTGTGTCTTCCTCAAGCGAGACTTCGTTTCAGGTAAACGCAGTCACTTTTCAGCTCAAACGAAGCTATATTGTACACGAAGCTCACACGTTTCTCGCTCTTAACTGAAACGCATTGGATGTTAGAGGGCCTGTGGTTTGTATCAGTTTCAGAAGCAGAGTTGAACTAGATATGGTGCGTGTGTGTAGGAAACACAGTTCTTTGTTCTGAGCACTCTCATGTTTCCCGCCTTATTAGAGACTCTAGAAAGCAAGAGCGTGCTTCTTGCTCTAAAGCAGAGTGTGTTTCATGGATGAGATGTTTGCTGTGTGTTTCCCTTCAGAAACGGAGTAAAATGCCAGGCTCTGTGTCTTCCTACAAGCGAGACTTCGTTTCAGGTAAACGCAGTCACTTTTCAGCTCAAAGGAAGCTATATTGTACACGAAGCTCACACGTTTCTCGCTCTTAACTGAAACGCATTGGATGTTTTAGGGCCTGCGGTTTGTATCAGATTCAGAGCAGAGTTGAACTAGATATGGTGCGTGTGTGTAGGAAACACAGTTCTTTGTTCTGAGCACTCTCACGTTTCCCGCCTTATTAGAGACTCTAGAAAGCAAGAGCGTGCTTCTTGCTCTAAAGCAGAGTGTGTTTCATGGATGGGAAGTGTGCTGTGTGTTTCCCTTCAGAAACGGAGTTAAATGCCAGGCTCTGTGTCTTCCTCAAGCGAGACTTCGTTTCAGGAAAACGCAGTCACTTTTCAGCTCAAATGAAGCTATATTGTACACGAAGCTCACACGTTTCTCGCTCTTAACTGAAACGCATTGGATGTTAGAGGGCCTGCGGTTTGTATCAGATTCAGAGCAGAGTTGAACTAGATATGGTGCGTGTGTGTAGGAAACACAGTTCTTTGTTCTGAGCACTCTCACGTTTCCCGCCTTATTAGAGACTCTAGAAAGCAAGAGCGTGCTTCTTGCTCTAAAGCAGAGTGTGTTTCATGGATGAGAAGTGTGCTGTGTGTTTCCCTTCAGAAACGGAGTTAAATGCCAGGCTCTGTGTCTTCCCCAAGCGAGACTTCGTTTCAGGAAAACGCAGTCACTTTTCAGCTCAAACGAAGCTATATTGTACACGAAGCTCAAACGTTTCTCGCTCTTAACTGAAATGCATTGGATGTTAGAGGGCCTGTGGTTTGTATCAGTTTCAGAAGCAGAGTTGAACTAGATATGGTGCGTGTGTGTAGGAAACACAGTTCTTTGTTCTGAGCACTCTCACGTTTCCCGCCTAATTAGAGACTCTAGAAAGCAAGAGCGTGCTTCTTGCTCTAAAGCAGACTGTGTTTCATGGATGAGAAGTGTGCTGTGTGTTTCCCTTCAGAAACGGAGTTAAATGCCAGGCTCTGTGTCTTCCTCAAGCGAGACTTCGTTTCAGGTAAACGCAGTCACTTTTCAGCTCAAACGAAGCTATATTGTACACGAAGCTCACACGTTTCTCGCTCTTAACTGAAACGCATTGGATGTTACAGGGCCTGCGGTTTGTATCAGTTTCAGAAGCAGAGCTGAACTAGATATGGTGCGTGTGTGTAGGAAACACAGTTCTTTGTTCTGAGCACTCTCACGTTTCCCGCCTTATTAGAGACTCTAGAAAGCAAGAGCGTGCTTCTTGCTCTAAAGCAGAGTGTGTTTCATGGATGAGAAGTGTGCTGTGTGTTTCCCTTCAGAAACGGAGTTAAATGCCAGGCTCTGTGTCTTCCTACAAGCGAGACTTCGTTTCAGGTAAACGCAGTCACTGTTCAGCTCAAACGAAGCTATATTGTACACGAAGCTCACACGTTTCTCGCTCTTAACTGAAACGCATTGGATGTTAGAGGGCCTGTGGTTTGTATCAGTTTCAGAAGCAGAGTTGAACTAGATATTGTGCGTGTGTGTAGGAAACACAGTTCTTTTGTTCTGAGCACTCTCACGTTTCCTGCCTTATTAGAGACTCTAGAAAGCAAGAGCGTGCTTCTTGCTCTAAAGCAGAGTGTGTTTCATGGATGAGAAGTGTGCTGTGTGTTTCCCTTCAGAAACGGAGTTAAATGCCAGGCTCTGTGTCTTCCTCAAGCGAGACTTCGTTTCAGGTAAACACAGTCACTTTTCAGCTCAAACGAAGCTATATTGTACACGAAGCTCACACGTTTCTCGCTCTTAACTGAAACGCATTGGATGTTAGAGGGCCTGCGGTTTGTATCAGATTCAGAGCAGAGTTGAACTAGATATGGTGCGTGTGTGTAGGAAACACAGTTCTTTGTTCTGAGCACTCTCACGTTTCCCGCCTTATTAGAGACTCTAGAAAGCAAGAGCGTGCTTCTTGCTCTAAAGCAGAGTGTGTTTCATGGATGAGAAGTGTGCTGTGTGTTTCCCTTCAGAAACAGAGTTAAATGCCAGGCTCTGTGTCTTCCTCAAGCGAGACTTCGTTTCAGGAAAACGCAGTCACTTTTCAGCTCAAACGAAGCTATATTGTACACGAAGCTCAAACGTTTCTCGCTCTTAACTGAAATGCATTGGATGTTAGAGGGCCTGTGGTTTGTATCAGTTTCAGAAGCAGAGTTGAACTAGATATGGTGCGTGTGTGTAGGAAACACAGTTCTTTGTTCTGAGCACTCTCACGTTTCCCGCCTAATTAGAGACTCTAGAAAGCAAGAACGTGCTTGTTGCTCTAAAGCAGACTCTGTTTCATGGATGAGAAGTGTGCTGTGTGTTTCCCTTCAGAAACGGAGTTAAATGCCAGGCTCTGTGTCTTCCTCAAGCGAGACTTCGTTTCAGGTAAACGCAGTCACTTTTCAGCTCAAACGAAGCTATATTTTACACGAAGCTCACACGTTTCTCGCTCTTAACTGAAACGCATTGGATGTTAGAGGGCCTGTGGTTTGTATCAGATTCAGAGCAGAGTTGAACTAGATATGGTGCGTGTGTGTAGGAAACACAGTTCTTTGTTCTGAGCACTCTCACGTTTCCCGCCTTATTAGAGACTCTAGAAAGCAAGAGCATGCTTCTTGCTCTAAAGCAGAGTGTGTTTCATGGATGAGAAGTGTGCTGTGTGTTTCCCTTCAGAAACGGAGTTAAATGCCAGGCTCTGTGTCTTCCTCAAGCGAGACTTCGTTTCAGGAAAACGCAGTCACTTTTCAGCTCAAACGAAGCTATATTTTACACGAAGCTCACACGTTTCTCGCTCTTAACTGAAACGCATTGGATGTTAGAGGGCCTGCGGTTTGTATCAGTTTCAGAAGCAGAGTTGAACTAGATATGGTGCGTGTGTGTAGGAAACACAGTTCTTTGTTCTGAGCACTCTCACGTTTCCCGCCTTATTAGAGACTCTAGAAAGCAAGAGCGTGCTTCTTGCTCTAAAGCAGAGTGTGTTTCATGGATGAGAAGTGTGCTGTGTGTTTCCCTTCAGAAACGGAGTTAAATGCCAGGCTCTGTGTCTTCCTACAAGCGAGACTTCGTTTCAGGTAAACGCAGTCACTGTTCAGCTCAAACGAAGCTATATTGTACACGAAGCTCACACGTTTCTCGCTCTTAACTGAAACGCATTGGATGTTAGAGGGCCTGTGGTTTGTATCAGTTTCAGAAGCAGAGTTGAACTAGATATTGTGCGTGTGTGTAGGAAACACAGTTCTTTTGTTCTGAGCACTCTCACGTTTCCTGCCTTATTAGAGACTCTAGAAAGCAAGAGCGTGCTTCTTTCTCTAAAGCAGAGTGTGTTTCATGGATGAGAAGTGTGCTGTGTGTTTCCCTTCAGAAACAGAGTTAAATGCCAGGCTCTGTGTCTTCCTCAAGCGAGACTTCGTTTCAGGTAAACTCAGTCACTTTTCAGCTCAAACGAAGCTATATTGTACACGAAGCTCACACGTTTCTCGCTCTTATCTGAAACGCATTCGATGTTAGAGGGCCTGTGGTTTGTATCAGTCTCAGAAGCAGAGTTGAACTAGATATGGTGCGTGTGTGTAGGAAACACAGTTCTTTGTTCTGAGCACTCTCACGTTTCCCGCCTTATTAGAGACTCTAGAAAGCAAGAGCGTGCTTCTTGCTCTAAAGCAGAGTGTATTTCATGGATGAGAAGTGTGCTGTGTGTTTCCCTTCAGAAACGGAGTTAAATGCCAGGCTCTGTGTCTTCCTACAAGCGAGACTTCATTTCAGGTAAACGCAGTCACTTTTCAGCTCAAACGAAGCTATATTGTACACGAAGCTCACACGTTTCTCGCTCTTAACTGAAACGCATTTTATGTTAGAGGGCCTGTGGTTTGTATCAGTTTCAGAAGCAGAGTTGAACTAGATATGGTGCGTGTGTGTAGGAAACACAGTTCTTTTGTTCTGAGCACTCTCACGTTTCCTGCCTTATTAGAGACTCTAGAAAGCAAGAGCGTGCTTCTTGCTCTAAAGCAGAGTGTGTTTCATGGATGAGAAGTGTGCTGTGTGTTTCCCTTCAGAAACGGAGTTAAATGCCAGGCTCTGTGTCTTCCTGAAGCGAGACTTCGTTTCAGGTAAACGCAGTCACTTTTCAGCTCAAACGAAGCTATATTGTACACGAAGCTCACACGTTTCTCGCTCTTAACTGAAACGCATTGGATGTTAGTGGGCCTGCGGTTTGTATCAGTTTCAGAAGCAGAGTTGAACTAGATATGGTGCGTGTGTGTAGGAAACACAGTTCTTTGTTCTGAGCACTCTCACGTTTCCCGCCTTATTAGAGATTCTAGAAAGCAAGAGCGTGCTTCTTGCTCTAAAGCAGAGTGTGTTTCATGGATGAGAAGTGTGCTGTGTGTTTCCCTTCAGAAACGGAGTTAAATGCCAGGCTCTGTGTCTTCCTCAAGCGAGACTTCGTTTCAGGAAAACGCAGTCACTTTTCAGCTCAAACGAAGCTATATTGTACACGAAGCTCACACGTTTCCCGCTCTTAACTGAAACGCATTGGATGTTAGAGGGCCTGTGGTTTGTATCAGATTCAGAGCAGAGTTGAACTAGATATGGTGCGTGTGTGTAGGAAACACAGTTCTTTGTTCTGAGCAGTCTCACGTTTCCCGCCTTATTAGAGACTCTAGAAAGCAAGAGCGTGCTTCTTGCTCTAAAGCAGAGTGTGTTTCATGGATGAGAAGTGTGCTGTGTGTTTCCCTTCAGAAACGCAGTTAAATGCCAGGCTCTGTGTCTTCCTCAAGCGAGACTTCGTTTCAGGAAAACGCAGTCACTTTTCAGCTCAAACGAAGCTATATTGTACACGAAGCTCACACGTTTCTCGCTCTTAACTGAAACGCATTTTATGTTAGAGGGCCTGTGATTTGTATCAGTTTCAGAAGCAGAGTTGAACTAGATATGGTGCGTGTGTGTAGGAAACACAGTTCTTTTGTTCTGAGCACTCTCACGTTTCCCGCCTTATTAGAGACTCTAGAAAGCAAGAGCGTGCTTCTTGCTCTAAAGCAGAGTGTGTTTCATGGATGAGAAGTGTGCTGTGTGTTTCCCTTCAGAAACGGAGTTAAATGCCAGGCTCTGTGTCTTCCTGAAGCGAGACCTCGTTTCAGGTAAACGCAGTCACTTTTCAGCTCAAACGAAGCTATATTGTACACGAAGCTCACACGTTTCTCGCTCTTAACTGAAACGCATTGGATGTTAGTGGGCCTGCGGTTTGTATCAGTTTCAGAAGCAGAGTTGAACTAGATATGGTGCGTGTGTGTAGGAAACACAGTTCTTTGTTCTGAGCACTCTCACGTTTCCCGCCTTATTAGAGATTCTAGAAAGCAAGAGCGTGCTTCTTGCTCTAAAGCAGAGTGTGTTTCATGGATGAGAAGTGTGCTGTGTGTTTCCCTTCAGAAACGGAGTTAAATGCCAGGCTCTGTGTCTTCCTACAAGCGAGACTTCGTTTCAGGTAAACGCAGTCACTGTTCAGCTCAAACGAAGCTATATTGTACACGAAGCTCACACGTTTCTCGCTCTTAACTGAAACGCATTGGATGTTAGAGGGCCTGTGGTTTGTATCAGTTTCAGAAGCAGAGTTGAACTAGATATTGTGCGTGTGTGTAGGAAACACAGTTCTTTTGTTCTGAGCACTCTCACGTTTCCCGCCTTATTAGAGACTCTAGAAAGCAAGAGCGTGCTTCTTGCTCTAAAGCAGAGTGTGTTTCATGGATGAGAATTGTGCTGTGTGTTTCCCTTTAGAAACGGTGTTAAATGCCAGGCTCTGTGTCTTCCTACATGCGAGACTTCGTTTCAGGTAAACGCAGTCACTTTTCAGCTCAAACGAAGCTATATTGTACAGGAAGCTCACACGTTTCCCGCTCTTAACTGAAACGCATTGGATGTTAGAGGGCCTGCGGTTTGTATCAGATTCAGAGCAGAGTTGAACTAGATATGGTGCGTGTGTGTAGGAAACACAGTTCTTTGTTCTGAGCAGTCTCACGTTTCCCGCCTTATTAGAGACTCTAGAAAGCAAGAGCGTGCTTCTTGCTCTAAAGCAGAGTGTGTTTCATGGATGAGAAGTGTGCTGTGTGTTTCCCTTCAGAAACGGAGTTAAATGCCAGGCTCTGTGTCTTCCTCAAGCGAGACTTCGTTTCAGGTAAACGCAGTCACTTTTCAGCTCAAACGAAGCTATATTGTACACGAAGCTCACACGTTTCTCGCTCTTAACTGAAACGCATTGGATGTTAGATGGCCTGCGGTTTGTATCAGTTTCAGAAGCAGAGTTGAACTAGATATTGTGCGTGTGTGTAGGAAACACAGTTCTTTTGTTCTGAGCACTCTCACGTTTCCCGCCTTATTAGAGACTCTAGAAAGCAAGAGCGTGCTTCTTGCTCTAAAGCAGAGTGTGTTTCATGGATGAGAATTGTGCTGTGTGTTTCCCTTTAGAAACGGTGTTAAATGCCAGGCTCTGTGTCTTCCTACATGCGAGATTTCGTTTCAGGTAAACGCAGTCACTTTTCAGCTCAAACGAAGCTATATTGTACAGGAAGCTCACATGTTTCCCGCTCTTAACTGAAACGCATTGGATGTTAGAGGGCCTGCGGTTTGTATCAGATTCAGAGCAGAGTTGAACTAGATATGGTGCGTGTGTGTAGGAAACACAGTTCTTTGTTCTGAGCAGTCTCACGTTTCCCGCCTTATTAGAGACTCTAGAAAGCAAGAGCGTGCTTCTTGCTCTAAAGCAGAGTGTGTTTCATGGATGAGAAGTGTGCTGTGTGTTTCCCTTCAGAAACGGAGTTAAATGCCAGGCTCTGTGTCTTCCTCAAGCGAGACTTCGTTTCAGGAAAACGCAGTCACTTTTCAGCTCAAACGAAGCTATATTGTACACGAAGCTCACACGTTTCTCGCTCTTAACTGAAATGCATTGGATGTTAGAGGGCCTGTGGTTTGTATCAGTTTCAGAAGCAGAGTTGAACTAGATATGGTGCGTGTGTGTAGGAAACACAGTTCTTTGTTCTGAGCACTCTCACGTTTCCTGCCTAATTAGAGACTCTAGAAAGCAAGAGCGTGCTTCTTGCTATAAAGCAGAGTGTGTTTCATGGATGAGAAGTGTGCTGTGTGTTTCCCTTCAGAAACGGAGTTAAATGCCAGGCTCTGTGTCTTCCTCAAGCGAGACTTCGTTTCAGGTAAACGCAGTCACTTTTCAGCTCAAACGAAGCTATATTGTACACGAAGCTCACACGTTTCTCGCTCTTAACTGAAACGCATTGGATGTTAGATGGCCTGCGGTTTGTATCAGTTTCAGAAGCAGAGTTGAACTAGATATGGTGAGTGTGTGTAGGAAACACAGTTCTTTTGTTCTGAGCACTCTCACGTTTCCTGCCTTATTAGAGACTCTAGAAAGCAAGAGCGTGCTTCTTGCTCTAAAGCAGAGTGTGTTTCATGGATGAGAAGTGTGCTGTGTGTTTCCCTTCAGAAACGGAGTTAAATGCCAGGCTCTGTGTCTTCCTCAAGCGAGACTTCGTTTCAGGTAAACTCAGTCACTTTTCAGCACAAACGAAGCTATATTGTACACGAAGCTCACACGTTTCTCGCTCTTAACTGAAACGCATTGGATGTTAGAGGGCCTGTGGTTTGTATCAGTCTCAGAAGCAGAGTTGAACTAGATATGGTGCGTGTGTGTAGGAAACACAGTTCTTTGTTCTGAGCACTCTCACGTTTCCCGCCTTATTAGAGACTCTAGAAAGCAAGAGCGTGCTTCTTGCTCTAAAGCAGAGTGTATTTCATGGGTGAGAAGTGTGCTGTGTGTTTCCCTTCAGAAACGGAGTTAAATGCCAGGCTCTGTGTCTTCCTACAAGCGAGACTTCGTTTCAGGTAAACGCAGTCACTTTTCAGCTCAAACGAAGCTATATTGTACAGGAAACTCACACGTTTCTCGCTCTTAACTGAAACGCATTGGATGTTAGAGGGCCTGCGGTTTGTATCAGTTTCAGAGCAGAGTTGAACTAGATATGGTGCGTGTGTGTACGAAACACAGTTCTTTGTTCTGAGCACTCTCACGTTTCCCGCCTTATTAGAGACTCTAGAAAGCAAGAGCGTGCTTCTTGCTCTAAAGCAGAGTGTGTTTCACGGATGAGAAGTGTGCTGTGTGTTTCCCTTCAGAAACGGAGTTAAATGCCAGGCTCTGTGTCTTCCTCAAGCGAGACTTCGTTTCAGGTAAACGCAGTCACTTTTCAGCTCAAACGAATCTATATTGTACACGAAGCTCACACGTTTCTCGCTCTTAACTGAAACGCATTGGATGTTAGAGGGCCTGTGGTTTGTATCAGTCTCAGAAGCAGAGTTGAACTAGATATGGTGCGTGTGTGTAGGAAACACAATTCTTTGTTCTGAGCACTCTCACGTTTCCCGCCTTATTAGAGACTCTAGAAAGCAAGAGCGTGCTTCTTGCTCTAAAGCAGAGTGTGTTTCATGGATGAGAAGTGTGCTGTGTGTTTCCCTTCAGAAACGGAGTTAAATGCCAGGCTCTGTGTCTTCCTACAAGCGAGACTTCGTTTCAGGTAAACGCAGTCACTTTTCAGCTCAAACGAAGCTATATTGTACACGAAGCTCACACGTTTCTCGCTCTTAACTGAAACGCATTGGATGTTAGAGGGCCTGTGGTTTGTATCAGTTTCAGAAGCAGAGTTGAACTAGATATGGTCCGTGTGTGTAGGAAACACAGTTCTTTTGCTCTGAGCACTCTCACGTTTCCCGCCTTATTAGAGACTCTAGAAAGCAAGAGCGTGCTTCTTGCTCTAAAGCAGAGTGTGTTTCATGGATGAGAAGTGTGCTGTGTGTTTCCCTTTAGAAACGGTGTTAAATGCCAGGCTCTGTGTCTTCCTACAAGCGAGACTTCGTTTCAGGTAAACGCAGTCACTTTTCAGCTCAAACGAAGCTATATTGTACAGGAAGCTCACACGTTTCTCGCACTTACCTGAAACGCATTGGATGTTAGAGGGCCTGTGGTTTGTATCAGTTTCAGAGCAGAGTTGAACTAGATATGGTGCGTGTGTGTAGGAAACACAGTTCTTTGTTCTGAGCACTCTCACGTTTCCCGCCTTATTAGAGACTCTAGAAAGCAAGAGCGTGCTTCTTGCTCTAAAGCAGAATGTGTTTCATGGATGAGAAGTGTGCTGTGTGTTTCCCTTCAGAAACGGAGTTAAATGCCAGGCTCTGTGTCTTCCTCAAGCGAGACTTCATTTCAGGTAAACGCAGTCACTTTTCAGCTCAAAGGAAGCTATATTGTACACGAAGCTCACACGTTTCTCGCTCTTAACTGAAACACATTGGATGTTAGAGGGCCTGTGGTTTGTATCAGTTTCAGAAGCAGAGTTGAACTAGATATGGTGCGTGTGTGTAGGAAACACAGTTCTTTTGTTCTGAGCACTCTCACGTTTCCCGCCTTATTAGAGACTCTAGAAAGCAAGAGCGTGCTTCTTGCTCTAAAGCAGAGTGTGTTTCATGGATGAGAACTGTGCTGTGTGTTTCCCTTCAGAAACGGAGTTAAATGCCAGGCTCTGTTTCTTCCTACAAGCGAGACTTCGTTTCAGGTAAACGCAGTCACTTTTCAGCTTAAACGAAGCTATATAGTACACGAAGCTCACACGTTTCTCGCTCTTAACTGAAACGCATTGGATGTTAGAGGGCCTGTGGTTTGTATCAGTCCCAGAAGCAGAGTTGAACTAGATATGGTGCGTGTGTGTAGGAAACACAGTTCTTTGTTCTGAGCACTCTCACGTTTCCCGCCTTATTAGAGACTCTAGAAAGCAAGAGCGTGCTTCTTGCTCTAAAGCAGAGTGTGTTTCATGGATGAGAAGTGTGCTGTGTGTTTCCCTTCAGAAACGGAGTTAAATGCCAGGCTCTGTGTCTTCCTACAAGCGAGACTTCGTTTCAGGTAAACGCAGTCACTTTTCAGCTCAAACGAAGCTATATTGTACACGAAGCTCACACGTTTCTCGCTCTTAACTGAAACGCATTGGATGTTAGAGGGCCTGTGGTTTGTATCAGTTTCAGAAGCAGAGTTGAACTAGATATGGTCCGTGTGTGTAGGAAACACAGTTCTTTTGCTCTGAGCACTCTCACGTTTCCCGCCTTATTAGAGTCTCTAGAAAGCAAGAGCGTGCTTCTTGCTCTAAAGCAGAGTGTGGTTCATGGATGAGCACTGTGCTGTGTGTTACCCTTCAGAAACGGAGTTAAATGCCAGGCTCTGTGTCTTCCTACAAGCGAGACTTCGTTTCAGGTAAACGCAGTCACTTTTCAGCTCAAACGAAGCTATATTGTACACGAAGCTCACACGTTTCTCGCTCTTAACTGAAACGCATTGGATGTTAGAGGGCCTGTGGTTTGTATCAGTTTCAGAAGCAGAGTTGAACTAGATATGGTGCGTGTGTGTAGGAAACACAGTTCTTTTGTTCTGAGCACTCTCACGTTTCCCGCCTTATTAGAGACTCTAGAAAGCAAGAGCGTGCTTCTTGCTCTAAAGCAGAGTGTGTTTCATGGATGAGAAGTGTGCTGTGTGTTTCCCTTCAGAAACGGAATTAAATGCCAGGCTCTGTGTCTTCCTCAAGCGAGACTTCGTTTCCGGTAAACGCAGTCACTTTTCAGCTCAAATGAAGGTATATTGTACACGAAGCTCACACGTTTCTCGCTCTTAACTGAAACGCATTGGATGTTAGAGGGCCTCTGGTTTGTATCAGTTTCAGAAGCAGAGTTGAACTAGATATGGTGTGTGTGTGTAGGAAACACAGTTCTTTGTTCTGAGCACTCTCACGTTTCCCGCCTTATTAGAGACTCTAGAAAGCAAGAGCGTGCTTCTTGCTCTAAAGCAGAGTGTGTTTCATGGATGAGAAGTGTGCTGTGTGTTTCCCTTCAGAAACGGAGTTAAAGGCCAGGCTCTGTGTCTTCCTACAAGCGAGACTTCGTTTCAGGTAAACGCAGTCACTTTTCAGCTCAAACGAAGCTATATTGTACACGAAGCTCACACGTTTCTCGCTCTTAACTGAAACGCATTGGATGTTAGAGGGCCTGTGGTTTGTATCAGTTTCAGAAGCAGAGTTGAACTAGATATGGTCCGTGTGTGTAGGAAACACAGTTCTTTTGCTCTGAGACCTCTCACGTTTCCCGCCTTATTAGAGACTCTAGAAAGCAAGAGCGTGCTTCTTGCTCTAAAGCAGAGTGTGTTTCATGGATGAGAAGTGTGCTGTGTTTTTCCCTTTAGAAACGGTGTTAAATGCCAGGCTCTGTGTCTTCCTACAAGCGAGACTTCGTTTCAGGTAAACGCAGTCACTTTTCAGCTCAAACGAACCTATATTGTACAGGAAGCTCACACGTTTCTCGCTCTTAACTGAAACGCATTGGATGTTAGAGGGCCAGCGGTTTGTATCAGTTTCAGAGCAGAGTTGAACTAGATATGGTGCGTGTGTGTAGGAAACACAGTTCTTTGTTCTGAGCACTCTCACGTTTCCCGCCTTATTAGAGACTCTAGAAAGCAAGAGCGTGCTTCTTGCTCTAAAGCAGAGTGTGTTTCATGGATGAGAAGTGTGCTGTGTGTTTCCCTTCAGAAACGGAGTTAAATGCCAGGCTCTGTGTCTTCCTCAAGCGAGACTTCGTTTCAGGTAAACGCAGTCACTTTTCAGCTCAAACGAAGCTATATTGTACACGAAGCTCACACGTTTCTTGCTCTTAACTGAAACGCATTGGATGTTAGAGGGCCTGTGGTTTGTATCAGTCTCAGAAGCAGAGTTGAACTAGATATGGTGCGTGTGTGTAGGAAACACAGTTCTTTGTTCTGAGCACTCTCACGTTTCCCGCCTTATTAGAGACTCTAGAAAGCAAGAGCGTGCTTCTTGCTCTAAAGCAGAGTGTGTTTCATGGATGAGAAGTGTGCTGTGTGTTTCCCTTCAGAAACGGAGTTAAATGCCAGGCTCTGTGTCTTCCTACAAGCGAGACTTCGTTTCAGGTAAACGCAGTCACTTTTCAGCTCAAACGAAGCTATATTGTACACGAAGCTCACACGTTTCTCGCTCTTAACTGAAACGCATTGGATGTTAGAGGGCCTGTGGTTTGTATCAGTTTCAGAAGCAGAGTTGAACTAGATATGGTCCGTGTGTGTAGGAAACACAGTTCTTTTGCTCTGAGCACTCTCACGTTTCCCGCCTTATTAGAGTCTCTAGAAAGCAAGAGCGTGCTTCTTGCTCTAAAGCAGAGTGTGGTTCATGGATGAGCACTGTGCTGTGTGTTACCCTTCAGAAACGGAGTTAAATGCCAGGCTCTGTGTCTTCCTACAAGCGAGACTTCGTTTCAGGTAAACGCAGTCACTTTTCAGCTCAAACGAAGCTATATTGTACACGAAGCTCAGACGTTTCTCGCTCTTAACTTAAACGCATTGGATGTTAGAGGGCCTGTGGTTTGTATCAGTTTCAGAAGCAGAGTTGAACTAGATATGGTGCGTGTGTGTAGGAAACACAGTTCTTTTGTTCTGAGCACTCTCACGTTTCCCGCCTTATTAGAGACTCTAGAAAGCAAGAGCGTGCTTCTTGCTCTAAAGCAGAGTGTGTTTCATGGATGAGAAGTGTGCTGTGTGTTTCCCTTCAGAAACGGAATTAAATGCCAGGCTCTGTGTCTTCCTCAAGCGAGACTTCGTTTCCGGTAAACGCAGTCACTTTTCAGCTCAAATGAAGGTATATTGTACACGAAGCTCACACGTTTCTCGCTCTTAACTGAAACGCATTGGATGTTAGAGGGCCTCTGGTTTGTATCAGTTTCAGAAGCAGAGTTGAACTAGATATGGTGTGTGTGTGTAGGAAACACAGTTCTTTGTTCTGAGCACTCTCACGTTTCCCGCCTTATTAGAGACTCTAGAAAGCAAGAGCGTGCTTCTTGCTCTAAAGCAGAGTGTGTTTCATGGATGAGAAGTGTGCTGTGTGTTTCCCTTCAGAAACGGAGTTAAAGGCCAGGCTCTGTGTCTTCCTACAAGCGAGACTTCGTTTCAGGTAAACGCAGTCACTTTTCAGCTCAAACGAAGCTATATTGTACACGAAGCTCACACGTTTCTCGCTCTTAACTGAAACGCATTGGATGTTAGAGGGCCTGTGGTTTGTATCAGTTTCAGAAGCAGAGTTGAACTAGATATGGTCCGTGTGTGTAGGAAACACAGTTCTTTTGCTCTGAGACCTCTCACGTTTCCCGCCTTATTAGAGACTCTAGAAAGCAAGAGCGTGCTTCTTGCTCTAAAGCAGAGTGTGTTTCATGGATGAGAAGTGTGCTGTGTTTTTCCCTTTAGAAACGGTGTTAAATGCCAGGCTCTGTGTCTTCCTACAAGCGAGACTTCGTTTCAGGTAAACGCAGTCACTTTTCAGCTCAAACGAACCTATATTGTACAGGAAGCTCACACGTTTCTCGCTCTTAACTGAAACGCATTGGATGTTAGAGGGCCAGCGGTTTGTATCAGTTTCAGAGCAGAGTTGAACTAGATATGGTGCGTGTGTGTAGGAAACACAGTTCTTTGTTCTGAGCACTCTCACGTTTCCCGCCTTATTAGAGACTCTAGAAAGCAAGAGCGTGCTTCTTGCTCTAAAGCAGAGTGTGTTTCATGGATGAGAAGTGTGCTGTGTGTTTCCCTTCAGAAACGGAGTTAAATGCCAGGCTCTGTGTCTTCCTCAAGCGAGACTTCGTTTCAGGTAAACGCAGTCACTTTTCAGCTCAAACGAAGCTATATTGTACACGAAGCTCACACGTTTCTCGCTCTTAACTGAAACGCATTGGATGTTAGAGGGCCTGTGGTTTGTATCAGTTTCAGAAGCAGAGTTGAACTAGATATGGTGCGTGTGTGTAGGAAACACAGTTCTTTTGTTCTGAGCACTCTCACGTTTCCCGCCTTATTAGAGACTCTAGAAAGCAAGAGCGTGCTTCTTGCTCTAAAGCAGAGTGTGTTTCATGGATGAGAAGTGTGCTGTGTGTTTCCCTTCAGAAACGGAATTAAATGCCAGGCTCTGTGTCTTCCTCAAGCGAGACTTCGTTTCCGGTAAACGCAGTCACTTTTCAGCTCAAATGAAGGTATATTGTACACGAAGCTCACACGTTTCTCGCTCTTAACTGAAACGCATTGGATGTTAGAGGGCCTCTGGTTTGTATCAGTTTCAGAAGCAGAGTTGAACTAGATATGGTGTGTGTGTGTAGGAAACACAGTTCTTTGTTCTGAGCACTCTCACGTTTCCCGCCTTATTAGAGACTCTAGAAAGCAAGAGCGTGCTTCTTGCTCTAAAGCAGAGTGTGTTTCATGGATGAGAACTGTGCTGTGTGTTTCCCTTCAGAAACGGAGTTAAAGGCCAGGCTCTGTGTCTTCCTACAAGCGAGACTTCGTTTCAGGTAAACGCAGTCACTTTTCAGCTCAAACGAAGCTATATTGTACACGAAGCTCACACGTTTCTCGCTCTTAACTGAAACGCATTGGATGTTAGAGGGCCTGTGGTTTGTATCAGTTTCAGAAGCAGAGTTGAACTAGATATGGTCCGTGTGTGTAGGAAACACAGTTCTTTTGCTCTGAGACCTCTCACGTTTCCCGCCTTATTAGAGACTCTAGAAAGCAAGAGCGTGCTTCTTGCTCTAAAGCAGAGTGTGTTTCATGGATGAGAAGTGTGCTGTGTTTTTCCCTTTAGAAACGGTGTTAAATGCCAGGCTCTGTGTCTTCCTACAAGCGAGACTTCGTTTCAGGTAAACGCAGTCACTTTTCAGCTCAAACGAACCTATATTGTACAGGAAGCTCACACGTTTCTCGCTCTTAACTGAAACGCATTGGATGTTAGAGGGCCAGCGGTTTGTATCAGTTTCAGAGCAGAGTTGAACTAGATATGGTGCGTGTGTGTAGGAAACACAGTTCTTTGTTCTGAGCACTCTCACGTTTCCCGCCTTATTAGAGACTCTAGAAAGCAAGAGCGTGCTTCTTGCTCTAAAGCAGAGTGTGTTTCATGGATGAGAAGTGTGCTGTGTGTTTCCCTTCAGAAACGGAGTTAAATGCCAGGCTCTGTGTCTTCCTCAAGCGAGACTTCGTTTCAGGTAAACGCAGTCACTTTTCAGCTCAAACGAAGCTATATTGTACACGAAGCTCACACGTTTCTTGCTCTTAACTGAAACGCATTGGATGTTAGAGGGCCTGTGGTTTGTATCAGTCTCAGAAGCAGAGTTGAACTAGATATGGTGCGTGTGTGTAGGAAACACAGTTCTTTGTTCTGAGCACTCTCACGTTTCCCGCCTTATTAGAGACTCTAGAAAGCAAGAGCGTGCTTCTTGCTCTAAAGCAGAGTGTGTTTCATGGATGAGAAGTGTGCTGTGTGTTTCCCTTCAGAAACGGAGTTAAATGCCAGGCTCTGTGTCTTCCTACAAGCGAGACTTCGTTTCAGGTAAACGCAGTCACTTTTCAGCTCAAACGAAGCTATATTGTACACGAAGCTCACACGTTTCTCGCTCTTAACTGAAACGCATTGGATGTTAGAGGGCCTGTGGTTTGTATCAGTTTCAGAAGCAGAGTTGAACTAGATATGGTTCGTGTGTGTAGGAAACACAGTTCTTTTGTTCTGAGCAGTCTCACGTTTCCCGCCTTATTAGAGACTCTAGAAAGCAAGAGCGTGCTTCTTGCTCTAAAGCAGAGTGTGTTTCATGGATGAGAAGTGTGCTGTGTGTTTCCCTTCAGAAACGGAGTTAAATGCCAGGCTCTGTGTCTTCCTCAAGCGAGACTTCGTTTCAGGTAAACGCAGTCACTTTTCAGCTCAAACGAAGCTATATTGTACACGAAGCTCACACGTTTCTTGCTCTTAACTGAAACGCATTGGATGTTAGAGGGCCTGTGGTTTGTATCAGTCTCAGAAGCAGAGTTGAACTAGATATGGTGCGTGTGTGTAGGAAACACAGTTCTTTATTCTGAGCACTCTCACGTTTCCCGCCTTATTAGAGACTCTAGAAAGCAAGAGCGTGCTTCTTGCTCTAAAGCAGAGTGTGTTTCATGGATGAGAAGTGTGCTGTGTGTTTCCCTTCAGAAACGGAGTTAAATGCCAGGCTCTGTGTCTTCCTACAAGCGAGACTTCGTTTCAGGTAAACGCAGTCACTTTTCAGCTCAAACGAAGCTATATTGTACACGAAGCTCACACGTTTCTCGCTCTTAACTGAAACGCATTGGATGTTAGAGGGCCTGTGGTTTGTATCAGTTTCAGAAGCAGAGTTGAACTAGATATGGTTCGTGTGTGTAGGAAACACAGTTCTTTTGTTCTGAGCAGTCTCACGTTTCCCGCCTTATTAGAGACTCTAGAAAGCAAGAGCGTGCTTCTTGCTCTAAAGCAGAGTGTGTTTCATGGATGAGAAGTGTGCTGTGTGTTTCCCTTCAGAAACGGAGTTAAATGCCAGGCTCTGTGTCTTCCTCAAGCGAGACTTCGTTTCAGGTAAACGCAGTCACTTTTCAGCTCAAACGAAGCTATATTGTACACGAAGCTCACACGTTTCTCGCTCTTAACTGAAACGCATTGGATGTTAGAGGGCCTGCGGTTTGTATCAGTTTCAGAAGCAGAGTTGAACTAGATATGGTGCGTGTGTGTAGGAAACACAGTTCTTTGTTCTGAGCACTCTCACGTTTCCCGCCTTATTAGAGACTCTAGAAAGCAAGAGCGTGCTTCTTGCTCTAAAGCAGAGTGTGTTTCATGGATTAGAAGTGTGCTGTGTGTTTCCCTTCAGAAACGGAGTTAAAGGCCAGGCTCTGTGTCTTCCTCAAGCGAGACTTCGTTTCAGGTAAACGCAGTCACTTTTCAGCTCAAACGAAGCTATATTGTACACGAAGCTCACACGTTTCTCGCTCTTAACTGAAACGCATTGGATGTTAGATGGCCTGCGGTTTGTATCAGTTTCAGAAGCAGAGTTGAACTAGATATGGTGAGTGTGTGTAGGAAACACAGTTCTTTTGTTCTGAGCACTCTCACGTTTCCTGCCTTATTAGAGACTCTAGAAAGCAAGAGCGTGCTTCTTGCTCTAAAGCAGAGTGTGTTTCATGGATGAGAAGTGTGCTGTGTGTTTCCCTTCAGAAACGGAGTTAAATGCCAGGCTCTGTGTCTTCCTCAAGCGAGACTTCGTTTCAGGTAAACTCAGTCACTTTTCAGCACAAACGAAGCTATATTGTACACGAAGCTCACACGTTTCTCGCTCTTAACTGAAACGCATTGGATGTTAGAGGGCCTGTGGTTTGTATCAGTCTCAGAAGCAGAGTTGAACTAGATATGGTGCGTGTGTGTAGGAAACACAGTTCTTTGTTCTGAGCACTCTCACGTTTCCCGCCTTATTAGAGACTCTAGAAAGCAAGAGCGTGCTTCTTGCTCTAAAGCAGAGTGTATTTCATGGGTGAGAAGTGTGCTGTGTGTTTCCCTTCAGAAACGGAGTTAAATGCCAGGCTCTGTGTCTTCCTACAAGCGAGACTTCGTTTCAGGTAAACGCAGTCACTTTTCAGCTCAAACGAAGCTATATTGTACAGGAAACTCACACGTTTCTCGCTCTTAACTGAAACGCATTGGATGTTAGAGGGCCTGCGGTTTGTATCAGTTTCAGAGCAGAGTTGAACTAGATATGGTGCGTGTGTGTACGAAACACAGTTCTTTGTTCTGAGCACTCTCACGTTTCCCGCCTTATTAGAGACTCTAGAAAGCAAGAGCGTGCTTCTTGCTCTAAAGCAGAGTGTGTTTCACGGATGAGAAGTGTGCTGTGTGTTTCCCTTCAGAAACGGAGTTAAATGCCAGGCTCTGTGTCTTCCTCAAGCGAGACTTCGTTTCAGGTAAACGCAGTCACTTTTCAGCTCAAACGAATCTATATTGTACACGAAGCTCACACGTTTCTCGCTCTTAACTGAAACGCATTGGATGTTAGAGGGCCTGTGGTTTGTATCAGTCTCAGAAGCAGAGTTGAACTAGATATGGTGCGTGTGTGTAGGAAACACAATTCTTTGTTCTGAGCACTCTCACGTTTCCCGCCTTATTAGAGACTCTAGAAAGCAAGAGCGTGCTTCTTGCTCTAAAGCAGAGTGTGTTTCATGGATGAGAAGTGTGCTGTGTGTTTCCCTTCAGAAACGGAGTTAAATGCCAGGCTCTGTGTCTTCCTACAAGCGAGACTTCGTTTCAGGTAAACGCAGTCACTTTTCAGCTCAAACGAAGCTATATTGTACACGAAGCTCACACGTTTCTCGCTCTTAACTGAAACGCATTGGATGTTAGAGGGCCTGTGGTTTGTATCAGTTTCAGAAGCAGAGTTGAACTAGATATGGTCCGTGTGTGTAGGAAACACAGTTCTTTTGCTCTGAGCACTCTCACGTTTCCCGCCTTATTAGAGACTCTAGAAAGCAAGAGCGTGCTTCTTGCTCTAAAGCAGAGTGTGTTTCATGGATGAGAAGTGTGCTGTGTGTTTCCCTTTAGAAACGGTGTTAAATGCCAGGCTCTGTGTCTTCCTACAAGCGAGACTTCGTTTCAGGTAAACGCAGTCACTTTTCAGCTCAAACGAAGCTATATTGTACAGGAAGCTCACACGTTTCTGGCACTTACCTGAAACGCATTGGATGTTAGAGGGCCTGTGGTTTGTATCAGTTTCAGAGCAGAGTTGAACTAGATATGGTGCGTGTGTGTAGGAAACACAGTTCTTTGTTCTGAGCACTCTCACGTTTCCCGCCTTATTAGAGACTCTAGAAAGCAAGAGCGTGCTTCTTGCTCTAAAGCAGAATGTGTTTCATGGATGAGAAGTGTGCTGTGTGTTTCCCTTCAGAAACGGAGTTAAATGCCAGGCTCTGTGTCTTCCTCAAGCGAGACTTCATTTCAGGTAAACGCAGTCACTTTTCAGCTCAAACGAAGCTATATTGTACACGAAGCTCACACGTTTCTCGCTCTTAACTGAAACACATTGGATGTTAGAGGGCCTGTGGTTTGTATCAGTTTCAGAAGCAGAGTTGAACTAGATATGGTGCGTGTGTGTAGGAAACACAGTTCTTTTGTTCTGAGCACTCTCACGTTTCCCGCCTTATTAGAGACTCTAGAAAGCAAGAGCGTGCTTCTTGCTCTAAAGCAGAGTGTGTTTCATGGATGAGAACTGTGCTGTGTGTTTCCCTTCAGAAACGGAGTTAAATGCCAGGCTCTGTTTCTTCCTACAAGCGAGACTTCGTTTCAGGTAAACGCAGTCACTTTTCAGCTTAAACGAAGCTATATAGTACACGAAGCTCACACGTTTCTCGCTCTTAACTGAAACGCATTGGATGTTAGAGGGCCTGTGGTTTGTATCAGTCCCAGAAGCAGAGTTGAACTAGATATGGTGCGTGTGTGTAGGAAACACAGTTCTTTGTTCTGAGCACTCTCACGTTTCCCGCCTTATTAGAGACTCTAGAAAGCAAGAGCGTGCTTCTTGCTCTAAAGCAGAGTGTGTTTCATGGATGAGAAGTGTGCTGTGTGTTTCCCTTCAGAAACGGAGTTAAATGCCAGGCTCTGTGTCTTCCTACAAGCGAGACTTCGTTTCAGGTAAACGCAGTCACTTTTCAGCTCAAACGAAGCTATATTGTACACGAAGCTCACACGTTTCTCGCTCTTAACTGAAACGCATTGGATGTTAGAGGGCCTGTGGTTTGTATCAGTTTCAGAAGCAGAGTTGAACTAGATATGGTCCGTGTGTGTAGGAAACACAGTTCTTTTGCTCTGAGCACTCTCACGTTTCCCGCCTTATTAGAGTCTCTAGAAAGCAAGAGCGTGCTTCTTGCTCTAAAGCAGAGTGTGGTTCATGGATGAGCACTGTGCTGTGTGTTACCCTTCAGAAACGGAGTTAAATGCCAGGCTCTGTGTCTTCCTACAAGCGAGACTTCGTTTCAGGTAAACGCAGTCACTTTTCAGCTCAAACGAAGCTATATTGTACACGAAGCTCACACGTTTCTCGCTCTTAACTGAAACGCATTGGATGTTAGAGGGCCTGTGGTTTGTATCAGTTTCAGAAGCAGAGTTGAACTAGATATGGTGCGTGTGTGTAGGAAACACAGTTCTTTTGTTCTGAGCACTCTCACGTTTCCCGCCTTATTAGAGACTCTAGAAAGCAAGAGCGTGCTTCTTGCTCTAAAGCAGAGTGTGTTTCATGGATGAGAAGTGTGCTGTGTGTTTCCCTTCAGAAACGGAATTAAATGCCAGGCTCTGTGTCTTCCTCAAGCGAGACTTCGTTTCCGGTAAACGCAGTCACTTTTCAGCTCAAATGAAGGTATATTGTACACGAAGCTCACACGTTTCTCGCTCTTAACTGAAACGCATTGGATGTTAGAGGGCCTCTGGTTTGTATCAGTTTCAGAAGCAGAGTTGAACTAGATATGGTGTGTGTGTGTAGGAAACACAGTTCTTTGTTCTGAGCACTCTCACGTTTCCCGCCTTATTAGAGACTCTAGAAAGCAAGAGCGTGCTTCTTGCTCTAAAGCAGAGTGTGTTTCATGGATGAGAAGTGTGCTGTGTGTTTCCCTTCAGAAACGGAGTTAAAGGCCAGGCTCTGTGTCTTCCTACAAGCGAGACTTCGTTTCAGGTAAACGCAGTCACTTTTCAGCTCAAACGAAGCTATATTGTACACGAAGCTCACACGTTTCTCGCTCTTAACTGAAACGCATTGGATGTTAGAGGGCCTGTGGTTTGTATCAGTTTCAGAAGCAGAGTTGAACTAGATATGGTCCGTGTGTGTAGGAAACACAGTTCTTTTGCTCTGAGACCTCTCACGTTTCCCGCCTTATTAGAGACTCTAGAAAGCAAGAGCGTGCTTCTTGCTCTAAAGCAGAGTGTGTTTCATGGATGAGAAGTGTGCTGTGTTTTTCCCTTTAGAAACGGTGTTAAATGCCAGGCTCTGTGTCTTCCTACAAGCGAGACTTCGTTTCAGGTAAACGCAGTCACTTTTCAGCTCAAACGAACCTATATTGTACAGGAAGCTCACACGTTTCTCGCTCTTAACTGAAACGCATTGGATGTTAGAGGGCCAGCGGTTTGTATCAGTTTCAGAGCAGAGTTGAACTAGATATGGTGCGTGTGTGTAGGAAACACAGTTCTTTGTTCTGAGCACTCTCACGTTTCCCGCCTTATTAGAGACTCTAGAAAGCAAGAGCGTGCTTCTTGCTCTAAAGCAGAGTGTGTTTCATGGATGAGAAGTGTGCTGTGTGTTTCCCTTCAGAAACGGAGTTAAATGCCAGGCTCTGTGTCTTCCTCAAGCGAGACTTCGTTTCAGGTAAACGCAGTCACTTTTCAGCTCAAACGAAGCTATATTGTACACGAAGCTCACACGTTTCTTGCTCTTAACTGAAACGCATTGGATGTTAGAGGGCCTGTGGTTTGTATCAGTCTCAGAAGCAGAGTTGAACTAGATATGGTGCGTGTGTGTAGGAAACACAGTTCTTTGTTCTGAGCACTCTCACGTTTCCCGCCTTATTAGAGACTCTAGAAAGCAAGAGCGTGCTTCTTGCTCTAAAGCAGAGTGTGTTTCATGGATGAGAAGTGTGCTGTGTGTTTCCCTTCAGAAACGGAGTTAAATGCCAGGCTCTGTGTCTTCCTACAAGCGAGACTTCGTTTCAGGTAAACGCAGTCACTTTTCAGCTCAAACGAAGCTATATTGTACACGAAGCTCACACGTTTCTCGCTCTTAACTGAAACGCATTGGATGTTAGAGGGCCTGTGGTTTGTATCAGTTTCAGAAGCAGAGTTGAACTAGATATGGTCCGTGTGTGTAGGAAACACAGTTCTTTTGCTCTGAGCACTCTCACGTTTCCCGCCTTATTAGAGTCTCTAGAAAGCAAGAGCGTGCTTCTTGCTCTAAAGCAGAGTGTGGTTCATGGATGAGCACTGTGCTGTGTGTTACCCTTCAGAAACGGAGTTAAATGCCAGGCTCTGTGTCTTCCTACAAGCGAGACTTCGTTTCAGGTAAACGCAGTCACTTTTCAGCTCAAACGAAGCTATATTGTACACGAAGCTCAGACGTTTCTCGCTCTTAACTGAAACGCATTGGATGTTAGAGGGCCTGTGGTTTGTATCAGTTTCAGAAGCAGAGTTGAACTAGATATGGTGCGTGTGTGTAGGAAACACAGTTCTTTTGTTCTGAGCACTCTCACGTTTCCCGCCTTATTAGAGACTCTAGAAAGCAAGAGCGTGCTTCTTGCTCTAAAGCAGAGTGTGTTTCATGGATGAGAAGTGTGCTGTGTGTTTCCCTTCAGAAACGGAATTAAATGCCAGGCTCTGTGTCTTCCTCAAGCGAGACTTCGTTTCCGGTAAACGCAGTCACTTTTCAGCTCAAATGAAGGTATATTGTACACGAAGCTCACACGTTTCTCGCTCTTAACTGAAACGCATTGGATGTTAGAGGGCCTCTGGTTTGTATCAGTTTCAGAAGCAGAGTTGAACTAGATATGGTGTGTGTGTGTAGGAAACACAGTTCTTTGTTCTGAGCACTCTCACGTTTCCCGCCTTATTAGAGACTCTAGAAAGCAAGAGCGTGCTTCTTGCTCTAAAGCAGAGTGTGTTTCATGGATGAGAAGTGTGCTGTGTGTTTCCCTTCAGAAACGGAGTTAAAGGCCAGGCTCTGTGTCTTCCTACAAGCGAGACTTCGTTTCAGGTAAACGCAGTCACTTTTCAGCTCAAACGAAGCTATATTGTACACGAAGCTCACACGTTTCTCGCTCTTAACTGAAACGCATTGGATGTTCGAGGGCCTGTGGTTTGTATCAGTTTCAGAAGCAGAGTTGAACTAGATATGGTCCGTGTGTGTAGGAAACACAGTTCTTTTGCTCTGAGACCTCTCACGTTTCCCGCCTTATTAGAGACTCTAGAAAGCAAGAGCGTGCTTCTTGCTCTAAAGCAGAGTGTGTTTCATGGATGAGAAGTGTGCTGTGTTTTTCCCTTTAGAAACGGTGTTAAATGCCAGGCTCTGTGTCTTCCTACAAGCGAGACTTCGTTTCAGGTAAACGCAGTCACTTTTCAGCTCAAACGAACCTATATTGTACAGGAAGCTCACACGTTTCTCGCTCTTAACTGAAACGCATTGGATGTTAGAGGGCCAGCGGTTTGTATCAGTTTCAGAGCAGAGTTGAACTAGATATGGTGCGTGTGTGTAGGAAACACAGTTCTTTGTTCTGAGCACTCTCACGTTTCCCGCCTTATTAGAGACTCTAGAAAGCAAGAGCGTGCTTCTTGCTCTAAAGCAGAGTGTGTTTCATGGATGAGAAGTGTGCTGTGTGTTTCCCTTCAGAAACGGAGTTAAATGCCAGGCTCTGTGTCTTCCTCAAGCGAGACTTCGTTTCAGGTAAACGCAGTCACTTTTCAGCTCAAACGAAGCTATATTGTACACGAAGCTCACACGTTTCTTGCTCTTAACTGAAACGCATTGGATGTTAGAGGGCCTGTGGTTTGTATCAGTCTCAGAAGCAGAGTTGAACTAGATATGGTGCGTGTGTGTAGGAAACACAGTTCTTTGTTCTGAGCACTCTCACGTTTCCCGCCTTATTAGAGACTCTAGAAAGCAAGAGCGTGCTTCTTGCTCTAAAGCAGAGTGTGTTTCATGGATGAGAAGTGTGCTGTGTGTTTCCCTTCAGAAACGGAGTTAAATGCCAGGCTCTGTGTCTTCCTACAAGCGAGACTTCGTTTCAGGTAAACGCAGTCACTTTTCAGCTCAAACGAAGCTATATTGTACACGAAGCTCACACGTTTCTCGCTCTTAACTGAAACGCATTGGATGTTAGAGGGCCTGTGGTTTGTATCAGTTTCAGAAGCAGAGTTGAACTAGATATGGTCCGTGTGTGTAGGAAACACAGTTCTTTTGCTCTGAGCACTCTCACGTTTCCCGCCTTATTAGAGTCTCTAGAAAGCAAGAGCGTGCTTCTTGCTCTAAAGCAGAGTGTGGTTCATGGATGAGCACTGTGCTGTGTGTTACCCTTCAGAAACGGAGTTAAATGCCAGGCTCTGTGTCTTCCTACAAGCGAGACTTCGTTTCAGGTAAACGCAGTCACTTTTCAGCTCAAACGAAGCTATATTGTACACGAAGCTCACACGTTTCTCGCTCTTAACTGAAACGCATTGGATGTTAGAGGGCCTGTGGTTTGTATCAGTTTCAGAAGCAGAGTTGAACTAGATATGGTGCGTGTGTGTAGGAAACACAGTTCTTTTGTTCTGAGCACTCTCACGTTTCCCGCCTTATTAGAGACTCTAGAAAGCAAGAGCGTGCTTCTTGCTCTAAAGCAGAGTGTGTTTCATGGATGAGAAGTGTGCTGTGTGTTTCCCTTCAGAAACGGAATTAAATGCCAGGCTCTGTGTCTTCCTCAAGCGAGACTTCGTTTCCGGTAAACGCAGTCACTTTTCAGCTCAAATGAAGGTATATTGTACACGAAGCTCACACGTTTCTCGCTCTTAACTGAAACGCATTGGATGTTAGAGGGCCTCTGGTTTGTATCAGTTTCAGAAGCAGAGTTGAACTAGATATGGTGTGTGTGTGTAGGAAACACAGTTCTTTGTTCTGAGCACTCTCACGTTTCCCGCCTTATTAGAGACTCTAGAAAGCAAGAGCGTGCTTCTTGCTCTAAAGCAGAGTGTGTTTCATGGATGAGAAGTGTGCTGTGTGTTTCCCTTCAGAAACGGAGTTAAAGGCCAGGCTCTGTGTCTTCCTACAAGCGAGACTTCGTTTCAGGTAAACGCAGTCACTTTTCAGCTCAAACGAAGCTATATTGTACACGAAGCTCACACGTTTCTCGCTCTTAACTGAAACGCATTGGATGTTAGAGGGCCTGTGGTTTGTATCAGTTTCAGAAGCAGAGTTGAACTAGATATGGTCCGTGTGTGTAGGAAACACAGTTCTTTTGCTCTGAGACCTCTCACGTTTCCCGCCTTATTAGAGACTCTAGAAAGCAAGAGCGTGCTTCTTGCTCTAAAGCAGAGTGTGTTTCATGGATGAGAAGTGTGCTGTGTTTTTCCCTTTAGAAACGGTGTTAAATGCCAGGCTCTGTGTCTTCCTACAAGCGAGACTTCGTTTCAGGTAAACGCAGTCACTTTTCAGCTCAAACGAACCTATATTGTACAGGAAGCTCACACGTTTCTCGCTCTTAACTGAAACGCATTGGATGTTAGAGGGCCAGCGGTTTGTATCAGTTTCAGAGCAGAGTTGAACTAGATATGGTGCGTGTGTGTAGGAAACACAGTTCTTTGTTCTGAGCACTCTCACGTTTCCCGCCTTATTAGAGACTCTAGAAAGCAAGAGCGTGCTTCTTGCTCTAAAGCAGAGTGTGTTTCATGGATGAGAAGTGTGCTGTGTGTTTCCCTTCAGAAACGGAGTTAAATGCCAGGCTCTGTGTCTTCCTCAAGCGAGACTTCGTTTCAGGTAAACGCAGTCACTTTTCAGCTCAAACGAAGCTATATTGTACACGAAGCTCACACGTTTCTTGCTCTTAACTGAAACGCATTGGATGTTAGAGGGCCTGTGGTTTGTATCAGTCTCAGAAGCAGAGTTGAACTAGATATGGTGCGTGTGTGTAGGAAACACAGTTCTTTGTTCTGAGCACTCTCACGTTTCCCGCCTTATTAGAGACTCTAGAAAGCAAGAGCGTGCTTCTTGCTCTAAAGCAGAGTGTGTTTCATGGATGAGAAGTGTGCTGTGTGTTTCCCTTCAGAAACGGAGTTAAATGCCAGGCTCTGTGTCTTCCTACAAGCGAGACTTCGTTTCAGGTAAACGCAGTCACTTTTCAGCTCAAACGAAGCTATATTGTACACGAAGCTCACACGTTTCTCGCTCTTAACTGAAACGCATTGGATGTTAGAGGGCCTGTGGTTTGTATCAGTTTCAGAAGCAGAGTTGAACTAGATATGGTTCGTGTGTGTAGGAAACACAGTTCTTTTGTTCTGAGCAGTCTCACGTTTCCCGCCTTATTAGAGACTCTAGAAAGCAAGAGCGTGCTTCTTGCTCTAAAGCAGAGTGTGTTTCATGGATGAGAAGTGTGCTGTGTGTTTCCCTTCAGAAACGGAGTTAAATGCCAGGCTCTGTGTCTTCCTCAAGCGAGACTTCGTTTCAGGTAAACGCAGTCACTTTTCAGCTCAAACGAAGCTATATTGTACACGAAGCTCACACGTTTCTCGCTCTTAACTGAAACGCATTGGATGTTAGAGGGCCAGCTGTTTGTATCAGTTTCAGAGCAGAGTTGAACTAGATATGGTGCGTGTGTGTAGGAAACACAGTTCTTTGTTCTGAGCACTCTCACGTTTCCCGCCTTATTAGAGACTCTAGAAAGCAAGAGCGTGCTTCTTGCTCTAAAGCAGAGTGTGTTTCATGGATGAGAAGTGTGCTGTGTGTTTCCCTTCAGAAACGGAGTTAAATGCCAGGCTCTGTGTCTTCCTCAAGCGAGACTTCGTTTCAGGTAAACGCAGTCACTTTTCAGCTCAAACGAAGCTATATTGTACACGAAGCTCACACGTTTCTTGCTCTTAACTGAAACGCATTGGATGTTAGAGGGCCTGTGGTTTGTATCAGTCTCAGAAGCAGAGTTGAACTAGATATGGTGCGTGTGTGTAGGAAACACAGTTCTTTGTTCTGAGCACTCTCACGTTTCCCGCCTTATTAGAGACTCTAGAAAGCAAGAGCGTGCTTCTTGCTCTAAAGCAGAGTGTGTTTCATGGATGAGAAGTGTGCTGTGTGTTTCCCTTCAGAAACGGAGTTAAATGCCAGGCTCTGTGTCTTCCTACAAGCGAGACTTCGTTTCAGGTAAACGCAGTCACTTTTCAGCTCA
The DNA here is from genome assembly GCA_949786405.1 of Onychomys arenicola. Lineage (NCBI taxonomy): Eukaryota > Metazoa > Chordata > Mammalia > Rodentia > Cricetidae > Onychomys > Onychomys arenicola. The sequence goes on along the minus strand of CATKUM010000039.1, from coordinate 853,874 downwards.
AACGAAGCTATATTGTACACGAAGCTCACACGTTTCTCGCTCTTAACTGAAACGCATTGGATGTTAGAGGGCCTGTGGTTTGTATCAGTTTCAGAAGCAGAGTTGAACTAGATATGGTTCGTGTGTGTAGGAAACACAGTTCTTTTGTTCTGAGCAGTCTCACGTTTCCCGCCTTATTAGAGACTCTAGAAAGCAAGAGCGTGCTTCTTGCTCTAAAGCAGAGTGTGTTTCATGGATGAGAAGTGTGCTGTGTGTTTCCCTTCAGAAACGGAGTTAAATGCCAGGCTCTGTGTCTTCCTCAAGCGAGACTTCGTTTCAGGTAAACGCAGTCACTTTTCAGCTCCAACGAAGCTATATTGTACAAGAAGCTCACACGTTTCTCGCTCTTAACTGAAACGCATTGGATGTTAGAGGGCCTGCGGTTTGTATCAGTTTCAGAAGCAGAGTTGAACTAGATATGGTGCGTGTGTGTAGGAAACACAGTTCTTTGTTCTGAGCACTCTCACGTTTCCCGCCTTATTAGAGACTCTAGAAAGCAAGAGCGTGCTTCTTGCTCTAAAGCAGAGTGTGTTTCATGGATTAGAAGTGTGCTGTGTGTTTCCCTTCAGAAACGGAGTTAAAGGCCAGGCTCTGTGTCTTCCTCAAGCGAGACTTCGTTTCAGGTAAACGCAGTCACTTTTCAGCTTAAACGAAGCTATATAGTACACGAAGCTCACACGTTTCTCGCTCTTAACTGAAACGCATTGGATGTTAGAGGGCCTGTGGTTTGTATCAGTCCCAGAAGCAGAGTTGAACTAGATATGGTGCGTGTGTGTAGGAAACACAGTTCTTTGTTCTGAGCACTCTCACGTTTCCCGCCTTATTAGAGACTCTAGAAAGCAAGAGCGTGCTTCTTGCTCTAAAGCAGAGTGTGTTTCATGGATGAGAAGTGTGCTGTGTGTTTCCCTTCAGAAACGGAGTTAAATGCCAGGCTCTGTGTCTTCCTACAAGCGAGACTTCGTTTCAGGTAAACGCAGTCACTTTTCAGCTCAAACGAAGCTATATTGTACACGAAGCTCACACGTTTCTCGCTCTTAACTGAAACGCATTGGATGTTAGAGGGCCTGTGGTTTGTATCAGTTTCAGAAGCAGAGTTGAACTAGATATGGTCCGTGTGTGTAGGAAACACAGTTCTTTTGCTCTGAGCACTCTCACGTTTCCCGCCTTATTAGAGTCTCTAGAAAGCAAGAGCGTGCTTCTTGCTCTAAAGCAGAGTGTGGTTCATGGATGAGCACTGTGCTGTGTGTTACCCCTCAGAAACGGAGTTAAATGCCAGGCTCTGTGTCTTCCTACAAACGAGACTTCGTTTCAGGTAAACGCAGTCACTTTTCAGCTCAAACGAAGCTATATTGTACACGAAGCTCACACGTTTCTCGCTCTTAACTGAAACGCATTGGATGTTAGAGGGCCTGTGGTTTGTATCAGTTTCAGAAGCAGAGTTGAACTAGATATGGTGCGTGTGTGTAGGAAACACAGTTCTTTTGTTCTGAGCACTCTCACGTTTCCCGCCTTATTAGAGACTCTAGAAAGCAAGAGCGTGCTTCTTGCTCTAAAGCAGAGTGTGTTTCATGGATGAGAAGTGTGCTGTGTGTTTCCCTTCAGAAACGGAATTAAATGCCAGGCTCTGTGTCTTCCTCAAGCGAGACTTCGTTTCCGGTAAACGCAGTCACTTTTCAGCTCAAATGAAGCTATATTGTACACGAAGCTCACACGTTTCTCGCTCTTAACTGAAACGCATTGGATGTTAGAGGGCCTCTGGTTTGTATCAGTTTCAGAAGCAGAGTTGAACTAGATATGGTGTGTGTGTGTAGGAAACACAGTTCTTTGTTCTGAGCACTCTCACGTTTCCCGCCTTATTAGAGACTCTAGAAAGCAAGAGCGTGCTTCTTGCTCTAAAGCAGAGTGTGTTTCATGGATGAGAAGTGTGCTGTGTGTTTCCCTTCAGAAACGGAGTTAAAGGCCAGGCTCTGTGTCTTCCTACAAGCGAGACTTCGTTTCAGGTAAACGCAGTCACTTTTCAGCTCAAACGAAGCTATATTGTACACGAAGCTGACACGTTTCTCGCTCTTAACTGAAACGCATTGGATGTTAGAGGGCCTGTGGTTTGTATCAGTTTCAGAAGCAGAGTTGAACTAGATATGGTCCGTGTGTGTAGGAAACACAGTTCTTTTGCTCTGAGACCTCTCACGTTTCCCGCCTTATTAGAGACTCTAGAAAGCAAGAGCGTGCTTCTTGCTCTAAAGCAGAGTGTGTTTCATGGATGAGAAGTGTGCTGTGTTTTTCCCTTTAGAAACGGTGTTAAATGCCAGGCTCTGTGTCTTCCTACAAGCGAGACTTCGTTTCAGGTAAACGCAGTCACTTTTCAGCTCAAACGAACCTATATTGTACAGGAAGCTCACACGTTTCTCGCTCTTAACTGAAACGCATTGGATGTTAGAGGGCCAGCGGTTTGTATCAGTTTCAGAGCAGAGTTGAACTAGATATGGTGCGTGTGTGTAGGAAACACAGTTCTTTGTTCTGAGCACTCTCACGTTTCCCGCCTTATTAGAGACTCTAGAAAGCAAGAGCGTGCTTCTTGCTCTAAAGCAGAGTGTGTTTCATGGATGAGAAGTGTGCTGTGTGTTTCCCTTCAGAAACGGAGTTAAATGCCAGGCTCTGTGTCTTCCTCAAGCGAGACTTCGTTTCAGGTAAACGCAGTCACTTTTCAGCTCCAACGAAGCTATATTGTACACGAAGCTCACAAGTTTCTTGCTCTTAACTGAAACGCATTGGATGTTAGAGGGCCTGTGGTTTGTATCAGTCTCAGAAGCAGAGTTGAACTAGATATGGTGCGTGTGTGTAGGAAACACAGTTCTTTGTTCTGAGCACTCTCACGTTTCCCGCCTTATTAGAGACTCTAGAAAGCAAGAGCGTGCTTCTTGCTCTAAAGCAGAGTGTGTTTCATGGATTAGAAGTGTGCTGTGTGTTTCCCTTCAGAAACGGAGTTAAAGGCCAGGCTCTGTGTCTTCCTCAAGCGAGACTTCGTTTCAGGTAAACGCAGTCACTTTTCAGCTTAAACGAAGCTATATAGTACACGAAGCTCACACGTTTCTCGCTCTTAACTGAAACGCATTGGATGTTAGAGGGCCTGTGGTTTGTATCAGTCCCAGAAGCAGAGTTGAACTAGATATGGTGCGTGTGTGTAGGAAACACAGTTCTTTGTTCTGAGCACTCTCACGTTTCCCGCCTTATTAGAGACTCTAGAAAGCAAGAGCGTGCTTCTTGCTCTAAAGCAGAGTGTGTTTCATGGATGAGAAGTGTGCTGTGTGTTTCCCTTCAGAAACGGAGTTAAATGCCAGGCTCTGTGTCTTCCTACAAGCGAGACTTCGTTTCAGGTAAACGCAGTCACTTTTCAGCTCAAACGAAGCTATATTGTACACGAAGCTCACACGTTTCTCGCTCTTAACTGAAACGCATTGGATGTTAGAGGGCCTGTGGTTTGTATCAGTTTCAGAAGCAGAGTTGAACTAGATATGGTCCGTGTGTGTAGGAAACACAGTTCTTTTGCTCTGAGCACTCTCACGTTTCCCGCCTTATTAGAGTCTCTAGAAAGCAAGAGCGTGCTTCTTGCTCTAAAGCAGAGTGTGGTTCATGGATGAGCACTGTGCTGTGTGTTACCCCTCAGAAACGGAGTTAAATGCCAGGCTCTGTGTCTTCCTACAAACGAGACTTCGTTTCAGGTAAACGCAGTCACTTTTCAGCTCAAACGAAGCTATATTGTACACGAAGCTCACACGTTTCTCGCTCTTAACTGAAACGCATTGGATGTTAGAGGGCCTGTGGTTTGTATCAGTTTCAGAAGCAGAGTTGAACTAGATATGGTGCGTGTGTGTAGGAAACACAGTTCTTTTGTTCTGAGCACTCTCACGTTTCCCGCCTTATTAGAGACTCTAGAAAGCAAGAGCGTGCTTCTTGCTCTAAAGCAGAGTGTGTTTCATGGATGAGAAGTGTGCTGTGTGTTTCCCTTCAGAAACGGAATTAAATGCCAGGCTCTGTGTCTTCCTCAAGCGAGACTTCGTTTCCGGTAAACGCAGTCACTTTTCAGCTCAAATGAAGCTATATTGTACACGAAGCTCACACGTTTCTCGCTCTTAACTGAAACGCATTGGATGTTAGAGGGCCTCTGGTTTGTATCAGTTTCAGAAGCAGAGTTGAACTAGATATGGTGTGTGTGTGTAGGAAACACAGTTCTTTGTTCTGAGCACTCTCACGTTTCCCGCCTTATTAGAGACTCTAGAAAGCAAGAGCGTGCTTCTTGCTCTAAAGCAGAGTGTGTTTCATGGATGAGAAGTGTGCTGTGTGTTTCCCTTCAGAAACGGAGTTAAAGGCCAGGCTCTGTGTCTTCCTACAAGCGAGTCTTCGTTTCAGGTAAACGCAGTCACTTTTCAGCTCAAACGAAGCTATATTGTACACGAAGCTGACACGTTTCTCGCTCTTAACTGAAACGCATTGGATGTTAGAGGGCCTGTGGTTTGTATCAGTTTCAGAAGCAGAGTTGAACTAGATATGGTCCGTGTGTGTAGGAAACACAGTTCTTTTGCTCTGAGACCTCTCACGTTTCCCGCCTTATTAGAGACTCTAGAAAGCAAGAGCGTGCTTCTTGCTCTAAAGCAGAGTGTGTTTCATGGATGAGAAGTGTGCTGTGTTTTTCCCTTTAGAAACGGTGTTAAATGCCAGGCTCTGTGTCTTCCTACAAGCGAGACTTCGTTTCAGGTAAACGCAGTCACTTTTCAGCTCAAACGAACCTATATTGTACAGGAAGCTCACACGTTTCTCGCTCTTAACTGAAACGCATTGGATGTTAGAGGGCCAGCGGTTTGTATCAGTTTCAGAGCAGAGTTGAACTAGATATGGTGCGTGTGTGTAGGAAACACAGTTCTTTGTTCTGAGCACTCTCACGTTTCCCGCCTTATTAGAGACTCTAGAAAGCAAGAGCGTGCTTCTTGCTCTAAAGCAGAGTGTGTTTCATGGATGAGAAGTGTGCTGTGTGTTTCCCTTCAGAAACGGAGTTAAATGCCAGGCTCTGTGTCTTCCTCAAGCGAGACTTCGTTTCAGGTAAACGCAGTCACTTTTCAGCTCAAACGAAGCTATATTGTACACGAAGCTCACACGTTTCTTGCTCTTAACTGAAACGCATTGGATGTTAGAGGGCCTGTGGTTTGTATCAGTCTCAGAAGCAGAGTTGAACTAGATATGGTGCGTGTGTGTAGGAAACACAGTTCTTTGTTCTGAGCACTCTCACGTTTCCCACCTTATTAGAGACTCTAGAAAGCAAGAGCGTGCTTCTTGCTCTAAAGCAGAGTGTGTTTCATGGATGAGAAGTGTGCTGTGTGTTTCCCTTCAGAAACGGAGTTAAATGCCAGGCTCTGTGTCTTCCTACAAGCGAGACTTCGTTTCAGGTAAACGCAGTCACTTTTCAGCTCAAACGAAGCTATATTGTACACGAAGCTCACACGTTTCTCGCTCTTAACTGAAACGCATTGGATGTTAGAGGGCCTGTGGTTTGTATCAGTTTCAGAAGCAGAGTTGAACTAGATATGGTTCGTGTGTGTAGGAAACACAGTTCTTTTGTTCTGAGCAGTCTCACGTTTCCCGCCTAATTAGAGACTCTAGAAAGCAAGAGCGTGCTTCTTGCTCTAAAGCAGAGTGTGTTTCATGGATGAGAAGTGTGCTGTGTGTTTCCCTTCAGAAACGGAGTTAAATGCCAGGCTCTGTGTCTTCCTCAAGCGAGACTTCGTTTCAGGTAAACGCAGTCACTTTTCAGCTCAAACGAAGCTATATTGTACACGAAGCTCACACGTTTCTCGCTCTTAACTGAAACGCATTGGATGTTAGAGGGCCAGCGGTTTGTATCAGTTTCAGAGCAGAGTTGAACTAGATATGGTGCGTGTGTGTAGGAAACACAGTTCTTTGTTCTGAGCACTCTCACGTTTCCCGCCTTATTAGAGACTCTAGAAAGCAAGAGCGTGCTTCTTGCTCTAAAGCAGAGTGTGTTTCATGGATGAGAAGTGTGCTGTGTGTTTCCCTTCAGAAACGGAGTTAAATGCCAGGCTCTGTGTCTTCCTCAAGCGAGACTTCGTTTCAGGTAAACGCAGTCACTTTTCAGCTCAAACGAAGCTATATTGTACACGAAGCTCACACGTTTCTTGCTCTTAACTGAAACGCATTGGATGTTAGAGGGCCTGTGGTTTGTATCAGTCTCAGAAGCAGAGTTGAACTAGATATGGTGCGTGTGTGTAGGAAACACAGTTCTTTGTTCTGAGCACTCTCACGTTTCCCGCCTTATTAGAGACTCTAGAAAGCAAGAGCGTGCTTCTTGCTCTAAAGCAGAGTGTGTTTCATGGATGAGAAGTGTGCTGTGTGTTTCCCTTCAGAAATGGAGTTAAATGCCAGGCTCTGTGTCTTCCTCAAGCGAGACTTCGTTTCAGGTAAACGCAGTCACTTTTCAGCTCAAACGAAGCTATATTGTACACGAAGCTCACACGTTTCTCGCTCTTAACTGAAACGCATTGGATGTTAGAGGGCCTGCGGTTTGTATCAGTTTCAGAAGCAGAGTTGAACTAGATATGGTGCGTGTGTGTAGGAAACACAGTTCTTTGTTCTGAGCACTCTCACGTTTCCCGCCTTATTAGAGACTCTAGAAAGCAAGAGCGTGCTTCTTGCTCTAAAGCAGAGTGTGTTTCATGGATGAGAAGTGTGCTGTGTGTTTCCCTTCAGAAACGGAGTTAAAGGCCAGGCTCTGTGTCTTCCTCAAGCGAGACTTCGTTTCAGGTAAACGCAGTCACTTTTCAGCTTAAACGAAGCTATATAGTACACGAAGCTCACACGTTTCTCGCTCTTAACTGAAACGCATTGGATGTTAGAGGGCCTGTGGTTTGTATCAGTCCCAGAAGCAGAGTTGAACTAGATATGGTGCGTGTGTGTAGGAAACACAGTTCTTTGTTCTGAGCACTCTCACGTTTCCCGCCTTATTAGAGACTCTAGAAAGCAAGAGCGTGCTTCTTGCTCTAAAGCAGAGTGTGTTTCATGGATGAGAAGTGTGCTGTGTGTTTCCCTTCAGAAACGGAGTTAAATGCCAGGCTCTGTGTCTTCCTACAAGGGAGACTTCGTTTCAGGTAAACGCAGTCACTTTTCAGCTCAAACGAAGCTATATTGTACACGAAGCTCACACGTTTCTCGCTCTTAACTGAAACGCATTGGATGTTAGAGGGCCTGTGGTTTGTATCAGTTTCAGAAGCAGAGTTGAACTAGATATGGTCCGTGTGTGTAGGAAACACAGTTCTTTTGCTCTGAGCACTCTCACGTTTCCCGCCTTATTAGAGTCTCTAGAAAGCAAGAGCGTGCTTCTTGCTCTAAAGCAGAGTGTGGTTCATGGATGAGCACTGTGCTGTGTGTTACCCTTCAGAAACGGAGTTAAATGCCAGGCTCTGTGTCTTCCTACAAGCGAGACTTCGTTTCAGGTAAACGCAGTCACTTTTCAGCTCAAACGAAGCTATATTGTACACGAAGCTCACACGTTTCTCGCTCTTAACTGAAACGCATTGGATGTTAGAGGGCCTGTGGTTTGTATCAGTTTCAGAAGCAGAGTTGAACTAGATATGGTGCGTGTGTGTAGGAAACACAGTTCTTTTGTTCTGAGCACTCTCACGTTTCCCGCCTTATTAGAGACTCTAGAAAGCAAGAGCGTGCTTCTTGCTCTAAAGCAGAGTGTGTTTCATGGATGAGAAGTGTGCTGTGTGTTTCCCTTCAGAAACGGAATTAAATGCCAGGCTCTGTGTCTTCCTCAAGCGAGACTTCGTTTCCGGTAAACGCAGTCACTTTTCAGCTCAAATGAAGCTATATTGTACACGAAGCTCACACGTTTCTCGCTCTTAACTGAAACGCATTGGATGTTAGAGGGCCTCTGGTTTGTATCAGTTTCAGAAGCAGAGTTGAACTAGATATGGTGTGTGTGTGTAGGAAACACAGTTCTTTGTTCTGAGCACTCTCACGTTTCCCGCCTTATTAGAGACTCTAGAAAGCAAGAGCGTGCTTCTTGCTCTAAAGCAGAGTGTGTTTCATGGATGAGAAGTGTGCTGTGTGTTTCCCTTCAGAAACGGAGTTAAAGGCCAGGCTCTGTGTCTTCCTACAAGCGAGACTTCGTTTCAGGTAAACGCAGTCACTTTTCAGCTCAAACGAAGCTATATTGTACACGAAGCTCACACGTTTCTCGCTCTTAACTGAAACGCATTGGATGTTAGAGGGCCTGTGGTTTGTATCAGTTTCAGAAGCAGAGTTGAACTAGATATGGTCCGTGTGTGTAGGAAACACAGTTCTTTTGCTCTGAGACCTCTCACGTTTCCCGCCTTATTAGAGACTCTAGAAAGCAAGAGCGTGCTTCTTGCTCTAAAGCAGAGTGTGTTTCATGGATGAGAAGTGTGCTGTGTTTTTCCCTTTAGAAACGGTGTTAAATGCCAGGCTCTGTGTCTTCCTACAAGCGAGACTTCGTTTCAGGTAAACGCAGTCACTTTTCAGCTCAAACGAACCTATATTGTACAGGAAGCTCACACGTTTCTCGCTCTTAACTGAAACGCATTGGATGTTAGAGGGCCAGCGGTTTGTATCAGTTTCAGAGCAGAGTTGAACTAGATATGGTGCGTGTGTGTAGGAAACACAGTTCTTTGTTCTGAGCACTCTCACGTTTCCCGCCTTATTAGAGACTCTAGAAAGCAAGAGCGTGCTTCTTGCTCTAAAGCAGAGTGTGTTTCATGGATGAGAAGTGTGCTGTGTGTTTCCCTTCAGAAACGGAGTTAAATGCCAGGCTCTGTGTCTTCCTCAAGCGAGACTTCGTTTCAGGTAAACGCAGTCACTTTTCAGCTCAAACGAAGCTATATAGTACACGAAGCTCACACGTTTCTCGCTCTTAACTGAAACGCATTGGATGTTAGAGGGCCTGTGGTTTGTATCAGTCCCAGAAGCAGAGTTGAACTAGATATGGTGCGTGTGTGTAGGAAACACAGTTCTTTGTTCTGAGCACTCTCACGTTTCCCGCCTTATTAGAGACTCTAGAAAGCAAGAGCGTGCTTCTTGCTCTAAAGCAGAGTGTGTTTCATGGATGAGAAGTGTGCTGTGTGTTTCCCTTCAGAAACGGAGTTAAATGCCAGGCTCTGTGTCTTCCTACAAGGGAGACTTCGTTTCAGGTAAACGCAGTCACTTTTCAGCTCAAACGAAGCTATATTGTACACGAAGCTCACACGTTTCTCGCTCTTAACTGAAACGCATTGGATGTTAGAGGGCCTGTGGTTTGTATCAGTTTCAGAAGCAGAGTTGAACTAGATATGGTCCGTGTGTGTAGGAAACACAGTTCTTTTGCTCTGAGCACTCTCACGTTTCCCGCCTTATTAGAGTCTCTAGAAAGCAAGAGCGTGCTTCTTGCTCTAAAGCAGAGTGTGGTTCATGGATGAGCACTGTGCTGTGTGTTACCCTTCAGAAACGGAGTTAAATGCCAGGCTCTGTGTCTTCCTACAAGCGAGACTTCGTTTCAGGTAAACGCAGTCACTTTTCAGCTCAAACGAAGCTATATTGTACACGAAGCTCACACGTTTCTCGCTCTTAACTGAAACGCATTGGATGTTAGAGGGCCTGTGGTTTGTATCAGTTTCAGAAGCAGAGTTGAACTAGATATGGTGCGTGTGTGTAGGAAACACAGTTCTTTTGTTCTGAGCACTCTCACGTTTCCCGCCTTATTAGAGACTCTAGAAAGCAAGAGCGTGCTTCTTGCTCTAAAGCAGAGTGTGTTTCATGGATGAGAAGTGTGCTGTGTGTTTCCCTTCAGAAACGGAATTAAATGCCAGGCTCTGTGTCTTCCTCAAGCGAGACTTCGTTTCCGGTAAACGCAGTCACTTTTCAGCTCAAATGAAGCTATATTGTACACGAAGCTCACACGTTTCTCGCTCTTAACTGAAACGCATTGGATGTTAGAGGGCCTCTGGTTTGTATCAGTTTCAGAAGCAGAGTTGAACTAGATATGGTGTGTGTGTGTAGGAAACACAGTTCTTTGTTCTGAGCACTCTCACGTTTCCCGCCTTATTAGAGACTCTAGAAAGCAAGAGCGTGCTTCTTGCTCTAAAGCAGAGTGTGTTTCATGGATGAGAAGTGTGCTGTGTGTTTCCCTTCAGAAACGGAGTTAAAGGCCAGGCTCTGTGTCTTCCTACAAGCGAGACTTCGTTTCAGGTAAACGCAGTCACTTTTCAGCTCAAACGAAGCTATATTGTACACGAAGCTCACACGTTTCTCGCTCTTAACTGAAACGCATTGGATGTTAGAGGGCCTGTGGTTTGTATCAGTTTCAGAAGCAGAGTTGAACTAGATATGGTCCGTGTGTGTAGGAAACACAGTTCTTTTGCTCTGAGACCTCTCACGTTTCCCGCCTTATTAGAGACTCTAGAAAGCAAGAGCGTGCTTCTTGCTCTAAAGCAGAGTGTGTTTCATGGATGAGAAGTGTGCTGTGTTTTTCCCTTTAGAAACGGTGTTAAATGCCAGGCTCTGTGTCTTCCTACAAGCGAGACTTCGTTTCAGGTAAACGCAGTCACTTTTCAGCTCAAACGAACCTATATTGTACAGGAAGCTCACACGTTTCTCGCTCTTAACTGAAACGCATTGGATGTTAGAGGGCCAGCGGTTTGTATCAGTTTCAGAGCAGAGTTGAACTAGATATGGTGCGTGTGTGTAGGAAACACAGTTCTTTGTTCTGAGCACTCTCACGTTTCCCGCCTTATTAGAGACTCTAGAAAGCAAGAGCGTGCTTCTTGCTCTAAAGCAGAGTGTGTTTCATGGATGAGAAGTGTGCTGTGTGTTTCCCTTCAGAAACGGAGTTAAATGCCAGGCTCTGTGTCTTCCTCAAGCGAGACTTCGTTTCAGGTAAACGCAGTCACTTTTCAGCTCAAACGAAGCTATATTGTACACGAAGCTCACACGTTTCTTGCTCTTAACTGAAACGCATTGGATGTTAGAGGGCCTGTGGTTTGTATCAGTCTCAGAAGCAGAGTTGAACTAGATATGGTGCGTGTGTGTAGGAAACACAGTTCTTTGTTCTGAGCACTCTCACGTTTCCCGCCTTATTAGAGACTCTAGAAAGCAAGAGCGTGCTTCTTGCTCTAAAGCAGAGTGTGTTTCATGGATGAGAAGTGTGCTGTGTGTTTCCCTTCAGAAACGGAGTTAAATGCCAGGCTCTGTGTCTTCCTACAAGCGAGACTTCGTTTCAGGTAAACGCAGTCACTTTTCAGCTCAAACGAAGCTATATTGTACACGAAGCTCACACGTTTCTCGCTCTTAACTGAAACGCATTGGATGTTAGAGGGCCTGTGGTTTGTATCAGTTTCAGAAGCAGAGTTGAACTAGATATGGTTCGTGTGTGTAGGAAACACAGTTCTTTTGTTCTGAGCAGTCTCACGTTTCCCGCCTTATTAGAGACTCTAGAAAGCAAGAGCGTGCTTCTTGCTCTAAAGCAGAGTGTGTTTCATGGATGAGAAGTGTGCTGTGTGTTTCCCTTCAGAAACGGAGTTAAATGCCAGGCTCTGTGTCTTCCTCAAGCGAGACTTCGTTTCAGGTAAACGCAGTCACTTTTCAGCTCAAACGAAGCTATATTGTACACGAAGCTCACACGTTTCTCGCTCTTAACTGAAACGCATTGGATGTTAGAGGGCCTGTGGTTTGTATCAGTCCCAGAAGCAGAGTTGAACTAGATATGGTGCGTGTGTGTAGGAAACACAGTTCTTTGTTCTGAGCACTCTCACGTTTCCCGCCTTATTAGAGACTCTAGAAAGCAAGAGCGTGCTTCTTGCTCTAAAGCAGAGTGTGTTTCATGGATGAGAAGTGTGCTGTGTGTTTCCCTTCAGAAACGGAGTTAAATGCCAGGCTCTGTGTCTTCCTACAAGCGAGACTTCGTTTCAGGTAAACGCAGTCACTTTTCAGCTCAAACGAAGCTATATTGTACACGAAGCTCACACGTTTCTCGCTCTTAACTGAAACGCATTGGATGTTAGAGGGCCTGTGGTTTGTATCAGTTTCAGAAGCAGAGTTGAACTAGATATGGTCCGTGTGTGTAGGAAACACAGTTCTTTTGCTCTGAGCACTCTCACGTTTCCCGCCTTATTAGAGTCTCTAGAAAGCAAGAGCGTGCTTCTTGCTCTAAAGCAGAGTGTGGTTCATGGATGAGCACTGTGCTGTGTGTTACCCTTCAGAAACGGAGTTAAATGCCAGGCTCTGTGTCTTCCTACAAGCGAGACTTCGTTTCAGGTAAACGCAGTCACTTTTCAGCTCAAACGAAGCTATATTGTACACGAAGCTCACACGTTTCTCGCTCTTAACTGAAACGCATTGGATGTTAGAGGGCCTGTGGTTTGTATCAGTTTCAGAAGCAGAGTTGAACTAGATATGGTGCGTGTGTGTAGGAAACACAGTTCTTTTGTTCTGAGCACTCTCACGTTTCCCGCCTTATTAGAGACTCTAGAAAGCAAGAGCGTGCTTCTTGCTCTAAAGCAGAGTGTGTTTCATGGATGAGAAGTGTGCTGTGTGTTTCCCTTCAGAAACGGAATTAAATGCCAGGCTCTGTGTCTTCCTCAAGCGAGACTTCGTTTCCGGTAAACGCAGTCACTTTTCAGCTCAAATGAAGCTATATTGTACACGAAGCTCACACGTTTCTCGCTCTTAACTGAAACGCATTGGATGTTAGAGGGCCTCTGGTTTGTATCAGTTTCAGAAGCAGAGTTGAACTAGATATGGTGTGTGTGTGTAGGAAACACAGTTCTTTGTTCTGAGCACTCTCACGTTTCCCGCCTTATTAGAGACTCTAGAAAGCAAGAGCGTGCTTCTTGCTCTAAAGCAGAGTGTGTTTCATGGATGAGAAGTGTGCTGTGTGTTTCCCTTCAGAAACGGAGTTAAAGGCCAGGCTCTGTGTCTTCCTACAAGCGAGACTTCGTTTCAGGTAAACGCAGTCACTTTTCAGCTCAAACGAAGCTATATTGTACACGAAGCTCACACGTTTCTCGCTCTTAACTGAAACGCATTGGATGTTAGAGGGCCTGTGGTTTGTATAAGTTTCAGAAGCAGAGTTGAACTAGATATGGTCCGTGTGTGTAGGAAACACAGTTCTTTTGCTCTGAGACCTCTCACGTTTCCCGCCTTATTAGAGACTCTAGAAAGCAAGAGCGTGCTTCTTGCTCTAAAGCAGAGTGTGTTTCATGGATGAGAAGTGTGCTGTGTTTTTCCCTTTAGAAACGGTGTTAAATGCCAGGCTCTGTGTCTTCCTACAAGCGAGACTTCGTTTCAGGTAAACGCAGTCACTTTTCAGCTCAAACGAACCTATATTGTACAGGAAGCTCACACGTTTCTCGCTCTTAACTGAAACGCATTGGATGTTAGAGGGCCAGCGGTTTGTATCAGTTTCAGAGCAGAGTTGAACTAGATATGGTGCGTGTGTGTAGGAAACACAGTTCTTTGTTCTGAGCACTCTCACGTTTCCCGCCTTATTAGAGACTCTAGAAAGCAAGAGCGTGCTTCTTGCTCTAAAGCAGAGTGTGTTTCATGGATGAGAAGTGTGCTGTGTGTTTCCCTTCAGAAACGGAGTTAAATGCCAGGCTCTGTGTCTTCCTCAAGCGAGACTTCGTTTCAGGTAAACGCAGTCACTTTTCAGCTCAAACGAAGCTATATTGTACACGAAGCTCACACGTTTCTTGCTCTTAACTGAAACGCATTGGATGTTAGAGGGCCTGTGGTTTGTATCAGTCTCAGAAGCAGAGTTGAACTAGATATGGTGCGTGTGTGTAGGAAACACAGTTCTTTGTTCTGAGCACTCTCACGTTTCCCGCCTTATTAGAGACTCTAGAAAGCAAGAGCGTGCTTCTTGCTCTAAAGCAGAGTGTGTTTCATGGATGAGAAGTGTGCTGTGTGTTTCCCTTCAGAAACGGAGTTAAATGCCAGGCTCTGTGTCTTCCTACAAGCGAGACTTCGTTTCAGGTAAACGCAGTCACTTTTCAGCTCAAACGAAGCTATATTGTACACGAAGCTCACACGTTTCTCGCTCTTAACTGAAACGCATTGGATGTTAGAGGGCCTGTGGTTTGTATCAGTTTCAGAAGCAGAGTTGAACTAGATATGGTTCGTGTGTGTAGGAAACACAGTTCTTTTGTTCTGAGCAGTCTCACGTTTCCCGCCTTATTAGAGACTCTAGAAAGCAAGAGCGTGCTTCTTGCTCTAAAGCAGAGTGTGTTTCATGGATGAGAAGTGTGCTGTGTGTTTCCCTTCAGAAACGGAGTTAAATGCCAGGCTCTGTGTCTTCCTCAAGCGAGACTTCGTTTCAGGTAAACGCAGTCACTTTTCAGCTCAAACGAAGCTATATTGTACACGAAGCTCACACGTTTCTCGCTCTTAACTGAAACGCATTGGATGTTAGAGGGCCTGTGGTTTGTATCAGTTTCAGAGCAGAGTTGAACTAGATATGGTGCGTGTGTGTAGGAAACACAGTTCTTTGTTCTGAGCACTCTCACGTTTCCCGCCTTATTAGAGACTCTAGAAAGCAAGAGCGTGCTTCTTGCTCTAAAGCAGAGTGTGTTTCATGGATGAGAAGTGTGCTGTGTGTTTCCCTTCAGAAACGGAGTTAAATGCCAGGCTCTGTGTCTTCCTCAAGCGAGACTTCGTTTCAGGTAAACGCAGTCACTTTTCAGCTCAAACGAAGCTATATTGTACACGAAGCTCACACGTTTCTTGCTCTTAACTGAAACGCATTGGATGTTAGAGGGCCTGTGGTTTGTATCAGTCTCAGAAGCAGAGTTGAACTAGATATGGTGCGTGTGTGTAGGAAACACAGTTCTTTGTTCTGAGCACTCTCACGTTTCCCGCCTTATTAGAGACTCTAGAAAGCAAGAGCGTGCTTCTTGCTCTAAAGCAGAGTGTGTTTCATGGATGAGAAGTGTGCTGTGTGTTTCCCTTCAGAAACGGAGTTAAATGCCAGGCTCTGTGTCTTCCTACAAGCGAGACTTCGTTTCAGGTAAACGCAGTCACTTTTCAGCTCAAACGAAGCTATATTGTACACGAAGCTCACACGTTTCTCGCTCTTAACTGAAACGCATTGGATGTTAGAGGGCCTGTGGTTTGTATCAGTTTCAGAAGCAGAGTTGAACTAGATATGGTTCGTGTGTGTAGGAAACACAGTTCTTTTGTTCTGAGCAGTCTCACGTTTCCCGCCTTATTAGAGACTCTAGAAAGCAAGAGCGTGCTTCTTGCTCTAAAGCAGAGTGTGTTTCATGGATGAGAAGTGTGCTGTGTGTTTCCCTTCAGAAACGGAGTTAAATGCCAGGCTCTGTGTCTTCCTCAAGCGAGACTTCGTTTCAGGTAAACGCAGTCACTTTTCAGCTCAAACGAAGCTATATTGTACACGAAGCTCACACGTTTCTCGCTCTTAACTGAAACGCATTGGATGTTAGAGGGCCTGCGGTTTGTATCAGTTTCAGAAGCAGAGTTGAACTAGATATGGTGCGTGTGTGTAGGAAACACAGTTCTTTGTTCTGAGCACTCTCACGTTTCCCGCCTTATTAGAGACTCTAGAAAGCAAGAGCGTGCTTCTTGCTCTAAAGCAGAGTGTGTTTCATGGATGAGAAGTGTGCTGTGTGTTTCCCTTCAGAAACGGAGTTAAAGGCCAGGCTCTGTGTCTTCCTACAAGCGAGACTTCGTTTCAGGTAAACGCAGTCACTTTTCAGCTCAAACGAAGCTATATTGTACACGAAGCTCACACGTTTCTCGCTCTTAACTGAAACGCATTGGATGTTAGAGGGCCTGTGGTTTGTATCAGTTTCAGAAGCAGAGTTGAACTAGATATGGTCCGTGTGTGTAGGAAACACAGTTCTTTTGCTCTGAGACCTCTCACGTTTCCCGCCTTATTAGAGACTCTAGAAAGCAAGAGCGTGCTTCTTGCTCTAAAGCAGAGTGTGTTTCATGGATGAGAAGTGTGCTGTGTTTTTCCCTTTAGAAACGGTGTTAAATGCCAGGCTCTGTGTCTTCCTACAAGCGAGACTTCGTTTCAGGTAAACGCAGTCACTTTTCAGCTCAAACGAACCTATATTGTACAGGAAGCTCACACGTTTCTCGCTCTTAACTGAAACGCATTGGATGTTAGAGGGCCAGCGGTTTGTATCAGTTTCAGAGCAGAGTTGAACTAGATATGGTGCGTGTGTGTAGGAAACACAGTTCTTTGTTCTGAGCACTCTCACGTTTCCCGCCTTATTAGAGACTCTAGAAAGCAAGAGCGTGCTTCTTGCTCTAAAGCAGAGTGTGTTTCATGGATGAGAAGTGTGCTGTGTGTTTCCCTTCAGAAACGGAGTTAAATGCCAGGCTCTGTGTCTTCCTCAAGCGAGACTTCGTTTCAGGTAAACGCAGTCACTTTTCAGCTCAAACGAAGCTATATTGTACACGAAGCTCACACGTTTCTTGCTCTTAACTGAAACGCATTGGATGTTAGAGGGCCTGTGGTTTGTATCAGTCTCAGAAGCAGAGTTGAACTAGATATGGTGCGTGTGTGTAGGAAACACAGTTCTTTGTTCTGAGCACTCTCACGTTTCCCGCCTTATTAGAGACTCTAGAAAGCAAGAGCGTGCTTCTTGCTCTAAAGCAGAGTGTGTTTCATGGATGAGAAGTGTGCTGTGTGTTTCCCTTCAGAAACGGAGTTAAATGCCAGGCTCTGTGTCTTCCTACAAGCGAGACTTCGTTTCAGGTAAACGCAGTCACTTTTCAGCTCAAACGAAGCTATATTGTACACGAAGCTCACACGTTTCTCGCTCTTAACTGAAACGCATTGGATGTTAGAGGGCCTGTGGTTTGTATCAGTTTCAGAAGCAGAGTTGAACTAGATATGGTTCGTGTGTGTAGGAAACACAGTTCTTTTGTTCTGAGCAGTCTCACGTTTCCCGCCTTATTAGAGACTCTAGAAAGCAAGAGCGTGCTTCTTGCTCTAAAGCAGAGTGTGTTTCATGGATGAGAAGTGTGCTGTGTGTTTCCCTTCAGAAACGGAGTTAAATGCCAGGCTCTGTGTCTTCCTCAAGCGAGACTTCGTTTCAGGTAAACGCAGTCACTTTTCAGCTCAAACGAAGCTATATTGTACACGAAGCTCACACGTTTCTCGCTCTTAACTGAAACGCATTGGATGTTAGAGGGCCTGCGGTTTGTATCAGTTTCAGAAGCAGAGTTGAACTAGATATGGTGCGTGTGTGTAGGAAACACAGTTCTTTGTTCTGAGCACTCTAACGTTTCCCGCCTTATTAGAGACTCTAGAAAGCAAGAGCGTGCTTCTTGCTCTAAAGCAGAGTGTGTTTCATGGATGAGAAGTGTGCTGTGTGTTTCCCTTCAGAAACGGAGTTAAAGGCCAGGCTCTGTGTCTTCCTACAAGCGAGACTTCGTTTCAGGTAAACGCAGTCACTTTTCAGCTCAAACGAAGCTATATTGTACACGAAGCTCACACGTTTCTCGCTCTTAACTGAAACGCATTGGATGTTAGAGGGCCTGTGGTTTGTATCAGTTTCAGAAGCAGAGTTGAACTAGATATGGTCCGTGTGTGTAGGAAACACAGTTCTTTTGCTCTGAGACCTCTCACGTTTCCCGCCTTATTAGAGACTCTAGAAAGCAAGAGCGTGCTTCTTGCTCTAAAGCAGAGTGTGTTTCATGGATGAGAAGTGTGCTGTGTTTTTCCCTTTAGAAACGGTGTTAAATGCCAGGCTCTGTGTCTTCCTACAAGCGAGACTTCGTTTCAGGTAAACGCAGTCACTTTTCAGCTCAAACGAACCTATATTGTACAGGAAGCTCACACGTTTCTCGCTCTTAACTGAAACGCATTGGATGTTAGAGGGCCAGCGGTTTGTATCAGTTTCAGAGCAGAGTTGAACTAGATATGGTGCGTGTGTGTAGGAAACACAGTTCTTTGTTCTGAGCACTCTCACGTTTCCCGCCTTATTAGAGACTCTAGAAAGCAAGAGCGTGCTTCTTGCTCTAAAGCAGAGTGTGTTTCATGGATGAGAATTGTGCTGTGTGTTTCCCTTTAGAAACGGTGTTAAATGCCAGGCTCTGTGTCTTCCTACAAGCGAGCCTTCGTTTCAGGTAAACGCAGTCACTTTTCAGCTCAAACGAAGCTATATTGTACACGAAGCTCACACGTTTCTCGCTCTTAACTGAAACGCATTGGATGTTAGAGGGCCTGCGGTTTGTATCAGATTCAGAGCAGAGTTGAACTAGATATGGTGCGTGTGTGTAGGAAACACAGTTCTTTGTTCTGAGCAGTCTCACGTTTCCCGCCTTATTAGAGACTCTAGAAAGCAAGAGCGTGCTTCTTGCTCTAAAGCAGAGTGTGTTTCATGGATGAGAAGTGTGCTGTGTGTTTCCCTTCAGAAACGGAGTTAAATGCCAGGCTCTGTGTCTTCCGCAAGCGAGACTTCGTTTCAGGTAAACGCAGTCACTTTTCAGCTCAAAGGAAGCTATATTTTACACGAAGCTCACACGTTTCTCGCTCTTAACTGAAACGCATTGGATGTTAGAGGGCCTGCGGTTTGTATCAGTTTCAGAAGCAGAGTTGAACTAGATATGGTGCGTGTGTGTAGGAAACACAGTTCTTTGTTCTGAGCACTCTCACGTTTCCCGCCTTATTAGAGACTCTAGAAAGCAAGAGCGTGCTTCTTGCTCTAAAGCAGAGTGTGTTTCATGGATGAGAAGTGTGCTGTGTGTTTCCCTTCAGAAACGGAGTTAAATGCCAGGCTCTGTGTCTTCCTCAAGCGAGACTTCGTTTCAGGTAAACTCAGTCACTTTTCAGCACAAACGAAGCTATATTGTACACGAAGCTCACACGTTTCTCGCTCTTAACTGAAACGCATTGGATGTTAGAGGGCCTGTGGTTTGTATCAGTCTCAGAAGCAGAGTTGAACTAGATATGGTGCGTGTGTGTAGGAAACACAGTTCTTTGTTCTGAGCACTCTCACGTTTCCCGCCTTATTAGAGACTCTAGAAAGCAAGAGCGTGCTTCTTGCTCTAAAGCAGAGTGTATTTCATGGATGAGAAGTGTGCTGTGTGTTTCCCTTCAGAAACGGAGTTAAATGCCAGGCTCTGTGTCTTCCTACAAGCGAGACTTCGTTTCAGGTAAACGCAGTCACTTTTCAGCTCAAACGAAGCTATATTGTACGGGAAACTCACACGTTTCTCGCTCTTAACTGAAACGCATTGGAAGTTAGAGGGCCTGCGGTTTGTATCAGTTTCAGAGCAGAGTTGAACTAGATATGGTGCGTGTGTGTAGGAAACACACTTCTTTGTTCTGAGCACTCTCACGTTTCCCGCCTTATTAGAGACTCTAGAAAGCAAGAGCGTGCTTCTTGCTCTAAAGCAGAGTGTGTTTCATGGATGAGAAGTGTGCTGTGTGTTTCCCTTCAGAAACGGAGTTAAATGCCAGGCTCTGTGTCTTCCTACAAGCGAGACTTCGTTTCAGGTAAACGCAGTCACTTTTCAGCTCAAAGGAAGCTATATTGTACACGAAGCTCACACGTTTCTCGCTCTTAACTGAAACGCATTGGATGTTAGAGGGACTGTGGTTTGTATCAGTTTCAAAAGCAGAGTTGAACTAGATATGGTCCGTGTGTGTAGGAAACACAGTTCTTTTGCTCTGAGCACTCTCACGTCCCGCATTATTAGAGACTCTAGAAAGCAAGAGCGTGCTTCTTGCTCTAAAGCAGAGTGTGTTTCATGGATGAGAAGTGTGCTGTGTGTTTCCCTTTAGAAACGGTGTTAAATGCCAGGCTCTGTGTCTTCCTACAAGCGAGACTTCGTTTCAGGTAAACGCAGTCACTTTTCAGCTCAAACGAAGCTATATTGTACACGAAGCTCACATGTTTCTCGCTCTTAACTGAAACGCATTGGATGTTAGAGGGCCTGTGGTTTGTATCAGTTTCAGAAGCAGAGTTGAACTAGATATGGTCCGTGTGTGTAGGAAACACAGTTCTTTTGCTCTGAGCACTCTCACGTTTCCCGCCTTATTAGAGACTCTAGAAAGCAAGAGCGTGCTTCTTGTTCTAAAGCAGAGTGTGGTTCATGGATGAGCACTGTGCTGTGTGTTTCCCTTCAGAAACGGAGTTAAATGCCAGGCTCTGTGTCTTCCTACAAGCGAGACTTCGTTTCAGGTAAACGCAGTCACTTTTCAGCTCAAACGAAGCTATATTGTACACGAAGCTCACACGTTTCTCGCTCTTAACTGAAACGCATTGGATGTTAGAGGGACTGTGGTTTGTATCAGTTTCAAAAGCAGAGTTGAACTAGATATGGTCCGTGTGTGTAGGAAACACAGTTCTTTTGCTCTGAGCACTCTCACGTTTCCCGCATTATTAGAGACTCTAGAAAGCAAGAGCGTGCTTCTTGCTCTAAAGCAGAGTGTGTTTCATGGATGAGAAGTGTGCTGTGTGTTTCCCTTTAGAAACGGTGTTAAATGCCAGGCTCTGTGTCTTCCTACAAGCGAGACTTCGTTTCAGGTAAACGCAGTCACTTTTCAGCTCAAACGAAGCTATATTGTACAGGAAGCTCACACGTTTCTCGCTCTTAACTGAAACGCATTGGATGTTAGAGGGCCTGTGGTTTGTATCAGTTTCAGAAGCAGAGTTGAACTAGATATGGTGCGTGTGTGTAGGAAACACAGTTCTTTGTTCTGAGCACTCTCACGTTTCCCGCCTTATTAGAGACTCTAGAAAGCAAGAGCGTGCTTCTTGCTCTAAAGCAGAGTGTGTTTCATGGATGAGAAGTGTGCTGTGTGTTTCCCTTCAGAAACGGAGTTAAATGCCAGGCTCTGTGTCTTCCTACAAGCGAGACTTCGTTTCAGGTAAACGCAGTCACTTTTCAGGTCAAACGAAGCTATATTGTACACGAAGCTCACACGTTTCTCGCTCTTAACTGAAACACCTTGGATGTTAGAGGGCCTGTGGTTTGTATCAGTTTCAGAAGCAGAGTTGAACTAGATATGGTGCGTGTGTGTAGGAAACACAGTTCTTTTGTTCTGAGCACTCTCACGTTTCCCGCCTTATTAGAGACTCTAGAAAGCAAGAGCGTGCTTCTTGCTCTAAAGCAGAGTGTGTTTCATGGATGAGAAGTGTGCTGTGTGTTTCCCTTCAGAAACGGAGTTAAATGCCAGGCTCTGTGTCTTCCGCAAGCGAGACTTCGTTTCAGGTAAACGCAGTCACTTTTCAGCTCAAAGGAAGCTATATTTTACACGAAGCTCACACGTTTCTCGCTCTTAACTGAAACGCATTGGATGTTAGAGGGCCTGCGGTTTGTATCAGTTTCAGAAGCAGAGTTGAACTAGATATGGTGCGTGTGTGTAGGAAACACAGTTCTTTGTTCTGAGCACTCTCACGTTTCCCGCCTTATTAGAGACTCTAGAAAGCAAGAGCGTGCTTCTTGCTCTAAAGCAGAGTGTGTTTCATGGATGAGAAGTGTGCTGTGTGTTTCCCTTCAGAAACGGAGTTAAATGCCAGGCTCTGTGTCTTCCTCAAGCGAGACTTCGTTTCAGGTAAACTCAGTCACTTTTCAGCACAAACGAAGCTATATTGTACACGAAGCTCACACGTTTCTCGCTCTTAACTGAAACGCATTGGATGTTAGAGGGCCTGTGGTTTGTATCAGTCTCAGAAGCAGAGTTGAACTAGATATGGTGCGTGTGTGTAGGAAACACAGTTCTTTGTTCTGAGCACTCTCACGTTTCCCGCCTTATTAGAGACTCTAGAAAGCAAGAGCGTGCTTCTTGCTCTAAAGCAGAGTGTATTTCATGGATGAGAAGTGTGCTGTGTGTTTCCCTTCAGAAACGGAGTTAAATGCCAGGCTCTGTGTCTTCCTACAAGCGAGACTTCGTTTCAGGTAAACGCAGTCACTTTTCAGCTCAAACGAAGCTATATTGTACGGGAAACTCACACGTTTCTCGCTCTTAACTGAAACGCATTGGAAGTTAGAGGGCCTGCGGTTTGTATCAGTTTCAGAGCAGAGTTGAACTAGATATGGTGCGTGTGTGTAGGAAACACACTTCTTTGTTCTGAGCACTCTCACGTTTCCCGCCTTATTAGAGACTCTAGAAAGCAAGAGCGTGCTTCTTGCTCTAAAGCAGAGTGTGTTTCATGGATGAGAAGTGTGCTGTGTGTTTCCCTTCAGAAACGGAGTTAAATGCCAGGCTCTGTGTCTTCCTACAAGCGAGACTTCGTTTCAGGTAAACGCAGTCACTTTTCAGCTCAAAGGAAGCTATATTGTACACGAAGCTCACACGTTTCTCGCTCTTAACTGAAACGCATTGGATGTTAGAGGGACTGTGGTTTGTATCAGTTTCAAAAGCAGAGTTGAACTAGATATGGTCCGTGTGTGTAGGAAACACAGTTCTTTTGCTCTGAGCACTCTCACGTCCCGCATTATTAGAGACTCTAGAAAGCAAGAGCGTGCTTCTTGCTCTAAAGCAGAGTGTGTTTCATGGATGAGAAGTGTGCTGTGTGTTTCCCTTTAGAAACGGTGTTAAATGCCAGGCTCTGTGTCTTCCTACAAGCGAGACTTCGTTTCAGGTAAACGCAGTCACTTTTCAGCTCAAACGAAGCTATATTGTACACGAAGCTCACATGTTTCTCGCTCTTAACTGAAACGCATTGGATGTTAGAGGGCCTGTGGTTTGTATCAGTTTCAGAAGCAGAGTTGAACTAGATATGGTCCGTGTGTGTAGGAAACACAGTTCTTTTGCTCTGAGCACTCTCACGTTTCCCGCCTTATTAGAGACTCTAGAAAGCAAGAGCGTGCTTCTTGTTCTAAAGCAGAGTGTGGTTCATGGATGAGCACTGTGCTGTGTGTTTCCCTTCAGAAACGGAGTTAAATGCCAGGCTCTGTGTCTTCCTACAAGCGAGACTTCGTTTCAGGTAAACGCAGTCACTTTTCAGCTCAAACGAAGCTATATTGTACACGAAGCTCACACGTTTCTCGCTCTTAACTGAAACGCATTGGATGTTAGAGGGACTGTGGTTTGTATCAGTTTCAAAAGCAGAGTTGAACTAGATATGGTCCGTGTGTGTAGGAAACACAGTTCTTTTGCTCTGAGCACTCTCACGTTTCCCGCATTATTAGAGACTCTAGAAAGCAAGAGCGTGCTTCTTGCTCTAAAGCAGAGTGTGTTTCATGGATGAGAAGTGTGCTGTGTGTTTCCCTTTAGAAACGGTGTTAAATGCCAGGCTCTGTGTCTTCCTACAAGCGAGACTTCGTTTCAGGTAAACGCAGTCACTTTTCAGCTCAAACGAAGCTATATTGTACAGGAAGCTCACACGTTTCTCGCTCTTAACTGAAACGCATTGGATGTTAGAGGGCCTGTGGTTTGTATCAGTTTCAGAAGCAGAGTTGAACTAGATATGGTGCGTGTGTGTAGGAAACACAGTTCTTTGTTCTGAGCACTCTCACGTTTCCCGCCTTATTAGAGACTCTAGAAAGCAAGAGCGTGCTTCTTGCTCTAAAGCAGAGTGTGTTTCATGGATGAGAAGTGTGCTGTGTGTTTCCCTTCAGAAACGGAGTTAAATGCCAGGCTCTGTGTCTTCCTACAAGCGAGACTTCGTTTCAGGTAAACGCAGTCACTTTTCAGGTCAAACGAAGCTATATTGTACACGAAGCTCACACGTTTCTCGCTCTTAACTGAAACACCTTGGATGTTAGAGGGCCTGTGGTTTGTATCAGTTTCAGAAGCAGAGTTGAACTAGATATGGTGCGTGTGTGTAGGAAACACAGTTCTTTTGTTCTGAGCACTCTCACGTTTCCCGCCTTATTAGAGACTCTAGAAAGCAAGAGCGTGCTTCTTGCTCTAAAGCAGAGTGTGTTTCATGGATGAGAACTGTGCTGTGTGTTTCCCTTCAGAAACGGAGTTAAATGCCAGGCTCTGTGTCTTCCTACAAGCGAGACTTCGTTTCAGGTAAACGCAGTCACTTTTCAGCTCAAACGAAGCTATATTGTACACGAAGCTCACACGTTTCTCGCTCTTAACTGAAACGCATTGGATGTTAGAGGGACTGTGGTTTGTATCAGTTTCAAAAGCAGAGTTGAACTAGATATGGTCCGTGTGTGTAGGAAACACAGTTCTTTTGCTCTGAGCACTCTCACGTTTCCCGCATTATTAGAGACTCTAGAAAGCAAGAGCGTGCTTCTTGCTCTAAAGCAGAGTGTGTTTCATGGATGAGAAGTGTGCTGTGTGTTTCCCTTTAGAAACGGTGTTAAATGCCAGGCTCTGTGTCTTCCTACAAGCGAGACTTCGTTTCAGGTAAACGCAGTCACTTTTCAGCTCAAACGAAGCTATATTGTACAGGAAGCTCACACGTTTCTCGCTCTTAACTGAAACGCATTGGATGTTAGAGGGCCTGTGGTTTGTATCAGTTTCAGAGCAGAGTTGAACTAGATATGGTGCGTGTGTGTAGGAAACACAGTTCTTTGTTCTGAGCACTCTCACGTTTCCCGCCTTATTAGAGACTCTAGAAAGCAAGAGCGTGCTTCTTGCTCTAAAGCAGAGTGTGTTTCATGGATGAGAAGTGTGCTGTGTGTTTCCCTTCAGAAACGGAGTTAAATGCCAGGCTCTGTGTCTTCCTCAAGCGAGACTTCGTTTCAGGTAAACGCAGTCACTTTTCAGGTCAAACGAAGCTATATTGTACACGAAGCTCACACGTTTCTCGCTCTTAACTGAAACACCTTGGATGTTAGAGGGCCTGTGGTTTGTATCAGTTTCAGAAGCAGAGTTGAACTAGATATGGTGCGTGTGTGTAGGAAACACAGTTCTTTTGTTCTGAGCACTCTCACGTTTCCCGCCTTATTAGAGACTCTAGAAAGCAAGAGCGTGCTTCTTGCTCTAAAGCAGAGTGTGTTTCATGGATGAGAACTGTGCTGTGTGTTTCCCTTCAGAAACGGAGTTAAATGCCAGGCTCTGTGTCTTCCTACAAGCGAGACTTCGTTTCAGGTAAACGCAGTCACTTTTCAGCTCAAACGAAGCTATATTGTACACGAAGCTCACACGTTTCTCGCTCTTAACTGAAACGCATTGGATGTTAGAGGGCCTGTGGTTTGTATCAGTTTCAGAAGCAGAGTTGAACTAGATATGGTCCGTGTGTGTAGGAAACACAGTTCTTTTGCTCTGAGCACTCTCACGTTTCCCGCCTTATTAGAGACTCTAGAAAGCAAGAGCGTGCTTCTTGTTCTAAAGCAGAGTGTGGTTCATGGATGAGCACTGTGCTGTGTGTTTCCCTTCAGAAACGGAGTTAAATGCCAGGCTCTGTGTCTTCCTACAAGCGAGACTTCGTTTCAGGTAAACGCAGTCACTTTTCAGCTCCAACGAAGCTATATTGTACACGAAGCTCACACGTTTCTCGCTCTTAACTGAAACGCATTGGATGTTAGAGGGCCTGTGGTTTGTATCAGTTTCAGAAGCAGAGTTGAACTAGATATGGTGCGTGTGTGTAGGAAACACAGTTCTTTTGTTCTGAGCACTCTCACGTTTCCCGCCTTATTAGAGACTCTAGAAAGCAAGAGCGTGCTTCTTGCTCTAAAGCAGAGTGTGTTTCATGGATGAGAATTGTGCTGTGTGTTTCCCTTCAGAAACGGAATTAAATGCCAGGCTCTGTGTCTTCCTCAAGCGAGACTTCGTTTCAGGTAAACACAGTCACTTTTCAGCTCAAACGAAGATATATTATACACGAAGCTCACACGTTTCTCGCTCTTAACTGAAACGCATTGGATGTTAGAGGGCCTCTGGTTTGTATCAGTTTCAGAAGCAGAGTTGAACTAGATATGGTGCGTGTGTGTAGGAAACACAGTTCTTTGTTCTGAGCAGTCTCACGTTTCCCGCCTTATTAGAGACTCTAGAAAGCAAGAGCGTGCTTCTTGCTCTAAAGCAGAGTGTGTTTCATGGATGAGAAGTGTGCTGTGTGTTTCCCTTCAGAAACGGAGTTAAATGCCAGGCTCTGTGTCTTCCTCAAGCGAGACTTCGTTTCAGGTAAACTCAGTCACTTTTCAGCACAAACGAAGCTATATTGTACACGAAGCTCACACGTTTCTCGCTCTTAACTGAAACGCATTGGATGTTAGAGGGCCTGTGGTTTGTATCAGTCTCAGAAGCAGAGTTGAACTAGATATGGTGCGTGTGTGTAGGAAACACAGTTCTTTGTTCTGAGCACTCTCACGTTTCCCGCCTTATTAGAGACTCTAGAAAGCAAGAGCGTGCTTCTTGCTCTAAAGCAGAGTGTATTTCATGGATGAGAAGTGTGCTGTGTGTTTCCCTTCAGAAACGGAGTTAAATGCCAGGCTCTGTGTCTTCCTACAAGCGAGACTTCGTTTCAGGTAAACGCAGTCACTTTTCAGCTCAAACGAAGCTATATTGTACGGGAAACTCACACGTTTCTCGCTCTTAACTGAAACGCATTGGAAGTTAGAGGGCCTGCGGTTTGTATCAGTTTCAGAGCAGAGTTGAACTAGATATGGTGCGTGTGTGTAGGAAACACACTTCTTTGTTCTGAGCACTCTCACGTTTCCCGCCTTATTAGAGACTCTAGAAAGCAAGAGCGTGCTTCTTGCTCTAAAGCAGAGTGTGTTTCATGGATGAGAAGTGTGCTGTGTGTTTCCCTTCAGAAACGGAGTTAAATGCCAGGCTCTGTGTCTTCCTACAAGCGAGACTTCGTTTCAGGTAAACGCAGTCACTTTTCAGCTCAAAGGAAGCTATATTGTACACGAAGCTCACACGTTTCTCGCTCTTAACTGAAACGCATTGGATGTTAGAGGGACTGTGGTTTGTATCAGTTTCAAAAGCAGAGTTGAACTAGATATGGTCCGTGTGTGTAGGAAACACAGTTCTTTTGCTCTGAGCACTCTCACGTCCCGCATTATTAGAGACTCTAGAAAGCAAGAGCGTGCTTCTTGCTCTAAAGCAGAGTGTGTTTCATGGATGAGAAGTGTGCTGTGTGTTTCCCTTTAGAAACGGTGTTAAATGCCAGGCTCTGTGTCTTCCTACAAGCGAGACTTCGTTTCAGGTAAACGCAGTCACTTTTCAGCTCAAACGAAGCTATATTGTACACGAAGCTCACATGTTTCTCGCTCTTAACTGAAACGCATTGGATGTTAGAGGGCCTGTGGTTTGTATCAGTTTCAGAAGCAGAGTTGAACTAGATATGGTCCGTGTGTGTAGGAAACACAGTTCTTTTGCTCTGAGCACTCTCACGTTTCCCGCCTTATTAGAGACTCTAGAAAGCAAGAGCGTGCTTCTTGTTCTAAAGCAGAGTGTGGTTCATGGATGAGCACTGTGCTGTGTGTTTCCCTTCAGAAACGGAGTTAAATGCCAGGCTCTGTGTCTTCCTACAAGCGAGACTTCGTTTCAGGTAAACGCAGTCACTTTTCAGCTCAAACGAAGCTATATTGTACACGAAGCTCACACGTTTCTCGCTCTTAACTGAAACGCATTGGATGTTAGAGGGACTGTGGTTTGTATCAGTTTCAAAAGCAGAGTTGAACTAGATATGGTCCGTGTGTGTAGGAAACACAGTTCTTTTGCTCTGAGCACTCTCACGTTTCCCGCATTATTAGAGACTCTAGAAAGCAAGAGCGTGCTTCTTGCTCTAAAGCAGAGTGTGTTTCATGGATGAGAAGTGTGCTGTGTGTTTCCCTTTAGAAACGGTGTTAAATGCCAGGCTCTGTGTCTTCCTACAAGCGAGACTTCGTTTCAGGTAAACGCAGTCACTTTTCAGCTCAAACGAAGCTATATTGTACAGGAAGCTCACACGTTTCTCGCTCTTAACTGAAACGCATTGGATGTTAGAGGGCCTGTGGTTTGTATCAGTTTCAGAAGCAGAGTTGAACTAGATATGGTGCGTGTGTGTAGGAAACACAGTTCTTTGTTCTGAGCACTCTCACGTTTCCCGCCTTATTAGAGACTCTAGAAAGCAAGAGCGTGCTTCTTGCTCTAAAGCAGAGTGTGTTTCATGGATGAGAAGTGTGCTGTGTGTTTCCCTTCAGAAACGGAGTTAAATGCCAGGCTCTGTGTCTTCCTACAAGCGAGACTTCGTTTCAGGTAAACGCAGTCACTTTTCAGGTCAAACGAAGCTATATTGTACACGAAGCTCACACGTTTCTCGCTCTTAACTGAAACACCTTGGATGTTAGAGGGCCTGTGGTTTGTATCAGTTTCAGAAGCAGAGTTGAACTAGATATGGTGCGTGTGTGTAGGAAACACAGTTCTTTTGTTCTGAGCACTCTCACGTTTCCCGCCTTATTAGAGACTCTAGAAAGCAAGAGCGTGCTTCTTGCTCTAAAGCAGAGTGTGTTTCATGGATGAGAAGTGTGCTGTGTGTTTCCCTTCAGAAACGGAGTTAAATGCCAGGCTCTGTGTCTTCCGCAAGCGAGACTTCGTTTCAGGTAAACGCAGTCACTTTTCAGCTCAAAGGAAGCTATATTTTACACGAAGCTCACACGTTTCTCGCTCTTAACTGAAACGCATTGGATGTTAGAGGGCCTGCGGTTTGTATCAGTTTCAGAAGCAGAGTTGAACTAGATATGGTGCGTGTGTGTAGGAAACACAGTTCTTTGTTCTGAGCACTCTCACGTTTCCCGCCTTATTAGAGACTCTAGAAAGCAAGAGCGTGCTTCTTGCTCTAAAGCAGAGTGTGTTTCATGGATGAGAAGTGTGCTGTGTGTTTCCCTTCAGAAACGGAGTTAAATGCCAGGCTCTGTGTCTTCCTCAAGCGAGACTTCGTTTCAGGTAAACTCAGTCACTTTTCAGCACAAACGAAGCTATATTGTACACGAAGCTCACACGTTTCTCGCTCTTAACTGAAACGCATTGGATGTTAGAGGGCCTGTGGTTTGTATCAGTCTCAGAAGCAGAGTTGAACTAGATATGGTGCGTGTGTGTAGGAAACACAGTTCTTTGTTCTGAGCACTCTCACGTTTCCCGCCTTATTAGAGACTCTAGAAAGCAAGAGCGTGCTTCTTGCTCTAAAGCAGAGTGTATTTCATGGATGAGAAGTGTGCTGTGTGTTTCCCTTCAGAAACGGAGTTAAATGCCAGGCTCTGTGTCTTCCTACAAGCGAGACTTCGTTTCAGGTAAACGCAGTCACTTTTCAGCTCAAACGAAGCTATATTGTACGGGAAACTCACACGTTTCTCGCTCTTAACTGAAACGCATTGGAAGTTAGAGGGCCTGCGGTTTGTATCAGTTTCAGAGCAGAGTTGAACTAGATATGGTGCGTGTGTGTAGGAAACACACTTCTTTGTTCTGAGCACTCTCACGTTTCCCGCCTTATTAGAGACTCTAGAAAGCAAGAGCGTGCTTCTTGCTCTAAAGCAGAGTGTGTTTCATGGATGAGAAGTGTGCTGTGTGTTTCCCTTCAGAAACGGAGTTAAATGCCAGGCTCTGTGTCTTCCTACAAGCGAGACTTCGTTTCAGGTAAACGCAGTCACTTTTCAGCTCAAAGGAAGCTATATTGTACACGAAGCTCACACGTTTCTCGCTCTTAACTGAAACGCATTGGATGTTAGAGGGACTGTGGTTTGTATCAGTTTCAAAAGCAGAGTTGAACTAGATATGGTCCGTGTGTGTAGGAAACACAGTTCTTTTGCTCTGAGCACTCTCACGTCCCGCATTATTAGAGACTCTAGAAAGCAAGAGCGTGCTTCTTGCTCTAAAGCAGAGTGTGTTTCATGGATGAGAAGTGTGCTGTGTGTTTCCCTTTAGAAACGGTGTTAAATGCCAGGCTCTGTGTCTTCCTACAAGCGAGACTTCGTTTCAGGTAAACGCAGTCACTTTTCAGCTCAAACGAAGCTATATTGTACACGAAGCTCACATGTTTCTCGCTCTTAACTGAAACGCATTGGATGTTAGAGGGCCTGTGGTTTGTATCAGTTTCAGAAGCAGAGTTGAACTAGATATGGTCCGTGTGTGTAGGAAACACAGTTCTTTTGCTCTGAGCACTCTCACGTTTCCCGCCTTATTAGAGACTCTAGAAAGCAAGAGCGTGCTTCTTGTTCTAAAGCAGAGTGTGGTTCATGGATGAGCACTGTGCTGTGTGTTTCCCTTCAGAAACGGAGTTAAATGCCAGGCTCTGTGTCTTCCTACAAGCGAGACTTCGTTTCAGGTAAACGCAGTCACTTTTCAGCTCAAACGAAGCTATATTGTACACGAAGCTCACACGTTTCTCGCTCTTAACTGAAACGCATTGGATGTTAGAGGGACTGTGGTTTGTATCAGTTTCAAAAGCAGAGTTGAACTAGATATGGTCCGTGTGTGTAGGAAACACAGTTCTTTTGCTCTGAGCACTCTCACGTTTCCCGCATTATTAGAGACTCTAGAAAGCAAGAGCGTGCTTCTTGCTCTAAAGCAGAGTGTGTTTCATGGATGAGAAGTGTGCTGTGTGTTTCCCTTTAGAAACGGTGTTAAATGCCAGGCTCTGTGTCTTCCTACAAGCGAGACTTCGTTTCAGGTAAACGCAGTCACTTTTCAGCTCAAACGAAGCTATATTGTACAGGAAGCTCACACGTTTCTCGCTCTTAACTGAAACGCATTGGATGTTAGAGGGCCTGTGGTTTGTATCAGTTTCAGAAGCAGAGTTGAACTAGATATGGTGCGTGTGTGTAGGAAACACAGTTCTTTGTTCTGAGCACTCTCACGTTTCCCGCCTTATTAGAGACTCTAGAAAGCAAGAGCGTGCTTCTTGCTCTAAAGCAGAGTGTGTTTCATGGATGAGAAGTGTGCTGTGTGTTTCCCTTCAGAAACGGAGTTAAATGCCAGGCTCTGTGTCTTCCTACAAGCGAGACTTCGTTTCAGGTAAACGCAGTCACTTTTCAGGTCAAACGAAGCTATATTGTACACGAAGCTCACACGTTTCTCGCTCTTAACTGAAACACCTTGGATGTTAGAGGGCCTGTGGTTTGTATCAGTTTCAGAAGCAGAGTTGAACTAGATATGGTGCGTGTGTGTAGGAAACACAGTTCTTTTGTTCTGAGCACTCTCACGTTTCCCGCCTTATTAGAGACTCTAGAAAGCAAGAGCGTGCTTCTTGCTCTAAAGCAGAGTGTGTTTCATGGATGAGAACTGTGCTGTGTGTTTCCCTTCAGAAACGGAGTTAAATGCCAGGCTCTGTGTCTTCCTACAAGCGAGACTTCGTTTCAGGTAAACGCAGTCACTTTTCAGCTCAAACGAAGCTATATTGTACACGAAGCTCACACGTTTCTCGCTCTTAACTGAAACGCATTGGATGTTAGAGGGACTGTGGTTTGTATCAGTTTCAAAAGCAGAGTTGAACTAGATATGGTCCGTGTGTGTAGGAAACACAGTTCTTTTGCTCTGAGCACTCTCACGTTTCCCGCATTATTAGAGACTCTAGAAAGCAAGAGCGTGCTTCTTGCTCTAAAGCAGAGTGTGTTTCATGGATGAGAAGTGTGCTGTGTGTTTCCCTTTAGAAACGGTGTTAAATGCCAGGCTCTGTGTCTTCCTACAAGCGAGACTTCGTTTCAGGTAAACGCAGTCACTTTTCAGCTCAAACGAAGCTATATTGTACAGGAAGCTCACACGTTTCTCGCTCTTAACTGAAACGCATTGGATGTTAGAGGGCCTGTGGTTTGTATCAGTTTCAGAGCAGAGTTGAACTAGATATGGTGCGTGTGTGTAGGAAACACAGTTCTTTGTTCTGAGCACTCTCACGTTTCCCGCCTTATTAGAGACTCTAGAAAGCAAGAGCGTGCTTCTTGCTCTAAAGCAGAGTGTGTTTCATGGATGAGAAGTGTGCTGTGTGTTTCCCTTCAGAAACGGAGTTAAATGCCAGGCTCTGTGTCTTCCTCAAGCGAGACTTCGTTTCAGGTAAACGCAGTCACTTTTCAGGTCAAACGAAGCTATATTGTACACGAAGCTCACACGTTTCTCGCTCTTAACTGAAACACCTTGGATGTTAGAGGGCCTGTGGTTTGTATCAGTTTCAGAAGCAGAGTTGAACTAGATATGGTGCGTGTGTGTAGGAAACACAGTTCTTTTGTTCTGAGCACTCTCACGTTTCCCGCCTTATTAGAGACTCTAGAAAGCAAGAGCGTGCTTCTTGCTCTAAAGCAGAGTGTGTTTCATGGATGAGAACTGTGCTGTGTGTTTCCCTTCAGAAACGGAGTTAAATGCCAGGCTCTGTGTCTTCCTACAAGCGAGACTTCGTTTCAGGTAAACGCAGTCACTTTTCAGCTCAAACGAAGCTATATTGTACACGAAGCTCACACGTTTCTCGCTCTTAACTGAAACGCATTGGATGTTAGAGGGCCTGTGGTTTGTATCAGTTTCAGAAGCAGAGTTGAACTAGATATGGTCCGTGTGTGTAGGAAACACAGTTCTTTTGCTCTGAGCACTCTCACGTTTCCCGCCTTATTAGAGACTCTAGAAAGCAAGAGCGTGCTTCTTGTTCTAAAGCAGAGTGTGGTTCATGGATGAGCACTGTGCTGTGTGTTTCCCTTCAGAAACGGAGTTAAATGCCAGGCTCTGTGTCTTCCTACAAGCGAGACTTCGTTTCAGGTAAACGCAGTCACTTTTCAGCTCCAACGAAGCTATATTGTACACGAAGCTCACACGTTTCTCGCTCTTAACTGAAACGCATTGGATGTTAGAGGGCCTGTGGTTTGTATCAGTTTCAGAAGCAGAGTTGAACTAGATATGGTGCGTGTGTGTAGGAAACACAGTTCTTTTGTTCTGAGCACTCTCACGTTTCCCGCCTTATTAGAGACTCTAGAAAGCAAGAGCGTGCTTCTTGCTCTAAAGCAGAGTGTGTTTCATGGATGAGAATTGTGCTGTGTGTTTCCCTTCAGAAACGGAATTAAATGCCAGGCTCTGTGTCTTCCTCAAGCGAGACTTCGTTTCAGGTAAACACAGTCACTTTTCAGCTCAAACGAAGATATATTATACACGAAGCTCACACGTTTCTCGCTCTTAACTGAAACGCATTGGATGTTAGAGGGCCTCTGGTTTGTATCAGTTTCAGAAGCAGAGTTGAACTAGATATGGTGCGTGTGTGTAGGAAACACAGTTCTTTGTTCTGAGCAGTCTCACGTTTCCCGCCTTATTAGAGACTCTAGAAAGCAAGAGCGTGCTTCTTGCTCTAAAGCAGAGTGTGTTTCATGGATGAGAAGTGTGCTGTGTGTTTCCCTTCAGAAACGGAGTTAAAGGCCAGGCTCTGTGTCTTCCTACAAGCGAGACTTCGTTTCAGGTAAACGCAGTCACTTTTCAGCTCAAACGAAGCTATATTGTACACGAAGCTCACACGTTTCTCGCTCTTAACTGAAACGCATTGGATGTTAGAGGGCCTGTGGTTTGTATCAGTTTCAGAAGCAGAGTTGAACTAGATATGGTCCGTGTGTGTAGGAAACACAGTTCTTTTGCTCTGAGACCTCTCACGTTTCCCGCCTTATTAGAGACTCTAGAAAGCAAGAGCGTGCTTCTTGCTCTAAAGCAGAGTGTGTTTCATGGATGAGAAGTGTGCTGTGTTTTTCCCTTTAGAAACGGTGTTAAATGCCAGGCTCTGTGTCTTCCTACAAGCGAGACTTCGTTTCAGGTAAACGCAGTCACTTTTCAGCTCAAACGAAGCTATATTGTACAGGAAGCTCACACGTTTCTCGCTCTTAACTGAAACGCATTGGATGTTATAGGGCCTGCGGTTTGTATCAGTTTCAGAGCAGAGTTGAACTAGATATGGTCCGTGTGTGTAGGAAACACAGTTCTTTTGTTCTGAGCACTCTCACGTTTCCCGCCTTATTAGAGACTCTAGAAAGCAAGAGCGTGCTTCTTGCTCTAAAGCAGAGTGTGTTTCATGGATGAGAAGTGTGCTGTGTGTTTCCCTTCAGAAACGGAGTTAAATGCCAGGCTCTGTGTCTTCCTCAAGCGAGACTTCGTTTCAGGTAAACGCAGTCACTTTTCAGCTCAAACGAAGCTAAATTGTACACGAAGCTCACACGTTTCTCGCTCTTAACTGAAACGCATTGGATGTTAGAGGGCCTGTGGTTTGTATCAGTCTCAGAAGCAGAGTTGAACTAGATATGGTCCGTGTGTGTAGGAAACACAGTTCTTTGTTCTGAGCACTCTCACGTTTCCCGCCTTATTAGAGACTCTAGAAAGCAAGAGCGTGCTTCTTGCTCTAAAGCAGAGTGTGTTTCATGGATGAGAAGTGTGCTGTGTGTTTCCCTTCAGAAACGGAGTTAAATGCCAGGCTCTGTGTCTTCCTCAAGCGAGACTTCGTTTCAGGTAAACGCAGTCACTTTTCAGCTCAAACGAAGCTATATTGTACACGAAGCTCACACGTTTCTCGCTCTTAACTGAAACACATTGGATGTTAGAGGGCCTGTGGTTTGTATCAGTTTCAGAAGCAGAGTTGAACTAGATATGGTCCGTGTGTGTAGGAAACACAGTTCTTTTGTTCTGAGCACTCTCACGTTTCCCGCCTTATTAGAGACTCTAGAAAGCAAGAGCGTGCTTCTTGCTCTAAAGCAGAGTGTGTTTCATGGATGAGAACTGTGCTGTGTGTTTTCCTTCAGAAACGGAGTTAAATGCCAGGCTCTGTGTCTTCCTACAAGCGAGACTTCGTTTCAGGTAAACGCAGTCACTTTTCAGCTCAAACGAAGCTATATTGTACACGAAGCTCACACGTTTCTCGCTCTTAACTGAAACGCATTGGATGTTAGAGGGCCTGTGGTTTGTATCAGTTTCAGAAGCAGAGATGAACTAGATATGGTGCGTGTGTGTAGGAAACACAGTTCTTTTGTTCTGAGCACTCTCACGTTTCCCGCCTTATTAGAGACTCTAGAAAGCAAGAGCGTGCTTCTTGCTCTAAAGCAGAGTGTGTTTCATGGATGAGAAGTGTGCTGTGTGTTTCCCTTCAGAAACGGAGTTAAATGCCAGGCTCTGTGTCTTCCTCAAGCAAGACTTCGTTTCAGGTAAACGCAGTCACTTTTCAGCTCAAACGAAGCTATATTGTACACGAAGCTCACACGTTTCTCGCTCTTAACTGAAATGCATTGGATGTTAGAGGGCCTGTGGTTTGTATCAGTCTCAGAAGGAGAGTTGAACTAGATATGGTGCGTGTGTGTAGGAAACACAGTTCTTTGTTCTGAGCACTCTCACTTTTCCCGCCTTATTAGAGACTCTAGAAAGCAAGAGCTTGCTTCTTGCTCTAAAGCAGAGTGTGTTTCATGGATGAGAAGTGTGCTGTGTGTTTCCCTTCAGAAACGGAGTTAAATGCCAGGCTCTGTGTCTTCCTACAAGCGAGACTTCGTTTCAGGTAAACACAGTCACTTTTCAGCTCAAACGAAGCTATATTGTACACGAAGCTCACACGTTTCTTGCTCTTAACTGAAACGCATTGGATGTTAGAGGGCCTGTGGTTTGTATCAGTTTCAGAAGCAGAGTTGAACTAGATATGGTCTGTGTGTGTAGGAAACACAGATCTTTTGCTCTGAACACTCTCACGTTTCCCGCCTTATTAGAGACTCTAGAAAGCAAGAGCGTGCTTCTTGCTCTAAAGCAGAGTGTGTTTCATGGATGAGAAGTGTGCTGTGTGTTTCCCTTTAGAAACGGTGTTAAATGCCAGGCTCTGTGTCTTCCTACAAGCGAGACTTCGTTTCAGGTAAACGCAGTCACTTTTCAGCTCAAACGGAGCTATATTGTGCAGGAAGCTCACACGTTTCTCGCTCTTAACTGAAACGCATTGGATGTTAGTGGGCCTGCGGTTTTTATCAGTTTCAGAGCAGAGTTGAACTAGATATGGTGCGTGTGTGTAGGAAACACAGTTCTTTGTTCTGAGCACTCTCACGTTTCCCGCCTTATTAGAGACTCTAGAAAGCAAGAGCGTGCTTCTTGCTCTAAAGCAGAGTGTGTTTCATGGATGAGAAGTTTGCTGTGTGTTTCCCTTCAGAAACGGAGTTAAATGCCAGGCTCTGTGTCTTCCTACAAGCGAGACTTCGTTTCAGGTAAACGCAGTCACTTTTCAGCTCCAACGAAGCTATATTGTACACGAAGCTCACACGTTTCTCGCTCTTAACTGAAACGCATTGGATGTTAGAGGGCCTGTGGTTTGTATCAGTTTCAAAAGCAGAGTTGAACTAGATATGGTTCGTGTGTGTAGGAAACACAGTTCTTTTGTTCTGAGCACTCTCACGTTTCCCGCCTTATTAGAGACTCTAGAAAGCAAGAGCGTGCTTCTTGCTCTAAAGCAGAGTGTGTTTCATGGATGAGAAGTGTGCTGTGTGTTTCCCTTCAGAAACGGAGTTAAATGCCAGGCTCTGTGTCTTCCTCAAGCGAGACTTCGTTTCAGGTAAACGCAGTCACTTTTCAGCTCAAACGAAGCTATATTGTACACGAAGCTCACACGTTTCTCGCTCTTAACTGAAACACATTGGATGTTAGAGGGCCTGTGGTTTGTATCAGTTTCAGAAGCAGAGTTGAACTAGATATGGTCCGTGTGTGTAGGAAACACAGTTCTTTTGTTCTGAGCACTCTCACGTTTCCCGACTTATTAGAGACTCTAGAAAGCAAGAGCGTGCTTCTTGCTCTAAAGCAGAGTATGTTTCATGGATGAGAAGTGTGCTGTGTGTTTCCCTTCAGAAACGGAGTTAAATGCCAGGCTCTGTGTCTTCCTACAAGCGAGACTTCGTTTCAGGTAAACGCAGTCACTTTTCAGCTCAAACGAAGCTATATTGTACATGAAGCTCACACGTTTCTCGCTCTTAACTGAAACGCATTGGATGTTAGAGGGCCTGTGGTTTGTATCAGTTTCAGAAGCAGAGTTGAACTAGATATGGTCTGTGTGTGTAGGAACCACAGTTCTTTTGCTCTGAGCACTCTCACGTTTCCCGCCTTATTAGAGACTCTAGAAAGCAAGAGCGTGCTTCTTGCTCTAAAGCAGAGTGTGTTTCATGGATGAGAAGTGTGCTGTGTGTTTCCCTTTAGAAACGGTGTTAAATGCCAGGCTCTGTGACGTCCTACAAGCGAGACTTCGTTTCAGGTAAACGCAGTCACTTTTCAGCTCAAACGGAGCTATATTGTGCAGGAAGCTCACACGTTTCTCGCTCTTAACTGAAACGCATTGGATGTTAGTGGGCCTGCGGTTTGCATCAGTTTCAGAGCAGAGTTGAACTAGATATGGTGCGTGTGTGTAGGAAACACAGTTCTTTGTTCTGAGCACTCTCACGTTTCCCGCCTTATTAGAGACTCTAGAAAGCAAGAGCGTGCTTCTTGCTCTAAAGCAGAGTGTGTTTCATGGATGAGAAGTGTGCTGTGTGTTTCCCTTCAGGAACGGAGTTTAATGCCAGGCTCTGTGTCTTCCTACAAGCGAGACTTCGTTTCAGGTAAACACAGTCACTTTTCAGCTCAAACGAAGCTATATTGTACACGAAGCTCACACGTTTCTCGCTCTTAACTGAAACACATTGGATGTTAGAGGGCCTGTGGTTTGTATCAGTTTCAGAAGCAGAGTTGAACTAGATATGGTCTGTGTGTGTAGGAAACACAGTTCTTTGTTCTGAGCACTCTCACGTTTCCCGCCTTATTAGAGACTCTAGAAAGCAAGAGCGTGCTTCTTGCTCTAAAGCAGAGTGTGTTTCATGGATGAGAAGTGTGCTGTGTGTTTCCCTTCAGAAACGGAGTTAAATGCCAGGCTCTGTGTCTTCCTACAAGCGAGACTTCGTTTCAGGTAAACGCAGTCACTTTTCAGCTCCAACGAAGCTATATTGTACACGAAGCTCACACGTTTCTCGCTCTTAACTGAAACGCATTGGATGTTAGAGGGCCTGTGGTTTGTATCAGTTTCAGAAGCAGAGTTGAACTAGATATGTTTCGTGTGTGTAGGAAACACAGTTCTTTTGTTCTGAGCACTCTCACGTTTCCCGCCTTATTAGAGACTCTAGAAAGCAAGAGCGTGCTTCTTGCTCTAAAGCAGAGTGTGTTTCATGGATGAGAAGTGTGCTGTGTGTTTCCCTTCAGAAACGGAGTTAAATGCCAGGCTCTGTGTCTTCCTCAAGCGAGACTTCGTTTCAGGTAAACGCAGTCACTTTTCAGCTCAAACGAAGCTATATTGTACACGAAGCTCACACGTTTCTCGCTCTTAACTGAAACGCATTGGATGTTAGTGGGCCTGCGGTTTTTATCAGTTTCAGAGCAGAGTTGAACTAGATATGGTGCGTGTGTGTAGGAAACACAGTTCTTTGTTCTGAGCACTCTCACGTTTCCCGCCTTATTAGAGACTCTAGAAAGCAAGAGCGTGCTTCTTGCTCTAAAGCAGAGTGTGTTTCATGGATGAGAAGTGTGCTGTGTGTTTCCCTTCAGAAACGGAGTTAAATGCCAGGCTCTGTGTCTTCCTACAAGCGAGACTTCGTTTCAGGTAAACGCAGTCACTTTTCAGCTCCAACGAAGCTATATTGTACACGAAGCTCACACGTTTCTCGCTCTTAACTGAAACGCATTGGATGTTAGAGGGCCTGTGGTTTGTATCAGTTTCAAAAGCAGAGTTGAACTAGATATGGTTCGTGTGTGTAGGAAACACAGTTCTTTTGTTCTGAGCACTCTCACGTTTCCCGCCTTATTAGAGACTCTAGAAAGCAAGAGCGTGCTTCTTGCTCTAAAGCAGAGTGTGTTTCATGGATGAGAAGTGTGCTGTGTGTTTCCCTTCAGAAACGGAGTTAAATGCCAGGCTCTGTGTCTTCCTCAAGCGAGACTTCGTTTCAGGTAAACGCAGTCACTTTTCAGCTCAAACGAAGCTATATTGTACACGAAGCTCACACGTTTCTCGCTCTTAACTGAAACACATTGGATGTTAGAGGGCCTGTGGTTTGTATCAGTTTCAGAAGCAGAGTTGAACTAGATATGGTCCGTGTGTGTAGGAAACA
Source organism: Onychomys arenicola (assembly GCA_949786405.1). Lineage (NCBI taxonomy): Eukaryota > Metazoa > Chordata > Mammalia > Rodentia > Cricetidae > Onychomys > Onychomys arenicola. The sequence goes on along the minus strand of CATKUM010000039.1, from coordinate 814,877 downwards.
CAGTTCTTTTGTTCTGAGCACTCTCACGTTTCCCGACTTATTAGAGACTCTAGAAAGCAAGAGCGTGCTTCTTGCTCTAAAGCAGAGTATGTTTCATGGATGAGAAGTGTGCTGTGTGTTTCCCTTCAGAAACGGAGTTAAATGCCAGGCTCTGTGTCTTCCTACAAGCGAGACTTCGTTTCAGGTAAACGCAGTCACTTTTCAGCTCAAACGAAGCTATATTGTACATGAAGCTCACACGTTTCTCGCTCTTAACTGAAACGCATTGGATGTTAGAGGGCCTGTGGTTTGTATCAGTTTCAGAAGCAGAGTTGAACTAGATATGGTCTGTGTGTGTAGGAACCACAGTTCTTTTGCTCTGAGCACTCTCACGTTTCCCGCCTTATTAGAGACTCTAGAAAGCAAGAGCGTGCTTCTTGCTCTAAAGCAGAGTGTGTTTCATGGATGAGAAGTGTGCTGTGTGTTTCCCTTTAGAAACGGTGTTAAATGCCAGGCTCTGTGACGTCCTACAAGCGAGACTTCGTTTCAGGTAAACGCAGTCACTTTTCAGCTCAAACGGAGCTATATTGTGCAGGAAGCTCACACGTTTCTCGCTCTTAACTGAAACGCATTGGATGTTAGTGGGCCTGCGGTTTGCATCAGTTTCAGAGCAGAGTTGAACTAGATATGGTGCGTGTGTGTAGGAAACACAGTTCTTTGTTCTGAGCACTCTCACGTTTCCCGCCTTATTAGAGACTCTAGAAAGCAAGAGCGTGCTTCTTGCTCTAAAGCAGAGTGTGTTTCATGGATGAGAAGTGTGCTGTGTGTTTCCCTTCAGGGACGGAGTTTAATGCCAGGCTCTGTGTCTTCCTACAAGCGAGACTTCGTTTCAGGTAAACACAGTCACTTTTCAGCTCAAACGAAGCTATATTGTACACGAAGCTCACACGTTTCTCGCTCTTAACTGAAACACATTGGATGTTAGAGGGCCTGTGGTTTGTATCAGTTTCAGAAGCAGAGTTGAACTAGATATGGTCTGTGTGTGTAGGAAACACAGTTCTTTGTTCTGAGCACTCTCACGTTTCCCGCCTTATTAGAGACTCTAGAAAGCAAGAGCGTGCTTCTTGCTCTAAAGCAGAGTGTGTTTCATGGATGAGAAGTGTGCTGTGTGTTTCCCTTCAGAAACGGAGTTAAATGCCAGGCTCTGTGTCTTCCTACAAGCGAGACTTCGTTTCAGGTAAACGCAGTCACTTTTCAGCTCCAACGAAGCTATATTGTACACGAAGCTCACACGTTTCTCGCTCTTAACTGAAACGCATTGGATGTTAGAGGGCCTGTGGTTTGTATCAGTTTCAGAAGCAGAGTTGAACTAGATATGTTTCGTGTGTGTAGGAAACACAGTTCTTTTGTTCTGAGCACTCTCACGTTTCCCGCCTTATTAGAGACTCTAGAAAGCAAGAGCGTGCTTCTTGCTCTAAAGCAGAGTGTGTTTCATGGATGAGAAGTGTGCTGTGTGTTTCCCTTCAGAAACGGAGTTAAATGCCAGGCTCTGTGTCTTCCTCAAGCGAGACTTCGTTTCAGGTAAACGCAGTCACTTTTCAGCTCAAACGAAGCTATATTGTACACGAAGCTCACACGTTTCTCGCTCTTAACTGAAACACATTGGATGTTAGAGGGCCTGTGGTTTGTATCAGTTTCAGAAGCAGAGTTGAACTAGATATGGTCCGTGTGTGTAGGAAACACAGTTCTTTTGTTCTGAGCACTCTCACGTTTCCCGCCTTATTAGAGACTCTAGAAAGCAAGAGCGTGCTTCTTGCTCTAAAGCAGAGTGTGTTTCATGGATGAGAACTGTGCTGTGTGTTTTCCTTCAGAAACGGAGTTAAATGCCAGGCTCTGTGTCTTCCTACAAGCGAGACTTCGTTTCAGGTAAACGCAGTCACTTTTCAGCTCAAACGAAGCTATATTGTACACGAAGCTCACACGTTTCTCGCTCTTAACTGAAACGCATTGGATGTTAGAGGGCCTGTGGTTTGTATCAGTTTCAGAAGCAGAGATGAACTAGATATGGTGCGTGTGTGTAGGAAACACAGTTCTTTTGTTCTGAGCACTCTCACGTTTCCCGCCTTATTAGAGACTCTAGAAAGCAAGAGCGTGCTTCTTGCTCTAAAGCAGAGTGTGTTTCATGGATGAGAAGTGTGCTGTGTGTTTCCCTTCAGAAACGGAGTTAAATGCCAGGCTCTGTGTCTTCCTCAAGCAAGACTTCGTTTCAGGTAAACGCAGTCACTTTTCAGCTCAAACGAAGCTATATTGTACACGAAGCTCACACGTTTCTCGCTCTTAACTGAAATGCATTGGATGTTAGAGGGCCTGTGGTTTGTATCAGTCTCAGAAGGAGAGTTGAACTAGATATGGTGCGTGTGTGTAGGAAACACAGTTCTTTGTTCTGAGCACTCTCACTTTTCCCGCCTTATTAGAGACTCTAGAAAGCAAGAGCTTGCTTCTTGCTCTAAAGCAGAGTGTGTTTCATGGATGAGAAGTGTGCTGTGTGTTTCCCTTCAGAAACGGAGTTAAATGCCAGGCTCTGTGTCTTCCTACAAGCGAGACTTCGTTTCAGGTAAACACAGTCACTTTTCAGCTCAAACGAAGCTATATTGTACACGAAGCTCACACGTTTCTTGCTCTTAACTGAAACGCATTGGATGTTAGAGGGCCTGTGGTTTGTATCAGTTTCAGAAGCAGAGTTGAACTAGATATGGTCTGTGTGTGTAGGAAACACAGATCTTTTGCTCTGAACACTCTCACGTTTCCCGCCTTATTAGAGACTCTAGAAAGCAAGAGCGTGCTTCTTGCTCTAAAGCAGAGTGTGTTTCATGGATGAGAAGTGTGCTGTGTGTTTCCCTTCAGAAACGGTGTTAAATGCCAGGCTCTGTGTCTTCCTACAAGCGAGACTTCGTTTCAGGTAAACGCAGTCACTTTTCAGCTCAAACGGAGCTATATTGTGCAGGAAGCTCACACGTTTCTCGCTCTTAACTGAAACGCATTGGATGTAGGTGGGCCTGCGGTTTTTATCAGTTTCAGAGCAGAGTTGAACTAGATATGGTGCGTGTGTGTAGGAAACACAGTTCTTTGTTCTGAGCACTCTCACGTTTCCCGCCTTATTAGAGACTCTAGAAAGCAAGAGCGTGCTTCTTGCTCTAAAGCAGAGTGTGTTTCATGGATGAGAAGTGTGCTGTGTGTTTCCCTTCAGAAACGGAGTTAAATGCCAGGCTCTGTGTCTTCCTACAAGCGAGACTTCGTTTCAGGTAAACGCAGTCACTTTTCAGCTCCAACGAAGCTATATTGTACACGAAGCTCACACGTTTCTCGCTCTTAACTGAAACGCATTGGATGTTAGAGGGCCTGTGGTTTGTATCAGTTTCAAAAGCAGAGTTGAACTAGATATGGTTCGTGTGTGTAGGAAACACAGTTCTTTTGTTCTGAGCACTCTCACGTTTCCCGCCTTATTAGAGACTCTAGAAAGCAAGAGCGTGCTTCTTGCTCTAAAGCAGAGTGTGTTTCATGGATGAGAAGTGTGCTGTGTGTTTCCCTTCAGAAACGGAGTTAAATGCCAGGCTCTGTGTCTTCCTCAAGCGAGACTTCGTTTCAGGTAAACGCAGTCACTTTTCAGCTCAAACGAAGCTATATTGTACACGAAGCTCACACGTTTCTCGCTCTTAACTGAAACACATTGGATGTTAGAGGGCCTGTGGTTTGTATCAGTTTCAGAAGCAGAGTTGAACTAGATATGGTCCGTGTGTGTAGGAAACACAGTTCTTTTGTTCTGAGCACTCTCACGTTTCCCGCCTTATTAGAGACTCTAGAAAGCAAGAGCATGCTTCTTGCTCTAAAGCAGAGTATGTTTCATGGATGAGAAGTGTGCTGTGTGTTTCCCTTCAGAAACGGAGTTAAATGCCAGGCTCTGTGTCTTCCTACAAGCGAGACTTCGTTTCAGGTAAACGCAGTCACTTTTCAGCTCAAACGAAGCTATATTGTACATGAAGCTCACACGTTTCTCGCTCTTAACTGAAACGCATTGGATGTTAGAGGGACTGTGGTTTGTATCAGTTTCAGAAGCAGAGTTGAACTAGATATGGTCTGTGTGTGTAGGAACCACAGTTCTTTTGCTCTGAGCACTCTCACGTTTCCCGCCTTATTAGAGACTCTAGAAAGCAAGAGCGTGCTTCTTGCTCTAAAGCAGAGTGTGTTTCATGGATGAGAAGTGTGCTGTGTGTTTCCCTTTAGAAACGGTGTTAAATGCCAGGCTCTGTGACGTCCTACAAGCGAGACTTCGTTTCAGGTAAACGCAGTCACTTTTCAGCTCAAACGGAGCTATATTGTGCAGGAAGCTCACACGTTTCTCGCTCTTAACTGAAACGCATTGGATGTTAGTGGGCCTGCGGTTTGCATCAGTTTCAGAGCAGAGTTGAACTAGATATGGTGCGTGTGTGTAGGAAACACAGTTCTTTGTTCTGAGCACTCTCACGTTTCCCGCCTTATTAGAGACTCTAGAAAGCAAGAGCGTGCTTCTTGCTCTAAAGCAGAGTGTGTTTCATGGATGAGAAGTGTGCTGTGTGTTTCCCTTCAGAAACGGAGTTAAATGCCAGGCTCTGTGTCTTCCTACAAGCGAGACTTCGTTTCAGGTAAACGCAGTCACTTTTCAGCTCCAACGAAGCTATATTGTACACGAAGCTCACACGTTTCTCGCTCTTAACTGAAACGCATTGGATGTTAGAGGGCCTGTGGTTTGTATCAGTTTCAGAAGCAGAGTTGAACTAGATATGGTTCGTGTGTGTAGGAAACACAGTTCTTTTGTTCTGAGCACTCTCATGTTTCCCGTCTTATTAGAGACTCTAGAAAGCAAGAGCGTGCTTCTTGCTCTAAAGCAGAGTGTGTTTCATGGATGAGAAGTGTGCTGTGTGTTTCCCTTCAGAAACGGAGTTAAATGCCAGGCTCTGTGTCTTCCTCAAGCGAGACTTCGTTTCAGGTAAACGCAGTCACTTTTCAGCTCAAATGAAGCTATATTGTACACGAAGCTCACACGTTTCTCGCTCTTAACTGAAACACATTGGATGTTAGAGGGCCTGTGGTTTGTATCAGTTTCAGAAGCAGAGTTGAACTAGATATGGTCTGTGTGTGTAGGAAACACAGTTCTTTTGTTCTGAGCACTCTCACGTTTCCCGCCTTATTAGAGACTCTAGAAAGCAAGAGCGTGCTTCTTGCTCTAAAGCAGAGTGTGTTTCATGGATGAGAACTGTGCTGTGTGTTTTCCTTCAGAAAAGGAGTTAAATGCCAGGCTCTGTGTCTTCCTACAAGCGAGACTTCGTTTCAGGTAAACGCAGTCACTTTAAAGCTCAAACGAAGCTATATTGTACACGAAGCTCACACGTTTCTCTCTCTTAACTGAAACGCATTGGATGTTAGAGGGCCTGAGGTTTGTATCAGTTTCAGAAGCAGAGTTGAACTAGATATGGTGCGTGTGTGTAGGAAACACAGTTCTTTTGTTCTGAGCACTCTCACATTTCCCGCCTTATTAGAGACTCTAGAAAGCAAGAGCGTGCTTCTTGCTCTAAAGCAGAGTGTGTTTCATGGATGAGAAGTGTGCTGTGTGTTTCCCTTCAGAAACGGAGTTAAATGCCAGGCTCTGTGTCTTCCTCAAGCAAGACTTCGTTTCAGGTAAACGCAGTCACTTTTCAGCTCAAACGAAGCTATATTGTACACGAAGCTCACACGTTTCTCGCTCTTAACTGAAATGCATTGGATGTTAGAGGGCCTGTGGTTTGTATCAGTTTCAGAAGCAGAGTTGAACTAGATATGGTGCGTGTGTGTAGGAAACACAGTTCTTTGTTCTGAGCACTCTCACGTTTCCCGCCTTATTAGAGACTCTAGAAAGCAAGAGCGTGCTTCTTGCTCTAAAGCAGAGTGTGTTTCATGGATGAGAAGTGTGCTGTGTGTTTCCCTTCAGAAACGGAGTTAAATGCCAGGCTCTGTGTCTTCCTACAAGCGAGACTTCGTTTCAGGTAAACGCAGTCACTTTTCAGCTCAAAGGAAGCTATATTGTACACGATGCTCACACGTTTCTCGCTCTTAACTGAAACGCATTGGATGTTAGAGGGCCTGTGGTTTGTATCAGTCCCAGAAGCAGACTTGAACTAGATATGGTGCGTGTGTGTAGGAAACACAGTTCTTTGTTCTGAGCACTCTCACGTTTCCCGCCTTATTAGAGACTCTAGAAAGCAAGAGCGTGCTTCTTGCTCTAAAGCAGAGTGTGTTTCATGGATGAGAAGTGTGCTGTGTGTTTCCCTTCAGAAACGGAGTTAAATGCCAGGCTCTGTGTCTTCCTACAAGCGAGACTTCGTTTCAGGTAAACGCAGTCACTTTTCAGCTCCAACGAAGCTATATTGTACATGAAGCTCACACGTTTCTCGCTCTTAACTGAAACGCATTGGATGTTAGAGGGCCTGTGGTTTGTATCAGTCCCAGAAGCAGAGTTGAACTAGATATGGTGCGTGTGTGTAGGAAACACAGTTCTTTGTTCTGAGCACTCTCACGTTTCCCGCCTTATTAGAGACTCTAGAAAGCAAGAGCGTGCTTCTTGCTCTAAAGCAGAGTGTGTTTCATGGATGAGAAGTGTGCTGTGTGTTTCCCTTCAGAAACGGAGTTAAATGCCAGGCTCTGTGTCTTCCTACAAGCGAGACTTCGTTTCAGGTAAACGCAGTCACTTTTCAGCTCCAACGAAGCTATATTGTACATGAAGCTCACACGTTTCTCGCTCTTAAATGAAACGCATTGGATGTTAGAGGGCCTGTGGTTTGTATCAGTCCCAGAAGCAGAGTTGAACTAGATATGGTGCGTGTGTGTAGGAAACACAGTTCTTTGTTCTGAGCACTCTCACGTTTCCCGCCTTATTAGAGACTCTAGAAGGCAAGAGCGTGCTTCTTGCTCTAAAGCAGAGTGTGTTTCATGGATGAGAAGTGTGCTGTGTGTTTCCCTTCAGAAACGGAGTTAAATGCCAGGCTCTGTGTCTTCCTACAAGCGAGACTTCGTTTCAGGTAAACGCAGTCACTTTTCAGCTCAAACGAAGCTATATTGTACATGAAGCTCACACGTTTCTCGCTCTTAACTGAAACGCATTGGATGTTAGAGGGCCTGTGGTTTGTATCAGTTTCAGAAGCAGAGTTGAACTAGATATGGTCTGTGTGTGTAGGAACCACAGTTCTTTTGCTCTGAGCACTCTCACGTTTCCCGCCTTATTAGAGACTCTAGAAAGCAAGAGAGTGCTTCTTGCTCTAAAGCAGAGTGTGTTTCATGGATGAGAAGTGTGCTGTGTGTTTCCCTTTAGAAACGGTGTTAAATGCCAGGCTCTGTGTCTTCCTACAAGCGAGACTTCGTTTCAGGTAAACGCAGTCACTTTTCAGATCAAACGGAGCTATATTGTGCAGGAAGCTCACACGTTTCTCGCTCTTAACTGAACCGCATTGGATGTTAGTGGGCCTGCGGTTTGCATCAGTTTCAGAAGCAGAGTTGAACTAGATATGGTGCGTGTGTGTAGGAAACACAGTTCTTTGTTCTGAGCACTCTCACGTTTCCCGCCTTATTAGAGACTCTAGAAAGCAAGAGCGTGCTTCTTGCTCTAAAGCAGAGTGTGTTTCATGGATGAGAAGTGTGCTGTGTGTTTCCCTTCAGAAACGGAGTTAAATGCCAGGCTCTGTGTCTTCCTACAAGCGAGACTTCGTTTCAGGTAAACGCAGTCACTTTTCAGCTCAAACGAAGCTATATTGTACACGAAGCTCACACGTTTCTTGCTCTTAACTGAAACGCATTGGATGTTAGAGGGCCTGTGGTTTGTATCAGTTTCAGAAGCAGAGTTGAACTAGATATGGTTCGTGTGTGTAGGAAACACAGTTCTTTTGTTCTGAGCACTCTCACGTTTCCCGCCTTATTAGAGACTCTAGAAAGCAAGAGCGTGCTTCTTGCTCTAAAGCAGAGTGTGTTTCATGGATGAGAAGTGTGCTGTGTGTTTCCCTTCAGAAACGGAGTTAAATGCCAGGCTCTGTGTCTTCCTCAAGCGAGACTTCGTTTCAGGTAAACGCAGTCACTTTTCAGCTCAAACGAAGCTATATTGTACACGAAGCTCACACGTTTCTCGCTCTTAACTGAAACACATTGGATGTTAGAGGGCCTGTGGTTTGTATCAGTTTCAGAAGCAGAGTTGAACTAGATATGGTCTGTGTGTGTAGGAAACACAGTTCTTTTGTTCTGAGCACTCTCACGTTTCCCGCCTTATTAGAGACTCTAGAAAGCAAGAGCGTGCTTCTTGCTCTAAAGCAGAGTGTGTTTCATGGATGAGAACTGTGCTGTGTGTTTTCCTTCAGAAACGGAGTTAAATGCCAGGCTCTGTGTCTTCCTACAAGCGAGACTTCGTTTCAGGTAAACGCAGTCACTTTTCAGCTCAAACGAAGCTATATTGTACACGAAGCTCACACGTTTCTCGCTCTTAACTGAAACGCATTGGATGTTAGAGGGCCTGTGGTTTGTATCAGTTTCAGAAGCAGAGTTGAACTAGATATGGTGCGTGTGTGTAGGAAACACAGTTCTTTTGTTCTGAGCACTCTCACGTTTCCCGCCTTATTAGAGACTCTAGAAAGCAAGAGCGTGCTTCTTGCTCTAAAGCAGAGTGTGTTTCATGGATGAGAAGTGTGCTGTGTGTTTCCCTTCAGAAACGGAGTTAAATGCCAGGCTCTGTGTCTTCCTCAAGCAAGACTTCGTTTCAGGTAAACGCAGTCACTTTTCAGCTCAAACGAAGCTATATTGTACACGAAGCTCACACGTTTCTCGCTCTTAACTGAAATGCATTGGATGTTAGAGGGCCTGTGGTTTGTATCAGTTTCAGAAGCAGAGTTGAACTAGATATGGTGCGTGTGTGTAGGAAACACAGTTCTTTGTTCTGAGCACTCTCACGTTTCCCGCCTTATTAGAGACTCTAGAAAGCAAGAGCGTGCTTCTTGCTCTAAAGCAGAGTGTGTTTCATGGATGAGAAGTGTGCTGTGTGTTTCCCTTCAGAAACGGAGTTAAATGCCAGGCTCTGTGTCTTCCTACAAGCGAGACTTCGTTTCAGGTAAACGCAGTCACTTTTCAGCTCAAACGAAGCTATATTGTACATGAAGCTCACACGTTTCTCGCTCTTAACTGAAACGCATTGGATGTTAGAGGGCCTGTGGTTTGTATCAGTCCCAGAAGCAGAGTTGAACTAGATATGGTGCGTGTGTGTAGGAAACACAGTTCTTTGTTCTGAGCACTCTCACGTTTCCCGCCTTATTAGAGACTCTAGAAAGCAAGAGCGTGCTTCTTGCTCTAAAGCAGAGTGTGTTTCATGGATGAGAAGTGTGCTGTGTGTTTCCCTTCAGAAACGGAGTTTAATGCCAGGCTCTCTGTCTTCCTACAAGCGAGACTTCGTTTCAGGTAAACGCAGTCACTTTTCAGCTCAAAGGAAGCTATATTGTACACGATGCTCACACGTTTCTCGCTCTTAACTGAAACGCATTGGATGTTAGAGGGCCTGTGGTTTGTATCAGTTTCAGAAGCAGAGTTGAACTAGATATGGTCCGTGTGTGTAGGAAACACAGTTCTTTTGCTCTGAGCACTCTCACGTTTCCCGCCTTATTAGAGACTCTAGAAAGCAAGAGCGTGCTTCTTGCTCTAAAGCAGAGTGTGTTTCATGGATGAGAAGTGTGCTGTGTTTTTCCCTTTAGAAACGGTGTTAAATGCCAGGCTCTGTGTCTTCCTACAAGCGAGACTTCGTTTCAGGTAAACGCAGTCACTTTTCAGCTCAAACGAAGCTATATTGTACAGGAAGCTCACACGTTTCTCGCTCTTAACTGAAACGCATTGGATGTTAGAGGGCCTACGGTTTGTATCAGTTTCAGAGCAGAGTTGAACTAGATATGGTGCGTGTGTGTAGGAAACACAGTTCTTTGTTCTGAGCACTCTCACGTTTCCCGCCTTATTAGAGACTCTAGAAAGCAAGAGCGTGCTTCTTGCTCTAAAGCAGAGTGTGTTTCATGGATGAGAAGTGTGCTGTGTGTTTCCCTTCAGAAACGGAGTTAAATGCCAGGCTCTGTGTCTTCCTCAAGCGAGACTTCGTTTCAGGTAAACACAGTCACTTTTCAGCTCCAACGAAGCTATATTGTACACGAAGCTCACACGTTTCTCGCTCTTAACTGAAACGCATTGGATGTTAGAGGGCCTGTGGTTTGTATCAGTTTCAGAAGCAGAGTTGAACTAGATATGGTTCGTGTGTGTAGGAAACACAGTTCTTTTGTTCTGAGCACTCTCACGTTTCCCGCCTTTTTAGAGACTCTAGAAAGCAAGAGCGTGCTTCTTGCTCTAAAGCAGAGTGTGTTTAATGGATGAGAAGTGTGCTGTGTGTTTCCCTTCAGAAACGGAGTTAAATGCCAGGCTCTGTGTCTTCCTCAAGCGAGACTTCGTTTCAGGTAAACGCAGTCACTTTTCAGCTCAAACAAAGCTATATTGTACACGAAGCTCACACGTTTCTCCCTCTTAACTGAAACACATTGGATGTTAGAGGGACTGTGGTTTGTATCAGTTTCAGAAGCAGAGTTGAACTAGATATGGTGCGTGTGTGTAGGAAACACAGTTCTTTGTTCTGAGCACTCTCACGTTTCCCGCCTTATTAGAGACTCTAGAAAGCAAGAGCGTGCTTCTTGTTCTAAAGCAGAGTGTGTTTCATGGATGAGAACTGTGCTGTGTGTTTCCCTTCAGAAACGGAGTTAAATGCCAGGCTCTGTGTCTTCCTACAAGCGAGACTTCGTTTCAGGTAAACGCAGTCACTTTTCTGCTCCAACGAAGCTATATTGTACAGGAAGCTCACACGTTTCTCGCTCTTAACTGAAACGCATTGGATGTTAGAGGGCCTGTGGTTTGTATCAGTTTCAGAAGCAGAGTTGAACTAGATATGGTGCGTGTGTGTAGGAAACACAGTTCTTTTGTTCTGAGCACTCTCACGTTTCCCGCCTTATTAGAGACTCTAGAAAGCAAGAGCGTGCTTCTTGCTCTAAAGCAGAGTGTGTTTCATGGATGAGAAGTGTGCTGTGTGTTTCCCTTCAGAAACGGAGTTAAATGCCAGGCTCTGTGTCTTCCTCAAGCGAGAGTTCGTTTCAGGTAAACGCAGTCACTTTTCAGCTCAAACGAAGCTATATTGTACACGAAGCTCACACGTTTCTCGCTCTTAACTGAAACGCATTGGATGTTAGAGGGCCTGTGGTTTGTATCAGTTTCAGAAGCAGAGTTGAACTAGATATGGTGCGTGTGTGTAGGAAACACAGTTCTTTGTTCTGAGCACTCTCACGTTTCCCGCCTTATTAGAGACTCTAGAAAGCAAGAGCGTGCTTCTTGCTCTAAAGCAGAGTGTGTTTCATGGATGAGAAGTGTGCTGTGTGTTTCCCTTCAGAAACGGAGTTAAATGCCAGGCTCTGTGTCTTCCTACAAGCGAGACTTCGTTTCAGGTAAACGCAGTCACTCTTCAGCTCAAACGAAGATATATTGTACACGAAGCTCACACGTTTCTCGCTCTTAACTGAAACGCATTGGATGTTAGAGGGCCTGTGGTTTGTATCAGTTTCAGAAGCAGAGTTGAACTAGATATGGTGCGTGTGTGTAGGAAACACAGTTCTTTTGTTCTGAGCACTCTCACGTTTCCCGCCTTATTAGAGACTCTAGAAAGCAAGAGCGTGCTTCTTGCTCTAAAGCAGAGTGTGTTTCATGGATGAGAAGTGTGCTGTGTGTTTCCCTTCAGAAACGGAGTTAAATGCCAGGCTCTGTGTCTTCCTACAAGCGAGACTTCGTTTCAGGTAAACGCAGTCAATTTCAGCTCAAACGAAGCTATATTGTACACGAAGCTCACACGTTTCTCGCTCTTAACTGAAACGCATTGGATGTTAGAGGGCCTGTGGTTTGTATCAGTTTCAGAAGCAGAGTTGAACTAGATATGGTGCGTGTGTAGGAAACACAGTTCTTTTGTTCTGAGCACTCTCACGTTGCCCGCCTTATTAGAGACTCTAGAAAGCAAGAGCGTGCTTCTTGCTCTAAAGCAGAGTGTGTTTCATGGATGAGAAGTGTGCTGTGTGTTTCCCTTCAGAAACGGAGTTAAATGCCAGGCTCTGTGTCTTCCTACAAGCGAGACTTCGTTTCAGGTAAACGCAGTCACTTTTCAGCTCAAACGAAGCTATATTGTACACGAAGCTCACACGTTTCTTGCTCTTAACTGAAACGCATTGGATGTTAGAGGGCCTGTGGTTTGTATCAGTTTCAGAAGCAGAGTTGAACTAGATATGGTGCGTGTGTGTAGGAAACACAGTTCTTTTGTTCTGAGCACTCTCACGTTTCCCGCCTTATTAGAGACTCTAGAAAGCAAGAGCGTGCTTCTTGCTCTAAAGCAGAGTGTGTTTCATGGATGAGAAGTGTGCTGTGTGTTTCCCTTCAGAAACGGAGTTAAATGCCAGGCTCTGTGTCTTCCTCAAGCAAGACTTCGTTTCAGGTAAACGCAGTCACTTTTCAGCTCAAACGAAGCTATATTGTACACGAAGCTCACACGTTTCTCGCTCTTAACTGAAATGCATTGGATGTTAGAGGGCCTGTGGTTTGTATCAGTTTCAGAAGCAGAGTTGAACTAGATATGGTGCGTGTGAAGGAAACACAGTTCTTTGTTCTGAGCACTCTCACGTTTCCCGCCTTATTAGAGACTCTAGAAAGCAAGAGCGTGCTTCTTGCTCTAAAGCAGAGTGTGTTTCATGGATGAGAAGTGTGCTGTGTGTTTCCCTTTAGAAACGGAGTTAAATGCCAGGCTCTGTGTCTTCCTACAAGCGAGACTTCGTTTCAGGTAAACGCAGTCACTTTTCAGCTCAAACGAAGCTATATTGTACATGAAGCTCACACGTTTCTCGCTCTTAACTGAAACGCATTGGATGTTAGAGGGCCTGTGGTTTGTATCAGTCCCAGAAGCAGAGTTGAACTAGATATGGTGCGTGTGTGTAGGAAACACAGTTCTTTGTTCTGAGCACTCTCACGTTTCCCGCCTTATTAGAGACTCTAGAAAGCAAGAGCGTGCTTCTTGCTCTAAAGCAGAGTGTGTTTCATGGATGAGAAGTGTGCTGTGTGTTTCCCTTCAGAAACGGAGTTAAATGCCAGGCTCTGTGTCTTCCTACAAGCGAGACTTCGTTTCAGGTAAACGCAGTCACTTTTCAGCTCAAAGGAAGCTATATTGTACACGATGCTCACACGTTTCTCGCTCTTAACTGAAACGCATTGGATGTTAGAGGGCCTGTGGTTTGTATCAGTTTCAGAAGCAGAGTTGAACTAGATATGGTCCGTGTGTGTAGGAAACACAGTTCTTTTGCTCTGAGACCTCTAACGTTTCCCGCCTTATTAGAGACTCTAGAAAGCAAGAGCGTGCTTCTTGCTCTAAAGCAGAGTGTGTTTCATGGATGAGAAGTGTGCTGTGTTTTTCCCTTTAGAAACGGTGTTAAATGCCAGGCTCTGTGTCTTCCTACAAGCGAGACTTCGTTTCAGGTAAACGCAGTCACTTTTCAGCTCAAACGAAGCTATATTGTACAGGAAGCTCACACGTTTCTCGCTCTTAACTGAAACGCATTGGATGTTAGAGGGCCTGCGGTTTGTATCAGTTTCAGAGCAGAGTTGAACTAGATATGGTCCGTGTGTGTAGGAAACACAGTTCTTTGTTCTGAGCACTCTCACGTTTCCCGCCTTATTAGAGACTCTAGAAAGCAAGAGCGTGCTTCTTGCTCTAAAGCAGAGTGTGTTTCATGGATGAGAAGTGTGCTGTGTGTTTCCCTTCAGAAACGGAGTTAAATGCCAGGCTCTGTGTCTTCCTCAAGCGAGACTTCGTTTCAGGTAAACGCAGTCACTTTTCAGCTCAAACGAAGCTATATTGTACACGAAGCTCACACGTTTCTCGCTCTTAACTGAAACGCATTGGATGTTAGAGGGCCTGTGGTTTGTATCAGTTTCAGAAGCAGAGTTGAACTAGATATGGTGCGTGTGTGTAGGAAACACAGTTCTTTGTTCTGAGCACTCTCACGTTTCCCGCCTTATTAGAGACTCTAGAAAGCAAGAGCGTGCTTCTTGCTCTAAAGCAGAGTGTGTTTCATGGATGAGAAGTGTGCTGTGTGTTTCCCTTCAGAAACGGAGTTAAATGCCAGGCTCTGTGTCTTCCTACAAGCGAGACTTCGTTTCAGGTAAACGCAGTCACTCTTCAGCTCAAACGAAGCTATATTGTACACGAAGCTCACACGTTTCTCGCTCTTAACTGAAACGCATTGGATGTTAGAGGGCCTGTGGTTTGTATCAGTTTCAGAAGCAGAGTTGAACTAGATATGGTGCGTGTGTGTAGGAAACACAGTTCTTTTGTTCTGAGCACTCTCACGTTTCCCGCCTTATTAGAGACTCTAGAAAGCAAGAGCGTGCTTCTTGCTCTAAAGCAGAGTGTGTTTCATGGATGAGAACTGTGCTGTGTGTTTCCCTTCAGATACGGAGTTAAATGCCAGGCTCTGTGTCTTCCTACAAGCGAGACTTCGTTTCAGGTAAACGCAGTCAATTTCAGCTCAAACGAAGCTATATTGTACAGGAAGCTCACACGTTTCTCGCTCTTAACTGAAACGCATTGGATGTTAGAGGGTCTGTGGTTTGTATCAGTTTCAGAAGCAGAGTTGAACTAGATATGGTGCGTGTGTGTAGGAAACACAGTTCTTTTGTTCTGAGCACTCTCACGTTGCCCGCCTTATTAGAGACTCTAGAAAGCAAGAGCGTGCTTCTTGCTCTAAAGCAGAGTGTGTTTCATGGATGAGAAGTGTGCTGTGTGTTTCCCTTCAGAAACGGAGTTAAATGCCAGGCTCTGTGTCTTCCTACAAGCGAGACTTCGTTTCAGGTAAACGCAGTCACTTTTCAGCTCAAACGAAGCTATATTGTACACGTAGCTCACACGTTTCTCGCTCTTAACTGAAACGCATTGGATGTTAGAGGGCCTGTGGTTTGTATCAGTATCAGAAGCAGAGTTGAACTAGATATGGTGCGTGTGTGTAAGAAACACAGTTCTTTTGTTCTGAGCACTCTCACGTTTCCCGCCTTATTAGAGAATCTAGAAAGCAAGAGCGTGCTTCTTGCTCTAAAGCAGAGTGTGTTTCATGGATGAGAAGTGTGCTGTGTGTTTCCCTTCAGAAACGGAGTTAAATGCCAGGCTCTGTGTCTTCCTACAAGCGAGACATCGTTTCAGTTAAACGCAGTCAATTTCAGCTCAAACGAAGCTATATTGTACACGAAGCTCACACGTTTCTCGCTCTTAACTGAAACGCATTGGATGTTAGAGGGCCTGTGGTTTGTATCAGTTTCAGAAGCAGAGTTGAACTAGATATGGTGCGTGTGTGTAGGAAACACAGTTCTTTTGTTCTGAGCACTCTCACGTTTCCCGCCTTATTAGAGACTCTAGAAAGCAAGAGCGTGCTTCTTGCTCTAAAGCAGAGTGTGTTTCATGGATGAGAAGTGTGCTGTGTGTTTCCCTTCAGAAACGGAGTTAAATGCCAGGCTCTGTGTCTTCCTACAAGCGAGACTTCGTTTCAGGTAAACACAGTCAATTTCAGCTCAAACGAAGCTATATTGTACACGAAGCTCACACGTTTCTCGCTCTTAACTGAAACGCATTGGATGTTAGAGGGCCTGCGGTTTGTATCAGTTTCAGAGCAGAGTTGAACTAGATATGGTGAGTGTGTGTAGGAAACACAGTTCTTTGTTCTGAGCACTCTCACGTTTCCCGCCTTATTAGAGACTCTAGAAAGCAAGAGCGTGCTTCTTGCTCTAAAGCAGAGTGTGTTTCATGGATGAGAAGTGTGCTGTGTGTTTCCCTCCTGAAACGGAGTTAAATGCCAGGCTCTGTGTCTTCCTACAAGCGAGACTTCGTTTCAGGTAAACGCAGTCACTTTTCAGCTCAAAGGAAGCTATATTGTACACGAAGCTCACACGTTTCTCGCTCTTAACTGAAACGCATTGGATGTTAGAGGGCCTGTGGTTTGTATCAGTTTCAGAAGCAGAGTTGAACTAGATATGGTGCGTGTGTGTAGGAAACACAGTTCTTTTGTTCTGAGCACTCTCACGTTTCCCGCCTTATTAGAGACTCTAGAAAGCAAGAGCGTGCTTCTTGCTCTAAAGCAGAGTGTGATTCATGGATGAGAAGTGTGCTGTGTGTTTCCCTTCAGAAACGGAGTTAAATGCCAGGCTCTGTGTCTTCCTCAAGCGAGACTTCGTTTCCGGTAAACGCAGTCACTTTTCAGCTCAAACGGAGCTATATTGTACACGAAGCTCACACGTTTCTCGCTCTTAACTGAAACGCATTGGATGTTAGAGGGCCTGTGGTTTGTATCAGTTTCAGAAGCAGAGTTGAACTAGATATGGTGCGTGTGTGTAGGAAACACAGATCTTTGTTCTGAGCACTCTCACGTTTCCCGCCTTATTAGAGACTCTAGAAAGCAAGAGCGTGCTTCTTGCTCTAAAGCAGAGTGTGTTTCATGGATGAGAAGTGTGCTGTGTGTTTCCCTTCGGAAACGGAGTTAAATGCCAGGCTCTGTGTCTTCCTCAAGCGAGACTTCGTTTCAGGTAAACGCAGTCACTTTTCAGCTCAAACGAAGCTATATTGTACACGAAGCTCACAAGTTTCTCGCTCTTAACTGAAATGCATTGGATGTTAGAGGGCCTGTGGTTTGTATCAGTTTCAGAAGCAGAGTTGAACTAGATATGGTGTGTGTGTGTAGGAAACACAGTTCTTTGTTCTGAGCACTCTCACGTTTCCCGCCTTATTAGAGACTCTAGAAAGCAAGAGCGTGCTTCTTGCTCTAAAGCAGAGTGTGTTTCATGGATGAGAAGTGTGCTGTGTGTTTCCCTTCAGAAACGGAGTTAAATGCCAGGCTCTGTGTCTTCCTACAAGCGAGACTTCGTTTCAGGTAAACGCAGTCACTTTTCAGCTCAAACGAAGCTATATTGTACACGAAGCACACACGTTTCTCGCTCTTAACTGAAACGCATTGGATGTTAGAGGGCCTGTGGTTTGTATCAGTTTCAGAAGCAGAGTTGAACTAGATATGGTGCGTGTGTGTAGGAAACACAGTTCTTTTGTTCTGAGCACTCTCACGTTTCCCGCCTTATTAGAGACTCTAGAAAGCAAGAGCGTGCTTCTTGCTCTAAAGCAGAGTGTGTTTCATGGATGAGAAGTGTGCTGTGTGTTTCCCTTCAGAAACGGAGTTAAATGCCAGGCTCTGTGTCTTCCTACAAGCGAGACTTCGTTTCAGGTAAACGCAGTCACTTTTCAGCTCAAACGAAGATATATTTTACACGAAGCTCACACGTTTCTCGCTCTTAACTGAAACGCATTGGATGTTAGAGGGCCTGTGGTTTGTATCAGTTTCAGAAGCAGAGTTGAACTAGATATGGTGCGTGTGTGTAGGAAACACAGTTCTTTTGTTCTGAGCACTCTCACGTTTCCCGCCTTATTAGAGACTCTAGAAAGCAAGAGCGTGTTTCTTGCTCTAAAGCAGAGTGTGTTTCATGGATGAGAATTGTGCTGTGTGTTTCCCTTCAGAAACGGAGTTAAATGCCAGGCTCTGTGTCTTCCTCAAGCGAGACTTCGTTTCAGGTAAACGCAGTCACTTTTCAGCTCAAACGAAGCTATATTGTACACGAAGCTCACACGTTTCTCGCTCTTAACTGAAACGCATTGGATGTTAGAGGGCATGCGGTTTGTATCAGTTTCAGAAGCAGAGTTGAACTAGATATGGTGCGTGTGTGTAGGATACACAGTTCTTTGTTCTGAGCACTCTCACGTTTCCCGCCTTATTAGAGACTCTAGAAAGCCAGAGCGTGCTTCTTGCTCTAAAGCAGAGTGTGTTTCATGGATGAGAACTGTGCTGTGTGTTTCCCTTCAGAAACGGAGTTAAATGCCAGGCTCTGTGTCTTCCTACAAGCGAGACTTCGTTTCAGGTAAACGCAGTCAATTTCAGCTCAAAAGAAGCTATATTGTACACAAAGCTCACACGTTTCTCGCTCTTAACTGAAACGCATTGGATGTTAGAGGGCCTGTGGTTTGTATCAGTTTCAGAAGCAGAGTTGAACTAGATATGGTGCGTGTGTGTAGGAAACACAGTTCTTTTGTTCTGAGCACTCTCACGTTTCCCGCCTTATTAGAGACTCTAGAAAGCAAGAGCGTGCTTCTTGCTCTAAAGCAGAGTGTGTTTCATGGATGAGAAGTGTGCTGTGTGTTTCCCTTCAGAAACGGAGTTAAATGCCAGGCTCTGTATCTTCCTCAAGCGAGACTTCGTATCAGGTAAACGCAGTCACTTTTCAGCTCAAACGAAGCTATATTGTACACGAGCTCACACGTTTCTCGCTCTTAACTGAAACGCATTGGATGTTAGAGGGCCTGTGGTTTGTATCAGTTTCAGAAGCAGAGTTGAACTAGATATGGTGCGTGTGTGTAGGAAACACAGTTCTTTTGTTCTGAGCACTCTCACGTTTCCCGCCTTATTAGAGACTCTAGAAAGCAAGAGCGTGCTTCTTGCTCTAAAGCAGAGTGTGTTTCATGGATGAGAATTGTGCTGTGTGTTTCCCTTCAGAAACGGAGTTAAATGCCAGGCTCTGTGTCTTCCTCAAGCGAGACTTCGTTTCAGGTAAACGCAGTCACTTTTCAGCTCAAACGAAGCTATATTGTACACGAAGCTCACACGTTTCTCGCTCTTAACTGAAACGCATTGGATATTAGAGGGCATGCGGTTTGTATCAGTTTCAGAAGCAGAGTTGAACTAGATATGGTGCGTGTGTGTAGGATACACAGTTCTTTGTTCTGAGCACTCTCACGTTTCCCGCCTTATTAGAGACTCTAGAAAGCAAGAGCGTGCTTCTTGCTCTAAAGCAGAGTGTGTTTCATGGATGAGAAGTGTGCTGTGTGTTTCCCTTCAGAAACGGAGTTAAATGCCAGGCTCTGTGTCTTCCTACAAGCGAGACTTCGTTTCAGGTAAACGCAGTCACTTTTCAGCTCAAACGAAGATATATTGTACACGAAGCTCACACGTTTCTCGCTCTTAACTGAAACGCATTGGATGTTAGAGGGCCTGTGGTTTGTATCAGTTTCAGAAGCAGAGTTGAACTAGATATGGTGCGTGTGTGTAGGAAACACAGTTCTTTTTTTCTGAGCACTCTCACGTACCCGCCTTATTAGAGACTCTAGAAAGCAAGAGCGTGCTTCTTGCTCTAAAGCAGAGTGTGTTTCATGGATGAGAAGTGTGCTGTGTGTTTCCCTTCAGAAACGGAGTTAAATGCCAGGCTCTGTGTCTTCCTACAAGCGAGACTTCGTTTCAGGTAAACGCAGTCACTTTTCAGCTCAAACGAAGATATATTGTACACGAAGCTCACACGTTTCTCGCTCTTAACTGAAACGCATTGGATGTTAGAGGGCCTGTGGTTTGTATCAGTTTCAGAAGCAGAGTTGAACTAGATATGGTGCGTGTGTGTAGGAAACACAGTTCTTTTGTTCTGAGCACTCTCACGTTTCCCGCCTTATTAGAGACTCTAGAAAGCAAGAGCGTGCTTCTTGCTCTAAAGCAGAGTGTGTTTCATGGATGAGAAGTGTGCTGTGTGTTTCCCTTCAGAAACGGAGTTAAATGCCAGGCTCTGTGTCTTCCTACAAGCGAGACTTCGTTTCAGGTAAACGCAGTCACTTTTCAGCTCAAACGAAGATATATTGTACACGAAGCTCACACGTTTCTCGCTCTTAACTGAAACGCATTGGATGTTAGAGGGCCTGTGGTTTGTATCAGTTTCAGAAGCAGAGTTGAACTAGATATGGTGCGTGTGTGTAGGAAACACAGTTCTTTTGTTCTGAGCACTCTCACGTTTCCCGCCTTATTAGAGACTCTAGAAAGCAAGAGCGTGCTTCTTGCTCTAAAGCAGAGTGTGTTTCATGGATGAGAAGTGTGCTGTGTGTTTCCCTTCAGAAACGGAGTTAAATGCCAGGCTCTGTGTCTTCCTACAAGCGAGACTTCGTTTCAGGTAAATGCAGTCACTTTTCAGCTCAAACGAAGATATATTGTACACGAAGCTCACACGTTTCTCGCTCTTAACTGAAACGCATTGGATGTTAGAGGGCCTGTGGTTTGTATCAGTCTCAGAAGCAGAGTTGAACTAGATATGGTGCGTGTGTGTAGGAAACACAGTTCTTTTGTTCTGAGCACTCTCACGTTTCCCGCCTTATTAGAGACTCTAGAAAGCAAGAGCGTGCTTCTTGCTCTAAAGCAGAGTGTGTTTCATGGATGAGAAGTGTGCTGTGTGTTTCCCTTCAGAAACGGAGTTAAATGCCTGGCTCTGTGTTTTCCTACAAGCGAGACTTCGTTTCAGGTAAACGCAGTCACTTTTCAGCTCAAAGGAAGCTATATTGTACACGAAGCTCCCACGTTTCTCGCTCTTAACTGAAACGCATTGGATGTTAGAGGGCCTGTGGTTTGTATCAGTTTCAGAAGCAGAGTTGAACTAGATATGGTGCGTGTGTGTAGGAAACACAGTTTTTTGTTCTGAGCACTCTCACGTTTCCCGCCTTATTAGAGACTCTAGAAAGCAAGAGCGTGCTTCTTGCTCTAAAGCAGAGTGTGTTTCATGGATGAAAGTGTGCTGTGTGTATCCCTTCAGAAACGGAGTTAAATGCCAGGCTCTGTGTCTTCCTACAAGCGAGACTTCGTTTCAGGTAAACGCAGTGACTTTTCAGCTCAAATGAAGATATATTGTACACGAAGCTCACATGTTTCTCGCTCTTAACTGAAACGCATTGGATGTTAGAGGGCCTGTGGTTTGTATCAGTTTCAGAAGCAGAGTTGAACTAGATATGGTGCGTGTGTGTAGGAAACACAGTTCTTTTGTTCTGAGCACTCTCACGTTTCCCGCCTTATTAGAGACTCTAGAAAGCAAGAGCGTGCTTCTTGCTCTAAAGCAGAGTGTGTTTCATGGATGAGAATTGTGCTGTGTGTTTCCCTTCAGAAACGGAGTTAAATGCCAGGCTCTGTGTCTTCCTCAAGCGAGACTTCGATTCAGGTAAACGCAGTCACTTTTCAGCTCAAACGAAGATATATTGTACACGAAGCTCACACGTTTCTCGCTCTTAACTGAAACGCATTGGATGTTAGAGGGCCTGTGGTTTGTATCAGTTTCAGAAGCAGAGTTGAACTAGCTATGGTCCGTGTGTGTAGGAAACACAGTTCTTTTGCTCTGAGCACTCTCACGTTTCCCGCCTTATTAGAGACTCTAGAAAGCAAGAGCGTGCTTCTTGCTCTAAAGCAGAGTGTGTTTCATGGATGAGAAGTGTGCTGTGTGTTTCCCTTCAGAAACGGAGTTAAATGCCAGGCTCTGTGTCTTCCTACAAGCGAGACTTCGTTTCAGGTAAACGCAGTCAATTTCAGCTCAAAAGAAGCTATATTGTACACAAAGCTCACACGTTTCTCGCTCTTAACTGAAACGCATTGGATGTTAGAGGGCCTGTGGTTTGTATCAGTTTCAGAAGCAGAGTTGAACTAGATATGGTGCGTGTGTGTAGGAAACACAGTTCTTTTGTTCTGAGCACTCTCACGTTTCCCGCCTTATTAGAGACTCTAGAAAGCAAGAGCGTGCTTCTTGCTCTAAAGCAGAGTGTGTTTCATGGATGAGAAGTGTGCTGTGTGTTTCCCTTCAGAAACGGAGTTAAATGCCAGGCTCTGTATCTTCCTCAAGCGAGACTTCGTATCAGGTAAACGCAGTCACTTTTCAGCTCAAACGAAGCTATATTGTACACGAGCTCACACGTTTCTCGCTCTTAACTGAAACGCATTGGATGTTAGAGGGCCTGTGGTTTGTATCAGTTTCAGAAGCAGAGTTGAACTAGATATGGTGCGTGTGTGTAGGAAACACAGTTCTTTTGTTCTGAGCACTCTCACGTTTCCCGCCTTATTAGAGACTCTAGAAAGCAAGAGCGTGCTTCTTGCTCTAAAGCAGAGTGTGTTTCATGGATGAGAATTGTGCTGTGTGTTTCCCTTCAGAAACGGAGTTAAATGCCAGGCTCTGTGTCTTCCTCAAGCGAGACTTCGTTTCAGGTAAACGCAGTCACTTTTCAGCTCAAACGAAGCTATATTGTACACGAAGCTCACACGTTTCTCGCTCTTAACTGAAACGCATTGGATATTAGAGGGCATGCGGTTTGTATCAGTTTCAGAAGCAGAGTTGAACTAGATATGGTGCGTGTGTGTAGGATACACAGTTCTTTGTTCTGAGCACTCTCACGTTTCCCGCCTTATTAGAGACTCTAGAAAGCAAGAGCGTGCTTCTTGCTCTAAAGCAGAGTGTGTTTCATGGATGAGAAGTGTGCTGTGTGTTTCCCTTCAGAAACGGAGTTAAATGCCAGGCTCTGTGTCTTCCTACAAGCGAGACTTCGTTTCAGGTAAACGCAGTCACTTTTCAGCTCAAACGAAGATATATTGTACACGAAGCTCACACGTTTCTCGCTCTTAACTGAAACGCATTGGATGTTAGAGGGCCTGTGGTTTGTATCAGTTTCAGAAGCAGAGTTGAACTAGATATGGTGCGTGTGTGTAGGAAACACAGTTCTTTTTTTCTGAGCACTCTCACGTACCCGCCTTATTAGAGACTCTAGAAAGCAAGAGCGTGCTTCTTGCTCTAAAGCAGAGTGTGTTTCATGGATGAGAAGTGTGCTGTGTGTTTCCCTTCAGAAACGGAGTTAAATGCCAGGCTCTGTGTCTTCCTACAAGCGAGACTTCGTTTCAGGTAAACGCAGTCACTTTTCAGCTCAAACGAAGATATATTGTACACGAAGCTCACACGTTTCTCGCTCTTAACTGAAACGCATTGGATGTTAGAGGGCCTGTGGTTTGTATCAGTTTCAGAAGCAGAGTTGAACTAGATATGGTGCGTGTGTGTAGGAAACACAGTTCTTTTGTTCTGAGCACTCTCACGTTTCCCGCCTTATTAGAGACTCTAGAAAGCAAGAGCGTGCTTCTTGCTCTAAAGCAGAGTGTGTTTCATGGATGAGAAGTGTGCTGTGTGTTTCCCTTCAGAAACGGAGTTAAATGCCAGGCTCTGTGTCTTCCTACAAGCGAGACTTCGTTTCAGGTAAACGCAGTCACTTTTCAGCTCAAACGAAGATATATTGTACACGAAGCTCACACGTTTCTCGCTCTTAACTGAAACGCATTGGATGTTAGAGGGCCTGTGGTTTGTATCAGTTTCAGAAGCAGAGTTGAACTAGATATGGTGCGTGTGTGTAGGAAACACAGTTCTTTTGTTCTGAGCACTCTCACGTTTCCCGCCTTATTAGAGACTCTAGAAAGCAAGAGCGTGCTTCTTGCTCTAAAGCAGAGTGTGTTTCATGGATGAGAAGTGTGCTGTGTGTTTCCCTTCAGAAACGGAGTTAAATGCCAGGCTCTGTGTCTTCCTACAAGCGAGACTTCGTTTCAGGTAAATGCAGTCACTTTTCAGCTCAAACGAAGATATATTGTACACGAAGCTCACACGTTTCTCGCTCTTAACTGAAACGCATTGGATGTTAGAGGGCCTGTGGTTTGTATCAGTCTCAGAAGCAGAGTTGAACTAGATATGGTGCGTGTGTGTAGGAAACACAGTTCTTTTGTTCTGAGCACTCTCACGTTTCCCGCCTTATTAGAGACTCTAGAAAGCAAGAGCGTGCTTCTTGCTCTAAAGCAGAGTGTGTTTCATGGATGAGAAGTGTGCTGTGTGTTTCCCTTCAGAAACGGAGTTAAATGCCTGGCTCTGTGTTTTCCTACAAGCGAGACTTCGTTTCAGGTAAACGCAGTCACTTTTCAGCTCAAAGGAAGCTATATTGTACACGAAGCTCCCACGTTTCTCGCTCTTAACTGAAACGCATTGGATGTTAGAGGGCCTGTGGTTTGTATCAGTTTCAGAAGCAGAGTTGAACTAGATATGGTGCGTGTGTGTAGGAAACACAGTTTTTTGTTCTGAGCACTCTCACGTTTCCCGCCTTATTAGAGACTCTAGAAAGCAAGAGCGTGCTTCTTGCTCTAAAGCAGAGTGTGTTTCATGGATGAAAGTGTGCTGTGTGTATCCCTTCAGAAACGGAGTTAAATGCCAGGCTCTGTGTCTTCCTACAAGCGAGACTTCGTTTCAGGTAAACGCAGTGACTTTTCAGCTCAAATGAAGATATATTGTACACGAAGCTCACATGTTTCTCGCTCTTAACTGAAACGCATTGGATGTTAGAGGGCCTGTGGTTTGTATCAGTTTCAGAAGCAGAGTTGAACTAGATATGGTGCGTGTGTGTAGGAAACACAGTTCTTTTGTTCTGAGCACTCTCACGTTTCCCGCCTTATTAGAGACTCTAGAAAGCAAGAGCGTGCTTCTTGCTCTAAAGCAGAGTGTGTTTCATGGATGAGAATTGTGCTGTGTGTTTCCCTTCAGAAACGGAGTTAAATGCCAGGCTCTGTGTCTTCCTCAAGCGAGACTTCGATTCAGGTAAACGCAGTCACTTTTCAGCTCAAACGAAGATATATTGTACACGAAGCTCACACGTTTCTCGCTCTTAACTGAAACGCATTGGATGTTAGAGGGCCTGTGGTTTGTATCAGTTTCAGAAGCAGAGTTGAACTAGCTATGGTCCGTGTGTGTAGGAAACACAGTTCTTTTGCTCTGAGCACTCTCACGTTTCCCGCCTTATTAGAGACTCTAGAAAGCAAGAGCGTGCTTCTTGCTCTAAAGCAGAGTGTGTTTCATGGATGAGAAGTGTGCTGTGTGTTTCCCTTCAGAAACGGAGTTAAATGCCAGGCTCTGTGTCTTCCTACAAGCGAGACTTCGTTTCAGGTAAACGCAGTCACTTTTCAGCTCAAACGAAGATATATTGTACACGAAGCTCACACGTTTCTCGCTCTTAACTGAAACGCATTGGATGTTAGAGGGCCTGTGGTTTGTATCAGTTTCAGAAGCAGAGTTGAACTAGATATGGTGCGTGTGTGTAGGAAACACAGTTCTTTTTTTCTGAGCACTCTCACGTTTCCCGCCTTATTAGAGACTCTAGAAAGCAAGAGCGTGCTTCTTGCTCTAAAGCAGAGTGTGTTTCATGGATGAGAAGTGTGCTGTGTGTTTCCCTTCAGAAACGGAGTTAAATGCCAGGCTCTGTGTCTTCCTACAAGCGAGAATTCGTTTCAGGTAAACGCAGTCACTTTTCAGCTCAAACGAAGATATATTGTACACGAAGCTCACACGTTTCTCGCTCTTAACTGAAACGCATTGGATGTTAGAGGGCCTGTGGTTTGTATCAGTTTCAGAAGCAGAGTTGAACTAGATATGGTGCGTGTGTGTAGGAAACACAGTTCTTTTGTTCTGAGCACTCTCACGTTTCCCGCCTTATTAGAGACTCTAGAAAGCAAGAGCGTGCTTCTTGCTCTAAAGCAGAGTGTGTTTCATGGATGAGAAGTGTGCTGTGTGTTTCCCTTCAGAAACGGAGTTAAATGCCAGGCTCTGTGTCTTCCTACAAGCGAGACTTCGTTTCAGGTAAACGCAGTCACTTTTCAGCTCAAACGAAGATATATTGTACACGAAGCTCACACGTTTCTCGCTCTTAACTGAAACGCATTGGATGTTAGAGGGCCTGTGGTTTGTATCAGTTTCAGAAGCAGAGTTGAACTAGATATGGTGCGTGTGTGTAGGAAACACAGTTCTTTTGTTCTGAGCACTCTCACGTTTCCCGCCTTATTAGAGACTCTAGAAAGCAAGAGCGTGCTTCTTGCTCTAAAGCAGAGTGTGTTTCATGGATGAGAAGTGTGCTGTGTGTTTCCCTTCAGAAACGGAGTTAAATGCCAGGCTCTGTGTCTTCCTACAAGCGAGACTTCGTTTCAGGTAAATGCAGTCACTTTTCAGCTCAAACGAAGATATATTGTACACGAAGCTCACACGTTTCTCACTCTTAACTGAAACGCATTGGATGTTAGAGGGCCTGTGGTTTGTATCAGTTTCAGAAGCCGAGTTGAACTAGATATGGTCCGTGTGTGTAGGAAACACAGTTCTTTTGCTCTGAGCACTCTCACGTTTCCCGCCTTATTAGAGACTCTAGAAAGCAAGAGCGTGCTTCTTGCTCTAAAGCAGAGTGTGTTTCATGGATGAGAAGTGTGCTGTGTGTTTCCCTTCAGAAACGGAGTTAAATGCCAGGCTCTGTGTCTTCCTCAAGCGAGACTTCGTTTCAGGTAAACGCAGTCACTTTTCAGCTCAAACGAAGCTATATTGTACACGAAGCTCACACGTTTCTCGCTCTTAACTGAAACGCATTGGATATTAGAGGGCATGAGGTTTGTATCAGTTTCAGAAGCAGAGTTGAACTAGATATGGTGCGTGTGTGTAGGAAACACAGTTCTTTGTTCTGAGCACTCTCACGTTTCCCGCCTTATTAGAGACTCTAGAAAGCAAGAGCGTGCTTCTTGCTCTAAAGCAGAGTGTGTTTCATGGATGAGAAGTGTGCTGTGTGTTTCCCTTCAGAAACGGAGTTAAATGCCAGGCTCTGTGTCTTCCTACAAGCGAGACTTCGTTTCAGGTAAACGCAGTCACTTTTCAGCTCAAACGAAGCTATATTGTACACGAAGCTCCCACGTTTCTCGCTCTTAACTGAAACGCATTGGATGTTAGAGGGCCTGCGGTTTGTATCAGTTTCAGAAGCAGAGTTGAACTAGATATGGTGCGTGTGTGTAGGAAACACAGTTTTTTGTTCTGAGCACACTCACGTTTCCCGCCTTATTAGAGACTCTAGAAAGCAAGAGCGTGCTTCTTGCTCTAAAGCAGAGTGTGTTTCATGGATGAAAGTGTGCTGTGTGTATCCCTTCAGAAACGGAGTTAAATGCCAGGCTCTGTGTCTTCCTACAAGCGAGACTTCGTTTCAGGTAAACGCAGTCACTTTTCAGCTCAAAGGAAGCTATATTGTACACGAAGCTCCCACGTTTCTCGCTCTTAACTGAAACGCATTGGATGTTAGAGGGCCTGTGGTTTGTATCAGTTTCAGAAGCAGAGTTGAACTAGATATGGTGCGTGTGTGTAGGAAACACAGTTCTTTTGTTCTGAGCACTCTCACGTTTCCCGCCTTATTAGAGACTCTAGAAAGCAAGAGCGTGCTTCTTGCTCTAAAGCAGAGTGTGTTTCATGGATGAGAATTGTGCTGTGTGTTTCCCTTCAGAAACGGAGTTAAATGCCAGGCTCTGTGTCTTCCTCAAGCGAGACTTCGTTGCAGGTAAACGCAGTCAATTTTCAGCTCAAACGAAGCTATATTGTACACGAAGCTCACACGTTTCTCGCTCATAACTGAAACGCATTGGATGTTAGAGGGCCTGTGGTTTGTATCAGTCTCAGAAGCAGAGTTGAACTAGATATGGTGCGTGTGTGTAGGAAACACAGTTCTTTGTTCTGAGCACTCTCATTTTTCCCGCCTTATTAGAGACTCTAGAAAGCCAGAGCGTGCTTCTTGCTCTAAAGCAGAGTGTGTTTCATGGATGAGAAGTGTGCTGTGTGTTTCCCTTCAGAAACGGAGTTAAATGCCAGGCTCTGTGTCTTCCTACAAGCGAGACTTCGTTTCAGGTAAACGCAGTCACTTTTCAGCTCAAACGAAGCTATATTGTACACGAAGCTCACACGTTTCTCGCTCTTAACTGAAACGCATTGGATGTTAGAGGGCCTGTGGTTTGTATCAGTTTCAGAAGCAGAGTTGAACTAGCTATGGTCCGTGTGTGTAGGAAACACAGTTCTTTTGCTCTGAGCACTCTCACGTTTCCCGCCTTATTAGAGACTCTAGAAAGCAAGAGCGTGCTTCTTGCTCTAAAGCAGAGTGTGTTTCATGGATGAGAAGTGTGCTGTGTGTTTCCCTTCAGAAACGGAGTTAAATGCCAGGCTCTGTGTCTTCCTACAAGCGAGACTTCGTTTCATGTAAACGCAGTCACTTTTCAGCTCAAACGAAGATATATTGTACACGAAGCTCACACGTTTCTCGCTCTTAACTGAAACGCATTGGATGTTAGAGGGCCTGTGGTTTGTATCAGTTTCAGAAGCAGAGTTGAACTAGATATGGTGCGTGTGTGTAGGAAACACAGTTCTTTTTTTCTGAGCACTCTCACGTTTCCCGCCTTATTAGAGACTCTAGAAAGCAAGAGCGTGCTTCTTGCTCTAAAGCAGAGTGTGTTTCATGGATGAGAAGTGTGCTGTGTGTTTCCCTTCAGAAACGGAGTTAAATGCCAGGCTCTGTGTCTTCCTACAAGCGAGACTTCGTTTCATGTAAACGCAGTCACTTTTCAGCTCAAACGAAGATATATTGTACACGAAGCTCACACGTTTCTCGCTCTTAACTGAAACGCATTGGATGTTAGAGGGCCTGTGGTTTGTATCAGTTTCAGAAGCAGAGTTGAACTAGATATGGTGCGTGTGTGTAGGAAACACAGTTCTTTTTTTCTGAGCACTCTCACGTTTCCCGCCTTATTAGAGACTCTAGAAAGCAAGAGCGTGCTTCTTGCTCTAAAGCAGAGTGTGTTTCATGGATGAGAAGTGTGCTGTGTGTTTCCCTTCAGAAACGGAGTTAAATGCCAGGCTCTGTGTCTTCCTACAAGCGAGACTTCGTTTCAGGTAAACGCAGTCACTTTTCAGCTCAAACAAAGATATATTGTACACGAAGCTCACACGTTTCTCGCTCTTAACTGAAACGCATTGGATGTTAGAGGGCCTGTGGTTTGTATCAGTTTCAGAAGCAGAGTTGAACTAGATATGGTGCGTGTGTGTAGGAAACACAGTTCTTTTGTTCTGAGCACTCTCACGTTTCCCGCCTTATTAGAGACTCTAGAAAGCAAGAGCGTGCTTCTTGCTCTAAAGCAGAGTGTGTTTCATGGATGAGAAGTGTGCTGTGTGTTTCCCTTCAGAAACGGAGTTAAATGCCAGGCTCTGTGTCTTCCTACAAGCGAGACTTCGTTTCAGGTAAACGCAGTCACTTTTCAGCTCAAACGAAGCTATATTGTACACGAAGCTCCCACGTTTCTCGCTCTTAACTGAAACGCATTGGATGTTAGAGGGCCTGCGGTTTGTATCAGTTTCAGAAGCAGAGTTGAACTAGATATGGTGCGTGTGTGTAGGAAACACAGTTTTTTGTTCTGAGCACACTCACGTTTCCCGCCTTATTAGAGACTCTAGAAAGCAAGAGCGTGCTTCTTGCTCTAAAGCAGAGTGTGTTTCATGGATGAAAGTGTGCTGTGTGTATCCCTTCAGAAACGGAGTTAAATGCCAGGCTCTGTGTCTTCCTACAAGCGAGACTTCGTTTCAGGTAAACGCAGTCACTTTTCAGCTCAAAGGAAGCTATATTGTACACGAAGCTCCCACGTTTCTCGCTCTTAACTGAAACGCATTGGATGTTAGAGGGCCTGTGGTTTGTATCAGTTTCAGAAGCAGAGTTGAACTAGATATGGTGCGTGTGTGTAGGAAACACAGTTCTTTTGTTCTGAGCACTCTCACGTTTCCCGCCTTATTAGAGACTCTAGAAAGCAAGAGCGTGCTTCTTGCTCTAAAGCAGAGTGTGTTTCATGGATGAGAATTGTGCTGTGTGTTTCCCTTCAGAAACGGAGTTAAATGCCAGGCTCTGTGTCTTCCTCAAGCGAGACTTCGTTGCAGGTAAACGCAGTCAATTTTCAGCTCAAACGAAGCTATATTGTACACGAAGCTCACACGTTTCTCGCTCATAACTGAAACGCATTGGATGTTAGAGGGCCTGTGGTTTGTATCAGTCTCAGAAGCAGAGTTGAACTAGATATGGTGCGTGTGTGTAGGAAACACAGTTCTTTGTTCTGAGCACTCTCATTTTTCCCGCCTTATTAGAGACTCTAGAAAGCCAGAGCGTGCTTCTTGCTCTAAAGCAGAGTGTGTTTCATGGATGAGAAGTGTGCTGTGTGTTTCCCTTCAGAAACGGAGTTAAATGCCAGGCTCTGTGTCTTCCTACAAGCGAGACTTCGTTTCAGGTAAACGCAGTCACTTTTCAGCTCAAACGAAGCTATATTGTACACGAAGCTCACACGTTTCTCGCTCTTAACTGAAACGCATTGGATGTTAGAGGGCCTGTGGTTTGTATCAGTTTCAGAAGCAGAGTTGAACTAGCTATGGTCCGTGTGTGTAGGAAACACAGTTCTTTTGCTCTGAGCACTCTCACGTTTCCCGCCTTATTAGAGACTCTAGAAAGCAAGAGCGTGCTTCTTGCTCTAAAGCAGAGTGTGTTTCATGGATGAGAAGTGTGCTGTGTGTTTCCCTTCAGAAACGGAGTTAAATGCCAGGCTCTGTGTCTTCCTACAAGCGAGACTTCGTTTCATGTAAACGCAGTCACTTTTCAGCTCAAACGAAGATATATTGTACACGAAGCTCACACGTTTCTCGCTCTTAACTGAAACGCATTGGATGTTAGAGGGCCTGTGGTTTGTATCAGTTTCAGAAGCAGAGTTGAACTAGATATGGTGCGTGTGTGTAGGAAACACAGTTCTTTTTTTCTGAGCACTCTCACGTTTCCCGCCTTATTAGAGACTCTAGAAAGCAAGAGCGTGCTTCTTGCTCTAAAGCAGAGTGTGTTTCATGGATGAGAAGTGTGCTGTGTGTTTCCCTTCAGAAACGGAGTTAAATGCCAGGCTCTGTGTCTTCCTACAAGCGAGACTTCGTTTCAGGTAAACGCAGTCACTTTTCAGCTCAAACAAAGATATATTGTACACGAAGCTCACACGTTTCTCGCTCTTAACTGAAACGCATTGGATGTTAGAGGGCCTGTGGTTTGTATCAGTTTCAGAAGCAGAGTTGAACTAGATATGGTGCGTGTGTGTAGGAAACACAGTTCTTTTGTTCTGAGCACTCTCACGTTTCCCGCCTTATTAGAGACTCTAGAAAGCAAGAGCGTGCTTCTTGCTCTAAAGCAGAGTGTGTTTCATGGATGAGAAGTGTGCTGTGTGTTTCCCTTCAGAAACGGAGTTAAATGCCAGGCTCTGTGTCTTCCTACAAGCGAGACTTCGTTTCAGGTAAACGCAGTCACTTTTCAGCTCAAACGAAGCTATATTGTACACGAAGCTCCCACGTTTCTCGCTCTTAACTGAAACGCATTGGATGTTAGAGGGCCTGCGGTTTGTATCAGTTTCAGAAGCAGAGTTGAACTAGATATGGTGCGTGTGTGTAGGAAACACAGTTTTTTGTTCTGAGCACACTCACGTTTCCCGCCTTATTAGAGACTCTAGAAAGCAAGAGCGTGCTTCTTGCTCTAAAGCAGAGTGTGTTTCATGGATGAAAGTGTGCTGTGTGTATCCCTTCAGAAACGGAGTTAAATGCCAGGCTCTGTGTCTTCCTACAAGCGAGACTTCGTTTCAGGTAAACGCAGTCACTTTTCAGCTCAAAGGAAGCTATATTGTACACGAAGCTCCCACGTTTCTCGCTCTTAACTGAAACGCATTGGATGTTAGAGGGCCTGTGGTTTGTATCAGTTTCAGAAGCAGAGTTGAACTAGATATGGTGCGTGTGTGTAGGAAACACAGTTCTTTTGTTCTGAGCACTCTCACGTTTCCCGCCTTATTAGAGACTCTAGAAAGCAAGAGCGTGCTTCTTGCTCTAAAGCAGAGTGTGTTTCATGGATGAGAATTGTGCTGTGTGTTTCCCTTCAGAAACGGAGTTAAATGCCAGGCTCTGTGTCTTCCTCAAGCGAGACTTCGTTGCAGGTAAACGCAGTCAATTTTCAGCTCAAACGAAGCTATATTGTACACGAAGCTCACACGTTTCTCGCTCATAACTGAAACGCATTGGATGTTAGAGGGCCTGTGGTTTGTATCAGTCTCAGAAGCAGAGTTGAACTAGATATGGTGCGTGTGTGTAGGAAACACAGTTCTTTGTTCTGAGCACTCTCATTTTTCCCGCCTTATTAGAGACTCTAGAAAGCCAGAGCGTGCTTCTTGCTCTAAAGCAGAGTGTGTTTCATGGATGAGAAGTGTGCTGTGTGTTTCCCTTCAGAAACGGAGTTAAATGCCAGGCTCTGTGTCTTCCTACAAGCGAGACTTCGTTTCAGGTAAACGCAGTCACTTTTCAGCTCAAACGAAGCTATATTGTACACGAAGCTCACACGTTTCTCGCTCTTAACTGAAACGCATTGGATGTTAGAGGGCCTGTGGTTTGTATCAGTTTCAGAAGCAGAGTTGAACTAGCTATGGTCCGTGTGTGTAGGAAACACAGTTCTTTTGCTCTGAGCACTCTCACGTTTCCCGCCTTATTAGAGACTCTAGAAAGCAAGAGCGTGCTTCTTGCTCTAAAGCAGAGTGTGTTTCATGGATGAGAAGTGTGCTGTGTGTTTCCCTTCAGAAACGGAGTTAAATGCCAGGCTCTGTGTCTTCCTACAAGCGAGACTTCGTTTCATGTAAACGCAGTCACTTTTCAGCTCAAACGAAGATATATTGTACACGAAGCTCACACGTTTCTCGCTCTTAACTGAAACGCATTGGATGTTAGAGGGCCTGTGGTTTGTATCAGTTTCAGAAGCAGAGTTGAACTAGATATGGTGCGTGTGTGTAGGAAACACAGTTCTTTTTTTCTGAGCACTCTCACGTTTCCCGCCTTATTAGAGACTCTAGAAAGCAAGAGCGTGCTTCTTGCTCTAAAGCAGAGTGTGTTTCATGGATGAGAAGTGTGCTGTGTGTTTCCCTTCAGAAACGGAGTTAAATGCCAGGCTCTGTGTCTTCCTACAAGCGAGACTTCGTTTCAGGTAAACGCAGTCACTTTTCAGCTCAAACAAAGATATATTGTACACGAAGCTCACACGTTTCTCGCTCTTAACTGAAACGCATTGGATGTTAGAGGGCCTGTGGTTTGTATCAGTTTCAGAAGCAGAGTTGAACTAGATATGGTGCGTGTGTGTAGGAAACACAGTTCTTTTGTTCTGAGCACTCTCACGTTTCCCGCCTTATTAGAGACTCTAGAAAGCAAGAGCGTGCTTCTTGCTCTAAAGCAGAGTGTGTTTCATGGATGAGAAGTGTGCTCTGTGTTTCCCTTCAGAAACGGAGTTAAATGCCAGGCTCTGTGTCTTCTTACAAGCGAGACTTCGTTTCAGGTAAACGCAGTCACTTTTCAGCTCAAAGGAAGATATATTGTACACGAAGCTCACACGTTTCTCGCTCTTAACTGAAACGCATTGGATGTTAGAGGGCCTGTGGTTTGTATCAGTTTCAGAAGCAGAGTTGAACTAGATATGGTGCGTGTGTGTAGGAAACACAGTTCTTTTGCTCTGAGCACTCTCACGTTTCCCGCCTTATTAGAGACTCTAGAAAGCAAGAGCGTGCTTCTTGTTCTAAAGCAGAGTGTGTTTCATGGATGAGAAGTGTGCTGTGTGTTTCCCTTTAGAAACGGTGTTAAATGACAGGCTCTGTGTCTTCCTACAAGCGAGACTTCGTTTCAGGTAAACGCAGTCACTTTTCAGCTCAAACGAATCTATATTGTACAGGGAGCTCACACGTTTCTCGCTCTTAACTGAAACGCATTGGATGTTAGAGGGCCTGCGGTTTGTATCAGTTTCAGAGCAGAGTTGAACTAGATATGGTGCGTGTGTGTAGGAATCACAGTTCTTTGTTCTGAGCACTCTCACGTTTCCCGCCTTATTAGAGACTCTCGAAAGCAAGAGCGTGCTTCTTGCTCTAAAGCAGAGTGTGTTTCATGGATGAGAAGTGTGCTGTGTGTTTCCCTTCAGAAACGGAGTTAAATGCCAGGCTCTGTGTCTTCCTACAAGCGAGACATCGTTTCAGTTAAACGCAGTCACTTTTCAGCTCAAACGAAGCTATATTGTACACGAAGCTCACACGTTTCTCGCTCTTAACTGAAACGCATTGGATGTTAGAGGGCCTGTGGTTTGTATCAGTTTCAGAAGCAGAGTTGAACTAGATATGGTGCGTGTGTGTAGGAAACACAGTTCTTTTGTTCTGAGCACTCTCACGTTTCCCGCCTTATTAGAGACTCTAGAAAGCAAGAGCGTGCTTCCTGCTCTAAAGCAGAGTGTGTTTCATGGATGAGAAGTGTGCTGTGTGTTTCCCTTCAGAAACGGAGTTAAATGCCAGGCTCTGTGTCTTCCTACAAGCGAGACTTCGTTTCAGGTAAACGCAGTCACTTTTCAGCTCAAACGAAGATATATTGTACACGAAGCTCACACGTTTCTCGCTCTTAACTGAAACGCATTGGATGTTAGAGGGCCTGTGGTTTGTATCAGTTTCAGAAGCAGAGTTGAACTAGATATTGTGCGTGTGTGTAGGAAACACAGTTCTTTTGTTCTGAGCACTCTCACGTTTCCCGCCTTATTAGAGACTCTAGAAAGCAAGAGCGTGCTTCTTGCTCTAAAGCAGAGTGTGTTTCATGGATGAGAAGTGTGCTGTGTGTTTCCCTTCAGAAACGGAGTTAAATGCCAGGCTCTGTGTCTTCCTACAAGCGAGACTTCGTTTCAGGTAAATGCAGTCACTTTTCAGCTCAAACGAAGCTATATTGTACACGAAGCTCACACGTTTCTCGCTCTTAACTGAAACGCATTGGATGTTAGAGGGCCTGTGGTTTGTATCAGTTTCAGAAGCCGAGTTGAACTAGATATGGTCCGTGTGTGTAGGAAACACAGTTCTTTTGCTCTGAGCACTCTCACGTTTCCCGCCTTATTAGAGACTCTAGAAAGCAAGAGCGTGCTTCTTGCTCTAAAGCAGAGTGTGTTTCATGGATGAGAAGTGTGCTGTGTGTTTCCCTTCAGAAACGGAGTTAAATGCCAGGCTCTGTGTCTTCCTCAAGCGAGACTTCGTTTCAGGTAAACGCAGTCACTTTTCAGCTCAAACGAAGCTATATTGTACACGAAGCTCACACGTTTCTCGCTCTTAACTGAAACGCATTGGATATTAGAGGGCCTGTGGTTTGTATCAGTTTCAGAAGCAGAGTTGAACTAGATATGGTGCGTGTGTGTAGGAAACACAGTTCTTTGTTCTGAGCACTCTCACGTTTCCCGCCTTATTAGAGACTCTAGAAAGCAAGAGCGTGCTTCTTGCTCTAAAGCAGAGTGTGTTTCATGGATGAGAAGTGTGCTGTGTGTTTCCCTTCAGAAACGGAGTTAAATGCCAGGCTCTGTGTCTTCCTACAAGCGAGACTTCGTTTCAGGTAAACGCAGTCACTTTTCAGCTCAAACGAAGATATATTGTACACGAAGCTCACACGTTTCTCGCTCTTAACTGAAACGCATTGGATGTTAGAGGGCCTGTGGTTTGTATCAGTTTCAGAAGCAGAGTTGAACTAGATATGGTGCGTGTGTGTAGGAAACACAGTTCTTTTGTTCTGAGCACTCTCACGTTTCCCGCCTTATTAGAGACTCTAGAAAGCAAGAGCGTGCTTCTTGCTCTAAAGCAGAGTGTGTTTCATGGATGAGAAGTGTGCTGTGTGTTTCCCTTCAGAAACGGAGTTAAATGCCAGGCTCTGTGTCTTCCTACAAGCGAGACTTCGTTTCAGGTAAACGCAGTCACTTTTCAGCTCAAACGAAGATATATTGTACACGAAGCTCATACGTTTCTCGCTCTTAACTGAAACGCATTGGATGTTAGAGGGCCTGTGGTTTGTATCAGTCTCAGAAGCAGAGTTGAACTAGATATGGTGCGTGTGTGTAGGAAACACAGTTCTTTTGTTCTGAGCACTCTCACGTTTCCCGCCTTATTAGAGACTCTAGAAAGCAAGAGCGTGCTTCTTGCTCTAAAGCAGAGTGTGTTTCATGGATGAGAATTGTGCTGTGTGTTTCCCTTCAGAAACGGAGTTAAATGCCAGGCTCTGTGTCTTCCTCAAGCGAGACTTCGTTTCAGGTAAACGCAGTCAATTTTCAGCTCAAACGAAGCTATATTGTACACGAAGCTCACACGTTTCTCGCTCATAACTGAAACGCATTGGATGTTAGAGGGCCTGTGGTTTGTATCAGTCTCAGAAGCAGAGTTGAACTAGATATGGTGCGTGTGTGTAGGAAACACAGTTCTTTGTTCTGAGCACTCTCATTTTTCCCGCCTTATTAGAGACTCTAGAAAGCCAGAGCGTGCTTCTTGCTCTAAAGCAGAGTGTGTTTCATGGATGAGAAGTGTGCTGTGTGTTTCCCTTCAGAAACGGAGTTAAATGCCAGGCTCTGTGTCTTCCTACAAGCGAGACTTCGTTTCAGGTAAACGCAGTCACTTTTCAGCTCAAACGAAGCTATATTGTACACGAAGCTCACACGTTTCTCGCTCTTAACTGAAACGCATTGGATGTTAGAGGGCCTGTGGTTTGTATCAGTTTCAGAAGCAGAGTTGAACTAGCTATGGTCCGTGTGTGTAGGAAACACAGTTCTTTTGCTCTGAG
The DNA here is from genome assembly GCA_949786405.1 of Onychomys arenicola. Taxonomy (NCBI): domain Eukaryota; kingdom Metazoa; phylum Chordata; class Mammalia; order Rodentia; family Cricetidae; genus Onychomys; species Onychomys arenicola. Next base: position 778,379 of record CATKUM010000039.1, on the reverse strand, counting down.
CACTCTCACGTTTCCCGCCTTATTAGAGACTCTAGAAAGCAAGAGCGTGCTTCTTGCTCTAAAGCAGAGTGTGTTTCATGGATGAGAAGTGTGCTGTGTGTTTCCCTTCAGAAACGGAGTTAAATGCCAGGCTCTGTGTCTTCCTACAAGCGAGACTTCGTTTCATGTAAACGCAGTCACTTTTCAGCTCAAACGAAGATATATTGTACACGAAGCTCACACGTTTCTCGCTCTTAACTGAAACGCATTGGATGTTAGAGGGCCTGTGGTTTGTATCAGTTTCAGAAGCAGAGTTGAACTAGATATGGTGCGTGTGTGTAGGAAACACAGTTCTTTTGTTCTGAGCACTCTCACGTTTCCCGCCTTATTAGAGACTCTAGAAAGCAAGAGCGTGCTTCTTGCTCTAAAGCAGAGTGTGTTTCATGGATGAGAAGTGTGCTGTGTGTTTCCCTTCAGAAACGGAGTTAAATGCCAGGCTCTGTGTCTTCCTACAAGCGAGAATTCGTTTCAGGTAAACGCAGTCACTTTTCAGCTCAAACGAAGATATATTGTACACGAAGCTCACACGTTTCTCGCTCTTAAATGAAACGCATTGGATGTTAGAGGGCCTGTGGTTTGTATCAGTTTCAGAAGCAGAGTTGAACTAGATATGGTGCGTGTGTGTAGGAAACACAGTTCTTTTGTTCTGAGCACTCTCACGTTTCCCGCCTTATTAGAGACTCTAGAAAGCAAGAGCGTGCTTCTTGCTCTAAAGCAGAGTGTGTTTCATGGATGAGAAGTGTGCTCTGTGTTTCCCTTCAGAAACGGAGTTAAATGCCAGGCTCTGTGTCTTCTTACAAGCGAGACTTCGTTTCAGGTAAACGCAGTCACTTTTCAGCTCAAACGAAGATATATTGTACACGAAGCTCACACGTTTCTCGCTCTTAACTGAAACGCATTGGATGTTAGAGGGCCTGTGGTTTGTATCAGTTTCAGAAGCAGAGTTGAACTAGATATGGTGCGTGTGTGTAGGAAACACAGTTCTTTTGCTCTGAGCACTCTCACGTTTCCCTCCTTATTAGAGACTCTAGAAAGCAAGAGCGTGCTTCTTGTTCTAAAGCAGAGTGTGTTTCATGGATGAGAAGTGTGCTGTGTGTTTCCCTTTAGAAACGGTGTTAAATGACAGGCTCTGTGTCTTCCTACAAGCGAGACTTCGTTTCAGGTAAACGCAGTCACTTTTCAGCTCAAACGAATCTATATTGTACAGGAAGCTCACACGTTTCTCGCTCTTAACTGAAACGCATTGGATGTTAGAGGGCCTGCGGTTTGTATCAGTTTCAGAGCAGAGTTGAACTAGATATGGTGCGTGTGTGTAGGAATCACAGTTCTTTGTTCTGAGCACTCTCACGTTTCCCGCCTTATTAGAGACTCTCGAAAGCAAGAGCGTGCTTCTTGCTCTAAAGCAGAGTGTGTTTCATGGATGAGAAGTGTGCTGTGTGTTTCCCTTCAGAAACGGAGTTAAATGCCAGGCTCTGTGTCTTCCTACAAGCGAGACATCGTTTCAGTTAAACGCAGTCACTTTTCAGCTCAAACGAAGCTATATTGTACACGAAGCTCACACGTTTCTCGCTCTTAACTGAAACACATTGGATGTTAGAGGGCCTGTGGTTTGTATCAGTTTCAGAAGCAGAGTTGAACTAGATATGGTCCGTGTGTGTAGGAAACACAGTTCTTTTGTTCTGAGCACTCTCACGTTTCCCGCCTTATTTGAGACTCTAGAAAGCAAGAGCGTGCTTCTTGCTCTAAAGCAGAGTGTGTTTCATGGATGAGAACTGTGCTGTGTGTTTCCCTTCAGAAACGGAGTTAAATGCCAGGCTCTGTTTCTTCCTACAAGCGAGACTTCGTTTCAGGTAAACGCAGTCACTTTTCAGCTCAAACGAAACTATATTGTACACGAAGCTCACACGTTTCTCGCTCTTAACTGAAACGCATTGGATGTTAGAGGGCCTGTGGTTTGTATCAGTTTCAGAAGCAGAGTTGAACTAGATATGGTGCGTGTGTGTAGGAAACACAGTTATTTTGTTCTGAGCACTCTCACGTTTCCCGCCTTATTAGAGACTCTAGAAAGCAAGAGCGTGCTTCTTGCTCTAAAGCAGAGTGTGTTTCATGGATGAGAAGTGTGCTGTGTGTTTCCCTTCAGAAACGGAGTTAAATGCCAGGCTCTGTGTCTTCCTACAAGCGAGACTTCGTTTCAGGTAAATGCAGTCACTTTTCAGCTCAAACGAAGATATATTGTACACGAAGCTCACACGTTTCTCACTCTTAACTGAAACGCATTGGATGTTAGAGGGCCTGTGATTTGTATCAGTTTCAGAAGCAGAGTTGAACTAGATATGGTGCGTGTGTGTAGGAAACACAGTTCTTTTGTTCTGAGCACTCTCACGTTTCCCGCCTTATTAGAGACTCTAGAAAGCAAGAGCGTGCTTCTTGCTCTAAAGCAGAGTGTGTTTCATGGATGAGAAGTGTGCTCTGTGTTTCCCTTCAGAAACGGAGTTAAATGCCAGGCTCTGTGTCTTCTTACAAGCGAGACTTCGTTTCAGGTAAACGCAGTCACTTTTCAGCTCAAACGAAGATATATTGTACACGAAGATCACACGTTTCTCGCTCTTAACTGAAACGCATTGGATGTTAGAGGGCCTGTGGTTTGTATCAGTTTCAGAAGCAGAGTTGAACTAGATATGGTGCGTGTGTGTAGAAAACACAGTTCTTTTGTTCTGAGCACTCTCACGTTTCCCGCCTTATTAGAGACTCTAGAAAGCAAGAGCGTGCTTCTTGCTCTAAAGCAGAGTGTGTTTCATGGATGAGAAGTGTGCTGTGTGTTTCCCTTCAGAAACGGAGTTAAATGCCAGGCTCTGTGTCTTCCTACAAGCGAGACTTCGTTTCAGGTAAACGCAGTCACTTTTCAGCTCAAACGAAGATATATTGTACACGAAGCTCCCACGTTTCTCGCTCTTAACTGAAACGCATTGGATGTTAGAGGGCCTGTGGTTTGTATCAGTTTCAGAAGCAGAGTTGAACTAGATATGGTGCGTGTGTGTAGGAAACACAGTTCTTTTTTTCTGAGCACTCTCACGTTTCCCGCCTTATTAGAGACTCTAGAAAGCAAGAGCGTGCTTCTTGCTCTAAAGCAGAGTGTGTTTCATGGATGAGAAGTGTGCTGTGTGTTTCCCTTCAGAAACGGAGTTAAATGCCAGGCTCTGTGTCTTCCTACAAGTGAGACTTCGTTTCAGGCAAACGCAGTCACTTTTCAGCTCAAACGAAGATATATTGTACACGAAGCTCACACGTTTCTCGCTCTTAACTGAAACGCATTGGATGTTAGAGGGCCTGTGGTTTGTATCAGTCTCAGAAGCAGAGTTGAACTAGATATGGTGCGTGTGTGTAGGAAACACAGTTCTTTTGTTCTGAGCACTCTCACGTTTCCCGCCTTATTAGAGACTCTAGAAAGCAAGAGCGTGCTTCTTGCTCTAAAGCAGAGTGTGTTTCATGGATGAGAAGTGTGCTGTGTGTTTCCCTTCAGAAACGGAGTTAAATGCCAGGCTCTGTGTCTTCCTACAAGCGAGACTTCGTTTCAGGTAAATGCAGTCACTTTTCAGCTCAAACGAAGATATATTGTACACGAAGATCACACGTTTCTCACTCTTAACTGAAACGCATTGGATGTTAGAGGGCCTGTGGTTTGTATCAGTTTCAGAAGCAGAGTTGAACTAGATATGGTCCGTGTGTGTAGGAAACACAGTTCTTTTGCTCTGAGCACTCTCACGTTTCCCGCCTTATTAGAGACTCTAGAAAGCAAGAGCGTGCTTCTTGCTCTAAAGCAGAGTGTGTTTCATGGATGAGAAGTGTGCTGTGTGTTTCCCTTCAGAAACGGAGTTAAATGCCAGGCTCTGTGTCTTCCTACAAGCGAGACTTCGTTTCAGGTAAACGCAGTCACTTTTCAGCTCAAAGGAAGCTATATTGTACACGAAGCTCCCACGTTTCTCGCTCTTAACTGAAACGCATTGGATGTTAGAGGGCCTGCGGTTTGTATCAGTTTCAGAAGCAGAGTTGAACTAGATATGGTGCGTGTGTGTAGGAAACACAGTTTTTTGTTCTGAGCACTCTCACGTTTCCTGCCTTATTAGAGACTCTAGAAAGCAAGAGCGTGCTTCTTGCTCTAAAGCAGAGTGTGTTTCATGGATGAGAAGTGTGCTGTGTGTATCCCTTCAGAAACGGAGTTAAATGCCAGGCTCTGTGTCTTCCTACAAGCGAGACTTCGTTTCAGGTAAACGCAGTCACTTTTCAGCTCAAATGAAGATATATTGTACACGAAGCTCACATGTTTCTCGCTCTTAACTGAAACGCATTGGATGTTAGAGGGCCTGTGGTTTGTATCAGTTTCAGAAGCAGAGTTGAACTAGATATGGTGCGTGTGTGTAGGAAACACAGTTCTTTTGTTCTGAGCACTCTCACGTTTCCCGCCTTATTAGAGACTCTAGAAAGCAAGAGCGTGCTTCTTGCTCTAAAGCAGAGTGTGTTTCATGGATGAGAATTGTGCTGTGTGTTTCCCTTCAGAAACGGAGTTAAATGCCAGGCTCTGTGTCTTCCTCAATCGAGACTTCGTTTCAGGTAAACACAGTCAATTTTCAGCTCAAACGAAGCTATATTGTACACGAAGCTCACACGTTTCTCGCTCATAACTGAAACGCATTGGATGTTAGAGGGCCTGTGGTTTGTATCAGTCTCAGAAGCAGAGTTGAACTAGATATGGTGCGTGTGTGTAGGAAACACAGTTCTTTTGTTCTGAGCACTCTCACGTTTCCCGCCTTATTAGAGACTCTAGAAAGCAAGAGCGTGCTTCTTGCTCTAAAGCAGAGTGTGTTTCATGGATGAGAAGTGTGCTGTGTGTTTCCCTTCAGAAACGGAGTTAAATGCCAGGCTCTGTGTCTTCCTACAAGCGAGACTTCGTTTCATGTAAACGCAGTCACTTTTCAGCTCAAACGAAGATATATTGTACACGAAGCTCACACGTTTCTCGCTCTTAACTGAAACGCATTGGATGTTAGAGGGCCTGTGGTTTGTATCAGTTTCAGAAGCAGAGTTGAACTAGATATGGTGCGTGTGTGTAGGAAACACAGTTCTTTTTTTCTGAGCACTCTCACGTTTCCCGCCTTATTAGAGACTCTAGAAAGCAAGAGCGTGCTTCTTGCTCTAAAGCAGAGTGTGTTTCATGGATGAGAAGTGTGCTGTGTGTTTCCCTTCAGAAACGGAGTTAAATGCCAGGCTCTGTGTCTTCCTACAAGCGAGAATTCGTTTCAGGTAAACGCAGTCACTTTTCAGCTCAAACGAAGATATATTGTACACGAAGCTCACACGTTTCTCGCTCTTAACTGAAACGCATTGGATGTTAGAGGGCCTGTGGTTTGTATCAGTTTCAGAAGCAGAGTTGAACTAGATATGGTGCGTGTGTGTAGAAAACACAGTTCTTTTGTTCTGAGCACTCTCACGTTTCCCGCCTTATTAGAGACTCTAGAAAGCAAGAGCGTGCTTCTTGCTCTAAAGCAGAGTGTGTTTCATGGATGAGAAGTGTGCTGTGTGTTTCCCTTCAGAAACGGAGTTAAATGCCAGGCTCTGTGTCTACCTCAAGCGAGACTTCGTTTCAGGTAAACACAGTCACTTTTCAGCTCAAACGAAGCTATATTGTACACGAAGCTCACACGTTTCTCACTCTTAACTGAAACGCATTGGATGTTAGAGGGCCTGTGGTTTGTATCAGTCTCAGAAGCAGAGTTGAACTAGATATGGTGCGTGTGTGTAGGAAACACAGTTCTTTGTTCTGAGCACTCTCACGTTTCCCGCCTTATTAGAGACTCTAGAAAGCAAGAGCGTGCTTCTTGCTCTAAAGCAGAGTGTGTTTCATGGATGAGAAGTATGCTGTGTGTTTCCCTTTAGAAACGGTGTTAAATGCCAGGCTCTGTGTCTTCCTACAAGCGAGACTTCGTTTCAGGTAAACGCAGTCACTTTTCAGCTCAAACGAATCTATATTGTACAGGAAGCTCACACGTTTCTCGCTCTTAACTGAAACGCATTGTATGTTAGAGGGCCTGCGGTTTGTATCAGTTTCAGAGCAGAGTTGAACTAGATATGGTGCGTGTGTGTAGGAATCACAGTTCTTTGTTCTGAGCACTCTCACGTTTCCCGCCTTATTAGAGACTCTCGAAAGCAAGAGCGTGCTTCTTGCTCTAAAGCAGAGTGTGTTTCATGGATGAGAAGTGTGCTGTGTGTTTCCCTTCAGAAACGGAGTTAAATGCCAGGCTCTGTGTCTTCCTACAAGTGAGACATCGTTTCAGTTAAACGCAGTCACTTTTCAGCTCAAACGAAGCTATATTGTACACGAAGCTCACACGTTTCTCGCTCTTAACTGAAACACATTGGATGTTAGAGGGCCTGTGGTTTGTATCAGTTTCAGAAGCAGAGTTGAACTAGATATGGTCCGTGTGTGTAGGAAACACAGTTCTTTTGTTCTGAGCACTCTCACGTTTCCCGCCTTATTTGAGACTCTAGAAAGCAAGAGCGTGCTTCTTGCTCTAAAGCAGAGTGTGTTTCATGGATGAGAACTGTGCTGTGTGTTTCCCTTCAGAAACGGAGTTAAATGCCAGGCTCTGTGTCTTCCTACAAGCGAGACTTCGTTTCAGGTAAACGCAGTCACTTTTCAGCTCAAACGAAACTATATTGTACACGAAGCTCACACGTTTCTCGCTCTTAACTGAAACGCATTGGATGTTAGAGGGCCTGTGGTTTGTATCAGTTTCAGAAGCAGAGTTGAACTAGATATGGTGCGTGTGTGTAGGAAACACAGTTATTTTGTTCTGAGCACTCTCACGTTTCCCGCCTTATTAGAGACTCTAGAAAGCAAGAGCGTGCTTCTTGCTCTAAAGCAGAGTGTGTTTCATGGATGAGAAGTGTGCTGTGTGTTTCCCTTCAGAAACGGAGTTAAATGCCAGGCTCTGTGTCTTCCTCAAGCGAGACTTCGTTTCAGGTAAACGCAGTCACTTTTCAGCTCAAACGAAGCAATATTGTACACGAAGCTCACACGTTTCTCGCTCTTAACTGAAATGCATTGGATGTTAGAGGGCCTGTGGTTTTTATCAGTTTCAGAAGCAGAGTTGAACTAGATATGGTGCGTGTGTGTAGGAAACACAGTTCTTTGTTCTGAGCACTCTCACGTTTCCCGCCTTATTAGAGAATCTAGAAAGCAAGAGCGTGCTTCTTGCTCTAAAGCAGTGTGTGTGTCATGGATGAGAAGTGTGCTGTGTGTTTCCCTTCGGAAACGGAGTTAAATGCCAGGCTCTGTGTCTTCCACAAGCGAGACTTCGTTTCAGGTAAACGCAGTCACTTTTCAGCTCAAACGAAGCTATATTGTACACGAAGCTCACACGTTTCTCGCTCTTGACTGAAACGCATTGGATGTTAGAGGGCCTCCGTTTTTATCAGTTTCAGAAGCAGAGTTGAACTAGATATGGTGCGTGTGTGTAGGAAACACAGTTCTTTGTTCTGAGCACTCTCACGTTTCCCGCCTTATTAGAGAATCTAGAAAGCAATAGGGTGCTTCCTGCTCTAAAGCAGAGTGTGTTTCATGGATGAGAAATGTGCTGTGTGTTTCCCTTCAGAAACGGAGTTAAATGCCAGGCTCTGTGTCTTCCTACAAGCGAGACTTCGTTTCAGGTAAACGCAGTCACTTTTCAGCTCAAACGAAGATATATTGTACACGAAGCTCACACGTTTCTCGCTCTTAACTGAAACGCATTGGATGTTAGAGGGCCTGTGGTTTTTATCAGTTTCAGAAGCAGAGTTGAACTAGATATGGTGCGTGTGTGTAGGAAACACAGTTCTTTGTTCTGAGACCTCTCACGTTTCCCGCCTTATTAGAGACTCTAGAAAGCAAGAGCGTGCTTCTTGCTCTAAAGCAGAGTGTGTTTCATGGATGAGAAGTGTGCTGTGTGTTTCCCTTCAGAAACGGAGTTAAATGCCAGGCTCTGTGTCTTCCTACAAGCGAGAATTCGTTTCAGGTAAACGCAGTCACTTTTCAGCTCAAACGAAGCTATATTGTACACGAAGCACACACGTTTCTCGCTCTTAACTGAAACGCATTGGATGTTAGAGGGCCTGTGGTTTGTATCAGTTTCAGAAGCAGAGTTGAACTAGATATGGTCCGTGTGTGTAGGAAACACAGTTCTTTTGCTCTGAGCACTCTCACGTTTCCCGCCTTATTAGAGACTCTAGAAAGCAAGAGTGTGCTTCTTGCTCTAAAGCAGAGTGTGTTTCATGGATGAGAAGTGTGCTGTGTGTTTCCCTTTAGAAACGGTGTTAAATGCGAGGCTCTGTGTCTTCCTACAAGCGAGACTTCGTTTCAGGTAAACGCAGTCACTGTTCAGCTCAAACGAAGCTATATTGTACAGGAAGCTCACACGTTTCTCGCTCTTAACTGAAACGCATTGGATGTTAGAGGGCCTGCGGTTTGTATCAGTTTCAGAGCAGAGTTGAACTAGATATGTTGTGTGTGTGTAGGAAACACAGTTCTTTGTTCTGAGCACTCTCACGTTTCCCGCCTTATTAGAGACTCTAGAAAGCAAGAGCGTGCTTCTTGCTCTAAAGCAGAGTGTGTTTCATGGATGAGAAGTGTGCTGTGTGTTTCCCTCCTGAAACGGAGTTAAATGCCAGGCTCTGTGTCTTCCTACAAGCGAGACTTCGTTTCAGGTAAACGCAGTCACTTTTCAGCTCAAAGGAAGCTATATTGTACACGAATCTCACACGTTTCTCGCTCTTAACTGAAACGCATTGGATGTTAGAGGGCCTGTGGTTTGTATCAGTTTCAGAAGCAGAGTTGAACTAGATATGGTGCGTGTGTGTAGGAAACACAGTTCTTTTGTTCTGAGCACTCTCACGTTTCCCGCCTTATTAGAGACTCTAGAAAGCAAGAGCGTGCTTCTTGCTCTAAAGCAGAGTGTGTTTCATGGATGAGAAGTGTGCTGTGTGTTTCCTTTCAGAAACGGAGTTAAATGCCAGGCTCTGTGTCTTCCTACAAGCGAGACTTCGTTTCAGGTAAACGCAGTCACTTTTCAGCTCAAACGAAGCTATATTGTACACGAAGCACACACGTTTCTCGCTCTTAACTGAAACGCATTGGATGTTAGAGGGCCTGTGTTTTGTATCAGTTTCAGAAGCAGAGTTGAACTAGATATGGTCCGTGTGTGTAGGAAACACAGTTCTTTTGCTCTGAGCACTCTCACGTTTCCCGCCTTATTAGAGACTCTAGAAAGCAAGAGCGTGCTTCTTGCTCTAAAGCAGAGTGTGTTTCATGGATGAGAAGTGTGCTGTGTGTTTCCCTTTAGAAACGGCGTTAAATGCGAGGCTCTGTGTCTTCCTACAAGCGAGACTTCGTTTCAGGTAAACGCAGTCACTGTTCAGCTCAAACGAAGCTGTATTGTACAGGAAGCTCACACGTTTCTCGCTCTTAACTGAAACGCATTGGATGTTAGAGGGCCTGCGGTTTGTATCAGTTTCAGAGCAGAGTTGAACTAGATATGGTGTGTGTGTGTAGGAAACACAGTTCTTTGTTCTGAGCACTCTCACGTTTCCCGCCTTATTAGAGACTCTAGAAAGGAAGAGCGTGCTTCTTGCTCTAAAGCAGAGTGTGTTTCATGGATGAGAAGTGTGCTGTGTGTTTCCCTTCTGAAACGGAGTTAAATGCCAGGCTCTGTGTCTTCCTACAAGCGAGACTTCGTTTCAGGTAAACGCAGTCACTTTTCAGCTCAAAGGAAGCTATATTGTACACGAAGCTCACACGTTTCTCGCTCTTAACTGAAACGCATTGGATGTTAGAGGGCCTGTGGTTTGTATCAGTTTCAGAAGCAGAGTTGAACTAGATATGGTGCGTGTGTGTAGGAAACACAGTTCTTTTGTTCTGAGCACTCTCACGTTTCCCGCCTTATTAGAGACTCTAGAAAGCAAGAGCGTGCTTCTTGCTCTAAAGCAGAGTGTGATTCATGGATGAGAAGTGTGCTGTGTGTTTCCCTTCAGAAACGGAGTTAAATGCCAGGCTCTGTCTTCCTCAAGCGAGACTTCGTTTCCGGTAAACGCAGTCACTTTTCAGCTCAAACGGAGCTATATTGTACACGAAGCTCACACGTTTCTCGCTCTTAACTGAAACGCATTGGATGTTAGAGGGCCTGTGGTTTGTATCAGTTTCAGAAGCAGAGTTGAACTAGATATGGTGCGTGTGTGTAGGAAACACAGTTCTTTTGTTCTGAGCACTCTCACGTTTCCCGCCTTATTAGAGACTCTAGAAAGCAAGAGCGTGCTTCTTGCTCTAAAGCAGAGTGTGTTTCATGGATGAGAAGTGTGCTGTGTGTTTCCCTTCAGAAACGGAGTTAAATGCCAGGCTCTGTGTCTTCCTACAAGCGAGACTTCGTTTCAGGTAAACGCAGTCACTTTTCAGCTCAAACGAAGATATATTGTACACGAAGCTCACACGTTTCTCGCTCTTAACTGAAACGCATTGGATGTTAGAGGGCCTGTGGTTTGTATCAGTTTCAAAAGCAGAGTTGAACTAGATATGGTGCGTGTGTGTAGGAAACACAGTTCTTTTGTTCTGAGCACTCTCACGTTTCCCGCCTTATTAGAGACTCTAGAAAGCAAGAGCGTGCTTCTTGCTCTAAAGCAGAGTGTGTTTCATGGATGAGAATTGTGCTGTGTGTTTCCCTTCAGAAACGGAGTTAAATGCCAGGCTCTGTGTCTTCCTCAAGCGAGACTTCGTTTCAGGTAAACGCAGTCACTTTTCAGCTCAAACGAAGCTATATTGTACACGAAGCTCACACGTTTCTCGCTCTTAACTGAAACGCATTGGATGTTAGAGGGCCTGCGGTTTGTATCAGTTTCAGAAGCAGAGTTGAACTAGATATGGTGCGTGTGTGTAGGATACACAGTTCTTTGTTCTGAGCACTCTCACGTTTCCCGCCTTATTAGAGACTCTAGAAAGCCAGAGCGTGCTTCTTGCTCTAAAGCAGAGTGTGTTTCATGGATGAGAACTGTGCTGTGTGTTTCCCTTCAGAAACGGAGTTAAATGCCAGGCTCTGTGTCTTCCTACAAGCGAGACTTCGTTTCAGGTAAACGCAGTCAATTTCAGCTCAAAAGAAGCTATATTGTACACAAAGCTCACACGTTTCTCGCTCTTAACTGAAACGCATTTGATGTTAGAGGGCCTGTGGTTTGTATCAGTTTCAGAAGCAGAGTTGAACTAGATATGGTGCGTGTGTGTAGGAAACACAGTTCTTTTGTTCTGAGCACTCTCACGTTTCCCGCCTTATTAGAGACTCTAGAAAGCAAGAGCGTGCTTCTTGCTCTAAAGCAGAGTGTGTTTCATGGATGAGAAGTGTGCTGTGTGTTTCCCTTCAGAAACGGAGTTAAATGCCAGGCTCTGTGTCTTCCTCAAGCGAGACTTCGTTTCAGGTAAACGCAGTCACTTTTCAGCTCAAAGGAAGCTATATTGTACACGAAGCTCACACGTTTCTCGCTCTTAACTGAAACGCATTGGATGTTAGAGGGCCTGTGGTTTGTATCAGTTTCAGAAGCAGAGTTGAACTAGATATGGTGCGTGTGTGTAGGAAACACAGTTCTTTTGTTCTGAGCACTCTCACGTTTCCCGCCTTATTAGAGACTCTAGAAAGCAAGAGCGTGCTTCTTGCTCTAAAGCAGAGTGTGTTTCATGGATGAGAATTGTGCTGTGTGTTTCCCTTCAGAAACGGAGTTAAATGCCAGGCTCTGTGTCTTCCTCAAGCGAGACTTCGTTTCAGGTAAACGCAGTCACTTTTCAGCTCAAACGAAGCTATATTGTACACGAAGCTCACACGTTTCTCGCTCTTAACTGAAACGCATTGGATATTAGAGGGCATGCGGTTTGTATCAGTTTCAGAAGCAGAGTTGAACTAGATATGGTGCGTGTGTGTAGGATACACAGTTCTTTGTTCTGAGCACTCTCACGTTTCCCGCCTTATTAGAGACTCTAGAAAGCAAGAGCGTGCTTCTTGCTCTAAAGCAGAGTGTGTTTCATGGATGAGAAGTGTGCTGTGTGTTTCCCTTCAGAAACGGAGTTAAATGCCAGGCTCTGTGTCTTCCTACAAGCGAGACTTCGTTTCAGGTAAACGCAGTCACTTTTCAGCTCAAACGAAGATATATTGTACACGAAGCTCACACGTTTCTCGCTCTTAACTGAAACGCATTGGATGTTAGAGGGCCTGTGGTTTGTATCAGTTTCAGAAGCAGAGTTGAACTAGATATGGTGCGTGTGTGTAGGAAACACAGTTCTTTTGTTCTGAGCACTCTCACGTTTCCCGCCTTATTAGAGACTCTAGAAAGCAAGAGCGTGCTTCTTGCTCTAAAGCAGAGTGTGTTTCATGGATGAGAAGTGTGCTGTGTGTTTCCCTTCAGAAACGGAGTTAAATGCCAGGCTCTGTGTCTTCCTACAAGCGAGACTTCGTTTCAGGTAAATGCAGTCACTTTTCAGCTCAAACGAAGATATATTGTACACGAAGCTCACACGTTTCTCACTCTTAACTGAAACGCATTGGATGTTAGAGGGCCTGTGGTTTGTATCAGTTTCAGAAGCAGAGTTGAACTAGATATGGTCCGTGTGTGTAGGAAACACAGTTCTTTTGCTCTGAGCACTCTCACGTTTCCCGCCTTATTAGAGACTCTAGAAAGCAAGAGCGTGCTTCTTGCTCTAAAGCAGAGTGTGTTTCATGGATGAGAAGTGTGCTGTGTGTTTCCCTTCAGAAACGGAGTTAAATGCCAGGCTCTGTGTCTTCCTACAAGCGAGACTTCGTTTCATGTAAACGCAGTCACTTTTCAGCTCAAAGGAAGCTATATTGTACACGAAGCTCCCACGTTTCTCGCTCTTAACTGAAACGCATTGGATGTTAGAGGGCCTGCGGTTTGTATCAGTTTCAGAAGCAGAGTTGAACTAGATATGGTCCGTGTGTGTAGGAAACACAGTTTTTTGTTCTGAGCACTCTCACGTTTCCTGCCTTATTAGAGACTCTAGAAAGCAAGAGCGTGCTTCTTGCTCTAAAGCAGAGTGTGTTTCATGGATGAGAAGTGTGCTGTGTGTTTCCCTTCAGAAACGGAGTTAAATGCCAGGCTCTGTGTCTTCCTACAAGCGAGACTTCGTTTCAGGTAAACGCAGTCACTTTTCAGCTCAAATGAAGATATATTGTACACGAAGCTCACACGTTTCTCGCTCTTAACTGAAACGCATTGGATGTTAGAGGGCCTGTGGTTTGTATCAGTTTCAGAAGCAGATTTGAAATAGATATGGTGCGTGTGTGTAGGAAACACAGTTCTTTTGTTCTGAGCACTCTCACGTTTCCCGCCTTATTAGAGACTCTAGAAAGCAAGAGCGTGCTTCTTGCTCTAAAGCAGAGTGTGTTTCATGGATGAGAATTGTGCTGTGTGTTTCCCTTCAGAAACGGAGTTAAATGCCAGGCTCTGTGTCTTCCTCAAGCGAGACTTCGTTTCAGGTAAACGCAGTCACTTTTCAGCTCAAACGAAGCTATATTGTACACGAAGCTCACACGTTTCTCGCTCATAACTGAAACGCATTGGATTTTAGAGGGCCTGTGGTTTGTATCAGTCTCAGAAGCAGAGTTGAACTAGATATGGTGCGTGTGTGTAGGAAACACAGTTCTTTGTTCTGAGCACTCTCATGTTTCCCGCCTTATTAGAGACTCTAGAAAGCAAGAGCGTGCTTCTTGCTCTAAAGCAGAGTGTGTTTCATGGATGAGAAGTGTGCTGTGTGTTTCCCTCCTGAAACGGAGTTAAATGCCAGGCTCTGTGTCTTCCTACAAGCGAGACTTCGTTTCAGGTAAACGCAGTCACTTTTCAGCTCAAAGGAAGCTATATTGTACACGAATCTCACACGTTTCTCGCTCTTAACTGAAACGCATTGGATGTTAGAGGGCCTGTGGTTTGTATCAGTTTCAGAAGCAGAGTTGAACTAGATATGGTGCGTGTGTGTAGGAAACACAGTTCTTTTGTTCTGAGCACTCTCACGTTTCCCGCCTTATTAGAGACTCTAGAAAGCAAGAGCGTGCTTCTTGCTCTAAAGCAGAGTGTGTTTCATGGATGAGAAGTGTGCTGTGTGTTTCCTTTCAGAAACGGAGTTAAATGCCAGGCTCTGTGTCTTCCTACAAGCGAGACTTCGTTTCAGGTAAACGCAGTCACTTTTCAGCTCAAACGAAGCTATATTGTACACGAAGCACACACGTTTCTCGCTCTTAACTGAAACGCATTGGATGTTAGAGGGCCTGTGTTTTGTATCAGTTTCAGAAGCAGAGTTGAACTAGATATGGTCCGTGTGTGTAGGAAACACAGTTCATTTGCTCTGAGCACTCTCACGTTTCCCGCCTTATTAGAGACTCTAGAAAGCAAGAGCGTGCTTCTTGCTCTAAAGCAGAGTGTGTTTCATGGATGAGAAGTGTGCTGTGTGTTTCCCTTTAGAAACGGCGTTAAATGCGAGGCTCTGTGTCTTCCTACAAGCGAGACTTCGTTTCAGGTAAACGCAGTCACTGTTCAGCTCAAACGAAGCTGTATTGTACAGGAAGCTCACACGTTTCTCGCTCTTAACTGAAACGCATTGGATGTTAGAGGGCCTGCGGTTTGTATCAGTTTCAGAGCAGAGTTGAACTAGATATGGTGTGTGTGTGTAGGAAACACAGTTCTTTGTTCTGAGCACTCTCACGTTTCCCGCCTTATTAGAGACTCTAGAAAGGAAGAGCGTGCTTCTTGCTCTAAAGCAGAGTGTGTTTCATGGATGAGAAGTGTGCTGTGTGTTTCCCTTCTGAAACGGAGTTAAATGCCAGGCTCTGTGTCTTCCTACAAGCGAGACTTCGTTTCAGGTAAACGCAGTCACTTTTCAGCTCAAAGGAAGCTATATTGTACACGAAGCTCACACGTTTCTCGCTCTTAACTGAAACGCATTGGATGTTAGAGGGCCTGTGGTTTGTATCAGTTTCAGAAGCAGAGTTGAACTAGATATGGTGCGTGTGTGTAGGAAACACAGTTCTTTTGTTCTGAGCACTCTCACGTTTCCCGCCTTATTAGAGACTCTAGAAAGCAAGAGCGTGCTTCTTGCTCTAAAGCAGAGTGTGATTCATGGATGAGAAGTGTGCTGTGTGTTTCCCTTCAGAAACGGAGTTAAATGCCAGGCTCTGTCTTCCTCAAGCGAGACTTCGTTTCCGGTAAACGCAGTCACTTTTCAGCTCAAACGGAGCTATATTGTACACGAAGCTCACACGTTTCTCGCTCTTAACTGAAACGCATTGGATGTTAGAGGGCCTGTGGTTTGTATCAGTTTCAGAAGCAGAGTTGAACTAGATATGGTGCGTGTGTGTAGGAAACACAGTTCTTTTGTTCTGAGCACTCTCACGTTTCCCGCCTTATTAGAGACTCTAGAAAGCAAGAGCGTGCTTCTTGCTCTAAAGCAGAGTGTGTTTCATGGATGAGAAGTGTGCTGTGTGTTTCCCTTCAGAAACGGAGTTAAATGCCAGGCTCTGTGTCTTCCTACAAGCGAGACTTCGTTTCAGGTAAACGCAGTCACTTTTCAGCTCAAACGAAGATATATTGTACACGAAGCTCACACGTTTCTCGCTCTTAACTGAAACGCATTGGATGTTAGAGGGCCTGTGGTTTGTATCAGTTTCAAAAGCAGAGTTGAACTAGATATGGTGCGTGTGTGTAGGAAACACAGTTCTTTTGTTCTGAGCACTCTCACGTTTCCCGCCTTATTAGAGACTCTAGAAAGCAAGAGCGTGCTTCTTGCTCTAAAGCAGAGTGTGTTTCATGGATGAGAATTGTGCTGTGTGTTTCCCTTCAGAAACGGAGTTAAATGCCAGGCTCTGTGTCTTCCTCAAGCGAGACTTCGTTTCAGGTAAACGCAGTCACTTTTCAGCTCAAACGAAGCTATATTGTACACGAAGCTCACACGTTTCTCGCTCTTAACTGAAACGCATTGGATGTTAGAGGGCCTGCGGTTTGTATCAGTTTCAGAAGCAGAGTTGAACTAGATATGGTGCGTGTGTGTAGGATACACAGTTCTTTGTTCTGAGCACTCTCACGTTTCCCGCCTTATTAGAGACTCTAGAAAGCCAGAGCGTGCTTCTTGCTCTAAAGCAGAGTGTGTTTCATGGATGAGAACTGTGCTGTGTGTTTCCCTTCAGAAACGGAGTTAAATGCCAGGCTCTGTGTCTTCCTACAAGCGAGACTTCGTTTCAGGTAAACGCAGTCAATTTCAGCTCAAAAGAAGCTATATTGTACACAAAGCTCACACGTTTCTCGCTCTTAACTGAAACGCATTGGATGTTAGAGGGCCTGTGGTTTGTATCAGTTTCAGAAGCAGAGTTGAACTAGATATGGTGCGTGTGTGTAGGAAACACAGTTCTTTTGTTCTGAGCACTCTCACGTTTCCCGCCTTATTAGAGACTCTAGAAAGCAAGAGCGTGCTTCTTGCTCTAAAGCAGAGTGTGTTTCATGGATGAGAAGTGTGCTGTGTGTTTCCCTTCAGAAACGGAGTTAAATGCCAGGCTCTGTGTCTTCCTCAAGCGAGACTTCGTTTCAGGTAAACGCAGTCACTTTTCAGCTCAAAGGAAGCTATATTGTACACGAAGCTCACACGTTTCTCGCTCTTAACTGAAACGCATTGGATGTTAGAGGGCCTGTGGTTTGTATCAGTTTCAGAAGCAGAGTTGAACTAGATATGGTGCGTGTGTGTAGGAAACACAGTTCTTTTGTTCTGAGCACTCTCACGTTTCCCGCCTTATTAGAGACTCTAGAAAGCAAGAGCGTGCTTCTTGCTCTAAAGCAGAGTGTGTTTCATGGATGAGAATTGTGCTGTGTGTTTCCCTTCAGAAACGGAGTTAAATGCCAGGCTCTGTGTCTTCCTCAAGCGAGACTTCGTTTCAGGTAAACGCAGTCACTTTTCAGCTCAAACGAAGCTATATTGTACACGAAGCTCACACGTTTCTCGCTCTTAACTGAAACGCATTGGATATTAGAGGGCATGCGGTTTGTATCAGTTTCAGAAGCAGAGTTGAACTAGATATGGTGCGTGTGTGTAGGATACACAGTTCTTTGTTCTGAGCACTCTCACGTTTCCCGCCTTATTAGAGACTCTAGAAAGCAAGAGCGTGCTTCTTGCTCTAAAGCAGAGTGTGTTTCATGGATGAGAAGTGTGCTGTGTGTTTCCCTTCAGAAACGGAGTTAAATGCCAGGCTCTGTGTCTTCCTACAAGCGAGACTTCGTTTCAGGTAAACGCAGTCACTTTTCAGCTCAAACGAAGATATATTGTACACGAAGCTCACACGTTTCTCGCTCTTAACTGAAACGCATTGGATGTTAGAGGGCCTGTGGTTTGTATCAGTTTCAGAAGCAGAGTTGAACTAGATATGGTGCGTGTGTGTAGGAAACACAGTTCTTTTGTTCTGAGCACTCTCACGTTTCCCGCCTTATTAGAGACTCTAGAAAGCAAGAGCGTGCTTCTTGCTCTAAAGCAGAGTGTGTTTCATGGATGAGAAGTGTGCTGTGTGTTTCCCTTCAGAAACGGAGTTAAATGCCAGGCTCTGTGTCTTCCTACAAGCGAGACTTCGTTTCAGGTAAATGCAGTCACTTTTCAGCTCAAACGAAGATATATTGTACACGAAGCTCACACGTTTCTCACTCTTAACTGAAACGCATTGGATGTTAGAGGGCCTGTGGTTTGTATCAGTTTCAGAAGCAGAGTTGAACTAGATATGGTCCGTGTGTGTAGGAAACACAGTTCTTTTGCTCTGAGCACTCTCACGTTTCCCGCCTTATTAGAGACTCTAGAAAGCAAGAGCGTGCTTCTTGCTCTAAAGCAGAGTGTGTTTCATGGATGAGAAGTGTGCTGTGTGTTTCCCTTCAGAAACGGAGTTAAATGCCAGGCTCTGTGTCTTCCTACAAGCGAGACTTCGTTTCATGTAAACGCAGTCACTTTTCAGCTCAAAGGAAGCTATATTGTACACGAAGCTCCCACGTTTCTCGCTCTTAACTGAAACGCATTGGATGTTAGAGGGCCTGCGGTTTGTATCAGTTTCAGAAGCAGAGTTGAACTAGATATGGTCCGTGTGTGTAGGAAACACAGTTTTTTGTTCTGAGCACTCTCACGTTTCCTGCCTTATTAGAGACTCTAGAAAGCAAGAGCGTGCTTCTTGCTCTAAAGCAGAGTGTGTTTCATGGATGAGAAGTGTGCTGTGTGTTTCCCTTCAGAAACGGAGTTAAATGCCAGGCTCTGTGTCTTCCTACAAGCGAGACTTCGTTTCAGGTAAACGCAGTCACTTTTCAGCTCAAATGAAGATATATTGTACACGAAGCTCACACGTTTCTCGCTCTTAACTGAAACGCATTGGATGTTAGAGGGCCTGTGGTTTGTATCAGTTTCAGAAGCAGATTTGAAATAGATATGGTGCGTGTGTGTAGGAAACACAGTTCTTTTGTTCTGAGCACTCTCACGTTTCCCGCCTTATTAGAGACTCTAGAAAGCAAGAGCGTGCTTCTTGCTCTAAAGCAGAGTGTGTTTCATGGATGAGAATTGTGCTGTGTGTTTCCCTTCAGAAACGGAGTTAAATGCCAGGCTCTGTGTCTTCCTCAAGCGAGACTTCGTTTCAGGTAAACGCAGTCACTTTTCAGCTCAAACGAAGCTATATTGTACACGAAGCTCACACGTTTCTCGCTCATAACTGAAACGCATTGGATTTTAGAGGGCCTGTGGTTTGTATCAGTCTCAGAAGCAGAGTTGAACTAGATATGGTGCGTGTGTGTAGGAAACACAGTTCTTTGTTCTGAGCACTCTCATGTTTCCCGCCTTATTAGAGACTCTAGAAAGCAAGAGCGTGCTTCTTGCTCTAAAGCAGAGTGTGTTTCATGGATGAGAAGTGTGCTGTGTGTTTCCCTCCTGAAACGGAGTTAAATGCCAGGCTCTGTGTCTTCCTACAAGCGAGACTTCGTTTCAGGTAAACGCAGTCACTTTTCAGCTCAAAGGAAGCTATATTGTACACGAATCTCACACGTTTCTCGCTCTTAACTGAAACGCATTGGATGTTAGAGGGCCTGTGGTTTGTATCAGTTTCAGAAGCAGAGTTGAACTAGATATGGTGCGTGTGTGTAGGAAACACAGTTCTTTTGTTCTGAGCACTCTCACGTTTCCCGCCTTATTAGAGACTCTAGAAAGCAAGAGCGTGCTTCTTGCTCTAAAGCAGAGTGTGTTTCATGGATGAGAAGTGTGCTGTGTGTTTCCTTTCAGAAACGGAGTTAAATGCCAGGCTCTGTGTCTTCCTACAAGCGAGACTTCGTTTCAGGTAAACGCAGTCACTTTTCAGCTCAAACGAAGCTATATTGTACACGAAGCACACACGTTTCTCGCTCTTAACTGAAACGCATTGGATGTTAGAGGGCCTGTGTTTTGTATCAGTTTCAGAAGCAGAGTTGAACTAGATATGGTCCGTGTGTGTAGGAAACACAGTTCTTTTGCTCTGAGCACTCTCACGTTTCCCGCCTTATTAGAGACTCTAGAAAGCAAGAGCGTGCTTCTTGCTCTAAAGCAGAGTGTGTTTCATGGATGAGAAGTGTGCTGTGTGTTTCCCTTTAGAAACGGCGTTAAATGCGAGGCTCTGTGTCTTCCTACAAGCGAGACTTCGTTTCAGGTAAACGCAGTCACTGTTCAGCTCAAACGAAGCTGTATTGTACAGGAAGCTCACACGTTTCTCGCTCTTAACTGAAACGCATTGGATGTTAGAGGGCCTGCGGTTTGTATCAGTTTCAGAGCAGAGTTGAACTAGATATGGTGTGTGTGTGTAGGAAACACAGTTCTTTGTTCTGAGCACTCTCACGTTTCCCGCCTTATTAGAGACTCTAGAAAGGAAGAGCGTGCTTCTTGCTCTAAAGCAGAGTGTGTTTCATGGATGAGAAGTGTGCTGTGTGTTTCCCTTCTGAAACGGAGTTAAATGCCAGGCTCTGTGTCTTCCTACAAGCGAGACTTCGTTTCAGGTAAACGCAGTCACTTTTCAGCTCAAAGGAAGCTATATTGTACACGAAGCTCACACGTTTCTCGCTCTTAACTGAAACGCATTGGATGTTAGAGGGCCTGTGGTTTGTATCAGTTTCAGAAGCAGAGTTGAACTAGATATGGTGCGTGTGTGTAGGAAACACAGTTCTTTTGTTCTGAGCACTCTCACGTTTCCCGCCTTATTAGAGACTCTAGAAAGCAAGAGCGTGCTTCTTGCTCTAAAGCAGAGTGTGATTCATGGATGAGAAGTGTGCTGTGTGTTTCCCTTCAGAAACGGAGTTAAATGCCAGGCTCTGTCTTCCTCAAGCGAGACTTCGTTTCCGGTAAACGCAGTCACTTTTCAGCTCAAACGGAGCTATATTGTACACGAAGCTCACACGTTTCTCGCTCTTAACTGAAACGCATTGGATGTTAGAGGGCCTGTGGTTTGTATCAGTTTCAGAAGCAGAGTTGAACTAGATATGGTGCGTGTGTGTAGGAAACACAGTTCTTTTGTTCTGAGCACTCTCACGTTTCCCGCCTTATTAGAGACTCTAGAAAGCAAGAGCGTGCTTCTTGCTCTAAAGCAGAGTGTGTTTCATGGATGAGAAGTGTGCTGTGTGTTTCCCTTCAGAAACGGAGTTAAATGCCAGGCTCTGTGTCTTCCTACAAGCGAGACTTCGTTTCAGGTAAACGCAGTCACTTTTCAGCTCAAACGAAGATATATTGTACACGAAGCTCACACGTTTCTCGCTCTTAACTGAAACGCATTGGATGTTAGAGGGCCTGTGGTTTGTATCAGTTTCAAAAGCAGAGTTGAACTAGATATGGTGCGTGTGTGTAGGAAACACAGTTCTTTTGTTCTGAGCACTCTCACGTTTCCCGCCTTATTAGAGACTCTAGAAAGCAAGAGCGTGCTTCTTGCTCTAAAGCAGAGTGTGTTTCATGGATGAGAATTGTGCTGTGTGTTTCCCTTCAGAAACGGAGTTAAATGCCAGGCTCTGTGTCTTCCTCAAGCGAGACTTCGTTTCAGGTAAACGCAGTCACTTTTCAGCTCAAACGAAGCTATATTGTACACGAAGCTCACACGTTTCTCGCTCTTAACTGAAACGCATTGGATGTTAGAGGGCCTGCGGTTTGTATCAGTTTCAGAAGCAGAGTTGAACTAGATATGGTGCGTGTGTGTAGGATACACAGTTCTTTGTTCTGAGCACTCTCACGTTTCCCGCCTTATTAGAGACTCTAGAAAGCCAGAGCGTGCTTCTTGCTCTAAAGCAGAGTGTGTTTCATGGATGAGAACTGTGCTGTGTGTTTCCCTTCAGAAACGGAGTTAAATGCCAGGCTCTGTGTCTTCCTACAAGCGAGACTTCGTTTCAGGTAAACGCAGTCAATTTCAGCTCAAAAGAAGCTATATTGTACACAAAGCTCACACGTTTCTCGCTCTTAACTGAAACGCATTGGATGTTAGAGGGCCTGTGGTTTGTATCAGTTTCAGAAGCAGAGTTGAACTAGATATGGTGCGTGTGTGTAGGAAACACAGTTCTTTTGTTCTGAGCACTCTCACGTTTCCCGCCTTATTAGAGACTCTAGAAAGCAAGAGCGTGCTTCTTGCTCTAAAGCAGAGTGTGTTTCATGGATGAGAAGTGTGCTGTGTGTTTCCCTTCAGAAACGGAGTTAAATGCCAGGCTCTGTGTCTTCCTCAAGCGAGACTTCGTTTCAGGTAAACGCAGTCACTTTTCAGCTCAAAGGAAGCTATATTGTACACGAAGCTCACACGTTTCTCGCTCTTAACTGAAACGCATTGGATGTTAGAGGGCCTGTGGTTTGTATCAGTTTCAGAAGCAGAGTTGAACTAGATATGGTGCGTGTGTGTAGGAAACACAGTTCTTTTGTTCTGAGCACTCTCACGTTTCCCGCCTTATTAGAGACTCTAGAAAGCAAGAGCGTGCTTCTTGCTCTAAAGCAGAGTGTGTTTCATGGATGAGAATTGTGCTGTGTGTTTCCCTTCAGAAACGGAGTTAAATGCCAGGCTCTGTGTCTTCCTCAAGCGAGACTTCGTTTCAGGTAAACGCAGTCACTTTTCAGCTCAAACGAAGCTATATTGTACACGAAGCTCACACGTTTCTCGCTCTTAACTGAAACGCATTGGATATTAGAGGGCATGCGGTTTGTATCAGTTTCAGAAGCAGAGTTGAACTAGATATGGTGCGTGTGTGTAGGATACACAGTTCTTTGTTCTGAGCACTCTCACGTTTCCCGCCTTATTAGAGACTCTAGAAAGCAAGAGCGTGCTTCTTGCTCTAAAGCAGAGTGTGTTTCATGGATGAGAAGTGTGCTGTGTGTTTCCCTTCAGAAACGGAGTTAAATGCCAGGCTCTGTGTCTTCCTACAAGCGAGACTTCGTTTCAGGTAAACGCAGTCACTTTTCAGCTCAAACGAAGATATATTGTACACGAAGCTCACACGTTTCTCGCTCTTAACTGAAACGCATTGGATGTTAGAGGGCCTGTGGTTTGTATCAGTTTCAGAAGCAGAGTTGAACTAGATATGGTGCGTGTGTGTAGGAAACACAGTTCTTTTGTTCTGAGCACTCTCACGTTTCCCGCCTTATTAGAGACTCTAGAAAGCAAGAGCGTGCTTCTTGCTCTAAAGCAGAGTGTGTTTCATGGATGAGAAGTGTGCTGTGTGTTTCCCTTCAGAAACGGAGTTAAATGCCAGGCTCTGTGTCTTCCTACAAGCGAGACTTCGTTTCAGGTAAATGCAGTCACTTTTCAGCTCAAACGAAGATATATTGTACACGAAGCTCACACGTTTCTCACTCTTAACTGAAACGCATTGGATGTTAGAGGGCCTGTGGTTTGTATCAGTTTCAGAAGCAGAGTTGAACTAGATATGGTCCGTGTGTGTAGGAAACACAGTTCTTTTGCTCTGAGCACTCTCACGTTTCCCGCCTTATTAGAGACTCTAGAAAGCAAGAGCGTGCTTCTTGCTCTAAAGCAGAGTGTGTTTCATGGATGAGAAGTGTGCTGTGTGTTTCCCTTCAGAAACGGAGTTAAATGCCAGGCTCTGTGTCTTCCTACAAGCGAGACTTCGTTTCATGTAAACGCAGTCACTTTTCAGCTCAAAGGAAGCTATATTGTACACGAAGCTCCCACGTTTCTCGCTCTTAACTGAAACGCATTGGATGTTAGAGGGCCTGCGGTTTGTATCAGTTTCAGAAGCAGAGTTGAACTAGATATGGTCCGTGTGTGTAGGAAACACAGTTTTTTGTTCTGAGCACTCTCACGTTTCCTGCCTTATTAGAGACTCTAGAAAGCAAGAGCGTGCTTCTTGCTCTAAAGCAGAGTGTGTTTCATGGATGAGAAGTGTGCTGTGTGTTTCCCTTCAGAAACGGAGTTAAATGCCAGGCTCTGTGTCTTCCTACAAGCGAGACTTCGTTTCAGGTAAACGCAGTCACTTTTCAGCTCAAATGAAGATATATTGTACACGAAGCTCACACGTTTCTCGCTCTTAACTGAAACGCATTGGATGTTAGAGGGCCTGTGGTTTGTATCAGTTTCAGAAGCAGATTTGAAATAGATATGGTGCGTGTGTGTAGGAAACACAGTTCTTTTGTTCTGAGCACTCTCACGTTTCCCGCCTTATTAGAGACTCTAGAAAGCAAGAGCGTGCTTCTTGCTCTAAAGCAGAGTGTGTTTCATGGATGAGAATTGTGCTGTGTGTTTCCCTTCAGAAACGGAGTTAAATGCCAGGCTCTGTGTCTTCCTCAAGCGAGACTTCGTTTCAGGTAAACGCAGTCACTTTTCAGCTCAAACGAAGCTATATTGTACACGAAGCTCACACGTTTCTCGCTCATAACTGAAACGCATTGGATTTTAGAGGGCCTGTGGTTTGTATCAGTCTCAGAAGCAGAGTTGAACTAGATATGGTGCGTGTGTGTAGGAAACACAGTTCTTTGTTCTGAGCACTCTCATGTTTCCCGCCTTATTAGAGACTCTAGAAAGCCAGAGCGTGCTTCTTGCTCTAAAGCAGAGTGTGTTTCATGGATGAGAAGTGTGCTGTGTGTTTCCGTTCAGAAACGGAGTTTAATGCCAGGCTCTGTGTCTTCCTACAAGCGAGACTTCGTTTCAGGTAAACGCAGTCACTTTTCAGCTCAAACGAAGCTATATTGTACACGAAGCTCACACGTTTCTCGCTCTTAACTGAAACGCATTGGATGTTAGAGGGCCTGTGGTTTGTATCAGTTTCAGAAGCAGAGTTGAACTAGCTATGGTCCGTGTGTGTAGGAAACACAGTTGTTTTGCTCTGAGCACTCTCACGTTTCCCGCCTTATTAGAGACTCTAGAAAGCAAGAGCGTGCTTCTTGCTCTAAAGCAGAGTGTGTTTCATGGATGAGAAGTGTGCTGTGTGTTTCCCTTCAGAAACGGAGTTAAATGCCAGGCTCTGTGTCTTCCTACAAGCGAGACTTCGTTTCATGTAAACGCAGTCACTTTTCAGCTCAAACGAAGATATATTGTACACGAAGCTCACACGTTTCTCGCTCTTAACTGAAACGCATTGGATGTTAGAGGGCCTGTGGTTTGTATCAGTTTCAGAAGCAGAGTTGAACTAGATATGGTGCGTGTGTGTAGGAAACACAGTTCTTTTTTTCTGAGCACTCTCACGTTTCCCGCCTTATTAGAGACTCTAGAAAGCAAGAGCGTGCTTCTTGCTCTAAAGCAGAGTGTGTTTCATGGATGAGAAGTGTGCTGTGTGTTTCCCTTCAGAAACGGAGTTAAATGCCAGGCTCTGTGTCTTCCTACAAGCGAGACTTCGTTTCAGGTAAACGCAGTCACTTTTCAGCTCAAAGGAAGATATATTGTACACGAAGCTCACACGTTTCTCGCTCTTAACTGAAACACATTGGATGTTAGAGGGCCTGTGGTTTGTATCAGTTTCAGAAGCAGAGTTGAACTAGATATGGTGCGTGTGTGTAGGAAACACAGTTCTTTGTTCTGAGCACTCTCATGTTTCCCGCCTTATTAGAGACTCTAGAAAGGCAGAGCGTGCTTCTTGCTCTAAAGCAGAGTGTGTTTCATGGATGAGAAGTGTGCTGTGTGTTTCCGTTCAGAAACGGAGTTTAATGCCAGGCTCTGTGTCTTCCTACAAGCGAGACTTCGTTTCAGGTAAACGCAGTCACTTTTCAGCTCAAACGAAGCTATATTGTACACGAAGCTCACACGTTTCTCGCCCTTAACTGAAACGCATTGGATGTTAGAGGGCCTGTGGTTTGTATCAGTTTCAGAAGCAGAGTTGAACTAGCTATGGTCCGTGTGTGTAGGAAACACAGTTGTTTTGCTCTGAGCACTCTCACGTTTCCCGCCTTATTAGAGACTCTAGAAAGCAAGAGCGTGCTTCTTGCTCTAAAGCAGAGTGTGTTTCATGGATGAGAAGTGTGCTGTGTGTTTCCCTTCAGAAACGGAGTTAAATGCCAGGCTCTGTGTCTTCCTACAAGCGAGACTTCGTTTCATGTAAACGCAGTCACTTTTCAGCTCAAACGAAGATATATTGTACACGAAGCTCACACGTTTCTCGCTCTTAACTGAAACGCATTGGATGTTAGAGGGCCTGTGGTTTGTATCAGTTTCAGAAGCAGAGTTGAACTAGATATGGTGCGTGTGTGTAGGAAACACAGTTCTTTTTTTCTGAGCACTCTCACGTTTCCCGCCTTATTAGAGACTCTAGAAAGCAAGAGCGTGCTTCTTGCTCTAAAGCAGAGTGTGTTTCATGGATGAGAAGTGTGCTGTGTGTTTCCCTTCAGAAACGGAGTTAAATGCCAGGCTCTGTGTCTTCCTACAAGCGAGACTTCGTTTCAGGTAAACGCAGTCACTTTTCAGCTCAAACGAAGATATATTGTACACGAAGCTCACATGTTTCTCGCTCTTAACTGAAACGCATTGGATGTTAGAGGGCCTGTGGTTTGTATCAGTTTCAGAAGCAGAGTTGAACTAGATATGGTGCGTGTGTGTAGGAAACACAGATCTTTTGTTCTGAGCACTCTCACGTTTCCCGCCTTATTAGAGACTCTAGAAAGCAAGAGCGTGCTTCTTGCTCTAAAGCAGAGTGTGTTTCATGGATGAGAAGTGTGCTCTGTGTTTCCCTTCAGAAACGGAGTTAAATGCCAGGCTCTGTGTCTTCTTACAAGCGATACTTCGTTTCAGGTAAACGCAGTCACTTTTCAGCTCAAACGAAGATATATTGTACACGAAGATCACACGTTTCTCGCTCTTAACTGAAACGCATTGGATGTTAGAGGGCCTGTGGTTTGTATCAGTTTCAGAAGCAGAGTTGAACTAGATATGGTGCGTGTGTGTAGAAAACACAGTTCTTTTGTTCTGAGCACTCTCACGTTTCCCGCCTTATTAGAGACTCTAGAAAGCAAGAGCATGCTTCTTGCTCTAAAGCAGAGTGTGTTTCATGGATGAGAAGTGTGCTGTGTGTTTCCCTTCAGAAACGGAGTTAAATGCCAGGCTCTGTGTCTACCTCAAGCGAGACTTCTTTTCAGGTAAACACAGTCACTTTTCAGCTCAAACGAAGCTATATTGTACACGAAGCTCACACGTTTCTCACTCTTAACTGAAACGCATTGGATGTTAGAGGGCCTGTGGTTTGTATCAGTCTCAGAAGCAGAGTTGAACTAGGTATGGTGCGTGTGTGTAGGAAACACAGTTCTTTGTTCTGAGCACTCTCACGTTTCCCGCCTTATTAGAGACTCTAGAAAGCAAGAGCGTGCTTCTTGCTCTAAAGCAGAGTGTGTTTCATGGATGAGAAGTGTGCTGTGTGTTTCCCTTCAGAAACGGAGTTAAATGCCAGGCTCTGTGTCTTCCTACAAGCGAGACTTCGTTTCATGTAAACGCAGTCACTTTTCAGCTCAAACGAAGATATATTGTACACGAAGCTCACACGTTTCTCGCTCTTAACTGAAACGCATTGGATGTTAGAGGGCCTGTGGTTTGTATCAGTTTCAGAAGCAGAGTTGAACTAGATATGGTGCGTGTGTGTAGGAAACACAGTTCTTTTTTTCTGAGCACTCTCACGTTTCCCGCCTTATTAGAGACTCTAGAAAGCAAGAGCGTGCTTCTTGCTCTAAAGCAGAGTGTGTTTCATGGATGAGAAGTGTGCTCTGTGTTTCCCTTCAGAAACGGAGTTAAATGCCAGGCTCTGTGTCTTCTTACAAGCGATACTTCGTTTCAGGTAAACACAGTCACTTTTCAGCTCAAACGAAGATATATTGTACACGAAGATCACACGTTTCTCGCTCTTAACTGAAACGCATTGGATGTTAGAGGGCCTGTGGTTTGTATCAGTTTCAGAAGCAGAGTTGAACTAGATATGGTGCGTGTGTGTAGAAAACACAGTTCTTTTGTTCTGAGCACTCTCACGTTTCCCGCCTTATTAGAGACTCTAGAAAGCAAGAGCGTGCTTCTTGCTCTAAAGCAGAGTGTGTTTCATGGATGAGAAGTGTGCTGTGTGTTTCCCTTCAGAAACGGAGTTAAATGCCAGGCTCTGTGTCTACCTCAAGCGAGACTTCGTTTCAGGTAAACACAGTCACTTTTCAGCTCAAACGAAGCTATATTGTACACGAAGCTCACTCGTTTCTCACTCTTAACTGAAACGCATTGGATGTTAGAGGGCCTGTGGTTTGTATCAGTCTCAGAAGCAGAGTTGAACTAGATATGGTGCGTGTGTGTAGGAAACACAGTTCTTTGTTCTGAGCACTCTCACGTTTCCCGCCTTATTAGAGACTCTAGAAAGCAAGAGCGTGCTTCTTGCTCTAAAGCAGAGTGTGTTTCATGGATGAGAAGTGTGCTGTGTATTTCCCTTCAGAAACGGAGTTAAATGCCAGGCTCTGTGTCTTCCTACAAGCGAGACTTCGTTTCAGGTAAACGCAGTCACTTTTCAGCTCAAACGAATCTATATTGTACACGAAGCTCACACGTTTCTCGCTCTTACCTGAAACGCATTGGATGTTAGAGGGCCTGTGGTTTGTATCAGTTTCAGAAGCAGAGTTGAACTAGATATGGTCCGTGTGTGTAGGAAACACAGTTCTTTTGCTCTGAGCACTCTCACGTTTCCCGCCTTATTAGAGACTCTAGAAAGCAAGAGCGTGCTTCTTGCTCTAAAGCAGAGTGTGTTTCATGGATGAGAAGTGTGCTCTGTGTTTCCCTTTAGAAACGGTGTTAAATGCCAGGCTCTGTGTCTTCCTACAAGCGAGACTTCGTTTCAGGTAAACGCAGTCACTTTTCAGCTCAAACGAAGCTATATTGTACACGAAGCTCACACGTTTCTCGCTCTTAACTGAAACGCATTGGATGTTAGAGGGCCTGTGGTTTGTATCAGTTTCGGAAGCAGAGTTGAACTAGATATGGTGCGTGTGTGTAGGAAACACAGTTCTTTTGTTCTGAGCACTCTCAGGTTTCCTGCCTTATTAGAGACTCTAGAAAGCAAGAGCGTGCTTCTTGCTCTAAAGCAGAGTGTGTTTCATGGATGAGAAGTGTGCTGTGTGTTTCCCTTCAGAAACGGAGTTAAATGCCAGGCTCTGTGTCTTCCTCAAGCGAGACTTCGTTTCAGGTAAACACAGTCACTTTTCAGCTCAAACGAAGCTATATTGTACACGAAGCTCACACGTTTCTCGCTCTTAACTGAAACGCATTGGATGTTAGAGGGCCTGCGGTTTGTACCAGTTTCAGAAGCAGAGTTGAACTAGATATGGTGCGTGTGTGTAGGAAACACAGTTCTTTTGTTCTGAGCACTCTCACGTTTCCCGCCTTATTAGAGTCTCTAGAAAGCAAGAGCGTGCTTCTTGCTCTAAAGCAGAGTGTGTTTCATGGATGAGAAGTGTGCTGTGTGTTTCCCTTCAGAAACGGAGTTAAATGCCAGGCTCTGTGTCTTCCTACAAGCGAGACTTCGTTTCAGGTAAACGCAGTCACTTTTCAGCTCAAACGAAGATATATTGTACACGAAGCTCACACGTTTCTCGCTCTTAACTGAAACGCATTGGATGTTAGAGGGCCTGTGGTTTGTATCAGTCTCAGAAGCAGAGTTGAACTAGATATGGTGCGTGTGTGTAGGAAACACAGTTCTTTGTTCTGAGCACTCTCACGTTTCCCGCCTTATTAGAGACTCTAGAAAGCAAGAGCGTGCTTCTTGCTCTAAAGCAGAGTGTGTTTCATGGATGAGAAGTGTGCTGTGTGTTTCCCTTTAGAAACGGTGTTAAATGCCAGGCTCTGTGTCTTCCTACAAGCGAGACTTCGTTTCAGGTAAACGCAGTCACTTTTCAGCTCAAACGAAGCTATATTGTACAGGAAGCTCACACGTTTCTCGCTCTTAACTGAAACGCATTGGATGTTAGAGGGCCTGTGGTTTGTATCAGTTTCAGAAGCAGAGTTGAACTAGATAAGGTGCGTGTGTGTAGGAAACACAGTTCTTTTGTTCTGAGCACTCTCACGTTTCCCGCCTTATTAGAGACTCAAGAAAGCAAGAGCATGCTTCTTGCTCTAAAGCAGAGTGTGTTTCATGGATGAGAAGTGTGCTGTGTGTTTCCCTTCAGAAACGGAGTTAAATGCCAGGCTCTGTGTCTTCCTACAAGCGAGACTTCGTTTCAGGTAAACACAGTCAATTTCAGCTCAAACGAAGCTATATTGTACACGAAGCTCACACGTTTCTCGCTCTTAACTGAAACGCATTGGATGTTAGAGGGCCTGTGGTTTGTATCAGTTTCAGAAGCAGAGTTGAACTAGATATGGTGCGTATGTGTAGGAAACACAGTTCTTTTTTTCTGAGCACTCTCACGTTTCCCGCCTTATTAGAGACTCTAGAAAGCAAGAGCGTGCTTCTTGCTCTAAAGCAGAGTGTGTTTCATGGATGAGAAGTGTGCTGTGTGTTTCCCTTCAGAAACGGAGTTAAATGCCAGGCTCTGTGTCTTCCTACAAGCGAGACTTGTTTCAGGTAAACGCAGTCACTTTTCAGCTCAAACGAAGCTATATTGTACACGAAGCTCACACGTTTCTCGCTCTTAACTGAAACGCATTGGATGTTAGAGGGCCTGTGGTTTGTATCAGTTTCAGAAGCAGAGTTGAACTAGATATGGTGCGTGTGTGTAGGAAACACAGTTCTTTTGTTCTGAGCACTCTCACGTTTCCCGCCTTATTAGAGTCTCTAGAAAGCAAGAGCGTGCTTCTTGCTCTAAAGCAGAGTGTGTTTCATGGATGAGAAGTGTGCTGTGTGTTTCCCTTCAGAAACGGAGTTAAATGCCAGGCTCTGTGTCTTCCTACAAGCGAGACTTCGTTTCAGGTAAACGCAGTCACTTTTCAGCTCAAACGAAGATATATTGTACACGAAGCTCACACGTTTCTCGCTCTTAACTGAAACGCATTGGATGTTAGAGGGCCTGTGGTTTGTATCAGTTTCAGAAGCAGAGTTGAACTAGATATGGTGCGTATGTGTAGGAAACACAGTTCTTTTTTTCTGAGCACTCTCACGTTTCCCGCCTTATTAGAGACTCTAGAAAGCAAGAGCATGCTTCTTGCTCTAAAGCAGAGTGTGTTTCATGGATGAGAACTGTGCTGTGTGTTTCCCTTCAGAAACGGAGTTAAATGCCAGGCTCTGTGTCTTCCTCAAGCGAGACTTCGTTTCAGGTAAACTCAGTCAGTTTTCAGCTAAAACGAAGCTATATTGTACACGAAGCTCACACGTTTCTCGCTCTTAACTGAAACGCATTGGATGTTAGAGGGCCTGTGGTTTGTATCAGTCTCAGAAGCAGAGTTGAACTAGATATGGTGCGTGTGTGTAGGAAACACAGTTCTTTGTTCTGAGCACTCTCACGTTTCCCGCCTTATTAGAGACTCTAGAAAGCAAGAGCGTGCTTCTTGCTCTAAAGCAGAGTGTGTTTCATGGATGAGAAGTGTGCTGTGAGTTTCCCTTTAGAAACGGTGTTAAATGCCAGGCTCTGTGTCTTCCTACAAGCGAGACTTCGTTTCAGGTAAACGCAGTCACTTTTCAGCTCAAACGAAGCTATATTGTACAGGAAGCTCACACGTTTCTCGCTCTTAACTGAAACGCATTGGATGTTAGAGGGCCTGTGGTTTGTATCAGTTTCAGAAGCAGAGTTGAACTAGATATGGTGCGTGTGTGTAGGAAACACAGTTCTTTTGTTCTGAGCACTCTCACGTTTCCCGCCTTATTAGAGACTCTAGAAAGCAAGAGCGTGCTTCTTGCTCTAAAGCAGAGTGTGATTCATGGATGAGAAGTGTGCTGTGTGTTTCCCTTCAGAAACGGAGTTAAATGCCAGGCTCTGTGTCTTCCTCAAGCGAGACTTCGTTTCCGGTAAACGCAGTCACTTTTCAGCTCAAACGGAGCTATATTGTACACGAAGCTCACACGTTTCTCGCTCTTAACTGAAACGCATTGGATGTTAGAGGGCCTGTGGTTTGTATCAGTTTCAGAAGCAGAGTTGCACTAGATATGGTGCGTGTGTGTAGGAAACACAGTTCTTTGTTCTGAGCACTCTCACGTTTCCCGCCTTATTAGAGACTCTAGAAAGCAAGAGCGTGCTTCTTGCTCTAAAGCAGAGTGTGTTTCATGGATGAGAAGTGTGCTGTGTGTTTCCCTTCGGAAACGGAGTTAAATGCCAGGCTCTGTGTCTTCCTCAAGCGAGACTTCGTTTCAGGTAAACGCAGTCACTTTTCAGCTCAAACGAAGCTATATTGTACACGAAGCTCACAAGTTTCTCGCTCTTAACTGAAATGCATTGGATGTTAGAGGGCCTGTGGTTTGTATCAGTTTCAGAAGCAGAGTTGAACTAGATATGGTGCGTGTGTGTAGGAAACACAGTTCTTTGTTCTGAGCACTCTCACGTTTCCCGCCTTATTAGAGACTCTAGAAAGCAAGAGCGTGCTTCTTGCTCTAAAGCAGAGTGTGTTTCATGGATGAGAACTGTGCTGTGTGTTTCCCTTCAGAAACGGAGTTAAATGCCAGGCTCTGTGTCTTCCTACAAGCGAGACTTCGTTTCAGGTAAACGCAGTCACTGTTCAGCTCAAACGAAGCTATATTGTACCCGAAGCTCATACGTTTCTCGCTCTTAACTGAAACGCATTGGATGTTAGAGGGCCTGTGGTTTGTATCAGTTTCAGAAGCAGAGTTGAACTAGATAAGGTGCGTGTGTGTAGGAAACACAGTTCTTTTGTTCTGAGCACTCTCACGTTTCCCGCCTTATTAGAGACTCAAGA
This sequence comes from Onychomys arenicola, assembly GCA_949786405.1. Classification (NCBI taxonomy): domain Eukaryota; kingdom Metazoa; phylum Chordata; class Mammalia; order Rodentia; family Cricetidae; genus Onychomys; species Onychomys arenicola. The sequence goes on along the minus strand of CATKUM010000039.1, from coordinate 745,986 downwards.
AAGCAAGAGCATGCTTCTTGCTCTAAAGCAGAGTGTGTTTCATGGATGAGAAGTGTGCTGTGTGTTTCCCTTCAGAAACGGAGTTAAATGCCAGGCTCTGTGTCTTCCTACAAGCGAGACTTCGTTTCAGGTAAACGCAGTCAATTTCAGCTCAAACGAAGCTATATTGTACAGGAAGCTCACACGTTTCTCGCTCTTAACTGAAACGCATTGGATGTTAGAGGGCCTGTGGTTTGTATCAGTTTCAGAAGCAGAGTTGAACTAGATATGGTGCGTATGTGTAGGAAACACAGTTCTTTTTTTCTGAGCACTCTCACGTTTCCCGCCTTATTAGAGACTCTAGAAAGCAAGAGCGTGCTTCTTGCTCTAAAGCAGAGTGTGTTTCATGGATGAGAAGTGTGCTGTGTGTTTCCCTTCAGAAACGGAGTTAAATGCCAGGCTCTGTGTCTTCCTACAAGCGAGACTTGTTTCAGGTAAACGCAGTCACTTTTCAGCTCAAACGAAGCTATATTGTACACGAAGCTCACACGTTTCTCGCTCTTAACTGAAACGCATTGGATGTTAGAGGGCCTGTGGTTTGTATCAGTTTCAGAAGCAGAGTTGAACTAGATATGGTGCGTGTGTGTAGGAAACACAGTTCTTTTGTTCTGAGCACTCTCACGTTTCCCGCCTTATTAGAGTCTCTAGAAAGCAAGAGCGTGCTTCTTGCTCTAAAGCAGAGTGTGTTTCATGTATGAGAAGTGTGCTGTGTGTTTCCCTTCAGAAACGGAGTTAAATGCCAGGCTCTGTGTCTTCCTACAAGCGAGACTTCGTTTCAGGTAAACGCAGTCACTTTTCAGCTCAAACGAAGATATATTGTACACGAAGCTCACACGTTTCTCGCTCTTAACTGAAACGCATTGGATGTTAGAGGGCCTGTGGTTTGTATCAGTTTCAGAAGCAGAGTTGAACTAGATATGGTGCGTATGTGTAGGAAACACAGTTCTTTTTTTCTGAGCACTCTCACGTTTCCCGCCTTATTAGAGACTCTAGAAAGCAAGAGCATGCTTCTTGCTCTAAAGCAGAGTGTGTTTCATGGATGAGAACTGTGCTGTGTGTTTCCCTTCAGAAACGGAGTTAAATGCCAGGCTCTGTGTCTTCCTCAAGCGAGACTTCGTTTCAGGTAAACTCAGTCACTTTTCAGCTAAAACGAAGCTATATTGTACACGAAGCTCACACGTTTCTCGCTCTTAACTGAAACGCATTGGATGTTAGAGGGCCTGTGGTTTGTATCAGTCTCAGAAGCAGAGTTGAACTAGATATGGTGCGTGTGTGTAGGAAACACAGTTCTTTGTTCTGAGCACTCTCACGTTTCCCGCCTTATTAGAGACTCTAGAAAGCAAGAGCGTGCTTCTTGCTCTAAAGCAGAGTGTGTTTCATGGATGAGAAGTGTGCTGTGTGTTTCCCTTCAGAAACGGAGTTAAATGCCAGGCTCTGTGTCTTCCTACAAGCGAGAATTCGTTTCAGGTAAACGCAGTCACTTTTCAGCTCAAACGAAGCTATATTGTACACGAAGCACACACGTTTCTCGCTCTTAACTGAAACGCATTGGATGTTAGAGGGCCTGTGGTTTGTATCAGTTTCAGAAGCAGAGTTGAACTAGATATGGTCCGTGTGTGTAGGAAACACAGTTCTTTTGCTCTGAGCACTCTCACGTTTCCCGCCTTATTAGAGACTCTAGAAAGCAAGAGCGGGCTTCTTGCTCTAAAGCAGAGTGTGTTTCATGGATGAGAAGTGTGCTGTGTGTTTCCCTTTAGAAACGGTGTTAAATGCGAGGCTCTGTGTCTTCCTACAAGGGAGACTTCGTTTCAGGTAAACGCAGTCACTGTTCAGCTCAAACGAAGCTATATTGTACAGGAAGCTCACACGTTTCTCGCTCTTAACTGAAACGCATTGGATGTTAGAGGGCCTGCGGTTTGTATCAGTTTCAGAGCAGAGTTGAACTAGATATGTTGTGTGTGTGTAGGAAACACAGTTCTTTGTTCTGAGCACTCTCACGTTTCCCGCCTTATTAGAGACTCTAGAAAGCAAGAGCGTGCTTCTTGCTATAAAGCAGAGTGTGTTTCATGGATGAGAAGTGTGCTGTGTGTTTCCCTCCTGAAACGGAGTTAAATGCCAGGCTCTGTGTCTTCCTACAAGCGAGACTTCTTTTCGGGTAAACGCAGTCACTTTTCTTCTCAAATGAAGCTATATTGTACACGAAGCTCACACGTTTCTCGCTCTTAACTGAAACGCATTGGATGTTAGAGGGCCTGTGGTTTGTATCAGTTTCAGAAGCAGAGTTGAACTAGATATGGTGCGTGTGTGTAGGAAACACAGTTCTTTTGTTCTGAGCACTCTCACGTTTCCCGCCTTATTAGAGACTCTAGAAAGCAAGAGCGTGCTTCTTGCTCTAAAGCAGAGTGTGATTCATGGATGAGAAGTGTGCTGTGTGTTTCCCTTCAGAAACGGAGTTAAATGCCAGGCTCTGTGTCTTCCTCAAGCGAGACTTCGTTTCCGGTAAACGCAGTCACTTTTCAGCTCAAATGGAGCTATATTGTACACGAAGCTCACACGTTTCTCGCTCTTAACTGAAACGCATTGGATGTTAGAGGGCCTGTGGTTTGTATCAGTTTCAGAAGCAGAGTTGCACTAGATATGGTGCGTGTGTGTAGGAAACACAGTTCTTTGTTCTGAGCACTCTCACGTTTCCCGCCTTATTAGAGACTCTAGAAAGCAAGAGCGTGCTTCTTGCTCTAAAGCAGAGTGTGTTTCATGGATGAGAACTGTGCTGTGTGTTTCCCTTCAGAAACGGAGTTAAATGCCAGGCTCTGTGTCTTCCTACAAGCGAGACTTCGTTTCAGGTAAACGCAGTCACTGTTCAGCTCAAACGAAGCTATATTGTACCCGAAGCTCATACGTTTCTCGCTCTTAACTGAAACGCATTGGATGTTAGAGGGCCTGTGGTTTGTATCAGTTTCAGAAGCAGAGTTGAACTAGATATGGTGCGTGTGTGTAGGAAACACAGTTCTTTTGTTCTGAGCACTCTCACGTTTCCCGCCTTATTAGAGTCTCTAGAAAGCAAGAGCGTGCTTCTTGCTCTAAAGCAGAGTGTGTTTCATGGATGAGAAGTGTGCTGTGTGTTTCCCTTCAGAAACGGAGTTAAATGCCAGGCTCTGTGTCTTCCTACAAGCGAGACTTCGTTTCAGGTAAACGCAGTCACTTTTCAGCTCAAACGAAGATATATTGTACACGAAGCTCACACGTTTCTCGCTCTTAACTGAAACGCATTGGATGTTAGAGGGCCTGTGGTTTGTATCAGTTTCAGAAGCAGAGTTGAACTAGATATGGTGCGTATGTGTAGGAAACACAGTTCTTTTTTTCTGAGCACTCTCACGTTTCCCGCCTTATTAGAGACTCTAGAAAGCAAGAGCATGCTTCTTGCTCTAAAGCAGAGTGTGTTTCATGGATGAGAACTGTGCTGTGTGTTTCCCTTCAGAAACGGAGTTAAATGCCAGGCTCTGTGTCTTCCTCAAGCGAGACTTCGTTTCAGGTAAACTCAGTCACTTTTCAGCTAAAACGAAGCTATATTGTACACGAAGCTCACACGTTTCTCGCTCTTAACTGAAACGCATTGGATGTTAGAGGGCCTGTGGTTTGTATCAGTCTCAGAAGCAGAGTTGAACTAGATATGGTGCGTGTGTGTAGGAAACACAGTTCTTTGTTCTGAGCACTCTCACGTTTCCCGCCTTATTAGAGACTCTAGAAAGCAAGAGCGTGCTTCTTGCTCTAAAGCAGAGTGTGTTTCATGGATGAGAAGTGTGCTGTGTGTTTCCCTTCAGAAACGGAGTTAAATGCCAGGCTCTGTGTCTTCCTACAAGCGAGAATTCGTTTCAGGTAAACGCAGTCACTTTTCAGCTCAAACGAAGCTATATTGTACACGAAGCACACACGTTTCTCGCTCTTAACTGAAACGCATTGGATGTTAGAGGGCCTGTGGTTTGTATCAGTTTCAGAAGCAGAGTTGAACTAGATATGGTCCGTGTGTGTAGGAAACACAGTTCTTTTGCTCTGAGCACTCTCACGTTTCCCGCCTTATTAGAGACTCTAGAAAGCAAGAGCGTGCTTCTTGCTCTAAAGCAGAGTGTGTTTCATGGATGAGAAGTGTGTTGTGTGTTTCCCTTTAGAAACGGTGTTAAATGCGAGGCTCTGTGTCTTCCTACAAGGGAGACTTCGTTTCAGGTAAACGCAGTCACTGTTCAGCTCAAACGAAGCTATATTGTACAGGAAGCTCACACGTTTCTCGCTCTTAACTGAAACGCATTGGATGTTAGAGGGCCTGCGGTTTGTATCAGTTTCAGAGCAGAGTTGAACTAGATATGTTGTGTGTGTGTAGGAAACACAGTTCTTTGTTCTGAGCACTCTCATGTTTCCCGCCTTATTAGAGACTCTAGAAAGCAAGAGCGTGCTTCTTGCTATAAAGCAGAGTGTGTTTCATGGATGAGAAGTGTGCTGTGTGTTTCCCTCCTGAAACGGAGTTAAATGCCAGGCTCTGTGTCTTCCTACAAGCGAGACTTCGTTTCGGGTAAACGCAGTCACTTTTCAGCTCAAACGAAGCTATATTGTACACGAAGCTCACACGTTTCTCGCTCTTAACTGAAACGCATTGGATGTTAGAGGGCCTGTGGTTTGTATCAGTTTCAGAAGCAGAGTTGAACTAGATATGGTGCGTGTGTGTAGGAAACACAGTTCTTTTGTTCTGAGCACTCTCACGTTTCCCGCCTTATTAGAGACTCTAGAAAGCAAGAGCGTGCTTCTTGCTCTAAAGCAGAGTGTGATTCATGGATGAGAAGTGTGCTGTGTGTTTCCCTTCAGAAACGGAGTTAAATGCCAGGCTCTGTGTCTTCCTCAAGCGAGACTTCGTTTCCGGTAAACGCAGTCACTTTTCAGCTCAAATGGAGCTATATTGTACACGAAGCTCACACATTTCTCGCTCTTAACTGAAACGCATTGGATGTTAGAGGGCCTGTGGTTTGTATCAGTTTCAGAAGCAGAGTTGCACTAGATATGGTGCGTGTGTGTAGGAAACACAGTTCTTTGTTCTGAGCACTCTCACGTTTCCCGCCTTATTAGAGACTCTAGAAAGCAAGAGCGTGCTTCTTGCTCTAAAGCAGAGTGTGTTTCATGGATGAGAAGTGTGCTGTGTGTTTCCCTTCGGAAACGGAGTTAAATGCCAGGCTCTGTGTCTTCCTCAAGCGAGACTTCGTTTCAGGTAAACGCAGAAACTTTTCAGCTCAAACGAGCTATATTGTACACGAAGCTCACAAGTTTCTCGCTCTTAACTGAAATGCATTGGATGTTAGAGGGCCTGTGGTTTGTATCAGTTTCAGAAGCAGAGTTGAACTAGATAAGGTGCGTGTGTGTAGGAAACACAGTTCTTTTGTTCTGAGCACTCTCACGTTTCCCGCCTTATTAGAGACTCAAGAAAGCAAGAGCATGCTTCTTGCTCTAAAGCAGAGTGTGTTTCATGGATGAGAAGTGTGCTGTGTGTTTCCCTTCAGAAACGGAGTTAAATGCCAGGCTCTGTGTCTTCCTACAAGCGAGACTTCGTTTCAGGTAAACGCAGTCAATTTCAGCTCAAACGAAGCTATATTGTACAGGAAGCTCACACGTTTCTCGCTCTTAACTGAAACGCATTGGATGTTAGAGGGCCTGTGGTTTGTATCAGTTTCAGAAGCAGAGTTGAACTAGATATGGTGCGTATGTGTAGGAAACACAGTTCTTTTTTTCTGAGCACTCTCACGTTTCCCGCCTTATTAGAGACTCTAGAAAGCAAGAGCGTGCTTCTTGCTCTAAAGCAGAGTGTGTTTCATGGATGAGAAGTGTGCTGTGTGTTTCCCTTCAGAAACGGAGTTAAATGCCAGGCTCTGTGTCTTCCTACAAGCGAGACTTGTTTCAGGTAAACGCAGTCACTTTTCAGCTCAAACGAAGCTATATTGTACACGAAGCTCACACGTTTCTCGCTCTTAACTGAAACGCATTGGATGTTAGAGGGCCTGTGGTTTGTATCAGTTTCAGAAGCAGAGTTGAACTAGATATGGTGCGTGTGTGTAGGAAACACAGTTCTTTTGTTCTGAGCACTCTCACGTTTCCCGCCTTATTAGAGTCTCTAGAAAGCAAGAGCGTGCTTCTTGCTCTAAAGCAGAGTGTGTTTCATGGATGAGAAGTGTGCTGTGTGTTTCCCTTCAGAAACGGAGTTAAATGCCTGGCTCTGTGTCTTCCTACAAGCGAGACTTCGTTTCAGGTAAACGCAGTCACTTTTCAGCTCAAACGAAGATATATTGTACACGAAGCTCACACGTTTCTCGCTCTTAACTGAAACGCATTGGATGTTAGAGGGCCTGTGGTTTGTATCAGTTTCAGAAGCAGAGTTGAACTAGATATGGTGCGTATGTGTAGGAAACACAGTTCTTTTTTTCTGAGCACTCTCACGTTTCCCGCCTTATTAGAGACTCTAGAAAGCAAGAGCATGCTTCTTGCTCTAAAGCAGAGTGTGTTTCATGGATGAGAACTGTGCTGTGTGTTTCCCTTCAGAAACGGAGTTAAATGCCAGGCTCTGTGTCTTCCTCAAGCGAGACTTCGTTTCAGGTAAACTCAGTCACTTTTCAGCTAAAACGAAGCTATATTGTACACGAAGCTCACACGTTTCTCGCTCTTAACTGAAACGCATTGGATGTTAGAGGGCCTGTGGTTTGTATCAGTCTCAGAAGCAGAGTTGAACTAGATATGGTGCGTGTGTGTAGGAAACACAGTTCTTTGTTCTGAGCACTCTCACGTTTCCCGCCTTATTAGAGACTCTAGAAAGCAAGAGCGTGCTTCTTGCTCTAAAGCAGAGTGTGTTTCATGGATGAGAAGTGTGCTGTGTGTTTCCCTTCAGAAACGGAGTTAAATGCCAGGCTCTGTGTCTTCCTACAAGCGAGAATTCGTTTCAGGTAAACGCAGTCACTTTTCAGCTCAAACGAAGCTATATTGTACACGAAGCACACACGTTTCTCGCTCTTAACTGAAACGCATTGGATGTTAGAGGGCCTGTGGTTTGTATCAGTTTCAGAAGCAGAGTTGAACTAGATATGGTCCGTGTGTGTAGGAAACACAGTTCTTTTGCTCTGAGCACTCTCACGTTTCCCGCCTTATTAGAGACTCTAGAAAGCAAGAGCGTGCTTCTTGCTCTAAAGCAGAGTGTGTTTCATGGATGAGAAGTGTGCTGTGTGTTTCCCTTTAGAAACGGTGTTAAATGCGAGGCTCTGTGTCTTCCTACAAGGGAGACTTCGTTTCAGGTAAACGCAGTCACTGTTCAGCTCAAACGAAGCTATATTGTACAGGAAGCTCACACGTTTCTCGCTCTTAACTGAAACGCATTGGATGTTAGAGGGCCTGCGGTTTGTATCAGTTTCAGAGCAGAGTTGAACTAGATATGTTGTGTGTGTGTAGGAAACACAGTTCTTTGTTCTGAGCACTCTCACGTTTCCCGCCTTATTAGAGACTCTAGAAAGCAAGAGCGTGCTTCTTGCTATAAAGCAGAGTGTGTTTCATGGATGAGAAGTGTGCTGTGTGTTTCCCTCCTGAAACGGAGTTAAATGCCAGGCTCTGTGTCTTCCTACAAGCGAGACTTCTTTTCGGGTAAACGCAGTCACTTTTCAGCTCAAACGAAGCTATATTGTACACGAAGCTCACACGTTTCTCGCTCTTAACTGAAACGCATTGGATGTTAGAGGGCCTGTGGTTTGTATCAGTTTCAGAAGCAGAGTTGAACTAGATATGGTGCATGTGTGTAGGAAACACAGTTCTTTTGTTCTGAGCACTCTCACGTTTCCCGCCTTATTAGAGACTCTAGAAAGCAAGAGCGTGCTTCTTGCTCTAAAGCAGAGTGTGATTCATGGATGAGAAGTGTGCTGTGTGTTTCCCTTCAGAAACGGAGTTAAATGCCAGGCTCTGTGTCTTCCTCAAGCGAGACTTCGTTTCCGGTAAACGCAGTCACTTTTCAGCTCAAATGGAGCTATATTGTACACGAAGCTCACACGTTTCTCGCTCTTAACTGAAACGCATTGGATGTTAGAGGGCCTGTGGTTTGTATCAGTTTCAGAAGCAGAGTTGCACTAGATATGGTGCGTGTGTGTAGGAAACACAGTTCTTTGTTCTGAGCACTCTCACGTTTCCCGCCTTATTAGAGACTCTAGAAAGCAAGAGCGTGCTTCTTGCTCTAAAGCAGAGTGTGTTTCATGGATGAGAAGTGTGCTGTGTGTTTCCCTTCGGAAACGGAGTTAAATGCCAGGCTCTGTGTCTTCCTCAAGCGAGACTTCGTTTCAGGTAAACGCAGTCACTTTTCAGCTCAAACGAGCTATATTGTACACGAAGCTCACAAGTTTCTCGCTCTTAACTGAAATGCATTGGATGTTAGAGGGCCTGTGGTTTGTATCAGTTTCAGAAGCAGAGTTGAACTAGATATGGTGCGTGTGTGTAGGAAACACAGTTCTTTGTTCTGAGCACTCTCACGTTTCCCGCCTTATTAGAGACTCTAGAAAGCAAGAGCATGCTTCTTGCTCTAAAGCAGAGTGTGTTTCATGGATGAGAAGTGTGCTGTGTGTTTCCCTTCAGAAAAGGAGTTAAATGCCAGGCTCTGTGTCTTCCTACAAGCGAGACTTCGTTTCAGGTAAACGCAGTCACTTTTCAGCTCAAACGAAGCTATATTGTACACGAAGCACACACGTTTCTCGCTCTTAACTGAAACGCATTGGATGTTAGAGGGCCTGTGGTTTGTATCAGTTTCAGAAGCAGAGTTGAACTAGATATGGTGCGTGTGTGTAGGAAACACAGTTCTTTTGTTCTGAGCACTCTCACGTTTCCCGCCTTATTAGAGACTCTAGAAAGCAAGAGCGTGCTTCTTGCTCTAAAGCAGAGTGTGTTTCATGGATGAGAAGTGTGCTGTGTGTTTCCCTTCAGAAACGGAGTTAAATGCCAGGCTCTGTGTCTTCCTACAAGCGAGACTTCGTTTCAGGTAAACGCAGTCACTTTTCAGCTCAAACGAAGATATATTGTACACGAAGCTCACACGTTTCTCGCTCTTAACTGAAACGCATTGGATGTTAGAGGGCCTGTGGTTTGTATCAGTTTCAGAAGCAGAGTTGAACTAGATATGGTGCGTGTGTGTAGGAAACACAGTTCTTTTGTTCTGAGCACTCTCACGTTTCCCGCCTTATTAGAGACTCTAGAAAGCAAGAGCGTGCTTCTTGCTCTAAAGCAGAGTGTGTTTCATGGATGAGAATTGTGCTGTGTGTTTCCCTTCAGAAACGGAGTTAAATGCCAGGCTCTGTGTCTTCCTCAAGCGAGACTTCGTTTCAGGTAAACTCAGTCACTTTTCAGCTCAAACGAAGCTATATTGTACACGAAGCTCACACGTTTCTCGCTCTTAACTGAAACGCATTGGATGTTAGAGGGCCTGCGGTTTGTATCAGTTTCAGAAGCTGAGTTGAACTAGATATGGTGCGTGTGTGTAGGATACACAGTTCTTTGTTCTGAGCACTCTCACGTTTCCCGCCTTATTAGAGACTCTAGAAAGCCAGAGCGTGCTTCTTGCTCTAAAGCAGAGTGTGTTTCATGGATGAGAACTGTGCTGTGTGTTTCCCTTCAGAAACGGAGTTAAATGCCAGGCTCTGTGTCTTCCTACAAGCGAGACTTCGTTTCAGGTAAACGCAGTCACTGTTCAGCTCAAACGAAGCTATATTGTACCCGAAGCTCATACGTTTCTCGCTCTTAACTGAAACGCATTGGATGTTAGAGGGCCTGTGGTTTGTATCAGTTTCAGAAGCAGAGTTGAACTAGATAAGGTGCGTGTGTGTAGGAAACACAGTTCTTTTGTTCTGAGCACTCTCACGTTTCCCGCCTTATTAGAGACTCAAGAAAGCAAGAGCATGCTTCTTGCTCTAAAGCAGAGTGTGTTTCATGGATGAGAAGTGTGCTGTGTGTTTCCCTTCAGAAACGGAGTTAAATGCCAGGCTCTGTGTCTTCCTACAAGCGAGACATCGTTTCAGGTAAACACAGTCAATTTCAGCTCAAACGAAGCTATATTGTACACGAAGCTCACACGTTTCTCGCTCTTAACTGAAACGCATTGGATGTTAGAGGGCCTGTGGTTTGTATCAGTTTCAGAAGCAGAGTTGAACTAGATATGGTGCGTATGTGTAGGAAACGCAGTTCTTTTTTTCTGAGCACTCTCACGTTTCCCGCCTTATTAGAGACTCTAGAAAGCAAGAGCGAGCTTCTTGCTCTAAAGCAGAGTGTGTTTCATGGATGAGAAGTGTGCTGTGTGTTTCCCTTCAGAAACGGAGTTAAATGCCAGGCTCTGTGTCTTCCTACAAGCGAGACTTGTTTCAGGTAAACGCAGTCACTTTTCAGCTCAAACGAAGCTATATTGTACACGAAGCTCACACGTTTCTCGCTCTTAACTGAAACGCATTGGATGTTAGAGGGCCTGTGGTTTGTATCAGTTTCAGAAGCAGAGTTGAACTAGATATGGTGCCTGTGTGTAGGAAACACAGTTCTTTTGTTCTGAGCACTCTCACGTTTCCCGCCTTATTAGAGACTCTAGAAAGCAAGAGCGTGCTTCTTGCTCTAAAGCAGAGTGTGTTTCATGGATGAGAAGTGTGCTGTGTGTTTCCCTTCAGAAACGGAGTTAAATGCCAGGCTCTGTGTCTTCCTCAAGCGAGACTTCGTTTCAGGTAAACGCAGTCACTTTTCAGCTCAAACGAAGCTATATTGTACACGAAGCTCACACGTTTCTCGCTCTTAACTGAAACGCATTGGATGTTAGAGGGCCTGTGGTTTGTATCAGTTTCAGAAGCAGAGTTGAACTAGATATGGTGCCTGTGTGTAGGAAACACAGTTCTTTTGTTCTGAGCACTCTCACGTTTCCCGCCTTATTAGAGACTCTAGAAAGCAAGAGCGTGCTTCTTGCTCTAAAGCAGAGTGTGTTTCATGGATGAGAATTGTGCTGTGTGTTTCCCTTCAGAAACGGAGTTAAATGCCAGGCTCTGTGTCTTCCTCAAGCGAGACTTCGTTTCAGGTAAACGCAGTCACTTTTCAGCTCAAACGAAGCTATATTGTACACGAAGCTCACACGTTTCTCGCTCTTAACTGAAACGCATTGGATATTAGAGGGCATGCGGTTTGTATCAGTTTCAGAAGCAGAGTTGAACTAGATATGGTGCGTGTGTGTAGGATACACAGTTCTTTGTTCTGAGCACTCTCACGTTTCCCGCCTTATTAGAGACTCTAGAAAGCAAGAGCGTGCTTCTTGCTCTAAAGCAGAGTGTGTTTCATGGATGAGAAGTGTGCTGTGTGTTTCCCTTCAGAAACGGAGTTAAATGCCAGGCTCTGTGTCTTCCTACAAGCGAGACTTCGTTTCAGGTAAACGCAGTCACTTTTCAGCTCAAAGGAAGATATATTGTACACGAAGCTCACACGTTTCTCGCTCTTAACTGAAACGCATTGGATGTTAGAGGGCCTGTGGTTTGTATCAGTTTCAGAAGCAGAGTTGAACTAGATATGGTGCGTGTGTGTAGGAAACACAGTTCTTTTTTTCTGAGCACTCTCACGTACCCGCCTTATTAGAGACTCTAGAAAGCAAGAGCGTGCTTCTTGCTCTAAAGCAGAGTGTGTTTCATGGATGAGAAGTGTGCTGTGTGTTTCCCTTCAGAAACGGAGTTAAATGCCAGGCTCTGTGTCTTCCTACAAGCGAGACTTCGTTTCAGGTAAACGCAGTCACTTTTCAGCTCAAACGAAGATATATTGTACACGAAGCTCACACGTTTCTCGCTCTTATCTGAAACGCATTGGATGTTAGAGGGCCTGTGGTTTGTATCAGTTTCAGAAGCAGAGTTGAACTAGATATGGTGCGTGTGTATAGGAAACACAGTTCTTTTGTTCTGAGAACTCTCACGTTTCCCGCCTTATTAGAGACTCTAGAAAGCAAGAGCGTGCTTCTTGCTCTAAAGCAGAGTGTGTTTCATGGATGAGAAGTGTGCTGTGTGTTTCCCTTCAGAAACGGAGTTAAATGCCAGGCTCTGTGTCTTCCTACAAGCGAGACTTCGTTTCAGGTAAACGCAGTCACTTTTCAGCTCAAACGAAGATATATTGTACACGAAGCTCACACGTTTCTCGCTCTTAACTGAAACGCATTGGATGTTAGAGGGCCTGTGGTTTGTATCAGTTTCAGAAGCAGAGTTGAACTAGATATGGTGCGTGTGTGTAGGAAACACAGTTCTTTTGTTCTGAGCACTCTCAAGTTTCCCGCCTTATTAGAGACTCTAGAAAGCAAGAGCGTGCTTCTTGCTCTAAAGCAGAGTGTGTTTCATGGATGAGAAGTGTGCTGTGTGTTTCCCTTCAGAAACGGAGTTAAATGCCAGGCTCTGTGTCTTCCTACAAGCGAGACTTCGTTTCAGGTAAATGCAGTCACTTTTCAGCTCAAACGAAGCTATATTGTACACGAAGCTCACACGTTTCTCACTCTTAACTGAAACGCATTGGATGTTAGAGGGCCTGTGGTTTGTATCAGTTTCAGAAGCAGAGTTGAACTAGATATGGTCCGTGTGTGTAGGAAACACAGTTCTTTTGCTCTGAGCACTCTCACGTTTCCCGCCTTATTAGAGACTCTAGAAAGCAAGAGCGTGCTTCTTGCTCTAAAGCAGAGTGTGTTTCATGGATGAGAAGTGTGCTGTGTGTTTCCCTTCAGAAACGGAGTTAAATGCCAGGCTCTGTGTCTTCCTACAAGCGAGACTTCGTTTCAGGTAAACGCAGTCACTTTTCAGCTCAAACGAAGATATATTGTACACGAAGCTCATACGTTTCTCGCTCTTAACTGAAACGCATTGGATGTTAGAGGGCCTGTGGTTTGTATCAGTCTCAGAAGCAGAGTTGAACTAGATATGGTGCGTGTGTGTAGGAAACACAGTTCTTTTGTTCTGAGCACTCTCACGTTTCCCGCCTTATTAGAGACTCTAGAAAGCAAGAGCGTGCTTCTTGCTCTAAAGCAGAGTGTGTTTCATGGATGAGAAGTGTGCTCTGTGTTTCCCTTCAGAAACGGAGTTAAATGCCTGGCTCTGTGTCTTCCTACAAGCGAGACTTCGTTTCAGGTAAACGCAGTCACTTTTCAGCTCAAAGGAAGCTACATTGTACACGAAGCTCCCACGTTTCTCGCTCTTAACTGAAACGCATTGGATGTTAGAGGGCCTGCGGTTTGTATCAGTTTCAGAAGCAGAGTTGAACTAGATATGGTGCGTGTGTGTAGGAAACACAGTTCTTTTGTTCTGAGCACTCTCACGTTTCCCGCCTTATTAGAGACTCTAGAAAGCAAGAGCGTGCTTCTTGCTCTAAAGCAGAGTGTGTTTCATGGATGAGAATTGTGCTGTGTGTTTCCCTTCAGAAACGGAGTTAAATGCCAGGCTCTGTGTCTTCCTCAAGCGAGACTTCGTTTCAGGTAAACGCAGTCACTTTTCAGCTCAAACGAAGCTATATTGTACACGAAGCTCACACGTTTCTCGCTCTTAACTGAAACGCATTGGATGTTAGAGGGCCTGCGGTTTGTATCAGTTTCAGAAGCAGAGTTGAACTAGATATGGTGCGTGTGTGTAGGATACACAGTTCTTTGTTCTGAGCACTCTCACGTTTCCCGCCTTATTAGAGACTCTAGAAAGCCAGAGCGTGCTTCTTGCTCTAAAGCAGAGTGTGTTTCATGGATGAGAACTGTGCTGTGTGTTTCCCTTCAGAAACGGAGTTAAATGCCAGGCTCTGTGTCTTCCTACAAGCGAGACTTCGTTTCAGGTAAACGCAGTCAATTTCAGCTCAAAAGAAGCTATATTGTACACAAAGCTCACACGTTTCTCGCTCTTAACTGAAACGCATTGGATGTTAGAGGGCCTGTGGTTTGTATCAGTTTCAGAAGCAGAGTTGAACTAGATATGGTGCGTGTGTGTAGGAAACACAGTTCTTTTGTTCTGAGCACTCTCACGTTTCCCGCCTTATTAGAGACTCTAGAAAGCAAGAGCGTGCTTCTTGCTCTAAAGCAGAGTGTGTTTCATGGATGAGAAGTGTGCTGTGTGTTTCCCTTCAGAAACGGAGTTAAATGCCAGGCTCTGTGTCTTCCTCAAGCGAGACTTCGTTTCAGGTAAACGCAGTCACTTTTCAGCTCAAACGAAGCTATATTGTACACGAAGCTCACACGTTTCTCGCTCTTAACTGAAACGCATTGGATGTTAGAGGGCCTGTGGTTTGTATCAGTTTCAGAAGCAGAGTTGAACTAGATATGGTGCCTGTGTGTAGGAAACACAGTTCTTTTGTTCTGAGCACTCTCACGTTTCCCGCCTTATTAGAGACTCTAGAAAGCAAGAGCGTGCTTCTTGCTCTAAAGCAGAGTGTGTTTCATGGATGAGAATTGTGCTGTGTGTTTCCCTTCAGAAACGGAGTTAAATGCCAGGCTCTGTGTCTTCCTCAAGCGAGACTTCGTTTCAGGTAAACGCAGTCACTTTTCAGCTCAAACGAAGCTATATTGTACACGAAGCTCACACGTTTCTTTCTCTTAACTGAAACGCATTGGATATTAGAGGGCATGCGGTTTGTATCAGTTTCAGAAGCAGAGTTGAACTAGATATGGTGCGTGTGTGTAGGATACACAGTTCTTTGTTCTGAGCACTCTCACGTTTCCCGCCTTATTAGAGACTCTAGAAAGCAAGAGCGTGCTTCTTGCTCTAAAGCAGAGTGTGTTTCATGGATGAGAAGTGTGCTGTGTGTTTCCCTTCAGAAACGGAGTTAAATGCCAGGCTCTGTGTCTTCCTACAAGCGAGACTTCGTTTCAGGTAAACGCAGTCACTTTTCAGCTCAAACGAAGATATATTGTACACGAAGCTCACACGTTTCTCGCTCTTAACTGAAACGCATTGGATGTTAGAGGGCCTGTGGTTTGTATCAGTTTCAGAAGCAGAGTTGAACTAGATATGGTGCGTGTGTGTAGGAAACACAGTTCTTTTTTTCTGAGCACTCTCACGTACCCGCCTTATTAGAGACTCTAGAAAGCAAGAGCGTGCTTCTTGCTCTAAAGCAGAGTGTGTTTCATGGATGAGAAGTGTGCTGTGTGTTTCCCTTCAGAAACGGAGTTAAATGCCAGGCTCTGTGTCTTCCTACAAGCGAGACTTCGTTTCAGGTAAACGCAGTCACTTTTCAGCTCAAACGAAGATATATTGTACACGAAGCTCACACGTTTCTCGCTCTTATCTGAAACGCATTGGATGTTAGAGGGCCTGTGGTTTGTATCAGTTTCAGAAGCAGAGTTGAACTAGATATGGTGCGTGTGTATAGGAAACACAGTTCTTTTGTTCTGAGCACTCTCACGTTTCCCGCCTTATTAGAGACTCTAGAAAGCAAGAGCGTGCTTCTTGCTCTAAAGCAGAGTGTGTTTCATGGATGGGAAGTGTGCTGTGTGTTTCCCTTCAGAAACGGAGTTAAATGCCAGGCTCTGTGTCTTCCTACAAGCGAGACTTCGTTTCAGGTAAACGCAGTCACTTTTCAGCTCAAACGAAGATATATTGTACACGAAGCTCACACGTTTCTCGCTCTTAACTGAAACGCATTGGATGTTAGAGGGCCTGTGGTTTGTATCAGTTTCAGAAGCAGAGTTGAACTAGATATGGTGCGTGTGTGTAGGAAACACAGTTCTTTTGTTCTGAGCACTCTCAAGTTTCCCGCCTTATTAGAGACTCTAGAAAGCAAGAGCGTGCTTCTTGCTCTAAAGCAGAGTGTGTTTCATGGATGAGAAGTGTGCTGTGTGTTTCCCTTCAGAAACGGAGTTAAATGCCAGGCTCTGTGTCTTCCTACAAGCGAGACTTCGTTTCAGGTAAATGCAGTCACTTTTCAGCTCAAACGAAGATATATTGTACACGAAGCTCACACGTTTCTCACTCTTAACTGAAACGCATTGGATGTTAGAGGGCCTGTGGTTTGTATCAGTTTCAGAAGCAGAGTTGAACTAGATATGGTGCGTGTGTGTAGGATACACAGTTCTTTGTTCTGAGCACTCTCACGTTTCCCGCCTTATTAGAGACTCTAGAAAGCAAGAGCGTGCTTCTTGCTCTAAAGCAGAGTGTGTTTCATGGATGAGAAGTGTGCTGTGTGTTTCCCTTCAGAAACGGAGTTAAATGCCAGGCTCTGTGTCTTCCTACAAGCGAGACTTCATTTCAGGTAAACGCAGTCACTTTTCAGCTCAAACGAAGATATATTGTACACGAAGCTCACACGTTTCTCGCTCTTAACTGAAACGCATTGGATGTTAGAGGGCCTGTGGTTTGTATCAGTTTCAGAAGCAGAGTTGAACTAGATATGGTGCGTGTGTGTAGGAAACACAGTTCTTTTGTTCTGAGCACTCTCAGGTTTCCCGCCTTATTAGAGACTCTAGAAAGCAAGAGCGTGCTTCTTGCTCTAAAGCAGAGTGTGTTTCATGGATGAGAAGTGTGCTGTGTGTTTCCCTTCAGAAACGGAGTTAAATGCCAGGCTCTGTGTCTTCCTACAAGCGAGACTTCGTTTCAGGTAAACGCAGTCACTTTTCAGCTCAAACGAAGATATATTGTACACGAAGCTCATACGTTTCTCGCTCTTAACTGAAACGCATTGGATGTTAGAGGGCCTGTGGTTTGTATCAGTCTCAGAAGCAGAGTTGAACTAGATATGGTGCGTGTGTGTAGGAAACACAGTTCTTTTGTTCTGAGCACTCTCACGTTTCCCGCCTTATTAGAGACTCTAGAAAGCAAGAGCGTGCTTCTTGCTCTAAAGCAGAGTGTGTTTCATGGATGAGAACTGTGCTGTGTGTTTCCCTTCAGAAACGGAGTTAAATGCCAGGCTCTGTGTCTTCCTACAAGCGAGACTTCGTTTCAGGTAAACGCAGTCAATTTCAGCTCAAAAGAAGCTATATTGTACACAAAGCTCACACGTTTCTCGCTCTTAACTGAAACGCATTGGATGTTAGAGGGCCTGTGGTTTGTATCAGTTTCAGAAGCAGAGTTGAACTAGATATGGTGCGTGTGTGTAGGAAACACAGTTCTTTTGTTCTGAGCACTCTCACGTTTCCCGCCTTATTAGAGACTCTAGAAAGCAAGAGCGTGCTTCTTGCTCTAAAGCAGAGTGTGTTTCATGGATGAGAAGTGTGCTGTGTGTTTCCCTTCAGAAACGGAGTTAAATGCCAGGCTCTGTGTCTTCCTCAAGCGAGACTTCGTTTCAGGTAAACGCAGTCACTTTTCAGCTCAAAGGAAGCTATATTGTACACGAAGCTCACACGTTTCTCGCTCTTAACTGAAACGCATTGGATGTTAGAGGGCCTGTGGTTTGTATCAGTTTCAGAAGCAGAGTTGAACTAGATATGGTGCGTGTGTGTAGGAAACACAGTTCTTTTGTTCTGAGCACTCTCACGTTTCCCGCCTTATTAGAGACTCTAGAAAGCAAGAGCGTGCTTCTTGCTCTAAAGCAGAGTGTGTTTCATGGATGAGAATTGTGCTGTGTGTTTCCCTTCAGAAACGGAGTTAAATGCCAGGCTCTGTGTCTTCCTCAAGCGAGACTTCGTTTCAGGTAAACGCAGTCACTTTTCAGCTCAAACGAAGCTATATTGTACACGAAGCTCACACGTTTCTCGCTCTTAACTGAAACGCATTGGATATTAGAGGGCATGCGGTTTGTATCAGTTTCAGAAGCAGAGTTGAACTAGATATGGTGCGTGTGTGTAGGATACACAGTTCTTTGTTCTGAGCACTCTCACGTTTCCCGCCTTATTAGAGACTCTAGAAAGCAAGAGCGTGCTTCTTGCTCTAAAGCAGAGTGTGTTTCATGGATGAGAAGTGTGCTGTGTGTTTCCCTTCAGAAACGGAGTTAAATGCCAGGCTCTGTGTCTTCCTACAAGCGAGACTTCGTTTCAGGTAAACGCAGTCACTTTTCAGCTCAAACGAAGATATATTGTACACGAAGCTCACACGTTTCTCGCTCTTAACTGAAACGCATTGGATGTTAGAGGGCCTGTGGTTTGTATCAGTTTCAGAAGCAGAGTTGAACTAGATATGGTGCGTGTGTGTAGGAAACACAGTTCTTTTGTTCTGAGTACTCTCACGTTTCCCGCCTTATTAGAGACTCTAGAAAGCAAGAGCGTGCTTCTTGCTCTAAAGCAGAGTGTGTTTCATGGATGAGAAGTGTGCTGTGTGTTTCCCTTCAGAAACGGAGTTAAATGCCAGGCTCTGTGTCTTCCTACAAGCGAGACTTCGTTTCAGGTAAATGCAGTCACTTTTCAGCTCAAACGAAGATATATTGTACACGAAGCTCACACGTTTCTCACTCTTAACTGAAACGCATTGGATGTTAGAGGGCCTGTGGTTTGTGTCAGTTTCAGAAGCAGAGTTGAACTAGATATGGTCCGTGTGTGTAGGAAACACAGTTCTTTTGCTCTGAGCACTCTCACGTTTCCCGCCTTATTAGAGACTCTAGAAAGCAAGAGCGTGCTTCTTGCTCTAAAGCAGAGTGTGTTTCATGGATGAGAAGTGTGCTGTGTGTTTCCCTTCAGAAACGGAGTTAAATGCCAGGCTCTGTGTCTTCCTACAAGCGAGACTTCGTTTCAGGTAAACGCAGTCACTTTTCAGCTCAAAGGAAGCTATATTGTACACGAAGCTCCCACGTTGCTCGCTCTTAACTGAAACGCATTGGATGTTAGAGGGCCTGTGGTTTGTATCAGTTTCAGAAGCAGAGTTGAACTAGATATGGTCCGTGTGTGTAGGAAACACAGTTTTTTGTTCTGAGCACTCTCACGTTTCCTGCCTTATTAGAGACTCTAGAAAGCAAGAGCGTGCTTCTTGCTCTAAAGCAGAGTGTGTTTCATGGATGAGAAGTGTGCTGTGTGTTTCCCTTCAGAAACGGAGTTAAATGCCAGGCTCTGTGTCTTCCTACAAGCGAGACTTCGTTTCAGGTAAACGCAGTCACTTTTCAGCTCAAATGAATATATATTGTACACGAAGCTCACACGTTTCTCGCTCTTAACTGAAACGCATTGGATGTTAGAGGGCCTGTGGTTTGTATCAGTTTCAGAAGCAGATTTGAACTAGATATGGTGCGTGTGTGTAGGAAACACAGTTCTTTTGTTCTGAGCACTCTCACGTTTCCCGCCTTATTAGAGACTCTAGAAAGCAAGAGCGTGCTTCTTGCTCTAAAGCAGAGTGTGTTTCATGGATGAGAATTGTGCTGTGTGTTTCCCTTCAGAAACGGAGTTAAATGCCAGGCTCTGTGTCTTCCTCAAGCGAGACTTCGTTTCAGGTAAACGCAGTCACTTTTCAGCTCAAACGAAGCTATATTGTACACGAAGCTCACACGTTTCTCGCTCATAACTGAAACGCATTGGATTTTAGAGGGCCTGTGGTTTGTATCAGTCTCAGAAGCAGAGTTGAACTAGATATGGTGCGTGTGTGTAGGAAACACAGTTCTTTGTTCTGAGCACTCTCATGTTTCCCGCCTTATTAGAGACTCTAGAAAGCCAGAGCGTGCTTCTTGCTCTAAAGCAGAGTGTGTTTCATGGATGAGAAGTGTGCTGTGTGTTTCCATTCAGAAACGGAGTTTAATGCCAGGCTCTGTGTCTTCCTACAAGCGAGACTTCGTTTCAGGTAAACGCAGTCACTTTTCAGCTCAAACGAAGCTATATTGTACACGAAGCTCACACGTTTCTCGCTCTTAACTGAAACGCATTGGATGTTAGAGGGCCTGTGGTTTGTATCAGTTTCAGAAGCAGAGTTGAACTAGCTATGGTCCGTGTGTGTAGGATACACAGTTGTTTTGCTCTGAGCACTCTCACGTTTCCCGCCTTATTAGAGACTCTAGAAAGCAAGAGCGTGCTTCTTGCTCTAAAGCAGAGTGTGTTTCATGGATGAGAATTGTGCTGTGTGTTTCCCTTCAGAAACGGAGTTAAATGCCAGGCTCTGTGTCTTCCTCAAGCGAGACTTCGTTTCAGGTAAACGCAGTCACTTTTCAGCTCAAACGAAGCTATATTGTACACGAAGCTCACACGTTTCTCGCTCTTAACTGAAACGCATTGGATATTAGAGGGCCTGTGGTTTGTATCAGTTTCAGAAGCAGAGTTGAACTAGATATGGTCCGTGTGTGTAGGAAACACAGTTCTTTTGCTCTGAGCACTCTCACGTTTCCCGCCTTTTTAGAGACTCTAGAAAGCAAGAGCGTGCTTCTTGCTCTAAAGCAGAGTGTGTTTCATGGATGAGAAGTGTGCTGTGTGTTTCCCTTCAGAAACGGAGTTAAATGCCAGGCTCTGTGTCTTCCTACAAGCGAGACTTCGTTTCAGGTAAACGCAGTCACTTTTCAGCTCAAATGAAGATATATTGTACACGAAGCTCACACGTTTCTCGCTCTTAACTGAAACGCATTGGATGTTAGAGGGCCTGTGGTTTGTATCAGTTTCAGAAGCAGAGTTGAACTAGATATGGTGCGTGTGTGTAGGAAACACAGTTCTTTTGTTCTGAGCACTCTCACGTTTCCCGCCTTATTAGAGACTCTAGAAAGCAAGAGCGTGCTTCTTGCTCTAAAGCAGAGTGTGTTTCATGGATGAGAATTGTGCTGTGTGTTTCCCTTCAGAAACGGAGTTAAATGCCAGGCTCTGTGTCTTCCTCAAGCGAGACTTCGTTTCAGGTAAACGCAGTCACTTTTCAGCTCAAACGAAGCTATATTGTACACGAAGCTCACACGTTTCTCGCTCATAACTGAAACGCATTGGATTTTAGAGGGCCTGTGGTTTGTATCAGTCTCAGAAGCAGAGTTGAACTAGATATGGTGCGTGTGTGTAGGAAACACAGTTCTTTGTTCTGAGCACTCTCATGTTTCCCGCCTTATTAGAGACTCTAGAAAGCCAGAGCGTGCTTCTTGCTCTAAAGCAGAGTGTGTTTCATGGATGAGAAGTGTGCTGTGTGTTTCCGTTCAGAAACGGAGTTTAATGCCAGGCTCTGTGTCTTCCTACAAGCGAGACTTCGTTTCAGGTAAACGCAGTCACTTTTCAGCTCAAACGAAGCTATATTGTACACGAAGCTCACACGTTTCTCGCTCTTAACTGAAACGCATTGGATGTTAGAGGGCCTGTGGTTTGTATCAGTTTCAGAAGCAGAGTTGAACTAGCTATGGTCCGTGTGTGTAGGAAACACAGTTGTTTTGCTCTGAGCACTCTCACGTTTCCCGCCTTATTAGAGACTCTAGAAAGCAAGAGCGTGCTTCTTGCTCTAAAGCAGAGTGTGTTTCATGGATGAGAAGTGTGCTGTGTGTTTCCCTTCAGAAACGGAGTTAAATGCCAGGCTCTGTGTCTTCCTACAAGCGAGACTTCGTTTCATGTAAACGCAGTCACTTTTCAGCTCAAACGAAGATATATTGTACACGAAGCTCACACGTTTCTCGCTCTTAACTGAAACGCATTGGATGTTAGAGGGCCTGTGGTTTGTATCAGTTTCAGAAGCAGAGTTGAACTAGATATGGTGCGTGTGTGTAGGAAACACAGTTCTTTTTTTCTGAGCACTCTCACGTTTCCCGCCTTATTAGAGACTCTAGAAAGCAAGAGCGTGCTTCTTGCTCTAAAGCAGAGTGTGTTTCATGGATGAGAAGTGTGCTGTGTGTTTCCCTTCAGAAACGGAGTTAAATGCCAGGCTCTGTGTCTTCCTACAAGCGAGACTTCGTTTCAGGTAAACGCAGTCACTTTTCAGCTCAAACGAAGATATATTGTACACGAAGCTCACACGTTTCTCGCTCTTAACTGAAACACATTGGATGTTAGAGGGCCTGTGGTTTGTATCAGTTTCAGAAGCAGAGTTGAACTAGATATGGTGCGTGTGTGTAGGAAACACAGATCTTTTGTTCTGAGCACTCTCACGTTTCCCGCCTTATTAGAGACTCTAGAAAGCAAGAGCGTGCTTCTTGCTCTAAAGCAGAGTGTGTTTCATGGATGAGAAGTGTGCTCTGTGTTTCCCTTCAGAAACGGAGTTAAATGCCAGGCTCTGTGTCTTCTTACAAGCGATACTTCGTTTCAGGTAAACGCAGTCACTTTTCAGCTCAAACAAAGATATATTGTACACGAAGATCACACGTTTCTCGCTCTTAACTGAAACGCATTGGATGTTAGAGGGCCTGTGGTTTGTATCAGTTTCAGAAGCAGAGTTGAACTAGATATGGTGCGTGTGTGTAGAAAACACAGTTCTTTTGTTCTGAGCACTCTCACGTTTCCCGCCTTATTAGAGACTCTAGAAAGCAAGAGCGTGCTTCTTGCTCTAAAGCAGAGTGTGTTTCATGGATGAGAAGTGTGCTGTGTGTTTCCCTTCAGAAACGGAGTTAAATGCCAGGCTCTGTGTCTACCTCAAGCGAGACTTCGTTTCAGGTAAACACAGTCACTTTTCAGCTCAAACGAAGCTATATTGTACACGAAGCTCACACGTTTCTCACTCTTAACTGAAACGCATTGGATGTTAGAGGGCCTGTGGTTTGTATCAGTCTCAGAAGCAGAGTTGAACTAGATATGGTGCGTGTGTGTAGGAAACACAGTTCTTTGTTCTGAGCACTCTCACGTTTCCCGCCTTATTAGAGACTCTAGAAAGCAAGAGCGTGCTTCTTGCTCTAAAGCAGAGTGTGTTTCATGGATGAGAAGTGTGCTCTGTGTTTCCCTTCAGAAACGGAGTTAAATGCCAGGCTCTGTGTCTTCTTACAAGCGATACTTCGTTTCAGGTAAACGCAGTCACTTTTCAGCTCAAACGAAGATATATTGTACACGAAGATCACACGTTTCTCGCTCTTAACTGAAACGCATTGGATGTTAGAGGGCCTGTGGTTTGTATCAGTTTCAGAAGCAGAGTTGAACTAGATATGGTGCGTGTGTGTAGAAAACACAGTTCTTTTGTTCTGAGCACTCTCACGTTTCCCGCCTTATTAGAGACTCTAGAAAGCAAGAGCGTGCTTCTTGCTCTAAAGCAGAGTGTGTTTCATGGATGAGAAGTGTGCTGTGTGTTTCCCTTCAGAAACGGAGTTAAATGCCAGGCTCTGTGTCTACCTCAAGCGAGACTTCGTTTCAGGTAAACACAGTCACTTTTCAGCTCAAACGAAGCTATATTGTACACGAAGCTCACACGTTTCTCACTCTTAACTGAAACGCATTGGATGTTAGAGGGCCTGTGGTTTGTATCAGTCTCAGAAGCAGAGTTGAACTAGATATGGTGCGTGTGTGTAGGAAACACAGTTCTTTGTTCTGAGCACTCTCACGTTTCCCGCCTTATTAGAGACTCTAGAAAGCAAGAGCGTGCTTCTTGCTCTAAAGCAGAGTGTGTTTCATGGATGAGAAGTGTGCTGTGTGTTTCCCTTCAGAAACGGAGTTAAATGCCAGGCTCTGTGTCTTCCTACAAGCGAGACTTCGTTTCATGTAAACGCAGTCACTTTTCAGCTCAAACGAAGATATATTGTACACGAAGCTCACACGTTTCTCGCTCTTAACTGAAACGCATTGGATGTTAGAGGGCCTGTGGTTTGTATCAGTTTCAGAAGCAGAGTTGAACTAGATATGGTGCGTGTGTGTAGGAAACACAGTTCTTTTTTTCTGAGCACTCTCACGTTTCCCGCCTTATTAGAGACTCTAGAAAGCAAGAGCGTGCTTCTTGCTCTAAAGCAGAGTGTGTTTCATGGATGAGAAGTGTGCTGTGTGTTTCTCTTCAGAAACGGAGTTAAATGCCAGGCTCTGTGTCTTCCTACAAGCGAGACTTCGTTTCAGGTAAACGCAGACACTTTTCAGCTCAAACGAAGATATATTGTACACGAAGCTCACACGTTTCTCGCTCTTAACAAAAACGCATTGGATGTTAGAGGGCCTGTGGTTTGTATCAGTTTCAGAAGCAGAGTTGAACTAGATATGGTGCGTGTGTGTAGGAAACACAGATCTTTTGTTCTGAGCACTCTCACGTTTCCCGCCTTATTAGAGACTCTAGAAAGCAAGAGCGTGCTTCTTGCTCTAAAGCAGAGTGTGTTTCATGGATGAGAAGTGTGCTCTGTGTTTCCCTTCAGAAACGGAGTTAAATGCCAGGCTCTGTGTCTTCTTACAAGCGATACTTCGTTTCAGGTAAACACAGTCACTTGTCAGCTCAAACGAAGATATATTGTACACGAAGATCACACGTTTCTCGCTCTTAACTGAAACGCATTGGATGTTAGAGGGCCTGTGGTTTGTATCAGTTTCAGAAGCAGAGTTGAACTAGATATGGTGCGTGTGTGTAGAAAACACAGTTCTTTTGTTCTGAGCACTCTCACGTTTCCCGCCTTATTAGAGACTCTAGAAAGCAAGAGCGTGCTTCTTGCTCTAAAGCAGAGTGTGTTTCATGGATGAGAAGTGTGCTGTGTGTTTCCCTTCAGAAACGGAGTTAAATGCCAGGCTCTGTGTCTACCTCAAGCGAGACTTCGTTTCAGGTAAACACAGTCACTTTTCAGCTCAAACGAAGCTATATTGTACACGAAGCTCACACGTTTCTCACTCTTAACTGAAACGCATTGGATGTTAGAGGGCCTGTGGTTTGTATCAGTCTCAGAAGCAGAGTTGAACTAGATATGGTGCGTGTGTGTAGGAAACACAGTTCTTTGTTCTGAGCACTCTCACGTTTCCCGCCTTATTAGAGACTCTAGAAAGCAAGAGCGTGCTTCTTGCTCTAAAGCAGAGTGTGTTTCATGGATGAGAAGTGTGCTGTGTATTTCCCTTCAGAAACGGAGTTAAATGCCAGGCTCTGTGTCTTCCTACAAGCGAGACTTCGTTTCAGGTAAACGCAGTCACTTTTCAGCTCAAACGAATCTATATTGTACACGAAGCTCACACGTTTCTCGCTCTTACCTGAAACGCATTGGATGTTAGAGGGCCTGTGGTTTGTATCAGTTTCAGAAGCAGAGTTGAACTAGATATGGTCCGTGTGTGTAGGAAACACAGTTCTTTTGCTCTGAGCACTCTCACGTTTCCCGCCTTATTAGAGACTCTAGAAAGCAAGAGCGTGCTTCTTGCTCTAAAGCAGAGTGTGTTTCATGGATGAGAAGTGTGCTCTGTGTTTCCCTTTAGAAACGGTGTTAAATGCCAGGCTCTGTGTCTTCCTACAAGCGAGACTTCGTTTCAGGTAAACGCAGTCACTTTTCAGCTCAAACGAATCTATATTGTACAGGAAGCTCACACGTTTCTCGCTCTTAACTGAAACGCATTGGATGTTAGAGGGCCTGCGGTTTGTATCAGTTTCAGAGCAGAGTTGAACTAGATATGGTGCGTGTGTGTAGGAATCACAGTTCTTTGTTCTGAGCACTCTCACGTTTCCCGCCTTATTAGAGACTCTCGAAAGCAAGAGCGTGCTTCTTGCTCTAAAGCAGAGTGTGTTTCATGGATGAGAAGTGTGCTGTGTGTTTCCCTTCAGAAACGGAGTTAAATGCCAGGCTCTGTGTCTTCCTACAAGCGAGACTTCGTTTCAGGTAAACGCAGTCACTTTTCAGCTCAAACGAAGCTATATTGTACACGAAGCTCACACGTTTCTCGCTCTTAACTGAAACGCATTGGATGTTAGAGGGCCTGTGGTTTGTATCAGTTTCGGAAGCAGAGTTGAACTAGATATGGTGCGTGTGTGTAGGAAACACAGTTCTTTTGTTCTGAGCACTCTCAGGTTTCCTGCCTTATTAGAGACTCTAGAAAGCAAGAGCGTGCTTCTTGCTCTAAAGCAGAGTGTGTTTCATGGATGAGAAGTGTGCTGTGTGTTTCCCTTCAGAAACGGAGTTAAATGCCAGGCTCTGTGTCTTCCTCAAGCGAGACTTCGTTTCAGGTAAACACAGTCACTTTTCAGCTCAAACGAAGCTATATTGTACACGAAGCTCACACGTTTCTCGCTCTTAACTGAAACGCATTGGATGTTAGAGGGCCTGCGGTTTGTACCAGTTTCAGAAGCAGAGTTGAACTAGATATGGTGCGTGTGTGTAGGAAACACAGTTCTTTTGTTCTGAGCACTCTCACGTTTCCCGACTTATTAGAGTCTCTAGAAAGCAAGAGCGTGCTTCTTGCTCTAAAGCAGAGTGTGTTTCATGGATGAGAAGTGTGCTGTGTGTTTCCCTTCAGAAACGGAGTTAAATGCCAGGCTCTGTGTCTTCCTACAAGCGAGACTTCGTTTCAGGTAAACGCAGTCACTTTTCAGCTCAAACGAAGATATATTGTACACGAAGCTCACACGTTTCTCGCTCTTAACTGAAACGCATTGGATGTTAGAGGGCCTGTGGTTTGTATCAGTCTCAGAAGCAGAGTTGAACTAGATATGGTGCGTGTGTGTAGGAAACACAGTTCTTTGTTCTGAGCACTCTCACGTTTCCCGCCTTATTAGAGACTCTAGAAAGCAAGAGCGTGCTTCTTGCTCTAAAGCAGAGTGTGTTTCATGGATGAGAAGTGTGCTGTGTGTTTCCCTTTAGAAACGGTGTTAAATGCCAGGCTCTGTGTCTTCCTACAAGCGAGACTTCGTTTCAGGTAAACGCAGTCACTTTTCAGCTCAAACGAAGCTATATTGTACAGGAAGCTCACACGTTTCTCGCTCTTAACTGAAACGCATTGGATGTTAGAGGGCCTGTGGTTTGTATCAGTTTCAGAAGCAGAGTTGAACTAGATATGGTGCGTGTGTGTAGGAAGCACAGTTCTTTTGTTCTGAGCACTCTCACGTTTCCCGCCTTATTAGAGACTCTAGGAAGCAAGAGCGTGCTTCTTGCTCTAAAGCAGAGTGTGTTTCATGGATGAGAAGTGTGCTGTGTGTTTCCCTTCAGAAACGGAGTTAAATGCCAGGCTCTGTGTCTTCCTACAAGCGAGACTTCGTTTCAGGTAAACGCAGTCACTGTTCAGCTCAAACGAAGCTATATTGTACCCGAAGCTCACAAGTTTCTCGCTCTTAACTGAAACGCATTGGATGTTAGAGGGCCTGTGGTTTGTATCAGTTTCAGAAGCAGAGTTGAACTAGATAAGGTGCGTGTGTGTAGGAAACACAGTTCTTTTGTTCTGAGCACTCTCACGTTTCCCGCCTTATTAGAGACTCAAGAAAGCAAGAGCATGCTTCTTGCTCTAAAGCAGAGTGTGTTTCATGGATGAGAAGTGTGCTGTGTGTTTCCCTTCAGAAACGGAGTTAAATGCCAGGCTCTGTGTCTTCCTACAAGCGAGACTTCGTTTCTGGTAAACGCAGTCAATTTCAGCTCAAAGGAAGCTATATTGTACACGAAGCTCACACGTTTCTCGCTCTTAACTGAAACGCATTGGATGTTAGAGAGCCTGCGGTTTGTATCAGTTTCAGAGCAGAGTTGAACTAGATATGGTGCGTGTATGTAGGAAACACAGTTCTTTGTTCTGAGCACTCTCCCTTTTCCCGCCTTATTAGAGACTCTAGAAAGCAAGAGCGTGCTTCTTGCTCTAAAGCAGAGTGTGTTTCATGGAAGAGAACTGTGCTGTGTGTTTCCCTTTAGAAACGGAGTTAAATGCCAGGCTCTGTGTCTTCCTACAAGCGAGACTTCGTTTCAGGTAAACGCAGTCACTTTTCAGCTCAAACGAAGATATATTGTACACGAAGCTCACACGTTTCTCGCTCTTAACTGAAACGCATTGGATGTTAGAGGGCCTGTGGTTTGTATCAGTTTCAGAAGCAGAGTTGAACTAGATATGGTGCGTATGTGTAGGAAACACAGTTCTTTTTTTCTGAGCACTCTCATGTTTCCCGCCTTATTAGAGACTCTAGAAAGCAAGAGCGTGCTTCTTGCTCTAAAGCAGAGTGTGTTTCATGGATGAGAAGTGTGCTGTGTGTTTCCCTTCAGAAACGGAGTTAAATGCCAGGCTCTGTGTCTTCCTACAAGCGAGACTTGTTTCAGGTAAACGCAGTCACTTTTCAGCTCAAACGAAGCTATATTGTACACAAAGCTCACACGTTTCTCGCTCTTAACTGAAACGCATTGGATGTTAGAGGGCCTGTGGTTTGTATCAGTTTCAGAAGCAGAGTTGAACTAGATATGGTGCGTGTGTGTAGGAAACACAGTTCTTTTGTTCTGAGCACTCTCACGTTTCCTGCCTTATTAGAGACTCTAGAAAGCAAGAGCATGCTTCTTGCTCTAAAGCAGAGTGTGTTTCATGGATGAGAACTGTGCTGTGTGTTTCCCTTCAGAAACGGAGTTAAATGCCAGGCTCTGTGTCTTCCTCAAGCGAGACTTCGTTTCAGGTAAACTCAGTCACTTTTCAGCTAAAACGAAGCTATATTGTACACGAAGGTCACACGTTTCTCGCTCTTAACTGAAACGCATTGGATGTTAGAGGGCCTGTGGTTTGTATCAGTCTCAGAAGCAGAGTTGAACTAGATATGGTGCGTGTGTGTAGGAAACACAGTTCTTTGTTCTGAGCACTCTCACGTTTCCCGCCTTATTAGAGACTCTAGAAAGCAAGAGCGTGCTTCTTGCTCTAAAGCAGAGTGTGTTTCATGGATGAGAAGTGTGCTGTGAGTTTCCCTTTAGAAACGGTGTTAAATGCCAGGCTCTGTGTCTTCCTACAAGCGAGACTTCGTTTCAGGTAAACGCAGTCACTTTTCAGCTCAAACGAAGCTATATTGTACAGGAAGCTCACACGTTTCTCGCTCTTAACTGAAACGCATTGGATGTTAGAGGGCCTGCGGTTTGTATCAGTTTCAGAGCAGAGTTGAACTAGATTTGGTGCGTGTGTGTAGGAAACACAGTTCTTTGTTCTGAGCACTCTCACGTTTCCCGCCTTATTAGAGACTCTAGAAAGCAAGAGCGTGCTTCTTGCTCTAAAGCAGAGTGTGTTTCATGGATGAGCAGTGTGCTGTATGTTTCCCTTCATAAACGGAGTTAAATGCCAGGCTCTGTGTCTTCCTACAAGCGAGACTTCGTTTCAGGTAAACGCAGTCACTTTTCAGCTCAAACGAAGATATATTGTACACGAAGCTCACACGTTTCTCGCTCTTAACTGAAACGCATTGGATGTTAGAGGGCCTGTGGTTTGTATCAGTTTCAGAAGCAGATTTGAACTAGATATGGTGCGTGTGTGTAGGAAACACAGTTCATTTGTTCTGAGCACTCTCACGTTTCCCGCCTTATTAGAGACTCTAGAAAGCAAGAGCGTGCTTCTTGCTCTAAAGCAGAGTGTGTTTCATGGATGAGAAGTGTGCTGTGTGTTTCCCTTCAGAAACGGAGTTAAATGCCAGGCTCTGTGTCTTCCTCAAGCGAGACTTCGTTTCAGGTAAACGCAGTCACTTTTCAGCTCAAACAGAGCTATTTTGTACACGAAGCTCACACGTTTCTCGCTCTTAACTGAAACGCATTGGATGTTAGAGGGCTTGTGGTTTGTAGCAGTTTCAGAAGCAGAGTTGAACTAGATGTGGTGCGTGTGTGTAGGAAACACAGTTCTTTGTTCTGAGCACTCTCACGTTTCCCGCCTTATTAGAGACTCTAGAAAGCAAGAGCGTGCTTCTTGCTCTAAAGCAGAGTGTGTTTCATGGATGAGAACTGTGCTGTGTGTTTCCCTCCAGAAACGGAGTTAAATGCCAGGCTCTGTGTCTTCCTACAAGCGAGACTTCGTTTCAGGTAAACGCAGTCACTGTTCAGCTCAAACGAAGCTATATTGTACCCGAAGCTCATACGTTTCTCGCTCTTAACTGAAACGCATTGGATGTTAGAGGGCCTGTGGTTTGTATCAGTTTCAGAAGCAGAGTTGAACTAGATAAGGTGCGTGTGTGTAGGAAACACAGTTCTTTTGTTCTGAGCACTCTCACGTTTCCCGCCTTATTAGAGACTCAAGAAAGCAAGAGCATGCTTCTTGCTCTAAAGCAGAGTGTGTTTCATGGATGAGAAGTGTGCTGTGTGTTTCCCTTCAGAAACGGAGTTAAATGCCAGGCTCTGTGTCTTCCTACAAGCGAGACTTCGTTTCAGGTAAACGCAGTCAATTTCAGCTCAAACGAAGCTATATTGTACACGAAGCTCACACGTTTCTCGCTCTTAACTGAAACGCATTGGATGTTAGAGGGCCTGTGGTTTGTATCAGTTTCAGAAGCAGAGTTGAACTAGATATGGTGCGTATGTGTAGGAAACACAGTTCTTTTTTTCTGAGCACTCTCACGTTTCCCGCCTTATTAGAGACTCTAGAAAGCAAGAGCGTGCTTCTTGCTCTAAAGCAGAGTGTGTTTCATGGATGAGAAGTGTGCTGTGTGTTTCCCTTCAGAAACGGAGTTAAATGCCAGGCTCTGTGTCTTCCTACAAGCGAGACTTGTTTCAGGTAAACGCAGTCACTTTTCAGCTCAAACGAAGCTATATTATACACGAAGCTCACACGTTTCTCGCTCTTAACTGAAACGCATTGGATGTTAGAGGGCCTGTGGTTTGTATCAGTTTCAGAAGCAGAGTTGAACTAGATATGGTGCGTGTGTGTAGGAAACACAGTTCTTTTGTTCTGAGCACTCTCACGTTTCCCGCCTTATTAGAGTCTCTAGAAAGCAAGAGCGTGCTTCTTGCTCTAAAGCAGAGTGTGTTTCATGGATGAGAAGTGTGCTGTGTGTTTCCCTTCAGAAACGGAGTTAAATGCCAGGCTCTGTGTCTTCCTACAAGCGAGACTTCGTTTCAGGTAAACGCAGTCACTTTTCAGCTCAAACGAAGATATATTGTACACGAAGCTCACACGTTTCTCGCTCTTAACTGAAACGCATTGGATGTTAGAGGGCCTGTGGTTTGTATCAGTTTCAGAAGCAGAGTTGAACTAGATATGGTGCGTATGTGTAGGAAACACAGTTCTTTTTTTCTGAGCACTCTCACGTTTCCCGCCTTATTAGAGACTCTAGAAAGCAAGAGCATGCTTCTTGCTCTAAAGCAGAGTGTGTTTCATGGATGAGAACTGTGCTGTGTGTTTCCCTTCAGAAACGGAGTTAAATGCCAGGCTCTGTGTCTTCCTCAAGCGAGACTTCGTTTCAGGTAAACTCAGTCACTTTTCAGCTAAAACGAAGCTATATTGTACACGAAGCTCACACGTTTCTCGCTCTTAACTGAAACGCATTGGATGTTAGAGGGCCTGTGGTTTGTATCAGTCTCAGAAGCAGAGTTGAACTAGATATGGTGCGTGTGTGTAGGAAACACAGTTCTTTGTTCTGAGCACTCTCACGTTTCCCGCCTTATTAGAGACTCTAGAAAGCAAGAGCGTGCTTCTTGCTCTAAAGCAGAGTGTGTTTCATGGATGAGAAGTGTGCTGTGAGTTTCCCTTTAGAAACGGTGTTAAATGCCAGGCTCTGTGTCTTCCTACAAGCGAGACTTCGTTTCAGGTAAACGCAGTCACTTTTCAGCTCAAACGAAGCTATATTGTACAGGAAGCTCACACGTTTCTCGCTCTTAACTGAAACGCATTGGATGTTAGAGGGCCTGTGGTTTGTATCAGTTTCAGAAGCAGAGTTGAACTAGATATGGTGCGTGTGTGTAGGAAACACAGTTCTTTTGTTCTGAGCACTCTCACGTTTCCCGCCTTATTAGAGACTCTAGAAAGCAAGAGCGTGCTTCTTGCTCTAAAGCAGAGTGTGATTCATGGATGAGAAGTGTGCTGTGTGTTTCCCTTCAGAAACGGAGTTAAATGCCAGGCTCTGTGTCTTCCTCAAGCGAGACTTCGTTTCCGGTAAACGCAGTCACTTTTCAGCTCAAACGGAGCTATATTGTACACGAAGCTCACACGTTTCTCGCTCTTAACTGAAACGCATTGGATGTTAGAGGGCCTGTGGTTTGTATCAGTTTCAGAAGCAGAGTTGCACTAGATATGGTGCGTGTGTGTAGGAAACACAGTTCTTTGTTCTGAGCACTCTCACGTTTCCCGCCTTATTAGAGACTCTAGAAAGCAAGAGCGTGCTTCTTGCTCTAAAGCAGATTGTGTTTCATGGATGAGAAGTGTGCTGTGTGTTTCCCTTCGGAAACGGAGTTAAATGCCAGGCTCTGTGTCTTCCTCAAGCGAGACTTCGTTTCAGGTAAACGCAGTCACTTTTCAGCTCAAACGAAGCTATATTGTACACGAAGCTCACAAGTTTCTCGCTCTTAACTGAAATGCATTGGATGTTAGAGGGCCTGTGGTTTGTATCAGTTTCAGAAGCAGAGTTGAACTAGATATGGTGCGTGTGTGTAGGAAACACAGTTCTTTGTTCTGAGCACTCTCACGTTTCCTGCCTTATTAGAGACTCTAGAAAGCAAGAGCGTGCTTCTTGCTCTAAAGCAGAGTGTGTTTCATGGATGAGAACTGTGCTGTGTGTTTCCCTTCAGAAACGGAGTTAAATGCCAGGCTCTGTGTCTTCCTACAAGCGAGACTTCGTTTCAGGTAAACGCAGTCACTGTTCAGCTCAAACGAAGCTATATTGTACCCGAAGCTCATACGTTTCTCGCTCTTAACTGAAACGCATTGGATGTTAGAGGGCCTGTGGTTTGTATCAGTTTCAGAAGCAGAGTTGAACTAGATAAGGTGCGTGTGTGTAGGAAACACAGTTCTTTTGTTCTGAGCACTCTCACGTTTCCCGCCTTATTAGAGACTCAAGAAAGCAAGAGCATGCTTCTTGCTCTAAAGCAGAGTGTGTTTCATGGATGAGAAGTGTGCTGTGTGTTTCCCTTCAGAAACGGAGTTAAATGCCAGGCTCTGTGTCTTCCTACAAGCGAGACTTCGTTTCAGGTAAACGCAGTCAATTTCAGCTCAAACGAAGCTATATTGTACAGGAAGCTCACACGTTTCTCGCTCTTAACTGAAACGCATTGGATGTTAGAGGGCCTGTGGTTTGTATCAGTTTCAGAAGCAGAGTTGAACTAGATATGGTGCGTATGTGTAGGAAACACAGTTCTTTTTTTCTGAGCACTCTCACGTTTCCCGCCTTATTAGAGACTCTAGAAAGCAAGAGCGTGCTTCTTGCTCTAAAGCAGAGTGTGTTTCATGGATGAGAAGTGTGCTGTGTGTTTCCCTTCAGAAACGGAATTAAATGCCAGGCTCTGTGTCTTCCTACAAGCGAGACTTGTTTCAGGTAAACGCAGTCACTTTTCAGCTCAAACGAAGCTATATTGTACACGAAGCTCACACGTTTCTCGCTCTTAACTGAAACGCATTGGATGTTAGAGGGCCTGTGGTTTGTATCAGTTTCAGAAGCAGAGTTGAACTAGATATGGTGCGTGTGTGTAGGAAACACAGTTCTTTTGTTCTGAGCACTCTCACGTTTCCCGCCTTATTAGAGTCTCTAGAAAGCAAGAGCGTGCTTCTTGCTCTAAAGCAGAGTGTGTTTCATGGATGAGAAGTGTGCTGTGTGTTTCCCTTCAGAAACGGAGTTAAATGCCAGGCTCTGTGTCTTCCTACAAGCGAGACTTCGTTTCAGGTAAACGCAGTCACTTTTCAGCTCAAACGAAGATATATTGTACACGAAGCTCACACGTTTCTCGCTCTTAACTGAAACGCATTGGATGTTAGAGGGCCTGTGGTTTGTATCAGTTTCAGAAGCAGAGTTGAACTAGATATGGTGCGTATGTGTAGGAAACACAGTTCTTTTTTTCTGAGCACTCTCACGTTTCCCGCCTTATTAGAGACTCTAGAAAGCAAGAGCATGCTTCTTGCTCTAAAGCAGAGTGTGTTTCATGGATGAGAACTGTGCTGTGTGTTTCCCTTCAGAAACGGAGTTAAATGCCAGGCTCTGTGTCTTCCTCAAGCGAGACTTCGTTTCAGGTAAACTCAGTCACTTTTCAGCTCAAACGAAGCTATATTGTACACGAAGCTCACACGTTTCTCGCTCTTAACTGAAACGCATTGGATGTTAGAGGGCCTGTGGTTTGTATCAGTCTCAGAAGCAGAGTTGAACTAGATATGGTGCGTGTGTGTAGGAAACACAGTTCTTTGTTCTGAGCACTCTCACGTTTCCCGCCTTATTAGAGACTCTAGAAAGCAAGAGCGTGCTTCTTGCTCTAAAGCAGAGTGTGTTTCATGGATGAGAAGTGTGCTGTGTGTTTCCCTTCAGAAACGGAGTTAAATGCCAGGCTCTGTGTCTTCCTACAAGCGAGAATTCGCTTCAGGTAAACGCAGTCACTTTTCAGCTCAAACGAAGCTATATTGTACACGAAGCACACACGTTTCTCGCTCTTAACTGAAACGCATTGGATGTTAGAGGGCCTGTGGTTTGTATCAGTTTCAGAAGCAGAGTTGAACTAGATATGGTCCGTGTGTGTAGGAAACACAGTTCTTTTGCTCTGAGCACTCTCACGTTTCCCGCCTTATTAGAGACTCTAGAAAGCAAGAGCGGGCTTCTTGCTCTAAAGCAGAGTGTGTTTCATGGATGAGAAGTGTGCTGTGTGTTTCCCTTTAGAAACGGTGTTAAATGCGAGGCTCTGTGTCTTCCTACAAGGGAGACTTCGTTTCAGGTAAACGCAGTCACTGTTCAGCTCAAACGAAGCTATATTGTACAGGAAGCTCACACGTTTCTCGCTCTTAACTGAAACGCATTGGATGTTAGAGGGCCTGCGGTTTGTATCAGTTTCAGAGCAGAGTTGAACTAGATATGTTGTGTGTGTGTAGGAAACACAGTTCTTTGTTCTGAGCACTCTCACGTTTCCCGCCTTATTAGAGACTCTAGAAAGCAAGAGCGTGCTTCTTGCTATAAAGCAGAGTGTGTTTCATGGATGAGAAGTGTGCTGTGTGTTTCCCTCCTGAAACGGAGTTAAATGCCAGGCTCTGTGTCTTCCTACAAGCGAGACTTCGTTTCGGGTAAACGCAGTCACTTTTCAGCTCAAACGAAGCTATATTGTACACGAAGCTCACACGTTTCTCGCTCTTAACTGAAACGCATTGGATGTTAGAGGGCCTGTGGTTTGTATCAGTTTCAGAAGCAGAGTTGAACTAGATATGGTGCGTGTGTGTAGGAAACACAGTTCTTTTGTTCTGAGCACTCTCACGTTTCCCGCCTTATTAGAGACTCTAGAAAGCAAGAGCGTGCTTCTTGCTCTAAAGCAGAGTGTGATTCATGGATGAGAAGTGTGCTGTGTGTTTCCCTTCAGAAACGGAGTTAAATGCCAGGCTCTGTGTCTTCCTCAAGCGAGACTTCGTTTCCGGTAAACGCAGTCACTTTTCAGCTCAAATGGAGCTATATTGTACACGAAGCTCACACGTTTCTCGCTCTTAACTGAAACGCATTGGATGTTAGAGGGCCTGTGGTTTGTATCAGTTTCAGAAGCAGAGTTGCACTAGATATGGTGCGTGTGTGTAGGAAACACAGTTCTTTGTTCTGAGCACTCTCACGTTTCCCGCCTTATTAGAGACTCTAGAAAGCAAGAGCGTGCTTCTTGCTCTAAAGCAGAGTGTGTTTCATGGATGAGAACTGTGCTGTGTGTTTCCCTTCAGAAACGGAGTTAAATGCCAGGCTCTGTGTCTTCCTACAAACGAGACTTCGTTTCAGGTAAACGCAGTCACTGTTCAGCTCAAACGAAGCTATATTGTACCCGAAGCTCATACGTTTCTCGCTCTTAACTGAAACGCATTGGATGTTAGAGTGCCTGTGGTTTGTATCAGTTTCAGAAGCAGAGTTGAACTAGATAAGGTGCGTGTGTGTAGGAAACACAGTTCTTTTGTTCTGAGCACTCTCACGTTTCCCGCCTTATTAGAGACTCAAGAAAGCAAGAGCATGCTTCTTGCTCTAAAGCAGAGTGTGTTTCATGGATGAGAAGTGTGCTGTGTGTTTCCCTTCAGAAACGGAGTTAAATGCCAGGCTCTGTGTCTTCCTACAAGCGAGACTTCGTTTCAGGTAAACGCAGTCACTGTTCAGCTCAAACGAAGCTATATTGTACAGGAAGCTCACACGTTTCTCGCTCTTAACTGAAACGCATTGGATGTTAGAGGGCCTGTGGTTTGTATCAGTTTCAGAAGCAGAGTTGAACTAGATATGGTGCGTATGTGTAGGAAACACAGTTCTTTTTTTCTGAGCACTCTCACGTTTCCCGCCTTATTAGAGACTCTAGAAAGCAAGAGCGTGCTTCTTGCTCTAAAGCAGAGTGTGTTTCATGGATGAGAAGTGTGCTGTGTGTTTCCCTTCAGAAACGGAGTTAAATGCCAGGCTCTGTGTCTTCCTACAAGCGAGACTTGTTTCAGGTAAACACAGTCACTTTTCAGCTCAAACGAAGCTATATTGTACACGAAGCTCACACGTTTCTCGCTCTTAACTGAAACGCATTGGATGTTAGAGGGCCTGTGGTTTGTATCAGTTTCAGAAGCAGAGTTGAACTAGATATGGTGCGTGTGTGTAGGAAACACAGTTCTTTTGTTCTGAGCACTCTCACGTTTCCCGCCTTATTAGAGTCTCTAGAAAGCAAGAGCGTGCTTCTTGCTCTAAAGCAGAGTGTGTTTCATGGATGAGAAGTGTGCTGTGTGTTTCCCTTCAGAAACGGAGTTAAATGCCAGGCTCTGTGTCTTCCTACAAGCGAGACTTCGTTTCAGGTAAACGCAGTCACTTTTCAGCTCAAACGAAGATATATTGTACACGAAGCTCACACGTTTCTCGCTCTTAACTGAAACGCATTGGATGTTAGAGGGCCTGTGGTTTGTATCAGTTTCAGAAGCAGAGTTGAACTAGATATGGTGCGTATGTGTAGGAAACACAGTTCTTTTTTTCTGAGCACTCTCACGTTTCCCGCCTTATTAGAGACTCTAGAAAGCAAGAGCATGCTTCTTGCTCTAAAGCAGAGTGTGTTTCATGGATGAGAACTGTGCTGTGTGTTTCCCTTCAGAAACGGAGTTAAATGCCAGGCTCTGTGTCTTCCTACAAGCGAGACTTCGTTTCAGGTAAACGCAGTCACTGTTCAGCTCAAACGAAGCTATATTGTACCCGAAGCTCATACGTTTCTCGCTCTTAACTGAAACGCATTGGATGTTAGAGTGCCTGTGGTTTGTATCAGTTTCAGAAGCAGAGTTGAACTAGATAAGGTGCGTGTGTGTAGGAAACACAGTTCTTTTGTTCTGAGCACTCTCACGTTTCCCGCCTTATTAGAGACTCAAGAAAGCAAGAGCATGCTTCTTGCTCTAAAGCAGAGTGTGTTTCATGGATGAGAAGTGTGCTGTGTGTTTCCCTTCAGAAACGGAGTTAAATGCCAGGCTCTGTGTCTTCCTACAAGCGAGACTTCGTTTCAGGTAAACGCAGTCACTGTTCAGCTCAAACGAAGCTATATTGTACAGGAAGCTCACACGTTTCTCGCTCTTAACTGAAACGCATTGGATGTTAGAGGGCCTGTGGTTTGTATCAGTTTCAGAAGCAGAGTTGAACTAGATATGGTGCGTATGTGTAGGAAACACAGTTCTTTTTTTCTGAGCACTCTCACGTTTCCCGCCTTATTAGAGACTCTAGAAAGCAAGAGCGTGCTTCTTGCTCTAAAGCAGAGTGTGTTTCATGGATGAGAAGTGTGCTGTGTGTTTCCCTTCAGAAACGGAGTTAAATGCCAGGCTCTGTGTCTTCCTACAAGCGAGACTTGTTTCAGGTAAACGCAGTCACTTTTCAGCTCAAACGAAGCTATATTGTACACGAAGCTCACACGTTTCTCGCTCTTAACTGAAACGCATTGGATGTTAGAGGGCCTGTGGTTTGTATCAGTTTCAGAAGCAGAGTTGAACTAGATATGGTGCGTGTGTGTAGGAAACACAGTTCTTTTGTTCTGAGCACTCTCACGTTTCCCGCCTTATTAGAGTCTCTAGAAAGCAAGAGCGTGCTTCTTGCTCTAAAGCAGAGTGTGTTTCATGGATGAGAAGTGTGCTGTGTGTTTCCCTTCAGAAACGGAGTTAAATGCCAGGCTCTGTGTCTTCCTACAAGCGAGACTTCGTTTCAGGTAAACGCAGTCACTTTTCAGCTCAAACGAAGATATATTGTACACGAAGCTCACACGTTTCTCGCTCTTAACTGAAACGCATTGGATGTTAGAGGGCCTGTGGTTTGTATCAGTTTCAGAAGCAGAGTTGAACTAGATATGGTGCGTATGTGTAGGAAACACAGTTCTTTTTTTCTGAGCACTCTCACGTTTCCCGCCTTATTAGAGACTCTAGAAAGCAAGAGCATGCTTCTTGCTCTAAAGCAGAGTGTGTTTCATGGATGAGAACTGTGCTGTGTGTTTCCCTTCAGAAACGGAGTTAAATGCCAGGCTCTGTGTCTTCCTCAAGCGAGACTTCGTTTCAGGTAAACTCAGTCACTTTTCAGCTAAAACGAAGCTATATTGTACACGAAGCTCACACGTTTCTCGCTCTTAACTGAAACGCATTGGATGTTAGAGGGCCTGTGGTTTGTATCAGTCTCAGAAGCAGAGTTGAACTAGATATGGTGCGTGTGTGTAGGAAACACAGTTCTTTGTTCTGAGCACTCTCACGTTTCCCGCCTTATTAGAGACTCTAGAAAGCAAGAGCGTGCTTCTTGCTCTAAAGCAGAGTGTGTTTCATGGATGAGAAGTGTGCTGTGTGTTTCCCTTCAGAAACGGAGTTAAATGCCAGGCTCTGTGTCTTCCTACAAGCGAGAATTCGTTTCAGGTAAACGCAGTCACTTTTCAGCTCAAACGAAGCTATATTGTACACGAAGCACACACGTTTCTCGCTCTTAACTGAAACGCATTGGATGTTAGAGGGCCTGTGGTTTGTATCAGTTTCAGAAGCAGAGTTGAACTAGATATGGTCCGTGTGTGTAGGAAACACAGTTCTTTTGCTCTGAGCACTCTCACGTTTCCCGCCTTATTAGAGACTCTAGAAAGCAAGAGCGTGCTTCTTGCTCTAAAGCAGAGTGTGTTTCATGGATGAGAAGTGTGCTGTGTGTTTCCCTTTAGAAACGGTGTTAAATGCGAGGCTCTGTGTCTTCCTACAAGGGAGACTTCGTTTCAGGTAAACGCAGTCACTGTTCAGCTCAAACGAAGCTATATTGTACAGGAAGCTCACACGTTTCTCGCTCTTAACTGAAACGCATTGGATGTTAGAGGGCCTGTGGTTTGTATCAGTTTCAGAAGCAGAGTTGAACTAGATATGGTGCGTGTGTGTAGGAAACACAGTTCTTTTGTTCTGAGCACTCTCACGTTTCCCGCCTTATTAGAGACTCTAGAAAGCAAGAGCGTGCTTCTTGCTCTAAAGCAGAGTGTGATTCATGGATGAGAAGTGTGCTGTGTGTTTCCCTTCAGAAACGGAGTTAAATGCCAGGCTCTGTGTCTTCCTCAAGCGAGACTTCGTTTCCGGTAAACGCAGTCACTTTTCAGCTCAAATGGAGCTATATTGTACACGAAGCTCACACGTTTCTCGCTCTTAACTGAAACGCATTGGATGTTAGAGGGCCTGTGGTTTGTATCAGTTTCAGAAGCAGAGTTGCACTAGATATGGTGCGTGTGTGTAGGAAACACAGTTCTTTGTTCTGAGCACTCTCACGTTTCCCGCCTTATTAGAGACTCTAGAAAGCAAGAGCGTGCTTCTTGCTCTAAAGCAGAGTGTGTTTCATGGATGAGAAGTGTGCTGTGTGTTTCCCTTCGGAAACGGAGTTAAATGCCAGGCTCTGTGTCTTCCTCAAGCGAGACTTCGTTTCAGGTAAACGCAGTCACTTTTCAGCTCAAACGAGCTATATTGTACACGAAGCTCACAAGTTTCTCGCTCTTAACTGAAATGCATTGGATGTTAGAGGGCCTGTGGTTTGTATCAGTTTCAGAAGCAGAGTTGAACTAGATATGGTGCGTGTGTGTAGGAAACACAGTTCTTTGTTCTGAGCACTCTCACGTTTCCCGCCTTATTAGAGACTCTAGAAAGCAAGAGCATGCTTCTTGCTCTAAAGCAGAGTGTGTTTCATGGATGAGAAGTGTGCTGTGTGTTTCCCTTCAGAAAAGGAGTTAAATGCCAGGCTCTGTGTCTTCCTACAAGCGAGACTTCGTTTCAGGTAAACGCAGTCACTTTTCAGCTCAAACGAAGCTATATTGTACACGAAGCACACACGTTTCTCGCTCTTAACTGAAACGCATTGGATGTTAGAGGGCCTGTGGTTTGTATCAGTTTCAGAAGCAGAGTTGAACTAGATATGGTGCGTGTGTGTAGGAAACACAGTTCTTTTGTTCTGAGCACTCTCACGTTTCCCGCCTTATTAGAGACTCTAGAAAGCAAGAGCGTGCTTCTTGCTCTAAAGCAGAGTGTGTTTCATGGATGAGAAGTGTGCTGTGTGTTTCCCTTCAGAAACGGAGTTAAATGCCAGGCTCTGTGTCTTCCTACAAGCGAGACTTCGTTTCAGGTAAACGCAGTCACTTTTCAGCTCAAACGAAGATATATTGTACACGAAGCTCACACGTTTCTCGCTCTTAACTGAAACGCATTGGATGTTAGAGGGCCTGTGGTTTGTATCAGTTTCAGAAGCAGAGTTGAACTAGATATGGTGCGTGTGTGTAGGAAACACAGTTCTTTTGTTCTGAGCACTCTCACGTTTCCCGCCTTATTAGAGACTCTAGAAAGCAAGAGCGTGCTTCTTGCTCTAAAGCAGAGTGTGTTTCATGGATGAGAATTGTGCTGTGTGTTTCCCTTCAGAAACGGAGTTAAATGCCAGGCTCTGTGTCTTCCTCAAGCGAGATTTCGTTTCAGGTAAACGCAGTCACTTTTCAGCTCAAACGAAGCTATATTGTACACGAAGCTCACACGTTTCTCGCTCTTAACTGAAACGCATTGGATGTTAGAGGGCCTGCGGTTTGTATCAGTTTCAGAAGCTGAGTTGAACTAGATATGGTGCGTGTGTGTAGGATACACAGTTCTTTGTTCTGAGCACTCTCACGTTTCCCGCCTTATTAGAGACTCTAGAAAGCCAGAGCGTGCTTCTTGCTCTAAAGCAGAGTGTGTTTCATGGATGAGAACTGTGCTGTGTGTTTCCCTTCAGAAACGGAGTTAAATGCCAGGCTCTGTGTCTTCCTACAAGCGAGACTTCGTTTCAGGTAAACGCAGTCACTGTTCAGCTCAAACGAAGCTATATTGTACCCGAAGCTCATACGTTTCTCGCTCTTAACTGAAACGCATTGGATGTTAGAGGGCCTGTGGTTTGTATCAGTTTCAGAAGCAGAGTTAAACTAGATAAGGTGCGTGTGTAGGAAACACAGTTCTTTTGTTCTGAGCACTCTCACGTTTCCCGCCTTATTAGAGACTCAAGAAAGCAAGAGCATGCTTCTTGCTCTAAAGCAGAGTGTGTTTCATGGATGAGAAGTGTGCTGTGTGTTTCCCTTCAGAAACGGAGTTAAATGCCAGGCTCTGTGTCTTCCTACAAGCGAGACTTCGTTTCAGGTAAACGCAGTCAATTTCAGCTCAAACGAAGCTATATTGTACACGAAGCTCACACGTTTCTCGCTCTTAACTGAAACGCATTGGATGTTAGAGGGCCTGTGGTTTGTATCAGTTTCAGAAGCAGAGTTGAACTAGATATGGTGCGTATGTGTAGGAAACACAGTTCTTTTTTTCTGAGCACTCTCACGTTTCCCGCCTTATTAGAGACTCTAGAAAGCAAGAGCGTGCTTCTTGCTCTAAAGCAGAGTGTGTTTCATGGATGAGAAGTGTGCTGTGTGTTTCCCTTCAGAAACGGAGTTAAATGCCAGGCTCTGTGTCTTCCTACAAGCGAGACTTGTTTCAGGTAAACGCAGTCACTTTTCAGCTCAAACGAAGCTATATTGTACACGAAGCTCACATGTTTCTAGCTCTTAACTGAAACGCATTGGATGTTAGAGGGCCTGTGGTGTGTATCAGTTTCAGAAGCAGAGTTGAACTAGATATGGTGCGTGTGTGTAGGAAACACAGTTCTTTTGTTCTGAGCACTCTCACGTTTCCCGCCTTATTAGAGTCTCTAGAAAGCAAGAGCGTGCTTCTTGCTCTAAAGCAGAGTGTGTTTCATGGATGAGAAGTGTGCTGTGTGTTTACCTTCAGAAACGGAGTTAAATGCCAGGCTCTGTGTCTTCCTACAAGCGAGACTTCGTTTCAGGTAAACGCAGTCACTTTTCAGCTCAAACGAAGATATATTGTACACGAAGCTCACACGTTTCTCGCTCTTAACTGAAACGCATTGGATGTTAGAGGGCCTGTGGTTTGTATCAGTTTCAGAAGCAGAGTTGAACTAGATATGGTGCGTATGTGTAGGAAACACAGTTCTTTTTTTCTGAGCACTCTCACGTTTCCCGCCTTATTAGAGACTCTAGAAAGCATGAGCATGCTTCTTGCTCTAAAGCAGAGTGTGTTTCATGGATGAGAACTGTGCTG
Source organism: Onychomys arenicola (assembly GCA_949786405.1). Taxonomy (NCBI): domain Eukaryota; kingdom Metazoa; phylum Chordata; class Mammalia; order Rodentia; family Cricetidae; genus Onychomys; species Onychomys arenicola. The sequence continues at coordinate 703,595 of CATKUM010000039.1, read as the reverse complement.
TGTGTTTCCCTTCAGAAACGGAGTTAAATGCCAGGCTCTGTGTCTTCCTCAAGCGAGACTTCGTTTCAGGTAAACTCAGTCACTTTTCAGCTAAAACGAAGCAATATTGTACACGAAGCTCACACGTTTCTCGCTCTTAACTGAAACGCATTGGATGTTAGAGGGCCTGTGGTTTGTATCAGTCTCAGAAGCAGAGTTGAACTAGATATGGTGCGTGTGTGTAGGAAACACAGTTCTTTGTTCTGAGCACTCTCACGTTTCCCGCCTTATTAGAGACTCTAGAAAGCAAGAGCGTGCTTCTTGCTCTAAAGCAGAGTGTGTTTCATGGATGAGAAGTGTGCTGTGAGTTTCCCTTTAGAAACGGTGTTAAATGCCAGGCTCTGTGTCTTCCTACAAGCGAGACTTCGTTTCAGGTAAACGCAGTCACTTTTCAGCTCAAACGAAGCTATATTGTACAGGAAGCTCACACGTTTCTCGCTCTTAACTGAAACGCATTGGATGTTAGAGGGCCTGTGGTTTGTATCAGTTTCAGAAGCAGAGTTGAACTAGATATGGTGCGTGTGTGTAGGAAACACAGTTCTTTTGTTCTGAGCACTCTCACGTTTCCCGCCTTATTAGAGACTCTAGAAAGCAAGAGCGTGCTTCTTGCTCTAAAGCAGAGTGTGATTCATGGATGAGAAGTGTGCTGTGTGTTTCCCTTCAGAAACGGAGTTAAATGCCAGGCTCTGTGTCTTCCTCAACGAGACTTCGTTTCCGGTAAACGCAGTCACTTTTCAGCTCAAACGGAGCTATATTGTACACGAAGCTCACACGTTTCTCGCTCTTAACTGAAACGCATTGGATGTTAGAGGGCCTGTGGTTTGTATCAGTTTCAGAAGCAGAGTTGAACTAGATATGGTGCGTGTGTGTAGGAAACACAGTTCTTTGTTCTGAGCACTCTCACGTTTCCCGCCTTATTAGAGACTCTAGAAAGCAAGAGCGTGCTTCTTGCTCTAAAGCAGAGTGTGTTTCATGGATGAGAAGTGTGCTGTGTGTTTCCCTTCGGAAACGGAGTTAAATGCCAGGCTCTGTGTCTTCCTCAAGCGAGACTTCGTTTCAGGTAAACGCAGTCACTTTTCAGCTCAAACGAAGCTATATTGTACACGAAGCTCACAAGTTTCTCGCTCTTAACTGAAATGCATTGGATGTTAGAGGGCCTGTGGTTTGTATCAGTTTCAGAAGCAGAGTTGAACTAGATATGGTGCGTGTGTGTAGGAAACACAGTTCTTTGTTCTGAGCACTCTCACGTTTCCCGCCTTATTAGAGACTCTAGAAAGCAAGAGCGTGCTTCTTGCTCTAAAGCAGAGTGTGTTTCATGGATGAGAAGTGTGCTGTGTGTTTCCCTTCAGAAAAGGAGTTAAATGCCAGGCTCTGTGTCTTCCTACAAGCGAGACTTCGTTTCAGGTAAACGCAGTCACTTTTCAGCTCAAACGAAGCTATATTGTACACGAAGCACACACGTTTCTCGCTCTTAACTGAAACGCATTGGATGTTAGAGGGCCTGTGGTTTGTATCAGTTTCAGAAGCAGAGTTGAACTAGATATGGTGCGTGTGTGTAGGAAACACAGTTCTTTTGTTCTGAGCACTCTCACGTTTCCCGCCTTATTAGAGACTCTAGAAAGCAAGAGCGTGCTTCTTGCTCTAAAGCAGAGTGTGTTTCATGGATGAGAATTGTGCTGTGTGTTTCCCTTCAGAAACGGAGTTAAATGCCAGGCTCTGTGTCTTCCTCAAGCGAGACTTCGTTTCAGGTAAACGCAGTCACTTTTCAGCTCAAACGAAGCTATATTGTACACGAAGCTCACACGTTTCTCGCTCTTAACTGAAACGCATTGGATGTTAGAGGGCCTGCGGTTTGTATCAGTTTCAGAAGCAGAGTTGAACTAGATATGGTGCGTGTGTGTAGGATACACAGTTCTTTGTTCTGAGCACTCTCACGTTTCCCGCCTTATTAGAGAATCTAGAAAGCCAGAGCGTGCTTCTTGCTCTAAAGCAGAGTGTGTTTCATGGATGAGAACTGTGCTGTGTGTTTCCCTTCAGAAACGGAGTTAAATGCCAGGCTCTGTGTCTTCCTACAAGCGAGATTTCGTTTCAGGTAAACGCAGTCAATTTCAGCTCAAAAGAAGCTATATTGTACACAAAGCTCACACGTTTCTCGCTCTTAACTGAAACGCATTGGATGTTAGAGGGCCTGTGGTTTGTATCAGTTTCAGAAGCAGAGTTGAACTAGATATGGTGCGTGTGTGTAGGAAACACAGTTCTTTTGTTCTGAGCACTCTCACGTTTCCCGCCTTATTAGAGACTCTAGAAAGCAAGAGCGTGCTTCTTGCTCTAAAGCAGAGTGTGTTTCATGGATGAGAAGTGTGCTGTGTGTTTCCCTTCAGAAACGGAGTTAAATGCCAGGCTCTGTGTCTTCCTCAAGCGAGACTTCGTTTCAGGTAAACGCAGTCACTTTTCAGCTCAAACGAAGCTATATTGTACACGAAGCTCACACGTTTCTCGCTCTTAACTGAAACGCATTGGATGTTAGAGGGCCTGTGGTTTGTATCAGTTTCAGAAGCAGAGTTGAACTAGATATGGTGCCTGTGTGTAGGAAACACAGTTCTTTTGTTCTGAGCACTCTCACGTTTCCCGCCTTATTAGAGACTCTAGAAAGCAAGAGCGTGCTTCTTGCTCTAAAGCAGAGTGTGTTTCATGGATGAGAATTGTGCTGTGTGTTTCCCTTCAGAAACGGAGTTAAATGCCAGGCTCTGTGTCTTCCTCAAGCGAGACTTCGTTTCAGGTAAACGCAGTCACTTTTCAGCTCAAACGAAGATATATTGTACACGAAGCTCACACGTTTCTCGCTCTTAACTGAAACGCATTGGATATTAGAGGGCATGCGGTTTGTATCAGTTTCAGAAGCAGAGTTGAACTAGATATGGTGCGTGTGTGTAGGATACACAGTTCTTTGTTCTGAGCACTCTCACGTTTCCCGCCTTATTAGAGACTCTAGAAAGCAAGAGCGTGCTTCTTGCTCTAAAGCAGAGTGTGTTTCATGGATGAGAAGTGTGCTGTGTGTTTCCCTTCAGAAACGGAGTTAAATGCCAGGCTCTGTGTCTTCCTTCAAGCGAGACTTCGTTTCAGGTAAACGCAGTCACTTTTCAGCTCAAAGGAAGATATATTGTACACGAAGCTCACACGTTTCTCGCTCTTAACTGAAACGCATTGGATGTTAGAGGGCCTGTGGTTTGTATCAGTTTCAGAAGCAGAGTTGAACTAGATATGGTGCGTGTGTGTAGGAAACACAGTTCTTTTTTTCTGAGCACTCTCACGTACCCGCCTTATTAGAGACTCTAGAAAGCAAGAGCGTGCTTCTTGCTCTAAAGCAGAGTGTGTTTCATGGATGAGAAGTGTGCTGTGTGTTTCCCTTCAGAAACGGAGTTAAATGCCAGGCTCTGTGTCTTCCTACAAGCGAGACTTCGTTTCAGGTAAACGCAGTCACTTTTCAGCTCAAACGAAGATATATTGTACACGAAGCTCACACGTTTCTCGCTCTTATCTGAAACGCATTGGATGTTAGAGGGCCTGTGGTTTGTATCAGTTTCAGAAGCAGAGTTGAACTAGATATGGTGCGTGTGTATAGGAAACACAGTTCTTTTGTTCTGAGCACTCTCACGTTTCCCGCCTTATTAGAGACTCTAGAAAGCAAGAGCGTGCTTCTTGCTCTAAAGCAGAGTGTGTTTCATGGATGAGAAGTGTGCTGTGTGTTTCCCTTCAGAAACGGAGTTAAATGCCAGGCTCTGTGTCTTCCTACAAGCGAGACTTCGTTTCAGGTAAACGCAGTCACTTTTCAGCTCAAACGAAGATATATTGTACACGAAGCTCACACGTTTCTCGCTCTTAACTGAAACGCATTGGATGTTAGAGGGCCTGTGGTTTGTATCAGTTTCAGAAGCAGAGTTGAACTAGATATGGTGCGTGTGTGTAGGAAACACAGTTCTTTTGTTCTGAGCACTCTCAAGTTTCCCGCCTTATTAGAGACTCTAGAAAGCAAGAGCGTGCTTCTTGCTCTAAAGCAGAGTGTGTTTCATGGATGAGAAGTGTGCTGTGTGTTTCCCTTCAGAAACGGAGTTAAATGCCAGGCTCTGTGTCTTCCTACAAGCGAGACTTCGTTTCAGGTAAATGCAGTCACTTTTCAGCTCAAACGAAGATATATTGTACACGAAGCTCACACGTTTCTCACTCTTAACTGAAACGCATTGGATGTTAGAGGGCCTGTGGTTTGTATCAGTTTCAGAAGCAGAGTTGAACTAGATATGGTCCGTGTGTGTAGGAAACACAGTTCTTTTGCTCTGAGCACTCTCACGTTTCCCGCCTTATTAGAGACTCTAGAAAGCAAGAGCGTGCTTCTTGCTCTAAAGCAGAGTGTGTTTCATGGATGAGAAGTGTGCTGTGTGTTTCCCTTCAGAAACGGAGTTAAATGCCAGGCTCTGTGTCTTCCTACAAGCGAGACTTCGTTTCAGGTAAACGCAGTCACTTTTCAGCTCAAACGAAGATATATTGTACACGAAGCTCATACGTTTCTCGCTCTTAACTGAAACGCATTGGATGTTAGAGGGCCTGTGGTTTGTATCAGTCTCAGAAGCAGAGTTGAACTAGATATGGTGCGTGTGTGTAGGAAACACAGTTCTTTTGTTCTGAGCACTCTCACGTTTCCCGCCTTATTAGAGACTCTAGAAAGCAAGAGCGTGCTTCTTGCTCTAAAGCAGAGTGTGTTTCATGGATGAGAAGTGTGCTCTGTGTTTCCCTTCAGAAACGGAGTTAAATGCCTGGCTCTGTGTCTTCCTACAAGCGAGACTTCGTTTCAGGTAAACGCAGTCACTTTTCAGCTCAAAGGAAGCTATATTGTACACGAAGCTCCCACGTTTCTCGCTCTTAACTGAAACGCATTGGATGTTAGAGGGCCTGCGGTTTGTATCAGTTTCAGAAGCAGTGTTGAACTAGATATGGTGCGTGTGTGTAGGAAACACAGTTCTTTTGTTCTGAGCACTCTCACGTTTCCCGCCTTATTAGAGACTCTAGAAAGCAAGAGCGTGCTTCTTGCTCTAAAGCAGAGTGTGTTTCATGGATGAGAATTGTGCTGTGTGTTTCCCTTCAGAAACGGAGTTAAATGCCAGGCTCTGTGTCTTCCTCAAGCGAGACTTCGTTTCAGGTAAACGCAGTCACTTTTCAGCTCAAACGAAGCTATATTGTACACGAAGCTCACACGTTTCTCGCTCTTAACTGAAACGCATTGGATGTTAGAGGGCCTGCGGTTTGTATCAGTTTCAGAAGCAGAGTTGAACTAGATATGGTGCGTGTGTGTAGGATACACAGTTCTTTGTTCTGAGCACTCTCACGTTTCCCGCCTTATTAGAGACTCTAGAAAGCCAGAGCGTGCTTCTTGCTCTAAAGCAGAGTGTGTTTCATGGATGAGAACTGTGCTGTGTGTTTCCCTTCAGAAACGGAGTTAAATGCCAGGCTCTGTGTCTTCCTACAAGCGAGAGTTCGTTTCAGGTAAACGCAGTCAATTTCAGCTCAAAAGAAGCTATATTGTACACAAAGCTCACACGTTTCTCGCTCTTAACTGAAACGCATTGGATGTTAGAGGGCCTGTGGTTTGTATCAGTTTCAGAAGCAGAGTTGAACTAGATATGGTGCGTGTGTGTAGGAAACACAGTTCTTTTGTTCTGAGCACTCTCACGTTTCCCGCCTTATTAGAGACTCTAGAAAGCAAGAGCGTGCTTCTTGCTCTAAAGCAGAGTGTGTTTCATGGATGAGAAGTGTGCTGTGTGTTTCCCTTCAGAAACGGAGTTAAATGCCAGGCTCTGTGTCTTCCTCAAGCGAGACTTCGTTTCAGGTAAACGCAGTCACTTTTCAGCTCAAACGAAGCTATATTGTACACGAAGCTCACACGTTTCTCGCTCTTAACTGAAACGCATTGGATGTTAGAGGGCCTGTGGTTTGTATCAGTTTCAGAAGCAGAGTTGAACTAGATATGGTGCCTGTGTGTAGGAAACACAGTTCTTTTGTTCTGAGCACTCTCACGTTTCCCGCCTTATTAGAGACTCTAGAAAGCAAGAGCGTGCTTCTTGCTCTAAAGCAGAGTGTGTTTCATGGATGAGAATTGTGCTGTGTGTTTCCCTTCAGAAACGGAGTTAAATGCCAGGCTCTGTGTCTTCCTCAAGCGAGACTTCGTTTCAGGTAAACGCAGTCACTTTTCAGCTCAAACGAAGCTATATTGTACACGAAGCTCACACGTTTCTCGCTCTTAACTGAAACGCATTGGATATTAGAGGGCATGCGGTTTGTATCAGTTTCAGAAGCAGAGTTGAACTAGATATGGTGCGTGTGTGTAGGATACACAGTTCTTTGTTCTGAGCACTCTCACGTTTCCCGCCTTATTAGAGACTCTAGAAAGCAAGAGCGTGCTTCTTGCTCTAAAGCAGAGTGTGTTTCATGGATGAGAAGTGTGCTGTGTGTTTCCCTTCAGAAACGGAGTTAAATGCCAGGCTCTGTGTCTTCCTACAAGCGAGACTTCGTTTCAGGTAAACGCAGTCACTTTTCAGCTCAAAGGAAGATATATTGTACACGAAGCTCACACGTTTCTCGCTCTTAACTGAAACGCATTGGATGTTAGAGGGCCTGTGGTTTGTATCAGTTTCAGAAGCAGAGTTGAACTAGATATGGTGCGTGTGTGTAGGAAACACAGTTCTTTTTTTCTGAGCACTCTCACGTACCCGCCTTATTAGAGACTCTAGAAAGCAAGAGCGTGCTTCTTGCTCTAAAGCAGAGTGTGTTTCATGGATGAGAAGTGTGCTGTGTGTTTCCCTTCAGAAACGGAGTTAAATGCCAGGCTCTGTGTCTTCCTACAAGCGAGACTTCGTTTCAGGTAAACGCAGTCACTTTTCAGCTCAAACGAAGATATATTGTACACGAAGCTCACACGTTTCTCGCTCTTATCTGAAACGCATTGGATGTTAGAGGGCCTGTGGTTTGTATCAGTTTCAGAAGCAGAGTTGAACTAGATATGGTGCGTGTGTATAGGAAACACAGTTCTTTTGTTCTGAGCACTCTCACGTTTCCCGCCTTATTAGAGACTCTAGAAAGCAAGAGCGTGCTTCTTGCTCTAAAGCAGAGTGTGTTTCATGGATGGGAAGTGTGCTGTGTGTTTCCCTTCAGAAACGGAGTTAAATGCCAGGCTCTGTGTCTTCCTACAAGCGAGACTTCGTTTCAGGTAAACGCAGTCACTTTTCAGCTCAAACGAAGATATATTGTACACGAAGCTCACACGTTTCTCGCTCTTAACTGAAACGCATTGGATGTTAGAGGGCCTGTGGTTTGTATCAGTTTCAGAAGCAGAGTTGAACTAGATATGGTGCGTGTGTGTAGGAAACACAGTTCTTTTGTTCTGAGCACTCTCAAGTTTCCCGCCTTATTAGAGACTCTAGAAAGCAAGAGCGTGCTTCTTGCTCTAAAGCAGAGTGTGTTTCATGGATGAGAAGTGTGCTGTGTGTTTCCCTTCAGAAACGGAGTTAAATGCCAGGCTCTGTGTCTTCCTACAAGCGAGACTTCGTTTCAGGTAAATGCAGTCACTTTTCAGCTCAAACGAAGATATATTGTACACGAAGCTCACACGTTTCTCACTCTTAACTGAAACGCATTGGATGTTAGAGGGCCTGTGGTTTGTATCAGTTTCAGAAGCAGAGTTGAACTAGATATGGTCCGTGTGTGTAGGAAACACAGTTCTTTTGCTCTGAGCACTCTCACGTTTCCCGCCTTATTAGAGACTCTAGAAAGCAAGAGCGTGCTTCTTGCTCTAAAGCAGAGTGTGTTTCATGGATGAGAAGTGTGCTGTGTATTTCCCTTCAGAAACGGAGTTAAATGCCAGGCTCTGTGTCTTCCTCAAGCGAGACTTCGTTTCAGGTAAACGCAGTCACTTTTCAGCTCAAACGAAGCTATATTGTACACGAAGCTCACACGTTTCTCGCTCTTAACTGAAACGCATTGGATATTAGAGGGCATGCGGTTTGTATCAGTTTCAGAAGCAGAGTTGAACTAGATATGGTGCGTGTGTGTAGGAAACACAGTTCTTTTGTTCTGAGCACTCTCAGGTTTCCCGCCTTATTAGAGACTCTAGAAAGCAAGAGCGTGTTTCTTGCTCTAAAGCAGAGTGTGTTTCATGGATGAGAAGTGTGCTGTGTGTTTCCCTTCGGAAACGGAGTTAAATGCCAGGCTCTGTGTCTTCCTCAAGCGAGACTTCGTTTCAGGTAAACGCAGTCACTTTTCAGCTCAAACGAAGCTATATTGTACACGAAGCTCACAAGTTTCTCGCTCTTAACTGAAATGCATTGGATGTTAGAGGGCCTGTGGTTTGTATCAGTTTCAGAAGCAGAGTTGAACTAGATATGGTGCGTGTGTGTAGGAAACACAGTTCTTTGTTCTGAGCACTCTCACGTTTCCCGCCTTATTAGAGACTCTAGAAAGCAAGAGCGTGCTTCTTGCTCTAAAGCAGAGTGTGTTTCATGGATGAGAAGTGTGCTGTGTGTTTCCCTTCAGAAAAGGAGTTAAATGCCAGGCTCTGTGTCTTCCTACAAGCGAGACTTCGTTTCAGGTAAACGCAGTCACTTTTCAGCTCAAACGAAGCTATATTGTACACGAAGCACACACGTTTCTCGCTCTTAACTGAAACGCATTGGATGTTAGAGGGCCTGTGGTTTGTATCAGTTTCAGAAGCAGAGTTGAACTAGATATGGTGCGTGTGTGTAGGAAACACAGTTCTTTTGTTCTGAGCACTCTCACGTTTCCCGCCTTATTAGAGACTCTAGAAAGCAAGAGCGTGCTTCTTGCTCTAAAGCAGAGTGTGTTTCATGGATGAGAATTGTGCTGTGTGTTTCCCTTCAGAAACGGAGTTAAATGCCAGGCTCTGTGTCTTCCTCAAGCGAGACTTCGTTTCAGGTAAACGCAGTCACTTTTCAGCTCAAACGAAGCTATATTGTACACGAAGCTCACACGTTTCTCGCTCTTAACTGAAACGCATTGGATGTTAGAGGGCCTGCGGTTTGTATCAGTTTCAGAAGCAGAGTTGAACTAGATATGGTGCGTGTGTGTAGGATACACAGTTCTTTGTTCTGAGCACTCTCACGTTTCCCGCCTTATTAGAGAATCTAGAAAGCCAGAGCGTGCTTCTTGCTCTAAAGCAGAGTGTGTTTCATGGATGAGAACTGTGCTGTGTGTTTCCCTTCAGAAACGGAGTTAAATGCCAGGCTCTGTGTCTTCCTACAAGCGAGATTTCGTTTCAGGTAAACGCAGTCAATTTCAGCTCAAAAGAAGCTATATTGTACACAAAGCTCACACGTTTCTCGCTCTTAACTGAAACGCATTGGATGTTAGAGGGCCTGTGGTTTGTATCAGTTTCAGAAGCAGAGTTGAACTAGATATGGTGCGTGTGTGTAGGAAACACAGTTCTTTTGTTCTGAGCACTCTCACGTTTCCCGCCTTATTAGAGACTCTAGAAAGCAAGAGCGTGCTTCTTGCTCTAAAGCAGAGTGTGTTTCATGGATGAGAAGTGTGCTGTGTGTTTCCCTTCAGAAACGGAGTTAAATGCCAGGCTCTGTGTCTTCCTCAAGCGAGACTTCGTTTCAGGTAAACGCAGTCACTTTTCAGCTCAAACGAAGCTATATTGTACACGAAGCTCACACGTTTCTCGCTCTTAACTGAAACGCATTGGATGTTAGAGGGCCTGTGGTTTGTATCAGTTTCAGAAGCAGAGTTGAACTAGATATGGTGCCTGTGTGTAGGAAACACAGTTCTTTTGTTCTGAGCACTCTCACGTTTCCCGCCTTATTAGAGACTCTAGAAAGCAAGAGCGTGCTTCTTGCTCTAAAGCAGAGTGTGTTTCATGGATGAGAATTGTGCTGTGTGTTTCCCTTCAGAAACGGAGTTAAATGCCAGGCTCTGTGTCTTCCTCAAGCGAGACTTCGTTTCAGGTAAACGCAGTCACTTTTCAGCTCAAACGAAGATATATTGTACACGAAGCTCACACGTTTCTCGCTCTTAACTGAAACGCATTGGATATTAGAGGGCATGCGGTTTGTATCAGTTTCAGAAGCAGAGTTGAACTAGATATGGTGCGTGTGTGTAGGATACACAGTTCTTTGTTCTGAGCACTCTCACGTTTCCCGCCTTATTAGAGACTCTAGAAAGCAAGAGCGTGCTTCTTGCTCTAAAGCAGAGTGTGTTTCATGGATGAGAAGTGTGCTGTGTGTTTCCCTTCAGAAACGGAGTTAAATGCCAGGCTCTGTGTCTTCCTTCAAGCGAGACTTCGTTTCAGGTAAACGCAGTCACTTTTCAGCTCAAAGGAAGATATATTGTACACGAAGCTCACACGTTTCTCGCTCTTAACTGAAACGCATTGGATGTTAGAGGGCCTGTGGTTTGTATCAGTTTCAGAAGCAGAGTTGAACTAGATATGGTGCGTGTGTGTAGGAAACACAGTTCTTTTTTTCTGAGCACTCTCACGTACCCGCCTTATTAGAGACTCTAGAAAGCAAGAGCGTGCTTCTTGCTCTAAAGCAGAGTGTGTTTCATGGATGAGAAGTGTGCTGTGTGTTTCCCTTCAGAAACGGAGTTAAATGCCAGGCTCTGTGTCTTCCTACAAGCGAGACTTCGTTTCAGGTAAACGCAGTCACTTTTCAGCTCAAACGAAGATATATTGTACACGAAGCTCACACGTTTCTCGCTCTTATCTGAAACGCATTGGATGTTAGAGGGCCTGTGGTTTGTATCAGTTTCAGAAGCAGAGTTGAACTAGATATGGTGCGTGTGTATAGGAAACACAGTTCTTTTGTTCTGAGCACTCTCACGTTTCCCGCCTTATTAGAGACTCTAGAAAGCAAGAGCGTGCTTCTTGCTCTAAAGCAGAGTGTGTTTCATGGATGAGAAGTGTGCTGTGTGTTTCCCTTCAGAAACGGAGTTAAATGCCAGGCTCTGTGTCTTCCTACAAGCGAGACTTCGTTTCAGGTAAACGCAGTCACTTTTCAGCTCAAACGAAGATATATTGTACACGAAGCTCACACGTTTCTCGCTCTTAACTGAAACGCATTGGATGTTAGAGGGCCTGTGGTTTGTATCAGTTTCAGAAGCAGAGTTGAACTAGATATGGTGCGTGTGTGTAGGAAACACAGTTCTTTTGTTCTGAGCACTCTCAAGTTTCCCGCCTTATTAGAGACTCTAGAAAGCAAGAGCGTGCTTCTTGCTCTAAAGCAGAGTGTGTTTCATGGATGAGAAGTGTGCTGTGTGTTTCCCTTCAGAAACGGAGTTAAATGCCAGGCTCTGTGTCTTCCTACAAGCGAGACTTCGTTTCAGGTAAATGCAGTCACTTTTCAGCTCAAACGAAGATATATTGTACACGAAGCTCACACGTTTCTCACTCTTAACTGAAACGCATTGGATGTTAGAGGGCCTGTGGTTTGTATCAGTTTCAGAAGCAGAGTTGAACTAGATATGGTCCGTGTGTGTAGGAAACACAGTTCTTTTGCTCTGAGCACTCTCACGTTTCCCGCCTTATTAGAGACTCTAGAAAGCAAGAGCGTGCTTCTTGCTCTAAAGCAGAGTGTGTTTCATGGATGAGAAGTGTGCTGTGTGTTTCCCTTCAGAAACGGAGTTAAATGCCAGGCTCTGTGTCTTCCTACAAGCGAGACTTCGTTTCAGGTAAACGCAGTCACTTTTCAGCTCAAACGAAGATATATTGTACACGAAGCTCATACGTTTCTCGCTCTTAACTGAAACGCATTGGATGTTAGAGGGCCTGTGGTTTGTATCAGTCTCAGAAGCAGAGTTGAACTAGATATGGTGCGTGTGTGTAGGAAACACAGTTCTTTTGTTCTGAGCACTCTCACGTTTCCCGCCTTATTAGAGACTCTAGAAAGCAAGAGCGTGCTTCTTGCTCTAAAGCAGAGTGTGTTTCATGGATGAGAAGTGTGCTCTGTGTTTCCCTTCAGAAACGGAGTTAAATGCCTGGCTCTGTGTCTTCCTACAAGCGAGACTTCGTTTCAGGTAAACGCAGTCACTTTTCAGCTCAAAGGAAGCTATATTGTACACGAAGCTCCCACGTTTCTCGCTCTTAACTGAAACGCATTGGATGTTAGAGGGCCTGCGGTTTGTATCAGTTTCAGAAGCAGTGTTGAACTAGATATGGTGCGTGTGTGTAGGAAACACAGTTCTTTTGTTCTGAGCACTCTCACGTTTCCCGCCTTATTAGAGACTCTAGAAAGCAAGAGCGTGCTTCTTGCTCTAAAGCAGAGTGTGTTTCATGGATGAGAATTGTGCTGTGTGTTTCCCTTCAGAAACGGAGTTAAATGCCAGGCTCTGTGTCTTCCTCAAGCGAGACTTCGTTTCAGGTAAACGCAGTCACTTTTCAGCTCAAACGAAGCTATATTGTACACGAAGCTCACACGTTTCTCGCTCTTAACTGAAACGCATTGGATGTTAGAGGGCCTGCGGTTTGTATCAGTTTCAGAAGCAGAGTTGAACTAGATATGGTGCGTGTGTGTAGGATACACAGTTCTTTGTTCTGAGCACTCTCACGTTTCCCGCCTTATTAGAGACTCTAGAAAGCCAGAGCGTGCTTCTTGCTCTAAAGCAGAGTGTGTTTCATGGATGAGAACTGTGCTGTGTGTTTCCCTTCAGAAACGGAGTTAAATGCCAGGCTCTGTGTCTTCCTACAAGCGAGACTTCGTTTCAGGTAAACGCAGTCAATTTCAGCTCAAAAGAAGCTATATTGTACACAAAGCTCACACGTTTCTCGCTCTTAACTGAAACGCATTGGATGTTAGAGGGCCTGTGGTTTGTATCAGTTTCAGAAGCAGAGTTGAACTAGATATGGTGCGTGTGTGTAGGAAACACAGTTCTTTTGTTCTGAGCACTCTCACGTTTCCCGCCTTATTAGAGACTCTAGAAAGCAAGAGCGTGCTTCTTGCTCTAAAGCAGAGTGTGTTTCATGGATGAGAAGTGTGCTGTGTGTTTCCCTTCAGAAACGGAGTTAAATGCCAGGCTCTGTGTCTTCCTCAAGCGAGACTTCGTTTCAGGTAAACGCAGTCACTTTTCAGCTCAAACGAAGCTATATTGTACACGAAGCTCACACGTTTCTCGCTCTTAACTGAAACGCATTGGATGTTAGAGGGCCTGTGGTTTGTATCAGTTTCAGAAGCAGAGTTGAACTAGATATGGTGCCTGTGTGTAGGAAACACAGTTCTTTTGTTCTGAGCACTCTCACGTTTCCCGCCTTATTAGAGACTCTAGAAAGCAAGAGCGTGCTTCTTGCTCTAAAGCAGAGTGTGTTTCATGGATGAGAATTGTGCTGTGTGTTTCCCTTCAGAAACGGAGTTAAATGCCAGGCTCTGTGTCTTCCTCAAGCGAGACTTCGTTTCAGGTAAACGCAGTCACTTTTCAGCTCAAACGAAGCTATATTGTACACGAAGCTCACACGTTTCTCGCTCTTAACTGAAACGCATTGGATATTAGAGGGCATGCGGTTTGTATCAGTTTCAGAAGCAGAGTTGAACTAGATATGGTGCGTGTGTGTAGGATACACAGTTCTTTGTTCTGAGCACTCTCACGTTTCCCGCCTTATTAGAGACTCTAGAAAGCAAGAGCGTGCTTCTTGCTCTAAAGCAGAGTGTGTTTCATGGATGAGAAGTGTGCTGTGTGTTTCCCTTCAGAAACGGAGTTAAATGCCAGGCTCTGTGTCTTCCTACAAGCGAGACTTCGTTTCAGGTAAACGCAGTCACTTTTCAGCTCAAAGGAAGATATATTGTACACGAAGCTCACACGTTTCTCGCTCTTAACTGAAACGCATTGGATGTTAGAGGGCCTGTGGTTTGTATCAGTTTCAGAAGCAGAGTTGAACTAGATATGGTGCGTGTGTGTAGGAAACACAGTTCTTTTTTTCTGAGCACTCTCACGTACCCGCCTTATTAGAGACTCTAGAAAGCAAGAGCGTGCTTCTTGCTCTAAAGCAGAGTGTGTTTCATGGATGAGAAGTGTGCTGTGTGTTTCCCTTCAGAAACGGAGTTAAATGCCAGGCTCTGTGTCTTCCTACAAGCGAGACTTCGTTTCAGGTAAACGCAGTCACTTTTCAGCTCAAACGAAGATATATTGTACACGAAGCTCACACGTTTCTCGCTCTTATCTGAAACGCATTGGATGTTAGAGGGCCTGTGGTTTGTATCAGTTTCAGAAGCAGAGTTGAACTAGATATGGTGCGTGTGTATAGGAAACACAGTTCTTTTGTTCTGAGCACTCTCACGTTTCCCGCCTTATTAGAGACTCTAGAAAGCAAGAGCGTGCTTCTTGCTCTAAAGCAGAGTGTGTTTCATGGATGGGAAGTGTGCTGTGTGTTTCCCTTCAGAAACGGAGTTAAATGCCAGGCTCTGTGTCTTCCTACAAGCGAGACTTCGTTTCAGGTAAACGCAGTCACTTTTCAGCTCAAACGAAGATATATTGTACACGAAGCTCACACGTTTCTCGCTCTTAACTGAAACGCATTGGATGTTAGAGGGCCTGTGGTTTGTATCAGTTTCAGAAGCAGAGTTGAACTAGATATGGTGCGTGTGTGTAGGAAACACAGTTCTTTTGTTCTGAGCACTCTCAAGTTTCCCGCCTTATTAGAGACTCTAGAAAGCAAGAGCGTGCTTCTTGCTCTAAAGCAGAGTGTGTTTCATGGATGAGAAGTGTGCTGTGTGTTTCCCTTCAGAAACGGAGTTAAATGCCAGGCTCTGTGTCTTCCTACAAGCGAGACTTCGTTTCAGGTAAATGCAGTCACTTTTCAGCTCAAACGAAGATATATTGTACACGAAGCTCACACGTTTCTCACTCTTAACTGAAACGCATTGGATGTTAGAGGGCCTGTGGTTTGTATCAGTTTCAGAAGCAGAGTTGAACTAGATATGGTCCGTGTGTGTAGGAAACACAGTTCTTTTGCTCTGAGCACTCTCACGTTTCCCGCCTTATTAGAGACTCTAGAAAGCAAGAGCGTGCTTCTTGCTCTAAAGCAGAGTGTGTTTCATGGATGAGAAGTGTGCTGTGTATTTCCCTTCAGAAACGGAGTTAAATGCCAGGCTCTGTGTCTTCCTCAAGCGAGACTTCGTTTCAGGTAAACGCAGTCACTTTTCAGCTCAAACGAAGCTATATTGTACACGAAGCTCACACGTTTCTCGCTCTTAACTGAAACGCATTGGATATTAGAGGGCATGCGGTTTGTATCAGTTTCAGAAGCAGAGTTGAACTAGATATGGTGCGTGTGTGTAGGAAACACAGTTCTTTTGTTCTGAGCACTCTCAGGTTTCCCGCCTTATTAGAGACTCTAGAAAGCAAGAGCGTGTTTCTTGCTCTAAAGCAGAGTGTGTTTCATGGATGAGAAGTGTGCTGTGTGTTTCCCTTCAGAAACGGAGTTAAATGCCAGGCTCTGTGTCTTCCTACAAGCGAGAATTCGTTTCAGGTAAACGCAGTCACTTTTCAGCTCAAACGAAGATATATTGTACACGAAGCTCATACGTTTCTCGCTCTTAACTGAAACGCATTGGATGTTAGAGGGCCTGTGGTTTGTATCAGTCTCAGAAGCAGAGTTGAACTAGATATGGTGCGTGTGTGTAGGAAACACAGTTCTTTTGTTCTGAGCACTCTCACGTTTCCCGCCTTATTAGAGACTCTAGAAAGCAAGAGCGTGCTTCTTGCTCTAAAGCAGAGTGTGTTTCATGGATGAGAAGTGTGCTCTGTGTTTCCCTTCAGAAACGGAGTTAAATGCCTGGCTCTGTGTCTTCCTACAAGCGAGACTTCGTTTCAGGTAAACGCAGTCACTTTTCAGCTCAAAGGAAGCTATATTGTACACGAAGCTCCCACGTTTCTCGCTCTTAACTGAAACGCATTGGATGTTAGAGGGCCTGCGGTTTGTATCAGTTTCAGAAGCAGAGTTGAACTAGATATGGTGCGTGTGTGTAGGAAACACAGTTTTTTGTTCTGAGCACTCTCACGTTTCCCGCCTTATTAGAGACTCTAGAAAGCAAGAGCGTGCTTCTTGCTCTAAAGCAGAGTGTGTTTCATGGATGAAAGTGTGCTGTGTGTATCCCTTCAGAAACGGAGTTAAATGCCAGGCTCTGTGTCTTCCTACAAGCGAGACTTCGTTTCATGTAAACGCAGTCAATTTCAGCTCAAACGAAGCTATATTGTACACGAAGCTCACACGTTTCTCGCTCTTAACTGAAACGCATTGGATGTTAGAGGGCCTGTGGTTTGTATCAGTTTCAGAAGCAGAGTTGAACTAGATATGGTGCGTATGTGTAGGAAACACAGTTCTTTTTTTCTGAGCACTCTCACGTTTCCCGCCTTATTAGAGACTCTAGAAAGCAAGAGCGTGCTTCTTGCTCTAAAGCAGAGTGTGTTTCATGGATGAGAAATGTGCTGTGTGTTTCCCTTCAGAAACGGAGTTAAATGCCAGGCTCTGTGTCTTCCTACAAGCGAGACTTGTTTCAGGTAAACGCAGTCACTTTTCAGCTCAAACGAAGCTATATTGTACACGAAGCTCACACGTTTCTCGCTCTTAACTGAAACGCATTGGATGTTAGAGGGCCTGTGGTTTGTATCAGTTTCAGAAGCAGAGTTGAACTAGATATGGTGCGTGTGTGTAGGAAACACAGTTCTTTTGTTCTGAGCATTCTCACGTTTCCCGCCTTATTAGAGTCTCTAGAAAGCAAGAGCGTGCTTCTTGCTCTAAAGCAGAGTGTGTTTCATGGATGAGAAGTGTGCTGTGTGTTTCCCTTCAGAAACGGAGTTAAATGCCAGGCTCTGTGTCTTCCTACAAGCGAGACTTCGTTTCAGGTAAACGCAGTCACTTTTCAGCTCAAACGAAGATATATTGTACACGAAGCTCACACGTTTCTCGCTCTTAACTGAAACGCATTGGATGTTAGAGGGCCTGTGGTTTGTATCAGTTTCAGAAGCAGAGTTGAACTAGATATGGTGCGTATGTGTAGGAAACACAGTTCTTTTTTTCTGAGCACTCTCACGTTTCCCGCCTTATTAGAGACTCTAGAAAGCATGAGCATGCTTCTTGCTCTAAAGCAGAGTGTGTTTCATGGATGAGAACTGTGCTGTGTGTTTCCCTTCAGAAACGGAGTTAAATGCCAGGCTCTGTGTCTTCCTCAAGCGAGACTTCGTTTCAGGTAAACTCAGTCACTTTTCAGCTAAAACGAAGCTATATTGTACACGAAGCTCACACGTTTCTCGCTCTTAACTGAAACGCATTGGATGTTAGAGGGCCTGTGGTTTGTATCAGTCTCAGAAGCAGAGTTGAACTAGATATGGTGCGTGTGTGTAGGAAACACAGTTCTTTGTTCTGAGCACTCTCACGTTTCCCGCCTTATTAGAGACTCTAGAAAGCAAGAGCGTGCTTCTTGCTCTAAAGCAGAGTGTGTTTCATGGATGAGAAGTGTGCTGTGAGTTTCCCTTTAGAAACGGTGTTAAATGCCAGGCTCTGTGTCTTCCTACAAGCGAGACTTCGTTTCAGGTAAACGCAGACACTTTTCAGCTCAAACGAAGCTATATTGTACAGGAAGCTCACACGTTTCTCGCTCTTAACTGAAACGCATTGGATGTTAGAGGGCCTGTGGTTTGTATCAGTTTCAGAAGCAGAGTTGAACTAGATATGGTGCGTGTGTGTAGGAAACACAGTTCTTTTGTTCTGAGCACTCTCACGTTTCCCGCCTTATTAGAGACTCTAGAAAGCAAGAGCGTGCTTCTTGCTCTAAAGCAGAGTGTGATTCATGGATGAGAAGTGTGCTGTGTGTTTCCCTTCAGAAACGGAGTTAAATGCCAGGCTCTGTGTCTTCCTCAACGAGACTTCGTTTCCGGTAAACGCAGTCACTTTTCAGCTCAAACGGAGCTATATTGTACACGAAGCTCACACGTTTCTCGCTCTTAACTGAAACGCATTGGATGTTAGAGGGCCTGTGGTTTGTATCAGTTTCAGAAGCAGAGTTGAACTAGATATGGTGCGTGTGTGTAGGAAACACAGTTCTTTGTTCTGAGCACTCTCACGTTTCCCGCCTTATTAGAGACTCTAGAAAGCAAGAGCGTGCTTCTTGCTCTAAAGCAGAGTGTGTTTCATGGATGAGAAGTGTGCTGTGTGTTTCCCTTCGGAAACGGAGTTAAATGCCAGGCTCTGTGTCTTCCTCAAGCGAGACTTCGTTTCAGGTAAACGCAGTCACTTTTCAGCTCAAACGAAGCTATATTGTACACGAAGCTCACAAGTTTCTCGCTCTTAACTGAAATGCATTGGATGTTAGAGGGCCTGTGGTTTGTATTAGTTTCAGAAGCAGAGTTGAACTAGATATGGTGCGTGTGTGTAGGAAACACAGTTCTTTGTTCTGAGCACTCTCAAGTTTCCGGCCTTATTAGAGACTCTAGAAAGCAAGAGCGTGCTTCTTGCTCTAAAGCAGAGTGTGTTTCATGGATGAGAAGTGTGCTGTGTGTTTCCCTTCAGAAAAGGAGTTAAATGCCAGGCTCTGTGTCTTCCTACAAGCGAGACTTCGTTTCAGGTAAACGCAGTCACTTTTCAGCTCAAACGAAGCTATATTGTACACGAAGCACACACGTTTCTCGCTCTTAACTGAAACGCATTGGATGTTAGAGGGCCTGTGGTTTGTATCAGTTTCAGAAGCAGAGTTGAACTAGATATGGTGCGTGTGTGTAGGAAACACAGTTCTTTTGTTCTGAGCACTCTCACGTTTCCCGCCTTATTAGAGACTCTAGAAAGCAAGAGCGTGCTTCTTGCTCTAAAGCAGAGTGTGTTTCATGGATGAGAAGTGTGCTGTGTGTTTCCCTTCAGAAACGGAGTTAAATGCCAGGCTCTGTGTCTTCCTACAAGCGAGACTTCGTTTCAGGTAAACGCAGTCACTTTTCAGCTCAAATGAAGATATATTGTACACGAAGCTCACACGTTTCTCGCTCTTAACTGAAACGCATTGGATGTTAGAGGGCCTGTGGTTTGTATCAGTTTCAGAAGCAGAGTTGAACTAGATATGGTGCGTGTGTGTAGGAAACACAGTTCTTTTGTTCTGAGCACTCTCACGTTTCCCGCCTTATTAGAGACTCTAGAAAGCAAGAGCGTGCTTCTTGCTCTAAAGCAGAGTGTGTTTCATGGATGAGAATTGTGCTGTGTGTTTCCCTTCAGAAACGGAGTTAAATGCCAGGCTCTGTGTCTTCCTCAAGCGAGACTTCGTTTCAGGTAAACGCAGTCACTTTTCAGCTCAAACGAAGCTATATTGTACACGAAGCTCACACGTTTCTCGCTCTTAACTGAAACGCATTGGATGTTAGAGGGCCTGCGGTTTGTATCAGTTTCAGAAGCAGAGTTGAACTAGATATGGTGCGTGTGTGTAGGAAACACAGTTCTTTGTTCTGAGCACTCTCACGTTTCCCGCCTTATTAGAGACTCTAGAAAGCCAGAGCGTGCTTCTTGCTCTAAAGCAGAGTGTGTTTCATGGATGAGAACTGTGCTGTGTGTTTCCCTTCAGAAACGGAGTTAAATGCCAGGCTCTGTGTCTTCCTACAAGCGAGACTTCGTTTCAGGTAAACGCAGTCAATTTCAGCTCAAAAGAAGCTATATTGTACACAAAGCTCACACGTTTCTCGCTCTTAACTGAAACGCATTGGATGTTAGAGGGCCTGTGGTTTGTATCAGTTTCAGAAGCAGAGTTGAACTAGATATGGTGCGTGTGTGTAGGAAACACAGTTCTTTTGTTCTGAGCACTCTCACGTTTCCCGCCTTATTAGAGACTCTAGAAAGCAAGAGCGTGCTTCTTGCTCTAAAGCAGAGTGTGTTTCATGGATGAGAAGTGTGCTGTGTGTTTCCCTTCAGAAACGGAGTTAAATGCCAGGCTCTGTGTCTTCCTCAAGCGAGACTTCGTTTCAGGTAAACGCAGTCACTTTTCAGCTCAAACGAAGCTATATTGTACACGAAGCTCACACGTTTCTCGCTCTTAACTGAAACGCATTGGATGTTAGAGGGCCTGTGGTTTGTATCAGTTTCAGAAGCAGAGTTGAACTAGATATGGTGCCTGTGTGTAGGAAACACAGTTCTTTTGTTCTGAGCACTCTCACGTTTCCCGCCTTATTAGAGACTCTAGAAAGCAAGAGCGTGCTTCTTGCTCTAAAGCAGAGTGTGTTTCATGGATGAGAATTGTGCTGTGTGTTTCCCTTCAGAAACGGAGTTAAATGCCAGGCTCTGTGTCTTCCTCAAGCGAGACTTCGTTTCAGGTAAACGCAGTCACTTTTCAGCTCAAACGAAGCTATATTGTACACGAAGCTCACACGTTTCTCGCTCTTAACTGAAACGCATTGGATATTAGAGGGCATGCGGTTTGTATCAGTTTCAGAAGCAGAGTTGAACTAGATATGGTGCGTGTGTGTAGGATACACAGTTCTTTGTTCTGAGCACTCTCACGTTTCCCGCCTTATTAGAGACTCTAGAAAGCAAGAGCGTGCTTCTTGCTCTAAAGCAGAGTGTGTTTCATGGATGAGAAGTGTGCTGTGTGTTTCCCTTCAGAAACGGAGTTAAATGCCAGGCTCTGTGTCTTCCTACAAGCGAGACTTCGTTTCAGGTAAACACAGTCACTTTTCAGCTCAAACGAAGATATATTGTACACGAAGCTCACACGTTTCTCGCTCTTAACTGAAACGCATTGGATGTTAGAGGGCCTGTGGTTTGTATCAGTTTCAGAAGCAGAGTTGAACTAGATATGGTGCGTGTGTGTAGGAAACACAGTTCTTTTTTTCTGAGCACTCTCACGTACCCGCCTTATTAGAGACTCTAGAAAGCAAGAGCGTGCTTCTTGCTCTAAAGCAGAGTGTGTTTCATGGATGAGAAGTGTGCTGTGTGTTTCCCTTCAGAAACGGAGTTAAATGCCAGGCTCTGTGTCTTCCTACAAGCGAGACTTCGTTTCAGGTAAACGCAGTCACTTTTCAGCTCAAACGAAGATATATTGTACACGAAGCTCACACGTTTCTCGCTCTTATCTGAAACGCATTGGATGTTAGAGGGCCTGTGGTTTGTATCAGTTTCAGAAGCAGAGTTGAACTAGATATGGTGCGTGTGTATAGGAAACACAGTTCTTTTGTTCTGAGCACTCTCACGTTTCCCGCCTTATTAGAGACTCTAGAAAGCAAGAGCGTGCTTCTTGCTCTAAAGCAGAGTGTGTTTCATGGATGAGAAGTGTGCTGTGTGTTTCCCTTCAGAAACGGAGTTAAATGCCAGGCTCTGTGTCTTCCTACAAGCGAGACTTCGTTTCAGGTAAACGCAGTCACTTTTCAGCTCAAACGAAGATATATTGTACACGAAGCTCACACGTTTCTCGCTCTTAACTGAAACGCATTGGATGTTAGAGGGCCTGTGGTTTGTATCAGTTTCAGAAGCAGAGTTGAACTAGATATGGTGCGTGTGTGTAGGAAACACAGTTCTTTTGTTCTGAGCACTCTCAAGTTTCCCGCCTTATTAGAGACTCTAGAAAGCAAGAGCGTGCTTCTTGCTCTAAAGCAGAGTGTGTTTCATGGATGAGAAGTGTGCTGTGTGTTTCCCTTCAGAAACGGAGTTAAATGCCAGGCTCTGTGTCTTCCTACAAGCGAGACTTCGTTTCAGGTAAATGCAGTCACTTTTCAGCTCAAACGAAGATATATTGTACACGAAGCTCACACGTTTCTCACTCTTAACTGAAACGCATTGGATGTTAGAGGGCCTGTGGTTTGTATCAGTTTCAGAAGCAGAGTTGAACTAGATATGGTCCGTGTGTGTAGGAAACACAGTTCTTTTGCTCTGAGCACTCTCACGTTTCCCGCCTTATTAGAGACTCTAGAAAGCAAGAGCGTGCTTCTTGCTCTAAAGCAGAGTGTGTTTCATGGATGAGAAGTGTGCTGTGTGTTTCCCTTCAGAAACGGAGTTAAATGCCAGGCTCTGTGTCTTCCTACAAGCGAGACTTCGTTTCAGGTAAACGCAGTCACTTTTCAGCTCAAACGAAGATATATTGTACACGAAGCTCATACGTTTCTCGCTCTTAACTGAAACGCATTGGATGTTAGAGGGCCTGTGGTTTGTATCAGTCTCAGAAGCAGAGTTGAACTAGATATGGTGCGTGTGTGTAGGAAACACAGTTCTTTTGTTCTGAGCACTCTCACGTTTCCCGCCTTATTAGAGACTCTAGAAAGCAAGAGCGTGCTTCTTGCTCTAAAGCAGAGTGTGTTTCATGGATGAGAAGTGTGCTCTGTGTTTCCCTTCAGAAACGGAGTTAAATGCCTGGCTCTGTGTCTTCCTACAAGCGAGACTTCGTTTCAGGTAAACGCAGTCACTTTTCAGCTCAAAGGAAGCTATATTGTACACGAAGCTCCCACGTTTCTCGCTCTTAAATGAAACGCATTGGATGTTAGAGGGCCTGCGGTTTGTATCAGTTTCAGAAGCAGAGTTGAACTAGATATGGTGCGTGTGTGTAGGAAACACAGTTCTTTTGTTCTGAGCACTCTCACGTTTCCCGCCTTATTAGAGACTCTAGAAAGCAAGAGCGTGCTTCTTGCTCTAAAGCAGAGTGTGTTTCATGGATGAGAATTGTGCTGTGTGTTTCCGTTCAGAAACGGAGTTAAATGCCAGGCTCTGTGTCTTCCTCAAGCGAGACTTCGTTTCAGGTAAACGCAGTCACTTTTCAGCTCAAACGAAGCTATATTGTACACGAAGCTCACACGTTTCTCGCTCTTAACTGAAACGCATTGGATGTTAGAGGGCCTGCGGTTTGTATCAGTTTCAGAAGCAGAGTTGAACTAGATATGGTGCGTGTGTGTAGGATACACAGTTCTTTGTTCTGAGCACTCTCACGTTTCCCGCCTTATTAGAGACTCTAGAAAGCCAGAGCGTGCTTCTTGCTCTAAAGCAGAGTGTGTTTCATGGATGAGAACTGTGCTGTGTGTTTCCCTTCAGAAACGGAGTTAAATGCCAGGCTCTGTGTCTTCCTACAAGCGAGACTTCGTTTCAGGTAAACGCAGTCAATTTCAGCTCAAAAGAAGCTATATTGTACACAAAGCTCACACGTTTCTCGCTCTTAACTGAAACGCATTGGATGTTAGAGGGCCTGTGGTTTGTATCAGTTTCAGAAGCAGAGTTGAACTAGATATGGTGCGTGTGTGTAGGAAACACAGTTCTTTTGTTCTGAGCACTCTCACGTTTCCCGCCTTATTAGAGACTCTAGAAAGCAAGAGCGTGCTTCTTGCTCTAAAGCAGAGTGTGTTTCATGGATGAGAAGTGTGCTGTGTGTTTCCCTTCAGAAACGGAGTTAAATGCCAGGCTCTGTGTCTTCCTCAAGCGAGACTTCGTTTCAGGTAAACGCAGTCACTTTTCAGCTCAAACGAAGCTATATTGTACACGAAGCTCACACGTTTCTCGCTCTTAACTGAAACGCATTGGATGTTAGAGGGCCTGTGGTTTGTATCAGTTTCAGAAGCAGAGTTGAACTAGATATGGTGCCTGTGTGTAGGAAACACAGTTCTTTTGTTCTGAGCACTCTCACGTTTCCCGCCTTATTAGAGACTCTAGAAAGCAAGAGCGTGCTTCTTGCTCTAAAGCAGAGTGTGTTTCATGGATGAGAATTGTGCTGTGTGTTTCCCTTCAGAAACGGAGTTAAATGCCAGGCTCTGTGTCTTCCTCAAGCGAGACTTCGTTTCAGGTAAACGCAGTCACTTTTCAGCTCAAACGAAGCTATATTGTACACGAAGCTCACACGTTTCTCGCTCTTAACTGAAACGCATTGGATATTAGAGGGCATGCGGTTTGTATCAGTTTCAGAAGCAGAGTTGAACTAGATATGGTGCGTGTGTGTAGGATACACAGTTCTTTGTTCTGAGCACTCTCACGTTTCCCGCCTTATTAGAGACTCTAGAAAGCAAGAGCGTGCTTCTTGCTCTAAAGCAGAGTGTGTTTCATGGATGAGAAGTGTGCTGTGTGTTTCCCTTCAGAAACGGAGTTAAATGCCAGGCTCTGTGTCTTCCTACAAGCGAGACTTCGTTTCAGGTAAACGCAGTCACTTTTCAGCTCAAACGAAGATATATTGTACACGAAGCTCACACGTTTCTCGCTCTTAACTGAAACGCATTGGATGTTAGAGGGCCTGTGGTTTGTATCAGTTTCAGAAGCAGAGTTGAACTAGATATGGTGCGTGTGTGTAGGAAACACAGTTCTTTTTTTCTGAGCACTCTCACGTACCCGCCTTATTAGAGACTCTAGAAAGCAAGAGCGTGCTTCTTGCTCTAAAGCAGAGTGTGTTTCATGGATGAGAAGTGTGCTGTGTGTTTCCCTTCAGAAACGGAGTTAAATGCCAGGCTCTGTGTCTTCCTACAAGCGAGACTTCGTTTCAGGTAAACGCAGTCACTTTTCAGCTCAAACGAAGATATATTGTACACGAAGCTCACATGTTTCTCGCTCTTATCTGAAACGCATTGGATGTTAGAGGGCCTGTGGTTTGTATCAGTTTCAGAAGCAGAGTTGAACTAGATATGGTGCGTGTGTATAGGAAACACAGTTCTTTTGTTCTGAGCACTCTCACGTTTCCCGCCTTATTAGAGACTCTAGAAAGCAAGAGCGTGCTTCTTGCTCTAAAGCAGAGTGTGTTTCATGGATGAGAAGTGTGCTGTGTGTTTCCCTTCAGAAACGGAGTTAAATGCCAGGCTCTGTGTCTTCCTACAAGCGAGACTTCGTTTCAGGTAAACGCAGTCACTTTTCAGCTCAAACGAAGATATATTGTACACGAAGCTCACACGTTTCTCGCTCTTAACTGAAACGCATTGGATGTTAGAGGGCCTGTGGTTTGTATCAGTTTCAGACGCAGAGTTGAACTAGATATGGTGCGTGTGTGTAGGAAACACAGTTCTTTTGTTCTGAGCACTCTCAAGTTTCCCGCCTTATTAGAGACTCTAGAAAGCAAGAGCGTGCTTCTTGCTCTAAAGCAGAGTGTGTTTCATGGATGAGAAGTGTGCTGTGTTTTTCCCTTCAGAAACGGAGTTAAATGCCAGGCTCTGTGTCTTCCTACAAGCGAGACTTCGTTTCAGGTAAATGCAGTCACTTTTCAGCTCAAACGAAGATATATTGTACACGAAGCTCACACGTTTCTCACTCTTAACTGAAACGCATTGGATGTTAGAGGGCCTGTGGTTTGTATCAGTTTCAGAAGCAGAGTTGAACTAGATATGGTCCGTGTGTGTAGGAAACACAGTTCTTTTGCTCTGAGCACTCTCACGTTTCCCGCCTTATTAGAGACTCTAGAAAGCAAGAGCGTGCTTCTTGCTCTAAAGCAGAGTGTGTTTCATGGATGAGAAGTGTGCTGTGTATTTCCCTTCAGAAACGGAGTTAAATGCCAGGCTCTGTGTCTTCCTCAAGCGAGACTTCGTTTCAGGTAAACACAGTCACTTTTCAGCTCAAACGAAGCTATATTGTACACGAAGCTCACACGTTTCTCGCTCTTAACTGAAACGCATTGGATATTAGAGGGCATGCGGTTTGTATCAGTTTCAGAAGCAGAGTTGAACTAGATATGGTGCGTGTGTGTAGGATACACAGTTCTTTGTTCTGAGCACTCTCACGTTTCCCGCCTTATTAGAGACTCTAGAAAGCAAGAGCGTGCTTCTTGCTCTAAAGCAGAGTGTGTTTCATGGATGAGAAGTGTGCTGTGTGTTTCCCTTCAGAAACGGAGTTAAATGCCAGGCTCTGTGTCTTCCTACAAGCGAGACTTCGTTTCAGGTAAACGCAGTCACTTTTCAGCTCAAACGAAGATATATTGTACACGAAGCTCACACGTTTCTCGCTCTTAACTGAAACGCATTGGATGTTAGAGGGCCTGTGGTTTGTATCAGTTTCAGAAGCAGAGTTGAACTAGATATGGTGCGTGTGTGTAGGAAACACAGTTCTTTTGTTCTGAGCACTCTCACGTTTCCCGCCTTATTAGAGACTCTAGAAAGCAAGAGCGTGCTTCTTGCTCTAAAGCAGAGTGTGTTTCATGGATGAGAAGTGTGCTGTGTGTTTCCCTTCAGAAACGGAGTTAAATGCCAGGCTCTGTGTCTTCCTACAAGCGAGACTTCGTTTCAGGTAAACGCAGTCACTTTTCAGCTCAAACGAAGATATATTGTACACGAAGCTCATACGTTTCTCGCTCTTAACTGAAACGCATTGGATGTTAGAGGGCCTGTGGTTTGTATCAGTCTCAGAAGCAGAGTTGAACTAGATATGGTGCGTGTGTGTAGGAAACACAGTTCTTTTTTTCTGAGCACTCTCACGTTTCCCGCCTTATTAGAGACTCTAGAAAGCAAGAGCGTGCTTCTTGCTCTAAAGCAGAGTGTGTTTCATGGATGAGAAGTGTGCTCTGTGTTTCCCTTCAGAACCGGAGTTAAATGCCTGGCTCTGTGTCTTCCTACAAGCGAGACTTCGTTTCAGGTAAACGCAGTCACTTTTCAGCTCAAAGGAAGCTATATTGTACACGAAGCTCCCACGTTTCTCGCTCTTAACTGAAACGCATTGGATGTTAGAGGGCCTGCGGTTTGTATCAGTTTCAGAAGCAGAGTTGAACTAGATATGGTGTGTGTGTGTAGGAAACACAGTTTTTTGTTCTGAGCACTCTCACGTTTCCCGCCTTATTAGAGACTCTAGAAAGCAAGAGCGTGCTTCTTGCTCTAAAGCAGAGTGTGTTTCATGGATGAAAGTGTGCTGTGTGTATCCCTTCAGAAACGGAGTTAAATGCCAGGCTCTGTGTCTTCCTACAAGCGAGACTTCGTTTCAGGTAAACGCAGTGACTTTTCAGCTCAAATGAAGATATATTGTACACGAAGCTCACATGTTTCTCGCTCTTAACTGAAACGCATTGGATGTTAGAGGGCCTGTGGTTTGTATCAGTTTCAGAAGCAGAGTTGAACTAGATATGGTGCGTGTGTGTAGGAAACACAGTTCTTTTGTTCTGAGCACTCTCACGTTTCCCGCCTTATTAGAGACTCTAGAAAGCAAGAGCGTGCTTCTTGCTCTAAAGCAGAGTGTGTTTCATGGATGAGAATTGTGCTGTGTGTTTCCCTTCAGAAACGGAGTTAAATGCCAGGCTCTGTGTCTTCCTCAAGCGAGACTTCGTTTCAGGTAAACGCAGTCAATTTTCAGCTCAAACGAAGCTATATTGTACACGAAGCTCACACGTTTCTCGCTTATAACTGAAACGCATTGGATGTTAGAGGGCCTGTGGTTTGTATCAGTCTCAGAAGCAGAGTTGAACTAGATATGGTGCGTGTGTGTAGGAAACACAGTTCTTTGTTCTGAGCACTCTCTTGTTTCCCGCCTTATTAGAGACTCTAGAAAGCCAGAGCATGCTTCTTGCTCTAAAGCAGAGTGTGTTTCATGGATGAGAAGTGTGCTGTGTGTTTCCCTTCAGAAACGGAGTTAAATGCCAGGCTCTGTGTCTTCCTACAAGCGAGACTTCGTTTCAGGTAAACGCAGTCACTTTTCAGCTCAAATGAAGCTATATTGTACACGAAGCTCACACGTTTCTCGCTCTTAACTGAAACGCATTGGATGTTAGAGGGCCTGTGGTTTGTATCAGTTTCAGAAGCAGAGTTGAACTAGCTATGGTCCGTGTGTGTAGGAAACACAGTTCTTTTGCTCTGAGCACTCTCACGTTTCCCGCCTTATTAGAGACTCTAGAAAGCAAGAGCGTGCTTCTTGCTCTAAAGCAGAGTGTGTTTCATGGATGAGAAGTGTGCTGTGTGTTTCCCTTCAGAAACGGAGTTAAATGCCAGGCTCTGTGTCTTCCTACAAGCGAGACTTCGTTTCAGGTAAACGCAGTGACTTTTCAGCTCAAATGAAGATATATTGTACACGAAGCTCACATGTTTCTCGCTCTTAACTGAAACGCATTGGATGTTAGAGGGCCTGTGGTTTGTATCAGTTTCAGAAGCAGAGTTGAACTAGATATGGTGCGTGTGTGTAGGAAACACAGTTCTTTTGTTCTGAGCACTCTCACGTTTCCCGCCTTATTAGAGACTCTAGAAAGCAAGAGCGTGCTTCTTGCTCTAAAGCAGAGTGTGTTTCATGGATGAGAATTGTGCTGTGTGTTTCCCTTCAGAAACGGAGTTAAATGCCAGGCTCTGTGTCTTCCTCAAGCGAGACTTCGTTTCAGGTAAACGCAGTCAATTTTCAGCTCAAACGAAGCTATATTGTACACGAAGCTCACACGTTTCTCGCTTATAACTGAAACGCATTGGATGTTAGAGGGCCTGTGGTTTGTATCAGTCTCAGAAGCAGAGTTGAACTAGATATGGTGCGTGTGTGTAGGAAACACAGTTCTTTGTTCTGAGCACTCTCTTGTTTCCCGCCTTATTAGAGACTCTAGAAAGCCAGAGCATGCTTCTTGCTCTAAAGCAGAGTGTGTTTCATGGATGAGAAGTGTGCTGTGTGTTTCCCTTCAGAAACGGAGTTAAATGCCAGGCTCTGTGTCTTCCTACAAGCGAGACTTCGTTTCAGGTAAACGCAGTCACTTTTCAGCTCAAATGAAGCTATATTGTACACGAAGCTCACACGTTTCTCGCTCTTAACTGAAACGCATTGGATGTTAGAGGGCCTGTGGTTTGTATCAGTTTCAGAAGCAGAGTTGAACTAGCTATGGTCCGTGTGTGTAGGAAACACAGTTCTTTTGCTCTGAGCACTCTCACGTTTCCCGCCTTATTAGAGACTCTAGAAAGCAAGAGCGTGCTTCTTGCTCTAAAGCAGAGTGTGTTTCATGGATGAGAAGTGTGCTGTGTGTTTCCCTTCAGAAACGGAGTTAAATGCCAGGCTCTGTGTCTTCCTACAAGCGAGACTTCGTTTCATGTAAACGCAGTCACTTTTCAGCTCAAACGAAGATATATTGTACACGAAGCTCACACGTTTCTCGCTCTTAACTGAAACGCATTGGATGTTAGAGGGCCTGTGGTTTGTATCAGTTTCAGAAGCAGAGTTGAACTAGATATGGTGCGTGTGTGTAGGAAACACAGTTCTTTTTTTCTGAGCACTCTCACGTTTCCCGCCTTATTAGAGACTCTAGAAAGCAAGAGCGTGCTTCTTGCTCTAAAGCAGAGTGTGTTTCATGGATGAGAAGTGTGCTGTGTGTTTCCCTTCAGAAACGGAGTTAAATGCCAGGCTCTGTGTCTTCCTACAAGCGAGAATTCGTTTCAGGTAAACGCAGTCACTTTTCAGCTCAAACGAAGATATATTGTACACGAAGCTCACACGTTTCTCGCTCTTAACTGAAACGCATTGGATGTTAGAGGGCCTGTGGTTTGTATCAGTTTCAGAAGCAGAGTTGAACTAGATATGGTGCGTGTGTGTAGGAAACACAGTTCTTTTGTTCTGAGCACTCTCACGTTTCCCGCCTTATTAGAGACTCTAGAAAGCAAGAGCGTGCTTCTTGCTCTAAAGCAGAGTGTGTTTCATGGATGAGAAGTGTGCTGTGTGTTTCCCTTCAGAAACGGAGTTAAATGCCAGGCTCTGTGTCTACCTCAAGCGAGACTTCGTTTCAGGTAAACACAGTCACTTTTCAGCTCAAACGAAGCTATATTGTACACGAAGCTCACACGTTTCTCACTCTTAACTGAAACGCATTGGATGTTAGAGGGCCTGTGGTTTGTATCAGTCTCAGAAGCAGAGTTGAACTAGATATGGTGCGTGTGTGTAGGAAACACAGTTCTTTGTTCTGAGCACTCTCACGTTTCCCGCCTTATTAGAGACTCTAGAAAGCAAGAGCGTGCTTCTTGCTCTAAAGCAGAGTGTGTTTCATGGATGAGAAGTGTGCTGTGTGTTTCCCTTTAGAAACGGTGTTAAATGCCAGGCTCTGTGTCTTCCTACAAGCGAGACTTCGTTTCAGGTAAACGCAGTCACTTTTCAGCTCAAACGAATCTATATTGTACAGGAAGCTCACACGTTTCTCGCTCTTAACTGAAACGCATTGGATGTTATAGTGCCTGCGGTTTGTATCAGTTTCAGAGCAGAGTTGAACTAGATATGGTGCGTGTGTGTAGGAATCACAGTTCTTTGTTCTGAGCACTCTCACGTTTCCCGCCTTATTAGAGACTCTCGAAAGCAAGAGCGTGCTTCTTGCTCTAAAGCAGAGTGTGTTTCATGGATGAGAAGTGTGCTGTGTGTTTCCCTTCAGAAACGGAGTTAAATGCCAGGCTCTGTGTCTTCCTCAAGCGAGACTTCGTTTCAGGTAAACGCAGTCAATTTTCAGCTCAAACGAAGCTATATTGTACAAGAAGCTCACACGTTTCTCGCTCATAACTGAAACGCATTGGATGTTAGAGGGCCTGTGGTTTGTATCAGTTTCAGAAGCAGAGTTGAACTAGATATGGTGCGTGTGTGTAGGAAACACAGTTCTTTTGTTCTGAGCACTCTCACGTTTCCCGCCTTATTAGAGACTCTAGAAAGCAAGAGCGTGCTTCTTGCTCTAAAGCAGAGTGTGTTTCATGGATGAGAAGTGTGCTGTGTGTTTCCCTTCAGAAACGGAGTTAAATGCCAGGCTCTGTGTCTTCCTCAAGCGAGACTTCGTTTCAGGTAAACGCAGTCACTTTTCAGCTCAAACGAAGCTATATTGTACACGAAGCTCACACGTTTCTCGCTCTTAACTGAAACGCATTGGATGTTAGAGGGCCTGTGGTTTGTATCAGTTTCAGAAGCAGAGTTGAACTAGATATGGTGCCTGTGTGTAGGAAACACAGTTCTTTTGTTCTGAGCACTCTCACGTTTCCCGCCTTATTAGAGACTCTAGAAAGCAAGAGCGTGCTTCTTGCTCTAAAGCAGAGTGTGTTTCATGGATGAGAATTGTGCTGTGTGTTTCCCTTCAGAAACGGAGTTAAATGCCAGGCTCTGTGTCTTCCTCAAGCGAGACTTCGTTTCAGGTAAACGCAGTCACTTTTCAGCTCAAACGAAGCTATATTGTACACGAAGCTCACACGTTTCTCGCTCTTAACTGAAACGCATTGGATATTAGAGGGCATGCGGTTTGTATCAGTTTCAGAAGCAGAGTTGAACTAGATATGGTGCGTGTGTGTAGGATACACAGTTCTTTGTTCTGAGCACTCTCACGTTTCCCGCCTTATTAGAGACTCTAGAAAGCAAGAGCGTGCTTCTTGCTCTAAAGCAGAGTGTGTTTCATGGATGAGAAGTGTGCTGTGTGTTTCCCTTCAGAAACGGAGTTAAATGCCAGGCTCTGTGTCTTCCTACAAGCGAGACTTCGTTTCAGGTAAACGCAGTCACTTTTCAGCTCAAAGGAAGATATATTGTACACGAAGCTCACACGTTTCTCGCTCTTAACTGAAACGCATTGGATGTTAGAGGGCCTGTGGTTTGTATCAGTTTCAGAAGCAGAGTTGAACTAGATATGGTGCGTGTGTGTAGGAAACACAGTTCTTTTTTTCTGAGCACTCTCACGTACCCGCCTTATTAGAGACTCTAGAAAGCAAGAGCGTGCTTCTTGCTCTAAAGCAGAGTGTGTTTCATGGATGAGAAGTGTGCTGTGTGTTTCCCTTCAGAAACGGAGTTAAATGCCAGGCTCTGTGTCTTCCTACAAGCGAGACTTCGTTTCAGGTAAACGCAGTCACTTTTCAGCTCAAACGAAGATATATTGTACACGAAGCTCACACGTTTCTCGCTCTTATCTGAAACGCATTGGATGTTAGAGGGCCTGTGGTTTGTATCAGTTTCAGAAGCAGAGTTGAACTAGATATGGTGCGTGTGTATAGGAAACACAGTTCTTTTGTTCTGAGCACTCTCACGTTTCCCGCCTTATTAGAGACTCTAGAAAGCAAGAGCGTGCTTCTTGCTCTAAAGCAGAGTGTGTTTCATGGATGAGAAGTGTGCTGTGTGTTTCCCTTCAGAAACGGAGTTAAATGCCAGGCTCTGTGTCTTCCTACAAGCGAGACTTCGTTTCAGGTAAACGCAGTCACTTTTCAGCTCAAACGAAGATATATTGTACACGAAGCTCACACGTTTCTCGCTCTTAACTGAAACGCATTGGATGTTAGAGGGCCTGTGGTTTGTATCAGTTTCAGAAGCAGAGTTGAACTAGATATGGTGCGTGTGTGTAGGAAACACAGTTCTTTTGTTCTGAGCACTCTCAAGTTTCCCGCCTTATTAGAGACTCTAGAAAGCAAGAGCGTGCTTCTTGCTCTAAAGCAGAGTGTGTTTCATGGATGAGAAGTGTGCTGTGTGTTTCCCTTCAGAAACGGAGTTAAATGCCAGGCTCTGTGTCTTCCTACAAGCGAGACTTCGTTTCAGGTAAATGCAGTCACTTTTCAGCTCAAACGAAGATATATTGTACACGAAGCTCACACGTTTCTCACTCTTAACTGAAACGCATTGGATGTTAGAGGGCCTGTGGTTTGTATCAGTTTCAGAAGCAGAGTTGAACTAGATATGGTCCGTGTGTGTAGGAAACACAGTTCTTTTGCTCTGAGCACTCTCACGTTTCCCGCCTTATTAGAGACTCTAGAAAGCAAGAGCGTGCTTCTTGCTCTAAAGCAGAGTGTGTTTCATGGATGAGAAGTGTGCTGTGTGTTTCCCTTCAGAAACGGAGTTAAATGCCAGGCTCTGTGTCTTCCTACAAGCGAGACTTCGTTTCAGGTAAACGCAGTCACTTTTCAGCTCAAACGAAGATATATTGTACACGAAGCTCATACGTTTCTCGCTCTTAACTGAAACGCATTGGATGTTAGAGGGCCTGTGGTTTGTATCAGTCTCAGAAGCAGAGTTGAACTAGATTTGGTGCGTGTGTGTAGGAAACACAGTTCTTTTGTTCTGAGCACTCTCACGTTTCCCGCCTTATTAGAGACTCTAGAAAGCAAGAGCGTGCTTCTTGCTCTAAAGCAGAGTGTGTTTCATGGATGAGAAGTGTGCTCTGTCTTTCCCTTCAGAAACGGAGTTAAATGCCTGGCTCTGTGTCTTCCTACAAGCGAGACTTCGTTTCAGGTAAACGCAGTCACTTTTCAGCTCAAAGGAAGCTATATTGTACACGAAGCTCCCACGTTTCTCGCTCTTAACTGAAACGCATTGGATGTTAGAGGGCCTGCGGTTTGTATCAGTTTCAGAAGCAGTGTTGAACTAGATATGGTGCGTGTGTGTAGGAAACACAGTTCTTTTGTTCTGAGCACTCTCACGTTTCCCGCCTTATTAGAGACTCTAGAAAGCAAGAGCGTGCTTCTTGCTCTAAAGCAGAGTGTGTTTCATGGATGAGAATTGTGCTGTGTGTTTCCCTTCAGAAACGGAGTTAAATGCCAGGCTCTGTGTCTTCCTCAAGCAAGACTTCGTTTCAGGTAAACGCAGTCACTTTTCAGCTCAAACGAAGCTATATTGTACACGAAGCTCACACGTTTCTCGCTCTTAACTGAAACGCATTGGATGTTAGAGGGCCTGCGGTTTGTATCAGTTTCAGAAGCAGAGTTGAACTAGATATGGTGCGTGTGTGTAGGATACACAGTTCTTTGTTCTGAGCACTCTCACGTTTCCCGCCTTATTAGAGACTCTAGAAAGCCAGAGCGTGCTTCTTGCTCTAAAGCAGAGTGTGTTTCATGGATGAGAACTGTGCTGTGTGTTTCCCTTCAGAAACGGAGTTAAATGCCAGGCTCTGTGTCTTCCTACAAGCGAGACTTCGTTTCAGGTAAACGCAGTCAATTTCAGCTCAAAAGAAGCTATATTGTACACAAAGCTCACACGTTTCTCGCTCTTAACTGAAACGCATTGGATGTTAGAGGGCCTGTGGTTTGTATCAGTTTCAGAAGCAGAGTTGAACTAGATATGGTGCGTGTGTGTAGGAAACACAGTTCTTTTGTTCTGAGCACTCTCACGTTTCCCGCCTTATTAGAGACTCTAGAAAGCAAGAGCGTGCTTCTTGCTCTAAAGCAGAGTGTGTTTCATGGATGAGAAGTGTGCTGTGTGTTTCCCTTCAGAAACGGAGTTAAATGCCAGGCTCTGTGTCTTCCTCAAGCGAGACTTCGTTTCAGGTAAACGCAGTCACTTTTCAGCTCAAACGAAGCTATATTGTACACGAAGCTCACACGTTTCTCGCTCTTAACTGAAACGCATTGGATGTTAGAGGGCCTGTGGTTTGTATCAGTTTCAGAAGCAGAGTTGAACTAGATATGGTGCCTGTGTGTAGGAAACACAGTTCTTTTGTTCTGAGCACTCTCACGTTTCCCGCCTTATTAGAGACTCTAGAAAGCAAGAGCGTGCTTCTTGCTCTAAAGCAGAGTGTGTTTCATGGATGAGAATTGTGCTGTGTGTTTCCCTTCAGAAACGGAGTTAAATGCCAGGCTCTGTGTCTTCCTCAAGCGAGACTTCGTTTCAGGTAAACGCAGTCACTTTTCAGCTCAAACGAAGCTATATTGTACACGAAGCTCACACGTTTCTCGCTCTTAACTGAAACGCATTGGATATTAGAGGGCATGCGGTTTGTATCAGTTTCAGAAGCAGAGTTGAACTAGATATGGTGCGTGTGTGTAGGATACACAGTTCTTTGTTCTGAGCACTCTCACGTTTCCCGCCTTATTAGAGACTCTAGAAAGCAAGAGCGTGCTTCTTGCTCTAAAGCAGAGTGTGTTTCATGGATGAGAAGTGTGCTGTGTGTTTCCCTTCAGAAACGGAGTTAAATGCCAGGCTCTGTGTCTTCCTACAAGCGAGACTTCGTTTCAGGTAAACGCAGTCACTTTTCAGCTCAAAGGAAGATATATTGTACACGAAGCTCACACGTTTCTCGCTCTTAACTGAAACGCATTGGATGTTAGAGGGCCTGTGGTTTGTATCAGTTTCAGAAGCAGAGTTGAACTAGATATGGTGCGTGTGTGTAGGAAACACAGTTCTTTTTTTCTGAGCACTCTCACGTACCCGCCTTATTAGAGACTCTAGAAAGCAAGAGCGTGCTTCTTGCTCTAAAGCAGAGTGTGTTTCATGGATGAGAAGTGTGCTGTGTGTTTCCCTTCAGAAACGGAGTTAAATGCCAGGCTCTGTGTCTTCCTACAAGCGAGACTTCGTTTCAGGTAAACGCAGTCACTTTTCAGCTCAAACGAAGATATATTGTACACGAAGCTCACACGTTTCTCGCTCTTATCTGAAACGCATTGGATGTTAGAGGGCCTGTGGTTTGTATCAGTTTCAGAAGCAGAGTTGAACTAGATATGGTGCGTGTGTATAGGAAACACAGTTCTTTTGTTCTGAGCACTCTCACGTTTCCCGCCTTATTAGAGACTCTAGAAAGCAAGAGCGTGCTTCTTGCTCTAAAGCAGAGTGTGTTTCATGGATGGGAAGTGTGCTGTGTGTTTCCCTTCAGAAACGGAGTTAAATGCCAGGCTCTGTGTCTTCCTACAAGCGAGACTTCGTTTCAGGTAAACGCAGTCACTTTTCAGCTCAAACGAAGATATATTGTACACGAAGCTCACACGTTTCTCGCTCTTAACTGAAACGCATTGGATGTTAGAGGGCCTGTGGTTTGTATCAGTTTCAGAAGCAGAGTTGAACTAGATATGGTGCGTGTGTGTAGGAAACACAGTTCTTTTGTTCTGAGCACTCTCAAGTTTCCCGCCTTATTAGAGACTCTAGAAAGCAAGAGCGTGCTTCTTGCTCTAAAGCAGAGTGTGTTTCATGGATGAGAAGTGTGCTGTGTGTTTCCCTTCAGAAACGGAGTTAAATGCCAGGCTCTGTGTCTTCCTACAAGCGAGACTTCGTTTCAGGTAAATGCAGTCACTTTTCAGCTCAAACGAAGATATATTGTACACGAAGCTCACACGTTTCTCACTCTTAACTGAAACGCATTGGATGTTAGAGGGCCTGTGGTTTGTATCAGTTTCAGAAGCAGAGTTGAACTAGATATGGTCCGTGTGTGTAGGAAACACAGTTCTTTTGCTCTGAGCACTCTCACGTTTCCCGCCTTATTAGAGACTCTAGAAAGCAAGAGCGTGCTTCTTGCTCTAAAGCAGAGTGTGTTTCATGGATGAGAAGTGTGCTGTGTATTTCCCTTCAGAAACGGAGTTAAATGCCAGGCTCTGTGTCTTCCTCAAGCGAGACTTCGTTTCAGGTAAACGCAGTCACTTTTCAGCTCAAACGAAGCTATATTGTACACGAAGCTCACACGTTTCTCGCTCTTAACTGAAACGCATTGGATATTAGAGGGCATGCGGTTTGTATCAGTTTCAGAAGCAGAGTTGAACTAGATATGGTGCGTGTGTGTAGGATACACAGTTCTTTGTTCTGAGCACTCTCACGTTTCCCGCCTTATTAGAGACTCTAGAAAGCAAGAGCGTGCTTCTTGCTCTAAAGCAGAGTGTGTTTCATGGATGAGAAGTGTGCTGTGTGTTTCCCTTCAGAAACGGAGTTAAATGCCAGGCTCTGTGTCTTCCTACAAGCGAGACTTCGTTTCAGGTAAACGCAGTCACTTTTCAGCTCAAACGAAGATATATTGTACACGAAGCTCACACGTTTCTCGCTCTTAACTGAAACGCATTGGATGTTAGAGGGCCTGTGGTTTGTATCAGTTTCAGAAGCAGAGTTGAACTAGATATGGTGCGTGTGTGTAGGAAACACAGTTCTTTTGTTCTGAGCACTCTCAGGTTTCCCGCCTTATTAGAGACTCTAGAAAGCAAGAGCGTGCTTCTTGCTCTAAAGCAGAGTGTGTTTCATGGATGAGAAGTGTGCTGTGTGTTTCCCTTCAGAAACGGAGTTAAATGCCAGGCTCTGTGTCTTCCTACAAGCGAGACTTCGTTTCAGGTAAACGCAGTCACTTTTCAGCTCAAACGAAGATATATTGTACACGAAGCTCATACGTTTCTCGCTCTTAACTGAAACGCATTGGATGTTAGAGGGCCTGTGGTTTGTATCAGTCTCAGAAGCAGAGTTGAACTAGATATGGTGCGTGTGTGTAGGAAACACAGTTCTTTTGTTCTGAGCACTCTCACGTTTCCCGCCTTATTAGAGACTCTAGAAAGCAAGAGCGTGCTTCTTGCTCTAAAGCAGAGTGTGTTTCATGGATGAGAAGTGTGCTCTGTGTTTCCCTTCAGAAACGGAGTTAAATGCCTGGCTCTGTGTCTTCCTACAAGCGAGACTTCGTTTCAGGTAAACGCAGTCACTTTTCAGCTCAAAGGAAGCTATATTGTACACGAAGCTCCCACGTTTCTCGCTCTTAACTGAAACGCATTGGATGTAAGAGGGCCTGCGGTTTGTATCAGTTTCAGAAGCAGAGTTGAACTAGATATGGTGCGTGTGTGTAGGAAACACAGTTTTTTGTTCTGAGCACTCTCACGTTTCCCGCCTTATTAGAGACTCTAGAAAGCAAGAGCGTGCTTCTTGCTCTAAAGCAGAGTGTGTTTCATGGATGAAAGTGTGCTGTGTGTATCCCTTCAGAAACGGAGTTAAATGCCAGGCTCTGTGTCTTCCTACAAGCGAGACTTCGTTTCAGGTAAACGCAGTCAATTTCAGCTCAAACGAAGCTATATTGTACACGAAGCTCACACGTTTCTCGCTCTTAACTGAAACGCATTGGATGTTAGAGGGCCTGTGGTTTGTATCAGTTTCAGAAGCAGAGTTGAACTAGATATGGTGCGTATGTGTAGGAAACACAGTTCTTTTTTTCTGAGCACTCTCACGTTTCCCGCCTTATTAGAGACTCTAGAAAGCAAGAGCGTGCTTCTTGCTCTAAAGCAGAGTGTGTTTCATGGATGAGAAGTGTGCTGTGTGTTTCCCTTCAGAAACGGAGTTAAATGCCAGGCTCTGTGTCTTCCTACAAGCGAGACTTGTTTCAGGTAAACGCAGTCACTTTTCAGCTCAAACGAAGCTATATTGTACACGAAGCTCACACGTTTCTCGCTCTTAACTGAAACGCATTGGATGTTAGAGGGCCTGTGGTTTGTATCAGTTTCAGAAGCAGAGTTGAACTAGATATGGTGCGTGTGTGTAGGAAACACAGTTCTTTTGTTCTGAGCATTCTCACGTTTCCCGCCTTATTAGAGTCTCTAGAAAGCAAGAGCGTGCTTCTTGCTCTAAAGCAGAGTGTGTTTCATGGATGAGAAGTGTGCTGTGTGTTTCCCTTCAGAAACGGAGTTAAATGCCAGGCTCTGTGTCTTCCTACAAGCGAGACTTCGTTTCAGGTAAACGCAGTCACTTTTCAGCTCAAACGAAGATATATTGTACACGAAGCTCACACGTTTCTCGCTCTTAACTGAAACGCATTGGATGTTAGAGGGCCTGTGGTTTGTATCAGTTTCAGAAGCAGAGTTGAACTAGATATGGTGCGTATGTGTAGGAAACACAGTTCTTTTTTTCTGAGCACTCTCACGTTTCCCGCCTTATTAGAGACTCTAGAAAGCATGAGCATGCTTCTTGCTCTAAAGCAGAGTGTGTTTCATGGATGAGAACTGTGCTGTGTGTTTCCCTTCAGAAACGGAGTTAAATGCCAGGCTCTGTGTCTTCCTCAAGCGAGACTTCGTTTCAGGTAAACTCAGTCACTTTTCAGCTAAAACGAAGCTATATTGTACACGAAGCTCACACGTTTCTCGCTCTTAACTGAAACGCATTGGATGTTAGAGGGCCTGTGGTTTGTATCAGTCTCAGAAGCAGAGTTGAACTAGATATGGTGCGTGTGTGTAGGAAACACAGTTCTTTGTTCTGAGCACTCTCACGTTTCCCGCCTTATTAGAGACTCTAGAAAGCAAGAGCGTGCTTCTTGCTCTAAAGCAGAGTGTGTTTCATGGATGAGAAGTGTGCTGTGAGTTTCCCTTTAGAAACGGTGTTAAATGCCAGGCTCTGTGTCTTCCTACAAGCGAGACTTCGTTTCAGGTAAACGCAGACACTTTTCAGCTCAAACGAAGCTATATTGTACAGGAAGCTCACACGTTTCTCGCTCTTAACTGAAACGCATTGGATGTTAGAGGGCCTGTGGTTTGTATCAGTTTCAGAAGCAGAGTTGAACTAGATATGGTGCGTGTGTGTAGGAAACACAGTTCTTTTGTTCTGAGCACTCTCACGTTTCCCGCCTTATTAGAGACTCTAGAAAGCAAGAGCGTGCTTCTTGCTCTAAAGCAGAGTGTGATTCATGGATGAGAAGTGTGCTGTGTGTTTCCCTTCAGAAACGGAGTTAAATGCCAGGCTCTGTGTCTTCCTCAACGAGACTTCGTTTCCGGTAAACGCAGTCACTTTTCAGCTCAAACGGAGCTATATTGTACACGAAGCTCACACGTTTCTCGCTCTTAACTGAAACGCATTGGATGTTAGAGGGCCTGTGGTTTGTATCAGTTTCAGAAGCAGAGTTGAACTAGATATGGTGCGTGTGTGTAGGAAACACAGTTCTTTGTTCTGAGCACTCTCACGTTTCCCGCCTTATTAGAGACTCTAGAAAGCAAGAGCGTGCTTCTTGCTCTAAAGCAGAGTGTGTTTCATGGATGAGAAGTGTGCTGTGTGTTTCCCTTCGGAAACGGAGTTAAATGCCAGGCTCTGTGTCTTCCTCAAGCGAGACTTCGTTTCAGGTAAACGCAGTCACTTTTCAGCTCAAACGAAGCTATATTGTACACGAAGCTCACAAGTTTCTCGCTCTTAACTGAAATGCATTGGATGTTAGAGGGCCTGTGGTTTGTATTAGTTTCAGAAGCAGAGTTGAACTAGATATGGTGCGTGTGTGTAGGAAACACAGTTCTTTGTTCTGAGCACTCTCAAGTTTCCGGCCTTATTAGAGACTCTAGAAAGCAAGAGCGTGCTTCTTGCTCTAAAGCAGAGTGTGTTTCATGGATGAGAAGTGTGCTGTGTGTTTCCCTTCAGAAAAGGAGTTAAATGCCAGGCTCTGTGTCTTCCTACAAGCGAGACTTCGTTTCAGGTAAACGCAGTCACTTTTCAGCTCAAACGAAGCTATATTGTACACGAAGCACACACGTTTCTCGCTCTTAACTGAAACGCATTGGATGTTAGAGGGCCTGTGGTTTGTATCAGTTTCAGAAGCAGAGTTGAACTAGATATGGTGCGTGTGTGTAGGAAACACAGTTCTTTTGTTCTGAGCACTCTCACGTTTCCCGCCTTATTAGAGACTCTAGAAAGCAAGAGCGTGCTTCTTGCTCTAAAGCAGAGTGTGTTTCATGGATGAGAAGTGTGCTGTGTGTTTCCCTTCAGAAACGGAGTTAAATGCCAGGCTCTGTGTCTTCCTACAAGCGAGACTTCGTTTCAGGTAAACGCAGTCACTTTTCAGCTCAAACGAAGATATATTGTACACGAAGCTCACACGTTTCTCGCTCTTAACTGAAACGCATTGGATGTTAGAGGGCCTGTGGTTTGTATCAGTTTCAGAAGCAGAGTTGAACTAGATATGGTGCGTATGTGTAGGAAACACAGTTCTTTTTTTCTGAGCACTCTCACGTTTCCCGCCTTATTAGAGACTCTAGAAAGCATGAGCATGCTTCTTGCTCTAAAGCAGAGTGTGTTTCATGGATGAGAACTGTGCTGTGTGTTTCCCTTCAGAAACGGAGTTAAATGCCAGGCTCTGTGTCTTCCTCAAGCGAGACTTCGTTTCAGGTAAACTCAGTCACTTTTCAGCTAAAACGAAGCTATATTGTACACGAAGCTCACACGTTTCTCGCTCTTAACTGAAACGCATTGGATGTTAGAGGGCCTGTGGTTTGTATCAGTCTCAGAAGCAGAGTTGAACTAGATATGGTGCGTGTGTGTAGGAAACACAGTTCTTTGTTCTGAGCACTCTCACGTTTCCCGCCTTATTAGAGACTCTAGAAAGCAAGAGCGTGCTTCTTGCTCTAAAGCAGAGTGTGTTTCATGGATGAGAAGTGTGCTGTGAGTTTCCCTTTAGAAACGGTGTTAAATGCCAGGCTCTGTGTCTTCCTACAAGCGAGACTTCGTTTCAGGTAAACGCAGACACTTTTCAGCTCAAACGAAGCTATATTGTACAGGAAGCTCACACGTTTCTCGCTCTTAACTGAAACGCATTGGATGTTAGAGGGCCTGTGGTTTGTATCAGTTTCAGAAGCAGAGTTGAACTAGATATGGTGCGTGTGTGTAGGAAACACAGTTCTTTTGTTCTGAGCACTCTCACGTTTCCCGCCTCATTAGAGACTCTAGAAAGCAAGAGCGTG
Organism: Onychomys arenicola; assembly: GCA_949786405.1. Classification (NCBI taxonomy): domain Eukaryota; kingdom Metazoa; phylum Chordata; class Mammalia; order Rodentia; family Cricetidae; genus Onychomys; species Onychomys arenicola. Next base: position 662,345 of record CATKUM010000039.1, on the reverse strand, counting down.
CTTCTTGCTCTAAAGCAGAGTGTGATTCATGGATGAGAAGTGTGCTGTGTGTTTCCCTTCAGAAACGGAGTTAAATGCCAGGCTCTGTGTCTTCCTCAAGCGAGACTTCGTTTCCGGTAAACGCAGTCACTTTTCAGCTCAAACGGAGCTATATTGTACACGAAGCTCACACGTTTCTCGCTCTTAACTGAAACGCATTGGATGTTAGAGGGCCTGTGGTTTGTATCAGTTTCAGAAGCAGAGTTGAACTAGATATGGTGCGTGTGTGTAGGAAACACAGTTCTTTGTTCTGAGCACTCTCACGTTTCCCGCCTTATTAGAGACTCTAGAAAGCAAGAGCGTGCTTCTTGCTCTAAAGCAGAGTGTGTTTCATGGATGAGAAGTGTGCTGTGTGTTTCCCTTCAGAAAAGGAGTTAAATGCCAGGCTCTGTGTCTTCCTACAAGCGAGACTTCGTTTCAGGTAAACGCAGTCACTTTTCAGCTCAAACGAAGCTATATTGTACACGAAGCACACACGTTTCTCGCTCTTAACTGAAACGCATTGGATGTTAGAGGGCCTGTGGTTTGTATCAGTTTCAGAAGCAGAGTTGAACTAGATATGGTGCGTGTGTGTAGGAAACACAGTTCTTTTGTTCTGAGCACTCTCACGTTTCCCGCCTTATTAGAGACTCTAGAAAGCAAGAGCGTGCTTCTTGCTGTAAAGCAGAGTGTGTTTCATGGATGAGAAGTGTGCTGTGTGTTTCCCTTCAGAAACGGAGTTAAATGCCAGGCTCTGTGTCTTCCTCAAGCGAGACTTCGTTTCAGGTAAACGCAGTCACTTTTCAGCTCAAACGAAGCTATATTGTACACGAAGCTCACACGTTTCTCGCTCTTAACTGAAACGCATTGGATGTTAGAGGGCCTGCGGTTTGTATCAGTTTCAGAAGCAGAGTTGAACTAGATATGGTGCGTGTGTGTAGGAAACACAGTTCTTTGTTCTGAGCACTCTCACGTTTCCCGCCTTATTAGAGACTCTAGAAAGCCAGAGCGTGCTTCTTGCTCTAAAGCAGAGTGTGTTTCATGGATGAGAACTGTGCTGTGTGTTTCCCTTCAGAAACGGAGTTAAATGCCAGGCTCTGTGTCTTCCTACAAGCGAGACTTCGTTTCAGGTAAACGCAGTCAATTTCAGCTCAAAAGAAGCTATATTGTACACAAAGCTCACACGTTTCTCGCTCTTAACTGAAACGCATTGGATGTTAGAGGGCCTGTGGTTTGTATCAGTTTCAGAAGCAGAGTTGAACTAGATATGGTGCGTGTGTGTAGGAAACACAGTTCTTTTGTTCTGAGCACTCTCACGTTTCCCGCCTTATTAGAGACTCTAGAAAGCAAGAGCGTGCTTCTTGCTCTAAAGCAGAGTGTGTTTCATGGATGAGAAGTGTGCTGTGTGTTTCCCTTCAGAAACGGAGTTAAATGCCAGGCTCTGTGTCTTCCTCAAGCGAGACTTCGTTTCAGGTAAACGCAGTCACTTTTCAGCTCAAACGAAGCTATATTGTACACGAAGCTCACACGTTTCTCGCTCTTAACTGAAACGCATTGGATGTTAGAGGGCCTGTGGTTTGTATCAGTTTCAGAAGCAGAGTTGAACTAGATATGGTGCGTGTGTGTAGGAAACACAGTTCTTTTGTTCTGAGCACTCTCACGTTTCCCGCCTTATTAGAGACTCTAGAAAGCAAGAGCGTGCTTCTTGCTGTAAAGCAGAGTGTGTTTCATGGATGAGAAGTGTGCTGTGTGTTTCCCTTCAGAAACGGAGTTAAATGCCAGGCTCTGTGTCTTCCTCAAGCGAGACTTCGTTTCAGGTAAACGCAGTCACTTTTCAGCTCAAACGAAGCTATATTGTACACGAAGCTCACACGTTTCTCGCTCTTAACTGAAACGCATTGGATGTTAGAGGGCCTGCGGTTTGTATCAGTTTCAGAAGCAGAGTTGAACTAGATATGGTGCGTGTGTGTAGGAAACACAGTTCTTTGTTCTGAGCACTCTCACGTTTCCCGCCTTATTAGAGACTCTAGAAAGCCAGAGCGTGCTTCTTGCTCTAAAGCAGAGTGTGTTTCATGGATGAGAACTGTGCTGTGTGTTTCCCTTCAGAAACGGAGTTAAATGCCAGGCTCTGTGTCTTCCTACAAGCGAGACTTCGTTTCAGGTAAACGCAGTCACTTTTCAGCTCAAACGAAGATATATTGTACACGAAGCTCACACGTTTCTCGCTCTTAACTGAAACGCATTGGATGTTAGAGGGCCTGTGGTTTGTATCAGTTTCAGAAGCAGAGTTGAACTAGATATGGTGCGTGTGTGTAGGAAACACAGTTCTTTTTTTCTGAGCACTCTCACGTACCCGCCTTATTAGAGACTCTAGAAAGCAAGAGCGTGCTTCTTGCTCTAAAGCAGAGTGTGTTTCATGGATGAGAAGTGTGCTGTGTGTTTCCCTTCAGAAACGGAGTTAAATGCCAGGCTCTGTGTCTTCCTACAAGCGAGACTTCGTTTCAGGTAAACGCAGTCACTTTTCAGCTCAAACGAAGATATATTGTACACGAAGCTCACACGTTTCTCGCTCTTATCTGAAACGCATTGGATGTTAGAGGGCCTGTGGTTTGTATCAGTTTCAGAAGCAGAGTTGAACTAGATATGGTGCGTGTGTATAGGAAACACAGTTCTTTTGTTCTGAGCACTCTCACGTTTCCCGCCTTATTAGAGACTCTAGAAAGCAAGAGCGTGCTTCTTGCTCTAAAGCAGAGTGTGTTTCATGGATGAGAAGTGTGCTGTGTGTTTCCCTTCAGAAACGGAGTTAAATGCCAGGCTCTGTGTCTTCCTACAAGCGAGACTTCGTTTCAGGTAAACGCAGTCACTTTTCAGCTCAAACGAAGATATATTGTACACGAAGCTCACACGTTTCTCGCTCTTAACTGAAACGCATTGGATGTTAGAGGGCCTGTGGTTTGTATCAGTTTCAGAAGCAGAGTTGAACTAGATATGGTGCGTGTGTGTAGGAAACACAGTTCTTTTGTTCTGAGCACTCTCAAGTTTCCCGCCTTATTAGAGACTCTAGAAAGCAAGAGCGTGCTTCTTGCTCTAAAGCAGAGTGTGTTTCATGGATGAGAAGTGTGCTGTGTGTTTCCCTTCAGAAACGGAGTTAAATGCCAGGCTCTGTGTCTTCCTACAAGCGAGACTTCGTTTCAGGTAAATGCAGTCACTTTTCAGCTCAAACGAAGATATATTGTACACGAAGCTCACACGTTTCTCACTCTTAACTGAAACGCATTGGATGTTAGAGGGCCTGTGGTTTGTATCAGTTTCAGAAGCAGAGTTGAACTAGATATGGTCCGTGTGTGTAGGAAACACAGTTCTTTTGCTCTGAGCACTCTCACGTTTCCCGCCTTATTAGAGACTCTAGAAAGCAAGAGCGTGCTTCTTGCTCTAAAGCAGAGTGTGTTTCATGGATGAGAAGTGTGCTGTGTGTTTCCCTTCAGAAACGGAGTTAAATGCCAGGCTCTGTGTCTTCCTCAAGCGAGACTTCGTTTCAGGTAAACGCAGTCACTTTTCAGCTCAAACGAAGCTATATTGTACACGAAGCTCACACGTTTCTCGCTCTTAACTGAAACGCATTGGATGTTAGAGGGCCTGCGGTTTGTATCAGTTTCAGAAGCAGAGTTGAACTAGATATGGTGCGTGTGTGTAGGAAACACAGTTCTTTGTTCTGAGCACTCTCACGTTTCCCGCCTTATTAGAGACTCTAGAAAGCCAGAGCGTGCTTCTTGCTCTAAAGCAGAGTGTGTTTCATGGATGAGAACTGTGCTGTGTGTTTCCCTTCAGAAACGGAGTTAAATGCCAGGCTCTGTGTCTTCCTACAAGCGAGACTTCGTTTCAGGTAAACGCAGTCAATTTCAGCTCAAAAGAAGCTATATTGTACACAAAGCTCACACGTTTCTCGCTCTTAACTGAAACGCATTGGATGTTAGAGGGCCTGTGGTTTGTATCAGTTTCAGAAGCAGAGTTGAACTAGATATGGTGCGTGTGTGTAGGAAACACAGTTCTTTTGTTCTGAGCACTCTCACGTTTCCCGCCTTATTAGAGACTCTAGAAAGCAAGAGCGTGCTTCTTGCTCTAAAGCAGAGTGTGTTTCATGGATGAGAAGTGTGCTGTGTGTTTCCCTTCAGAAACGGAGTTAAATGCCAGGCTCTGTGTCTTCCTCAAGCGAGACTTCGTTTCAGGTAAACGCAGTCACTTTTCAGCTCAAACGAAGCTATATTGTACACGAAGCTCACACGTTTCTCGCTCTTAACTGAAACGCATTGGATGTTAGAGGGCCTGTGGTTTGTATCAGTTTCAGAAGCAGAGTTGAACTAGATATGGTGCGTGTGTGTAGGAAACACAGTTCTTTTGTTCTGAGCACTCTCACGTTTCCCGCCTTATTAGAGACTCTAGAAAGCAAGAGCGTGCTTCTTGCTGTAAAGCAGAGTGTGTTTCATGGATGAGAAGTGTGCTGTGTGTTTCCCTTCAGAAACGGAGTTAAATGCCAGGCTCTGTGTCTTCCTCAAGCGAGACTTCGTTTCAGGTAAACGCAGTCACTTTTCAGCTCAAACGAAGCTATATTGTACACGAAGCTCACACGTTTCTCGCTCTTAACTGAAACGCATTGGATGTTAGAGGGCCTGCGGTTTGTATCAGTTTCAGAAGCAGAGTTGAACTAGATATGGTGCGTGTGTGTAGGAAACACAGTTCTTTGTTCTGAGCACTCTCACGTTTCCCGCCTTATTAGAGACTCTAGAAAGCCAGAGCGTGCTTCTTGCTCTAAAGCAGAGTGTGTTTCATGGATGAGAACTGTGCTGTGTGTTTCCCTTCAGAAACGGAGTTAAATGCCAGGCTCTGTGTCTTCCTACAAGCGAGACTTCGTTTCAGGTAAACGCAGTCACTTTTCAGCTCAAACGAAGATATATTGTACACGAAGCTCACACGTTTCTCGCTCTTAACTGAAACGCATTGGATGTTAGAGGGCCTGTGGTTTGTATCAGTTTCAGAAGCAGAGTTGAACTAGATATGGTGCGTGTGTGTAGGAAACACAGTTCTTTTTTTCTGAGCACTCTCACGTACCCGCCTTATTAGAGACTCTAGAAAGCAAGAGCGTGCTTCTTGCTCTAAAGCAGAGTGTGTTTCATGGATGAGAAGTGTGCTGTGTGTTTCCCTTCAGAAACGGAGTTAAATGCCAGGCTCTGTGTCTTCCTACAAGCGAGACTTCGTTTCAGGTAAACGCAGTCACTTTTCAGCTCAAACGAAGATATATTGTACACGAAGCTCACACGTTTCTCGCTCTTATCTGAAACGCATTGGATGTTAGAGGGCCTGTGGTTTGTATCAGTTTCAGAAGCAGAGTTGAACTAGATATGGTGCGTGTGTATAGGAAACACAGTTCTTTTGTTCTGAGCACTCTCACGTTTCCCGCCTTATTAGAGACTCTAGAAAGCAAGAGCGTGCTTCTTGCTCTAAAGCAGAGTGTGTTTCATGGATGAGAAGTGTGCTGTGTGTTTCCCTTCAGAAACGGAGTTAAATGCCAGGCTCTGTGTCTTCCTACAAGCGAGACTTCGTTTCAGGTAAACGCAGTCACTTTTCAGCTCAAACGAAGATATATTGTACACGAAGCTCACACGTTTCTCGCTCTTAACTGAAACGCATTGGATGTTAGAGGGCCTGTGGTTTGTATCAGTTTCAGAAGCAGAGTTGAACTAGATATGGTGCGTGTGTGTAGGAAACACAGTTCTTTTGTTCTGAGCACTCTCAAGTTTCCCGCCTTATTAGAGACTCTAGAAAGCAAGAGCGTGCTTCTTGCTCTAAAGCAGAGTGTGTTTCATGGATGAGAAGTGTGCTGTGTGTTTCCCTTCAGAAACGGAGTTAAATGCCAGGCTCTGTGTCTTCCTACAAGCGAGACTTCGTTTCAGGTAAATGCAGTCACTTTTCAGCTCAAACGAAGATATATTGTACACGAAGCTCACACGTTTCTCACTCTTAACTGAAACGCATTGGATGTTAGAGGGCCTGTGGTTTGTATCAGTTTCAGAAGCAGAGTTGAACTAGATATGGTCCGTGTGTGTAGGAAACACAGTTCTTTTGCTCTGAGCACTCTCACGTTTCCCGCCTTATTAGAGACTCTAGAAAGCAAGAGCGTGCTTCTTGCTCTAAAGCAGAGTGTGTTTCATGGATGAGAAGTGTGCTGTGTGTTTCCCTTCAGAAACGGAGTTAAATGCCAGGCTCTGTGTCTTCCTACAAGCGAGACTTCGTTTCAGGTAAACGCAGTCACTTTTCAGCTCAAACGAAGATATATTGTACACGAAGCTCATACGTTTCTCGCTCTTAACTGAAACGCATTGGATGTTAGAGGGCCTGTGGTTTGTATCAGTCTCAGAAGCAGAATTGAACTAGATATGGTGCGTGTGTGTAGGAAACACAGTTCTTTTGTTCTGAGCACTCTCACGTTTCCCGCCTTATTAGAGACTCTAGAAAGCAAGAGCGTGCTTCTTGCTCTAAAGCAGAGTGTGTTTCATGGATGAGAAGTGTGCTCTGTGTTTCCCTTCAGAAACGGAGTTAAATGCCTGGCTCTGTGTCTTCCTACAAGCGAGACTTCGTTTCAGGTAAACGCAGTCACTTTTCAGCTCAAAGGAAGCTATATTGTACACGAAGCTCCCACGTTTCTCGCTCTTAAATGAAACGCATTGGATGTTAGAGGGCCTGCGGTTTGTATCAGTTTCAGAAGCAGAGTTGAACTAGATATGGTGCGTGTGTGTAGGAAACACAGTTCTTTTGTTCTGAGCACTCTCACGTTTCCCGCCTTATTAGAGACTCTAGAAAGCAAGAGCGTGCTTCTTGCTCTAAAGCAGAGTGTGTTTCATGGATGAGAATTGTGCTGTGTGTTTCCGTTCAGAAACGGAGTTAAATGCCAGGCTCTGTGTCTTCCTCAAGCGAGACTTCGTTTCAGGTAAACGCAGTCACTTTTCAGCTCAAACGAAGCTATATTGTACACGAAGCTCACACGTTTCTCGCTCTTAACTGAAACGCATTGGATGTTAGAGGGCCTGCGGTTTGTATCAGTTTCAGAAGCAGAGTTGAACTAGATATGGTGCGTGTGTGTAGGATACACAGTTCTTTGTTCTGAGCACTCTCACGTTTCCCGCCTTATTAGAGACTCTAGAAAGCCAGAGCGTGCTTCTTGCTCTAAAGCAGAGTGTGTTTCATGGATGAGAACTGTGCTGTGTGTTTCCCTTCAGAAACGGAGTTAAATGCCAGGCTCTGTGTCTTCCTACAAGCGAGACTTCGTTTCAGGTAAACGCAGTCAATTTCAGCTCAAAAGAAGCTATATTGTACACAAAGCTCACACGTTTCTCGCTCTTAACTGAAACGCATTGGATGTTAGAGGGCCTGTGGTTTGTATCAGTTTCAGAAGCAGAGTTGAACTAGATATGGTGCGTGTGTGTAGGAAACACAGTTCTTTTGTTCTGAGCACTCTCACGTTTCCCGCCTTATTAGAGACTCTAGAAAGCAAGAGCGTGCTTCTTGCTCTAAAGCAGAGTGTGTTTCATGGATGAGAAGTGTGCTGTGTGTTTCCCTTCAGAAACGGAGTTAAATGCCAGGCTCTGTGTCTTCCTCAAGCGAGACTTCGTTTCAGGTAAACGCAGTCACTTTTCAGCTCAAACGAAGCTATATTGTACACGAAGCTCACACGTTTCTCGCTCTTAACTGAAACGCATTGGATGTTAGAGGGCCTGTGGTTTGTATCAGTTTCAGAAGCAGAGTTGAACTAGATATGGTGCCTGTGTGTAGGAAACACAGTTCTTTTGTTCTGAGCACTCTCACGTTTCCCGCCTTATTAGAGACTCTAGAAAGCAAGAGCGTGCTTCTTGCTCTAAAGCAGAGTGTGTTTCATGGATGAGAATTGTGCTGTGTGTTTCCCTTCAGAAACGGAGTTAAATGCCAGGCTCTGTGTCTTCCTCAAGCGAGACTTCGTTTCAGGTAAACGCAGTCACTTTTCAGCTCAAACGAAGCTATATTGTACACGAAGCTCACACGTTTCTCGCTCTTAACTGAAACGCATTGGATATTAGAGGGCATGCGGTTTGTATCAGTTTCAGAAGCAGAGTTGAACTAGATATGGTGCGTGTGTGTAGGATACACAGTTCTTTGTTCTGAGCACTCTCACGTTTCCCGCCTTATTAGAGACTCTAGAAAGCAAGAGCGTGCTTCTTGCTCTAAAGCAGAGTGTGTTTCATGGATGAGAAGTGTGCTGTGTGTTTCCCTTCAGAAACGGAGTTAAATGCCAGGCTCTGTGTCTTCCTACAAGCGAGACTTCGTTTCAGGTAAACGCAGTCACTTTTCAGCTCAAACGAAGATATATTGTACACGAAGCTCACACGTTTCTCGCTCTTAACTGAAACGCATTGGATGTTAGAGGGCCTGTGGTTTGTATCAGTTTCAGAAGCAGAGTTGAACTAGATATGGTGCGTGTGTGTAGGAAACACAGTTCTTTTTTTCTGAGCACTCTCACGTACCCGCCTTATTAGAGACTCTAGAAAGCAAGAGCGTGCTTCTTGCTCTAAAGCAGAGTGTGTTTCATGGATGAGAAGTGTGCTGTGTGTTTCCCTTCAGAAACGGAGTTAAATGCCAGGCTCTGTGTCTTCCTACAAGCGAGACTTCGTTTCAGGTAAACGCAGTCACTTTTCAGCTCAAACGAAGATATATTGTACACGAAGCTCACACGTTTCTCGCTCTTATCTGAAACGCATTGGATGTTAGAGGGCCTGTGGTTTGTATCAGTTTCAGAAGCAGAGTTGAACTAGATATGGTGCGTGTGTATAGGAAACACAGTTCTTTTGTTCTGAGCACTCTCACGTTTCCCGCCTTATTAGAGACTCTAGAAAGCAAGAGCGTGCTTCTTGCTCTAAAGCAGAGTGTGTTTCATGGATGAGAAGTGTGCTGTGTGTTTCCCTTCAGAAACGGAGTTAAATGCCAGGCTCTGTGTCTTCCTACAAGCGAGACTTCGTTTCAGGTAAACGCAGTCACTTTTCAGCTCAAACGAAGATATATTGTACACGAAGCTCACACGTTTCTCGCTCTTAACTGAAACGCATTGGATGTTAGAGGGCCTGTGGTTTGTATCAGTTTCAGAAGCAGAGTTGAACTAGATATGGTGCGTGTGTGTAGGAAACACAGTTCTTTTGTTCTGAGCACTCTCAAGTTTCCCGCCTTATTAGAGACTCTAGAAAGCAAGAGCGTGCTTCTTGCTCTAAAGCAGAGTGTGTTTCATGGATGAGAAGTGTGCTGTGTGTTTCCCTTCAGAAACGGAGTTAAATGCCAGGCTCTGTGTCTTCCTACAAGCGAGACTTCGTTTCAGGTAAATGCAGTCACTTTTCAGCTCAAACGAAGATATATTGTACACGAAGCTCACACGTTTCTCACTCTTAACTGAAACGCATTGGATGTTAGAGGGCCTGTGGTTTGTATCAGTTTCAGAAGCAGAGTTGAACTAGATATGGTCCGTGTGTGTAGGAAACACAGTTCTTTTGCTCTGAGCACTCTCACGTTTCCCGCCTTATTAGAGACTCTAGAAAGCAAGAGCGTGCTTCTTGCTCTAAAGCAGAGTGTGTTTCATGGATGAGAAGTGTGCTGTGTGTTTCCCTTCAGAAACGGAGTTAAATGCCAGGCTCTGTGTCTTCCTACAAGCGAGACTTCGTTTCAGGTAAACGCAGTCACTTTTCAGCTCAAACGAAGATATATTGTACACGAAGCTCATACGTTTCTCGCTCTTAACTGAAACGCATTGGATGTTAGAGGGCCTGTGGTTTGTATCAGTCTCAGAAGCAGAATTGAACTAGATATGGTGCGTGTGTGTAGGAAACACAGTTCTTTTGTTCTGAGCACTCTCACGTTTCCCGCCTTATTAGAGACTCTAGAAAGCAAGAGCGTGCTTCTTGCTCTAAAGCAGAGTGTGTTTCATGGATGAGAAGTGTGCTCTGTGTTTCCCTTCAGAAACGGAGTTAAATGCCTGGCTCTGTGTCTTCCTACAAGCGAGACTTCGTTTCAGGTAAACGCAGTCACTTTTCAGCTCAAAGGAAGCTATATTGTACACGAAGCTCCCACGTTTCTCGCTCTTAAATGAAACGCATTGGATGTTAGAGGGCCTGCGGTTTGTATCAGTTTCAGAAGCAGAGTTGAACTAGATATGGTGCGTGTGTGTAGGAAACACAGTTCTTTTGTTCTGAGCACTCTCACGTTTCCCGCCTTATTAGAGACTCTAGAAAGCAAGAGCGTGCTTCTTGCTCTAAAGCAGAGTGTGTTTCATGGATGAGAATTGTGCTGTGTGTTTCCGTTCAGAAACGGAGTTAAATGCCAGGCTCTGTGTCTTCCTCAAGCGAGACTTCGTTTCAGGTAAACGCAGTCACTTTTCAGCTCAAACGAAGCTATATTGTACACGAAGCTCACACGTTTCTCGCTCTTAACTGAAACGCATTGGATGTTAGAGGGCCTGCGGTTTGTATCAGTTTCAGAAGCAGAGTTGAACTAGATATGGTGCGTGTGTGTAGGATACACAGTTCTTTGTTCTGAGCACTCTCACGTTTCCCGCCTTATTAGAGACTCTAGAAAGCCAGAGCGTGCTTCTTGCTCTAAAGCAGAGTGTGTTTCATGGATGAGAACTGTGCTGTGTGTTTCCCTTCAGAAACGGAGTTAAATGCCAGGCTCTGTGTCTTCCTACAAGCGAGACTTCGTTTCAGGTAAACGCAGTCAATTTCAGCTCAAAAGAAGCTATATTGTACACAAAGCTCACACGTTTCTCGCTCTTAACTGAAACGCATTGGATGTTAGAGGGCCTGTGGTTTGTATCAGTTTCAGAAGCAGAGTTGAACTAGATATGGTGCGTGTGTGTAGGAAACACAGTTCTTTTGTTCTGAGCACTCTCACGTTTCCCGCCTTATTAGAGACTCTAGAAAGCAAGAGCGTGCTTCTTGCTCTAAAGCAGAGTGTGTTTCATGGATGAGAAGTGTGCTGTGTGTTTCCCTTCAGAAACGGAGTTAAATGCCAGGCTCTGTGTCTTCCTCAAGCGAGACTTCGTTTCAGGTAAACGCAGTCACTTTTCAGCTCAAACGAAGCTATATTGTACACGAAGCTCACACGTTTCTCGCTCTTAACTGAAACGCATTGGATGTTAGAGGGCCTGTGGTTTGTATCAGTTTCAGAAGCAGAGTTGAACTAGATATGGTGCCTGTGTGTAGGAAACACAGTTCTTTTGTTCTGAGCACTCTCACGTTTCCCGCCTTATTAGAGACTCTAGAAAGCAAGAGCGTGCTTCTTGCTCTAAAGCAGAGTGTGTTTCATGGATGAGAATTGTGCTGTGTGTTTCCCTTCAGAAACGGAGTTAAATGCCAGGCTCTGTGTCTTCCTCAAGCGAGACTTCGTTTCAGGTAAACGCAGTCACTTTTCAGCTCAAACGAAGCTATATTGTACACGAAGCTCACACGTTTCTCGCTCTTAACTGAAACGCATTGGATATTAGAGGGCATGCGGTTTGTATCAGTTTCAGAAGCAGAGTTGAACTAGATATGGTGCGTGTGTGTAGGATACACAGTTCTTTGTTCTGAGCACTCTCACGTTTCCCGCCTTATTAGAGACTCTAGAAAGCAAGAGCGTGCTTCTTGCTCTAAAGCAGAGTGTGTTTCATGGATGAGAAGTGTGCTGTGTGTTTCCCTTCAGAAACGGAGTTAAATGCCAGGCTCTGTGTCTTCCTACAAGCGAGACTTCGTTTCAGGTAAACGCAGTCACTTTTCAGCTCAAACGAAGATATATTGTACACGAAGCTCACACGTTTCTCGCTCTTAACTGAAACGCATTGGATGTTAGAGGGCCTGTGGTTTGTATCAGTTTCAGAAGCAGAGTTGAACTAGATATGGTGCGTGTGTGTAGGAAACACAGTTCTTTTTTTCTGAGCACTCTCACGTACCCGCCTTATTAGAGACTCTAGAAAGCAAGAGCGTGCTTCTTGCTCTAAAGCAGAGTGTGTTTCATGGATGAGAAGTGTGCTGTGTGTTTCCCTTCAGAAACGGAGTTAAATGCCAGGCTCTGTGTCTTCCTACAAGCGAGACTTCGTTTCAGGTAAACGCAGTCACTTTTCAGCTCAAACGAAGATATATTGTACACGAAGCTCACATGTTTCTCGCTCTTATCTGAAACGCATTGGATGTTAGAGGGCCTGTGGTTTGTATCAGTTTCAGAAGCAGAGTTGAACTAGATATGGTGCGTGTGTATAGGAAACACAGTTCTTTTGTTCTGAGCACTCTCACGTTTCCCGCCTTATTAGAGACTCTAGAAAGCAAGAGCGTGCTTCTTGCTCTAAAGCAGAGTGTGTTTCATGGATGAGAAGTGTGCTGTGTGTTTCCCTTCAGAAACGGAGTTAAATGCCAGGCTCTGTGTCTTCCTACAAGCGAGACTTCGTTTCAGGTAAACGCAGTCACTTTTCAGCTCAAACGAAGATATATTGTACACGAAGCTCACACGTTTCTCGCTCTTAACTGAAACGCATTGGATGTTAGAGGGCCTGTGGTTTGTATCAGTTTCAGAAGCAGAGTTGAACTAGATATGGTGCGTGTGTGTAGGAAACACAGTTCTTTTGTTCTGAGCACTCTCAAGTTTCCCGCCTTATTAGAGACTCTAGAAAGCAAGAGCGTGCTTCTTGCTCTAAAGCAGAGTGTGTTTCATGGATGAGAAGTGTGCTGTGTGTTTCCCTTCAGAAACGGAGTTAAATGCCAGGCTCTGTGTCTTCCTACAAGCGAGACTTCGTTTCAGGTAAATGCAGTCACTTTTCAGCTCAAACGAAGATATATTGTACACGAAGCTCACACGTTTCTCACTCTTAACTGAAACGCATTGGATGTTAGAGGGCCTGTGGTTTGTATCAGTTTCAGAAGCAGAGTTGAACTAGATATGGTCCGTGTGTGTAGGAAACACAGTTCTTTTGCTCTGAGCACTCTCACGTTTCCCGCCTTATAAGAGACTCTAGAAAGCAAGAGCGTGCTTCTTGCTCTAAAGCAGAGTGTGTTTCATGGATGAGAAGTGTGCTGTGTATTTCCCTTCAGAAACGGAGTTAAATGCCAGGCTCTGTGTCTTCCTCAAGCGAGACTTCGTTTCAGGTAAACACAGTCACTTTTCAGCTCAAACGAAGCTATATTGTACACGAAGCTCACACGTTTCTCGCTCTTAACTGAAACGCATTGGATATTAGAGGGCATGCGGTTTGTATCAGTTTCAGAAGCAGAGTTGAACTAGATATGGTGCGTGTGTGTAGGATACACAGTTCTTTGTTCTGAGCACTCTCACGTTTCCCGCCTTATTAGAGACTCTAGAAAGCAAGAGCGTGCTTCTTGCTCTAAAGCAGAGTGTGTTTCATGGATGAGAAGTGTGCTGTGTGTTTCCCTTCAGAAACGGAGTTAAATGCCAGGCTCTGTGTCTTCCTACAAGCGAGACTTCGTTTCAGGTAAACGCAGTCACTTTTCAGCTCAAACGAAGATATATTGTACACGAAGCTCACACGTTTCTCGCTCTTAACTGAAACGCATTGGATGTTAGAGGGCCTGTGGTTTGTATCAGTTTCAGAAGCAGAGTTGAACTAGATATGGTGCGTGTGTGTAGGAAACACAGTTCTTTTGTTCTGAGCACTCTCACGTTTCCCGCCTTATTAGAGACTCTAGAAAGCAAGAGCGTGCTTCTTGCTCTAAAGCAGAGTGTGTTTCATGGATGAGAAGTGTGCTGTGTGTTTCCCTTCAGAAACGGAGTTAAATGCCAGGCTCTGTGTCTTCCTACAAGCGAGACTTCGTTTCAGGTAAACGCAGTCACTTTTCAGCTCAAACGAAGATATATTGTACACGAAGCTCATACGTTTCTCGCTCTTAACTGAAACGCATTGGATGTTAGAGGGCCTGTGGTTTGTATCAGTCTCAGAAGCAGAGTTGAACTAGATATGGTGCGTGTGTGTAGGAAACACAGTTCTTTTGCTCTGAGCACTCTCACGTTTCCCGCCTTATTAGAGACTCTAGAAAGCAAGAGCGTGCTTCTTGCTCTAAAGCAGAGTGTGTTTCATGGATGAGAAGTGTGCTCTGTGTTTCCCTTCAGAACCGGAGTTAAATGCCTGGCTCTGTGTCTTCCTACAAGCGAGACTTCGTTTCAGGTAAACGCAGTCACTTTTCAGCTCAAAGGAAGCTATATTGTACACGAAGCTCCCACGTTTCTCGCTCTTAACTGAAACGCATTGGATGTTAGAGGGCCTGCGGTTTGTATCAGTTTCAGAAGCAGAGTTGAACTAGATATGGTGTGTGTGTGTAGGAAACACAGTTTTTTGTTCTGAGCACTCTCACGTTTCCCGCCTTATTAGAGACTCTAGAAAGCAAGAGCGTGCTTCTTGCTCTAAAGCAGAGTGTGTTTCATGGATGAAAGTGTGCTGTGTGTATCCCTTCAGAAACGGAGTTAAATGCCAGGCTCTGTGTCTTCCTACAAGCGAGACTTCGTTTCAGGTAAACGCAGTGACTTTTCAGCTCAAATGAAGATATATTGTACACGAAGCTCACATGTTTCTCGCTCTTAACTGAAACGCATTGGATGTTAGAGGGCCTGTGGTTTGTATCAGTTTCAGAAGCAGAGTTGAACTAGATATGGTGCGTGTGTGTAGGAAACACAGTTCTTTTGTTCTGAGCACTCTCACGTTTCCCGCCTTATTAGAGACTCTAGAAAGCAAGAGCGTGCTTCTTGCTCTAAAGCAGAGTGTGTTTCATGGATGAGAATTGTGCTGTGTGTTTCCCTTCAGAAACGGAGTTAAATGCCAGGCTCTGTGTCTTCCTCAAGCGAGACTTCGTTTCAGGTAAACGCAGTCAATTTTCAGCTCAAACGAAGCTATATTGTACACGAAGCTCACACGTTTCTCGCTTATAACTGAAACGCATTGGATGTTAGAGGGCCTGTGGTTTGTATCAGTCTCAGAAGCAGAGTTGAACTAGATATGGTGCGTGTGTGTAGGAAACACAGTTCTATGTTCTGAGCACTGTCTTGTTTCCCGCCTTATTAGAGACTCTAGAAAGCCAGAGCATGCTTCTTGCTCTAAAGCAGAGTGTGTTTCATGGATGAGAAGTGTGCTGTGTGTTTCCCTTCAGAAACGGAGTTAAATGCCAGGCTCTGTGTCTTCCTACAAGCGAGACTTCGTTTCAGGTAAACGCAGTCACTTTTCAGCTCAAATGAAGCTATATTGTACACGAAGCTCACACGTTTCTCGCTCTTAACTGAAACGCATTGGATGTTAGAGGGCCTGTGGTTTGTATCAGTTTCAGAAGCAGAGTTGAACTAGCTATGGTCCGTGTGTGTAGGAAACACAGTTCTTTTGCTCTGAGCACTCTCACGTTTCCCGCCTTATTAGAGACTCTAGAAAGCAAGAGCGTGCTTCTTGCTCTAAAGCAGAGTGTGTTTCATGGATGAGAAGTGTGCTGTGTGTTTCCCTTCAGAAACGGAGTTAAATGCCAGGCTCTGTGTCTTCCTACAAGCGAGACTTCGTTTCATGTAAACGCAGTCACTTTTCAGCTCAAACGAAGATATATTGTACACGAAGCTCACACGTTTCTCGCTCTTAACTGAAACGCATTGGATGTTAGAGGGCCTGTGGTTTGTATCAGTTTCAGAAGCAGAGTTGAACTAGATATGGTGCGTGTGTGTAGGAAACACAGTTCTTTTTTTCTGAGCACTCTCACGTTTCCCGCCTTATTAGAGACTCTAGAAAGCAAGAGCGTGCTTCTTGCTCTAAAGCAGAGTGTGTTTCATGGATGAGAAGTGTGCTGTGTGTTTCCCTTCAGAAACGGAGTTAAATGCCAGGCTCTGTGTCTTCCTACAAGCGAGAATTCGTTTCAGGTAAACGCAGTCACTTTTCAGCTCAAACGAAGATATATTGTACACGAAGCTCACACGTTTCTCGCTCTTAACTGAAACGCATTGGATGTTAGAGGGCCTGTGGTTTGTATCAGTTTCAGAAGCAGAGTTGAACTAGATATGGTGCGTGTGTGTAGGAAACACAGTTCTTTTGTTCTGAGCACTCTCACGTTTCCCGCCTTATTAGAGACTCTAGAAAGCAAGAGCGTGCTTCTTGCTCTAAAGCAGAGTGTGTTTCATGGATGAGAAGTGTGCTGTGTGTTTCCCTTCAGAAACGGAGTTAAATGCCAGGCTCTGTGTCTACCTCAAGCGAGACTTCGTTTCAGGTAAACACAGTCACTTTTCAGCTCAAACGAAGCTATATTGTACACGAAGCTCACACGTTTCTCACTCTTAACTGAAACGCATTGGATGTTAGAGGGCCTGTGGTTTGTATCAGTCTCAGAAGCAGAGTTGAACTAGATATGGTGCGTGTGTGTAGGAAACACAGTTCTTTGTTCTGAGCACTCTCACGTTTCCCGCCTTATTAGAGACTCTAGAAAGCAAGAGCGTGCTTCTTGCTCTAAAGCAGAGTGTGTTTCATGGATGAGAAGTGTGCTGTGTGTTTCCCTTTAGAAACGGTGTTAAATGCCAGGCTCTGTGTCTTCCTACAAGCGAGACTTCGTTTCAGGTAAACGCAGTCACTTTTCAGCTCAAACGAATCTATATTGTACAGGAAGCTCACACGTTTCTCGCTCTTAACTGAAACGCATTGGATGTTATAGGGCCTGCGGTTTGTATCAGTTTCAGAGCAGAGTTGAACTAGATATGGTGCGTGTGTGTAGGAATCACAGTTCTTTGTTCTGAGCACTCTCACGTTTCCCGCCTTATTAGAGACTCTCGAAAGCAAGAGCGTGCTTCTTGCTCTAAAGCAGAGTGTGTTTCATGGATGAGAAGTGTGCTGTGTGTTTCCCTTCAGAAACGGAGTTAAATGCCAGGCTCTGTGTCTTCCTCAAGCGAGACTTCGTTTCAGGTAAACGCAGTCAATTTTCAGCTCAAACGAAGCTATATTGTACAAGAAGCTCACACGTTTCTCGCTCATAACTGAAACGCATTGGATGTTAGAGGGCCTGTGGTTTGTATCAGTCTCAGAAGCAGAGTTGAACTAGATATGGTGCGTGTGTGTAGGAAACACAGTTCTTTGTTCTGAGCACTCTCTTGTTTCCCGCCTTATTAGAGACTCTAGAAAGCCAGAGCGTGCTTCTTGCTCTAAAGCAGAGTGTGTTTCATGGATGAGAAGTGTGCTGTGTGTTTCCCTTCAGAAACGGAGGTAAATGCCAGGCTCTGTGTCTTCCTACAAGCGAGACTTCGTTTCAGGTAAACGCAGTCACTTTTCAGCTCAAACGAAGCTATATTGTACACGAAGCTCACACGTTTCTCGCTCTTAACTGAAACGCATTGGATGTTAGAGGGCCTGTGGTTTGTATCAGTTTCAGAAGCAGAGTTGAACTAGCTATGGTCCGTGTGTGTAGGAAACACAGTTCTTTTGCTCTGAGCACTCTCACGTTTCCCGCCTTATTAGAGACTCTAGAAAGCAAGAGCGTGCTTCTTGCTCTAAAGCAGAGTGTGTTTCATGGATGAGAAGTGTGCTGTGTGTTTCCCTTCAGAAACGGAGTTAAATGCCAGGCTCTGTGTCTTCCTACAAGCGAGACTTCGTTTCATGTAAACGCAGTCACTTTTCAGCTCAAACGAAGATATATTGTACACGAAGCTCACACGTTTCTCGCTCTTAACTGAAACGCATTGGATGTTAGAGGGCCTGTGGTTTGTATCAGTTTCAGAAGCAGAGTTGAACTAGATATGGTGCGTGTGTGTAGGAAACACAGTTCTTTTTTTCTGAGCACTCTCACGTTTCCCGCCTTATTAGAGACTCTAGAAAGCAAGAGCGTGCTTCTTGCTCTAAAGCAGAGTGTGTTTCATGGATGAGAAGTGTGCTGTGTGTTTCCCTTCAGAAACGGAGTTAAATGCCAGGCTCTGTGTCTTCCTACAAGCGAGAATTCGTTTCAGGTAAACGCAGTCACTTTTCAGCTCAAACGAAGATATATTGTACACGAAGCTCACACGTTTCTCGCTCTTAACTGAAACGCATTGGATGTTAGAGGGCCTGTGGTTTGTATCAGTTTCAGAAGCAGAGTTGAACTAGATATGGTGCGTGTGTGTAGGAAACACAGTTCTTTTGTTCTGAGCACTCTCACGTTTCCCGCCTTATTAGAGACTCTAGAAAGCAAGAGCGTGCTTCTTGCTCTAAAGCAGAGTGTGTTTCATGGATGAGAAGTGTGCTCTGTGTTTCCCTTCAGAAACGGAGTTAAATGCCAGGCTCTGTGTCTTCTTACAAGCGAGACTTCGTTTCAGGTAAACGCAGTCACTTTTCAGCTCAAACGAAGATATATTGTACACGAAGATCACACGTTTCTCGCTCTTAACTGAAACGCATTGGATGTTAGAGGGCCTGTGGTTTGTATCAGTTTCAGAAGCAGAGTTGAACTAGATATGGTGCGTGTGTGTAGAAAACACAGTTCTTTTGTTCTGAGCACTCTCACGTTTCCCGCCTTATTAGAGACTCTAGAAAGCAAGAGCGTGCTTCTTGCTCTAAAGCAGAGTGTGTTTCATGGATGAGAAGTGTGCTGTGTGTTTCCCTTCAGAAACGGAGTTAAATGCCAGGCTCTGTGTCTACCTCAAGCGAGACTTCGTTTCAGGTAAACACAGTCACTTTTCAGCTCAAACGAAGCTATATTGTACACGAAGCTCACACGTTTCTCACTCTTAACTGAAACACATTGGATGTTAGAGGGCCTGTGGTTTGTATCAGTCTCAGAAGCAGAATTGAACTAGATATGGTGCGTGTGTGTAGGAAACACAGTTCTTTGTTCTGAGCACTCTCACGTTTCCCGCCTTATTAGAGACTCTAGAAAGCAAGAGCGTGCTTCTTGCTCTAAAGCAGAGTGTGTTTCATGGATGAGAAGTGTGCTGTGTGTTTCCCTTCAGAAACGGAGTTAAATGCCAGGCTCTGTGTCTTCCTACAAGCGAGACTTCGTTTCAGGTAAACGCAGTCACTTTTCAGCTCAAACGAATCTATATTGTACACGAAGCTCACACGTTTCTCGCTCTTAACTGAAACGCATTGGATGTTAGAGGGCCTGTGGTTTGTATCAGTTTCAGAAGCAGAGTTGAACTAGATATGGTCCGTGTGTGTAGGAAACACAGTTCTTTTGCTCTGAGCACCCTCACGTTTCCCGCCTTATTAGAGACTCTAGAAAGCAAGAGCGTGCTTCTTGCTCTAAAGCAGAGTGTGTTTCATGGATGAGAAGTGTGCTGTGTGTTTCCCTTTAGAAACGGTGTTAAATGCCAGGCTCTGTGTCTTCCTACAAGCGAGACTTCGTTTCAGGTAAACGCAGTCACTTTTCAGCTCAAACGAATCTATATTGTACAGGAAGCTCACACGTTTCTCGCTCTTAACTGAAACGCATTGGATGTTAGAGGGCCTGCGGTTTGTATCAGTTTCAGAGCAGAGTTGAACTAGATATGGTGCGTGTGTGTAGGAATCACAGTTCTTTGTTCTGAGCACTCTCACGTTTCCCGCCTTATTAGAGACTCTAGAAAGCAAGAGCGTGCTTCTTGCTCTAAAGCAGAGTGTGTTTCATGGATGAGAAGTGTGCTCTGTGTTTCCCTTCAGAAACGGAGTTAAATGCCAGGCTCTGTGTCTTCTTACAAGCGAGACTTCGTTTCAGGTAAACGCAGTCACTTTTCAGCTCAAACGAAGATATATTGTACACGAAGATCACACGTTTCTCGCTCTTAACTGAAACGCATTGGATGTTAGAGGGCCTGTGGTTTGTATCAGTTTCAGAAGCAGAGTTGAACTAGATATGGTGCGTGTGTGTAGAAAACACAGTTCTTTTGTTCTGAGCACTCTCACGTTTCCCGCCTTATTAGAGACTCTAGAAAGCAAGAGCGTGCTTCTTGCTCTAAAGCAGAGTGTGTTTCATGGATGAGAAGTGTGCTGTGTGTTTCCCTTCAGAAACGGAGTTAAATGCCAGGCTCTGTGTCTACCTCAAGCGAGACTTCGTTTCAGGTAAACACAGTCACTTTTCAGCTCAAACGAAGCTATATTGTACACGAAGCTCACACGTTTCTCACTCTTAACTGAAACACATTGGATGTTAGAGGGCCTGTGGTTTGTATCAGTCTCAGAAGCAGAGTTGAACTAGATATGGTGCGTGTGTGTAGGAAACACAGTTCTTTGTTCTGAGCACTCTCACGTTTCCCGCCTTATTAGAGACTCTAGAAAGCAAGAGCGTGCTTCTTGCTCTAAAGCAGAGTGTGTTTCATGGATGAGAAGTGTGCTGTGTGTTTCCCTTCAGAAACGGAGTTAAATGCCAGGCTCTGTGTCTTCCTACAAGCGAGACTTCGTTTCAGGTAAACGCAGTCACTTTTCAGCTCAAACGAATCTATATTGTACACGAAGCTCACACGTTTCTCGCTCTTAACTGAAACGCATTGGATGTTAGAGGGCCTGTGGTTTGTATCAGTTTCAGAAGCAGAGTTGAACTAGATATGGTGCGTGTGTGTAGGAAACACAGTTCTTTTGCTCTGAGCACTCTCACGTTTCCCGCCTTATTAGAGACTCTAGAAAGCAAGAGCGTGCTTCTTGCTCTAAAGCAGAGTGTGTTTCATGGATGAGAAGTGTGCTGTGTGTTTCCCTTTAGAAACGGTGTTAAATGCCAGGCTCTGTGTCTTCCTACAAGCGAGACTTCGTTTCAGGTAAACGCAGTCACTTTTCAGCTCAAACGAATCTATATTGTACAGGAAGCTCACACGTTTCTCGCTCTTAACTGAAACGCATTGGATGTTAGAGGGCCTGCGGTTTGTATCAGTTTCAGAGCAGAGTTGAACTAGATATGGTGCGTGTGTGTAGGAATCACAGTTCTTTGTTCTGAGCACTCTCACGTTTCCCGCCTTATTAGAGACTCTCGAAAGCAAGAGCGTGCTTCTTGCTCTAAAGCAGAGTGTGTTTCATGGATGAGAAGTGTGCTGTGTGTTTCCCTTCAGAAACGGAGTTAAATGCCAGGCTCTGTGTCTTCCTACAAGCGAGACATCGTTTCAGTTAAACGCAGTCACTTTTCAGCTCAAACGAAGCTATATTGTACACGAAGCTCACACGTTTCTCGCTCTTAACTGAAACACATTGGATGTTAGAGGGCCTGTGGTTTGTATCAGTTTCAGAAGCAGAGTTGAACTAGATATGGTCCGTGTGTGTAGGAAACACAGTTCTTTTGTTCTGAGCACTCTCACGTTTCCCGCCTTATTTGAGACTCTAGAAAGCAAGAGCGTGCTTCTTGCTCTAAAGCAGAGTGTGTTTCATGGATGAGAACTGTGCTGTGTGTTTCCCTTCAGAAACGGAGTTAAATGCCAGGCTCTGTGTCTTCCTACAAGCGAGACTTCGTTTCAGGTAAACGCAGTCACTTTTCAGCTCAAACGAAACTATATTGTACACGAAGCTCACACGTTTCTCGCTCTTAACTGAAACGCATTGGATGTTAGAGGGCCTGTGGTTTGCATCAGTTTCAGAAGCAGAGTTGAACTAGATATGGTGCGTGTGTGTAGGAAACACAGTTCTTTTTTTCTGAGCACTCTCACGTTTCCCGCCTTATTAGAGACTCTAGAAAGCAAGAGCGTGCTTCTTGCTCTAAAGCAGAGTGTGTTTCATGGATGAGAAGTGTGCTGTGTGTTTCCCTTCAGAAACGGAGTTAAATGCCAGGCTCTGTGTCTTCCTACAAGCGAGACTTCGTTTCAGGCAAACGCAGTCACTTTTCAGCTCAAACGAAGATATATTGTACACGAAGCTCACACGTTTCTCGCTCTTAACTGAAACGCATTGGATGTTAGAGGGCCTGTGGTTTGTATCAGTCTCAGAAGCAGAGTTGAACTAGATATGGTGCGTGTGTGTAGGAAACACAGTTCTTTTGTTCTGAGCACTCTCACGTTTCCCGCCTTATTAGAGACTCTAGAAAGCAAGAGCGTGCTTCTTGCTCTAAAGCAGAGTGTGTTTCATGGATGAGAAGTGTGCTGTGTGTTTCCCTTCAGAAACGGAGATAAATGCCAGGCTCTGTGTCTTCCTACAAGCGAGACTTCGTTTCAGGTAAATGCAGTCACTTTTCAGCTCAAACGAAGATATATTGTACACGAAGCTCACACGTTTCTCACTCTTAACTGAAACGCATTGGATGTTAGAGGGCCTGTGGTTTGTATCAGTTTCAGAAGCAGAGTTGAACTAGATATGGTCCGTGTGTGTAGGAAACACAGTTCTTTTGCTCTGAGCACTCTCACGTTTCCCGCCTTATTAGAGACTCTAGAAAGCAAGAGCGTGCTTCTTGCTCTAAAGCAGAGTGTGTTTCATGGATGAGAAGTGTGCTGTGTGTTTCCCTTCAGAAACGGAGTTAAATGCCAGGCTCTGTGTCTTCCTACAAGCGAGACTTCGTTTCAGGTAAACGCAGTCACTTTTCAGCTCAAAGGAAGCTATATTGTACACGAAGCTCCCACGTTTCTCGCTCTTAACTGAAACGCATTGGATGTTAGAGGGCCTGCGGTTTGTATCAGTTTCAGAAGCAGAGTTGAACTAGATATGGTGCGTGTGTGTAGGAAACACAGTTTTTTGTTCTGAGCACTCTCACGTTTCCTGCCTTATTAGAGACTCTAGAAAGCAAGAGCGTGCTTCTTGCTCTAAAGCAGAGTGTGTTTCATGGATGAGAAGTGTGCTGTGTGTATCCCTTCAGAAACGGAGTTAAATGCCAGGCTCTGTGTCTTCCTACAAGCGAGACTTCGTTTCAGGTAAACGCAGTCACTTTTCAGCTCAAACGAAACTATATTGTACACGAAGCTCACACGTTTCTCGCTCTTAACTGAAACGCATTGGATGTTAGAGGGCCTGTGGTTTGCATCAGTTTCAGAAGCAGAGTTGAACTAGATATGGTGCGTGTGTGTAGGAAACACAGTTCTTTTTTTCTGAGCACTCTCACGTTTCCCGCCTTATTAGAGACTCTAGAAAGCAAGAGCGTGCTTCTTGCTCTAAAGCAGAGTGTGTTTCATGGATGAGAAGTGTGCTGTGTGTTTCCCTTCAGAAACGGAGTTAAATGCCAGGCTCTGTGTCTTCCTACAAGCGAGACTTCGTTTCAGGCAAACGCAGTCACTTTTCAGCTCAAACGAAGATATATTGTACACGAAGCTCACACGTTTCTCGCTCTTAACTGAAACGCATTGGATGTTAGAGGGCCTGTGGTTTGTATCAGTCTCAGAAGCAGAGTTGAACTAGATATGGTGCGTGTGTGTAGGAAACACAGTTCTTTTTTTCTGAGCACTCTCACGTTTCCCGCCTTATTAGAGACTCTAGAAAGCAAGAGCGTGCTTCTTGCTCTAAAGCAGAGTGTGTTTCATGGATGAGAAGTGTGCTGTGTGTTTCCCTTCAGAAACGGAGTTAAATGCCAGGCTCTGTGTCTTCCTACAAGCGAGACTTCGTTTCAGGCAAACGCAGTCACTTTTCAGCTCAAACGAAGATATATTGTACACGAAGCTCACACGTTTCTCGCTCTTAACTGAAACGCATTGGATGTTAGAGGGCCTGTGGTTTGTATCAGTCTCAGAAGCAGAGTTGAACTAGATATGGTGCGTGTGTGTAGGAAACACAGTTCTTTTGTTCTGAGCACTCTCACGTTTCCCGCCTTATTAGAGACTCTAGAAAGCAAGAGCGTGCTTCTTGCTCTAAAGCAGAGTGTGTTTCATGGATGAGAAGTGTGCTGTGTGTTTCCCTTCAGAAACGGAGATAAATGCCAGGCTCTGTGTCTTCCTACAAGCGAGACTTCGTTTCAGGTAAATGCAGTCACTTTTCAGCTCAAACGAAGATATATTGTACACGAAGCTCACATGTTTCTCGCTCTTAACTGAAACGCATTGGATGTTAGAGGGCCTGTGGTTTGTATCAGTTTCAGAAGCAGAGTTGAACTAGATATGGTGCGTGTGTGTAGGAAACACAGTTCTTTTGTTCTGAGCACTCTCACGTTTCCCGCCTTATTAGAGACTCTAGAAAGCAAGAGCGTGCTTCTTGCTCTAAAGCAGAGTGTGTTTCATGGATGAGAATTGTGCTGTGTGTTTCCCTTCAGAAACGGAGTTAAATGCCAGGCTCTGTGTCTTCCTCAAGCGAGACTTCGTTTCAGGTAAACGCAGTCAATTTTCAGCTCAAACGAAGCTATATTGTACACGAAGCTCACACGTTTCTCGCTCATAACTGAAACGCATTGGATGTTAGAGGGCCTGTGGTTTGTATCAGTCTCAGAAGCAGAGTTGAACTAGATATGGTGCGTGTGTGTAGGAAACACAGTTCTTTGTTCTGAGCACTCTCATGTTTCCCGCCTTATTAGAGACTCTAGAAAGCCAGAGCGTGCTTCTTGCTCTAAAGCAGAGTGTGTTTCATGGATGAGAAGTGTGCTGTGTGTTTCCCTTCAGAAACGGAGTTAAATGCCAGGCTCTGTGTCTTCCTACAAGCGAGACTTCGTTTCAGGTAAACGCAGTCACTTTTCAGCTCAAACGAAGCTATATTGTACACGAAGCTCACACGTTTCTCGCTCTTAACTGAAACGCATTGGATGTTAGAGGGCCTGTGGTTTGTATCAGTTTCAGAAGCAGAGTTGAACTAGCTATGGTCCATGTGTGTAGGAAACACAGTTCTTTTGCTCTGAGCACTCTCACGTTTCCCGCCTTATTAGAGACTCTAGAAAGCAAGAGCGTGCTTCTTGCTCTAAAGCAGAGTGTGTTTCATGGATGAGAAGTGTGCTGTGTGTTTCCCTTCAGAAACGGAGTTAAATGCCAGGCTCTGTGTCTTCCTACAAGCGAGACTTCGTTTCATGTAAACGCAGTCACTTTTCAGCTCAAACGAAGATATATTGTACACGAAGCTCACACGTTTCTCGCTCTTAACTGAAACGCATTGGATGTTAGAGGGCCTGTGGTTTGTATCAGTTTCAGAAGCAGAGTTGAACTAGATATGGTGCGTGTGTGTAGGAAACACAGTTCTTTTTTTCTGAGCACTCTCACGTTTCCCGCCTTATTAGAGACTCTAGAAAGCAAGAGCGTGCTTCTTGCTCTAAAGCAGAGTGTGTTTCATGGATGAGAAGTGTGCTGTGTGTTTCCCTTCAGAAACGGAGTTAAATGCCAGGCTCTGTGTCTACCTCAAGCGAGACTTCGTTTCAGGTAAACACAGTCACTTTTCAGCTCAAACGAAGCTATATTGTACACGAAGCTCACACGTTTCTCACTCTTAACTGAAACGCATTGGATGTTAGAGGGCCTGTGGTTTGTATCAGTCTCAGAAGCAGAGTTGAACTAGATATGGTGCGTGTGTGTAGGAAACACAGTTCTTTGTTCTGAGCACTCTCACGTTTCCCGCCTTATTAGAGACTCTAGAAAGCAAGAGCGTGCTTCTTGCTCTAAAGCAGAGTGTGTTTCATGGATGAGAAGTGTGCTGTGTGTTTCCCTTTAGAAACGGTGTTAAATGCCAGGCTCTGTGTCTTCCTACAAGCGAGACTTCGTTTCAGGTAAACGCAGTCACTTTTCAGCTCAAACGAATCTATATTGTACAGGAAGCTCACACGTTTCTCGCTCTTAACTGAAACGCATTGGATGTTAGAGGGCCTGCGGTTTGTATCAGTTTCAGAGCAGAGTTGAACTAGATATGGTGCGTGTGTGTAGGAATCACAGTTCTTTGTTCTGAGCACTCTCACGTTTCCCGCCTTATTAGAGACTCTAGAAAGCAAGAGCGGGCTTCTTGCTCTAAAGCAGAGTGTGTTTCATGGATGAGAAGTGTGCTGTGTGTTTCCCTTCAGAAACGGAGTTAAATGCCAGGCTCTGTGTCTTCCTCAAGCGAGACTTCGTTTCAGGTAAACGCAGTCAATTTTCAGCTCAAACGAAGCTATATTGTACACGAAGCTCACACGTTTCTCTCTCATAACTGAAACGCATTGGATGTTAGAGGGCCTGTGGTTTGTATCAGTCTCAGAAGCAGAGTTGAACTAGATATGGTGCGTGTGTGTAGGAAACACAGTTCTTTGTTCTGAGCACTCTCTTGTTTCCCGCCTTATTAGAGACTCTAGAAAGCCAGAGCGTGCTTCTTGCTCTAAAGCAGAGTGTGTTTCATGGATGAGAAGTGTGCTGTGTGTTTCCCTTCAGAAACGGAGTTAAATGCCAGGCTCTGTGTCTTCCTACAAGCGAGACTTCGTTTCAGGTAAACGCAGTCACTTTTCAGCTCAAACGAAGCTATATTGTACACGAAGCTCACACGTTTCTCGCTCTTAACTGAAACGCATTGGATGTTAGAGGGCCTGTGGTTTGTATCAGTTTCAGAAGGAGAGTTGAACTAGCTATGGTCCGTGTGTGTAGGAAACACAGTTCTTTTGCTCTGAGCACTCTCACGTTTCCCGCCTTATTAGAGACTCTAGAAAGCAAGAGCGTGCTTCTTGCTCTAAAGCAGAGTGTGTTTCATGGATGAGAAGTGTGCTGTGTGTTTCCCTTCAGAAACGGAGTTAAATGCCAGGCTCTGTGTCTTCCTACAAGCGAGACTTCGTTTCATGTAAACGCAGTCACTTTTCAGCTCAAACGAAGATATATTGTACACGAAGCTCACACGTTTCTCGCTCTTAACTGAAACGCATTGGATGTTAGAGGGCCTGTGGTTTGTATCAGTTTCAGAAGCAGAGTTGAACTAGATATGGTGCGTGTGTGTAGGAAACACAGTTCTTTTTTTCTGAGCACTCTCACGTTTCCCGCCTTATTAGAGACTCTAGAAAGCAAGAGCGTGCTTCTTGCTCTAAAGCAGAGTGTGTTTCATGGATGAGAAGTGTGCTGTGTGTTTCCCTTCAGAAACGGAGTTAAATGCCAGGCTCTGTGTCTTCCTACAAGCGAGAATTCGTTTCAGGTAAACGCAGTCACTTTTCAGCTCAAACGAAGATATATTGTACACGAAGCTCACACGTTTCTCGCTCTTAACTGAAACGCATTGGATGTTAGAGGGCCTGTGGTTTGTATCAGTTTCAGAAGCAGAGTTGAACTAGATATGGTGCGTGTGTGTAGGAAACACAGTTCTTTTGTTCTGAGCACTCTCACGTTTCCCGCCTTATTAGAGACTCTAGAAAGCAAGAGCGTGCTTCTTGCTCTAAAGCAGAGTGTGTTTCATGGATGAGAAGTGTGCTCTGTGTTTCCCTTCAGAAACGGAGTTAAATGCCAGGCTCTGTGTCTTCTTACAAGCGAGACTTCGTTTCAGGTAAACGCAGTCACTTTTCAGCTCAAACGAAGATATATTGTACACGAAGATCACACGTTTCTCGCTCTTAACTGAAACGCATTGGATGTTAGAGGGCCTGTGGTTTGTATCAGTTTCAGAAGCAGAGTTGAACTAGATATGGTGCGTGTGTGTAGAAAACACAGTTCTTTTGTTCTGAGCACTCTCACGTTTCCCGCCTTATTAGAGACTCTAGAAAGCAAGAGCGTGCTTCTTGCTCTAAAGCAGAGTGTGTTTCATGGATGAGAAGTGTGCTGTGTGTTTCCCTTCAGAAACGGAGTTAAATGCCAGGCTCTGTGTCTACCTCAAGCGAGACTTCGTTTCAGGTAAACACAGTCACTTTTCAGCTCAAACGAAGATATATTGTACACGAAGCTCACACGTTTCTCACTCTTAACTGAAACACATTGGATGTTAGAGGGCCTGTGGTTTGTATCAGTCTCAGAAGCAGAGTTGAACTAGATATGGTGCGTGTGTGTAGGATACACAGTTCTTTGTTCTGAGCACTCTCACGTTTCCCGCCTTATTAGAGACTCTAGAAAGCAAGAGCGTGCTTCTTGCTCTAAAGCAGAGTGTGTTTCATGGATGAGAAGTGTGCTGTGTGTTTCCCTTCAGAAACGGAGTTAAATGCCAGGCTCTGTGTCTTCCTACAAGCGAGACTTCGTTTCAGGTAAACGCAGTCACTTTTCAGCTCAAACGAATCTATATTGTACACGAAGCTCACACGTTTCTCGCTCTTAACTGAAACGCATTGGATGTTAGAGGGCCTGTGGTTTGTATCAGTTTCAGAAGCAGAGTTGAACTAGATATGGTCCGTGTGTGTAGGAAACACAGTTCTTTTGCTCTGAGCACTCTCACGTTTCCCGCCTTATTAGAGACTCTAGAAAGCAAGAGCGTGCTTCTTGCTCTAAAGCAGAGTGTGTTTCATGGATGAGAAGTGTGCTGTGTGTTTCCCTTTAGAAACGGTGTTAAATGCCAGGCTCTGTGTCTTCCTACAAGCGAGACTTCGTTTCAGGTAAACGCAGTCACTTTTCAGCTCAAACGAATCTATATTGTACAGGAAGCTCACACTTTTCTCGCTCTTAACTGAAACACATTGGATGTTAGAGGGCCTGTGGTTTGTATCAGTTTCAGAAGCAGAGTTGAACTAGATATGGTCCGTGTGTGTAGGAAACACAGTTCTTTTGTTCTGAGCACTCTCACGTTTCCCGCCTTATTTGAGACTCTAGAAAGCAAGAGCGTGCTTCTTGCTCTAAAGCAGAGTGTGTTTCATGGATGAGAACTGTGCTGTGTGTTTCCCTTCAGAAACGGAGTTAAATGCCAGGCTCTGTGTCTTCCTCAAGCGAGACTTCGTTTCAGGTAAACGCAGTCAATTTTCAGCTCAAACGAAGCTATATTGTACACGAAGCTCACACGTTTCTCTCTCATAACTGAAACGCATTGGATGTTAGAGGGCCTGTGGTTTGTATCAGTCTCAGAAGCAGAGTTGAACTAGATATGGTGCGTGTGTGTAGGAAACACAGTTCTTTGTTCTGAGCACTCTCTTGTTTCCCGCCTTATTAGAGACTCTAGAAAGCAAGAGCGTGCTTCTTGCTCTAAAGCAGAGTGTGTTTCATGGATGAGAAGTGTGCTGTGTGTTTCCCTTCAGAAACGGAGTTAAATGCCAGGCTCTGTGTCTTCCTACAAGCGAGACTTCGTTTCAGGTAAACGCAGTCACTTTTCAGCTCAAACGAAGCTATATTGTACACGAAGCTCACACGTTTCTCGCTCTTAACTGAAACGCATTGGATGTTAGAGGGCCTGTGGTTTGTATCAGTTTCAGAAGCAGAGTTGAACTAGCTATGGTCCGTGTGTGTAGGAAACACAGTTCTTTTGCTCTGAGCACTCTCACGTTTCCCGCCTTATTAGAGACTCTAGAAAGCAAGAGCGTGCTTCTTGCTCTAAAGCAGAGTGTGTTTCATGGATGAGAAGTGTGCTGTGTGTTTCCCTTCAGAATCGGAGTTAAATGCCAGGCTCTGTGTCTTCCTACAAGCGAGACTTCGTTTCATGTAAACGCAGTCACTTTTCAGCTCAAACGAAGATATATTGTACACGAAGCTCACACGTTTCTCGCTCTTAACTGAAACGCATTGGATGTTAGAGGGCCTGTGGTTTGTATCAGTTTCAGAAGCAGAGTTGAACTAGATATGGTGCGTGTGTGTAGGAAACACAGTTCTTTTTTTCTGAGCACTCTCACGTTTCCCGCCTTATTAGAGACTCTAGAAAGCAAGAGCGTGCTTCTTGCTCTAAAGCAGAGTGTGTTTCATGGATGAGAAGTGTGCTGTGTGTTTCCCTTCAGAAACGGAGTTAAATGCCAGGCTCTGTGTCTTCCTACAAGCGAGAATTCGTTTCAGGTAAACGCAGTCACTTTTCAGCTCAAACGAAGATATATTGTACACGAAGCTCACACGTTTCTCGCTCTTAACTGAAACGCATTGGATGTTAGAGGGCCTGTGGTTTGTATCAGTTTCAGAAGCAGAGTTGAACTAGATATGGTGCGTGTGTGTAGGAAACACAGTTCTTTTTTTCTGAGCACTCTCACGTTTCCCGCCTTATTAGAGACTCTAGAAAGCAAGAGCGTGCTTCTTGCTCTAAAGCAGAGTGTGTTTCATGGATGAGAAGTGTGCTGTGTGTTTCCCTTCAGAAACGGAGTTAAATGCCAGGCTCTGTGTCTACCTCAAGCGAGACTTCGTTTCAGGTAAACGCAGTCACTTTTCAGCTCAAACGAATCTATATTGTACACGAAGCTCACACGTTTCTCGCTCTTAACTGAAACGCATTGGATGTTAGAGGGCCTGTGGTTTGTATCAGTTTCAGAAGCAGAGTTGAACTAGATATGGTCCGTGTGTGTAGGAAACACAGTTCTTTTGCTCTGAGCACTCTCACGTTTCCCGCCTTATTAGAGACTCTAGAAAGCAAGAGCGTGCTTCTTGCTCTAAAGCAGAGTGTGTTTCATGGATGAGAAGTGTGCTGTGTGTTTCCCTTTAGAAACGGTGTTAAATGCCAGGCTCTGTGTCTTCCTACAAGCGAGACTTCGTTTCAGGTAAACGCAGTCACTTTTCAGCTCAAACGAATCTATATTGTACAGGAAGCTCACACTTTTCTCGCTCTTAACTGAAACACATTGGATGTTAGAGGGCCTGTGGTTTGTATCAGTTTCAGAAGCAGAGTTGAACTAGATATGGTCCGTGTGTGTAGGAAACACAGTTCTTTTGTTCTGAGCACTCTCACGTTTCCCGCCTTATTTGAGACTCTAGAAAGCAAGAGCGTGCTTCTTGCTCTAAAGCAGAGTGTGTTTCATGGATGAGAACTGTGCTGTGTGTTTCCCTTCAGAAACGGAGTTAAATGCCAGGCTCTGTGTCTTCCTACAAGCGAGACTTCGTTTCAGGTAAACGCAGTCACTTTTCAGCTCAAACGAAACTATATTGTACACGAAGCTCACACGTTTCTCGCTCTTAACTGAAACGCATTGGATGTTAGAGGGCCTGTGGTTTGTATCAGTTTCAGAAGCAGAGTTGAACTAGATATGGTGCGTGTGTGTAGGAAACACAGTTCTTTTTTTCTGAGCACTCTCACGTTTCCCGCATTATTAGAGACTCTAGAAAGCAAGAGCGTGCTTCTTGCTCTAAAGCAGAGTGTGTTTCATGGATGAGAAGTGTGCTGTGTGTTTCCCTTCAGAAACGGAGTTAAATGCCAGGCTCTGTGTCTTCCTCAAGCGAGACTTCGTTTCAGGTAAACGCAGTCACTTTTCAGCTCAAACGAAACTATATTGTACACGAAGCTCACACGTTTCTCGCTCTTAACTGAAACGCATTGGATGTTAGAGGGCCTGTGGTTTGTATCAGTTTCAGAAGCAGAGTTGAACTAGATATGGTGCGTGTGTGTAGGAAACACAGTTCTTTTTTTCTGAGCACTCTCACGTTTCCCGCCTTATTAGAGACTCTAGAAAGCAAGAGCGTGCTTCTTGCTCTAAAGCAGAGTGTGTTTCATGGATGAGAAGTGTGCTGTGTGTTTCCCTTCAGAAACGGAGTTAAATGCCAGGCTCTGTGTCTTCCTCAAGCGAGACTTCGTTTCAGGTAAACGCAGTCAATTTTCAGCTCAAACGAAGCTATATTGTACACGAAGCTCACACGTTTCTCTTTCATAACTGAAACGCATTGGATGTTAGAGGGCCTGTGGTTTGTATCAGTTTCAGAAGCAGAGTTGAACTAGCTATGGTCCGTGTGTGTAGGAAACACAGTTCTTTTGCTCTGAGCACTCTCACGTTTCCCGCCTTATTAGAGACTCTAGAAAGCAAGAGCGTGCTTCTTGCTCTAAAGCAGAGTGTGTTTCATGGATGAGAAGTGTGCTGTGTGTTTCCCTTCAGAAACGGAGTTAAATGCCAGGCTCTGTGTCTTCCTACAAGCGAGACTTCGTTTCATGTAAACGCAGTCACTTTTCAGCTCAAACGAAGATATATTGTACACGAAGCTCACACGTTTCTCGCTCTTAACTGAAACGCATTGGATGTTAGAGGGCCTGTGGTTTGTATCAGTTTCAGAAGCAGAGTTGAACTAGATATGGTGCGTGTGTGTAGGAAACACAGTTCTTTTTTTCTGAGCACTCTCACGTTTCCCGCCTTATTAGAGACTCTAGAAAGCAAGAGCGTGCTTCTTGCTCTAAAGCAGAGTGTGTTTCATGGATGAGAAGTGTGCTGTGTGTTTCCCTTCAGAAACGGAGTTAAATGCCAGGCTCTGTGTCTTCCTACAAGCGAGAATTCGTTTCAGGTAAACGCAGTCACTTTTCAGCTCAAACGAAGATATATTGTACACGAAGCTCACACGTTTCTCGCTCTTAACTGAAACGCATTGGATGTTAGAGGGCCTGTGGTTTGTATCAGTTTCAGAAGCAGAGTTGAACTAGATATGGTGCGTGTGTGTAGGAAACACAGTTCTTTTTTTCTGAGCACTCTCACGTTTCCCGCCTTATTAGAGACTCTAGAAAGCAAGAGCGTGCTTCTTGCTCTAAAGCAGAGTGTGTTTCATGGATGAGAAGTGTGCTGTGTGTTTCCCTTCAGAAACGGAGTTAAATGCCAGGCTCTGTGTCTACCTCAAGCGAGACTTCGTTTCAGGTAAACGCAGTCACTTTTCAGCTCAAACGAATCTATATTGTACACGAAGCTCACACGTTTCTCGCTCTTAACTGAAACGCATTGGATGTTAGAGGGCCTGTGGTTTGTATCAGTTTCAGAAGCAGAGTTGAACTAGATATGGTCCGTGTGTGTAGGAAACACAGTTCTTTTGCTCTGAGCACTCTCACGTTTCCCGCCTTATTAGAGACTCTAGAAAGCAAGAGCGTGCTTCTTGCTCTAAAGCAGAGTGTGTTTCATGGATGAGAAGTGTGCTGTGTGTTTCCCTTTAGAAACGGTGTTAAATGCCAGGCTCTGTGTCTTCCTACAAGCGAGACTTCGTTTCAGGTAAACGCAGTCACTTTTCAGCTCAAACGAATCTATATTGTACAGGAAGCTCACACGTTTCTCGCTCTTAACTGAAACACATTGGATGTTAGAGGGCCTGTGGTTTGTATCAGTTTCAGAAGCAGAGTTGAACTAGATATGGTCCGTGTGTGTAGGAAACACAGTTCTTTTGTTCTGAGCACTCTCACGTTTCCCGCCTTATTTGAGACTCTAGAAAGCAAGAGCGTGCTTCTTGCTCTAAAGCAGAGTGTGTTTCATGGATGAGAACTGTGCTGTGTGTTTCCCTTCAGAAACGGAGTTAAATGCCAGGCTCTGTGTCTTCCTACAAGCGAGACTTCGTTTCAGGTAAACGCAGTCACTTTTCAGCTCAAACGAAACTATATTGTACACGAAGCTCACACGTTTCTCGCTCTTAACTGAAACGCATTGGATGTTAGAGGGCCTGTGGTTTGTATCAGTTTCAGAAGCAGAGTTGAACTAGATATGGTGCGTGTGTGTAGGAAACACAGTTCTTTTTTTCTGAGCACTCTCACGTTTCCCGCCTTATTAGAGACTCTAGAAAGCAAGAGCGTGCTTCTTGCTCTAAAGCAGAGTGTGTTTCATGGATGAGAAGTGTGCTGTGTGTTTCCCTTCAGAAACGGAGTTAAATGCCAGGCTCTGTGTCTTCCTACAAGCGAGAATTCGTTTCAGGCAAACGCAGTCACTTTTCAGCTCAAACGAAGATATATTGTACACGAAGCTCACACGTTTCTCGCTCTTAACTGAAACGCATTGGATGTTAGAGGGCCTGTGGTTTGTATCAGTCTCAGAAGCAGAGTTGAACTAGATATGGTGCGTGTGTGTAGGAAACACAGTTCTTTTGTTCTGAGCACTCTCACGTTTCCCGCCTTATTAGAGACTCTAGAAAGCAAGAGCGTGCTTCTTGCTCTAAAGCAGAGTGTGTTTCATGGATGAGAAGTGTGCTGTGTGTTTCCCTTCAGAAACGGAGTTAAATGCCAGGCTCTGTGTCTTCCTACAAGCGAGACTTCGTTTCAGGTAAATGCAGTCACTTTTCAGCTCAAACGAAGATATATTGTACACGAAGCTCACACGTTTCTCACTCTTAACTGAAACGCATTGGATGTTAGAGGGCCTGTGGTTTGTATCAGTTTCAGAAGCAGAGTTGAACTAGATATGGTCCGTGTGTGTAGGAAACACAGTTCTTTTGCTCTGAGCACTCTCACGTTTCCCGCCTTATTAGAGACTCTAGAAAGCAAGAGCGTGCTTCTTGCTCTAAAGCAGAGTGTGTTTCATGGATGAGAAGTGTGCTGTGTGTTTCCCTTCAGAAACGGAGTTAAATGCCAGGCTCTGTGTCTTCCTACAAGCGAGACTTCGTTTCAGGTAAACGCAGTCACTTTTCAGCTCAAACGAATCTATATTGTACACGAAGCTCACACGTTTCTCGCTCTTAACTGAAACGCATTGGATGTTAGAGGGCCTGTGGTTTGTATCAGTTTCAGAAGCAGAGTTGAACTAGATATGGTCCGTGTGTGTAGGAAACACAGTTCTTTTGCTCTGAGCACTCTCACGTTTCCCGCCTTATTAGAGACTCTAGAAAGCAAGAGCGTGCTTCTTGCTCTAAAGCAGAGTGTGTTTCATGGATGAGAAGTGTGCTGTGTGTTTCCCTTTAGAAACGGTGTTAAATGCCAGGCTCTGTGTCTTCCTACAAGCGAGACTTCGTTTCAGGTAAACGCAGTCACTTTTCAGCTCAAACGAATCTATATTGTACAGGAAGCTCACACGTTTCTCGCTCTTAACTGAAACACATTGGATGTTAGAGGGCCTGTGGTTTGTATCAGTTTCAGAAGCAGAGTTGAACTAGATATGGTCCGTGTGTGTAGGAAACACAGTTCTTTTGTTCTGAGCACTCTCACGTTTCCCGCCTTATTTGAGACTCTAGAAAGCAAGAGCGTGCTTCTTGCTCTAAAGCAGAGTGTGTTTCATGGATGAGAACTGTGCTGTGTGTTTCCCTTCAGAAACGGAGTTAAATGCCAGGCTCTGTGTCTTCCTACAAGCGAGACTTCGTTTCAGGTAAACGCAGTCACTTTTCAGCTCAAACGAATCTATATTGTACACGAAGCTCACACGTTTCTCGCTCTTAACTGAAACGCATTGGATGTTAGAGGGCCTGTGGTTTGTATCAGTTTCAGAAGCAGAGTTGAACTAGATATGGTCCGTGTGTGTAGGAAACACAGTTCTTTTGCTCTGAGCACTCTCACGTTTCCCGCCTTATTAGAGACTCTAGAAAGCAAGAGCGTGCTTCTTGCTCTAAAGCAGAGTGTGTTTCATGGATGAGAAGTGTGCTGTGTGTTTCCCTTTAGAAACGGTGTTAAATGCCAGGCTCTGTGTCTTCCTACAAGCGAGACTTCGTTTCAGGTAAACGCAGTCACTTTTCAGCTCAAACGAATCTATATTGTACAGGAAGCTCACACGTTTCTCGCTCTTAACTGAAACACATTGGATGTTAGAGGGCCTGTGGTTTGTATCAGTTTCAGAAGCAGAGTTGAACTAGATATGGTCCGTGTGTGTAGGAAACACAGTTCTTTTGTTCTGAGCACTCTCACGTTTCCCGCCTTATTTGAGACTCTAGAAAGCAAGAGCGTGCTTCTTGCTCTAAAGCAGAGTGTGTTTCATGGATGAGAACTGTGCTGTGTGTTTCCCTTCAGAAACGGAGTTAAATGCCAGGCTCTGTGTCTTCCTACAAGCGAGACTTCGTTTCAGGTAAACGCAGTCACTTTTCAGCTCAAACGAAACTATATTGTACACGAAGCTCACACGTTTCTCGCTCTTAACTGAAACGCATTGGATGTTAGAGGGCCTGTGGTTTGTATCAGTTTCAGAAGCAGAGTTGAACTAGATATGGTGCGTGTGTGTAGGAAACACAGTTCTTTTTTTCTGAGCACTCTCACGTTTCCCGCCTTATTAGAGACTCTAGAAAGCAAGAGCGTGCTTCTTGCTCTAAAGCAGAGTGTGTTTCATGGATGAGAAGTGTGCTGTGTGTTTCCCTTCAGAAACGGAGTTAAATGCCAGGCTCTGTGTCTTCCTACAAGCGAGACTTCGTTTCAGGCAAACGCAGTCACTTTTCAGCTCAAACGAAGATATATTGTACACGAAGCTCACACGTTTCTCGCTCTTAACTGAAACGCATTGGATGTTAGAGGGCCTGTGGTTTGTATCAG
Organism: Onychomys arenicola; assembly: GCA_949786405.1. NCBI lineage: Eukaryota > Metazoa > Chordata > Mammalia > Rodentia > Cricetidae > Onychomys > Onychomys arenicola. The sequence goes on along the minus strand of CATKUM010000039.1, from coordinate 626,302 downwards.
TCTCAGAAGCAGAGTTGAACTAGATATGGTGCGTGTGTGTAGGAAACACAGTTCTTTTGTTCTGAGCACTCTCACGTTTCCCGCCTTATTAGAGACTCTAGAAAGCAAGAGCGTGCTTCTTGCTCTAAAGCAGAGTGTGTTTCATGGATGAGAAGTGTGCTGTGTGTTTCCCTTCAGAATCGGAGTTAAATGCCAGGCTCTGTGTCTTCCTACAAGCGAGACTTCGTTTCAGGTAAATGCAGTCACTTTTCAGCTCAAACGAAGATATATTGTACACGAAGCTCACACGTTTCTCATTCTTAACTGAAACGCATTGGATGTTAGAGGGCCTGTGGTTTGTATCAGTTTCAGAAGCAGAGTTGAACTAGATATGGTCCGTGTGTGTAGGAAACACAGTTCTTTTGCTCTGAGCACTCTCACGTTTCCCGCCTTATTAGAGACTCTAGAAAGCAAGAGCGTGCTTCTTGCTCTAAAGCAGAGTGTGTTTCATGGATGAGAAGTGTGCTGTGTGTTTCCCTTCAGAAACGGAGTTAAATGCCAGGCTCTGTGTCTTCCTACAAGCGAGACTTCGTTTCAGGTAAACGCAGTCACTTTTCAGCTCAAACGAAGATATATTGTACACGAAGCTCACACGTTTCTCATTCTTAACTGAAACGCATTGGATGTTAGAGGGCCTGTGGTTTGTATCAGTCTCAGAAGCAGAGTTGAACTAGATATGGTGCGTGTGTGTAGGAAACACAGTTCTTTGTTCTGAGCACTCTCATGTTTCCCGCCTTATTAGAGACTCTAGAAAGCCAGAGCGTGCTTCTTGCTCTAAAGCAGAGTGTGTTTCATGGATGAGAAGTGTGCTGTGTGTTTCCCTTCAGAAACGGAGTTAAATGCCAGGCTCTGTGTCTTCCTACAAGCGAGACTTCGTTTCAGGTAAACGCAGTCACTTTTCAGCTCAAACGAAGCTATATTGTACACGAAGCTCACACGTTTCTCGCTCTTAACTGAAACGCATTGGATGTTAGAGGGCCTGTGGTTTGTATCAGTTTCAGAAGCAGAGTTGAACTAGCTATGGTCCATGTGTGTAGGAAACACAGTTCTTTTGCTCTGAGCACTCTCACGTTTCCCGCCTTATTAGAGACTCTAGAAAGCAAGAGCGTGCTTCTTGCTCTAAAGCAGAGTGTGTTTCATGGATGAGAAGTGTGCTGTGTGTTTCCCTTCAGAAACGGAGTTAAATGCCAGGCTCTGTGTCTTCCTACAAGCGAGACTTCGTTTCATGTAAACGCAGTCACTTTTCAGCTCAAACGAAGATATATTGTACACGAAGCTCACACGTTTCTCGCTCTTAACTGAAACGCATTGGATGTTAGAGGGCCTGTGGTTTGTATCAGTTTCAGAAGCAGAGTTGAACTAGATATGGTGCGTGTGTGTAGGAAACACAGTTCTTTTTTTCTGAGCACTCTCACGTTTCCCGCCTTATTAGAGACTCTAGAAAGCAAGAGCGTGCTTCTTGCTCTAAAGCAGAGTGTGTTTCATGGATGAGAAGTGTGCTGTGTGTTTCCCTTCAGAAACGGAGTTAAATGCCAGGCTCTGTGTCTTCCTACAAGCGAGAATTCGTTTCAGGTAAACGCAGTCACTTTTCAGCTCAAACGAAGATATATTGTACACGAAGCTCACACGTTTCTCGCTCTTAACTGAAACGCATTGGATGTTAGAGGGCCTGTGGTTTGTATCAGTTTCAGAAGCAGAGTTGAACTAGATATGGTGCGTGTGTGTAGGAAACACAGTTCTTTTGTTCTGAGCACTCTCACGTTTCCCGCCTTATTAGAGACTCTAGAAAGCAAGAGCGTGCTTCTTGCTCTAAAGCAGAGTGTGTTTCATGGATGAGAAGTGTGCTCTGTGTTTCCCTTCAGAAACGGAGTTAAATGCCAGGCTCTGTGTCTTCTTACAAGCGAGACTTCGTTTCAGGTAAACGCAGTCACTTTTCAGCTCAAACGAAGATATATTGTACACGAAGATCACACGTTTCTCGCTCTTAACTGAAACGCATTGGATGTTAGAGGGCCTGTGGTTTGTATCAGTTTCAGAAGCAGAGTTGAACTAGATATGGTGCGTGTGTGTAGAAAACACAGTTCTTTTGTTCTGAGCACTCTCACGTTTCCCGCCTTATTAGAGACTCTAGAAAGCAAGAGCGTGCTTCTTGCTCTAAAGCAGAGTGTGTTTCATGGATGAGAAGTGTGCTGTGTGTTTCCCTTCAGAAACGGAGTTAAATGCCAGGCTCTGTGTCTACCTCAAGCGAGACTTCGTTTCAGGTAAACACAGTCACTTTTCAGCTCAAACGAAGCTATATTGTACACGAAGCTCACACGTTTCTCACTCTTAACTGAAACGCATTGGATGTTAGAGGGCCTGTGGTTTGTATCAGTCTCAGAAGCAGAGTTGAACTAGATATGGTGCGTGTGTGTAGGAAACACAGTTCTTTGTTCTGAGCACTCTCACGTTTCCTGCCTTATTAGAGACTCTAGAAAGCAAGAGCGTGCTTCTTGCTCTAAAGCAGAGTGTGTTTCATGGATGAGAAGTGTGCTGTGTGTTTCCCTTCAGAAATGGAGTTAAATGCCAGGCTCTGTGTCTTCCTACAAGCGAGACTTCGTTTCAGGTAAACGCAGTCACTTTTCAGCTCAAACGAAGCTATATTGTACACGAAGCTCACACGTTTCTCGCTCTTAACTGAAACACATTGGATGTTAGAGGGCCTGTGGTTTGTATCAGTTTCAGAAGCAGAGTTGAACTAGATATGGTCCGTGTGTGTAGGAAACACAGTTCTTTTGTTCTGAGCACTCTCACGTTTCCCGCCTTATTTGAGACTCTAGAAAGCAAGAGCGTGCTTCTTGCTCTAAAGCAGAGTGTGTTTCATGGATGAGAACTGTGCTGTGTGTTTCCCTTCAGAAACGGAGTTAAATGCCAGGCTCTGTGTCTTCCTACAAGCGAGACTTCGTTTCAGGTAAACGCAGTCACTTTTCAGCTCAAACGAAACTATATTGTACACGAAGCTCACACGTTTCTCGCTCTTAACTGAAACGCATTGGATGTTAGAGGGCCTGTGGTTTGTATCAGTTTCAGAAGCAGAGTTGAACTAGATATGGTGCGTGTGTGTAGGAAACACAGTTCTTTTTTTCTGAGCACTCTCACGTTTCCCGCCTTATTAGAGACTCTAGAAAGCAAGAGCGTGCTTCTTGCTCTAAAGCAGAGTGTGTTTCATGGATGAGAAGTGTGCTGTGTGTTTCCCTTCAGAAACGGAGTTAAATGCCAGGCTCTGTGTCTTCCTACAAGCGAGACTTCGTTTCAGGCAAACGCAGTCACTTTTCAGCTCAAACGAAGATATATTGTACACGAAGCTCACACGTTTCTCGCTCTTAACTGAAACGCATTGGATGTTAGAGGGCCTGTGGTTTGTATCAGTTTCAGAAGCAGAGTTGAACTAGATATGGTGCGTGTGTGTAGGAAACACAGTTCTTTTTTTCTGAGCACTCTCACGTTTCCCGCCTTATTAGAGACTCTAGAAAGCAAGAGCGTGCTTCTTGCTCTAAAGCAGAGTGTGTTTCATGGATGAGAAGTGTGCTGTGTGTTTCCCTTCAGAAACGGAGTTAAATGCCAGGCTCTGTGTCTTCCTACAAGCGAGAATTCGTTTCAGGTAAACGCAGTCACTTTTCAGCTCAAACGAAGATATATTGTACACGAAGCTCACACGTTTCTCGCTCTTAACTGAAACGCATTGGATGTTAGAGGGCCTGTGGTTTGTATCAGTTTCAGAAGCAGAGTTGAACTAGATATGGTGCGTGTGTGTAGGAAACACAGTTCTTTTGTTCTGAGCACTCTCACGTTTCCCGCCTTATTAGAGACTCTAGAAAGCAAGAGCGTGCTTCTTGCTCTAAAGCAGAGTGTGTTTCATGGATGAGAAGTGTGCTCTGTGTTTCCCTTCAGAAACGGAGTTAAATGCCAGGCTCTGTGTCTTCTTACAAGCGAGACTTCGTTTCAGGTAAACGCAGTCACTTTTCAGCTCAAACGAAGATATATTGTACACGAAGATCACACGTTTCTCGCTCTTAACTGAAACGCATTGGATGTTAGAGGGCCTGTGGTTTGTATCAGTTTCAGAAGCAGAGTTGAACTAGATATGGTGCGTGTGTGTAGAAAACACAGTTCTTTTGTTCTGAGCACTCTCACGTTTCCCGCCTTATTAGAGACTCTAGAAAGCAAGAGCGTGCTTCTTGCTCTAAAGCAGAGTGTGTTTCATGGATGAGAAGTGTGCTGTGTGTTTCCCTTCAGAAACGGAGTTAAATGCCAGGCTCTGTGTCTACCTCAAGCGAGACTTCGTTTCAGGTAAACACAGTCACTTTTCAGCTCAAACGAAGCTATATTGTACACGAAGCTCACACGTTTCTCACTCTTAACTGAAACGCATTGGATGTTAGAGGGCCTGTGGTTTGTATCAGTCTCAGAAGCAGAGTTGAACTAGATATGGTGCGTGTGTGTAGGAAACACAGTTCTTTGTTCTGAGCACTCTCACGTTTCCTGCCTTATTAGAGACTCTAGAAAGCAAGAGCGTGCTTCTTGCTCTAAAGCAGAGTGTGTTTCATGGATGAGAAGTGTGCTGTGTGTTTCCCTTCAGAAATGGAGTTAAATGCCAGGCTCTGTGTCTTCCTACAAGCGAGACTTCGTTTCAGGTAAACGCAGTCACTTTTCAGCTCAAACGAAGCTATATTGTACACGAAGCTCACACGTTTCTCGCTCTTAACTGAAACACATTGGATGTTAGAGGGCCTGTGGTTTGTATCAGTTTCAGAAGCAGAGTTGAACTAGATATGGTCCGTGTGTGTAGGAAACACAGTTCTTTTGTTCTGAGCACTCTCACGTTTCCCGCCTTATTTGAGACTCTAGAAAGCAAGAGCGTGCTTCTTGCTCTAAAGCAGAGTGTGTTTCATGGATGAGAACTGTGCTGTGTGTTTCCCTTCAGAAACGGAGTTAAATGCCAGGCTCTGTGTCTTCCTACAAGCGAGACTTCGTTTCAGGTAAACGCAGTCACTTTTCAGCTCAAACGAAACTATATTGTACACGAAGCTCACACGTTTCTCGCTCTTAACTGAAACGCATTGGATGTTAGAGGGCCTGTGGTTTGTATCAGTTTCAGAAGCAGAGTTGAACTAGATATGGTGCGTGTGTGTAGGAAACACAGTTCTTTTTTTCTGAGCACTCTCACGTTTCCCGCCTTATTAGAGACTCTAGAAAGCAAGAGCGTGCTTCTTGCTCTAAAGCAGAGTGTGTTTCATGGATGAGAAGTGTGCTGTGTGTTTCCCTTCAGAAACGGAGTTAAATGCCAGGCTCTGTGTCTTCCTACAAGCGAGACTTCGTTTCAGGCAAACGCAGTCACTTTTCAGCTCAAACGAAGATATATTGTACACGAAGCTCACACGTTTCTCGCTCTTAACTGAAACGCATTGGATGTTAGAGGGCCTGTGGTTTGTATCAGTCTCAGAAGCAGAGTTGAACTAGATATGGTGCGTGTGTGTAGGAAACACAGTTCTTTTGTTCTGAGCACTCTCACGTTTCCCGCCTTATTAGAGACTCTAGAAAGCAAGAGCGTGCTTCTTGCTCTAAAGCAGAGTGTGTTTCATGGATGAGAAGTGTGCTGTGTGTTTCCCTTCAGAAACGGAGTTAAATGCCAGGCTCTGTGTCTTCCTACAAGCGAGACTTCGTTTCAGGTAAATGCAGTCACTTTTCAGCTCAAACGAAGATATATTGTACACGAAGCTCACACGTTTCTCACTCTTAACTGAAACGCATTGGATGTTAGAGGGCCTGTGGTTTGTATCAGTTTCAGAAGCAGAGTTGAACTAGATATGGTCCCTGTGTGTAGGAAACACAGTTCTTTTGCTCTGAGCACTCTCACGTTTCCCGCCTTATTAGAGACTCTAGAAAGCAAGAGCGTGCTTCTTGCTCTAAAGCAGAGTGTGTTTCATGGATGAGAAGTGTGCTGTGTGTTTCCCTTCAGAAACGGAGTTAAATGCCAGGCTCTGTGTCTTCCTACAAGCGAGACTTCGTTTCAGGTAAACGCAGTCACTTTTCAGCTCAAAGGAAGCTATATTGTACACGAAGCTCCCACGTTTCTCGCTCTTAACTGAAACGCATTGGATGTTAGAGGGCCTGCGGTTTGTAACAGTTTCAGAAGCAGAGTTGAACTAGATATGGTGCGTGTGTGTAGGAAACACAGTTTTTTGTTCTGAGCACTCTCACGTTTCCTGCCTTATTAGAGACTCTAGAAAGCAAGAGCGTGCTTCTTGCTCTAAAGCAGAGTGTGTTTCATGGATGAGAAGTGTGCTGTGTGTATCCCTTCAGAAACGGAGTTAAATGCCAGGCTCTGTGTCTTCCTACAAGCGAAACTTCGTTTCAGGTAAACGCAGTCACTTTTCAGCTCAAACGAAACTATATTGTACACGAAGCTCACACGTTTCTCGCTCTTAACTGAAACGCATTGGATGTTAGAGGGCCTGTGGTTTGTATCAGTTTCAGAAGCAGAGTTGAACTAGATATGGTGCGTGTGTGTAGGAAACACAGTTCTTTTTTTCTGAGCACTCTCACGTTTCCCGCCTTATTAGAGACTCTAGAAAGCAAGAGCGTGCTTCTTGCTCTAAAGCAGAGTGTGTTTCATGGATGAGAAGTGTGCTGTGTGTTTCCCTTCAGAAACGGAGTTAAATGCCAGGCTCTGTGTCTTCCTACAAGCGAGACTTCGTTTCAGGCAAACGCAGTCACTTTTCAGCTCAAACGAAGATATATTGTACACGAAGCTCACACGTTTCTCGCTCTTAACTGAAACGCATTGGATGTTAGAGGGCCTGTGGTTTGTATCAGTTTCAGAAGCAGAGTTGAACTAGATATGGTGCGTGTGTGTAGGAAACACAGTTCTTTTTTTCTGAGCACTCTCACGTTTCCCGCCTTATTAGAGACTCTAGAAAGCAAGAGCGTGCTTCTTGCTCTAAAGCAGAGTGTGTTTCATGGATGAGAAGTGTGCTGTGTGTTTCCCTTCAGAAACGGAGTTAAATGCCAGGCTCTGTGTCTTCCTACAAGCGAGAATTCGTTTCAGGTAAACGCAGTCACTTTTCAGCTCAAACGAAGATATATTGTACACGAAGCTCACACGTTTCTCGCTCTTAACTGAAACGCATTGGATGTTAGAGGGCCTGTGGTTTGTATCAGTTTCAGAAGCAGAGTTGAACTAGATATGGTGCGTGTGTGTAGGAAACACAGTTCTTTTGTTCTGAGCACTCTCACGTTTCCCGCCTTATTAGAGACTCTAGAAAGCAAGAGCGTGCTTCTTGCTCTAAAGCAGAGTGTGTTTCATGGATGAGAAGTGTGCTCTGTGTTTCCCTTCAGAAACGGAGTTAAATGCCAGGCTCTGTGTCTTCTTACAAGCGAGACTTCGTTTCAGGTAAACGCAGTCACTTTTCAGCTCAAACGAAGATATATTGTACACGAAGATCACACGTTTCTCGCTCTTAACTGAAACGCATTGGATGTTAGAGGGCCTGTGGTTTGTATCAGTTTCAGAAGCAGAGTTGAACTAGATATGGTGCGTGTGTGTAGAAAACACAGTTCTTTTGTTCTGAGCACTCTCACGTTTCCCGCCTTATTAGAGACTCTAGAAAGCAAGAGCGTGCTTCTTGCTCTAAAGCAGAGTGTGTTTCATGGATGAGAAGTGTGCTGTGTGTTTCCCTTCAGAAACGGAGTTAAATGCCAGGCTCTGTGTCTACCTCAAGCGAGACTTCGTTTCAGGTAAACACAGTCACTTTTCAGCTCAAACGAAGCTATATTGTACACGAAGCTCACACGTTTCTCACTCTTAACTGAAACGCATTGGATGTTAGAGGGCCTGTGGTTTGTATCAGTCTCAGAAGCAGAGTTGAACTAGATATGGTGCGTGTGTGTAGGAAACACAGTTCTTTGTTCTGAGCACTCTCACGTTTCCTGCCTTATTAGAGACTCTAGAAAGCAAGAGCGTGCTTCTTGCTCTAAAGCAGAGTGTGTTTCATGGATGAGAAGTGTGCTGTGTGTTTCCCTTCAGAAATGGAGTTAAATGCCAGGCTCTGTGTCTTCCTACAAGCGAGACTTCGTTTCAGGTAAACGCAGTCACTTTTCAGCTCAAACGAAGCTATATTGTACACGAAGCTCACACGTTTCTCGCTCTTAACTGAAACACATTGGATGTTAGAGGGCCTGTGGTTTGTATCAGTTTCAGAAGCAGAGTTGAACTAGATATGGTCCGTGTGTGTAGGAAACACAGTTCTTTTGTTCTGAGCACTCTCACGTTTCCCGCCTTATTTGAGACTCTAGAAAGCAAGAGCGTGCTTCTTGCTCTAAAGCAGAGTGTGTTTCATGGATGAGAACTGTGCTGTGTGTTTCCCTTCAGAAACGGAGTTAAATGCCAGGCTCTGTGTCTTCCTACAAGCGAGACTTCGTTTCAGGTAAACGCAGTCACTTTTCAGCTCAAACGAAACTATATTGTACACGAAGCTCACACGTTTCTCGCTCTTAACTGAAACGCATTGGATGTTAGAGGGCCTGTGGTTTGTATCAGTTTCAGAAGCAGAGTTGAACTAGATATGGTGCGTGTGTGTAGGAAACACAGTTCTTTTTTTCTGAGCACTCTCACGTTTCCCGCCTTATTAGAGACTCTAGAAAGCAAGAGCGTGCTTCTTGCTCTAAAGCAGAGTGTGTTTCATGGATGAGAAGTGTGCTGTGTGTTTCCCTTCAGAAACGGAGTTAAATGCCAGGCTCTGTGTCTTCCTACAAGCGAGACTTCGTTTCAGGCAAACGCAGTCACTTTTCAGCTCAAACGAAGATATATTGTACACGAAGCTCACACGTTTCTCGCTCTTAACTGAAACGCATTGGATGTTAGAGGGCCTGTGGTTTGTATCAGTCTCAGAAGCAGAGTTGAACTAGATATGGTGCGTGTGTGTAGGAAACACAGTTCTTTTGTTCTGAGCACTCTCACGTTTCCCGCCTTATTAGAGACTCTAGAAAGCAAGAGCGTGCTTCTTGCTCTAAAGCAGAGTGTGTTTCATGGATGAGAAGTGTGCTGTGTGTTTCCCTTCAGAAACGGAGTTAAATGCCAGGCTCTGTGTCTTCCTACAAGCGAGACTTCGTTTCAGGTAAATGCAGTCACTTTTCAGCTCAAACGAAGATATATTGTACACGAAGCTCACACGTTTCTCACTCTTAACTGAAACGCATTGGATGTTAGAGGGCCTGTGGTTTGTATCAGTTTCAGAAGCAGAGTTGAACTAGATATGGTCCCTGTGTGTAGGAAACACAGTTCTTTTGCTCTGAGCACTCTCACGTTTCCCGCCTTATTAGAGACTCTAGAAAGCAAGAGCGTGCTTCTTGCTCTAAAGCAGAGTGTGTTTCATGGATGAGAAGTGTGCTGTGTGTTTCCCTTCAGAAACGGAGTTAAATGCCAGGCTCTGTGTCTTCCTACAAGCGAGACTTCGTTTCAGGTAAACGCAGTCACTTTTCAGCTCAAAGGAAGCTATATTGTACACGAAGCTCCCACGTTTCTCGCTCTTAACTGAAACGCATTGGATGTTAGAGGGCCTGCGGTTTGTAACAGTTTCAGAAGCAGAGTTGAACTAGATATGGTGCGTGTGTGTAGGAAACACAGTTTTTTGTTCTGAGCACTCTCACGTTTCCTGCCTTATTAGAGACTCTAGAAAGCAAGAGCGTGCTTCTTGCTCTAAAGCAGAGTGTGTTTCATGGATGAGAAGTGTGCTGTGTGTATCCCTTCAGAAACGGAGTTAAATGCCAGGCTCTGTGTCTTCCTACAAGCGAAACTTCGTTTCAGGTAAACGCAGTCACTTTTCAGCTCAAATGAAGATATATTGTACACGAAGCTCACATGTTTCTCGCTCTTAACTGAAACGCATTGGATGTTAGAGGGCCTGTGGTTTGTATCAGTTTCAGAAGCAGAGTTGAACTAGATATGTTGCGTGTGTGTAGGAAACACAGTTCTTTTGTTCTGAGCACTCTCACGTTTCCCGCCTTATTAGAGACTCTAGAAAGCAAGAGCGTGCTTCTTGCTCTAAAGCAGAGTGTGTTTCATGGATGAGAATTGTGCTGTGTGTTTCCCTTCAGAAACGGAGTTAAATGCCAGGCTCTGTGTCTTCCTCAAGCGAGACTTCGTTTCAGGTAAACGCAGTCAATTTTCAGCTCAAACGAAGCTATATTGTACACGAAGCTCACACGTTTCTCGCTCATAACTGAAACGCATTGGATGTTAGAGGGCCTGTGGTTTGTATCAGTCTCAGAAGCAGAGTTGAACTAGATATGGTGCGTGTGTGTAGGAAACACAGTTCTTTGTTCTGAGCACTCTCATGTTTCCCGCCTTATTAGAGACTCTAGAAAGCAAGAGCGTGCTTCTTGCTCTAAAGCAGAGTGTGTTTCATGGATGAGAAGTGTGCTGTGTGTTTCCCTTCAGAAACGGAGTTAAATGCCAGGCTCTGTGTCTTCCTACAAGCGAGACTTCGTTTCAGGTAAACGCAGTCACTTGTCAGCTCAAACGAAGCTATATTGTACACGAAGCTCACACGTTTCTCGCTCTTAACTGAAACGCATTGGATGTTAGAGGGCCTGTGGTTTGTATCAGTTTCAGAAGCAGAGTTGAACTAGATATGGTGCGTGTGTGTAGGAAACACAGTTCTTTGTTCTGAGCACTCTCATGTTTCCCGCCTTATTAGAGACTCTAGAAAGCCAGAGCGTGCTTCTTGCTCTAAAGCAGAGTGTGTTTCATGGATGAGAAGTGTGCTGTGTGTTTCCCTTCAGAAACGGAGTTAAATGCCAGGCTCTGTGTCTTCCTACAAGCGAGACTTCGTTTCAGGTAAACGCAGTCACTTTTCAGCTCAAACGAAGATATATTGTACACGAAGCTCACACGTTTCTCGCTCTTAACTGAAACGCATTGGATGTTAGAGGGCCTGTGGTTTGTATCAGTTTCAGAAGCAGAGTTGAACTAGCTATGGTCCATGTGTGTAGGAAACACAGTTCTTTTGCTCTGAGCACTCTCACGTTTCCCGCCTTATTAGAGACTCTAGAAAGCAAGAGCGTGCTTCTTGCTCTAAAGCAGAGTGTGTTTCATGGATGAGAAGTGTGCTGTGTGTTTCCCTTCAGAAACGGAGTTAAATGCCAGGCTCTGTGTCTTCCTACAAGCGAGACTTCGTTTCATGTAAACGCAGTCACTTTTCAGCTCAAACGAAGATATATTGTACACGAAGCTCACACGTTTCTCGCTCTTAACTGAAACGCATTGGATGTTAGAGGGCCTGTGGTTTGTATCAGTTTCAGAAGCAGAGTTGAACTAGATATGGTGCGTGTGTGTAGGAAACACAGTTCTTTTTTTCTGAGCACTCTCACGTTTCCCGCCTTATTAGAGACTCTAGAAAGCAAGAGCGTGCTTCTTGCTCTAAAGCAGAGTGTGTTTCATGGATGAGAAGTGTGCTGTGTGTTTCCCTTCAGAAACGGAGTTAAATGCCATGCTCTGTGTCTTCCTACAAGCGAGAATTCGTTTCAGGTAAACGCAGTCACTTTTCAGCTCAAACGAAGATATATTGTACACGAAGCTCACACGTTTCTCGCTCTTAACTGAAACGCATTGGATGTTAGAGGGCCTGTGGTTTGTATCAGTTTCAGAAGCAGAGTTGAACTAGATATGGTGCGTGTGTGTAGGAAACACAGTTCTTTTGTTCTGAGCACTCTCACGTTTCCCGCCATATTAGAGACTCTAGAAAGCAAGAGCGTGCTTCTTGCTCTAAAGCAGAGTGTGTTTCATGGATGAGAAGTGTGCTCTGTGTTTCCCTTCAGAAACGGAGTTAAATGCCAGGCTCTGTGTCTTCTTACAAGCGAGATTTCGTTTCAGGTAAACGCAGTCACTTTTCAGCTCAAACGAAGATATATTGTACACGAAGATCACACGTTTCTCGCTCTTAACTGAAACGCATTGGATGTTAGAGGGCCTGTGGTTTGTATCAGTTTCAGAAGCAGAGTTGAACTAGATATGGTGCGTGTGTGTAGAAAACACAGTTCTTTTGTTCTGAGCACTCTCACGTTTCCCGCCTTATTAGAGACTCTAGAAAGCAAGAGCGTGCTTCTTGCTCTAAAGCAGAGTGTGTTTCATGGATGAGAAGTGTGCTGTGTGTTTCCCTTCAGAAACGGAGTTAAATGCCAGGCTCTGTGTCTACCTCAAGCGAGACTTCGTTTCAGGTAAACACAGTCACTTTTCAGCTCAAACGAAGCTATATTGTACACGAAGCTCACACGTTTCTCACTCTTAACTGAAACGCATTGGATGTTAGAGGGCCTGTGGTTTGTATCAGTCTCAGAAGCAGAGTTGAACTAGATATGGTGCGTGTGTGTAGGAAACACAGTTCTTTGTTCTGAGCACTCTCACGTTTCCTGCCTTATTAGAGACTCTAGAAAGCAAGAGCGTGCTTCTTGCTCTAAAGCAGAGTGTGTTTCATGGATGAGAAGTGTGCTGTGTGTTTCCCTTCAGAAATGGAGTTAAATGCCAGGCTCTGTGTCTTCCTACAAGCGAGACTTCGTTTCAGGTAAACACAGTCACTTTTCAGCTCAAACGAATCTATATTGTACACGAAGCTCACACGTTTCTCGCTCTTACCTGAAACGCATTGGATGTTAGAGGGCCTGTGGTTTGTATCAGTTTCAGAATTAGAGTTGAACTAGATATGGTCCGTGTGTGTAGGAAACACAGTTCTTTTGCTCTGAGCACTCTCACGTTTCCAGCCTTATTAGAGACTCTAGAAAGCAAGAGCGTGCTTCTTGCTCTAAAGCAGAGTGTGTTTCATGGATGAGAAGTGTGCTGTGTGTTTCCCTTTAGAAACGGTGTTAAATGCCAGGCTCTGTGTCTTCCTACAAGCGAGACTTCGTTTCAGGTAAACGCAGTCACTTTTCAGCTCAAAGGAATCTATATTGTACAGGAAGCTCACACGTTTCTCGCTCTTAACTGAAACGCATTGGATGTTAGAGGGCCTGCGGTTTGTATCAGTTTCAGAGCAGAGTTGAACTAGATATGGTGCGTGTGTGTAGGAATCACAGTTCTTTGTTCTGAGCACTCTCATGTTTCCCGCCTTATTAGAGACTCTCGAAAGCAAGAGCGTGCTTCTTGCTCTAAAGCAGAGTGTGTTTCATGGATGAGAAGTGTGCTGTGTGTTTCCCTTCAGAAACGGAGTTAAATGCCTGGCTCTGTGTCTTCCTACAAGCGAGACATCGTTTCAGTTAAACGCAGTCACTTTTCAGCTCAAACGAAGCTATATTGTACACGAAGCTCACACGTTTCTCGCTCTTAACTGAAACACATTGGATGTTAGAGGGCCTGTGGTTTGTATCAGTTTCAGAAGCAGAGTTGAACTAGATATGGTCCGTGTGTGTAGGAAACACAGTTCTTTTGTTCTGAGCACTCTCACGTTTCCCGCCTTATTTGAGACTCTAGAAAGCAAGAGCGTGCTTCTTGCTCTAAAGCAGAGTGTGTTTCATGGATGAGAACTGTGCTGTGTGTTTCCCTTCAGAAACGGAGTTAAATGCCAGGCTCTGTGTCTTCCTACAAGCGAGACTTCGTTTCAGGTAAACGCAGTCACTTTTCAGCTCAAACGAAACTATATTGTACACGAAGCTCACACGTTTCTCGCTCTTAACTGAAACGCATTGGATGTTAGAGGGCCTGTGGTTTGTATCAGTTTCAGAAGCAGAGTTGAACTAGATATGGTGCGTGTGTGTAGGAAACACAGTTCTTTTTTTCTGAGCACTCTCACGTTTCCCGCCTTATTAGAGACTCTAGAAAGCAAGAGCGTGCTTCTTGCTCTAAAGCAGAGTGTGTTTCATGGATGAGAAGTGTGCTGTGTGTTTCCCTTCAGAAACGGAGTTAAATGCCAGGCTCTGTGTCTTCCTACAAGCGAGACTTCGTTTCAGGCAAACGCAGTCACTTTTCAGCTCAAACGAAGATATATTGTACACGAAGCTCACACGTTTCTCGCTCTTAACTGAAACGCATTGGATGTTAGAGGGCCTGTGGTTTGTATCAGTCTCAGAAGCAGAGTTGAACTAGATATGGTGCGTGTGTGTAGGAAACACAGTTCTTTTGTTCTGAGCACTCTCACGTTTCCCGCCTTATTAGAGACTCTAGAAAGCAAGAGCGTGCTTCTTGCTCTAAAGCAGAGTGTGTTTCATGGATGAGAAGTGTGCTGTGTGTTTCCCTTCAGAAACGGAGTTAAATGCCAGGCTCTGTGTCTTCCTACAAGCGAGACTTCGTTTCAGGTAAATGCAGTCACTTTTCAGCTCAAACGAAGATATATTGTACACGAAGCTCACACGTTTCTCACTCTTAACTGAAACGCATTGGATGTTAGAGGGCCTGTGGTTTGTATCAGTTTCAGAAGCAGAGTTGAACTAGATATGGTCCCTGTGTGTAGGAAACACAGTTCTTTTGCTCTGAGCACTCTCACGTTTCCCGCCTTATTAGAGACTCTAGAAAGCAAGAGCGTGCTTCTTGCTCTAAAGCAGAGTGTGTTTCATGGATGAGAAGTGTGCTGTGTGTTTCCCTTCAGAAACGGAGTTAAATGCCAGGCTCTGTGTCTTCCTACAAGCGAGACTTCGTTTCAGGTAAACGCAGTCACTTTTCAGCTCAAACGAAACTATATTGTACACGAAGCTCACACGTTTCTCGCTCTTAACTGAAACGCATTGGATGTTAGAGGGCCTGTGGTTTGTATCAGTTTCAGAAGCAGAGTTGAACTAGATATGGTCCGTGTGTGTAGGAAACACAGTTCTTTTTTTCTGAGCACTCTCACGTTTCCCGCCTTATTAGAGACTCTAGAAAGCAAGAGCGTGCTTCTTGCTCTAAAGCAGAGTGTGTTTCATGGATGAGAAGTGTGCTGTGTGTTTCCCTTCAGAAACGGAGTTAAATGCCAGGCTCTGTGTCTTCCTACAAGCGAGACTTCGTTTCAGGCAAACGCAGTCACTTTTCAGCTCAAACGAAGATATATTGTACACGAAGCTCACACGTTTCTCGCTCTTAACTGAAACGCATTGGATGTTAGAGGGCCTGTGGTTTGTATCAGTCTCAGAAGCAGAGTTGAACTAGATATGGTGCGTGTGTGTAGGAAACACAGTTCTTTTGTTCTGAGCACTCTCACGTTTCCCGCCTTATTAGAGACTCTAGAAAGCAAGAGCGTGCTTCTTGCTCTAAAGCAGAGTGTGTTTCATGGATGAGAAGTGTGCTGTGTGTTTCCCTTCAGAAACGGAGTTAAATGCCAGGCTCTGTGTCTTCCTACAAGCGAGACTTCGTTTCAGGTAAATGCAGTCACTTTTCAGCTCAAACGAAGATATATTGTACACGAAGCTCACACGTTTCTCACTCTTAACTGAAACGCATTGGATGTTAGAGGGCCTGTGGTTTGTATCAGTTTCAGAAGCAGAGTTGAACTAGATATGGTCCCTGTGTGTAGGAAACACAGTTCTTTTGCTCTGAGCACTCTCACGTTTCCCGCCTTATTAGAGACTCTAGAAAGCAAGAGCGTGCTTCTTGCTCTAAAGCAGAGTGTGTTTCATGGATGAGAAGTGTGCTGTGTGTTTCCCTTCAGAAACGGAGTTAAATGCCAGGCTCTGTGTCTTCCTACAAGCGAGACTTCGTTTCAGGTAAACGCAGTCACTTTTCAGCTCAAAGGAAGCTATATTGTACACGAAGCTCCCACGTTTCTCGCTCTTAACTGAAACGCATTGGATGTTAGAGGGCCTGCGGTTTGTATCAGTTTCAGAAGCAGAGTTGAACTAGATATGGTGCGTGTGTGTAGGAAACACAGTTTTTTGTTCTGAGCACTCTCACGTTTCCTGCCTTATTAGAGACTCTAGAAAGCAAGAGCGTGCTTCTTGCTCTAAAGCAGAGTGTGTTTCATGGATGAGAAGTGTGCTGTGTGTATCCCTTCAGAAACGGAGTTAAATGCCAGGCTCTGTGTCTTCCTACAAGCGAGACTTCGTTTCAGGTAAACGCAGTCACTTTTCAGCTCAAATGAAGATATATTGTACACGAAGCTCACATGTTTCTCGCTCTTAACTGAAACGCATTGGATGTTAGAGGGCCTGTGGTTTGTATCAGTTTCAGAAGCAGAGTTGAACTAGATATGGTGCGTGTGTGTAGGAAACACAGTTCTTTTGTTCTGAGCACTCTCACGTTTCCCGTCTTATTAGAGACTCTAGAAAGCAAGAGCGTGCTTCTTGCTCTAAAGCAGAGTGTGTTTCATGGATGAGAATTGTGCTGTGTGTTTCCCTTCAGAAACGGAGTTAAATGCCAGGCTCTGTGTCTTCCTCAAGCGAGACTTCGTTTCAGGTAAACGCAGTCAATTTTCAGCTCAAACGAAGCTATATTGTACACGAAGCTCACACGTTTCTCGCTCATAACTGAAACGCATTGGATGTTAGAGGGCCTGTGGTTTGTATCAGTCTCAGAAGCAGAGTTGAACTAGATATGGTGCGTGTGTGTAGGAAACACAGTTCTTTGTTCTGAGCACTCTCATGTTTCCCGCCTTATTAGAGACTCTATAAAGCCAGAGCGTGCTTCTTGCTCTAAAGCAGAGTGTGTTTCATGGATGAGAAGTGTGCTGTGTGTTTCCCTTCAGAAACGGAGTTAAATGCCAGGCTCTGTGTCTTCCTACAAGCGAGACTTCGTTTCAGGTAAACGCAGTCACTTTTCAGCTCAAACGAAGCTATATTGTACACGAAGCTCACACGTTTCTCGCTCTTAACTGAAACGCATTGGATGTTAGAGGGCCTGTGGTTTGTATCAGTTTCAGAAGCAGAGTTGAACTAGCTATGGTCCGTGTGTGTAGGAAACACAGTTCTTTTGCTCTGAGCACTCTCACGTTTCCCGCCTTATTAGAGACTCTAGAAAGCAAGAGCGTGCTTCTTGCTCTAAAGCAGAGTGTGTTTCATGGATGAGAAGTGTGCTGTGTGTTTCCCTTCAGAAACGGAGTTAAATGCCAGGCTCTGTGTCTTCCTACAAGCGAGACTTCGTTTCATGTAAACGCAGTCACTTTTCAGCTCAAACGAAGATATATTGTACACGAAGCTCACACGTTTCTCGCTCTTAACTGAAACGCATTGGATGTTAGAGGGCCTGTGGTTTGTATCAGTTTCAGAAGCAGAGTTGAACTAGATATGGTGCGTGTGTGTAGGAAACACAGTTCTTTTTTTCTGAGCACTCTCACGTTTCCCGCCTTATTAGAGACTCTAGAAAGCAAGAGCGGGCTTCTTGCTCTAAAGCAGAGTGTGTTTCATGGATGAGAAGTGTGCTGTGTGTTTCCCTTCAGAAACGGAGTTAAATGCCAGGCTCTGTGTCTTCCTACAAGCGAGACTTCGTTTCAGGTAAACGCAGTCACTTTTCAGCTCAAAGGAAGCTATATTGTACACGAAGCTCCCACGTTTCTCGCTCTTAACTGAAACGCATTGGATGTTAGAGGGCCTGCGGTTTGTATCAGTTTCAGAAGCAGAGTTGAACTAGATATGGTGCGTGTGTGTAGGAAACACAGTTTTTTGTTCTGAGCACTCTCACGTTTCCTGCCTTATTAGAGACTCTAGAAAGCAAGAGCGTGCTTCTTGCTCTAAAGCAGAGTGTGTTTCATGGATGAGAAGTGTGCTGTGTGTATCCCTTCAGAAACGGAGTTAAATGCCAGGCTCTGTGTCTTCCTACAAGCGAGACTTCGTTTCAGGTAAACGCAGTCACTTTTCAGCTCAAATGAAGATATATTGTACACGAAGCTCACATGTTTCTCGCTCTTAACTGAAACGCATTGGATGTTAGAGGGCCTGTGGTTTGTATCAGTTTCAGAAGCAGAGTTGAACTAGATATGGTGCGTGTGTGTAGGAAACACAGTTCTTTTGTTCTGAGCACTCTCACGTTTCCCGCCTTATTAGAGACTCTAGAAAGCAAGAGCGTGCTTCTTGCTCTAAAGCAGAGTGTGTTTCATGGATGAGAATTGTGCTGTGTGTTTCCCTTCAGAAACGGAGTTAAATGCCAGGCTCTGTGTCTTCCTCAAGCGAGACTTCGTTTCAGGTAAACGCAGTCAATTTTCAGCTCAAACGAAGCTATATTGTACACGAAGCTCACACGTTTCTCGCTCATAACTGAAACGCATTGGATGTTAGAGGGCCTGTGGTTTGTATCAGTCTCAGAAGCAGAGTTGAACTAGATATGGTGCGTGTGTGTAGGAAACACAGTTCTTTGTTCTGAGCACTCTCATGTTTCCCGCCTTATTAGAGACTCTATAAAGCCAGAGCGTGCTTCTTGCTCTAAAGCAGAGTGTGTTTCATGGATGAGAAGTGTGCTGTGTGTTTCCCTTCAGAAACGGAGTTAAATGCCAGGCTCTGTGTCTTCCTACAAGCGAGACTTCGTTTCAGGTAAACGCAGTCACTTTTCAGCTCAAACGAAGCTATATTGTACACGAAGCTCACACGTTTCTCGCTCTTAACTGAAACGCATTGGATGTTAGAGGGCCTGTGGTTTGTATCAGTTTCAGAAGCAGAGTTGAACTAGCTATGGTCCGTGTGTGTAGGAAACACAGTTCTTTTGCTCTGAGCACTCTCACGTTTCCCGCCTTATTAGAGACTCTAGAAAGCAAGAGCGTGCTTCTTGCTCTAAAGCAGAGTGTGTTTCATGGATGAGAAGTGTGCTGTGTGTTTCCCTTCAGAAACGGAGTTAAATGCCAGGCTCTGTGTCTTCCTACAAGCGAGACTTCGTTTCATGTAAACGCAGTCACTTTTCAGCTCAAACGAAGATATATTGTACACGAAGCTCACACGTTTCTCGCTCTTAACTGAAACGCATTGGATGTTAGAGGGCCTGTGGTTTGTATCAGTTTCAGAAGCAGAGTTGAACTAGATATGGTGCGTGTGTGTAGGAAACACAGTTCTTTTTTTCTGAGCACTCTCACGTTTCCCGCCTTATTAGAGACTCTAGAAAGCAAGAGCGGGCTTCTTGCTCTAAAGCAGAGTGTGTTTCATGGATGAGAAGTGTGCTGTGTGTTTCCCTTCAGAAACGGAGTTAAATGCCAGGCTCTGTGTCTTCCTACAAGCGAGAATTCGTTTCAGGTAAACGCAGTCACTTTTCAGCTCAAACGAAGATATATTGTACACGAAGCTCACACGTTTCTCGCTCTTAACTGAAACGCATTGGATGTTAGAGGGCCTGTGGTTTGTATCAGTTTCAGAAGCAGAGTTGAACTAGATATGGTGCGTGTGTGTAGGAAACACAGTTCTTTGTTCTGAGCACTCTCACGTTTCCCGCCTTATTAGAGACTCTAGAAAGCAAGAGCGTGCTTCTTGCTCTAAAGCAGAGTGTGTTTCATGGATGAGAAGTGTGCTCTGTGTTTCCCTTCAGAAACGGAGTTAAATGCCAGGCTCTGTGTCTTCCTACAAGCGAGACTTCGTTTCATGTAAACGCAGTCACTTTTCAGCTCAAACGAAGATATATTGTACACGAAGCTCACACGTTTCTCGCTCTTAACTGAAACGCATTGGATGTTAGAGGGCCTGTGGTTTGTATCAGTTTCAGAAGCAGAGTTGAACTAGATATGGTGCGTGTGTGTAGGAAACACAGTTCTTTTTTTCTGAGCACTCTCACGTTTCCCGCCTTATTAGAGACTCTAGAAAGCAAGAGCGGGCTTCTTGCTCTAAAGCAGAGTGTGTTTCATGGATGAGAAGTGTGCTGTGTGTTTCCCTTCAGAAACGGAGTTAAATGCCAGGCTCTGTGTCTTCCTACAAGCGAGAATTCGTTTCAGGTAAACGCAGTCACTTTTCAGCTCAAACGAAGATATATTGTACACGAAGCTCACACGTTTCTCGCTCTTAACTGAAACGCATTGGATGTTAGAGGGCCTGTGGTTTGTATCAGTTTCAGAAGCAGAGTTGAACTAGATATGGTGCGTGTGTGTAGGAAACACAGTTCTTTGTTCTGAGCACTCTCACGTTTCCCGCCTTATTAGAGACTCTAGAAAGCAAGAGCGTGCTTCTTGCTCTAAAGCAGAGTGTGTTTCATGGATGAGAAGTGTGCTCTTTGTTTCCCTTCAGAAACGGAGTTAAATGCCAGGCTCTGTGTCTTCTTACAAGCGAGACTTCGTTTCAGGTAAACGCAGTCACTTTTCAGCTCAAACGAAGATATATTGTACACGAAGCTCACACGTTTCTCGCTCTTAACTGAAACGCATTGGATGTTAGAGGGCCTGTGGTTTGTATCAGTTTCAGAAGCAGAGTTGAACTAGATATGGGGCGTGTGTGTAGGAAACACAGTTATTTTGTTCTGAGCACTCTCACGTTTCCCGCCTTATTAGAGACTCTAGAAAGCAAGAGCGTGCTTCTTGCTCTAAAGCAGAGTGTGTTTCATGGATGAGAAGTGTGCTGTGTGTTTCCCTTCAGAAACGGAGTTAAATGCCAGGCTCTGTGTCTTCCTCAAGCGAGACTTCGTTTCAGGTAAACGCAGTCACTTTTCAGCTCAAACGAAGCAATATTGTACACGAAGCTCACACGTTTCTCGCTCTTAACTGAAATGCATTGGATGTTAGAGGGCCTGTGGTTTGTATCAGTTTCAGAAGCAGAGTTGAACTAGATATGGTGCGTGTGTGTAGGAAACACAGTTCTTTGTTCTGAGCACTCTCACGTTTCCCGCCTTATTAGAGAATCTAGAAAGCAAGAGCGTGCTTCTTGCTCTAAAGCAGTGTGTGTGTCATGGATGAGAAGTGTGCTGTGTGTTTCCCTTCGGAAACGGAGTTAAATGCCAGGCTCTGTGTCTTCCACAAGCGAGACTTCGTTTCAGGTAAACGCAGTCACTTTTCAGCTCAAACGAAGCTATATTGTACACGAAGCTCACACGTTTCTCGCTCTTGACTGAAACGCATTGGATGTTAGAGGGCCTGTGGTTTGTATCAGTTTCAGAAGCAGAGTTGAACTAGATATGGTGCGTGTGTGTAGAAAACACAGTTCTTTTGTTCTGAGCACTCTCACGTTTCCCGCCTTATTAGAGACTCTAGAAAGCAAGAGCGTGCTTCTTGCTCTAAAGCAGAGTGTGTTTCATGGATGAGAAGTGTGCTGTGTGTTTCCCTTCAGAAACGGAGTTAAATGCCAGGCTCTGTGTCTACCTCAAGCGAGACTTCGTTTCAGGTAAACACAGTCACTTTTCAGCTCAAACGAAGCTATATTGTACACGAAGCTCACACGTTTCTCACTCTTAACTGAAACGCATTGGATGTTAGAGGGCCTGTGGTTTGTATCAGTCTCAGAAGCAGAGTTGAACTAGATATGGTGCGTGTGTGTAGGAAACACAGTTCTTTGTTCTGAGCACTCTCACGTTTCCCGCCTTATTAGAGACTCTAGAAAGCAAGAGCGTGCTTCTTGCTCTAAAGCAGAGTGTGTTTCATGGATGAGAAGTGTGCTGTGTGTTTCCCTTCAGAAACGGAGTTAAATGCCAGGCTCTGTGTCTTCCTACAAGCGAGACTTCGTTTCTGGTAAACGCAGTCACTTTTCAGCTCAAACGAATCTATATTGTACACGAAGCTCACACGTTTCTCGCTCTTAACTGAAACGCATTGGATGTTAGAGGGCCTGTGGTTTGTATCAGTTTCAGAAGCAGAGTTGAACTAGATATGGTCCGTGTGTGTAGGAAACACAGTTCTTTTGCTCTTTGCACTCTCACGTTTCCCGCCTTATTAGAGACTCTAGACAGCAAGAGCGTGCTTCTTGCTCTAAAGCAGAGTGTGTTTCATGGATGAGAAGTGTGCTGTGTGTTTCCCTTTAGAAACGGTGTTAAATGCCAGGCTCTGTGTCTTCCTACAAGCGAGACTTCGTTTCAGGTAAACGCAGTCACTTTTCAGCTCAAACGAATCTATATTGTGCAGGAAGCTCACACGTTTCTCGCTCTTAACTGAAACGCATTGGATGTTAGAGGGCCTGCGGTTTGTATCAGTTTCAGAGCAGAGTTGAACTAGATATGGTGCGTGTGTGTAGGAATCACAGTTCTTTGTTCTGAGCACTCTCACGTTTCCCGCCTTATTAGAGACTCTAGAAAGCAAGAGCGTGCTTCTTGCTCTAAAGCAGAGTGTGTTTCATGGATGAGAAGTGTGCTGTGTGTTTCCCTTCAGAAACGGAGTTAAATGCCAGGCTCTGTGTCTTCCTACAAGCGAGACATCGTTTCAGTTAAACGCAGTCACTTTTCAGCTCAAACGAAGCTATATTGTACACGAAGCTCACACGTTTCTCGCTCTTAACTGAAACACATTGGATGTTAGAGGGCCTGTGGTTTGTATCAGTTTCAGAAGCAGAGTTGAACTAGATATGGTCCGTGTGTGTAGGAAACACAGTTCTTTTGTTCTGAGCACTCTCACGTTTCCCGCCTTATTTGAGACTCTAGAAAGCAAGAGCGTGCTTCTTGCTCTAAAGCAGAGTGTGTTTCATGGATGAGAACTGTGCTGTGTGTTTCCCTTCAGAAACGGAGTTAAATGCCAGGCTCTGTGTCTTCCTACAAGCGAGACTTCGTTTCAGGTAAACGCAGTCACTTTTCAGCTCAAACGAAACTATATTGTACACGAAGCTCACACGTTTCTCGCTCTTAACTGAAACGCATTGGATGTTAGAGGGCCTGTGGTTTGTATCAGTTTCAGAAGCAGAGTTGAACTAGATATGGTCCGTGTGTGTAGGAAACACAGTTCTTTTGTTCTGAGCACTCTCACGTTTCCCGCCTTATTTGAGACTCTAGAAAGCAAGAGCGTGCTTCTTGCTCTAAAGCAGAGTGTGTTTCATGGATGAGAACTGTGCTGTGTGTTTCCCTTCAGAAACGGAGTTAAATGCCAGGCTCTGTGTCTTCCTACAAGCGAGACTTCGTTTCAGGTAAACGCAGTCACTTTTCAGCTCAAACGAAACTATATTGTACACGAAGCTCACACGTTTCTCGCTCTTAACTGAAACGCATTGGATGTTAGAGGGCCTGTGGTTTGTATCAGTTTCAGAAGCAGAGTTGAACTAGATATGGGGCGTGTGTGTAGGAAACACAGTTATTTTGTTCTGAGCACTCTCACGTTTCCCGCCTTATTAGAGACTCTAGAAAGCAAGAGCGTGCTTCTTGCTCTAAAGCAGAGTGTGTTTCATGGATGAGAAGTGTGCTGTGTGTTTCCCTTCAGAAACGGAGTTAAATGCCAGGCTCTGTGTCTTCCTCAAGCGAGACTTCGTTTCAGGTAAACGCAGTCACTTTTCAGCTCAAACGAAGCAATATTGTACACGAAGCTCACACGTTTCTCGCTCTTAACTGAAATGCATTGGATGTTAGAGGGCCTGTGGTTTGTATCAGTTTCAGAAGCAGAGTTGAACTAGATATGGTGCGTGTGTGTAGGAAACACAGTTCTTTGTTCTGAGCACTCTCACGTTTCCCGCCTTATTAGAGAATCTAGAAAGCAAGAGCGTGCTTCTTGCTCTAAAGCAGTGTGTGTGTCATGGATGAGAAGTGTGCTGTGTGTTTCCCTTCGGAAACGGAGTTAAATGCCAGGCTCTGTGTCTTCCACAAGCGAGACTTCGTTTCAGGTAAACGCAGTCACTTTTCAGCTCAAACGAAGCTATATTGTACACGAAGCTCACACGTTTCTCGCTCTTGACTGAAACGCATTGGATGTTAGAGGGCCTCCGTTTTTATCAGTTTCAGAAGCAGAGTTGAACTAGATATGGTGCGTGTGTGTAGGAAACACAGTTCTTTGTTCTGAGCACTCTCACGTTTCCCGCCTTATTAGAGAATCTAGAAAGCAATAGGGTGCTTCCTGCTCTAAAGCAGAGTGTGTTTCATGGATGAGAAATGTGCTGTGTGTTTCCCTTCAGAAACGGAGTTAAATGCCAGGCTCTGTGTCTTCCTACAAGCGAGACTTCGTTTCAGGTAAACGCAGTCACTTTTCAGCTCAAACGAAGCTATATTGTACACGAAGCTCACACGTTTCTCGCTCTTAACTGAAACGCATTGGATGTTAGAGGGCCTGTGGTTTGTATCAGTCTCAGAAGCAGAGTTGAACTAGATATGGTGCGTGTGTGTAGGAAACACAGTTCTTTGTTCTGAGCACTCTCACGTTTCCCGCCTTATTAGAGACTCTAGAAAGCAAGAGCGTGCTTCTTGCTCTAAAGCAGAGTGTGTTTCATGGATGAGAAGTGTGCTGTGTGTTTCCCTTCAGAAACGGAGTTAAATGCCAGGCTCTGTGTCTTCCTACAAGCGAGAATTCGTTTCAGGTAAACACAGTCACTTTTCAGCTCAAACGAAGCTATATTGTACACGAAGCACACACGTTTCTCGCTCTTAACTGAAACGCATTGGATGTTAGAGGGCCTGTGGTTTGTATCAGTTTCAGAAGCAGAGTTGAACTAGATATGGTCCGTGTGTGTAGGAAACACAGTTCTTTTGCTCTGAGCACTCTCACGTTTCCCGCCTTATTAGAGACTCTAGAAAGCAAGAGTGTGCTTCTTGCTCTAAAGCAGAGTGTGTTTCATGGATGAGAAGTGTGCTGTGTGTTTCCCTTTAGAAACGGTGTTAAATGCGAGGCTCTGTGTCTTCCTACAAGCGAGACTTCGTTTCAGGTAAACGCAGTCACTGTTCAGCTCAAACGAAGCTATATTGTACAGGAAGCTCACACGTTTCTCGCTCTTAACTGAAACGCATTGGATGTTAGAGGGCCTGCGGTTTGTATCAGTTTCAGAGCAGAGTTGAACTAGATATGTTGTGTGTGTGTAGGAAACACAGTTCTTTGTTCTGAGCACTCTCACGTTTCCCGCCTTATTAGAGACTCTAGAAAGCAAGAGCGTGCTTCTTGCTCTAAAGCAGAGTGTGTTTCATGGATGAGAAGTGTGCTGTGTGTTTCCCTCCTGAAACGGAGTTAAATGCCAGGCTCTGTGTCTTCCTACAAGCGAGACGTTGTTTCAGGTAAACGCAGTCACTTTTCAGCTCAAACGAAGCTATATTGTACACGAAGCTCACACGTTTCTCGCTCTTAACTGAAACGCATTGGATGTTAGAGGGCCTGTGGTTTGTATCAGTTTCAGAAGCAGAGTTGAACTAGATATGGTGCGTGTGTGTAGGAAACACAGTTCTTTTGTTCTGAGCACTCTCACGTTTCCCGCCTTATTAGAGACTCTAGAAAGCAAGAGCGTGCTTCTTGCTCTAAAGCAGAGTGTGATTCATGGATGAGAAGTGTGCTGTGTGTTTCCCTTCAGAAACGGAGTTAAATGCCAGGCTCTGTGTCTTCCTCAAGCGAGACTTCGTTTCCGGTAAACGCAGTCACTTTTCAGCTCAAACGGAGCTATATTGTACACGAAGCTCACACGTTTCTCGCTCTTAACTGAAACGCATTGGATGTTAGAGGGCCTGTGGTTTGTATCAGTTTCAGAAGCAGAGTTGAACTAGATATGGTGCGTGTGTGTAGGAAACACAGTTCTTTGTTCTGAGCACTCTCACGTTTCCCACCTTATTAGAGAATCTAGAAAGCAAGAGCGTGCTTCTTGCTCTAAAGCAGAGTGTGTTTCATGGATGAGAAGTGTGCTGTGTGTTTCCCTTCGGAAACAGAGTTAAATGCCAGGCTCTGTGTCTTCCTCAAGCGAGACTTCGTTTCAGGTAAACGCAGTCACTTTTCAGCTCAAACGAAGCTATATTGTACACGAAGCTCACACGTTTCTCGCTCTTAACTGAAATGCATTGGATGTTAGAGGGCCTGTGGTTTGTATCAGTTTCAGAAGCAGAGTTGAACTAGATATGGTGCGTGTGTGTAGGAAACACAGTTCTTTGTTCTGAGCACTCTCACGTTTCCCGCCTTATTAGAGACTCTAGAAAGCAAGAGCGTGCTTCTTGCTCTAAAGCAGAGTGTGTTTCATGGATGAGAAGTGTGCTGTGTGTTTCCTTTCAGAAACGGAGTTAAATGCCAGGATCTGTGTCTTCCTACAAGCGAGACTTCGTTTCAGGTAAACGCAGTCACTTTTCAGCTCAAACGAAGCTATATTGTACACGAAGCACACACGTTTCTCGCTCTTAACTGAAACGCATTGGATGTTAGAGGGCCTGTGGTTTGTATCAGTTTCAGAAGCAGAGTTGAACTAGATATGGTCCGTGTGTGTAGGAAACACAGTTCTTTTGCTCTGAGCACTCTCACGTTTCCCGCCTTATTAGAGACTCTAGAAAGCAAGAGCGTGCTTCTTGCTCTAAAGCAGAGTGTGTTTCATGGATGAGAAGTGTGCTGTGTGTTTCCCTTTAGAAACGGTGTTAAATGCGAGGCTCTGTGTCTTCCTACAAGCGAGACTTCGTTTCAGGTAAACGCAGTCACTTTTCAGCTCAAACGAAGCTATATTGTACAGGAAGCTCACACGTTTCTCGCTCTTAACTGAAACGCATTGGATGTTAGAGGACCTGCGGTTTGTATCAGTTTCAGAGCAGAGTTGAACTAGATATGGTGTGTGTGTGTAGGAAACACAGTTCTTTGTTCTGAGCACTCTCACGTTTCCCGCCTTATTAGAGACTCTAGAAAGCAAGAGCGTGCTTCTTGCTCTAAAGCAGAGTGTGTTTCATGGATGAGAAGTGTGCTGTGTGTTTCCCTTCTGAAACGGAGTTAAATGCCAGGCTCTGTGTCTTCCTAAAAGTGAGACTTCGTTTCAGGTAAACGCAGTCACTTTTCAGCTCAAAGGAAGCTATATTGTACACGAAGCTCACACGTTTCTCGCTCTTAACTGAAACGCATTGGATGTTAGAGGGCCTGTGGTTTGTATCAGTTTCAGAAGCAGAGTTGAACTAGATATGGTGCGTGTGTGTAGGAAACACAGTTCTTTTGTTCTGAGCACTCTCACGTTTCCCGCCTTATTAGAGACTCTAGAAAGCAAGAGCGTGCTTCTTGCTCTAAAGCAGAGTGTGATTCATGGATGAGAAGTGTGCTGTGTGTTTCCCTTCAGAAACGGAGTTAAATGCCAGGATCTGTGTCTTCCTCAAGCGAGACTTCGTTTCCAGTAAACGCAGTCACTTTTCAGCTCAAACGGAGCTATATTGTACACGAAGCTCACACGTTTCTCGCTCTTAACTGAAACGCATTGGATGTTAGAGGGCCTGTGGTTTGTATCAGTTTCAGAAGCAGAGTTGAACTAGATATGGTGCGTGTGTGTAGGAAACACAGTTCTTTTGTTCTGAGCACTCTCACGTTTCCCGCCTTATTAGAGACTCTAGAAAGCAAGAGCGTGCTTCTTGCTCTAAAGCAGAGTGTGTTTCATGGATGAGAACTGTGCTGTGTGTTTCCCTTCAGAAACGGAGTTAAATGCCAGGCTCTGTGTCTTCCTACAAGCGAGACTTCGTTTCAGGTAAACGCAGTCACTTTTCAGCTCAAACGAAGATATATTGTACAGGAAGCTCACACGTTTCTCGCTCTTAACTGAAACGCATTGGATGTTAGAGGGCCTGTGGTTTGTATCAGTTTCAGAAGCAGAGTTGAACTAGATATGGTGCGTGTGTGTAGGAAACACAGTTCTTTTGTTCTGAGCACTCTCACGTTTCCCGCCTTATTAGAGACTCTAGAAAGCAAGAGCGTGCTTCTTGCTCTAAAGCAGAGTGTGTTTCATGGATGAGAATTGTGCTGTGTGTTTCCCTTCAGAAACGGAGTTAAATGCCAGGCTCTGTGTCTTCCTCAAGCGAGACTTCGTTTCAGGTAAACGCAGTCACTTTTCAGCTCAAACGAAGCTATATTGTACACGAAGCTCACACGTTTCTCGCTCTTAACTGAAACGCATTGGATGTTAGAGGGCCTGCGGTTTGTATCAGTTTCAGAAGCAGAGTTGAACTAGATATGGTGCGTGTGTGTAGGATACACAGTTCTTTGTTCTGAGCACTCTCACGTTTCCCGCCTTATTAGAGACTCTAGAAAGCCAGAGCGTGCTTCTTGCTCTAAAGCAGAGTGTGTTTCATGGATGAGAACTGTGCTGTGTGTTTCCCTTCAGAAACGGAGTTAAATGCCAGGCTCTGTGTCTTCCTACAAGCGAGACTTCGTTTCAGGTAAACGCAGTCAATTTCAGCTCAAAAGAAGCTATATTGTACACAAAGCTCACACGTTTCTCGCTCTTAACTGAAACGCATTGGATGTTAGAGGGTCTGTGGTTTGTATCAGTTTCAGAAGCAGAGTTGAACTAGATATGGTGCGTGTGTGTAGGAAACACAGTTCTTTTGTTCTGAGCACTCTCACGTTTCCCGCCTTATTAGAGACTCTAGAAAGCAAGAGCGTGCTTCTTGCTCTAAAGCAGAGTGTGTTTCATGGATGAGAAGTGTGCTGTGTGTTTCCCTTCAGAAACGGAGTTAAATGCCAGGCTCTGTGTCTTCCTCAAGCGAGACTTCGTTTCAGGTAAACGCAGTCACTTTTCAGCTCAAAGGAAGCTATATTGTACACGAAGCTCACACGTTTCTTGCTCTTAACTGAAACGCATTGGATGTTAGAGGGCCTGTGGTTTGTATCAGTTTCAGAAGCAAAGTTGAACTAGATATGGTGCGTGTGTGTAGGAAACACAGTTCTTTTGTTCTGAGCACTCTCACGTTTCCCGCCTTATTAGAGACTCTAGAAAGCAAGAGCGTGCTTCTTGCTCTAAAGCAGAGTGTGTTTCATGGATGAGAATTGTGCTGTGTGTTTCCCTTCAGAAACGGAGTTAAATGCCAGGCTCTGTGTCTTCCTCAAGCGAGACTTCGTTTCAGGTAAACGCAGTCACTTTTCAGCTCAAACGAAGCTATATTGTACACGAAGCTCACACGTTTCTCGCTCTTAACTGAAACGCATTGGATATTAGAGGGCATGCGGTTTGTATCAGTTTCAGAAGCAGAGTTGAACTAGATATGGTGCGTGTGTGTAGGATACACAGTTCTTTGTTCTGAGGACTCTCACGTTTCCCGCCTTATTAGAGACTCTAGAAAGCAAGAGCGTGCTTCTTGCTCTAAAGCAGAGTGTGTTTCATGGATGAGAAGTGTGCTGTGTGTTTCCCTTCAGAAACGGAGTTAAATGCCAGGCTCTGTGTCTTCCTACAAGCGAGACTTCGTTTCAGGTAAACGCAGTCACTTTTCAGCTCAAACGAAGATATATTGTAAACGAAGCTCACACGTTTCTCGCTCTTAACTGAAACGCATTGGATGTTAGAGGGCCTGTGGTTTGTATCAGTTTCAGAAGCAGAGTTGAACTAGATATGGTGCGTGTGTGTAGGAAACACAGTTCTTTGTTCTGAGCACTCTCACGTTTCCCACCTTATTAGAGACTCTAGAAAGCAAGAGCGTGCTTCTTGCTCTAAAGCAGAGTGTGTTTCATGGATTAGAAGTGTGCTGTGTGTTTCCCTTCGGAAACAGAGTTAAATGCCAGGCTCTGTGTCTTCCTCAAGCGAGACTTCGTTTCAGGTAAACGCAGTCACTTTTCAGCTCAAACGAAGCTATATTGTACACGAAGCTCACACGTTTCTCGCTCTTAACTGAAATGCATTGGATGTTAGAGGGCCTGTGGTTTGTATCAGTTTCAGAAGCAGAGTTGAACTAGATTTGGTGCGTGTGTGTAGGAAACACAGTTCTTTGTTCTGAGCACTCTCACGTTTCCCGCCTTATTAGAGACTCTAGAAAGCAAGAGCATGCTTCTTGCTCTAAAGCAGAGTGTGTTTCATGGATGAGAAGTGTGCTGTGTGTTTCCTTTCAGAAACGGAGTTAAATGCCAGGCTCTGTGTCTTCCTACAAGCGAGACTTCGTTTCAGGTAAACGCAGTCACTTTTCAGCTCAAACGAAGCTATATTGCACACGAAGCACACACGTTTCTCGCTCTTAACTGAAACGCATTGGATGTTAGAGGGCCTGCGGTTTGTATCAGTTTCAGAGCAGAGTTGAACTAGATATGGTGTGTGTGTGTAGGAAACACAGTTCTTTGTTCTGAGCACTCTCACGTTTCCCGCCTTATTAGAGACTCTAGAAAGCAAGAGCGTGCTTCTTGCTCTAAAGCAGAGTGTGTTTCATGGATGAGAAGTGTGCTGTGTGTTTCCCTTCTGAAACGGAGTTAAATGCCAGGCTCTGTGTCTTCCTACAAGCGAGACTTCATTTCAGGTAAACGCAGTCACTTTTCAGCTCAAAGGAAGCTATATTGTACACGAAGCTCACACGTTTCTCGCTCTTAACTGAAACGCATTGGATGTTAGAGGGCCTGTGGTTTGTATCAGTTTCAGAAGCAGAGTTGAACTAGATATGGTGCGTGTGTGTAGGAAACACAGTTCTTTTGTTCTGAGCACTCTCACGTTTCCCGCCTTATTAGAGACTCTAGAAAGCAAGAGCGTGCTTCTTGCTCTAAAGCAGAGTGTGTTTCATGGATGAGAAGTGTGCTGTGTGTTTCCCTTCAGAAACGGAGTTAAATGCCTGGCTCTGTGTCTTCCTACAAGCGAGACTTCGTTTCAGGTAAACGCAGTCACTTTTCAGCTCAAACGAAGATATATTGTACACGAAGCTCACACGTTTCTCGCTCTTAACTGAAACGCATTGGATGTTAGAGGTCCTGTGGTTTGTATCAGTTTCAGAAGCAGAGTTGAACTAGATATGGTGCGTGTGTGTAGGAAACACAGTTCTTTTGTTCTGAGCACTCTCACGTTTCCCGCCTTATTAGAGACTCTAGAAAGCAAGAGCGTGCTTCTTGCTCTAAAGCAGAGTGTGTTTCATGGATGAGAAGTGTGCTGTGTGTTTCCCTTCAGAAACGGAGTTAAATGCCAGGCTCTGTGTCTTCCTACAAGCGAGACTTCGTTTCAGGTAAATGCAGTCACTTTTCAGCTCAAACGAAGATATATTGTACACGAAGCTCACACGTTTCTCACTCTTAACTGAAACGCATTGGATGTTAGAGGGCCTGTGGTTTGCATCAGTTTCAGAAGCAGAGTTGAACTAGATATGGTCCGTGTGTGTAGGAAACACAGTTCTTTTGCTCTGAGCACTCTCACGTTTCCCGCCTTATTAGAGACTCTAGAAAGCAAGAGCGTGCTTCTTGCTCTAAAGCAGAGTGTGTTTCATGGATGAGAAGTGTGCTGTGTGTTTCCCTTCAGAAACGGAGTTAAATGCCAGGCTCTGTGTCTTCCTACAAGCGAGACTTCGTTTCAGGTAAACGCAGTCACTTTTCAGCTCAAAGGAAGCTATATTGTACACGAAGCTCCCACGTTTCTCGCTCTTAACTGAAACGCATTGGATGTTAGAGGGCCTGCGGTTTGTATCAGTTTCAGAAGCAGAGTTGAACTAGATATGGTGCGTGTGTGTAGGAAACACAGTTTTTTGTTCTGAGCACTCTCACGTTTCCTGCCTTATTAGAGACTCTAGAAAGCAAGAGCGTGCTTCTTGCTCTAAAGCAGAGTGTGTTTCATGGATGAGAAGTGTGCTGTGTGTTTCCCTTCAGAAAGGGAGTTAAATGCCAGGCTCTGTGTCTTCCTACAAGCGAGACTTCGTTTCAGGTAAACGCAGTCACTTTTCAGCTCAAATGAAGATATATTGTACACGAAGCTCACACGTTTCTCGCTCTTAACTGAAACGCATTGGATGTTAGAGGGCCTGTGGTTTGTATCAGTTTCAGAAGCAGAGTTGAACTAGATATGGTGCGTGTGTGTAGGAAACACAGTTCTTTTGTTCTGAGCACTCTCACGTTTCCCGCCTTATTAGAGACTCTAGAAAGCAAGAGCGTGCTTCTTGCTCTAAAGCAGAGTGTGTTTCATGGATGAGAATTGTGCTGTGTGTTTCCCTTCAGAAACGGAGTTAAATGCCAGGCTCTGTGTCTTCCTCAAGCGAGACTTCGTTTCAGGTAAACGCAGTCACTTTTCAGCTCAAACGAAGCTATATTGTACACGAAGCTCACACGTTTCTCGCTCATAACTGAAACGCATTGGATTTTAGAGGGCCTGTGGTTTGTATCAGTCTCAGAAGCAGAGTTGAACTAGATATGGTGCGTGTGTGTAGGAAACACAGTTCTTTGTTCTGAGCACTCTCATGTTTCCCGCCTTATTAGAGACTCTAGAAAGCCAGAGCGTGCTTCTTGCTCTAAAGCAGAGTGTGTTTCATGGATGAGAAGTGTGCTGTGTGTTTCCCTTCAGAAACGGAGTTAAATGCCAGGCTCTGTGTCTTCCTACAAGCGAGACTTCGTTTCAGGTAAACGCAGTCACTTTTCAGCTCAAACGAAGCTATATTGTACACGAAGCTCACACGTTTCTCGCTCTTAACTGAAACGCATTGGATGTTAGAGGGCCTGTGGTTTGTATCAGTTTCAGAAGCAGAGTTGAACTAGCTATGGTCCGTGTGTGTAGGAAACACAGTTCTTTTGCTCTGAGCACTCTCACGTTTCCCGCCTTATTAGAGACTCTAGAAAGCAAGAGCGTGCTTCTTGCTCTAAAGCAGAGTGTGTTTCATGGATGAGAAGTGTGCTGTGTGTTTCCCTTCAGAAACGGAGTTAAATGCCAGGCTCTGTGTCTTCCTACAAGCGAGACTTCGTTTCATGTAAACGCAGTCACTTTTCAGCTCAAACGAAGATATATTGTACACGAAGCTCACACGTTTCTCGCTCTTAACTGAAACGCATTGGATGTTAGAGGGCCTGTGGTTTGTATCAGTTTCAGAAGCAGAGTTGAACTAGATATGGTGCGTGTGTGTAGGAAACACAGTTCTTTTTTTCTGAGCACTCTCACGTTTCCCGCCTTATTAGAGACTCTAGAAAGCAAGAGCGTGCTTCTTGCTCTAAAGCAGAGTGTGTTTCATGGATGAGAAGTGTGCTGTGTGTTTCCCTTCAGAAACGGAGTTAAATGCCAGGCTCTGTGTCTTCCTACAAGCGAGACTTCGTTTCAGGTAAACGCAGTCACTTTTCAGCTCAAAGGAAGATATATTGTACACGAAGCTCACACGTTTCTCGCTCTTAACTGAAACGCATTGGATGTTAGAGGGCCTGTGGTTTGTATCAGTTTCAGAAGCAGAGTTGAACTAGATATGGTGCGTGTGTGTAGGAAACACAGTTCTTTTGTTCTGAGCACTCTCACGTTTCCCGCCTTATTAGAGACTCTAGAAAGCAAGAGCGTGCTTCTTGCTCTAAAGCAGAGTGTGTTTCATGGATGAGAAGTGTGCTCTGTGTTTCCCTTCAGAAACGGAGTTAAATGCCAGGCTCTGTGTCTTCTTACAAGCGAGACTTCGTTTCAGGTAAACGCAGTCACTTTTCAGCTCAAACGAAGATATATTGTACACGAAGATCACACGTTTCTCGCTCTTAACTGAAACGCATTGGATGTTAGAGGGCCTGTGCTTTGTATCAGTTTCAGAAGCAGAGTTGAACTAGATATGGTGCGTGTGTGTAGAAAACACAGTTCTTTTGTTCTGAGCACTCTCACATTTCCCGCCTTATTAGAGACTCTAGAAAGCAAGAGCGTGCTTCTTGCTCTAAAGCAGAGTGTGTTTCATGGATGAGAAGTGTGCTGTGTGTTTCCCTTTAGAAACGGTGTTAAATGCCAGGCTCTGTGTCTTCCTACAAGCGAGACTTCGTTTCAGGTAAACGCAGTCAATTTTCAGCTCAAACGAATCTATATTGTACAGGAAGCTCACACGTTTCTCGCTCTTAACTGAAACGCATTGGATGTTAGAGGGCCTGCGGTTTGTATCAGTTTCAGAGCAGAGTTGAACTAGATATGGTGCGTGTGTGTAGGAATCACAGTTCTTTGTTCTGAGCAATCTCACGTTTCCCGCCTTATTAGAGACTCTCGAAAGCAAGAGCGTGCTTCTTGCTCTAAAGCAGAGTGTGTTTCATGGAAGAGAACTGTGCTGTGTGTTTCCCTTTAGAAACGGAGTTAAATGCCAGGCTCTGTGTCTTCCTACAAGCGAGACTTCGTTTCAGGTAAACGCAGTCACTTTTCAGCTCAAACGAAGATATATTGTACACGAAGCTCACACGTTTCTCGCTCTTAACTGAAACGCATTGGATGTTAGAGGGCCTGTGGTTTGTATCAGTTTCAGAAGCAGAGTTGAACTAGATATGGTGCGTGTGTGTAGGAAACACAGTTCTTTTGTTCTGAGCACTCTCACGTTTCCCGCCTTATTAGAGACTCTAGAAAGCAAGAGCGTGCTTCTTGCTCTAAAGCAGAGTGTGTTTCATGGATGAGAATTGTGCTGTGTGTTTCCCTTCAGAAACGGAGTTAAATGCCAGGCTCTGTGTCTTCCTCAAGCGAGACTTCGTTTCAGTTAAACGCAGTCACTTTTCAGCTCAAACGAAGATATATTGTACACGAAGCTCACACGTTTCTCGCTCTTAACTGAAACGCATTGGATATTAGAGGGCATGCGGTTTGTATCTGTTTCAGAAGCAGAGTTGAACTAGATATGGTGCGTGTGTGTAGGATACACAGTTCTTTGTTCTGAGCACTCTCACGTTTCCCGCCTTATTAGAGACTCTAGAAAGCAAGAGCGTGCTTCTTGCTCTAAAGCAGAGTGTGTTTCATGGATGAGAAGTGTGCTGTGTGTTTCCCTTCAGAAACGGAGTTAAATGCCAGGCTCTGTGTCTTCCTACAAGCGAGACTTCGTTTCAGGTAAACGCAGTCACTTTTCAGCTCAAAGGAAGATATATTGTAAACGAAGCTCACACGTTTCTCGCTCTTAACTGAAACGCATTGGATGTTAGAGGGCCTGTGGTTTGTATCAGTTTCAGAAGCAGAGTTGAACTAGATATGGTGCGTGTGTGTAGGAAACACAGTTCTTTTGTTCTGAGCACTCTCACGTTTCCCGCCTTATTAGAGACTCTAGAAAGCAAGAGCGTGCTTCTTGCTCTAAAGCAGAGTGTGTTTCATGGATGAGAAGTGTGCTGTGTGTTTCCCTTCAGAAACGGAGTTAAATGCCAGGCTCTGTGTCTTCCTACAAGCGAGACTTCATTTCAGGTAAACGCAGTCACTTTTCAGCTCAAACGAAGATATATTGTACACGAAGCTCACACGTTTCTCGCTCTTAACTGAAACGCATTGGATGTTAGAGGGCCTGTGGTTTGTATCAGTTTCAGAAGCAGAGTTGAACTAGATATGGTGCGTGTGTGTAGGAAACACAGTTCTTTTGTTCTGAGCACTCTCACGTTTCCCGCATTATTAGAGACTCTAGAAAGCAAGAGCGTGCTTCTTGCTCTAAAGCAGAGTGTGTTTCATGGATGAGAAGTGTGCTGTGTGTTTCCCTTCAGAAACGGAGTTAAATGCCTGGCTCTGTGTCTTCCTACAAGCGAGACTTCGTTTCAGGTAAACGCAGTCACTTTTCAGCTCAAACGAAGATATATTGTACACGAAGCTCACACGTTTCTCGCTCTTAACTGAAACGCATTGGATGTTAGAGGGCCTGTGGTTTGTATCAGTTTCAGAAGCAGAGTTGAACTAGATATGGTGCGTGTGTGTAGGAAACACAGTTCTTTTGTTCTGAGCACTCTCACGTTTCCCGCCTTATTAGAGACTCTAGAAAGCAAGAGCGTGCTTCTTGCTCTAAAGCAGAGTGTGTTTCATGGATGAGAATTGTGCTGTGTGTTTCCCTTCAGAAACGGAGTTAAATGCCAGGCTCTGTGTCTTCCTCAAGCGAGACTTCGTTTCAGTTAAACGCAGTCACTTTTCAGCTCAAACGAAGCTATATTGTACACGAAGCTCACACGTTTCTCGCTCTTAACTGAAACGCATTGGATATTAGAGGGCATGCGGTTTGTATCAGTTTCAGAAGCAGAGTTGAACTAGATATGGTGCGTGTGTGTAGGAAACACAGTTCTTTTGCTCTCAGCACTCTCACATTTCCCGCCTTATTAGAGACTCTAGAAAGCAAGAGCGTGCTTCTTGCTCTAAAGCAGAGTGTGTTTCATGGATGAGAAGTGTGCTGTGTGTTTCCCTTCAGAAACGGAGTTAAATGCCAGGCTCTGTGTCTTCCTACAAGCGAGACTTCGTTTCAGGTAAACGCAGTCACTTTTCAGCTCAAAGGAAGCTATATTGTACACGAAGCTCCCACGTTTCTCGCTCTTAACTGAAACGCATTGGATGTTAGAGGGCCTGCGGTTTGTATCAGTTTCAGAAGCAGAGTTGAACTAGATATGGTGCGTGTGTGTAGGAAACACAGTTTTTTGTTCTGAGCACTCTCACGTTTCCTGCCTTATTAGAGACTCTAGAAAGCAAGAGCGTGCTTCTTGCTCTAAAGCAGAGTGTGTTTCATGGATGAGAAGTGTGCTGTGTGTTTCCCTTCAGAAACGGAGTTAAATGCCAGGCTCTGTGTCTTCCTACAAGCGAGACTTCGTTTCAGGTAAATGCAGTCACTTTTCAGCTCAAATGAAGATATATTGTACACGAAGCTCACACGTTTCTCGCTCTTAACTGAAACGCATTGGATGTTAGAGGGCCTGTGGTTTGTATCAGTTTCAGAAGCAGAGTTGAACTAGATATGGTGCGTGTGTGTAGGAAACACAGTTCTTTTGTTCTGAGCACTCTCACGTTTCCCGCCTTATTAGAGACTCTAGAAAGCAAGAGCGTGCTTCTTGCTCTAAAGCAGAGTGTGTTTCATGGATGAGAATTGTGCTGTGTGTTTCCCTTCAGAAACGGAGTTAAATGCCAGGCTCTGTGTCTTCCTCAAGCGAGACTTCGTTTCAGGTAAACGCAGTCACTTTTCAGTTCAAACGAAGCTATATTGTACACGAAGCTCACACGTTTCTCGCTCATAACTGAAACGCATTGGATTTTAGAGGGCCTGTGGTTTGTATCAGTCTCAGAAGCAGAGTTGAACTAGATATGGTGCGTGTGTGTAGGAAACACAGTTCTTTGTTCTGAGCACTCTCATGTTTCCCGCCTTATTAGAGACTCTAGAAAGCCAGAGCGTGCTTCTTGCTCTAAAGCAGAGT
This sequence comes from Onychomys arenicola, assembly GCA_949786405.1. Lineage (NCBI taxonomy): Eukaryota > Metazoa > Chordata > Mammalia > Rodentia > Cricetidae > Onychomys > Onychomys arenicola. The sequence continues at coordinate 589,319 of CATKUM010000039.1, read as the reverse complement.
GTGTTTCATGGATAAGAAGTGTGCTGTGTGTTTCCCTTCAGAAACGGAGTTAAAGGCCAGGCTCTGTGTCTTGCTACAAGCGAGACTTCGTTTCAGGTAAACGCAGTCACTTTTCAGCTCAAACGAAGCTATATTGTACACGAAGCTCACACGTTTCTCGCTCTTAACTGAAACGCATTGGATGTTAGAGGGCCTGTGGTTTGTATCAGTTTCAGAAGCAGAGTTGAACTAGCTATGGTAAGTGTGTGTAGGAAACACAGTTCTTTTGCTCTGAGCACTCTCACGTTTCCCGCCTTATTAGAGACTCTAGAAAGCAAGAGCGTGCTTCTTGCTCTAAAGCAGAGTGTGTTTCATGGATGAGAAGTGTGCTGTGTGTTTCCCTTCAGAAACGGAGTTAAATGCCAGGCTCTGTGTCTTCCTACAAGCGAGAATTCGTTTCATGTAAACGCAGTCACTTTTCAGCTCAAACGAAGATATATTGTACACGAAGCTCACACGTTTCTCGCTCTTAACTGAAACGCATTGGATGTTAGAGGGCCTGTGGTTTGTATCAGTTTCAGAAGCAGAGTTGAACTAGATATGGTGCGTGTGTGTAGGAAACACAGTTCTTTTTTTCTGAGCACTCTCACGTTTCCCGCCTTATTAGAGACTCTAGAAAGCAAGAGCGTGCTTCTTGCTCTAAAGCAGAGTGTGTTTCATGGATGAGAAGTGTGCTGTGTGTTTCCCTTCAGAAACGGAGTTAAATGCCAGGCTCTGTGTCTTCCTACAAGCGAGACTTCGTTTCAGGTAAACGCAGTCACTTTTCAGCTCAAACGAAGATATATTGTACACGAATCTCACACGTTTCTCGCTCTTAACTGAAACGCATTGGATGTTAGAGGGCCTGTGGTTTGTATCAGTTTCAGAAGCAGAGTTGAACTAGATATGGTGCGTGTGTGTAGGAAACACAGTTCTTTTGTTCTGAGCACTCTCACGTTTCCCGCCTTATTAGAGACTCTAGAAAGAAAGAGCGTGATTCTTGCTCTAAAGCAGAGTGTGTTTCATGGATGAGACGTGTGCTCTGTGTTTCCCTTCAGAAACGGAGTTAAATGCCAGGCTCTGTGTCTTCTTACAAGCGAGACTTCGTTTCAGGTAAACGCAGTCACTTTTCAGCTCAAACGAAGATATATTGTACACGAAGATCACACGTTTCTCGCTCTTAACTGAAACGCATTGGATGTTAGAGGGCCTGTGGTTTGTATCAGTTTCAGAAGCAGAGTTGAACTAGATATGGTCCGTGTGTGTAGGAAACACAGTTCTTTTGCTCTGAGCACTCTCACGTTTCCCGCCTTATTAGAGACTCTAGAAAGCAAGAGCGTGCTTCTTGCTCTAAAGCAGAGTGTGTTTCATGGATGAGAAGTGTGCTGTGTGTTTCCCTTCAGAAACGGAGTTAAATGCCAGGCTCTGTGTCTTCCTACAAGCGAGAATTCGTTTCATGTAAACGCAGTCACTTTTCAGCTCAAACGAAGATATATTGTACACGAAGCTCACACGTTTCTCGCTCTTAACTGAAACGCATTGGATGTTAGAGGGCCTGTGGTTTGTATCAGTTTCAGAAGCAGAGTTGAACTAGATATGGTGCGTGTGTGTAGGAAACACAGTTCTTTTTTTCTGAGCACTCTCACGTTTCCCGCCTTATTAGAGACTCTAGAAAGCAAGAGCGTGCTTCTTGCTCTAAAGCAGAGTGTGTTTCATGGATGAGAAGTGTGCTGTGTGTTTCCCTTCAGAAACGGAGTTAAATGCCAGGCTCTGTGTCTTCCTACAAGCGAGACTTCGTTTCAGGTAAACGCAGTCACTTTTCAGCTCAAACGAAGATATATTGTACACGAATCTCACACGTTTCTCGCTCTTAACTGAAACGCATTGGATGTTAGAGGGCCTGTGGTTTGTATCAGTTTCAGAAGCAGAGTTGAACTAGATATGGTGCGTGTGTGTAGGAAACACAGTTCTTTTGTTCTGAGCACTCTCACGTTTCCCGCCTTATTAGAGACTCTAGAAAGCAAGAGCGTGATTCTTGCTCTAAAGCAGAGTGTGTTTCATGGAAGAGACGTGTGCTCTGTGTTTCCCTTCAGAAACGGAGTTAAATGCCAGGCTCTGTGTCTTCTTACAAGCGAGACTTCGTTTCAGGTAAACGCAGTCACTTTTCAGCTCAAACGAAGATATATTGTACACGAAGATCACACGTTTCTCGCTCTTAACTGAAACGCATTGGATGTTAGAGGGCCTGTGGTATGTATCAGTTTCAGAAGCAGAGTTGAACTAGATATGGTCCGTGTGTGTAGGAAACACAGTTCTTTTGCTCTGAGCACTCTCACGTTTCCCGCCTTATTAGAGACTCTAGAAAGCAAGAGCGTGCTTCTTGCTCTAAAGCAGAGTGTGTTTCATGGATGAGAAGTGTGCTGTGTGTTTCCCTTTAGAAACGGTGTTAAATGCCAGGCTCTGTGTCTTCCTACAAGCGAGACTTCGTTTCAGGTAAACGCAGTCACTTTTCAGCTCAAACGAATCTATATTGTACAGGAAGCTCACATGTTTCTCGCTCTTAACTGAAACGCATTGGATGTTAGAGGGCCTGCGGTTTGTATCAGTTTCAGAGCAGAGTTGAACTAGATATGGTGCGTGTGTGTAGGAATCACAGTTCTTTGTTCTGAGCACTCTCACGTTTCCCGCCTTATTAGAGACTCTCGAAAGCAAGAGCGTGCTTCTTGCTCTAAAGCAGAGTGTGTTTCATGGATGAGAAGTGTGCTGTGTGTTTCCCTTCAGAAAGGGAGTTAAATGCCAGGCTCTGTGTCTTCCTACAAGCGAGACTTCGTTTCAGGTAAACGCAGTCACTTTTCAGCTCAAACGAAGATATATTGTACACGAAGCTCACACGTTTCTCGCTCTTAACTGAAACGCATTGGATGTTAGAGGGCCTGTGGTTTGTATCAGTCTCAGAAGCAGAGTTGAACTAGATATGGTGCGTGTGTGTAGGAAACACAGTTCTTTGTTCTGAGCACTCTCACGTTTCCCGCCTTATTAGAGACTCTAGAAAGCAAGAGCGTGCTTCTTGCTCTAAAGCAGAGTGTGTTTCATGGATGAGAAGTGTGCTGTGTGTTTCCCTTTAGAAACGGTGTTAAATGCCAGGCTCTGTGTCTTCCTACAAGCGAGACTTCGTTTCAGGTAAACGCAGTCACTTTTCAGCTCAAACGAAGATATATTGTACACGAAGCTCACACGTTTCTCGCTCTTAACTGAAACGCATTGGATGTTAGAGGGCCTGTGGTTTGTATCAGTTTCAGAAGCAGAGTTGAACTAGATATGGTGCGTGTGTGTAAGAAACACAGTTCTTTTGTTCTGAGCACTCTCACGTTTCCCGCCTTATTAGAGACTCTAGAAAGCAAGAGCGTGCTTCTTGCTCTAAAGCAGAGTGTGTTTCATGGATGAGAATTGTGCTGTGTGTTTCCCTTCAGAAACGGAGTTAAATGCCAGGCTCTGTGTCTTCCTCAAGCGAGACTTCGTTTCAGGTAAACGCAGTCACTTTTCAGCTCAAACGAAGCTATATTGTACACGAAGCTCACACGTTTCTCGCTCATAACTGAAACGCATTGGATTTTAGAGGGCCTGTGGTTTGTATCAGTCTCAGAAGCAGAGTTGAACTAGATATGGTGCGTGTGTGTAGGAAACACAGTTCTTTGTTCTGAGCACTCTCATGTTTCCCGCCTTATTAGAGACTCTAGAAAGCCAGAGCGTGCTTCTTGCTCTAAAGCAGAGTGTGTTTCATGGATAAGAAGTGTGCTGTGTGTTTCCCTTCAGAAACGGAGTTAAATGCCAGGCTCTGTGTCTTCCTACAAGCGAGACTTCGTTTCAGGTAAACGCAGTCACTTTTCAGCTCAAACGAAGCTATATTGTACACGAAGCTCACACGTTTCTCGCTCTTAACTGAAACGCATTGGATGTTAGAGGGCCTGTGGTTTGTATCAGTTTCAGAAGCAGAGTTGAACTAGCTATGGTCCGTGTGTGTAGGAAACACAGTTCTTTTGCTCTGAGCACTCTCACGTTTCCCGCCTTATTAGAGACTCTAGAAAGCAAGAGCGTGCTTCTTGCTCTAAAGCAGAGTGTGTTTCATGGATGAGAAGTGTGCTGTGTGTTTCCCTTCAGAAACGGAGTTAAATGCCAGGCTCTGTGTCTTCCTACAAGCGAGAATTCGTTTCATGTAAACGCAGTCACTTTTCAGCTCAAACGAAGATATATTGTACACGAAGCTCACACGTTTCTCGCTCTTAACTGAAACGCATTGGATGTTAGAGGGCCTGTGGTTTGTATCAGTTTCAGAAGCAGAGTTGAACTAGATATGGTGCGTGTGTGTAGGAAACACAGTTCTTTTTTTCTGAGCACTCTCACGTTTCCCGCCTTATTAGAGACTCTAGAAAGCAAGAGCGTGCTTCTTGCTCTAAAGCAGAGTGTGTTTCATGGATGAGAAGTGTGCTGTGTGTTTCCCTTCAGAAACGGAGTTAAATGCCAGGCTCTGTGTCTTCCTACAAGCGAGACTTCGTTTCAGGTAAACGCAGTCACTTTTCAGCTCAAACGAAGATATATTGTACACGAATCTCACACGTTTCTCGCTCTTAACTGAAACGCATTGGATGTTAGAGGGCCTGTGGTTTGTATCAGTTTCAGAAGCAGAGTTGAACTAGATATGGTGCGTGTGTGTAGGAAACACAGTTCTTTTGTTCTGAGCACTCTCACGTTTCCCGCCTTATTAGAGACTCTAGAAAGCAAGAGCGTGCTTCTTGCTCTAAAGCAGAGTGTGTTTCATGGATGAGACGTGTGCTCTGTGTTTCCCTTCAGAAACGGAGTTAAATGCCAGGCTCTGTGTCTTCTTACAAGCGAGACTTCGTTTCAGGTAAACGCAGTCACTTTTCAGCTCAAACGAAGATATATTGTACAGGAAGCTCACATGTTTCTCGCTCTTAACTGAAACGCATTGGATGCTAGAGGGCCTGCGGTTTGTATCAGTTTCAGAGCAGAGTTGAACTAGATATGGTGCGTGTGTGTAGGAATCACAGTTCTTTGTTCTGAGCACTCTCACGTTTCCCGCCTTATTAGAGACTCTCGAAAGCAAGAGCGTGCTTCTTGCTCTAAAGCAGAGTGTGTTTCATGGATGAGAAGTGTGCTGTGTGTTTCCCTTCAGAAAGGGAGTTAAATGCCAGGCTCTGTGTCTTCCTACAAGCGAGACTTCGTTTCAGGTAAACGCAGTCACTTTTCAGCTCAAACGAAGATATATTGTACACGAAGCTCACACGTTTCTCGCTCTTAACTGAAACGCATTGGATGTTAGAGGGCCTGTGGTTTGTATCAGTCTCAGAAGCAGAGTTGAACTAGATATGGTGCGTGTGTGTAGGAAACACAGTTCTTTGTTCTGAGCACTCTCACGTTTCCCGCCTTATTAGAGACTCTAGAAAGCAAGAGCGTGCTTCTTGCTCTAAAGCAGAGTGTGTTTCATGGATGAGAAGTGTGCTGTGTGTTTCCCTTTAGAAACGGTGTTAAATGCCAGGCTCTGTGTCTTCCTACAAGCGAGACTTCGTTTCAGGTAAACGCAGTCACTTTTCAGCTCAAACGAAGCTATATTGTACACGAAGCTCACACGTTTCTCGCTCTTAACTGAAACGCATTGGATGTTAGAGGGCCTGTGGTTTGTATCAGTTTCAGAAGCAGAGTTGAACTAGATATGGTGCGTGTGTGTAGGAAGCACAGTTCTTTTGTTCTGAGCACTCTCACGTTTCCCGCCTTATTAGAGACTCTAGGAAGCAAGAGCGTGCTTCTTGCTCTAAAGCAGAGTGTGTTTCATGGATGAGAAGTGTGCTGTGTGTTTCCCTTCAGAAACGGAGTTAAATGCCAGGCTCTGTGTCTTCCTAGAAGCGAGACTTCGTTTCAGGTAAACGCAGTCACTGTACAGCTCAAACGAAGCTATATTGTACCCGAAGCTCACACGTTTCTCGCTCTTAACTGAAACGCATTGGATGTTAGAGGGCCTGTGGTTTGTATCAGTTTCAGAAGCAGAGTTGAACTAGATAAGGTGCGTGTGTGTAGGAAACACAGTTCTTTTGTTCTGAGCACTCTCACGTTTCCCGCCTTATTAGAGACTCTAGAAAGCAAGAGCGTGCTTCTTGCTCTAAAGCAGAGTGTGTTTCATGGATGAGAAGTGTGCTGTGTGTTTCCCTTCAGAAACGGAGTTAAATGCCAGGCTCTGTGTCTTCCTACAAGCGAGAATTCGTTTCATGTAAACGCAGTCACTTTTCAGCTCAAACGAAGATATATTGTACACGAAGCTCACACGTTTCTCGCTCTTAACTGAAACGCATTGGATGTTAGAGGGCCTGTGGTTTGTATCAGTTTCAGAAGCAGAGTTGAACTAGATATGGTGCGTGTGTGTAGGAAACACAGTTCTTTTTTTCTGAGCACTCTCACGTTTCCCGCCTTATTAGAGACTCTAGAAAGCAAGAGCGTGCTTCTTGCTCTAAAGCAGAGTGTGTTTCATGGATGAGAAGTGTGCTGTGTGTTTCCCTTCAGAAACGGAGTTAAATGCCAGGCTCTGTGTCTTCCTACAAGCGAGACTTCGTTTCAGGTAAACGCAGTCACTTTTCAGCTCAAACGAAGATATATTGTACACGAATCTCACACGTTTCTCGCTCTTAACTGAAACGCATTGGATGTTAGAGGGCCTGTGGTTTGTATCAGTTTCAGAAGCAGAGTTGAACTAGATATGGTGCGTGTGTGTAGGAAACACAGTTCTTTTGTTCTGAGCACTCTCACGTTTCCCGCCTTATTAGAGACTCTAGAAAGCAAGAGCGTGATTCTTGCTCTAAAGCAGAGTGTGTTTCATGGAAGAGACGTGTGCTCTGTGTTTCCCTTCAGAAACGGAGTTAAATGCCAGGCTCTGTGTCTTCTTACAAGCGAGACTTCGTTTCAGGTAAACGCAGTCACTTTTCAGCTCAAACGAAGATATATTGTACACGAAGATCACACGTTTCTCGCTCTTAACTGAAACGCATTGGATGTTAGAGGGCCTGTGGTTTGTATCAGTTTCAGAAGCAGAGTTGAACTAGATATGGTCCGTGTGTGTAGGAAACACAGTTCTTTTGCTCTGAGCACTCTCACGTTTCCCGCCTTATTAGAGACTCTAGAAAGCAAGAGCGTGCTTCTTGCTCTAAAGCAGAGTGTGTTTCATGGATGAGAAGTGTGCTGTGTGTTTCCCTTTAGAAACGGTGTTAAATGCCAGGCTCTGTGTCTTCCTACAAGCGAGACTTCGTTTCAGGTAAACGCAGTCACTTTTCAGCTCAAACGAATCTATATTGTACAGGAAGCTCACATGTTTCTCGCTCTTAACTGAAACGCATTGGATGTTAGAGGGCCTGCGGTTTGTATCAGTTTCAGAGCAGAGTTGAACTAGATATGGTGCGTGTGTGTAGGAATCACAGTTCTTTGTTCTGAGCACTCTCACGTTTCCCGCCTTATTAGAGACTCTCGAAAGCAAGAGCGTGCTTCTTGCTCTAAAGCAGAGTGTGTTTCATGGATGAGAAGTGTGCTGTGTGTTTCCCTTCAGAAAGGGAGTTAAATGCCAGGCTCTGTTCTTCCTACAAGCGAGACTTCGTTTCAGGTAAACGCAGTCACTTTTCAGCTCAAACGAAGATATATTGTACACGAAGCTCACACGTTTCTCGCTCTTAACTGAAACGCATTGGATGTTAGAGGGCCTGTGGTTTGTATCAGTCTCAGAAGCAGAGTTGAACTAGATATGGTGCGTGTGTGTAGGAAACACAGTTCTTTGTTCTGAGCACTCTCACGTTTCCCGCCTTATTAGAGACTCTAGAAAGCAAGAGCGTGCTTCTTGCTCTAAAGCAGAGTGTGTTTCATGGATGAGAAGTGTGCTGTGTGTTTCCCTTTAGAAACGGTGTTAAATGCCAGGCTCTGTGTCTTCCTACAAGCGAGACTTCGTTTCAGGTAAACGCAGTCACTTTTCAGCTCAAACGAAGCTATATTGTACACGAAGCTCACACGTTTCTCGCTCTTAACTGAAACGCATTGGATGTTAGAGGGCCTGTGGTTTGTATCAGTTTCAGAAGCAGAGTTGAACTAGATATGGTGCGTGTGTGTAGGAAACACAGTTCTTTTGTTCTGAGCACTCTCACGTTTCCCGCCTTATTAGAGACTCTAGAAAGCAAGAGCGTGCTTCTTGCTCTAAAGCAGAGTGTGTTTCATGGATGAGAATTGTGCTGTGTGTTTCCCTTCAGAAACGGAGTTAAATGCCAGGCTCTGTGTCTTCCTCAAGCGAGACTTCGTTTCAGGTAAACGCAGTCACTTTTCAGCTCAAACGAAGCTATATTGTACACGAAGCTCACACGTTTCTCGCTCATAACTGAAACGCATTGGATTTTAGAGGGCCTGTGGTTTGTATCAGTCTCAGAAGCAGAGTTGAACTAGATATGGTGCGTGTGTGTAGGAAACACAGTTCTTTGTTCTGAGCACTCTCATGTTTCCCGCCTTATTAGAGACTCTAGAAAGCCAGAGCGTGCTTCTTGCTCTAAAGCAGAGTGTGTTTCATGGATAAGAAGTGTGCTGTGTGTTTCCCTTCAGAAACGGAGTTAAATGCCAGGCTCTGTGTCTTCCTACAAGCGAGACTTCGTTTCAGGTAAACGCAGTCACTTTTCAGCTCAAACGAAGCTATATTGTACACGAAGCTCACACGTTTCTCGCTCTTAACTGAAACGCATTGGATGTTAGAGGGCCTGTGGTTTGTATCAGTTTCAGAAGCAGAGTTGAACTAGCTATGGTCCGTGTGTGTAGGAAACACAGTTCTTTTGCTCTGAGCACTCTCACGTTTCCCGCCTTATTAGAGACTCTAGAAAGCAAGAGCGTGCTTCTTGCTCTAAAGCAGAGTGTGTTTCATGGATGAGAAGTGTGCTGTGTGTTTCCCTTCAGAAACGGAGTTAAATGCCAGGCTCTGTGTCTTCCTACAAGCGAGAATTCGTTTCATGTAAACGCAGTCACTTTTCAGCTCAAACGAAGATATATTGTACACGAAGCTCACACGTTTCTCGCTCTTAACTGAAACGCATTGGATGTTAGAGGGCCTGTGGTTTGTATCAGTTTCAGAAGCAGAGTTGAACTAGATATGGTGCGTGTGTGTAGGAAACACAGTTCTTTTTTTCTGAGCACTCTCACGTTTCCCGCCTTATTAGAGACTCTAGAAAGCAAGAGCGTGCTTCTTGCTCTAAAGCAGAGTGTGTTTCATGGATGAGAAGTGTGCTGTGTGTTTCCCTTCAGAAACGGAGTTAAATGCCAGGCTCTGTGTCTTCCTACAAGCGAGACTTCGTTTCAGGTAAACGCAGTCACTTTTCAGCTCAAACGAAGATATATTGTACACGAATCTCACACGTTTCTCGCTCTTAACTGAAACGCATTGGATGTTAGAGGGCCTGTGGTTTGTATCAGTTTCAGAAGCAGAGTTGAACTAGATATGGTGCGTGTGTGTAGGAAACACAGTTCTTTTGTTCTGAGCACTCTCACGTTTCCCGCCTTATTAGAGACTCTAGAAAGCAAGAGCGTGCTTCTTGCTCTAAAGCAGAGTGTGTTTCATGGATGAGACGTGTGCTCTGTGTTTCCCTTCAGAAACGGAGTTAAATGCCAGGCTCTGTGTCTTCTTACAAGCGAGACTTCGTTTCAGGTAAACGCAGTCACTTTTCAGCTCAAACGAAGATATATTGTACAGGAAGCTCACATGTTTCTCGCTCTTAACTGAAACGCATTGGATGCTAGAGGGCCTGCGGTTTGTATCAGTTTCAGAGCAGAGTTGAACTAGATATGGTGCGTGTGTGTAGGAATCACAGTTCTTTGTTCTGAGCACTCTCACGTTTCCCGCCTTATTAGAGACTCTCGAAAGCAAGAGCGTGCTTCTTGCTCTAAAGCAGAGTGTGTTTCATGGATGAGAAGTGTGCTGTGTGTTTCCCTTCAGAAAGGGAGTTAAATGCCAGGCTCTGTGTCTTCCTACAAGCGAGACTTCGTTTCAGGTAAACGCAGTCACTTTTCAGCTCAAACGAAGATATATTGTACACGAAGCTCACACGTTTCTCGCTCTTAACTGAAACGCATTGGATGTTAGAGGGCCTGTGGTTTGTATCAGTCTCAGAAGCAGAGTTGAACTAGATATGGTGCGTGTGTGTAGGAAACACAGTTCTTTGTTCTGAGCACTCTCACGTTTCCCGCCTTATTAGAGACTCTAGAAAGCAAGAGCGTGCTTCTTGCTCTAAAGCAGAGTGTGTTTCATGGATGAGAAGTGTGCTGTGTGTTTCCCTTTAGAAACGGTGTTAAATGCCAGGCTCTGTGTCTTCCTACAAGCGAGACTTCGTTTCAGGTAAACGCAGTCACTTTTCAGCTCAAACGAAGCTATATTGTACACGAAGCTCACACGTTTCTCGCTCTTAACTGAAACGCATTGGATGTTAGAGGGCCTGTGGTTTGTATCAGTTTCAGAAGCAGAGTTGAACTAGATATGGTGCGTGTGTGTAGGAAGCACAGTTCTTTTGTTCTGAGCACTCTCACGTTTCCCGCCTTATTAGAGACTCTAGGAAGCAAGAGCGTGCTTCTTGCTCTAAAGCAGAGTGTGTTTCATGGATGAGAAGTGTGCTGTGTGTTTCCCTTCAGAAACGGAGTTAAATGCCAGGCTCTGTGTCTTCCTAGAAGCGAGACTTCGTTTCAGGTAAACGCAGTCACTGTACAGCTCAAACGAAGCTATATTGTACCCGAAGCTCACACGTTTCTCGCTCTTAACTGAAACGCATTGGATGTTAGAGGGCCTGTGGTTTGTATCAGTTTCAGAAGCAGAGTTGAACTAGATAAGGTGCGTGTGTGTAGGAAACACAGTTCTTTTGTTCTGAGCACTCTCACGTTTCCTGCCTTATTAGAGACTCAAGAAAGCAAGAGCATGCTTCTTGCTCTAAAGCAGAGTGTGTTTCATGGATGAGAAGTGTGCTGTGTGTTTCCCTTCAGAAACGGAGTTAAATGCCAGGCTCTGTGTCTTCCTACAAGCGAGACTTCGTTTCAGGTAAACGCAGTCAATTTCAGCTCAAACGAAGCTATATTGTACACGAAGCTCACACGTTTCTCGCTCTTAACTGAAACGCATTGGATGTTAGAGAGCCTGCGGTTTGTATCAGTTTCAGAGCAGAGTTGAACTAGATATGGTGCGTGTGTGTAGGAAACACAGTTCTTTGTTCTGAGCACTCTCACGTTTCCCGCCTTATTAGAGACTCTAGAAAGCAAGAGCGTGCTTCTTGCTCTAAAGCAGAGTGTGTTTCATGGAAGAGAACTGTGCTGTGTGTTTCCCTTTAGAAACGGAGTTAAATGCCAGGCTCTGTGTCTTCCTACAAGCGAGACTTCGTTTCAGGTAAACGCAGTCACTTTTCAGCTCAAACGAAGATATATTGTACACGAAGCTCACACGTTTCTCGCTCTTAACTGAAACGCATTGGATGTTAGAGGGCCTGTGGTTTGTATCAGTTTCAGAAGCAGAGTTGAACTAGATATGGTGCGTATGTGTAGGAAACACAGTTCTTTTTTTCTGAGCACTCTCATGTTTCCCGCCTTATTAGAGACTCTAGAAAGCAAGAGCGTGCTTCTTGCTCTAAAGCAGAGTGTGTTTCATGGATGAGAAGTGTGCTGTGTGTTTCCCTTCAGAAACGGAGTTAAATGCCAGGCTCTGTGTCTTCCTACAAGCGAGACTTGTTTCAGGTAAACGCAGTCACTTTTCAGCTCAAACGAAGCTATATTGTACACAAAGCTCACACGTTTCTCGCTCTTAACTGAAACGCATTGGATGTTAGAGGGCCTGTGGTTTGTATCAGTTTCAGAAGCAGAGATGAACTAGATATGGTGCGTGTGTGTAGGAAACACAGTTCTTTTGTTCTGAGCACTCTCACGTTTCCTGCCTTATTAGAGACTCTAGAAAGCATGAGCATGCTTCTTGCTCTAAAGCAGAGTGTGTTTCATGGATGAGAACTGTGCTGTTTGTTTCCCTTCAGAAACGGAGTTAAATGCCAGGCTCTGTGTCTTCCTCAAGCGAGACTTCGTTTCAGGTAAACTCAGTCACTTTTCAGCTAAAACGAAGCTATATTGTACACGAAGCTCACACGTTTCTCGCTCTTAACTGAAACGCATTGGATGTTAGAGGGCCTGTGGTTTGTATCAGTCTCAGAAGCAGAGTTGAACTAGATATGGTGCGTGTGTGTAGGAAACACAGTTCTTTGTTCTGAGCACTCTCACGTTTCCCGCATTATTAGAGACTCTAGAAAGCAAGAGCGTGCTTCTTGCTCTAAAGCAGAGTGTGTTTCATGGATGAGAAGTGTGCTGTGAGTTTCCCTTTAGAAACGGTGTTAAATGCCAGGCTCTGTGTCTTCCTACAAGCGAGACTTCGTTTCAGGTAAACGCAGTCACTTTTCAGCTCAAACGAAGCTATATTGTACAGGAAGCTCACACGTTTCTCGCTCTTAACTGAAACGCATTGGATGTTAGAGGGCCTGCGGTTTGTATCAGTTTCAGAGCAGAGTTGAACTAGATTTGGTGCGTGTGTGTAGGAAACACAGTTCTTTGTTCTGAGCACTCTCACGTTTCCCGCCTTATTAGAGACTCTAGAAAGCAAGAGCGTGCTTCTTGCTCTAAAGCAGAGTGTGTTTCATGGATGAGCAGTGTGCTGTGTGTTTCCCTTCAGAAACGGAGTTAAATGCCAGGCTCTGTGTCTTCCTACAAGCGAGACTTCGTTTCAGGTAAACGCAGTCACTTTTCAGCTCAAACGAAGATATATTGTACACGAAGCTCACACGTTTCTCGCTCTTAACTGAAACGCATTGGATGTTAGAGGGCCTGTGGTTTGTATCAGTTTCAGAAGCAGATTTGAACTAGATATGGTGCATGTGTGTAGGAAACACAGTTCTTTTGTTCTGAGCACTCTCACGTTTCCCGCCTTATTAGAGACTCTAGAAAGCAAGAGCGTGCTTCTTGCTCTAAAGCAGAGTGTGTTTCATGGATGAGAAGTGTGCTGTGTGTTTCCCTTCAGAAACGGAGTTAAATGCCAGGCTCTGTGTCTTCCTCAAGCGAGACTTCGTTTCAGGTAAACGCAGTCACTTTTCAGCTCAAACAGAGCTATTTTGTACACGAAGCTCACACGTTTCTCGCTCTTAACTGAAACGCATTGGATGTTAGAGGGCTTGTGGTTTGTAGCAGTTTCAGAAGCAGAGTTGAACTAGATGTGGTGCGTGTGTGTAGGAAACACAGTTCTTTGTTCTGAGCACTCTCACGTTTCCCGCCTTATTAGAGATTCTAGAAAGCAAGAGCGTGCTTCTTGCTCTAAAGCAGAGTGTGTTTCATGGATGAGAACTGTGCTGTGTGTTTCCCTTCAGAAACGGAGTTAAATGCCAGGCTCTGTGTCTTCCTACAAGCAAGACTTCGTTTCAGGTAAACGCAGTCACTGTTCAGCTCAAACGAAGCTATATTGTACCCGAAGCTCATACGTTTCTCGCTCTTAACTGAAACGCATTGGATGTTAGAGGGCCTGTGGTTTGTATCAGTTTCAGAAGCAGAGTTGAACTAGATAAGGTGCGTGTGTGTAGGAAACACAGTTCTTTTGTTCTGAGCACTCTCACGTTTCCCGCCTTATTAGAGACTCAAGAAAGCAAGAGCATGCTTCTTGCTCTAAAGCAGAGTGTGTTTCATGGATGAGAAGTGTGCTGTGTGTTTCCCTTCAGAAACGGAGTTAAATGCCAGGCTCTGTGTCTTCCTCAAGCGAGACTTCGTTTCAGGTAAACGCAGTCACTTTTCAGCTCAAACAGAGCTATTTTGTACACGAAGCTCACACGTTTCTCGCTCTTAACTGAAACGCATTGGATGTTAGAGGGCTTGTGGTTTGTAGCAGTTTCAGAAGCAGAGTTGAACTAGATGTGGTGCGTGTGTGTAGGAAACACAGTTCTTTGTTCTGAGCACTCTCACGTTTCCCGCCTTATTAGAGACTCTAGAAAGCAAGAGCGTGCTTCTTGCTCTAAAGCAGAGTGTGTTTCATGGATGAGAACTGTGCTGTGTGTTTCCCTTCAGAAACGGAGTTAAATGCCAGGCTCTGTGTCTTCCTACAAGCGAGACTTCGTTTCAGGTAAACGCAGTCAATTTCAGCTCAAACGAAGCTATATTGTACACGAAGCTCACACGTTTCTCGCTCTTAACTGAAACGCATTGGATGTTAGAGAGCCTGCGGTTTGTATCAGTTTCAGAGCAGAGTTGAACTAGATATGGTGCGTGTGTGTAGGAAACACAGTTCTTTGTTCTGAGCACTCTCACGTTTCCCGCCTTATTAGAGACTCTAGAAAGCAAGAGCGTGCTTCTTGCTCTAAAGCAGAGTGTGTTTCATGGAAGAGAACTGTGCTGTGTGTTTCCCTTTAGAAACGGAGTTAAATGCCAGGCTCTGTGTCTTCCTACAAGCGAGACTTCGTTTCAGGTAAACGCAGTCACTTTTCAGCTCAAACGAAGATATATTGTACACGAAGCTCACACGTTTCTCGCTCTTAACTGAAACGCATTGGATGTTAGAGGGCCTGTGGTTTGTATCAGTTTCAGAAGCAGAGTTGAACTAGATATGGTGCGTATGTGTAGGAAACACAGTTCTTTTTTTCTGAGCACTCTCATGTTTCCCGCCTTATTAGAGACTCTAGAAAGCAAGAGCGTGCTTCTTGCTCTAAAGCAGAGTGTGTTTCATGGATGAGAAGTGTGCTGTGTGTTTCCCTTCAGAAACGGAGTTAAATGCCAGGCTCTGTGTCTTCCTACAAGCGAGACTTGTTTCAGGTAAACGCAGTCACTTTTCAGCTCAAACGAAGCTATATTGTACACAAAGCTCACACGTTTCTCGCTCTTAACTGAAACGCATTGGATGTTAGAGGGCCTGTGGTTTGTATCAGTTTCAGAAGCAGAGATGAACTAGATATGGTGCGTGTGTGTAGGAAACACAGTTCTTTTGTTCTGAGCACTCTCACGTTTCCCGCCTTATTAGAGACTCTAGAAAGCATGAGCATGCTTCTTGCTCTAAAGCAGAGTGTGTTTCATGGATGAGAACTGTGCTGTGTGTTTCCCTTCAGAAACGGAGTTAAATGCCAGGCTCTGTGTCTTCCTCAAGCGAGACTTCGTTTCAGGTAAACTCAGTCACTTTTCAGCTAAAACGAAGCTATATTGTACACGAAGCTCACACGTTTCTCGCTCTTAACTGAAACGCATTGGATGTTAGAGGGCCTGTGGTTTGTATCAGTCTCAGAAGCAGAGTTGAACTAGATATGGTGCGTGTGTGTAGGAAACACAGTTCTTTGTTCTGAGCACTCTCACGTTTCCCGCATTATTAGAGACTCTAGAAAGCAAGAGCGTGCTTCTTGCTCTAAAGCAGAGTGTGTTTCATGGATGAGAAGTGTGCTGTGAGTTTCCCTTTAGAAACGGTGTTAAATGCCAGGCTCTGTGTCTTCCTACAAGCGAGACTTCGTTTCAGGTAAACGCAGTCACTTTTCAGCTCAAACGAAGCTATATTGTACAGGAAGCTCACACGTTTCTCGCTCTTAACTGAAACGCATTGGATGTTAGAGGGCCTGCGGTTTGTATCAGTTTCAGAGCAGAGTTGAACTAGATTTGGTGCGTGTGTGTAGGAAACACAGTTCTTTGTTCTGAGCACTCTCACGTTTCCCGCCTTATTAGAGACTCTAGAAAGCAAGAGCGTGCTTCTTGCTCTAAAGCAGAGTGTGTTTCATGGATGAGCAGTGTGCTGTGTGTTTCCCTTCAGAAACGGAGTTAAATGCCAGGCTCTGTGTCTTCCTACAAGCGAGACTTCGTTTCAGGTAAACGCAGTCACTTTTCAGCTCAAACGAAGATATATTGTACACGAAGCTCACACGTTTCTCGCTCTTAACTGAAACGCATTGGATGTTAGAGGGCCTGTGGTTTGTATCAGTTTCAGAAGCAGATTTGAACTAGATATGGTGCGTGTGTGTAGGAAACACAGTTCTTTTGTTCTGAGCACTCTCACGTTTCCCGCCTTAATAGAGACTCTAGAAAGCAAGAGCGTGCTTCTTGCTCTAAAGCAGAGTGTGTTTCATGGATGAGAAGTGTGCTGTGTGTTTCCCTTCAGAAACGGAGTTAAATGCCAGGCTCTGTGTCTTCCTCAAGCGAGACTTCGTTTCAGGTAAACGCAGTCACTTTTCAGCTCAAACAGAGCTATTTTGTACACGAAGCTCACACGTTTCTCGCTCTTAACTGAAACGCATTGGATGTTAGAGGGCTTGTGGTTTGTAGCAGTTTCAGAAGCAGAGTTGAACTAGATGTGGTGCGTGTGTGTAGGAAACACAGTTCTTTGTTCTGAGCACTCTCACGTTTCCCGCCTTATTAGAGACTCTAGAAAGCAAGAGCGTGCTTCTTGCTCTAAAGCAGAGTGTGTTTCATGGATGAGAACTGTGCTGTGTGTTTCCCTTCAGAAACGGAGTTAAATGCCAGGCTCTGTGTCTTCCTACAAGCGAGACTTCGTTTCAGGTAAACGCAGTCACTGTTCAGCTCAAACGAAGCTATATTGTACCCGAAGCTCATACGTTTCTCGCTCTTAACTGAAACGCATTGGATGTTAGAGGGCCTGTGGTTTGTATCAGTTTCAGAAGCAGAGTTGAACTAGATAAGGTGCGTGTGTGTAGGAAACACAGTTCTTTTGTTCTGAGCACTCTCACGTTTCCCGCCTTATTAGAGACTCAAGAAAGCAAGAGCATGCTTCTTGCTCTAAAGCAGAGTGTGTTTCATGGATGAGAAGTGTGCTGTGTGTTTCCCTTCAGAAACGGAGTTAAATGCCAGGCTCTGTGTCTTCCTCAAGCGAGACTTCGTTTCAGGTAAACGCAGTCACTTTTCAGCTCAAACAGAGCTATTTTGTACACGAAGCTCACACGTTTCTCGCTCTTAACTGAAACGCATTGGATGTTAGAGGGCTTGTGGTTTGTAGCAGTTTCAGAAGCAGAGTTGAACTAGATGTGGTGCGTGTGTGTAGGAAACACAGTTCTTTGTTCTGAGCACTCTCACGTTTCCCGCCTTATTAGAGACTCTAGAAAGCAAGAGCGTGCTTCTTGCTCTAAAGCAGAGTGTGTTTCATGGATGAGAACTGTGCTGTGTGTTTCCCTTCAGAAACGGAGTTAAATGCCAGGCTCTGTGTCTTCCTACAAGCGAGACTTCGTTTCAGGTAAACGCAGTCACTGTTCAGCTCAAACGAAGCTATATTGTACCCGAAGCTCATACGTTTCTCGCTCTTAACTGAAACGCATTGGATGTTAGAGGGCCTGTGGTTTGTATCAGTTTCAGAAGCAGAGTTGAACTAGATAAGGTGCGTGTGTGTAGGAAACACAGTTCTTTTGTTCTGAGCACTCTCACGTTTCCCGCCTTATTAGAGACTCAAGAAAGCAAGAGCATGCTTCTTGCTCTAAAGCAGAGTGTGTTTCATGGATGAGAAGTGTGCTGTGTGTTTCCCTTCAGAAACGGAGTTAAATGCCAGGCTCTGTGTCTTCCTCAAGCGAGACTTCGTTTCAGGTAAACGCAGTCACTTTTCAGCTCAAACAGAGCTATTTTGTACACGAAGCTCACACGTTTCTCGCTCTTAACTGAAACGCATTGGATGTTAGAGGGCTTGTGGTTTGTAGCAGTTTCAGAAGCAGAGTTGAACTAGATGTGGTGCGTGTGTGTAGGAAACACAGTTCTTTGTTCTGAGCACTCTCACGTTTCCCGCCTTATTAGAGACTCTAGAAAGCAAGAGCGTGCTTCTTGCTCTAAAGCAGAGTGTGTTTCATGGATGAGAACTGTGCTGTGTGTTTCCCTTCAGAAACGGAGTTAAATGCCAGGCTCTGTGTCTTCCTACAAGCGAGACTTCGTTTCAGGTAAACGCAGTCACTGTTCAGCTCAAACGAAGCTATATTGTACCCGAAGCTCATACGTTTCTCGCTCTTAACTGAAACGCATTGGATGTTAGAGGGCCTGTGGTTTGTATCAGTTTCAGAAGCAGAGTTGAACTAGATAAGGTGCGTGTGTGTAGGAAACACAGTTCTTTTGTTCTGAGCACTCTCACGTTTCCCGCCTTATTAGAGACTCAAGAAAGCAAGAGCATGCTTCTTGCTCTAAAGCAGAGTGTGTTTCATGGATGAGAAGTGTGCTGTGTGTTTCCCTTCAGAAACGGAGTTAAATGCCAGGCTCTGTGTCTTCCTACAAGCGAGACTTCGTTTCAGGTAAACGCAGTCAATTTCAGCTCAAACGAAGCTATATTGTACACGAAGCTCACACGTTTCTCGCTCTTAACTGAAACGCATTGGATGTTAGAGGGCCTGTGGTTTGTATCAGTTTCAGAAGCAGAGTTGAACTAGATATGGTGCGTATGTGTAGGAAACACAGTTCTTTTTTTCTGAGCACTCTCACGTTTCCCGCCTTATTAGAGACTCTAGAAAGCAAGAGCGTGCTTCTTGCTCTAAAGCAGAGTGTGTTTCATGGATGAGAAGTGTGCTGTGTGTTTCCCTTCAGAAACGGAGTTAAATGCCAGGCTCTGTGTCTTCCTACAAGCGAGACTTGTTTCAGGTAAACGCAGTCACTTTTCAGCTCAAACGAAGCTATATTGTACACGAAGCTCACACGTTTCTCGCTCTTAACTGAAACGCATTGGATGTTAGAGGGCCTGTGGTTTGTATCAGTTTCAGAAGCAGAGTTGAACTAGATATGGTGCGTGTGTGTAGGAAACACAGTTCTTTTGTTCTGAGCACTCTCACGTTTCCCGCCTTATTAGAGTCTCTAGAAAGCAAGAGCGTGCTTCTTGCTCTAAAGCAGAGTGTGTTTCATGGATGAGAAGTGTGCTGTGTGTTTTCCTTCAGAAACGGAGTTAAATGCCAGGCTCTGTGTCTTCCTACAAGCGAGACTTCGTTTCAGGTAAACGCAGTCACTTTTCAGCTCAAACGAAGATATATTGTACACGAAGCTCACACGTTTCTCGCTCTTAACTGAAACGCATTGGATGTTAGAGGGCCTGTGGTTTGTATCAGTTTCAGAAGCAGAGTTGAACTAGATATGGTGCGTATGTGTAGGAAACACAGTTCTTTTTTTCTGAGCACTCTCACGTTTCCCGCCTTATTAGAGACTCTAGAAAGCAAGAGCATGCTTCTTGCTCTAAAGCAGAGTGTGTTTCATGGATGAGAAGTGTGCTGTGTGTTTCCCTTCAGAAACGGAGTTAAATGCCAGGCTCTGTGTCTTCCTCAAGCGAGACTTCGTTTCAGGTAAACTCAGTCACTTTTCAGCTAAAACGAAGCTATATTGTACACGAAGCTCACACGTTTCTCGCTCTTAACTGAAACGCATTGGATGTTAGAGGGCCTGTGGTTTGTATCAGTCTCAGAAGCAGAGTTGAACTAGATATGGTGCGTGTGTGTAGGAAACACAGTTCTTTGTTCTGAGCACTCTCACGTTTCCCGCCTTATTAGAGACTCTAGAAAGCAAGAGCGTGCTTCTTGCTCTAAAGCAGAGTGTGTTTCATGGATGAGCAGTGTGCTGTGTGTTTCCCTTCAGAAACGGAGTTAAATGCCAGGCTCTGTGTCTTCCTACAAGCGAGACTTCGTTTCAGGTAAACGCAGTCACTTTTCAGCTCAAACGAAGATATATTGTACACGAAGCTCACACGTTTCTCGCTCTTAACTGAAACGCATTGGATGTTAGAGGGCCTGTGGTTTGTATCAGTTTCAGAAGCAGATTTGAACTAGATATGGTGCGTGTGTGTAGGAAACACAGTTCTTTTGTTCTGAGCACTCTCACGTTTCCCGCCTTATTAGAGACTCTAGAAAGCAAGAGCGTGCTTCTTGCTCTAAAGCAGAGTGTGTTTCATGGATGAGAAGTGTGCTGTGTGTTTCCCTTCAGAAACGGAGTTAAATGCCAGGCTCTGTGTCTTCCTCAAGCGAGACTTCGTTTCAGGTAAACGCAGTCACTTTTCAGCTCAAACAGAGCTATTTTGTACACGAAGCTCACACGTTTCTCGCTCTTAACTGAAACGCATTGGATGTTAGAGGGCTTGTGGTTTGTAGCAGTTTCAGAAGCAGAGTTGAACTAGATGTGGTGCGTGTGTGTAGGAAACACAGTTCTTTGTTCTGAGCACTCTCACGTTTCCCGCCTTATTAGAGACTCTAGAAAGCAAGAGCGTGCTTCTTGCTCTAAAGCAGGGTGTGTTTCATGGATGAGAACTGTGCTGTGTGTTTCCCTTCAGAAACGGAGTTAAATGCCAGGCTCTGTGTCTTCCTACAAGCGAGACTTCGTTTCAGGTAAACGCAGTCACTGTTCAGCTCAAACGAAGCTATATTGTACCCGAAGCTCATACGTTTCTCGCTCTTAACTGAAACGCATTGGATGTTAGAGGGCCTGTGGTTTGTATCAGTTTCAGAAGCAGAGTTGAACTAGATAAGGTGCGTGTGTGTAGGAAACACAGTTCTTTTGTTCTGAGCACTCTCACGTTTCCCGCCTTATTAGAGACTCAAGAAAGCAAGAGCATGCTTCTTGCTCTAAAGCAGAGTGTGTTTCATGGATGAGAAGTGTGCTGTGTGTTTCCCTTCAGAAACGGAGTTAAATGCCAGGCTCTGTGTCTTCCTCAAGCGAGACTTCGTTTCAGGTAAACGCAGTCACTTTTCAGCTCAAATGAAGCTATATTGTACACGAAGCTCACACGTTTCTCGCTCTTAACTGAAACGCATTGGATGTTAGAGGGCTTGTGGTTTGTAGCAGTTTCAGAAGCAGAGTTGAACTAGATGTGGTGCGTGTGTGTAGGAAACACAGTTCTTTGTTCTGAGCACTCTCACGTTTCCCGCCTTATTAGAGACTCTAGAAAGCAAGAGCGTGCTTCTTGCTCTAAAGCAGAGTGTGTTTCATGGATGAGAACTGTGCTGTGTGTTTCCCTTCAGAAACGGAGTTAAATGCCAGGCTCTGTGTCTTCCTACAAGCGAGACTTCGTTTCAGGTAAACGCAGTCAATTTCAGCTCAAACGAAGCTATATTGTACACGAAGCTCACACGTTTCTCGCTCTTAACTGAAACGCATTGGATGTTAGAGAGCCTGCGGTTTGTATCAGTTTCAGAGCAGAGTTGAACTAGATATGGTGCGTGTGTGTAGGAAACACAGTTCTTTGTTCTGAGCACTCTCACGTTTCCCGCCTTATTAGAGACTCTAGAAAGCAAGAGCGTGCTTCTTGCTCTAAAGCAGAGTGTGTTTCATGGAAGAGAACTGTGCTGTGTGTTTCCCTTTAGAAACGGAGTTAAATGCCAGGCTCTGTGTCTTCCTACAAGCGAGACTTCGTTTCAGGTAAACGCAGTCACTTTTCAGCTCAAACGAAGATATATTGTACACGAAGCTCACACGTTTCTCGCTCTTAACTGAAACGCATTGGATGTTAGAGGGCCTGTGGTTTGTATCAGTTTCAGAAGCAGAGTTGAACTAGATATGGTGCGTATGTGTAGGAAACACAGTTCTTTTTTTCTGAGCACTCTCATGTTTCCCGCCTTATTAGAGACTCTAGAAAGCAAGAGCGTGCTTCTTGCTCTAAAGCAGAGTGTGTTTCATGGATGAGAAGTGTGCTGTGTGTTTCCCTTCAGAAACGGAGTTAAATGCCAGGCTCTGTGTCTTCCTACAAGCGAGACTTGTTTCAGGTAAACGCAGTCACTTTTCAGCTCAAACGAAGCTATATTGTACAGGAAGCTCACACGTTTCTCGCTCTTAACTGAAACGCATTGGATGTTAGAGGGCCTGCGGTTTGTATCAGTTTCAGAGCAGAGTTGAACTAGATTTGGTGCGTGTGTGTAGGAAACACAGTTCTTTGTTCTGAGCACTCTCACGTTTCCCGCCTTATTAGAGACTCTAGAAAGCAAGAGCGTGCTTCTTGCTCTAAAGCAGAGTGTGTTTCATGGATGAGCAGTGTGCTGTGTGTTTCCCTTCAGAAACGGAGTTAAATGCCAGGCTCTGTGTCTTCCTACAAGCGAGACTTCGTTTCAGGTAAACGCAGTCACTTTTCAGCTCAAACGAAGATATATTGTACACGAAGCTCACACGTTTCTCGCTCTTAACTGAAACGCATTGGATGTTAGAGGGCCTGTGGTTTGTATCAGTTTCAGAAGCAGATTTGAACTAGATATGGTGCGTGTGTGTAGGAAACACAGTTCTTTTGTTCTGAGCACTCTCACGTTTCCCGCCTTAATAGAGACTCTAGAAAGCAAGAGCGTGCTTCTTGCTCTAAAGCAGAGTGTGTTTCATGGATGAGAAGTGTGCTGTGTGTTTCCCTTCAGAAACGGAGTTAAATGCCAGGCTCTGTGTCTTCCTCAAGCGAGACTTCGTTTCAGGTAAACGCAGTCACTTTTCAGCTCAAACAGAGCTATTTTGTACACGAAGCTCACACGTTTCTCGCTCTTAACTGAAACGCATTGGATGTTAGAGGGCTTGTGGTTTGTAGCAGTTTCAGAAGCAGAGTTGAACTAGATGTGGTGCGTGTGTGTAGGAAACACAGTTCTTTGTTCTGAGCACTCTCACGTTTCCCGCCTTATTAGAGACTCTAGAAAGCAAGAGCGTGCTTCTTGCTCTAAAGCAGAGTGTGTTTCATGGATGAGAACTGTGCTGTGTGTTTCCCTTCAGAAACGGAGTTAAATGCCAGGCTCTGTGTCTTCCTACAAGCGAGACTTCGTTTCAGGTAAACGCAGTCACTGTTCAGCTCAAACGAAGCTATATTGTACCCGAAGCTCATACGTTTCTCGCTCTTAACTGAAACGCATTGGATGTTAGAGGGCCTGTGGTTTGTATCAGTTTCAGAAGCAGAGTTGAACTAGATAAGGTGCGTGTGTGTAGGAAACACAGTTCTTTTGTTCTGAGCACTCTCACGTTTCCCGCCTTATTAGAGACTCAAGAAAGCAAGAGCATGCTTCTTGCTCTAAAGCAGAGTGTGTTTCATGGATGAGAAGTGTGCTGTGTGTTTCCCTTCAGAAACGGAGTTAAATGCCAGGCTCTGTGTCTTCCTCAAGCGAGACTTCGTTTCAGGTAAACGCAGTCACTTTTCAGCTCAAACAGAGCTATTTTGTACACGAAGCTCACACGTTTCTCGCTCTTAACTGAAACGCATTGGATGTTAGAGGGCTTGTGGTTTGTAGCAGTTTCAGAAGCAGAGTTGAACTAGATGTGGTGCGTGTGTGTAGGAAACACAGTTCTTTGTTCTGAGCACTCTCACGTTTCCCGCCTTATTAGAGACTCTAGAAAGCAAGAGCGTGCTTCTTGCTCTAAAGCAGAGTGTGTTTCATGGATGAGAACTGTGCTGTGTGTTTCCCTTCAGAAACGGAGTTAAATGCCAGGCTCTGTGTCTTCCTACAAGCGAGACTTCGTTTCAGGTAAACGCAGTCACTGTTCAGCTCAAACGAAGCTATATTGTACCCGAAGCTCATACGTTTCTCGCTCTTAACTGAAACGCATTGGATGTTAGAGGGCCTGTGGTTTGTATCAGTTTCAGAAGCAGAGTTGAACTAGATAAGGTGCGTGTGTGTAGGAAACACAGTTCTTTTGTTCTGAGCACTCTCACGTTTCCCGCCTTATTAGAGACTCAAGAAAGCAAGAGCATGCTTCTTGCTCTAAAGCAGAGTGTGTTTCATGGATGAGAAGTGTGCTGTGTGTTTCCCTTCAGAAACGGAGTTAAATGCCAGGCTCTGTGTCTTCCTACAAGCGAGACTTCGTTTCAGGTAAACGCAGTCAATTTCAGCTCAAACGAAGCTATATTGTACACGAAGCTCACACGTTTCTCGCTCTTAACTGAAACGCATTGGATGTTAGAGGGCCTGTGGTTTGTATCAGTTTCAGAAGCAGAGTTGAACTAGATATGGTGCGTATGTGTAGGAAACACAGTTCTTTTTTTCTGAGCACTCTCACGTTTCCCGCCTTATTAGAGACTCTAGAAAGCAAGAGCGTGCTTCTTGCTCTAAAGCAGAGTGTGTTTCATGGATGAGAAGTGTGCTGTGTGTTTCCCTTCAGAAACGGAGTTAAATGCCAGGCTCTGTGTCTTCCTACAAGCGAGACTTGTTTCAGGTAAACGCAGTCACTTTTCAGCTCAAACGAAGCTATATTGTACACGAAGCTCACACGTTTCTCGCTCTTAACTGAAACGCATTGGATGTTAGAGGGCCTGTGGTTTGTATCAGTTTCAGAAGCAGAGTTGAACTAGATATGGTGCGTGTGTGTAGGAAACACAGTTCTTTTGTTCTGAGCACTCTCACGTTTCCCGCCTTATTAGAGTCTCTAGAAAGCAAGAGCGTGCTTCTTGCTCTAAAGCAGAGTGTGTTTCATGGATGAGAAGTGTGCTGTGTGTTTTCCTTCAGAAACGGAGTTAAATGCCAGGCTCTGTGTCTTCCTACAAGCGAGACTTCGTTTCAGGTAAACGCAGTCACTTTTCAGCTCAAACGAAGATATATTGTACACGAAGCTCACACGTTTCTCGCTCTTAACTGAAACGCATTGGATGTTAGAGGGCCTGTGGTTTGTATCAGTTTCAGAAGCAGAGTTGAACTAGATATGGTGCGTATGTGTAGGAAACACAGTTCTTTTTTTCTGAGCACTCTCACGTTTCCCGCCTTATTAGAGACTCTAGAAAGCAAGAGCATGCTTCTTGCTCTAAAGCAGAGTGTGTTTCATGGATGAGAAGTGTGCTGTGTGTTTCCCTTCAGAAACGGAGTTAAATGCCAGGCTCTGTGTCTTCCTCAAGCGAGACTTCGTTTCAGGTAAACTCAGTCACTTTTCAGCTAAAACGAAGCTATATTGTACACGAAGCTCACACGTTTCTCGCTCTTAACTGAAACGCATTGGATGTTAGAGGGCCTGTGGTTTGTATCAGTCTCAGAAGCAGAGTTGAACTAGATATGGTGCGTGTGTGTAGGAAACACAGTTCTTTGTTCTGAGCACTCTCACGTTTCCCGCCTTATTAGAGACTCTAGAAAGCAAGAGCGTGCTTCTTGCTCTAAAGCAGAGTGTGTTTCATGGATGAGAAGTGTGCTGTGAGTTTCCCTTTAGAAACGGTGTTAAATGCCAGGCTCTGTGTCTTCCTACAAGCGAGACTTCGTTTCAGGTAAACGCAGTCACTTTTCAGCTCAAACGAAGCTATATTGTACACGAAGCTCACACGTTTCTCGCTCTTAACTGAAACGCATTGGATGTTAGAGGGCCTGCGGTTTGTATCAGTTTCAGAGCAGAGTTGAACTAGAATTGGTGCGTGTGTGTAGGAAACACAGTTCTTTGTTCTGAGCACTCTCACGTTTCCCGCCTTATTAGAGACTCTAGAAAGCAAGAGCGTGCTTCTTGCTCTAAAGCAGAGTGTGTTTCATGGATGAGCAGTGTGCTGTGTGTTTCCCTTCAGAAACGGAGTTAAATGCCAGGCTCTGTGTCTTCCTACAAGCGAGACTTCGTTTCAGGTAAACGCAGTCACTTTTCAGCTCAAACGAAGATATATTGTACACGAAGCTCACACGTTTCTCGCTCTTAACTGAAACGCATTGGATGTTAGAGGGCCTGTGGTTTGTATCAGTTTCAGAAGCAGATTTGAACTAGATATGGTGCGTGTGTGTAGGAAACACAGTTCTTTTGTTCTGAGCACTCTCACGTTTCCCGCCTTATTAGAGACTCTAGAAAGCAAGAGCGTGCTTCTTGCTCTAAAGCAGAGTGTGTTTCATGGATGAGAAGTGTGCTGTGTGTTTCCCTTCAGAAACGGAGTTAAATGCCAGGCTCTGTGTCTTCCTCAAGCGAGACTTCGTTTCAGGTAAACGCAGTCACTTTTCAGCTCAAACAGAGCTATTTTGTACACGAAGCTCACACGTTTCTCGCTCTTAACTGAAACGCATTGGATGTTAGAGGGCTTGTGGTTTGTAGCAGTTTCAGAAGCAGAGTTGAACTAGATGTGGTGCGTGTGTGTAGGAAACACAGTTCTTTGTTCTGAGCACTCTCACGTTTCCCGCCTTATTAGAGACTCTAGAAAGCAAGAGCGTGCTTCTTGCTCTAAAGCAGAGTGTGTTTCATGGATGAGAACTGTGCTGTGTGTTTCCCTTCAGAAACGGAGTTAAATGCCAGGCTCTGTGTCTTCCTACAAGCGAGACTTCGTTTCAGGTAAACGCAGTCACTGTTCAGCTCAAACGAAGCTATATTGTACCCGAAGCTCATACGTTTCTCGCTCTTAACTGAAACGCATTGGATGTTAGAGGGCCTGTGGTTTGTATCAGTTTCAGAAGCAGAGTTGAACTAGATAAGGTGCGTGTGTGTAGGAAACACAGTTCTTTTGTTCTGAGCACTCTCACGTTTCCCGCCTTATTAGAGACTCAAGAAAGCAAGAGCATGCTTCTTGCTCTAAAGCAGAGTGTGTTTCATGGATGAGAAGTGTGCTGTGTGTTTCCCTTCAGAAACGGAGTTAAATGCCAGGCTCTGTGTCTTCCTACAAGCGAGACTTCGTTTCAGGTAAACGCAGTCAATTTCAGCTCAAACGAAGCTATATTGTACACGAAGCTCACACGTTTCTCGCTCTTAACTGAAACGCATTGGATGTTAGAGAGCCTGCGGTTTGTATCAGTTTCAGAGCAGAGTTGAACTAGATATGGTGCGTGTGTGTAGGAAACACAGTTCTTTGTTCTGAGCACTCTCACGTTTCCCGCCTTATTAGAGTCTCTAGAAAGCAAGAGCGTGCTTCTTGCTCTAAAGCAGAGTGTGTTTCATGGATGAGAAGTGTGCTGTGTGTTTTCCTTCAGAAACGGAGTTAAATGCCAGGCTCTGTGTCTTCCTACAAGCGAGACTTCGTTTCAGGTAAACGCAGTCACTTTTCAGCTCAAACGAAGATATATTGTACACGAAGCTCACACGTTTCTCGCTCTTAACTGAAACGCATTGGATGTTAGAGGGCCTGCGGTTTGTATCAGTTTCAGAGCAGAGTTGAACTAGATATGGTGCGTGTGTGTAGGAAACACAGTTCTTTGTTCTGAGCACTCTCACGTTTCCCGCCTTATTAGAGACTCTAGAAAGCAAGAGCGTGCTTCTTGTTCTAAAGCAGAGTGTGTTTCATGGATGAGAACTGTGCTGTGTGTTTCCCTTCAGAAACGGAGTTAAATGCCAGGCTCTGTGTCTTCCTACAAGCGAGACTTCGTTTCAGGTAAACGCAGTCACTGTTCAGCTCAAACGAAGCTATATTGTACACGAAGCTCACACGTTTCTCGCTCTTAACTGAAACGCATTGGATGTTAGAGGGCCTGTGGTTTGTATCAGATTCAGAAGCAGAGTTGAACTAGATATGGTGCGTGTGTGTAGGAAACACAGTTCTTTTGGTCTGAGCACTCTCACGTTTCCCGCCTTATTAGAGACTCTAGAAAGCAAGAGCATGCTTCTTGCTCTAAAGCAGAGTGTGTTTCATGGATGAGAACTGTGCTGTCTGTTTCCCTTCAGAAACGGAGTTAAATGCCAGGCTCTGTGTCTTCCTACAAGCGAGACTTCGTTTCAGGTAAACGCAGTCACTTTTCAGCTCAAACGAAACTATATTGTACACGAAGCTCACACGTTTCTCGCTCTTAACTGAAACGCATTGGATGTTAGAGGGCCTGTGGTTTGTATCAGTTTCAGAAGCAGAGTTGAACTAGATATGGTGCGTGTGTGTAGGAAACACAGTTCTTTGTTCTGAGCACTCTCACGTTTCCCGCCTTATTAGAGACTCTAGAAAGCAAGAGCGTGCTTCTTGCTCTAAAGCAGAGTGTGTTTCATGGATGAGAAGTGTGCTGTGTGTTTCCCTTCAGAAACGGAGTTAAATGCCAGGCTCTGTGTCTTCCTCAAGCGAGACTTCGTTTCAGGTAAACGCAGTCACTGTTCAGCTCAAACGAAGCTATATTGTACACGAAGCTCACACGTTTCTCGCTCTTAACTGAAACACATTGGATGTTAGAGGGCCTGTGGTTTGTATCAGTTTCAGAAGCAGAGTTGAACTAGATATGGTGCGTGTGTGTAGGAAACACAGTTCTTTGTTCTGAGCCCTCTCACGTTTCCCGCCTTATTAGAGACTCTAGAAAGCAAGAGCGTGCTTCTTGCTCTAAAGCAGAGTGTGTTTCATGGATGAGAAGTGTGCTGTGTGTTTCCCTTCAGAAACGGAGTTAAATGCCAGGCTCTGTGTCTTCCTACAAGCGAGACTTCGTTTCAGGTAAACGCAGTCACTTTTCAGCTCAAACGAAGATATATTGTACACGAAGCTAACACGTTTCTCGCTCTTAACTGAAACGCATTGGATGTTAGAGGGCCTGTGGTTTGTATCAGTTTCAGAAGCAGAGTTGAACTAGATATGGTGCGTGTGTGTAGGAAACACAGTTCTTTTGTTCTGAGCACTCTCACGTTTCCCGCCTTATTAGAGACTCTAGAAAGCAAGAGCGTGCTTCTTGTTCTAAAGCAGAGTGTGTTTCATGGATGAGAAGTGTGCTGTGTGTTTCCCTTCAGAAACGGAGTTAAATGCCAGGCTCTGTGTCTTCCTCAAGCGAGACTTCGTTTCAGGTAAATGCAGTCACTTTTCAGCTCAAACAGAGCTATATTGTACACGAAGCTCACACGTTTCTCGCTCTTAACTGAAACGCATTGGATGTTAGAGGGCCTGTGGTTTGTAGCAGTTTCAGAAGCAGAGTTGAACTAGATATGGTGTGTGTGTGTAGGAAACACAGTTCTTTGTTCTGAGCACTCTCACGTTTCCCGCCTTATTAGAGACTCTAGAAAGCAAGAGCGTGCTTCTTGTTCTAAAGCAGAGTGTGTTTCATGGATGAGAACTGTGCTGTGTGTTTCCCTTCAGAAACGGAGTTAAATGCCAGGCTCTGTGTCTTCCTACAAGCGAGACTTCGTTTCAGGTAAACGCAGTCACTGTTCAGCTCAAACGAAGCTATATTGTACACGAAGCTCACACGTTTCTCGCTCTTAACTGAAACGCATTGGATGTTAGAGGGCCTGTGGTTTGTATCAGTTTCAGAAGCAGAGTTGAACTAGATATGGTGCGTGTGTGTAGGAAACACAGTTCTTTTGGTCTGAGCACTCTCACGTTTCCCGCCTTATTAGAGACTCTAGAAAGCAAGAGCATGCTTCTTGCTCTAAAGCAGAGTGTGTTTCATGGATGAGAACTGTGCTGTCTGTTTCCCTTCAGAAACGGAGTTAAATGCCAGGCTCTGTGTCTTCCTACAAGCGAGACTTCGTTTCAGGTAAACGCAGTCACTTTTCAGCTCAAACGAAGCTATATTGTACACGAAGCTCACACGTTTCTCGCTCTTAACTGAAACGCATTGGATGTTAGAGGGCCTGTGGTTTGTATCAGTTTCAGAAGCAGAGTTGAACTAGAACTGGTGTGTGTGTGTAGGAAACACAGTTCTTTGTTCTGAGCACTCTCACGTTTCCCGCCTTATTAGAGACTCTAGAAAGCAAGAGCGTGCTTCTTGCTCTAAAGCAGAGTGTGTTTCATGGATGAGAAGTGTGCTGTGTGTTTCCCTTCAGAAACGGAGTTAAATGCCAGGCTCTGTGTCTTCCTACAAGCGAGACTTCGTTTCAGGTAAACGCAGTCAATTTCAGCTCAAACGAAGCTATATTGTACACGAGGCTCACACGTTTCTCGCTCTTAACTGAAACGCATTGGATGTTAGAGGGCCTGCGGTTTGTATCAGTTTAAGAGCAGAGTTGAACTAGATATGGTGCGTGTGTGTAGGAAACACAGTTCTTTGTTCTGAGCACTCTCACGTTTCCAGCCTTATTAGAGACTCTAGAAAGCAAGAGCGTGCTTCTTGCTCTAAAGCAGAGTGTGTTTCATGGAAGAGAACTGTGCTGTGTGTTTCCCTTCAGAAACGGAGTTAAATGCCAGGCTCTGTGTCTTCCTACAAGCGAGACTTCGTTTCAGGTAAACGCAGTCACTTTTCAGCTCAAACGAAGATATATTGTACACGAAGCTCACACGTTTCTCGCTCTTAACTGAAACGCATTGGATGTTAGAGGGCCTGCGGTTTGTATCAGTTTCAGAGCAGAGTTGAACTAGATTTGGTGCGTGTGTGTAGGAAACACAGTTCTTTGTTCTGAGCACTCTCACGTTTCCCGCCTTATTAGAGACTCTAGAAAGCAAGAGCGTGCTTCTTGTTCTAAAGCAGAGTGTGTTTCATGGATGAGAACTGTGCTGTGTGTTTCCCTTCAGAAACGGAGTTAAATGCCAGGCTCTGTGTCTTCCTACAAGCGAGACTTCGTTTCAGGTAAACGCAGTCACTGTTCAGCTCAAACGAAGCTATATTGTACACGAAGCTCACACGTTTCTCGCTCTTAACTGAAACACATTGGATGTTAGAGGGCCTGTGGTTTGTATCAGATTCAGAAGCAGAGTTGAACTAGATATGGTGCGTGTGTGTAGGAAACACAGTTCTTTTGGTCTGAGCACTCTCACGTTTCCCGCCTTATTAGAGACTCTAGAAAGCAAGAGCATGCTTCTTGCTCTAAAGCAGAGTGTGTTTCATGGATGAGAACTGTGCTGTCTGTTTCCCTTCAGAAACGGAGTTAAATGCCAGGCTCTGTGTCTTCCTACAAGCGAGACTTCGTTTCAGGTAAACGCAGTCACTTTTTAGCTCAAACGAAACTATATTGTACACGAAGCTCACACGTTTCTCGCTCTTAACTGAAACGCATTGGATGTTAGAGGGCCTGTGGTTTGTATCAGTTTCAGAAGCAGAGTTGAACTAGATATGGTGCGTGTGTGTAGGAAACACAGTTCTTTGTTCTGAGCACTCTCACGTTTCCCGCCTTATTAGAGACTCTAGAAAGCAAGAGCGTGCTTCTTGCTCTAAAGCAGAGTGTGTTTCATGGATGAGAAGTGTGCTGTGTGTTTCCCTTCAGAAACGGAGTTAAATGCCAGGCTCTGTGTCTTCCTCAAGCGAGACTTCGTTTCAGGTAAACGCAGTCACTGTTCAGCTCAAACGAAGCTATATTGTACACGAAGCTCACACGTTTCTCGCTCTTAACTGAAACACATTGGATGTTAGAGGGCCTGTGGTTTGTATCAGTTTCAGAAGCAGAGTTGAACTAGATATGGTGCGTGTGTGTAGGAAACACAGTTCTTTGTTCTGAGCACTCTCACGTTTCCCGCCTTATTAGAGACTCTAGAAAGCAAGAGCGTGCTTCTTGCTCTAAAGCAGAGTGTGTTTCATGGATGAGAAGTGTGCTGTGTGTTTCCCTTCAGAAACGGAGTTAAATGCCAGGCTCTGTGTCTTCCTACAAGCGAGACTTCGTTTCAGGTAAACGCAGTCACTTTTCAGCTCAAACGAAGATATATTGTACACGAAGCTAACACGTTTCTCGCTCTTAACTGAAACGCATTGGATGTTAGAGGGCCTGTGGTTTGTATCAGTTTCAGAAGCAGAGTTGAACTAGATATGGTGCGTGTGTGTAGGAAACACAGTTCTTTTGTTCTGAGCACTCTCACGTTTCCCGCCTTATTAGAGACTCTAGAAAGCAAGAGCGTGCTTCTTGTTCTAAAGCAGAGTGTGTTTCATGGATGAGAAGTGTGCTGTGTGTTTCCCTTCAGAAACGGAGTTAAATGCCAGGCTCTGTGTCTTCCTCAAGCGAGACTTCGTTTCAGGTAAATGCAGTCACTTTTCAGCTCAAACAGAGCTATATTGTACACGAAGCTCACACGTTTCTCGCTCTTAACTGAAACGCATTGGATGTTAGAGGGCCTGTGGTTTGTAGCAGTTTCAGAAGCAGAGATGAACTAGATATGGTGCGTGTGTGTAGGAAACACAGTTCTTTGTTCTGAGCACTCTCACGTTTCCCGCCTTATTAGAGACTCTAGAAAGCAAGAGCGTGCTTCTTGTTCTAAAGCAGAGTGTGTATCATGGATGAGAACTGTGCTGTGTGTTTCCCTTCAGAAACGGAGTTAAATGCCAGGCTCTGTGTCTTCCTACAAGCGAGACTTCGTTTCAGGTAAACGCAGTCACTGTTCAGCTCAAACGAAGCTATATTGTACACGAAGCTCACACGTTTCTCGCTCTTAACTGAAACGCATTGGATGTTAGAGGGCCTGTGGTTTGTATCAGTTTCAGAAGCAGAGTTGAACTAGATATGGTGCGTGTGTGTAGGAAACACAGTTCTTTTGGTCTGAGCACTCTCACGTTTCCCGCCTTATTAGAGACTCTAGAAAGCAAGAGCATGCTTCTTGCTCTAAAGCAGAGTGTGTTTCATGGATGAGAACTGTGCTGTCTGTTTCCCTTCAGAAACGGAGTTAAATGCCAGGCTCTGTGTCTTCCTACAAGCGAGACTTCGTTTCAGGTAAACGCAGTCACTTTTCAGCTCAAACGAAGCTATATTGTACACGAAGCTCACACGTTTCTCGCTCTTAACTGAAACGCATTGGATGTTAGAGGGCCTGTGGTTTGTATCAGTTTCAGAAGCAGAGTTGAACTAGAACTGGTGCGTGTGTGTAGGAAACACAGTTCTTTGTTCTGAGCACTCTCACGTTTCCCGCCTTATTAGAGACTCTAGAAAGCAAGAGCGTGCTTCTTGCTCTAAAGCAGAGTGTGTTTCATGGATGAGAAGTGTGCTGTGTGTTTCCCTTCAGAAACGGAGTTAAATGCCAGGCTCTGTGTCTTCCTACAAGCGAGACTTCGTTTCAGGTAAACGCAGTCAATTTCAGCTCAAACGAAGCTATATTGTACACGAAGCTCACACGTTTCTCGCTCTTAACTGAAACGCATTGGATGTTAGAGGGCCTGCGGTTTGTATCAGTTTAAGAGCAGAGTTGAACTAGATATGGTGCGTGTGTGTAGGAAACACAGTTCTTTGTTCTGAGCACTCTCACGTTTCCCGCCTTATTAGAGACTCTAGAAAGCAAGAGCGTGCTTCTTGCTCTAAAGCAGAGTGTGTTTCATGGAAGAGAACTGTGCTGTGTGTTTCCCTTCAGAAACGGAGTTAAATGCCAGGCTCTGTGTCTTCCTACAAGCGAGACTTCGTTTCAGGTAAACGCAGTCACTTTTCAGCTCAAACGAAGCTATATTGTACACGAAGCTCACACGTTTCTCGCTCTTAACTGAAACGCATTGGATGTTAGAGGGCCTGTGGTTTGTATCAGTTTCAGAAGCAGAGTTGAACTAGATATGGTGCGTGTGTGTAGGAAACACAGTTCTTTTGTTCTGAGCACTCTCACGTTTCCCGCCTTATTAGAGTCTCTAGAAAGCAAGAGCGTGCTTCTTGCTCTAAAGCAGAGTGTGTTTCATGGATGAGAAGTGTGCTGTGTGTTTCCCTTCAGAAACGGAGTTAAATGCCAGGCTCTGTGTCTTCCTACAAGCGAGACTTCGTTTCAGGTAAACGCAGTCACTTTTCAGCTCAAACGAAGATATATTGTGCACGAAGCTAACACGTTTCTCGCTCTTAACTGAAACGCATTGGATGTTAGAGGGCCTGTGGTTTGTATCAGTTTCAGAAGCAGAGTTGAACTAGATATGGTGCGTGTGTGTAGGAAACACAGTTCTTTTGTTCTGAGCACTCTCACGTTTCCCGCCTTATTAGAGACTCTAGAAAGCAAGAGCGTGCTTCTTGCTCTAAAGCAGAGTGTGTTTCATGGATGAGAAGTGTGCTGTGTGTTTCCCTTCAGAAACGGAGTTAAATGCCAGGCTCTGTGTCTTCCTCAAGCGAGACTTCGTTTCAGGTAAACGCAGTCACTGTTCAGCTCAAACGAAGCTATATTGTACACGAAGCTCACACGTTTCTCGCTCTTAACTGAAACACATTGGATGTTAGAGGGCCTGTGGTTTGTATCAGTTTCAGAAGCAGAGTTGAACTAGATATGGTGCGTGTGTGTAGGAAACACAGTTCTTTG
The DNA here is from genome assembly GCA_949786405.1 of Onychomys arenicola. Classification (NCBI taxonomy): domain Eukaryota; kingdom Metazoa; phylum Chordata; class Mammalia; order Rodentia; family Cricetidae; genus Onychomys; species Onychomys arenicola. Next base: position 555,337 of record CATKUM010000039.1, on the reverse strand, counting down.
TTCTGAGCACTCTCACGTTTCCCGCCTTATTAGAGACTCTAGAAAGCAAGAGCGTGCTTCTTGCTCTAAAGCAGAGTGTGTTTCATGGATGAGAAGTGTGCTGTGTGTTTCCCTTCAGAAACGGAGTTAAATGCCAGGCTCTGTGTCTTCCTACAAGCGAGACTTCGTTTCAGGTAAACGCAGTCACTTTTCAGCTCAAACGAAGATATATTGTACACGAAGCTAACACGTTTCTCGCTCTTAACTGAAACGCATTGGATGTTAGAGGGCCTGTGGTTTGTATCAGTTTCAGAAGCAGAGTTGAACTAGATATGGTGCGTGTGTGTAGGAAACACAGTTCTTTTGTTCTGAGCACTCTCACGTTTCCCGCCTTATTAGAGACTCTAGAAAGCAAGAGCGTGCTTCTTGTTCTAAAGCAGAGTGTGTTTCATGGATGAGAAGTGTGCTGTGTGTTTCCCTTCAGAAACGGAGTTAAATGCCAGGCTCTGTGTCTTCCTCAAGCGAGACTTCGTTTCAGGTAAATGCAGTCACTTTTCAGCTCAAACAGAGCTATATTGTACACGAAGCTCACACGTTTCTCGCTCTTAACTGAAACGCATTGGATGTTAGAGGGCCTGTGGTTTGTATCAGTTTCAGAAGCAGAGTTGAACTAGATATGGTGCGTGTGTGTAGGAAACACAGTTCTTTGTTCTGAGCACTCTCACGTTTCCCGCCTTATTAGAGACTCTAGAAAGCAAGAGCGTGCTTCTTGCTCTAAAGCAGAGTGTGTTTCATGGATGAGAAGTGTGCTGTGTGTTTCCCTTCAGAAACGGAGTTAAATGCCAGGCTCTGTGTCTTCCTACAAGCGAGACTTCGTTTCAGGTAAACGCAGTCAATTTCAGCTCAAACGAAGCTATATTGTACACGAAGCTCAGACGTTTCTCGCTCTTAACTGAAACGCATTGGATGTTAGAGGGCCTGCGGTTTGTATCAGTTTCAGAGCAGAGTTGAACTAGATATGGTGCGTGTGTGTAGGAAACACAGTTCTTTGTTCTGAGCACTCTCACGTTTCCCGCCTTATTAGAGACTCTAGAAAGCAAGAGCGTGCTTCTTGCTCTAAAGCAGAGTGTGTTTCATGGAAGAGAACTGTGCTGTGTGTTTCCCTTCAGAAACGGAGTTAAATGCCAGGCTCTGTGTCTTCCTACAAGCGAGACTTCGTTTCAGGTAAACGCAGTCACTTTTCAGCTCAAACGAAGATATATTGTACACGAAGCTCACACGTTTCTCGCTCTTAACTGAAACGCATTGGATGTTAGAGGGCCTGTGGTTTGTATCAGTTTCAGAAGCAGAGTTGAACTAGATATGGTGCGTATGTGTAGGAAACACAGTTCTTTTTTTCTGAGCACTCTCACGTTTCCCGCCTTATTAGAGACTCTAGAAAGCAAGAGCGTGCTTCTTGCTCTAAAGCAGAGTGTGTTTCCTGGATGAGAAGTGTGCTGTGTGTTTCCCTTCAGAAACGGAGTTAAATGCCAGGCTCTGTGTCTTCCTACAAGCGAGACTTGTTTCAGGTAAACGCAGTCACTTTTCAGCTCAAACGAAGCTATATTGTACACGAAGCTCACACGTTTCTCGCTCTTAACTGAAACGCATTGGATGTTAGAGGGCCTGTGGTTTGTATCAGTTTCAGAAGCAGAGTTGAACTAGATATGGTGCGTGTGTGTAGGAAACACAGTTCTTTTGTTCTGAGCACTCTCACGTTTCCCGCCTTATTAGAGTCTCTAGAAAGCAAGAGCGTGCTTCTTGCTCTAAAGCAGAGTGTGTTTCATGGATGAGAAGTGTGCTGTGTGTTTCCCTTCAGAAACGGAGTTAAATGCCAGGCTCTGTGTCTTCCTACAAGCGAGACTTCGTTTCAGGTAAACGCAGTCACTTTTCAGCTCAAACGAAGATATATTGTGCACGAAGCTAACACGTTTCTCGCTCTTAACTGAAACGCATTGGATGTTAGAGGGCCTGTGGTTTGTATCAGTTTCAGAAGCAGAGTTGAACTAGATATGGTGCGTGTGTGTAGGAAACACAGTTCTTTTGTTCTGAGCACTCTCACGTTTCCCGCCTTATTAGAGACTCTAGAAAGCAAGAGCATGCTTCTTGCTCTAAAGCAGAGTGTGTTTCATGGATGAGAACTGTGCTGTGTGTTTCCCTTCAGAAACGGAGTTAAATGCCAGGCTCTGTGTCTTCCTCAAGCGAGACTTCGTTTCAGGTAAACTCAGTCACTTTTCAGCTAAAACGAAGCTATATTGTACACGAAGCTCACACGTTTCTCGCTCTTAACTGAAACGCATTGGATGTTAGAGGGCCTGTGGTTTGTATCAGTCTCAGAAGCAGAGTTGAACTAGATATGGTGCGTGTGTGTAGGAAACACAGTTCTTTGTTCTGAGCACTCTCACGTTTCCCGCCTTATTAGAGACTCTAGAAAGCAAGAGCGTGCTTCTTGCTCTAAAGCAGAGTGTGTTTCATGGATGAGAAGTGTGCAGTGTGTTTCCCTTTAGAAACGGTGTTAAATGCCAGGCTCTGTGTCTTCCTACAAGCGAGACTTCGTTTCAGGTAAACGCAGTCACTTTTCAGCTCAAACGAAGCTATATTGTACAGGAAGCTCACACGTTTCTCGCTCTTAACTGAAACGCATTGGATGTTAGAGGGCCTGCGGTTTGTATCAGTTTCAGAGCAGAGTTGAACAAGATTTGGTGCGTGTGTGTAGGAAACACAGTTCTTTGTTCTGAGCACTCTCACGTTTCCCGCCTTATTAGAGACTCTAGAAAGCAAGAGCGTGCTTCTTGCTCTAAAGCAGAGTGTGTTTCATGGATGAGCAGTGTGCTGTGTGTTTCCCTTCAGAAACGGAGTTCAATGCCAGGCTCTGTGTCTTCCTACAAGGGAGACTTCGTTTCAGGTTAACGCAGTCACTTTTCAGCTCAAACGAAGATATATTGTACACGAAGCTCACACGTTTCTCGCTCTTAACTGAAACGCATTGGATGTTAGAGGGCCTGTGGTTTGTATCAGTTTCAGAAGCAGATTTGAACTAGATATGGTGCGTGTGTGTAGGAAACACAGTTCTTTTGTTCTGAGCACTCTCACGTTTCCCGCCTTATTAGAGACTCTAGAAAGCAAGAGCGTGCTTCTTGCTCTAAAGCAGAGTGTGTTTCATGGATGAGAAGTGTGCTGTGTGTTTCCCTTCAGAAACGGAGTTAAATGCCAGGCTCTGTGTCTTCCTCAAGCGAGACTTCGTTTCAGGTAAACGCAGTCACTTTTCAGCTCAAACCAAGATATATTGTACACGAAGCTCACACGTTTCTCGCTCTTAACTGAAACGTATTGGATGTTAGAGGGCCTGTGGTTTGTATCAGTTTCAGAAGCAGAGTTGAACTAGATATGGTGGGTGTGTGTAGGAAACACAGTTCTTTTGTTCTGAGCACTCTCACGTTTCCCGCCTTATTAGAGACTCTAGAAAGCAAGAGCATGCTTCTTGCTCTAAAGCAGATTGTGTTTCATGGATGAGAAGTGTGCTGTGTGTTTCCCTTTAGAAACGGTGTTAAATGCCAGGCTCTGTGTCTTCCTCAAGCGAGACTTCGTTTCAGGTAAACGCAGTCACTTTTCAGCTCAAACAGAGCTATATTGTACACGAAGCTCACACGTTTCTCGCTCTTAACTGAAACGCATTGGATGTTAGAGGGCCTGTGGTTTGTAGCAGTTTCAGAAGCAGAGTTGAACTAGATATGGTGCGTGTGTGTAGGAAACACAGTTCTTTGTTCTGAGCACTCTCACGTTTCCCGCCTTATTAGAGACTCTAGAAAGCAAGAGCGTGCTTCTTGCTCTAAAGCAGAGTGTGTTTCATGGATGAGAACTGTGCTGTCTGTTTCCCTTCAGAAACGGAGTTAAATGCCAGGCTCTGTGTCTTCCTCAAGCGAGACTTCGTTTCAGGTAAACTCAGTCACTTTTCAGCTAAAACGAAGCTATATTGTACACGAAGCTCATATGTTTCTCGCTCTTAACTGAAACGCATTGGATGTTAGAGGGCCTGTGGTTTGTATAAGTCTCAGAAGCAGAGTTGAACTAGATATGGTGCGTGTGTGTAGGAAACACAGTTCTTTGTTCTGAGCACTCTCACGTTTCCCGCCTTATTAGAGACTCTAGAAAGCAAGAGCGTGCTTCTTGCTCTAAAGCAGAGTGTGTTTCATGGATGAGAAGTGTGCTGTGTGTTTCCCTTCAGAAACGGAGTTAAATGCCAGGCTCTGTGTCTTCCTACAAGCGAGACTTCGTTTCAGGTAAACGCAGTCACTTTTCAGCTCAAACGAAGATATATTGTACACGAAGCTAACACGTTTCTCGCTCTTAACTGAAACGCATTGGATGTTAGAGGGCCTGTGGTTTGTATCAGTTTCAGAAGCAGAGTTGAACTAGATATGGTGCGTGTGTGTAGGAAACACAGTTCTTTTGTTCTGAGCACTCTCACGTTTCCCGCCTTATTAGAGACTCTAGAAAGCAAGAGCGTGCTTCTTGCTCTAAAGCAGAGTGTGTTTCATGGATGAGAAGTGTGCTGTGTGTTTCCCTTCAGAAACAGAGTTAAATGCCAGGCTCTGTGTATTCCTCAAGCAAGACTTCGTTTCAGGTAAATGCAGTCACTTTTCAGCTCAAACAGAGCTATATTGTACACGAAGCTCACACGTTTCTCGCTCTTAACTGAAACGCATTGGATGTTAGAGGGCCTGTGGTTTGTAGCAGTTTCAGAAGCAGAGTTGAACTAGATATGGTGCGTGTGTGTAGGAAACACAGTTCTTTGTTCTGAGCACTCTCACGTTTCCCGCCTTATTAGAGACTCTAGAAAGCAAGAGCGTGCTTCTTGTTCTAAAGCAGAGTGTGTTTCATGGATGAGAACTGTGCTGTGTGTTTCCCTTCAGAAACGGAGTTAAATGCCAGGCTCTGTGTCTTCCTACAAGCGAGACTTCGTTTCAGGTAAACGCAGTCACTGTTCAGCTCAAACGAAGCTATATTGTACACGAAGCTCACACGTTTCTCGCTCTTAACTGAAACGCATTGGATGTTAGAGGGCCTGTGGTTTGTATCAGTTTCAGAAGCAGAGTTGAACTACATATGGTGCGTGTGTGTAGGAAACACAGTTCTTTGTTCTGAGCACTCTCACGTTTCCCGCCTTATTAGAGACTCTAGAAAGCAAGAGCGTGCTTCTTGCTCTAAAGCAGAGTGTGTTTCATGGATGAGAACTGTGCTGTGTGTTTCCCTTCAGAAACGGAGTTAAATGCCAGGCTCTGTGTCTTCCTCAAGCGAGACTTCGTTTCAGGTAAACGCAGTCACTGTTCAGGTCAAACGAAGCTATATTGTACACGAAGCTCACACGTTTCTCGCTCTTAACTGAAACGAATTGGATGTTAGAGGGCCTGTGGTTTGTATCAGTTTCAGAAGCAGAGTTGAACTAGATATGGTGCGTGTGTGTAGGAAACACAGTTCTTTTGTTCTGAGCACTCTCACGTTTCCCGCCTTATTAGAGACTCTAGAAAGCAAGAGCGGGCTTCTTGCTATAAAGCAGAGTGTGTTTCATGGATGAGAAGTGTGCTGTGTGTTTCCCTTCAGAAACGGAGTTAAATGCCAGGCTCTGTGTCTTCCTACAAGCGAGACTTCGTTTCAGGTAAACGCAGTCAATTTCAGCTCAAACGAAGCTATATTGTACACGAAGCTCACACGTTTCTCGCTCTTAACTGAAACGCATTGGATGTTAGAGGGCCTGCGGTTTGTATCAGTTTCAGAGCAGAGTTGAACTAGATATGGTGCGTGTGTGTAGGAAACACAGTTCTTTGTTCTGAGCACTCTCACGTTTCCCGCCTTATTAGAGACTCTAGAAAGCAAGAGCGTGCTTCTTGCTCTAAAGCAGAGTGTGTTTCATGGAAGAGAACTGTGCTGTGTGTTTCCCTTCAGAAACGGAGTTAAATGCCAGGCTCTGTGTCTTCCTACAAGCGAGACTTCGTTTCAGGTAAACGCAGTCACTTTTCAGCTCAAACGAAGATATATTGTACACGAAGCTCACACGTTTCTCGCTCTTAACTGAAACGCATTGGATGTTAGAGGGCCTGTGGTTTGTATCAGTTTCAGAAGCAGAGTTGAACTAGATATGGTGCGTATGTGTAGGAAACACAGTTCTTTTGTTCTGAGCACTCTCACGTTTCCCGCCTTATTAGAGACTCTAGAAAGCAAGAGCGTGCTTCTTGCTCTAAAGCAGAGTGTGTTTCATGGATGAGAAGTGTGCTGTGTGTTTCCCTTCAGAAACAGAGTTAAATGCCAGGCTCTGTGTATTCCTCAAGCAAGACTTCGTTTCAGGTAAATGCAGTCACTTTTCAGCTCAAACAGAGCTATATTGTACACGAAGCTCACACGTTTCTCGCTCTTAACTGAAACGCATTGGATGTTAGAGGGCCTGTGGTTTGTAGCAGTTTCAGAAGCAGAGTTGAACTAGATATGGTGCGTGTGTGTAGGAAACACAGTTCTTTGTTCTGAGCACTCTCACGTTTCCCGCCTTATTAGAGACTCTAGAAAGCAAGAGCGTGCTTCTTGTTCTAAAGCAGAGTGTGTTTCATGGATGAGAACTGTGCTGTGTGTTTCCCTTCAGAAACGGAGTTAAATGCCAGGCTCTGTGTCTTCCTACAAGCGAGACTTCGTTTCAGGTAAACGCAGTCACTGTTCAGCTCAAACGAAGCTATATTGTACACGAAGCTCACACGTTTCTCGCTCTTAACTGAAACGCATTGGATGTTAGAGGGCCTGTGGTTTGTATCAGTTTCAGAAGCAGAGTTGAACTACATATGGTGCGTGTGTGTAGGAAACACAGTTCTTTGTTCTGAGCACTCTCACGTTTCCCGCCTTATTAGAGACTCTAGAAAGCAAGAGCGTGCTTCTTGCTCTAAAGCAGAGTGTGTTTCATGGATGAGAACTGTGCTGTGTGTTTCCCTTCAGAAACGGAGTTAAATGCCAGGCTCTGTGTCTTCCTACAAGCGAGACTTCGTTTCAGGTAAACGCAGTCACTGTTCAGGTCAAACGAAGCTATATTGTACACGAAGCTCACACGTTTCTCGCTCTTAACTGAAACGAATTGGATGTTAGAGGGCCTGTGGTTTGTATCAGTTTCAGAAGCAGAGTTGAACTAGATATGGTGCGTGTGTGTAGGAAACACAGTTCTTTTGTTCTGAGCACTCTCACGTTTCCCGCCTTATTAGAGACTCTAGAAAGCAAGAGCGGGCTTCTTGCTATAAAGCAGAGTGTGTTTCATGGATGAGAAGTGTGCTGTGTGTTTCCCTTCAGAAACGGAGTTAAATGCCAGGCTCTGTGTCTTCCTACAAGCGAGACTTCGTTTCAGGTAAACGCAGTCAATTTCAGCTCAAACGAAGCTATATTGTACACGAAGCTCACACGTTTCTCGCTCTTAACTGAAACGCATTGGATGTTAGAGGGCCTGCGTTTTGTATCAGTTTCAGAGCAGAGTTGAACTAGATATGGTGCGTGTGTGTAGGAAACACAGTTCTTTGTTCTGAGCACTCTCACGTTTCCCGCCTTATTAGAGACTCTAGAAAGCAAGAGCGTGCTTCTTGCTCTAAAGCAGAGTGTGTTTCATGGAAGAGAACTGTGCTGTGTGTTTCCCTTCAGAAACGGAGTTAAATGCCAGGCTCTGTGTCTTCCTACAAGCGAGACTTCGTTTCAGGTAAACGCAGTCACTTTTCAGCTCAAACGAAGATATATTGTACACGAAGCTCACACGTTTCTCGCTCTTAACTGAAACGCATTGGATGTTAGAGGGCCTGTGGTTTGTATCAGTTTCAGAAGCAGAGTTGAACTAGATATGGTGCGTATGTGTAGGAAACACAGTTCTTTTTTTCTGAGCACTCTCACGTTTCCCGCCTTATTAGAGACTCTAGAAAGCAAGAGCGTGCTTCTTGCTCTAAAGCAGAGTGTGTTTCATGGATGAGAAGTGTGCTGTGTGTTTCCCTTCAGAAACGGAGTTAAATGCCAGGCTCTGTGTCTTCCTACAAGCGAGACGTGTTTCAGGTAAACGCAGTCACTTTTCAGCTCAAACGAAGCTATATTGTACACGAAGCTCACACGTTTCTCGCTCTTAACTGAAACGCATTGGATGTTAGAGGGCCTGTGGTTTGTATCAGTTTCAGAAGCAGAGTTGAACTAGATATGGTGCGTGTGTGTAGGAAACACAGTGCTTTTGTTCTGAGTACTCTCACGTTTCCCGCCTTATTAGAGTCTCTAGAAAGCAAGAGCGTGCTTCTTGCTCTAAAGCAGAGTGTGTTTCATGGATGAGAAGTGTGCTGTGTGTTTCCCTTCAGAAACGGAGTTAAATGCCAGGCTCTGTGTCTTCCTACAAGCGAGACTTCGTTTCAGGTAAACGCAGTCACTTTTCAGCTCAAACGAAGATATATTGTACACGAAGCTCACACGTTTCTCGCTCTTAACTGAAACGCATTTTATGTTAGAGGGCCTGTGGTTTGTATCAGTTTCAGAAGCAGAGTTGAACTAGATATGGTGCGTGTGTGTAGGAAACACAGTTCTTTTGTTCTGAGCACTCTCACGTTTCCCGCCTTATTAGAGACTCTAGAAAGCAAGAGCATGCTTCTTGCTCTAAAGCAGAGTGTGTTTCATGGATGAGAACTGTGCTGTGTGTTTCCCTTCAGAAACGGAGTTAAATGCCAGGCTCTGTGTCTTCCTCAAGCGAGACTTCGTTTCAGGTAAACTCAGTCACTTTTCAGCTAAAACGAAGCTAAATTGTACACGAAGCTCACACGTTTCTCGCTCTTAACTGAAACGCATTGGATGTTAGAGGGCCTGTGGTTTGTATCAGTCTCAGAAGCAGAGTTGAACTAGATATGGTGCGTGTGAGTAGGAGACACAGTTCTTTGTTCTGAGCACTCTCATGTTTCCCGCCTTATTAGAGACTCTAGAAAGCAAGAGCGTGCTTCTTGCTCTAAAGCAGAGTGTGTTTCATGGATGAGAAGTGTGCTGTGTGTTTCCCTTTAGAAACGGTGTTAAATGCCAGGCTCTGTGTCTTCCTACAAGCGAGACTTCGTTTCAGGTAAACGCAGTCACTTTTCAGCTCAAACGAAGCTATATTGTACAGGAAGCTCACACGTTTCTCGCTCTTAACTGAAACGCATTGGATGTTAGAGGGCCTGCGGTTTGTATCAGTTTCAGAGCAGAGTTGAACTAGATATGGTGCGTGTGTGTAGGAAACACAGTTCTTTGTTCTGAGCACTCTCACGTTTCCCGCCTTATTAGAGACTCTAGAAAGCAAGAGCGTGCTTCTTGCTCTAAAGCAGAGTGTGTTTCATGGATGAGAAGTGTGCTGTGTGTTTCCCTTCAGAAACGGAGTTAAATGCCAGGCTCTGTGTCTTCCTACAAGCGAGACTTCGTTTCAGGTAAACTCAGTCACTTTTCAGCTCAAACGAAGATATATTGTACACGAAGCTCACACGTTTCTCGCTCTTAACTGAAACGCATTGGATGTTAGAGGGCCTGTGGTTTGTATCAGTTTCAGAAGCAGAGTTGAACTAGATATGGTGCGTGTGTGTGGGAAACACAGTTCTTTTGTTCTGAGCACTCTCACGTTTCCCGCCTTATTAGAGACTCTAGAAAGCAAGAGCGTGCTTCTTGCTCTAAAGCAGAGTGTGTTTCATGGATGAGAAGTGTGCTGTGTGTTTCCCTTCAGAAACGGAGTTAAATGCCAGGCTCTGTGTCTTCCTCAAGCGAGACTACGTTTCAGGTAAACGCAGTCACTTTTCAGCTCAAAAAGAGCTATATTGTACACGAAGCTCACACGTTTCTCGCTCTTAACTGAAACTCATTGGATGTTAGAGGGCCTGTGGTTTGTAGCAGTTTCAGAAGCAGAGTTGAACTAGATATGGTGCGTGTGTGTAGGAAACACAGTTCTTTTGTTCTGAGCACTCTCACGTTTCCCGCCTTATTAGAGACTCTAGAAAGCAAGAGCATGCTTCTTGCTCTAAAGCAGAGTGTGTTTCATGGATGAGAACTGTGCTGTGTGTTTCCCTTCAGAAACGGAGTTAAATGCCAGGCTCTGTGTCTTCCTCAAGCGAGACTTCGTTTCAGGTAAACTCAGTCACTTTTCAGCTAAAACGAAGCTATATTGTACACGAAGCTCACACGTTTCTCGCTCTTACCTGAAACGCATTGGATGTTAGAGGGCCTGTGGTTTGTATCAGTCTCAGAAGCAGAGTTGAACTAGATATGGTGCGTGTGTGTAGGAAACACAGTTCTTTGTTCTGAGCACTCTCACGTTTCCAGCCTTATTAGAGACTCTAGAAAGCAAGAGCGTGCTTCTTGCTCTATTGCAGAGTGTGTTTCATGGATGAGAAGTGTGCTGTGTGTTTCCCTTCAGAAACGGAGTTAAATGCCAGGCTCTGTGTCTTCCTACAAGCGAGACTTCGTTTCAGGTAAACGCAGTCACTTTTCAGCTCAAACAGAGCTATATTGTACACGAAGCTCACACGTTTCTCGCTCTTAACTGAAACGCATTGGATGTTAGAGGGCCTGTGGTTTGTAGCAGTTTCAGAAGCAGAGTTGAACTAGATATGGTGCGTGTGTGTAGGAAACACAGTTCTTTGTTCTGAGCACTCTCACGTTTCCCGCCTTATTAGAGACTCTAGAAAGCAAGAGCGTGCTTCTTGCTCTAAAGCAGAGTGTGTTTCATGGATGAGAACTGTGCTGTGTGTTTCCCTTCAGAAACGGAGTTAAATGCCAGGCTCTGTGTCTTCCTACAAGCGAGACTTCGTTTCAGGTAAACGCAGTCACTGTTCAGCTCAAACGAAGCTATATTGTACACGAAGCTCACACGTTTCTCGCTCTTAACTGAAACGCATTGGATGTTAGAGGGCCTGTGGTTTGTATCAGTTTCAGAAGCAGAGTTGAACTAGATATGGTGCGTGTGTGTAGGAAACACAGTTCTTTTGTTCTGAGCACTCTCACGTTTCCCGCCTTATTAGAGACTCTAGAAAGCAAGAGCATGCTTCTTGCTCTAAAGCAGAGTGTGTTTCATGGATGAGAACAGTGCTGTCTGTTTCCCTTCAGAAACGGAGTTAAATGCCAGGCTCTGTGTCTTCCTCAAGCGAGACTTCGTTTCAGGTAAACTCAGTCACTTTTCAGCTAAAACGAAGCTATATTGTACACGAAGCTCATACGTTTCTCGCTCTTAACTGAAACGCATTGGATGTTAGAGGGCCTGTGGTTTGTATCAGTCTCAGAAGCAGAGTTGAACTAGATATGGTGCGTGTGTGTAGGAAACAAAGTTCTTTGTTCTGAGCACTCTCACGTTTCCCGCCTTATTAGAGACTCTAGAAAGCAAGAGCGTGCTTCTTGCTCTAAAGCAGAGTGTGTTTCATGGATGAGAAGTGTGCTGTGTGTTTCCCTTCAGAAACGGAGTTAAATGCCAGGCTCTGTGTCTTCCTCAAGCGAGACTTCGTTTCAGGTAAACGCAGTCACTTTTCAGCTCAAACAGAGCTATATTGTACACGAAGCTCACACGTTTCTCGCTCTTAACTGAAACGCATTGGATGTTAGAGGGCCTGTGGTTTGTAGCAGTTTCAGAAGCAGAGTTGAACTAGATATGGTGCGTGTGTGTAGGAAACACAGTTCTTTGTTCTGAGCACTCTCACGTTTCCCGCCTTATTAGAGACTCTAGAAAGCAAGAGCGTGCTTCTTGTTCTAAAGCAGAGTGTGTTTCATGGATGAGAACTGTGCTGTGTGTTTCCCTTCAGAAACGGAGTTAAATGCCAGGCTCTGTGTCTTCCTACAAGCGAGACTTCGTTTCAGGTAAACGCAGTCACTGTTCAGCTCAAACGAAGCTATATTGTACACGAAGCTCACACGTTTCTCGCTCTTAACTGAAACGCATTGGATGTTAGAGGGCCTGTGGTTTGTATCAGTTTCAGAAGCAGAGTTGAACTAGATATGGTGCGTGTGTGTAGGAAACACAGTTCTTTTGTTCTGAGCACTCTCACATTTCCCGCCTTATTAGAGACTCTAGAAAGCAAGAGCATGCTTCTTGCTCTAAAGCAGAGTGTGTTTCATGGATGAGAACTGTGCTGTCTGTTTCCCTTCAGAAACGGAGTTAAATGCCAGGCTCTGTGTCTTCCTACAAGCGAGACTTCGTTTCAGGTAAACGCAGTCACTTTTCAGCTCAAACGAAGCTATATTGTACACGAAGCTCACACGTTTCTCGCTCTTAACTGAAACGCATTGGATGTTAGAGGGCCTGTGGTTTGTAGCAGTTTCAGAAGCAGAGTTGAACTAGATATGGTGCGTGTGTGTAGGAAACACAGTTCTTTGTTCTGAGCACTCTCACGTTTCCCGCCTTATTAGAGACTGTAGAAAGCAAGAGCGTGCTTCTTGCTCTAAAGCAGAGTGTGTTTCATGGATGAGAACTGTGCTGTGTGTTTCCCTTCAGAAACGGAGTTAAATTCCAGGCTCTGTGTCTTCCTACAAGCGAGACTTCGTTTCATGTAAACGCAGTCACTTTTCAGCTCAAACGAAGATATATTGTACACGAAGCTCACACGTTTCTCGCTCTTAACTGAAACGCATTGGATGTTAGAGGGCCTGTGGTTTGTATCAGTTTCAGAAGCAGAGTTGAACTAGATATGGTGCGTATGTGTAGGAAACACAGTTCTTTTTTTCTGAGCACTCTCACGTTTCCCGCCTTATTAGAGACACTAGAAAGCAAGAGCGTGCTTCTTGCTCTAAAGCAGAGTGTGTTTCATGGATGAGAAGTGTGCTGTGTGTTTCCCTTCAGAAACGGAGTTAAATGCCAGGCTCTGTGTCTTCCTACAAGCGAGACTTGTTTCAGGTAAACGCAGTCACTTTTCAGCTCAAACGAAGATATATTGTACTCGAAGCTCACACGTTTCTCGCTCTTAACTGAAACGCATTGGATGTTAGAGGGCCTGTGGTTTGTATCAGTTTCAGAAGCAGAGTTGAACTAGATATGGTGCGTGTGTGTAGGAAACACAGTTCTTTTGTTCTGAGTACTCTCACGTTTCCTGCCTTATTAGAGTCTCTAGAAAGCAAGAGCGTGCTTCTTGCTCTAAAGCAGAGTGTGTTTCATGGATGAGAAATGTGCTGTGTGTTTCCCTTCAGAAACGGAGTTAAATGCCAGGCTCTGTGTCTTCCTACAAGCGAGACTTCGTTTCAGGTAAACGCAGTCACTTTTCAGCTCAAACGAAGATATATTGTACACGAAGCTCACACGTTTCTCGCTCTTAACTGAAACGTATTGGATGTTAGAGGGCCTGTGGTTTGTATCAGTTTCAGAAGCAGAGTTGAACTAGATATGGTGCGTGTGTGTAGGAAACACAGTTCTTTTGTTCTGAGCACTCTCACGTTTCCCGCCTTATTAGAGACTCTATAAAGCAAGAGCATGCTTCTTGCTCTAAAGCAGAGTGTGTTTCATGGATGAGAACTGTGCTGTGTGTTTCCCTTCAGAAACGGAGTTAAATGCCAGGCTCTGTGTCTTCCTCAAGCGAGACTTCGTTTCAGGTAAACGCAGTCACTTTTCAGCTGAAAAAGAGCTATATTGTACACGAAGCTCACACGTTTCTCGCTCTTAACTGAAACGCATTGGATGTTAGAGGGCCTGTGGTTTGTAGCAGTTTCAGAAGCAGAGTTGAACTAGATATGGTGCGTGTGTGTAGGAAACACAGTTCTTTGTTCTGAGCACTCTCACGTTTCCCGCCTTATTAGAGACTCTAGAAAGCAAGAGCGTGCTTCTTGCTCTAAAGCAGAGTGTGTTTCATGGATGAGAAGTGTGGTGTGTGTTTCCCTTCAGAAACGGAGTTAAATGCCAGGCTCTGTGTCTTCCTACAAGCGAGACTTCGTTTCAGGTAAACGCAGTCACTTTTCAGCTCAAACGAAGCTATATTGTACACGAAGCTCACACGTTTCTCGCTCTTAACTGAAACGCATTGGATGTTAGAGGGCCTGTGGTTTGTATCAGTTTCAGAAGCAGAGTTGAACTAGATATGGTCCGTGTGTGTAGGAAACACAGTTCTTTTGTTCTGAGCACTCTCACGTTTCCCGCCTTATTAGAGACTCTAGAAAGCAAGAGCGTGCTTCTTGCTCTAAAGCAGAGTGTGTTTCATGGATGAGAAGTGTGCTGTGTGTTTCCCTTCAGAAACGGAGTTAAATGCCAGGCTCTGTGTCTTCCTACAAGCGAGACTTCGTTTCAGGTAAACGCAGTCACTGTTCAGCTCAAACGAAGCTATATTGTACACGAAGCTCACACGTTTCTCGCTCTTAACTGAAACGCATTGGATGTTAGAGGGCCTGTGGTTTGTATCAGTTTCAGAAGCAGAGTTGAACTAGATATGGTGCGTGTGTGTAGGAAACACAGTTCTTTTGTTCTGAGCACTCTCACATTTCCCGCCTTATTAGAGACTCTAGAAAGCAAGAGCATGCTTCTTGCTCTAAAGCAGAGTGTGTTTCATGGATGAGAACTGTGCTGTCTGTTTCCCTTCAGAAACGGAGTTAAATGCCAGGCTCTGTGTCTTCCTACAAGCGAGACTTCGTTTCAGGTAAACGCAGTCACTTTTCAGCTCAAACGAAGCTATATTGTACACGAAGCTCACACGTTTCTCGCTCTTAACTGAAACGCATTGGATGTTAGAGGGCCTGTGGTTTGTAGCAGTTTCAGAAGCAGAGTTGAACTAGATATGGTGCGTGTGTGTAGGAAACACAGTTCTTTGTTCTGAGCACTCTCACGTTTCCCGCCTTATTAGAGACTGTAGAAAGCAAGAGCGTGCTTCTTGCTCTAAAGCAGAGTGTGTTTCATGGATGAGAACTGTGCTGTGTGTTTCCCTTCAGAAACGGAGTTAAATTCCAGGCTCTGTGTCTTCCTACAAGCGAGACTTCGTTTCATGTAAACGCAGTCACTTTTCAGCTCAAACGAAGATATATTATACACGAAGCTCACACGTTTCTCGCTCTTAACTGAAACGCATTGGATGTTAGAGGGCCTGTGGTTTGTATCAGTTTCAGAAGCAGAGTTGAACTAGATATGGTGCGTATGTGTAGGAAACACAGTTCTTTTTTTCTGAGCACTCTCACGTTTCCCGCCTTATTAGAGACTCTAGAAAGCAAGAGCGTGCTTCTTGCTCTAAAGCAGAGTGTGTTTCATGGATGAGAAGTGTGCTGTGTGTTTCCCTTCAGAAACGGAGTTAAATGCCAGGCTCTGTGTCTTCCTACAAGCGAGACTTGTTTCAGGTAAACGCAGTCACTTTTCAGCTCAAACGAAGATATATTGTACTCGAAGCTCACACGTTTCTCGCTCTTAACTGAAACGCATTGGATGTTAGAGGGCCTGTGGTTTGTATCAGTTTCAGAAGCAGAGTTGAACTAGATATGGTGCGTGTGTGTAGGAAACACAGTTCTTTTGTTCTGAGTACTCTCACGTTTCCTGCCTTATTAGAGTCTCTAGAAAGCAAGAGCGTGCTTCTTGCTCTAAAGCAGAGTGTGTTTCATGGATGAGAAATGTGCTGTGTGTTTCCCTTCAGAAACGGAGTTAAATGCCAGGCTCTGTGTCTTCCTACAAGCGAGACTTCGTTTCAGGTAAACGCAGTCACTTTTCAGCTCAAACGAAGATATATTGTACACGAAGCTCACACGTTTCTCGCTCTTAACTGAAACGTATTGGATGTTAGAGGGCCTGTGGTTTGTATCAGTTTCAGAAGCAGAGTTGAACTAGATATGGTGCGTGTGTGTAGGAAACACAGTTCTTTTGTTCTGAGCACTCTCACGTTTCCCGCCTTATTAGAGACTCTATAAAGCAAGAGCATGCTTCTTGCTCTAAAGCAGAGTGTGTTTCATGGATGAGAACTGTGCTGTGTGTTTCCCTTCAGAAACGGAGTTAAATGCCAGGCTCTGTGTCTTCCTCAAGCGAGACTTCGTTTCAGGTAAACGCAGTCACTTTTCAGCTGAAAAAGAGCTATATTGTACACGAAGCTCACACGTTTCTCGCTCTTAACTGAAACGCATTGGATGTTAGAGGGCCTGTGGTTTGTAGCAGTTTCAGAAGCAGAGTTGAACTAGATATGGTGCGTGTGTGTAGGAAACACAGTTCTTTGTTCTGAGCACTCTCACGTTTCCCGCCTTATTAGAGACTCTAGAAAGCAAGAGCGTGCTTCTTGCTCTAAAGCAGAGTGTGTTTCATGGATGAGAAGTGTGGTGTGTGTTTCCCTTCAGAAACGGAGTTAAATGCCAGGCTCTGTGTCTTCCTACAAGCGAGACTTCGTTTCAGGTAAACGCAGTCACTTTTCAGCTCAAACGAAGCTATATTGTACACGAAGCTCACACGTTTCTCGCTCTTAACTGAAACGCATTGGATGTTAGAGGGCCTGTGGTTTGTATCAGTTTCAGAAGCAGAGTTGAACTAGATATGGTCCGTGTGTGTAGGAAACACAGTTCTTTTGTTCTGAGCACTCTCACGTTTCCCGCCTTATTAGAGACTATAGAAAGCAAGAGCGTGCTTCTTGCTCTAAAGCAGAGTGTGTTTCATGGATGAGAAGTGTGCTGTGTGTTTCCCTTCAGAAACGGAGTTAAATGCCAGGCTCTGTGTCTTCCTACAAGCGAGAGTTCGTTTCAGGTAAACGCAGTCAATTTCAGCTCAAACGAAGCTATATTGTACACGAAGCTCACACGTTTCTCGCTCTTAACTGAAACGCATTGGATGTTAGAGGGCCTGCGGTTTGTATCAGTTTCAGAGCAGAGTTGAACTAGATATGGTGCGTGTGTGTAGGAAACACAGTTCTTTTGTTCTGAGCACTCTCACGTTTCCCGCCTTATTAGAGACTCTAGAAAGCAAGAGCGTGCTTCTTGCTCTAAAGCAGAGTGTGTTTCATGGAAGAGAACTGTGCTGTGTGTTTCCCTCAGAAACGGAGTTAAATGCCAGGCTCTGTGTCTTCCTACAAGCGAGACTTCGTTTCAGGTAAACGCAGTCACTTTTCAGCTCAAACGAAGATATATTGTACACGAAGCTCACACGTTTCTCGCTCTTAACTGAAAACCCATTGGATGTTAGAGGGCCTGTGGTTTGTATCAGCTTCAGAAGTAGAGTTGAACTAGATATGGTGCGTATGTGTAGGAAACACAGTTCTTTTTTTCTGAGCACTCTCACGTTTCCCGCCTTATTAGAGACTCTAGAAAGAAAGAGCGTGCTTCTTGCTCTAAAGCAGAGTGTGTTTCATGGATGAGAAGTGTGCTGTGTGTTTCCCTTCAGAAACGGAGTTAAATGCCAGGCTCTGTGTCTTCCTACAAGCGAGACTTGTTTCAGGTAAACGCAGTCACTTTTCAGCTCAAACGAAGCTATATTGTACACGAAGCTCACACGTTTCTCGCTCTTAACTGAAACGCATTGGATGTTAGAGGGCCTGTGGTTTGTATCAGTTTCAGAAGCAGAGTTGAACTAGATATGGTGTGTGTGTGTAGGAAACACAGTTCTTTTGTTCTGAGCACTCTCAAGTTTCCCGCCTTATTAGAGACTCTAGAAAGCAAGAGCATGCTTCTTGCTCTAAAGCAGAGTGTGTTTCATGGATGAGAACTGTGCTGTGTGTTTCCCTTCAGAAACGGAGTTAAATGCCAGGCTCTGTGTCTTCCTCAAGCGAGACTTCGTTTCAGGTAAACTCAGTCACTTTTCAGCTAAAACGAAGCTATATTGTACACGAAGCTCACACGTTTCTCGCTCTTAACTGAAACGCATTGGATGTTAGAGGGCCTGTGGTTTGTATCAGTCTCAGAAGCAGAGTTAAACTAGATATGGTGCGTGTGAGTAGGAAACACAGTTCTTTGTTCTGAGCACTCTCACGTTTCCCGCCTTATTAGAGACTCTAGAAAGCAAGAGCGTGCTTCTTGCTCTAAAGCAGAGTGTGTTTCATGGATGAGAAGTGTGGTGTGTGTTTCCCTTCAGAAACGGAGTTAAATGCCAGGCTCTGTGTCTTCCTACAAGCGAGACTTCGTTTCAGGTAAACACAGTCACTTTTCAGCTCAAACGAAGCTATATTGTACACGAAGCTAACACGTTTCTCGCTCTTAACTGAAACGCATTGGATGTTAGAGGGCCTGTGGTTTGTATCAGTTTCAGAAGCAGAGTTGAACTAGATATGGTCCGTGTGTGTAGGAAACACAGTTCTTTTGTTCTGAGCACTCTCACGTTTCCCGCCTTATTAGAGACTATAGAAAGCAAGAGCGTGCTTCTTGCTCTAAAGCAGAGTGTGTTTCATGGATGAGAAGTGTGCTGTGTGTTTCCCTTCAGAAACGGAGTTAAATGCCAGGCTCTGTGTCTTCCTACAAGCGAGACTTCGTTTCAGGTAAACGCAGTCAATTTCAGCTCAAACGAAGCTATATTGTACACGAAGCTCACACGTTTCTCGCTCTTAACTGAAACGCATTGGATGTTAGAGGGCCTGCGGTTTGTATCAGTTTCAGAGCAGAGTTGAACTAGATATGGTGCGTGTGTGTAGGAAACACAGTTCTTGGTTCTGAGCACTCTCACGTTTCCCGCCTTATTAGAGACTCTAGAAAGCAAGAGCGTGCTTCTTGCTCTAAAGCAGAGTGTGTTTCATGGAAGAGAACTGTGCTGTGTGTTTCCCTTCAGAAACGGAGTTAAATGCCAGGCTCTGTGTCTTCCTACAAGCGAGACTTCATTTCAGGTAAACGCAGTCACTTTTCAGCTCAAACGAAGCTATATTGTACACGAAGCTCACACGTTTCTCGCTCTTAACTGAAACGCATTGGATGTTAGAGGGCCTGTGGTTTGTATCAGTTTCAGAAGCAGAGTTGAACTAGGTATGGTGCGTGTGTGTAGGAAACACAGTTCTTTTGTTCTGAGCACTCTCACGTTTCCCGCCTTATTAGAGACTCTAGAAAGCAAGAGCGTGCTTCTTGCTCTAAAGCAGAGTGTGTTTCATGGATGAGAAGTGTGCTGTGTGTTTCCCTTCAGAAACCGAGTTAAATGCCAGGCTCTGTGTCTTCCTCAAGCGAGACTTCGTTTCAGGTAAACGCAGTCACTTTTCAGCTCAAACGAAGCTATATTGTACACGAAGCTCACACGTTTCTCGCTCTTAACTGAAACGCATTGGATGTTAGAGGGCCTGTGCTTTGTAGCAGTTTCAGAAGCAGAGTTGAACTAGATATGGTGCGTGTGTGTAGGAAACACAGTTCTTTTGTTCTGAGCACTCTCACGTTTCCCGCCTTATTAGAGACTCTAGAAAGCAAGAGCGTGCTTCTTGCTCTAAAGCAGAGTGTGTTTCATGGATCAGAAGTGTGCTGTGTGTTTCCCTTCAGAAACCGAGTTAAATGCCAGGCTCTGTGTCTTCCTCAAGCGAGACTTCTTTTCAGGTAAACGCAGTCACTTTTCAGCTCAAACGAAGCTATATTGTACACGAAGCTCACACGTTTCTCGCTCTTAACTGAAACGCATTGGATGTTAGAGGGCCTGCGGTTTGTATCAGTTTCAGAAGCAGAGTTGAACTAGATATGGTGCGTGTGTGTAGGAAACACAGTTCTTTGTTCTGAGCACTCTCACGTTTCCCGCCTTATTAGAGACTCTAGAAAGCAAGAGCGTGCTTCTTGCTCTAAAGCAGAGTGTGTTTCATGGATGAGAAGTGTGCTGTGTGTTTCCCTTCAGAAACGGAGTTAAATGCCAGCCTCTGTGTCTTCCTACAAGCGAGACTTCGTTTCAGGTAAACGCAGTCACTTTTCAGCTCAAACGAAGCTATATTGTACACGAAGCTCACACGTTTCTCGCTCTTAACTGAAACGCATTGGATGTTAGAGGGCCTGTGGTTTGTAGCAGTTTCAGAAGCAGAGTTGAACTAGATATGGTGCGTGTGTGTAGGAAACACAGTTCTTTGTTCTGAGCACTCTCATGTTTCCCGCCTTATTAGAGACTCTAGAAAGCAAGAGCGTGCTTCTTGCTCTAAAGCAGAGTGTGTTTCATGGATGAGAAGTGTGCTGTGTGTTTCCCTTCAGAAACGGAGTTAAATACCATGCTCTGTGTCTTCCTCAAGCGAGACTTGGTTTCAGGTAAACGCAGTCACTTTTCAGCTCAAACGAAGCTATATTGTACACGAAGCTCACACGTTTCTCGCTCTTAACTGAAACGCATTGGATGTTAGAGGGCCTGTGGTTTGTATCAGTTTCAGAAGCAGAGTTGAACTAGATATGGTGTGTGTGTGTAGGAAACACAGTTCTTTTGTTCTGAGCACTCTCACGTTTCCCGCCTTATTAGAGACTCTAGAAAGCAAGAGCGTGCTTCTTGTTCTAAAGCAGAGTGTGTTTCATGGATGAGAAGTGTGCTTTGTGTTTCCCTTCAGAAACTGAGTTAAATGCCAGGCTCTGTGTCTTCCTCAAGCGAGACTTCGTTTCAGGTAAACGCAGTCACTTTTCAGCTCAAACGAAGCTATATTGTACACGAAGCTCACACGTTTCTCGCTCTTAACTGAAACGCATTGGATGTTAGAGGGCCTGTGGTTTGTATCAGTTTCAGAAGCAGAGTTGAACTAGATATGGTGTGTGTGTGTAGGAAACACAGTTCTTTTGTTCTGAGCACTCTCAAGTTTCCCGCCTTATTAGAGACTCTAGAAAGCAAGAGCATGCTTCTTGCTCTAAAGCAGAGTGTGTTTCATGGATGAGAACTGTGCTGTGTGTTTCCCTTCAGAAACGGAGTTAAATGCCAGGCTCTGTGTCTTCCTCAAGCGAGACTTCGTTTCAGGTAAACTCAGTCACTTTTCAGCTAAAACGAAGCTATATTGTACACGAAGCTCACACGTTTCTCGCTCTTAACTGAAACGCATTGGATGTTAGAGGGCCTGTGGTTTGTATCAGTCTCAGAAGCAGAGTTAAACTAGATATGGTGCGTGTGAGTAGGAAACACAGTTCTTTGTTCTGAGCACTCTCACGTTTCCCGCCTTATTAGAGACTCTAGAAAGCAAGAGCGTGCTTCTTGCTCTAAAGCAGAGTGTGTTTCATGGATGAGAAGTGTGGTGTGTGTTTCCCTTCAGAAACGGAGTTAAATGCCAGGCTCTGTGTCTTCCTACAAGCGAGACTTCGTTTCAGGTAAACACAGTCACTTTTCAGCTCAAACGAAGCTATATTGTACACGAAGCTAACACGTTTCTCGCTCTTAACTGAAACGCATTGGATGTTAGAGGGCCTGTGGTTTGTATCAGTTTCAGAAGCAGAGTTGAACTAGATATGGTCCGTGTGTGTAGGAAACACAGTTCTTTTGTTCTGAGCACTCTCACGTTTCCCGCCTTATTAGAGACTATAGAAAGCAAGAGCGTGCTTCTTGCTCTAAAGCAGAGTGTGTTTCATGGATGAGAAGTGTGCTGTGTGTTTCCCTTCAGAAACGGAGTTAAATGCCAGGCTCTGTGTCTTCCTACAAGCGAGACTTCGTTTCAGGTAAACGCAGTCAATTTCAGCTCAAACGAAGCTATATTGTACACGAAGCTCACACGTTTCTCGCTCTTAACTGAAACGCATTGGATGTTAGAGGGCCTGCGGTTTGTATCAGTTTCAGAGCAGAGTTGAACTAGATATGGTGCGTGTGTGTAGGAAACACAGTTCTTTGTTCTGAGCACTCTCACGTTTCCCGCCTTATTAGAGACTCTAGAAAGCAAGAGCGTGCTTCTTGCTCTAAAGCAGAGTGTGTTTCATGGAAGAGAACTGTGCTGTGTGTTTCCCTTCAGAAACGGAGTTAAATGCCAGGCTCTGTGTCTTCCTACAAGCGAGACTTCATTTCAGGTAAACGCAGTCACTTTTCAGCTCAAACGAAGCTATATTGTACACGAAGCTCACACGTTTCTCGCTCTTAACTGAAACGCATTGGATGTTAGAGGGCCTGTGGTTTGTATCAGTTTCAGAAGCAGAGTTGAACTAGGTATGGTGCGTGTGTGTAGGAAACACAGTTCTTTTGTTCTGAGCACTCTCACGTTTCCCGCCTTATTAGAGACTCTAGAAAGCAAGAGCGTGCTTCTTGCTCTAAAGCAGAGTGTGTTTCATGGATGAGAAGTGTGCTGTGTGTTTCCCTTCAGAAACGGAGTTAAATACCATGCTCTGTGTCTTCCTCAAGCGAGACTTGGTTTCAGGTAAACGCAGTCACTTTTCAGCTCAAACGAAGCTATATTGTACACGAAGCTCACACGTTTCTCGCTCTTAACTGAAACGCATTGGATGTTAGAGGGCCTGTGGTTTGTATCAGTTTCAGAAGCAGAGTTGAACTAGATATGGTGTGTGTGTGTAGGAAACACAGTTCTTTTGTTCTGAGCACTCTCACGTTTCCCGCCTTATTAGAGACTCTAGAAAGCAAGAGCGTGCTTCTTGTTCTAAAGCAGAGTGTGTTTCATGGATGAGAAGTGTGCTTTGTGTTTCCCTTCAGAAACTGAGTTAAATGCCAGGCTCTGTGTCTTCCTCAAGCGAGACTTCGTTTCAGGTAAACGCAGTCACTTTTCAGCTCAAACGAAGCTATATTGTACACGAAGCTCACACGTTTCTCGCTCTTAACTGAAACGCATTGGATGTTAGAGGGCCTGTGGTTTGTATCAGTTTCAGAAGCAGAGTTGAACTAGATATGGTGCGTGTGTGTAGGAAACAGAGTTCTTTGTTCTGAGCACTCTCACGTTTCCCGCCTTATTAGAGACTCTAGAAAGCAAGAGCTTGCTTCTTGCTCTAAAGCAGAGTGTGTTTCATGGATGAGAAGTGTGGTGTGTGTTTCCCTTCAGAAACGGAGTTAAATGCCAGGCTCTGTGTCTTCCTACAAGCGAGACTTCGTTTCAGGTAAACGCAGTCACTTTTCAGCTCAAAGGAAGGTATATTGTACACGAAGCTCACACGTTTCTCTCTCTTAACTGAAACGCATTGTATGTTAAAGGGCCTGTGGTTTGTATCAGTTTCAGAAGCAGAGTTGAACTAGATATGTTGCGTGTGTTTAGGAAACACAGTTCATTTGTTCTGAGCACTCTCACGTTTCCCGCCTTATTAGAGACTCTAGAAAGCAAGAGCGTGCTTCTTGCTCTAAAGCAGAGTGTGTTTCATGGATGAGAAGTGTGCTGTGTGTTTCCCTTCAGAAACGGAGTTAAATGCCAGGCTCTGTGTCTTCCTACAAGCGAGACTCCGTTTCAGGTAAACGCAGTCACTTTTCAGCTCAAACGAAGCTATATTGTACACGAAGCTCACACGTTTCTCGCTCTTAACTGAAACGCATTGGATGTTAGAGGGCCTGTGGTTTGTATCAGTTTCAGAGCAGAGTTGAACTAGATATGGTGCGTGTGTGTAGGAAACACAGTTCTTTGTTCTGAGCACTCTCACGTTACCCGCCTTATTAGAGACTCTAGAAAGCAAGAGCATGCTTCTTGCTCTAAAGCAGAGTGTGTTTCATGGATGAGAAGTGTGCTGTGTGTTTCCCTTCAGAAACGGAATTAAATGCCAGGCTCTGTGTCTTCCTCAAGCAAGACTTCGTTTCAGGTAAACGCAGTCACTTTTCAGCTCAAACGAAGCTATATTGTACACGAAGCTCACACGTTTCTCGCTCTTAACTGAAACGCATTGGATGTTAGAGGGCCTGCGGTTTGTATCAGTTTCAGAGCAGAGTTGAACTAGATATGGTGCGTGTGTGTAGGAAACACAGTTCTTTGTTCTGAGCACTCTCACGTTTCCCGCCTTATTAGAGACTCTAGAAAGCAAGAGCGTGCTTCTTGCTCTAAAGCAGAGTGTGTTTCATGGATGAGAAGTGTGCTGTGTGTTTCCCTTCCGACACGGAGTTAAATGCCAGGCTCTGTGTCTTCCTACAAGCGAGAGTTCCTTTCAGGTAAACGCAGTCACTTTTCAGCTCAAACGAAGTTATATTGTACACGAAGCTCACACGTTTCTCGCTCTTAACTGAAACGCATTGGATGTTAGAGGGCCTGTGGTTTGTATCAGTTTCAGAAGCAGAGTTGAACTAGATATGGTGCGTGTGTGTAGGAAACAGAGTTCTTTGTTCTGAGCACTCTCACGTTTCCCGCCTTATTAGAGACTCTAGAAAGCAAGAGCTTGCCTCTTGCTCTAAAGCAGAGTGTGTTTCATGGATGAGAAGTGTGGTGTGTGTTTCCCTTCAGAAAGGGAGTTAAATGCCAGGCTCTGTGTCTTCCTACAAGCGAGACTTCGTTTCAGGTAAACGCAGTCACTTTTCAGCTCAAACGAAACTATATTGTACACGAAGCTCACACGTTTCTCGCTCTTAACTGAAACGCATTGGATGTTAGAGGGCCTGCGGTTTGTATCAGTTTCAGAGCAGAGTTGAACTAGATATGGTGCGTGTGTGTAGGAAACACAGTTCTTTGTTCTGAGCACTCTCACGTTTCCCGCCTTATTAGAGACTCTAGAAAGCAAGAGCGTGCTTCTTGCTCTAAAGCAGAGTGTGTTTCATGGATGAGAAGTGTGCTGTGTGTTTCCCTTCCGACACGGAGTTAAATGCCAGGCTCTGTGTCTTCCTACAAGCGAGACTTCCTTTCAGGTAAACGCAGTCACTTTTCAGCTCAAACGAAGGTATATTGTACACGAAGCTCACACGTTTCTCGCTCTTAACTGAAACGCATTGGATGTTAGAGGGCCTGTGGTTTGTATCAGTTTCAGAAGCAGAGTTGAACTAGATATGGTGCGTGTGTGTAGGAAACAGAGTTCTTTGTTCTGAGCACTCTCACGTTTCCCGCCTTATTAGAGACTCTAGAAAGCAAGAGCTTGCTTCTTGCTCTAAAGCAGAGTGTGTTTCATGGATGAGAAGTGTGGTGTGTGTTTCCCTTCAGAAACGGAGTTAAATGCCAGGCTCTGTGTCTTCCTACAAGCAAGACTTCGTTTCAGGTAAACGCAGTCACTTTTCAGCTCAAAGGAAGGTATATTGTACACGAAGCTCACACGTTTCTCGCTCTTAACTGAAACGCATTGGATGTTAGAGGGCCTGTGGTTTGTATCAGTTTCAGAAGCAGAGTTGAACTAGATATGGTCCGTGTGTGTAGGAAGCACAGTTCTTTTGTTCTGAGCACTCTCACGTTTCCCGCCTTATTAGAGACTCTAGAAAGCAAGAGCGTGCTTCTTGCTCTAAAGCAGAGTGTGTTTCATGGATGAGAAGTGTGCTGTGTGTTTCCCTTCAGAAACGGAGTTAAATGCCAGGCTCTGTGTCTTCCTACAAGCGAGACTCCGTTTCAGGTAAACGCAGTCACTTTTCAGCTCAAACGAAGCTATATTGTACACGAAGCTCACACGTTTCTCACTCTTAACTGAAACGCATTGGATGTTAGAGGGCCTGCGGTTTGTATCAGTTTCAGAGCAGAGTTGAACTAGATATGGTGCGTGTGTGTAGGAAACAGAGTTCTTTGTTCTGAGCACTCTCACGTTTCCCGCCTTATTAGAGACTCTAGAAAGCAAGAGCGTGCTTCTTGCTCTAAAGCAGAGTGTGTTTCATGGATGAGAAGTGTGCTGTGTGTTTCCCTTCAGAAACGGAGTTAAATGCCAGGCTCTGTGTCTTCCTACAAGCGAGACTTCGTTTCAGGTAAACGCAGTCACTTTTCAGCTCAAACGAAGCTATATTGTACACGAAGCTCACACATTTCTCGCTCTTAACTGAAACGCATTGGATGTTAGAGGGCCTGTGTTTTGTATCAGTTTCAGAAGCAGAGTTGAACTAGATATGGTGCGTGTGTGTAGGAAACACAGTTCTTTTGTTCTGAGCACTCTCACGTTTCCCGCCTTATTAGGGACTGTAGAAAGCAAGAGCGTGCTTCTTGCTCTAAAGCATAGTGTGTTTCATGGATGAGAACTGTGCTGTGTGTTTCCCTTCAGAAACTGAGTTAAATGCCAGGCTCTGTGTCTTCCTACAAGCGAGACTTCGTATCAGGTAAACGCAGTCACTTTTCAGCTCAAACGAAGCTATATTGTACACGAAGCTCACACGTTTCTCGCTCTTAACTGAAACGCATTGGATGTTAGAGGGCCTGTGGTTTGTATCAGTTTCAGAAGCAGAGTTGAACTAGATATGGTCCGTGTGTGTAGGAAACACAGTTCTTTTGTTCTGAGCACTCTCACGTTTCCCGCCTTATTAGAGACTCTAGAAAGCAAGAGCGTGCTTCTTGCTCTAAAGCAGAGTGTGTTTCATGGATGAGAAGTGTGCTGTGTGTTTCCCTTCAGAAACGGAGTTAAATGCCAGGCTCTGTGTCTTCCTACAAGCGAGACTTCGTTTCAGGTAAACGCAGTCACTTTTCAGCTCAAACGAAGCTATATTGTACACGAAGCTCACACATTTCTCGCTCTTAACTGAAACGCATTGGATGTTAGAGGGCCTGTGTTTTGTATCAGTTTCAGAAGCAGAGTTGAACTAGATATGGTGCGTGTGTGTAGGAAACACAGTTCTTTTGTTCTGAGCACTCTCACGTTTCCCGCCTTATTAGGGACTGTAGAAAGCAAGAGCGTGCTTCTTGCTCTAAAGCATAGTGTGTTTCATGGATGAGAACTGTGCTGTGTGTTTCCCTTCAGAAACTGAGTTAAATGCCAAGCTCTGTGTCTTCCTACAAGCGAGACTTCGTATCAGGTAAACGCAGTTACTTTTAAGCTCAAACGAAGCTATATTGTACACGAAGCTCACACGTTTCTCGCTCTTAACTGAAACGCATTGGATGTTAGAGGGCCTGTGGTTTGTATCAGTTTCAGAAGCAGAGTTGAACTAGATATGGTCTGTGTGTGTAGGAAACACAGTTCTTTTGTTCTGAGCACTCTCACGTTTCCCGCCTTATTAGAGACTCTAGAAAGCAAGAGCGTGCTTCTTGCTCTAAAGCAGAGTGTGTTTCATGGATGAGAAGTGTGCTGTGTGTTTCCCTTCAGAAACGGAGTTAAATGCCAGGCTCTGTGTATTCCTACAAGCGAGACTTCGTTTCAGGTAAACGCAGTCACTTTTCAGCTCAAACGAAGCTATATTGTACACGAAGCTCACACGTTTCTCGCTCTTAACTGAAACGCATTGGATGTTAGAGGGCCTGCGGTTTGTATCAGTTTCAGAGCAGAGTTGACCTAGATATGGTGCGTGTGTGTAGGAAACACAGTTCTTTGTTCTGAGCACTCTCACGTTTCCCGCCTTATTAGAGACTCTAGAAAGCAAGAGCGTGCTTCTTGCTCTAAAGCAGAGTGTGTTTCATGGATGAGAACTGTGCTGTGTGTTTCCCTTCAGAAACGGAGTTAAATGCCAGGCTCTGTGTCTTCCTACAAGCGAGACTTCGTTTCAGGTAAACGCAGTCACTTTTCAGCTCAAAGGAAGGTATATTGTACACGAAGCTCACACGTTTCTCGCTCTTAACTGAAACGCATTGGATGTTAGAGGGCCTGTGGTTTGTATCAGTTTCAGAAGCAGAGTTGAACTAGATATGGTCCGTGTGTGTAGGAAACACAGTTCTTTTGTTCTGAGCACTCTCACGTTTCCCGCCTTATTAGAGACTCTAGAAAGCAAGAGCGTGCTTCTTCCTCTAAAGCAGAGTGTGTTTCATGGATGAGAAGTGTGCTGTGTGTTTCCCTTCAGAAACGGAGTTAAATGCCAGGCTCTGTGTCTTCCTACAAGCGAGACTTCGTTTCAGGTAAACGCAGTCAATTTCAGCTCAAACGAAGCGATATTGTACACGAAGCTCACACGTTTCTCGCTCTTAACTGAAACGCATTGGATGTTAGAGGGCCTGCGGTTTGTATCAGTTTCAGAGCAGAGTTGAACTAGATATGGTGCGTGTGTGTAGGAAACACAGTTCTTTGTTCTGAGCACTCTCACGTTTCCCGCCTTATTAGAGACTCTAGAAAGCAAGAGCTTGCTTCTTGCTCTAAAGCAGAGTGTGTTTCATGGATGAGAACTGTGCTGTGTGTTTCCCTTCAGAAACGGAGTTAAATGCCAGGCTCTGTGTCTTCCTACAAGCGAGACTTCGTTTCAGGTAAACGCAGTCACTTTTCAGCTCAAACGAAGGTATATTGTACACGAAGCTCACACGTTTCTCGCTCTTAACTGAAACGCATTGGATGTTAGAGGGCCTGTGGTTTATATCAGTTTCAGAAGCAGAGTTGAACTAGGTATGGTGCGTGTGTGTAGGAAACAGAGTTCTTTGTTCTGAGCACTCTCACGTTTCCCGCCTTATTAGAGACTCTAGAAAGCAAGAGCTTGCTTCTTGCTCTAAAGCAGAGTGTGTTTCATGGATGAGAAGTGTGGTGTGTGTTTCCCTTCAGAAACGGAGTTAAATGCCAGGCTCTGTGTCTTCCTACAAGCGAGACTTTGTTTCAGGTAAACGCAGTCACTTTTCAGCTCAAATGAAGCTATATTGTACACGAAGCTCACACGTTTCTTGCTCTTAACTGAAACGCATTGGATGTTAGAGGGCCTGCGTTTTGTATCAGTTTCAGAGCAGAGTTGAACTAGATATGGTGCGTGTGTGTAGGAAACACAGTTCTTTGTTCTGAGCACTCTCACGTTTCCCGCCTTATTAGAGACTCTAGAAAGCAAGAGCGTGCTTCTTGCTCTAAAGCAGAGTGTGTTTCATGGATGAGAAGTGTGCTGTGTGTTTCCCTTCAGAAACGGAGTTAAATGCCAGGCTCTGTGTCTTCCTACAAGCGAGACTTCCTTTCAGGTAAACACAGTCACTTTTCAGCTCAAACGAAGGTATATTGTACACGAAGCTCACACGTTTCTCGCTCTTAACTGAAACGCATTGGATGTTAGAGGGCCTGTGGTTTGTATCAGTTTCAGAAGCAGATTTGAACTAGATATGGTGCGTGTGTGTAGGAAACACAGTTCTTTGTTCTGAGCACTCTCACGTTTCCCGCCTTATTAGAGACTCTAGAAAGCAAGAGCTTGCTTCTTGCTCTAAAGCAGAGTGTGTTTCATGGATGAGAAGTGTGGTGTGTGTTTCCCTTCAGAAACGGAGTTAAATGCCAGGCTCTGTGTCTTCCTACAAGCGAGACTTCGTTTCAGGTAAACGCAGTCACTTTTCAGCTCAAAGGAAGGTATATTGTACACGAAGCTCACACGTTTCTCGCTCTTAACTGAAACGCATTGGATGTTAGAGGGCCTGTGGTTTGTATCAGTTTCAGAAGCAGAGTTGAACTAGATATGGTCCGTGTGTGTAGGAAACACAGTTCTTTTGTTCTGAGCACTCTCACGTTTCCCGCCTTATTAGAGACTCTAGAAAGCAAGAGCGTGCTTCTTGCTCTAAAGCAGAGTGTGTTTCATGGATGAGAAGTGTGCTGTGTGTTTCCCTTCAGAAACGGAGTTAAATGCCAGGCTCTGTGTCTTCCTACAAGCGAGACTCCGTTTCAGGTAAACGCAGTCACTTTTCAGCTCAAACGAAGCTATATTGTACACGAAGCTCACACGTTTCTCGCTCTTATCTGAAACGCATTGGATGTTAGAGGGCCTGTGGTTTGTATCAGTTTCTGAAGCAGAGTTGAACTAGATATGGTCCGTGTGTGTAGGAAACACAGTTCTTTTGTTCTGAGCACTCTCACGTTTCCCGCCTTATTAGAGACTCTAGAAAGCAAGAGCGTGCTTCTTGCTCTAAAGCAGAGTGTGTTTCATGGATGAGAAGTGTGCTGTGTGTTTCCCTTCAGAAACGGAGTTAAATGCCAGGCTCTGTGTCTTCCTACAAGCGAGACTTCTTTTCAGGTAAACGCAGTCACTTTTCAGCTCAAACGAAGATATATTGTACACGAAGCTCACACGTTTCTCGCTCTTAACTGAAACGCATTGGATGTTAGAGGACCTGTGGTTTGTATCAGTTTCAGAAGCAGAGTTGAACTAGATATGGTGCGTGTGTGTAGGAAACACAGTTCTTTTGTTCTGAGCACTCTCACGTTTCCCGCCTTATTAGAGACTCTAGAAAGCAAGAGCGTGCTTCTTGCTCTAAAGCAGAGTGTGTTTCATGGATGAGAACTGTGCTGTGTGTTTCCCTTCAGAAACGGAGTTAAATGCCAGGCTCTGTGTCTTAACAAGCGAGACTTCGTTTCAGGTAAACGCAGTCACTTTTCAGCTCAAAGGAAGCTATATTGTACACGAAGCTCACACGTTTCTCGCTCTTAACTGAAACGCATTGGATGTTAGAGGGCCTGCGGTTTGTATCAGTTTCAGAAGCAGAGTTGAACTAGATATGGTGCGTGTGTGTAGGAAACACAGTTCTTTGTTCTGAGCACTCTCACGTTTCCCGCCTAATTAGAGACTCTAGAAAGCAAGAGCGTGCTTCTGGCTATAAAGCAGAGTGTGTTTCATGGATGAGAAGTGTGCTGTGTGTTTCCCTTCACAAATGGAGTTAAATGCCAGGCTCTGTGTCTTCCTACAAGCGAGACTTCGTTTCAGGTAAACGCAGTCACTTTTCAGCTCAAACGAAGCTATATTGTACACGAAGCTCACACGTTTCTCGCTCTTAACTGAAACGCATTGGATGTTAGAGGGCCTGTGGTTTGTATCAGTTTCAGAAGCAGAGTTGAACTAGATATGGTGCGTGTGTGTAGGAAACACAGTTCTTTGTTCTGAGCACTCTCACGTTTCCCGACTTATTAGAGACTCTAGAAAGCAAGAGCGGGCTTCTTGCTCTAAAGCAGAGTGTGTTTCATGGATGAGAACTGTGCTGTGTGTTTCCCTTCAGAAACGGAGTTAAATGCCAGGCTCTGTGTCTTCCTACAAGCGAGACTTCGTTTCAGGTAAACGCAGTCACTTTACAGCTCAAACGAAGCTATATTGTACACGAAGCTCACACGTTTCTCGCTCTTAACTGAAACGCATTGGATGTTAGAGGGCCTGTGGTTTGTAGCAGTTTCAGAAGCAGAGTTGAACTAGAAATGGTGCGTGTGTGTAGGAAACACAGTTCTTTGTTCTGAGCACTCTCACGTTTCCCGCCTTATTAGAGACTCTAGAAAGCAAGAGCGTGCTTCTTGCTCTAAAGCAGAGTGTGTTTCATGGATGAGAAGTGTGGTGTGTGTTTCCCTTCAGAAACGGAGTTAAATGCCAGGCTCTGTGTCTTCCTACAAGCGAGACTTTGTTTCAGGTAAACGCAGGCACTTTTCAGCTCAAATGAAGCTATATTGTACACGAAGCTCACACGTTTCTTGCTCTTAACTGAAACGCATTGGATGTTAGAGGGCCTGCGGTTTGTATCAGTTTCAGAGCAGAGTTGAACTAGATATGGTGCGTGTGTGTAGGAAACACAGTTCTTTGTTCGGAGCACTCTCACGTTTCCCGCCTTATTAGAGACTCTAGAAAGCAAGAGCGTGCTTCTTGCTCTAAAGCAGAGTGTGTTTCATGGATGAGAAGTGTGGTGTGTGTTTCCCTTCAGAAACGGAGTTAAATGCCAGGCTCTGTGTCTTCCTACAAGCGAGACTTCGTTTCAGGTAAACGCAGTCACTTTTCAGCTCAAAGGAAGGTATATTGTACACGAAGCTCACACGTTTCTCGCTCTTAACTGAAACGCATTGGATGTTAGAGGGCCTGTGGTTTGTATCAGTTTCAGAAGCAGAGTTGAACTAGATATGGTCCGTGTGTGTAGGAAACACAGTTCTTTTGTTCTGAGCACTCTCACGTTTCCCGCCTTATTAGAGACTCTAGAAAGCAAGAGCGTGCTTCTTGCTCTAAAGCAGAGTGTGTTTCATGGATGAGAAGTGTGCTGTGTGTTTCCCTTCAGAAACGGAGTTAAATGAGAGGCTCTGTGTCTTCCTACAAGCGAGACTCCGTTTCAGGTAAACGCAGTCACTTTTCAGCTCAAACGAAGCTATATTGTACACGAATCTCACACGTTTCTCGCTCTTATCTGAAACGCATTGGATGTTAGAGGGCCTGTGGTTTGTATCAGTTTCAGAAGCAGAGTTGAACTAGATATGGTCCGTGTGTGTAGGAAACACAGTTCTTTTGTTCTGAGCACTCTCACGTTTCCCGCCTTATTAGAGACTCTAGAAAGCAAGAGCGTGCTTCTTGCTCTAAAGCAGAGTGTGTTTCATGGATGAGAAGTGTGCTGTGTGTTTCCCTTCAGAAACGGAGTTAAATGCCAGGCTCTGTGTCTTCCTACAAGCGAGACTTCGTTTCAGGTAAACGCAGTCACTTTTCAGCTAAAACGAAGCTATATTGTACAGGAAGCTCACACATTTCTCGATCTTAACTGAAACGCATTGGATGTTAGAGGGCCTGTGTTTTGTATCAGTTTCAGAAGCAGAGTTGAACTAGATATGGTGCGTGTGTGTAGGAAACACAGTTCTTTTGTTCTGAGCACTCTCACGTTTCCCGCCTTATTAGGGACTGTAGAAAGCAAGAGCGTGCTTCTTGCTCTAAAGCAGAGTGTGTTTCATGGATGAGAACTGTGCTGTGTGTTTCCCTTCAGAAACGGAGTTAAATGCCAGGCTCTGTGTCTTCCTACAAGCGAGACTTCTTTTCAGGTAAACGCAGTCACTTTTCAGCTCAAACGAAGATATATTGTACACGAAGCTCACACGTTTCTCGCTCTTAACTGAAACGCATTGGATGTTAGAGGACCTGTGGTTTGTATCAGTTTCAGAAGCAGAGTTGAACTAGATATGGTGCGTGTGTGTAGGAAACACAGTTCTTTTGTTCTGAGCACTCTCACGTTTCCCGCCTTATTAGAGACTCTAGAAAGCAAGAGCGTGCTTCTTGCTCTAAAGCAGAGTGTGTTTCATGGATGAGAACTGTGCTGTGTGTTTCCCTTCAGAAACGGAGTTAAATGCCAGGCTCTGTGTCTTAACAAGCGAGACTTCGTTTCAGGTAAACGCAGTCACTTTTCAGCTCAAACGAAGCTATATTGTACACGAAGCTCACACGTTTCTCGCTCTTAACTGAAACGCATTGGATGTTAGAGGGCCTGCGGTTTGTATCAGTTTCAGAAGCAGAGTTGAACTAGATATGGTGCGTGTGTGTAGGAAACACAGTTCTTTTGTTCTGAGCACTCTCACGTTTCCCGCCTTATTAGAGACTCTAGAAAGCAAGAGCGTGCTTCTTGCTCTAAAGCAGAGTGTGTTTCATGGATGAGAAGTGTGCTGTGTGTTTCCCTTCAGAAACGGAGTTAAATGCCAGGCTCTGTGTCTTCCTACAAGCGAGACTTCGTTTCAGGTAAATGCAGTCACTTTTCAGCTCAAACAGAGCTATATTGTACACGAAGCTCACACGTTTCTCGCTCTTAACTGAAACGCATTGGATGTTAGAGGGCCTGCGGTTTGTATCAGTTTCAGAAGCAGAGTTGAACTAGATATGGTGCGTGTGTGTAGGAAACACAGTTCTTTGTTCTGAGCACTCTCACGTTTCCCGCCTAATTAGAGACTCTAGAAAGCAAGAGTGTGCTTCTTGCTCTAAAGCAGAGTGTGTTTCATGGATGAGAAGTGTGCTGTGTGTTTCCCTTCAGAAATGGAGTTAAATGCCAGGCTCTGTGTCTTCCTACAAGCGAGACTTCGTTTCAGGTAAACGCAGTCACTTTTCAGCTCAAACGAAGCTATATTGTACACGAAGCTCACACGTTTCTCGCTCTTAACTGAAACGCATTGGATGTTAGAGGGCCTGTGGTTTGTATCAGTTTCAGAAGCAGAGTTGAACTAGATATGGTGCGTGTGTGTAGGAAACACAGTTCTTTGTTCTGAGCACTCTCACGTTTCCCGACTTATTAGAGACTCTAGAAAGCAAGAGCGTGCTTCTTGCTCTAAAGCAGAGTGTGTTTCATGGATGAGAAGTGTGCTGTGTGTTTCCCTTCAGAAACGGAGTTAAATGCCAGGCTCTGTGTATTCCTACAAGCGAGACTTCGTTTCAGGTAAACGCAGTCACTTTTCAGCTCAAACGAAGCTATATTGTACACGAAGCTCACACGTTTCTCGCTCTTAACTGAAACGCATTGGATGTTAGAGGGCCTGCGGTTTGTATCAGTTTCAGAGCAGAGTTGAACTAGATATGGTGCGTGTGTGTAGGAAACACAGTTCTTTGTTCTGAGCACTCTCACGTTTCCCGCCTTATTAGAGACTCTAGAAAGCAAGAGCGTGCTTCTTGCTCTAAAGCAGAGTGTGTTTCATGGATGAGAAGTGTGCTGTGTGTTTCCCTTCAGAAACGGAGTTAAATGAGAGGCTCTGTGTCTTCCTACAAGCGAGACTCCGTTTCAGGTAAACGCAGTCACTTTTCAGCTCAAACGAAGCTATATTGTACACGAATCTCACACGTTTCTCGCTCTTATCTGAAACGCATTGGATGTTAGAGGGCCTGTGGTTTGTATCAGTTTCAGAAGCAGAGTTGAACTAGATATGGTCCGTGTGTGTAGGAAACACAGTTCTTTTGTTCTGAGCACTCTCACGTTTCCCGCCTTATTAGAGACTCTAGAAAGCAAGAGCGTGCTTCTTGCTCTAAAGCAGAGTGTGTTTCATGGATGAGAAGTGTGCTGTGTGTTTCCCTTCAGAAACGGAGTTAAATGCCAGGCTCTGTGTCTTCCTACAAGCGAGACTTCGTTTCAGGTAAACGCAGTCACTTTTCAGCTAAAACGAAGCTATATTGTACAGGAAGCTCACACATTTCTCGATCTTAACTGAAACGCATTGGATGTTAGAGGGCCTGTGTTTTGTATCAGTTTCAGAAGCAGAGTTGAACTAGATATGGTGCGTGTGTGTAGGAAACACAGTTCTTTTGTTCTGAGCACTCTCACGTTTCCCGCCTTATTAGGGACTGTAGAAAGCAAGAGCGTGCTTCTTGCTCTAAAGCAGAGTGTGTTTCATGGATGAGAACTGTGCTGTGTGTTTCCCTTCAGAAACGGAGTTAAATGCCAGGCTCTGTGTCTTCCTACAAGCGAGACTTCTTTTCAGGTAAACGCAGTCACTTTTCAGCTCAAACGAAGATATATTGTACACGAAGCTCACACGTTTCTCGCTCTTAACTGAAACGCATTGGATGTTAGAGGACCTGTGGTTTGTATCAGTTTCAGAAGCAGAGTTGAACTAGATATGGTGCGTGTGTGTAGGAAACACAGTTCTTTTGTTCTGAGCACTCTCACGTTTCCCGCCTTATTAGAGACTCTAGAAAGCAAGAGCGTGCTTCTTGCTCTAAAGCAGAGTGTGTTTCATGGATGAGAACTGTGCTGTGTGTTTCCCTTCAGAAACGGAGTTAAATGCCAGGCTCTGTGTCTTAACAAGCGAGACTTCGTTTCAGGTAAACGCAGTCACTTTTCAGCTCAAACGAAGCTATATTGTACACGAAGCTCACACGTTTCTCGCTCTTAACTGAAACGCATTGGATGTTAGAGGGCCTGCGGTTTGTATCAGTTTCAGAAGCAGAGTTGAACTAGATATGGTGCGTGTGTGTAGGAAACACAGTTCTTTTGTTCTGAGCACTCTCACGTTTCCCGCCTTATTAGAGACTCTAGAAAGCAAGAGCGTGCTTCTTGCTCTAAAGCAGAGTGTGTTTCATGGATGAGAAGTGTGCTGTGTGTTTCCCTTCAGAAACGGAGTTAAATGCCAGGCTCTGTGTCTTCCTACAAGCGAGACTTCGTTTCAGGTAAATGCAGTCACTTTTCAGCTCAAACAGAGCTATATTGTACACGAAGCTCACACGTTTCTCGCTCTTAACTGAAACGCATTGGATGTTAGAGGGCCTGCGGTTTGTATCAGTTTCAGAAGCAGAGTTGAACTAGATATGGTGCGTGTGTGTAGGAAACACAGTTCTTTGTTCTGAGCACTCTCACGTTTCCCGCCTAATTAGAGACTCTAGAAAGCAAGAGTGTGCTTCTTGCTCTAAAGCAGAGTGTGTTTCATGGATGAGAAGTGTGCTGTGTGTTTCCCTTCAGAAATGGAGTTAAATGCCAGGCTCTGTGTCTTCCTACAAGCGAGACTTCGTTTCAGGTAAACGCAGTCACTTTTCAGCTCAAACGAAGCTATATTGTACACGAAGCTCACACGTTTCTCGCTCTTAACTGAAACGCATTGGATGTTAGAGGGCCTGTGGTTTGTATCAGTTTCAGAAGCAGAGTTGAACTAGATATGGTGCGTGTGTGTAGGAAACACAGTTCTTTGTTCTGAGCACTCTCACGTTTCCCGACTTATTAGAGACTCTAGAAAGCAAGAGCGTGCTTCTTGCTCTAAAGCAGAGTGTGTTTCATGGATGAGAAGTGTGCTGTGTGTTTCCCTTCAGAAACGGAGTTAAATGCCAGGCTCTGTGTATTCCTACAAGCGAGACTTCGTTTCAGGTAAACGCAGTCACTTTTCAGCTCAAACGAAGCTATATTGTACACGAAGCTCACACGTTTCTCGCTCTTAACTGAAACGCATTGGATGTTAGAGGGCCTGCGGTTTGTATCAGTTTCAGAGCAGAGTTGAACTAGATATGGTGCGTGTGTGTAGGAAACACAGTTCTTTGTTCTGAGCACTCTCACGTTTCCCGCCTTATTAGAGACTCTAGAAAGCAAGAGCGTGCTTCTTGCTCTAAAGCAGAGTGTGTTTCATGGATGAGAACTGTGCTGTGTGTTTCCCTTCAGAAACGGAGTTAAATGCCAGGCTCTGTGTCTTCCTACAAGCGAGACTTCGTTTCAGGTAAACGCAGTCACTTTTCAGCTCAAAGGAAGGTATATTGTACAAGAAGCTCACACGTTTCTCGCTCTTAACTGAAACGCATTGGATGTTAGAGGGCCTGTGGTTTGTATCAGTTTCAGAAGCAGAGTTGAACTAGATATGGTCCGTGTGTGTAGGAAACACAGTTCTTTTGTTCTGAGCACTCTCACGTTTCCCGCCTTATTAGAGACTCTAGAAAGCAAGAGCGTGCTTCTTCCTCTAAAGCAGAGTGTGTTTCATGGATGAGAAGTGTGCTGTGTGTTTCCCTTCAGAAACGGAGTTAAATGCCAGGCTCTGTGTCTTCCTACAAGCGAGACTTCGTTTCAGGTAAACGCAGTCACTTTTCAGCTCAAACGAAGCGATATTGTACACGAAGCTCACACGTTTCTCGCTCTTAACTGAAACGCATTGGA
Organism: Onychomys arenicola; assembly: GCA_949786405.1. Taxonomy (NCBI): domain Eukaryota; kingdom Metazoa; phylum Chordata; class Mammalia; order Rodentia; family Cricetidae; genus Onychomys; species Onychomys arenicola. Next base: position 518,273 of record CATKUM010000039.1, on the reverse strand, counting down.
TGTTAGAGGGCCTGCGGTTTGTATCAGTTTCAGAGCAGAGTTGAACTAGATATGGTGCGTGTGTGTAGGAAACACAGTTCTTTGTTCTGAGCACTCTCACGTTTCCCGCCTTATTAGAGACTCTAGAAAGCAAGAGCGTGCTTCTTGCTCTAAAGCAGAGTGTGTTTCATGGATGAGAACTGTGCTGTGTGTTTCCCTTCAGAAACGGAGTTAAATGCCAGGCTCTGTGTCTTCCTACAAGCGAGACTTCGTTTCAGGTAAACGCAGTCACTTTTCAGCTCAAACGAAGGTATATTGTACACGAAGCTCACACGTTTCTCGCTCTTAACTGAAACGCATTGGATGTTAGAGGGCCTGTGGTTTATATCAGTTTCAGAAGCAGAGTTGAACTAGGTATGGTGCGTGTGTGTAGGAAACAGAGTTCTTTGTTCTGAGCACTCTCACGTTTCCCGCCTTATTAGAGACTCTAGAAAGCAAGAGCATGCTTCTTGCTCTAAAGCAGAGTGTGTTTCATGGATGAGAAGTGTGGTGTGTGTTTCCCTTCAGAAACGGAGTTAAATGCCAGGCTCTGTGTCTTCCTACAAGCGAGACTTTGTTTCAGGTAAACGCAGTCACTTTTCAGCTCAAATGAAGCTATATTGTACAAGTGCTCACACGTTTCTTGCTCTTAACTGAAACGCATTGGATGTTAGAGGGCCTGCGGTTTGTATCAGTTTCAGAGCAGAGTTGAACTAGATATGGTGCGTGTGTGTAGGAAACACAGTTCTTTGTTCTGAGCACTCTCACGTTTCCCGCCTTATTAGAGACTCTAGAAAGCAAGAGCGTGCTTCTTGCTCTAAAGCAGAGTGTGTTTCATGGATGATAAGTGTGCTGTGTGTTTCCCTTCAGAAACGGAGTTAAATGCCAGGCTCTGTGTCTTCCTACAAGCGAGACTTCCTTTCAGGTAAACACAGTCACTTTTCAGCTCAAACGAAGGTATATTGTACACTAAGCTCACACGTTTCTCGCTCTTAACTGAAACGCATTGGATGTTAGAGGGCCTGTGGTTTGTATCAGTTTCAGAAGCAGAGTTGAACTAGATATGGTGCGTGTGTGTAGGAAACACAGTTCTTTGTTCTGAGCACTCTCACGTTTCCCGCCTTATTAGAGACTCTAGAAAGCAAGAGCTTGCTTCTTGCTCTAAAGCAGAGTGTGTTTCATGGATGAGAAGTGTGGTGTGTGTTTCCCTTCAGAAACGGAGTTAAATGCCAGGCTCTGTGTCTTCCTACAAGCGAGACTTCGTTTCAGGTAAACGCAGTCACTTTTCAGCTCAAAGGAAGGTATATTGTACACGAAGCTCACACGTTTCTCGCTCTTAACTGAAACGCATTGGATGTTAGAGGGCCTGTGGTTTGTATCAGTTTCAGAAGCAGAGTTGAACTAGATATGGTCCGTGTGTGTAGGAAACACAGTTCTTTTGTTCTGAGCACTCTCACGTTTCCCGCCTTATTAGAGACTCTTGAAAGCAAGAGCGTGCTTCTTGCTCTAAAGCAGAGTGTGTTTCATGGATGAGAAGTGTGCTGTGTGTTTCCCTTCAGAAACGGAGTTAAATGCCAGGCTCTGTGTCTTCCTACAAGCGAGACTTCGTTTCAGGTAAACGCAGTCACTTTTCAGCTAAAACGAAGCTATATTGTACACGAAGCTCACACGTTTCTCGCTCTTAACTGAAACGCATTGGATGTTAGAGGGCCTGTGGTTTGTATCAGTTTCAGAAGCAGAGTTGAACTAGATATGGTGCGTGTGTGTAGGAAACACAGTTCTTTTGTTCTGAGCACTCTCACGTTTCCCGCCTTATTAGGGACTGTAGAAAGCAAGAGCGTGATTCTTGCTCTAAAGCAGAGTGTGTTTCATGGATGAGAACTGTGCTGTGTGTTTCCCTTCAGAAACGGAGTTAAATGCCAGGCTCTGTGTCTTCCTACAAGCGAGACTTCTTTTCAGGTAAACGCAGTCACTTTTCAGCTCAAACGAAGATATATTGTACACGAAGCTCACACGTTTCTCGCTCTTAACTGAAACGCATTGGATGTTAGAGGACCTGTGGTTTGTATCAGTTTCAGAAGCAGAGTTGAACTAGATATGGTGCGTGTGTGTAGGAAACACAGTTCTTTTGTTCTGAGCACTCTCACATTTCCCGCCTTATTAGAGACTCTAGAAAGCAAGAGCGTGCTTCTTGCTCTAAAGCAGAGTGTGTTTCATGGATGAGAACTGTGCTGTGTGTTTCCCTTCAGAAACGGAGTTAAATGCCAGGCTCTGTGTCTTAACAAGCGAGACTTCGTTTCAGGTAAACGCAGTCACTTTTCAGCTCAAACGAAGCTATATTGTACACGAAGCTCACACGTTTCTCGCTCTTAACTGAAACGCATTGGATGTTAGAGGGCCTGCGGTTTGTATCAGTTTCAGAAGCAGAGTTGAACTAGATATGGTGCGTGTGTGTAGGAAACACAGTTCTTTGTTCTGAGCACTCTCACGTTTCCCGCCTAATTAGAGACTCTAGAAAGCAAGAGCGTGCTTCTTGCTCTAAAGCAGAGTGTGTTTCATGGATGAGAAGTGTGCTGTGTGTTTCCCTTCAGAAATGGAGTTAAATGCCAGGCTCTGTGTCTTCCTACAAGCGAGACTTCGTTTCAGGTAAACGCAGTCACTTTTCAGCTCAAACGAAGCTATATTGTACACGAAGCTCACACGTTTCTCGCTCTTAACTGAAACGCATTGGATGTTAGAGGGCCTGTGGTTTGTATCAGTTTCAGAAGCAGAGTTGAACTAGATATGGTGCGTGTGTGTAGGAAACACAGTTCTTTGTTCTGAGCACTCTCACGTTTCCCGACTTATTAGAGACTCTAGAAAGCAAGAGCGGGCTTCTTGCTCTAAAGCAGAGTGTGTTTCATGGATGAGAACTGTGCTGTGTGTTTCCCTTCAGAAACGGAGTTAAATGCCAGGCTCTGTGTCTTCCTACAAGCGAGACTTCGTTTCAGGTAAACGCAGTCACTTTTCAGCTCAAACGAAGCTATATTGTACACGAAGCTCACACGTTTCTCGCTCTTAACTGAAACGCATTGGATGTTAGAGGGCCTGTGGTTTGTAGCAGTTTCAGAAGCAGAGTTGAACTAGAAATGGTGCGTGTGTGTAGGAAACACAGTTCTTTGTTCTGAGCACTCTCACGTTTCCCGCCTTATTAGAGACTCTAGAAAGCAAGAGCATGCTTCTTGCTCTAAAGCAGAGTGTGTTTCATGGATGAGAACTGTGCTGTGTGTTTCCCTTCAGAAACGGAGTTAAATGCCAGGCTCTGTGTCTTCCTACAAGCGAAACTTTGTTTCAGGTAAACGCAGTCCCTTTTCAGCTCCAACGAAGCTATATTGTACACGAAGCTCACACGTTTCTCGCGTTTATCTGAAACGCATTGGATGTTAGAGGGCCTGTGGTTTGTATCAGTTTCATAAGCAGAGTTGAACTAGATATGGTGCGTGTGTGTAGGAAACACAGTTCTTTTGTTCTGAGCACTCTCACGTTTCCCGCCTTATTAGAGACTCTAGAAAGCAAGAGCGTGCTTCTTGCTCTAAAGCAGAGTGTGTTTCATGGATGAAAACTGTGCTGTGTGTTTCCCTTCAGAAACGGAGTTAAATGCCAGGCTCTGTGTCTTCCTACAAGCGAGAGTTCGTTTCAGGTAAACGCAGTCACTTTTCAGCTCAAACGAAGATATATTGTACACGAAGCTCACACGTTTCTCGCTCTTAACTGAAACGCATTGGATGTTAGAGGGCCTGTGGTTTGTAGCAGTTTGAGAAGCAGAGTTGAACTAGATATGGTGCGTGTGTTTAGGAAACACAGTTCTTTGTTCTGAGCACTCTCACGTTTCCCGCCTTATTAGAGACTCTAGAAAGCAAGAGCGTGCTTCTTGCTCTAAAGCAGAGTGTGTTTCATGGATGAGAAGTGTGCTGTGTGTTTCCCTTCAGAAACGGAGTTAAATGCCAGGCTCTGTGTCTTCCTCAAGCGAGACTTCGTTTCAGGTAAACGCAGTCACTTTTCAGCTCAAACGAAGCTATATTGTACACGAAGCTCACACGTTTCTCACTCTTAACTGAAACGCATTGGATGTTAGAGGGCCTGTGGTTTGTATCAGTTTCAGAAGCAGAGTTGAACTAGATATGGTGCGTGTGTGTAGGAAACACAGTTCTTTGTTCTGAGCACTCTCACGTTTCCCGCCTTATTAGAGACTCTAGAAAGCAAGAGCGTGCTTCTTGCTCTAAAGCAGAGTGTGTTTCATGGATGAGAAGTGTGCTGTGTGTTTCCCTTCAGAAACGGAGTTAAATGCCAGCCTCTGTGTCTTCCTACAAGCGAGACTTCGTTTCAGGTAAACGCAGTCACTTTTCAGCTCAAACCAAGCTATATTGTACACGAAGCTCACACGTTTCTCGCTCTTAATTGAAACGCATTGGATGTTAGAGGGCCTGCGGTTTGTATCAGTTTCAGAAGCAGAGTTGAACTAGATATGGTGCGTGTGTGTAGGGAACACAGTTCTTTTGTTCTGAGCACTCTCACGTTTCCCGCCTTATTAGAGACTCTAGAAAGCAAGAGCGTGCTTCTTGCTCTAAAGCAGAGTGTGTTTCATGGATGAGAAGTGTGCTGTGTGTTTCCCTTCAGAAACGGAGTTAAATGCCAGGCTCTGTGTCTTCCTACAAGCGAGACTTCGTTTCAGGTAAACGCAGTTACTTTTCAGCTCAAACAGAGCTATATTGTACACGAAGCTCACACGTTTCTCGCTCTTAACTGAAACGCATTGGATGTTAGAGGGCCTGTGGTTTGTATCAGTTTCAGAAGCAGAGTTGAACTAGATATGGTGCGTGTGTGTAGGAAACACAGTTCTTTTGTTCTGAGCACTCTCACGTTTCCCGCCTTATTAGAGACTCTAGAAAGCAAGATCGTGCTTCTTGCTCTAAAGCAGAGTGGGTTTCATGGATGAGAAGTGTGCTGTGTGTTTCCCTTCAGAAACGGAGTTAAATGCCAGGCTCTGTGTCTTCCTACAAGCGAGACATCGTTTCAGGTAAACGCAGTCACTTTTCCGCTCAAATGAAGCTATATTGTACACGAAGCTCACACGTTTCTCGCTCTTAACTGAAACGCATTGGACGTTAGAGGGCCTGTGGTTTGTAGCAGTTTCAGAAGCAGAGTTGAACTAGATATGGTGCGTGTGTGTAGGAAACACAGTTCTTTGTTCTGAGCACTCTCAGCGTTTCCAGCCTCATTAGAGACTCTAGAAAGCAAGAGCGTGCTTCTTGCTCTAAAGCAGAGTGTGTTTCATGGATGAGAAGTGTGCTGTGTGTTTCCCTTCAGAAACGGAGTTAAATGCCAGGCTCTGTGTCTTCCTACAAGCGAGAGTTCGTTTCAGGTAAACGCAGTCACTTTTCAGCTCAAACGAAGATATATTGTACACGAAGCTCACACGTTTCTCGCTCTTAACTGAAACGCATTGGATGTTAGAGGGCCTGTGGTTTGTAGCAGTTTCAGAGCAGAGTTGAACTAGATATGGTGCGTGTGTGTAGGAAACACAGTTCTTTGTTCTGAGCACTCTCACGTTTCCTGCCTTATTAGAGACTCTAGAAAGCAAGAGCGTGCTTCTTGCTCTAAAGCAGAGTGTGTTTCATGGATGAGAAGTGTGCTGTGTGTTTCCCTTCAGAAACGGAGTTAAATGCCAGGCTCTGTGTCTTCCTACAAGCGAGACTTGTTTCAGGTAAACGCAGTTACTTTTCAGCTCAAACAGAGCTATATTGTACACGAAGCTCACACGTTTCTCGCTCTTAACTGAAACGCATTGGATGTTAGAGGGCCTGTGGTTTGTATCAGTTTCAGAAGCAGAGTTGAACTAGATATGGTGCGTGTGTGTAGGAAACACAGTTCTTTTGTTCTGAGCACTCTCACGTTTCCCGCCTTATTAGAGACTCTAGAAAGCAAGAGCGTGCTTCTTGCTCTAAAGCAGAGTGTGTTTCATGGATGAGAAGTGTGCTGTGTGTTTCCCTTCAGAAACGGAGTTAAATGCCAGGCTCTGTGTCTTCCTACAAGCGAGACATCGTTTCAGGTAAACGCAGTCACTTTTCCGCTCAAATGAAGCTATATTGTACACGAAGCTCACACGTTTCTCGCTCTTAACTGAAACGCATTGGACGTTAGAGGGCCTGTGGTTTGTAGCAGTTTCAGAAGCAGAGTTGAACTAGATATGGTGCGTGTGTGTAGGAAACACAGTTCTTTTTTCTGAGCACTCTCACGTTTCCACCCTCATTAGAGACTCTAGAAAGCAAGAGCGTGCTTCTTGCTCTAAAGCAGAGTGTGTTTCATGCATGAGAAGTGTGCTGTGTGTTTCCCTTCAGAAACGGAGTTAAATACCAGGCTCTGTATCTTCCTCAAGCGAGACTTCGTTTCAGGTAAACGCAGTCACTTTTCAGCTCAAATGAAGCTATATTGTACACGAAGCTCACACGTTTCTCGCTCTTAACAGAAACACATTGGATGTTAGAGGGCCTGCGGTTTGTATCAGTTTCAGAAGCAGAGTTGAACTAGATATGGTGCGTGTGTGTAGGAAACACAGTTCTTTGTTCTGAGCACTCTCACGTTTCCCGCCTTATTAGAGACTCTAGAAAGCAAGAGCGGGCTTCTTGCTCTAAAGCAGAGTGTGTTTCATGGATGAGAACTGTGCTGTGTGTTTCCCTTCAGAAACGGAGTTAAATGCCAGGCTCTGGGTCTTCCTACAAGCGAGACTTCGTTTCAGGTAAACGCAGTCACTTTTCAGCTCAAACGAAGCTATATTGTACACGAAGCTCACACGTTTCTCGCTCTTAACTGAAACGCATTGGATGTTAGAGGGCCTGTGGTTTGTAGCAGTTTCAGAAGCAGAGTTGAACTAGATATGGTGCGTGTGTGTAGGAAACACAGTTCTTTGTTCTGAGCACTCTCACGTTTCCCGCCTTATTAGAGACTCTAGAAAGCAAGAGCGTGCTTCTTGCTCTAAAGCAGAGTGTGTTTCATGGATGAGAAGTGTGCTGTGTGTTTCCCTTCAGAAACGGAGTTAAATGCCAGGCTCTGTGTCTTCCTACAAGCGAGAGTTCGTTTCAGGTAAACGCAGTCACTTTTCAGCTCAAACGAAGATATATTGTACACGAAGCTCACATGTTTCTCGCTCTTAACTGAAACGCATTGGATGTTAGAGGGCCTGTGGTTTGTAGCAGTTTCAGAGCAGAGTTGAACTAGATATGGTGCGTGTGTGTAGGAAACACAGTTCTTTGTTCTGAGCACTCTCACGTTTCCCGCCCTATTAGAGACTCTAGAAAGCAAGAGCGTGCTTCTTGCTCTAAAGCAGAGTGTGTTTCATGGATGAGAAGTGTGCTGTGTGTTTCCCTTCAGAAACGGAGTTAAATGCCAGGCTCTGTGTCTTCCTACAAGCGAGACTTCGTTTCAGGTAAACGCAGTCACTTTTCAGCTCAAACCAAGCTATATTGTACACGAAGCTCACACGTTTCTCGCTCTTAACTGAAACGCATTGGATGTTAGAGGGCCTGCGGTTTGTATCAGTTTCAGAAGCAGAGTTGAACTAGATATGGTGCGTGTGTGTAGGAAACACAGTTCTTTTGTTCTGAGCACTCTCACGTTTCCCGCCTTATTAGAGACTCTAGAAAGCAAGAGCGTGCTTCTTGCTCTAAAGCAGAGTGTGTTTCATGGATGAGAAGTGTGCTGTGTGTTTCCCTTCAGAAACGGAGTTAAATGCCAGGCTCTGTGTCTTCCTACAAGCGAGACTTCGTTTCAGGTAAACGCAGTCACTTTTCAGCTCAAACAGAGCTATATTGTACACGAAGCTCACACGTTTCTCGCTCTTAACTGAAACGCATTGGATGTTAGAGGGCCTGTGGTTTGTATCAGTTTCAGAAGCAGAGTTGAACTAGATATGGTGCGTGTGTGTAGGAAACACAGTTCTTTTGTTCTGAGCACTCTCACGTTTCCCGCCTTATTAGAGACTCTAGAAAGCAAGAGCGTGCTTCTTGCTCTAAAGCAGAGTGTGTTTCATGGATGAGAACTGTGCTGTGTGTTTCCCTTCAGAAACGGAGTTAAATGCCAGGCTCTGTGTCTTCCTACAAGCGAGACTTCGTTTCAGGTAAACGCAGTCACTTTTCAGCTCAAATGAAGCTATATTGTACACGAAGCTCACACGTTTCTCGCTCTTAACTGAAACGCATTGGACGTTAGAGGGCCTGTGGTTTGTAGCAGTTTCAGAGGCAGAGTTGAACTAGATATGGTGCGTGTGTGTAGGAAACACAGTTCTTTGATCTGAGCACTCTCACGTTTCCAGCCTCATTAGAGACTCTAGAAAGCAAGAGCGTGCTTCTTGCTCTAAAGCAGAGTGTGTTTCATGCATGAGAAGTGTGCTGTGTGTTTCCCTTCAGAAACGGAGTTAAATACCAGGCTCTGTATCTTCCTCAAGCGAGACTTCGTTTCAGGTAAACGCAGTCACTTTTCTGCTCAAACGAAGCTATATTGTACACGAAGCTCACACGTTTCTCGCTCTTAACTGAAACGCATTGGATGTTAGAGGGCCTGCGGTTTGTATCAGTTTCAGAAGCAGAGTTGAACTAGATATGGTGCGTGTGTGTAGGAAACACAGTTCTTTGTTCTGAGCACTCTCACGTTTCCCGCCTTATTAGAGACTCTAGAAAGCAAGAGCGTGTTTCTTGCTCTAAAGCAGAGTGTGTTTCATGGATGAGAAGTGTGCTGTGTGTTTCCCTTCAGAAATGGAGTTAAATGCCAGGCTCTGTGTCTTCCTACAAGCGAGACTTCGTTTCAGGTAAACGCAGTCACTTTTCAGCTCAAACGAAGCTATATTGTACACGAAGCTCACACGTTTCTCGCTCTTAACTGAAACGCATTGGATGTTAGAGGGCCTGTGGTTTGTATCAGTTTCAGAAGCAGAGTTGAACTAGATATGGTGCGTGTGTGTAGGAAACACAGTTCTTTGTTCTGAGCACTCTCACGTTTCCCGCCTTATTAGAGACTCTAGAAAGCAAGAGCGGGCTTCTTGCTCTAAAGCAGAGTGTGTTCATGGATGAGAACTGTGCTGTGTGTTTCCCTTCAGAAACGGAGTTAAATGCCAGGCTCTGTGTCTTCCTACAAGCGAGACTTCGTTTCAGGTAAACGCAGTCACTTTTCAGCTCAAACGAAGCTATATTGTACACGAAGCTCACACGTTTCTCGCGTTTATCTGAAACGCATTGGATGTTAGAGGGCCTGTGGTTTGTATCAGTTTCATAAGCAGAGTTGAACTAGATATGGTGCGTGTGTGTAGGAAACACAGTTCTTTTGTTCTGAGCACTCTCACGTTTCCCGCCTTATTAGAGACTCTAGAAAGCAAGAGCGTGCTTCTTGCTCTAAAGCAGAGTGTGTTTCATGGATGAGAAGTGTGCTGTGTGTTTCCCTTCAGAAACGGAGTTAAATGAGAGGCTCTGTGTCTTCCCTCAAGCGAGACTTCGTTTCAGGTAAACGCAGTCACTTTTCAGCTCAAATGAAGATATATTGTAAACGAAGCTCACACGTTTCTCGCTCTTACCTGAAACGCATTGGATGTTAGAGGGCCTGTGGTTTGTATCAGTTTCAGAAGCAGAGTTGAACTAGATATGGTGCGTGTGTGTAGGAAACACAGTTCTTTTGTTCTGAGCACTCTCACATTTCCCGCCTTATTAGAAACTCTAGAAAGCAAGAGCGTGCTTCTTGCTCTAAAGCAGAGTGTGTTTCATGGATGAGAACTGTGCTGTGTGTTTCCCTTCAGAAACGGAGTTAAATGCCAGGCTCTGTGTCTTCCTACAAGCGAGAGTTCGTTTCAGGTAAACGCAGTCACTTTTCAGCTCAAACGAAGATATATTGTACACGAAGCTCACACGTTTCTCGCTCTTAACTGAAACGCATTGGATGTTAGAGGGCCTGTGGTTTGTAGCAGTTTCAGAGCAGAGTTGAACTAGATATGGTGCGTGTGTGTAGGAAACACAGTTCTTTGTTCTGAGCACTCTCACGTTTCTCTCCTTATTAGAGACTCTAGAAAGCAAGAGCGTGCTTCTTGCTCTAAAGCAGAGTGTGTTTCATGGATGAGAAGTGTGCTGTGTGTTTCCCGTCAGAAACGGAGTTAAATGCCAGGCTCTGTGTCTTCCTACAAGCGAGACTTCGTTTCAGGTAAACGCAGTCACATTTCAGCTCAAACGAAGCAATATTGTACACGAAGCTCACACGTTTCTTGCTCTTAACTGAAACGCATTGGATGTTAGAGGGCCTGTGGTTTGTATCAGTTTCAGAAGCAGAGTTGAACTAGATATGGTCCGTGTGTGTAGGAAACACAGTTCTTTTTTTCTGAGCACTCTCACGTTTCCCGCCTTATTAGAGACTCTAGAAAGCAAGAGCGTGCTTCTTGCTCTAAAGCAGAGTGTGTTTCATGGATGAGAAGTGTGCTGTGTGTTTCCCTTCAGAAACGGAGGTAAATGCCAGGCTCTGTGTCTTCCTACAAGCTAGACTTCGTTTCAGGTAAACGCAGTCACTTTTCAGCTCAAACGAAGCTATATTGTACACGAAGCTCACACGTTTCTCGCTCTTAACTGAAACGCATTGGATGTTAGAGGGCCTGCGGTTTGTATCAGTTTCAGAGCAGAGTTGAACTAGATATGGTGCGTGTGTGTAGGAAACACAGTTCTTTGTTCTGAGCACTCTCACGTTTCCCGCCTTATTAGAGACTCTAGAAAGCAAGAGCGTGCTTCTTGCTCTAAAGCAGAGTGTGTTTCATGGATGAGAAGTTTGCTGTGTGTTTCCCTTCAGAAACGGAGTTAAATGAGAGGCTCTGTGTCTTCCCTCAAGCAAGACTTCGTTTCAGGTAAACGCAGTCACTTTTCAGCTCAAATGTAGATATATTGTACACGAAGCTCACACGTTTCTCGCTCTTACCTGAAACGCATTGGATGTTAGAGGGCCTGTGGTTTGTATCAGTTTCAGAAGCAGAGTTGAACTAGATATGGTGCGTGTGTGTAGGAAACACAGTTCATTTGTTCTGAGCACTCTCACGTTTCCCGCCTTATTAGAGACTCTAGAAAGCAAGAGCGTGCTTCTTGCTCTAAAGCAGAGTGTGTTTCATGGATGAGAAGTGTGCTGTGTGTTTCCCTTCAGAAACGGAGTTAAATGCCAGGCTCTGTGTCTTCCTACAAGCGAGACTTCGTTTCAGGTAAACGCAGTCACTTTTCAGCTCAAACGAAGCTATATGGTACACGAAGCTCACACGTTTCTCGCTCTTAACTGAAACGCATTGGATGTTAGAGGGCCTGTGGTTTGTAGCAGTTTCAGAAGCAGAGTTGAACTAGATATGGTGCGTGTGTGTAGGAAACACAGTTCTTTGTTCTGAGCACTCTCACGTTTCCCGCCTTATTAGAGACTCTAGAAAGCAAGAGCGTGCTTCTTGCTCTAAAGCAGAGTGTGTTTCATGGATGAGAAGTGTGCTGTGTGTTTCCCTTCAGAAACGGAGTTAAATGCCAGGCTCTGTGTCTTCCTCAAGCGAGACTTCGTTTCAGGTAAACGCAGTCACTTTTCAGCTCCAACGAAGCTATATTGTACACAAAGCTCACTCGTTTCTCGCTCTTAACTGAAACGCATTGGATGTTAGAGGGCCTGCGGTTTGTATCAGTTTCAGAAGCAGAGTTGAACTAGATATGGTGCGTGTGTGTAGGAAACACAGTTCTTTGTTCTGAGCACTCTCACGTTTCCCGCCTTATTAGAGACTCTAGAAAGCAAGAGCGTGCTTCTTGCTCTAAAGCAGAGTGTGTTTCATGGATGAGAAGTGTGCTGTTTGTTTCCCTTCAGAAACGGAGTTAAATGCCAGGCTCTTTGTCTTCCTACAAGCGAGACTTCGTTTCAGGTAAACGCAGTCACTTTTCAGCTCCAACGAAGCTATATTGTACACGAAGATCACACGTTTCTCGCGTTTATCTGAAACGCATTGGATGTTAGAGGGCCTGTGGTTTGTATCAGTTTCATAAGCAGAGTTGAACTAGATATGGTGCGTGTGTGTAGGAAACACAGTTCTTTTGTTCTGAGCACTCTCACGTTTCCCGCCTTATTAGAGACTCTAGAAAGCAAGAGCGTGCTTCTTGCTCTAAAGCAGAGTGTGTTTCATGGATGAGAAGTTTGCTGTGTGTTTCCCTTCAGAAACGGAGTTAAATGAGAGGCTCTGTGTCTTCCCTCAAGCGAGACTTCGTTTCAGGTAAACGCAGTCACTTTTCAGCTCAAATGAAGATATATTGTACACGAAGCTCACACGTTTCTCGCTCTTACCTGAAACGCATTGGATGTTAGAGGGCCTGTGGTTTGTATCAGTTTCAGAAGCAGAGTTGAACTAGATATGGTGCGTGTGTGTAGGAAACACAGTTCTTTTGTTCTGAGCACTCTCACGTTTCCCGCCTTATTAGAGACTCTAGAAAGCAAGAGCGTGCTTCTTGCTCTAAAGCAGAGTGTGTTTCATGGATGAGAAGTGTGCTGTGTGTTTCCCTTCAGAAACGGAGTTAAATGCCAGGCTCTGTGTCTTCCTACAAGCGAGACTTCGTTTCAGGTAAACGCAGTCACTTTTCAGCTCAAACGAAGCTATATGGTACACGAAGCTCACACGTTTCTCGCTCTTAACTGAAACGCATTGGATGTTAGAGGGCCTGTGGTTTGTAGCAGTTTCAGAAGCAGAGTTGAACTAGATATGGTGCGTGTGTGTAGGAAACACAGTTCTTTGTTCTGAGCACTCTCACGTTTCCCGCCTTATTAGAGACTCTAGAAAGCAAGAGCGTGCTTCTTGCTCTAAAGCAGAGTGTGTTTCATGGATGAGAAGTGTGCTGTGTGTTTCCCTTCAGAAACGGAGTTAAATGCCAGGCTCTGTGTCTTCCTCAAGGGAGACTTCGTTTCAGGTAAACGCAGTCACTTTTCAGCTCCAACGAAGCTATATTGTACACAAAGCTCACTCGTTTCTCGCTCTTAACTGAAACGCATTGGATGTTAGAGGGCCTGCGGTTTGTATCAGTTTCAGAAGCAGAGTTGAACTAGATATGGTGCGTGTGTGTAGGAAACACAGTTCTTTGTTCTGAGCACTCTCACGTTTCCCGCCTTATTAGAGACTCTAGAAAGCAAGAGCGTGCTTCTTGCTCTAAAGCAGAGTGTGTTTCATGGATGAGAAGTGTGCTGTTTGTTTCCCTTCAGAAACGGAGTTAAATGCCAGGCTCTTTGTCTTCCTACAAGCGAGACTTCGTTTCAGGTAAACGCAGTCACTTTTCAGCTCCAACGAAGCTATATTGTACACGAAGATCACACGTTTCTCGCGTTTATCTGAAACGCATTGGATGTTAGAGGGCCTGTGGTTTGTATCAGTTTCATAAGCAGAGTTGAACTAGATATGGTGCGTGTGTGTAGGAAACACAGTTCTTTTGTTCTGAGCACTCTCACGTTTCCCGCCTTATTAGAGACTCTAGAAAGCAAGAGCGTGCTTCTTGCTCTAATGCAGAGTGTGTTTCATGGATGAGAAGTTTGCTGTGAGTTTCCCTTCAGAAACGGAGTTAAATGAGAGGCTCTGTGTCTTCCCTCAAGCGAGACTTCGTTTCAGGTAAACGCAGTCACTTTTCAGCTCAAATGAAGATATATTGTACACGAAGCTCACACGTTTCTCGCTCTTACCTGAAACGCATTGGATGTTAGAGGGCCTGTGGTTTGTATCAGTTTCAGAAGCAGAGTTGAACTAGATATGGTGCGTGTGTGTAGGAAACACAGTTCTTTTGTTCTGAGCACTCTCACGTTTCCCGCCTTATTAGAGACTCTAGAAAGCAAGAGCGTGCTTCTTGCTCTAAAGCAGAGTGTGTTTCATGGATGAGAACTGTGCTGTGTGTTTCCCTTCAGAAACGGAGTTAAATGCCAGGCTCTGTGTCTTCCTACAAGCGAAACTTTGTTTCAGGTAAACGCAGTCACTTTTCAGCTCCAACGAAGCTATATTGTACACGAAGCTCACACGTTTCTCGCGTTTATCTGAAACGCATTGGATGTTAGAGGGCCTGTGGTTTGTATCAGTTTCATAAGCAGAGTTGAACTAGATATGGTGCGTGTGTGTAGGAAACACAGTTCTTTGTTCTGAGCACTCTCACGTTTCTCGCCTTATTAGAGACTCTAGAAAGCAAGAGCGTGCTTCTTGCTCTAAAGCAGAGTGTGTTTCATGGATGAGAAGTGTGCTGTGTGTTTCCCTTCAGAAACGGAGTTAAATGCCAGGCTCTGTGTCTTCCTACAAGCGAGACTTCGTTTCAGGTAAACGCAGTCACTTTTCAGCTCAAACGAAGCTATATTGTACACGAAGCTCACACGTTTCTCGCTCTTAACTGAAACGCATTGGATGTTAGAGGGGCTGTGGTTTGTTTCAGTTTCAGAAGCAGAGTTGAACTAGATATGGTCCGTGTGTGTAGGAAACACAGTTCTTTTTTTCTGAGCACTCTCACGTTTCCCGCCTTATTAGAGACTCTAGAAAGCAAGAGCGTGCTTCTTGCTCTAAAGCAGAGTGTGTTTCATGGATGAGAAGTGTGCTGTTTGTTTCCCTTCAGAAACGGAGGTAAATGCCAGGCTCTGTGTCTTCCTACAAGCTAGACGTCGTTTCAGGTAAACGCAGTCACTTTTCAGCTCAAACGAAGCTATATTGTACACGAAGCTCACACGTTTCTCGCTCTTAACTGAAACGCATTGGATGTTAGAGGGCCTGCGGTTTGTATCAGTTTCAGAGCAGAGTTGAACTAGATATGGTGCGTGTGTGTAGGAAACACAGTTCTTTGTTCTGAGCACTCTCACGTTTCCCGCCTTATTAGAGACTCTAGAATGCAAGAGCGTGCTTCTTGCTCTAAAGCAGAGTGTGTTTCATGGATGAGAAGTGTGCTGTGTGTTTCCCTTCAGAAACGGAGTTAAATGCCAGGCTCTGTGTATTCCTACAAGCGAGAATTCGTTTCAGGTAAACGCAGTCACTTTTCAGCTCAAACGAAGATATATTGTACACGAAGCTCACACGTTTCTCGCTCTTAACTGAAACGCAATGGATGTTAGAGGGCCTGTGGTTTGTATCAGTTTCAGAAGCAGAGTTGAACTACATATGGTGCGTGTGTGTAGGAAACACAGTTCTTTGTTCTGAGCACTCTCACGTTTCCCGCCTTATTAGAGACTCTAGAAAGCAAGAGCGTGCTTCTTGCTCTAAAGCAGAGTGTGTTTCATGGATGAGAACAGTGCTGTGTGTTTCCCTTCAGAAACGGAGTTAAATGCCAGGCTCTGTGTCTTCCTACAAGCGAGACTTCGTTTCAGGTAAACGCAGTCACTTTTCATCTCAAACGAAGCTATATTGTACACGAAGCTCACACGTTTCTCGCTCTTAACTGAAACGCATTGGATGTTAGAGGGCCTGTGGTTTGTATCAGTTTCAGAAGCAGAGTTGAACTAGATATGGTGCGTGTGTGTAGGAAACACAGTTCTTTGTTCTGAGCACTCTCACGTTTCCCGCCTTATTAGAGACTCTAGAAAGCAAGAGCGGGCTTCTTGCGCTAAAGCAGAGTGTGTTTCATGGATGAGAACTGTGCTGTGTGTTTCCCTTCAGAAACGGAGTTAAATGCCAGGCTCTGTATCTTCCTCAAGCGAGACTTCGTTTCAGGTAAACGCAGTCACTTTTCAGCTCAAATGAAGCTATATTGTACACGAAGCTCACACGTTTCTCGCTCTTAACTGAAACGCATTGGATGTTAGAGGGCCTGTGGTTTGTAGCAGTTTCAGAAGCAGAGTTGAACTAGATATGGTGCGTGTGTGTAGGAAACACAGTTCTTTGTTCTGAGCAC
Source organism: Onychomys arenicola (assembly GCA_949786405.1). Taxonomy (NCBI): domain Eukaryota; kingdom Metazoa; phylum Chordata; class Mammalia; order Rodentia; family Cricetidae; genus Onychomys; species Onychomys arenicola. The sequence goes on along the minus strand of CATKUM010000039.1, from coordinate 502,353 downwards.
TCTCACGTTTCCCGCCTTATTAGAGACTCTAGAAAGCAAGAGCGTGCTTCTTGTTCTAAAGCAGAGTGTGTTTCATGGATGAGAACTGTGCTGTGTGTTTCCCTTCAGAAACGGAGTTAAATGCCAGGCTCTGTGTCTTCCTACAAGCGAAACTTTGTTTCAGGTAAACGCAGTCACTTTTCAGCTCCAACGAAGCTATATTGTACACGAAGCTCACACGTTTCTCGCTTTTATCTGAAACGCATTGGATGTTAGAAGGCCTGTGGTTTGTATCAGTTTCAGAAGCAGAGTTGAACTAGATATGGTGCGTGTGTGTAGGAAACACAGTTCTTTGTTCTGAGCACTCTCACGTTTCCCACCTTATTAGAGACTCTAGAAAGCAAGAGCGTGCTTCTTGCTCTAAAGCAGAGTGTGTTTCATGGATGAGAAGTGTGCTGTGTGTTTCCCTTCAGAAATGGAGTTAAATGCCAGGCTCTGTGTCTTCCTACAAGCGAGACTTCGTTTCAGGTAAACGCAGTCACTTTTCAGCTCAAACGAAGCTATATTGTACACGAAGCTCACATGTTTCTCGCTCTTAACTGAAACGCATTGGATGTTAGAGGGCCTGTGGTTTGTATCAGTTTCAGAAGCAGAGTTGAACTAGATATGGTGCGTGTGTGTAGGAAACACAGTTCTTTGTTCTGAGCACTCTCACGTTTCCCGCCTTATTAGAGACTCTAGAAAGCAAGAGCGTGCTTCTGGTTCTAAAGCAGAGTGTGTTTCATGGATGAGAACTGTGCTGTGTGTTTCCCTTCAGAAACGGAGTTAAATGCCAGGCTCTGTGTCTTCCTACAAGCGAGAATTCGTTTCAGGTAAACGCAGTCACTTTTCAGCTCAAACGAAGATATATTGTACACGAAGCTCACACGTTTCTCGCTCTTAACTGAAACGCAATGGATGTTAGAGGGCCTGTGGTTTGTATCAGTTTCAGAAGCAGAGTTGAACTACATATGGTGCGTGTGTGTAGGAAACACAGTTCTTTGTTCTGAGCACTCTCACGTTTCCCGCCTTATTAGAGACTCTAGAAAGCAAGAGCGTGCTTCTTGCTCTAAAGCAGAGTGTGTTTCATGGATGAGAACAGTGCTGTGTGTTTCCCTTCAGAAACGGAGTTAAATGCCAGGCTCTGTGTCTTCCTACAAGCGAGACTTCGTTTCAGGTAAACGCAGTCACTTTTCAGCTCAAACGAAGATATATTGTACACGAAGCTCACACGTTTCTCGCTCTTAACTGAAACGCATTGGATGTTAGAGGGCCTGTGGTTTGTAGCAGTTTCAGAGCAGAGTTGAACTAGATATGGTGCGTGTGTGTAGGAAACACAGTTCTTTGTTCTGAGCACTCTCACGTTTCTCGCCTTATTAGAGACTCTAGAAAGCAAGAGCATGCTTCTTGCTCTAAAGCAGAGTGTGTTTCATGGATGAGAAGTGTGCTGTGTGTTTCCCTTCAGAAACGGAGTTAAATGCCAGGCTCTGTGTCTTCCTACAAGCGAGACTTCGTTTCAGGTAAACGCAGTCACTTTTCAGCTCAAACGAAGCTATATTGTACACGAAGCTCACACGTTTCTCGCTCTTAACTGAAACGCATTGGATGTTAGAGGGCCTGTGGTTTGTATCAGTTTCAGAAGCAGAGTTGAACTAGATATGGTCCGTGTGTGTAGGAAACACAGTTCTTTTTTTCTGAGCACTCTCACGTTTCCCGCCTTATTAGAGACTCTAGAAAGCAAGAGCATGCTTCTTGCTCTAAAGCAGAGTGTGTTTCATGGATGAGAAGTGTGCTGTGTGTTTCCCTTCAGAAACGGAGTTAAATGCCAGGCTCTGTGTCTTCCTACAAGGAAGACTTCGTTTCAGGTAAACGCAGTCACTTTTCAGCTCAAATGAAGCTATATTGTACACGAAGCTCACACGTTTCTCGCTCTTAACTGAAACGCATTGGACGTTAGAGGGCCTGTGGTTTGTAGCAGTTTCAGAAGCAGAGTTGAACTAGATATGGTGCGTGTGTGTAGGAAACACAGTTCTTTGTTCTGAGCACTCTCACGTTTCCAGCCTCATTAGAGAATCTAGAAAGCAAGAGCGTGCTTCTTGCTCTAAAGCAGAGTGTGTTTCATGCATGAGAAGTGTGCTGTGTGTTTCCCTTCAGAAACGGAGTTAAATACCAGGCTCTGTATCTTCCTCAAGCGAGACTTCGTTTCAGGTAAACGCAGTCACTTTTCAGCTCAAACGAAGCTATATTGTACAGGAAGCTCACACGTTTCTCGCTCTTAACTGAAACGCATTGGATGTTAGAGGGCCTGCGGTTTGTATCAGTTTCAGAAGCAGAGTTGAACTAGATATGGTGCGTGTGTGTAGGAAACACAGTTCTTTGTTCTGAGCACTCTAACTTTTCCCGCCTTATTAGAGACTCTAGAAAGCAAGAGCGTGCTTCTTGCTCTAAAGCAGAGTGTGTTTCATGGATGAGAAGTGTGCTGTGTGTTTCCCTTCAGAAATGGAGTTAAATGCCAGGCTCTGTGTCTTCCTACAAGCGAGACTTCGTTTCAGGTAAACGCAGTCACTTTTCAGCTCAAACGAAGCTATATTGTACACGAAGCTCACACGTTTCTCGCTCTTAACTGAAACGCATTGGATGTTAGAGGGCCTGTGGTTTGTATCAGTTTCAGAAGCAGAGTTGAACTAGATATGGTGCGTGTGTGTAGGAAACACAGTTCTTTGTTCTGAGCACTCTCACGTTTCCCGCCTTATTAGAGACTCTAGAAAGCAAGAGCGTGCTTCTTGCTCTAAAGCAGAGTGTGTTTCATGGATGAGAAGTGTGCTGTGTGTTTCCCTTCAGAAACGGAGTTAAATGCCAGGCTCTGTGTCTTCCTCAAGCGAGACTTCGTTTCAGGTAAACGCAGTCAATTTTCAGCTCCAAAGAAGCTATATTGTACACGAAGCTCACACGTTTCTCGCGTTTATCTGAAACGCATTGGATGTTAGAGGGCCTGTGGTTTGTATCAGTTTCATAAGCAGAGTTGAACTAGATATGGTGCGCGTGTGTAGGAAACACAGTTCTTTTGTTCTGAGCACTCTCACGTTTCCCGCCTTATTAGAGACTCTAGAAAGCAAGAGCGTGCTTCTTGCTCTAAAGCAGAGTGTGTTTCATGGATGAGAAGTGTGCTGTGTGTTTCCCTTCAGAAACGGAGTTAAATGCCAGGCTCTGTGTCTTCCTACAAGCGAGACTTCGTTTCAGGTAAACGCAGTCACTTTTCAGCTCAAACGAAGCTATATTGTACACGAAGCTCACACGTTTCTCGCTCTTAACTGAAACGCATTGGATGTTAGAGGGCCTGTGGTTTGTATCAGTTTCAGAAGCAGAGTTGAACTAGATATGGTGCGTGTGTGTAGTAAACACAGTTCTTTTGTTCTGAGCACTCTCACGTTTCACGCCTTATTAGAGACTCTAGAAAGCAAGAGCGTGCTTCTTGCTCTAAAGCAGAGTGTGTTTCATGGATGAGAACTGTGCTGTGTGTTTCCCTTCAGAAACGGAGTTAAATGCCAGGCTCTGTGTCTTCCTACAAGCGAGACTTCGTTTCAGGTAAACGCAGTCACTTTTCAGCTCAAATGAAGCTATATTGTACACGAAGCTCACACGTTTCTCGCTCTTAACTGAAACGCATTGGACGTTAGAGGGCCTGTGGTTTGTAGCAGTTTCAGAAGCAGAGTTGAACTAGATATGGTGCGTGTGTGTAGGAAACACAGTTCTTTGTTCTGAGCACTCTCACGTTTCCAGCCTCATTAGAGACTCTAGAAAGCAAGAGCGTGCTTCTTGCTCTAAAGCAGAGTGTGTTTCATGGATGAGAAGTGTGCTGTGTGTTTCCCTTCAGAAACGGAGTTAAATGCCAGGCTCTGTGTCTTCCTACAAGCGAGACTTCGTTTCAGGTAAACGCAGTCACTTTTCAGCTCAAACGAAGCTATATTGTACACGAAGCTCACACGTTTCTCGCTCTTAACTGAAACGCATTGGATGTTAGAGGGCCTGCGGTTTGTATCAGTTTCAGAGCATAGTTGAACTAGATATGGTGCGTGTGTGTAGGAAACACAGTTCTTTGTTCTGAGCACTCTCACGTTTCCCGCCTTATTAGAGACTCTAGAAAGCAAGAGCATGCTTCTTGCTCTAAAGCAGAGTGTGTTTCATGGATGAGAAGTGTGCTGTGTGTTTCCTTTCAGAAACGGAGTTAAATGCCAGGCTCTGTGTCTTCCTACAAGCGAGACTTCGTTTCAGGTAAACGCAGTCACTTTTCAGCTCAAACGAAGCTATATTGTACACGAAGCTCACACGTTTCTCGCTCTTAACTGAAACGCATTGGATGTTAGAGGGCCTGTGGTTTGTATCAGTTTCAGAAGCAGAGTTGAACTACATATGGTGCGTGTGTGTAGGAAACACAGTTCTTTGTTCTGAGCACTCTCACGTTTCCCGCCTTATTAGAGACTCTAGAAAGCAAGAGCGTGCTTCTTGCTCTAAAGCAGAGTGTGTTTCATGGATGAGAAGTGTGCTGTGTTTTTCCCTTCAGAAACGGAGTTAAATGCCAGGCTCTGTGTCTTCCTACAAGCGAGACTTCGTTTCAGGTAAACGCAGTCACTTTTCAGCTCAAACGAAGCTATATTGTACACGAAGCTCACACGTTTCTCGCTCTTAACTGAAACCCATTGGATGTTAGAGGGCCTGTGGTTTGTAGCAGTTTCAGAAGCAGAGTTGAACTAGATATGGTGCGTGTGTGTAGGAAACACAGTTCTTTGTTCTGAGCACTCTCACGTTTCCCGCCTTATTAGAGACTCTAGAAAGCAAGAGCGTGCTTCTTGCTCTAAAGCAGAGTGTGTTTCATGGATGAGAAGTGTGCTGTGTGTTTCCCTTCAGAAATGGAGTTAAATGCCAGGCTCTGTGTCTTCCTACAAGCGAGACTTCGTTTCAGGTAAACGCAGTCACTTTTCAGCTCAAACGAAGCTATATTGTACACGAAGCTCACACGTTTCTCGCTCTTAACTGAAACGCATTGGATGTTAGAGGGCCTGTGGTTTGTATCAGTTTCAGAAGCAGAGTTGAACTACATATGGTGCGTGTGTGTAGGAAACACAGTTCTTTGTTCTGAGCACTCTCACGTTTCCCGCCTTATTAGAGACTCTAGAAAGCAAGAGCGTGCTTCTTGCTCTAAAGCAGAGTGTGTTTCATGGATGAGAAGTGTGCTGTGTTTTTCCCTTCAGAAACGGAGTTAAATGCCAGGCTCTGTGTCTTCCTACAAGCGAGACTTCGTTTCAGGTAAACGCAGTCACTTTTCAGCTCAAACGAAGCTATATTGTACACGAAGCTCACACGTTTCTCGCTCTTAACTGAAACCCATTGGATGTTAGAGGGCCTGTGGTTTGTATCAGTTTCAGAAGCAGAGTTGAACTAGATATGGTGCGTGTGTGTAGTAAACACAGTTCTTTTGTTCTGAGCACTCTCACGTTTCCCGCCTTATTAGAGACTCTAGAAAGCAAGAGCGTGCTTCTTGCTCTAAAGCAGAGTGTGTTTCATGGATGAGAACTGTGCTGTGTGTTTCCCTTCAGAAACGGAGTTAAATGCCAGGCTCTGTGTCTTCCTACAAGCGAGACTTCGTTTCAGGTAAACGCAGTCACTTTTCAGCTCAAATGAAGCTATATTGTACACGAAGCTCACACGTTTCTCGCTCTTAACTGAAACGCATTGGACGTTAGAGGGCCTGTGGTTTGTAGCAGTTTCAGAAGCAGAGTTGAACTAGATATGGTGCGTGTGTGTAGGAAACACAGTTCTTTGTTCTGAGCACTCTCACGTTTCCCGCCTTATTAGAGACTCTAGAAAGCAAGAGCGTGCTTCTTGCTCTAAAGCAGAGTGTGTTTCATGGATGAGAAGTGTGCTGTGTGTTTCCCTTCAGAAATGGAGTTAAATGCCAGGCTCTGTGTCTTCCTACAAGCGAGACTTCTTTTCAGGTAAACGCAGTCACTTTTCAGCTCAAACGAAGCTATATTGTACACGAAGCTCACACGTTTCTCGCTCTTAACTGAAACGCATTGGATGTTAGAGGGCCTGTGGTTTGTATCAGTTTCAGAAGCAGAGTTGAACTAGATATGGTGCGTGTGTGTAGGAAACACAGTTCTTTGTTCTGAGCACTCTCACGTTTCCCGCCTTATTAGAGACTCTAGAAAGCAAGAGCGTGCTTCTTGCTCTAAAGCAGAGTGTGTTTCATGGATGAGAAGTGTGCTGTGTGTTTCCCTTCAGAAACGGAGTTAAATGCCAGGCTCTGTGTCTTCCTCAAGCGAGACTTCGTTTCAGGTAAACGCAGTCAATTTTCAGCTCCAAAGAAGCTATATTGTACACGAAGCTCACACGTTTCTCGCGTTTATCTGAAACGCATTGGATGTTAGAGGGCCTGTGGTTTGTATCAGTTTCATAAGCAGAGTTGAACTAGATATGGTGCGCCTGTGTAGGAAACACAGTTCTTTTGTTCTGAGCACTCTCACGTTTCCCGCCTTATTAGAGACTCTAGAAAGCAAGAGCGTGCTTCTTGCTCTAAAGCAGAGTGTGTTTCATGGATGAGAAGTGTGCTGTGTGTTTCCCTTCAGAAACGGAGTTAAATGCCAGGCTCTGTGTCTTCCTACAAGCGAGACTTCGTTTCAGGTAAACGCAGTCACTTTTCAGCTCAAACGAAGCTATATTGTACACGAAGCTCACACGTTTCTCGCTCTTAACTGAAACCCATTGGATGTTAGAGGGCCTGTGGTTTGTATCAGTTTCAGAAGCAGAGTTGAACTAGATATGGTGCGTGTGTGTAGTAAACACAGTTCTTTTGTTCTGAGCACTCTCACGTTTCACGCCTTATTAGAGACTCTAGAAAGCAAGAGCGTGCTTCTTGCTCTAAAGCAGAGTGTGTTTCATGGATGAGAACTGTGCTGTGTGTTTCCCTTCAGAAACGGAGTTAAATGCCAGGCTCTGTGTCTTCCTACAAGCGAGACTTCGTTTCAGGTAAACGCAGTCACTTTTCAGCTCAAATGAAGCTATATTGTACACGAAGCTCACACGTTTCTCGCTCTTAACTGAAACGCATTGGACGTTAGAGGGCCTGTGGTTTGTAGCAGTTTCAGAAGCAGAGTTGAACTAGATATGGTGCGTGTGTGTAGGAAACACAGTTCTTTGTTCTGAGCACTCTCACGTTTCCAGCCTCATTAGAGACTCTAGAAAGCAAGAGCGTGCTTCTTGTTCTAAAGCAGAGTGTGTTTCATGGATGAGAAGTGTGCTGTGTGTTTCCCTTCAGAAACGGAGTTAAATGCCAGGCTCTGTGTCTTCCTACAAGCGAGACTTCGTTTCAGGTAAACGCAGTCACTTTTCAGCTCAAACGAAGCTATATTGTACACGAAGCTCACACGTTTCTCGCTCTTAACTGAAACGCATTGGATGTTAGAGGGCCTGCGGTTTGTATCAGTTTCAGAGCAGAGTTGAACTAGATATGGTGCGTGTGTGTAGGAAACACAGTTCTTTGTTCTGAGCACTCTCACGTTTCCCGCCTTATTAGAGACTCTAGAAAGCAAGAGCATGCTTCTTGCTCTAAAGCAGAGTGTGTTTCATGGATGAGAAGTGTGCTGTGTGTTTCCCTTCAGAAACGGAGTTAAATGCCAGGCTCTGTGTCTTCCTACAAGCGAGACTTCGTTTCAGGTAAACGCAGTCACTTTTCAGCTCAAACGAAGCTATATTGTACACGAAGCTCACACGTTTCTCGCTCTTAACTGAAACGCATTGGATGTTAGAGGGCCTGTGGTTTGTATCAGTTTCAGAAGCAGAGTTGAACTACATATGGTGCGTGTGTGTAGGAAACACAGTTCTCTGTTCTGAGCACTCTCACGTTTCCCGCCTTATTAGAGACTCTAGATAGCAAGAGCGTGCTTCTTGCTCTAAAGCAGAGTGTGTTTCATGGATGAGAAGTGTGCTGTGTTTTTCCCTTCAGAAACGGAGTTAAATGCCAGGCTCTGTGTCTTCCTACAAGCGAGACTTCGTTTCAGGTAAACGCAGTCACTTTTCAGCTCAAACGAAGCTATATTGTACACGAAGCTCACACGTTTCTCGCTCTTAACTGAAACCCATTGGATGTTAGAGGGCCTGTGGTTTGTATCAGTTTCAGAAGCAGAGTTGAACTAGATATGGTGCGTGTGTGTAGTAAACACAGTTCTTTTGTTCTGAGCACTCTCACGTTTCCCGCCTTATTAGAGACTCTAGAAAGCAAGAGCGTGCTTCTTGCTCTAAAGCAGAGTGTGTTTCATGGATGAGAACTGTGCTGTGTGTTTCCCTTCAGAAACGGAGTTAAATGCCAGGCTCTGTGTCTTCCTACAAGCGAGACTTCGTTTCAGGTAAACGCAGTCACTTTTCAGCTCAAATGAAGCTATATTGTACACGAAGCTCACACGTTTCTCGCTCTTAACTGAAACGCATTGGACGTTAGAGGGCCTGTGGTTTGTAGCAGTTTCAGAAGCAGAGTTGAACTAGATATGGTGCGTGTGTGTAGGAAACACAGTTCTTTGTTCTGAGCACTCTCACGTTTCCCGCCTTATTAGAGACTCTAGAAAGCAAGAGCGTGCTTCTTGCTCTAAAGCAGAGTGTGTTTCATGGATGAGAAGTGTGCTGTGTTTTTCCCTTCAGAAACGGAGTTAAATGCCAGGCTCTGTGTCTTCCTACAAGCGAGACTTCGTTTCAGGTAAACGCAGTCACTTTTCAGCTCAAACGAAGCTATATTGTACACGAAGCTCACACGTTTCTCGCTCTTAACTGAAACCCATTGGATGTTAGAGGGCCTGTGGTTTGTATCAGTTTCAGAAGCAGAGTTGAACTAGATATGGTGCGTGTGTGTAGTAAACACAGTTCTTTTGTTCTGAGCACTCTCACGTTTCCCGCCTTATTAGAGACTCTAGAAAGCAAGAGCGTGCTTCTTGCTCTAAAGCAGAGTGTGTTTCATGGATGAGAACTGTGCTGTGTGTTTCCCTTCAGAAACGGAGTTAAATGCCAGGCTCTGTGTCTTCCTACAAGCGAGACTTCGTTTCAGGTAAACGCAGTCACTTTTCAGCTCAAATGAAGCTATATTGTACACGAAGCTCACACGTTTCTCGCTCTTAACTGAAACGCATTGGACGTTAGAGGGCCTGTGGTTTGTAGCAGTTTCAGAAGCAGAGTTGAACTAGATATGGTGCGTGTGTGTAGGAAACACAGTTCTTTGTTCTGAGCACTCTCACGTTTCCCGCCTTATTAGAGACTCTAGAAAGCAATAGCGTGCTTCTTGCTCTAAAGCAGAGTGTGTTTCATGGATGAGAAGTGTGCTGTGTTTTTCCCTTCAGAAATGGAGTTAAATGCCAGGCTCTGTGTCTTCCTACAAGCGAGACTTCGTTTCAGGTAAACGCAGTCACTTTTCAGCTCAAACGAAGCTATATTGTACACGAAGCTCACACGTTTCTCGCTCTTACCTGAAACGCATTGGATGTTAGAGGGCCTGTGGTTTGTATCAGTTTCAGAAGCAGAGTTGAACTAGATATGGTGCGTGTGTGTAGGAAACACAGTTCTTTTGTTCTGAGCACTCTCACGTTTCCCGCCTTATTAGAGACTCTAGAAAGCAAGAGCGTGCTTCTTGCTCTAAAGCAGAGTGTGTTTCATGGATGAGAAGTGTGCTGTGTGTTTCCCTTCAGAAACGGAGGTAAATGCCAGGATCTGTGTCTTCCTACAAGCTAGACTTCGTTTCAGGTAAACGCAGTCACTTTTCAGCTCAAACGAAGCTATATTGTACACGAAGCTCACACGTTTCTCGCTCTTAACTGAAACGCATTGGATGTTAGAGGGCCTGCGGTTTGTATCAGTTTCAGAGCAGAGTTGAACTAGATATGGTGCGTGTGTGTAGGAAACACAGTTCTTTGTTCTGAGCACTCTCACGTTTCCCGCCTTATTAGAGACTCTAGAAAGCAAGAGCGTGCTTCTTGCTCTAAAGCAGAGTGTGTTTCATGGATGAGAAGTGTGCTGTGTGTTTCCCTTCAGAAACGGAGTTAAATGCCAGGCTCTGTGTCTTCCTACAAGCGAGACTTCGTTTCAGGTAAACGCAGTCACTTTTCAGCTCAAACGAAGCTATATTGTACACGAAGCTCACACGTTTCTCGCTCTTAACTGAAACGCATTGGATGTTAGAGGGCCTGTGGTTTGTATCAGTTTCAGAAGCAGAGTTGAACTAGATATGGTGCGTGTGTGTAGGAAACACAGTTCTTTGTTCTGAGCACTCTCACGTTTCCCGCCTTATTAGAGACTCTAGAAAGCAAGAGCGTGCTTCTTGCTCTAAAGCAGAGTGTGTTTCATGGATGAGAAGTGTGCTGTGTGTTTCCCTTCAGAAACGGAGTTAAATGCCAGGCTCTGTGTCTTCCTACAAGCGAGACTTCGTTTCAGGTAAACGCAGTCACTTTTCAGCTCAAACGAGGCTATATTGTACACGAAGCTCACACGTTTCTCGCTCTTAACTGAAACGCATTGGATGTTAGAGGGCCTGCGGTTTGTATCAGTTTCAGAAGCAGAGTTGAACTAGAAATGGTGCGTGTGTGTAGGAAACACAGTTCTTTGTTCTGAGCACTCTCACGTTTCCCGCCTTATTAGAGACTCTAGAAAGCAAGAGCGTGCTTCTTGCTCTAAAGCAGATTGTGTTTCATGGATGAGAAGTGTGCTGTTTTTTTCCCTTCAGAAATGGAGTTAAATGCCAGGCTCTGTGTCTTCCTACAAGCGAGACTTCGTTTCAGGTAAACGCAGTCACTTTTCAGCTCAAACGAAGCTATATTGTACACGAGGCTCACACGTTTCTCGCTCTTAACTGAAACGCATTGGATGTTAGAGGGCCTGTGGTTTGTATCAGTTTCAGAAGCAGAGTTGAACTAGATATGGTGCGTGTGTGTAGGAAACACAGTTCTTTGTTCTGAGCACTCTCACGTTTCCCAACTTATTAGAGACTCTAGAAAGCAAGAGCGGGCTTCTTGCTCTAAAGCAGAGTGTGTTTCATGGATGAGAACTGTGCGGTGTGTTTCCCTTCAGAAACGGAGTTAAATGCCAGGCTCTGTGTCTTCCTACAAGCGAGACTTCGTTTCAGGTAAACGCAGTCACTTTTCAGCTCAAACGAAGCTATATTGTACACGAAGCTCACACGTTTCTCGCTCTTAACTGAAACGCATTGGATGTTAGAGGGCCTGTGGTTTGTAGCAGTTTCAGAAGCAGAGTTGAACTAGATATGGTGCGTGTGTGTAGGAAACACAGTTCTTTGTTCTGAGCACTCTCACGTTTCCCGCCTTATTAGAGACTCTAGAAAGCAAGAGCGTGCTTCTTGCTCTAAAGCAGAGTGTGTTTCATGGATGAGAAGTGTGCTGTGTGTTTCCCTTCAGAAACGGAGTTAAATGCCAGGCTCTGTGTCTTCCTCAAGCGAGACTTCGTTTCAGGTAAACGCAGTCAATTTTCAGCTCCAACGAAGCTATATTGTACACAAAGCTCACTCGTTTCTCGCTCTTAACTGAAACGCATTGGATGTTAGAGGGCCTGCGGTTTGTATCAGTTTCAGAAGCAGAGTTGAACTAGATATGGTGCGTGTGTGTAGGAAACACAGGTCTTTGTTCTGAGCACTCTAACGTTTCCCGCCTTATTAGAGACTCTAGAAAGCAAGAGCGTGCTTCTTGCTCTAAAGCAGAGTGTGTTTCATGGATGAGAAGTGTGCTGTGTGTTTCCCTTCAGAAACGGAGTTAAATGAGAGGCTCTGTGTCTTCCCTCAAGCGAGACTTCGTTTCAGGTAAACGCAGTCACTTTTCAGCTCAAATGAAGATATATTGTACACGAAGCTCACACGTTTCTCGCTCTTACCTGAAACGCATTGGATGTTAGAGGGCCTGTGGTTTGTATCAGTTTCAGAAGCAGAGTTGAACTAGATATGGTGCGTGTGTGTAGGAAACACAGTTCTTTTGTTCTGAGCACTCTCACGTTTCCCGCCTTATTAGAGACTCTAGAAAGCAAGAGCGTGCTTCTTGCTCTAAAGCAGAGTGTGTTTCATGGATGAGAACTGTGCTGTGTGTTTCCCTTCAGAAACGGAGTTAAATGCCAGGCTCTGTGTCTTCCTACAAGCGAGAGTTCGTTTCAGGTAAACGCAGTCACTTTTCAGCTCAAACGAAGATATATTGTACACGAAGCTCACACGTTTCTCGCTCTTAACTGAAACGCATTGGATGTTACAGGGCCTGTGGTTTGTATCAGTTTCAGAAGCAGAGTTGAACTAGATATGGTCCGTGTGTGTAGGAAACACAGTTCTTTTTTTCTGAGCACTCTCACGTTTCCCGCCTTATTAGAGACTCTAGAAAACAAGAGCGTGCTTCTTGCTCTAAAGCAGAGTGTGTTTCATGGATGAGAAGTGTGCTGTGTGTTTCCCTTCAGAAACGGAGGTAAATGCCAGGCTCTGTGTATTCCTACAAGCTAGACTTCGTTTCAGGTAAACGCAGTCACTTTTCAGCTCAAACGAAGCTATATTGTACACGAAGCTCACACGTTTCTCGCTCTTAACTGAAACGCATTGGATGTTAGAGGGCCTGTGGTTTGTATCAGTTTCAGAAGCAGAGTTGAACTACATATGGTGCGTGTGTGTAGGAAACAAAGTTCTTTGTTCTGAGCACTCTCACGTTTCCCGCCTTATTAGAGACTCTAGAAAGCAAGAGCGTGCTTCTTGCTCTAAAGCAGAGTGTGTTTCATGGATGAGAAGTGTGCTGTGTTTTTCCCTTCAGAAACGGAGTTAAATGCCAGGCTCTGTGTCTTCCTACAAGCGAGACTTCGTTTCAGGTAAACGCAGTCACTTTTCAGCTCAAACGAAGCTATATTGTACACGAAGCTCACACGTTTCTCGCTCTTAACTGAAACCCATTGGATGTTAGAGGGCCTGTGGTTTGTATCAGTTTCAGAAGCAGAGTTGAACTAGATATGGTGCGTGTGTGTAGTAAACACAGTTCTTTTGTTCTGAGCACTCTCACGTTTCCCGCCTTATTAGAGACTCTAGAAAGCAAGAGCGTGCTTCTTGCTCTAAAGCAGAGTGTGTTTCATGGATGAGAACTGTGCTGTGTGTTTCCCTTCAGAAACGGAGTTAAATGCCAGGCTCTGTGTCTTCCTACAAGCGAGACTTCGTTTCAGGTAAACGCAGTCACTTTTCAGCTCAAATGAAGCTATATTGTACACGAAGCTCACACGTTTCTCGCTCTTAACTGAAACGCATTGGACGTTAGAGGGCCTGTGGTTTGTAGCAGTTTCAGAAGCAGAGTTGAACTAGATATGGTGCGTGTGTGTAGGAAACACAGTTCTTTGTTCTGAGCACTCTCACGTTTCCCGCCTTATTAGAGACTCTAGAAAGCAAGAGCGTGCTTCTTGCTCTAAAGCAGAGTGTGTTTCATGGATGAGAAGTGTGCTGTGTGTTTCCCTTCAGAAATGGAGTTAAATGCCAGGCTCTGTGTCTTCCTACAAGCGAGACTTCGTTTCAGGTAAACGCAGTCACTTTTCAGCTCAAACGAAGCTATATTGTACACGAAGCTCACACGTTTCTCGCTCTTACCTGAAACGCATTGGATGTTAGAGGGCCTGTGGTTTGTATCAGTTTCAGAAGCAGAGTTGAACTAGATATGGTGCGTGTGTGTAGGAAACACAGTTCTTTTGTTCTGAGCACTCTCACGTTTCCCGCCTTATTAGAGACTCTAGAAAGCAAGAGCGTGCTTCTTGCTCTAAAGCAGAGTGTGTTTCATGGATGAGAAGTGTGCTGTGTGTTTCCCTTCAGAAACGGAGGTAAATGCCAGGCTCTGTGTCTTCCTACAAGCGAGACTTCGTTTCAGGTAAACGCAGTCACTTTTCAGCTCAAACGAAGCTATATTGTACACGAAGCTCACACGTTTCTCGCTCTTACCTGAAACGCATTGGATGTTAGAGGGCCTGTGGTTTGTATCAGTTTCAGAAGCAGAGTTGAACTAGATATGGTGCGTGTGTGTAGGAAACACAGTTCTTTTGTTCTGAGCACTCTCACGTTTCCCGCCTTATTAGAGACTCTAGAAAGCAAGAGCGTGCTTCTTGCTCTAAAGCAGAGTGTGTTTCATGGATGAGAAGTGTGCTGTGTGTTTCCCTTCAGAAACGGAGGTAAATGCCAGGATCTGTGTCTTCCTACAAGCTAGACTTCGTTTCAGGTAAACGCAGTCACTTTTCAGCTCAAACGAAGCTATATTGTACACGAAGCTCACACGTTTCTCGCTCTTAACTGAAACGCATTGGATGTTAGAGGGCCTGCGGTTTGTATCAGTTTCAGAGCAGAGTTGAACTAGATATGGTGCGTGTGTGTAGGAAACACAGTTCTTTGTTCTGAGCACTCTCACGTTTCCCGCCTTATTAGAGACTCTAGAAAGCAAGAGCGTGCTTCTTGCTCTAAAGCAGAGTGTGTTTCATGGATGAGAAGTGTGCTGTGTGTTTCCCTTCAGAAACGGAGTTAAATGCCAGGCTCTGTGTCTTCCTACAAGCGAGACTTCGTTTCAGGTAAACGCAGTCACTTTTCAGCTCAAACGAAGCTATATTGTACACGAAGCTCACACGTTTCTCGCTCTTAACTGAAACGCATTGGATGTTAGAGGGCCTGTGGTTTGTATCAGTTTCAGAAGCAGAGTTGAACTAGATATGGTGCGTGTGTGTAGGAAACACAGTTCTTTGTTCTGAGCACTCTCACGTTTCCCGCCTTATTAGAGACTCTAGAAAGCAAGAGCGTGCTTCTTGCTCTAAAGCAGAGTGTGTTTCATGGATGAGAACTGTGCTGTGTGTTTCCCTTCAGAAACGGAGTTAAATGCCAGGCTCTGTGTCTTCCTACAAGCGAGACTTCGTTTCAGGTAAACGCAGTCACTTTTCAGCTCAAACGAGGCTATATTGTACACGAAGCTCACACGTTTCTCGCTCTTAACTGAAACGCATTGGATGTTAGAGGGCCTGCGGTTTGTATCAGTTTCAGAAGCAGAGTTGAACTAGAAATGGTGCGTGTGTGTAGGAAACACAGTTCTTTGTTCTGAGCACTCTCACGTTTCCCGCCTTATTAGAGACTCTAGAAAGCAAGAGCGTGCTTCTTGCTCTAAAGCAGATTTTGTTTCATGGATGAGAAGTGTGCTGCTTTTTTCCCTTCAGAAATGGAGTTAAATGCCAGGCTCTGTGTCTTCCTACAAGCGAGACTTCGTTTCAGGTAAACGCAGTCACTTTTCAGCTCAAATGAAGATATATTGTACACGAAGCTCACACGTTTCTCGCTCTTACCTGAAACGCATTGGATGTTAGAGGGCCTGTGGTTTGTATCAGTTTCAGAAGCAGAGTTGAACTAGATATGGTGCGTGTGTGTAGGAAACACAGTTCTTTTGTTCTGAGCACTCTCACGTTTCCCGCCTTATTAGAGACTCTAGAAAGCAAGAGCGTGCTTCTTGCTCTAAAGCAGAGTGTGTTTCATGGATGAGAACTGTGCTGTGTGTTTCCCTTCAGAAACGGAGTTAAATGCCAGGCTCTGTGTCTTCCTACAAGCGAGAGTTCGTTTCAGGTAAACGCAGTCACTTTTCAGCTCAAACGAAGATATATTGTACACGAAGCTCACACGTTTCTCGCTCTTAACTGAAACGCATTGGATGTTACAGGGCCTGTGGTTTGTATCAGTTTCAGAAGCAGAGTTGAACTAGATATGGTCCGTGTGTGTAGGAAACACAGTTCTTTTTTTCTGAGCACTCTCACGTTTCCCGCCTTATTAGAGACTCTAGAAAACAAGAGCGTGCTTCTTGCTCTAAAGCAGAGTGTGTTTCATGGATGAGAAGTGTGCTGTGTGTTTCCCTTCAGAAACGGAGGTAAATGCCAGGCTCTGTGTATTCCTACAAGCTAGACTTCGTTTCAGGTAAACGCAGTCACTTTTCAGCTCAAACGAAGCTATATTGTACACGAAGCTCACACGTTTCTCGCTCTTAACTGAAACGCATTGGATGTTAGAGGGCCTGTGGTTTGTATCAGTTTCAGAAGCAGAGTTGAACTACATATGGTGCGTGTGTGTAGGAAACACAGTTCTTTGTTCTGAGCACTCTCACGTTTCCCGCCTTATTAGAGACTCTAGAAAGCAAGAGCGTGCTTCTTGCTCTAAAGCAGAGTGTGTTTCATGGATGAGAAGTGTGCTGTGTTTTTCCCTTCAGAAACGGAGTTAAATGCCAGGCTCTGTGTCTTCCTACAAGCGAGACTTCGTTTCAGGTAAACGCAGTCACTTTTCAGCTCAAACGAAGCTATATTGTACACGAAGCTCACACGTTTCTCGCTCTTAACTGAAACCCATTGGATGTTAGAGGGCCTGTGGTTTGTATCAGTTTCAGAAGCAGAGTTGAACTAGATATGGTGCGTGTGTGTAGTAAACACAGTTCTTTTGTTCTGAGCACTCTCACGTTTCCCGCCTTATTAGAGACTCTAGAAAGCAAGAGCGTGCTTCTTGCTCTAAAGCAGAGTGTGTTTCATGGATGAGAACTGTGCTGTGTGTTTCCCTTCAGAAACGGAGTTAAATGCCAGGCTCTGTGTCTTCCTACAAGCGAGACTTCGTTTCAGGTAAACGCAGTCACTTTTCAGCTCAAATGAAGCTATATTGT
Source organism: Onychomys arenicola (assembly GCA_949786405.1). Lineage (NCBI taxonomy): Eukaryota > Metazoa > Chordata > Mammalia > Rodentia > Cricetidae > Onychomys > Onychomys arenicola. The sequence goes on along the minus strand of CATKUM010000039.1, from coordinate 485,629 downwards.
ACACGAAGCTCACACGTTTCTCGCTCTTAACTGAAACGCATTGGACGTTAGAGGGCCTGTGGTTTGTAGCAGTTTCAGAAGCAGAGTTGAACTAGATATGGTGCGTGTGTGTAGGAAACACAGTTCTTTGTTCTGAGCACTCTCACGTTTCCCGCCTTATTAGAGACTCTAGAAAGCAAGAGCGTGCTTCTTGCTCTAAAGCAGAGTGTGTTTCATGGATGAGAAGTGTGCTGTGTGTTTCCCTTCAGAAATGGAGTTAAATGCCAGGCTCTGTGTCTTCCTACAAGCGAGACTTCGTTTCAGGTAAACGCAGTCACTTTTCAGCTCAAACGAAGCTATATTGTACACGAAGCTCACACGTTTCTCGCTCTTACCTGAAACGCATTGGATGTTAGAGGGCCTGTGGTTTGTATCAGTTTCAGAAGCAGAGTTGAACTAGATATGGTGCGTGTGTGTAGGAAACACAGTTCTTTTGTTCTGAGCACTCTCACGTTTCCCGCCTTATTAGAGACTCTAGAAAGCAAGAGCGTGCTTCTTGCTCTAAAGCAGAGTGTGTTTCATGGATGAGAAGTGTGCTGTGTGTTTCCCTTCAGAAACGGAGGTAAATGCCAGGCTCTGTGTCTTCCTACAAGCGAGACTTCGTTTCAGGTAAACGCAGTCACTTTTCAGCTCAAACGAAGCTATATTGTACACGAAGCTCACACGTTTCTCGCTCTTACCTGAAACGCATTGGATGTTAGAGGGCCTGTGGTTTGTATCAGTTTCAGAAGCAGAGTTGAACTAGATATGGTGCGTGTGTGTAGGAAACACAGTTCTTTTGTTCTGAGCACTCTCACGTTTCCCGCCTTATTAGAGACTCTAGAAAGCAAGAGCGTGCTTCTTGCTCTAAAGCAGAGTGTGTTTCATGGATGAGAAGTGTGCTGTGTGTTTCCCTTCAGAAACGGAGGTAAATGCCAGGATCTGTGTCTTCCTACAAGCTAGACTTCGTTTCAGGTAAACGCAGTCACTTTTCAGCTCAAACGAAGCTATATTGTACACGAAGCTCACACGTTTCTCGCTCTTAACTGAAACGCATTGGATGTTAGAGGGCCTGCGGTTTGTATCAGTTTCAGAGCAGAGTTGAACTAGATATGGTGCGTGTGTGTAGGAAACACAGTTCTTTGTTCTGAGCACTCTCACGTTTCCCGCCTTATTAGAGACTCTAGAAAGCAAGAGCGTGCTTCTTGCTCTAAAGCAGAGTGTGTTTCATGGATGAGAAGTGTGCTGTGTGTTTCCCTTCAGAAACGGAGTTAAATGCCAGGCTCTGTGTCTTCCTACAAGCGAGACTTCGTTTCAGGTAAACGCAGTCACTTTTCAGCTCAAACGAAGCTATATTGTACACGAAGCTCACACGTTTCTCGCTCTTAACTGAAACCCATTGGATGTTAGAGGGCCTGTGGTTTGTATCAGTTTCAGAAGCAGAGTTGAACTAGATATGGTGCGTGTGTGTAGTAAACACAGTTCTTTTGTTCTGAGCACTCTCACGTTTCCCGCCTTATTAGAGACTCTAGAAAGCAAGAGCGTGCTTCTTGCTCTAAAGCAGAGTGTGTTTCATGGATGAGAACTGTGCTGTGTGTTTCCCTTCAGAAACGGAGTTAAATGCCAGGCTCTGTGTCTTCCTACAAGCGAGACTTCGTTTCAGGTAAACGCAGTCACTTTTCAGCTCAAATGAAGCTATATTGTACACGAAGCTCACACGTTTCTCGCTCTTAACTGAAACGCATTGGACGTTAGAGGGCCTGTGGTTTGTAGCAGTTTCAGAAGCAGAGTTGAACTAGATATGGTGCGTGTGTGTAGGAAACACAGTTCTTTGTTCTGAGCACTCTCACGTTTCCCGCCTTATTAGAGACTCTAGAAAGCAAGAGCGTGCTTCTTTCTCTAAAGCAGAGTGTGTTTCCTGGATGAGAAGTGTGCTGTGTGTTTCCCTTCAGAAATGGAGTTAAATGCCAGGCTCTGTGTCTTCCTACAAGCGAGACTTCGTTTCAGGTAAACGCAGTCACTTTTCAGCTCAAACGAAGCTATATTGTACACGAAGCTCACACGTTTCTCGCTCTTACCTGAAACGCATTGGATGTTAGAGGGCCTGTGGTTTGTATCAGTTTCAGAAGCAGAGTTGAACTAGATATGGTGCGTGTGTGTAGGAAACACAGTTCTTTTGTTCTGAGCACTCTCACGTTTCCCGCCTTATTAGAGACTCTAGAAAGCAAGAGCGTGCTTCTTGCTCTAAAGCAGAGTGTGTTTCATGGATGAGAAGTGTGCTGTGTGTTTCCCTTCAGAAACGGAGGTAAATGCCAGGATCTGTGTCTTCCTACAAGCTAGACTTCGTTTCAGGTAAACGCAGTCACTTTTCAGCTCAAACGAAGCTATATTGTACACGAAGCTCACACGTTTCTCGCTCTTAACTGAAACGCATTGGATGTTAGAGGGCCTGCGGTTTGTATCAGTTTCAGAGCAGAGTTGAACTAGATATGGTGCGTGTGTGTAGGAAACACAGTTCTTTGTTCTGAGCACTCTCACGTTTCCCGCCTTATTAGAGACTCTAGAAAGCAAGAGCGTGCTTCTTGCTCTAAAGCAGAGTGTGTTTCATGGATGAGAAGTGTGCTGTGTGTTTCCCTTCAGAAACGGAGTTAAATGCCAGGCTCTGTGTCTTCCTACAAGCGAGACTTCGTTTCAGGTAAACGCAGTCACTTTTCAGCTCAAACGAAGCTATATTGTACACGAAGCTCACACGTTTCTCGCTCTTAACTGAAACGCATTGGATGTTAGAGGGCCTGTGGTTTGTATCAGTTTCAGAAGCAGAGTTGAACTAGATATGGTGCGTGTGTGTAGGAAACACAGTTCTTTGTTCTGAGCACTCTCACGTTTCCCGCCTTATTAGAGACTCTAGAAAGCAAGAGCGTGCTTCTTGCTCTAAAGCAGAGTGTGTTTCATGGATGAGAAGTGTGCTGTGTGTTTCCCTTCAGAAACGGAGTTAAATGCCAGGCTCTGTGTCTTCCTACAAGCGAGACTTCGTTTCAGGTAAACGCAGTCACTTTTCAGCTCAAACGAGGCTATATTGTACACGAAGCTCACACGTTTCTCGCTCTTAACTGAAACGCATTGGATGTTAGAGGGCCTGCGGTTTGTATCAGTTTCAGAAGCAGAGTTGAACTAGAAATGGTGCGTGTGTGTAGGAAACACAGTTCTTTGTTCTGAGCACTCTCACGTTTCCCGCCTTATTAGAGACTCTAGAAAGCAAGAGCGTGCTTCTTGCTCTAAAGCAGATTGTGTTTCATGGATGAGAAGTGTGCTGCTTTTTTCCCTTCAGAAATGGAGTTAAATGCCAGGCTCTGTGTCTTCCTACAAGCGAGACTTCGTTTCAGGTAAACGCAGTCACTTTTCAGCTCAAACGAAGCTATATTGTAAACGAGGCTCACACGTTTCTCGCTCTTAACTGAAACGCATTGGATGTTAGAGGGCCTGTGGTTTGTATCAGTTTCAGAAGCAGAGTTGAACTAGATATGGTGCGTGTGTGTAGGAAACACAGTTCTTTGTTCTGAGCACTCTCACGTTTCCCAACTTATTAGAGACTCTAGAAAGCAAGAGCGGGCTTCTTGCTCTAAAGCAGAGTGTGTTTCATGGATGAGAACTGTGCGGTGTGTTTCCCTTCAGAAACGGAGTTAAATGCCAGGCTCTGTGTCTTCCTACAAGCGAGACTTCGTTTCAGGTAAACGCAGTCACTTTTCAGCTCAAACGAAGCTATATTGTACACGAAGCTCACACGTTTCTCGCTCTTAACTGAAACGCATTGGATGTTAGAGGGCCTGTGGTTTGTAGCAGTTTCAGAAGCAGAGTTGAACTAGATATGGTGCGTGTGTGTAGGAAACACAGTTCTTTGTTCTGAGCACTCTCACGTTTCCCGCCTTATTAGAGACTCTAGAAAGCAAGAGCGTGCTTCTTGCTCTAAAGCAGAGTGTGTTTCATGGATGAGAAGTGTGCTGTGTGTTTCCCTTCAGAAACGGAGTTAAATGCCAGGCTCTGTGTCTTCCTCAAGCGAGACTTCGTTTCAGGTAAACGCAGTCAATTTTCAGCTCCAACGAAGCTATATTGTACACAAAGCTCACTCGTTTCTCGCTCTTAACTGAAACGCATTGGATGTTAGAGGGCCTGCGGTTTGTATCAGTTTCAGAAGCAGAGTTGAACTAGATATGGTGCGTGTGTGTAGGAAACACAGGTCTTTGTTCTGAGCACTCTAACGTTTCCCGCCTTATTAGAGACTCTAGAAAGCAAGAGCGTGCTTCTTGCTCTAAAGCAGAGTGTGTTTCATGGATGAGAAGTGTGCTGTGTGTTTCCCTTCAGAAACGGAGTTAAATGAGAGGCTCTGTGTCTTCCCTCAAGCGAGACTTCGTTTCAGGTAAACGCAGTCCTTTTCAGCTCAAATGAAGATATATTGTACACGAAGCTCACACGTTTCTCGCTCTTACCTGAAACGCATTGGATGTTAGAGGGCCTGTGGTTTGTATCAGTTTCAGAAGCAGAGTTGAACTAGATATGGTGCGTGTGTGTAGGAAACACAGTTCTTTTGTTCTGAGCACTCTCACGTTTCCCGCCTTATTAGAGACTCTAGAAAGCAAGAGCGTGCTTCTTGCTCTAAAGCAGAGTGTGTTTCATGGATGAGAACTGTGCTGTGTGTTTCCCTTCAGAAACGGAGTTAAATGCCAGGCTCTGTGTCTTCCTACAAGCGAGAGTTCGTTTCAGGTAAACGCAGTCACTTTTCAGCTCAAACGAAGATATATTGTACACGAAGCTCACACGTTTCTCGCTCTTAACTGAAACGCATTGGATGTTACAGGGCCTGTGGTTTGTATCAGTTTCAGAAGCAGAGTTGAACTAGATATGGTCCGTGTGTGTAGGAAACACAGTTCTTTTTTTCTGAGCACTCTCACGTTTCCCGCCTTATTAGAGACTCTAGAAAACAAGAGCGTGCTTCTTGCTCTAAAGCAGAGTGTGTTTCATGGATGAGAAGTGTGCTGTGTGTTTCCCTTCAGAAACGGAGGTAAATGCCAGGCTCTGTGTATTCCTACAAGCTAGACTTCGTTTCAGGTAAACGCAGTCACTTTTCAGCTCAAACGAAGCTATATTGTACACGAAGCTCACACGTTTCTCGCTCTTAACTGAAACGCATTGGATGTTAGAGGGCCTGTGGTTTGTATCAGTTTCAGAAGCAGAGTTGAACTACATATGGTGCGTGTGTGTAGGAAACACAGTTCTTTGTTCTGAGCACTCTCACGTTTCCCGCCTTATTAGAGACTCTAGAAAGCAAGAGCGTGCTTCTTGCTCTAAAGCAGAGTGTGTTTCATGGATGAGAAGTGTGCTGTGTTTTTCCCTTCAGAAACGGAGTTAAATGCCAGGCTCTGTGTCTTCCTACAAGCGAGACTTCGTTTCAGGTAAACGCAGTCACTTTTCAGCTCAAACGAAGCTATATTGTACACGAAGCTCACACGTTTCTCGCTCTTAACTGAAACCCATTGGATGTTAGAGGGCCTGTGGTTTGTATCAGTTTCAGAAGCAGAGTTGAACTAGATATGGTGCGTGTGTGTAGTAAACACAGTTCTTTTGTTCTGAGCACTCTCACGTTTCCCGCCTTATTAGAGACTCTAGAAAGCAAGAGCGTGCTTCTTGCTCTAAAGCAGAGTGTGTTTCATGGATGAGAACTGTGCTGTGTGTTTCCCTTCAGAAACGGAGTTAAATGCCAGGCTCTGTGTCTTCCTACAAGCGAGACTTCGTTTCAGGTAAACGCAGTCACTTTTCAGCTCAAATGAAGCTATATTGTACACGAAGCTCACACGTTTCTCGCTCTTAACTGAAACGCATTGGACGTTAGAGGGCCTGTGGTTTGTAGCAGTTTCAGAAGCAGAGTTGAACTAGATATGGTGCGTGTGTGTAGGAAACACAGTTCTTTGTTCTGAGCACTCTCACGTTTCCCGCCTTATTAGAGACTCTAGAAAGCAAGAGCGTGCTTCTTGCTCTAAAGCAGAGTGTGTTTCATGGATGAGAAGTGTGCTGTGTGTTTCCCTTCAGAAATGGAGTTAAATGCCAGGCTCTGTGTCTTCCTACAAGCGAGACTTCGTTTCAGGTAAACGCAGTCACTTTTCAGCTCAAACGAAGCTATATTGTACACGAAGCTCACACGTTTCTCGCTCTTAACTGAAACGCATTGGATGTTAGAGGGCCTGTGGTTTGTATCAGTTTCAGAAGCAGAGTTGAACTAGATATGGTGCGTGTGTGTAGGAAACACAGTTCTTTTGTTCTGAGCACTCTCACGTTTCCCGCCTTATTAGAGACTCTAGAAAGCAAGAGCGTGCTTCTTGCTCTAAAGCAGAGTGTGTTTCATGGATGAGAAGTGTGCTGTGTGTTTCCCTTCAGAAACGGAGGTAAATGCCAGGCTCTGTGTCTTCCTACAAGCGAGACTTCGTTTCATGTAAACGCAGTCACTTTTCAGCTCAAACGAAGCTATATTGTACACGAAGCTCACACGTTTCTCGCTCTTACATGAAACGCATTGGATGTTAGAGGGCCTGTGGTTTGTATCAGTTTCAGAAGCAGAGTTGAACTAGATATGGTGCGTGTGTGTAGGAAACACAGTTCTTTTGTTCTGAGCACTCTCACGTTTCCCGCCTTATTAGAGACTCTAGAAAGCAAGAGCGTGCTTCTTGCTCTAAAGCAGAGTGTGTTTCATGGATGAGAAGTGTGCTGTGTGTTTCCCTTCAGAAACGGAGGTAAATGCCAGGATCTGTGTCTTCCTACAAGCTAGACTTCGTTTCAGGTAAACGCAGTCACTTTTCAGCTCAAACGAAGCTATATTGTACACGAAGCTCACACGTTTCTCGCTCTTAACTGAAACGCATTGGATGTTAGAGGGCCTGCGGTTTGTATCAGTTTCAGAGCAGAGTTGAACTAGATATGGTGCGTGTGTGTAGGAAACACAGTTCTTTGTTCTGAGCACTCTCACGTTTCCCGCCTTATTAGAGACTCTAGAAAGCAAGAGCGTGCTTCTTGCTCTAAAGCAGAGTGTGTTTCATGGATGAGAAGTGTGCTGTGTGTTTCCCTTCAGAAACGGAGTTAAATGCCAGGCTCTGTGTCTTCCTACAAGCGAGACTTCGTTTCAGGTAAACGCAGTCACTTTTCAGCTCAAACGAAGCTATATTGTACACGAAGCTCACACGTTTCTCGCTCTTAACTGAAACGCATTGGATGTTAGAGGGCCTGTGGTTTGTATCAGTTTCAGAAGCAGAGTTGAACTAGATATGGTGCGTGTGTGTAGGAAACACAGTTCTTTGTTCTGAGCACTCTCACGTTTCCCGCCTTATTAGAGACTCTAGAAAGCAAGAGCGTGCTTCTTGCTCTAAAGCAGAGTGTGTTTCATGGATGAGAAGTGTGCTGTGTGTTTCCCTTCAGAAACGGAGTTAAATGCCAGGCTCTGTGTCTTCCTACAAGCGAGACTTCGTTTCAGGTAAACGCAGTCACTTTTCAGCTCAAACGAGGCTATATTGTACACGAAGCTCACACGTTTCTCGCTCTTAACTGAAACGCATTGGATGTTAGAGGGCCTGCGGTTTGTATCAGTTTCAGAAGCAGAGTTGAACTAGAAATGGTGCGTGTGTGTAGGAAACACAGTTCTTTGTTCTGAGCACTCTCACGTTTCCCGCCTTATTAGAGACTCTAGAAAGCAAGAGCGTGCTTCTTGCTCTAAAGCAGATTGTGTTTCATGGATGAGAAGTGTGCTGTTTTTTTCCCTTCAGAAATGGAGTTAAATGCCAGGCTCTGTGTCTTCCTACAAGCGAGACTTCGTTTCAGGTAAACGCAGTCACTTTTCAGCTCAAACGAAGCTATATTGTACACGAGGCTCACACGTTTCTCGCTCTTAACTGAAACGCATTGGATGTTAGAGGGCCTGTGGTTTGTATCAGTTTCAGAAGCAGAGTTGAACTAGATATGGTGCGTGTGTGTAGGAAACACAGTTCTTTGTTCTGAGCACTCTCACGTTTCCCAACTTATTAGAGACTCTAGAAAGCAAGAGCGGGCTTCTTGCTCTAAAGCAGAGTGTGTTTCATGGATGAGAACTGTGCGGTGTGTTTCCCTTCAGAAACGGAGTTAAATGCCAGGCTCTGTGTCTTCCTACAAGCGAGACTTCGTTTCAGGTAAACGCAGTCACTTTTCAGCTCAAACGAAGCTATATTGTACACGAAGCTCACACGTTTCTCGCTCTTAACTGAAACGCATTGGATGTTAGAGGGCCTGTGGTTTGTAGCAGTTTCAGAAGCAGAGTTGAACTAGATATGGTGCGTGTGTGTAGGAAACACAGTTCTTTGTTCTGAGCACTCTCACGTTTCCCGCCTTATTAGAGACTCTAGAAAGCAAGAGCGTGCTTCTTGCTCTAAAGCAGAGTGTGTTTCATGGATGAGAAGTGTGCTGTGTGTTTCCCTTCAGAAACGGAGTTAAATGCCAGGCTCTGTGTCTTCCTCAAGCGAGACTTCGTTTCAGGTAAACGCAGTCAATTTTCAGCTCCAACGAAGCTATATTGTACACAAAGCTCACTCGTTTCTCGCTCTTAACTGAAACGCATTGGATGTTAGAGGGCCTGCGGTTTGTATCAGTTTCAGAAGCAGAGTTGAACTAGATATGGTGCGTGTGTGTAGGAAACACAGGTCTTTGTTCTGAGCACTCTAACGTTTCCCGCCTTATTAGAGACTCTAGAAAGCAAGAGCGTGCTTCTTGCTCTAAAGCAGAGTGTGTTTCATGGATGAGAAGTGTGCTGTGTGTTTCCCTTCAGAAACGGAGTTAAATGAGAGGCTCTGTGTCTTCCCTCAAGCGAGACTTCGTTTCAGGTAAACGCAGTCACTTTTCAGCTCAAATGAAGATATATTGTACACGAAGCTCACACGTTTCTCGCTCTTACCTGAAACGCATTGGATGTTAGAGGGCCTGTGGTTTGTATCAGTTTCAGAAGCAGAGTTGAACTAGATATGGTGCGTGTGTGTAGGAAACACAGTTCTTTTGTTCTGAGCACTCTCACGTTTCCCGCCTTATTAGAGACTCTAGAAAGCAAGAGCGTGCTTCTTGCTCTAAAGCAGAGTGTGTTTCATGGATGAGAACTGTGCTGTGTGTTTCCCTTCAGAAACGGAGTTAAATGCCAGGCTCTGTGTCTTCCTACAAGCGAGAGTTCGTTTCAGGTAAACGCAGTCACTTTTCAGCTCAAACGAAGATATATTGTACACGAAGCTCACACGTTTCTCGCTCTTAACTGAAACGCATTGGATGTTACAGGGCCTGTGGTTTGTATCAGTTTCAGAAGCAGAGTTGAACTAGATATGGTCCGTGTGTGTAGGAAACACAGTTCTTTTTTTCTGAGCACTCTCACGTTTCCCGCCTTATTAGAGACTCTAGAAAACAAGAGCGTGCTTCTTGCTCTAAAGCAGAGTGTGTTTCATGGATGAGAAGTGTGCTGTGTGTTTCCCTTCAGAAACGGAGGTAAATGCCAGGCTCTGTGTCTTCCTACAAGCTAGACTTCGTTTCAGGTAAACGCAGTCACTTTTCAGCTCAAACGAAGCTATATTGTACACGAAGCTCACACGTTTCTCGCTCTTAACTGAAACGCATTGGATGTTAGAGGGCCTGCGGTTTGTATCAGTTTCAGAGCAGAGTTGAACTAGATATGGTGCGTGTGTGTAGGAAACACAGTTCTTTGTTCTGAGCACTCTCACGTTTCCCGCCTTATTAGAGACTCTAGAAAGCAAGAGCGTGCTTCTTGCTCTAAAGCAGAGTGTGTTTCATAGATGAGAAGTGTGCTGTGTGTTTCCCTTCAGAAACGGAGTTAAATGCCAGGCTCTGTGTCTTCCTACAACGAGACTTCGTTTCAGGTAAACGCAGTCACTTTTCAGCTCAAACGAAGCTATATTGTACACGAAGCTCACACGTTTCTCGCTCTTAACTGAAACGCATTGGATGTTAGAGGGCCTGTGGTTTGTATCAGTTTCAGAAGCAGAGTTGAACTAGATATGGTCCCTGTATGTAGGAAACACAGTTCTTTGTTCTGAGCACTCTCACGTTTCCCGCCTTATTAGAGACTCTAGAAAGCAAGAGGGTGCTTCTTGCTCTAAAGCAGAGTGTGTTTCATGGATGAGAAGTGTGCTGTGTGTTTCCCTTCAGAAACGGAGTTAAATGCCAGGCTCTGTGTCTTCCTACAAGCGAGACTTCGTTTCAGGTAAACGCAGTCACTTTTCAGCTCAAACGAAGCTATATTGTACACGAAGCTCACACGTTTCTCGCTCTTAACTGAAACGCATTGGATGTTAGAGGGCCTGTGGTTTGTATCAGTTTCAGAAGCAGAGTTGAACTAGATATGGTGCGTGTGTGTAGTAAACACAGTTCTTTTGTTCTGAGCACTCTCACGTTTCCCGCCTTATTAGAGACTCTAGAAAGCAAGAGCATGCTTCTTGCTCTAAAGCAGAGTGTGTTTCACGGATGAGAAGTGTGCTGTGTGTTTCCCTTCAAAAACGGAGTTAAATACCAGGCTCTGTGTCTTCCTCAAGCGAGACTTCGTTTCAGGTAAACGCAGTCACTTTTCAGCTCAAACGAAGATATATTGTACACGAAGCTCACACGTTTCTCTCTCTTACCTGAAACGCATTGGATGTTAGAGGGCCTGTGGTTTGTATCAGTTTCAGAAGCAGAGTTGAACTAGATATGGTGCGTGTGTGTAGGAAACACAGTTCTTTTGTTCTGAGCACTCTCACGTTTCCCGCCTTATTAGAGACTCTAGAAAGCAAGAGCGTGCTTCTTGCTCTAAAGCAGAGTGTGTTTCATGGATGAGAACTGTGCTGTGTGTTTCCCTTCAGAAACGGAGTTAAATGCCAGGCTCTGTGTCTTCCTACAAGCGAGACTTCGTTTCAGGTAAACGCAGTCACTTTTCATCTCAAACGAAGCTATATTGTACACGAAGCTCACACGTTTCTCGCTCTTAACTGAAACGCATTGGATGTTAGAGGGCCTGCGGTTTGTATCAGTTTCAGAGCAGAGTTGAACTAGATATGGTGCGTGTGTGTAGGAAACACAGTTCTTTGTTCTGAGCACTCTCACGTTTCCCGCCTTATTAGAGACTCTAGAAAGCAAGAGCATGTTTCTTGCTCTAAAGCAGAGTGTGTTTCATGGATGAGAAGTGTGCTGTGTGTTTCCCTTCAGAAACGGAGTTAAATGCCAGGCTCTGTGTCTTCCTACAAGCGAGACTTCTTTTCAGGTAAACGCAGTCACTGTTCAGCTCAAACGAAGCTATATTGTACACGAAGCTCACACGTTTCTCGCTCTTAACTGAAACGCATTGGATGTTAGAGGGCCTGTGGTTTGTATCAGTTTCAGAAGCAGAGTTGAACTAGATATGGTGCGTGTGTGTAGGAAACACAGTTCTTTGTTCTGAGCACTCTCACGTTTCCCGCCTTATTAGAGACTCTAGAAAGCAAGAGCGTGCTTCTTGCTCTAAAGCAGAGTGTGTTTCATGGATGAGAACTGTGCTGTGTGTTTCCCTTCAGAAACGGAGTTAAATGCCAGGCTCTGTGTCTTCCTACAAGCGAGACTTCGTTTCAGGTAAACGCAGTCACTTTTCAGCTCAAAGGAAGCTATATTGTACACGAAGCTCACACGTTTCTCGCTCTTAACTGAAACGCATTGGATGTTAGAGGGCCTATGGTTTGTAGCAATTTCAGAAGCAGAGTTGAACTAGATATGGTGCGTGTGTGTAGGAAACACAGTTCTTTGTTCTGAGCACTCTCACGTTTACCGCCTTATTAGAGACTCTAGAAAGCAAGAGCATGCTTCTTGCTCTAAAGCAGAGTGTGTTTCATGGATGAGAAGTGTGCTGTGTGTTTCCCTTCAGAAACGGAGTTAAATACCAGGCTCTGTGTCTTCCTCAAGCGAGACTTCGTTTCAGGTAAACGCAGTCACTTTTCAGCTCCAACGAAGCTATATTGTACAGGAAGCTCACACGTTTCTCGCTCTTAACTGAAACGCATTGGATCTTATAGGGCCTGCGGTTTGTATCAGTTTCAGAAGCAGAGTTGAACTAGATATGGTGCGTGTGTGTAGGAAACACAGTTCTTTGTTCTGAGCACTCTCACGTTTCCCGCCTTATTAGAGACTCTAGAAAGCAAGAGCGTGCTTCTTGCTATAAAGCAGAGTGTGTTTCATGGATGAGAAGTGTGCTGTGTGTTTCTTTTCAGAAACGGAGTTAAATGCCAGGCTCTGTGTCTTCCTACAAGCGAGACTTCGTTTCAGGTAAACACAGTCACTTTTCAGCTCAAATGAAGCTATATTGTACACGAAGCTCACACGTTTCTCGCTCTTATCTGAAACGCATTGGATGTTAGAGGGCCTGTGGTTTGTATCAGTTTCAGAAGCAGAGTTGAACTAGATATGGTCCGTGTGTGTAGGAAACACAGTTCTTTGTTCTGAGCACTCTCACGTTTCCCGCCTTATTAGAGACTCTAGAAAGCAAGAGCGTGCTTCTTGCTCTAAAGCAGAGTGTGTTTCATGGATGAGAAGTGTGCTGTGTGTTTCCCTTCAGAAACGGAGTTAAATGCCAGGCTCTGTGTCTTCCTACAAGCGAGACTTCGTTTCAGGTAAACGCAGTCACTTTTCAGCTCAAACGAAGCTATATTGTACACGAAGCTCACACGTTTCTCTCTCTTAACTGAAACGCATTGGATGTTAGAGGGCCTGTGGTTTGTATCAGTTTCAGAAGCAGAGTTGAACTACATATGGTGCGTGTGTGTAGGAAACACAGTTCTTTGTTCTGAGCACTCTCACGTTTCCCGCCTTATTAGAGACTCTAGAAAGCAAGAGCATGCTTCTTGCTCTAAAGCAGAGTGTGTTTCATGGATGAGAAGTGTGCTGTGTGTTTCCCTTCAGAAACGGAGTTAAATGCCAGGCTCTGTGTCTTCCTACAAGCGAGACTTCTTTTCAGGTAAACGCAGTCACTGTTCAGCTCAAACGAAGCTATATTGTACACGAAGCTCACACGTTTCTCGCTCTTAACTGAAACGCATTGGATGTTAGAGGGCCTGTGGTTTGTATCAGTTTCAGAAGCAGAGTTGAACTAGATATGGTGCGTGTGTGTAGGAAACACAGTTCTTTGTTCTGAGCACTCTCACGTTTCCCGCCTTATTAGAGACTCTAGAAAGCAAGAGCGTGCTTCTTGCTCTAAAGCAGAGTGTGTTTCATGGATGAGAACTGTGCTGTGTGTTTCCCTTCAGAAATGGAGTTAAATGCCAGGCTCTGTGTCTTCCTACAAGCGAGACTTCGTTTCAGGTAAACGCAGTCACTTTTCAGCTCAAAGGAAGCTATATTGTACACGAAGCTCACACGTTTCTCGCTCTTAACTGAAACGCATTGGATGTTAGAGGGCCTATGGTTTGTAGCAATTTCAGAAGCAGAGTTGAACTAGATATGGTGCGTGTGTGTAGGAAACACAGTTCTTTGTTCTGAGCACTCTCACGTTTCCCGCCTTATTAGAGACTCTAGAAAGCAAGAGCGTGCTTCTTGCTCTAAAGCAGAGTGTGTTTCATGGATGAGAAGTGTGCTGTGTGTTTCCCTTCAGAAACGGAGTTAAATACCAGGCTCTGTGTCTTCCTCAAGCGAGACTTCGTTTCAGGTAAACGCAGTCACTTTTCAGCTCCAACGAAGCTATATTGTACACGAAGCTCACACGTTTCTCGCTCTTAACTGAAACGCATTGGATCTTAGAGGGCCTGCGGTTTGTATCAGTTTCAGAAGCAGAGTTGAACTAGATATGGTGCGTGTGTGTAGGAAACACAGTTCTTTGTTCTGAGCACTCTCACGTTTCCCGCCTTATTAGAGACTCTAGAAAGCAAGAGCGTGCTTCTTGCTATAAAGCAGAGTGTGTTTCATGGATGAGAAGTGTGCTGTGTGTTTCTTTTCAGAAACGGAGTTAAATGCCAGGCTCTGTGTCTTCCTACAAGCGAGACTTCGTTTCAGGTAAACGCAGTCACTTTTCAGCTCAAATGAAGCTATATTGTACACGAAGCTCACACGTTTCTCGCTCTTATCTGAAACGCATTGGATGTTAGAGGGCCTGTGGTTTGTATCAGTTTCAGAAGCAGAGTTGAACTAGATATGGTGCGTGTGTGTAGGAAACACAGTTCTTTTGTTCTGAGCACTCTCACGTTTCCCGCCTAATTAGAGACTCTAGAAAGCAAGCGCGTGCTTCTTGCTCTAAAGCAGAGTGTGTTTCATGGATGAGAAGTGTGCTGTGTGTTTCCCTTCAGAAACGGAGTTAAATGAGAGGCTCTGTGTCTTCCTACAAGCGAGACTTCGTTTCAGGTAAACGCAGTCACTTTTCAGCTCAAACGAAGATATATTGTACACGAAGCTCACACGTTTCTCTCTCTTACCTGAAACGCATTGGATGTTAGAGGTCCTGTGGTTTGTATCAGTTTCAGAAGCAGAGTTGAACTAGATATGGTGCGTGTGTGTAGGAAACACAGTTCTTTTGTTCTGAGCACTCTCACGTTTCCCGCCTTATTAGAGACTCTAGAAAGCAAGAGCGTGCTTCTTGCTCTAAAGCAGAGTGTGTTTCATGGATGAGAACTGTGCTGTGTGTTTCCCTTCAGAAACGGAGTTAAATGCCAGGCTCTGTGTCTTCCTACAAGCGAGACTTCGTTTCAGGTAAACGCAGTCACTTTTCAGCTCAAACGAAGCTATATTGTACACGAAGCTCACACGTTTCTCGCTCTTAACTGAAACGCATTGGATGTTAGAGGGCCTGCGGTTTGTATCAGTTTCAGAGCAGAGTTGAACTAGATATGGTGCGTGTGTGTAGGAAACACAGTTCTTTGTTCTGAGCACTCTCACGTTTCCCGCCTTATTAGAGACTCTAGAAAGCAAGAGCATGCTTCTTGCTCTAAAGCAGAGTGTGTTTCATGGATGAGAAGTGTGCTGTGTGTTTCCCTTCAGAAACGGAGTTAAATGCCAGGCTCTGTGTCTTCCTACAAGCGAGACTTCTTTTCAGGTAAACGCAGTCACTGTTCAGCTCAAACGAAGCTATATTGTACACGAAGCTCACACGTTTCTCGCTCTTAACTGAAACGCATTGGATGTTAGAGGGCCTGTGGTTTGTATCAGTTTCAGAAGCAGAGTTGAACTAGATATGGTGCGTGTGTGTAGGAAACACAGTTCTTTGTTCTGAGCACTCTCACGTTTCCCGCCTTATTAGAGACTCTAGAAAGCAAGAGCGTGCTTCTTGCTCTAAAGCAGAGTGTGTTTCATGGATGAGAACTGTGCTGTGTGTTTCCCTTCAGAAATGGAGTTAAATGCCAGGCTCTGTGTCTTCCTACAAGCGAGACTTCGTTTCAGGTAAACGCAGTCACTTTTCAGCTCAAAGGAAGCTATATTGTACACGAAGCTCACACGTTTCTCGCTCTTAACTGAAACGCATTGGATGTTAGAGGGCCTATGGTTTGTAGCAATTTCAGAAGCACAGTTGAACTAGATATGGTGCGTGTGTGTAGGAAACACAGTTCTTTGTTCTGAGCACTCTCACGTTTCCCGGCTTATTAGAGACTCTAGAAAGCAAGAGCTTGCTTCTTGCTCTAAAGCAGAGTGTGTTTCATGGATGAGAAGTGTGCTGTGTGTTTCCCTTCAGAAACGGAGTTAAATACCAGGCTCTGTGTCTTCCTCAAGCGAGACTTCGTTTCAGGTAAACGCAGTCACTTTTCAGCTCCAACGAAGCTATATTGTACACGAAGCTCACACGTTTCTCGCTCTTAACTGAAACGCATTGGATCTTAGAGGGCCTGCGGTTTGTATCAGTTTCAGAAGCAGAGTTGAACTAGATATGGTGCGTGTGTGTAGGAAACACAGTTCTTTGTTCTGAGCACTCTCACGTTTCCCGCCTTATTAGAGACTCTAGAAAGCAAGAGCGTGCTTCTTGCTATAAAGCAGAGTGTGTTTCATGGATGAGAAGTGTGCTGTGTGTTTCTTTTCAGAAACGGAGTTAAATGCCAGGCTCTGTGTCTTCCTACAAGCGAGACTTCGTTTCAGGTAAACGCAGTCACTTTTCAGCTCAAATGAAGCTATATTGTACACGAAGCTCACACGTTTCTCGCTCTTATCTGAAACGCATTGGATGTTAGAGGGCCTGTGGTTTGTATCAGTTTCAGAAGCAGAGTTGAACTAGATATGGTCCGTGTGTGTAGGAAACACAGTTCTTTGTTCTGAGCACTCTCACGTTTCCCGCCTTATTAGAGACTCTAGAAAGCAAGAGCGTGCTTCTTGCTCTAAAGCAGAGTGTGTTTCATGGATGAGAAGTGTGCTGTGTGTTTCCCTTCAGAAACGGAGTTAAATGCCAGGCTCTGTGTCTTCCTACAAGCGAGACTTCGTTTCAGGTAAACGCAGTCACTTTTCAGCTCAAACGAAGCTATATTGTACACGAAGCTCACACGTTTCTCTCTCTTAACTGAAACGCATTGGATGTTAGAGGGCCTGTGGTTTGTATCAGTTTCAGAAGCAGAGATGAACTACATATGGTGCGTGTGTGTAGGAAACACAGTTCTTTGTTCTGAGCACTCTCACGTTTCCCGCCTTATTAGAGACTCTAGAAAGCAAGAGCGTGCTTCTTGCTCTAAAGCAGAGTGTGTTTCATGGATGAGAAGTGTGCTGTGTGTTTCCCTTCAGAAACGGAGTTAAATGCCAGGCTCTGTGTCTTCCTACAAGCGAGACTTCGTTTCAGGTAAACGCAGTCACTTTTCAGCTCAAAAGAAGCTATATTGTACACGAAGCTCACACGTTTCTCGCTCTTAACTGAAACGCATTGGATGTTAGAGGGCCTGTGGTTTGTATCAGTTTCAGAAGCAGAGTTGAACTAGATATGGTGCGTGTGTGTAGTAAACACAGTTCTTTTGTTCTGAGCACTCTCACGTTTCCCGCCTTATTAGAGACTCTAGAAAGCAAGAGCGTGCTTCTTGCTCTAAAGCAGAGTGTGTTTCATGGATGAGAAGTGTGCTGTGTGTTTCCCTTCAGAAACGGAGTTAAATGCCAGGCTCTGTGTCTTCCTACAAGCGAGACTTCGTTTAAGGTAAACGCAGTCACTTTTCAGCTCAAACGAAGCTATATTGTACACGAAGCTCACACGTTTCTCGCTCTTAACTGAAACGCATTGGATGTTAGAGGGCCTGTGGTTTGTATCAGTTTCAGAAGCAGAGTTGAACTAGATATGGTGCGTGTGTGTAGGAAACACAGTTCTTTTGTTCTGAGCACTCTCACGTTTCCCGCCTTATTAGAGACTCTAGAAAGCAAGAGCGTGCTTCTTGCTCTAAAGCAGAGTGTGTTTCATGGATGAGAAGTGTGCTGTGTGTTTCCCTTCAGAAACGGAGTTAAATACCAGGCTCTGTGTCTTCCTCTAGCGAGACTTCGTTTCAGGTAAACGCAGTCACTTTTCAGCTCAAAAGAAGGTATATTGTACACGAAGCTCACACGTTTCTCGCTCTTAACTGAAACGCATTGGATGTTAGAGGGCCTGTGGTTTGTATCAGTTTCAGAAGCAGAATTGAACTAGATATGGTCCGTGTGTGTAGGAAACACAGTTCTTTGTTCTGAGCACTCTCACGTTTCCCGCCTTATTAGAGACTCTAGAAAGCAAGAGCGTGCTTCTTGCTCTAAAGCAGAGTGTGTTTCATGGATGAGAAGTGTGCTGTGTGTTTCCCTTCAGAAACGGAGTTAAATACCAGGCTCTGTGTCTTCCTCAAGCGAGACTTCGTTTCAGGTAAACGCAGTCACTTTTCAGCTCCAACGAAGCTATATTGTACACGAAGCTCACACGTTTCTCGCTCTTAACTGAAACGCATTGGATCTTAGAGGGCCTGCGGTTTGTATCAGTTTCAGAAGCAGAGTTGAACTAGATATGGTGCGTGTGTGTAGGAAACACAGTTCTTTGTTCTGAGCACTCTCACGTTTCCCGCCTTATTAGAGACTCTAGAAAGCAAGAGCGTGCTTCTTGCTATAAAGCAGAGTGTGTTTCATGGATGAGAAGTGTGCTGTGTGTTTCTTTTCAGAAACGGAGTTAAATGCCAGGCTCTGTGTCTTCCTACAAGCGAGACTTCGTTTCAGGTAAACGCAGTCACTTTTCAGCTCAAATGAAGCTATATTGTACACGAAGCTCACACGTTTCTCGCTCTTATCTGAAACGCATTGGATGTTAGAGGGCCTGTGGTTTGTATCAGTTTCAGAAGCAGAGTTGAACTAGATATGGTCCGTGTGTGTAGGAAACACAGTTCTTTGTTCTGAGCACTCTCACGTTTCCCGCCTTTTTAGAGACTCTAGAAAGCAAGAGCGTGCTTCTTGCTCTAAAGCAGAGTGTGTTTCATGGATGAGAAGTGTGCTGTGTGTTTCCCTTCAGAAACGGAGTTAAATGCCAGGCTCTGTGTCTTCCTACAAGCGAGACTTCGTTTCAGGTAAACGCAGTCACTTTTCAGCTCAAACGAAGCTATATTGTACACGAAGGTCACACGTTTCTCTCTCTTAACTGAAACGCATTGGATGTTAGAGGGCCTGTGGTTTGTATCAGTTTCAGAAGCAGAGTTGAACTACATATGGTGCGTGTGTGTAGGAAACACAGTTCTTTGTTCTGAGCACTCTCACGTTTCCCGCCTTATTAGAGACTCTAGAAAGCAAGAGCGTGCTTCTTGCTCTAAAGCAGAGTGTGTTTCATGGATGAGAAGTGTGCTGTGTGTTTCCCTTCAGAAACGGAGTTAAATGCCAGGCTCTGTGTCTTCCTACAAGCGAGACTTCGTTTCAGGTAAACGCAGTCACTTTTCAGCTCAAAAGAAGCTATATTGTACATGAAGCTCACACGTTTCTCGCTCTTAACTGAAACGCATTGGATGTTAGAGGGCCTGTGGTTTGTATCAGTTTCAGAAGCAGAGTTGAACTAGATATGGTGCGTGTTTGTAGTAAACACAGTTCTTTTGTTCTGAGCACTCTCACGTTTCCCGCCTTATTAGAGAATCTAGAAAGCAAGAGCGTGCTTCTTGCTCTAAAGCAGAGTGTGTTTCATGGATGAGAAGTGTGCTGTGTGTTTCCCTTCAGAAACGGAGTTAAATGCCAGGCTCTGTGTCTTCCTACAAGCGAGACTTCGTTTAAGGTAAACGCAGTCACTTTTCAGCTCAAACGAAGCTATATTGTACACGAAGCTCACACGTTTCTCGCTCTTAACTGAAACGCATTGGATGTTAGAGGGCCTGTGGTTTGTATCAGTTTCAGAAGCAGAGTTGAACTAGATATGGTGCGTGTGTGTAGGAAACACAGTTCTTTTGTTCTGAGCACTCTCACGTTTCCCGCCTTATTAGAGACACTAGAAAGCAAGAGCGTGCTTCTTGCTCTAAAGCAGAGTGTGTTTCATGGATGAGAAGTGTGCTGTGTGTTTCCCTTCAGAAACGGAGTTAAATGCCAGGCTCTGTGTCTTCCTCAAGCGAGACTTCGTTTCAGGTAAACGCAGTCACTTTTCAGCTCCAACGAAGCTATATTGTACACGAAGCTCACACGTTTCTCGCTCTTAACTGAAAAGCATTGGATGTTAGAGGGCCTGCGGTTTGTATCAGTTTCAGAAGCAGAGTTGAACTAGATATGGTGCGTGTTTGTAGGAAACACAGTTCTTTGTTCTGAGCACTCTCACGTTTCCCGCCTTATTAGAGACTCTAGAAAGCAAGAGCGTGCTTCTTGCTCTAAAGCAGAGTGTGTTTCATGGATGAGAAGTGTGCTGTGTGTTTCTTTTCAGAAACGGAGTTAAATGCCAGGCTCTGTGTCTTCCTACAAGTGAGACTTCGTTTCAGGTAAACGCAGTCACTTTTCAGCTCAAAAGAAGGTATATTGTACACGAAGCTCACACGTTTCTCGCTCTTAACTGAAACGCATTGGATGTTAGAGGGCCTGTGGTTTGTATCAGTTTCAGAAGCAGAATTGAACTAGATATGGTCCGTGTGTGTAGGAAACACAGTTCTTTGTTCTGAGCACTCTCACGTTTCCCACCTTATTAGAGACTCTAGAAAGCAAGAGCGTGCTTCTTGCTCTAAAGCAGAGTGTGTTTCATGGATGAGAAGTGTGCTGTGTGTTTCCCTTCAGAAACGGAGTTAAATACCAGGCTCTGTGTCTTCCTCAAGCGAGACTTCGTTTCAGGTAAACGCAGTCACTTTTCAGCTCCAACGAAGCTATATTGTACACGAAGCTCACACGTTTCTCGCTCTTAACTGAAACGCATTGGATCTTAGAGGGCCTGCGGTTTGTATCAGTTTCAGAAGCAGAGTTGAACTAGATATGGTGCGTGTGTGTAGGAAACACAGTTCTTTGTTCTGAGCACTCTCACGTTTCCCGCCTTATTAGAGACTCTAGAAAGCAAGAGCGTGCTTCTTGCTCTAAAGCAGAGTGTGTTTCATGGATGAGAAGTGTGCTGTGTGTTTCCCTTCAGAAACGGAGTTAAATGCCAGGCTCTGTGTCTTCCTACAAGTGAGACTTCGTTTCAGGTAAACGCAGTCACTTTTCAGCTCAAATGAAGCTATATTGTACACGAAGCTCACACGTTTCTCGCTCTTATCTGAAACGCATTGGATGTTAGAGGGCCTGTGGTTTGTATCAGTTTCAGAAGCAGAGTTGAACTAGATATGGTCCGTGTGTGTAGGAAACACAGTTCTTTGTTCTGAGCACTCTCACGTTTCCCGCCTTATTAGAGACTCTAGAAAGCAAGAGCGTGCTTCTTGCTCTAAAGCAGAGTGTGTTTCATGGATGAGAAGTGTGCTGTGTGTTTCCCTTCAGAAACGGAGTTAAATGCCAGGCTCTGTGTCTTCCTACAAGCGAGACTTCGTTTCAGGTAAACGCAGTCACTTTTCAGCTCAAACGAAGCTATATTGTACACGAAGCTCACACGTTTCTCTCTCTTAACTGAAACGCATTGGATGTTAGAGGGCCTGTGGTTTGTATCAGTTTCAGAAGCAGAGTTGAACTACATATGGTGCGTGTGTGTAGGAAACACAGTTCTTTGTTCTGAGCACTCTCACGTTTCCCGCCTTATTAGAGACTCTAGAAAGCAAGAGCGTGCTTCTTGCTCTAAAGCAGAGTGTGTTTCATGGATGAGAAGTGTGCTGTGTGTTTCCCTTCAGAAACGGAGTTAAATGCCAGGCTCTGTGTCTTCCTACAAGCGAGACTTCGTTTCAGGTAAACGCAGTCACTTTTCAGCTCAAAAGAAGCTATATTGTACATGAAGCTCACACGTTTCTCGCTCTTAACTGAAACGCATTGGATGTTAGAGGGCCTGTGGTTTGTATCAGTTTCAGAAGCAGAGTTGAACTAGATATGGTGCGTGTGTGTAGTAAACACAGTTCTTTTGTTCTGAGCACTCTCACGTTTCCCGCCTTATTAGAGACTCTAGAAAGCAAGAGCGTGCTTCTTGCTCTAAAGCAGAGTGTGTTTCATGGATGAGAAGTGTGCTGTGTGTTTCCCTTCAGAAACGGAGTTAAATGCCAGGCTCTGTGTCTTCCTACAAGCGAGACTTCGTTTAAGGTAAACGCAGTCACTTTTCAGCTCAAACGAAGCTATATTGTACACGAAGCTCACACGTTTCTCGCTCTTAACTGAAACGCATTGGATGTTAGAGGGCCTGTGGTTTGTATCAGTTTCAGAAGCAGAGTTGAACTAGATATGGTGCGTGTGTGTAGGAAACACAGTTCTTTTGTTCTGAGCACTCTCACGTTTCCCGCCTTATTAGAGACACTAGAAAGCAAGAGCGTGCTTCTTGCTCTAAAGCAGAGTGTGTTTCATGGATGAGAAGTGTGCTGTGTGTTTCCCTTCAGAAACGGAGTTAAATGCCAGGCTCTGTGTCTTCCTACAAGCGAGACTTCGTTTCAGGTAAACGCAGTCACTTTTCAGCTCAAACGAAGATATATTGTACACGAAGCTCACACGTTTATCGCTCTTACCTGAAACGTATTGGATGTTAGAGGGCCTGTGGTTTGTATCAGTTTCAGAAGCAGAGTTGAACTAGATATGGTCCGTGTGTGTAGGAAACACAGTTCTTTTGTTCTGAGCACTCTCACGTTTCCCGCCTTTTTAGAGACTCTAGAAAGCAAGAGCATGCTTCTTGCTCTAAAGCAGAGTGTGTTTCATGGATGAGAACTGTGCTGTGTGTTTCCCTTCAGAAACGGAGTTAAATACCAGGCTCTGTGTCTTCCTCAAGCGAGACTTCGTTTCAGGTAAACGCAGTCACTTTTCAGCTCCAACGAAGCTATATTGTACACGAAGCTCACACGTTTCTCGCTCTTAACTGAAAAGCATTGGATGTTAGAGGGCCTGCGGTTTGTATCAGTTTCAGAAGCAGAGTTGAACTAGATATGGTGCGTGTTTGTAGGAAACACAGTTCTTTGTTCTGAGCACTCTCACGTTTCCCGCCTTATTAGAGACTCTAGAAAGCAAGAGCGTGCTTCTTGCTCTAAAGCAGAGTGTGTTTCATGGATGAGAAGTGTGCTGTGTGTTTCTTTTCAGAAACGGAGTTAAATGCCAGGCTCTGTGTCTTCCTACAAGTGAGACTTCGTTTCAGGTAAACGCAGTCACTTTTCAGCTCAAAAGAAGGTATATTGTACACGAAGCTCACACGTTTCTCGCTCTTAACTGAAACGCATTGGATGTTAGAGGGCCTGTGGTTTGTATCAGTTTCAGAAGCAGAGTTGAACTAGATATGGTGCGTGTGTGTAGGAAACACAGTTCTTTTGTTCTGAGCACTCTCAGGTTTCCCGCCTAATTAGAGACTCTAGAAAGCAAGAGCGTGCTTCTTGCTCAAAAGCAGAGTGTGTTTCATGGATGAGAAGTGTGCTGTGTGTTTCTCTTCAGAAACGGAGTTAAATGAGAGGCTCTGTGTCTTCCTACAAGCGAGACTTCGTTTCAGGTAAACGCAGTCACTTTTCAGCTCAAACGAAGATATATTGTACACGAAGCTCACACGTTTCTCGCTCTTACCTGAAACGCATTGGATGTTAGAGGGCCTGTGGTTTGTTTCAGTTTCAGAAGCAGAGTTGAACTAGATATGGTGCGTGTGTGTAGGAAACACAGTTCTTTGTTCTGAGCACTCTCACGTTTCCCGCCTTATTAGAGACTCTAGAAAGCAAGAGCGTGCTTCTTGCTCTAAAGCAGAGTGTGTTTCATGGATGAGAACTGTGCTGTGTGTTTCCCTTCAGAAACGGAGTTAAATGCCAGGCTCTGTGTCTTCCTACATGCGAGACTTCGTTTCAGGTAAACGCAGTCACTTTTCAGCTCAAACGAAGCTATATTGTACACGAAGCTCACAGGTTTCTCGCTCTTAACTGAAACGCATTGGATGTTAGAGGGCCTGCGGTTTGTATCAGTTTCAGAGCAGAGTTGAACTAGATATGGTGCGTGTGTGTAGGAAACACAGTTCTTTGTTCTGAGCACTCTCACGTTTCCCGCCTTATTAGAGACTCTAGAAAGCAAGAGCGTGCTTCTTGCTCTAAAGCAGAGTGTGTTTCATGGATGAGAAGTGTGCTGTGTGTTTCCCTTCAGAAACGGAGTTAAATGCCAGGCTCTGTGTCTTCCTACAAGCGAGACTTCGTTTCAGGTAAACGCAGTCACTTTTCAGCTCAAAAGAAGCTATATTGTACACGAAGCTCACACGTTTCTCGCTCTTAACTGAAACGCATTGGATGTTAGAGGGCCTGTGGTTTGTATCAGTTTCAGAAGCAGAGTTGAACTAGATATGGTGCGTGTGTGTAGTAAACACAGTTCTTTTGTTCTGAGCACTCTCACGTTTCCCGCCTTATTAGAGACTCTAGAAAGCAAGAGCGTGCTTCTTGCTCTAAAGCAGAGTGTGTTTCATGGATGAGAAGTGTGCTGTGTGTTTCCCTTCAGAAACGGAGTTAAATGCCAGGCTCTGTGTCTTCCTACAAGCGAGACTTCGTTTAAGGTAAACGCAGTCACTTTTCAGCTCAAACGAAGCTATATTGTACACGAAGCTCACACGTTTCTCGCTCTTAACTGAAACGCATTGGATGTTAGAGGGCCTGTGGTTTGTATCAGTTTCAGAAGCAGAGTTGAACTAGATATGGTGCGTGTGTGTAGGAAACACAGTTCTTTTGTTCTGAGCACTCTCACGTTTCCCGCCTTATTAGAGACTCTAGAAAGCAAGAGCGTGCTTCTTGCTCTAAAGCAGAGTGTGTTTCATGGATGAGAAGTGTGCTGTGTGTTTCCCTTCAGAAACGGAGTTAAATGCCAGGCTCTGTGTCTTCCTACAAGCGAGACTTCGTTTCAGGTAAACGCAGTCACTTTTCAGCTCCAACGAAGCTATATTGTACACGAAGCTCACACGTTTCTCGCTCTTAACTGAAAAGCATTGGATGTTAGAGGGCCTGTGGTTTGTATCAGTTTCAGAAGCAGAGTTGAACTAGATATGGTGCGTGTTTGTAGGAAACACAGTTCTTTGTTCTGAGCACTCTCACGTTTCCCGCCTTATTAGAGACTCTAGAAAGCAAGAGCGTGCTTCTTGCTCTAAAGCAGAGTGTGTTTCATGGATGAGAAGTGTGCTGTGTGTTTCTTTTCAGAAACGGAGTTAAATGCCAGGCTCTGTGTCTTCCTACAAGTGAGACTTCGTTTCAGGTAAACGCAGTCACTTTTCAGCTCAAAAGAAGGTATATTGTACACGAAGCTCACACGTTTCTCGCTCTTAACTGAAACGCATTGGATGTTAGAGGGCCTGTGGTTTGTATCAGTTTCAGAAGCAGAATTGAACTAGATATGGTCCGTGTGTGTAGGAAACACAGTTCTTTGTTCTGAGCACTCTCACGTTTCCCGCCTTATTAGAGACTCTAGAAAGCAAGAGCGTGCTTCTTGCTCTAAAGCAGAGTGTGTTTCATGGATGAGAAGTGTGCTGTGTGTTTCCCTTCAGGAAAGGAGTTAAATGCCAGGCTCTGTGTCTTCCTACAAGCGAGACTTCGTTTCAGGTAAACGCAGTCACTTTTCAGCTCAAACGAAGCTATATTGTACACGAAGCTCACACGTTTCTCGCTCTTACCTGAAACGCATTGGATGTTAGAGGGCCTGTGGTTTGTTTCAGTTTCAGAAGCAGAGTTGAACTAGATATGGTGCGTGTGTGTAGGAAACACAGTTCTTTTGTTCTGAGCACTCTCACGTTTCCCGCCTTATTAGAGACTCTAGAAAGCAAGAGCGTGCTTCTTGCTCTAAAGCAGAGTGTGTTTCATGGATGAGAACTGTGCTGTGTGTTTCCCTTCAGAAACGGAGTTAAATGCCAGGCTCTGTGTCTTCCTACATGCGAGACTTCGTTTCAGGTAAACGCAGTCACTTTTCAGCTCAAACGAAGCTATATTGTACACGAAGCTCACAGGTTTCTCGCTCTTAACTGAAACGCATTGGATGTTAGAGGGCCTGCGGTTTGTATCAGTTTCAGAGCAGAGTTGAACTAGATATGGTGCGTGTGTGTAGGAAACACAGTTCTTTGTTCTGAGCACTCTCACGTTTCCCGCCTTATTAGAGACTCTAGAAAGCAAGAGCGTGCTTCTTGCTCTAAAGCAGAGTGTGTTTCATGGATGAGAAGTGTGCTGTGTGTTTCCCTTCAGAAACGGAGTTAAATGCCAGGCTCTGTGTCTTCCTACAAGCGAGACTTCGTTTCAGGTAAACGCAGTCACTTTTCAGCTCAAAAGAAGCTATATTGTACACGAAGCTCACACGTTTCTCGCTCTTAACTGAAACGCATTGGATGTTAGAGGGCCTGTGGTTTGTATCAGTTTCAGAAGCAGAGTTGAACTAGATATGGTGCGTGTGTGTAGTAAACACAGTTCTTTTTTTCTGAGCACTCTCACGTTTCCCGCCTTATTAGAGACTCTAGAAAGCAAGAGCGTGCTTCTTGCTCTAAAGCAGAGTGTGTTTCATGGATGAGAAGTGTGCTGTGTGTTTCCCTTCAGAAACGGAGTTAAATGCCAGGCTCTGTGTCTTCCTACAAGCGAGACTTCGTTTAAGGTAAACGCAGTCACTTTTCAGCTCAAACGAAGCTATATTGTACACGAAGCTCACACGTTTCTCGCTCTTAACTGAAACGCATTGGATGTTAGAGGGCCTGTGGTTTGTATCAGTTTCAGAAGCAGAGTTGAACTAGATATGGTGCGTGTGTGTAGGAAACACAGTTCTTTTGTTCTGAGCACTCTCACGTTTCCCGCCTTATTAGAGACTCTAGAAAGCAAGAGCGTGCTTCTTGCTCTAAAGCAGAGTGTGTTTCATGGATGAGAAGTGTGCTGTGTGTTTCCCTTCAGAAACGGAGTTAAATGCCAGGCTCTGTGTCTTCCTACAAGCGAGACTTCGTTTCAGGTAAACGCAGTCACTTTTCAGCTCAAACGAAGATATATTGTACACGAAGCTCACACGTTTATCGCTCTTACCTGAAACGCATTGGATGTTAGAGGGCCTGTGGTTTGTATCAGTTTCAGAAGCAGAGTTGAACTAGATATGGTCCGTGTGTGTAGGAAACACAGTTCTTTTGTTCTGAGCACTCTCACGTTTCCCGCCTTTTTAGAGACTCTAGAAAGCAAGAGCATGCTTCTTGCTCTAAAGCAGAGTGTGTTTCATGGATGAGAAGTGTGCTGTGTGTTTCCCTTCAGAAACGGAGTTAAATACCAGGCTCTGTGTCTTCCTCAAGCGAGATTTCGTTTCAGGTAAACGCAGTCACTTTTCAGCTCCAACGAAGCTATATTGTACACGAAGCTCACACGTTTCTCGCTCTTAACTGAAAAGCATTGGATGTTAGAGGGCCTGTGGTTTGTATCAGTTTCAGAAGCAGAGTTGAACTAGATATGGTGCGTGTTTGTAGGAAACACAGTTCTTTGTTCTGAGCACTCTCACGTTTCCCGCCTTATTAGAGACTCTAGAAAGCAAGAGCGTGCTTCTTGCTCTAAAGCAGAGTGTGTTTCATGGATGAGAAGTGTGCTGTGTGTTTCTTTTCAGAAACGGAGTTAAATGCCAGGCTCTGTGTCTTCCTACAAGTGAGACTTCGTTTCAGGTAAACGCAGTCACTTTTCAGCTCAAAAGAAGGTATATTGTACACGAAGCTCACACGTTTCTCGCTCTTAACTGAAACGCATTGGATGTTAGAGGGCCTGTGGTTTGTATCAGTTTCAGAAGCAGAATTGAACTAGATATGGTCCGTGTGTGTAGGAAACACAGTTCTTTGTTCTGAGCACTCTCACGTTTCCCGCCTTATTAGAGACTCTAGAAAGCAAGAGCGTGCTTCTTGCTCTAAAGCAGAGTGTGTTTCATGGATGAGAAGTGTGCTGTGTGTTTCCCTTCAGGAAAGGAGTTAAATGCCAGGCTCTGTGTCTTCCTACAAGCGAGACTTCGTTTCAGGTAAACGCAGTCACTTTTCAGCTCAAACGAAGCTATATTGTACACGAAGCTCACACGTTTCTCGCTCTTATCTGAAACGCATTGGATGTTAGAGGGCCTGTGGTTTGTATCAGTTTCAGAAGCAGAGTTGAACTAGATATGGTGCGTGTGTGTAGGAAACACAGTTCTTTTGTTCTGAGCACTCTCACGTTTCCCGCCTAATTAGAGACTCTAGAAAGCAAGAGCGTGCTTCTTGCTCAAAAGCAGAGTGTGTTTCATGGATGAGAAGTGTGCTGTGTGTTTCTCTTCAGAAACGGAGTTAAATGAGAGGCTCTGTGTCTTCCTACAAGCGAGACTTCGTTTCAGGTAAACGCAGTCACTTTTCAGCTCAAACGAAGATATATTGTACACGAAGCTCACACGTTTCTCGCTCTTACCTGAAACGCATTGGATGTTAGAGGGCCTGTGGTTTGTTTCAGTTTCAGAAGCAGAGTTGAACTAGATATGGTGCGTGTGTGTAGGAAACACAGTTCTTTTGTTCTGAGCACTCTCACGTTTCCCGCCTTATTAGAGACTCTAGAAAGCAAGAGCGTGCTTCTTGCTCTAAAGCAGAGTGTGTTTCATGGATGAGAACTGTGCTGTGTGTTTCCCTTCAGAAACGGAGTTAAATGCCAGGCTCTGTGTCTTCCTACATGCGAGACTTCGTTTCAGGTAAACGCAGTCACTTTTCAGCTCAAACGAAGCTATATTGTACACGAAGCTCACAGGTTTCTCGCTCTTAACTGAAACGCATTGGATGTTAGAGGGCCTGCGGTTTGTATCAGTTTCAGAGCAGAGTTGAACTAGATATGGTGCGTGTGTGTAGGAAACACAGTTCTTTGTTCTGAGCACTCTCACGTTTCCCGCCTTATTAGAGACTCTAGAAAGCAAGAGCGTGCTTCTTGCTCTAAAGCAGAGTGTGTTTCATGGATGAGAAGTGTGCTGTGTGTTTCCCTTCAGAAACGGAGTTAAATGCCAGGCTCTGTGTCTTCCTACAAGCGAGACTTCGTTTCAGGTAAACGCAGTCACTTTTCAGCTCAAAAGAAGCTATATTGTACACGAAGCTCACACGTTTCTCGCTCTTAACTGAAACGCATTGGATGTTAGAGGGCCTGTGGTTTGTATCAGTTTCAGAAGCAGAGTTGAACTAGATATGGTGCGTGTGTGTAGTAAACACAGTTCTTTTTTTCTGAGCACTCTCACGTTTCCCGCCTTATTAGAGACTCTAGAAAGCAAGAGCGTGCTTCTTGTCTAAAGCAGAGTGTGTTTCATGGATGAGAAGTGTGCTGTGTGTTTCCCTTCAGAAACGGAGTTAAATGCCAGGCTCTGTGTCTTCCTACAAGCGAGACTTCGTTTAAGGTAAACGCAGTCACTTTTCAGCTCAAACGAAGCTATATTGTACACGAAGCTCACACGTTTCTCGCTCTTAACTGAAACGCATTGGATGTTAGAGGGCCTGTGGTTTGTATCAGTTTCAGAAGCAGAGTTGAACTAGATATGGTGCGTGTGTGTAGGAAACACAGTTCTTTTGTTCTGAGCACTCTCACGTTTCCCGCCTTATTAGAGACTCTAGAAAGCAAGAGCGTGCTTCTTGCTCTAAAGCAGAGTGTGTTTCATGGATGAGAAGTGTGCTGTGTGTTTCCCTTCAGAAACGGAGTTAAATGCCAGGCTCTGTGTCTTCCTACAAGCGAGACTTCGTTTCAGGTAAACGCAGTCACTTTTCAGCTCAAACGAAGATATATTGTACACGAAGCTCACACGTTTATCGCTCTTACCTGAAACGCATTGGATGTTAGAGGGCCTGTGGTTTGTATCAGTTTCAGAAGCAGAGTTGAACTAGATATGGTCCGTGTGTGTAGGAAACACAGTTCTTTTGTTCTGAGCACTCTCACGTTTCCCGCCTTTTTAGAGACTCTAGAAAGCAAGAGCATGCTTCTTGCTCTAAAGCAGAGTGTGTTTCATGGATGAGAAGTGTGCTGTGTGTTTCCCTTCAGAAACGGAGTTAAATACCAGGCTCTGTGTCTTCCTCAAGCGAGATTTCGTTTCAGGTAAACGCAGTCACTTTTCAGCTCCAACGAAGCTATATTGTACACGAAGCTCACACGTTTCTCGCTCTTAACTGAAAAGCATTGGATGTTAGAGGGCCTGCGGTTTGTATCAGTTTCAGAAGCAGAGTTGAACTAGATATGGTGCGTGTTTGTAGGAAACACAGTTCTTTGTTCTGAGCACTCTCACGTTTCCCGCCTTATTAGAGACTCTAGAAAGCAAGAGCGTGCTTCTTGCTCTAAAGCAGAGTGTGTTTCATGGATGAGAAGTGTGCTGTGTGTTTCTTTTCAGAAACGGAGTTAAATGCCAGGCTCTGTGTCTTCCTACAAGTGAGACTTCGTTTCAGGTAAACGCAGTCACTTTTCAGCTCAAAAGAAGGTATATTGTACACGAAGCTCACACGTTTCTCGCTCTTAACTGAAACGCATTGGATGTTAGAGGGCCTGTGGTTTGTATCAGTTTCAGAAGCAGAATTGAACTAGATATGGTCCGTGTGTGTAGGAAACACAGTTCTTTGTTCTGAGCACTCTCACGTTTCCCGCCTTATTAGAGACTCTAGAAAGCAAGAGCGTGCTTCTTGCTCTAAAGCAGAGTGTGTTTCATGGATGAGAAGTGTGCTGTGTGTTTCCCTTCAGGAAAGGAGTTAAATGCCAGGCTCTGTGTCTTCCTACAAGCGAGACTTCGTTTCAGGTAAACGCAGTCACTTTTCAGCTCAAACGAAGCTATATTGTACACGAAGCTCACACGTTTCTCGCTCTTATCTGAAACGCATTGGATGTTAGAGGGCCTGTGGTTTGTATCAGTTTCAGAAGCAGAGTTGAACTAGATATGGTGCGTGTGTGTAGGAAACACAGTTCTTTTGTTCTGAGCACTCTCACGTTTCCCGCCTAATTAGAGACTCTAGAAAGCAAGAGCGTGCTTCTTGCTCAAAAGCAGAGTGTGTTTCATGGATGAGAAGTGTGCTGTGTGTTTCTCTTCAGAAACGGAGTTAAATGAGAGGCTCTGTGTCTTCCTACAAGCGAGACTTCGTTTCAGGTAAACGCAGTCACTTTTCAGCTCAAACGAAGATATATTGTACACGAAGCTCACACGTTTCTCGCTCTTACCTGAAACGCATTGGATGTTAGAGGGCCTGTGGTTTGTTTCAGTTTCAGAAGCAGAGTTGAACTAGATATGGTGCGTGTGTGTAGGAAACACAGTTCTTTTGTTCTGAGCACTCTCACGTTTCCCGCCTTATTAGAGACTCTAGAAAGCAAGAGCGTGCTTCTTGCTCTAAAGCAGAGTGTGTTTCATGGATGAGAACTGTGCTGTGTGTTTCCCTTCAGAAACGGAGTTAAATGCCAGGCTCTGTGTCTTCCTACATGCGAGACTTCGTTTCAGGTAAACGCAGTCACTTTTCAGCTCAAACGAAGCTATATTGTACACGAAGCTCACAGGTTTCTCGCTCTTAACTGAAACGCATTGGATGTTAGAGGGCCTGCGGTTTGTATCAGTTTCAGAGCAGAGTTGAACTAGATATGGTGCGTGTGTGTAGGAAACACAGTTCTTTGTTCTGAGCACTCTCACGTTTCCCGCCTTATTAGAGACTCTAGAAAGAAAGATTGAGCTTCTTGCTCTAAAGCAGAGTGTGTTTCATGGATGAGAAGTGTGCAGTGTGTTTCCCTTCAGAAACGGAGTTAAATGCCAGGCTCTGTGTCTTCCTACAAGCGAGACTTCGTTTCAGGTAAACGCAGTCACTGTTCAGCTCAAACGAAGCTATATTGTACACGAAGCTCACACGTTTCTCGCTCTTAACTGAAACGCATTGGATGTTAGAGGGCCTGTGGTTTGTATCAGTTTCAGAAGCAGAGTTGAACTAGATATGGTCCGTGTGTGTAGGAAACACAGTTCTTTGTTCTGAGCACTCTCATGTTTCCCGACTTATTAGAGACTCTAGAAAGCAAGAGCGTGCTTCTTGCTCTAAAGCAGAGTGTGTTTCATGGATGAGAAGTGTGCTGTGTGTTTCCCTTCAGGAAAGGAGTTAAATGCCAGGCTCTGTGTCTTCCTACAAGCGAGACTTCGTTTCAGGTAAACGCAGTCACTTTTCAGCTCCAACGAAGCTATATTGTACACGAAGCTCACACGTTTCTCGCTCTCATCTGAAACGGATTGGATGTTAGAGGGCCTGTGGTTTGTAGCAGTTTCAGAAGCAGAGTTGAACTAGATATGGTGCGTGTGTGTAGGAAACACAGTTCTTTTGTTCTGAGCACTCTCACGTTTCCCGCCTAATTAGAGACTCTAGAAAGCAAGAGCGTGCTTCTTGCTCTAAAGCAGAGTGTGTTTCATGGATGAGAAGTGTGCTGTGTGTTTCTCTTCAGAAACGGAGTTAAATGAGAGGCTCTGTGTCTTCCTACAAGCGAGACTTCGTTTCAGGTAAACGCAGTCACTTTTCAGCTCAAACGAAGATATATTGTACACGAAGCTCACACGTTTCTCGCTCTTACCTGAAACGCATTGGATGTTAGAGGGCCTGTGGTTTGTTTCAGTTTCAGAAGCAGAGTTGAACTAGATATGGTGCGTGTGTGTAGGAAACACAGTTCTTTTGTTCTGAGCACTCTCACGTTTCCCGCCTTATTAGAGACTCTCGAAAGCAAGAGCGTGTTTCTTGCTCTAAAGCAGAGTGTGTTTCATGGATGAGAACTGTGCTGTGTGTTTCCCTTCAGAAACGGAGTTAAATGCCAGGCTCTGTGTCTCCCTACATGCGAGACTTCGTTTCAGGTAAACGCAGTCACTTTTCAGCTCAAACGAAGCTATATTGTACACGAAGCTCACACGTTTCTCGCTCTTAACTGAAACGCATTGGATGTTAGAGGGCCTGCGGTTTGTATCAGTTTCAGAGAAGAGTTGAACTAGATATGGTGCGTGTGTGTAGGAAACACAGTTCTTTGTTCTGAGCACTCTCACGTTTCCCGCCTTATTAGAGACTCTAGAAAGAAAGATTGAGCTTCTTGCTCTAAAGCAGAGTGTGTTTCATGGATGAGAACTGTGCTGTGTGTTTCCCTTCAGAAACGGAGTTAAATGCCAGGCTCTGTGTCTTCCTACAAGCGAGACTTCGTTTCAGGTAAACGCAGTCACTTTTCAGCTCAAACGAAGATATATTGTACATGAAGCTCACACGTTTCTCGCTCTTAACTGAAACGCATTGGATGTTAGAGGGCCTGTGGTTTGTTTCAGTTTCAGAAGCAGAGTTGAACTAGATATGGCCCGTGTGTGTAGGAAACACAGTTCTTTTGTTCTGAGCACTCTCACGATTCCCGCCTTATTAGAGACTCTAGAAAGCAAGAGCATGCTTCTTGCTCTAAAGCAGAGTGTGTTTCATGGATGAGAAGTGTGCTGTGTGTTTCCCTTCAGAAACGGAGTTAAATGCCAGGCTCTGTGTCTTCCTACAAGCGAGACTTCGTTTCAGGTAAACGCAGTCACTGTTCAGCTCAAACGAAGCTATATTGTACACGAAGCTCACACGTTTCTCGCTCTTACCTGAAACGCATTGGATGTTAGAGGGCCTGTGGTTTGTATCAGTTTCAGAAGCAGAGTTGAACTAGATATGGTCGTGTGTGTAGGAAACACAGTTCTTTGTTCTGAGCACTCTCACGTTTCCCGACTTATTAGAGACTCTAGAAAGCAAGAGCGTGCTTCTTGCTCTAAAGCAGAGTGTGTTTCATGGACGAGAACTGTGCTGTGTGTTTCCCTTCAGAAACGGAGTTAAATGCCAGGCTCTGTGTCTTCCTACAAGCGAGACTTCGTTTCAGGTAAACGCAGTCACTTTTCAGCTCAAAGGAAGCTATATTGTACACGAAGCTCACACGTTTCTCGCTCTTAACTGAAACGCATTGGATGTTAGAGGGCCTGTGGTTTGTAGCAGTTTCAGAAGCAGAGTTGAACTAGATATGGTGCGTGTGTGTAGGAAACACAGTTCTTTGTTCTGAGCACTCTCACGTTTCCCGCCTTATTAGAGACTCTAGATAGCAAGAGCGTGCTTCTTGCTGTAAAGCAGAGTGTGTTTCATGGATGAGAAGTGTGCTGTGTGTTTCCCTTCAGAAACAGAGTTAAATACCAGGCTCTGTGTCTTCCTCAAGCGAGACTTCGTTTCAGGTAAACGCAGTCACTTTTCAGCTCCAAGGAAGCTATATTGTACACGAAGCTCACACGTTTCTCGCTCTTAACTGAAACGCATTGGATCTTAGAGGGCCTGCGGTTTGTATCAGTTTCAGAAGCAGAGTTGAACTAGATATGGTGCATGTGTGTAGGAAACACAGTTCTTTGCTCTGAGCACTCTCACGTTTCATGCCTTATTAGAGACTCTAGAAAGCAAGAGCGTGCTTCTTGCTCTAAAGCAGAGTGTGTTTCATGGATGAGAAGTGTGCTGTGTGTTTCTTTTCAGAAACGGAGTTAAATGCCAGGCTCTGTGTCTTCCTACAAGCGAGACTTCGTTTCAGGTAAACGCAGTCACTTTTCAGCTCAAATGAAGCTATATTGTACACGAAGCTCACACGTTTCTCGCTCTTATCTGAAACGCATTGGATGTTAGAGGGCCTGTGGTTTGTATCAGTTTCAGAAGCAGAGTTGAACTAGATATGGTGCTTGTGTGTAGGAAACACAGTTCTTTTGTTCTGAGCACTCTCACGTTTCCCGCCTAATTAGAGACTCTAGAAAGCAAGAGCGTGCTTCTTGCTCTAAAGCAGAGTGTGTTTCATGGATGAGAAGTGTGCTGTGTGTTTCCCTTCAGAAACGGAGTTAAATGAGAGGCTCTGTGTCTTCCTACAAGCGAGACTTCGTTTCAGGTAATCGCAGTCACTTTTCAGCTCCAACGAAGATATATTGTACACGAAGCTCACACGTTTCTCGCTCTTACCTGAAACGCATTGGATGTTAGAGGGCCTGTGGTTTGTATCAGTTTCAGAAGCAGAGTTGAACTAGATATGGTGCGTGTGTGTAGGAAACACAGTTCTTTTGTTCTGAGCACTCTCACGATTCCCGCCTTATTAGAGACTCTAGAAATCAAGAGCGTGCTTCTTGCTCTAAAGCAGAATGTGTTTCATGGATGAGAACTGTGCTGTGTGTTTCCCTTCAGAAACGGAGTTAAATGCCAGGCTCTGTGTCTTCCTACAAGCGAGACTTCGTTTCAGGTAAATGCAGTCACTTTTCAGCTCAAACGAAGCTATATTGTACACGAAGCTCACACGTTTCTCGCTCTCAACTGAAACGCACTGGATGTTAGAGGGCCTGCGGTTTGTATCAGTTTCAGAGCAGAGTTGAACTAGATATGGTCCGTGTGTGTAGGAAACACAGTTCTTTGTTCTGAGCACTCTCACGTTTCCAGCCTTATTAGAGACTCTAGAAAGCAAGAGCATGCTTCTTGCTCTAAAGCAGAGTGTGTTTCATGGATGAGAAGTGTGCTGTGTGTTTCCCTTCAGAAACGGAGTTAAATGCCAGGCTCTGTGTCTTCCTACAAGCGAGACTTCTTTTCAGGTAAACGCAGTCACTGTTCAGCTCAAACGAAGCTATATTGTACACGAAGCTCACACGTTTCTCGCTCTTAACTGAAACGCATTGGATGTTAGAGGGCCTGTGGTTTGTATCAGTTTCAGAAGCAGAGTTGAACTAGATATGGTGCGTGTGTGTAGGAAACTCAGTTCTTTGTTCTGAGCACTCTCACGTTTCCCGATTTATTAGAGACTCTAGAAAGCAAGAGCGTGCTTCTTGCTCTAAAGCAGAGTGTGTTTCATGGATGAGAACTGTGCTGTGTGTTTCCCTTCAGAAATGGAGTTAAATGCCAGGCTCTGTGTCTTCCTACAAGCGAGACTTCGTTTCAGGTAAACGCAGTCACTTTTCAGCTCAAAGGAAGCTATATTGTACACGAAGCTCACACGTTTCTCGCTCTTAACTGAAACGCATTGGATGTTAGAGGGCCTATGGTTTGTAGCAGTTTCAGAAGCAGAGTTGAACTAGATATGGTGCGTGTGTGTAGGAAACACAGTTCTTTGTTCTGAGCACTCTCACGTTTCCCGCCT
Source organism: Onychomys arenicola (assembly GCA_949786405.1). Classification (NCBI taxonomy): domain Eukaryota; kingdom Metazoa; phylum Chordata; class Mammalia; order Rodentia; family Cricetidae; genus Onychomys; species Onychomys arenicola. Next base: position 450,029 of record CATKUM010000039.1, on the reverse strand, counting down.
TATTAGAGACTCTAGAAAGCAAGAGCGTGCTTCTTGCTCTAAAGCAGAGTGTGTTTCATGGATGAGAAGTGTGCTGTGTGTTTCCCTTCAGAAACGGAGTTAAATACCAGGCTCTGTGTCTTCCTCAAGCGAGACTTCGTTTCAGGTAAACGCAGTCACTTTTCAGCTCCAACGAAGCTATATTGTACACGAAGCTCACACGTTTCTCGCTCTAAACTGAAACGCATTGGATCTTAGAGGGCCTGCGGTTTGTATCAGTTTCAGAAGCAGAGTTGAACTAGATATGGTGCGTGTGTGTAGGAAACACAGTTCTTTGTTCTGAGCACTCTCACGTTTCCCGCCTTATTAGAGACTCTAGAAAGCAAGAGCGTGCTTCTTGCTATAAAGCAGAGTGTGTTTCATGGATGAGAAGTGTGCTGTGTGTTTCTTTTCAGAAACGGAGTTAAATGCCAGGCTCTGTGTCTTCCTACAAGCGAGACTTCGTTTCAGGTAAACGCAGTCACTTTTCAGCTCAAATGAAGCTATATTGTACACGAAGCTCACACGTTTCTCGCTCTTATCTGAAACGCATTGGATGTTAGAGGGCCTGTGGTTTGTATCAGTTTCAGAAGCAGAGTTGAACTAGATATGGTCCGTGTGTGTAGGAAAAACAGTTCTTTTGTTCTGAGCACTCTCACATTTCCCGCCTTATTAGAGACTCTAGAAAGCAAGAGCGTGCTTCTTGCTCTAAAGCAGAGTGTGTTTCATGGATGAGAAGTGTGCTGTGTGTTTCCCTTCAGAAACGGAGTTAAATGCCAGGCTCTGTGTCTTCCTACAAGCGAGACTTCGTTTCAGGTAAACGCAGTCACTTTTCAGCTCAAACGAAGCTATATTGTACACGAAGCTCACACGTTTCTCGCTCTTAACTGAAACGCATTGGATGTTAGAGGGCCTGTGGTTTGTATCAGTTTCAGAAGCAGAGTTGAACTAGATATCTTGCGTGTGTGTAGGAAACACAGTTCTTTTGTTCTGAGCACTCTCACGTTTCCCGCCTAATTAGAGACTCTAGAAAGCAAGAGCGTGCTTCTTGCTCAAAAGCAGAGTGTGTTTCATGGATGAGAAGTGTGCTGTGTGTTTCTCTTCAGAAACGGAGTTAAATGAGAGGCTCTGTGTCCTCCTACAAGCGAGACTTCGTTTCAGGTAAACGCAGTCACTTTTCAGCTCAAACGAAGATATATTGTACACGAAGCTCACACGTATCTCGCTCTTACCTGAAACGCATTGGATGTTAGAGGGCCTGTGGTTTGTTTCAGTTTCAGAAGCAGAGTTGAACTAGATATGGTGCGTGTGTGTAGGAAACACAGTTCTTTTGTTCTGAGCACTCTCACGTTTCCCGCCTTATTAGAGACTCTAGAAAGCAAGAGCGTGCTTCTTGCTCTAAAGCAGAGTGTGTTTCATGGATGAGAACTGTGCAGTGTGTTTCCCTTCAGAAACGGAGTTAAATGCCAGGCTCTGTGTCTTCCTACATGCGAGACTTCGTTTCAGGTAAACGCAGTCACTTTTCAGCTCAAACGAAGCTATATTGTACACGAAGCTCACAGGTTTCTCGCTCTTAACTGAAACGCATTGGATGTTAGAGGGCCTGCAGTTTGTATCAGTTTCAGAGCAGAGTTGAACTAGATATGGTGCGTGTGTGTAGGAAACACAGTTCTTTGTTCTGAGCACTCTCACGTTTCCCGCCTTATTAGAGACTCTAGAAAGCAAGATTGAGCTTCTTGCTCTAAAGCAGAGTGTGTTTCATGGATGAGAACTGTGCTGTGTGTTTCCCTTCAGAAACGGAGTTAAATGCCAGGCTCTGTGTCTTCCTACAAGCGAGACTTCGTTTCAGGTAAACACAGTCACTTTTCAGCTCAAACGAAGATATATTGTACATGAAGCTCACACGTTTCTCGCTCTTAACTGAAACGCATTGGATGTTAGAGGGCCTGTGGTTTGTATCAGTTTCAGATGCAGAGTTGAACTAGATATGGTCCGTGTGTGTAGGAAACACAGTTCTTTTGTTCTGAGCACTCTCACGTTTCCCGCCTTATTAGAGACTCTAGAAAGCAAGAGCATGCTTCTTGCTCTAAAGCAGAGTGTGTTTCATGGATGAGAAGTGTGCTGTGTGTTTCCCTTCAGAAACGGAGTTAAATGCCAGGCTCTGTGTCTTCCTACAAGCGAGACTTCGTTTCAGGTAAACGCAGTCACTGTTCAGCTCAAACGAAGCTATATTGTACACGAAGCTCACACGTTTCTCGCTCTTAACTGAAACGCATTGGATGTTAGAGGGCCTGTGGTTTGTATCAGTTTCAGAAGCAGAGTTGAACTAGATATGGTGCGTGTGTGTAGGAAACACAGTTCTTTGTTCTGAGCACTCTCACGTTTCCCGCCTTATTAGAGACTCTAGAAAGCAAGAGCGTGCTTCTTGCTCTAAAGCAGAGTGTGTTTCATGGATGAGAACTGTGCAGTGTGTTTCCCTTCAGAAACGGAGTTAAATGCCAGGCTCTGTGTCTTCCTACATGCGAGACTTCGTTTCAGGTAAACGCAGTCACTTTTCAGCTCAAACGAAGCTATATTGTACACGAAGCTCACAGGTTTCTCGCTCTTAACTGAAACGCATTGGATGTTAGAGGGCCTGCAGTTTGTATCAGTTTCAGAGCAGAGTTGAACTAGATATGGTGCGTGTGTGTAGGAAACACAGTTCTTTGTTCTGAGCACTCTCATGTTTCCCGCCTTATTAGAGACTCTAGAAAGCAAGATTGAGCTTCTTGCTCTAAAGCAGAGTGTGTTTCATGGATGAGAACTGTGCTGTGTGTTTCCCTTCAGAAACGGAGTTAAATGCCAGGCTCTGTGTCTTCCTACAAGCGAGACTTCGTTTCAGGTAAACGCAGTCACTTTTCAGCTCAAACGAAGATATATTGTACATGAAGCTCACACGTTTCTCGCTCTTAACTGAAACGCATTGGATGTTAGAGGGCCTGTGGTTTGTATCAGTTTCAGATGCAGAGTTGAACTAGATATGGTCCGTGTGTGTAGGAAACACAGTTCTATTGTTCTGAGCACTCTCACGTTTCCCGCCTTATTAGAGACTCTAGAAAGCAAGAGCATGCTTCTTGCTCTAAAGCAGAGTGTGTTTCATGGATGAGAAGTGTGCTGTGTGTTTCCCTTCAGAAACGGAGTTAAATGCCAGGCTCTGTGTCTTCCTACAAGCGAGACTTCGTTTCAGGTAAACGCAGTCACTGTTCAGCTCAAACGAAGCTATATTGTACACGAAGCTCACACGTTTCTCGCTCTTAACTGAAACGCATTGGATGTTAGAGGGCCTGTGGTTTGTATCAGTTTCAGAAGCAGAGTTGAACTAGATATGGTGCGTGTGTGTAGGAAACACAGTTCTTTGTTCTGAGCACTCTCACGTTTCCCGCCTTATTAGAGACTCTAGAAAGCAAGAGTGTGCTTCTTGCTCTAAAGCAGAGTGTGTTTCATGGACGAGAACTGTGCTGTGTGTTTCCCTTCAGAAACGGAGTTAAATGCCAGGCTCTGTGTCTTCCTACAAGCGAGACTTCGTTTCAGGTAAACGCAGTCACTTTTCAGCTCAAAGGAAGCTATATTGTACACGAATCTCACACGTTTCTCGCTCTTAACTGAAACGCATTGGATGTTAGAGGGCCTGTGGTTTGTATCAGTTTCAGAAGCAGAGTTGAACTAGATATGGTGCGTGTGTGTAGGAAACACAGTTCTTTGTTCTGAGCACTCTCACGTTTCCCGCCTTATTAGAGACTCTAGAAAGCAAGAGCGTGCTTCTTGCTCTAAAGCAGAGTGTGTTTCATGGACGAGAACTGTGCTGTGTGTTTCCCTTCAGAAACGGAGTTAAATGCCAGGCTCTGTGTCTTCCTACAAGCGAGACTTCGTTTCAGGTAAACGCAGTCACTTTTCAGCTCAAAGGAAGCTATATTGTACACGAAGCTCACACGTTTCTCGCTCTTACCTGAAACGCATTGGATGTTAGAGGGCCTGTGGTTTGTTTCAGTTTCAGAAGCAGAGTTGAACTAGATATGGTGCGTGTGTGTAGGAAACACAGTTCGTTTGTTCTGAGCACTCTCACGTTTCCCGCCTTATTAGAGACTCTAGAAAGCAAGAGCGTGCTTCTTGCTCTAAAGCAGAGTGTGTTTCATGGATGAGAACTGTGCAGTGTGTTTCCCTTCAGAAACGGAGTTAAATGCCAGGCTCTGTGTCTTCCTACATGCGAGACTTCGTTTCAGGTAAACGCAGTCACTTTTCAGCTCAAACGAAGCTATATTGTACACGAAGCTCACACGTTTCTCGCTCTTAACTGAAACGCATTGGATGTTAGAGGGCCTGCGGTTTGTATCAGTTTCAGAGCAGAGTTGAACTAGATATGGTGCGTGTGTGTAGGAAACACAGTTCTTTGTTCTGAGCACTCTCACGTTTCCCGCCTTATTAGAGACTCTAGAAAGCAAGATTGAGCTTCTTGCTCTAAAGCAGAGTGTGTTTCATGGATGAGAACTGTGCTGTGTGTTTCCCTTCATAAACGGAGTTAAATGCCAGGCTCTGTGTCTTCCTACAAGCGAGAATTCGTTTCAGGTAAACGCAGTCACTTTTCAGCTCAAACGAAGATATATTGTACATGAAGCTCACACGTTTCTCGCTCTTAACTGAAACGCATTGGATGTTAGAGGGCCTGTGGTTTGTATCAGTTTCAGAAGCAGAGTTGAACTAGATATGGTCCGTGTGTGTAGGAAACACAGTTCTTTTGTTCTGAGCACTCTCACGTTTCCCGCCTTATTAGAGACTCTAGAAATCAAGAGCATGCTTCTTGCTCTAAAGCAGAGTGTGTTTCATGGATGAGAAGTGTGCTGTGTGTTTCCCTTCAGAAACGGAGTTAAATGCCAGGCTCTGTGTCTTCCTACAAGCGAGACTTCGTTTCAGGTAAACGCAGTCACTTTTCAGCTCAAAGGAAGCTATATTGTACACGAAGCTCACACGTTTCTCGCTCTTAACTGAAACGCATTGGATGTTAGAGGGCCTGTGGTTTGTATCAGTTTCAGAAGCAGAGTTGAACTAGATATGGTGCGTGTGTGTAGGAAACACAGTTCTTTGTTCTGAGCACTCTCACGTTTCCCGCCTTATTAGAGACTCTAGAAAGCAAGAGCGTGCTTCTTGCTCTAAAGCAGAGTGTGTTTCATGGACGAGAACTGTGCTGTGTGTTTCCCTTCAGAAACGGAGTTAAATGCCAGGCTCTGTGTCTTCCTACAAGCGAGACTTCGTTTCAGGTAAACGCAGTCACTTTTCAGCTCAAAGGAAGCTATATTGTACACGAAGCTCACACGTTTCTCGCTCTTACCTGAAACGCATTGGATGTTAGAGGGCCTGTGGTTTGTTTCAGTTTCAGAAGCAGAGTTGAACTAGATATGGTGCGTGTGTGTAGGAAACACAGTTCTTTTGTTCTGAGCACTCTCACGTTTCCCGCCTTATTAGAGACTCTAGAAAGCAAGAGCGTGCTTCTTGCTCTAAAGCAGAGTGTGTTTCATGGATGAGAACTGTGCAGTGTGTTTCCCTTCAGAAACGGAGTTAAATGCCAGGCTCTGTGTCTTCCTACATGCGAGACTTCGTTTCAGGTAAACGCAGTCACTTTTCAGCTCAAACGAAGCTATATTGTACACGAAGCTCACAGGTTTCTCGCTCTTAACTGAAACGCATTGGATGTTAGAGGGCCTGCGGTTTGTATCAGTTTCAGAGCAGAGTTGAACTAGATATGGTGCGTGTGTGTAGGAAACACAGTTCTTTGTTCTGAGCACTCTCACGTTTCCCGCCTTATTAGAGACTCTAGAAAGCAAGATTGAGCTTCTTGCTCTAAAGCAGAGTGTGTTTCATGGATGAGAACTGTGCTGTGTGTTTCCCTTCAGAAACGGAGTTAAATGCCAGGCTCTGTGTCTTCCTACAAGCGAGAATTCGTTTCAGGTAAACGCAGTCACTTTTCAGCTCAAACGAAGATATATTGTACATGAAGCTCACACGTTTCTCGCTCTTAACTGAAACGCATTGGATGTTAGAGGGCCTGTGGTTTGTATCAGTTTCAGAAGCAGAGTTGAACTAGATATGGTCCGTGTGTGTAGGAAACACAGTTCTTTTGTTCTGAGCACTCTCACGTTTCCCGCCTTATTAGAGACTCTAGAAAGCAAGAGCATGCTTCTTGCTCTAAAGCAGAGTGTGTTTCATGGATGAGAAGTGTGCTGTGTGTTTCCCTTCAGAAACGGAGTTAAATGCCAGGCTCTGTGTCTTCCTACAAGCAAGACTTCGTTTCAGGTAAACGCAGTCACTGTTCAGCTCAAACGAAGCTATATTGTACACGAAGCTCACACGTTTCTTGCTCTTAACTGAAACGCATTGGATGTTAGAGGGCCTGTGGTTTGTATCAGTTTCAGAAGCAGAGTTGAACTAGATATGGTGCGTGTGTGTAGGAAACACAGTTCTTTGTTCTGAGCACTCTCACGTTTCCCGCCTTATTAGAGACTCTAGAAAGCAAGAGCGTGCTTCTTGCTCTAAAGCAGAGTGTGTTTCATGGATGAGAAGTGTGCTGTGTGTTTCCCTTCAGAAACGGAGTTAAATGCCAGGCTCTGTGTCTTGCTACAAGCGAGACTTCGTTTCAGGTAAACACAGTCACTGTTCAGCTCAAACGAAGCTATATTGTACACGAAGCTCACACGTTTCTCGCTCTTACCTTAAACGCATTGGATGTTAGAGGGCCTGTGGTTTGTATCAGTTTCAGACGCAGAGTTGAACTAGATATGGTGCGTGTGTGTAGGAAACACAGTTCTTTGTTCTGAGCACTCTCACGTTTCCCGCCTTATTAGAGACTCTAGATAGCAAGAGCGTGCTTCTTGCTCTAAAGCAGAGTGTGTTTCATGGATGAGAAGTGTGCTGTGTGTTTCCCTTCAGAAACAGAGTTAAATACCAGGCTCTGTGTCTTCCTCAAGCGAGACTTCGTTTCAGGTAAACGCAGTCACTTTTCAGCTCCAACGAAGCTATATTGTACACGAAGCTCACACGTTTCTCGCTCTTAACTGAAACGCATTGGATCTTAGAGGGCCTGCGGTTTGTATCAGTTTCAGAAGCAGAGTTGAACTAGATATGGTGCGTGTGTGTAGGAAACACAGTTCTTTGCTCTGAGCACTCTCACGTTTCATGCCTTATTAGAGACTCTAGAAAGCAAGAGCGTGCTTCTTGCTCTAAAGCAGAGTGTGTTTCATGGATGAGAAGTGTGCTGTGTGTTTCTTTTCAGAAACGGAGTTAAATGCCAGGCTCTGTGTCTTCCTACAAGCGAGACTTCGTTTCAGGTAAACGCAGTCACTTTTCAGCTCAAATGAAGCTATATTGTACACGAAGCTCACACGTTTCTCGCTCTTATCTGAAACGCATTGGATGTTAGAGGGCCTGTGGTTTGTATCAGTTTCAGAAGCAGAGTTGAACTAGATATGGTCCGTGTGTGTAGGAAACACAGTTCTTTTGTTCTGAGCACTCTCACGTTTCCCGCCTTATTAGAGACTCTAGAAAGCAAGAGCGTGCTTCTTGCTCTAAAGCAGAGTGTGTTTCATGGATGAGAAGTGTGCTGTGTGTTTCCCTTCAGAAACGGAGTTAAATGAGAGGCTCTGTGTCTTCCTACAAGCGAGACTTCGTTTCAGGTAAACGCAGTCACTTTTCAGCTCAAACGAAGCTATATTGTACACGAAGCTCACACGTTTCTCGCTCTTACCTGAAACGCATTGGATGTTAGAGGGCCTGTGGTTTGTATCAGTTTCAGAAGCAGAGTTGAACTAGATATGGTGCGTGTGTGTAGGAAACACAGTTCTTTTGTTCTGAGCACTCTCACATTTCCCGCCTTATTAGAGACTCTAGAAAGCAAGAGCGTGCTTCTTGCTCTAAAGCAGAGTGTGTTTCATGGATGAGAAGTGTGCTGTGTGTTTCCCTTCAGAAACGGAGTCAAATGCCAGGCTCTGTGTCTTCCTACAAGTGAGACTTCGTTTCAGGTAAACGCAGTCACTTTTCAGCTCAAACGAAGCTATATTGTACACGAAGCTCACACGTTTCTCGCTCTTATCTGAAACGCATTGGATGTTAGAGGGCCTGTGGTTTGTATCAGTTTCAGAAGCAGAGTTGAACTAGATATGGTGCGTGTGTGTAGGAAACACAGTTCTTTTGTTCTGAGCACTCTCACGTTTCCCGCCTAATTAGAGACTCTAGAAAGCAAGAGCGTGCTTCTTGCTCTAAAGCAGAGTGTGTTTCATGGATGAGAAGTGTGCTGTGTGTTTCCCTTCAGAAACGGAGTTAAATGAGAGGCTCTGTTTCTTCCTACAAGCGAGACTTCGTTTCAGGTAAACGCAGTCACTTTTCAGCTCAAACGAAGATATATTGTACACGAAGCTCACACGTTTCTCGCTCTTACCTGAAACGCATTGGATGTTAGAGGGCCTGTGGTTTGTATCAGTTTCAGAAGCAGAGTTGAACTAGATATGGTGCGTGTGTGTAGGAAACACAGTTCTTTTGTTCTGAGCACTCTCACGTTTCCCGCCTTATTAGAGACTCTAGAAATCAAGAGCGTGCTTCTTGCTCTAAAGCAGAATGTGTTTCATGGATGAGAACTGTGCTGTGTGTTTCCCTTCAGAAACGGAGTTAAATGCCAGGCTCTGTGTCTTCCAACAAGCGAGACTTCGTTTCAGGTAAATGCAGTCACTTTTCAGCTCAAACGAAGCTATATTGTACACGAAGCTCACACGTTTCTCGCTCTTATCTGAAACGCATTGGATGTTAGAGGGCCTGTGGTTTGTATCAGTTTCAGAAGCAGAGTTGAACTAGATATGGTGCGTGTGTGTAGGAAACACAGTTCTTTGTTCTGAGCACTCTCACGTTTCCTGCCTTATTAGAGACTCTAGAAAGCAAGAGCGTGCTTCTTGCTCTAAAGCAGAGTGTGTTTCATGGATGAGACGTGTGCTGTGTGTTTCCCTTCAGAAACAGAGTTAAATGCCAGGCTCTGTGTCTTCCTACAAGCGAGACTTCGTTTCAGGTAAACGCAGTCACTTTTCAGCTCAAACGAAGCTATATTGTACAGGAAGCTCACACGTTTCTCGCTCTTAACTGAAACGCATTGGATGTTAGAGGGCCTGTGGTTTGTATCAGTTTCAGAAGCAGAGTTGAACTAGATATGGTGCGTGTGTGTAGGAAACACAGTTCTTTTGTTCTGAGCACTCTCACGTTTCCCGCCTTATTAGAGACTCTAGAAAGCAAGAGCGTGCTTTTTGCTCTAAAGCAGAGTGTGTTTCATGGATGAGAAGTGTGCTGTGTGTTTCTTTTCAGAAACGGAGTTAAATGCCAGGCTCTGTGTCTTCCTACAAGCGAGACTTCGTTTCAGGTAAACGCAGTCACTGTTCAGCTCAAATGAAGCTATATTGTACACGAAGCTCACACGTTTCTCGCTCTTATCTGAAACGCATTGGATGTTAGAGGGCCTGTGGTTTGTATCAGTTTCAGAAGCAGAGTTGAACTAGATATGGTGCGTGTGTGTAGGAAACACAGTTCTTTTGTTCTGAGCACTCTCACGTTTCCCGCCTTATTAGAGACTCTAGAAAGCAAGAGCGTGCTTCTTGCTCTAAAGCAGAGTGTGTTTCATGGATGAGAAGTGTGCTGTGTGTTTCCCTTCAGGAACGGAGTTAAATGCCAGGCTCTGTGTCTTCCTACAAGCGAGACTTCGTTTTAGGTAAACGCAGTCACTTTTCAGCTCAAACGAAGCTATATTGTACAGGAAGCTCACACGTTTCTCGCTCTTAACTGAAACGCATTGGATGTTAGAGGGCCTGTGGTTTGTATCAGTTTCAGAAGCAGAGTTGAACTAGATATGGTGCGTGTGTGTAGGAAACACAGTTCTTTTGTTCTGAGCACTCTCACGTTTCCCGCCTAATTAGAGACTCTAGAAAGCAAGAGCGTGCTTCTTGCTCTAAAGCAGAGTGTGTTTCATGGATGAGAAGTGTGCTGTGTGTTTCCCTTCAGAAACGGAGTTAAATGAGAGGCTCTGTGTCTTCCTACAAGCGAGACTTCGTTTCAGGTAAACGCAGTCACTTTTCAGCTCAAACGAAGATATATTGTACACGAAGCTCACACGTTTCTCGCTCTTACCTGAAACGCATTGGATGTTAGAGGGCCTGTGGTTTGTATCAGTTTCAGAAGCAGAGTTGAACTAGATATGGTGCGTGTGTGTAGGAAACACAGTTCTTTTGTTCTGAGCACTCTCACGTTTCCCGCCTTATTAGAGACTCTAGAAAGCAAGAGCGTGCTTCTTGCTCTAAAGCAGAGTGTGTTTCATGGATGAGAAGTGTGCTGTGTGTTTCCCTTCAGAAACGGAGTTAAATGCCAGGCTCTCTGTCTTGCTACAAGCGAGACTTCGTTTCAGGTAAACACAGTCACTGTTCAGCTCAAACGAAGCTATATTGTACACGAAGCTCACACGTTTCTCGCTCTTACCTTAAACGCATTGGATGTTAGAGGGCCTGTGGTTTGTATCAGTTTCAGACGCAGAGTTGAACTAGATATGGTGCGTGTGTGTAGGAAACACAGTTCTTTGTTCTGAGCACTCTCACGTTTCCCGACTTATTAGAGACTCTAGAAAGCAAGAGCGTGCTTCTTGCTCTAAAGCAGAGTGTGTTTCATGGACGAGAACTGTGCTGTGTGTTTCCCTTCAGAAACGGAGTTAAATGCCAGGCTCTGTGTCTTCCTACAAGCGAGACTTCGTTTCAGGTAAACGCAGTCACTTTTCAGCTCAAAGGAAGCTATATTGTACACGAAGCTCACACGTTTCTCGCTCTTAACTGAAACGCATTGGATGTTAGAGGGCCTGTGGTTTGTAGCAGTTTCAGAAGCAGAGTTGAACTAGATATGGTGCGTGTGTGTAGGAAACACAGTTCTTTGTTCTGAGCACTCTCACGTTTCCCGCCTTATTAGAGACTCTAGATAGCAAGAGCGTGCTTCTTGCTCTAAAGCAGAGTGTGTTTCATGGATGAGAAGTGTGCTGTGTGTTTCCCTTCAGAAACAGAGTTAAATACCAGGCTCTGTGTCTTCCTCAAGCGAGACTTCGTTTCAGGTAAACGCAGTCACTTTTCAGCTCCAACGAAGCTATATTGTACACGACGCTCACACGTTTCTCGCTCTTAACTGAAACGCATTGGATCTTAGAGGGCCTGCGGTTTGTATCAGTTTCAGAAGCAGAGTTGAACTAGATATGGTGCGTGTGTGTAGGAAACACAGTTCTTTGCTCTGAGCACTCTCACGTTTCATGCCTTATTAGAGACTCTAGAAAGCAAGAGCGTGCTTCTTGCTCTAAAGCAGAGTGTGTTTCATGGATGAGAAGTGTGCTGTGTGTTTCTTTTCAGAAACGGAGTTAAATGCCAGGCTCTGTGTCTTCCTACAAGCGAGACTTCGTTTCAGGTAAACGCAGTCACTTTTCAGCTCAAATGAAGCTATATTGTACACGAAGCTCACACGTTTCTCGCTCTTATCTGAAACGCATTGGATGTTAGAGGGCCTGTGGTTTGTATCAGTTTCAGAAGCAGAGTTGAACTAGATATGGTCCGTGTGTGTAGGAAACACAGTTCTTTTGTTCTGAGCACTCTCACGTTTCCCGCCTTATTAGAGACTCTAGAAAGCAAGAGCGTGCTTCTTGCTCTAAAGCAGAGTGTGTTTCATGGATGAGAAGTGTGCTGTGTGTTTCCCTTCAGAAACGGAGTTAAATGAGAGGCTCTGTGTCTTCCTACAAGCGAGACTTCGTTTCAGGTAAACGCAGTCACTTTTCAGCTCAAACGAAGCTATATTGTACACGAAGCTCACACGTTTCTCGCTCTTACCTGAAACGCATTGGATGTTAGAGGGCCTGTGGTTTGTATCAGTTTCAGAAGCAGAGTTGAACTAGATATGGTGCGTGTGTGTAGGAAACACAGTTCTTTTGTTCTGAGCACTCTCACATTTCCCGCCTTATTAGAGACTCTAGAAAGCAAGAGCGTGCTTCTTGCTCTAAAGCAGAGTGTGTTTCATGGATGAGAAGTGTGCTGTGTGTTTCCCTTCAGAAACGGAGTCAAATGCCAGGCTCTGTGTCTTCCTACAAGTGAGACTTCGTTTCAGGTAAACGCAGTCACTTTTCAGCTCAAACGAAGCTATATTGTACACGAAGCTCACACGTTTCTCGCTCTTATCTGAAACGCATTGGATGTTAGAGGGCCTGTGGTTTGTATCAGTTTCAGAAGCAGAGTTGAACTAGATATGGTGCGTGTGTGTAGGAAACACAGTTCTTTTGTTCTGAGCACTCTCACGTTTCCCGCCTAATTAGAGACTCTAGAAAGCAAGAGCGTGCTTCTTGCTCTAAAGCAGAGTGTGTTTCATGGATGAGAAGTGTGCTGTGTGTTTCCCTTCAGAAACGGAGTTAAATGAGAGGCTCTGTTTCTTCCTACAAGCGAGACTTCGTTTCAGGTAAACGCAGTCACTTTTCAGCTCAAACGAAGATATATTGTACACGAAGCTCACACGTTTCTCGCTCTTACCTGAAACGCATTGGATGTTAGAGGGCCTGTGGTTTGTATCAGTTTCAGAAGCAGAGTTGAACTAGATATGGTGCGTGTGTGTAGGAAACACAGTTCTTTTGTTCTGAGCACTCTCACGTTTCCCGCCTTATTAGAGACTCTAGAAATCAAGAGCGTGCTTCTTGCTCTAAAGCAGAATGTGTTTCATGGATGAGAACTGTGCTGTGTGTTTCCCTTCAGAAACGGAGTTAAATGCCAGGCTCTGTGTCTTCCTACAAGCGAGACTTCGTTTCAGGTAAATGCAGTCACTTTTCAGCTCAAACGAAGCTATATTGTACACGAAGCTCACACGTTTCTCGCTCTTATCTGAAACGCATTGGATGTTAGAGGGCCTGTGGTTTGTATCAGTTTCAGAAGCAGAGTTGAACTAGATATGGTGCGTGTGTGTAGGAAACACAGTTCTTTGTTCTGAGCACTCTCACGTTTCCTGCCTTATTAGAGACTCTAGAAAGCAAGAGCGTGCTTCTTGCTCTAAAGCAGAGTGTGTTTCATGGATGAGAAGTGTGCTGTGTGTTTCCCTTCAGAAACAGAGTTAAATGCCAGGCTCTGTGTCTTCCTACAAGCGAGACTTCGTTTCAGGTAAACGCAGTCACTTTTCAGCTCAAACGAAGCTATATTGTACACGAAGCTCACACGTTTCTCGCTCTTAACTGAAACGCATTGGATGTTAGAGGGCCTGTGGTTTGTATCAGTTTCAGAAGCAGAGTTGAACTAGATATGGTGCGTGTGTGTAGGAAACACAGTTCTTTTGTTCTGAGCACTCTCACGTTTCCCGCCTTATTAGAGACTCTAGAAAGCAAGAGCGTGCTTCTTGCTCTAAAGCAGAGTGTGTTTCATGGATTAGAAGTGTGCTGTGTGTTTCTTTTCAGAAACGGAGTTAAATGCCAGGCTCTGTGTCTTCCTACAAGCGAGACTTCGTTTCAGGTAAACGCAGTCACTTTTCAGCTCAAATGAAGCTATATTGTACACGAAGCTCACACGTTTCTCGCTCTTATCTGAAACGCATTGGATGTTAGAGGGCCTGTGGTTTGTATCAGTTTCAGAAGCAGAGTTGAACTAGATATGGTGCGTGTGTGTAGGAAACACAGTTCTTTTGTTCTGAGCACTCTCACGTTTCCCGCCTTATTAGAGACTCTAGAAAGCAAGAGCGTGCTTCTTGCTCTAAAGCAGAGTGTGTTTCATGGATGAGAAGTGTGCTGTGTGTTTCCCTTCAGGAACGGAGTTAAATGCCAGGCTCTGTGTCTTCCTACAAGCGAGACTTCGTTTTAGGTAAACGCAGTCACTTTTCAGCTCAAACGAAGCTATATTGTACAGGAAGCTCACACGTTTCTCGCTCTTAACTGAAACGCATTGGATGTTAGAGGGCCTGTGGTTTGTATCAGTTTCAGAAGCAGAGTTGAACTAGATATGGTGCGTGTGTGTAGGAAACACAGTTCTTTTGTTCTGAGCACTCTCACGTTTCCCGCCTAATTAGAGACTCTAGAAAGCAAGAGCGTGCTTCTTGCTCTAAAGCAGAGTGTGTTTCATGGATGAGAAGTGTGCTGTGTGTTTCCCTTCAGAAACGGAGTTAAATGAGAGGCTCTGTGTCTTCCTACAAGCGAGACTTCGTTTCAGGTAAACGCAGTCACTTTTCAGCTCAAACGAAGATATATTGTACACGAAGCTCACACGTTTCTCGCTCTTACCTGAAACGCATTGGATGTTAGAGGGCCTGTGGTTTGTATCAGTTTCAGAAGCAGAGTTGAACTAGATATGGTGCGTGTGTGTAGGAAACACAGTTCTTTTGTTCTGAGCACTCTCACGTTTCCCGCCTTATTAGAGACTCTAGAAAGCAAGAGCGTGCTTCTTGCTCTAAAGCAGAGTGTGTTTCATGGATGAGAAGTGTGCTGTGTGTTTCCCTTCAGAAACGGAGTTAAATGCCAGGCTCTCTGTCTTCCTACAAGCGAGACTTCGTTTCAGGTAAACGCAGTCACTTTTCAGCTCAAATGAAGCTATATTGTACACGAAGCTCACACGTTTCTCGCTCTTATCTGAAACGCATTGGATGTTAGAGGGCCTGTGGTTTGTATCAGTTTCAGAAGCAGAGTTGAACTAGATATGGTGCGTGTGTGTAGGAAACACAGTTCTTTTTTTCTGAGCACTCTCACGTTTCCCGCCTTATTAGAGACTCTAGAAAGCAAGAGCGTGCTTCTTGCTCTAAAGCAGAGTGTGTTTCATGGATGAGAAGTGTGCTGTGCGTTTCCCTTCAGGAACGGAGTTAAATGCCAGGCTCTGTGTCTTCCTACAAGCGAGACTTCGTTTCAGGTAAACGCAGTCACTTTTCAGCTCAAACGAAGCTATATTGTACACGAAGCTCACACGTTTCTCGCTCTTATCTGAAACGCATTGGATGTTAGAGGGCCTGTGGTTTGTATCAGTTTCAGAAGCAGAGTTGAACTAGATATGGTGCGTGTGTGTAGGAAACACAGTTCTTTTGTTCTGAGCACTCTCACGTTTCCCGCCTAATTAGAGACTCTAGAAAGCAAGAGCGTGCTTCTTGCTCTAAAGCAGAGTGTGTTTCATGGATGAGAAGTGTGCTGTGTGTTTCCCTTCAGAAACGGAGTTAAACGAGAGGCTCTGTGTCTTCCTACAAGCGAGACTTCGTTTCAGGTAAACGCAGTCACTTTTCAGCTCAAACGAAGCTATATTGTACACGAAGCTCACACGTTTCTCGCTCTTACCTGAAACGCATTGGATGTTAGAGGGCCTGTGGTTTGTATCAGTTTCAGAAGCAGAGTTGAACTAGATATGGTGCGAGTGTGTAGGAAACACAGTTCTTTTGTTCTGAGCACTCTCACGTTTCCCGCCTTATTAGAGACTCTAGAAACCAAGAGCGTGCTTCTTGCTCTAAAGCAGAGTGTGTTTCATGGATGAGAACTGTGCTGTGTGTTTCCCTTCAGAAACGGAGTTAAATGCCAGGCTCTGTGTCTTCCTACAAGCGAGACTTCGTTTCAGGTAAACGCAGTCACTTTTCAGCTCAAACGAAGCTATATTGTACACGAAGCTCACACGTTTCTCGCTCTTAACTGAAACGCATTGGATGTTAGAGGGCCTGCGGTTTGTATCAGTTTCAGAGCAGAGTTGAACTAGATATGGTGCATGTGTGTAGGAAACACAGTTCTTTTGTTCTGAGCACTCTCACGTTTCCCGCCTTATTAGAGAATCTAGAAAGCAAGAGCGTGCTTCTTGCTCTAAAGCAGAGTGTGTTTCATGGATGAGAAGTGTGCTGTGTGTTTCCCTTCAGAAACGGAGTTAAATGCCAGGCTCTGTGTCTTCCTACAAGCGAGACTTCGTTTCAGGTAAACGCAGTCACTTTTCAGCTCAAACGAAGCTATATTGTACACGAAGCTCACACGTTTCTCGCTCTTAACTGAAACGCATTGGATGTTAGAGGGCCTGCGGTTTGTATCAGTTTCAGAGCAGAGTTGAACTAGATATGGTGCGTGTGTGTAGGAAACACAGTTCTTTGTTCTGAGCACTCTCACATTTCCCGCCTTATTAGAGACTCTAGAAAGCAAGAGCGTGCTTCTTGCTCTAAAGCAGAGTGTGTTTCATGGATGAGAACTGTGCTGTGTGTTTCCCTTCAGAAACGGAGTTAAATGCCATGCTCTGTGTCTTCCTACAAGCGAGACTTCGTTTCAGGTAAACGCAGTCACTTTTCAGCTCAAACGAAGCTATATTGTACACGAAGCTCACACGTTTCTCGCTCTTATCTGAAACGCATTGGATGTTACAGGGCCTGTGGTTTGTATCAGTTTCAGAAGCAGAGTTGAACTAGATATGGTGCGTGTGTGTAGGAAACACACTTCTTTGTTCTGAGCACTCTCACGTTTCCTGCCTTATTAGAGACTCTAGAAAGCAAGAGCGTGCTTCTTGCTCTAAAGCAGAGTGTGTTTCATGGATGAGAAGTGTGCTGTGTGTTTCCCTTCAGAAACGGAGTTAAATGCCAGGCTCTGTGTCTTCCTACAAGCGAGACTTCGTTTCAGGTAAACGCAGTCACTTTTCAGCTCAAACGAAGCTATATTGTACACGAAGCTCACACGTTTCTCGCTCTTATCTGAAACGCGTTGGATGTTAGAGGGCCTGTGGTTTGTATCAGTTTCAGAAGCAGAGTTGAACTAGATATGGTGCGTGTGTGTAGGTAACACAGTTCTTTGTTCTGAGCACTCTCACGTTTCCCGCCTTATTTGAGACTCTAGAAAGCAAGAGCGTGCTTCTTGCTCTAAAGCAGAGTGTGTTTCATGGATGATAAGTGTGCTGTCTGTTTCCCTTCAGAAACGGAGTTAAATGCCAGGCTCTGTGTCTTCCTACAAGCGAGACTTCGTTTCAGGTAAACACAGTCACTTTTCAGCTCAAACGAAGCTATATTGTACACGAAGCTCACACGTTTCTCGCTCTTAACTGAAACGCATTGGATGTTAGAGGGCCTGTGGTTTGTATCAGTTTCAGAAGCAGAGTTGAACTAGATATGGTGCGTGTGTGTAGGAAACACAGTTCTTTTGTTCTGAGCACTCTCACGTTTCCCGCCTTATTAGAGACTCTAGAAAGCCAGAGCGTGCTTCTTGCTCTAAAGCAGAGTGTGTTTCATGGATGAGAAGTGTGCTGTGTGTTTCCCTTCAGAAACGGAGTTAAATGCCAGGCTCTGTGTCTTCCTACAAGCGAGACTTCGTTTCAGGTAAACGCAGTTACTTTTCAGCTCAAACGAAGATATATTGTACACGAAGCTCACACGTTTCTCGCTCTTACCTGAAACGCATTGGATGTTAGAGGGCCTGTGGTTTGTATCAGTTTCAGAAGCAGAGTTGAACTAGATATGGTCCGTGTGTGTAGGAAACACAGTTCTTTTGTTCTGAGAACTCTCACGTTTCCCGCCTTATTAGAGACTCTAGAAAGCAAGAGCGTGCTTCTTGCTCTAAAGCAGAGTGTGTTTCATGGATGAGAAGTGTGCTGTGTGTTTCCCTTCAGAAACGGAGTTAAATGCCAGGCTCTGTGTCTTCCTACAAGCGAGACTTCGTTTCAGGTAAACGCAGTCACTTTTCAGCTCAAACGAAGCTATATTGTACACGAAGCTCACATGTTTCTCGCTCTTAACTGAAACGCATTGGATGTTAGAGGGCCTGCGGTTTGTATCAGTTTCAGAGCAGAGTTGAACTAGATATGGTGCGTGTGTAGGAAACACAGTTCTTTGTTCTGAGCACTCTCACGTTTCCCGCCTTATTAGAGACTCTAGAAAGCAAGAGCGTGCTTCTTGCTCTAAAGCAGAGTGTGTTTCATGGATGAGAAGTGTGCTGTGTGTTTCCCTTCAGAAACGGAGTTAAATGCCAGGCTCTGTGTCTTCCTACAAGCGAGACTTCGTTTCAGGTAAACGCAGTCACTTTTCAGCTCAAACGAAGCTATATTGTACACGAAGCTCACACGTTTCTCGCTCTTAACTGAAACGCATTGGATGTTAGAGGGCCTGTGGTTTGTATCAGTTTCAGAAGCAGAGTTGAACTAGATATGGTGCGTGTGTGTAGGAAACACAGTTCTTTGTTCTGAGCACTCTCACGTTTCCTGCCTTATTAGAGACTCTAGAAAGCAAGAGCGTGCTTCTTGCTCTAAAGCAGAGTGTGTTTCATGGATGAGAAGTGTGCTGTGTGTTTCCCTTCAGAAACGGAGTTAAATGCCAGGCTCTTTGTCTTCCTACAAGCGAGACTTCGTTTCAGGTAAACGCAGTCACTTTTCAGCTCAAACGAAGCTATATTGTACACGAAGCTCACACGTTTCTCGCTCTTAACTGAAACGCATTGGATGTTAGAGGGCCTGCGGTTTGTATCAGTTTCAGAGCAGAGTTGAACTAGATATGGTCCGTGTGTGTAGGAAACACAGTTCTTTGTTCTGAGCACTCTCACGTTTCCCGC
Source organism: Onychomys arenicola (assembly GCA_949786405.1). Classification (NCBI taxonomy): domain Eukaryota; kingdom Metazoa; phylum Chordata; class Mammalia; order Rodentia; family Cricetidae; genus Onychomys; species Onychomys arenicola. Next base: position 431,437 of record CATKUM010000039.1, on the reverse strand, counting down.
CTTATTAGAGACTCTAGAAATCAAGAGCGTGCTTCTTGCTCTAAAGCAGAGTGTGTTTCATGGATGAGAAGTGTGCTGTGTGTTTCCCTTCAGAAACGGAGTTAAATGCCAGGCTCTGTGTCTTCCTACAAGCAAGACTTCGTTTCAGGTAAACGCAGTCACTTTTCAGCTCAAACGAAGCTATATTGTACACGAAGCTCACACGTTTCTCGCTCTTATCTGAAACGCATTGGATGTTAGAGGGCCTGTGGTTTGTATCAGTTTCAGAAGCAGAGTTGAACTAGATATGGTTCGTGTGTGTAGGAAACACAGTTCTTTGTTCTGAGCACTCTCACGTTTCCCGCCTTATTAGAGACTCTAGAAAGCAAGAGCGTGCTTCTTGCTCTAAAGCAGAGTGTGTTTCATGGATGAGAAGTGTGCTGTCTGTTTCCCTTCAGAAACGGAGTTAAATGCCAGGCTCTGTGTCTTCCTACAAGCGAGACTTGGATTCAGGTAAACGCAGTCACTTTTCAGCTCAAACGAAGCTATATTGTACACGAAGCTCACACGTTTCTCGCTCTTAACTGAAACGCATTGGATGTTAGAGGGCCTGTGGTTTGTATCAGTTTCAGAAGCAGAGTTGAACTAGATATGGTGCGTGTGTGTAGGAAACACAGTTCTTTGTTCTGAGCACTCTCACGTTTCCCGCCTTATTAGAGACTCTAGAAAGCAAGAGCGTGCTTCTTGCTCTAAAGCAGAGTGTGTTTCATGGATGAGAAGTGTGCCGTGTGTTTCCCTTCAGAAACGGAGTTAAATGCCAGGCTCTGTGTCTTCCTACAAGCGAGACTTCGTTTCAGGTAAACACAGTCACTTTTCAGCTCAAACGAAGCTATATTGTACACGAAGCTCACACGTTTCTCGCTCTTAACTGAAACGCATTGGATGTTAGAGGGCCTGTGGTTTGTATCAGTTTCAGAAGCAGAGTTGAACTAGATATGGTGCGTGTGTGTAGGAAACACAGTTCTTTTGTTCTGAGCACTCTCACGTTTCCCGCCATATTAGAGACTCTAGAAAGCAAGAGCGTGCTTCTTGCTCTAAAGCAGAGTGTGTTTCATGGATGAGAAGTGTGCTGTGTGTTTCCCTTCAGAAACGGAGTTAAATGCCAGGCTCTGTGTCTTCCTACAAGCGAGACTTCGTTTCAGGTAAACACAGTCACTTTTCAGCTCAAACGAAGCTATATTGTACACGAAGCTCACACGTTTCTCGCTCTTAACTGAAACGCATTGGATGTTAGAGGGCCTGTGGTTTGTATGAGTTTCAGAAGCAGAGTTGAACTAGATATGGTCCGTGTGTGTAGGAAACACAGTTCTTTGTTCTGAGCACTCTCACGTTTCCAGCCTTATTAGAGACTCTAGAAAGCAAGAGCGTGCTTCTTGCTCTAAAGCAGAGTGTGTTTCATGGATGAGAAGTGTGCTGTGTGTTTCCCTTCAGAAACGGAGTTAAATGCCAGGCTCTGTGTCTTCCTACAAGCGAGACTTCGTTTCAGGTAAACGCAGTCACTTTTCAGCTCAAACGAAGCTATATTGTACACGAAGCTCACACGTTTCTCGCTCTTAACTGAAACGCATTGGATGTTAGAGGGCCTGTGGTTTGTATGAGTTTCAGAAGCAGAGTTGAACTAGATATGGTCCGTGTGTGTAGGAAACACAGTTCTTTGTTCTGAGCACTCTCACGTTTCCAGCCTTATTAGAGACTCTAGAAAGCAAGAGCGTGCTTCTTGCTCTAAAGCAGAGTGTGTTTCATGGATGAGAAGTGTGCTGTGTGTTTCCCTTCAGAAACGGAGTTAAATGCCAGGCTCTGTGTCTTCCTACAAGCGAGACTTCGTTTCAGGTAAACGCAGTCACTTTTCAGCTCAAACGAAGCTATATTGTACACGAAGCTCACACGTTTCTCGCTCTTATCTGAAACGCATTGGATGTTAGAGGGCCTGTGGTTTGTATCAGTTTCAGAAGCAGAGTTGAACTAGATATGGTGCGTGTGTGTAGGAAACACAGTTCTTTTGTTCTGAGCACTCTCACGTTTCCCGCCTAATTAGAGACTCTAGAAAGCAAGAGCGTGCTTCTTGCTCTAAAGCAGAGTGTGTTTCATGGATGAGAAGTGTGCTGTGTGTTTCCCTTCAGAAACGGAGTTAAATGAGAGGCTCTGTGTCTTCCTACAAGCGAGACTTCGTTTCAGGTAAACACAGTCACTTTTCAGCTCAAACGAAGATATATTGTACACGAAGCTCACACGTTTCTCGCTCTTACCTGAAACGCATTGGATGTTAGAGGGCCTGTGGTTTGTATCAGTTTCAGAAGCAGAGTTGAAATAGATATGGTGCGTGTGTGTAGGAAACACAGTTCTTTTGTTCTGAGCACTCTCACGTTTCCCGCCTTATTAGAGACTCTAGAAAGCAAGAGCGTGCTTCTTGCTCTAAAGCAGAGTGTGTTTCATGGATGAGAACTGTGCTGTGTGTTTCCCTTCAGAAACGGAGTTAAATGCCAGGCTCTGTGTCTTCCTACAAGCGAGACTTCGTTTCAGGTAAACGCAGTCACTTTTCAGCTCAAACGAAGCTATATTGTACACGAAGCTCACACGTTTCTCGCTCTTAACTGAAACGCATTGGATGTTAGAGGGCCTGTGGATTGTATCAGTTTCAGAAGCAGAGTTGAACTAGATATGGTCCGTGTGTGTAGGAAACACAGTTCTTTTGTTCTGAGCACTCTCACGTTTCCCGCCTTATTAGAGACTCTAGAAAGCAAGAGCGTGCTTCTCGCTCTAAAGCAGAGTGTGTTTCATGGATGAGAAGTGTGCTGTGTGTTTCCCTTCAGAAACGGAGTTAAATGCCAGGCTCTGTGTCTTGCTACAAGCGAGACTTCGTTTCAGGTAAACGCAGTCACTTTTCAGCTCAAACGAAGCTATATTGTACACGAAGCTCACACGTTTCTTGCTCTTAACTGAAACGCATTGGATGTTAGAGGGCCTGCGGTTTGTATCAGTTTCAGAGCAGAGTTGAACTAGATATGGTGCGTGTGTGTAGGAAACACAGTTCTTTGTTCTGAGCACTTTCACGTTTCCCGCCTTATTAGAGACTCTAGAAAGCAAGAGCGTGCTTCTTGCTCTAAAGCAGAGTGTGTTTCATGGATGAGAAGTGTGCTGTGTGTTTCCCTTCAGAAACGGAGTTAAATGCCAGGCTCTGTGTCTTCCTACAAGCGAGACTTCATTTCAGGTAAACGCAGTCACTTTTCAGCTCAAACGAAGCTATATTGTACACGAAGCTCACACGTTTCTCGCTCTTAACTGAAACGCATTGGATGTTAGAGGGCCTGTGGTTTGTAACAGTTTCAGAAGCAGAGTTGAACTAGATATGGTGCGTGTGTGTAGGAAACACAGTTCTTTTTTTCTGAGCACTCTCAGGTTTCCCGCCTTATTAGAGACTCTAGAAAGCAAGAGCGTGCTTCTTGCTCTAAAGCAGAGTGTGTTTCATGGATGAGAAGGGTGCTGTGTGTTTCCCTTCAGAAAAGGAGTTAAATGCCAGGCTCTGTGTCTTCCTCAAGCGCGACTTCGTTTCAGGTAAACGCAGTCACTTTTCAGCTCAAACGAAGCTATATTGTACACGAAGCTCACACGTTTCTCGCTCTTAACTGAAACGCATTGGATGTTAGAGGGCCTGTGGTTTGTATGAGTTTCAGAAGCAGAGTTGAACTAGATATGGTCCGTGTGTGTAGGAAACACAGTTCTTTGTTCTGAGCACTCTCACGTTTCCCGCCTTATTAGAGACTCTAGAAAGCAAGAGCGTGCTTCTTGCTCTAAAGCAGAGTGTGTTTCATGGATGAGAAGTGTGCTGTGTGTTTCCCTTCAGAAACGGAGTTAAATGCCAGGCTCTGTGTCTTCCTACAAGCGAGACTTCGTTTCAGGTAAACGCAGTCACTTTTCAGCTCAAACGAAGCTATATTGTATACGAAGCTCACACGTTTCTCGCTCTTAACTGAAACGCATTGGATGTTAGAGGGCCTGTGGTTTGTATCAGTTTCAGAAGCAGAGTTGAACTAGATATGGTGCGTGTGAGTAGGAAACACAGTTCTTTTGTTCTGAGCACTCTCACGTTTCCCGCCTTATTAGAGACTCTAGAAAGCAAGAGCGTGCTTCTTGCTCTAAAGCAGAGTGTGTTTCATGGATGAGAAGTGTGCTGTGTGTTTCCCTTCAGAAACGGAGTTAAATGCCAGGCTCTGTGTCTTCCTACAAGCGAGACTTCGTTTCAGGTAAACGCAGTCAGTTTTCAGCTCAAACGAAGCTATATTGTACACGAAGCTCACACGTTTCTCGCTCTTAACTGAAACGCATTGGATGTTAGAGGGCCTGTGGTTTGTATCAGTTTCAGAAGCAGAGTTGAACTAGATATGGTGCGTGTGTGTAGGAAACACAGTTCTTTTTTTCTGAGCACTCTCACGTTTCCCGCCTTATTAGAGACTCTAGAAAGCAAGAGCGTGCTTCTTGCTCTAAAGCAGAGTGTGTTTCATGGATGAGAAGGGTGCTGTGTGTTTCCCTTCAGAAAAGGAGTTAAATGCCAGGCTCTGTGTCTTCCTCAAGCGCGACTTCGTTTCAGGTAAACGCAGTCACTTTTCAGCTCAAACGAAGCTATATTTTACACGAAGCTCACACGTTTCTCGCTCTTAACTGAAACGCATTGGATGTTAGAGGGCCTGTGGTTTGTATGAGTTTCAGAAGCAGAGTTGAACTAGATATGGTCCGTGTGTGTAGGAAACACAGTTCTTTGTTCTGAACACTCTCACGTTTCCCGCCTTATTAGAGACTCTAGAAAGCAAGAGCGTGCTTCTTGCTCTAAAGCAGAGTGTGTTTCATGGATGAGAAGTGTGCTGTGTGTTTCCCTTCAGAAACGGAGTTAAATGCCAGGCTCTGTGTCTTCCTACAAGCGAGACTTCGTTTCAGGTAAACGCAGTCACTTTTCAGCTCAAACGAAGCTATATTGTACACGAAGCTCACACGTTTCTCGCTCTTAACTGAAACGCATTGGATGTTAGAGGGCCTGTGGATTGTATCAGTTTCAGAAGCAGAGTTGAACTAGATATGGTCCGTGTGTGTAGGAAACACAGTTCTTTTGTTCTGAGCACTCTCACGTTTCCCGCCTTATTAGAGACTCTAGAAAGCAAGAGCGTGCTTCTTGCTCTAAAGCAGAGTGTGTTTCATGGATGAGAAGTGTGCTGTGTGTTTCCCTTCAGAAACGGAGTTAAATGCCAGGCTCTGTGTCTTGCTACAAGCGAGACTTCGTTTCAGGTAAACGCAGTCACTTTTCAGCTCAAACGAAGCTATATTGTACACGAAGCTCACACGTTTCTCGCTCTTAACTGAAACGCATTGGATGTTAGAGGGCCTGCGGTTTGTATCAGTTTCAGAGCAGAGTTGAACTAGATATGGTGCGTGTGTGTAGGAAACACAGTTCTTTGTTCTGAGCACTTTCACGTTTCCCGCCTTATTAGAGACTCTAGAAAGCAAGAGCGTGCTTCTTGCTCTAAAGCAGAGTGTGTTTCATGGATGAGAAGTGTGCTGTGTGTTTCCCTTCAGAAACGGAGTTAAATGCCAGGCTCTGTGTCTTCCTACAAGCGAGACTTCGTTTCAGGTAAACGCAGTCACTTTTCAGCTCAAACGAAGCTATATTGTACACGAAGCTCACACGTTTCTCGCTCTTAACTGAAACGCATTGGATGTTAGAGGGCCTGTGGTTTGTATCAGTTTCAGAAGCAGAGTTGAACTAGATATGGTGCGTGTGTGTAGGAAACACAGTTCTTTTTTTCTGAGCACTCTCACGTTTCCCGCCTTATTAGAGACTCTAGAAAGCAAGAGCGTGCTTCTTGCTCTAAAGCAGAGTGTGTTTCATGGATGAGAAGGGTGCTGTGTGTTTCCCATCAGAAAAGGAGTTAAATGCCAGGCTCTGTGTCTTCCTCAAGCGCGACTTCGTTTCAGGTAAACGCAGTCACTTTTCAGCTCAAACGAAGCTATATTGTACACGAAGCTCACACGTTTCTCGCTCTTACCTGAAACGCATTGGATGTTAGAGGGCCTGTGGTTTGTATCAGTTTCAGAAGCAGAGTTGAACTAGATATGGTGCGTGTGTGTAGGAAACACAGTTCTTTTGTTCTGAGCACTCTCACGTTTCCTGCCTTATTAGAGACTCTAGAAAGCAAGAGCGTGCTTCTTGCTCTAAAGCAGAGTGTGTTTCATGGATGAGAACTGTGCTGTGTGTTTCCCTTCAGAAACGGAGTTAAATGCCAGGCTCTGTGTCTTCCTACAAGCGAGACTTCGTTTCAGGTAAACGCAGTCACTTTTCAGCTCAAACGAAGCTATATTGTACACGAAGCTCACACGTTTCTCGCTCTTAACTGAAACGCATTGGATGTTAGAGGGCCTGTGGATTGTATCAGTTTCAGAAGCAGAGTTGAACTAGATATGGTCCGTGTGTGTAGGAAACACAGTTCTTTTGTTCTGAGCACTCTCACGTTTCCCGCCTTATTAGAGACTCTAGAAAGCAAGAGCGTGCTTCTTGCTCTAAAGCAGAGTGTGTTTCATGGATGAGAAGTGTGCTGTGTGTTTCCCTTCAGAAACGGAGTTAAATGCCAGGCTCTGTGTCTTGCTACAAGCGAGACTTCGTTTCAGGTAAACGCAGTCACTTTTCAGCTCAAACGAAGCTATATTGTACACGAAGCTCACACGTATCTCGCTCTTAACTGAAACGCATTGGATGTTAGAGGGCCTGCGGTTTGTATCAGTTTCAGAGCAGAGTTGAACTAGATATGGTGCGTGTGTGTAGGAAACACAGTTCTTTGTTCTGAGCACTTTCACGTTTCCCGCCTTATTAGAGACTCTAGAAAGCAAGAGCGTGCTTCTTGCTCTAAAGCAGAGTGTGTTTCATGGATGAGAAGTGTGCTGTGTGTTTCCCTTCAGAAACGGAGTTAAATGCCAGGCTCTGTGTCTTCCTACAAGCGAGACTTCGTTTCAGGTAAACGCAGTCACTTTTCAGCTCAAACGAAGCTATATTGTACACGAAGCTCACACGTTTCTCGCTCTTATCTGAAACGCATTGGATGTTAGAGGGCCTGTGGTTTGTATCAGTTTCAGAAGCAGAGTTGAACTAGATATGGTGCGTGTGTGTAGGAAACACAGTACTTTTTTTCTGAGCACTCTCACGTTTCCCGCCTTATTAGAGACTCTAGAAAGCAAGAGCGTGCTTCTTGCTCTAAAGCAGAGTGTGTTTCATGGATGAGAAGGGTGCTGTATGTTTCCCTTCAGAAAAGGAGTTAAATGCCAGGCTCTGTGTCTTCCTCAAGCGCGACTTCGTTTCAGGTAAACGCAGTCACTTTTCAGCTCAAACGAAGCTATATTGTACACGAAGCTCACACGTTTCTCGCTCTTAACTGAAACGCATTGGATGTTAGAGGGCCTGTGGTTTGTATGAGTTTCAGAAGCAGAGTTGAACTAGATATGGTCCGTGTGTGTAGGAAACACAGTTCTTTGTTCTGAGCACTCTCACGTTTCCCGCCTTATTAGAGACTCTAGAAAGCAAGAGCGTGCTTCTTGCTCTAAAGCAGAGTGTGTTTCATGGATGAGAAGTGTGCTGTGTGTTTCCCTTCAGAAACGGAGTTAAATGCCAGGCTCTGTGTCTTCCTACAAGCGAGACTTCGTTTCAGGTAAACGCAGTCACTTTTCAGCTCAAACGAAGCTATATTGTATACGAAGCTCACACGTTTCTCGCTCTTAACTGAAACGCATTGGATGTTAGAGGGCCTGTGGTTTGTATCAGTTTCAGAAGCAGAGTTGAACTAGATATGGTGCGTGTGAGTAGGAAACACAGTTCTTTTGTTCTGAGCACTCTCACGTTTCCCGCCTTATTAGAGACTCTAGAAAGCAAGAGCGTGCTTCTTGCTCTAAAGCAGAGTGTGTTTCATGGATGAGAAGTGTGCTGTGTGTTTCCCTTCAGAAACGGAGTTAAATGCCAGGCTCTGTGTCTTCCTACAAGCGAGACTTCGTTTCAGGTAAACGCAGTCACTTTTCAGCTCAAACGAAGCTATATTGTACACGAAGCTCACACGTTTCTCGCTCTTAACTGAAACGCATTGGATGTTAGAGGGCCTGTGGTTTGTATCAGTTTCAGAAGCCGAGTTGAACTAGATATGGTGCGTGTGTGTAGGAAACACAGTTCTTTTTTTCTGAGCACTCTCACGTTTCCCGCCTTATTAGAGACTCTAGAAAGCAAGAGCGTGCTTCTTGCTCTAAAGCAGAGTGTGTTTCATGGATGAGAAGGGTGCTGTGTGTTTCCCTTCAGAAAAGGAGTTAAATGCCAGGCTCTGTGTCTTCCTCAAGCGCGACTTCGTTTCAGGTAAACGCAGTCACTTTTCAGCTCAAACGAAGCTATATTGTACACGAAGCTCACACGTTTCTCGCTCTTAACTGAAACGCATTGGATGTTAGAGGGCCTGTGGTTTGTATGAGTTTCAGAAGCAGAGTTGAACTAGATATGGTCCGTGTGTGTAGGAAACACAGTTCTTTGTTCTGAGCACTCTCACGTTTCCCGCCTTATTAGAGACTCTAGAAAGCAAGAGCGTGCTTCTTGCTCTAAAGCAGAGTGTGTTTCATGGATGAGAAGTGTGCTGTGTGTTTCCCTTCAGAAACGGAGTTAAATGCCAGGCTCTGTGTCTTCCTACAAGCGAGACTTCGTTTCGCAGTCACTTTTCAGCTCAAACGAAGCTATATTGTATACGAAGCTCACACGTTTCTCGCTCTTAACTGAAACGCATTGGATGTTAGAGGGCCTGTGGTTTGTATCAGTTTCAGAAGCAGAGTTGAACTAGATATGGTGCGTGTGTGTAGGAAACACAGTTCTTTTGTTCTGAGCACTCTCACGTTTCCCGCCTTATTAGAGACTCTAGAAAGCAAGAGCGTGCTTCTTGCTCTAAAGCAGAGTGTGTTTCATGGATGAGAACTGTGCTGTGTGTTTCCCTTCAGAAACGGAGTTAAATGCCAGGCTCTGTGTCTTCCTACAAGCGCGACTTCGTTTCAGGTAAACGCAGTCACTTTTCAGCTCAAACGAAGCTATATTGTACACGAAGCTCACACGTTTCTCGCTCTTAACTGAAACGCATTGGATGTTAGAGGGCCTGTGGTTTGTATGAGTTTCAGAAGCAGAGTTGAACTAGATATGGTCCGTGTGTGTAGGAAACACAGTTCTTTGTTCTGAGCACTCTCACGTTTCCAGCCTTATTAGAGACTCTAGAAAGCAAGAGCGTGCTTCTTGCTCTAAAGCAGAGTGTGTTTCATGGATGAGAAGTGTGCTGTGTGTTTCCCTTCAGAAACGGAGTTAAATGCCAGGCTCTGTGTCTTCCTACAAGCGAGACTTCGTTTCAGGTAAACGCAGTCACTTTTCAGCTCAAACGAAGCTATATTGTACACGAAGCTCACACGTTTCTCGCTCTTATCTGAAACGCATTGGATGTTAGAGGGCCTGTGGTTTGTATCAGTTTCAGAAGCAGAGTTGAACTAGATATGGTGCGTGTGTGTAGGAAACACAGTTCTTTTGTTCTGAGCACTCTCACGTTTCCCGCCTAATTAGAGACTCTAGAAAGCAAGAGCGTGCTTCTTGCTCTAAAGCAGAGTGTGTTTCATGGATGAGAAGTGTGCTGTGTGTTTCCCTTCAGAAACGGAGTTAAATGAGAGGCTCTCTGTCTTCCTACAAGCGAGACTTCGTTTCAGGTAAACGCAGTCACTTTTCAGCTCAAACGAAGATATATTGTACACGAAGCTCACACGTTTCTCGCTCGTACCTGAAACGCATTGGATGTTAGAGGGCCTGTGGTTTGTATCAGTTTCAGAAGCAGAGTTGAACTAGATATGGTGCGTGTGTGTAGGAAACACAGTTCTTTTGTTCTGAGCACTCTCACGTTTCCCGCCTTATTAGAGACTCTAGAAAGCAAGAGCGTGCTTCTTGCTCTAAAGCAGAGTGTGTTTCATGGATGAGAACTGTGCTGTGTGTTTCCCTTCAGAAACGGAGTTAAATGCCAGGCTCTGTGTCTTCCTACAAGCGAGACTTCGTTTCAGGTAAACGCAGTCACTTTTCAGCTCAAACGAAGCTATATTGTACACGAAGCTCACACGTTTCTCGCTCTTAACTGAAACGCATTGGATGTTAGAGGGCCTGTGGATTGTATCAGTTTCAGAAGCAGAGTTGAACTAGATATGGTCCGTGTGTGTAGGAAACACAGTTCTTTTGTTCTGAGCACTCTCACGTTTCCCGCCTTATTAGAGACTCTAGAAAGCAAGAGCGTGCTTCTTGCTCTAAAGCAGAGTGTGTTTCATGGATGAGAAGTGTGCTGTGTGTTTCCCTTCAGAAACGGAGTTAAATGCCAGGCTCTGTGTCTTGCTACAAGCGAGACTTCGTTTCAGGTAAACGCAGTCACTTTTCAGCTCAAACGAAGCTATATTGTACACGAAGCTCACACGTTTCTCGCTCTTAACTGAAACGCATTGGATGTTAGAGGGCCTGCGGTTTGTATCAGTTTCAGAGCAGAGTTGAACTAGATATGGTGCGTGTGTGTAGGAAACACAGTTCTTTGTTCTGAGCACTTTCACGTTTCCCGCCTTATTAGAGACTCTAGAAAGCAAGAGCGTGCTTCTTGCTCTAAAGCAGAGTGTGTTTCATGGATGAGAAGTGTGCTGTGTGTTTCCCTTCAGAAACGGAGTTAAATGCCAGGCTCTGTGTCTTCCTACAAGCGAGACTTCGTTTCAGGTAAACGCAGTCACTTTTCAGCTCAAACGAAGCTATATTGTACACGAAGCTCACACGTTTCTCGCTCTTAACTGAAACGCATTGGATGTTAGAGGGCCTGTGGTTTGTATCAGTTTCAGAAGCAGAGTTGAACTAGATATGGTGCGTGTGTGTAGGAAACACAGTTCTTTTTTTCTGAGCACTCTCACGTTTCCCGCCTTATTAGAGACTCTAGAAAGCAAGAGCGTGCTTCTTGCTCTAAAGCAGAGTGTGTTTCATGGATGAGAAGGGTGCTGTGTGTTTCCCATCAGAAAAGGAGTTAAATGCCAGGCTCTGTGTCTTCCTCAAGCGCGACTTCGTTTCAGGTAAACGCAGTCACTTTTCAGCTCAAACGAAGCTATATTGTACACGAAGCTCACACGTTTCTCGCTCTTACCTGAAACGCATTGGATGTTAGAGGGCCTGTGGTTTGTATCAGTTTCAGAAGCAGAGTTGAACTAGATATGGTGCGTGTGTGTAGGAAACACAGTTCTTTTGTTCTGAGCACTCTCACGTTTCCTGCCTTATTAGAGACTCTAGAAAGCAAGAGCGTGCTTCTTGCTCTAAAGCAGAGTGTGTTTCATGGATGAGAACTGTGCTGTGTGTTTCCCTTCAGAAACGGAGTTAAATGCCAGGCTCTGTGTCTTCCTACAAGCGAGACTTCGTTTCAGGTAAACGCAGTCACTTTTCAGCTCAAACGAAGCTATATTGTACACGAAGCTCACACGTTTCTCGCTCTTAACTGAAACGCATTGGATGTTAGAGGGCCTGTGGATTGTATCAGTTTCAGAAGCAGAGTTGAACTAGATATGGTCCGTGTGTGTAGGAAACACAGTTCTTTTGTTCTGAGCACTCTCACGTTTCCCGCCTTATTAGAGACTCTAGAAAGCAAGAGCGTGCTTCTTGCTCTAAAGCAGAGTGTGTTTCATGGATGAGAAGTGTGCTGTGTGTTTCCCTTCAGAAACGGAGTTAAATGCCAGGCTCTGTGTCTTGCTACAAGCGAGACTTCGTTTCAGGTAAACGCAGTCACTTTTCAGCTCAAACGAAGCTATATTGTACACGAAGCTCACACGTATCTCGCTCTTAACTGAAACGCATTGGATGTTAGAGGGCCTGCGGTTTGTATCAGTTTCAGAGCAGAGTTGAACTAGATATGGTGCGTGTGTGTAGGAAACACAGTTCTTTGTTCTGAGCACTTTCACGTTTCCCGCCTTATTAGAGACTCTAGAAAGCAAGAGCGTGCTTCTTGCTCTAAAGCAGAGTGTGTTTCATGGATGAGAAGTGTGCTGTGTGTTTCCCTTCAGAAACGGAGTTAAATGCCAGGCTCTGTGTCTTCCTACAAGCGAGACTTCGTTTCAGGTAAACGCAGTCACTTTTCAGCTCAAACGAAGCTATATTGTACACGAAGCTCACACGTTTCTCGCTCTTATCTGAAACGCATTGGATGTTAGAGGGCCTGTGGTTTGTATCAGTTTCAGAAGCAGAGTTGAACTAGATATGGTGCGTGTGTGTAGGAAACACAGTACTTTTTTTCTGAGCACTCTCACGTTTCCCGCCTTATTAGAGACTCTAGAAAGCAAGAGCGTGCTTCTTGCTCTAAAGCAGAGTGTGTTTCATGGATGAGAAGGGTGCTGTATGTTTCCCTTCAGAAAAGGAGTTAAATGCCAGGCTCTGTGTCTTCCTCAAGCGCGACTTCGTTTCAGGTAAACGCAGTCACTTTTCAGCTCAAACGAAGCTATATTGTACACGAAGCTCACACGTTTCTCGCTCTTAACTGAATCGCATTGGATGTTAGAGGGCCTGTGGTTTGTATGAGTTTCAGAAGCAGAGTTGAACTAGATATGGTCCGTGTGTGTAGGAAACACAGTTCTTTGTTCTGAGCACTCTCACGTTTCCCGCCTTATTAGAGACTCTAGAAAGCAAGAGCGTGCTTCTTGCTCTAAAGCAGAGTGTGTTTCATGGATGAGAAGTGTGCTGTGTGTTTCCCTTCAGAAACGGAGTTAAATGCCAGGCTCTGTGTCTTCCTACAAGCGAGACTTCGTTTCAGGTAAACGCAGTCACTTTTCAGCTCAAACGAAGCTATATTGTATACGAAGCTCACACGTTTCTCGCTCTTAACTGAAACGCATTGGATGTTAGAGGGCCTGTGGTTTGTATCAGTTTCAGAAGCAGAGTTGAACTAGATATGGTGCGTGTGAGTAGGAAACACAGTTCTTTTGTTCTGAGCACTCTCACGTTTCCCGCCTTATTAGAGACTCTAGAAAGCAAGAGCGTGCTTCTTGCTCTAAAGCAGAGTGTGTTTCATGGATGAGAAGTGTGCTGTGTGTTTCCCTTCAGAAACGGAGTTAAATGCCAGGCTCTGTGTCTTCCTACAAGCGAGACTTCGTTTCAGGTAAACGCAGTCACTTTTCAGCTCAAACGAAGCTATATTGTACACGAAGCTCACACGTTTCTCGCTCTTAACTGAAACGCATTGGATGTTAGAGGGCCTGTGGTTTGTATCAGTTTCAGAAGCAGAGTTGAACTAGATATGGTGCGTGTGTGTAGGAAACACAGTTCTTTTTTTCTGAGCACTCTCACGTTTCCCGCCTTATTAGAGACTCTAGAAAGCAAGAGCGTGCTTCTTGCTCTAAAGCAGAGTGTGTTTCATGGATGAGAAGGGTGCTGTGTGTTTCCCTTCAGAAAAGGAGTTAAATGCCAGGCTCTGTGTCTTCCTCAAGCGCGACTTCGTTTCAGGTAAACGCAGTCACTTTTCAGCTCAAACGAAGCTATATTGTACACGAAGCTCACACGTTTCTCGCTCTTAACTGAAACGCATTGGATGTTAGAGGGCCTGTGGTTTGTATGAGTTTCAGAAGCAGAGTTGAACTAGATATGGTCCGTGTGTGTAGGAAACACAGTTCTTTGTTCTGAGCACTCTCACGTTTCCCGCCTTATTAGAGACTCTAGAAAGCAAGAGCGTGCTTCTTGCTCTAAAGCAGAGTGTGTTTCATGGATGAGAAGTGTGCTGTGTGTTTCCCTTCAGAAACGGAGTTAAATGCCAGGCTCTGTGTCTTCCTACAAGCGAGACTTCGTTTCGCAGTCACTTTTCAGCTCAAACGAAGCTATATTGTATACGAAGCTCACACGTTTCTCGCTCTTAACTGAAACGCATTGGATGTTAGAGGGCCTGTGGTTTGTATCAGTTTCAGAAGCAGAGTTGAACTAGATATGGTGCGTGTGTGTAGGAAACACAGTTCTTTTGTTCTGAGCACTCTCACGTTTCCCGCCTTATTAGAGACTCTAGAAAGCAAGAGCGTGCTTCTTGCTCTAAAGCAGAGTGTGTTTCATGGATGAGAACTGTGCTGTGTGTTTCCCTTCAGAAACGGAGTTAAATGCCAGGCTCTGTGTCTTCCTACAAGCGCGACTTCGTTTCAGGTAAACGCAGTCACTTTTCAGCTCAAACGAAGCTATATTGTACACGAAGCTCACACGTTTCTCGCTCTTAACTGAAACGCATTGGATGTTAGAGGGCCTGTGGTTTGTATGAGTTTCAGAAGCAGAGTTGAACTAGATATGGTCCGTGTGTGTAGGAAACACAGTTCTTTGTTCTGAGCACTCTCACGTTTCCAGCCTTATTAGAGACTCTAGAAAGCAAGAGCGTGCTTCTTGCTCTAAAGCAGAGTGTGTTTCATGGATGAGAAGTGTGCTGTGTGTTTCCCTTCAGAAACGGAGTTAAATGCCAGGCTCTGTGTCTTCCTACAAGCGAGACTTCGTTTCAGGTAAACGCAGTCACTTTTCAGCTCAAACGAAGCTATATTGTACACGAAGCTCACACGTTTCTCGCTCTTATCTGAAACGCATTGGATGTTAGAGGGCCTGTGGTTTGTATCAGTTTCAGAAGCAGAGTTGAACTAGATATGGTGCGTGTGTGTAGGAAACACAGTTCTTTTGTTCTGAGCACTCTCACGTTTCCCGCCTAATTAGAGACTCTAGAAAGCAAGAGCGTGCTTCTTGCTCTAAAGCAGAGTGTGTTTCATGGATGAGAAGTGTGCTGTGTGTTTCCCTTCAGAAACGGAGTTAAATGAGAGGCTCTGTGTCTTCCTACAAGCGAGACTTCGTTTCAGGTAAACGCAGTCACTTTTCAGCTCAAACGAAGATATATTGTACACGAAGCTCACACGTTTCTCGCTCTTACCTGAAACGCATTGGATGTTAGAGGGCCTGTGGTTTGTATCAGTTTCAGAAGCAGAGTTGAAATAGATATGGTGCGTGTGTGTAGGAAACACAGTTCTTTTGTTCTGAGCACTCTCACGTTTCCCGCCTTATTAGAGACTCTAGAAAGCAAGAGCGTGCTTCTTGCTCTAAAGCAGAGTGTGTTTCATGGATGAGAAGTGTGCTGTGTGTTTCCCTTCAGAAACGGAGTTAAATGCCAGGCTCTGTGTCTTGCTACAAGCGAGACTTCGTTTCAGGTAAACGCAGTCACTTTTCAGCTCAAACGAAGCTATATTGTACACGAAGCTCACACGTTTCTCGCTCTTAACTGAAACGCATTGGATGTTAGAGGGCCTGCGGTTTGTATCAGTTTCAGAGCAGAGTTGAACTAGATATGGTGCGTGTGTGTAGGAAACACAGTTCTTTGTTCTGAGCACTTTCACGTTTCCCGCCTTATTAGAGACTCTAGAAAGCAAGAGCGTGCTTCTTGCTCTAAAGCAGAGTGTGTTTCATGGATGAGAAGTGTGCTGTGTGTTTCCCTTCAGAAACGGAGTTAAATGCCAGGCTCTGTGTCTTCCTACAAGCGAGACTTCGTTTCGCAGTCACTTTTCAGCTCAAACGAAGCTATATTGTATACGAAGCTCACACGTTTCTCGCTCTTAACTGAAACGCATTGGATGTTAGAGGGCCTGTGGTTTGTATCAGTTTCAGAAGCAGAGTTGAACTAGATATGGTGCGTGTGTGTAGGAAACACAGTTCTTTTGTTCTGAGCACTCTCACGTTTCCCGCCTTATTAGAGACTCTAGAAAGCAAGAGCGTGCTTCTTGCTCTAAAGCAGAGTGTGTTTCATGGATGAGAACTGTGCTGTGTGTTTCCCTTCAGAAGCGGAGTTAAATGCCAGGCTCTGTGTCTTCCTACAAGCGCGACTTCGTTTCAGGTAAACGCAGTCACTTTTCAGCTCAAAGGAAGCTATATTGTACACGAAGCTCACACGTTTCTCGCTCTTAACTGAAACGCATTGGATGTTAGAGGGCCTGTGGTTTGTATGAGTTTCAGAAGCAGAGTTGAACTAGATATGGTCCGTGTTTGTAGGAAACACAGTTCTTTGTTCTGAGCACTCTCACGTTTCCAGCCTTATTAGAGACTCTAGAAAGCAAGAGCGTGCTTCTTGCTCTAAAGCAGAGTGTGTTTCATGGATGAGAAGTGTGCTGTGTGTTTCCCTTCAGAAACGGAGTTAAATGCCAGGCTCTGTGTCTTCCTACAAGCGAGACTTCGTTTCAGGTAAACGCAGTCACTTTTCAGCTCAAACGAAGCTATATTGTACACGAAGCTCACACGTTTCTCGCTCTTATCTGAAACGCATTGGATGTTAGAGGGCCTGTGGTTTGTATCAGTTTCAGAAGCAGAGTTGAACTAGATATGGTGCGTGTGTGTAGGAAACACAGTTCTTTTTTTCTGAGCACTCTCACGTTTCCCGCCTTATTAGAGACTCTAGAAAGCAAGAGCGTGCTTCTTGCTCTAAAGCAGAGTGTGTTTCATGGATGAGAACTGTGCTGTGTGTTTCCCTTCAGAAACGGAGTTAAATGCCAGGCTCTGTGTCTTCCTACAAGCGAGACTTCGTTTCAGGTAAACGCAGTCACTTTTCAGCTCAAACGAAGCTATATTGTACACGAAGTTCACACGTTTCTCGCTCTTAACTGAAACGCATTGGATGTTAGAGGGCCTGTGGATTGTATCAGTTTCAGAAGCAGAGTTGAACTAGATATGGTCCGTGTGTGTAGGAAACACAGTTCTTTTGTTCTGAGCACTCTCACGTTTCCCGCCTTATTAGAGACTCTAGAAAGCAAGAGCGTGCTTCTTGCTCTAAAGCAGAGTGTGTTTCATGGATGAGAAGTGTGCTGTGTGTTTCCCTTCAGAAACGGAGTTAAATGCCAGGCTCTGTGTCTTGCTACAAGCGAGACTTCGTTTCAGGTAAACGCAGTCACTTTTCAGCTCAAACGAAGCTATATTGTACACGAAGCTCACACGTTTCTCGCTCTTAACTGAAACGCATTGGATGTTAGAGGGCCTGCGGTTTGTATCAGTTTCAGAGCAGAGTTGAACTAGATATGGTGCGTGTGTGTAGGAAACACAGTTCTTTGTTCTGAGCACTTTCACGTTTCCCGCCTTATTAGAGACTCTAGAAAGCAAGAGCGTGCTTCTTGCTCTAAAGCAGAGTGTGTTTCATGGATGAGAAGGGTGCTGTGTGTTTCCCTTCAGAAAAGGAGTTAAATGCCAGGCTCTGTGTCTTCCTCAAGCGCGACTTCGTTTCAGGTAAACGCAGTCACTTTTCAGCTCAAACGAAGCTATATTGTACACGAAGCTCACACGTTTCTCGCTCTTAACTGAAACGCATTGGATGTTAGAGGGCCTGTGGTTTGTATGAGTTTCAGAAGCAGAGTTGAACTAGATATGGTCCGTGTGTGTAGGAAACACAGTTCTTTGTTCTGAGCACTCTCACGTTTCCCGCCTTATTAGAGACTCTAGAAAGCAAGAGCGTGCTTCTTGCTCTAAAGCAGAGTGTGTTTCATGGATGAGAAGTGTGCTGTGTGTTTCCCTTCAGAAACGGAGTTAAATGCCAGGCTCTGTGTCTTGCTACAAGCGAGACTTCGTTTCAGGTAAACGCAGTCACTTTTCAGCTCAAACGAAGCTATATTGTACACGAAGCTCACACGTATCTCGCTCTTAACTGAAACGCATTGGATGTTAGAGGGCCTGCGGTTTGTATCAGTTTCAGAGCAGAGTTGAACTAGATATGGTGCGTGTGTGTAGGAAACACAGTTCTTTGTTCTGAGCACTTTCACGTTTCCCGCCTTATTAGAGACTCTAGAAAGCAAGAGCGTGCTTCTTGCTCTAAAGCAGAGTGTGTTTCATGGATGAGAAGTGTGCTGTGTGTTTCCCTTCAGAAACGGAGTTAAATGCCAGGCTCTGTGTCTTCCTACAAGCGAGACTTCGTTTCAGGTAAACGCAGTCACTTTTCAGCTCAAACGAAGCTATATTGTACACGAAGCTCACACGTTTCTCGCTCTTATCTGAAACGCATTGGATGTTAGAGGGCCTGTGGTTTGTATCAGTTTCAGAAGCAGAGTTGAACTAGATATGGTGCGTGTGTGTAGGAAACACAGTACTTTTTTTCTGAGCACTCTCACGTTTCCCGCCTTATTAGAGACTCTAGAAAGCAAGAGCGTGCTTCTTGCTCTAAAGCAGAGTGTGTTTCATGGATGAGAAGTGTGCTGTCTGTTTCCCTTCAGAAACGGAGTTAAATGCCAGGCTCTGTGTCTTCCTACAAGCGAGACTTGGTTTCAGGTAAACGCAGTCACTTTTCAGCTCAAACGAAGCTATATTGTACACGAAGCTCACACGTTTCTCGCTCTTAACTGAAACGCATTGGATGTTAGAGGGCCTGTGGTTTGTTTCAGTTTCAGAAGCAGAGTTGAACTAGATATGGTGCGTGTGTGTAGGAAACACAGTTCTTTGTTCTGAGCACTCTCACGTTTCCCGCCTTATTAGAGACTCTAGAAAGCAAGAGCTTGCTTCTTGCTCTAAAGCAGAGTGTGTTTCATGGATGAGAAGTGTGCTGTCTGTTTCCCTTCAGAAACGGAGTTAAATGCCAGGCTCTGTGTCTTCCTACAAGCGAGACTTCGTTTCAGGTAAACACAGTCACTTTTCAGCTCTAACGAAGCTATATTGTACACGAAGCTCACACGTTTCTCGCTCTTAACTGAAACGCATTGGATGTTAGAGGGCCTGTGGTTTGTATCAGTTTCAGAAGCAGAGTTGAACTAGATATGGTGCGTGTGTGTAGGAAACACAGTTCTTTTGTTCTGAGCACTCTCACGTTTCCCGCCTTATTAGAGACTCTAGAAAGCAAGAGCGTGCTTCTTGCTCTAAAGCAGAGTGTGTTTCATGGATGAGAAGTGTGCTGTGTGTTTCCCTTCAGAAACGGAGTTAAATGCCAGGCTCTGTGTCTTCCTACAAGCGAGACTTCGTTTCAGGTAAACGCAGTCACTTTTCAGCTCAAACGAAGCTATATTGTACACGAAGCTCACACGTTTCTCGCTCTTAACTGAAACGCATTGGATGTTAGAGGGCCTGTGGTTTGTATCAGTTTCAGAAGCAGAGTTGAACTAGATATGGTCCATGTGTGTAGGAAACACAGTTCTTTTGTTCTGAGCACTCTCACGTTTCCCGCCTTATTAGAGACTCTAGAAAGCAAGAGCGTGCTTCTTGCTCTAAAGCAGAGTGTGTTTCATGGATGAGAAGTGTGCTGTGTGTTTCCCTTCAGAAACGGAGTTAAATGCCAGGCTCTGTGTCTTCCTACAAGCGAGATTTCGTTTAAGGTAAACGCAGTCACTTTTCAGCTCAAACGAAGCTATATTGTACACAAAGCTCACACGTTTCTCGCTCTTAACTGAAACGCATTGGATGTTAGAGGTCCTGTGGTTTGTATCAGTTTCAGAAGCAGAGTTGAACAAGATATGGTCCGTGTGTGTAGGAAACACAGTTCTTTAGTTCTGAGCACTCTCACGTTTCCCGCCTTATTAGAGACTCTAGAAAGCAAGAGCGTGCTTCTTGCTCTAAAGCAGAGTGTGTTTCATGGATGAGAAGTGTGCTGTGTGTTTCCCTTCAGAAAAGGAGTTAAATGACAGGCTCTGTGTCTTCCTACAAGCGAGACGTCGTTTCAGGTAAACGCAGTCATTTTTCAGCTCAAACGAAGCTATATTGTACACGAAGCTCACACGTTTCTCGCTCTTAACTGAAACACATTGGATGTTAGAGGGCCTGTGGTTTGTATCAGTTTCAGAAGCAGAGTTGAACTAGATATGGTCCGTGTGTGTAGGAAACACAGTTCTTTTGTTCTGAGCACTCTCACGTTTCCCGCCTTATTAGAGACTCTAGAAAGCAAGAGCGTGCTTCTTGCTCTAAAGCAGAGTGTGTTTCATGGATGAGAAGTGTGCTGTGTGTTTCCCTTCAGAAACGGAGTAAAATGCCAGGCTCTGTGTCTTCCTACAAGCAAGACTTCGTTTCAGGTAAACGCAGTCACTTTTCAGCTCAAACGAAGCTATATTGTACACGAAGCTCACACGTTTCTCGCTCTTAACTGAAACGCATTGGATGTTAGAGGTCCTGTGGTTTGTATCAGTTTCAGAAGCAGAGTTGAACAAGATATGGTCCGTGTGTGTAGGAAACACAGTTCTTTTGTTCTGAGCACTCTCACGTTTCCCGCCTTATTAGAGACTCTAGAAAGCAAGAGCGTGCTTCTTGCTCTAAAGCAGAGTGTGTTTCACGGATGAGAAGTGTGCTGTGTGTTTCCCTTCAGAAACGGAGTTAAATGCCAGGCTCTGTGTCTTCCTACAAGCGAGACTTCGTTTCAGGTAAACGCAGTCACTTTTCAGCTCAAAGGAAGGTATATTGTACACGAAGCTCACACGTTTCTCCCTCTTAACTGAAACGCATTGGATGTTAGAGGGCCTGTGGTTTGTATCAGATTCAGAAGCAGAGTTGAACTAGATATGGTCCGTGTGTGTAGGAAACACAGTTATTAGTTCTGAGCACTCTCACTTTCCTGCCTTATTAGAGACTCTAGAAAGCAAGAGCGTGCTTCTTGCTCTAAAGCAGAGTGTGTTTCATGGATGAGAATTGTGCTTTGTGTTTCCCTTCAGAAACGGAGTAAAATGCCAGCCTCTGTGTCTTCCTACAAGCGAAACTTCGTTTCAGGTAAACGCAGTCTCTTTTCAGCTCAAACGAGGCTATATTGTACACGAAGCTCACACGTTTCTCGCTCTTAACTGAAACGCATTGGATGTTAGAGGGCCTGTGGTTTGTATCAGTTTCAGAAGCAGAGTTGAACTTGATATGGTCCGTGTGTGTAGGAAACACAGTTCTTTTGTTCTGAGCACTCTCACGTTTCTCGCCTTATTAGAGACTCTAGAAAGCAAGAGCGTGCTTCTTGCTCTAAAGCAGAGTGTGTTTCATGGATGAGAAGTGTGCTGTGTGTTTGCCTTCAGAAACGGAGTTAAATGCCAGGCTCTGTGTCTTCCTACATGCGAGACTTCGTTTCAGGTAATCGCAGTCACTTTTCAGCTCAAACGAAGCTATATTGTACACGAAGCTCACACGTTTCTCGCTCTTAACTGAAAAGCATTGGATGTTAGAGGGCCTGTGGTTTGTATCAGTTTCAGAAGCAGACTTGAAATATATATGGTCCGTGTGTGTAGGAAACACAGTTCTTTTGTTCTGAGCACTCTCACGTTTCCCGCCTTATTAGAGACTCTAGAAAGCAAGAGCGTGCTTCTTGTTCTAAAGCAGAGTGTGTTTCATGGATGAGAAGTGTGCTGTGTGTTTCCCTTCAGAAACGGAGTAAAATGCCAGGCTCTGTGTCTTCCTACCAGCGAGACTTCGTTTCAGGTAAACGCAGTCACTTTTCAGCTCAAACGGAGCTATATTGTACAGGAAGCTCACACGTTTCTCGCTCTTAACTGAAACGCATTGGATGTTAGAGGGCCTGTGGTTTCTATCAGTTTCAGAAGCAGAGTTGAACTAGATATGGTCCGTGTGTGTAGGAAACACAGTTCTTTTGTTCTGAGCACTCTCACGTTTCCCGCCTTATTAGAGACTCTAGAAAGAAAGAGCGTGCTTCTTGCTCTAAAGCAGAGTGTGTTTCATGGATGAGAAGTGTGCTGTGTGTTTCCCTTCAGAAACGGAGTTAAATGCCAGGCTCTGTGTCTTCCTACAAGCGAGACTTCGTTTCAGGTAAACGCAGTCACTTTTCAGCTCAAACGAAGCTATATTGTACACGAAGCTCACACGTTTCTCGCTCTTATCTGAAACGCATTGGATGTTAGAGGGCCTGTGGTTTGTATCAGTTTCAGAAGCAGAGTTGAACTAGATATGGTGCGTGTGTGTAGGAAACACAGTACTTTTTTTCTGAGCACTCTCACGTTTCCCGCCTTATTAGAGACTCTAGAAAGCAAGAGCGTGCTTCTTGCTCTAAAGCAGAGTGTGTTTCATGGATGAGAAGTGTGCTGTCTGTTTCCCTTCAGAAACGGAGTTAAATGCCAGGCTCTGTGTCTTCCTACAAGCGAGACTTGGTTTCAGGTAAACGCAGTCACTTTTCAGCTCAAACGAAGCTATATTGTACACGAAGCTCACACGTTTCTCGCTCTTAACTGAAACGCATTGGATGTTAGAGGGCCTGTGGTTTGTTTCAGTTTCAGAAGCAGAGTTGAACTAGATATGGTGCGTGTGTGTAGGAAACACAGTTCTTTGTTCTGAGCACTCTCACGTTTCCCGCCTTATTAGAGACTCTAGAAAGCAAGAGCTTGCTTCTTGCTCTAAAGCAGAGTGTGTTTCATGGATGAGAAGTGTGCTGTCTGTTTCCCTTCAGAAACGGAGTTAAATGCCAGGCTCTGTGTCTTCCTACAAGCGAGACTTCGTTTCAGGTAAACACAGTCACTTTTCAGCTCTAACGAAGCTATATTGTACACGAAGCTCACACGTTTCTCGCTCTTAACTGAAACGCATTGGATGTTAGAGGGCCTGTGGTTTGTATCAGTTTCAGAAGCAGAGTTGAACTAGATATGGTGCGTGTGTGTAGGAAACACAGTTCTTTTGTTCTGAGCACTCTCACGTTTCCCGCCTTATTAGAGACTCTAGAAAGCAAGAGCGTGCTTCTTGCTCTAAAGCAGAGTGTGTTTCATGGATGAGAAGTGTGCTGTGTGTTTCCCTTCAGAAACGGAGTTAAATGCCAGGCTCTGTGTCTTCCTACAAGCGAGACTTCGTTTCAGGTAAACGCAGTCACTTTTCAGCTCAAACGAAGCTATATTGTACACGAAGCTCACACGTTTCTCGCTCTTAACTGAAACGCATTGGATGTTAGAGGGCCTGTGGTTTGTATCAGTTTCAGAAGCAGAGTTGAACTAGATATGGTCCATGTGTGTAGGAAACACAGTTCTTTTGTTCTGAGCACTCTCACGTTTCCCGCCTTATTAGAGACTCTAGAAAGCAAGAGCGTGCTTCTTGCTCTAAAGCAGAGTGTGTTTCATGGATGAGAAGTGTGCTGTGTGTTTCCCTTCAGAAACGGAGTTAAATGCCAGGCTCTGTGTCTTCCTACAAGCGAGATTTCGTTTAAGGTAAACGCAGTCACTTTTCAGCTCAAACGAAGCTATATTGTACACAAAGCTCACACGTTTCTCGCTCTTAACTGAAACGCATTGGATGTTAGAGGTCCTGTGGTTTGTATCAGTTTCAGAAGCAGAGTTGAACAAGATATGGTCCGTGTGTGTAGGAAACACAGTTCTTTAGTTCTGAGCACTCTCACGTTTCCCGCCTTATTAGAGACTCTAGAAAGCAAGAGCGTGCTTCTTGCTCTAAAGCAGAGTGTGTTTCATGGATGAGAAGTGTGCTGTGTGTTTCCCTTCAGAAAAGGAGTTAAATGACAGGCTCTGTGTCTTCCTACAAGCGAGACGTCGTTTCAGGTAAACGCAGTCATTTTTCAGCTCAAACGAAGCTATATTGTACACGAAGCTCACACGTTTCTCGCTCTTAACTGAAACGCATTGGATGTTAGAGGGCCTGTGGTTTGTATCAGTTTCAGAAGCAGAGTTGAACTAGATATGGTCCGTGTGTGTAGGAAACACAGTTCTTTTGTTCTGAGCACTCTCACGTTTCCCGCCTTATTAGAGACTCTAGAAAGCAAGAGCGTGCTTCTTGCTCTAAAGCAGAGTGTGTTTCATGGATGAGAAGTGTGCTGTGTGTTTCCCTTCAGAAACGGAGTAAAATGCCAGGCTCTGTGTCTTCCTACAAGCAAGACTTCGTTTCAGGTAAACGCAGTCACTTTTCAGCTCAAACGAAGCTATATTGTACACGAAGCTCACACGTTTCTCGCTCTTAACTGAAACGCATTGGATGTTAGAGGTCCTGTGGTTTGTATCAGTTTCAGAAGCAGAGTTGAACAAGATATGGTCCGTGTGTGTAGGAAACACAGTTCTTTTGTTCTGAGCACTCTCACGTTTCCCGCCTTATTAGAGACTCTAGAAAGCAAGAGCGTGCTTCTTGCTCTAAAGCAGAGTGTGTTTCACGGATGAGAAGTGTGCTGTGTGTTTCCCTTCAGAAACGGAGTTAAATGCCAGGCTCTGTGTCTTCCTACAAGCGAGACTTCGTTTCAGGTAAACGCAGTCACTTTTCAGCTCAAAGGAAGGTATATTGTACACGAAGCTCACACGTTTCTCCCTCTTAACTGAAACGCATTGGATGTTAGAGGGCCTGTGGTTTGTATCAGATTCAGAAGCAGAGTTGAACTAGATATGGTCCGTGTGTGTAGGAAACACAGTTATTAGTTCTGAGCACTCTCACTTTCCTGCCTTATTAGAGACTCTAGAAAGCAAGAGCGTGCTTCTTGCTCTAAAGCAGAGTGTGTTTCATGGATGAGAATTGTGCTTTGTGTTTCCCTTCAGAAACGGAGTAAAATGCCAGCCTCTGTGTCTTCCTACAAGCGAAACTTCGTTTCAGGTAAACGCAGTCTCTTTTCAGCTCAAACGAGGCTATATTGTACACGAAGCTCACACGTTTCTCGCTCTTAACTGAAACGCATTGGATGTTAGAGGGCCTGTGGTTTGTATCAGTTTCAGAAGCAGAGTTGAACTTGATATGGTCCGTGTGTGTAGGAAACACAGTTCTTTTGTTCTGAGCACTCTCACGTTTCTCGCCTTATTAGAGACTCTAGAAAGCAAGAGCGTGCTTCTTGCTCTAAAGCAGAGTGTGTTTCATGGATGAGAAGTGTGCTGTGTGTTTGCCTTCAGAAACGGAGTTAAATGCCAGGCTCTGTGTCTTCCTACATGCGAGACTTCGTTTCAGGTAAACGCAGTCACTTTTCAGCTCAAACGAAGCTATATTGTACACGAAGCTCACACGTTTCTCGCTCTTAACTGAAAAGCATTGGATGTTAGAGGGCCTGTGGTTTGTATCAGTTTCAGAAGCAGACTTGAAATATATATGGTCCGTGTGTGTAGGAAACACAGTTCTTTTGTTCTGAGCACTCTCACGTTTCCCGCCTTATTAGAGACTCTAGAAAGCAAGAGCGTGCTTCTTGTTCTAAAGCAGAGTGTGTTTCATGGATGAGAAGTGTGCTGTGTGTTTCCCTTCAGAAACGGAGTAAAATGCCAGGCTCTGTGTCTTCCTACCAGCGAGACTTCGTTTCAGGTAAACGCAGTCACTTTTCAGCTCAAACGGAGCTATATTGTACAGGAAGCTCACACGTTTCTTGCTCTTAACTGAAACGCATTGGATGTTAGAGGGCCTGTGGTTTCTATCAGTTTCAGAAGCAGAGTTGAACTAGATATGGTCCGTGTGTGTAGGAAACACAGTTCTTTTGTTCTGAGCACTCTCACGTTTCCCGCCTTATTAGAGACTCTAGAAAGAAAGAGCGTGCTTCTTGCTCTAAAGCAGAGTGTGTTTCATGGATGAGAAGTGTGCTGTGTGTTTCCCTTCAGAAACAGAGTTAAATGCCAGGCTCTGTGTCTTCCTACAAGCGAGACGTCGTTTCAGGTAAACGCAGTCACTTTTCAGCTCAAAAGAAGCTATATTGTACACGAAGCTCACACGTTTCTCGCTCTTAACTGAAACGCATTGGATGTTAGAGGGCCTGTGGTTTGTATCAGTTTCAGAAGCAGAGTTGAACTAGATATGGTCCGTGTGTGTAGGAAACACAGTTCTTTTGTTCTGAGCACTCTCACGTTTCCCGCCTTATTAGAGACTCTAGAAAGCAAGAGCGTGCTTCTTGCTCTAAAGCAGAGTGTGTTTCATGGATGAGAAGTGTGCTGTGTGTTTCCCTTCAGAAACGGAGTAAAGTGCCAGGCTCTGTGTCTTCCTACAAGCGAGACTTCGTTTCAGGTAAACGCAGTCACTTTTCAGCTCAAACGAAGCTATATTGTACACGAAGCTCACACGTTTCTCGCTCTTAACTGAAACGCATTGGATGTTAGAGGTACTGTGGTTTGTATCAGTTTCAGAAGCAGAGTTGAACTAGATATGGTCCGTGTGTGTAGGAAACACAGTTCTTTTGTTCTGAGCACTCTCACGTTTCCCGCCTTATTAGAGACTCTAGAAAGCAAGAGCGTGCTTCTTGCTCTAAAGCAGAGTGTGTTTCATGGATGAGAAGTGTGCTGTGTGTTTCCCTTCAGAAAAGGAGTTAAATGCCAGGCTCTGTGTCTTCCTACAAGCGAGACGTTGTTTCAGGTAAACGCAGTCACTTTTCAGCTCAAACGAAGCTATATTGTACACGAAGCTCACACGTTTCGCGCTCTTAACTGAAACGCATTGGATGTTAGAGGGCCTGTGGTTTGTATCAGTTTCAGAAGCAGAGTTGACCTAGATATGGTCCGTGTGTGTAGGAAACACAGTTCTTTTGTTCTGAGCACTCTCACGTTTCCCGCCTTATTAGAGACTCTAGAAAGCAAGAGCGTGCTTCTTGCTCTAAAGTAGAGTGTGTTTCATGGATGAGAAGTGTGTTGTGTGTTTCCCTACAGAAACGGAGTATAATGCCAGGCTCTGTGTCTTCCTACAAGCGAGACTTCGTTTCAGTTAAACGCAGTCACTTTTCAGCTCAAATGAAGCTATATTGTACACGAAGCTCACACGTTTCTCGCTCTTAACTGAAACGCATTGGATGTTAGAGGGCCTGTGGTTTGTATCAGTTTCAGAAGCAGAGTTGAACTAGATATGGTCCGTGTGTGTAGGAAACACAGTTCTTTTGTTCTGAGCACTGTCACGTTTTCCGCCTTATTAGAGACTCTAGAAAGCAAGAGCGTGCTTCTTGTTCTAAAGCAGAGTGTGTTTCATGGATGAGAAGTGTGCTGTGTGTTTCCCTTCAGAAACGGATTAAAATGCCAGGCTCTGTGTCTTCCTACAAGCGAGACTTCGTTTCAGGTAAACGCAGTCACTTTTCAGCTCAAACGAAGCTATATTGTACACGAAGCTCACACGTTTCTCGCTCTTAACTGAAACGCATTGGATGTTAGAGGTCCTGTGGTTTGTATCACTTTCAGCAGCAGAGTTGAACAAGATATTGTCCGTGTGTGTAGGAAACACAGTTCTTTTGTTCTGAGCACTCTCACGTTTCCCGCCTTAGTAGAGACTCTAGAAAGCAAGAGCGTGCTTTTTGCTCTGAATCAGAGTGTGTTTCTCGGATGAGAAGTGTGCTGTGTGTTTCCCTTCAGAAACGGAGTTAAATGCCAGGCTCTGTGTCTTCCTACAAGCGAGACTTCGTTTCAGGTAAACGCAGTCACTTTTCAGCTCAAAGGAAGATATATTGTACACGAAGCTCACACGTTTCTCCCTCTTAACTGAAACGCATTGGATGTTAGAGGGCCTGTGGTTTGTATCAGATTCAGAAGCAGAGTTGAACTTGATATGGTCCGTGTGTGTAGGAAACACAGTTCTTTTGTTCAGAGCACTCTCACGTTTCTCGCCTTATTAGAGACTCTAGAAAGCAAGAGCGTGCTTCTTGCTCTAAAGCAGAGTGTGTTTCATGGATGAGAAGTGTGCTGTGTGGTTGCCTTCAGAAACGGAGTTAAATGCCAGGTTCTGTGTCTTCCTACATGCGAGACTTCGTTTCAGGTAAACGCAGTCACTTTTCAGCTCAAACGAAGCTATATTGTACACGAAGCTCACACGTTTCTCGCTCTTATCTGAAACGCATTGGATGTTAGAGGGCCTGCGGTTTGTATCAGTTTCAGAGCAGAGTTGAACTAGATATGGTCCGTGTGTGTAGGAAACACAGTTCTTTGTTCTGAGCACTCTCACGTTTCCCGCCTTATTAGAGACTCTAGAAATCAAGAGCGTGCTTCTTGCTCTAAAGCAGAATGTGTTTCATGGATGAGAACTGTGCTGTGTGTTTCCCTTCAGAAACGGAGTTAAATGACAGGCTCTGTGTCTTCCTACAAGCGAGACTTCGTTTCAGGTAAACGCAGTCACTTTTCAGCTCAAACGAAGCTATATTGTACACGAAGCTCACACGTTTCTCGCTCTTATCTGAAACGCATTGGATGTTAGAGGGCCTGTGGTTTGTATCAGTTTCAGAAGCAGAGTTGAACTAGATATGGTGCGTGTGTGTAGGAAACACAGTTCTTTGTTCTGAGCACTCTCACGTTTCCCGCCTTATTAGAGACTCTAGAAAGCAAGAGCGTGCTTCTTGCTCTAAAGCAGAGTGTGTTTCATGGATGAGAAGTGTGCTGTCTGTTTCCCTTCAGAAACGGAGTTAAATGCCAGGCTCTGTGTCTTCCTACAAGCGAGACTTGGTTTCAGGTAAACGCAGTCACTTTTCAGCTCAAACGAAGCTATATTGTACACGAAGCTCACACGTTTCTCGCTCTTAACTGAAACGCATTGGATGTTAGAGGGCCTGTGGTTTGTATCAGTTTCAGAAGCATAGTTGAACTAGATATGGTCCGTGTGTGTAGGAAACACAGTTCTTTTGTTCTGAGCACTCTCACGTTTCCCGCCTTATTAGAGACTCTAGAAAGCAAGAGCGTGCTTCTTGCTCTAAAGCAGAGTGTGTTTCATGGATGAGAAGTGTGCTGTGTGTTTCCCTTCAGAAACGGAGTAAAATGCCAGGCTCTGTGTCTTCCTACAAGCGAGACTTCGTTTCAGGTAAACGCAGTCACTTTTCAGCTCAAACGGAGCTATATTGTACAGGAAGCTCACACGTTTCTCGCTCTTAACTGAAACGCATTGGATGTTAGAGGGCCTGTGGTTTGTATCAGTTTCAGAAGCAGAGTTGAACTAGATATGGTCCGTGTGTGTAGGAAACACAGTTCTTTTGTTCTGAGCACTCTCACGTTTCCCGCCTTATTAGAGACTCTAGAAAGCAAGAGCGTGCTTCTTGCTCTAAAGCAGAGTGTGTTTCATGGATGAGAAGTGTGCTGTGTGTTTCCCTTCAGAAACGGAGTAAAGTGCCAGGCTCTGTGTCTTCCTACAAGCGAGACTTCGTTTCAGGTAAACGCAGTCACTTTTCAGCTCAAACGAAGCTATATTGTACACGAAGCTCACACGTTTCTCGCTCTTAACTGAAACGCATTGGATGTTAGAGGTACTGTGGTTTGTATCAGTTTCAGAAGCAGAGTTGAACTAGATATGGTCCGTGTGTGTAGGAAACACAGTTCTTTTGTTCTGAGCACTCTCACGTTTCCCGCCTTATTAGAGACTCTAGAAAGCAAGAGCGTGCTTCTTGCTCTAAAGCAGAGTGTGTTTCATGGATGAGAAGTGTGCTGTGTGTTTCCCTTCAGAAAAGGAGTTAAATGCCAGGCTCTGTGTCTTCCTACAAGCGAGACGTTGTTTCAGGTAAACGCAGTCACTTTTCAGCTCAAACGAAGCTATATTGTACACGAAGCTCACACGTTTCTCGCTCTTAACTGAAACGCATTGGATGTTAGAGGGCCTGTGGTTTGTATCAGTTTCAGAAGCAGAGTTGAACTAGATATGGTCCGTGTGTGTAGGAAACACAGTTCTTTTGTTCTGAGCACTGTCACGTTTCCCGCCTTATTAGAGACTCTAGAAAGCAAGAGCGTGCTTCTTGCTCTAAAGCAGAGTGTGTTTCATGGATGAGAAGTGTGCTGTGTGTTTCCCTTCAGAAACGGATTAAAATGCCAGGCTCTGTGTCTTCCTACAAGCGAGACTTCGTTTCAGGTAAACGCAGTCACTTTTCAGCTCAAACGAAGCTATATTGTACACGAAGCTCACACGTTTCTCGCTCTTAACTGAAACGCATTGGATGTTAGAGGTCCTGTGGTTTGTATCACTTTCAGCAGCAGAGTTGAACAAGATATTGTCCGTGTGTGTAGGAAACACAGTTCTTTTGTTCTGAGCACTCTCACGTTTCCCGCCTTAGTAGAGACTCTAGAAAGCAAGAGCGTGCTTTTTGCTCTGAATCAGAGTGTGTTTCTCGGATGAGAAGTGTGCTGTGTGTTTCCCTTCAGAAACGGAGTTAAATGCCAGGCTCTGTGTCTTCCTACAAGCGAGACTTCGTTTCAGGTAAATGCAGTCACTTTTCAGCTCAAAGGAAGATATATTGTACACGAAGCTCACACGTTTCTCCCTCTTAACTGAAACGCATTGGATGTTAGAGGGCCTGTGGTTTGTATCAGATTCAGAAGCAGAGTTGAACTTGATATGGTCCGTGTGTGTAGGAAACACAGTTCTTTTGTTCAGAGCACTCTCACGTTTCTCGCCTTATTAGAGACTCTAGAAAGCAAGAGCGTGCTTCTTGCTCTAAAGCAGAGTGTGTTTCATGGATGAGAAGTGTGCTGTGTGTTTGCCTTCAGAAACGGAGTTAAATGCCAGGTTCTGTGTCTTCCTACATGCGAGACTTCGTTTCAGGTAAACGCAGTCACTTTTCAGCTCAAACGAAGCTATATTGTACACGAAGCTCACACGTTTCTCGCTCTTATCTGAAACGCATTGGATGTTAGAGGGCCTGTGGTTTGTATCAGTTTCAGAAGCAGAGTTGAACTAGATATGGTGCGTGTGTGTAGGAAACACAGTTCTTTGTTCTGAGCACTCTCACGTTTCCCGCCTTATTAGAGACTCTAGAAAGCAAGAGCTTGCTTCTTGCTCTAAAGCAGAGTGTGTTTCATGGATGAGAAGTGTGCTGTGTGTTTCCCTTCAGAAACGGAGTTAAATGCCAGGCTCTGTGTCTTCCTACAAGCGAGACTTCGTTTCAGGTAAACGCAGTCACTTTTCAGCTCAATCGAAGCTATATTGTACACGAAGCTCACACATTTCTCGCTCTTAACTGAAACGCATTGGATGTTAGAGGGCCTGCGGTTTGTATCAGTTTCAGAGCAGAGTTGAACTAGATATGGTCCGTGTGTGTAGGAAACACAGTTCTTTGTTCTGAGCACTCTCACGTTTCCCGCCTTATTAGAGACTCTAGAAATCAAGAGCGTGCTTCTTGCTCTAAAGCAGAATGTGTTTCATGGATGAGAACTGTGCTGTGTGTTTCCCTTCAGAAACGGAGTTAAATGACAGGCTCTGTGTCTTCCTACAAGCGAGACTTCGTTTCAGGTAAACGCAGTCACTTTTCAGCTCAAACGAAGCTATATTGTACACGAAGCTCACACGTTTCTCGCTCTTATCTGAAACGCATTGGATGTTAGAGGGCCTGTGGTTTGTATCAGTTTCAGAAGCAGAGTTGAACTAGATATGGTGCGTGTGTGTAGGAAACACAGTTCTTTGTTCTGAGCACTCTCACGTTTCCCGCCTTATTAGAGACTCTAGAAAGCAAGAGCGTGCTTCTTGCTCTAAAGCAGAGTGTGTTTCATGGATGAGAAGTGTGCTGTCTGTTTCCCTTCAGAAACGGAGTTAAATGCCAGGCTCTGTGTCTTCCTACAAGCGAGACTTGGTTTCAGGTAAACGCAGTCACTTTTCAGCTCAAACGAAGCTATATTGTACACGAAGCTCACACGTTTCTCGCTCTTAACTGAAACGCATTGGATGTTAGAGGGCCTGTGGTTTGTTTCAGTTTCAGAAGCAGAGTTGAACTAGATATGGTGCGTGTGTGTAGGAAACACAGTTCTTTGTTCTGAGCACTCTCACGTTTCCCGCCTTATTAGAGACTCTAGAAAGCAAGAGCTTGCTTCTTGCTCTAAAGCAGAGTGTGTTTCATGGAAGAGAAGTGTGCTGTCTGTTTCCCTTCAGAAACGGAGTTAAATGCCAGGCTCTGTGTCTTCCTACAAGCGAGACTTCGTTTCAGGTAAACACAGTCACTTTTCAGCTCTAACGAAGCTATATTGTACACGAAGCTCACACGTTTCTCGCTCTTAACTGAAACGCATTGGATGTTAGAGGGCCTGTGGTTTGTATCAGTTTCAGAAGCAGAGTTGAACTAGATATGGTGCGTGTGTGTAGGAAACACAGTTCTTTTGTTCTGAGCACTCTCACGTTTCCCGCCTTATTAGAGACTCTAGAAAGCAAGAGCGTGCTTCTTGCTCTAAAGCAGAGTGTGTTTCATGGATGAGAAGTGTGCTGTGTGTTTCCCTTCAGAAACGGAGTTAAATGCCAGGCTCTGTGTCTTCCTACAAGCGAGACTTCGTTTCAGGTAAACGCAGTCACTTTTCAGCTCAAACGAAGCTATATTGTACACGAAGCTCACACGTTTCTCGCTCTTAACTGAAACGCATTGGATGTTAGAGGGCCTGTGGTTTGTATCAGTTTCAGAAGCAGAGTTGAACTAGATATGGTCCATGTGTGTAGGAAACACAGTTCTTTTGTTCTGAGCACTCTCACGTTTCCCGCCTTATTAGAGACTCTAGAAAGCAAGAGCGTGCTTCTTGCTCTAAAGCAGAGTGTGTTTCATGGATGAGAAGTGTGCTGTGTGTTTCCCTTCAGAAACGGAGTTAAATGCCAGGCTCTGTGTCTTCCTACAAGCGAGATTTCGTTTAAGGTAAACGCAGTCACTTTTCAGCTCAAACGAAGCTATATTGTACACGAAGCTCACACGTTTCTCGCTCTTAACTGAAACGCATTGGATGTTAGAGGTCCTGTGGTTTGTATCAGTTTCAGAAGCAGAGTTGAACAAGATATGGTCCGTGTGTGTAGGAAACACAGTTCTTTAGTTCTGAGCACTCTCACGTTTCCCGCCTTATTAGAGACTCTAGAAAGCAAGAGCGTGCTTCTTGCTCTAAAGCAGAGTGTGTTTCATGGATGAGAAGTGTGCTGTGTGTTTCCCTTCAGAAAAGGAGTTAAATGCCAGGCTCTGTGTCTTCCTACAAGCGAGACGTCGTTTCAGGTAAACGCAGTCATTTTTCAGCTCAAACGAAGCTATATTGTACACGAAGCTCACACGTTTCTCGCTCTTAACTGAAACGCATTGGATGTTAGAGGGCCTGTGGTTTGTATCAGTTTCAGAAGCAGAGTTGAACTAGATATGGTCCGTGTGTGTAGGAAACACAGTTCTTTTGTTCTGAGCACTCTCACGTTTCCCGCCTTATTAGAGACTCTAGAAAGCAAGAGCGTGCTTCTTGCTCTAAAGCAGAGTGTGTTTCATGGATGAGAAGTGTGCTGTGTGTTTCCCTTCAGAAACGGAGTAAAATGCCAGGCTCTGTGTCTTCCTACAAGCAAGACTTCGTTTCAGGTAAACGCAGTCACTTTTCAGCTCAAACGAAGCTATATTGTACACGAAGCTCACACGTTTCTCGCTCTTAACTGAAACGCATTGGATGTTAGAGGTCCTGTGGTTTGTATCAGTTTCAGAAGCAGAGTTGAACAAGATATGGTCCGTGTGTGTAGGAAACACAGTTCTTTTGTTCTGAGCACTCTCACGTTTCCCGCCTTATTAGAGACTCTAGAAAGCAAGAGCGTGCTTCTTGCTCTAAAGCAGAGTGTGTTTCACGGATGAGAAGTGTGCTGTGTGTTTCCCTTCAGAAACGGAGTTAAATGCCAGGCTCTGTGTCTTCCTACAAGCGAGACTTCGTTTCAGGTAAACGCAGTCACTTTTCAGCTCAAAGGAAGGTATATTGTACACGAAGCTCACACGTTTCTCCCTCTTAACTGAAACGCATTGGATGTTAGAGGGCCTGTGGTTTGTATCAGATTCAGAAGCAGAGTTGAACTAGATATGGTCCGTGTGTGTAGGAAACACAGTTATTAGTTCTGAGCACTCTCACTTTCCTGCCTTATTAGAGACTCTGGAAAGCAAGAGCGTGCTTCTTGCTCTAAAGCAGAGTGTGTTTCATGGATGAGAATTGTGCTTTGTGTTTCCCTTCAGAAACGGAGTAAAATGCCAGCCTCTGTGTCTTCCTACAAGCGAGACTTCGTTTCAGGTAAACGCAGTCTCTTTTCAGCTCAAACGAGGCTATATTGTACACGAAGCTCACACGTTTCTCGCTCTTAACTGAAACGCATTGGATGTTAGAGGGCCTGTGGTTTGTATCAGTTTCAGAAGCAGAGTTGAACTTGATATGGTCCGTGTGTGTAGGAAACACAGTTCTTTTGTTCTGAGCACTCTCACGTTTCTCGCCTTATTAGAGACTCTAGAAAGCAAGAGCGTGCTTCTTGCTCTAAAGCAGAGTGTGTTTCATGGATGAGAAGTGTGCTGTGTGTTTGCCTTCAGAAACGGAGTTAAATGCCAGGCTCTGTGTCTTCCTACATGCGAGACTTCGTTTCAGGTAAACGCAGTCACTTTTCAGCTCAAACGAAGCTATATTGTACACGAAGCTCACACGTTTCTCGCTCTTAACTGAAAAGCATTGGATGTTAGAGGGCCTGTGGTTTGTATCAGTTTCAGAAGCAGACTTGAAATATATATGGTCCGTGTGTGTAGGAAACACAGTTCTTTTGTTCTGAGCACTCTCACGTTTCCCGCCTTATTAGAGACTCTAGAAAGCAAGAGCGTGCTTCTTGTTCTAAAGCAGAGTGTGTTTCATGGATGAGAAGTGTGCTGTGTGTTTCCCTTCAGAAACGGAGTAAAATGCCAGGCTCTGTGTCTTCCTACCAGCGAGACTTCGTTTCAGGTAAACGCAGTCACTTTTCAGCTCAAACGGAGCTATATTGTACAGGAAGCTCACACGTTTCTCGCTCTTAACTGAAACGCATTGGATGTTAGAGGGCCTGTGGTTTGTATCAGTTTCAGAAGCAGAGTTGAACTAGATATGGTCCGTGTGTGTAGGAAACACAGTTCTTTTGTTCTGAGCACTCTCACGTTTCCCGCCTTATTAGAGACTCTAGAAAGCAAGAGCGTGCTTCTTGCTCTAAAGCAGAGTGTGTTTCATGGATGAGAAGTGTGCTGTGTGTTTCCCTTCAGAAAAGGAGTTAAATGCCAGGCTCTGTGTCTTCCTACAAGCGAGACGTTGTTTCAGGTAAACGCAGTCACTTTTCAGCTCAAACGAAGCTATATTGTACACGAAGCTCACACGTTTCGCGCTCTTAACTGAAACGCATTGGATGTTAGAGGGCCTGTGGTTTGTATCAGTTTCAGAAGCAGAGTTGACCTAGATATGGTCCGTGTGTGTAGGAAACACAGTTCTTTTGTTCTGAGCACTCTCACGTTTCCCGCCTTATTAGAGACTCTAGAAAGCAAGAGCGTGCTTCTTGCTCTAAAGTAGAGTGTGTTTCATGGATGAGAAGTGTGTTGTGTGTTTCCCTACAGAAACGGAGTATAATGCCAGGCTCTGTGTCTTCCTACAAGCGAGACTTCGTTTCAGTTAAACGCAGTCACTTTTCAGCTCAAATGAAGCTATATTGTACACGAAGCTCACACGTTTCTCGCTCTTAACTGAAACGCATTGGATGTTAGAGGGCCTGTGGTTTGTATCAGTTTCAGAAGCAGAGTTGAACTAGATATGGTCCGTGTGTGTAGGAAACACAGTTCTTTTGTTCTGAGCACTGTCACGTTTCCCGCCTTATTAGAGACTCTAGAAAGCAAGAGCGTGCTTCTTGCTCTAAAGCAGAGTGTGTTTCATGGATGAGAAGTGTGCTGTGTGTTTCCCTTCAGAAACGGATTAAAATGCCAGGCTCTGTGTCTTCCTACAAGCGAGACTTCGTTTCAGGTAAACGCAGTCACTTTTCAGCTCAAACGAAGCTATATTGTACACGAAGCTCACACGTTTCTCGCTCTTAACTGAAACGCATTGGATGTTAGAGGTCCTGTGGTTTGTATCACTTTCAGCAGCAGAGTTGAACAAGATATTGTCCGTGTGTGTAGGAAACACAGTTCTTTTGTTCTGAGCACTCTCACGTTTCCCGCCTTAGTAGAGACTCTAGAAAGCAAGAGCGTGCTTTTTGCTCTGAATCAGAGTGTGTTTCTCGGATGAGAAGTGTGCTGTGTGTTTCCCTTCAGAAACGGAGTTAAATGCCAGGCTCTGTGTCTTCCTACAAGCGAGACTTCGTTTCAGGTAAACGCAGTCACTTTTCAGCTCAAAGGAAGATATATTGTACACGAAGCTCACACGTTTCTCCCTCTTAACTGAAACGCATTGGATGTTAGAGGGCCTGTGGTTTGTATCAGATTCAGAAGCAGAGTTGAACTTGATATGGTCCGTGTGTGTAGGAAACACAGTTCTTTTGTTCAGAGCACTCTCACGTTTCTCGCCTTATTAGAGACTCTAGAAAGCAAGAGCGTGCTTCTTGCTCTAAAGCAGAGTGTGTTTCATGGATGAGAAGTGTGCTGTGTGTTTGCCTTCAGAAACGGAGTTAAATGCCAGGTTCTGTGTCTTCCTACATGCGAGACTTCGTTTCAGGTAAACGCAGTCACTTTTCAGCTCAAACGAAGCTATATTGTACACGAAGCTCACACGTTTCTCGCTCTTAACTGAAAAGCATTGGATGTTAGAGGGCCTGTGGTTTGTATCAGTTTCAGAAGCAGAGTTGAACTAGATATGGTCCGTGTGTGTAGGAAACACAGTTCTTTTGTTCTGAGCACTCTCACGTTTCCCGCCTTATTAGAGACTCTAGAAAGCAAGAGCGTGCTTCTTGCTCTAAAGCAGAGTGTGTTTCATGGATGAGAAGTGTGCTGTGTGTTTCCCTTCAGAAACGGAGTAAAATGCCAGGCTCTGTGTCTTCCTACAAGCGAGACTTCGTTTCAGGTAAACGCAGTCACTTTTCAGCTCAAATGGAGCTATATTGTACAGGAAGCTCACACGTTTCTCGCTCTTAACTGAAACGCATTGGATGTTAGAGGGCCTGTGGTTTGTATCAGTTTCAGAAGCAGAGTTGAACTAGATATGGTTCGTGTGTGTAGGAAACACAGTTCTTTTGTTCTGAGCACTCTCACGTTTCCCGCCTTATTAGAGACTCTAGAAAGCAAGAGCGTGCTTCTTGCTCTAAAGCAGAGTGTGTTTCATGGATGAGAGGTGTGCTGTGTGTTTCCCTTCAGAAACGGAGTAAAGTGCCAGGCTCTGTGTCTTCCTACAATCGAGACTTCATTTCAGGTAAACGCAGTCACTTTTCAGCTCAAACGAAGCTATATTGTACACGAAGCTCACACGTTTCTCGCTCTTAACTGAAACGCATTGGATGTTAGAGGTCCTGTGGTTTGTATCAGTTTCAGAAGCAGAGTTGAACTAGATATGGTCCGTGTGTGTAGGAAACACAGTTCTTTTGTTCTGAGCACTCTCACGTTTCCCGCCTTATTAGAGACTCTAGAAAGCAAGAGCGTGCTTCTTGCTCTAAAGCAGAGTGTGTTTCATGGATGAGAAGTGTGCTGTTTGTTTCCCTTCAGAAACGGAGTTAAATGCCAGGCTCTGTGTCTTCCTACAAGCGAGACTTCGTTTCAGGTAAACGCAGTCACTTTTCAGCTCAAAGGAAGCTATATTGTACACGAAGCTCACACGTTTCTCGCTCTTAACTGAAACGCATTGGAGGTTAG
This sequence comes from Onychomys arenicola, assembly GCA_949786405.1. Classification (NCBI taxonomy): domain Eukaryota; kingdom Metazoa; phylum Chordata; class Mammalia; order Rodentia; family Cricetidae; genus Onychomys; species Onychomys arenicola. The sequence continues at coordinate 394,016 of CATKUM010000039.1, read as the reverse complement.
AGGGCCTGTGGTTTGTATCAGTTTCAGAAGCAGAGTTGAACTAGATATGGTGCGTGTGTGTAGGAAACACAGTTCTTTTGTTCTGAGCACTCTCACGTTTCCCGCCTTATTAGAGACTCTAGAAAGCAAGAGCGTGCTTCTTGCTCTAAAGTAGAGTGTGTTTCATGGATGAGAAGTGTGTTGTGTGTTTCCCTTCAGAAACGGAGTATAATGCCAGGCTCTGTGTCTTCCTACAAGCGAGACTTCGTTTCAGGTAAACGCAGTCACTTTTCTGCTCAAACGAAGCTATTTTGTACACGAAGCTCACACGTTTCTCGCTCTTAACTGAAACGCATTGGATGTTAGAGGGCCTGTGGTTTGTATCAGTTTCAGAAGCAGAGTTGAACTAGATATGGTCCGTGTGTGTAGGAAACACAGTTCTTTTGTTCTGAGCACTCTCACGTTTCCCGCCTTATTAGAGACTCTAGAAAGCAAGAGCGTGCTTCTTGCTCTAAAGCAGAGTGTGTTTCATGGATGAGAAGTGTGCTGTGTGTTTCCCTTCAGAAACGGAGTAAAATGCCAGGCTCTGTGTCTTCCTACAAGCGAGACTACGTTTCAGGTAAACGCAGTCACTTTTCAGCTCAAACGAAGCTATATTGTACACAAAGCTCACACGTTTCTGGCTCTTAACTGAAACGCATTGGATGTTAGAGGTCCTGTGGTTTGTATCACTTTCAGCAGCAGAGTTGAACAAGATATGGTCCGTGTGTGTAGGAAACACAGTTCTTTTGTTCTGAGCACTCTCACGTTTCCCGCCTTATTAGAGACTCTAGAAAGCAAGAGCGTGCTTCATGCTCTGAATCAGAGTGTGTTTCACGGATGAGAAGTGTGCTGTGTGTTTCCCTTCAGAAACGGAGTTAAATGCCAGCCTCTGTGTCTTCCTACCATCGAGACTTCGTTTCAGGTAAACGCAGTCACTTTTCAGCTCAAAGGAAGGTATATTGTACACGAAGCTCACACGTTTCTCCCTCTTAACTGAAACGCATTGGATGTTAGAGGGCCTGTGGTTTGTCTCAGATTCAGAAGCAGAGTTGAACTAGATATGGTCCGTGTGTGTAGGAAACACAGTTATTTGTTCTGAGCACTCTCACTTTCCTGCCTTATTAGAGACTCTAAAAAGCAAGAGCGTGCTTCTTGCTCTAAAGCAGAGTGTGTTTCATGGATGAGAAGTGTGCTGTGTGTTTCCCTTCAGAAACGGAGTAAAATGCCAGCCTCTGTGTCTTCCTACAAGCGAGACTTCGTTTCAGGTAAACGCAGTCTCTTTTCAGCTCAAACGAGGCTATATTGTACACGAAGCTCACACGTTTCTCGCTCTTAACTGAAACGCATTGGATGTTAGAGGGCCTGTGGTTTGTATCAGTTTCAGAAGCAGAGTTGAACTTGATATGGTCCGTGTGTGTAGGAAACACAGTTCTTTTGTTCTGAGCACTCTCACGTTTCTCGCCTTATTAGAGACTCTAGAAAGCAAGAGCGTGCTTCTTGCTCTAAAGCAGAGTGTGTTTCATGGATGAGAAGTGTGCTGTGTGTTTGCCTTCAGAAACGGAGTTAAATGCCAGGCTCTGTGTCTTCCTACATGCGAGACTTCGTTTCAGGTAAACGCAGTCACTTTTCAGCTCAAACGAAGCTATATTGTACACGAAGCTCACACGTTTCTCGCTCTTAACTGAAAAGCATTGGATGTTAGAGGGCCTGTGGTTTGTATCAGTTTCAGAAGCAGACTTGAAATATATATGGTCCGTGTGTGTAGGAAACACAGTTCTTTTGTTCTGAGCACTCTCACGTTTCCCGCCTTATTAGAGACTCTAGAAAGCAAGAGCGTGCTTCTTGTTCTAAAGCAGAGTGTGTTTCATGGATGAGAAGTGTGCTGTGTGTTTCCCTTCAGAAACGGAGTAAAATGCCAGGCTCTGTGTCTTCCTACCAGCGAGACTTCGTTTCAGGTAAACGCAGTCACTTTTCAGCTCAAACGGAGCTATATTGTACAGGAAGCTCACACGTTTCTCGCTCTTAACTGAAACGCATTGGATGTTAGAGGGCCTGTGGTTTGTATCAGTTTCAGAAGCAGAGTTGAACTAGATATGGTCCGTGTGTGTAGGAAACACAGTTCTTTTGTTCTGAGCACTCTCACGTTTCCCGCCTTATTAGAGACTCTAGAAAGAAAGAGCGTGCTTCTTGCTCTAAAGCAGAGTGTGTTTCATGGATGAGAAGTGTGCTGTGTGTTTCCCTTCAGAAACAGAGTTAAATGCCAGGCTCTGTGTCTTCCTACAAGCGAGACGTCGTTTCAGGTAAACGCAGTCACTTTTCAGCTCAAAAGAAGCTATATTGTACACGAAGCTCACACGTTTCTCGCTCTTAACTGAAACGCATTGGATGTTAGAGGGCCTGTGGTTTGTATCAGTTTCAGAAGCATAGTTGAACTAGATATGGTCCGTGTGTGTAGGAAACACAGTTCTTTTGTTCTGAGCACTCTCACGTTTCCCGCCTTATTAGAGACTCTAGAAAGCAAGAGCGTGCTTCTTGCTCTAAAGCAGAGTGTGTTTCATGGATGAGAAGTGTGCTGTGTGTTTCCCTTCAGAAACGGAGTAAAATGCCAGGCTCTGTGTCTTCCTACAAGCGAGACTTCGTTTCAGGTAAACGCAGTCACTTTTCAGCTCAAACGGAGCTATGTTGTACAGGAAGCTCACACGTTTCTCGCTCTTAACTGAAACGCATTGGATGTTAGAGGGCCTGTGGTTTGTATCAGTTTCAGAAGCAGAGTTGAACTAGATATGGTCCGTGTGTGTAGGAAACACAGTTCTTTTGTTCTGAGCACTCTCACGTTTCCCGCCTTATTAGAGACTCTAGAAAGCAAGAGCGTGCTTCTTGCTCTAAAGCAGAGTGTGTTTCATGGATGAGAAGTGTGCTGTGTGTTTCCCTTCAGAAACGGAGTAAAGTGCCAGGCTCTGTGTCTTCCTACAAGCGAGACTTCGTTTCAGGTAAACGCAGTCACTTTTCAGCTCAAACGAAGCTATATTGTACACGAAGCTCACACGTTTCTCGCTCTTAACTGAAACGCATTGGATGTTAGAGGTACTGTGGTTTGTATCAGTTTCAGAAGCAGAGTTGAACTAGATATGGTCCGTGTGTGTAGGAAACACAGTTCTTTTGTTCTGAGCACTCTCACGTTTCCCGCCTTATTAGAGACTCTAGAAAGCAAGAGCGTGCTTCTTGCTCTAAAGCAGAGTGTGTTTCATGGATGAGAAGTGTGCTGTGTGTTTCCCTTCAGAAAAGGAGTTAAATGCCAGGCTCTGTGTCTTCCTACAAGCGAGACGTTGTTTCAGGTAAACGCAGTCACTTTTCAGCTCAAACGAAGCTATATTGTACACGAAGCTCACACGTTTCGCGCTCTTAACTGAAACGCATTGGATGTTAGAGGGCCTGTGGTTTGTATCAGTTTCAGAAGCAGAGTTGACCTAGATATGGTCCGTGTGTGTAGGAAACACAGTTCTTTTGTTCTGAGCACTCTCACGTTTCCCGCCTTATTAGAGACTCTAGAAAGCAAGAGCGTGCTTCTTGCTCTAAAGTAGAGTGTGTTTCATGGATGAGAAGTGTGTTGTGTGTTTCCCTACAGAAACGGAGTATAATGCCAGGCTCTGTGTCTTCCTACAAGCGAGACTTCGTTTCAGTTAAACGCAGTCACTTTTCAGCTCAAATGAAGCTATATTGTACACGAAGCTCACACGTTTCTCGCTCTTAACTGAAACGCATTGGATGTTAGAGGGCCTGTGGTTTGTATCAGTTTCAGAAGCAGAGTTGAACTAGATATGGTCCGTGTGTGTAGGAAACACAGTTCTTTTGTTCTGAGCACTGTCACGTTTCCCGCCTTATTAGAGACTCTAGAAAGCAAGAGCGTGCTTCTTGCTCTAAAGCAGAGTGTGTTTCATGGATGAGAAGTGTGCTGTGTGTTTCCCTTCAGAAACGGATTAAAATGCCAGGCTCTGTGTCTTCCTACAAGCGAGACTTCGTTTCAGGTAAACGCAGTCACTTTTCAGCTCAAACGAAGCTATATTGTACACGAAGCTCACACGTTTCTCGCTCTTAACTGAAACGCATTGGATGTTAGAGGTCCTGTGGTTTGTATCACTTTCAGCAGCAGAGTTGAACAAGATATTGTCCGTGTGTGTAGGAAACACAGTTCTTTTGTTCTGAGCACTCTCACGTTTCCCGCCTTAGTAGAGACTCTAGAAAGCAAGAGCGTGCTTTTTGCTCTGAATCAGAGTGTGTTTCTCGGATGAGAAGTGTGCTGTGTGTTTCCCTTCAGAAACGGAGTTAAATGCCAGGCTCTGTGTCTTCCTACAAGCGAGACTTCGTTTCAGGTAAACGCAGTCACTTTTCAGCTCAAAGGAAGATATATTGTACACGAAGCTCACACGTTTCTCCCTCTTAACTGAAACGCATTGGATGTTAGAGGGCCTGTGGTTTGTATCAGATTCAGAAGCAGAGTTGAACTTGATATGGTCCGTGTGTGTAGGAAACACAGTTCTTTTGTTCAGAGCACTCTCACGTTTCTCGCCTTATTAGAGACTCTAGAAAGCAAGAGCGTGCTTCTTGCTCTAAAGCAGAGTGTGTTTCATGGATGAGAAGTGTGCTGTGTGTTTGCCTTCAGAAACGGAGTTAAATGCCAGGTTCTGTGTCTTCCTACATGCGAGACTTCGTTTCAGGTAAACGCAGTCACTTTTCAGCTCAAACGAAGCTATATTGTACACGAAGCTCACACGTTACTCGCTCTTAACTGAAAAGCATTGGATGTTAGAGGGCCTGTGGTTTGTATCAGTTTCAGAAGCAGAGTTGAACTAGATATGGTCCGTGTGTGTAGGAAACACAGTTCTTTTGTTCTGAGCACTCTCACGTTTCCCGCCTTATTAGAGACTCTAGAAAGCAAGAGCGTGCTTCTTGCTCTAAAGCAGAGTGTGTTTCATGGATGAGAAGTGTGCTGTGTGTTTCCCTTCAGAAACGGAGTAAAATGCCAGGCTCTGTGTCTTCCTACAAGCGAGACTTCGTTTCAGGTAAACGCAGTCACTTTTCAGCTCAAACGGAGCTATATTGTACAGGAAGCTCACACGTTTCTCGCTCTTAACTGAAACGCATTGGATGTTAGAGGGCCTGTGGTTTGTATCAGTTTCAGAAGCAGAGTTGAACTAGATATGGTTCGTGTGTGTAGGAAACACAGTTCTTTTGTTCTGAGCACTCTCACGTTTCCCGCCTTATTAGAGACTCTAGAAAGCAAGAGCGTGCTTCTTGCTCTAAAGCAGAGTGTGTTTCATGGATGAGAGGTGTGCTGTGTGTTTCCCTTCAGAAACGGAGTAAAGTGCCAGGCTCTGTGTCTTCCTACAATCGAGACTTCATTTCAGGTAAACGCAGTCACTTTTCAGCTCAAACGAAGCTATATTGTACACGAAGCTCACACGTTTCTCGCTCTTAACTGAAACGCATTGGATGTTAGAGGTCCTGTGGTTTGTATCAGTTTCAGAAGCAGAGTTGAACTAGATATGGTCCGTGTGTGTAGGAAACACAGTTCTTTTGTTCTGAGCACTCTCACGTTTCCCGCCTTATTAGAGACTCTAGAAAGCAAGAGCGTGCTTCTTGCTCTAAAGCAGAGTGTGTTTCATGGATGAGAAGTGTGCTGTTTGTTTCCCTTCAGAAACGGAGTTAAATGCCAGGCTCTGTGTCTTCCTACAAGCGAGACTTCGTTTCAGGTAAACGCAGTCACTTTTCAGGTCAAAGGAAGCTATATTGTACACGAAGCTCACACGTTTCTCGCTCTTAACTGAAACGCATTGGAGGTTAGAGGGCCTGTGGTTTGTATCAGTTTCAGAAGCAGAGTTGAACTAGATATGGTGCGTGTGTGTAGGAAACACAGTTCTTTTGTTCTGAGCACTCTCACGTTTCCCGCCTTATTAGAGACTCTAGAAAGCAAGAGCGTGCTTCTTGCTCTAAAGTAGAGTGTGTTTCATGGATGAGAAGTGTGTTGTGTGTTTCCCTTCAGAAACGGAGTATAATGCCAGGCTCTGTGTCTAACTACAAGCGAGACTTCGTTTCAGGTAAACGCAGTCACTTTTCTGCTCAAACGAAGCTATTTTGTACACGAAGCTCACACGTTTCTCGCTCTTAACTGAAACTCATTGGATGTTAGAGGGCCTGTGGTTTGTATCAGTTTCAGAAGCAGAGTTGAACTAGATATGGTCCGTGTGTGTAGGAAACACAGTTCTTTTGTTCTGAGCACTCTCACGTTTCCCGCCTTATTAGAGACTCTAGAAAGCAAGAGCGTGCTTCTTGCTCTAAAGCAGAGTGTGTTTCATGGATGAGAAGTGTGCTGTGTGTTTCCCTTCAGAAACGGAGTAAAATGCCAGGCTCTGTGTCTTCCTACAAGCGAGACTACGTTTCAGGTAAACGCAGTCACTTTTCAGCTCAAACGAAGCTATATTGTACACAAAGCTCACACGTTTCTGGCTCTTAACTGAAACGCATTGGATGTTAGAGGTCCTGTGGTTTGTATCACTTTCAGCAGCAGAGTTGAACAAGATATGGTCCGTGTGTGTAGGAAACACAGTTCTTTTGTTCTGAGCACTCTCACGTTTCCCGCCTTATTAGAGACTCTAGAAAGCAAGAGCGTGCTTCATGCTCTGAATCAGAGTGTGTTTCACGGATGAGAAGTGTGCTGTGTGTTTCCCTTCAGAAACGGAGTTAAATGCCAGCCTCTGTGTCTTCCTACCATCGAGACTTCGTTTCAGGTAAACGCAGTCACTTTTCAGCTCAAAGGAAGGTATATTGTACACGAAGCTCACACGTTTCTCCCTCTTAACTGAAACGCATTGGATGTTAGAGGGCCTGTGGTTTGTCTCAGATTCAGAAGCAGAGTTGAACTAGATATGGTCCGTGTGTGTAGGAAACACAGTTATTTGTTCTGAGCACTCTCACTTTCCTGCCTTATTAGAGACTCTAAAAAGCAAGAGCGTGCTTCTTGCTCTAAAGCAGAGTGTGTTTCATGGATGAGAAGTGTGCTGTGTGTTTCCCTTCAGAAACGGAGTAAAATGCCAGCCTCTGTGTCTTCCTACAAGCGAGACTTCGTTTCAGGTAAACGCAGTCTCTTTTCAGCTCAAACGAGGCTATATTGTACACGAAGCTCACACGTTTCTCGCTCTTAACTGAAACGCATTGGATGTTAGAGGGCCTGTGGTTTGTATCAGTTTCAGAAGCAGAGTTGAACTTGATATGGTCCGTGTGTGTAGGAAACACAGTTCTTTTGTTCTGAGCACTCTCACGTTTCTCGCCTTATTAGAGACTCTAGAAAGCAAGAGCGTGCTTCTTGCTCTAAAGCAGAGTGTGTTTCATGGATGAGAAGTGTGCTGTGTGTTTGCCTTCAGAAACGGAGTTAAATGCCAGGCTCTGTGTCTTCCTACATGCGAGACTTCGTTTCAGGTAAACGCAGTCACTTTTCAGCTCAAACGAAGCTATATTGTACACGAAGCTCACACGTTTCTCGCTCTTAACTGAAAAGCATTGGATGTTAGAGGGCCTGTGGTTTGTATCAGTTTCAGAAGCAGACTTGAAATATATATGGTCCGTGTGTGTAGGAAACACAGTTCTTTTGTTCTGAGCACTCTCACGTTTCCCGCCTTATTAGAGACTCTAGAAAGCAAGAGCGTGCTTCTTGTTCTAAAGCAGAGTGTGTTTCATGGATGAGAAGTGTGCTGTGTGTTTCCCTTCAGAAACGGAGTAAAATGCCAGGCTCTGTGTCTTCCTACCAGCGAGACTTCGTTTCAGGTAAACGCAGTCACTTTTCAGCTCAAACGGAGCTATATTATACAGGAAGCTCACACGTTTCTCGCTCTTAACTGAAACGCATTGGATGTTAGAGGGACTGTGGTTTGTATCAGTTTCAGAAGCAGAGTTGAACTAGATATGGTCCGTGTGTGTAGGAAACACAGTTCTTTTGTTCTGAGCACTCTCACGTTTCCCGCCTTATTAGAGACTCTAGAAAGAAAGAGCGTGCTTCTTGCTCTAAAGCAGAGTGTGTTTCATGGATGAGAAGTGTGCTGTGTGTTTCCCTTCAGAAACAGAGTTAAATGCCAGGCTCTGTGTCTTCCTACAAGCGAGACGTCGTTTCAGGTAAACGCAGTCACTTTTCAGCTCAAAAGAAGCTATATTGTACACGAAGCTCACACGTTTCTCGCTCTTAACTGAAACGCATTGGATGTTAGAGGGCCTGTGGTTTGTATCAGTTTCAGAAGCAGAGTTGAACTAGATATGGTCCGTGTGTGTAGGAAACACAGTTCTTTTGTTCTGAGCACTCTCACGTTTCCCGCCTTATTAGAGACTCTAGAAAGCAAGAGCGTGCTTCTTGCTCTAAAGCAGAGTGTGTTTCATGGATGAGAAGTGTGCTGTGTGTTTCCCTTCAGAAACGGAGTAAAATGCCAGGCTCTGTGTCTTCCTACAAGCGAGACTTCGTTTCAGGTAAACGCAGTCACTTTTCAGCTCAAACGGAGCTATATTGTACAGGAAGCTCACACGTTTCTCGCTCTTAACTGAAACGCATTGGATGTTAGAGGGCCTGTGGTTTGTATCAGTTTCAGAAGCAGAGTTGAACTAGATATGGTCCGTGTGTGTAGGAAACACAGTTCTTTTGTTCTGAGCACTCTCACGTTTCCCGCCTTATTAGAGACTCTAGAAAGCAAGAGCGTGCTTCTTGCTCTAAAGCAGAGTGTGTTTCATGGATGAGAAGTGTGCTGTGTGTTTCCCTTCAGAAACGGAGTAAAGTGCCAGGCTCTGTGTCTTCCTACAAGCGAGACTTCGTTTCAGGTAAACGCAGTCACTTTTCAGCTCAAACGAAGCTATATTGTACACGAAGCTCACACGTTTCTCGCTCTTAACTGAAACGCATTGGATGTTAGAGGTACTGTGGTTTGTATCAGTTTCAGAAGCAGAGTTGAACTAGATATGGTTCGTGTGTGTAGGAAACACAGTTCTTTTGTTCTGAGCACTCTCACGTTTCCCGCCTTATTAGAGACTCTAGAAAGCAAGAGCGTGCTTCTTGCTCTAAAGCAGAGTGTGTTTCATGGATGAGAGGTGTGCTGTGTGTTTCCCTTCAGAAACGGAGTAAAGTGCCAGGCTCTGTGTCTTCCTACAATCGAGACTTCATTTCAGGTAAACGCAGTCACTTTTCAGCTCAAACGAAGCTATATTGTACACGAAGCTCACACGTTTCTCGCTCTTAACTGAAACGCATTGGATGTTAGAGGTCCTGTGGTTTGTATCAGTTTCAGAAGCAGAGTTGAACTAGATATGGTCCGTGTGTGTAGGAAACACAGTTCTTTTGTTCTGAGCACTCTCACGTTTCCCGCCTTATTAGAGACTCTAGAAAGCAAGAGCGTGCTTCTTGCTCTAAAGCAGAGTGTGTTTCATGGATGAGAAGTGTGCTGTTTGTTTCCCTTCAGAAACGGAGTTAAATGCCAGGCTCTGTGTCTTCCTACAAGCGAGACTTCGTTTCAGGTAAACGCAGTCACTTTTCAGCTCAAAGGAAGCTATATTGTACACGAAGCTCACACGTTTCTCGCTCTTAACTGAAACGCATTGGAGGTTAGAGGGCCTGTGGTTTGTATCAGTTTCAGAAGCAGAGTTGAACTAGATATGGTGCGTGTGTGTAGGAAACACAGTTCTTTTGTTCTGAGCACTCTCACGTTTCCCGCCTTATTAGAGACTCTAGAAAGCAAGAGCGTGCTTCTTGCTCTAAAGTAGAGTGTGTTTCATGGATGAGAAGTGTGTTGTGTGTTTCCCTTCAGAAACGGAGTATAATGCCAGGCTCTGTGTCTTCCTACAAGCGAGACTTCGTTTCAGGTAAACGCAGTCACTTTTCTGCTCAAACGAAGCTATTTTGTACACGAAGCTCACACGTTTCTCGCTCTTAACTGAAACGCATTGGATGTTAGAGGGCCTGTGGTTTGTATCAGTTTCAGAAGCAGAGTTGAACTAGATATGGTCCGTGTGTGTAGGAAACACAGTTCTTTTGTTCTGAGCACTCTCACGTTTCCCGCCTTATTAGAGACTCTAGAAAGCAAGAGCGTGCTTCTTGCTCTAAAGCAGAGTGTGTTTCATGGATGAGAAGTGTGCTGTGTGTTTCCCTTCAGAAACGGAGTAAAATGCCAGGCTCTGTGTCTTCCTACAAGCGAGACTACGTTTCAGGTAAACGCAGTCACTTTTCAGCTCAAACGAAGCTATATTGTACAGGAAGCTCACACGTTTCTCGCTCTTAACTGAAACGCATTGGATGTTAGAGGGACTGTGGTTTGTATCAGTTTCAGAAGCAGAGTTGAACTAGATATGGTCCGTGTGTGTAGGAAACACAGTTCTTTTGTTCTGAGCACTCTCACGTTTCCCGCCTTATTAGAGACTCTAGAAAGAAAGAGCGTGCTTCTTGCTCTAAAGCAGAGTGTGTTTCATGGATGAGAAGTGTGCTGTGTGTTTCCCTTCAGAAACAGAGTTAAATGCCAGGCTCTGTGTCTTCCTACAAGCGAGACGTCGTTTCAGGTAAACGCAGTCACTTTTCAGCTCAAAAGAAGCTATATTGTACACGAAGCTCACACGTTTCTCGCTCTTAACTGAAACGCATTGGATGTTAGAGGGCCTGTGGTTTGTATCAGTTTCAGAAGCATAGTTGAACTAGATATGGTCCGTGTGTGTAGGAAACACAGTTCTTTTGTTCTGAGCACTCTCACGTTTCCCGCCTTATTAGAGACTCTAGAAAGCAAGAGCGTGCTTCTTGCTCTAAAGCAGAGTGTGTTTCATGGATGAGAAGTGTGCTGTGTGTTTCCCTTCAGAAACGGAGTAAAATGCCAGGCTCTGTGTCTTCCTACAAGCGAGACTTCGTTTCAGGTAAACGCAGTCACTTTTCAGCTCAAACGGAGCTATATTGTACAGGAAGCTCACACGTTTCTCGCTCTTAACTGAAACGCATTGGATGTTAGAGGGCCTGTGGTTTGTATCAGTTTCAGAAGCAGAGTTGAACTAGATATGGTCCGTGTGTGTAGGAAACACAGTTCTTTTGTTCTGAGCACTCTCACGTTTCCCGCCTTATTAGAGACTCTAGAAAGCAAGAGCGTGCTTCTTGCTCTAAAGCAGAGTGTGTTTCATGGATGAGAAGTGTGCTGTGTGTTTCCCTTCAGAAACGGAGTAAAGTGCCAGGCTCTGTGTCTTCCTACAAGCGAGACTTCGTTTCAGGTAAACGCAGTCACTTTTCAGCTCAAACGAAGCTATATTGTACACGAAGCTCACACGTTTCTCGCTCTTAACTGAAACGCATTGGATGTTAGAGGTACTGTGGTTTGTATCAGTTTCAGAAGCAGAGTTGAACTAGATATGGTTCGTGTGTGTAGGAAACACAGTTCTTTTGTTCTGAGCACTCTCACGTTTCCCGCCTTATTAGAGACTCTAGAAAGCAAGAGCGTGCTTCTTGCTCTAAAGCAGAGTGTGTTTCATGGATGAGAGGTGTGCTGTGTGTTTCCCTTCAGAAACGGAGTAAAGTGCCAGGCTCTGTGTCTTCCTACAATCGAGACTTCATTTCAGGTAAACGCAGTCACTTTTCAGCTCAAACGAAGCTATATTGTACACGAAGCTCACACGTTTCTCGCTCTTAACTGAAACGCATTGGATGTTAGAGGTCCTGTGGTTTGTATCAGTTTCAGAAGCAGAGTTGAACTAGATATGGTCCGTGTGTGTAGGAAACACAGTTCTTTTGTTCTGAGCACTCTCACGTTTCCCGCCTTATTAGAGACTCTAGAAAGCAAGAGCGTGCTTCTTGCTCTAAAGCAGAGTGTGTTTCATGGATGAGAAGTGTGCTGTTTGTTTCCCTTCAGAAACGGAGTTAAATGCCAGGCTCTGTGTCTTCCTACAAGCGAGACTTCGTTTCAGGTAAACGCAGTCACTTTTCAGCTCAAAGGAAGCTATATTGTACACGAAGCTCACACGTTTCTCGCTCTTAACTGAAACGCATTGGAGGTTAGAGGGCCTGTGGTTTGTATCAGTTTCAGAAGCAGAGTTGAACTAGATATGGTGCGTGTGTGTAGGAAACACAGTTCTTTTGTTCTGAGCACTCTCACGTTTCCCGCCTTATTAGAGACTCTAGAAAGCAAGAGCGTGCTTCTTGCTCTAAAGTAGAGTGTGTTTCATGGATGAGAAGTGTGTTGTGTGTTTCCCTTCAGAAACGGAGTATAATGCCAGGCTCTGTGTCTTCCTACAAGCGAGACTTCGTTTCAGGTAAACGCAGTCACTTTTCTGCTCAAACGAAGCTATTTTGTCCACGAAGCTCACACGTTTCTCGCTCTTAACTGAAACGCATTGGATGTTAGAGGGCCTGTGGTTTGTATCAGTTTCAGAAGCAGAGTTGAACTAGATATGGTCCGTGTGTGTAGGAAACACAGTTCTTTTGTTCTGAGCACTCTCACGTTTCCCGCCTTATTAGAGACTCTAGAAAGCAAGAGCGTGCTTCTTGCTCTAAAGCAGAGTGTGTTTCATGGATGAGAAGTGTGCTGTGTGTTTCCCTTCAGAAACGGAGTAAAATGCCAGGCTCTGTGTCTTCCTACAAGCGAGACTACGTTTCAGGTAAACGCAGTCACTTTTCAGCTCAAACGAAGCTATATTGTACACAAAGCTCACACGTTTCTCGCTCTTAACTGAAACGCATTGGATGTTAGAGGTCCTGTGGTTTGTATCACTTTCAGCAGCAGAGTTGAACAAGATATGGTCCGTGTGTGTAGGAAACACAGTTCTTTTGTTCTGAGCACTCTCACGTTTCCCGCCTTATTAGAGACTCTAGAAAGCAAGAGCGTGCTTCATGCTCTGAATCAGAGTGTGTTTCACGGATGAGAAGTGTGCTGTGTGTTTCCCTTCAGAAACGGAGTTAAATGCCAGCCTCTGTGTCTTCCTACATGCGAGACTTCGTTTCAGGTAAACGCAGTCACTTTTCAGCTCAAAGGAAGGTATATTGTACACGAAGCTCACACGTTTCTCCCTCTTAACTGAAACGCATTGGATGTTAGAGGGCCTGTGGTTTGTCTCAGATTCAGAAGCAGAGTTGAACTAGATATGGTCCGTGTGTGTAGGAAACACAGTTATTTGTTCTGAGCACTCTCACTTTCCTGCCTTATTAGAGACTCTAAAAAGCAAGAGCGTGCTTCTTGCTCTAAAGCAGAGTGTGTTTCATGGATGAGAAGTGTGCTGTGTGTTTCCCTTCAGAAACGGAGTAAAATGCCAGCCTCTGTGTCTTCCTACAAGCGAGACTTCGTTTCAGGTAAACGCAGTCTCTTTTCAGCTCAAACGAAGCTATATTGTACACGAAGCTCACACGTTTCTCGCTCTTAACTGAAACGCATTGGAGGTTAGAGGGCCTGTGGTTTGTATCAGTTTCAGAAGCAGAGTTGAACTAGATATGGTGCGTGTGTGTAGGAAACACAGTTCTTTTGTTCTGAGCACTCTCACGTTTCCCGCCTTATTAGAGACTCTAGAAAGCAAGAGCGTGCTTCTTGCTCTAAAGTAGAGTGTGTTTCATGGATGAGAGGTGTGCTGTGTGTTTCCCTTCAGAAACGGAGTAAAGTGCCAGGCTCTGTGTCTTCCTACAATCGAGACTTCATTTCAGGTAAACGCAGTCACTTTTCAGCTCAAACGAAGCTATATTGTACACGAAGCTCACACGTTTCTCGCTCTTAACTGAAACGCATTGGATGTTAGAGGTCCTGTGGTTTGTATCAGTTTCAGAAGCAGAGTTGAACTAGATATGGTCCGTGTGTGTAGGAAACACAGTTCTTTTGTTCTGAGCACTCTCACGTTTCCCGCCTTATTAGAGACTCTAGAAAGCAAGAGCGTGCTTCTTGCTCTAAAGCAGAGTGTGTTTCATGGATGAGAAGTGGGCTGTGTGTTTCCCTTCAGAAACGGAGTTAAATGCCAGGCTCTGTGTCTTCCTACAAGCGAGACTTCGTTTCAGGTAAACGCAGTCACTTTTCAGGTCAAAGGAAGCTATATTGTACACGAAGCTCACACGTTTCTCGCTCTTAACTGAAACGCATTGGAGGTTAGAGGGCCTGTGGTTTTTATCAGTTTCAGAAGCAGAGTTGAACTAGATATGGTGCGTGTGTGTAGGAAACACAGTTCTTTTGTTCTGAGCACTCTCACGTTTCCCGCCTTATTAGAGACTCTAGAAAGCAAGAGCGTGCTTCTTGCTCTAAAGTAGAGTGTGTTTCATGGATGAGAAGTGTGTTGTGTGTTTCCCTTCAGAAACGGAGTATAATGCCAGGCTCTGTGTCTTCCTACAAGCGAGACTTCGTTTCAGGTAAACGCAGTCACTTTTCTGCTCAAACGAAGCTATTTTGTACACGAAGCTCACACGTTTCTCGCTCTTAACTGAAACGCATTGGATGTTAGAGGGCCTGTGGTTTGTATCAGTTTCAGAAGCAGAGTTGAACTAGATATGGTCCGTGTGTGTAGGAAACACAGTTCTTTTGTTCTGAGCACTCTCACGTTTCCCGCCTTATTAGAGACTCTAGAAAGCAAGAGCGTGCTTCTTGCTCTAAAGCAGAGTGTGTTTCATGGATGAGAAGTGTGCTGTGTGTTTCCCTTCAGAAACGGAGTAAAATGCCAGGCTCTGTGTCTTCCTACAAGCGAGACTACGTTTCAGGTAAACGCAGTCACTTTTCAGCTCAAACGAAGCTATATTGTACACAAAGCTCACACGTTTCTCGCTCTTAACTGAAACGCATTGGATGTTAGAGGTCCTGTGGTTTGTATCACTTTCAGCAGCAGAGTTGAACAAGATATGGTCCGTGTGTGTAGGAAACACAGTTCTTTTGTTCTGAGCACTCTCACGTTTCCCGCCTTATTAGAGACTCTAGAAAGCAAGAGCGTGCTTCATGCTCTGAATCAGAGTGTGTTTCACGGATGAGAAGTGTGCTGTGTGTTTCCCTTCAGAAACGGAGTTAAATGCCAGCCTCTGTGTCTTCCTACCATCGAGACTTCGTTTCAGGTAAACGCAGTCACTTTTCAGCTCAAAGGAAGGTATATTGTACACGAAGCTCACACGTTTCTCCCTCTTAACTGAAACGCATTGGATGTTAGAGGGCCTGTGGTTTGTCTCAGATTCAGAAGCAGAGTTGAACTAGATATGGTCCGTGTGTGTAGGAAACACAGTTATTTGTTCTGAGCACTCTCATTTTCCTGCCTTATTAGAGACTCTAAAAAGCAAGAGCGTGCTTCTTGCTCTAAAGCAGAGTGTGTTTCATGGATGAGAAGTGTGCTGTGTGTTTCCCTTCAGAAACGGAGTAAAATGCCAGCCTCTGTGTCTTCCTACAAGCGAGACTTCGTTTCAGGTAAACGCAGTCTCTTTTCAGCTCAAACGAAGCTATATTGTACACGAAGCTCACACGTTTCTCGCTCTTAACTGAAATGCATTGGATGTTAGAGGGCCTGTGGTTTGTATCAGTTTCAGAAGCAGAGTTGAACTTGATATGGTCCGTGTGTGTAGGAAACACAGTTCTTTTGTTCTGAGCACTCTCAAGTTTCTCGCCTTATTAGAGACTCTAGAAAGCAAGAGCGTGCTTCTTGCTCTAAAGCAGAGTGTGTTTCATGGATGAGAAGTGTGCTGTGTGTTTGCCTTCAGAAACGGAGTTAAATTCCAGGCTCTGTGTCTTCCTACATGCGAGACTTCGTTTCAGGTAAACGTAGTCACTTTTCAGCTCAAACGAAGCTATATTGTACACGAAGCTCACACGTTTCTCGCTCTTAACTGAAAAGCATTGGATGTTAGAGGGCCTGTGGTTTGTATCAGTTTCAGAAGCAGAGTTGAACTAGATATGGTCCGTGTGTGTAGGAAACACAGTTCTTTTGTTCTGAGCACTCTCACGTTTCCCGCCTTATTAGAGACTCTAGAAAGCAAGAGCGTGCTTCTTGCTCTAAAGCGGAGTGTGTTTCATGGATGAGAAGTGTGCTGTGTGTTTCCCTTCAGAAACGGAGTTAAATGCCAGGCTCTGTGTCTCCCTACATGCGAGACTTCGTTTCAGGTAAACGCAGTCACTTTTCAGCTCAAACGAAGCTATATTGTACACGAAGCTCACACGTTTCTCGCTCTTAACTGAAACGCATTGGATGTTAGAGGTCCTGTGGTTTGTATCACTTTCAGCAGCAGAGTTGAACAAGATATTGTCCGTGTGTGTAGGAAACACAGTTCTTTTGTTCTGAGCACTCTCACGTTTCCCGCCTTATTAGAGACTCTAGAAAGCAAGAGCGTGCTTTTTGCTCTGAATCAGAGTGTGTTTCACGGATGAGAAGTGTGCTGTGTGTTTCCCTTCAAAAACGGAGTTAAATGCCAGGCTCTGTGTCTTCCTACAAGCGAGACTTCATTTCAGGTAAACGCAGTCACTTTTCAGCTCAAAGGAAGGTATATTGTACACGAAGCTCACACGTTTCTCCCTCTTAACTGAAACGCATTGGATGTTAGAGGGCCTGTGGTTTGTATCAGATTCAGAAGCCGAGTTGAACTTGATATGGTCCGTGTGTGTAGGAAACACAGTTCTTTTGTTCAGAGCACTCTCACGTTTCTCGCCTTATTAGAGACTCTAGAAAGCAAGAGCGTGCTTCTTGCTCTAAAGCAGAGTGTGTTTCATGGATGAGAAGTGTGCTGTGTGTTTGCCTTCAGAAACGGAGTTAAATGCCAGCTTCTGTGTCTTCCTACATGCGAGACTTCGTTTCAGGTAAACGCAGTCACTTTTCAGCTCAAACGAAGCTATATTGTACACGAAGCTCACACGTTTCTCGCTCTTAACTGAAAAGCATTGGATGTTAGAGGGCCTGTGGTTTGTATCAGTTTCAGAAGCAGAGTTGAACTAGATATGGTCCGTGTGTGTAGGAAACACAGTTCTTTTGTTCTGAGCACTCTCACGTTTCCCGCCTTATTAGAGACTCTAGAAAGCAAGAGCGTGCTTCTTGCTCTAAAGCAGAGTGTGTTTCATGGATGAGAAGTGTGCTGTGTGTTTCCCTTCAGAAACGGAGTAAAATGCCAGGCTCTGTGTCTTCCTACAAGCGAGACTTCGTTTCAGGTAAACGCAGTCACTTTTCAGCTCAAACGGAGCTATATTGTACAGGAAGCTCACACGTTTCTCGCTCTTAACTGAAACGCATTGGATGTTAGAGGGCCTGTGGTTTGTATCAGTTTCAGAAGCAGAGTTGAACTAGATATGGTTCGGGTGTGTAGGAAACACAGTTCTTTTGTTCTGAGCACTCTCACGTTTCCCGCCTTATTAGAGACTCTAGAAAGCAAGAGCGTGCTTCTTGCTCTAAAGCAGAGTGTGTTTCATGGATGAGAGGTGTGCTGTGTGTTTCCCTTCAGAAACGGAGTAAAGTGCCAGGCTCTGTGTCTTCCTACAAGCGAGACTTCGTTTCAGGTAAACGCAGTCACTTTTCAGCTCAAACGAAGCTATATTGTACACGAAGCTCACACGTTTCTCGCTCTTAACTGAAACGCATTGGATGTTAGAGGTCCTGTGGTTTGTATCAGTTTCAGAAGCAGAGTTGAACTAGATATGGTCCGTGTGTGTAGGAAACACAGTTCTTTTGTTCTGAGCACTCTCACGTTTCCCGCCTTATTAGAGACTCTAGAAAGCAAGAGCGTGCTTCTTGCTCTAAAGCAGAGTGTGTTTCATGGATGAGAAGTGTGCTGTGTGTTTCCCTTCAGAAACGGAGTTAAATGCCAGGCTCTGTGTCTTCCTACAAGCGAGACTTCGTTTCAGGTAAACGCAGTCACTTTTCAGCTCAAAGGAAGCTATATTGTACACGAAGCTCACACGTTTCTCGCTCTTAACTGAAACGCATTGGAGGTTAGAGGGCCTGTGGTTTGTATCAGTTTCAGAAGCAGAGTTGAACTAGATATGGTCCGTGTGTGTAGCAAACACAGTTCTTTTGTTCTGAGCACTCTCACGTTTCCCGCCTTATTAGAGACTCTAGAAAGCAAGAGCGTGCTTCTTGCTCTAAAGCAGAGTGTGTTTCATGGATGAGAAGTGTGTTGTGTGTTTCCCTACAGAAACGGAGTATAATGCCAGGCTCTGTGTCTTCCTACAAGCGAGACTTCGTTTCAGGTAAACGCAGTCACTTTTCAGCTCAAACGAAGCTATATTGTACACGAAGCTCACACGTTTCTCGCTCTTAACTGAAACGCATTGGATGTTAGAGGGCCTGTGGTTTGTATCAGTTTCAGAAGCAGAGTTGAACTAGATATGGTCCGTGTGTGTAGGAAACACAGTTCTTTTGTTCTGAGCACTGTCGCGTTTCCCGCCTTATTAGAGACTCTAGAAAGCAAGAGCGTGCTTCTTGCTCTAAAGCAGAGTGTGTTTCATGGATGAGAAGTGTGCTGTGTGTTTCCCTTCAGAAACGGAGTAAAATGCCAGGCTCTGTGTCTTCCTACAAGCGAGACTACGTTTCAGGTAAACGCAGTCACTTTTCAGCTCAAACGAAGCTATATTGTACACAAAGCTCACACGTTTCTCGCTCTTAACTGAAACGCATTGGATGTTAGAGGTCCTGTGGTTTGTATCACTTTCAGCAGCAGAGTTGAACAAGATATGGTCCGTGTGTGTAGGAAAATCAGTTCTTTTGTTCTGAGCACTCTCACGTTTCCCGCCTTATTAGAGACTCTAGAAAGCAAGAGCGTGCTTCATGCTCTGAATCAGAGTGTGTTTCATGGATGAGAAGTGTGCTGTGTGTTTCCCTTCAGAAACGGAGTTAAATGCCAGCCTCTGTGTCTTCCTACCATCGAGACTTCGTTTCAGGTAAACGCAGTCACTTTTCAGCTCAAAGGAAGGTATATTGTACACAAAGCTCACACGTTTCTCCCTCTTAACTGAAACGCATTGGATGTTAGAGGGCCTGTGGTTTGTATCAGATTCAGAAGCAGAGTTGAACTAGATATGGTCCGTGTGTGTAGGAAACACAGTTATTTGTTCTGAGCACTCTCACTTTCCCGCCTTATTAGAGACTCTAAAAAGCAAGAGCGTGCTTCTTGCTCTAAAGCAGAGTGTGTTTCATGGATGAGAAGTGTGCTGTGTGTTTCCCTTCAGAAACGGAGTAAAATGCCAGGCTCTGTGTCTTCCTACAAGCGAGACTTCGTTTCAGGTAAACGCAGTCACTTTTCAGCTCAAAGGAAGGTATATTGTACACGAAGCTCACACGTTTCTCCCTCTTAACTGAAACGCATTGGATGTTAGAGGGCCTGTGGTTTGTATCAGATTCAGAAGCAGAGTTGAACTTGATATGGTCCGTGTGTGTAGGAAACACAGTTCTTTTGTTCTGAGCACTCTCACGTTTCCCGCCTTATTAGAGACTCTAGAAAGCAAGAGCGTGCTTCTTGCTCTAAAGTAGAGTGTGTTTCATGGATGAGAAGTGTGTTGTGTGTTTCCCTACAGAAACGGAGTTAAATGCCAGGCTCTGTGTCTTCCTACAAGCGAGACTTCGTTTCAGGTAAACGCAGTCACTTTTCAGCTCAAACGAAGCTATATTGTACACGAAGCTCACACGTTTCTCGCTCTTAACTGAAACGCATTGGATGTTAGAGGGCCTGTGGTTTGTATCAGTTTCAGAAGCAGAGTTGAACTAGATATGGTCCGTGTGTGTAGGAAACACAGTTCTTTTGTTCTGAGCACTGTCGCTTTTCCCGCCTTATTAGAGACTCTAGAAAGCAAGAGCGTGCTTCTTGCTCTAAAGCAGAGTGTGTTTCATGGATGAGAAGTGTGCTGTGTGTTTCCCTTAAGAAACGGAGTAAAATGCCAGGCTCTGTGTCTTCCTACAAGCGAGACTACGTTTCAGGTAAACGCAGTCACTTTTCAGCTCAAACGAAGCTATATTGTACACAAAGCTCACACGTTTCTCGCTCTTAACTGAAACGCATTGGATGTTAGAGGTCCTGTGGTTTGTATCACTTTCAGCAGCAGAGTTGAACAAGATATGGTCCGTGTGTGTAGGAAACACAGTTCTTTTGTTCTGAGCACTCTCACGTTTCCCGCCTTATTAGAGACTCTAGAAAGCAAGAGCGTGCTTCATGCTCTGAATCAGAGTGTGTTTCACGGATGAGAAGTGTGCTGTGTGTTTCCCTTCAGAAACGGAGTTAAATGCCAGCCTCTGTGTCTTCCTACCATCGAGACTTCGTTTCAGGTAAACGCAGTCACTTTTCAGCTCAAAGGAAGGTATATTGTACACGAAGCTCACACGTTTCTCCCTCTTAACTGAAACGCATTGGATGTTAGAGGGCCTGTGGTTTGTATCAGATTCAGAAGCAGAGTTGAACTAGATATGGTCCGTGTGTGTAGGAAACACAGTTATTTGTTCTGAGCACTCTCACTTTCCCGCCTTATTAGAGACTCTAAAAAGCAAGAGCGTGCTTCTTGCTCTAAAGCAGAGTGTGTTTCATGGATGAGAAGTGTGCTGTGTGTTTCCCTTCAGAAACGGAGTAAAATGCCAGCCTCTGTGTCTTCCTACAAGCGAGACTTCGTTTCAGGTAAACGCAGTCTCTTTTCAGCTCAAACGAAGCTATATTGTACACGAAGCTCACGCGTTTCTCGCTCTTAACTGAAATGCATTGGATGTTAGAGGGCCTGTGGTTTGTATCAGTTTCAGAAGCAGAGTTGAACTTGATATGGTCCGTGTGTGTAGGAAACACAGTTCTTTTGTTCTGAGCACTCTCAAGTTTCTCGCCTTATTAGAGACTCTAGAAAGCAAGAGCGTGCTTCTTGCTCTAAAGCAGAGTGTGTTTCATGGATGAGAAGTGTGCTGTGTGTTTGCCTTCAGAAACGGAGTTAAATGCCAGGCTCTGTGTCTTCCTACATGCGAGACTTCGTTTCAGGTAAACGCAGTCACTTTTCAGCTCAAACGAAGCTATATTGTACACGAAGCTCACACGTTTCTCGCTCTTAACTGAAAAGCATTGGATGTTAGAGGGCCTGTGGTTTGTATCAGTTTCAGAAGCAGAGTTGAACTAGATATGGTCCGTGTGTGTAGGAAACACAGTTCTTTTGTTCTGAGCACTCTCACGTTTCCCGCCTTATTAGAGACTCTAGAAAGCAAGAGCGTGCTTCTTGCTCTAAAGCGGAGTGTGTTTCATGGATGAGAAGTGTGCTGTGTGTTTCCCTTCAGAAACGGAGTTAAATGCCAGGCTCTGTGTCTCCCTACATGCGAGACTTCGTTTCAGGTAAACGCAGTCACTTTTCAGCTCAAACGAAGCTATATTGTACACGAAGCTCACACGTTTCTCGCTCTTAACTGAAAAGCATTGGATGTTAGAGGGCCTGTGGTTTGTATCAGTTTCAGAAGCAGAGTTGAACTAGATATGGTCCGTGTGTGTAGGAAACACAGTTCTTTTGTTCTGAGCACTCTCACGTTTCCCGCCTTATTAGAGACTCTAGAAAGCAAGAGCGTGCTTCTTGCTCTAAAGCAGAGTGTGTTTCATGGATGAGAAGTGTGCTGTGTGTTTCCCTTCAGAAACGGAGTAAAATGCCAGGCTCTGTGTCTTCCTACAAGCGAGACTTCGTTTCAGGTAAACGCAGTCACTTTTCAGCTCAAACGGAGCTATATTGTACAGGAAGCTCACACGTTTCTCGCTCTTAACTGAAACGCATTGGATGTTAGAGGTCCTGGGTTTGTATCAGTTTCAGAAGCAGAGTTGAACAAGATATGGTCCGTGTGTGTAGGAAACACAGTTCTTTTGTTCTGAGCACTCTCACGTTTCCCGCCTTATTAGAGACTCTAGAAAGCAAGAGCGTGCTTCTTGCTCTAAAGCAGAGTGTGTTTCATGGATGAGAAGTGTGCTGTGTGTTTCTCTTCAGAAACAGAGTTAAATGCCAGGCTCTGTGTCTTCCTACAAGCGAGACGTCGTTTCAGGTAAACGCAGTCACTTTTCAGCTCAAACGAAGCTATATTGTACACGAAGCTCACACGTTTCTCGCTCTTAACTGAAACGCATTGGATGTTAGAGGGCCTGTGGTTTGTATCAGTTTCAGAAGCATAGTTGAACTAGATATGGTCCGTGTGTGTAGGAAACACAGTTCTTTTGTTCTGAGCACTCTCACGTTTCCCGCCTTATTAGAGACTCTAGAAAGCAAGAGCGTGCTTCTTGCTCTAAAGCGGAGTGTGTTTCATGGATGAGAAGTGTGCTGTGTGTTTCCCTTCAGAAACGGAGTTAAATGCCAGGCTCTGTGTCTCCCTACATGCGAGACTTCGTTTCAGGTAAACGCAGTCACTTTTCAGCTCAAACGAAGCTATATTGTACACGAAGCTCACACGTTTCTCGCTCTTAACTGAAAAGCATTGGATGTTAGAGGGCCTGTGGTTTGTATCAGTTTCAGAAGCAGAGTTGAACTAGATATGGTCCGTGTGTGTAGGAAACACAGTTCTTTTGTTCTGAGCACTCTCACGTTTCCCGCCTTATTAGAGACTCTAGAAAGCAAGAGCGTGCTTCTTGCTCTAAAGCAGAGTGTGTTTCATGGATGAGAAGTGTGCTGTGTGTTTCCCTTCAGAAACGGAGTAAAATGCCAGGCTCTGTGTCTTCCTACAAGCGAGACTTCGTTTCAGGTAAACGCAGTCACTTTTCAGCTCAAACGGAGCTATATTGTACAGGAAGCTCACACGTTTCTCGCTCTTAACTGAAACGCATTGGATGTTAGAGGTCCTGGGTTTGTATCAGTTTCAGAAGCAGAGTTGAACAAGATATGGTCCGTGTGTGTAGGAAACACAGTTCTTTTGTTCTGAGCACTCTCACGTTTCCCGCCTTATTAGAGACTCTAGAAAGCAAGAGCGTGCTTCTTGCTCTAAAGCAGAGTGTATTTCATGGATGAGAAGTGTGCTGTGTGTTTCCCTTCAGAAACAGAGTTAAATGCCAGGCTCTGTGTCTTCCTACAAGCGAGACGTCGTTTCAGGTAAACGCAGTCACTTTTCAGCTCAAACGAAGCTATATTGTACACGAAGCTCACACGTTTCTCGCTCTTAACTGAAACGCATTGGATGTTAGAGGGCCTGTGGTTTGTATCAGTTTCAGAAGCATAGTTGAACTAGATATGGTCCGTGTGTGTAGGAAACACAGTTCTTTTGTTCTGAGCACTCTCACGTTTCCCGCCTTATTAGAGACTCTAGAAAGCAAGAGCGTGCTTCTTGCTCTAAAGCAGAGTGTGTTTCATGGATGAGAACTGTGCTGTGTGTTTCCCTTCAGAAACGGAGTTAAATGCCAGGCTCTGTGTCTTCCTACAAGCGAGACTTGGTTTCAGGTAAACGCAGTCACTTTTCAGCTCAAACGAAGCTATATTGTACACGAAGCTCACACGTTTCTCGCTCTTAACTGAAACGCATTGGATGTTAGAGGGCCTGTGGTTTGTATCAGTTTCAGAAGCAGAGTTGAACTAGATATGGTCTGTGAGTGTAGGAAACACAGTTCTTTTGTTCTGAGCACTCTCACGTTTCCCGCCTTATTAGAGACTCTCGAAAGCAAGAGCGTGCTTCTTGCTCTAAAGCAGAGTGTGTTTCATGGATGAGAAGTGTGTTGTGTGTTTCCCTACAGAAACGGAGTATAATGCCAGGCTCTGTGTCTTCCTACAAGCGAGACTTCGTTTCAGTTAAACGCAGTCACTTTTCAGCTCAAATGAAGCTATATTGTACACGAAGCTCACACGTTTCTCGCTCTTAACTGAAACGCATTGGATGTTAGAGGGCCTGTGGTTTGTATCAGTTTCAGAAGCATAGTTGAACTAGATATGGTCCGTGTGTGTAGGAAACACAGTTCTTTTGTTCTGAGCACTCTCACGTTTCCCGCCTTATTAGAGACTCTAGAAAGCAAGAGCGTGCTTCTTGCTCTAAAGCATAGTGTGTTTCATGGATGAGAACTGTGCTGTGTGTTTCCCTTCAGAAACGGAGTTAAATGCCAGGCTCTGTGTCTTCCTACAAGCGAGACTTGGTTTCAGGTAAACGCAGTCACTTTTCAGCTCAAACGAAGCTATATTGTACACGAAGCTCACACGTTTCTCGCTCTTAACTGAAATGCATTGGATGTTAGAGGGCCTGTGGTTTGTATCAGTTTCAGAAGCAGAGTTGAACTTGATATGGTCCGTGTGTGTAGGAAACACAGTTCTTTTGTTCTGAGCACTCTCAAGTTTCTCGCCTTATTAGAGACTCTAGAAAGCAAGAGCGTGCTTCTTGCTCTAAAGCAGAGTGTGTTTCATGGATGAGAAGTGTGCTGTGTGTTTGCCTTCAGAAACGGAGTTAAATGCCAGGCTCTGTGTCTTCCTACATGCGAGACTTCGTTTCAGGTAAACGCAGTCACTTTTCAGCTCAAACGAAGCTATATTGTACACGAAGCTCACACGTTTCTCGCTCTTAACTGAAAAGCATTGGATGTTAGAGGGCCTGTGGTTTGTATCAGTTTCAGAAGCAGAGTTGAACTAGATATGGTCCGTGTGTGTAGGAAACACAGTTCTTTTGTTCTGAGCACTCTAACGTTTCCCGCCTTATTAGAGACTCTAGAAAGCAAGAGCGTGCTTCTTGCTCTAAAGCGGAGTGTGTTTCATGGATGAGAAGTGTGCTGTGTGTTTCCCTTCAGAAACGGAGTTAAATGCCAGGCTCTGTGTCTCCCTACATGCGAGACTTCGTTTCAGGTAAACGCAGTCACTTTTCAGCTCAAACGAAGCTATATTGTACACGAAGCTCACACGTTTCTCGCTCTTAACTGAAAAGCATTGGATGTTAGAGGGCCTGTGGTTTGTATCAGTTTCAGAAGCAGAGTTGAACTAGATATGGTCCGTGTGTGTAGGAAACACAGTTCTTTTGTTCTGAGCACTCTCACGTTTCCCGCCTTATTAGAGACTCTAGAAAGCAAGAGCGTGCTTCTTGCTGTAAAGCAGAGTGTGTTTCATGGATGAGAAGTGTGCTGTGTGTTTCCCTTCAGAAACGGAGTAAAATGCCAGGCTCTGTGTCTTCCTACAAGTGAGACTTCGTTTCAGGTAAACGCAGTCACTTTTCAGCTCAAACGGAGCTATATTGTACAGGAAGCTCACACGTTTCTCGCTCTTAACTGAAACGCATTGGATGTTAGAGGTCCTGGGTTTGTATCAGTTTCAGAAGCAGAGTTGAACAAGATATGGTCCGTGTGTGTAGGAAACACAGTTCTTTTGTTCTGAGCACTCTCACGTTTCCCGCCTTATTAGAGACTCTAGAAAGCAAGAGCGTGCTTCTTGCTCTAAAGCAGAGTGTGTTTCATGGATGAGAAGTGTGCTGTGTGTTTCCCTTCAGAAACAGAGTTAAATGCCAGGCTCTGTGTCTTCCTACAAGCGAGACGTCGTTTCAGGTAAACGCAGTCACTTTTCAGCTCAAACGAAGCTATATTGTACACGAAGCTCACACGTTTCTCGCTCTTAACTGAAACGCATTGGATGTTAGAGGGCCTGTGGTTTGTATCAGTTTCAGAAGCAGAGTTGAACTAGATATGGTCCGTGTGTGTAGGAAACACAGTTCTTTTGTTCTGAGCACTCTCACGTTTCCCGCCTTATTAGAGACTCTAGAAAGCAAGAGCGTGCTTCTTGCTCTAAAGCAGAGTGTGTTTCATGGATGAGAACTGTGCTGTGTGTTTCCCTTCAGAAATGGAGTTAAATGCCAGGCTCTGTGTCTTCCTACAAGCGAGACTTGGTTTCAGGTAAACGCAGTCACTTTTCAGCTCAAACGAAGCTATATTGTACACGAAGCTCACACGTTTCTCGCTCTTAACTGAAACGCATTGGATGTTAGAGGGCCTGTGGTTTGTATCAGTTTCAGAAGCAGAGTTGAACTAGATATGGTCTGTGAGTGTAGGAAACACAGTTCTTTTGTTCTGAGCACTCTCACGTTTCCCGCCTTATTAGAGACTCTCGAAAGCAAGAGCGTGCTTCTTGCTCTAAAGCAGAGTGTGTTTCATGGATGAGAAGTGTGTTGTGTGTTTCCCTACAGAAACGGAGTATAATGCCAGGCTCTGTGTCTTCCTACAAGCGAGACTTCGTTTCAGTTAAACGCAGTCACTTTTCAGCTCAAATGAAGCTATATTGTACACGAAGCTCACACGTTTCTCGCTCTTAACTGAAACGCATTGGATGTTAGAGGGCCTGTGGTTTGTATCAGTTTTAGAAGCATAGTTGAACTAGATATGGTCCGTGTGTGTAGGAAACACAGTTCTTTTGTTCTGAGCACTCTCACGTTTCCCGCCTTATTAGAGACTCTAGAAAGCAAGAGCGTGCTTCTTGCTCTAAAGCAGAGTGTGTTTCATGGATGAGAACTGTGCTGTGTGTTTCCCTTCAGAAACGGAGTTAAATGCCAGGCTCTGTGTCTTCCTACAAGCGAGACTTGGTTTCAGGTAAACGCAGTCACTTTTCAGCTCAAACGAAGCTATATTGTACACGAAGCTCACACGTTTCTCGCTCTTAACTGAAACGCATTGGATGTTAGAGGGCCTGTGGTTTGTATCAGTTTCAGAAGCAGAGTTGAACTAGATATGGTCTGTGTGTGTAGGAAACACAGTTCTTTTGTTCTGAGCACTCTCACGTTTCCCGCCTTATTAGAGACTCTCGAAAGCAAGAGCGTGCTTCTTGCTCTAAAGCAGAGTGTGTTTCATGGATGAGAACTGTGCTGTGTGTTTCCCTTCAGAAACGGAGTTAAATGCCAGGCTCTGTGTCTCCCTACATGCGAGACTTCGTTTCAGGTAAACGCAGTCACTTTTCAGCTCAAACGAAGCTATATTGTACACGAAGCTCACACGTTTCTCGCTCTTAACTGAAAAGCATTGGATGTTAGAGGGCCTGTGGTTTGTATCAGTTTCAGAAGCAGAGTTGAACTAGATATGGTCCGTGTGTGTAGGAAACACAGTTCTTTTGTTCTGAGCACTCTCACGTTTCCCGCCTTATTAGAGACTCTAGAAAGCAAGAGCGTGCTTCTTGCTCTAAAGCAGAGTGTGTTTCATGGATGAGAAGTGTGCTGTGTGTTTCCCTTCAGAAACGGAGTAAAGTGCCAGGCTCTGTGTCTTCCTACAAGTGAGACTTCGTTTCAGGTAAACGCAGTCACTTTTCAGCTCAAACGAAGCTATATTGTACACGAAGCTCACACGTTTCTCGCTCTTAACTGAAACGCATTGGATGTTAGAGGTCCTGTGGTTTGTATCAGTTTCAGAAGCAGAGTTGAACTAGATATGGTCCGTGTGTGTAGGAAACACAGTTCTTTTGTTCTGAGCCCTCTCACGTTTCCCGCCTTATTAGAGACTCTAGAAAGCAAGAGCGTGCTTCTTGCTCTAAAGCAGAGTGTGTTTCATGGATGAGAAGTGTGCTGTGTGTTTCCCTTCAGAAAAGGAGTTAAATGCCAGGCTCTATGTCTTCCTACAAGCGAGACGTTGTTTCAGGTAAACGCAGTCACTTTTCAGCTCAAACGAAGCTATATTGTACACGAAGCTCACACGTTTCGCGCTCTTAACTGAAACGCATTGGATGTTAGAGGGCCTGTGGTTTGTATCAGTTTCAGAAGCAGAGTTGAACTAGATATGGTCCGTGTGTGTAGGAAACACAGTTCTTTTGTTCTGAGCACTCTCACGTTTCCCGCCTTATTAGAGACTCTAGAAAGCAAGAGCGTGCTTCTTGCTCTAAAGTAGAGTGTGTTTCATGGATGAGAAGTGTGTTGTGTGCTTCCCTACAGAAACGGAGTATAATGCCAGGCTCTGTGTCTTCCTACAAGCGAGACTTCGTTTCAGTTAAACGCAGTCACTTTTCAGCTCAAATGAAGCTATATTGTACACGAAGCTCACACGTTTCTCGCTCTTAACTGAAACGCATTGGATGTTAGAGGGCCTGTGGTTTGTATCAGTTTCAGAAGCAGAGTTGAACTAGATATGGTCCGTGTGTGTAGGAAACACAGTTCTTTTGTTCTGAGCACTGTCACGTTTCCCGCCTTATTAGAGACTCTAGAAAGCAAGAGCGCGCTTCTTGCTCTAAAGCAGAGTGTGTTTCATAGATGAGAAGTGTGCTGTGTGTTTCCCTTCAGAAACGGATTAAAATGCCAGGCTCTGTGTCTTCCTACAAGCGAGACTTCGTTTCAGGTAAACGCAGTCACTTTTCAGCTCAAACGAAGCTATATTGTACACGAAGCTCACACGTTTCTCGCTCTTAACTGAAACGCATTGGATGTTAGAGGTCCTGTCGTTTGTATCACTTTCAGCAGCAGAGTTGAACAAGATATTGTCCGTGTGTGTAGGAAACACAGTTCTATTGTTCTGAGCACTCTCACGTTTCCCGCCTTATTAGAAACTCTAGAAAGCAAGAGCGTGCTTTTTGCTCTGAATCAGAGTGTGTTTCACGGATGAGAAGTGTGCTGTGTGTTTCCCTTCAGAAACGGAGTTAAATGCCAGGCTCTGTGTCTTCCTACAAGCGAGACTTCGTTTCAGGTAAACGCAGTCACTTTTCAGCTCAAAGGAAGGTATATTGTACACGAAGCTCACACGTTTCTCCCTCTTAACTGAAACGCATTGGATGTTAGAGGGCCTGTGGTTTGTATCAGATTCAGAAGCAGAGTTGAACTAGATATGGTCCGTGTGTGTAGGAAACACAGTTATTTGTTCTGAGCACTCTCACTTTCCTGCCTTATTAGAGACTCTAGAAAGCAAGAGCGTGCTTCTTGCTCTAAAGCAGAGTGTGTTTCATGGATGAGAAGTGTGCTGTGTGTTTCCCTTCAGCAACGGAGTAAAATGCCAGCCTCTGTGTCTTCCTACAAGCGAGACTTCGTTTCAGGTAAACGCAGTCTCTTTTCAGCTCAAACGAAGCTATATTGTACACGAAGCTCACACGTTTCTCGCTCTTAACTGAAATGCATTGGATGTTAGAGGGCCTGTGGTTTGTATCAGTTTCAGAAGCAGAGTTGAACTTGATATGGTCCTTGTGTGTAGGAAACACAGTTCTTTTGTTCAGAGCACTCTCACGTTTCTCGCCTTATGAGACTCTAGAAAGCAAGAGCGTGCTTCTTGCTCTAAAGCAGAGTGTGTTTCATGGATGAGAAGTGTGCTGTGTGTTTGCCTTCAGAAACGGAGTTAAATGCCAGGCTCTGTGTCTTCCTACATGCGAGACTTCGTTTCAGGTAAACGCAGTCACTTTTCAGCTCAAACGGAGCTATATTGTACAGGAAGCTCACACGTTTCTCGCTCTTAACTGAAACGCATTGGATGTTAGAGGGCCTGTGGTTTGTATCAGATTCAGAAGCAGAGTTGAACTAGATATGGTCCGTGTGTGTAGGAAACACAGTTATTTGTTCTGAGCACTCTCACTTTCCTGCCTTATTAGAGACTCTAGAAAGCAAGAGCGTGCTTCTTGCTCTAAAGCAGAGTGTGTTTCATGGATGAGAAGTGTGCTGTGTGTTTCCCTTCAGCAACGGAGTAAAATGCCAGCCTCTGTGTCTTCCTACAAGCGAGACTTCGTTTCAGGTAAACGCAGTCTCTTTTCAGCTCAAACGAAGCTATATTGTACACGAAACTCACACGTTTCTCGCTCTTAACTGAAATGCATTGGATGTTAGAAGGCCTGTGGTTTGTATCAGTTTCAGAAGCAGAGTTGAACTTGATATGGTCCTTGTGTGTAGGAAACACAGTTCTTTTGTTCAGAGCACTCTCACGTTTCTCGCCTTATGAGACTCTAGAAAGCAAGAGCGTGCTTCTTGCTCTAAAGCAGAGTGTGTTTCATGGATGAGAAGTGTGCTGTGTGTTTGCCTTCAGAAACGGAGTTAAATGCCAGGCTCTGTGTCTTCCTACATGCGAGACTTCGTTTCAGGTAAATGCAGTCACTTTTCAGCTCAAACGAAGCTATATTGTACACGAAGCTCACACGTTTCTCGCTCTTAACTGAAAAGCATTGGATGTTAGAGGGCCTGTGGTTTGTATCAGTTTCAGAAGCAGAGTTGAACTAGATATGGTCCGTGTGTGTAGGAAACACAGTTCTTTTGTTCTGAGCACTCTCACGTTTCCCGCCTTATTAGAGACTCTAGAAAGCAAGAGCGTGCTTCTTGCTCTAAAGCAGAGTGTGTTTCATGGATGAGAAGTGTGCTGTGTGTTTCCCTTCAGAAACGGAGTAAAATGCCAGGCTCTGTGTCTTCCTACAAGCGAGACTTCGTTTCAGGTAAACGCAGTCACTTTTCAGCTCAAACGGAGCTATATTGTACAGGAAGCTCACACGTTTCTCGCTCTTAACTGAAACGCATTGGATGTTAGAGGGCCTGTGGTTTGTATCAGTTTCAGAAGCAGAGTTGAACTAGATATGGTCCGTGTGTGTAGGA
This sequence comes from Onychomys arenicola, assembly GCA_949786405.1. Lineage (NCBI taxonomy): Eukaryota > Metazoa > Chordata > Mammalia > Rodentia > Cricetidae > Onychomys > Onychomys arenicola. Next base: position 363,614 of record CATKUM010000039.1, on the reverse strand, counting down.
AACACAGTTCTTTTGTTCTGAGCACTCTCACGTTTCCCGCCTTATTAGAGACTCTAGAAAGCAAGAGCGTGCTTCTTGCTCTAAAGCAGAGTGTGTTTCATGGATGAGAAGTGTGCTGTGTGTTTCCCTTCAGAAACGGAGTAAAGTGCCAGGCTCTGTGTCTTCCTACAAGCGAGACTTCGTTTCAGGTAAACGCAGTCACTTTTCTGCTCAAACGAAGCTATTTTGTACACGAAGCTCACACGTTTCTCGGTCTTAACTGAAACGCATTGGATGTTAGAGGGCCTGTGGTTTGTATCAGTTTCAGAAGCAGAGTTGAACTAGATATGGTCCGTGTGTGTAGGAAACACAGTTCTTTTGTTCTGAGCACTGTCGCGTTTCCCGCCTTATTAGAGACTCTAGAAAGCAAGAGCGTGCTTCTTGCTCTAAAGCAGAGTGTGTTTCATGGATGAGAAGTGTTCTGTGTGTTTCCCTTCAGAAACGGAGTAAAATGCCAGGCTCTGTGTCTTCCTACAAGCGAGACTACGTTTCAGGTAAACGCAGTCACTTTTCAGCTCAAACGAAGCTATATTGTACACAAAGCTCACACGTTTCTCGCTCTTAACTGAAACGCATTGGATGTTAGAGGTCCTGTGGTTTGTATCACTTTCAGCAGCAGAGTTGAACAAGATATGGTCCGTGTGTGTAGGAAACACAGTTCTTTTGTTCTGAGCACTCTCACGTTTCCCGCCTTATTAGAGACTCTAGAAAGCAAGAGCGTGCTTCATGCTCTGAATCAGAGTGTGTTTCACGGATGAGAAGTGTGCTGTGTGTTTCCCTTCAGAAACGGAGTTAAATGCCAGCCTCTGTGTCTTCCTACAAGCGAGACTTCGTTTCAGGTAAACGCAGTCACTTTTCAGCTCAAAGGAAGGTATATTGTACACGAAGCTCACACGTTTCTCCCTCTTAACTGAAACGCATTGGATGTTAGAGGGCCTGTGGTTTGTATCAGATTCAGAAGCAGAGTTGAACTAGATATGGTCCATGTGTGTAGGAAACACAGTTATTTGTTCTGAGCACTCTCACTTTCCTGCCTTATTAGAGACTCTAAAAAGCAAGAGCGTGCTTCTTGCTCTAAAGCAGAGTGTGTTTCATGGATGAGAAGTGTGCTGTGTGTTTCCCTTCAGCAACGGAGTAAAATGCCAGCCTCTGTGTCTTCCTACAAGCGAGACTTCGTTTCAGGTAAACGCAGTCTCTTTTCAGCTCAAACGAAGCTATATTGTACACGAAGCTCACACGTTTCTCGCTCTTAACTGAAATGCATTGGATGTTAGAGGGCCTGTGGTTTTATCAGTTTCAGAAGCAGAGTTGAACTTGATATGGTCCGTGTGTGTAGGAAACACAGTTCTTTTGTTCTGAGCACTCTCACGTTTCTCGCCTTATTAGAGACTCTAGAAAGCAAGAGCGTGCTTCTTGCTCTAAAGCAGAGTGTGTTTCATGGATGAGAAGTGTGCTGTGTGTTTGCCTTCAGAAACGGAGTTAAATGCCAGGCTCTGTGTCTTCCTACATGCGAGACTTCGTTTCAGGTAAACGCAGTCACTTTTCAGCTCAAACGAAGCTATATTGTACACGAAGCTCACACGTTTCTCGCTCTTAACTGAAAAGCATTGGATGTTAGAGGGCCTGTGGTTTGTATCAGTTTCAGAAGCAGAGTTGAACTAGATATGGTCCGTGTGTGTAGGAAACACAGTTCTTTTGTTCTGAGCACTCTCACGTTTCCCGCCTTATTAGAGACTCTAGAAAGCAAGAGCGTGCTTCTTGCTCTAAAGCAGAGTGTGTTTCATGGATGAGAAGTGTGCTGTGTGTTTCCCTTCAGAAACGGAGTAAAATGCCAGGCTCTGTGTCTTCCTACAAGCGAGACTTCGTTTCAGGTAAACACAGTCACTTTTCAGCTCAAACGAAGCTATATTGTACACGAAGCTCACACGTTTCTCGCTCTTAACTGAAACGCATTGGATGTTAGAGGTCCTGTGGTTTGTATCAGTTTCAGAAGCAGAGTTGAACAAGATATGGTCCGTGTGTGTAGGAAACACAGTTCTTTTGTTCTGAGCACTCTCACGTTTCCCGCCTTATTAGAGACTCTAGAAAGAAAGAGCGTGCTTCTTGCTCTAAAGCAGAGTGTGTTTCATGGATGAGAAGTGTGCTGTGTGTTTCCCTTCAGAAACGGAGTTAAATGCCAGGCTCTGTGTCTTCCTACAAGCGAGACGTCGTTTCAGGTAAACGCAGTCACTTTTCAGCTCAAAGGAAGGTATATTGTACACGAAGCTCACACGTTTCTCCCTCTTAACTGAAACGCATTGGATGTTAGAGGGCCTGTGGTTTGTATCAGATTCAGAAGCAGAGTTGAACTAGATATGGTCCGTGTGTGTAGGAAACACAGTTCTTTTGTTCTGAGCACTGTCGCGTTTCCCGCCTTATTAGAGACTCTAGAAAGCAAGAGCGTGCTTCATGCTCTGAATCAGAGTGTGTTTCACGGATGAGAAGTGTGCTGTGTGTTTCCCTTCAGAAACGGAGTTAAATGCCAGCCTCTGTGTCTTCCTACAAGCGAGACTTCGTTTCAGGTAAACGCAGTCACTGTTCAGCTCAAAGGAAGGTATATTGTACACGAAGCTCACACGTTTCTACCTCTTAACTGAAACGCATTGGATGTTAGAGGGCCTGTGGTTTGTATCAGATTCAGAAGCAGAGTTGAACTAGATATGGTCCGTGTGTGTAGGAAACACAGTTATATGTTCTGAGCACTCTTACTTTCCTGCCTTATTAGAGACTCTAGAAAGCAAGAGCGTGCTTCTTGCTCTAAAGCAGAGTGTGTTTCATGGATGAGAAGTGTGCTGTGTGTTTCCCTTCAGAAACGGATTAAAATGCCAGGCTCTGTGTCTTCCTACAAGCGAGACTTCGTTTCAGGTAAACGCAGTCACTTTTCAGCTCAAACGAAGCTATATTGTACACGAAGCTCACATGTTTCTCGCTCTTAACTGAAACGCATTGGATGTTAGAGGTCCTGTGGTTTGTATCACTTTCAGCAGCAGAGTTGAACAAGATATTGTCCGTGTGTGTAGGAAACACAGTTCTTTTGTTCTGAGCACTCTCACGTTTCCCGCCTTATTAGAGACTCTAGAAAGCAAGAGCGTGCTTTTTGCTCTGAATCAGAGTGTGTTTCACGGATGAGAAGTGTGCTGTGTGTTTCCCTTCAGAAACGGAGTTAAATGCCAGGCTCTGTGTCTTCCTACAAGCGAGACTTCGTTTCAGGTAAACGCAGTCTCTTTTCAGCTCAAAGGAAGGTATATTGTACACGAAGCTCACACGTTTCTCCCTCTTAACTGAAACGCATTGGATGTTAGAGGGCCTGTGGTTTGTATCAGATTCAGAAGCAGAGTTGAACTAGATATGGTCCGTGTGTGTAGGAAACACATTTATTTGTTCTGAGCACTCTCACTTTCCTGCCTTATTAGAGACTCTAGAAAGCAAGAGCGTGCTTCTTGCTCTAAAGCAGAGTGTGTTTCATGGATGAGAAGTGTGCTGTGTGTTTCCCTTCAGCAACGGAGTAAAATGCCAGCCTCTGTGTCTTCCTACAAGCGAGACTTCGTTTCAGGTAAACGCAGTCTCTTTTCAGCTCAAACGAAGCTATATTGTACACGAAGCTCACACGTTTCTCGCTCTTAACTGAAATGCATTGGATGTTAGAGGGCCTGTGGTTTGTATCAGTTTCAGAAGCAGAGTTGAACTTGATATGGTCCGTGTGTGTAGGAAACACAGTTCTTTTGTTCAGAGCACTCTCACGTTTCTCACCTTATTAGAGAATCTAGAAAGCAAGAGCGTGCTTCTTGCTCTAAAGCAGAGTGTGTTTCATGGATGAGAAGTGTGCTGTGTGTTTGCCTTCAGAAACGGAGTTAAATGCCAGGTTCTGTGTCTTCCTACATGCGAGACTTCGTTTCAGGTAAACGCAGTCACTTTTCAGCTCAAACGAAGCTATATTGTACACGAAGCTCACACGTTTCTCGTTCTTAACTGAAAAGCATTGGATGTTAGAGGGCCTGTGGTTTGTATCAGTTTCAGAAGCAGAGTTGAACTAGATATGGTCCGTGTGTGTAGGAAACACAGTTCTTTTGTTCTGAGCACTCTCACGTTTCCCGCCTTATTAGAGACTCTAGAAAGCAAGAGCGTGCTTCTTGCTCTAAAGCAGAGTGTGTTTCATGGATGAGAAGTGTGCTGTGTGTTTCCCTTCAGAAACGGAGTAAAATGCCAGGCTCTGTGTCTTCCTACAAGCGAGACTTCGTTTCAGGTAAACGCAGTCACTTTTCAGCTCAAACGGAGCTATATTGTACAGGAAGCTCACACGTTTCTCGCTCTTAACTGAAACGCATTGGATGTTAGAGGTCCGGTGGTTTGTATCAGTTTCAGAAGCAGAGTTGAACTAGATATGGTCCGTGTGTGTAGGAAACACAGTTCTTTTGTTCTGAGCACTCTCACGTTTCCCGCCTTATTAGAGACTCTAGAAAGCAAGAGCGTGCTTCTTGCTCTAAAGCAGAGTGTGTTTCATGGATGAGAAGTGTGCTGTGTGTTTCCCTTCAGAAACGGAGTAAAATGCCAGGCTCTGTGTCTTCCTACAAGCGAGACTTCGTTTCAGGTAAACGCAGTCACTTTTCAGCTCAAACGGAGCTATATTGTACAGGAAGCTCACACGTTTCTCGCTCTTAACTGAAACGCATTGGATGTTAGAGGGCCTGTGGTTTGTATCAGTTTCAGAAGCAGAGTTGAACTAGATATGGTCCGTGTGTGTAGGAAACACAGTTCTTTTGTTCTGAGCACTCTCACGTTTCCCGCCTTATTAGAGACTCTAGAAAGCAAGAGCGTGCTTCTTGCTCTAAAGCAGAGTGTGTTTCATGGATGAGAAGTGTGCTGTGTGTTTCCCTTCAGCAACGGAGTAAAATGCCAGCCTCTGTGTCTTCCTACAAGCGAGACTTCGTTTCAGGTAAACGCAGTCTCTTTTCAGCTCAAACGAAGCTATATTGTACACGAAGCTCACACGTTTCTCGCTCTTAACTGAAATGCATTGGATGTTAGAGGGCCTGTGGTTTGTATCAGTTTCAGAAGCAGAGTTGAACTTGATATGGTCCGTGTGTGTAGGAAACACAGTTCTTTTGTTCAGAGCACTCTCACGTTTCTCACCTTATTAGAGAATCTAGAAAGCAAGAGCGTGCTTCTTGCTCTAAAGCAGAGTGTGTTTCATGGATGAGAAGTGTGCTGTGTGTTTGCCTTCAGAAACGGAGTTAAATGCCAGGTTCTGTGTCTTCCTACATGCGAGACTTCGTTTCAGGTAAACGCAGTCACTTTTCAGCTCAAACGAAGCTATATTGTACACGAAGCTCACACGTTTCTCGTTCTTAACTGAAAAGCATTGGATGTTAGAGGGCCTGTGGTTTGTATCAGTTTCAGAAGCAGAGTTGAACTAGATATGGTCCGTGTGTGTAGGAAACACAGTTCTTTTGTTCTGAGCACTCTCACGTTTCCCGCCTTATTAGAGACTCTAGAAAGCAAGAGCGTGCTTCTTGCTCTAAAGCAGAGTGTGTTTCATGGATGAGAAGTGTGCTGTGTGTTTCCCTTCAGAAACGGAGTAAAATGCCAGGCTCTGTGTCTTCCTACAAGCGAGACTTCGTTTCAGGTAAACGCAGTCACTTTTCAGCTCAAACGGAGCTATATTGTACAGGAAGCTCACACGTTTCTCGCTCTTAACTGAAACGCATTGGATGTTAGAGGTCCGGTGGTTTGTATCAGTTTCAGAAGCAGAGTTGAACTAGATATGGTCCGTGTGTGTAGGAAACACAGTTCTTTTGTTCTGAGCACTCTCACGTTTCCCGCCTTATTAGAGACTCTAGAAAGCAAGAGCGTGCTTCTTGCTCTAAAGCAGAGTGTGTTTCATGGATGAGAAGTGTGCTGTGTGTTTCCCTTCAGAAACGGAGTAAAATGCCAGGCTCTGTGTCTTCCTACAAGCGAGACTTCGTTTCAGGTAAACGCAGTCACTTTTCAGCTCAAACGGAGCTATATTGTACAGGAAGCTCACACGTTTCTCGCTCTTAACTGAAACGCATTGGATGTTAGAGGGCCTGTGGTTTGTATCAGTTTCAGAAGCAGAGTTGAACTAGATATGGTCCGTGTGTGTAGGAAACACAGTTCTTTTGTTCTGAGCACTCTCACGTTTCCCGCCTTATTAGAGACTCTAGAAAGCAAGAGCGTGCTTCTTGCTCTAAAGCAGAGTGTGTTTCATGGATGAGAAGTGTGCTGTGTGTTTCCCTTCAGAAACGGAGTAAAATGCCAGGCTCTGTGTCTTCCTACAAGCGAGACTTCGTTTCAGGTAAACGCAGTCACTTTTCAGCTCAAACGAAGCTATATTGTACACGAAGCTCACACGTTTCTCGCTCTTAACTGAAACGCATTGGATGTTAGAGGGCCTGTGGTTTGTATCAGTTTCAGAAGCAGAGTTGAACTAGATATGGTCCGTGTGTGTAGGAAACACAGTTCTTTTGTTCTGAGCACTCTCACGTTTCCCGCCTTATTAGAGACTCTAGAAAGCAAGAGCGTGCTTTTTGCTCTGAATCAGAGTGTGTTTCACGGATGAGAAGTGTGCTGTGTGTTTCCCTTCAGAAACGGAGTTAAATGCCAGGCTCTGTGTCTTCCTACAAGCGAGACTTCGTTTCAGGTAAACGCAGTCACTGTTCAGCTCAAAGGAAGGTATATTGTACACGAAGCTCACACGTTTCTCCCTCTTAACTGAAACGCATTGGATGTTAGAGGGCCTGTGGTTTGTATCAGGTTCAGAAGCAGAGTTGAACTAGATATGGTCCGTGTGTGTAGGAAACACAGTTATTTGTTCTGAGCACTCTCACTTTCCTGCCTTATTAGAGACTCTAGAAAGCAAGAGCGTGCTTCTTGCTCTAAAGCAGAGTGTGTTTCATGGATGAGAAGTGTGCTGTGTGTTTCCCTTCAGAAACGGATTAAAATGCCAGGCTCTGTGTCTTCCAACAAGCGAGACTTCGTTTCAGGTAAACGCAGTCACTTTTCAGCTCAAACGAAGCTATATTGTACACGAAGCTCACATGTTTCTCGCTCTTAACTGAAACGCATTGGATGTTAGAGGTCCTGTGGTTTGTATCACTTTCAGCAGCAGAGTTGAACAAGATATTGTCCGTGTGTGTAGGAAACACAGTTCTTTTGTTCTGAGCACTCTCACGTTTCCCGCCTTATTAGAGACTCTAGAAAGCAAGAGCATGCTTTTTGCTCTGAATCAGAGTGTGTTTCACGGATGAGAAGTGTGCTGTGTGTTTCCCTTCAGAAACGGAGTTAAATGCCAGGCTCTGTGTCTTCCTACAAGCGAGACTTCGTTTCAGGTAAACGCAGTCTCTTTTCAGCTCAAAGGAAGGTATATTGTACACGAAGCTCACACGTTTCTCCCTCTTAACTGAAACGCATTGGATGTTAGAGGGCCTGTGGTTTGTATCAGATTCAGAAGCAGAGTTGAACTAGATATGGTCCGTGTGTGTAGGAAACACATTTATTTGTTCTGAGCACTCTCACTTTCCTGCCTTATTAGAGACTCTAGAAAGCAAGAGCGTGCTTCTTGCTCTAAAGCAGAGTGTGTTTCATGGATGAGAAGTGTGCTGTGTGTTTCCCTTCAGCAACGGAGTAAAATGCCAGCCTCTGTGTCTTCCTACAAGCGAGACTTCGTTTCAGGTAAACGCAGTCTCTTTTCAGCTCAAACGAAGCTATATTGTACACGAAGCTCACACGTTTCTCGCTCTTAACTGAAATGCATTGGATGTTAGAGGGCCTGTGGTTTGTATCAGTTTCAGAAGCAGAGTTGAACTTGATATGGTCCGTGTGTGTAGGAAACACAGTTCTTTTGTTCAGAGCACTCTCACGTTTCTCGCCTTATTAGAGACTCTAGAAAGCAAGAGCGTGCTTCTTGCTCTAAAGCAGAGTGTGTTTCATGGATGAGAAGTGTGCTGTGTGTTTGCCTTCAGAAACGGAGTTAAATGCCAGGTTCTGTGTCTTCCTACATGCGAGACTTCGTTTCAGGTAAACGCAGTCACTTTTCAGCTCAAACGAAGCTATATTGTACACGAAGCTCACACGTTTCTCGTTCTTAACTGAAAAGCATTGGATGTTAGAGGGCCTGTGGTTTGTATCAGTTTCAGAAGCAGAGTTGAACTAGATATGGTCCGTGTGTGTAGGAAACACAGTTCTTTTGTTCTGAGCACTCTCACGTTTCCCGCCTTATTAGAGACTCTAGAAAGCAAGAGCGTGCTTCTTGCTCTAAAGCAGAGTGTGTTTCATGGATGAGAAGTGTGCTGTGTGTTTCCCTTCAGAAACGGAGTAAAATGCCAGGCTCTGTGTCTTCCTACAAGCGAGACTTCGTTTCAGGTAAACGCAGTCACTTTTCAGCTCAAACGGAGCTATATTGTACAGGAAGCTCACACGTTTCTCGCTCTTAACTGAAACGCATTGGATGTTAGAGGTCCGGTGGTTTGTATCAGTTTCAGAAGCAGAGTTGAACTAGATATGGTCCGTGTGTGTAGGAAACACAGTTCTTTTGTTCTGAGCACTCTCACGTTTCCCGCCTTATTAGAGACTCTAGAAAGCAAGAGCGTGCTTCTTGCTCTAAAGCAGAGTGTGTTTCATGGATGAGAAGTGTGCTGTGTGTTTCCCTTCAGAAACGGAGTAAAATGCCAGGCTCTGTGTCTTCCTACAAGCGAGACTTCGTTTCAGGTAAACGCAGTCACTTTTCAGCTCAAATGGAGCTATATTGTACAGGAAGCTCACACGTTTCTCGCTCTTAACTGAAACGCATTGGATGTTAGAGCGCCTGTGGTTTGTATCAGTTTCAGAAGCAGAGTTGAACTAGATATGGTCCGTGTGTGTAGGAAACACAGTTCTTTTGTTCTGAGCACTCTCACGTTTCCCGCCTTATTAGAGACTCTAGAAAGCAAGAGCGTGCTTCTTGCTCTAAAGCAGAGTGTGTTTCATGGATGAGAAGTGTGCTGTGTGTTTCCCTTCAGAAACGGAGTAAAGTGCCAGGCTCTGTGTCTTCCTACAAGCGAGACTTCGTTTCAGGTAAACGCAGTCACTTTTCAGCTCAAACGAAGCTATATTGTACACGAAGCTCACACGTTTCTCGCTCTTAACTGAAACGCATTGGATGTTAGAGGGCCTGTGGTTTGTATCAGTTTCAGAAGCAGAGTTGAACTAGATATGGTCCGTGTGTGTAGGAAACACAGTTCTTTTGTTCTGAGCACTCTCACGTTTCCCGCCTTATTAGAGACTCTAGAAAGCAAGAGCGTGCTTTTTGCTCTGAATCAGAGTGTGTTTCACGGATGAGAAGTGTGCTGTGTGTTTCCCTTCAGAAACGGAGTTAAATGCCAGGCTCTGTGTCTTCCTACAAGCGAGACTTCGTTTCAGGTAAACGCAGTCACTGTTCAGCTCAAAGGAAGGTATATTGTACACGAAGCTCACACGTTTCTCCCTCTTAACTGAAACGCATTGGATGTTAGAGGGCCTGTGGTTTGTATCAGATTCAGAAGCAGAGTTGAACTAGATATGGTCCGTGTGTGTAGGAAACACAGTTCTTTTGTTCTGAGCACTCTCACGTTTCCCGCCTTATTAGAGACTCTAGAAAGCAAGAGCGTGCTTTTTGCTCTGAATCAGAGTGTGTTTCACGGATGAGAAGTGTGCTGTGTGTTTCCCTTCAGAAACGGAGTTAAATGCCAGGCTCTGTGTCTTCCTACAAGCGAGACTTTGTTTCAGGTAAACGCAGTCTCTTTTCAGCTCAAAGGAAGGTATATTGTACACGAAGCTCACACGTTTCTCCCTCTTAACTGAAACGCATTGGATGTTAGAGGGCCTGTGGTTTGTATCAGATTCAGAAGCAGAGTTGAACTAGATATGGTCCGTGTGTGTAGGAAACACATTTATTTGTTCTGAGCACTCTCACTTTCCTGCCTTATTAGAGACTCTAGAAAGCAAGAGCGTGCTTCTTGCTCTAAAGCAGAGTGTGTTTCATGGATGAGAAGTGTGCTGTGTGTTTCCCTTCAGCAACGGAGTAAAATGCCAGCCTCTGTGTCTTCCTACAAGCGAGACTTCGTTTCAGGTAAACGCAGTCTCTTTTCAGCTCAAACGAAGCTATATTGTACACGAAGCTCACACGTTTCTCGCTCTTAACTGAAATGCATTGGATGTTAGAGGGCCTGTGGTTTGTATCAGTTTCAGAAGCAGAGTTGAACTTGATATGGTCCGTGTGTGTAGGAAACACAGTTCTTTTGTTCAGAGCACTCTCACGTTTCTAGCCTTATTAGAGACTCTAGAAAGCAAGAGCGTGCTTCTTGCTCTAAAGCAGAGTGTGTTTCATGGATGAGAAGTGTGCTGTGTGTTTGCCTTCAGAAACGGAGTTAAATGCCAGGTTCTGTGTCTTCCTACATGCGAGACTTCGTTTCAGGTAAACGCAGTCACTTTTCAGCTCAAACGAAGCTATATTGTACACGAAGCTCACACGTTTCTCGTTCTTAACTGAAAAGCATTGGATGTTAGAGGGCCTGTGGTTTGTATCAGTTTCAGAAGCAGAGTTGAACTAGATATGGTCCGTGTGTGTAGGAAACACAGTTCTTTTGTTCTGAGCACTCTCACGTTTCCTGCCTTATTAGAGACTCTAGAAAGCAAGAGCGTGCTTCTTGCTCTAAAGCAGAGTGTGTTTCATGGATGAGAAGTGTGCTGTGTGTTTCCCTTCAGAAACGGAGTAAAATGCCAGGCTCTGTGTCTTCCTACAAGCGAGACTTCGTTTCAGGTAAACGCAGTCACTTTTCAGCTCAAACGGAGCTATATTGTACAGGAAGCTCACACGTTTCTCGCTCTTAACTGAAACGCATTGGATGTTAGAGGGCCTGTGGTTTGTATCAGTTTCAGAAGCAGAGTTGAACTAGATATGGTCCGTGTGTGTAGGAAACACAGTTCTTTTGTTCTGAGCACTCTCACGTTTCCCGCCTTATTAGAGACTCTAGAAAGCAAGAGCGTGCTTCTTGCTCTAAAGCAGAGTGTGTTTCATGGATGAGAAGTGTGCTGTGTGTTTCCCTTCAGAAACGGAGTAAAGTGCCAGGCTCTGTGTCTTCCTACAAGCGAGACTTCGTTTCAGGTAAACGCAGTCACTTTTCAGCTCAAACGAAGCTATATTGTACACGAAGCTCACACTTTTCTCGCTCTTAACTGAAACGCATTGGATGTTAGAGGTCCGGTGGTTTGTATCAGTTTCAGAAGCAGAGTTGAACTAGATATGGTCCGTGTGTGTAGGAAACACAGTTCTTTTGTTCTGAGCACTCTCACGTTTCCCGCCTTATTAGAGACTCTAGAAAGCAAGAGCGTGCTTCTTGCTCTAAAGCAGAGTGTGTTTCATGGATGAGAAGTGTGCTGTGTGTTTCCCTTCAGAAACGGAGTAAAATGCCAGGCTCTGTGTCTTCATACAAGCGAGACTTCGTTTCAGGTAAACGCAGTCACTTTTCAGCTCAAACGGAGCTATATTGTACAGGAAGCTCACACGTTTCTCGCTCTTAACTGAAACGCATTGGATGTTAGAGGGCCTGTGGTTTGTATCAGTTTCAGAAGCAGAGTTGAACTAGATATGGTCCGTGTGTGTAGGAAACACAGTTCTTTTGTTCTGAGCACTCTCACGTTTCCCGCCTTATTAGAGACTCTAGAAAGCAAGAGCGTGCTTCTTGCTCTAAAGCAGAGTGTGTTTCATGGATGAGAAGTGTGCTGTGTGTTTCCCTTCAGAAACGGAGTAAAGTGCCAGGCTCTGTGTCTTCCTACAAGCGAGACTTCGTTTCAGGTAAACGCAGTCACTGTTCAGCTCAAACGAAGCTATATTGTACACGAAGCTCACATGTTTCTCCCTCTTAACTGAAACGCATTGGATGTTAGAGGGCCTGTGGTTTGTATCAGGTTCAGAAGCAGAGTTGAACTAGATATGGTCCGTGTGTGTAGGAAACACAGTTATTTGTTCTGAGCACTCTCACTTTCCTGCCTTATTAGAGACTCTAGAAAGCAAGAGCGTGCTTCTTGCTCTAAAGCAGAGTGTGTTTCATGGATGAGAAGTGTGCTGTGTGTTTCCCTTCAGAAACGGATTAAAATGCCAGGCTCTGTGTCTTCCAACAAGCGAGACTTCGTTTCAGGTAAACGCAGTCACTTTTCAGCTCAAACGAAGCTATATTGTACACGAAGCTCACATGTTTCTCGCTCTTAACTGAAACGCATTGGATGTTAGAGGTCCTGTGGTTTGTATCACTTTCAGCAGCAGAGTTGAACAAGATATTGTCCGTGTGTGTAGGAAACACAGTTCTTTTGTTCTGAGCACTCTCACGTTTCCCGCCTTATTAGAGACTCTAGAAAGCAAGAGCATGCTTTTTGCTCTGAATCAGAGTGTGTTTCACGGATGAGAAGTGTGCTGTGTGTTTCCCTTCAGAAACGGAGTTAAATGCCAGGCTCTGTGTCTTCCTACAAGCGAGACTTCGTTTCAGGTAAACGCAGTCTCTTTTCAGCTCAAAGGAAGGTATATTGTACACGAAGCTCACACGTTTCTCCCTCTTAACTGAAACGCATTGGATGTTAGAGGGCCTGTGGTTTGTATCAGATTCAGAAGCAGAGTTGAACTAGATATGGTCCGTGTGTGTAGGAAACACATTTATTTGTTCTGAGCACTCTCACTTTCCTGCCTTATTAGAGACTCTAGAAAGCAAGAGCGTGCTTCTTGCTCTAAAGCAGAGTGTGTTTCATGGATGAGAAGTGTGCTGTGTGTTTCCCTTCAGCAACGGAGTAAAATGCCAGCCTCTGTGTCTTCCTACAAGCGAGACTTCGTTTCAGGTAAACGCAGTCTCTTTTCAGCTCAAACGAAGCTATATTGTACACGAAGCTCACACGTTTCTCGCTCTTAACTGAAATGCATTGGATGTTAGAGGGCCTGTGGTTTGTATCAGTTTCAGAAGCAGAGTTGAACTTGATATGGTCCGTGTGTGTAGGAAACACAGTTCTTTTGTTCAGAGCACTCTCACGTTTCTCGCCTTATTAGAGACTCTAGAAAGCAAGAGCGTGCTTCTTGCTCTAAAGCAGAGTGTGTTTCATGGATGAGAAGTGTGCTGTGTGTTTGCCTTCAGAAACGGAGTTAAATGCCAGGTTCTGTGTCTTCCTACATGCGAGACTTCGTTTCAGGTAAACGCAGTCACTTTTCAGCTCAAACGAAGCTATATTGTACACGAAGCTCACACGTTTCTCGTTCTTAACTGAAAAGCATTGGATGTTAGAGGGCCTGTGGTTTGTATCAGTTTCAGAAGCAGAGTTGAACTAGATATGGTCCGTGTGTGTAGGAAACACAGTTCTTTTGTTCTGAGCACTCTCACGTTTCCCGCCTTATTAGAGACTCTAGAAAGCAAGAGCGTGCTTCTTGCTCTAAAGCAGACTGTGTTTCATGGATGAGAAGTGTGCTGTGTGTTTCCCTTCAGAAACGGAGTAAAATGCCAGGCTCTGTGTCTTCCTACAAGCGAGACTTCGTTTCAGGTAAACGCAGTCACTTTTCACCTCAAACGGAGCTATATTGTACAGGAAGCTCACACGTTTCTCGCTCTTAACTGAAACGCATTGGATGTTAGAGGGCCTGTGGTTTGTATCAGTTTCAGAAGCAGAGTTGAACTAGATATGGTCCGTGTGTGTAGGAAACACAGTTCTTTTGTTCTGAGCACTCTCACGTTTCCCGCCTTATTAGAGACTCTAGAAAGCAAGAGCGTGCTTCTTGCTCTAAAGCAGAGTGTGTTTCATGGATGAGAAGTGTGCTGTGTGTTTCCCTTCAGAAACGGAGTAAAGTGCCAGGCTCTGTGTCTTCCTACAAGCGAGACTTCGTTTCAGGTAAACGCAGTCACTTTTCAGCTCAAACGAAGCTATATTGTACAGGAAGCTCACACGTTTCTCGCTCTTAACTGAAACGCATTGGATGTTAGAGGTCCGGTGGTTTGTATCAGTTTCAGAAGCAGAGTTGAACTAGATATGGTCCGTGTGTGTAGGAAACACAGTTCTTTTGTTCTGAGCACTCTCACGTTTCCCGCCTTATTAGAGACTCTAGAAAGCAAGAGCGTGCTTCTTGCTCTAAAGCAGAGTGTGTTTCATGGATGAGAAGTGTGCTGTGTGTTTCCCTTCAGAAACGGAGTAAAATGCCAGGCTCTGTGTCTTCCTACAAGCGAGACTTCGTTTCAGGTAAACGCAGTCACTTTTCAGCTCAAACGGAGCTATATTGTACAGGAAGCTCACACGTTTCTCGCTCTTAACTGAAACGCATTGGATGTTAGAGGGCCTGTGGTTTGTATCAGTTTCAGAAGCAGAGTTGAACTAGATATGGTCCGTGTGTGTAGGAAACACAGTTCTTTTGTTCTGAGCACTCTCACGTTTCCCGCCTTATTAGAGACTCTAGAAAGCAAGAGCGTGCTTCTTGCTCTAAAGCAGAGTGTGTTTCATGGATGAGAAGTGTGCTGTGTGTTTCCCTTCAGAAACGGAGTAAAGTGCCAGGCTCTGTGTCTTCCTACAAGCGAGACTTCGTTTCAGGTAAACGCAGTCACTTTTCAGCTCAAACGAAGCTATATTGTACACGAAGCTCACACGTTTCTCGCTCTTAACTGAAACGCATTGGATGTTAGAGGGCCTGTGGTTTGTATCAGTTTCAGAAGCAGAGTTGAACTAGATATGGTCCGTGTGTGTAGGAAACACAGTTCTTTTGTTCTGAGCACTCTCACGTTTCCCGCCTTATTAGAGACTCTAGAAAGCAAGAGCGTGCTTTTTGCTCTGAATCAGAGTGTGTTTCACGGATGAGAAGTGTGCTGTGTGTTTCCCTTCAGAAACGGAGTTAAATGCCAGGCTCTGTGTCTTCCTACAAGCGAGACTTCGTTTCAGGTAAACGCAGTCACTGTTCAGCTCAAAGGAAGGTATATTGTACACGAAGCTCACACGTTTCTCCCTCTTAACTGAAACGCATTGGATGTTAGAGGGCCTGTGGTTTGTATCAGATTCAGAAGCAGAGTTGAACTAGATATGGTCCGTGTGTGTAGGAAACACAGTTATTTGTTCTGAGCACTCTCACTTTCCTGCCTTATTAGAGACTCTAGAAAGCAAGAGCGTGCTTCTTGCTCTAAAGCAGAGTGTGTTTCATGGATGAGAAGTGTGCTGTGTGTTTCCCTTCAGAAACGGATTAAAATGCCAGGCTCTGTGTCTTCCTACAAGCGAGACTTCGTTTCAGGTAAACGCAGTCACTTTTCAGCTCAAACGAAGCTATATTGTACACGAAGCTCACATGTTTCTCGCTCTTAACTGAAACGCATTGGATGTTAGATGTCCTGTGGTTTGTATCACTTTCAGCAGCAGAGTTGAACAAGATATTGTCCGTGTGTGTAGGAAACACAGTTCTTTTGTTCTGAGCACTCTCACGTTTCCCGCCTTATTAGAGACTCTAGAAAGCAAGAGCGTGCTTTTTGCTCTGAATCAGAGTGTGTTTCACGGATGAGAAGTGTGCTGTGTGTTTCCCTTCAGAAACGGAGTTAAATGCCAGGCTCTGTGTCTTCCTACAAGCGAGACTTCGTTTCAGGTAAACGCAGTCTCTTTTCAGCTCAAAGGAAGGTATATTGTACACGAAGCTCACACGTTTCTCCCTCTTAACTGAAACGCATTGGATGTTAGAGGGCCTGTGGTTTGTATCAGATTCAGAAGCAGAGTTGAACTAGATATGGTCCGTGTGTGTAGGAAACACATTTATTTGTTCTGAGCACTCTCACTTTCCTGCCTTATTAGAGACTCTAGAAAGCAAGAGCGTGCTTCTTGCTCTAAAGCAGAGTGTGTTTCATGGATGAGAAGTGTGCTGTTTGTTTCCCTTCAGCAACGGAGTAAAATGCCAGCCTCTGTGTCTTCCTACAAGCGAGACTTCGTTTCAGGTAAACGCAGTCTCTTTTCAGCTCAAACGAAGCTATATTGTACACGAAGCTCACACGTTTCTCGCTCTTAACTGAAATGCATTGGATGTTAGAGGGCCTGTGGTTTGTATCAGTTTCAGAAGCAGAGTTGAACTTGATATGGTCCGTGTGTGTAGGAAACACAGTTCTTTTGTTCAGAGCACTCTCACGTTTCTCGCCTTATTAGAGACTCTAGAAAGCAAGAGCGTGCTTCTTGCTCTAAAGCAGAGTGTGTTTCATGGATGAGAAGTGTGCTGTGTGTTTGCCTTCAGAAACGGAGTTAAATGCCAGGTTCTGTGTCTTCCTACATGCGAGACTTCGTTTCAGGTAAACGCAGTCACTTTTCAGCTCAAACGAAGCTATATTGTACACGAAGCTCACACGTTTCTCGTTCTTAACTGAAAAGCATTGGATGTTAGAGGGCCTGTGGTTTGTATCAGTTTCAGAAGCAGAGTTGAACTAGATATGGTCCGTGTGTGTAGGAAACACAGTTCTTTTGTTCTGAGCACTCTCACGTTTCCCGCCTTATTAGAGACTCTAGAAAGCAAGAGCGTGCTTCTTGCTCTAAAGCAGAGTGTGTTTCATGGATGAGAAGTGTGCTGTGTGTTTCCCTTCAGAAATGGAGTAAAATGCCAGGCTCTGTGTCTTCCTACAAGCGAGACTTCGTTTCAGGTAAACGCAGTCACTTTTCAGCTCAAACGGAGCTATATTGTACAGGAAGCTCACACGTTTCTCGCTCTTAACTGAAACGCATTGGATGTTAGAGGTCCGGTGGTTTGTATCAGTTTCAGAAGCAGAGTTGAACTAGATATGGTCCGTGTGTGTAGGAAACACAGTTCTTTTGTTCTGAGCACTCTCACGTTTCCCGCCTTAGTAGAGACTCTAGAAAGCAAGAGCGTGCTTCTTGCTCTAAAGCAGAGTGTGTTTCATGGATGAGAATTGTGCTGTGTGTTTCCCTTCAGAAACGGAGTAAAATGCCAGGCTCTGTGTCTTCCTACAAGCGAGACTTAGTTTCAGGTAAACGCAGTCACTTTTCAGCTCAAACGGAGCTATATTGTACAGGAAGCTCACACGTTTCTCGCTCTTAACTGAAACGCATTGGATGTTAGAGGGCCTGTGGTTTGTATCAGTTTCAGAAGCAGAGTTGAACTAGATATGGTCCGTGTGTGTAGGAAACACAGTTCTTTTGTTCTGAGCACTCTCACGTTTCCCGCCTTATTAGAGACTCTAGAAAGCAAGAGCGTGCTTCTTGCTCTAAAGCAGAGTGTGTTTCATGGATGAGAAGTGTGCTGTGTGTTTCCCTTCAGAAACGGAGTAAAGTGCCAGGCTCTGTGTCTTCCTACAAGCGAGACTTCGTTTCAGGTAAACGCAGTCACTTTTCAGCTCAAACGAAGCTATATTGTACACGAAGCTCACACGTTTCTCGCTCTTAACTGAAACGCATTGGATGTTAGAGGGCCTGTGGTTTGTATCAGTTTCAGAAGCAGAGTTGAACTAGATATGGTCCGTGTGTGTAGGAAACACAGTTCTTTTGTTCTGAGCACTCTCACGTTTCCCGCCTTATTAGAGAATCTAGAAAGCAAGAGCGTGCTTTTTGCTCTGAATCAGAGTGTGTTTCACGGATGAGAAGTGTGCTGTGTGTTTCCCTTCAGAAACGGAGTTAAATGCCAGGCTCTGTGTCTTCCTACAAGCGAGACTTCGTTTCAGGTAAACGCAGTCACTGTTCAGCTCAAAGGAAGGTATATTGTACACGAAGCTCATACGTTTCTCCCTCTTAACTGAAACGCATTGGATGTTAGAGGGCCTGTGGTTTGTATCAGATTCAGAAGCAGAGTTGAACTAGATATGGTCCGTGTGTGTAGGAAACACAGTTCTTTTGTTCTGAGCACTCTCACGTTTCCCGCCTTATTAGAGACTCTAGAAAGCAAGAGCGTGCTTTTTGCTCTGAATCAGAGTGTATTTCACGGATGAGAAGTGTGCTGTGTGTTTCCCTTCAGAAACGGAGTTAAATGCCAGGCTCTGTGTCTTCCTACAAGCGAGACTTCGTTTCAGGTAAACGCAGTCTCTTTTCAGCTCAAAGGAAGGTATATTGTACACGAAGCTCACACGTTTCTCCCTCTTAACTGAAACGCATTGGATGTTAGAGGGCCTGTGGTTTGTATCAGATTCAGAAGCAGAGTTGAACTAGATATGGTCCGTGTGTGTAGGAAACACATTTATTTGTTCTGAGCACTCTCACTTTCCTGCCTTATTAGAGACTCTAGAAAGCAAGAGCGTGCTTCTTGCTCTAAAGCAGAGTGTGTTTCATGGATGAGAAGTGTGCTGTGTGTTTCCCTTCAGCAACGGAGTAAAATGCCAGCCTCTGTGTCTTCCTACAAGCGAGACTTCGTTTCAGGTAAACGCAGTCTCTTTTCAGCTCAAACGAAGCTATATTGTACACGAAGCTCACAAGTTTCTCGCTCTTAACTGAAATGCATTGGATGTTAGAGGGCCTGTGGTTTGTATCAGTTTCAGAAGCAGAGTTGAACTTGATATGGTCCGTGTGTGTAGGAAACACAGTTCTTTTGTTCAGAGCACTCTCACGTTTCTCGCCTTATTAGAGACTCTAGAAAGCAAGAGCGTGCTTCTTGCTCTAAAGCAGAGTGTGTTTCATGGATGAGAAGTGTGCTGTGTGTTTGCCTTCAGAAACGGAGTTAAATGCCAGGTTCTGTGTCTTCCTACATGCGAGACTTCGTTTCAGGTAAACGCAGTCACTTTTCAGCTCAAACGAAGCTATATTGTACACGAAGCTCACACGTTTCTCGTTCTTAACTGAAAAGCATTGGATGTTAGAGGGCCTGTGGTTTGTATCAGTTTCAGAAGCAGAGTTGAACTAGATATGGTCCGTGTGTGTAGGAAACACAGTTCTTTTGTTCTGAGCACTCTCACGTTTCCTGCCTTATTAGAGACTCTAGAAAGCAAGAGCGTGCTTCTTGCTCTAAAGCAGAGTGTGTTTCATGGATGAGAAGTGTGCTGTGTGTTTCCCTTCAGAAACGGAGTAAAATGCCAGGCTCTGTGTCTTCCTACAAGCGAGACTTCGTTTCAGGTAAACGCAGTCACTTTTCAGCTCAAACGGAGCTATATTGTACAGGAAGCTCACACGTTTCTCGCTCTTAACTGAAACGCATTGGATGTTAGAGGGCCTGTGGTTTGTATCAGTTTCAGAAGCAGAGTTGAACTAGATATGGTCCGTGTGTGTAGGAAACACAGTTCTTTTGTTCTGAGCACTCTCACGTTTCCCGCCTTATTAGAGACTCTAGAAAGCAAGAGCGTGCTTCTTGCTCTAAAGCAGAGTGTGTTTCATGGATGAGAAGTGTGCTGTGTGTTTCCCTTCAGAAACGGAGTAAAGTGCCAGGCTCTGTGTCTTCCTACAAGCGAGACTTCGTTTCAGGTAAACACAGTCACTTTTCAGCTCAAACGAAGCTATATTGTACACGAAGCTCACACGTTTCTCGCTCTTAACTGAAACGCATTGGATGTTAGAGGTCCGGTGGTTTGTATCAGTTTCAGAAGCAGAGTTGAACTAGATATGGTCCGTGTGTGTAGGAAACACAGTTCTTTTGTTCTGAGCACTCTCACGTTTCCCGCCTTATTAGAGACTCTAGAAAGCAAGAGCGTGCTTCTTGCTCTAAAGCAGAGTGTGTTTCATGGATGAGAACTGTGCTGTGTGTTTCCCTTCAGAAACGGAGTAAAATGCCAGGCTCTGTGTCTTCCTACAAGCGAGACTTCGTTTCAGGTAAACGCAGTCACTTTTCAGCTCAAACGGAGCTATATTGTACAGGAAGCTCACACGTTTCTCGCTCTTAACTGAAACGCATTGGATGTTAGAGGGCCTGTGGTTTGTATCAGTTTCAGAAGCAGAGTTGAACTAGATATGGTCCGTGTGTGTAGGAAACACAGTTCTTTTGTTCTGAGCACTCTCACGTTTCCCGCCTTATTAGAGACTCTAGAAAGCAAGAGCGTGCTTCTTGCTCTAAAGCAGAGTGTGTTTCATGGATGAGAAGTGTGCTGTGTGTTTCCCTTCAGAAACGGAGTAAAGTGCCAGGCTCTGTGTCTTCCTACAAGCGAGACTTCGTTTCAGGTAAAGGCAGTCACTTTTCAGCTCAAACGAAGCTATATTGTACACGAAGCTCACACGTTTCTCGCTCTTAACTGAAACGCATTGGATGTTAGAGGGCCTGTGGTTTGTATCAGTTTCAGAAGCAGAGTTGAACTAGATATGGTCCGTGTGTGTAGGAAACACAGTTCTTTTGTTCTGAGCACTCTCACGTTTCCCGCCTTATTAGAGACTCTAGAAAGCAAGAGCGTGCTTTTTGCTCTGAATCAGAGTGTGTTTCACGGATGAGAAGTGTGCTGTGTGTTTCCCTTCAGAAACGGAGTTAAATGCCAGGCTCTGTGTCTTCCTACAAGCGAGACTTCGTTTCAGGTAAACGCAGTCACTGTTCAGCTCAAAGGAAGGTATATTGTACACGAAGCTCACACGTTTCTCCCTCTTAACTGAAACACATTGGATGTTAGAGGGCCTGTGGTTTGTATCAGATTCAGAAGCAGAGTTGAACTAGATATGGTCCGTGTGTGTAGGAAACACAGTTATTTGTTCTGAGCACTCTCACTTTCCTGCCTTATTAGAGACTCTAGAAAGCAAGAGCGTGCTTCTTGCTCTAAAGCAGAGTGTGTTTCATGGATGAGAAGTGTGCTGTGTGTTTCCCTTCAGAAACGGATTAAAATGCCAGGCTCTGTGTCTTCCTACAAGCGAGACTTCGTTTCAGGTAAACGCAGTCTCTTTTCAGCTCAAACGAAGCTATATTGTACACGAAGCTCACACGTTTCTCGCTCTTAACTGAAATGCATTGGATGTTAGAGGGCCTGTGGTTTGTATCAGTTTCAGAAGCAGAGTTGAACTTGATATGGTCCGTGTGTGTAGGAAACACAGTTCTTTTGTTCAGAGCACTCTCACGTTTCTCGCCTTATTAGAGACTCTAGAAAGCAAGAGCGTGCTTCTTGCTCTAAAGCAGAGTGTGTTTCATGGATGAGAAGTGTGCTGTGTGTTTGCCTTCAGAAACGGAGTTAAATGCCAGGTTCTGTGTCTTCCTACATGCGAGACTTCGTTTCAGGTAAACGCAGTCACTTTTCAGCTCAAACGAAGCTATATTGTACACGAAGCTCACACGTTTCTCGCTCTTAACTGAAACGCATTGGATGTTAGAGGGCCTGTGGTTTGTATCAGTTTCAGAAGCAGAGTTGAACTAGATATGGTCCGTGTGTGTAGGAAACACAGTTCTTTTGTTCTGAGCACTCTCACGTTTCCCGCCTTATTAGAGACTCTAGAAAGCAAGAGCATGCTTCTTGCTCTAAAGCAGAGTGTGTTTCATGGATGAGAAGTGTGCTGTGTGTTTCCCTTCAGAAACGGAGTAAAATGCCAGGCTCTGTGTCTTCCTACAAGCGAGACTTCGTTTCAGGTAAACGCAGTCACTTTTCAGCTCAAACGGAGCTATATTGTACAGGAAGCTCACACGTTTCTCGCTCTTAACTGAAACGCATTGGATGTTAGAGGGCCTGTGGTTTGTATCAGTTTCAGAAGCAGAGTTGAACTAGATATGGTCCGTGTGTGTAGGAAACACAGTTCTTTTGTTCTGAGCACTCTCACGTTTCCCGCCTTATTAGAGACTCTAGAAAGCAAGAGCGTGCTTCTTGCTCTAAAGCAGAGTGTATTTCATGGATGAGAAGTGTGCTGTGTGTTTCCCTTCAGAAACGGAGTAAAGTGCCAGGCTCTGTGTCTTCCTACAAGCGAGACTTCGTTTCAGGTAAACGCAGTCACTTTTCAGCTCAAACGAAGCTATATTGTACACGAAGCTCACACGTTTCTCGCTCTTAACTGAAACGCATTGGATGTTAGAGGTCCTGTGGTTTGTATCAGTTTCAGAAGCAGAGTTGAACTAGATATGGTCCGTGTGTGTAGGAAACACAGTTCTTTTGTTCTGAGCACTCTCACGTTTCCCGCCTTATTAGAGACTCTAGAAAGCAAGAGCGTGCTTCTTGCTCTAAAGCAGAGTGTGTTTCATGGATGAGAAGTGTGCTGTGTGTTTCCCTTCAGAAACGGAGTTAAATGCCAGGCTCTGTGTCTTCCTACAAGCGAGACTTCGTTTCAGGTAAACGCAGTCACTTTTCAGCTCAAAGGAAGGTATATTGTACACGAAGCTCACACGTTTCTCCCTCTTAACTGAAACGCATTGGATGTTAGAGGGCCTGTGGTTTGTATCTGATTCAGAAGCAGAGTTGAACTAGATATGGTCCGTGTGTGTAGGAAACACAGTTATTTGTTCTGAGCACTCTCACTTTCCTGCCTTATTAGAGACTCTAGAAAGCAAGAGCGTGCTTCTTGCTCTAAAGCAGAGTGTGTTTCATGGATGAGAAGTGTGCTGTGTGTTTCCCTTCAGCAACGGAGTAAAATGCCAGCCTCTGTGTCTTCCTACAAGCGAGACTTCGTTTCAGGTAAACGCAGTCTCTTTTCAGCTCAAACGAAGCTATATTGTACACGAAGCTCACACGTTTCTCGCTCTTAACTGAAATGCATTGGATGTTAGAGGGCCTGTGGTTTGTATCAGATTCAGAAGCAGAGTTGAACTAGATATGGTCCGTGTGTGTAGGAAACACAGTTCTTTTGTTCTGAGCACTCTCACTTTCCTGCCTTATTAGAGACTCTAGAAAGCAAGAGCGTGCTTCTTGCTCTAAAGCAGAGTGTGTTTCATGGATGAGAAGTGTGCTGTGTGTTTCCCTTCAGCAACGGAGTAAAATGCCAGCCTCTGTGTCTTCCTACAAGCGAGACTTCGTTTCAGGTAAACGCAGTCTCTTTTCAGCTCAAACGAAGCTATATTGTACACGAAGCTCACACGTTTCTCGCTCTTAACTGAAATGCATTGGATGTTAGAGGGCCTGTGGTTTGTATCAGTTTCAGAAGCAGAGTTGAACTTGATATCGTCCGTGTGTGTAGGAAACACAGTTCTTTTGTTCAGAGCACTCTCACGTTTCTCGCCTTATGAGACTCTAGAAAGCAAGAGCGTGCTTCTTGCTCTAAAGCAGAGTGTGTTTCATGGATGAGAAGTGTGCTGTGTGTTTGCCTTCAGAAACGGAGTTAAATGCCAGGCTCTGTGTCTTCCTACATGCGAGACTTCGTTTCAGGTAAATGCAGTCACTTTTCAGCTCAAACGAAGCTATATTGTACACGAAGCTCACACGTTTCTCGCTCTTAACTGAAAAGCATTGGATGTTAGAGGGCCTGTGGTTTGTATCAGTTTCAGAAGCAGAGTTGAACTAGATATGGTCCGTGTGTGTAGGAAACACAGTTCTTTTGTTCTGAGCACTCTCACGTTTCCCGCCTTATTAGAGACTCTAGAAAGCAAGAGCGTGCTTCTTGCTCTAAAGCAGAGTGTGTTTCATGGATGAGAAGTGTGCTGTGTGTTTCCCTTCAGCAACGGAGTAAAATGCCAGCCTCTGTGTCTTCCTACAAGCGAGACTTCGTTTCAGGTAAACGCAGTCTCTTTTCAGCTCAAACGAAGCTATATTGTACACGAAGCTCACACGTTTCTCGCTCTTAACTGAAATGCATTGGATGTTAGAGGGCCTGTGGTTTGTATCAGTTTCAGAAGCAGAGTTGAACTTGATATGGTCCGTGTGTGTAGGAAACACAGTTCTTTTGTTCAGAGCACTCTCACGTTTCTCGCCTTATTAGAGACTCTAGAAAGCAAGAGCGTGCTTCTTGCTCTAAAGCAGAGTGTGTTTCATGGATGAGAACTGTGCTGTGTGTTTCCCTTCAGCAACGGAGTAAAATGCCAGCCTCTGTGTCTTCCTACAAGCGAGACTTCGTTTCAGGTAAACGCAGTCTCTTTTCAGCTCAAACGAAGCTATATTGTACACGAAGCTCACACGTTTCTCGCTCTTAACTGAAACGCATTGGATGTTAGAGGGCCTGTGGTTTGTATCAGTTTCAGAAGCAGAGTTGAACTAGATATGGTCCGTGTGTGTAGGAAACACAGTTCTTTTGTTCTGAGCACTCTCACGTTTCCCGCCTTATTAGAGACTCTAGAAAGCAAGAGCGTGCTTTTTGCTCTGAATCAGAGTGTGTTTCACGGATGAGAAGTGTGCTGTGTGTTTCCCTTCAGAAACGGAGTTAAATGCCAGGCTCTGTGTCTTCCTACAAGCGAGACTTCGTTTCAGGTAAACGCAGTCACTGTTCAGCTCAAAGGAAGGTATATTGTACACGAAGCTCACACGTTTCTCCCTCTTAACTGAAACACATTGGATGTTAGAGGGCCTGTGGTTTGTATCAGATTCAGAAGCAGAGTTGAACTAGATATGGTCCGTGTGTGTAGGAAACACAGTTATTTGTTCTGAGCACTCTCACTTTCCTGCCTTATTAGAGACTCTAGAAAGCAAGAGCGTGCTTCTTGCTCTAAAGCAGAGTGTGTTTCATGGATGAGAAGTGTGCTGTGTGTTTCCCTTCAGAAACGGATTAAAATGCCAGGCTCTGTGTCTTCCTACAAGCGAGACTTCGTTTCAGGTAAACGCAGTCTCTTTTCAGCTCAAACGAAGCTATATTGTACACGAAGCTCACACGTTTCTCGCTCTTAACTGAAATGCATTGGATGTTAGAGGGCCTGTGGTTTGTATCAGTTTCAGAAGCAGAGTTGAACTTGATATGGTCCGTGTGTGTAGGAAACACAGTTCTTTTGTTCAGAGCACTCTCACGTTTCTCGCCTTATTAGAGACTCTAGAAAGCAAGAGCGTGCTTCTTGCTCTAAAGCAGAGTGTGTTTCATGGATGAGAAGTGTGCTGTGTGTTTGCCTTCAGAAACGGAGTTAAATGCCAGGTTCTGTGTCTTCCTACATGCGAGACTTCGTTTCAGGTAAACGCAGTCACTTTTCAGCTCAAACGAAGCTATATTGTACACGAAGCTCACACGTTTCTCGTTCTTAACTGAAAAGCATTGGATGTTAGAGGGCCTGTGGTTTGTATCAGTTTCAGAAGCAGAGTTGAACTAGATATGGTCCGTGTGTGTAGGAAACACAGTTCTTTTGTTCTGAGCACTCTCACGTTTCCCGCCTTATTAGAGACTCTAGAAAGCAAGAGCATGCTTCTTGCTCTAAAGCAGAGTGTGTTTCATGGATGAGAAGTGTGCTGTGTGTTTCCCTTCAGAAACGGAGTAAAATGCCAGGCTCTGTGTCTTCCTACAAGCGAGACTTCGTTTCAGGTAAACGCAGTCACTTTTCAGCTCAAACGGAGCTATATTGTACAGGAAGCTCACACGTTTCTCGCTCTTAACTGAAACGCATTGGATGTTAGAGGGCCTGTGGTTTGTATCAGTTTCAGAAGCAGAGTTGAACTAGATATGGTCCGTGTGTGTAGGAAACACAGTTCTTTTGTTCTGAGCACTCTCACGTTTCCCGCCTTATTAGAGACTCTAGAAAGCAAGAGCGTGCTTCTTGCTCTAAAGCAGAGTGTATTTCATGGATGAGAAGTGTGCTGTGTGTTTCCCTTCAGAAACGGAGTAAAGTGCCAGGCTCTGTGTCTTCCTACAAGCGAGACTTCGTTTCAGGTAAACGCAGTCACTTTTCAGCTCAAACGAAGCTATATTGTACACGAAGCTCACACGTTTCTCGCTCTTAACTGAAACGCATTGGATGTTAGAGGGCCTGTGGTTTGTATCAGTTTCAGAAGCAGAGTTGAACTAGATATGGTCCGTGTGTGTAGGAAACACAGTTCTTTTGTTCTGAGCACTCTCACGTTTCCCGCCTTATTAGAGACTCTAGAAAGCAAGAGCGTGCTTCTTGCTCTAAAGCAGAGTGTGTTTCATGGATGAGAAGTGTGCTGTGTGTTTCCCTTCAGAAACGGAGTTAAATGCCAGGCTCTGTGTCTTCCTAAAAGCGAGACTTCGTTTCAGGTAAACGCAGTCACTTTTCAGCTCAAAGGAAGGTATATTGTACACGAAGCTCACACGTTTCTCCCTCTTAACTGAAACGCATTGGATGTTAGAGGGCCTGTGGTTTGTATCTGATTCAGAAGCAGAGTTGAACTAGATATGGTCCGTGTGTGTAGGAAACACAGTTATTTGTTCTGAGCACTCTCACTTTCCTGCCTTATTAGAGACTCTAGAAAGCAAGAGCGTGCTTCTTGCTCTAAAGCAGAGTGTGTTTCATGGATGAGAAGTGTGCTGTGTGTTTCCCTTCAGCAACGGAGTAAAATGCCAGCCTCTGTGTCTTCCTACAAGCGAGACTTCGTTTCAGGTAAACGCAGTCTCTTTTCAGCTCAAACGAAGCTATATTGTACACGAAGCTCACACGTTTCTCGCTCTTAACTGAAATGCATTGGATGTTAGAGGGCCTGTGGTTTGTATCAGATTCAGAAGCAGAGTTGAACTAGATATGGTCCGTGTGTGTAGGAAACACAGTTCTTTTGTTCTGAGCACTCTCACTTTCCTCCCTTATTAGAGACTCTAGAAAGCAAGAGCGTGCTTCTTGCTCTAAAGCAGAGTGTGTTTCATGGATGAGAAGTGTGCTGTGTGTTTCCCTTCAGCAACGGAGTAAAATGCCAGCCTCTGTGTCTTCCTACAAGCGAGACTTCGTTTCAGGTAAACGCAGTCTCTTTTCAGCTCAAACGAAGCTATATTGTACACGAAGCTCACACGTTTCTCGCTCTTAACTGAAATGCATTGGATGTTAGAGGGCCTGTGGTTTGTATCAGTTTCAGAAGCAGAGTTGAACTTGATATCGTCCGTGTGTGTAGGAAACACAGTTCTTTTGTTCAGAGCACTCTCACGTTTCTCGCCTTATGAGACTCTAGAAAGCAAGAGCGTGCTTCTTGCTCTAAAGCAGAGTGTGTTTCATGGATGAGAAGTGTGCTGTGTGTTTGCCTTCAGAAACGGAGTTAAATGCCAGGCTCTGTGTCTTCCTACATGCGAGACTTCGTTTCAGGTAAATGCAGTCACTTTTCAGCTCAAACGAAGCTATATTGTACACGAAGCTCACACGTTTCTCGCTCTTAACTGAAAAGCATTGGATGTTAGAGGGCCTGTGGTTTGTATCAGTTTCAGAAGCAGAGTTGAACTAGATATGGTCCGTGTGTGTAGGAAACACAGTTCTTTTGTTCTGAGCACTCTCACGTTTCCCGCCTTATTAGAGACTCTAGAAAGCAAGAGCGTGCTTCTTGCTCTAAAGCAGAGTGTGTTTCATGGATGAGAAGTGTGCTGTGTGTTTCCCTTCAGCAACGGAGTAAAATGCCAGCCTCTGTGTCTTCCTACAAGCGAGACTTCGTTTCAGGTAAACGCAGTCTCTTTTCAGCTCAAACGAAGCTATATTGTACACGAAGCTCACACGTTTCTCGCTCTTAACTGAAATGCATTGGATGTTAGAGGGCCTGTGGTTTGTATCAGTTTCAGAAGCAGAGTTGAACTTGATATGGTCCGTGTGTGTAGGAAACACAGTTCTTTTGTTCAGAGCACTCTCACGTTTCTCGCCTTATGAGACTCTAGAAAGCAAGAGCGTGCTTCTTGCTCTAAAGCAGAGTGTGTTTCATGGATGAGAAGTGTGCTGTGTGTTTGCCTTCAGAAACGGAGTTAAATGCCAGGTTCTGTGTCTCCCTACATGCGAGACTTCGTTTCAGGTAAACGCAGTCACTTTTCAGCTCAAACGAAGCTATATTGTACACGAAGCTCACACGTTTCTCGTTCTTAACTGAAAAGCATTGGATGTTAGAGGGCCTGTGGTTTGTATCAGTTTCAGAAGCAGAGTTGAACTAGATATGGTCCGTGTGTGTAGGAAACACAGTTCTTTTGTTCTGAGCACTCTCACGTTTCCTGCCTTATTAGAGACTCTAGAAAGCAAGAGCGTGCTTCTTGCTCTAAAGCAGAGTGTGTTTCATGGATGAGAAGTGTGCTGTGTGTTTCCCTTCAGAAACGGAGTAAAATGCCAGGCTCTGTGTCTTCCTACAAGCGAGACTTCGTTTCAGGTAAACGCAGTCACTTTTCAGCTCAAAGGAAGCTATATTGTACAGGAAGCTCACACGTTTCTCGCTCTTAACTGAAACGCATTGGATGTTAGAGGGCCTGTGGTTTGTATCAGTTTCAGAAGCAGAGTTGAACTAGATATGGTCCGTGTGTGTAGGAAACACAGTTCTTTTGTTCTGAGCACTCTCACGTTTCCCGCCTTATTAGAGACTCTAGAAAGCAAGAGCGTGCTTCTTGCTCTAAAGCAGAGTGTGTTTCATGGATGAGAAGTGTGCTGTGTGTTTCCCTTCAGAAACGGAGTAAAGTGCCAGGCTCTGTGTCTTCCTACAAGCGAGACTTCGTTTCAGGTAAACGCAGTCACTTTTCAGCTCAAACGAAGCTATATTGTACACGAAGCTCACACGTTTTTCGCTCTTAACTGAAACGCATTGGATGTTAGAGGTCCGGTGGTTTGTATCAGTTTCAGAAGCAGAGTTGAACTAGATATGGTCCGTGTGTGTAGGAAACACAGTTCTTTTGTTCTGAGCACTCTCACGTTTCCCGCCTTATTAGAGACTCTAGAAAGCAAGAGCGTGCTTCTTGCTCTAAAGCAGAGTGTGTTTCATGGATGAGAAGTGTGCTGTGTGTTTCCCTTCAGAAACGGAGTAAAATGCCAGGCTCTGTGTCTTCCTACAAGCGAGACTTCGTTTCAGGTAAACGCAGTCACTTTTCAGCTCAAACGGAGCTATATTGTACAGGAAGCTCACACGTTTCTCGCTCTTAACTGAAACGCATTGGATGTTAGAGGGCCTGTGGTTTGTATCAGTTTCAGAAGCAGAGTTGAACTAGATATGGTCCGTGTGTGTAGGAAACACAGTTCTTTTGTTCTGAGCACTCTCACGTTTCCCGCCTTATTAGAGACTCTAGAAAGCAAGAGCGTGCTTCTTGCTCTAAAGCAGAGTGTGTTTCATGGATGAGAAGTGTGCTGTGTGTTTCCCTTCAGAAACGGAGTAAAGTGCCAGGCTCTGTGTCTTCCTACAAGCGAGACTTCGTTTCAGGTAAACGCAGTCACTTTTCAGCTCAAACGAAGCTATATTGTACACGAAGCTCACACGTTTCTCGCTCTTAACTGAAACGCATTGGATGTTAGAGGGCCTGTGGTTTGTATCAGTTTCAGAAGCAGAGTTGAACTAGATATGGTCCGTGTGTGTAGGAAACACAGTTCTTTTGTTCTGAGCACTCTCACGTTTCCCGCCTTATTAGAGACTCTAGAAAGCAAGAGCGTGCTTTTTGCTCTGAATCAGAGTGTGTTTCACGGATGAGAAGTGTGCTGTGTGTTTCCCTTCAGAAACGGAGTTAAATGCCAGGCTCTGTGTCTTCCTACAAGCGAGACTTCGTTTCAGGTAAACGCAGTCACTGTTCAGCTCAAAGGAAGGTATATTGTACACGAAGCTCACACGTTTCTCCCTCTTAACTGAAAGACATTGGATGTTAGAGGGCCTGTGGTTTGTATCAGATTCAGAAGCAGAGTTGAACTAGATATGGTCCGTGTGTGTAGGAAACACAGTTATTTGTTCTGAGCACTCTCACTTTCCTGCCTTATTAGAGACTCTAGAAAGCAAGAGCGTGCTTCTTGCTCTAAAGCAGAGTGTGTTTCATGGATGAGAAGTGTGCTGTGTGTTTCCCTTCAGAAACGGATTAAAATGCCAGGCTCTGTGTCTTCCTACAAGCGAGACTTCGTTTCAGGTAAACGCAGTCTCTTTTCAGCTCAAACGAAGCTATATTGTACACGAAGCTCACACGTTTCTCGCTCTTAACTGAAATGCATTGGATGTTAGAGGGCCTGTGGTTTGTATCAGTTTCAGAAGCAGAGTTGAACTAGATATGGTCCGTGTGTGTAGGAAACACAGTTCTTTTGTTCTGAGCACTCTCACGTTTCCCGCCTTATTAGAGACTCTAGAAAGCAAGAGCATGCTTCTTGCTCTAAAGCAGAGTGTGTTTCATGGATGAGAAGTGTGCTGTGTGTTTCCCTTCAGAAACGGAGTAAAATGCCAGGCTCTGTGTCTTCCTACAAGCGAGACTTCGTTTCAGGTAAACGCAGTCACTTTTCAGCTCAAACGGAGCTATATTGTACAGGAAGCTCACACGTTTCTCGCTCTTAACTGAAACGCATTGGATGTTAGAGGGCCTGTGGTTTGTATCAGTTTCAGAAGCAGAGTTGAACTAGATATGGTCCGTGTGTGTAGGAAACACAGTTCTTTTGTTCTGAGCACTCTCACGTTTCCCGCCTTATTAGAGACTCTAGAAAGCAAGAGCGTGCTTCTTGCTCTAAAGCAGAGTGTGTTTCATGGATGAGAAGTGTGCTGTGTGTTTCCCTTCAGAAACGGAGTAAAGTGCCAGGCTCTGTGTCTTCCTACAAGCGAGACTTCGTTTCAGGTAAACGCAGTCTCTTTTCAGCTCAAACGAAGCTATATTGTACACGAAGCTCACACGTTTCTCGCTCTTAACTGAAATGCATTGGATGTTAGAGGGCCTGTGGTTTGTATCAGATTCAGATGCAGAGTTGAACTAGATATGGTCCGTGTGTGTAGGAAACACAGTTCTTTTGTTCTGAGCACTCTCACTTTCCTGCCTTATTAGAGACTCTAGAAAGCAAGAGCGTGCTTCTTGCTCTAAAGCAGAGTGTGTTTCATGGATGAGAAGTGTGCTGTGTGTTTCCCTTCAGCAACGGAGTAAAATGCCAGCCTCTGTGTCTTCCTACAAGCGAGACTTCGTTTCAGGTAAACGCAGTCTCTTTTCAGCTCAAACGAAGCTATATTGTACACGAAGCTCACACGTTTCTCGCTCTTAACTGAAATGCATTGGATGTTAGAGGGCCTGTGGTTTGTATCAGTTTCAGAAGCAGAGTTGAACTAGATATGGTCCGTGTGTGTAGGAAACACAGTTCTTTTGTTCTGAGCACTCTCACGTTTCCCGCCTTATTAGAGACTCTAGAAAGCAAGAGCGTGCTTCTTGCTCTAAAGCAGAGTGTGTTTCATGGATGAGAAGTGTGCTGTGTGTTTCCCTTCAGCAACGGAGTAAAATGCCAGCCTCTGTGTCTTCCTACAAGCGAGACTTCGTTTCAGGTAAACGCAGTCTCTTTTCAGCTCAAACGAAGCTATATTGTACACGAAGCTCACACGTTTCTCGCTCTTAACTGAAATGCATTGGATGTTAGAGGGCCTGTGGTTTGTATCAGATTCAGATGCAGAGTTGAACTAGATATGGTCCGTGTGTGTAGGAAACACAGTTCTTTTGTTCTGAGCACTCTCACTTTCCTGCCTTATTAGAGACTCTAGAAAGCAAGAGCGTGCATCTTGCTCTAAAGCAGAGTGTGTTTCATGGATGAGAAGTGTGCTGTGTGTTTCCCTTCAGCAACGGAGTAAAATGCCAGCCTCTGTGTCTTCCTACAAGCGAGACTTCGTTTCAGGTAAACGCAGTCTCTTTTCAGCTCAAACGAAGCTATATTGTACACGAAGCTCACACGTTTCTCGCTCTTAACTGAAATGCATTGGATGTTAGAGGGCCTGTGGTTTGTATCAGTTTCAGAAGCAGAGTTGAACTAGATATGGTCCGTGTGTGTAGGAAACACAGTTCTTTTGTTCTGAGCACTCTCACGTTTCCCGCCTTATTAGAGACTCTAGAAAGCAAGAGCGTGCTTCTTGCTCTAAAGCAGAGTGTGTTTCATGGATGAGAAGTGTGCTGTGTGTTTCCCTTCAGAAACGGAGTAAAGTGCCAGGCTCTGTGTCTTCCTACAAGCGAGACTTCGTTTCAGGTAAACGCAGTCACTTTTCAGCTCAAACCAAGCTATATTGTACACGAAGCTCACACGTTTCTCGCTCTTAACTGAAACGCATTGGATGTTAGAGGTCCGGTGGTTTGTATCAGTTTCAGAAGCAGAGTTGAACTAGATATGGTCCGTGTGTGTAGGAAACACAGTTCTTTTGTTCTGAGCACTCTCACGTTTCCCGCCTTATTAGAGACTCTAGAAAGCAAGAGCATGCTTCTTGCTCTAAAGCAGAGTGTGTTTCATGGATGAGAAGTGTGCTGTGTGTTTCCCTTCAGAAACGGAGTTAAATGCCAGGCTCTGTGTCTCCCTACATGCGAGACTTCGTTTCAGGTGAACGCAGTCACTTTTCAGCTCAAACGAAGCTATATTGTACACGAAGCTCACACGTTTCTCGCTCTTAACTGAAAAGCATTGGATGTTAGAGGGCCTGTGGTTTGTATCAGTTTCAGAAGCAGAGTTGAACTAGATATGGTCCGTGTGTGTAGGAAACACAGTTCTTTTGTTCTGAGCACTCTCACGTTTCCCGCCTTATTAGAGACTCTAGAAAGCAAGAGCGTGCTTCTTGCTCTAAAGCAGAGTGTGTTTCATGGATGAGAAGTGTGCTGTGTGTTTCCCTTCAGAAACGGAGTAAAATGCCAGGCTCTGTGTCTTCCTACAAGCGAGACTTCGTTTCAGGTAAACGCAGTCACTTTTCAGCTCAAACGGAGCTATATTGTACAGGAAGCTCACACGTTTCTCGCTCTTAACTGAAACGCATTGGATGTTAGAGGGCCTGTGGTTTGTATCAGTTTCAGAAGCAGAGTTGAACTAGATATGGTCCGTGTGTGTAGGAAACACAGTTCTTTTGTTCTGAGCACTCTCACGTTTCCCGCCTTATTAGAGACTCTAGAAAGCAAGAGCGTGCTTCTTGCTCTAAAGCAGAGTGTGTTTCATGGATGAGAAGTGTGCTGTGTGTTTCCCTTCAGAAACGGAGTAAAGTGCCAGGCTCTGTGTCTTCCTACAAGCGAGACTTCGTTTCAGGTAAACGCAGTCACTTTTCAGCTCAAACGAAGCTATATTGTACACGAAGCTCACACGTTTCTCGCTCTTAACTGAAACGCATTGGATGTTAGAGGGCCTGTGGTTTGTATCAGTTTCAGAAGCAGAGTTGAACTAGATATGGTCCGTGTGTGTAGGAAACACAGTTCTTTTGTTCTGAGCACTCTCACGTTTCCCGCCTTATTAGAGACTCTAGAAAGCAAGAGCGTGCTTTTTGCTCTGAATCAGAGTGTGTTTCACGGATGAGAAGTGTGCTGTGTGTTTCCCTTCAGAAACGGAGTTAAATGCCAGGCTCTGTGTCTTCCTACAAGCGAGACTTCGTTTCAGGTAAACGCAGTCACTGTTCAGCTCAAAGGAAGGTATATTGTACACGAAGCTCACACGTTTCTCCCTCTTAACTGAAACGCATTGGATGTTAGAGGGCCTGTGGTTTGTATCAGATTCAGAAGCAGAGTTGAACTAGATATGGTCCGTGTGTGTAGGAAACACAGTTATTTGTTCTGAGCACTCTCACTTTCCTGCCTTATTAGAGACTCTAGAAAGCAAGAGCGTGCTTCTTGCTCTAAAGCAGAGTGTGTTTCATGGATGAGAAGTGTGCTGTGTGTTTCCCTTCAGCAACGGAGTAAAATGCCAGCCTCTGTGTCTTCCTACAAGCGAGACTTCGTTTCAGGTAAACGCAGTCTCTTTTCAGCTCAAACGAAGCTATATTGTACACGAAGCTCACACGTTTCTCGCTCTTAACTGAAATGCATTGGATGTTAGAGGGCCTGTGGTTTGTATCAGTTTCAGAAGCAGAGTTGAACTTGATATGATCCGTGTGTGTAGGAAACACAGTTCTTTTGTTCAGAGCACTCTCAAGTTTCTCGCCTTATTAGAGACTCTAGAAAGCAAGAGCGTGCTTCTTGCTCTAAAGCAGAGTGTGTTTCATGGATGAGAAGTGTGCTGTGTGTTTGCCTTCAGAAACGGAGTTAAATGCCAGGCTCTGTGTCTTCCTACATGCGAGACTTCGTTTCAGGTAAACGCAGTCACTTTTCAGCTCAAACGAAGCTATATTGTACACGAAGCTCACACGTTTCTCGCTCTTAACTGAAAAGCATTGGATGTTAGAGGGCCTGTGGTTTGTATCAGTTTCAGAAGCAGAGTTGAACTAGATATGGTCCGTGTGTGTAGGAAACACAGTTCTTTTGTTCTGAGCACTCTCACGTTTCCCGCCTTATTAGAGTCTCTAGAAAGCAAGAGCGTGCTTCTTGCTCTAAAGCAGAGTGTGTTTCATGGATGAGAAGTGTGCTGTGTGTTTCCCTTCAGAAACGGAGTAAAATGCCAGGCTTTGTGTCTTCCTACAAGCGAGACTTCGTTTCAGGTAAACGCAGTCACTTTTCAGCTCAAAGGGAGCTATATTGTACAGGAAGCTCACACGTTTCTCGCTCTTAACTGAAACGCATTGGATGTTAGAGGGCCTGTGGTTTGTATCAGTTTCAGAAGCAGAGTTGAACTAGATATGGTCCGTGTGTGTAGGAAACACAGTTCTTTTGTTCTGAGCACTCTCACGTTTCCCGCCTTATTAGAGACTCTAGAAAGCAAGAGCGTGCTTCTTGCTCTAAAGCAGAGTGTGTTTCATGGATGAGAAGTGTGCTGTGTGTTTCCCTTCAGAAACGGAGTAAAGTGCCAGGCTCTGTGTCTTCCTACAAGCGAGACTTCGTTTCAGGTAAAGGCAGTCACTTTTCAGCTCAAACGAAGCTATATTGTACACGAAGCTCACACGTTTCTCGCTCTTAACTGAAACGCATTGGATGTTAGAGGTCCTGTGGTTTGTATCAGTTTCAGAAGCAGAGTTGAACTAGATATGGTCCGTGTGTGTAGGAAACACAGTTCTTTTGTTCTGAGCACTCTCACGTTTCCCGCCTTATTAGAGACTCTAGAAAGCAAGAGCGTGCTTCTTGCTCTAAAGCAGAGTGTGTTTCATGGATGAGAAGTGTGCTGTGTGTTTCCCTTCAGAAACGGAGTTAAATGCCAGGCTCTGTGTCTTCTTACAAGCGAGACTTCGTTTCAGGTAAACGCAGTCACTTTTCAGCTCAAAGGATGGTATATTGTACACGAAGCTCACACGTTTCTCCCTCTTAACTGAAACGCATTGGATGTTAGAGGGCCTGTGGTTTGTATCAGATTCAGAAGCAGAGTTGAACTAGATATGGTCCGTGTGTGTAGGAAACACAGTTATTTGTTCTGAGCACTCTCACTTTCCTGCCTTATTAGAGACTCTAGAAAGCAAGAGCGTGCTTCTTGCTCTAAAGCAGAGTGTGTTTCATGGATGAGAAGTGTGCTGTGTGTTTCCCTTCAGCAACGGAGTAAAATGCCAGCCTCTGTGTCTTCCTACAAGCGAGACTTCGTTTCAGGTAAACGCAGTCTCTTTTCAGCTCAAACGAAGCTATATTGTACACGAAGCTCACACGTTTCTCGCTCTTAACTGAAATGCATTGGATGTTAGAGGGCCTGTGGTTTGTATCAGTTTCAGAAGCAGAGTTGAACTTGATATTGTCCGTGTGTGTAGGAAACACAGTTCTTTTGTTCAGAGCACTCTCACGTTTCTCGCCTTATTAGAGACTCTAGAAAGCAAGAGCGTGCTTCTTGCTCTAAAGCAGAGTGTGTTTCATGGATGAGAAGTGTGCTGTGTGTTTGCCTTCAGAAACGGAGTTAAATGCCAGGCTCTGTGTCTTCCTACATGCGAGACTTCGTTTCAGGTAAACGCAGTCACTTTTCAGCTCAAACGAAGCTATATTGTACACGAAGCTCACACGTTTCTCGCTCTTAACTGAAAAGCATTGGATGTTAGAGGGCCTGTGGTTTGTATCAGTTTCAGAAGCAGAGTTGAACTAGATATGGTCCGTGTGTGTAGGAAACACAGTTCTTTTGTTCTGAGCACTCTCACGTTTCCCGCCTTATTAGAGACTCTAGATAGCAAGAGCGTGTTTCTTGCTCTAAAGCAGAGTGTGTTTCATGGATGAGAAGTGTGCTGTGTGTTTCCCTTCAGAAACGGAGTAAAATGCCAGGCTCTGTGTCTTCCTACAAGCGAGACTTCGTTTCAGGTAAACGAAGTCACTTTTCAGCTCAAACGGAGCTATATTGTACAGGAAGCTCACACGTTTCTCGCTCTTAACTGAAACGCATTGGATGTTAGAGGGTCTGTGGTTTGTATCAGTTTCAGAAGCAGAGTTGAACTAGATATGGTCCGTGTGTGTAGGAAACACAGTTCTTTTGTTCTGAGCACTCTCACGTTTCCCGCCTTATTAGAGACTCTAGAAAGCAAGAGCGTGCTTCTTGCTCTAAAGCAGAGTGTGTTTCATGGATGAGAAGTGTGCTGTGTGTTTCCCTTCAGAAACGGAGTAAAGTGCCAGGCTCTGTGTCTTCCTACAAGCGAGACTTCGTTTCAGGTAAACGCAGTCACTTTTTAGCTCAAACGAAGCTATATTGTACACGAAGCTCACACGTTTCTCGCTCTTAACTGAAACGCATTGGATGTTAGAGGTCCTGTGGTTTGTATCAGTTTCAGAAGCAGAGTTGAACTAGATATGGTCCGTGTGTGTAGGAAACACAGTTCTTTTGTTCTGAGCACTCTCACGTTTCCCGCCTTATTAGAGACTCTAGAAAGCAAGAGCGTGCTTCTTGCTCTAAAGCAGAGTGTGTTTCATGGATGAGAAGTGTGCTGTGTGTTTCCCTTCAGAAACGGAGTTAAATGCCAGGCTCTGTGTCTTCCTACAAGCGAGACGTCGTTTCAGGTAAACGCAGTCACTTTTCAGCTCAAACGAAGCTATATTGTACACGAAGCTCACACGTTTCTCGCTCTTAACTGAAACGCATTGGATGTTAGAGGGCCTGTGGTTTGTATCAGTTTCAGAAGCAGAGTTGAACTAGATATGGTCCGTGTGTGTAGGAAACACAGTTCTTTTGTTCTGAGCACTCTCACGTTTCCCGCCTTATTAGAGACTCTAGAAAGCAAGAGCGTGCTTCTTGCTCTAAAGTAGAGTGTGTTTCATGGATGAGAAGTGTGTTGTGTGTTTCAAACAGAAACGGAGTATAATGCCAGGCTCTGTGTCTTCCTACAAGCGAGACTTCGTTTCAGGTAAACGCAGTCACTTTTCAGCTCAAATGAAGGTATATTGTACACGAAGCTCACACGTTTCTCGCTCTTAACTGAAACGCATTGGATGTTAGAGGGCCTGGGGTTTGTATCAGTTTCAGAAGCAGAGTTGAACTAGATATGGTCCGTGTGTGTAGGAAACACAGTTCTTTTGTTCTGAGCACTGTCACGTTTCCCGCCTTATTAGAGACTCTAGAAAGCAAGAGCGTGCTTCTTGCTCTAAAGCAGAGTGTGTTTCATGGATGAGAAGTGTGCTGTGTGTTTCCCTTCAGAAACGGAGTAAAGTGCCAGGCTCTGTGTCTTCCTACAAGCGAGACTTCGTTTCAGGTAAAGGCAGTCACTTTTCAGCTCAAACGAAGCTATATTGTACACGAAGCTCACACGTTTCTCGCTCTTAACTGAAACGCATTGGATGTTAGAGGTCCTGTGGTTTGTATCAGTTTCAGAAGCAGAGTTGAACTAGATATGGTCCGTGTGTGTAGGAAACACAGTTCTTTTGTTCTGAGCACTCTCACGTTTCCCGCCTTATTAGAGACTCTAGAAAGCAAGAGCGTGCTTCTTGCTCTAAAGCAGAGTGTGTTTCATGGATGAGAAGTGTGCTGTGTGTTTCCCTTCAGAAACGGAGTTAAATGCCAGGCTCTGTGTCTTCTTACAAGCGAGACTTCGTTTCAGGTAAACGCAGTCACTTTTCAGCTCAAAGGATGGTATATTGTACACGAAGCTCACACGTTTCT
This sequence comes from Onychomys arenicola, assembly GCA_949786405.1. Classification (NCBI taxonomy): domain Eukaryota; kingdom Metazoa; phylum Chordata; class Mammalia; order Rodentia; family Cricetidae; genus Onychomys; species Onychomys arenicola. The sequence continues at coordinate 325,807 of CATKUM010000039.1, read as the reverse complement.
CCCTCTTAACTGAAACGCATTGGATGTTAGAGGGCCTGTGGTTTGTATCAGATTCAGAAGCAGAGTTGAACTAGATATGGTCCGTGTGTGTAGGAAACACAGTTATTTGTTCTGAGCACTCTCACTTTCCTGCCTTATTAGAGACTCTAGAAAGCAAGAGCGTGCTTCTTGCTCTAAAGCAGAGTGTGTTTCATGGATGAGAAGTGTGCTGTGTGTTTCCCTTCAGCAACGGAGTAAAATGCCAGCCTCTGTGTCTTCCTACAAGCGAGACTTCGTTTCAGGTAAACGCAGTCTCTTTTCAGCTCAAACGAAGCTATATTGTACACGAAGCTCACACGTTTCTCGCTCTTAACTGAAATGCATTGGATGTTAGAGGGCCTGTGGTTTGTATCAGTTTCAGAAGCAGAGTTGAACTTGATATTGTCCGTGTGTGTAGGAAACACAGTTCTTTTGTTCAGAGCACTCTCACGTTTCTCGCCTTATTAGAGACTCTAGAAAGCAAGAGCGTGCTTCTTGCTCTAAAGCAGAGTGTGTTTCATGGATGAGAAGTGTGCTGTGTGTTTGCCTTCAGAAACGGAGTTAAATGCCAGGCTCTGTGTCTTCCTACATGCGAGACTTCGTTTCAGGTAAACGCAGTCACTTTTCAGCTCAAACGAAGCTATATTGTACACGAAGCTCACACGTTTCTCGCTCTTAACTGAAAAGCATTGGATGTTAGAGGGCCTGTGGTTTGTATCAGTTTCAGAAGCAGAGTTGAACTAGATATGGTCCGTGTGTGTAGGAAACACAGTTCTTTTGTTCTGAGCACTCTCACGTTTCCCGCCTTATTAGAGACTCTAGATAGCAAGAGCGTGTTTCTTGCTCTAAAGCAGAGTGTGTTTCATGGATGAGAAGTGTGCTGTGTGTTTCCCTTCAGAAACGGAGTAAAATGCCAGGCTCTGTGTCTTCCTACAAGCGAGACTTCGTTTCAGGTAAACGAAGTCACTTTTCAGCTCAAACGGAGCTATATTGTACAGGAAGCTCACACGTTTCTCGCTCTTAACTGAAACGCATTGGATGTTAGAGGGTCTGTGGTTTGTATCAGTTTCAGAAGCAGAGTTGAACTAGATATGGTCCGTGTGTGTAGGAAACACAGTTCTTTTGTTCTGAGCACTCTCACGTTTCCCGCCTTATTAGAGACTCTAGAAAGCAAGAGCGTGCTTCTTGCTCTAAAGCAGAGTGTGTTTCATGGATGAGAAGTGTGCTGTGTGTTTCCCTTCAGAAACGGAGTAAAGTGCCAGGCTCTGTGTCTTCCTACAAGCGAGACTTCGTTTCAGGTAAACGCAGTCACTTTTTAGCTCAAACGAAGCTATATTGTACACGAAGCTCACACGTTTCTCGCTCTTAACTGAAACGCATTGGATGTTAGAGGTCCTGTGGTTTGTATCAGTTTCAGAAGCAGAGTTGAACTAGATATGGTCCGTGTGTGTAGGAAACACAGTTCTTTTGTTCTGAGCACTCTCACGTTTCCCGCCTTATTAGAGACTCTAGAAAGCAAGAGCGTGCTTCTTGCTCTAAAGCAGAGTGTGTTTCATGGATGAGAAGTGTGCTGTGTGTTTCCCTTCAGAAACGGAGTTAAATGCCAGGCTCTGTGTCTTCCTACAAGCGAGACGTCGTTTCAGGTAAACGCAGTCACTTTTCAGCTCAAACGAAGCTATATTGTACACGAAGCTCACACGTTTCTCGCTCTTAACTGAAACGCATTGGATGTTAGAGGGCCTGTGGTTTGTATCAGTTTCAGAAGCAGAGTTGAACTAGATATGGTCCGTGTGTGTAGGAAACACAGTTCTTTTGTTCTGAGCACTCTCACGTTTCCCGCCTTATTAGAGACTCTAGAAAGCAAGAGCGTGCTTCTTGCTCTAAAGTAGAGTGTGTTTCATGGATGAGAAGTGTGTTGTGTGTTTCAAACAGAAACGGAGTATAATGCCAGGCTCTGTGTCTTCCTACAAGCGAGACTTCGTTTCAGGTAAACGCAGTCACTTTTCAGCTCAAATGAAGGTATATTGTACACGAAGCTCACACGTTTCTCGCTCTTAACTGAAACGCATTGGATGTTAGAGGGCCTGGGGTTTGTATCAGTTTCAGAAGCAGAGTTGAACTAGATATGGTCCGTGTGTGTAGGAAACACAGTTCTTTTGTTCTGAGCACTGTCACGTTTCCCGCCTTATTAGAGACTCTAGAAAGCAAGAGCGTGCTTCTTGCTCTAAAGCAGAGTGTGTTTCATGGATGAGAAGTGTGCTGTGTGTTTCCCTTCAGAAACGGAGTAAAATGCCAGGCTCTGTGTCTTCCTACAAGCGAGACTTCGTTTCAGGTAAACGCAGTCACTTTTCAGCTCAAACGAAGCTATATTGTACACGAAGCTCACACGTTTCTCGCTCTTAACTGAAACGCATTGGAGGTTAGAGGGCCTGTGGTTTGTATCAGTTTCAGAAGCAGAGTTGAACAAGATATGGTCCGTGTGTGTAGGAAACACAGTTCTTTTGTTCTGAGCACTCTCACGTTTCCCGCCTTATTAGAGACTCTAGAAAGCAAGAGCGTGCTTCTTGCTCTAAAGCAGAGTGTGTTTCACGGATGAGAAGTGTGCTGTGTGTTTCCCTTCAGAAACGCAGTTAAATGCCAGGCTCTGTGTCTTCCTACAAGCGAGACTTCGTTTCAGGTAAACGCAGTCACTTTTCAGCTCAAAGGAAGGTATATTGTACACGAAGCTCACACGTTTCTCCCTCTAAACTGAAACGCATTGGATGTTAGAGGGCCTGTGCTTTGTATCAGATTCAGAAGCAGAGTTGAACTAGATATGGTCCGTGTTTGTAGGAAACACAGTTATTTGTTCTGAGCACTCTCACTTTCCTGCCTTATTAGAGACTCTAGAAAGCAAGAGCGTGCTTCTTGCTCTAAAGCAGAGTGTGTTTCATGGATGAGAAGTGTGCTGTGTGTTTCCCTTCAGAAACGGAGTAAAATGCCAGCCTCTGTGTCTTCCTACAAGCGATACTTCGTTTCAGGTAAACGCAGTCTCTTTTCAGCTCAAACGAAGCTATATTGTATCGAAGCTCACACGTTTCGCCCTCTTAACTGAAACGCATTGGATGTTAGAGGGACTGTGGTTTGTATCAGTTTCAGAAGCAGAGTTGAACTTGATATGGTCCGTGTGTGTAGGAAACACAGTTCTTTGGTTCTGAGCACACTCACGTTTCTCGCCTTATTAGAGACTCTAGAAAGCAAGAGCGTGCTTCTTGCTCTAAAGCAGAGTGTGTTTCATGGATGAGAAGTGTGCTGTGTGTTTGCCTTCAGAAACGGAGTTAAATGCCAGGCTCTGTGTCTTCCTACAAGCGAGACTTCGTTTCAGGTAAACGCAGTCACTTTTCAGCTCAAAGGAAGGTATATTGTACACGAAGCTCACACGTTTCTCGCTCTTAACTGAAACGCATTGGATGTTAGAGGGCCTGTGGTTTGTATCAGTTTCAGAAGCAGAGTTGAACTAGATATGGTCCGTGTGTAGGAAACATAGTTCTTTTGTTCTGAGCACTCTCACGTTTCCCGCCTTATTAGAGACTCTAGAAAGCAAGAGCGTGCTTGTTGCTCTAAAGCAGACTGTGTTTCATGGATGAGAAGTGTGCTGTGTGTTTCCCTTCAGAAACGGAGTAAAATGCCAGGCTCTGTGTCTTCCTACAAGCGAGACTTCGTTTCAGGTAAACGCAGTCACTTTTCAGCTCAAACGAAGCTATATTGTACACGAAGCTCACACGTTTCTCGCTCTTAACTGAAACGCATTGGATGTTAGAGGGCCTGTGGTTTGTATCAGTTTCAGAAGCAGAGTTGAACTAGATATGGTCCGTGTGTGTAGGAAACACAGTTCTTTTGTTCTGAGCACTCTCACGTTTCCCGCCTTATTAGAGACTCTAGAAAGCAAGAGCGTGCTTCTTGCTCTAAAGCAGAGTGTGTTTCATGGATGAGAAGTGTGCTGTGTGTTTCCCTTCAGAAACGGAGTAAAATGCCAGGCTCTGTGTCTTCCTACAACTGAGACGTCGTTTCAGGTAAACGCAGTCACTTTTCAGCTCAAACGAAGCTATATTGTACACGAAGCTCACACGTTTCTCGCTCTTAACTGAAACGCATTGGATGTTGGAGGGCCTGTGGTTTGTATCAGTTTAAGAAGCAGAGTTGAACTAGATATGGTCCGTGTGTGTAGGAAACACAGTTCTTTTGTTCTGAGCACTCTCACGTTTCCCGCCTTATTAGAGACTCTAGAAAGCAAGAGCGTGCTTCTTGCTCTAAAGTAGAGTGTGTTTCATGGATGAGAAGTGTGCTGTGTGTTTCCCTTCAGAAACGGAGTAAAATGCCAGGCTCTGTGTCTTCCTACAAGCGAGACTTCGTTTCAGGTAAACGCAGTCACTTTTCAGCTCAAACGAAGATATATTGTACATGAAGCTCACACGTTTCTCGCTCTTAACTGAAACAAATTGGATGTTAGAGGTCCTGTGGTTTGTATCAGTTTCAGAAGCAGAGTTGAACAAGATATGGTCCGTGTGTGTAGGAAACACAGTTCTTTTGTTCTGAGCACTCTCACGTTTCCCGCCTTATTAGAGACTCTAGAAAGCAAGAGCGTGCTTCTTGCTCTAAAGCAGAGTGTGTTTCATGGATGAGAAGTGTGCTGTGTGTTTCCCTTCAGAAACGGAGTTAAATGCCAGGCTCTGTGTCTTCCTACAAGCGAGACGTCGTTTCAGGTAAACGCAGTCACTTTTCAGCTCAAACGAAGCTATATTGTACACGAAGCTCACACGTTTCTCGCTCTTAACTGAAACGCATTGGATGTTAGAGGGCCTGTGGTTTGTATCAGTTTTAGAAGCAGAGTTGAACTAGATATGGTCCGTGTGTGTAGGAAACACAGTTCTTTTGTTCTGAGCACTCTCACGTTTCCCGCCTTATTAGAGACTCTAGAAAGCAAGAGCGTGCTTCTTGCTCTAAAGTAGAGTGTGTTTCATGGATGAGAAGTGTGTTGTGTGTTTCCCTACAGAAACGGAGTATAATGCCAGGCTCTGTGTCTTCCTACAAGCGAGACTTCGTTTCAGGTAAACGCAGTCACTTTTCAGCTCAAACGAAGATATATTGTACACGAAGCTCACACGTTTCTCGCTCTTAACTGAAACGCATTGGATGTTAGAGGGCCTGTGGTTTGTATCAATTTCAGAAGCAGAGTTGAACTAGATATGGTCCGTGTGTGTAGGAAACACAGTTCTTTTGTTCTGAGCACTCTCACGTTTCCCGCCTTATTAGAGACTCTCGAAAGCAAGAGCGTGCTTCTTGCTCTAAAGCAGAGTGTGTTTCATGGATGAGAAGTGTGCTGTGTGTTTCCCTTCAGAAACGGAGTAAAATGCCAGGCTCTGTGTCTTCCTACAAGCGAGACTTCGTTTCAGGTAAACGCAGTCACTTTTCAGCTCAAACGAAGCTATATTGTACACGAAGCTCACACGTTTCTCGCTCTTAACTGAAACGCATTGGATGTTAGAGGGCCTGTGGTTTGTATCAGTTTCAGAAGCAGAGTTGAACAAGATATGGTCCGTGTGTGTAGGAAACACAGTTCTTTTGTTCTGAGCACTCTCACGTTTCCCGCCTTATTAGAGACTCTAGAAAGCAAGAGCGTGCTTCTTGCTCTAAAGCAGAGTGTGTTTCACGGATGAGAAGTGTGCTGTGTGTTTCCCTTCAGAAACGGAGTTAAATGCCAGGCTCTGTGTCTTCCTACAAGCGAGACTTCGTTTCAGGTAAACGCAGTCACTTTTCAGCTCAAAGGATGGTATATTGTACACGAAGCTCACACGTTTCTCCTTCTTAAATGAAACGCATTGGATGTTAGAGGGCCTGTGGTTTGTATCAGATTCAGAAGCAGAGTTCAACTAGATATGGTCCGTGTGTGTAGGAAACACAGTTCTTTTGTTCTGAGCACTCTCACGTTTCCCGCCTTATTAGAGACTCTAGAAAGCAAGAGCGTGCTTCTTGCTCTAAAGCAGAGTGTGTTTCATGGATGAGAAGTGTGCTGTGTGTTTCCCTTCAGAAACGGAGTAAAGTGCCAGGCTCTGTGTCTTCCTACAAGCGAGACTTCGTTTCAGGTAAACGCAGTCACTTTTTAGCTCAAACGAAGCTATATTGTACACGAAGCTCACACGTTTCTCGCTCTTAACTGAAACGCATTGGATGTTAGAGGTCCTGTGGTTTGTATCAGTTTCAGAAGCAGAGTTGAACTAGATATGGTCCGTGTGTGTAGGAAACACAGTTCTTTTGTTCTGAGCACTCTCACGTTTCCCGCCTTATTAGAGACTCTAGAAAGCAAGAGCGTGCTTCTTGCTCTAAAGCAGAGTGTGTTTCATGGATGAGAAGTGTGCTGTGTGTTTCCCTTCAGAAACGGAGTTAAATGCCAGGCTCTGTGTCTTCCTACAAGCGAGACGTCGTTTCAGGTAAACGCAGTCACTTTTCAGCTCAAACGAAGCTATATTGTACACGAAGCTCACACGTTTCTCGCTCTTAACTGAAACGCATTGGATGTTAGAGGGCCTGTGGTTTGTATCAGTTTCAGAAGCAGAGTTGAACTAGATATGGTCCGTGTGTGTAGGAAACACAGTTCTTTTGTTCTGAGCACTCTCACGTTTCCCGCCTTATTAGAGACTCTAGAAAGCAAGAGCGTGCTTCTTGCTCTAAAGTAGAGTGTGTTTCATGGATGAGAAGTGTGTTGTGTGTTTCAAACAGAAACGGAGTATAATGCCAGGCTCTGTGTCTTCCTACAAGCGAGACTTCGTTTCAGGTAAACGCAGTCACTTTTCAGCTCAAATGAAGGTATATTGTACACGAAGCTCACACGTTTCTCGCTCTTAACTGAAACGCATTGGATGTTAGAGGGCCTGGGGTTTGTATCAGTTTCAGAAGCAGAGTTGAACTAGATATGGTCCGTGTGTGTAGGAAACACAGTTCTTTTGTTCTGAGCACTGTCACGTTTCCCGCCTTATTAGAGACTCTAGAAAGCAAGAGCGTGCTTCTTGCTCTAAAGCAGAGTGTGTTTCATGGATGAGAAGTGTGCTGTGTGTTTCCCTTCAGAAACGGAGTAAAATGCCAGGCTCTGTGTCTTCCTACAAGCGAGACTTCGTTTCAGGTAAACGCAGTCACTTTTCAGCTCAAACGAAGCTATATTGTACACGAAGCTCACACGTTTCTCGCTCTTAACTGAAACGCATTGGAGGTTAGAGGGCCTGTGGTTTGTATCAGTTTCAGAAGCAGAGTTGAACAAGATATGGTCCGTGTGTGTAGGAAACACAGTTCTTTTGTTCTGAGCACTCTCACGTTTCCCGCCTTATTAGAGACTCTAGAAAGCAAGAGCGTGCTTCTTGCTCTAAAGCAGAGTGTGTTTCACGGATGAGAAGTGTGCTGTGTGTTTCCCTTCAGAAACGCAGTTAAATGCCAGGCTCTGTGTCTTCCTACAAGCGAGACTTCGTTTCAGGTAAACGCAGTCACTTTTCAGCTCAAAGGAAGGTATATTGTACACGAAGCTCACACGTTTCTCCCTCTAAACTGAAACGCATTGGATGTTAGAGGGCCTGTGCTTTGTATCAGATTCAGAAGCAGAGTTGAACTAGATATGGTCCGTGTTTGTAGGAAACACAGTTATTTGTTCTGAGCACTCTCACTTTCCTGCCTTATTAGAGACTCTAGAAAGCAAGAGCGTGCTTCTTGCTCTAAAGCAGAGTGTGTTTCATGGATGAGAAGTGTGCTGTGTGTTTCCCTTCAGAAACGGAGTAAAATGCCAGCCTCTGTGTCTTCCTACAAGCGATACTTCGTTTCAGGTAAACGCAGTCTCTTTTCAGCTCAAACGAAGCTATATTGTATCGAAGCTCACACGTTTCGCCCTCTTAACTGAAACGCATTGGATGTTAGAGGGACTGTGGTTTGTATCAGTTTCAGAAGCAGAGTTGAACTTGATATGGTCCGTGTGTGTAGGAAACACAGTTCTTTGGTTCTGAGCACACTCACGTTTCTCGCCTTATTAGAGACTCTAGAAAGCAAGAGCGTGCTTCTTGCTCTAAAGCAGAGTGTGTTTCATGGATGAGAAGTGTGCTGTGTGTTTGCCTTCAGAAACGGAGTTAAATGCCAGGCTCTGTGTCTTCCTACAAGCGAGACTTCGTTTCAGGTAAACGCAGTCACTTTTCAGCTCAAAGGAAGGTATATTGTACACGAAGCTCACACGTTTCTCGCTCTTAACTGAAACGCATTGGATGTTAGAGGGCCTGTGGTTTGTATCAGTTTCAGAAGCAGAGTTGAACTAGATATGGTCCGTGTGTAGGAAACATAGTTCTTTTGTTCTGAGCACTCTCACGTTTCCCGCCTTATTAGAGACTCTAGAAAGCAAGAGCGTGCTTGTTGCTCTAAAGCAGACTGTGTTTCATGGATGAGAAGTGTGCTGTGTGTTTCCCTTCAGAAACGGAGTAAAATGCCAGGCTCTGTGTCTTCCTACAAGCGAGACTTCGTTTCAGGTAAACGCAGTCACTTTTCAGCTCAAACGAAGCTATATTGTACACGAAGCTCACACGTTTCTCGCTCTTAACTGAAACGCATTGGATGTTAGAGGGCCTGTGGTTTGTATCAGTTTCAGAAGCAGAGTTGAACTAGATATGGTCCGTGTGTGTAGGAAACACAGTTCTTTTGTTCTGAGCACTCTCACGTTTCCCGCCTTATTAGAGACTCTAGAAAGCAAGAGCGTGCTTCTTGCTCTAAAGCAGAGTGTGTTTCATGGATGAGAAGTGTGCTGTGTGTTTCCCTTCAGAAACGGAGTAAAATGCCAGGCTCTGTGTCTTCCTACAACTGAGACGTCGTTTCAGGTAAACGCAGTCACTTTTCAGCTCAAACGAAGCTATATTGTACACGAAGCTCACACGTTTCTCGCTCTTAACTGAAACGCATTGGATGTTGGAGGGCCTGTGGTTTGTATCAGTTTAAGAAGCAGAGTTGAACTAGATATGGTCCGTGTGTGTAGGAAACACAGTTCTTTTGTTCTGAGCACTCTCACGTTTCCCGCCTTATTAGAGACTCTAGAAAGCAAGAGCGTGCTTCTTGCTCTAAAGTAGAGTGTGTTTCATGGATGAGAAGTGTGCTGTGTGTTTCCCTTCAGAAACGGAGTAAAATGCCAGGCTCTGTGTCTTCCTACAAGCGAGACTTCGTTTCAGGTAAACGCAGTCACTTTTCAGCTCAAACGAAGATATATTGTACATGAAGCTCACACGTTTCTCGCTCTTAACTGAAACAAATTGGATGTTAGAGGTCCTGTGGTTTGTATCAGTTTCAGAAGCAGAGTTGAACAAGATATGGTCCGTGTGTGTAGGAAACACAGTTCTTTTGTTCTGAGCACTCTCACGTTTCCCGCCTTATTAGAGACTCTAGAAAGCAAGAGCGTGCTTCTTGCTCTAAAGCAGAGTGTGTTTCATGGATGAGAAGTGTGCTGTGTGTTTCCCTTCAGAAACGGAGTTAAATGCCAGGCTCTGTGTCTTCCTACAAGCGAGACGTCGTTTCAGGTAAACGCAGTCACTTTTCAGCTCAAACGAAGCTATATTGTACACGAAGCTCACACGTTTCTCGCTCTTAACTGAAACGCATTGGATGTTAGAGGGCCTGTGGTTTGTATCAGTTTTAGAAGCAGAGTTGAACTAGATATGGTCCGTGTGTGTAGGAAACACAGTTCTTTTGTTCTGAGCACTCTCACGTTTCCCGCCTTATTAGAGACTCTAGAAAGCAAGAGCGTGCTTCTTGCTCTAAAGTAGAGTGTGTTTCATGGATGAGAAGTGTGTTGTGTGTTTCCCTACAGAAACGGAGTATAATGCCAGGCTCTGTGTCTTCCTACAAGCGAGACTTCGTTTCAGGTAAACGCAGTCACTTTTCAGCTCAAACGAAGCTATATTGTACACGAAGCTCACACGTTTCTCGCTCTTAACTGAAACGCATTGGATGTTAGAGGGCCTGTGGTTTGTATCAGTTTCAGAAGCAGAGTTGAACTAGATATGGTCCGTGTGTGTAGGAAACACAGTTCTTTTGTTCTGAGCACTCTCACGTTTCCCGCCTTATTAGAGACTCTAGAAAGCAAGAGCGTGCTTCTTGCTCTAAAGTAGAGTGTGTTTCATGGATGAGAAGTGTGTTGTGTGTTTCAAACAGAAACGGAGTATAATGCCAGGCTCTGTGTCTTCCTACAAGCGAGACTTCGTTTCAGGTAAACGCAGTCACTTTTCAGCTCAAATGAAGGTATATTGTACACGAAGCTCACACGTTTCTCGCTCTTAACTGAAACGCATTGGATGTTAGAGGGCCTGGGGTTTGTATCAGTTTCAGAAGCAGAGTTGAACTAGATATGGTCCGTGTGTGTAGGAAACACAGTTCTTTTGTTCTGAGCACTGTCACGTTTCCCGCCTTATTAGAGACTCTAGAAAGCAAGAGCGTGCTTCTTGCTCTAAAGCAGAGTGTGTTTCATGGATGAGAAGTGTGCTGTGTGTTTCCCTTCAGAAACGGAGTAAAATGCCAGGCTCTGTGTCTTCCTACAAGCGAGACTTCGTTTCAGGTAAACGCAGTCACTTTTCAGCTCAAACGAAGCTATATTGTACACGAAGCTCACACGTTTCTCGCTCTTAACTGAAACGCATTGGAGGTTAGAGGGCCTGTGGTTTGTATCAGTTTCAGAAGCAGAGTTGAACAAGATATGGTCCGTGTGTGTAGGAAACACAGTTCTTTTGTTCTGAGCACTCTCACGTTTCCCGCCTTATTAGAGACTCTAGAAAGCAAGAGCGTGCTTCTTGCTCTAAAGCAGAGTGTGTTTCACGGATGAGAAGTGTGCTGTGTGTTTCCCTTCAGAAACGCAGTTAAATGCCAGGCTCTGTGTCTTCCTACAAGCGAGACTTCGTTTCAGGTAAACGCAGTCACTTTTCAGCTCAAAGGAAGGTATATTGTACACGAAGCTCACACGTTTCTCCCTCTAAACTGAAACGCATTGGATGTTAGAGGGCCTGTGCTTTGTATCAGATTCAGAAGCAGAGTTGAACTAGATATGGTCCGTGTTTGTAGGAAACACAGTTATTTGTTCTGAGCACTCTCACTTTCCTGCCTTATTAGAGACTCTAGAAAGCAAGAGCGTGCTTCTTGCTCTAAAGCAGAGTGTGTTTCATGGATGAGAAGTGTGCTGTGTGTTTCCCTTCAGAAACGGAGTAAAATGCCAGCCTCTGTGTCTTCCTACAAGCGATACTTCGTTTCAGGTAAACGCAGTCTCTTTTCAGCTCAAACGAAGCTATATTGTATCGAAGCTCACACGTTTCGCCCTCTTAACTGAAACGCATTGGATGTTAGAGGGACTGTGGTTTGTATCAGTTTCAGAAGCAGAGTTGAACTTGATATGGTCCGTGTGTGTAGGAAACACAGTTCTTTGGTTCTGAGCACACTCACGTTTCTCGCCTTATTAGAGACTCTAGAAAGCAAGAGCGTGCTTCTTGCTCTAAAGCAGAGTGTGTTTCATGGATGAGAAGTGTGCTGTGTGTTTGCCTTCAGAAACGGAGTTAAATGCCAGGCTCTGTGTCTTCCTACAAGCGAGACTTCGTTTCAGGTAAACGCAGTCACTTTTCAGCTCAAAGGAAGGTATATTGTACACGAAGCTCACACGTTTCTCGCTCTTAACTGAAACGCATTGGATGTTAGAGGGCCTGTGGTTTGTATCAGTTTCAGAAGCAGAGTTGAACTAGATATGGTCCGTGTGTAGGAAACATAGTTCTTTTGTTCTGAGCACTCTCACGTTTCCCGCCTTATTAGAGACTCTAGAAAGCAAGAGCGTGCTTGTTGCTCTAAAGCAGACTGTGTTTCATGGATGAGAAGTGTGCTGTGTGTTTCCCTTCAGAAACGGAGTAAAATGCCAGGCTCTGTGTCTTCCTACAAGCGAGACTTCGTTTCAGGTAAACGCAGTCACTTTTCAGCTCAAACGAAGCTATATTGTACACGAAGCTCACACGTTTCTCGCTCTTAACTGAAACGCATTGGATGTTAGAGGGCCTGTGGTTTGTATCAGTTTCAGAAGCAGAGTTGAACTAGATATGGTCCGTGTGTGTAGGAAACACAGTTCTTTTGTTCTGAGCACTCTCACGTTTCCCGCCTTATTAGAGACTCTAGAAAGCAAGAGCGTGCTTCTTGCTCTAAAGCAGAGTGTGTTTCATGGATGAGAAGTGTGCTGTGTGTTTCCCTTCAGAAACGGAGTAAAATGCCAGGCTCTGTGTCTTCCTACAACTGAGACGTCGTTTCAGGTAAACGCAGTCACTTTTCAGCTCAAACGAAGCTATATTGTACACGAAGCTCACACGTTTCTCGCTCTTAACTGAAACGCATTGGATGTTGGAGGGCCTGTGGTTTGTATCAGTTTAAGAAGCAGAGTTGAACTAGATATGGTCCGTGTGTGTAGGAAACACAGTTCTTTTGTTCTGAGCACTCTCACGTTTCCCGCCTTATTAGAGACTCTAGAAAGCAAGAGCGTGCTTCTTGCTCTAAAGTAGAGTGTGTTTCATGGATGAGAAGTGTGCTGTGTGTTTCCCTTCAGAAACGGAGTAAAATGCCAGGCTCTGTGTCTTCCTACAAGCGAGACTTCGTTTCAGGTAAACGCAGTCACTTTTCAGCTCAAACGAAGATATATTGTACATGAAGCTCACACGTTTCTCGCTCTTAACTGAAACAAATTGGATGTTAGAGGTCCTGTGGTTTGTATCAGTTTCAGAAGCAGAGTTGAACAAGATATGGTCCGTGTGTGTAGGAAACACAGTTCTTTTGTTCTGAGCACTCTCACGTTTCCCGCCTTATTAGAGACTCTAGAAAGCAAGAGCGTGCTTCTTGCTCTAAAGCAGAGTGTGTTTCATGGATGAGAAGTGTGCTGTGTGTTTCCCTTCAGAAACGGAGTTAAATGCCAGGCTCTGTGTCTTCCTACAAGCGAGACGTCGTTTCAGGTAAACGCAGTCACTTTTCAGCTCAAACGAAGCTATATTGTACACGAAGCTCACACGTTTCTCGCTCTTAACTGAAACGCATTGGATGTTAGAGGGCCTGTGGTTTGTATCAGTTTTAGAAGCAGAGTTGAACTAGATATGGTCCGTGTGTGTAGGAAACACAGTTCTTTTGTTCTGAGCACTCTCACGTTTCCCGCCTTATTAGAGACTCTAGAAAGCAAGAGCGTGCTTCTTGCTCTAAAGTAGAGTGTGTTTCATGGATGAGAAGTGTGTTGTGTGTTTCCCTACAGAAACGGAGTATAATGCCAGGCTCTGTGTCTTCCTACAAGCGAGACTTCGTTTCAGGTAAACGCAGTCACTTTTCAGCTCAAACGAAGATATATTGTACACGAAGCTCACACGTTTCTCGCTCTTAACTGAAACGCATTGGATGTTAGAGGGCCTGTGGTTTGTATCAATTTCAGAAGCAGAGTTGAACTAGATATGGTCCGTGTGTGTAGGAAACACAGTTCTTTTGTTCTGAGCACTCTCACGTTTCCCGCCTTATTAGAGACTCTAGAAAGCAAGAGCGTGCTTCTTGCTCTAAAGCAGAGTGTGTTTCATGGATGAGAAGTGTGCTGTGTGTTTCCCTTCAGAAACGGAGTAAAATGCCAGGCTCTGTGTCTTCCTACAAGCGAGACTTCGTTTCAGGTAAACGCAGTCACTTTTCAGCTCAAACGAAGCTATATTGTACACGAAGCTCACACGTTTCTCGCTCTTAACTGAAACGCATTGGATGTTAGAGGGCCTGTGGTTTGTATCAGTTTCAGAAGCAGAGTTGAACAAGATATGGTCCGTGTGTGTAGGAAACACAGTTCTTTTGTTCTGAGCACTCTCACGTTTCCCGCCTTATTAGAGACTCTAGAAAGCAAGAGCGTGCTTCTTGCTCTAAAGCAGAGTGTGTTTCACGGATGAGAAGTGTGCTGTGTGTTTCCCTTCAGAAACGGAGTTAAATGCCAGGCTCTGTGTCTTCCTACAAGCGAGACTTCGTTTCAGGTAAACGCAGTCACTTTTCAGCTCAAAGGAAGGTATATTGTACACGAAGCTCACACGTTTCTCCTTCTTAAATGAAACGCATTGGATGTTAGAGGGCCTGTGGTTTGTATCAGATTCAGAAGCAGAGTTCAACTAGATATGGTCCGTGTGTGTAGGAAACACAGTTATTTGTTCTGAGCATTCTCACTTTCCTGCCTTATTAGAGACTCTAGAAAGCAAGAGCGTGCTTCTTGCTCTAAAGCAGAGTGTGTTTCATGGATGAGAAGTGTGCTGTGTGTTTCCCTTCAGAAACGGAGTAAAATGCCAGCCTCTGTGTCTTCCTACAAGCGAGACTTCGTTTCAGGTAAACGCAGTCTCTTTTCAGCTCAAACGAAGCTATATTGTACACGAAGCTCACACGTTTCTTGCTCTTAACTGAAACGCATTGGATGTTAGAGGGCCTGTGGTTTGTATCAGTTTCAGAAGCAGAGTTGAACTAGATATGGTCCGTGTGTGTAGGAAACACTGTTCTTTTGTTCTGAGCACTCTCACGTTTCCCGCCTTATTAGAGACTCTAGAAAGCAAGAGCGTGCTTCTTGCTCTAAAGCAGAGTGTGTTTCATGGAAGAGAAGTGTGCTGTGTGTTTCCCTTCATAAACGGAGTTAAATGCCAGGCTCTGTGTCTCCCTACATGCGAGACTTCGTTTCAGGTAAATGCAGTCACTTTTCAGCTCAAACGAAGCTATATTGTACACGAAGCTCACACGTTTCTCGCTCTTAACTGAAACGCATTGGATGTTAGAGGGCCTGTGGTTTGTATCAGTTTCAGAAGCAGAGTTGAACTAGATATGGTCCGTGTGTGTAGGAAACACAGTTCTTTTGCTCTGAGCACTCTCACGTTTCCCGCCTTATTAGAGACTCTAGAAAGCAAGAGCGTGCTTCTTGCTCTAAAGCAGAGTGTGTTTCATGGATGAGAAGTGTGCTGTGTGTTTCCCTTCAGAAACGGAGTAAAATGCCAGGCTCTGTGTCTTCCTACAAGCGAGACTTCGTTTCAGGTAAACACAGTCACTTTTCAGCTCAAACGAAGCTATGTTGTACACGAAGCTCACACGTTTCTCGCTCTTAACTGAAACGCATTGGATGTTAGAGGTCCTGTGGTTTGTATCAGTTTCAGAAGCAGAGTTGAACAAGATATGGTCCGTGTGTGTAGGAAACACAGTTCTTTTGTTCTGAGCACTCTCACGTTTCCCGCCTTATTAGAGACTCTAGAAAGCAAGAGCGTGCTTCTTGCTCTAAAGCAGAGTGTGTTTCATGGATGAGAAGTGTGCTGTGTGTTTCCCTTCAGAAACGGAGTTAAATGCCAGGCTCTGTGTCTTCCTCAAGCGAGACTTCGTTTCAGGTAAACGCAGTCACTTTTCAGCTCAAACGAAGCTATATTGTACACGAAGCTCACACGTATCTCGCTCTTAACTGAAAGGCATTGGATGTTAGAGGGCCTGTGGTTTTTATCAGTTTCAGAAGCAGAGTTGAACTAGATATGGACCTTGTGTGTAGGAAACACAGTTCTTTTGTTCTGAGCACTCTCACGTTTCCCGCCTTATTAGAGACTCTAGAAAGAAAGAGCGTGCTTCTTGCTCTAAAGCAGAGTGTGATTCATGGATGAGAACTGTGCTGTGTGTTTCCCTTCAGAAACGGAGTTAAATGCCAGGGTCTGTGTCTTCCTACAAGCAAGAATTCGTTTCAGGTAAACGCAGTCACTTTTTAGCTCAAACGAAGCTACATTGTTCACGAAGCTCACACGTTTCTCGCTCTTAACTGAAACGCATTGGATGTTAGAGGGGCTGTGGTTTGTATCAGTTTCAGAAGAAGAGTTGAACTAGATATGGTGCGTGTGTGTAGGAAACACAGTTCTTTGTTCTGAACACTCTCACGTTTCCCGCCTTATTAGAGACTCTAGAAAGCAAGAGCATGCTTCTTGCTCTAAAGCAGAGTGTGTTTCATGGATGAGAAGTGTGCTGTGTGTTTCCCTTCAGAAACGGAGTTAAATGCCAGGCTCTGTGTCTTCCTACAAGCGAGACTTGGTTTCAGGTAAACGCAGTCACTTTTCAGCTCAAACGAAGCTATATTGTACACGAAGCTCACACGTTTCTCGCTCTTAACTGAAACGCATTGGATGTTAGAGGGCCTGTGGTTTGTATCAGTTTCAGAAGCAGAGTTAGAACAAGATATGGTCCGTGTGTGTAGGAAACACAGTTCTTTTGTTCTGAGCACTCTCACGTTTCCCGCCTTATTAGAGACTCTAGCAAACAAGAGCGTGCTTCTTGCTCTAAAGCAGAGTGTGTTTCATGGATGAGAAGTGTGCTGTGTGTTTCCCTTCAGAAACGGAGTTAAATGCCAGGCTCTGTGTCTTCCTCAAGCGAGAATTCGTTTCAGGTAAACGCAGTCACTTTTCAGCTCAAACGAAGCTATATTGTACACGAAGCTCACACGTATCTCGCTCTTAACTGAAAGGCATTGGATGTTAGAGGGCCTGTGGTTTCTATCAGTTTCAGAAGCAGAGTTGAACTAGATATGGACCTTGTGTGTAGGAAACACAGTTCTTTTGTTCTGAGCACTCTCACGTTTCCCGCCTTATTAGAGACTCTAGAAAGAAAGAGCGTGCTTCTTGCTCTAAAGCAGAGTGTGATTCATGGATGAGAACTGTGCTGTGTGTTTCCCTTCAGAAACGGAGTTAAATGCCAGGGTCTGTGTCTTCCTACAAGCAAGAGTTCGTTTCAGGTAAACGCAGTCACTTTTTAGCTCAAACGAAGCTACATTGTTAACGAAGCTCACACGTTTCTCGCTCTTAACTGAAACGCATTGGATGTTAGAGGGGCTGTGGTTTGTATCAGTTTCAGAAGCAGAGTTGAACTAGATATGGTGCGTGTGTGTAGGAAACACAGTTCTTTGTTCTGAACACTCTCACGTTTCCCGCCTTATTAGAGACTCTAGAAAGCAAGAGCGTGCTTCTTGCTCTAAAGCAGAGTGTGTTTCATGGATGAGAAGTGTGCTGTGTGTTTCCCTTCAGAAACGGAGTTAAATGCCAGGCTCTGTGTCTTCCTACAAGCGAGACTTGGTTTCAGGTAAACGCAGTCACTTTTCAGCTCAAACGAAGCTATATTGTACACGAAGCTCACACGTTTCTCGCTCTTAACTGAAACGCATTGGATGTTAGAGGTCCTGTGGTTTGTATCAGTTTCAGAAGCAGAGTTGAACAAGATATGGTCCGTGTGTGTAGGAAACACAGTTCTTTTGTTCTGAGCACTCTCACGTTTCCTGCCTTATTAGAGACTCTAGAAAGCAAGAGCGTGCTTCTTGCTCTAAAGCAGAGTGTGTTCCACGGATGAGAAGTGTGCTGTGTGTTTCCCTTCAGAAACGGAGTTAAATGCCAGGCTCTGTGTCTTCCTACAAGCGAGACTACGTTTCAGTTAAACGCAGTCACTTTTCAGCTCCAAGGAAGGTATATTGTACACGAAGCTCACACGTTTCTCCATCTTAACTGAAACGCATTGGATGTTAGAGGGCCTGTGGTTTGTATCAGATTCAGAAGCAGAGTTGAACTAGATATGGTCCGTGTGTGTAGGAAACACAGTTATTTGTTCTGAGCACTCTCACTTTCCTGCCTTATTAGAGACTCTAGAAAGCAAGAGCATGCTTCTTGCTCTAAAGCAGAGTGTGTTTCATGGATGAGAAGCGTGCTGTGTGTTTCCCTTCAGAAACGGAGTAAAATGCCAGGCTCTGTGTCTTCCTACAAGCGAGACTTCGTTTCAGGTAAACACAGTCTCTTTTCAGCTCAAACGAAGCTATATTGTACACGAAGCTCACACGTTTCTTGCTCTTAACTGAAACGCATTGGATGTTAGAGGGCCTGTGGTTTGTATCAGTTTCAGAAGCAGAGTTGAACTAGATATGGTCCGTGTGTGTAGGAAACACAGTTCTTTTGTTCTGAGCACTCTCACGTTTCCCGCCTTATTAGAGACTCTAGAAAGCAAGAGCGTGCTTCTTGCTCTAAAGTAGAGTGTGTTTCATGGATGAGAAGTGTGCTGTGTGTTTCCCTTCAGAAACGGAGTTAAATGCCAGGCTCTGTGTCTTCCTACAAGCGAGACTTCGTTTCAGGTAAACGCAGTAACTTTTCAGCTCAAACGAAGCTATATTGTACACGAAGCTCACACGTTTCTCGCTCTTAACTGAAACGCATTGGATGTTAGAGGGCCTGTGGTTTGTATCAGTTTCAGAAGCAGAGTTGAACTAGATATGGTCCGTGTGTGTAGGAAACATAGTTCTTTTATTCTGAGCACTCTCACGTTTCCCGCCTTATTAGAGACTCTAGAAAGCAAGAGCGTGCTTCTTGCTCTAAAGCAGAGTGTGTTTCATGGATGAGAAGTGTGCTGTGTGTTTCCCTTCAGAAACGGAGTAAAATGCCAGGCTCTGTGTCTTCCTACAAGCGAGACTTCGTTTCAGGTAAACACAGTCACTTTTCAGCTCAAATGAAGCTATATTGTACACGAAGCTCACAAGTTTCTCGCTCTTAACTGAAACGCATTGGATGTTAGAGGGGCTGTGGTTTGTATCAGTTTCAGAAGAAGAGTTGAACTAGATATGGTGCGTGTGTGTAGGAAACACAGTTCTTTGTTCTGAACACTCTCACGTTTCCCGCCTTATTAGAGACTCTAGAAAGCAAGAGCGTGCTTCTTGCTCTAAAGCAGAGTGTGTTTCATGGATGAGAAGTGTGCTGTGTGTTTCCCTTCAGAAACGGAGTTAAATGCCAGGCTCTGTGTCTTCCTACAAGCGAGACTTGGTTTCAGGTAAACGCAGTCACTTTTCAGCTCAAACGAAGCTATATTGTACAGGAACCTCACACGTTTCTCGCTCTTAACTGAAACGCATTGGATGTTGGAGGGCCTGTGGTTTGTATCAGTTTCAGAAGCAGAGTTGAACTAGATATGGTCCGTGTGTGTAGGAAACACAGTTCTTTTGTTCTGAGCACTCTCACGTTTCCCGCCTTATTAGAGACTATAGAAAGCAAGAGCGTGCTTCTTGCTCTAAAGCAGAGTGTGTTTCATGGATGAGAAGTGTGCTGTGTGTTTCCCTTCAGAAACGGAGTAAAATGCCAGGCTCTGTGTCTTCTTACAAGCGAGACTTCGTTTCAGGTAAACGCAGTCACTTTTCAGCTCAAACGAAGATATATTGTACACTAACCTCACACGTTTCTCGCTCTTAACTGAAACGCATTGGATGTTAGAGGTCCTGTGGTTTGTATCAGTTTCCGAAGCAGAGTTGAACAAGATATGGTCCGTGTGTGTAGGAAACACAGTTCTTTTGTTCTGAGCACTCTCACGTTTCCCGCCTTATTAGAGACTCTAGAAAGCAAGAGCGTGCTTCTTGCTCTAAAGCTGAGTGTGTTTCACGGATGAGAAGTGTGCTGTGTGTTTCCCTTCAGAAACAGAGTTAAATGCCAGGCTCTGTGTCTTCCTACAAGCGAGACTTCGTTTCAGTTAAACGCAGTCATTTTTCAGCTCAAAGGAAGGTATATTGTACACGAAGCTCACACGTTTCTCCCTCTTAACTGAAACGCATTGGATGTTAGAGGGCCTGTGGTTTGTATCAGATTCAGAAGCAGAGTTGAACTAGATATGGTCCGTGTGTGTAGGAAACACAGTTATTTGTTCTGAGCACTCTCACTTTCCTGCCTTATTAGAGACTCTAGAAAGCAAGAGCGTGCTTCTTGCTCTAAAGCAGACTGTGTTTCATGGATGAGAAGTGGGCTGTGTGTTTCCCTTCAGAAACGGAATAAAATGGCAGCCTCTGTGTCTTCCTACAAGCGATACTTCGTTTCAGGTAAACACAGTCTCTTTTCAGCTGAAACGAAGCTATATTGTACACGAAGCTCACATGTTTCTCGCTCTTAACTGAAACGCATTGGATGTTAGAGGGCCTGTGGTTTGTATCAGTTTCAGAAGCAGAGTTGAAATAGATAAGGTCCGTGTGTGTAGGAAACACAGTTCTTTTGTTCTGAGCACTCTCACGTTTCCCGCCTTATTAGAGACTCTAGAAAGCAAGAGCGTGCTTCTTGCTCTAAAGCAGAGTGTGTTTCATGGATGAGAAGTGTGCTGTGTGTTTCCCTTCAGAAACGGAGTAAAATGCCAGGATCTGTGTCTTCCTACAAGCGAGACTTCGTTTCAGGTAAACGCAGTCACTTTTCAGCTCAAACGAAGCTATATTGTACACGAAGCTCACACGTTTCTCGCTCTTAACTGAAACGCATTGGATGATAGAGGGCCTGTGGTTTGTATCAGTTTCAGAAGCAGAGTTGAACTAGATATGGTCCGTGTGTGTAGGAAACACAGTTCTTTTGTTCTGAGCACTCTCACGTTTCCCGCCTTATTAGAGACTCTAGAAAGCAAGAGCGTGCTTCTTGCTCTAAAGCAGAGTGTGTTTCATGGATGAGAAGTGTGCTGTGTGTTTCCCTTCAGAAACGGAGTTAAATGCCAGGCTCTGTGTCTTCCTACAAGCGAGACTTGGTTTCAGGTAAACGCAGTCACTTTTCAGCTCAAACGAAGCTATATTGTACACGAAGCTCACACGTTTCTCGCTCTTAACTGAAACGCATTGGATGTTAGAGGGCCTGTGGTTTGTATCAGTTTCAGAAGCAGAGTTGAACTAGATATGGTCCGTGTGTGTAGGAAACACAGTTCTTTTGTTCTGAGCACTCTCACGTTTCCCGCCTTATTAGAGACTCTCGAAAGCAAGAGCGTGCTTCTTGCTCTAAAGCAGAGTGTGTTTCATGGATGAGAAGTGTGCTGTGTGTTTCCCTTCAGAAACGGAGTTAAATGCCAGGCTCTGTGTCTCCCTACATGCGAGACTTCGTTTCAGGGAAACGCAGTCACTTTTCAGCTCAAACGAAGCTATATTGTACACGAAGCTCACACGTTTCTCGCTCTTAACTGAAAAGCATTGGATGTTAGAGGGCCTGTGGATTGTATCAGTTTCAGAAGCAGAGTTGAACTAGATATGGTCCGTGTGTGTAGGAAACACAGTTCTTTTGTTCTGAGCACTCTCACGTTTCCCGCATTATTAGAGACTCTAGAAAGCAAGAGCGTGCTTCTTGCTCTAAAGCAGAGTGTGTTTCATGGATGAGAAGTGTGCTGTGTGTTTCCCTTCAGAAACGGAGTAAAATGCCAGGCTCTGTGTCTTCCTACAAGCGAGACTTCGTTTCAGGTAAACGCAGTCACTTTTCAACTCAAACGAAGCTATATTGTACACGAAGCTCACACGTTTCTCGCTCTTAACTGAAACGCATTGGATGTTAGAGGTCCTGTGGTTTGTATCAGTTTCAGAAGCAGAGTTGAACTAGATATGGTCCGTGTGTGTAGGAAACACAGTTCTTTTGTTCTGAGCACTCTCACATTTCCCGCCATATTAGAGACTCTAGAAAGCAAGAGCGTGCTTCTTGCTCTAAAGCAGAGTGTGTTTCACGGATGAGAAGTGTGCTGTGTGTTTCCCTTCAGAAACGGAGTTAAATGCCAGGCTCTGTGTCTTCCTACAAGCGTGACTTCGTTTCAGGTAAACGCACTCACTTTTCAGCTCAAAGGAAGGTATATTGTACACGAAGCTCACACGTTTCTCCATCTTAACTGAAACGCATTGGATGTTAGAGGGCCTGTGGTTTGTATCAGATTCAGAAGCAGAGTTGAACTAGATATGGTCCGTGTGTGTAGGAAACACAGTTATTTGTTCTGACCACTCTCACTTTCCTGCCTTGTTAGAGACTCTAGAAAGCAAGAGCGTGCTTCTTGCTCTAAAGCAGAGTGTGTTTCATGGATGAGAAGTGGGAAGTGTGTTTCCCTTCAGAAACGGAGTAAAATGCCAGCCTCTGTGTCTTCCTACAAGCTAGACTTAGTTTCAGGTAAACGCAGTCTCTTTTCAGCTGAAACGAAGCTATATTGTACACGAAGCTCACATGTTTCTCGCTCTTAACTGAAACGCATTGGATGTTAGAGGGCCTGTGGTTTGTATCAGTTTCAGAAGCAGAGTTGAACTAGATAAGGTCCGTGTGTGTAGGAAACACAGTTCTTTTGTTCTGAGCACTCTCACGTTTCCCGCCTTATTAGAGACTCTAGAAAGCAAGAGCGTGCTTCTTGCTCTAAAGCAGAGTGTGTTTCATGGATGAGAAGTGTGCTGTGTGTTTCCCTTCAGAAACGGAGTAAAATGCCAGGATCTGTGTCTTCCTACAAGCGAGACTTCGTTTCAGGTAAACGCAGTCACTTTTCAGCTCAAACGAAGCTATATTGTACACGAAGCTCACACGTTTCTCGCTCTTAACTGAAACGCATTGGATGTTAGAGGGCCTGTGGTTTGTATCAGTTTCAGAAGCAGAGTTGAACTAGATATGGTCCGTGTGTGTAGGAAACACAGTTCTTTTGTTCTGAGCACTCTCACGTTTCCCGCCTTATTAGAGACTCTAGAAAGCAAGAGCGTGCTTCTTGCTCTAAAGCAGAGTGTGTTTCATGGATGAGAAGTGTGCTGTGTGTTTCCCTTCAGAAACGGAGTTAAATGCCAGGCTCTGTGTCTTCCTACAAGCGAGACTTGGTTTCAGGTAAACGCAGTCACTTTTCAGCTCAAACGAAGCTATATTGTACACGAAGCTCACACGTTTCTCGCTCTTAACTGAAACGCATTGGATGTTAGAGGGCCTGTGGTTTGTAGCAGTTTCAGAAGCAGAGTTGAACTAGATATGGTCCGTGTGTGTAGGAAACACAGTTCTTTTGTTCTGAGCACTCTCACGTTTCCCGCCTTATTAGAGACTCTCGAAAGCAAGAGCGTGCTTCTTGCTCTAAAGCAGAGTGTGTTTCATGGATGAGAAGTGTGCTGTGTGTTTCCCTTCAGAAACGGAGTTAAATGCCAGGCTCTGTGTCTCCCTACATGCGAGACTTCGTTTCAGGGAAACGCAGTCACTTTTCAGCTCAAACGAAGCTATATTGTACACGAAGCTCACACGTTTCTCGCTCTTAACTGAAAAGCATTGGATGTTAGAGGGCCTGTGGATTGTATCAGTTTCAGAAGCAGAGTTGAACTAGATATGGTCCGTGTGTGTAGGAAACACAGTTCTTTTGTTCTGAGCACTCTCACGTTTCCCGCATTATTAGAGACTCTAGAAAGCAAGAGCGTGCTTCTTGCTCTAAAGCAGAGTGTGTTTCATGGATGAGAAGTGTGCTGTGTGTTTCCCTTCAGAAACGGAGTAAAATGCCAGGCTCTGTGTCTTCCTACAAGCGAGACTTCGTTTCAGGTAAACGCAGTCACTTTTCAGCTCAAACGAAGCTATATTGTACACGAAGCTCACACGTTTCTCGCTCTTAACTGAAACGCATTGGATGTTAGAGGTCCTGTGGTTTGTATCAGTTTCAGAAGCAGAGTTGAACTAGATATGGTCCGTGTGTGTGTCGGAAACACAGTTCTTTTGTTCTGAGCACTCTCACATTTCCCGCCATATTAGAGACTCTAGAAAGCAAGAGCGTGCTTCTTGCTCTAAAGCAGAGTGTGTTTAACGGATGAGAAGTGTGCTGTGTGTTTCCCTTCAGAAACGGAGTTAAATGCCAGGCTCTGTGTCTTCCTACAAGCGTGACTTCGTTTCAGGTAAACGCACTCACTTTTCAGCTCAAAAGAAGGTATATTGTACACGAAGCTCACACGTTTCTCCCTCTTAACTGAAACGCATTGGATGTTAGAGGGCCTGTGGTTTGTATCAGATTCAGAAGCAGAGTTGAACTAGATATGGTCCGTGTGTGTAGGAAACACAGTTATTTGTTCTGACCACTCTCACTTTCCTGCCTTATTAGAGACTCTAGAAAGCAAGAGCGTGTTTCTTGCTCTAAAGCAGAGTGTGTTTCATGGATGAGAAGTGGGAAGTGTGTTTCCCTTCAGAAACGGAGTAAAATGCCAGCCTCTGTGTCTTCCTACAAGCTAGACTTAGTTTCAGGTAAACGCAGTCACTTTTCAGCTCAAACGAAGCTATATTGTACACGAAGCTCACACGTTTCTCGCTCTTAACTGAAACGCATTGGATGTTAGAGGGCCTGTGGTTTGTATCAGTTTCAGAAGCAGAGTTGAACAAGATATGGTCCGTGTGTGTAGGAAACACAGTTCTTTTGTTCTGAGCACTCTCACGTTTCCCGCCTTATTAGAGACTCTAGAAAGCAAGAGCGTGCTTCTTGCTCTAAAGCAGAGTGTGTTTCACGGATGAGAAGTGTGCTGTGTGTTTCCCTTCAGAAACGGAGTTAAATGCCAGGCTCTGTGTCTTCCTACAAGCGAGACTTCGTTTCAGGTAAACACAGTCACTTTTCAGCTCAAACGAAGCTATATTGTACACGAAGCTCACACGTTTCTCGCTCTTAACTGAAACGCATTGGATGTTAGAGGGCCTGTGGTTTGTATCAGTTTCAGAAGCAGAGTTGAACTAGATATGGTCCGTGTGTGTAGGAAACACAGTTCTTTTGTTCTGAGCACTCTCACGTTTCCCGCCTTATTAGAGACTCTAGAAAGCAAGAGCGTGCTTCTTGCTCTAAAGCAGAGTGTGTTTCATGGATGAGAACTGTGCTGTGTGTTTCCCTTCAGAAACGGAGTTAAATGCCAGGCTCTGTGTATTCCTACAAGCGAGACTTGGTTTCAGGTAAACGTAGTCATTTTTCAGCTCAAATGAAGCTATATTGTACACGAAGCTCACACGTTTTTCGCTTTTAACTGAAAAGCATTGGATGTTAGAGGGCCTGTGGATTGTATCAGTTTCAGAAGCAGAGTTGAACTAGATATGGTCCGTGTGTGTAGGAAACACTGTTCTTTTGTTCTGAGCACTCTCACGTTTCCCGCCATATTAAAGACTCTAGAAAGCAAGAGCGTGCTTCTTGCTCTAAAGCAGAGTGTGTTTCACGGATGAGAAGTATGCTGTGTGTTTCCCTTCAGAAACGGAGTTAAATGCCAGGCTCTGTGTCTTCCTACAAGCGAGACTTCGTTTCAGGTAAACGCAGTCACTTTTCAGCTCAAAGGAAGGTATATTGTACACGAAGCTCACACGTTTCTCCCTCTTAACTGAAACGCATTGGATGTTAGAGGGCCTGTGGTTTGTATCAGATTCAGAAGCAGAGTTGAACTAGATATGGTCCGTGTGTGTAGGAAACACAGTTATTTGTTCTGACCACTCTCACTTTCCTGCCTTATTAGAGACTCTAGAAAGCTAGAGCGTGCTTCTTGCTCTAAAGCAGAGTGTGTTTCATGGATGAGAAGTGGGAAGTGTGTTTCCCTTCAGAAACGGAGTATAATGCCAGCCTCTGTGTCTTCCTACAAGCTAGACTTCGTTTCAGGTAAACGCAGTCTCTTTTCAGCTCAAACGAAGCTATATTGTACACGAAGCTCACACGTTTCTCGCTCTTAACTGAAACGCATTGGATGTTAGAGGGCCTGTGGTTTGTATCAGTTTCAGAAGCAGAGTTGAACTAGATATGGTCCGTGTGTGTAGGAAACACAGTTCTTTTGTTCTGAGCACTCTCACGTTTCCCGCCTTATTAGAGACTCTAGAAAGCAAGACCGTGCTTCTTGCTCTAAAGCAGAGTGTGTTTCACGGATGAGAAGTGTGCTGTGTGTTTCCCTTCAGAAACGGAGTTAAATGCCAGGCTCTGTGTCTTCCTACAAGCGAGACTTCGTTTCAGGTAAACGCACTCACTTTTCAGCTCAAAGGAAGGTATACTGTACACGAAGCTCACACGTTTCTCCCTCTTAACTGAAACGCATTGGATGTTAGAGGGCCTGTGGTTTGTATCAGATTCAGAAGCAGAGTTGAACTAGATATGGTCCGTGTGTGTAGGAAACACAGTTATTTGTTCTGACCACTCTCACTTTCCTGCCTTATTAGAGACTCTAGAAAGCAAGAGCGTGCTTCTTGCTCTAAAGCAGAGTGTGTTTCATGGATGAGAAGTGGGAAGTGTGTTTCCCTTCAGAAACGGAGAAAAATGCCAGCCTCTGTGTCTTCCTACAAGCTAGACTTCGTTTCAGGTAAACGCAGTCTCTTTTCAGCTCAAACGAAGCTATATTGTACACGAAGCTCACACGTTTCTCGCTCTTAACTGAAACGCATTGGATGTTAGAGGGCCTGTGGTTTGTATCAGTTTCAGAAGCAGAGTTGAACAAGATATGGTCCGTGTGTGTAGGAAACACAGTTCTTTTGTTCTGAGCACTCTCACGTTTCCCGCCTTATTAGAGACTCTAGAAAGCAAGAGCGTGCTTCTTGCTCTAAAGCAGAGTGTGTTTCACGGATGAGAAGTGTGCTGTGTGTTTCCCTTCAGAAACGGAGTTAAATGCCAGGCTCTGTGTCTTCCTACAAGCGAGACTTCGTTTCAGGTAAACGCAGTCACTTTTCAGCTCAAACGAAGCTATATTGTACACGAAGCTCACACGTTTCTCGCTCTTAACTGAAACGCATTGGATGTTAGAGGGCCTGTGGTTTGTATCAGTTTCAGAAGCAGAGTTGAACTAGATATGGTCCGTGTGTGTAGGAAACACAGTTCTTTTGTTCTGAGCACTCTCACGTTTCCCGCATTATTAGAGACTCTAGAAAGCAAGAGCGTGCTTCTTGCTCTAAAGCAGAATGTGTTTCATGGATGAGAAGTGTGCTGTGTGTTTCCCTTCAGAAACGGAGTAAATGCCAGGCTCTGTGTCTTCCTACAAGCGAGACTTCGTTTCAGGTAAACGCAGTCACTTTTCAGCTCAAACGAAGATATATTGTACATGAAGCTCACACGTTTCTCGCTCTTAACTGAAACGCATTGGATGTTAGAGGGCCTGTGGTTTGTATCAGTTTCAGAAGCAGAGTTGAACTAGATATGGTCCGTGTGTGTAGGAAACACAGTTCTTTTGTTCTGAGCACTCTCACGTTTCCCGCCTTATTAGAGACTCTAGAAAGCAAGAGCATGCTTCTTGCTCTAAAGCAGAGTGTGTTTCATGGATGAGAACTGTGCTGTGTGTTTCCCTTCAGAAACGGAGTTAAATGCCAGGCTCTGTGTCTTCCTACAAGCGAGACTTGGTTTCAGGTAAACGCAGTCACTTTTCAGCTCAAACGAAGCTATATTGTACACGAAGCTCACACGTTTCTCGCTCTTAACTGAAACGCATTGGATGTTAGAGGGGCTGTGGTTTGTATCAGTTTCAGAAGCAGAGTTGAACTAGATATGGTGCGTGTGTGTAGGAAACACAGTTCTTTGTTCTGAACACTCTCACGTTTCCCGCCTTATTAGAGACTCTAGAAAGCAAGAGCGTGCTTCTTGCTCTAAAGCAGAGTGTGTTTCATGGATGAGAAGTGTGCTGTGTGTTTCCCTTCAGAAACGGAGTTAAATGCCAGGCTCTGTGTCTTCCTACAAGCAAGACTTGGTTTCAGGTAAACGCAGTCACTTTTCAGCTCAAACGAAGCTATATTGTACACGAAGCTCACACGTTTCTCGCTCTTAACTGAAACGCATTGGATGTTAGAGGGCCTGTGGTTTGTATCAGTTTCAGAAGCAGAGTTGAACTAGATATGGTCCGTGTGTGTAGGAAACACAGTTCTTTTGTTCTGAGCACTCTCACGTTTCCCGCCTTATTAGAGACTCTAGAAAGCAAGAGCGTGCTTCTTGCTCTAAAGCAGAGTGTGTTTCATGGATGAGAAGTGTGCTGTGTGTTTCCCTTCAGAAACGGAGTAAAATGCCATGCTCTGTGTCTTCTTACAAGCGAGACTTTGTTTCAGGTAAACGCAGTCACTTTTCAGCTCAAACGAAGCTATATTGTACACTAACCGCACACGTTTCTCGCTCTTAACTGAAAGGCATTGGATGTTAGAGGTCCTGTGGTTTGTATCAGTTTCAGAAGCAGAGTTGAACAAGATATGGTCCGTGTGTGTAGGAAACACAGTTCTTTTGTTCTGAGCACTCTCACGTTTCCTGCCTTATTAGAGACTCTAGAAAGCAAGAGCATGCTTCTTGCTCTAAAGCAGAGTGTGTTTCATGGATGAGAAGTGTGCTGTGTGTTTCCCTTCAGAAACGGAGTTAAATGCCAGGCTCTGTGTCTTCCTACAAGCGAGACTACGTTTCAGTTAAACGCAGTCACTTTTCAGCTCCAAGGAAGGTATATTGTACACGAAGCTCACACGTTTCTCCATCTTAACTGAAACGCATTGGATGTTAGAGGGCCTGTGGTTTGTATCAGATTCAGAAGCAGAGTTGAACTAGATATGGTCCGTGTGTGTAGGAAACACAGTTATTTGTTCTGAGCACTCTCACTTTCCTGCCTTATTAGAGACTCTAGAAAGCAAGAGCATGCTTCTTGCTCTAAAGCAGAGTGTGTTTCATGGATGAGAAGCGTGCTGTGTGTTTCCCTTCAGAAACGGAGTAAAATGCCAGGCTCTGTGTCTTCCTACAAGCGAGACTTCGTTTCAGGTAAACACAGTCTCTTTTCAGCTCAAACGAAGCTATATTGTACACGAAGCTCACACGTTTCTTGCTCTTAACTGAAACGCATTGGATGTTAGAGGGCCTGTGGTTTGTATCAGTTTCAGAAGCAGAGTTGAACTAGATATGGTCCGTGTGTGTAGGAAACACAGTTCTTTTGTTCTGAGCACTCTCACGTTTCCCGCCTTATTAGAGACTCTAGAAAGCAAGAGCGTGCTTCTTGCTCTAAAGTAGAGTGTGTTTCATGGATGAGAAGTGTGCTGTGTGTTTCCCTTCAGACACGGAGTTAAATGCCAGGCTCTGTGTCTTCCTACAAGCGAGACTTCGTTTCAGGTAAACGCAGTAACTTTTCAGCTCAAACGAAGCTATATTGTACACGAAGCTCACACGTTTCTCGCTCTTAACTGAAACGCATTGGATGTTAGAGGGCCTGTGGTTTGTATCAGTTTCAGAAGCAGAGTTGAACTAGATATGGTCCGTGTGTGTAGGAAACATAGTTCTTTTATTCTGAGCACTCTCACGTTTCCCGCCTTATTAGAGACTCTAGAAAGCAAGAGCGTGCTTCTTGCTCTAAAGCAGAGTGTGTTTCATGGATGAGAAGTGTGCTGTGTGTTTCCCTTCAGAAACGGAGTAAAATGCCAGGCTCTGTGTCTTCCTACAAGCGAGACTTCGTTTCAGGTAAACACAGTCACTTTTCAGCTCAAACGAAGCTATATTGTACACGAAGCTCACACGTTTCTCGCTCTTAACTGAAACGCATTGGATGTTAGAGGGGCTGTGGTTTGTATCAGTTTCAGAAGAAGAGTTGAACTAGATATGGTGCGTGTGTGTAGGAAACACAGTTCTTTGTTGTGAACACTCTCACGTTTCCCGCCTTATTAGAGACTCTAGAAAGCAAGAGCGTGCTTCTTGCTCTAAAGCAGAGTGTGTTTCATGGATGAGAAGTGGGCTGTGTGTTTCCCTTCAGAAACGGAGTAAAATGCCAGGCTCTGTGTCTTCTTACAAGCGAGACTTCGTTTCAGGTAAACGCAGTCACTTTTCAGCTCAAAGGAAGCTATATTGTACACTAACCTCACACGTTTCTCGCTCTTAACTGAAACGCATTGGATGTTAGAGGTCCTGTGGTTTGTATCAGTTTCAGAAGCAGAGTTGAACAAGATATGGTCCGTGTGTGTAGGAAACACAGTTATTTCTTCTGAGCACTCTCACTTTCCTGCCTTATTAGAGACTCTAGAAAGCAAGAGCGTGCTTCTTGCTCTAAAGCAGAGTGTGTTTCATGGATGAGAAGTGGGCTGTGTGTTTCCCTTCAGAAACGGAATAAAATGCCAGCCTCTGTGTCTTCCTACAAGCGAGACTTCGTTTCAGGTAAACGCAGTCTCTTTTCAGCTGAAACGAAGCTATATTGTACACGAAGCTCACATGTTTCTCGCTCTTAACTGAAACGCATTGGATGTTAGAGGGCCTGTGGTTTGTATCAGTTTCAGAAGCAGAGTTGAACTAGATAAGGTCCGTGTGTGTAGGAAACACAGTTCTTTTGTTCTGAGCACTCTCACGTTTCCCGCCTTATTAGAGACTCTAGAAAGCAAGAGCGTGCTTCTTGCTCTAAAGCAGAGTGTGTTTCATGGATGAGAAGTGTGCTGTGTGTTTCCCTTCAGAAACGGAGTAAAATGCCAGGATCTGTGTCTTCCTACAAGCGAGACTTCGTTTCAGGTAAACGCAGTCACTTTTCAGCTCAAACGAAGCTATATTGTACACGAAGCTCACACGTTTCTCGCTCTTAACTGAAACGCATTGGATGTTAGAGGGCCTGTGGTTTGTATCAGTTTCAGAAGCAGAGTTGAACTAGATATGGTCCGTGTGTGTAGGAAACACAGTTCTTTTGTTCTGAGCACTCTCACGTTTCCCGCCTTATTAGAGACTCTAGAAAGCAAGAGCGTGCTTCTTGCTCTAAAGCAGAGTGTGTTTCATGGATGAGAACTGTGCTGTGTGTTTCCCTTCAGAAACGGAGTTAAATGCCAGGCTCTGTGTGTTCCTACAAGCGAGACTTGGTTTCAGGTAAACGCAGTCACTTTTCAGCTCAAACGAAGCTATATTGTACACTAACCGCACACGTTTCTCGCTCTTAACTGAAAGGCATTGGATGTTAGAGGTCCTGTGGTTTGTATCAGTTTCAGAAGCAGAGTTGAACAAGATATGGTCCGTGTGTGTAGGAAACACAGTTCTTTTGTTCTGAGCACTCTCACGTTTCCTGCCTTATTAGAGACTCTAGAAAGCAAGAGCATGCTTCTTGCTCTAAAGCAGAGTGTGTTTCATGGATGAGAAGTGTGCTGTGTGTTTCCCTTCAGAAACGGAGTTAAATGCCAGGCTCTGTGTCTTCCTACAAGCGAGACTACGTTTCAGTTAAACGCAGTCACTTTTCAGCTCCAAGGAAGGTATATTGTACACGAAGCTCACACGTTTCTCCATCTTAACTGAAACGCATTGGATGTTAGAGGGCCTGTGGTTTGTATCAGATTCAGAAGCAGAGTTGAACTAGATATGGTCCGTGTGTGTAGGAAACACAGTTATTTGTTCTGAGCACTCTCACTTTCCTGCCTTATTAGAGACTCTAGAAAGCAAGAGCATGCTTCTTGCTCTAAAGCAGAGTGTGTTTCATGGATGAGAAGCGTGCTGTGTGTTTCCCTTCAGAAACGGAGTAAAATGCCAGGCTCTGTGTCTTCCTACAAGCGAGACTTCGTTTCAGGTAAACACAGTCTCTTTTCAGCTCAAACGAAGCTATATTGTACACGAAGCTCACACGTTTCTTGCTCTTAACTGAAACGCATTGGATGTTAGAGGGCCTGTGGTTTGTATCAGTTTCAGAAGCAGAGTTGAACTAGATATGGTCCGTGTGTGTAGGAAACACAGTTCTTTTGTTCTGAGCACTCTCACGTTTCCCGCCTTATTAGAGACTCTAGAAAGCAAGAGCGTGCTTCTTGCTCTAAAGTAGAGTGTGTTTCATGGATGAGAAGTGTGCTGTGTGTTTCCCTTCAGACACGGAGTTAAATGCCAGGCTCTGTGTCTTCCTACAAGCGAGACTTCGTTTCAGGTAAACGCAGTAACTTTTCAGCTCAAACGAAGCTATATTGTACACGAAGCTCACACGTTTCTCGCTCTTAACTGAAACGCATTGGATGTTAGAGGGCCTGTGGTTTGTATCAGTTTCAGAAGCAGAGTTGAACTAGATATGGTCCGTGTGTGTAGGAAACATAGTTCTTTTATTCTGAGCACTCTCACGTTTCCCGCCTTATTAGAGACTCTAGAAAGCAAGAGCGTGCTTCTTGCTCTAAAGCAGAGTGTGTTTCATGGATGAGAAGTGTGCTGTGTGTTTCCCTTCAGAAACGGAGTAAAATGCCAGGCTCTGTGTCTTCCTACAAGCGAGACTTCGTTTCAGGTAAACACAGTCACTTTTCAGCTCAAACGAAGCTATATTGTACACGAAGCTCACACGTTTCTCGCTCTTAACTGAAACGCATTGGATGTTAGAGGGGCTGTGGTTTGTATCAGTTTCAGAAGAAGAGTTGAACTAGATATGGTGCGTGTGTGTAGGAAACACAGTTCTTTGTTGTGAACACTCTCACGTTTCCCGCCTTATTAGAGACTCTAGAAAGCAAGAGCGTGCTTCTTGCTCTAAAGCAGAGTGTGTTTCATGGATGAGAAGTGGGCTGTGTGTTTCCCTTCAGAAACGGAGTAAAATGCCAGGCTCTGTGTCTTCTTACAAGCGAGACTTCGTTTCAGGTAAACGCAGTCACTTTTCAGCTCAAAGGAAGCTATATTGTACACTAACCTCACACGTTTCTCGCTCTTAACTGAAACGCATTGGATGTTAGAGGTCCTGTGGTTTGTATCAGTTTCAGAAGCAGAGTTGAACAAGATATGGTCCGTGTGTGTAGGAAACACAGTTATTTGTTCTGAGCACTCTCACTTTCCTGCCTTATTAGAGACTCTAGAAAGCAAGAGCGTGCTTCTTGCTCTAAAGCAGAGTGTGTTTCATGGATGAGAAGTGGGCTGTGTGTTTCCCTTCAGAAACGGAATAAAATGCCAGCCTCTGTGTCTTCCTACAAGCGAGACTTCGTTTCAGGTAAACGCAGTCTCTTTTCAGCTGAAACGAAGCTATATTGTACACGAAGCTCACATGTTTCTCGCTCTTAACTGAAACGCATTGGATGTTAGAGGGCCTGTGGTTTGTATCAGTTTCAGAAGCAGAGTTGAACTAGATAAGGTCCGTGTGTGTAGGAAACACAGTTCTTTTGTTCTGAGCACTCTCACGTTTCCCGCCTTATTAGAGACTCTAGAAAGCAAGAGCGTGCTTCTTGCTCTAAAGCAGAGTGTGTTTCATGGATGAGAAGTGTGCTGTGTGTTTCCCTTCAGAAACGGAGTAAAATGCCAGGATCTGTGTCTTCCTACAAGCGAGACTTCGTTTCAGGTAAACGCAGTCACTTTTCAGCTCAAACGAAGCTATATTGTACACGAAGCTCACACGTTTCTCGCTCTTAACTGAAACGCATTGGATGTTAGAGGGCCTGTGGTTTGTATCAGTTTCAGAAGCAGAGTTGAACTAGATATGGTCCGTGTGTGTAGGAAACACAGTTCTTTTGTTCTGAGCACTCTCACGTTTCCCGCCTTATTAGAGACTCTAGAAAGCAAGAGCGTGCTTCTTGCTCTAAAGCAGAGTGTGTTTCATGGATGAGAACTGTGCTGTGTGTTTCCCTTCAGAAACGGAGTTAAATGCCAGGCTCTGTGTGTTCCTACAAGCGAGACTTGGTTTCAGGTAAACGCAGTCACTTTTCAGCTCAAACGAAGCTATATTGTACACGAAGCTCACACGTTTCTCGCTCTTAACTGAAACGCATTGGATGTTAGAGGGCCTGTGGTTTGTATCAGTTTCAGAAGCAGAGTTGAACTAGATATGGTCCGTGTGTGTAGGAAACACAGTTCTTTTGTTCTGAGCACTCTCACGTTTCCCGCCTTATTAGAGACTCTCGAAAGCAAGAGCGTGCTTCTTGCTCTAAAGCAGAGTGTGTTTCATGGATGAGAAGTGTGCTGTGTGTTTCCCTTCAGAAACGGAGTTAAATGCCAGGCTCTGTGTCTTCCTCAAGCGAGACTTCTTTTCAGGTAAACGCAGTCACTTTTCAGCTCAAACGAAGCTATATTGTACACGAAGCTCACACGTTTCTCGCTCTTAACTGAAACGCATTGGATGTTAGAGGGCCTGTGGTTTGTATCAGTTTCAGAAGCAGAGTTGAACTAGATATGGTCCGTGTGTGTAGGAAACACAGTTCTTTTGTTCTGAGCACTCTCACGTTTCCCGCCTTATTAGAGACTATAGAAAGCAAGAGCGTGCTTCTTGCTCTAAAGCAGAGTGTGTTTCATGGATGAGAAGTGTGCTGTGTGTTTCCCTTCAGAAACGGAGTAAAATGCCAGGCTCTGTGTCTTCTTACAAGCGAGACTTCGTTTCAGGTAAACGCAGTCACTTTTCAGCTCAAACGAAGCTATATTGTACACTAACCTCACACGTTTCTCGCTCTTAACTGAAACGCATTGGATGTTAGAGGTCCTGTGGTTTGTATCAGTTTCAGAAGCAGAGTTGAACAAGATATGGTCCGTGTGTGTAGGAAACACAGTTCTTTTGTTCTGAGCACTCTCACGTTTCCCGCCTTATTAGAGACTCTAGAAAGCAAGAGCGTGCTTCTTGCTCTAAAGCTGAGTGTGTTTCACGGATGAGAAGTGTGCTGTGTGTTTCCCTTCAGAAACGGAGTTAAATGCCAGGCTCTGTGTCTTCCTACAAGCGAGACTTCGTTTCAGTTAAACGCAGTCATTTTTCAGCTCAAAGGAAGGTATATTGTACACGAAGCTCACACGTTTCTCCCTCTTAACTGAAACGCATTGGATGTTAGAGGGCCTGTGGTTTGTATCAGATTCAGAAGCAGAGTTGAACTAGATATGGTCCGTGTGTGTAGGAAACACAGTTATTTGTTCTGACCACTCTCACTTTCCTGCCTTATTAGAGACTCTAGAAAGCAAGAGCGTGCTTCTTGCTCTAAAGCAGAGTGTGTTTCATGGATGAGAAGTGGGAAGTGTGTTTCCCTTCAGAAACGGAGTAAAATGCCAGCCTCTGTGTCTTCCTACAAGCTAGACTTAGTTTCAGGTAAACGCAGTCTCTTTTCAGCTCAAACGAAGCTATATTGTACACGAAGCTCACACGTTTCTCGCTCTTAACTGAAACGCATTGGATGTTAGAGGGCCTGTGGTTTGTATCAGTTTCAGAAGCAGAGTTGAACAAGATATGGTCCGTGTGTGTAGGAAACACAGTTCTTTGTTCTGAGCACTCTCACGTTTCCCGCCTTATTAGAGACTCTAGAAAGCAAGAGCGTGCTTCTTGCTCTAAAGCAGAGTGTGTTTCACGGATGAGAAGTGTGCTGTGTGTTTCCCTTCAGAAACGGAGTTAAATGCCAGGCTCTGTGTCTTCCTACAAGCGAGACTTCGTTTCAGGTAAACGCAGTCACTTTTCAGCTAAAAGGAAGGTATATTGTACACGAAGCTCACACGTTTCTCCTTCTTAAATGAAACGCATTGGATGTTAGAGGGCCTGTGGTTTGTATCAGATTCAGAAGCAGAGTTGAACTAGATATGGTCCGTGTGTGTAGGAAACACAGTTATTTGTTCTGAGCATTCTCACTTTCCTGCCTTATTAGAGACTCTAGAAAGCAAGAGCGTGCTTCTTGCTCTAAAGCAGAGTGTGTTTCATGGATGAGAAGCGTGCTGTGTGTTTCCCTTCAGAAACGGAGTAAAATGCCAGCCTCTGTGTCTTCCTACAAGCGAGACTTCGTTTCAGGTAAACGCAGTCTCTTTTCAGCTCAAACGAAGCTATATTGTACACGAAGCTCACACGTTTCTTGCTCTTAACTGAAACGCATTGGATGTTAGAGGGCCTGTGGTTTGTATCAGTTTCAGAAGCATAGTTGAACTAGATATGGTCCGTGTGTGTAGGAAACACTGTTATTTTGTTCTGAGCACTCTCACGTTTCCCGCCTTATTAGAGACTCAAGAAAGCAAGAGCGTGCTTCTTGCTCTAAAGCAGAGTGTGTTTCATGGATGAGAAGTGTGCTGTGTGTTTCCCTTCAGAAACGGAGTTAAATGCCAGGCTCTGTGTCTTCCTCAAGCGAGACTTCGTTTCAGGTAAACGCAGTCACTTTTCAGCTCAAACGAAGCTATATTGTACACGAAGCTCACACGTATCTCGCTCTTAACTGAAAGGCATTGGATGTTAGAGGGCCTGTGGTTTTTATCAGTTTCAGAAGCAGAGTTGAACTAGATATGGACCTTGTGTGTAGGAAACACAGTTCTTTTGTTCTGAGCACTCTCACGTTTCCCGCCTTATTAGAGACTCTAGAAAGAAAGAGCGTGCTTCTTGCTCTAAAGCAGAGTGTGATTCATGGATGAGAACTGTGCTGTGTGTTTCCCTTCAGAAACGGAGTTAAATGCCAGGGTCTGTGTCTTCCTACAAGCAAGAATTCGTTTCAGGTAAACGCAGTCACTTTTTAGCTCAAACGAAGCTACATTGTTCACGAAGCTCACACGTTTCTCGCTCTTAACTGAAACGCATTGGATGTTAGAGGGGCTGTGGTTTGTATCAGTTTCAGAAGAAGAGTTGAACTAGATATGGTGCGTGTGTGTAGGAAACACAGTTCTTTGTTCTGAACACTCTCACGTTTCCCGCCTTATTAGAGACTCTAGAAAGCAAGAGCGTGCTTCTTGCTCTAAAGCAGAGTGTGTTTCATGGATGAGAAGTGTGCTGTGTGTTTCCCTTCAGAAACGGAGTTAAATGCCAGGCTCTGTGTCTTCCTACAAGCGAGACTTGGTTTCAGGTAAACGCAGTCACTTTTCAGCTCAAACGAAGCTATATTGTACACGAAGCTCACACGTATCTCGCTCTTAACTGAAAGGCATTGGATGTTAGAGGGCCTGTGGTTTCTATCAGTTTCAGAAGCAGAGTTGAACTAGATATGGACCTTGTGTGTAGGAAACACAGTTCTTTTGTTCTGAGCACTCTCACGTTTCCCGCCTTATTAGAGACTCTAGAAAGAAAGAGCGTGCTTCTTGCTCTAAAGCAGAGTGTGATTCATGGATGAGAACTGTGCTGTGTGTTTCCCTTCAGAAACGGAGTTAAATGCCAGGGTCTGTGTCTTCCTACAAGCAAGAGTTCGTTTCAGGTAAACGCAGTCACTTTTTAGCTCAAACGAAGCTACATTGTTCACGAAGCTCACACGTTTCTCGCTCTTAACTGAAACGCATTGGATGTTAGAGGGGCTGTGGTTTGTATCAGATTCAGAAGCAGAGTTGAACTAGATATGGTGCGTGTGTGTAGGAAACACAGTTCTTTGTTCTGAACACTCTCACGTTTCCCGCCTTATTAGAGACTCTAGAAAGCAAGAGCGTGCTTCTTGCTCTAAAGCAGAGTGTGTTTCATGGATGAGAAGTGTGCTGTGTGTTTCCCTTCAGAAACGGAGTTAAATGCCAGGCTCTGTGTCTTCCTACAAGCGAGACTTGGTTTCAGGTAAACGCAGTCACTTTTCAGCTAAAACGAAGCTATATTGTACACGAAGCTCACACGTTTCTCGCTCTTAACTGAAACGCATTGGATGTTAGAGGGCCTGTGGTTTGTATCAGTTTCAGAAGCAGAGTTGAACTAGATATGGTCCGTGTGTGTAGGAAACACAGTTCTTTTGTTCTGAGCACTCTCACGTTTCCCGCCTTATTAGAGACTCTAGAAAGCAAGAGCGTGCTTCTTGCTCTAAAGCAGAGTGTGTTTCATGGATGAGAAGTGTGCTGTGTGTTTCCCTTCAGAAACGGAGTAAAATGCCATGCTCTGTGTCTTCTTACAAGCGAGACTTTGTTTCAGGTAAACGCAGTCACTTTTCAGCTCAAATGAAGCTATATTGTACACTAACCGCACACGTTTCTCGCTCTTAACTGAAACGCATTGGATGTTAGAGGTCCTGTGGTTTGTATCAGTTTCAGAAGCAGAGTTGAACAAGATATGGTCCGTGTGTGTAGGAAACACAGTTCTTTTGTTCTGAGCACTCTCACGTTTCCTGCCTTATTAGAGATTCTAGAAAGCAAGAGCATGCTTCTTGCTCTAAAGCAGAGTGTGTTTCACGGATGAGAAGTGTGCTGTGTGTTTCCCTTCAGAAACGGAGTTAAATGCCAGGCTCTGTGTCTTCCTACAAGCGAGACTACGTTTCAGTTAAACGCAGTCACTTTTCAGCTCCAAGGAAGGTATATTGTACACGAAGCTCACACGTTTCTCCATCTTAACTGAAACGCATTGGATGTTAGAGGGCCTGTGGTTTGTATCAGATTCAGAAGCAGAGTTGAACTAGATATGGTCCGTGTGTGTAGGAAACACAGTTATTTGTTCTGAGCACTCTCACTTTCCTGCCTTATTAGAGACTCTAGAAAGCAAGAGCATGCTTCTTGCTCTAAAGCAGAGTGTGTTTCATGGATGAGAAGCGTGCTGTGTGTTTCCCTTCAGAAACGGAGTAAAATGCCAGGCTCTGTGTCTTCCTACAAGCGAGACTTCGTTTCAGGTAAACACAGTCTCTTTTCAGCTCAAACGAAGCTATATTGTACACGAAGCTCACACGTTTCTCGCTCTTAACTGAAACGCATTGGATGTTAGAGGGGCTGTGGTTTGTATCAGTTTCAGAAGAAGAGTTGAACTAGATATGGTGCGTGTGTGTAGGAAACACAGTTCTTTGTTCTGAACACTCTCACTTTTCCCGCCTTATTATAGACTCTAGAAAGCAAGAGCGTGCTTCTTGCTCTAAAGCAGAGTGTGTTTCATGGATGAGAAGTGTGCTGTGTGTTTCCCTTCAGAAACGGAGTTAAATGCCAGGCTCTGTGTCTTCCTACAAGCGAGACTTGGTTTCAGGTAAACGCAGTCACTTTTCAGCTCAAACGAAGCTATATTGTACACGAACCTCACACGTTTCTCGCTCTTAACTGAAACGCATTGGATGTTAGAGGGCCTGTGGTTTGTATCAGTTTCAGAAGCAGAGTTGAACTAGATATGGTCCGTGTGTGTAGGAAACACAGTTCTTTTGTTCTGAGCACTCTCACGTTTCCCGCCTTATTAGAGACTATAGAAAGCAAGAGCGTGCTTCTTGCTCTAAAGCAGAGTGTGTTTCATGGATGAGAAGTGTGCTGTGTGTTTCCCTTCAGAAACGGAGTAAAATGCCAGGCTCTGTGTCTTCTTACAAGCGAGACTTCGTTTCAGGTAAACGCAGTCAATTTTCAGCTCAAACGAAGCTATATTGTACACTAACCTCACACGTTTCTCGCTCTTAACTGAAACGCATTGGATGTTAGAGGTCCTGTGGTTTGTATCAGTTTCAGAAGCAGAGTTGAACAAGATATGGTCCGTGAGTGTAGGAAACACAGTTCTTTTGTTCTGAGCACTCTCACGTTTCCCGCCTTATTAGAGACTCTAGAAAGCAAGAGCGTGCTTCTTGCTCTAAAGCTGAGTGTGTTTCACGGATGAGAAGTGTGCTGTGTGTTTCCCTTCAGAAACGGAGTTAAATGCCAGGCTCTGTGTCTTCCTACAAGCGAGACTTCGTTTCAGTTAAACGCAGTCATTTTTCAGCTCAAAGGAAGGTATATTGTACACGAAGCTCACACGTTTCTCCCTCTTAACTGAAACGCATTGGATGTTAGAGGGCCTGTGGTTTGTATCAGATTCAGAAGCAGAGTTGAACTAGATATGGTCCGTGTGTGTAGGAAACACAGTTATTTGTTCTGAGCACTCTCACTTTCCTGCCTTATTAGAGACTCTAGAAAGCAAGAGCGTGCTTCTTGCTCTAAAGCAGAGTGTGTTTCATGGATGAGAAGTGTGCTGTGTGTTTCCCTTCAGAAACGGAATAAAATGCCAGCCTCTGTGTCTTCCTACAAGCGAGACTTCGTTTCAGGTAAACGCAGTCTCTTTTCAGCTGAAACGAAGCTATATTGTACACGAAGCTCACATGTTTCTCGCTCTTAACTGAAACGCATTGGATGTTAGAGGGCCTGTGGTTTGTATCAGTTTCAGAAGCAGAGTTGAACTATATAAGGTCCGTGTGTGTAGGAAACACAGTTCTTTTGTTCTGAGCACTCTCACGTTTCCCGCCTTATTAGAGACTCTAGAAAGCAAGAGCGTGCTTCTTGCTCTAAAGCAGAGTGTGTTTCATGGATGAGAAGTGTGCTTTGTGTTTCCCTTTAGAAACGGAGTAAAATGCCAGGATCTGTGTCTTCCTACAAGCGAGACATCGTTTCAGGTAAACGCAGTCACTTTTCAGCTCAAAGGAAGCTATATTGTACACGAAGCTCACACGTTTCTCGCTCTTAACTGAAACGCATTGGATGTTAGAGGGCCTGTGGTTTGTATCAGTTTCAGAAGCAGAGTTGAACTAGATATGGTCCGTGTGTGTAGGAAACACAGTTCTTTTGTTCTGAGCACTCTCACGTTTCCCGCCTTATTAGAGACTCTAGAAAGCAAGAGCGTGCTTCTTGCTCTAAAGCAGAGTGTGTTTCATGGATGAGAACTGTGCTGTGTGTTTCCCTTCAGAAACGGAGTTAAATGCCAGGCTCTGTGTCTTCCTACAAGCGAGACTTGGTTTCAGGTAAACGCAGTCACTTTTCAGCTCAAACGAAGCTATATTGTACACGAAGCTCACACGTTTCTCGCTCTTAACTGAAACGCATTGGATGTTAGAGGGCCTGTGGTTTGTATCAGTTTCAGAAGCAGAGTTGAACTAGATATGGTCCGTGTGTGTAGGAAACACAGTTCTTTTGTTCTGAGCACTCTCACGTTTCCCGCCTTATTAGAGACTCTCGAAAGCAAGAGCGTGCTTCTTGCTCTAAAGCAGAGTGTGTTTCATGGATGAGAAGTGTGCTGTGTGTTTCCCTTCAGAAACGGAGTTAAATGCCAGGCTCTGTGTCTCCCTACATGCGAGGCTTCGTTTCAGGGAAACGCAGTCACTTTTCAGCTCAAACGAAGCTATATTGTACACGAAGCTCACACGTTTCTCGCTCTTAACTGAAAAGCATTGGATGTTAGAGGGCCTGTGGATTGTATCAGTTTCAGAAGCAGAGTTGAACTAGATATGGTCCGTGTGTGTAGGAAACACAGTTCTTTTGTTCTGAGCACTCTCACGTTTCCCGCATTATTAGAGACTCTAGAAAGCAAGAGCGTGTTTCTTGCTCTAAAGCAGAGTGTGTTTCATGGATGAGAAGTGTGCTGTGTGTTTCCCTTCAGAAACGGAGTAAAATGCCAGGCTCTGTGTCTTCCTACAAGCGAGACTTCGTTTCAGGTAAACGCAGTCACTTTTCAGCTCAAACGAAGCTATATTGTACACGAAGCTCACACGTTTCTCGCTCTTAACTGAAACGCATTGGATGTTAGAGGTCCTGTGGTTTGTATCAGTTTCAGAAGCAGAGTTGAACTAGATATGGTCCGTGTGTGTGTCGGAAACACAGTTCTTTTGTTCTGAGCACTCTCACGTTTCCCGCCATATTAGAGACTCTAGAAAGCAAGAGCGTGCTTCTTGCTCTAAAGCAGAGTGTGTTTCACGGATGAGAAGTGTGCTGTGTGTTTCCCTTCAGAAACGGAGTTAAATGCCAGGCTCTGTGTCTTCCTACAAGCGTGACTTCGTTTCAGGTAAACGCACTCACTTTTCAGCTCAAAGGAAGGTATATTGTACACGAAGCTCACACGTTTCTCCCTCTTAACTGAAACGCATTGGATGTTAGAGGGCCTGTGGTTTGTATCAGATTCAGAAGCAGAGTTGAACTAGATATGGTCCGTGTGTGTAGGAAACACAGTTATTTGTTCTGACCACTCTCACTTTCCTGCCTTATTAGAGACTCTAGAAAGCAAGAGCGTGCTTCTTGCTCTAAAGCAGAGTGTGTTTCATGGATGAGAAGTGGGAAGTGTGTTTCCCTTCAGAAACGGAGTAAAATGCCAGCCTCTGTGTCTTCCTACAAGCTAGACTTAGTTTCAGGTAAACGCAGTCTCTTTTCAGCTCAAACGATGCTATATTGTACACGAAGCTCACACGTTTCTCGCTCTTAATTGAAACGCATTGGATGTTAGAGGGCCTGTGGTTTGTATCAGTTTCAGAAGCAGAGTTGAACTAGATATGGTCCGTGTGTGTAGGAAACACAGTTCTTTTGTTCTGAGCACTCTCACGTTTCCCGCCTTATTAGAGACTCTCGAAAGCAAGAGCGTGCTTCTTGCTCTAAAGCAGAGTGTGTTTCATGGATGAGAAGTGTGCTGTGTGTTTCCCTTCAGAAAAGGAGTTATATGCCAGGATCTGTGTCTCCCTACATGCGAGACTTCGTTTCAGGGAAATGCAGTCACTTTTCAGCTCAAACGAAGCTATATTGTACACGAAGCTCACACGTTTTTCGCTCTTAACTGAAAAGCATTGGATGTTAGAGGGCCTGTGGATTGTATCAGTTTCAGAAGCAGAGTTGAACTAGATATGGTCCGTGTGTGTAGGAAACACAGTTCTTTTGTTCTGAGCACTCTCACGTTTCCCGCATTATTAGAGACTCTAGAAAGCAAGAGCGTGCTTCTTGCTCTAAAGCAGAATGTGTTTCATGGATGAGAAGTGTGCTGTGTGTTTCCCTTCAGAAACGGAGTAAAATGCCAGCCTCTGTGTCTTCCTACAAGCGAGACTTCGTTTCAGGTAAACGCAGTCACTTTTCAGCTCAAACGAAGCTATATTGTACACGAAGCTCACACGTTTCTCGCTCTTAACTGAAACGCATTGGATGTTAGAGGTCCTGTGGTTTGTATCAGTTTCAGAAGCAGAGTTGAACAAGATATGGTCTGTGTGTGTAGGAAACACAGTTCTTTTGTTCTGAGCACTCTCACGTTTCCCGCCTTATTAGAGACTCTAGAAAGCAAGAGCGTGCTTCTTGCTCTAAAGCAGAGTGTTTCACGGATGAGAAGTGTGCTGTGTGTTTCCCTTCAGAAACGGAGTTAAATGCCAGGCTCTGTGTCTTCCTACAAGCGAGATTTCGTTTCAGGTAAACGCAGTCAATTTTCAGCTCAAAGGAAGGTATATTGTACACGAAGCTCACACGTTTCTCCCTCTTAACTGAAACGCATTGGATGTTAGAGGGCCTGTGGTTTGTATCAGATTCAGAAGCAGAGTTGAACTAGATATGGTCCGTGTGTGTAGGAAACACAGTTCTTTTGTTCTGAGCACTCTCACGTTTCCCGCCTTATTAGAGACTCTAGAAAGCAAGAGCATGCTTCTTGCTGTAAAGCAGAGTGTGTTTCATGGATGAGAACTGTGCTGTGTGTTTCCCTTCAGAAACGGAGTTAAATGCCAGGCTCTGTGTCTTCCTACAAGCGAGACTTGGTTTCAGGTAAACGCAGTCACTTTTCAGCTCAAACGAAGCTATATTGTACACGAAGCTCACACGTTTCTCGCTCTTAACTGAAAGGCATTGGATGTTAGAGGGCCTGTGGTTTGTATCAGTTTCAGAAGCAGAGTTGAACTAGATATGGTCCGTGTGTGTAGGAAACACAGTTCTTTTGTTCTGAGCACTTTCACGTTTCCCGCCTTATTAGAGACTCTCGAAAGCAAGAGCGTGCTTCTTGCTCTAAAGCAGAGTGTGTTTCATGGATGAGAAGTGTGCTGTGTGTTTCCCTTCAGAAACGGAGTTATATGCCAGGCTCTGTGTCTTCCTACAAGCGAGACTTCGTTTCAGGTAAACGCAGTCACTTTTCAGCTCAAACGAAGATATATTGTACACTAACCTCACACGTTTCTCGCTCTTAACTTAAACGCATTGGATGTTAGAGGTCCTGTGGTTTGTATCAGTTTCAGAAGCAGAGTTGAACAAGATATGGTCTGTGTGTGTAGGAAACACAGTTCTTTTGTTCTGAGCACTCTCACGTTTCCCGCCTTATTAGAGACTCTAGAAAGCAAGAGCGTGCTTCTTGCTCTAAAGCAGAGTGTTTCACGGAAGAGAAGTGTGCTGTGTGTTTCCCTTCAGAAACGGAGTTAAATGCCAGGCTCTGTGTCTTCCTACAAGCGAGATTTCGTTTCAGGTAAACGCAGTCACTTTGCAGCTCAAAGGAAGGTATATTGTACACGAAGCTCACACGTTTCTCCCTCTTAACTGAAACGCATTGGATGTTAGAGGGCCTGTGGTTTGTATCAGATTCAGAAGCAGAGTTGAACTAGATATGGTCCGTGTGTGTAGGAAACATAGTTCTTTTGTTCTGAGTACTCTCACGTTTCCCGCCTTATTAGAGACTCTAGAAAGCAAGAGCGTGCTTCTTGCTCTAAAGCAGAGTGTGTTTCATGGATGAGAAGTGTGCTGTGTGTTTCCCTTCAGAAACGGAGTAAAATGCCAGGCTCTGTGTCTTCCTACAAGCGAGACTTCGTTTCAGGTAAACACAGTCACTTTTCAGCTCAAACGAAGCTATATTGTACACGAAGCTCACACGTTTCTCGCTCTTAACTGAAACGCATTGGATGTTAGAGGGCCTGTGGTTTGTATCAGTTTCAGAAGCAGAGTTGAACTAGATATGGTCCGTGTGTGTAGGAAACACAGTTCTTTTGTTCTGAGCACTCTCACGTTTCCCGCCTTATTAGAGACTCTAGAAAGCAAGAGCATGCTTCTTGCTCTAAAGCAGAGTGTGTTTCATGGATGAGAAGTGTGCTGTGTGTTTCCCTTCAGAAACGGAGTTAAATGCCAGGCTCTGTGTCTTCCTACATGCGAGACTTGGTTTCAGGTAAACGCAGTCACTTTTCAGCTCATACGAAGCTATATTGTACACGAAGCTCACACGTTTCTCGCTCTTAACTGAAACGCATTGGATGTTAGAGGGCCTGTGGTTTGTATCAGTTTCAGAAGCAGAGTTGAACTAGATATGGTCCGTGTGTGTAGGAAACACAGTTCTTTTGTTCTGAGCACTCTCACGTTTCCCGCCTTATTAGAGACTCTCCAAAGCAAGAGCGTGCTTCTTGCTCTAAAGCAGAGTGTGTTTCATGGATGAGAAGTGTGCTGTGTGTTTCCCTTCAGAAACGGAGTTATATGCCAGGATCTGTGTCTCCCTACATGCGATACTTCGTTTCAGGGAAACGCAGTCACTTTTCAGCTCAAAGGAAGCTATATTGTACACGAAGCTCACACGTTTTTCGCTCTTAACTGAAAAGCATTGGATGTTAGAGGGCCTGTGGATTGTATCAGTTTCAGAAGCAGAGTTGAACTAGATATGGTCCGTGTGTGTAGGAAACACAGTTCTTTTGTTCTGAGCACTCTCACGTTTCCCGCATTATTAGAGACTCTAGAAAGCAAGAGCGTGCTTCTTGCT
The DNA here is from genome assembly GCA_949786405.1 of Onychomys arenicola. Taxonomy (NCBI): domain Eukaryota; kingdom Metazoa; phylum Chordata; class Mammalia; order Rodentia; family Cricetidae; genus Onychomys; species Onychomys arenicola. The sequence goes on along the minus strand of CATKUM010000039.1, from coordinate 280,848 downwards.
CTAAAGCAGAGTGTTTCACGGATGAGGAGTGTGCTGTGTGTTTCCCTTCAGAAACGGAGTTAAATGCCAGGCTCTGTGTCTTCCTACAAGCGAGATTTCGTTTCAGGTAAACGCAGTCAATTTTCAGCTCAAAGGAAGGTATATTGTACACGAAGCTCACACGTTTCTCCCTCTTAACTGAAACGCATTGGATGTTAGAGGGCCTGTGGTTTGTATCAGATTCAGAAGCAGAGTTGAACTAGATATGGTCCGTGTGTGTAGGAAACACAGTTCTTTTGTTCTGAGCACTCTCACGTTTCCCGCCTTATTAGAGACTCTAGAAAGCAAGAGCATGCTTCTTGCTGTAAAGCAGAGTGTGTTTCATGGATGAGAACTGTGCTGTGTGTTTCCCTTCAGAAACGGAGTTAAATGCCAGGCTCTGTGTCTTCCTACAAGCGAGACTTGGTTTCAGGTAAACGCAGTCACTTTTCAGCTCAAACGAAGCTATATTGTACACGAAGCTCACACGTTTCTCGCTCTTAACTGAAACGCATTGGATGTTAGAGGGCCTGTGGTTTGTATCAGTTTCAGAAGCAGAGTTGAACTAGATATGGTCCGTGTGTGTAGGAAACACAGTTCTTTTGTTCTGAGCACTCTCACGTTTCCCGCCTTATTAGAGACTCTCGAAAGCAAGAGCGTGCTTCTTGCTCTAAAGCAGAGTGTGTTTCATGGATGAGAAGTGTGCTGTGTGTTTCCCTTCAGAAACGGAGTTATATGCCAGGATCTGTGTCTCCCTACATGCGAGACTTCGTTTCAGGGAAACGCAGTCACTTTTCAGCTCAATCGAAGCTATATTGTACACGAAGCTCACACGTTTTTCGCTCTTAACTGAAAAGCATTGGATGTTAGAGGGCCTGTGGATTGTATCAGTTTCAGAAGCAGAGTTGAACTAGATATGGTCCGTGTGTGTAGGAAACACAGTTCTTTTGTTCTGAGCACTCTCACGTTTCCCGCATTATTAGAGACTCTCGAAAGCAAGAGCGTGCTTCTTGCTCTAAAGCAGAATGTGTTTCATGGATGAGAAGTGTGCTGTGTGTTTCCCTTCAGAAACGGAGTAAAATGCCAGGCTCTGTGTCTTCCTACAAGCGAGACTTCGTTTCAGGTAAACGCAGTCACTTTTCAGCTCAAACGAAGATATATTGTACACTAACCTCACACGTTTCTCGCTCTTAACTGAAACGCATTGGATGTTAGAGGTCCTGTGGTTTGTATCAGTTTCAGAAGCAGAGTTGAACAAGATATGGTCTGTGTGTGTAGGAAACACAGTTCTTTTGTTCTGAGCACTCTCACGTTTCCCGCCTTATTAGAGACTCTAGAAAGCAAGAGCGTGCTTCTTGCTCTAAAGCAGAGTGTTTCACGGATGAGAAGTGTGCTATGTGTTTCCCTTCAGAAACGGAGTTAAATGCCAGGCTCTGTGTCTTCCTACAAGCGAGATTTCGTTTCAGGTAAACGCAGTCACTTTTCAGCTCAAAGGAAGGTATATTGTACACGAAGCTCACACGTTTCTCCCTCTTAACTGAAACGCATTGGATGTTAGAGGGCCTGTGGTTTGTATCAGATTCAGAAGCAGAGTTGAACTAGATATGGTCCGTGTGTGTAGGAAACACAGTTCTTTTGTTCTGAGCACTCTCACGTTTCCCGCCTTATTAGAGACTCTCCAAAGCAAGAGCGTGCTTCTTGCTCTAAAGCAGAGTGTGTTTCATGGATGAGAAGTGTGCTGTGTGTTTCCCTTCAGAAACGGAGTTATATGCCAGGCTCTGTGTCTCCCTACATGCGAGACTTGGTTTCAGGTAAACGCAGTCACTTTTCAGCTCAAACGAAGCTATATTGTACACGAAGCTCACACGTTTTTCCCTCTTAACTGAAAAGCATTGGATGTTAGAGGGCCTGTGGATTGTATCAGTTTCAGAAGCAGAGTTGAACTAGATATGGTCCATGTGTGTAGGAAACACAGTTCTTTTGTTCTGAGCACTCTCACGTTTCCCGCATTATTAGAGACTCTAGAAAGCAAGAGCGTGCTTCTTGCTCTAAAGCAGAGTGTGTTTCATGGATGAGAAGTGTGCTGTGTGTTTCCCTTCAGAAACGGAGTAAAATTCCAGCCTCTTTTTTTTTCCTACATGCGAGACTTCGTTTCAGGTAAACGCAGTCACTTTTCAGCTCAAACGAAGCTATATTGTACACGAAGCTCACACGTTTCTCGCTCTTAACTGAAAAGCATTGGATGTTATTGGGCCTGTGGTTTGTATCAGTTTCAGAAGCAGAGTTGAACTAGATATGGTCCGTGTGTGTAGGAAACACAGTTCTTTTGTTCTGAGCAATCTCACGTTTCCCGCCTTATTAGAGACTCTAGAAAGCAAGAGCGTGCTTCTTGCTCTAAAGCAGAGTGTGTTTCATGGATGAGAAGTGTGCTGTGTGTTTCCCTTCAGAAACGGAGTAAAATGCCAGGCTCTGTGTCTTCCTACAAGCGAGACTTCGTTTCAGGTAAACGCAGTCACTTTTCAGCTCAAACGAAGCTATATTGTACACGAAGCTCACACGTTTCTCGCTCTTAACTGAAACGCATTGGATGTTAGAGGGCCTGTGGTTTGTATCAGTTTCAGAAGCAGAGTTGAACTAGATATGGTCCGTGTGTGTCGGAAACACAGTTCTTTTGTTCTGAGCACTCTCACGTTTCCCGCCTTATTAGAGACTCTCCAAAGCAAGAGCGTGCTTCTTGCTCTAAAGCAGAGTGTGTTTCATGGATGAGAAGTGTGCTGTGTGTTTCCCTTCAGAAACGGAGTTATATGCCAGGCTCTGTGTCTCCCTACATGCGAGACTTGGTTTCAGGTAAACGCAGTCACTTTTCAGCTCAAACGAAGCTATATTGTACACGAAGCTCACACGTTTTTCGCTCTTAACTGAAAAGCATTGGATGTTAGAGGGCCTGTGGATTGTATCAGTTTCAGAAGCAGAGTTGAACTAGATATGGTCCATGTGTGTAGGAAACACAGTTCTTTTGTTCTGAGCACTCTCACGTTTCCCGCATTATTAGAGACTCTAGAAAGCAAGAGCGTGCTTCTTGCTCTAAAGCAGAATGTGTTTCATGGATGAGAAGTGTGCTGTGTGTTTCCCTTCAGAAACGGAGTAAAATGCCAGGCTCTGTGTCTTCCTACAAGCGAGACTTCGTTTCAGGTAAACGCAGTCACTTTTCAGCTCAAACGAAGCTATATTGTACACGAAGCTCACACGTTTCTCGCTCTTAACTGAAACGCATTGGATGTTAGAGGGCCTGTGGTTTGTATCAGTTTCAGAAGCAGAGTTGAACTAGATATGGTCCGTGTGTGTAGGAAACACAGTTCTTTTGTTCTGAGCACTCTCACGTTTCCCGCCTTATTAGAGACTCTCCAAAGCAAGAGCGTGCTTCTTGCTCTAAAGCAGAGTGTGTTTCATGGATGAGAAGTGTGCTGTGTGTTTCCCTTCAGAAACGGAGTTATATGCCAGGCTCTGTGTCTCCCTACATGCGAGACTTGGTTTCAGGTAAACGCAGTCACTTTTCAGCTCAAACGAAGCTATATTGTACACGAAGCTCACACGTTTTTCGCTCTTAACTGAAAAGCATTGGATGTTAGAGGGCCTGTGGATTGTATCAGTTTCAGAAGCAGAGTTGAACTAGATATGGTCCATGTGTGTAGGAAACACAGTTCTTTTGTTCTGAGCACTCTCACGTTTCCCGCATTATTAGAGACTCTAGAAAGCAAGAGCGTGCTTCTTGCTCTAAAGCAGAATGTGTTTCATGGATGAGAAGTGTGCTGTGTGTTTCCCTTCAGAAACGGAGTAAAATGCCAGGCTCTGTGTCTTCCTTCAAGTGAGATTTCGTTTCAGGTAAACGCAGTCACTTTTCAGCTCAAACGAAGCTATATTGTACACTAACCTCACACGTTTCTCGCTCTTAACTGAAACGCATTGGATGTTAGAGGTCCTGTGGTTTGTATCAGTTTCAGAAGCAGAGTTGAACAAGATATGGTCCGTGTGTGTAGGAAACACAGTTCTTTTGTTCTGAGCACTCTCACGTTTCCCGCCTTATTAGAGACTCTAGAAAGCAAGAGCGTGCTTCTTGCTCTAAAGCAGAGTGTTTCACGGATGAGAAGTGTGCTGTGTGTTTCCCTTCAGAAACGGAGTTAAATGCCAGGCTCTGTGTCTTCCTACAAGCGAGACTCGTTTCAGGTAAACGCAGTCACTTTTCAGCTCAAAGGAAGGTATATTGTACACGAAGCTCACACGTTTCTCCCTCTTAACTGAAACGCATTGGATGTTAGAGGTCCTGTGGTTTGTATCAGATTCAGAAGCAGAGTTGAACTAGATATGGTCCGTGTGTGTAGGAAACACAGTTATTTGTTCTGAGCACTCTCACTTTCCTGCCTTATTAGAGACTCTAGAAAGCAAGAGCGTGCTTCTTGCTCTAAAGCAGAGTGTGTTTCATGGATGAGAAGTGTGCTGTGTGTTTCCCTTCAGAAACGGAGTAAAATGCCAGGCTCTGTGTCTTCCTACAAGCGAGACTTCGTTTCAGGTAAACGCAGTCACTTTTCAGCTCAAACGAAGCTATATTGTACACGAAGCTCACACGTTTCTCGCTCTTAACTGAAACGCATTGGATGTTAGAGGGCCTGTGGTTTGTATCAGTTTCAGAAGCAGAGTTGAACTAGATATGGTCCGTGTGTGTAGGAAACACAGTTCTTTTGTTCTGAGCACTCTCACGTTTCCCGCCTTATTAGAGACTCTCCAAAGCAAGAGCGTGCTTCTTGCTCTAAAGCAGAGTGTGTTTCATGGATGAGAAGTGTGCTGTGTGTTTCCCTTCAGAAACGGAGTTATATGCCAGGCTCTGTGTCTCCCTACATGCGAGACTTGGTTTCAGGTAAACGCAGTCACTTTTCAGCTCAAACGAAGCTATATTGTACACGAAGCTCACACGTTTTTCGCTCTTAACTGAAAAGCATTGGATGTTAGAGGGCCTGTGGATTGTATCAGTTTCAGAAGCAGAGTTGAACTAGATATGGTCCATGTGTGTAGGAAACACAGTTCTTTTGTTCTGAGCACTCTCACGTTTCCCGCATTATTAGAGACTCTAGAAAGCAAGAGCGTGCTTCTTGCTCTAAAGCAGAATGTGTTTCATGGATGAGAAGTGTGCTGTGTGTTTCCCTTCAGAAACGGAGTAAAATGCCAGGCTCTGTGTCTTCCTTCAAGCGAGATTTCGTTTCAGGTAAACGCAGTCACTTTTCAGCTCAAACGAAGCTATATTGTACACTAACCTCACACGTTTCTCGCTCTTAACTGAAACACATTGGATGTTAGAGGTCCTGTGGTTTGTATCAGTTTCAGAAGCAGAGTTGAACAAGATATGGTCCGTGTGTGTAGGAAACACAGTTCTTTTGTTCTGAGCACTCTCACGTTTCCCGCCTTATTAGAGACTCTAGAAAGCAAGAGCGTGCTTCTTGCTCTAAAGCAGAGTGTTTCACGGATGAGAAGTGTGCTGTGTGTTTCCCTTCAGAAACGGAGTTAAATGCCAGGCTCTGTGTCTTCCTACAAGCGAGACTTCGTTTCAGGTAAACGCAGTCACTTTTCAGCTCAAAGGAAGGTATATTGTACACGAAGCTCACACGTTTCTCCCTCTTAACTGAAACGCATTGGATGTTAGAGGTCCTGTGGTTTGTATCAGATTCAGAAGCAGAGTTGAACTAGATATGGTCCGTGTGTGTAGGAAACACAGTTATTTGTTCTGAGCACTCTCACTTTCCTGCCTTATTAGAGACTCTAGAAAGCAAGAGCGTGCTTCTTGCTCTAAAGCAGAGTGTGTTTCATGGATGAGAAGTGTGCTGTGTGTTTCCCTTCAGAAACGGAGTAAAATGCCAGCCTCTGTGTCTTCCTACATGCGAGACTTCGTTTCAGGTAAACGCAGTCACTTTTCAGCTCAAACGAAGCTATATTGTACACGAAGCTCACACGTTTCTCGCTCTTAACTGAAAAGCATTGGATGTTATTGGGCCTGTGGTTTGTTTCAGTTTCAGAAGCAGAGTTGAACTAGATATGGTCCGTGTGTTTAGGAAACACAGTTCTTTTGTTCTGAGCACTCTCACGTTTCCCGCCTTATTAGAGACTCTAGAAAGCAAGAGCGTGCTTCTTGCTCTAAAGCAGAGTGTGTTTCATGGATGAGAAGTGTGCTGTGTGTTTCCCTTCAGAAACGGAGTAAAATGCGAGGCTCTGATCTTCCTACAAGCGAGACTTCGTTTCAGGTAAACGCAGTCACTTTTCAGCTCAAACGAAGCTATATTGTACACTAACCTCACACGTTTCTCGCTCTTAACTAAAACGCATTGGATGTTAGAGGTCCTGTGGTTTGTATCAGTTTCAGAAGCAGAGTTGAACAAGATATGGTCCGTGTGTGTAGGAAACACAGTTCTTTTGTTCTGAGCACTCTCACGTTTCCCGCCTTATTAGAGACTCTAGAAAGCAAGAGCGTGCTTCTTGCTCTAAAGCAGAGTGTTTCACGGATGAGAAGTGTGCTGTGTGTTTCCCTTCAGAAACGGAGTTAAATGCCAGGCTCTGTGTCTTCCTACAAGCGAGACTTCGTTTCAGGTAAACGCAGTCACTTTTCAGCTCAAAGGAAGGTATATTGTACACGAAGCTCACACGTTTCTCCCTCTTAACTGAAACGCATTGGATGTTAGAGGTCCTGTGGTTTGTATCAGATTCAGAAGCAGAGTTGAACTAGATATGGTCCGTGTGTGTAGGAAACACAGTTATTTGTTCTGAGCACTCTCACTTTCCTGCCTTATTAGAGACTCTAGAAAGCAAGAGCGTGCTTCTTGCTCTAAAGCAGAGTGTGTTTCATGGATGAGAAGTGTGCTGTGTGTTTCCCTTCAGAAACGGAGTAAAATGCCAGCCTCTGTGTCTTCCTACATGCGAGACTTCGTTTCAGGTAAACGCAGTCACTTTTCAGCTCAAACGAAGCTATATTGTACACGAAGCTCACACGTTTCTCGCTCTTAACTGAAACGAATTGGATGTTAGAGGGCCTGTGGTTTGTATCAGTTTCAGAAGCAGAGTTGAACTAGATATGGTCCGTGTGTGTAGGAAACACAGTTCTTTTGTTCTGAGCACTCTCACGTTTCCCGCCTTATTAGAGACTCTCGAAAGCAAGAGCGTGCTTCTTGCTCTAAAGCAGAGTGTGTTTCATGGATGAGAAGTGTGCTGTGTGTTTCCCTTCAGAAACGGAGTTATATGCCAGGCTCTGTGTCTCCCTACATGCGAGACTTGGTTTCAGGTAAACGCAGTCACTTTTCAGCTCAAACGAAGCTATATTGTACACGAAGCTCACACGTTTTTCGCTCTTAACTGAAAAGCATTGGATGTTAGAGGGCCTGTGGATTGTATCAGTTTCAGAAGCAGAGTTGAACTAGATATGGTCCGTGTGTGTAGGAAACACAGTTCTTTTGTTCTGAGCACTCTCACGTTTCCCGCATTATTAGAGACTCTAGAAAGCAAGAGCGTTCTTCTTGCTCTAAAGCAGAATGTGTTTCATGGATGAGAAGTGTGCTGTGTGTTTCCCTTCAGAAACGGAGTAAAATGACAGGTTCTGTGTCTTCCTACAAGCGAGACTTCGTTTCAGGTAAACGCAGTCACTTTTCAGCTCAAACGAAGCTATATTGTACACTAACCTCACACGTTTCTCGCTCTTAACTGAAACGCATTGGATGTTAGAGGTCCTGTGGTTTGTATCAGTTTCAGAAGCAGAGTTGAACAAGATATGGTCCGTGTGTGTAGGAAACACAGTTCTTTTGTTCTGAGCACTCTCACGTTTCCCGCCTTATTAGAGACTCTAGAAAGCAAGAGCGTGCTTCTTGCTCTAAAGCAGAGTGTTTCACGGATGAGAAGTGTGCTGTGTGTTTCCCTTCAGAAACGGAGTTAAATGCCAGGCTCTGTGTCTTCCTACAAGCGAGACTTCGTTTCAGGTAAACGCAGTCACTTTTCAGCTCAAAGGAAGGTATATTGTACACGAAGCTCACACGTTTCTCCCTCTTAACTGAAACGCATTGGATGTTAGAGGTCCTGTGGTTTGTATCAGATTCAGAAGCAGAGTTGAACTAGATATGGTCCGTGTGTGTAGGAAACTCAGTTATTTGTTCTGAGCACTCTCACTTTCCTGCCTTATTAGAGACGCTAGAAAGCAAGAGCGTGCTTCTTGCTCTAAAGCAGAGTGTGTTTCATGGATGAGAAGTGTGCTGTGTGTTTCCCTTCAGAAACGGAGTAAAATGCCAGCCTCTGTGTCTTCCTACAAGCGAGACTTCGTTTCAGGTAAACGCAGTCTCTTTTCAGCTCAAACGAAGCTATATTGTACACGAAGCTCACACGTTTCTCGCTCTTAACTGAAACGCATTGGATGTTAGAGGGCCTGTGGTTTGTATCAGTTTCAGAAGCAGAGTTGAACTAGATATGGTCCGTGTGTGTAGGAAACACAGTTCTTTTTTTCTGTGCACTCTCACGTTTCCCGCCTTATTAGAGACTCTAGAAAGCAAGAGCGTGCTTCTTGCTCTAAAGCAGAGTGTGTTTCATGGATGAGAAGTGTGCTGTGTGTTTCCCTTCAGAAACGGAGTAAAATGCCAGGCTCTGTGTCTTCCTACAAGCGAGACTTCGTTTCAGGTAAACGCAGTCACTTTTCCGCTCAAAGTAAGGTATATTGTACACGAAGCTCACACGTTTCTCGCTCTTAACTGAAACGCATTGGATGTTAGAGGTCCTGTGGTTTGTATCAGTTTCAGAAGCAGAGTTGAACAAGATATGATCCGTGTGTGTAGGAAACACAGTTCTTTGGTTCTGAGCACTCTCACGTTTCCCGCCTTATTAGAGACTCTAGAAAGCAAGAGCGTGCTTCTTGCTCTAAAGCAGAGTGTGTTTCATGGATGAGAAGTGTGCTGTGTGTTTCCCTTCAGAAACGGAGTAAAATGCCAGGCTCTGTGTCTTCCTACAAGCGAGACTTCGTTTCAGGTAAACGCAGTCACTTTTCAGCTCAAACGAAGATATATGGTACACTAACCTCACACGTTTCTCGCTCTTAACTGAAACGCATTGGATGTTAGAGGTCCTGTGGTTTGTATCAGTTTCAGAAGCAGAGTTGAACAAGATATGGTCTGTGTGTGTAGGAAACACAGTTCTTTTGTTCTGAGCACTCTCACGTTTCCCGCCTTATTAGAGACTCTAGAAAGCAAGAGCGTGCTTCTTGCTCTAAAGCAGAGTGTTTCACGGATGAGAAGTGTGCTATGTGTTTCCCTTCAGAAACGGAGTTAAATGCCAGGCTCTGTGTCTTCCTACAAGCGAGATTTCGTTTCAGGTAAACGCAGTCACTTTTCAGCTCAAAGGAAGGTATATTGTACACGAAGCTCACACGTTTCTCCCTCTTAACTGAAACGCATTGGATGTTAGAGGGCCTGTGGTTTGTATCAGATTCAGAAGCAGAGTTGAACTAGATATGGTCCGTGTGTGTAGGAAACACAGTTCTTTTGTTCTGAGCACTCTCACGTTTCCCGCCTTATTAGAGACTCTCCAAAGCAAGAGCGTGCTTCTTGCTCTAAAGCAGAGTGTGTTTCATGGATGAGAAGTGTGCTGTGTGTTTCCCTTCAGAAACGGAGTTATATGCCAGGCTCTGTGTCTCCCTACATGCGAGACTTGGTTTCAGGTAAACGCAGTCACTTTTCAGCTCAAACGAAGCTATATTGTACACGAAGCTCACACGTTTTTCCCTCTTAACTGAAAAGCATTGGATGTTAGAGGGCCTGTGGATTGTATCAGTTTCAGAAGCAGAGTTGAACTAGATATGGTCCATGTGTGTAGGAAACACAGTTCTTTTGTTCTGAGCACTCTCACGTTTCCCGCATTATTAGAGACTCTAGAAAGCAAGAGCGTGCTTCTTGCTCTAAAGCAGAGTGTGTTTCATGGATGAGAAGTGTGCTGTGTGTTTCCCTTCAGAAACGGAGTAAAATTCCAGCCTCTTTTTTTTTCCTACATGCGAGACTTCGTTTCAGGTAAACGCAGTCACTTTTCAGCTCAAACGAAGCTATATTGTACACGAAGCTCACACGTTTCTCGCTCTTAACTGAAAAGCATTGGATGTTATTGGGCCTGTGGTTTGTATCAGTTTCAGAAGCAGAGTTGAACTAGATATGGTCCGTGTGTGTAGGAAACACAGTTCTTTTGTTCTGAGCACTCTCACGTTTCCCGCCTTATTAGAGACTCTAGAAAGCAAGAGCGTGCTTCTTGCTCTAAAGCAGAGTGTGTTTCATGGATGAGAAGTGTGCTGTGTGTTTCCCTTCAGAAACGGAGTAAAATGCCAGGCTCTGTGTCTTCCTACAAGCGAGACTTCGTTTCAGGTAAACGCAGTCACTTTTCAGCTCAAACGAAGCTATATTGTACACGAAGCTCACACGTTTCTCGCTCTTAACTGAAACGCATTGGATGTTAGAGGGCCTGTGGTTTGTATCAGTTTCAGAAGCAGAGTTGAACTAGATATGGTCCGTGTGTGTAGGAAACACAGTTCTTTTGTTCTGAGCACTCTCACGTTTCCCGCCTTATTAGAGACTCTAGAAAGCAAGAGCGTGCTTCTTGCTCTAAAGCAGAGTGTGTTTCATGGATGAGAAGTGTGCTGTGTGTTTCCCTTCAGAAACGGAGTTATATGCCAGGCTCTGTGTCTCCCTACATGCGAGACTTGGTTTCAGGTAAACGCAGTCACTTTTCAGCTCAAACGAAGCTATATTGTACACGAAGCTCACACGTTTTTCGCTCTTAACTGAAAAGCATTGGATGTTAGAGGGCCTGTGGATTGTATCAGTTTCAGAAGCAGAGTTGAACTAGATATGGTCCATGTGTGTAGGAAACACAGTTCTTTTGTTCTGAGCACTCTCACGTTTCCCGCATTATTAGAGACTCTAGAAAGCAAGAGCGTGCTTCTTGCTCTAAAGCAGAATGTGTTTCATGGATGAGAAGTGTGCTGTGTGTTTCCCTTCAGAAACGGAGTAAAATGCCAGGCTCTGTGTCTTCCTACAAGCGAGACTTCGTTTCAGGTAAACGCAGTCACTTTTCAGCTCAAACGAAGCTATATTGTACACGAAGCTCACACGTTTCTCGCTCTTAACTGAAACGCATTGGATGTTAGAGGGCCTGTGGTTTGTATCAGTTTCAGAAGCAGAGTTGAACTAGATATGGTCCGTGTGTGTAGGAAACACAGTTCTTTTGTTCTGAGCACTCTCACGTTTCCCGCCTTATTAGAGACTCTCCAAAGCAAGAGCGTGCTTCTTGCTCTAAAGCAGAGTGTGTTTCATGGATGAGAAGTGTGCTGTGTGTTTCCCTTCAGAAACGGAGTTATATGCCAGGCTCTGTGTCTCCCTACATGCGAGACTTGGTTTCAGGTAAACGCAGTCACTTTTCAGCTCAAACGAAGCTATATTGTACACGAAGCTCACACGTTTTTCGCTCTTAACTGAAAAGCATTGGATGTTAGAGGGCCTGTGGATTGTATCAGTTTCAGAAGCAGAGTTGAACTAGATATGGTCCATGTGTGTAGGAAACACAGTTCTTTTGTTCTGAGCACTCTCACGTTTCCCGCATTATTAGAGACTCTAGAAAGCAAGAGCGTGCTTCTTGCTCTAAAGCAGAATGTGTTTCATGGATGAGAAGTGTGCTGTGTGTTTCCCTTCAGAAACGGAGTAAAATGCCAGGCTCTGTGTCTTCCTTCAAGTGAGATTTCGTTTCAGGTAAACGCAGTCACTTTTCAGCTCAAACGAAGCTATATTGTACACTAACCTCACACGTTTCTCGCTCTTAACTGAAACGCATTGGATGTTAGAGGTCCTGTGGTTTGTATCAGTTTCAGAAGCAGAGTTGAACAAGATATGGTCCGTGTGTGTAGGAAACACAGTTCTTTTGTTCTGAGCACTCTCACGTTTCCCGCCTTATTAGAGACTCTAGAAAGCAAGAGCGTGCTTCTTGCTCTAAAGCAGAGTGTTTCACGGATGAGAAGTGTGCTGTGTGTTTCCCTTCAGAAACGGAGTTAAATGCCAGGCTCTGTGTCTTCCTACAAGCGAGACTTCGTTTCAGGTAAACGCAGTCACTTTTCAGCTCAAAGGAAGGTATATTGTACACGAAGCTCACACGTTTCTCCCTCTTAACTGAAACGCATTGGATGTTAGAGGTCCTGTGGTTTGTATCAGATTCAGAAGCAGAGTTGAACTAGATATGGTCCGTGTGTGTAGGAAACACAGTTATTTGTTCTGAGCACTCTCACTTTCCTGCCTTATTAGAGACTCTAGAAAGCAAGAGCGTGCTTCTTGCTCTAAAGCAGAGTGTGTTTCATGGATGAGAAGTGTGCTGTGTGTTTCCCTTCAGAAACGGAGTAAAATGCCAGGCTCTGTGTCTTCCTACAAGCGAGACTTCGTTTCAGGTAAACGCAGTCACTTTTCAGCTCAAACGAAGCTATATTGTACACGAAGCTCACACGTTTCTCGCTCTTAACTGAAACGCATTGGATGTTAGAGGGCCTGTGGTTTGTATCAGTTTCAGAAGCAGAGTTGAACTAGATATGGTCCGTGTGTGTAGGAAACACAGTTCTTTTGTTCTGAGCACTCTCACGTTTCCCGCCTTATTAGAGACTCTCCAAAGCAAGAGCGTGCTTCTTGCTCTAAAGCAGAGTGTGTTTCATGGATGAGAAGTGTGCTGTGTGTTTCCCTTCAGAAACGGAGTTATATGCCAGGCTCTGTGTCTCCCTACATGCGAGACTTGGTTTCAGGTAAACGCAGTCACTTTTCAGCTCAAACGAAGCTATATTGTACACGAAGCTCACACGTTTTTCGCTCTTAACTGAAAAGCATTGGATGTTAGAGGGCCTGTGGATTGTATCAGTTTCAGAAGCAGAGTTGAACTAGATATGGTCCATGTGTGTAGGAAACACAGTTCTTTTGTTCTGAGCACTCTCACGTTTCCCGCATTATTAGAGACTCTAGAAAGCAAGAGCGTGCTTCTTGCTCTAAAGCAGAATGTGTTTCATGGATGAGAAGTGTGCTGTGTGTTTCCCTTCAGAAACGGAGTAAAATGCCAGGCTCTGTGTCTTCCTTCAAGCGAGATTTCGTTTCAGGTAAACGCAGTCACTTTTCAGCTCAAACGAAGCTATATTGTACACTAACCTCACACGTTTCTCGCTCTTAACTGAAACACATTGGATGTTAGAGGTCCTGTGGTTTGTATCAGTTTCAGAAGCAGAGTTGAACAAGATATGGTCCGTGTGTGTAGGAAACACAGTTCTTTTGTTCTGAGCACTCTCACGTTTCCCGCCTTATTAGAGACTCTAGAAAGCAAGAGCGTGCTTCTTGCTCTAAAGCAGAGTGTTTCACGGATGAGAAGTGTGCTGTGTGTTTCCCTTCAGAAACGGAGTTAAATGCCAGGCTCTGTGTCTTCCTACAAGCGAGACTTCGTTTCAGGTAAACGCAGTCACTTTTCAGCTCAAAGGAAGGTATATTGTACACGAAGCTCACACGTTTCTCCCTCTTAACTGAAACGCATTGGATGTTAGAGGTCCTGTGGTTTGTATCAGATTCAGAAGCAGAGTTGAACTAGATATGGTCCGTGTGTGTAGGAAACACAGTTATTTGTTCTGAGCACTCTCACTTTCCTGCCTTATTAGAGACTCTAGAAAGCAAGAGCGTGCTTCTTGCTCTAAAGCAGAGTGTGTTTCATGGATGAGAAGTGTGCTGTGTGTTTCCCTTCAGAAACGGAGTAAAATGCCAGCCTCTGTGTCTTCCTACATGCGAGACTTCGTTTCAGGTAAACGCAGTCACTTTTCAGCTCAAACGAAGCTATATTGTACACGAAGCTCACACGTTTCTCGCTCTTAACTGAAAAGCATTGGATGTTATTGGGCCTGTGGTTTGTTTCAGTTTCAGAAGCAGAGTTGAACTAGATATGGTCCGTGTGTTTAGGAAACACAGTTCTTTTGTTCTGAGCACTCTCACGTTTCCCGCCTTATTAGAGACTCTAGAAAGCAAGAGCGTGCTTCTTGCTCTAAAGCAGAGTGTGTTTCATGGATGAGAAGTGTGCTGTGTGTTTCCCTTCAGAAACGGAGTAAAATGCCAGGCTCTGATCTTCCTACAAGCGAGACTTCGTTTCAGGTAAACGCAGTCACTTTTCAGCTCAAACGAAGCTATATTGTACACTAACCTCACACGTTTCTCGCTCTTAACTAAAACGCATTGGATGTTAGAGGTCCTGTGGTTTGTATCAGTTTCAGAAGCAGAGTTGAACAAGATATGGTCCGTGTGTGTAGGAAACACAGTTCTTTTGTTCTGAGCACTCTCACGTTTCCCGCCTTATTAGAGACTCTAGAAAGCAAGAGCGTGCTTCTTGCTCTAAAGCAGAGTGTTTCACGGATGAGAAGTGTGCTGTGTGTTTCCCTTCAGAAACGGAGTTAAATGCCAGGCTCTGTGTCTTCCTACAAGCGAGACTTCGTTTCAGGTAAACGCAGTCACTTTTCAGCTCAAAGGAAGGTATATTGTACACTAACCTCACACGTTTCTCCCTCTTAACTGAAACGCATTGGATGTTAGAGGTCCTGTGGTTTGTATCAGATTCAGAAGCAGAGTTGAACTAGATATGGTCCGTGTGTGTAGGAAACACAGTTATTTGTTCTGAGCACTCTCACTTTCCTGCCTTATTAGAGACTCTAGAAAGCAAGAGCGTGCTTCTTGCTCTAAAGCAGAGTGTGTTTCATGGATGAGAAGTGTGCTGTGTGTTTCCCTTCAGAAACGGAGTAAAATGCCAGCCTCTGTGTCTTCCTACATGCGAGACTTCGTTTCAGGTAAACGCAGTCACTTTTCAGCTCAAACGAAGCTATATTGTACACGAAGCTCACACGTTTCTCGCTCTTAACTGAAACGAATTGGATGTTAGAGGGCCTGTGGTTTGTATCAGTTTCAGAAGCAGAGTTGAACTAGATATGGTCCGTGTGTGTAGGAAACACAGTTCTTTTGTTCTGAGCACTCTCACGTTTCCCGCCTTATTAGAGACTCTCGAAAGCAAGAGCGTGCTTCTTGCTCTAAAGCAGAGTGTGTTTCATGGATGAGAAGTGTGCTGTGTGTTTCCCTTCAGAAACGGAGTTATATGCCAGGCTCTGTGTCTCCCTACATGCGAGACTTGGTTTCAGGTAAACGCAGTCACTTTTCAGCTCAAACGAAGCTATATTGTACACGAAGCTCACACGTTTTTCGCTCTTAACTGAAAAGCATTGGATGTTAGAGGGCCTGTGGATTGTATCAGTTTCAGAAGCAGAGTTGAACTAGATATGGTCCGTGTGTGTAGGAAACACAGTTCTTTTGTTCTGAGCACTCTCACGTTTCCCGCATTATTAGAGACTCTAGAAAGCAAGAGCGTTCTTCTTGCTCTAAAGCAGAATGTGTTTCATGGATGAGAAGTGTGCTGTGTGTTTCCCTTCAGAAACGGAGTAAAATGACAGGTTCTGTGTCTTCCTACAAGCGAGACTTCGTTTCAGGTAAACGCAGTCACTTTTCAGCTCAAACGAAGCTATATTGTACACTAACCTCACACGTTTCTCGCTCTTAACTGAAACGCATTGGATGTTAGAGGTCCTGTGGTTTGTATCAGTTTCAGAAGCAGAGTTGAACAAGATATGGTCCGTGTGTGTAGGAAACACAGTTCTTTTGTTCTGAGCACTCTCACGTTTCCCGCCTTATTAGAGACTCTAGAAAGCAAGAGCGTGCTTCTTGCTCTAAAGCAGAGTGTTTCACGGATGAGAAGTGTGCTGTGTGTTTCCCTTCAGAAACGGAGTTAAATGCCAGGCTCTGTGTCTTCCTACAAGCGAGACTTCGTTTCAGGTAAACGCAGTCACTTTTCAGCTCAAAGGAAGGTATATTGTACACGAAGCTCACACGTTTCTCCCTCTTAACTGAAACGCATTGGATGTTAGAGGTCCTGTGGTTTGTATCAGATTCAGAAGCAGAGTTGAACTAGATATGGTCCGTGTGTGTAGGAAACTCAGTTATTTGTTCTGAGCACTCTCACTTTCCTGCCTTATTAGAGACGCTAGAAAGCAAGAGCGTGCTTCTTGCTCTAAAGCAGAGTGTGTTTCATGGATGAGAAGTGTGCTGTGTGTTTCCCTTCAGAAACGGAGTAAAATGCCAGCCTCTGTGTCTTCCTACAAGCGAGACTTCGTTTCAGGTAAACGCAGTCTCTTTTCAGCTCAAACGAAGCTATATTGTACACGAAGCTCACACGTTTCTCGCTCTTAACTGAAACGCATTGGATGTTAGAGGGCCTGTGGTTTGTATCAGTTTCAGAAGCAGAGTTGAACTAGATATGGTCCGTGTGTGTAGGAAACACAGTTCTTTTGTTCTGAGCACTCTCACGTTTCCCGCCTTATTAGAGACTCTAGAAAGCAAGAGCGTGCTTCTTGCTCTAAAGCAGAGTGTGTTTCATGGATGAGAAGTGTGCTGTGTGTTTCCCTTCAGAAACGGAGTAAAATGCCAGCCTCTGTGTCTTCCTACATGCGAGACTTCGTTTCAGGTAAACGCAGTCACTTTTCAGCTCAAACGAAGCTATATTGTACACGAAGCTCACACGTTTCTCGCTCTTAACTGAAAAGCATTGGGTGTTATTGGGCCTGTGGTTTGTATCAGTTTCAGAAGCAGAGTTGAACTAGATATGGTCCGTGTGTGTAGGAAACACAGTTCTTTTTTTCTGTGCACTCTCACGTTTCCCGCCTTATTAGAGACTCTAGAAAGCAAGAGCGTGCTTCTTGCTCTAAAGCAGAGTGTGTTTCATGGATGAGAAGTGTGCTGTGTGTTTCCCTTCAGAAACGGAGTAAAATGCCAGGCTCTGTGTCTTCCTACAAGCGAGACTTCGTTTCAGGTAAACGCAGTCACTTTTCCGCTCAAAGTAAGGTATATTGTACACGAAGCTCACACGTTTCTCGCTCTTAACTGAAACGCATTGGATGTTAGAGGTCCTGTGGTTTGTATCAGTTTCAGAAGCAGAGTTGAACAAGATATGATCCGTGTGTGTAGGAAACACAGTTCTTTGGTTCTGAGCACTCTCACGTTTCCCGCCTTATTAGAGACTCTAGAAAGCAAGAGCGTGCTTCTTGCTCTAAAGCAGAGTGTGTTTCATGGATGAGAAGTGTGCTGTGTGTTTCCCTTCAGAAACGGAGTTAAATGCCAGGCTCTGTGTCTTCCTCAAGCGAGACTTCTTTTCAGGTAAACGCAGTCACTTTTCAGCTCAAACGAAGCTATATTGTACACGAAGCTCACACGTATCTCGCTCTTAACTGAAACACATTGGATGTTAGAGGGCCTGTGGTTTGTATCAGTTTCAGAAGCAGAGTTGAACTAGATATGGACCGTGTGTGTAGGAAACACAGTTCTTTTGTTCTGAGCACTCTCACGTTTCCCGCCTTATTAGAGACTCTCGAAAGCAAGAGCGTGCTTCTTGCTCTAAAGCAGAGTGTGATTCATGGATGAGAACTGTGCTGTGTGATTCCCTTCAGAAACGGAGTTAAATGCCAGGCTCTGTGTCTTCCTACAAGCAAGAATTCGTTCAGGTAAACGCAGTCACTTTTTAGCTGAAACGAAGCTACATTGTTCACGAAGCTCACACGTTTCTCGCTCTTAACTGAAACGCATTGGATGTTAGAGGGCCTGTGGTTTGTATCAGTTTCAGAAGCAGAGTTGAACTAGATATGGTCCGTGTGTGTAGGAAACACAGTTCTTTTGTTCTGAGCACTCTCACGTTTCCCGCCTTATTTAGACTCTAGAAAGCAAGAGCGTGCTTCTTGCTCTAAAGCAGAGTGTGTTTCATGGATGAGAAGTGTTGTGTGTTTACCTTCAGAAACGGAGTTAAATGCCAGGCTCTGTGTCTTCCTACAAGCGAGACTTCGTTTCAGGTAAACGCAGTCACTTTTCAGCTCAAACGAAGCTATATTGTACATGAAGCTCAGACGTTTCTCGCTCTTAACTGAAACGCATTGGATGTTAGAGGGCCTGGGGTTTGTATCAGTTTCAGAAGCAGAGTTGAACTAGATATGGTCCGTGTGTGTAGGAAACACAGTTCTTTTGTTCTGAGCACTCTCACGTTTCCCGCCTTATTAGAGACTCTAGAAAGCAAGAGCGTGCTTCTTGCTCTAAAGCAGAGTGTGTTTCATGGATGAGAAGTGTGCTGTGTGTTTCCCTTCAGAAACGGAGTAAAATGACAGGCTCTGTGTCTTCCTACAAGCGAGAATTCGTTTCAGGTAAACGCAGTCACTTTTCAGCTCAAAGGAAGCTATATTGTACACGAAGCTCACACGTTTCTCGCTCTTAACTGAAACGCATTGGATGTTAGAGGGCCTGTGGTTTGTATCAGTTTCAGAAGCAGAGTTGAACTAGATATGGTCCGTGTGTGTAGGTAACATAGTTCTTTTGTTCTGAGCACTCTCACGTTTCCCGCCTTATTAGAGACTCTAGAAAGCAAGAGCGTGCTTCTTGCTCTAAAGCAGAGTGTGTTTCATGGATGAGAAGTGTGCTGTGTGTTTCCCTTCAGAAACGGGGTAAAATGCCAGGCTCTGTGTCTTCCTACAAGCGAGACTTCGTTTCAGGTAAACGCAGTCACTTTTCAGCTCAAAGGAAGCTATATTGTACACGAAGCTCACACGTTTCTCGCTCTTAAATGAAACGCATTGGATGTTAGAGGTCCTGTGGTTTGTATCAGTTTCAGAAGCAGAGTTGAACAAGATATGGTCCGTGTGTGTAGGAAACACAGTTCTTTTGTTCTGAGCACTCTCACGTTTCCCGCCTTATTAGAGACTCTCCAAAGCAAGAGCGTGCTTCTTGCTCTAAAGCAGAGTGTGTTTCATGGATGAGAAGTGTGCTGTGTGTTTCCCTTCAGAAACGGAGTTATATGCCAGGCTCTGTGTCTCCCTACATGCGAGACTTGGTTTCAGGTAAACGCAGTCACTTTTCAGCTCAAACGAAGCTATATTGTACACGAAGCTCACACGTTTTTCGCTCTTAACTGAAAAGCATTGGATGTTAGAGGGCCTGTGGATTGTATCAGTTTCAGAAGCAGAGTTGAACTAGATATGGTCCATGTGTGTAGGAAACACAGTTCTTTTGTTCTGAGCACTCTCACGTTTCCCGCATTATTAGAGACTCTAGAAAGCAAGAGCGTGCTTCTTGCTCTAAAGCAGAATGTGTTTCATGGATGAGAAGTGTGCTGTGTGTTTCCCTTCAGAAACGGAGTAAAATGCCAGGCTCTGTGTCTTCCTACAAGCGAGACTTCGTTTCAGGTAAACGCAGTCACTTTTCAGCTCAAACGAAGCTATATTGTACACGAAGCTCACATGTTTCTCGCTCTTAACTGAAACGCATTGGATGTTAGAGGGCCTGTGGTTTGTATCAGTTTCAGAAGCAGAGTTGAACTAGATATGGTCCGTGTGTGTAGGAAACACAGTTCTTTTGTTCTGAGCACTCTCACGTTTCCCGCCTTATTAGAGACTCTCCAAAGCAAGAGCGTGCTTCTTGCTCTAAAGCAGAGTGTGTTTCATGGATGAGAAGTGTGCTGTGTGTTTCCCTTCAGAAACGGAGTTATATGCCAGGCTCTGTGTCTCCCTACATGCGAGACTTGGTTTCAGGTAAACGCAGTCACTTTTCAGCTCAAACGAAGCTATATTGTACACGAAGCTCACACGTTTTTCGCTCTTAACTGAAAAGCATTGGATGTTAGAGGGCCTGTGGATTGTATCAGTTTCAGAAGCAGAGTTGAACTAGATATGGTCCATGTGTGTAGGAAACACAGTTCTTTTGTTCTGAGCACTCTCACGTTTCCCGCATTATTAGAGACTCTAGAAAGCAAGAGCGTGCTTCTTGCTCTAAAGCAGAATGTGTTTCATGGATGAGAAGTGTGCTGTGTGTTTCCCTTCAGAAACGGAGTAAAATGCCAGGCTCTGTGTCTTC
Organism: Onychomys arenicola; assembly: GCA_949786405.1. NCBI lineage: Eukaryota > Metazoa > Chordata > Mammalia > Rodentia > Cricetidae > Onychomys > Onychomys arenicola. The sequence continues at coordinate 260,797 of CATKUM010000039.1, read as the reverse complement.
CTTCAAGTGAGATTTCGTTTCAGGTAAACGCAGTCACTTTTCAGCTCAAACGAAGCTATATTGTACACTAACCTCACACGTTTCTCGCTCTTAACTGAAACGCATTGGATGTTAGAGGTCCTGTGGTTTGTATCAGTTTCAGAAGCAGAGTTGAACAAGATATGGTCTGTGTGTGTAGGAAACACAGTTCTTTTGTTCTGAGCACTCTCACGTTTCCCGCCTTATTAGAGACTCTAGAAAGCAAGAGCGTGCTTCTTGCTCTAAAGCAGAGTGTTTCACGGATGAGAAGTGTGCTGTGTGTTTCCCTTCAGAAACGGAGTTAAATGCCAGGCTCTGTGTCTTCCTACAAGCGAGACTTCGTTTCAGGTAAACGCAGTCACTTTTCAGCTCAAAGGAAGGTATATTGTACACGAAGCTCACACGTTTCTCCCTCTTAACTGAAACGCATTGGATGTTAGAGGTCCTGTGGTTTGTATCAGATTCAGAAGCAGAGTTGAACTAGATATGGTCCGTGTGTGTAGGAAACACAGTTATTTGTTCTGAGCACTCTCACTTTCCTGCCTTATTAGAGACTCTAGAAAGCAAGAGCGTGCTTCTTGCTCTAAAGCAGAGTGTGTTTCATGGATGAGAAGTGTGCTGTGTGTTTCCCTTCAGAAACGGAGTAAAATGCCAGGCTCTGTGTCTTCCTACAAGCGAGACTTCGTTTCAGGTAAACGCAGTCACTTTTCAGCTCAAACGAAGCTATATTGTACACGAAGCTCACACGTTTCTCGCTCTTAACTGAAACGCATTGGATGTTAGAGGGCCTGTGGTTTGTATCAGTTTCAGAAGCAGAGTTGAACTAGATATGGTCCGTGTGTGTAGGAAACACAGTTCTTTTGTTCTGAGCACTCTCACGTTTCCCGCCTTATTAGAGACTCTCCAAAGCAAGAGCGTGCTTCTTGCTCTAAAGCAGAGTGTGTTTCATGGATGAGAAGTGTGCTGTGTGTTTCCCTTCAGAAACGGAGTTATATGCCAGGCTCTGTGTCTCCCTACATGCGAGACTTGGTTTCAGGTAAACGCAGTCACTTTTCAGCTCAAACGAAGCTATATTGTACACGAAGCTCACACGTTTTTCGCTCTTAACTGAAAAGCATTGGATGTTAGAGGGCCTGTGGATTGTATCAGTTTCAGAAGCAGAGTTGAACTAGATATGGTCCATGTGTGTAGGAAACACAGTTCTTTTGTTCTGAGCACTCTCACGTTTCCCGCATTATTAGAGACTCTAGAAAGCAAGAGCGTGCTTCTTGCTCTAAAGCAGAATGTGTTTCATGGATGAGAAGTGTGCTGTGTGTTTCCCTTCAGAAACGGAGTAAAATGCCAGGCTCTGTGTCTTCCTTCAAGCGAGATTTCGTTTCAGGTAAACGCAGTCACTTTTCAGCTCAAACGAAGCTATATTGTACACTAACCTCACACGTTTCTCGCTCTTAACTGAAACACATTGGATGTTAGAGGTCCTGTGGTTTGTATCAGTTTCAGAAGCAGAGTTGAACAAGATATGGTCCGTGTGTGTAGGAAACACAGTTCTTTTGTTCTGAGCACTCTCACGTTTCCCGCCTTATTAGAGACTCTAGAAAGCAAGAGCGTGCTTCTTGCTCTAAAGCAGAGTGTTTCACGGATGAGAAGTGTGCTGTGTGTTTCCCTTCAGAAACGGAGTTAAATGCCAGGCTCTGTGTCTTCCTACAAGCGAGACTTCGTTTCAGGTAAACGCAGTCACTTTTCAGCTCAAAGGAAGGTATATTGTACACGAAGCTCACACGTTTCTCCCTCTTAACTGAAACGCATTGGATGTTAGAGGTCCTGTGGTTTGTATCAGATTCAGAAGCAGAGTTGAACTAGATATGGTCCGTGTGTGTAGGAAACACAGTTATTTGTTCTGAGCACTCTCACTTTCCTGCCTTATTAGAGACTCTAGAAAGCAAGAGCGTGCTTCTTGCTCTAAAGCAGAGTGTGTTTCATGGATGAGAAGTGTGCTGTGTGTTTCCCTTCAGAAACGGAGTAAAATGCCAGCCTCTGTGTCTTCCTACATGCGAGACTTCGTTTCAGGTAAACGCAGTCACTTTTCAGCTCAAACGAAGCTATATTGTACACGAAGCTCACACGTTTCTCGCTCTTAACTGAAAAGCATTGGATGTTATTGGGCCTGTGGTTTGTTTCAGTTTCAGAAGCAGAGTTGAACTAGATATGGTCCGTGTGTTTAGGAAACACAGTTCTTTTGTTCTGAGCACTCTCACGTTTCCCGCCTTATTAGAGACTCTAGAAAGCAAGAGCGTGCTTCTTGCTCTAAAGCAGAGTGTGTTTCATGGATGAGAAGTGTGCTGTGTGTTTCCCTTCAGAAACGGAGTAAAATGCCAGGCTCTGATCTTCCTACAAGCGAGACTTCGTTTCAGGTAAACGCAGTCACTTTTCAGCTCAAACGAAGCTATATTGTACACTAACCTCACACGTTTCTCGCTCTTAACTAAAACGCATTGGATGTTAGAGGTCCTGTGGTTTGTATCAGTTTCAGAAGCAGAGTTGAACAAGATATGGTCCGTGTGTGTAGGAAACACAGTTCTTTTGTTCTGAGCACTCTCACGTTTCCCGCCTTATTAGAGACTCTAGAAAGCAAGAGCGTGCTTCTTGCTCTAAAGCAGAGTGTTTCACGGATGAGAAGTGTGCTGTGTGTTTCCCTTCAGAAACGGAGTTAAATGCCAGGCTCTGTGTCTTCCTACAAGCGAGACTTCGTTTCAGGTAAACGCAGTCACTTTTCAGCTCAAAGGAAGGTATATTGTACACGAAGCTCACACGTTTCTCCCTCTTAACTGAAACGCATTGGATGTTAGAGGTCCTGTGGTTTGTATCAGATTCAGAAGCAGAGTTGAACTAGATATGGTCCGTGTGTGTAGGAAACACAGTTATTTGTTCTGAGCACTCTCACTTTCCTGCCTTATTAGAGACTCTAGAAAGCAAGAGCGTGCTTCTTGCTCTAAAGCAGAGTGTGTTTCATGGATGAGAAGTGTGCTGTGTGTTTCCCTTCAGAAACGGAGTAAAATGCCAGCCTCTGTGTCTTCCTACATGCGAGACTTCGTTTCAGGTAAACGCAGTCACTTTTCAGCTCAAACGAAGCTATATTGTACACGAAGCTCACACGTTTCTCGCTCTTAACTGAAACGCATTGGATGTTAGAGGTCCTGTGGTTTGTATCAGTTTCAGAAGCAGAGTTGAACAAGATATGGTCTGTGTGTGTAGGAAACACAGTTCTTTTGTTCTGAGCACTCTCACGTTTCCCGCCTTATTAGAGACTCTAGAAAGCAAGAGCGTGCTTCTTGCTCTAAAGCAGAGTGTTTCACGGATGAGAAGTGTGCTGTGTGTTTCCCTTCAGAAACGGAGTTAAATGCCAGGCTCTGTGTCTTCCTACAAGCGAGACTTCGTTTCAGGTAAACGCAGTCACTTTTCAGCTCAAAGGAAGGTATATTGTACACGAAGCTCACACGTTTCTCCCTCTTAACTGAAACGCATTGGATGTTAGAGGTCCTGTGGTTTGTATCAGATTCAGAAGCAGAGTTGAACTAGATATGGTCCGTGTGTGTAGGAAACACAGTTATTTGTTCTGAGCACTCTCACTTTCCTGCCTTATTAGAGACTCTAGAAAGCAAGAGCGTGCTTCTTGCTCTAAAGCAGAATGTGTTTCATGGATGAGAAGTGTGCTGTGTGTTTCCCTTCAGAAACGGAGTAAAATGCCAGGCTCTGTGTCTTCCTACAAGCGAGACTTCGTTTCAGGTAAACGCAGTCACTTTTCAGCTCAAACGAAGCTATATTGTACACGAAGCTCACACGTTTCTCGCTCTTAACTGAAACGCATTGGATGTTAGAGGGCCTGTGGTTTGTATCAGTTTCAGAAGCAGAGTTGAACTAGATATGGTCCGTGTGTGTAGGAAACACAGTTCTTTTGTTCTGAGCACTCTCACGTTTCCCGCCTTATTAGAGACTCTCCAAAGCAAGAGCGTGCTTCTTGCTCTAAAGCAGAGTGTGTTTCATGGATGAGAAGTGTGCTGTGTGTTTCCCTTCAGAAACGGAGTTATATGCCAGGCTCTGTGTCTCCCTACATGCGAGACTTGGTTTCAGGTAAACGCAGTCACTTTTCAGCTCAAACGAAGCTATATTGTACACGAAGCTCACACGTTTTTCGCTCTTAACTGAAAAGCATTGGATGTTAGAGGGCCTGTGGATTGTATCAGTTTCAGAAGCAGAGTTGAACTAGATATGGTCCATGTGTGTAGGAAACACAGTTCTTTTGTTCTGAGCACTCTCACGTTTCCCGCATTATTAGAGACTCTAGAAAGCAAGAGCGTGCTTCTTGCTCTAAAGCAGAATGTGTTTCATGGATGAGAAGTGTGCTGTGTGTTTCCCTTCAGAAACGGAGTAAAATGCCAGGCTCTGTGTCTTCCTTCAAGCGAGATTTCGTTTCAGGTAAACGCAGTCACTTTTCAGCTCAAACGAAGCTATATTGTACACTAACCTCACACGTTTCTCGCTCTTAACTGAAACACATTGGATGTTAGAGGTCCTGTGGTTTGTATCAGTTTCAGAAGCAGAGTTGAACAAGATATGGTCCGTGTGTGTAGGAAACACAGTTCTTTTGTTCTGAGCACTCTCACGTTTCCCGCCTTATTAGAGACTCTAGAAAGCAAGAGCGTGCTTCTTGCTCTAAAGCAGAGTGTTTCACGGATGAGAAGTGTGCTGTGTGTTTCCCTTCAGAAACGGAGTTAAATGCCAGGCTCTGTGTCTTCCTACAAGCGAGACTTCGTTTCAGGTAAACGCAGTCACTTTTCAGCTCAAAGGAAGGTATATTGTACACGAAGCTCACACGTTTCTCCCTCTTAACTGAAACGCATTGGATGTTAGAGGTCCTGTGGTTTGTATCAGATTCAGAAGCAGAGTTGAACTAGATATGGTCCGTGTGTGTAGGAAACACAGTTATTTGTTCTGAGCACTCTCACTTTCCTGCCTTATTAGAGACTCTAGAAAGCAAGAGCGTGCTTCTTGCTCTAAAGCAGAGTGTGTTTCATGGATGAGAAGTGTGCTGTGTGTTTCCCTTCAGAAACGGAGTAAAATGCCAGCCTCTGTGTCTTCCTACATGCGAGACTTCGTTTCAGGTAAACGCAGTCACTTTTCAGCTCAAACGAAGCTATATTGTACACGAAGCTCACACGTTTCTCGCTCTTAACTGAAAAGCATTGGATGTTATTGGGCCTGTGGTTTGTTTCAGTTTCAGAAGCAGAGTTGAACTAGATATGGTCCGTGTGTTTAGGAAACACAGTTCTTTTGTTCTGAGCACTCTCACGTTTCCCGCCTTATTAGAGACTCTAGAAAGCAAGAGCGTGCTTCTTGCTCTAAAGCAGAGTGTGTTTCATGGATGAGAAGTGTGCTGTGTGTTTCCCTTCAGAAACGGAGTAAAATGCCAGGCTCTGATCTTCCTACAAGCGAGACTTCGTTTCAGGTAAACGCAGTCACTTTTCAGCTCAAACGAAGCTATATTGTACACTAACCTCACACGTTTCTCGCTCTTAACTAAAACGCATTGGATGTTAGAGGTCCTGTGGTTTGTATCAGTTTCAGAAGCAGAGTTGAACAAGATATGGTCCGTGTGTGTAGGAAACACAGTTCTTTTGTTCTGAGCACTCTCACGTTTCCCGCCTTATTAGAGACTCTAGAAAGCAAGAGCGTGCTTCTTGCTCTAAAGCAGAGTGTTTCACGGATGAGAAGTGTGCTGTGTGTTTCCCTTCAGAAACGGAGTTAAATGCCAGGCTCTGTGTCTTCCTACAAGCGAGACTTCGTTTCAGGTAAACGCAGTCACTTTTCAGCTCAAAGGAAGGTATATTGTACACGAAGCTCACACGTTTCTCCCTCTTAACTGAAACGCATTGGATGTTAGAGGTCCTGTGGTTTGTATCAGATTCAGAAGCAGAGTTGAACTAGATATGGTCCGTGTGTGTAGGAAACACAGTTATTTGTTCTGAGCACTCTCACTTTCCTGCCTTATTAGAGACTCTAGAAAGCAAGAGCGTGCTTCTTGCTCTAAAGCAGAGTGTGTTTCATGGATGAGAAGTGTGCTGTGTGTTTCCCTTCAGAAACGGAGTAAAATGCCAGCCTCTGTGTCTTCCTACATGCGAGACTTCGTTTCAGGTAAACGCAGTCACTTTTCAGCTCAAACGAAGCTATATTGTACACGAAGCTCACACGTTTCTCGCTCTTAACTGAAACGAATTGGATGTTAGAGGGCCTGTGGTTTGTATCAGTTTCAGAAGCAGAGTTGAACTAGATATGGTCCGTGTGTGTAGGAAACACAGTTCTTTTGTTCTGAGCACTCTCACGTTTCCCGCCTTATTAGAGACTCTCGAAAGCAAGAGCGTGCTTCTTGCTCTAAAGCAGAGTGTGTTTCATGGATGAGAAGTGTGCTGTGTGTTTCCCTTCAGAAACGGAGTTATATGCCAGGCTCTGTGTCTCCCTACATGCGAGACTTGGTTTCAGGTAAACGCAGTCACTTTTCAGCTCAAACGAAGCTATATTGTACACGAAGCTCACACGTTTTTCGCTCTTAACTGAAAAGCATTGGATGTTAGAGGGCCTGTGGATTGTATCAGTTTCAGAAGCAGAGTTGAACTAGATATGGTCCGTGTGTGTAGGAAACACAGTTCTTTTGTTCTGAGCACTCTCACGTTTCCCGCCTTATTAGAGACTCTAGAAAGCAAGAGCGTTCTTCTTGCTCTAAAGCAGAATGTGTTTCATGGATGAGAAGTGTGCTGTGTGTTTCCCTTCAGAAACGGAGTAAAATGACAGGTTCTGTGTCTTCCTACAAGCGAGACTTCGTTTCAGGTAAACGCAGTCACTTTTCAGCTCAAACGAAGCTATATTGTACACTAACCTCACACGTTTCTCGCTCTTAACTGAAACGCATTGGATGTTAGAGGTCCTGTGGTTTGTATCAGTTTCAGAAGCAGAGTTGAACAAGATATGGTCCGTGTGTGTAGGAAACACAGTTCTTTTGTTCTGAGCACTCTCACGTTTCCCGCCTTATTAGAGACTCTAGAAAGCAAGAGCGTGCTTCTTGCTCTAAAGCAGAGTGTTTCACGGATGAGAAGTGTGCTGTGTGTTTCCCTTCAGAAACGGAGTTAAATGCCAGGCTCTGTGTCTTCCTACAAGCGAGACTTCGTTTCAGGTAAACGCAGTCACTTTTCAGCTCAAAGGAAGGTATATTGTACACGAAGCTCACACGTTTCTCCCTCTTAACTGAAACGCATTGGATGTTAGAGGTCCTGTGGTTTGTATCAGATTCAGAAGCAGAGTTGAACTAGATATGGTCCGTGTGTGTAGGAAACTCAGTTATTTGTTCTGAGCACTCTCACTTTCCTGCCTTATTAGAGACGCTAGAAAGCAAGAGCGTGCTTCTTGCTCTAAAGCAGAGTGTGTTTCATGGATGAGAAGTGTGCTGTGTGTTTCCCTTCAGAAACGGAGTAAAATGCCAGCCTCTGTGTCTTCCTACAAGCGAGACTTCGTTTCAGGTAAACGCAGTCTCTTTTCAGCTCAAACGAAGCTATATTGTACACGAAGCTCACACGTTTCTCGCTCTTAACTGAAACGCATTGGATGTTAGAGGGCCTGTGGTTTGTATCAGTTTCAGAAGCAGAGTTGAACTAGATATGGTCCGTGTGTGTAGGAAACACAGTTCTTTTGTTCTGAGCACTCTCACGTTTCCCGCCTTATTAGAGACTCTAGAAAGCAAGAGCGTGCTTCTTGCTCTAAAGCAGAGTGTGTTTCATGGATGAGAAGTGTGCTGTGTGTTTCCCTTCAGAAACGGAGTAAAATGCCAGCCTCTGTGTCTTCCTACATGCGAGACTTCGTTTCAGGTAAACGCAGTCACTTTTCAGCTCAAACGAAGCTATATTGTACACGAAGCTCACACGTTTCTCGCTCTTAACTGAAAAGCATTGGGTGTTATTGGGCCTGTGGTTTGTATCAGTTTCAGAAGCAGAGTTGAACTAGATATGGTCCGTGTGTGTAGGAAACACAGTTCTTTTTTTCTGTGCACTCTCACGTTTCCCGCCTTATTAGAGACTCTAGAAAGCAAGAGCGTGCTTCTTGCTCTAAAGCAGAGTGTGTTTCATGGATGAGAAGTGTGCTGTGTGTTTCCCTTCAGAAACGGAGTAAAATGCCAGGCTCTGTGTCTTCCTACAAGCGAGACTTCGTTTCAGGTAAACGCAGTCACTTTTCCGCTCAAAGTAAGCTATATTGTACACGAAGCTCACACGTTTCTCGCTCTTAACTGAAACGCATTGGATGTTAGAGGTCCTGTGGTTTGTATCAGTTTCAGAAGCAGAGTTGAACAAGATATGATCCGTGTGTGTAGGAAACACAGTTCTTTTGTTCTGAGCACTCTCACGTTTCCCGCCTTATTAGAGACTCTAGAAAGCAAGAGCGTGCTTCTTGCTCTAAAGCAGAGTGTGTTTCATGGATGAGAAGTGTGCTGTGTGTTTCCCTTCAGAAACGGAGTTAAATGCCAGGCTCTGTGTCTTCCTCAAGCGAGACTTCTTTTCAGGTAAACGCAGTCACTTTTCAGCTCAAACGAAGCTATATTGTACACGAAGCTCACACGTATCTCGCTCTTAACTGAAACACATTGGATGTTAGAGGGCCTGTGGTTTGTATCAGTTTCAGAAGCAGAGTTGAACTAGATATGGACCGTGTGTGTAGGAAACACAGTTCTTTTGTTCTGAGCACTCTCACGTTTCCCGCCTTATTAGAGACTCTCGAAAGCAAGAGCGTGCTTCTTGCTCTAAAGCAGAGTGTGATTCATGGATGAGAACTGTGCTGTGTGATTCCCTTCAGAAACGGAGTTAAATGCCAGGCTCTGTGTCTTCCTACAAGCAAGAATTCGTTCAGGTAAACGCAGTCACTTTTTAGCTGAAACGAAGCTACATTGTTCACGAAGCTCACACGTTTCTCGCTCTTAACTGAAACGCATTGGATGTTAGAGGGCCTGTGGTTTGTATCAGTTTCAGAAGCAGAGTTGAACTAGATATGGTCCGTGTGTGTAGGAAACACAGTTCTTTTGTTCTGAGCACTCTCACGTTTCCCGCCTTATTTAGACTCTAGAAAGCAAGAGCGTGCTTCTTGCTCTAAAGCAGAGTGTGTTTCATGGATGAGAAGTGTTGTGTGTTTACCTTCAGAAACGGAGTTAAATGCCAGGCTCTGTGTCTTCCTACAAGCGAGACTTCGTTTCAGGTAAACGCAGTCACTTTTCAGCTCAAACGAAGCTATATTGTACATGAAGCTCAGACGTTTCTCGCTCTTAACTGAAACGCATTGGATGTTAGAGGGCCTGGGGTTTGTATCAGTTTCAGAAGCAGAGTTGAACTAGATATGGTCCGTGTGTGTAGGAAACACAGTTCTTTTGTTCTGAGCACTCTCACGTTTCCCGCCTTATTAGAGACTCTAGAAAGCAAGAGCGTGCTTCTTGCTCTAAAGCAGAGTGTGTTTCATGGATGAGAAGTGTGCTGTGTGTTTCCCTTCAGAAACGAAGTAAAATGACAGGCTCTGTGTCTTCCTACAAGCGAGAATTCGTTTCAGGTAAACGCAGTCACTTTTCAGCTCAAAGGAAGCTATATTGTACACGAAGCTCACACGTTTCTCGCTCTTAACTGAAACGCATTGGATGTTAGAGGGCCTGTGGTTTGTATCAGTTTCAGAAGCAGAGTTGAACTAGATATGGTCCGTGTGTGTAGGTAACATAGTTCTTTTGTTCTGAGCACTCTCACGTTTCCCGCCTTATTAGAGACTCTAGAAAGCAAGAGCGTGCTTCTTGCTCTAAAGCAGAGTGTGTTTCATGGATGAGAAGTGTGCTGTGTGTTTCCCTTCAGAAACGGAGTAAAATGCCAGGCTCTGTGTCTTCCTACAAGCGAGACTTCGTTTCAGGTAAACGCAGTCACTTTTCAGCTCAAAGGAAGCTATATTGTACACGAAGCTCACACGTTTCTCGCTCTTAAATGAAACGCATTGGATGTTAGAGGTCCTGTGGTTTGTATCAGTTTCAGAAGCAGAGTTGAACAAGATATGGTCCGTGTGTGTAGGAAACACAGTTCTTTTGTTGTGAGCACTCTCACGTTTCCCGCCTTATTAGAGACTCTAGAAAGCAAGAGCGTGCTTCTTGCTCTAAAGCAGAGTGTGTTTCATGGATGAGAAGTGTGCTGTGTGTTTCCCTTCAGAAACGGAGTTAAATGCCAGGCTCTGTGTCTTCCTCAAGCGAGACTTCGTTTCAGGTAAACGCAGTCACTTTTCAGCTCAAACGAAGCTATATTGTACACGAAGCTCACACGTATCTCGCTCTTAACTGAAACACATTGGATTTTAGAGGGCCTGTGGTTTTTATCAGTTTCAGAAGCAGAGTTGAACTAGATATGGACCGTGTGTGTAGGAAACACAGTTCTTTTGTTCTGAGCACTCTCACGTTTCCCGCCATATTAGAGACTCTAGAAAGCAAGAGCGTGCTTCTTGCTCTAAAGCAGAGTGTGTTTCATGGATGAGAAGTGTGCTGTGTGTTTCCCTTCAGAAACGGAGTTAAATGCCAGGCTCTGTGTCTTCCTCAAGCGAGACTTCTTTTCAGGTAAACGCAGTCACTTTTCAGCTCAAACGAAGCTATATTGTACACGAAGCTCACACGTTTCTCGCTCTTAACTGAAACGCATTGGATGTTAGAGGGCCTGTGGTTTGTATCAGTTTCAGAAGCAGAGTTGAACTAGATATGGACCGTGTGTGTAGGAAACACAGTTCTTTTGTTCTGAGCACTCTCACGTTTCCCGCCTTATTAGAGACTCTCGAAAGCAAGAGCGTGCTTCTTGCTCTAAAGCAGAGTGTGTTTCATGGATGAGAAGTGTGCTGTGTGTTTCCCTTCAGAAACGGAGTTAAATGCCAGGCTCTGTGTCTTCCTCAAGCGAGACTTCTTTTCAGGTAAACGCAGTCACTTTTCAGCTCAAACGAAGCTATATTGTACACGAAGCTCACACGTTTCTCGCTCTTAACTGAAAAGCATTGGATGTTATTGGGCCTGTGGTTTGTATCAGTTTCAGAAGCAGAGTTGAACTAGATATGGTCCGTGTGTGTAGGAAACACAGTTCTTTTGTTCTGAGCACTCTCACGTTTCCCGCCTTATTAGAGACTCTAGAAAGCAAGAGCGTTCTTCTTGCTCTAAAGCAGAGTGTGTTTCATGGATGAGAAGTGTGCTGTGTGTTTCCCTTCAGAAACGGAGTAAAATGCCAGGCTCTGTGTCTTCCTACAAGTGAGACTTCGTTTCAGGTAAACGCAGTCACTTTTCAGCTCAAACGAAGCTATATTGTACACGAAGCTCACACGTTTCTCGCTCTTAACTGAAACGCATTGGATGTTAGAGGGCCTGTGGTTTGTATCAGTTTCAGAAGCAGAGTTCAACTAGATATGGACCGTGTGTGTAGGAAACATAGTTCTTTTGTTCTGAGCACTCTCACGTTTCCCGCCTTATTAGAGACTCTAGAAAGCAAGGGCGTGCTTCTTGCTCTAAAGCAGAGTGTGTTTCATGGATGAGAAGTGTGCTGTGTGTTTCCCTTCAGAAACGGAGTTAAATGCCAGGCTCTGTGTCTTCCTACAAGCGAGACTTCGTTTCAGGTAAACACAGTCACTTTTCAGCTCAGACGAAGCTATATTGTACACGAAGCTCACACGTTTCTCGCTCTTAACTGAAACGCATTGGATGTTAGAGGTCCTGTGGTTTGTATCAGTTTCAGAAGCAGAGTTGAACAAGATATGGTCCGTGTGTGTAGGAAACACAGTTCTTTTGTTCTGAGCACTCTCACGTTTCCCGCCTTATTAGAGACTCTAGAAAGCAAGAGCGTGCTTCTTGCTCTAAAGCAGAGTGTGTTTCATGGATGAGAAGTGTGCTGTGTGTTTCCCTTCAGAAACGGAGTTAAATGCCAGGCTCTGTGTCTTCCTCAAGCGAGACTTCGTTTCAGGTAAACACAGTCACTTTTCAGCTCAAACAAAGCTATATTGTACACGAAGCTCACACGTTTCTCGCTCTTAACTGAAACGCATTGGATGTTAGAGGGCCTGTGGTTTGTATCAGTTTCAGAAGCAGAGTTGAACTAGATATGGACCGTGTGTGTAGGAAACACAGTTCTTTTGTTCTGAGCACTCTCACGTTTCCCGCCTTATTAGAGACTCTAGAAAGCAAGAGCGTGCTTCTTGCTCTAAAGCAGAGTGTGTTTCATGGATGAGAAGTGTGCTGTGTGTTTCCCTTCAGAAACGGAGTTAAATGCCAGGCTCTGTGTCTTCCTCAAGGGAGACTTCGTTTCAGGTAAACGCAGTCACTTTTCAGCTCAAACGAAGCTATATTGTACACGAAGCTCACACGTTTCTCGCTCTTAACTGAAACGCATTAGATGTTAGAGGGCCTGTGGTTTGTATCAGTTTCAGAAGCAGAGTTGAACTAGATATGGTCCGTGTGTGTAGGAAACACAGTTCTTTTGTTCTGAGCACTCTCACGTTTCCCGCCTTATTAGAGACTCTCGAAAGCAAGAGCGTGCTTCTTGCTCTAAAGCAGAGTGTGTTTCATGGATGAGAAGTGTGCTGTGTGTTTCCCTTCAGAAACAGAGTTATATGCCAGGCTCTGTGTCTCCCTACATGCGAGACTTCGTTTCAGGGAAACGCAGTCACTTTTCAGCTCAAACGAAGCTATATTGTACACGAAGCTCACACGTTTTTTCGCTCTTAACTGAAAAGCATTGGATGTTAGAGGGCCTGTGGATTGTATCAGTTTCAGAAGCAGAGTTGAACTAGATATGGTCCGTGTGTGTAGGAAACACAGTTCTTTTGTTCTGAGCACTCTCACGTTTCCCGCCTTATTAGAGACTCTCGAAAGCAAGAGCGTGCTTCTTGCTCTAAAGCAGAGTGTGTTTCATGGATGAGAAGTGTGCTGTGTGTTTCCCTTCAGAAACGGAGTAAAATGCCAGGTTCTGTGTCTTCCTACAAGCGAGACTTCGTTTCAGGTAAACGCAGTCACTTTTCAGCTCAAACGAAGCTATATTGTACACTAACCTCACACGTTTCTCGCTCTTAACTGAAACGCATTGGATGTTAGAGGTCCTGTGGTTTGTATCAGTTTCAGAAGCAGAGTTGAACAAGATATGGTCCGTGTGTGTAGCAAACACAGTTCTTTTGTTCTGAGCACTCTCACGTTTCCCGCCTTATTAGAGACTCTAGAAAGCAAGAGCGTGGTTCTTGCGCTAAAGCAGAGTGTTTCACGGATGAGAAGTGTGCTGTGTGTTTCCCTTCAGAAACGGAGTTAAATGCCAGGCTCTGTGTCTTCCTACAAGCGAGACTTCGTTTCAGGTAAACGCAGTCACTTTTCAGCTCAAAGGAAGGTATATTGTACACGAAGCTCACACGTTTCTCCCTCTTAACTGAAACGCATTGGATGTTAGAGGTCCTGTGGTTTGTATCAGATTTAGAAGCAGAGTTGAACTAGATATGGTCCGTGTGTGTAGGAAACTCAGTTATTTGTTCTGAGCACTCTCACTTTCCTGCCTTATTAGACACTCTAGAAAGCAAGAGCGTGCTTCTTGCTCTAAAGCAGAGTGTGTTTCATGGATGAGAAGTGTGCTGTGTGTTTCCCTTCAGAAACGGAGTAAAATGCCAGCCTCTGTGTCTTCCTACATGCGAGACTTCGTTTCAGGTAAACGCAGTCACTTTTCAGCTCAAACGAAGCTATATTGTACACGAAGCTCACACGTTTCTCGCTCTTAACTGAAAAGCATTGGATGTTATTGGGCCTGTGGTTTGTTTCAGTTTCAGAAGCAGAGTTGAACTAGATATGGTCCGTGTGTTTAGGAAACACAGTTCTTTTGTTCTGAGCACTCTCACGTTTCCCGCCTTATTAGAGACTCTAGAAAGCAAGAGCGTGCTTCTTGCTCTAAAGCAGAGTGTGTTTCATGGATGAGAAGTGTGCTGTGTGTTTCCCTTCAGAAACGGAGTAAAATGCCAGGCTCTGATCTTCCTACAAGCGAGACTTCGTTTCAGGTAAACGCAGTCACTTTTCAGCTCAAACGAAGCTATATTGTACACTAACCTCACACGTTTCTCGCTCTTAACTAAAACGCATTGGATGTTAGAGGTCCTGTGGTTTGTATCAGTTTCAGAAGCAGAGTTGAACAAGATATGGTCCGTGTGTGTAGGAAACACAGTTCTTTTGTTCTGAGCACTCTCACGTTTCCCGCCTTATTAGAGACTCTAGAAAGCAAGAGCGTGCTTCTTGCTCTAAAGCAGAGTGTTTCACGGATGAGAAGTGTGCTGTGTGTTTCCCTTCAGAAACGGAGTTAAATGCCAGGCTCTGTGTCTTCCTACAAGCGAGACTTCGTTTCAGGTAAACGCAGTCACTTTTCAGCTCAAAGGAAGGTATATTGTACACGAAGCTCACACGTTTCTCCCTCTTAACTGAAACGCATTGGATGTTAGAGGTCCTGTGGTTTGTATCAGATTCAGAAGCAGAGTTGAACTAGATATGGTCCGTGTGTGTAGGAAACACAGTTATTTGTTCTGAGCACTCTCACTTTCCTGCCTTATTAGAGACTCTAGAAAGCAAGAGCGTGCTTCTTGCTCTAAAGCAGAGTGTGTTTCATGGATGAGAAGTGTGCTGTGTGTTTCCCTTCAGAAACGGAGTAAAATGCCAGCCTCTGTGTCTTCCTACATGCGAGACTTCGTTTCAGGTAAACGCAGTCACTTTTCAGCTCAAACGAAGCTATATTGTACACGAAGCTCACACGTTTCTCGCTCTTAACTGAAACGAATTGGATGTTAGAGGGCCTGTGGTTTGTATCAGTTTCAGAAGCAGAGTTGAACTAGATATGGTCCGTGTGTGTAGGAAACACAGTTCTTTTGTTCTGAGCACTCTCACGTTTCCCGCCTTATTAGAGACTCTCGAAAGCAAGAGCGTGCTTCTTGCTCTAAAGCAGAGTGTGTTTCATGGATGAGAAGTGTGCTGTGTGTTTCCCTTCAGAAACGGAGTTATATGCCAGGCTCTGTGTCTCCCTACATGCGAGACTTGGTTTCAGGTAAACGCAGTCACTTTTCAGCTCAAACGAAGCTATATTGTACACGAAGCTCACACGTTTTTCGCTCTTAACTGAAAAGCATTGGATGTTAGAGGGCCTGTGGATTGTATCAGTTTCAGAAGCAGAGTTGAACTAGATATGGTCCGTGTGTGTAGGAAACACAGTTCTTTTGTTCTGAGCACTCTCACGTTTCCCGCCTTATTAGAGACTCTAGAAAGCAAGAGCGTTCTTCTTGCTCTAAAGCAGAATGTGTTTCATGGATGAGAAGTGTGCTGTGTGTTTCCCTTCAGAAACGGAGTAAAATGACAGGTTCTGTGTCTTCCTACAAGCGAGACTTCGTTTCAGGTAAACGCAGTCACTTTTCAGCTCAAACGAAGCTATATTGTACACTAACCTCACACGTTTCTCGCTCTTAACTGAAACGCATTGGATGTTAGAGGTCCTGTGGTTTGTATCAGTTTCAGAAGCAGAGTTGAACAAGATATGGTCCGTGTGTGTAGGAAACACAGTTCTTTTGTTCTGAGCACTCTCACGTTTCCCGCCTTATTAGAGACTCTAGAAAGCAAGAGCGTGCTTCTTGCTCTAAAGCAGAGTGTTTCACGGATGAGAAGTGTGCTGTGTGTTTCCCTTCAGAAACGGAGTTAAATGCCAGGCTCTGTGTCTTCCTACAAGCGAGACTTCGTTTCAGGTAAACGCAGTCACTTTTCAGCTCAAAGGAAGGTATATTGTACACGAAGCTCACACGTTTCTCCCTCTTAACTGAAACGCATTGGATGTTAGAGGTCCTGTGGTTTGTATCAGATTCAGAAGCAGAGTTGAACTAGATATGGTCCGTGTGTGTAGGAAACTCAGTTATTTGTTCTGAGCACTCTCACTTTCCTGCCTTATTAGAGACGCTAGAAAGCAAGAGCGTGCTTCTTGCTCTAAAGCAGAGTGTGTTTCATGGATGAGAAGTGTGCTGTGTGTTTCCCTTCAGAAACGGAGTAAAATGCCAGCCTCTGTGTCTTCCTACAAGCGAGACTTCGTTTCAGGTAAACGCAGTCTCTTTTCAGCTCAAACGAAGCTATATTGTACACGAAGCTCACACGTTTCTCGCTCTTAACTGAAACGCATTGGATGTTAGAGGGCCTGTGGTTTGTATCAGTTTCAGAAGCAGAGTTGAACTAGATATGGTCCGTGTGTGTAGGAAACACAGTTCTTTTGTTCTGAGCACTCTCACGTTTCCCGCCTTATTAGAGACTCTAGAAAGCAAGAGCGTGCTTCTTGCTCTAAAGCAGAGTGTGTTTCATGGATGAGAAGTGTGCTGTGTGTTTCCCTTCAGAAACGGAGTAAAATGCCAGCCTCTGTGTCTTCCTACATGCGAGACTTCGTTTCAGGTAAACGCAGTCACTTTTCAGCTCAAACGAAGCTATATTGTACACGAAGCTCACACGTTTCTCGCTCTTAACTGAAAAGCATTGGGTGTTATTGGGCCTGTGGTTTGTATCAGTTTCAGAAGCAGAGTTGAACTAGATATGGTCCGTGTGTGTAGGAAACACAGTTCTTTTTTTCTGTGCACTCTCACGTTTCCCGCCTTATTAGAGACTCTAGAAAGCAAGAGCGTGCTTCTTGCTCTAAAGCAGAGTGTGTTTCATGGATGAGAAGTGTGCTGTGTGTTTCCCTTCAGAAACGGAGTAAAATGCCAGGCTCTGTGTCTTCCTACAAGCGAGACTTCGTTTCAGGTAAACGCAGTCACTTTTCCGCTCAAAGTAAGCTATATTGTACACGAAGCTCACACGTTTCTCGCTCTTAACTGAAACGCATTGGATGTTAGAGGTCCTGTGGTTTGTATCAGTTTCAGAAGCAGAGTTGAACAAGATATGATCCGTGTGTGTAGGAAACACAGTTCTTTTGTTCTGAGCACTCTCACGTTTCCCGCCTTATTAGAGACTCTAGAAAGCAAGAGCGTGCTTCTTGCTCTAAAGCAGAGTGTGTTTCATGGATGAGAAGTGTGCTGTGTGTTTCCCTTCAGAAACGGAGTTAAATGCCAGGCTCTGTGTCTTCCTCAAGCGAGACTTCTTTTCAGGTAAACGCAGTCACTTTTCAGCTCAAACGAAGCTATATTGTACACGAAGCTCACACGTATCTCGCTCTTAACTGAAACACATTGGATGTTAGAGGGCCTGTGGTTTGTATCAGTTTCAGAAGCAGAGTTGAACTAGATATGGACCGTGTGTGTAGGAAACACAGTTCTTTTGTTCTGAGCACTCTCACGTTTCCCGCCTTATTAGAGACTCTCGAAAGCAAGAGCGTGCTTCTTGCTCTAAAGCAGAGTGTGATTCATGGATGAGAACTGTGCTGTGTGATTCCCTTCAGAAACGGAGTTAAATGCCAGGCTCTGTGTCTTCCTACAAGCAAGAATTCGTTCAGGTAAACGCAGTCACTTTTTAGCTGAAACGAAGCTACATTGTTCACGAAGCTCACACGTTTCTCGCTCTTAACTGAAACGCATTGGATGTTAGAGGGCCTGTGGTTTGTATCAGTTTCAGAAGCAGAGTTGAACTAGATATGGTCCGTGTGTGTAGGAAACACAGTTCTTTTGTTCTGAGCACTCTCACGTTTCCCGCCTTATTTAGACTCTAGAAAGCAAGAGCGTGCTTCTTGCTCTAAAGCAGAGTGTGTTTCATGGATGAGAAGTGTTGTGTGTTTACCTTCAGAAACGGAGTTAAATGCCAGGCTCTGTGTCTTCCTACAAGCGAGACTTCGTTTCAGGTAAACGCAGTCACTTTTCAGCTCAAACGAAGCTATATTGTACATGAAGCTCAGACGTTTCTCGCTCTTAACTGAAACGCATTGGATGTTAGAGGGCCTGGGGTTTGTATCAGTTTCAGAAGCAGAGTTGAACTAGATATGGTCCGTGTGTGTAGGAAACACAGTTCTTTTGTTCTGAGCACTCTCACGTTTCCCGCCTTATTAGAGACTCTAGAAAGCAAGAGCGTGCTTCTTGCTCTAAAGCAGAGTGTGTTTCATGGATGAGAAGTGTGCTGTGTGTTTCCCTTCAGAAACGAAGTAAAATGACAGGCTCTGTGTCTTCCTACAAGCGAGAATTCGTTTCAGGTAAACGCAGTCACTTTTCAGCTCAAAGGAAGCTATATTGTACACGAAGCTCACACGTTTCTCGCTCTTAACTGAAACGCATTGGATGTTAGAGGGCCTGTGGTTTGTATCAGTTTCAGAAGCAGAGTTGAACTAGATATGGTCCGTGTGTGTAGGTAACATAGTTCTTTTGTTCTGAGCACTCTCACGTTTCCCGCCTTATTAGAGACTCTAGAAAGCAAGAGCGTGCTTCTTGCTCTAAAGCAGAGTGTGTTTCATGGATGAGAAGTGTGCTGTGTGTTTCCCTTCAGAAACGGAGTAAAATGCCAGGCTCTGTGTCTTCCTACAAGCGAGACTTCGTTTCAGGTAAACGCAGTCACTTTTCAGCTCAAAGGAAGCTATATTGTACACGAAGCTCACACGTTTCTCGCTCTTAAATGAAACGCATTGGATGTTAGAGGTCCTGTGGTTTGTATCAGTTTCAGAAGCAGAGTTGAACAAGATATGGTCCGTGTGTGTAGGAAACACAGTTCTTTTGTTGTGAGCACTCTCACGTTTCCCGCCTTATTAGAGACTCTAGAAAGCAAGAGCGTGCTTCTTGCTCTAAAGCAGAGTGTGTTTCATGGATGAGAAGTGTGCTGTGTGTTTCCCTTCAGAAACGGAGTTAAATGCCAGGCTCTGTGTCTTCCTCAAGCGAGACTTCGTTTCAGGTAAACGCAGTCACTTTTCAGCTCAAACGAAGCTATATTGTACACGAAGCTCACACGTATCTCGCTCTTAACTGAAACACATTGGATTTTAGAGGGCCTGTGGTTTTTATCAGTTTCAGAAGCAGAGTTGAACTAGATATGGACCGTGTGTGTAGGAAACACAGTTCTTTTGTTCTGAGCACTCTCACGTTTCCCGCCATATTAGAGACTCTAGAAAGCAAGAGCGTGCTTCTTGCTCTAAAGCAGAGTGTGTTTCATGGATGAGAAGTGTGCTGTGTGTTTCCCTTCAGAAACGGAGTTAAATGCCAGGCTCTGTGTCTTCCTCAAGCGAGACTTCTTTTCAGGTAAACGCAGTCACTTTTCAGCTCAAACGAAGCTATATTGTACACGAAGCTCACACGTTTCTCGCTCTTAACTGAAACGCATTGGATGTTAGAGGGCCTGTGGTTTGTATCAGTTTCAGAAGCAGAGTTGAACTAGATATGGACCGTGTGTGTAGGAAACACAGTTCTTTTGTTCTGAGCACTCTCACGTTTCCCGCCTTATTAGAGACTCTCGAAAGCAAGAGCGTGCTTCTTGCTCTAAAGCAGAGTGTGTTTCATGGATGAGAAGTGTGCTGTGTGTTTCCCTTCAGAAACGGAGTTAAATGCCAGGCTCTGTGTCTTCCTCAAGCGAGACTTCTTTTCAGGTAAACGCAGTCACTTTTCAGCTCAAACGAAGCTATATTGTACACGAAGCTCACACGTTTCTCGCTCTTAACTGAAAAGCATTGGATGTTATTGGGCCTGTGGTTTGTATCAGTTTCAGAAGCAGAGTTGAACTAGATATGGTCCGTGTGTGTAGGAAACACAGTTCTTTTGTTCTGAGCACTCTCACGTTTCCCGCCTTATTAGAGACTCTAGAAAGCAAGAGCGTTCTTCTTGCTCTAAAGCAGAGTGTGTTTCATGGATGAGAAGTGTGCTGTGTGTTTCCCTTCAGAAACGGAGTAAAATGCCAGGCTCTGTGTCTTCCTACAAGTGAGACTTCGTTTCAGGTAAACGCAGTCACTTTTCAGCTCAAACGAAGCTATATTGTACACGAAGCTCACACGTTTCTCGCTCTTAACTGAAACGCATTGGATGTTAGAGGGCCTGTGGTTTGTATCAGTTTCAGAAGCAGAGTTCAACTAGATATGGACCGTGTGTGTAGGAAACATAGTTCTTTTGTTCTGAGCACTCTCACGTTTCCCGCCTTATTAGAGACTCTAGAAAGCAAGGGCGTGCTTCTTGCTCTAAAGCAGAGTGTGTTTCATGGATGAGAAGTGTGCTGTGTGTTTCCCTTCAGAAACGGAGTTAAATGCCAGGCTCTGTGTCTTCCTACAAGCGAGACTTCGTTTCAGGTAAACACAGTCACTTTTCAGCTCAGACGAAGCTATATTGTACACGAAGCTCACACGTTTCTCGCTCTTAACTGAAACGCATTGGATGTTAGAGGTCCTGTGGTTTGTATCAGTTTCAGAAGCAGAGTTGAACAAGATATGGTCCGTGTGTGTAGGAAACACAGTTCTTTTGTTCTGAGCACTCTCACGTTTCCCGCCTTATTAGAGACTCTAGAAAGCAAGAGCGTGCTTCTTGCTCTAAAGCAGAGTGTGTTTCATGGATGAGAAGTGTGCTGTGTGTTTCCCTTCAGAAACGGAGTTAAATGCCAGGCTCTGTGTCTTCCTCAAGCGAGACTTCGTTTCAGGTAAACACAGTCACTTTTCAGCTCAAACAAAGCTATATTGTACACGAAGCTCACACGTTTCTCGCTCTTAACTGAAACGCATTGGATGTTAGAGGGCCTGTGGTTTGTATCAGTTTCA
Organism: Onychomys arenicola; assembly: GCA_949786405.1. Taxonomy (NCBI): domain Eukaryota; kingdom Metazoa; phylum Chordata; class Mammalia; order Rodentia; family Cricetidae; genus Onychomys; species Onychomys arenicola. The sequence continues at coordinate 240,017 of CATKUM010000039.1, read as the reverse complement.
GAAGCAGAGTTGAACTAGATATGGACCGTGTGTGTAGGAAACACAGTTCTTTTGTTCTGAGCACTCTCACGTTTCCCGCCTTATTAGAGACTCTAGAAAGCAAGAGCGTGCTTCTTGCTCTAAAGCAGAGTGTGTTTCATGGATGAGAAGTGTGCTGTGTGTTTCCCTTCAGAAACGGAGTTAAATGCCAGGCTCTGTGTCTTCCTCAAGGGAGACTTCGTTTCAGGTAAACGCAGTCACTTTTCAGCTCAAACGAAGCTATATTGTACACGAAGCTCACACGTTTCTCGCTCTTAACTGAAACGCATTAGATGTTAGAGGGCCTGTGGTTTGTATCAGTTTCAGAAGCAGAGTTGAACTAGATATGGTCCGTGTGTGTAGGAAACACAGTTCTTTTGTTCTGAGCACTCTCACGTTTCCCGCCTTATTAGAGACTCTCGAAAGCAAGAGCGTGCTTCTTGCTCTAAAGCAGAGTGTGTTTCATGGATGAGAAGTGTGCTGTGTGTTTCCCTTCAGAAACAGAGTTATATGCCAGGCTCTGTGTCTCCCTACATGCGAGACTTCGTTTCAGGGAAACGCAGTCACTTTTCAGCTCAAACGAAGCTATATTGTACACGAAGCTCACACGTTTTTTCGCTCTTAACTGAAAAGCATTGGATGTTAGAGGGCCTGTGGATTGTATCAGTTTCAGAAGCAGAGTTGAACTAGATATGGTCCGTGTGTGTAGGAAACACAGTTCTTTTGTTCTGAGCACTCTCACGTTTCCCGCCTTATTAGAGACTCTCGAAAGCAAGAGCGTGCTTCTTGCTCTAAAGCAGAGTGTGTTTCATGGATGAGAAGTGTGCTGTGTGTTTCCCTTCAGAAACGGAGTAAAATGCCAGGTTCTGTGTCTTCCTACAAGCGAGACTTCGTTTCAGGTAAACGCAGTCACTTTTCAGCTCAAACGAAGCTATATTGTACACTAACCTCACACGTTTCTCGCTCTTAACTGAAACGCATTGGATGTTAGAGGTCCTGTGGTTTGTATCAGTTTCAGAAGCAGAGTTGAACAAGATATGGTCCGTGTGTGTAGCAAACACAGTTCTTTTGTTCTGAGCACTCTCACGTTTCCCGCCTTATTAGAGACTCTAGAAAGCAAGAGCGTGGTTCTTGCGCTAAAGCAGAGTGTTTCACGGATGAGAAGTGTGCTGTGTGTTTCCCTTCAGAAACGGAGTTAAATGCCAGGCTCTGTGTCTTCCTACAAGCGAGACTTCGTTTCAGGTAAACGCAGTCACTTTTCAGCTCAAAGGAAGGTATATTGTACACGAAGCTCACACGTTTCTCCCTCTTAACTGAAACGCATTGGATGTTAGAGGTCCTGTGGTTTGTATCAGATTTAGAAGCAGAGTTGAACTAGATATGGTCCGTGTGTGTAGGAAACTCAGTTATTTGTTCTGAGCACTCTCACTTTCCTGCCTTATTAGACACTCTAGAAATCAAGAGCGTGCTTCTTGCTCTAAAGCAGAGTGTGTTTCATGGATGAGAAGTGTGCTGTGTGTTTCCCTTCAGAAACGGAGTAAAATGCCAGCCTCTGTGTCTTCCTACAAGCAAGACTTCGTTTCAGGTAAACGCAGTCTCTTTTCAGCTCAAACGAAGCTATATTGTACACGAAGCTCACACGTTTCTCGCTCTTAACTGAAACGCATTGGATGTTAGAGGGCCTGTGGTTTGTATCAGTTTCAGAAGCAGAGTTGAACTAGATATGGTCCGTGTGTGTAGGAAACACAGTTCTTTTGTTCTGAGCACTCTCACGTTTCCCGCCTTATTAGAGACTCTAGAAAGCAAGAGCGTGCTTCTTGCTCTAAAGCAGAGTGTGTTTCATGGATGAGAAGTGTGCTGTGTGTTTCCCTTCAGAAACGGAGTAAAATGCCAGCCTCTGTGTCTTCCTACATGCGAGACTTCGTTTCAGGTAAACGCAGTCACTTTTCAGCTCAAACGAAGCTATATTGTACACGAAGCTCACACGTTTCTCGCTCTTAACTGAAAAGCATTGGGTGTTATTGGGCCTGTGGTTTGTATCAGTTTCAGAAGCAGAGTTGAACTAGATATGGTCCGTGTGTGTAGGAAACACAGTTCTTTTGTTCTGAGCACTCTCACGTTTCCCGCCTTATTAGAGACTCTAGAAAGCAAGAGCGTGCTTCTTGCTCTAAAGCAGAGTGTGTTTCATGGATGAGAAGTGTGCTGTGTGTTTCCCTTCAGAAACGGAGTAAAATGCCAGGCTCTGTGTCTTCCTACAAGCGAGACTTCGTTTCAGGTAAACGCAGTCACTTTTCCGCTCAAAGTAAGCTATATTGTACACGAAGCTCACACGTTTCTCGCTCTTAACTGAAACGCATTGGATGTTAGAGGTCCTGTGGTTTGTATCAGTTTCAGAAGCAGAGTTGAACAAGATATGATCCGTGTGTGTAGGAAACACAGTTCTTTTGTTCTGAGCACTCTCACGTTTCCCGCCTTATTAGAGACTCTCGAAAGCAAGAGCGTGCTTCTTGCTCTAAAGCAGAGTCTGTTTCATGGATGAGAAGTGTGCTGTGTGTTTCCCTTCAGAAACGGAGTTAAATGCCAGGCTCTGTGTCTTCCTCAAGCGAGACTTCTTTTCAGGTAAATGCAGTCACTTTTCAGCTCAAACGAAGCTATATTGTACACGAAGCTCACACGTATCTCGCTCTTAACTGAAACGCATTGGATGTTAGAGGGCCTGTGGTTTGTATCAGTTTCAGAAGCAGAGTTGAACTAGATATGGACCGTGTGTGTAGGAAACACAGTTCTTTTGTTCTGAGCACTCTCACGTTTCCCGCCTTATTAGAGACTCTCGAAAGCAAGAGCGTGCTTCTTGCTCTAAAGCAGAGAGTGTTTCATGGATGAGAAGTGTGCTGTGTGTTTCCCTTCAGAAACGGAGTTAAATGCCAGGCTCTGTGTCTTCCTCAAGCGAGACTTCGTTTCAGGTAAACGCAGTCACTTTTCAGCACAAACGAAGCTATATTGTACACGAAGCTCACATGTTTCTCGCTCTTAACTGAAACGCATTGGATGTTAGAGGGCCTGTGGTTTGTATCAGTATCAGAAGCAGAGTTGAACTAGATATGGTGCGTGTGTGTAGGAAACACAGTTCTTTTGTTCTGAGCACTCTCACGTTTCCCGCCTTATTAGAGACTCTAGAAAGCAAGAGCGTGCTTCTTGCTCTAAAGCAGAGTGTGATTCATGGATGAGAACTGTGCTGTGTGATTCCCTTCAGAAACGGAGTTAAATGCCAGGCTCTGTGTCTTCCTACAAGCAAGAATTCGTTCAGGTAAACGCAGTAACTTTTTAGCTGAAACGAAGCTACATTGTTCACGAAGCTCACACGTTTCTCGCTCTTAACTGAAACGCATTGGATGTTAGAGGGCCTGTGGTTTGTATCAGTTTCAGAAGCAGAGTTGAACTAGATATGGTCCGTGTGTGTAGGAAACACAGTTCTTTTGTTCTGAGCACTCTCACGTTTCCCGCCTTATTTAGACTCTAGAAAGCAAGAGCGTGCTTCTTGCTCTAAAGCAGAGTGTGTTTCATGGATGAGAAGTGTTGTGTGTTTACCTTCAGAAACGGAGTTAAATGCCAGGCTCTGTGTCTTCCTACAAGCGAGACTTCGTTTCAGGTAAACGCAGTCACTTTTCAGCTCAAACGAAGCTATATTGTACATGAAGCTCAGACGTTTCTCGCTCTTAACTGAAACGCATTGGATGTTAGATGGCCTGGGGTTTGTATCAGTTTCAGAAGCAGAGTTGAACTAGATATGGTCCGTGTGTGTAGGAAACACAGTTCTTTTGTTCTGAGCACTCTCACGTTTCCCGCCTTATTAGAGACTCTAGAAAGCAAGAGCGTGCTTCTTGCTCTAAAGCAGAGTGTGTTTCATGGATGAGAAGTGTGCTGTGTGTTTCCCTTCAGAAACGGAGTAAAATGACAGGCTCTGTGTCTTCCTACAAGCGAGACTTCGTTTCAGGTAAACGCAGTCACTTTTCAGCTCAAACGAAGCTATATTGTACACGAAGCTCACACGTTTCTCGCTCTTAACTGAAACGCATTGGATGTTAGAGGGCCTGTGGTTTGTATCAGTTTCAGAAGCAGAGTTGAACTAGATATGGTCCGTGTGTGTAGGTAACATAGTTCTTTTGTTCTGAGCACTCTCACGTTTCCCGCCTTATTAGAGACTCTAGAAAGCAAGAGCGTGCTTCTTGCTCTAAAGCAGAGTGTGTTTCATGGATGAGAAGTGTGCTGTGTGTTTCCCTTCAGAAACGGAGTAAAATGCCAGGCTCTGTGTCTTCCTACAAGCGAGACTTCGTTTCAGGTAAACGCAGTCACTTTTCAGCTCAAAGGAAGCTATATTGTACACGAAGCTCACACATTTCTCGCTCTTAACTGAAACGCATTGGATGTTAGAGGTCCTGTGGTCTGTATCAGTTTCAGAAGCAGAGTTGAACAAGATATGGTCCGTGTGTGTAGGAAACACAGTTCTTTTGTTGTGAGCACTCTCACGTTTCCCGCCTTATTAGAGACTCTAGAAAGCAAGAGCGTGCTTCTTGCTCTAAAGCAGAGTGTGTTTCATGGATGAGAAGTGTGCTGTGTGTTTCCCTTCAGAAACGGAGTTAAATGCCAGGCTCTGTGTCTTCCTCAAGCGAGACTTCGTTTCAGGTAAACTCAGTCACTTTTCAGCTCAAACGAAGCTATATTGTACACGAAGCTCACACGTATCTCGCTCTTAACTGAAACGCATTGGATTTTAGAGGGCCTGTGGTTTTTATCAGTTTCAGAAGCAGAGTTGAACTAGATATGGACCGTGTGTGTAGGAAACACAGTTCTTTTGTTCTGAGCACTCTCACGTTTCCCGCCTTATTAGAGACACTAGAAAGCAAGAGCGTGCTTCTTGCTCTAAAGCAGAGTGTGTTTCATGGATGAGAAGTGTGCTGTGTGTTTCCCTTCAGAAACGGAGTTAAATGCCAGGCTCTGTGTCTTCCTCAAGCGAGACTTCTTTTAAGGTAAACGCAGTCACTTTTCAGCTCAAACGAAGCTATATTGTACACGAAGCTCACACGTTTCTCGCTCTTAACTGAAACGCATTGGATGTTAGAGGGCCTGTGGTTTGTATCAGTTTCAGAAGCAGAGTTGAACTAGATATGGACCGTGTGTGTAGGAAACACAGTTCTTTTGTTCTGAGCACTCTCACGTTTCCCGCCTTATTAGAGAATCTAGAAAGCAAGAGCGTGCTTCTTGCTCTAAAGCAGAGTGTGTTTCATGGATGAGAAGTGTGCTGTGTGTTTCCCTTCAGAAACGGAGTTAAATGCCAGGCTCTGTGTCTTCCTCAAGCGAGACTTCTTTTCAGGTAAACGCAGTCACTTTTCAGCTCAAACGAAGCTATATTGTACACGAAGCTCACACGTTTCTCGCTCTTAACTGAAACGCATTGGATGTTAGAGGGCCTGTGGTTTGTATCAGTTTCAGAAGCAGAGTTGAACTAGATATGGACCGTGTGTGTAGGAAACACAGTTCTTTTGTTCTGAGCACTCTCACGTTTCCCGCCTTATTAGAGACTCTCGAAAGCAAGAGCGTGCTTCTTGCTCTAAAGCAGAGAGTGTTTCATGGATGAGAAGTGTGCTGTGTGTTTCCCTTCAGAAACGGAGTTAAATGGTAGGCTCTGTGTCTTCCTACATGCGAGACTTCGTTTCAGGTAAACGCAGTCACTTTTCAGCTCAAACGAAGCTATATTGTACACGAAGCTCACACGTTTCTCGCTCTTAACTGAAAAGCATTGGATGTTATTGGGCCTGTGGTTTGTATCAGTTTCAGAAGCAGAGTTGAACTAGATATGGTCCGTGTGTGTAGGAAACACAGTTCTTTTGTTCTGAGCACTCTCACGTTTCCCGCCTTATTAGAGACTCTAGAAAGCAAGAGCGTTCTTCTTGCTCTAAAGCAGAGTGTGTTTCATGGATGAGAAGTGTGCTGTGTGTTTCCCTTCAGAAACGGAGTAAAATGCCAGGCTCTGTGTCTTCCTACAAGTGAGACTTCGTTTCAGGTAAACGCAGTCACTTTTCAGCTCAAACGAAGCTATATTGTACACGAAGCTCACACGTTTCTCGCTCTTAACTGTAACGCATTGGATGTTAGAGGGCCTGTGGTTTGTATCAGTTTCAGAAGCAGAGTTCAACTAGATATGGTCCGTGTGTGTAGGAAACATAGTTCTTTTGTTCTGAGCGCTCTCACGTTCCCGCCTTATTAGAGACTGTAGAAAGCAAGAGCGTGCTTCTTGCTCTAAAGCAGAGTGTGTTTCATGGATGAGAAGTGTGCTGTGTGTTTCCCTTCAGAAACGGAGTAAAATGCCAGGCTCTGTGTCTTCCTACAAGCGAGACTTCGTTTCAGGTAAACACAGTCACTTTTCAGCTCAAACGAAGCTATATTGTACACGAAGCTCACACGTTTCTCGCTCTTAACTGAAACGCATTGGATGTTAGAGGTCCTGTGGTTTGTATCAGTTTCAGAAGCAGAGTTGAACAAGATATGGTCCGTGTGTGTAGGAAACACAGTTCTTTTGTTCTGAGCACTCTCACGTTTCCCGCCTTATTAGAGACTCTAGAAAGCAAGAGCGTGCTTCTTGCTCTAAAGCAGAGTGTGTTTCATGGATGAGAAGTGTGCTGTGTGTTTCCCTTCAGAAACGGAGTTAAATGCCAGGCTCTGTGTCTTCCTCAAGCGAGACTTCGTTTCAGGTAAACACAGTCACTTTTCAGCTCAAACAAAGCTATATTGTACACGAAGCTCACACGTTTCTCGCTCTTAACTGAAACGCATTGGATGTTAGAGGGCCTGTGGTTTGTATCAGTTTCAGAAGCAGAGTTGAACTAGATATGGACCGTGTGTGTAGGAAACACAGTTCTTTTGTTCTGAGCACTCTCACGTTTCCCGCCTTATTAGAGACTCTAGAAAGCAAGAGCGTGCTTCTTGCTCTAAAGCAGAGTGTGTTTCATGGATGAGAAGTGTGCTGTGTGTTTCCCTTCAGAAACGGAGTTAAATGCCAGGCTCTGTATCTTCCTCAAGCGAGACTTCGTTTCAGGTAAACGCAGTCACTTTTCAGCTCAAACGAAGCTATATTGTACACGAAGCTCACACGTTTCTCGCTCTTAACTGAAACGCATTGGATGTTAGAGGGCCTGTGGTTTGTATCAGTTTCAGAAGCAGAGTTGAACTAGATATGGACCGTGTGTGTAGGAAACACAGTTCTTTTGTTCTGAGCACTCTCACGTTTCCCGCCTTATTAGAGACTCTCGAAAGCAAGAGCGTGCTTCTTGCTCTAAAGCAGAGTGTGTTTCACGGATGAGAAGTGTGCTGTGTGTTTCCCTTCAGAAACAGAGTGAAATGCCAGGCTCTGTGTCTTCCTACAAGCGAGACTTCGTTTCAGGTAAACGCAGTCACTTTTCAGCTCAAAGGAAGGTATATTGTACACGAAGCTCACACGTTTCTCCCTCTTAACGGAAACGCATTGGATGTTAGAGGGCCTGTGGTTTGTATCAGATTCAGAAGCAGAGTTGAACTAGATATGGTCCGTGTGTGTAGGAAACACAGTTATTTGTTCTGAGCACTCTCACTTTCCTGCCTTATTAGAGACTCTAGAAAGCAAGAGCGTGCTTCTTGCTCTAAAGCAGAGTGTGTTTCATGGATGAGAAGTGTGCTGTGTGTTTCCCTTCAGAAACGGAGTAAAATGCCAGCCTCTGTGTCTTCCTACAAGCGAGACTTCGTTTCAGGTAAACGCAGTCTCTTTTCAGCTCAAAGGAAGCTATATTGTACACGAAGCTCACACGTTTCTCGCTCTTAACTGAAACGCATTGGATGTTAGAGGGCCTGTGGTTTGTATCAGTTTCAGAAGCAGAGTTGAACTAGATATGGTCCGTGTGTGTAGGAAACACAGTTCTTTTGTTCTGAGCACTCTCACGTTTCCCGCCTTATTAGAGACTCTAGAAAGCAAGAGTGTGCTTCTTGCTCTAAAGCAGAGTGTGTTTCATGGATGAGAAGTGTGCTGTGTGTTTCCCTTCAGAAACGGAGTAAAATGCCAGCCTCTGTGTCTTCCTACATGCGAGACTTCGTTTCAGGTAAACGCAGTCACTTTTCAGCTCAAACGAAGCTATATTGTACACGAAGCTCACACGTTTCTCGCTCTTAACTGAAAAGCATTGGATGTTATTGGGACTGTGGTTTGTATCAGTTTCAGAAGCAGAGTTGAACTAGATATGGTCCGTGTGTGTAGGAAACACAATTCTTTTGTTCTGAGCACTCTCACGTTTCCCGCCTTATTAGAGACTCTAGAAAGCAAGAGCGTGCTTCTTGCACTAAAGCAGAGTGTGTTTCATGGATGAGAAGTGTGCTGTGTGTTTCCCTTCAGAAACGGAGTAAAATGCCAGGCTCTGTGTCTTCCTACAAGCGAGACTTCGTTTCAGGTAAACGCAGTCACTTTTCAGCTCAAAGTAAGCTATATTGTACACGAAGCTCACACGTTTCTCGCTCTTAACTGAAACGCATTGGATGTTAGAGGTCCTGTGGTTTGTATCAGTTTCAGAAGCAGAGTTGAACAAGATATGATCCGTGTGTGTAGGAAACACAGTTCTTTTGTTCTGAGCACTCTCACGTTTCCCGCCTTATTAGAGACTCTAGAAAGCAAGAGCGTGCTTCTTGCTCTAAAGCAGAGTGTGTTTAATGGATGAGAAGTGTGCTGTGTGTTTCCCTTCAGAAACGGAGTTAAATGCCAGGCTCTGTGCCTTCCTCAAGCGAGACTTCGTTTCAGGTAAACGCACTCACTTTTCAGCTCAAACGAAGCTATATTGTACACGAAGCTCACACGTATCTCGCTCTTAACTGAAACGCATTGGATTTTAGAGGGCCTGTGGTTTTTATCAGTTTCAGAAGCAGAGTTGAACTAGATATGGACCGTGTGTGTAGGAAACACAGTTCTTTTGTTCTGAGCACTCTCACGTTTCCCGCCTTATTAGAGACTCTAGAAAGCAAGAGCGTGCTTCTTGCTCTAAAGCAGAGTGTGTTTCATGGATGAGAAGTGGGCTGTGTGTTTCCCTTCAGAAACGGAGTTAAATGCCAGGCTCTGTGTCTTCCTCAAGCGAGACTTCTTTTCAGGTAAACGCAGTCACTTTTCAGCTCAAACGAAGCTATATTGTACACGAAGCTCACACGTATCTCGCTCTTAACTGAAACGCATTGGATGTTAGAGGGCCTGTGGTTTGTATCAGTTTCAGAAGCAGAGTTGAACTAGATATGGACCGTGTGTGTAGGAAACACAGTTCTTTTGTTCTGAGCACTCTCACGTTTCCCGCCTTATTAGAGACTCTCGAAAGCAAGAGCGTGCTTCTTGCTCTAAAGCAGAGAGTGTTTCATGGATGAGAAGTGTCCTGTGTGTTTCCCTTCAGAAACGGAGTTAAATGCCATGCTCTGTGTCTTCCTCAAGCGAGACTTCGTTTCAGGTAAACGCAGTCACTTTTCAGCTCAAACGAAGCTATATTGTACACGAAGCTCACACGTTTCTCGCTCTTAACTGAAACGCATTGGATGTTAGAGGGCCTGTGGTTTGTATCAGTTTCAGAAGCAGAGTTGAACTAGATATGGTGCGTGTGTGTAGGAAACACAGTTCTTTTGTTCTGAGCACTCTCACGTTTCCCGCCTTATTAGAGACTCTAGAAAGCAAGAGCGTGCTTCTTGCTCTAAAGCAGAGTGTGTTTCATGGATGAGAAGTGTGCTGTGTGTTTCCCTTCAGAAACGGAGTTAAATGCCAGGCTCTGTGTCTTCCTCAAGCGAGACTTCTTTTCAGGTAAACGCAGTCACTTTTCAGCTCAAACGAAGCTATATTGTACACGAAGCTCACACGTATCTCGCTCTTAACTGAAACGCATTGGATGTTAGAGGCCCTGTGGTTTGCATCAGTTTCAGAAGCAGAGTTGAACTAGATATGGACCGTGTGTGTAGGAAACACAGTTCTTTTGTTCTGAGCACTCTCACGTTTCCCGCCTTATTAGAGACTCTCGAAAGCAAGAGCGTGCTTCTTGCTCTAAAGCAGAGAGTGTTTCATGGATGAGAAGTGTGCTGTGTGTTTCCCTTCAGAAACGGAGTTAAATGCCAGGCTCTGTGTCTTCCTCAAGCGAGACTTCGTTTCAGGTAAACGCAGTCACTTTTCAGCTCAAACGAAGCTATATTGTACACGAAGCTCACACGTTTCTCGCTCTTAACTGAAACGCATTGGATGTTAGAGGGCCTGTGGTTTGTATCAGTTTCAGAAGCAGAGTTGAACTAGATATGGTGCGTGTGTGTAGGAAACACAGTTCTTTTGTTCTGAGCACTCTCACGTTTCCCGCCTTATTAGAGACTCTAGAAAGCAAGAGCGTGCTTCTTGCTCTAAAGCAGAGTGTGATTCATGGATGAGAACTGTGCTGTGTGATTCCCTTCAGAAACGGAGTTAAATGCCAGGCTCTGTGTCTTCCTACAAGCAAGAATTCGATCAGGTAAACGCAGTCACCTTTTAGCTGAAACGAAGCTACATTGTTCACGAAGCTCACACGTTTCTCGCTCTTAACTGAAACGCATTGGATGTTAGAGGGCCTGTGGTTTGTATCAGTTTCAGAAGCAGAGTTGAACTAGATATGGTCCGTGTGTGTAGGAAACACAGTTCTTTTGTTCTGAGCACTCTCACGTTTCCCGCCTTATTAGAGACTCTAGAAAGCAAGAGCGTGCTTCTAGCTCTAAAGCAGAGTGTGTTTCATGGATGAGAAGTGTTGTGTGTTTACCTTCAGAAACGGAGTTAAATGCCAGGCTCTGTGTCTTCCTACAAGCGAGACTTCGTTTCAGGTAAACGCAGTCACTTTTCAGCTCAAACGAAGCTATATTGTACATGAAGCTCAGACGTTTCTCGCTCTTAACTGAAACGCATTGGATGTTAGAGGGCCTGTGGTTTGTATCAGTTTCAGAAGCAGAGTTGAACTAGATATGGTCCGTGTGTGTAGGAAACACAGTTCTTTTGTTCTGAGCACTCTCACGTTTCCCGCCTTATTAGAGACTCTAGAAAGCAAGAGCGTGCTTCTTGCTCTAAAGCAGAGTGTGTTTCATGGATGAGAAGTGTGCCGTGTGTTTCCCTTCAGAAACGGAGTAAAATGACAGGCTCTGTGTCTTCCTACAAGCGAGACTTCGTTTCAGGTAAACGCAGTCACTTTTCAGCTCAAACGAAGCTATATTGTACACGAAGCTCACACGTTTCTCGCTCTTAACTGAAACGCATTGGATGTTATAGGGCCTGTGGTTTGTATCAGTTTCAGAAGCAGAGTTGAACTAGATATGGTCCGTGTGTGTAGGTAACATAGTTCTTTTGTTCTGAGCACTCTCACGTTTCCCGCCTTATTAGAGACTCTAGAAAGCAAGAGCGTGCTTCTTGCTCTAAAGCAGAGTGTGTTTCATGGATGAGAAGTGTTGTGTGTTTACCTTCAGAAACGGAGTAAAATGACAGGCTCTGTGTCTTCCTCATGCGAGACTTCTTTTCAGGTAAACGCAGTCACTTTTCAGCTCAAACGAAGCTATATTGTACACGAAGCTCACACGTTTCTCGCTCTTAACTGAAACGCATTGGATGTTAGAGGGCCTGTGGTTTGTATCAGTTTCAGAAGCAGAGTTGAACTAGATATGGTCCGTGTGTGTAGGAAACACAGTTCTTTTGTTCTGAGCACTCTCACGTTTCCCGCCTTATTAGAGACTCTCGAAAGCAAGAGCGTGCTTCTTGCTCTAAAGCAGAGAGTGTATCATGGATGAGAAGTGTGCTGTGTGCTTCCCTTCAGAAACGGAGTTAAATGCCAGGCTCTGTGTCTTCCTCAAGCGAGACTTCGTTTCAGGTAAACGCAGTCACTTTTCAGCTCAAAGGAAGCTATATTGTACACGAAGCTCACACGTTTCTCGCTCTTAACTGAAACGCATTGGATGTTAGAGGGCCTGTGGTTTGTATCAGTTTCAGAAGCAGAGTTGAACTAGATATGGACCGTGTGTGTAGGAAACACAGTTCTTTTGTTCTGAGCACTCTCACGTTTCCCGCCTTATTAGAGACTCTAGAAAGCAAGAGCGTGCTTCTTGCTCTAAAGCAGAGTGTGATTCATGGATGAGAACTGTGCTGTGTGATTCCCTTCAGAAACGGAGTTAAATGCCAGGCTCTGTGTCTTCCTACAAGCAATAATTCGTTCAGGTAAACACAGTCACTTTTTAGCTCAAACGAAGCTACATTGTTCACGAAGCTCACACGTTTCTCGCTCTTAACTGAAACGCATTGGATGTTAGAGGGCCTGTGGTTTGTATCAGTTTCAGAAGCAGAGTTGAACTAGATATGGTCCGTGTGTGTAGGAAACACAGTTCTTTTGTTCTGAGCACTCTCACATTTCCCGCCTTATTAGAGACTCTAGAAAGCAAGAGCGTGCTTCTTGCTCTAAAGCAGAGTGTGTTTCATGGATGAGAACTGTGCCGTGTGTTTCCCTTCAGAAACGGAGTTAAATGCCAGGCTCTGTGTCTTCCTACAAGCGAGACTTCGTTTCAGGTAAACGCAGTCACTTTTCAGCTCAAACGGAGCTATATTGTACATGAAGCTCACACGTTTCTCGCTCTTAACTGAAACGCATTGGATGATAGAGGTCCTGTGGTTTGTATCAGTTTCAGAAGCAGAGTTGAACTAGATATGGTCCGTGTGTGTAGGTAACATAGTTCTTTTGTTCTGAGCACTCTCACGTTTCCCGCCTTATTAGAGACTCTAGAAAGCAAGAGCGTGCTTCTTGCTCTAAAGCAGAGTGTGTTTCATGGATGAGAAGTGTGCTGTGTGTTTCCCTTCAGAAACGGAGTTAAATGCCAGGCTCTGTGTCTTCCTCAAGCGAGACTTCGTTTCAGGTAAACGCAGTCACTTTTCAGCTCAAACGAAGCTATATTGTACACGAAGCTCACACGTATCTCGCTCTTAACTGAAACACATTGGATTTTAGAGGGCCTGTGGTTTTTATCAGTTTCAGAAGCAGAGTTGAACTAGATATGGACCGTGTGTGTAGGAAACACAGTTCTTTTGTTCTGAGCACTCTCACGTTTCCCGCCTTATTAGAGACTCTAGAAAGCAAGAGCGTGCTTCTTGCTCTAAAGCAGAATGTGTTTCATGGATGAGAAGTGTGCTGTGTGTTTCCCTTCAGAAACGGAGTAAAATGCCAGGCTCTGTGTCTTCCTACAAGTGAGACTTCGTTTCAGGTAAACGCAGTCACTTTTCAGCTCAAACGAAGCTATATTGTACACGAAGCTCACACGTTTCTCGCTCTTAACTGAAACGCATTGGATGTTAGAGGGCCTGTGGTTTGTATCAGTTTCAGAAGCAGAGTTCAACTAGATATGGTCCGTGTGTGTAGGAAACATAGTTCTTTTGTTCTGAGCACTCTCACGTTTCCCGCCTTATTAGAGACTCTAGAAAGCAAGAGCGTGCTTCTTGCTCTAAAGCAGAGTGTGTTTCATGGATGAGAAGTGTGCTGTGTGTTTCCCTTCAGAAACGGAGTAAAATGCCAGGCTCTGTGTCTTCCTACAAGCGAGACTTCGTTTCAGGTAAACACAGTCACTTTTCAGCTCAAACGAAGCTATATTGTACACGAAGCTCACACGTTTCTCGCTCTTAACTGAAACGCATTGGATGTTAGAGGTCCTGTGGTTTGTATCAGTTTCAGAAGCAGAGTTGAACAAGATATGGTCCGTGTGTGTAGGAAACACAGTTCTTTTGTTCTGAGCACTCTCACGTTTCCCGCCTTATTAGAGACTCTAGAAAGCAAGAGCGTGCTTCTTGCTCTAAAGCAGAGTGTGTTTCATGGATGAGAAGTGTGCTGTGTGTTTCCCTTCAGAAACGGAGTTAAATGCCAGGCTCTGTGTCTTCCTCAAGCGAGACTTCGTTTCAGGTAAACACAGTCACTTTTCAGCTCAAACAAAGCTATATTGTACACGAAGCTCACACGTTTCTCGCTCTTAACTGAAACGCATTGGATGTTAGAGGGCCTGTGGTTTGTATCAGTTTCAGAAGCAGAGTTGAACTAGATATGGACCGTGTGTGTAGGAAACACAGTTCTTTTGTTCTGAGCACTCTCACGTTTCCCGCCTTATTAGAGACTCTAGAAAGCAAGAGCGTGCTTCTTGCTCTAAAGCAGAGTGTGTTTCATGGATGAGAAGTGTGCTGTGTGTTTCCCTTCAGAAACGGAGTTAAATGCCAGGCTCTGTATCTTCCTCAAGCGAGACTTCGATTCAGGTAAACGCAGTCACTTTTCAGCTCAAACGAAGCTATATTGTACACGAAGCTCACACGTTTCTCGCTCTTAACTGAAACGCATTGGATGTTAGAGGGCCTGTGGTTTGTATCAGTTTCAGAAGCAGAGTTGAACTAGATATGGACCGTGTGTGTAGGAAACACAGTTCTTTTGTTCTGAGCACTCTCACGTTTCCCGCCTTATTAGAGACTCTCGAAAGCAAGAGCGTGCTTCTTGCTCTAAAGCAGAGTGTGTTTCACGGATGAGAAGTGTGCTGTGTGTTTCCCTTCAGAAACAGAGTGAAATGCCAGGCTCTGTGTCTTCCTACAAGCGAGACTTCGTTTCAGGTAAACGCAGTCACTTTTCAGCTCAAAGGAAGGTATATTGTACACGAAGCTCACACGTTTCTCCCTCTTAACGGAAACGCATTGGATGTTAGAGGGCCTGTGGTTTGTATCAGATTCAGAAGCAGAGTTGAACTAGATATGGTCCGTGTGTGTAGGAAACACAGTTATTTGTTCTGAGCAGTCTCACTTTCCTGCCTTATTAGAGACTCTAGAAAGCAAGAGCGTGCTTCTTGCTCTAAAGCAGAGTGTGTTTCATGGATGAGAAGTGTGCTGTGTGTTTCCCTTCAGAAACGGAGTAAAATGCCAGCCTCTGTGTCTTCCTACAAGCGAGACTTCGTTTCAGGTAAACGCAGTCTCTTTTCAGCTCAAAGGAAGCTATATTGTACACGAAGCTCACACGTTTCTCGCTCTTAACTGAAACGCATTGGATGTTAGAGGGCCTGTGGTTTGTATCAGTTTCAGAAGCAAAGTTGAACTAGATATGGTCCGTGTGTGTAGGAAACACAGTTCTTTTGTTCTGAGCACTCTCACGTTTCCCGCCTTATTAGAGACTCTAGAAAGCAAGAGTGTGCTTCTTGCTCTAAAGCAGAGTGTGTTTCATGGATGAGAAGTGTGCTGTGTGTTTCCCTTCAGAAACGGAGTAAAATGCCAGCCTCTGTGTCTTCCTACATGCGAGACTTCGTTTCAGGTAAACGCAGTCACTTTTCAGCTCAAACGAAGCTATATTGTACACGAAGCTCACACGTTTCTCGCTCTTAACTGAAAAGCATTGGATGTTATTGGGACTGTGGTTTGTATCAGTTTCAGAAGCAGAGTTGAACTAGATATGGTCCGTGTGTGTAGGAAACACAGTTCTTTTGTTCTGAGCACTCTCACGTTTCCCGCCTTATTAGAGACTCTAGAAAGCAAGAGCGTGCTTCTTGCACTAAAGCAGAGTGTGTTTCATGGATGAGAAGTGTGCTGTGTGTTTCCCTTCAGAAACGGAGTAAAATGCCAGGCTCTGTGTCTTCCTACAAGCGAGACTTCGTTTCAGGTAAACGCAGTCACTTTTCAGCTCAAAGTAAGCTATATTGTACACGAAGCTCACACGTTTCTCGCTCTTAACTGAAACGCATTGGATGTTAGAGGGCCTGTGGTTTGTATCAGTTTCAGAAGCAGAGTTGAACAAGATATGATCCGTGTGTGTAGGAAACACAGTTCTTTTGTTCTGAGCACTCTCACGTTTCCCGCCTTATTAGAGACTCTAGAAAGCAAGAGCGTGCTTCTTGCTCTAAAGCAGAGTGTGTTTAATGGATGAGAAGTGTGCTGTGTGTTTCCCTTCAGAAACGGAGTTAAATGCCAGGCTCTGTGCCTTCCTCAAGCGAGACTTCGTTTCAGGTAAACGCAGTCACTTTTCAGCTCAAACGAAGCTATATTGTACACGAAGCTCACACGTATCTCGCTCTTAACTGAAACGCATTGGATTTTAGAGGGCCTGTGGTTTTTATCAGTTTCAGAAGCAGAGTTGAACTAGATATGGACCGTGTGTGTAGGAAACACAGTTCTTTTGTTCTGAGCACTCTCACGTTTCCCGCCTTATTAGAGACTCTAGAAAGCAAGAGCGTGCTTCTTGCTCTAAAGCAGAGTGTGTTTCATGGATGAGAAGTGGGCTGTGTGTTTCCCTTCAGAAACGGAGTTAAATGCCAGGCTCTGTGTCTTCCTCAAGCGAGACTTCTTTTCAGGTAAACGCAGTCACTTTTCAGCTCAAACGAAGCTATATTGTACACGAAGCTCACACGTATCTCGCTCTTAACTGAAACGCATTGGATGTTAGAGGGCCTGTGGTTTGTATCAGTTTCAGAAGCAGAGTTGAACTAGATATGGACCGTGTGTGTAGGAAACACAGTTCTTTTGTTCTGAGCACTCTCACGTTTCCCGCCTTATTAGAGACTCTCGAAAGCAAGAGCGTGCTTCTTGCTCTAAAGCAGAGAGTGTTTCATGGATGAGAAGTGTCCTGTGTGTTTCCCTTCAGAAACGGAGTTAAATGCCATGCTCTGTGTCTTCCTCAAGCGAGACTTCGTTTCAGGTAAACGCAGTCACTTTTCAGCTCAAACGAAGCTATATTGTACACGAAGCTCACACGTTTCTCGCTCTTAACTGAAACGCATTGGATGTTAGAGGGCCTGTGGTTTGTATCAGTTTCAGAAGCAGAGTTGAACTAGATATGGTGCGTGTGTGTAGGAAACACAGTTCTTTTGTTCTGAGCACTCTCACGTTTCCCGCCTTATTAGAGACTCTAGAAAGCAAGAGCGTGCTTCTTGCTCTAAAGCAGAGTGTGTTTCATGGATGAGAAGTGTGCTGTGTGTTTCCCTTCAGAAACGGAGTTAAATGCCAGGCTCTGTGTCTTCCTCAAGCGAGACTTCTTTTCAGGTAAACACAGTCACTTTTCAGCTCAAACGAAGCTATATTGTACACGAAGCTCACACGTATCTCGCTCTTAACTGAAACGCATTGGATGTTAGAGGCCCTGTGGTTTGCATCAGTTTCAGAAGCAGAGTTGAACTAGATATGGACCGTGTGTGTAGGAAACACAGTTCTTTTGTTCTGAGCACTCTCACGTTTCCCGCCTTATTAGAGACTCTCGAAAGCAAGAGCGTGCTTCTTGCTCTAAAGCAGAGAGTGTTTCATGGATGAGAAGTGTGCTGTGTGTTTCCCTTCAGAAACGGAGTTAAATGCCAGGCTCTGTGTCTTCCTCAAGCGAGACTTCGTTTCAGGTAAACGCAGTCACTTTTCAGCTCAAACGAAGCTATATTGTACACGAAGCTCACACGTTTCTCGCTCTTAACTGAAACGCATTGGATGTTAGAGGGCCTGTGGTTTGTATCAGTTTTAGAAGCAGAGTTGAACTAGATATGGTCCGTGTGTGTAGGAAACACAGTTCTTTTGTTCTGAGCACTCTCACGTTTCCCGCCTTATTAGAGACTCTAGAAAGCAAGAGCGTGCTTCTTGCTCTAAAGCAGAGTGTGATTCATGGATGAGAACTGTGCTGTGTGATTCCCTTCAGAAACGGAGTTAAATGCCAGGCTCTGTGTCTTCCTACAAGCAAGAATTCGATCAGGTAAACGCAGTCACCTTTTAGCTGAAACGAAGCTACATTGTTCACGAAGCTCACACGTTTCTCGCTCTTAACTGAAACGCATTGGATGTTAGAGGGCCTGTGGTTTGTATCAGTTTCAGAAGCAGAGTTGAACTAGATATGGACCGTGTGTGTAGGAAACACAGTTCTTTTGTTCTGAGCACTCTCACGTTTCCCGCCTTATTAGAGACTCTCGAAAGCAAGAGCGTGCTTCTTGCTCTAAAGCAGAGTGTGTTTCACGGATGAGAAGTGTGCTGTGTGTTTCCCTTCAGAAACAGAGTGAAATGCCAGGCTCTGTGTCTTCCTACAAGCGAGACTTCGTTTCAGGTAAACGCAGTCACTTTTCAGCTCAAAGGAAGGTATATTGTACACGAAGCTCACACGTTTCTCCCTCTTAACGGAAACGCATTGGATGTTAGAGGGCCTGTGGTTTGTATCAGATTCAGAAGCAGAGTTGAACTAGATATGGTCCGTGTGTGTAGGAAACACAGTTATTTGTTCTGAGCAGTCTCACTTTCCTGCCTTATTAGAGACTCTAGAAAGCAAGAGCGTGCTTCTTGCTCTAAAGCAGAGTGTGTTTCATGGATGAGAAGTGTGCTGTGTGTTTCCCTTCAGAAACGGAGTAAAATGCCAGCCTCTGTGTCTTCCTACAAGCGAGACTTCGTTTCAGGTAAACGCAGTCTCTTTTCAGCTCAAAGGAAGCTATATTGTACACGAAGCTCACACGTTTCTCGCTCTTAACTGAAACGCATTGGATGTTAGAGGGCCTGTGGTTTGTATCAGTTTCAGAAGCAAAGTTGAACTAGATATGGTCCGTGTGTGTAGGAAACACAGTTCTTTTGTTCTGAGCACTCTCACGTTTCCCGCCTTATTAGAGACTCTAGAAAGCAAGAGTGTGCTTCTTGCTCTAAAGCAGAGTGTGTTTCATGGATGAGAAGTGTGCTGTGTGTTTCCCTTCAGAAACGGAGTAAAATGCCAGCCTCTGTGTCTTCCTACA
This sequence comes from Onychomys arenicola, assembly GCA_949786405.1. NCBI lineage: Eukaryota > Metazoa > Chordata > Mammalia > Rodentia > Cricetidae > Onychomys > Onychomys arenicola. Next base: position 221,222 of record CATKUM010000039.1, on the reverse strand, counting down.
TGCGAGACTTCGTTTCAGGTAAACGCAGTCACTTTTCAGCTCAAACGAAGCTATATTGTACACGAAGCTCACACGTTTCTCGCTCTTAACTGAAAAGCATTGGATGTTATTGGGACTGTGGTTTGTATCAGTTTCAGAAGCAGAGTTGAACTAGATATGGTCCGTGTGTGTAGGAAACACAGTTCTTTTGTTCTGAGCACTCTCACGTTTCCCGCCTTATTAGAGACTCTAGAAAGCAAGAGCGTGCTTCTTGCACTAAAGCAGAGTGTGTTTCATGGATGAGAAGTGTGCTGTGTGTTTCCCTTCAGAAACGGAGTAAAATGCCAGGCTCTGTGTCTTCCTACAAGCGAGACTTCGTTTCAGGTAAACGCAGTCACTTTTCAGCTCAAAGTAAGCTATATTGTACACGAAGCTCACACGTTTCTCGCTCTTAACTGAAACGCATTGGATGTTAGAGGGCCTGTGGTTTGTATCAGTTTCAGAAGCAGAGTTGAACAAGATATGATCCGTGTGTGTAGGAAACACAGTTCTTTTGTTCTGAGCACTCTCACGTTTCCCGCCTTATTAGAGACTCTAGAAAGCAAGAGCGTGCTTCTTGCTCTAAAGCAGAGTGTGTTTAATGGATGAGAAGTGTGCTGTGTGTTTCCCTTCAGAAACGGAGTTAAATGCCAGGCTCTGTGCCTTCCTCAAGCGAGACTTCGTTTCAGGTAAACGCAGTCACTTTTCAGCTCAAACGAAGCTATATTGTACACGAAGCTCACACGTATCTCGCTCTTAACTGAAACGCATTGGATTTTAGAGGGCCTGTGGTTTTTATCAGTTTCAGAAGCAGAGTTGAACTAGATATGGACCGTGTGTGTAGGAAACACAGTTCTTTTGTTCTGAGCACTCTCACGTTTCCCGCCTTATTAGAGACTCTAGAAAGCAAGAGCGTGCTTCTTGCTCTAAAGCAGAGTGTGTTTCATGGATGAGAAGTGGGCTGTGTGTTTCCCTTCAGAAACGGAGTTAAATGCCAGGCTCTGTGTCTTCCTCAAGCGAGACTTCTTTTCAGGTAAACGCAGTCACTTTTCAGCTCAAACGAAGCTATATTGTACACGAAGCTCACACGTATCTCGCTCTTAACTGAAACGCATTGGATGTTAGAGGGCCTGTGGTTTGTATCAGTTTCAGAAGCAGAGTTGAACTAGATATGGACCGTGTGTGTAGGAAACACAGTTCTTTTGTTCTGAGCACTCTCACGTTTCCCGCCTTATTAGAGACTCTCGAAAGCAAGAGCGTGCTTCTTGCTCTAAAGCAGAGAGTGTTTCATGGATGAGAAGTGTCCTGTGTGTTTCCCTTCAGAAACGGAGTTAAATGCCATGCTCTGTGTCTTCCTCAAGCGAGACTTCGTTTCAGGTAAACGCAGTCACTTTTCAGCTCAAACGAAGCTATATTGTACACGAAGCTCACACGTTTCTCGCTCTTAACTGAAACGCATTGGATGTTAGAGGGCCTGTGGTTTGTATCAGTTTCAGAAGCAGAGTTGAACTAGATATGGTGCGTGTGTGTAGGAAACACAGTTCTTTTGTTCTGAGCACTCTCACGTTTCCCGCCTTATTAGAGACTCTAGAAAGCAAGAGCGTGCTTCTTGCTCTAAAGCAGAGTGTGTTTCATGGATGAGAAGTGTGCTGTGTGTTTCCCTTCAGAAACGGAGTTAAATGCCAGGCTCTGTGTCTTCCTCAAGCGAGACTTCTTTTCAGGTAAACACAGTCACTTTTCAGCTCAAACGAAGCTATATTGTACACGAAGCTCACACGTATCTCGCTCTTAACTGAAACGCATTGGATGTTAGAGGCCCTGTGGTTTGCATCAGTTTCAGAAGCAGAGTTGAACTAGATATGGACCGTGTGTGTAGGAAACACAGTTCTTTTGTTCTGAGCACTCTCACGTTTCCCGCCTTATTAGAGACTCTCGAAAGCAAGAGCGTGCTTCTTGCTCTAAAGCAGAGAGTGTTTCATGGATGAGAAGTGTGCTGTGTGTTTCCCTTCAGAAACGGAGTTAAATGCCAGGCTCTGTGTCTTCCTCAAGCGAGACTTCGTTTCAGGTAAACGCAGTCACTTTTCAGCTCAAACGAAGCTATATTGTACACGAAGCTCACACGTTTCTCGCTCTTAACTGAAACGCATTGGATGTTAGAGGGCCTGTGGTTTGTATCAGTTTTAGAAGCAGAGTTGAACTAGATATGGTCCGTGTGTGTAGGAAACACAGTTCTTTTGTTCTGAGCACTCTCACGTTTCCCGCCTTATTAGAGACTCTAGAAAGCAAGAGCGTGCTTCTTGCTCTAAAGCAGAGTGTGATTCATGGATGAGAACTGTGCTGTGTGATTCCCTTCAGAAACGGAGTTAAATGCCAGGCTCTGTGTCTTCCTACAAGCAAGAATTCGATCAGGTAAACGCAGTCACCTTTTAGCTGAAACGAAGCTACATTGTTCACGAAGCTCACACGTTTCTCGCTCTTAACTGAAACGCATTGGATGTTAGAGGGCCTGTGGTTTGTATCAGTTTCAGAAGCAGAGTTGAACTAGATATGGTCCGTGTGTGTAGGAAACACAGTTCTTTTGTTCTGAGCACTCTCACGTTTCCCGCCTTATTAGAGACTCTAGAAAGCAAGAGCGTGCTTCTAGCTCTAAAGCAGAGTGTGTTTCATGGATGAGAAGTGTTGTGTGTTTACCTTCAGAAACGGAGTTAAATGCCAGGCTCTGTGTCTTCCTACAAGCGAGACTTCGTTTCAGGTAAACGCAGTCACTTTTCAGCTCAAACGAAGCTATATTGTACATGAAGCTCAGACGTTTCTCGCTCTTAACTGAAACGCATTGGATGTTAGAGGGCCTGTGGTTTGTATCAGTTTCAGAAGCAGAGTTGAACTAGATATGGGCCGTGTGTGTAGGAAACACAGTTCTTTTGTTCTGAGCACTCTCACGTTTCCCGCCTTATTAGAGACTCTAGAAAGCAAGAGCGTGCTTCTTGCTCTAAAGCAGAGTGTGTTTCATGGATGAGAAGTGTGCCGTGTGTTTCCCTTCAGAAACGGAGTAAAATGACAGGCTCTGTGTCTTCCTACAAGCGAGACTTCGTTTCAGGTAAACGCAGTCACTTTTCAGCTCAAACGAAGCTATATTGTACACGAAGCTCACACGTTTCTCGCTCTTAACTGAAACGCATTGGATGTTATAGGGCCTGTGGTTTGTATCAGTTTCAGAAGCAGAGTTGAACTAGATATGGTCCGTGTGTGTAGGTAACATAGTTCTTTTGTTCTGAGCACTCTCACGTTTCCCGCCTTATTAGAGACTCTAGAAAGCAAGAGCGTGCTTCTTGCTCTAAAGCAGAGTGTGTTTCATGGATGAGAAGTGTTGTGTGTTTACCTTCAGAAACGGAGTAAAATGACAGGCTCTGTGTCTTCCTCAAGCGAGACTTCTTTTCACGTAAACGCAGTCACTTTTCAGCTCAAACGAAGCTATATTGTACACGAAGCTCACACGTTTCTCGCTCTTAACTGAAACGCATTGGATGTTAGAGGGCCTGTGGTTTGTATCAGTTTCAGAAGCAGAGTTGAACTAGATATGGTCCGTGTGTGTAGGAAACACAGTTCTTTTGTTCTGAGCCCTCTCACGTTTCCCGCCTTATTAGAGACTCTCGAAAGCAAGAGCGTGCTTCTTGCTCTAAAGCAGAGAGTGTATCATGGATGAGAAGTGTGCTGTGTGCTTCCCTTCAGAAACGGAGTTAAATGCCAGGCTCTGTGTCTTCCTCAAGCGAGACTTCGTTTCAGGTAAACGCAGTCACTTTTCAGCTCAAAGGAAGCTATATTGTACACGAAGCTCACACGTTTCTCGCTCTTAACTGAAACGCATTGGATGTTAGAGGGCCTGTGGTTTGTATCAGTTTCAGAAGCAGAGTTGAACTAGATATGGACCGTGTGTGTAGGAAACACAGTTCTTTTGTTCTGAGCACTCTCACGTTTCCCGCCTTATTAGAGACTCTAGAAAGCAAGAGCGTGCTTCTTGCTCTAAAGAAGAGTGTGATTCATGGATGAGAACTGTGCTGTGTGATTCCCTTCAGAAACGGAGTTAAATGCCAGGCTCTGTGTCTTCCTACAAGCAATAATTCGTTCAGGTAAACACAGTCACTTTTTAGCTCAAACGAAGCTACATTGTTCACAAAGCTCACACGTTTCTCGCTCTTAACTGAAACGCATTGGATGTTAGAGGGCCTGTGGTTTGTATCAGTTTCAGAAGCAGAGTTGAACTAGATATGGTCCGTGTGTGTAGGAAACACAGTTCTTTTGTTCTGAGCACTCTCACATTTCCCGCCTTATTAGAGACTCTAGAAAGCAAGAGCGTGCTTCTTGCTCTAAAGCAGAGTGTGTTTCATGGATGAGAACTGTGCCGTGTGTTTCCCTTCATAAACGGAGTTAAATGCCAGGCTCTGTGTCTTCCTACAAGCGAGACTTCGTTTCAGGTAAACGCAGTCACTTTTCAGCTCAAACGGAGCTATATTGTACACGAAGCTCACACGTTTCTCGCTCTTAACTGAAACGCATTGGATGATAGAGGTCCTGTGGTTTGTATCAGTTTCAGAAGCAGAGTTGAACTAGATATGGTCCGTGTGTGTAGGTAACATAGTTCTTTTGTTCTGAGCACTCTCACGTTTCCTGCCTTATTAGAGACTCTAGAAAGCAAGAGCGTGCTTCTTGCTCTAAAGCAGAGTGTGTTTCATGGATGAGAAGTGTGCTGTGTGTTTCCCTTCAGAAACGGAGTTAAATGCCAGGCTCTGTGTCTTCCTCAAGCGAGACTTCGTTTCAGGTAAACGCAGTCACTTTTCAGCTCAAACGAAGCTATATTGTACACGAAGCTCACACGTATCTCGCTCTTAACTGAAACACATTGGATTTTAGAGGGCCTGTGGTTTTTATCAGTTTCAGAAGCAGAGTTGAACTAGATATGGACCGTGTGTGTAGGAAACACAGTTCTTTTGTTCTGAGCACTCTCACGTTTCCCGCCTTATTAGAGACTCTAGAAAGCAAGAGCGTGCTTCTTGCTCTAAAGCAGAATGTGTTTCATGGATGAGAAGTGTGCTGTGTGTTTCCCTTCAGAAACGGAGTTAAATGCCAGGCTCTGTGTCTTCCTACAAGTGAGACTTCGTTTCAGGTAAACGCAGTCACTTTTCAGCTCAAACGAAGCTATATTGTACACGAAGCTCACACGTTTCTCGCTCTTAACTGAAACGCATTGGATGTTAGAGGGCCTGTGGTTTGTATCAGTTTCAGAAGCAGAGTTCAACTAGATATGGTCCGTGTGTGTAGGAAACATAGTTCTTTTGTTCTGAGCACTCTCACGTTTCCCGCCTTATTAGAGACTCTAGAAAGCAAGAGCGTGCTTCTTGCTCTAAAGCAGAGTGTGTTTCATGGATGAGAAGTGTGCTGTGTGTTTCCCTTCAGAAACGGAGTAAAATGCCAGGCTCTGTGTCTTCCTACAAGCGAGACTTCGTTTCAGGTAAACACAGTCACTTTTCAGCTCAAACGAAGCTATATTGTACACGAAGCTCACACGTTTCTCGCTCTTAACTGAAACGCATTGGATGTTAGAGGTCCTGTGGTTTGTATCAGTTTCAGAAGCAGAGTTGAACAAGATATGGTCCGTGTGTGTAGGAAACACAGTTCTTTTGTTCTGAGCACTCTCACGTTTCCCGCCTTATTAGAGACTCTAGAAAGCAAGAGCGTGCTTCTTGCTCTAAAGCAGAGTGTGTTTCATGGATGAGAAGTGTGCTGTGTGTTTCCCTTCAGAAACGGAGTTAAATGCCAGGCTCTGTGTCTTCCTCAAGCGAGACTTCGTTTCAGGTAAACACAGTCACTTTTCAGCTCAAACAAAGCTATATTGTACACGAAGCTCACACGTTTCTCGCTCTTAACTGAAACGCATTGGATGTTAGAGGGCCTGTGGTTTGTATCAGTTTCAGAAGCAGAGTTGAACTAGATATGGACCGTGTGTGTAGGAAACACAGTTCTTTTGTTCTGAGCACTCTCACGTTTCCCGCCTTATTAGAGACTCTAGAAAGCAAGAGCGTGCTTCTTGCTCTAAAGCAGAGTGTGTTTCATGGATGAGAAGTGTGCTGTGTGTTTCCCTTCAGAAACGGAGTTAAATGCCAGGCTCTGTATCTTCCTCAAGCGAGACTTCGTTTCAGGTAAACGCAGTCACTTTTCAGCTCAAACAAAGCTATATTGTACACGAAGCTCACACGTTTCTCGCTCTTAACTGAAACGCATTGGATGTTAGAGGGCCTGTGGTTTGTATCAGTTTCAGAAGCAGAGTTGAACTAGATATGGACCGTGTGTGTAGGAAACACAGTTCTTTTGTTCTGAGCACTCTCACGTTTCCCGCCTTATTAGAGACTCTCGAAAGCAAGAGCGTGCTTCTTGCTCTAAAGCAGAGTGTGTTTCACGGATGAGAAGTATACTGTGTGTTTCCCTTCAGAAACAGAGTGAAATGCCAGGCTCTGTGTCTTCCTACAAGCGAGACTTCGTTTCAGGTAAACGCAGTCACTTTTCAGCTCAAAGGAAGGTATATTGTACACGAAGCTCACACGTTTCTCCCTCTTAACGGAAACGCATTGGATGTTAGAGGGCCTGTGGTTTGTATCAGATTCAGAAGCAGAGTTGAACTAGATATGGTCCGTGTGTGTAGGAAACACAGTTATTTGTTCTGAGCACTCTCACTTTCCTGCCTTATTAGAGACTCTAGAAAGCAAGAGCGTGCTTCTTGCTCTAAAGCAGAGTGTGTTTCATGGATGAGAAGTGTGCTGTGTGTTTCCCTTCAGAAACGGAGTAAAATGCCAGCCTCTGTGTCTTCCTACAAGCGAGACTTCGTTTCAGGTAAACGCAGTCTCTTTTCAGCTCAAAGGAAGCTATATTGTACACGAAGCTCACACGTTTCTCGCTCTTAACTGAAACGCATTGGATGTTAGAGGGCCTGTGGTTTGTATCAGTTTCAGAAGCAGAGTTGAACTAGATATGGTCCGTGTGTGTAGGAAACACAGTTCTTTTGTTCTGAGCACTCTCACGTTTCCCGCCTTATTAGAGACTCTAGAAAGCAAGAGTGTGCTTCTTGCTCTAAAGCAGAGTGTGTTTCATGGATGAGAAGTGTGCTGTGTGTTTCCCTTCAGAAACGGAGTAAAATGCCAGCCTCTGTGTCTTCCTACATGCGAGACTTCGTTTCAGGTAAACGCAGTCACTTTTCAGCTCAAACGAAGCTATATTGTACACGAAGCTCACACGTTTCTCGCTCTTAACTGAAAAGCATTGGATGTTATTGGGACTGTGGTTTGTATCAGTTTCAGAAGCAGAGTTGAACTAGATATGGTCCGTGTGTGTAGGAAACACAGTTCTTTTGTTCTGAGCACTCTCACGTTTCCCGCCTTATTAGAGACTCTAGAAAGCAAGAGCGTGCTTCTTGCACTAAAGCAGAGTGTGTTTCATGGATGAGAAGTGTGCTGTGTGTTTCCCTTCAGAAACGGAGTAAAATGCCAGGCTCTGTGTCTTCCTACAAGCGAGACTTCGTTTCAGGTAAACGCAGTCACTTTTCAGCTCAAAGTAAGCTATATTGTACACGAAGCTCACACGTTTCTCGCTCTTAACTGAAACGCATTGGATGTTAGAGGGCCTGTGGTTTGTATCAGTTTCAGAAGCAGAGTTGAACAAGATATGATCCGTGTGTGTAGGAAACACAGTTCTTTTGTTCTGAGCACTCTCACGTTTCCCGCCTTATTAGAGACTCTAGAAAGCAAGAGCGTGCTTCTTGCTCTAAAGCAGAGTGTGTTTAATGGATGAGAAGTGTGCTGTGTGTTTCCCTTCAGAAACGGAGTTAAATGCCAGGCTCTGTGCCTTCCTCAAGCGAGACTTCGTTTCAGGTAAACGCAGTCACTTTTCAGCTCAAACGAAGCTATATTGTACACGAAGCTCACACGTATCTCGCTCTTAACTGAAACGCATTGGATTTTAGAGGGCCTGTGGTTTTTATCAGTTTCAGAAGCAGAGTTGAACTAGATATGGACCGTGTGTGTAGGAAACACAGTTCTTTTGTTCTGAGCACTCTCACGTTTCCCGCCTTATTAGAGACTCTAGAAAGCAAGAGCGTGCTTCTTGCTCTAAAGCAGAGTGTGTTTCATGGATGAGAAGTGGGCTGTGTGTTTCCCTTCAGAAACGGAGTTAAATGCCAGGCTCTGTGTCTTCCTCAAGCGAGACTTCTTTTCAGGTAAACGCAGTCACTTTTCAGCTCAAACGAAGCTATATTGTACACGAAGCTCACACGTATCTCGCTCTTAACTGAAACGCATTGGATGTTAGAGGGCCTGTGGTTTGTATCAGTTTCAGAAGCAGAGTTGAACTAGATATGGACCGTGTGTGTAGGAAACACAGTTCTTTTGTTCTGAGCACTCTCACGTTTCCCGCCTTATTAGAGACTCTCGAAAGCAAGAGCGTGCTTCTTGCTCTAAAGCAGAGAGTGTTTCATGGATGAGAAGTGTCCTGTGTGTTTCCCTTCAGAAACGGAGTTAAATGCCATGCTCTGTGTCTTCCTCAAGCGAGACTTCGTTTCAGGTAAACGCAGTCACTTTTCAGCTCAAACGAAGCTATATTGTACACGAAGCTCACACGTTTCTCGCTCTTAACTGAAACGCATTGGATGTTAGAGGGCCTGTGGTTTGTATCAGTTTCAGAAGCAGAGTTGAACTAGATATGGTGCGTGTGTGTAGGAAACACAGTTCTTTTGTTCTGAGCACTCTCACGTTTCCCGCCTTATTAGAGACTCTAGAAAGCAAGAGCGTGCTTCTTGCTCTAAAGCAGAGTGTGTTTCATGGATGAGAAGTGTGCTGTGTGTTTCCCTTCAGAAACGGAGTTAAATGCCAGGCTCTGTGTCTTCCTCAAGCGAGACTTCTTTTCAGGTAAACGCAGTCACTTTTCAGCTCAAACGAAGCTATATTGTACACGAAGCTCACACGTATCTCGCTCTTAACTGAAACGCATTGGATGTTAGAGGCCCTGTGGTTTGCATCAGTTTCAGAAGCAGAGTTGAACTAGATATGGACCGTGTGTGTAGGAAACACAGTTCTTTTGTTCTGAGCACTCTCACGTTTCCCGCCTTATTAGAGACTCTCGAAAGCAAGAGCGTGCTTCTTGCTCTAAAGCAGAGAGTGTTTCATGGATGAGAAGTGTGCTGTGTGTTTCCCTTCAGAAACGGAGTTAAATGCCAGGCTCTGTGTCTTCCTCAAGCGAGACTTCGTTTCAGGTAAACGCAGTCACTTTTCAGCTCAAACGAAGCTATATTGTACACGAAGCTCACACGTTTCTCGCTCTTAACTGAAACGCATTGGATGTTAGAGGGCCTGTGGTTTGTATCAGTTTCAGAAGCAGAGTTGAACTAGATATGGTGCGTGTGTGTAGGAAACACAGTTCTTTTGTTCTGAGCACTCTCACGTTTCCCGCCTTATTAGAGACTCTAGAAAGCAAGAGCGTGCTTCTTGCTCTAAAGCAGAGTGTGATTCATGGATGAGAACTGTGCTGTGTGATTCCCTTCAGAAACGGAGTTAAATGCCAGGCTCTGTGTCTTCCTACAAGCAAGAATTCGATCAGGTAAACGCAGTCACCTTTTAGCTGAAACGAAGCTACATTGTTCACGAAGCTCACACGTTTCTCGCTCTTAACTGAAACGCATTGGATGTTAGAGGGCCTGTGGTTTGTATCAGTTTCAGAAGCAGAGTTGAACTAGATATGGTCCGTGTGTGTAGGAAACACAGTTCTTTTGTTCTGAGCACTCTCACGTTTCCCGCCTTATTAGAGACTCTAGAAAGCAAGAGCGTGCTTCTAGCTCTAAAGCAGAGTGTGTTTCATGGATGAGAAGTGTTGTGTGTTTACCTTCAGAAACGGAGTTAAATGCCAGGCTCTGTGTCTTCCTACAAGCGAGACTTCGTTTCAGGTAAACGCAGTCACTTTTCAGCTCAAACGAAGCTATATTGTACATGAAGCTCAGACGTTTCTCGCTCTTAACTGAAACGCATTGGATGTTAGAGGGCCTGTGGTTTGTATCAGTTTCAGAAGCAGAGTTGAACTAGATATGGGCCGTGTGTGTAGGAAACACAGTTCTTTTGTTCTGAGCACTCTCACGTTTCCCGCCTTATTAGAGACTCTAGAAAGCAAGAGCGTGCTTCTTGCTCTAAAGCAGAGTGTGTTTCATGGATGAGAAGTGTGCCGTGTGTTTCCCTTCAGAAACGGAGTAAAATGACAGGCTCTGTGTCTTCCTACAAGCGAGACTTCGTTTCAGGTAAACGCAGTCACTTTTCAGCTCAAACGAAGCTATATTGTACACGAAGCTCACACGTTTCTCGCTCTTAACTGAAACGCATTGGATGTTAGAGGGCCTGTGGTTTGTATCAGTTTCAGAAGCAGAGTTGAACTAGATATGGTCCGTGTGTGTAGGTAACATAGTTCTTTTGTTCTGAGCACTCTCACGTTTCCCGCCTTATTAGAGACTCTAGAAAGCAAGAGCGTGCTTCTTGCTCTAAAGCAGAGTGTGTTTCATGGATGAGAAGTGTTGTGTGTTTACCTTCAGAAACGGAGTAAAATGACAGGCTCTGTGTCTTCCTCAAGCGAGACTTCTTTTCAGGTAAACGCAGTCACTTTTCAGCTCAAACGAAGCTATATTGTACACGAAGCTCACACGTTTCTCGCTCTTAACTGAAACGCATTGGATGTTAGAGGGCCTGTGGTTTGTATCAGTTTCAGAAGCAGAGTTGAACTAGATATGGTCCGTGTGTGTAGGAAACACAGTTCTTTTGTTCTGAGCACTCTCACGTTTCCCGCCTTATTAGAGACTCTCGAAAGCAAGAGCGTGCTTCTTGCTCTAAAGCAGAGAGTGTATCATGGATGAGAAGTGTGCTGTGTGCTTCCCTTCAGAAACGGAGTTAAATGCCAGGCTCTGTGTCTTCCTCAAGCGAGACTTCGTTTCAGGTAAACGCAGTCACTTTTCAGCTCAAAGGAAGCTATATTGTACACGAAGCTCACACGTTTCTCGCTCTTAACTGAAACGCATTGGATGTTAGAGGGCCTGTGGTTTGTATCAGTTTCAGAAGCAGAGTTGAACTAGATATGGACCGTGTGTGTAGGAAACACAGTTCTTTTGTTCTGAGCACTCTCACGTTTCCCGCCTTATTAGAGACTCTAGAAAGCAAGAGCGTGCTTCTTGCTCTAAAGCAGAGTGTGATTCATGGATGAGAACTGTGCTGTGTGATTCCCTTCAGAAACGGAGTTAAATGCCAGGCTCTGTGTCTTCCTACAAGCAAAAATTCGTTCAGGTAAACACAGTCACTTTTTAGCTCAAACGAAGCTACATTGTTCACGAAGCTCACACGTTTCTCGCTCTTAACTGAAACGCATTGGATGTTAGAGGGCCTGTGGTTTGTATCAGTTTCAGAAGCAGAGTTGAACTAGATATGGTCCGTGTGTGTAGGAAACACAGTTCTTTTGTTCTGAGCACTCTCACATTTCCCGCCTTATTAGAGAATCTAGAAAGCAAGAGCGTGCTTCTTGCTCTAAAGCAGAGTGTGTTTCATGGATGAGAACTGTGCCGTGTGTTTCCCTTCAGAAACGGAGTTAAATGCCAGGCTCTGTGTCTTCCTACAAGCGAGACTTCGTTTCAGGTAAACGCAGTCACTTTTCAGCTCAAACGGAGCTATATTGTACACGAAGCTCACACGTTTCTCGCTCTTAACTGAAACGCATTGGATGATAGAGGTCCTGTGGTTTGTATCAGTTTCAGAAGCAGAGTTGAACTAGATATGGTCCGTGTGTGTAGGTAACATAGTTCTTTTGTTCTGAGCACTCTCACGTTTCCCGCCTTATTAGAGACTCTAGAAAGCAAGAGCGTGCTTCTTGCTCTAAAGCAGAGTGTGTTTCATGGATGAGAAGTGTGCTGTGTGTTTCCCTTCAGAAACGGAGTTAAATGCCAGGCTCTGTGTCTTCCTCAAGCGAGACTTCGTTTCAGGTAAACGCAGTCACTTTTCAGCTCAAACGAAGCTATATAGTACACGAAGCTCACACGTATCTCGCTCTTAACTGAAACACATTGGATTTTAGAGGGCCTGTGGTTTTTATCAGTTTCAGAAGCAGAGTTGAACTAGATATGGACCGTGTGTGTAGGAAACACAGTTCTTTTGTTCTGAGCACTCTCACGTTTCCCGCCTTATTAGAGACTCTAGAAAGCAAGAGCGTGCTTCTTGCTCTAAAGCAGAGTGTTTCACGGATGAGAAGTGTGCTGTGTGTTTCCCTTCAGAAACGGAGTTAAATGCCAGGCTCTGTGTCTTCCTACAAGCGAGACTTCGTTTCAGGTAAACGCAGTCACTTTTCAGCTCAAAGGAAGGTATATTGTACACGAAGCTCACACGTTTCTCCCTCTTAACTGAAACGCATTGGATGTTAGAGGTCCTGTGGTTTGTATCAGATTCAGAAGCAGAGTTGAACTAGATATGGTCCGTGTGTGTAGGAAACACAGTTATTTGTTCTGAGCACTCTCACTTTCCTGCCTTATTAGAGACTCTAGAAAGCAAGAGCGTGCTTCTTGCTCTAAAGCAGAGTGTGTTTCATGGATGAGAAGTGTGCTGTGTGTTTCCCTTCAGAAACGGAGTAAAATGCCAGCCTCTGTGTCTTCCTACATGCGAGACTTCGTTTCAGGTAAACGCAGTCACTTTTCAGCTCAAACGAAGCTATATTGTACACGAAGCTCACACGTTTCTCGCTCTTAACTGAAACGCATTGGATGTTAGAGGGCCTGTGGTTTGTATCAGTTTCAGAAGCAGAGTTGAACTAGATATGGTCCGTGTGTGTAGGAAACACAGTTCTTTTGTTCTGAGCACTCTCACGTTTCCCGCCTTATTAGAGACTCTCGAAAGCAAGAGCGTGCTTCTTGCTCTAAAGCAGAGTGTGTTTCATGGATGAGAAGTGTGCTGTGTGTTTCCCTTCAGAAACGGAGTTATATGCCAGGCTCTGTGTCTCCCTACATGCGAGACTTCGTTTAGGGAAACGCAGTCACTTTTCAGCTCAAACGAAGCTATATTGTACACGAAGCTCACACGTTTTTCGCTCTTAACTGAAAAGCATTGGATGTTAGAGGGCCTGTGGATTGTATCAGTTTCAGAAGCAGAGTTGAACTAGATATGGTCCGTGTGTGTAGGAAACACAGTTCTTTTGTTCTGAGCACTCTCACGTTTCCCGCATTATTAGAGACTCTAGAAAGCAAGAGCGTGCTTCTTGCTCTAAAGCAGAATGTGTTTCATGGATGACAAGTGTGCTGTGTGTTTCCATTCAGAAACGGAGTAAAATGCCAGGTTCTGTGTCTTCCTACAAGCGAGACTTCGTTTCAGGTAAACGCAGTCACTTTTCAGCTCAAACGAAGCTATATTGTACACTAACCTCACACGTTTCTCGCTCTTAACTGAAACGCATTGGATGTTAGAGGTCCTGTGGTTTTTATCAGTTTCAGAAGCAGAGTTGAACAAGATATGGTCCGTGTGTGTAGGAAACACAGTTCTTTTGTTCTGAGCACTCTCACGTTTCCCGCCTTATTAGAGACTCTAGAAAGCAAGAGCGTGCTTCTTGCTCTAAAGCAGAGTGTTTCACGGATGAGAAGTGTGCTGTGTGTTTCCCTTCAGAAACGGAGTTAAATGCCAGGCTCTGTGTCTTCCTACAAGCGAGACTTCGTTTCAGGTAAACGCAGTCACTTTTCAGCTCAAAGGAAGGTATATTGTACACGAAGCTCACACGTTTCTCCCTCTTAACTGAAACGCATTGGATGTTAGAGGTCCTGTGGTTTGTATCAGATTCAGAAGCAGAGTTGAACTAGATATGGTCCGTGTGTGTAGGAAACTCAGTTATTTGTTCTGAGCACTCTCACTTTCCTGCCTTATTAGAGACTCTAGAAAGCAAGAGCGTGCTTCTTGCTCTAAAGCAGAGTGTGTTTCAGGGATGAGAAGTGTGCTGTGTGTTTCCCTTCAGAAACGGAGTAAAATGCCAGCCTCTGTGTCTTCCTACAAGCGAGACTTCGTTTCAGGTAAACGCAGTCTCTTTTCAGCTCAAACGAAGCTATATTGTACACGAAGCTCACACGTTTCTCGCTCTTAACTGAAACGCATTGGATGTTAGAGGGCCTGTGGTTTGTATCAGTTTCAGAAGCAGAGTTGAACTAGATATGGTCCGTGTGTGTAGGAAACACAGTTCTTTTGTTCTGAGCACTCTCACGTTTCCCGCCTTATTAGAGACTCTAGAAAGCAAGAGCGTTCTTCTTGCTCTAAAGCAGAGTGTGTTTCATGGATGAGAAGTGTGCTGTGTGTTTCCCTTCAGAAACGGAGTAAAATGCCAGGCTCTGTGTCTTCCTACAAGTGAGACTTCGTTTCAGGTAAACGCAGTCACTTTTCAGCTCAAACGAAGCTATATTGTACACGAAGCTCACACGTTTCTCGCTCTTAACTGAAACGCATTGGATGTTAGAGGGCCTGTGGTTTGTATCAGTTTCAGAAGCAGAGTTGAACTAGATATGGACCGTGTGTGTAGGAAACACAGTTCTTTTGTTCTGAGCACTCTCACGTTTCCCGCCTTATTAGAGACTCTCGAAAGCAAGAGCGTGCTTCTTGCTCTAAAGCAGAGTGTGATTCATGGATGAGAACTGTGCTGTGTGATTCCCTTCAGAAACGGAGTTAAATGCCAGGCTCTGTGTCTTCCTACAAGCAAGAATTCGTTCAGGTAAACGCAGTCACTTTTTAGCTGAAACGAAGCTACATTGTTCACGAAGCTCACACGTTTCTCGCTCTTAACTGAAACGCATTGGATGTTAGAGGGCCTGTGGTTTGTATCAGTTTCAGAAGCAGAGTTGAACTAGATATGGTCCGTGTGTGTAGGAAACACAGTTCTTTTGTTCTGAGCACTCTCACGTTTCCCGCCTTATTTAGACTCTAGAAAGCAAGAGCGTGCTTCTTGCTCTAAAGCAGAGTGTGTTTCATGGATGAGAAGTGTTGTGTGTTTACCTTCAGAAACGGAGTTAAATGCCAGGCTCTGTGTCTTCCTACAAGCGAGACTTCGTTTCAGGTAAACGCAGTCACTTTTCAGCTCAAACGAAGCTATATTGTACATGAAGCTCAGACGTTTCTCGCTCTTAACTGAAACGCATTGGATGTTAGAGGGCCTGGGGTTTGTATCAGTTTCAGAAGCAGAGTTGAACTAGATATGGTTCGTGTGTGTAGGAAACACAGTTCTTTTGTTCTGAGCACTCTCACGTTTCCCGCCTTATTAGAGACTCTAGAAAGCAAGAGCGTGCTTCTTGCTCTAAAGCAGAGTGTGTTTCATGGATGAGAAGTGTGCTGTGTGTTTCCCTTCAGAAACGGAGTAAAATGCCAGGCTCTGTGTCTTCCTACAAGCGAGAATTCGTTTCAGGTTAACGCAGTCACTTTTCAGCTCAAAGGAAGCTATATTGTACACGAAGCTCACACGTTTCTCGCTCTTAAATGAAACGCATTGGATGTTAGAGGTCCTGTGGTTTGTATCAGTTTCAGAAGCAGAGTTGAACAAGATATGGTCCGTGTGTGTAGGAAACACAGTTCTTTTGTTGTGAGCACTCTCACGTTTCCCGCCTTATTAGAGACTCTAGAAAGCAAGAGCGTGCTTCTTGCTCTAAAGCAGAGTGTGTTTCATGGATGAGAAGTGTGCTGTGTGTTTCCCTTCAGAAACGGAGTTAAATGCCAGGCTCTGTGTCTTCCTCAAGCGAGACTTCGTTTCAGGTAAACGCAGTCACTTTTCAGCTCAAACGAAGCTATATTGTACACGAAGCTCACACGTATCTCGCTCTTAACTGAAACGCATTGGATTTTAGAGGGCCTGTGGTTTTTATCAGTTTCAGAAGCAGAGTTGAACTAGATATGGACCGTGTGTGTAGGAAACACAGTTCTTTTGTTCTGAGCACTCTCACGTTTCCCGCCTTATTAGAGACTCTAGAAAGCAAGAGCGTGCTTCTTGCTCTAAAGCAGAGTGTGTTTCATGGATGAGAAGTGTGCTGTGTGTTTCCCTTCAGAAACGGAGTAAAATGCCAGGCTCTGTGTCTTCCTACAAGCGAGAATTCGTTTCAGGTTAACGCAGTCACTTTTCAGCTCAAAGGAAGCTATATTGTACACGAAGCTCACACGTTTCTCGCTCTTAAATGAAACGCATTGGATGTTAGAGGTCCTGTGGTTTGTATCAGTTTCAGAAGCAGAGTTGAACAAGATATGGTCCGTGTGTGTAGGAAACACAGTTCTTTTGTTGTGAGCACTCTCACGTTTCCCGCCTTATTAGAGACTCTAGAAAGCAAGAGCGTGCTTCTTGCTCTAAAGCAGAGTGTGTTTCATGGATGAGAAGTGTGCTGTGTGTTTCCCTTCAGAAACGGAGTTAAATGCCAGGCTCTGTGTCTTCCTCAAGCGAGACTTCGTTTCAGGTAAACGCAGTCACTTTTCAGCTCAAACGAAGCTATATTGTACACGAAGCTCACATGTATCTCGCTCTTAACTGAAACGCATTGGATTTTAGAGGGCCTGTGGTTTTTATCAGTTTCAGAAGCAGAGTTGAACTAGATATGGACCGTGTGTGTAGGAAACACAGTTCTTTTGTTCTGAGCACTCTCACGTTTCCCGCCTTATTAGAGACTCTAGAAAGCAAGAGCGTGCTTCTTGCTCTAAAGCAGAGTGTGTTTCATGGATGAGAAGTGTGCTGTGTGTTTCCCTTCAGAAACGGAGTTAAATGCCAGGCTCTGTGTCTTCCTCAAGCGAGACTTCTTTTCAGGTAAACGCAGTCACTTTTCAGCTCAAACGAAGCTATATTGTACACGAAGCTCACACGTTTCTCGCTCTTAACTGAAACGCATTGGATGTTAGAGGTCCTGTGGTTTTTATCAGTTTCAGAAGCAGAGTTGAACAAGATATGGTCCGTGTGTGTAGGAAACACAGTTCTTTTGTTCTGAGCACTCTCACGTTTCCCGCCTTATTAGAGACTCTAGAAAGCAAGAGCGTGCTTCTTGCTCTAAAGCAGAGTGTTTCACGGATGAGAAGTGTGCTGTGTGTTTCCCTTCAGAAACGGAGTTAAATGCCAGGCTCTGTGTCTTCCTACAAGCGAGACTTCGTTTCAGGTAAACGCAGTCACTTTTCAGCTCAAAGGAAGGTATATTGTACACGAAGCTCACACGTTTCTCCCTCTTAACTGAAACGCATTGGATGTTAGAGGTCCTGTGGTTTGTATCAGATTCAGAAGCAGAGTTGAACTAGATATGGTCCGTGTGTGTAGGAAACTCAGTTATTTGTTCTGAGCACTCTCACTTTCCTGCCTTATTAGAGACTCTAGAAAGCAAGAGCGTGCTTCTTGCTCTAAAGCAGAGTGTGTTTCAGGGATGAGAAGTGTGCTGTGTGTTTCCCTTCAGAAACGGAGTAAAATGCCAGCCTCTGTGTCTTCCTACAAGCGAGACTTCGTTTCAGGTAAACGCAGTCTCTTTTCAGCTCAAACGAAGCTATATTGTACACGAAGCTCACACGTTTCTCGCTCTTAACTGAAACGCATTGGATGTTAGAGGGCCTGTGGTTTGTATCAGTTTCAGAAGCAGAGTTGAACTAGATATGGTCCGTGTGTGTAGGAAACACAGTTCTTTTGTTCTGAGCACTCTCACGTTTCCCGCCTTATTAGAGACTCTAGAAAGCAAGAGCGTTCTTCTTGCTCTAAAGCAGAGTGTGTTTCATGGATGAGAAGTGTGCTGTGTGTTTCCCTTCAGAAACGGAGTAAAATGCCAGGCTCTGTGTCTTCCTACAAGTGAGACTTCGTTTCAGGTAAACGCAGTCACTTTTCAGCTCAAACGAAGCTATATTGTACACGAAGCTCACACGTTTCTCGCTCTTAACTGAAACGCATTGGATGTTAGAGGGCCTGTGGTTTGTATCAGTTTCAGAAGCAGAGTTGAACTAGATATGGACCGTGTGTGTAGGAAACACAGTTCTTTTGTTCTGAGCACTCTCACGTTTCCCGCCTTATTAGAGACTCTCGAAAGCAAGAGCGTGCTTCTTGCTCTAAAGCAGAGTGTGATTCATGGATGAGAACTGTGCTGTGTGATTCCCTTCAGAAACGGAGTTAAATGCCAGGCTCTGTGTCTTCCTACAAGCAAGAATTCGTTCAGGTAAACGCAGTCACTTTTTAGCTGAAACGAAGCTACATTGTTCACGAAGCTCACACGTTTCTCGCTCTTAACTGAAACGCATTGGATGTTAGAGGGCCTGTGGTTTGTATCAGTTTCAGAAGCAGAGTTGAACTAGATATGGTCCGTGTGTGTAGGAAACACAGTTCTTTTGTTCTGAGCACTCTCACGTTTCCCGCCTTATTTAGACTCTAGAAAGCAAGAGCGTGCTTCTTGCTCTAAAGCAGAGTGTGTTTCATGGATGAGAAGTGTTGTGTGTTTACCTTCAGAAACGGAGTTAAATGCCAGGCTCTGTGTCTTCCTACAAGCGAGACTTCGTTTCAGGTAAACGCAGTCACTTTTCAGCTCAAACGAAGCTATATTGTACATGAAGCTCAGACGTTTCTCGCTCTTAACTGAAACGCATTGGATGTTAGAGGGCCTGGGGTTTGTATCAGTTTCAGAAGCAGAGTTGAACTAGATATGGTTCGTGTGTGTAGGAAACACAGTTCTTTTGTTCTGAGCACTCTCACGTTTCCCGCCTTATTAGAGACTCTAGAAAGCAAGAGCGTGCTTCTTGCTCTAAAGCAGAGTGTGTTTCATGGATGAGAAGTGTGCTGTGTGTTTCCCTTCAGAAACGGAGTAAAATGCCAGGCTCTGTGTCTTCCTACAAGCGAGAATTCGTTTCAGGTTAACGCAGTCACTTTTCAGCTCAAAGGAAGCTATATTGTACACGAAGCTCACACGTTTCTCGCTCTTAAATGAAACGCATTGGATGTTAGAGGTCCTGTGGTTTGTATCAGTTTCAGAAGCAGAGTTGAACAAGATATGGTCCGTGTGTGTAGGAAACACAGTTCTTTTGTTGTGAGCACTCTCACGTTTCCCGCCTTATTAGAGACTCTAGAAAGCAAGAGCGTGCTTCTTGCTCTAAAGCAGAGTGTGTTTCATGGATGAGAAGTGTGCTGTGTGTTTCCCTTCAGAAACGGAGTTAAATGCCAGGCTCTGTGTCTTCCTCAAGCGAGACTTCGTTTCAGGTAAACGCAGTCACTTTTCAGCTCAAACGAAGCTATATTGTACACGAAGCTCACACGTATCTCGCTCTTAACTGAAACGCATTGGATTTTAGAGGGCCTGTGGTTTTTATCAGTTTCAGAAGCAGAGTTGAACTAGATATGGACCGTGTGTGTAGGAAACACAGTTCTTTTGTTCTGAGCACTCTCACGTTTCCCGCCTTATTAGAGACTCTAGAAAGCAAGAGCGTGCTTCTTGCTCTAAAGCAGAGTGTGTTTCATGGATGAGAAGTGTGCTGTGTGTTTCCCTTCAGAAACGGAGTTAAATGCCAGGCTCTGTGTCTTCCTCAAGCGAGACTTCTTTTCAGGTAAACGCAGTCACTTTTCAGCTCAAACGAAGCTATATTGTACACGAAGCTCACACGTTTCTCGCTCTTAACTGAAACGCATTGGATGTTAGAGGGCCTGTGGTTTGTATCAGTTTCAGAAGCAGAGTTGAACTAGATATGGACCGTGTGTGTAGGAAACACAGTTCTTTTGTTCTGAGCACTCTCACGTTTCCCGCCTTATTAGAGACTCTAGAAAGCAAGAGCGTGCTTCTTGCTCTAAAGCAGAGTGTGTTTCATGGATGAGAAGTGTGCTGTGTGTTTCCCTTCAGAAACGGAGTTAAATGCCAGGCTCTGTGTCTTCCTCAAGCGAGACTTCTTTTCAGGTAAACGCAGTCACTTTTCAGCTCAAACGAAGCTATATTGTACACGAAGCTCACACGTTTCTCGCTCTTAACTGAAACGCATTGGATGTTAGAGGGCCTGTGGTTTGTATCAGTTTCAGAAGCAGAGTTGAACTAGATATGGACCGTGTGTGTAGGAAACACAGTTCTTTTGTTCTGAGCACTCTCACGTTTCCCGCCTTATTAGAGACTCTCGAAAGCAAGAGCGTGCTTCTTGCTCTAAAGCAGAGAGTGTTTCATGGATGAGAAGTGTGCTGTGTGTTTCCCTTCAGAAACGGAGTTAAATGGTAGGCTCTGTGTCTTCCTACATGCGAGACTTCGTTTCAGGTAAACGCAGTCACTTTTCAGCTCAAACGAAGCTATATTGTACACGAAGCTCACACGTTTCTCGCTCTTAACTGAAAAGCATTGGATGTTATTGGGCCTGTGGTTTGTATCAGTTTCAGAAGCAGAGTTGAACTAGATATGGTCCGTGTGTGTAGGAAACACAGTTCTTTTGTTCTGAGCACTCTCACGTTTCCCGCCTTATTAGAGACTCTAGAAAGCAAGAGCGTTCTTCTTGCTCTAAAGCAGAGTGTGTTTCATGGATGAGAAGTGTGCTGTGTGTTTCCCTTCAGAAACGGAGTAAAATGCCAGGCTCTGTGTCTTCCTACAAGTGAGACTTCGTTTCAGGTAAACGCAGTCACTTTTCAGCTCAAACGAAGCTATATTGTACACGAAGCTCACACGTTTCTCGCTCTTAACTGAAACGCATTGGATGTTAGAGGGCCTGTGGTTTGTATCAGTTTCAGAAGCAGAGTTCAACTAGATATGGACCGTGTGTGTAGGAAACACAGTTCTTTTGTTCTGAGCACTCTCACGTTTCCCGCCTTATTAGAGACTCTAGAAAGCAAGAGCGTGCTTCTTGCTCTAAAGCAGAGTGTGTTTCATGGATGAGAAGTGTGCTGTGTGTTTCCCTTCAGAAACGGAGTTAAATGCCAGGCTCTGTGTCTTCCTCAAGCGAGACTTCTTTTCAGGTAAACGCAGTCACTTTTCAGCTCAAACGAAGCTATATTGTACACGAAGCTCACACGTTTCTCGCTCTTAACTGAAACGCATTGGATGTTAGAGGGCCTGTGGTTTGTATCAGTTTCAGCAGCAGAGTTGAACTAGATATGGACCGTGTGTGTAGGAAACACAGTTCTTTTGTTCTGAGCACTCTCACGTTTCCCGCCTTATTAGAGACTCTCGAAAGCAAGAGCGTGCTTCTTGCTCTAAAGCAGAGAGTGTTTCATGGATGAGAAGTGTGCTGTGTGTTTCCCTTCAGAAACGGAGTTAAATGGTAGGCTCTGTGTCTTCCTCAAGCGAGACTTCTTTTCAGGTAAACGCAGTCACTTTTCAGCTCAAACGAAGCTATATTGTACACGAAGCTCACACGTTTCTCGCTCTTAACTGAAACGCATTGGATGTTAGAGGGCCTGTGGTTTGTATCAGTTTCAGAAGCAGAGTTGAACTAGATATGGACCGTGTGTGTAGGAAACACAGTTCTTTTGTTCTGAGCACTCTCACGTTTCCCGCCTTATTAGAGACTCTCGAAAGCAAGAGCGTGCTTCTTGCTCTAAAGCAGAGAGTGTTTCATGGATGAGAAGTGTGCTGTGTGTTTCCCTTCAGAAACGGAGTTAAATGGTAGGCTCTGTGTCTTCCTACATGCGAGACTTCGTTTCAGGTAAACGCAGTCACTTTTCAGCTCAAACGAAGCTATATTGTACACGAAGCTCACACGTTTCTCGCTCTTAACTGAAAAGCATTGGATGTTATTGGGCCTGTGGTTTGTATCAGTTTCAGAAGCAGAGTTGAACTAGATATGGTCCGTGTGTGTAGGAAACACAGTTCTTTTGTTCTGAGCACTCTCACGTTTCCCGCCTTATTAGAGACTCTAGAAAGCAAGAGCGTTCTTCTTGCTCTAAAGCAGAGTGTGTTTCATGGATGAGAAGTGTGCTGTGTGTTTCCCTTCAGAAACGGAGTAAAATGCCAGGCTCTGTGTCTTCCTACAAGTGAGACTTCGTTTCAGGTAAACGCAGTCACTTTTCAGCTCAAACGAAGCTATATTGTACACGAAGCTCACACGTTTCTCGCTCTTAACTGAAACGCATTGGATGTTAGAGGGCCTGTGGTTTGTATCAGTTTCAGAAGCAGAGTTCAACTAGATATGGACCGTGTGTGTAGGAAACACAGTTCTTTTGTTCTGAGCACTCTCACGTTTCCCGCCTTATTAGAGACTCTAGAAAGCAAGAGCGTGCTTCTTGCTCTAAAGCAGAGTGTGTTTCATGGATGAGAAGTGTGCTGTGTGTTTCCCTTCAGAAACGGAGTTAAATGCCAGGCTCTGTGTCTTCCTCAAGCGAGACTTCTTTTCAGGTAAACGCAGTCACTTTTCAGCTCAAACGAAGCTATATTGTACACGAAGCTCACACGTTTCTCGCTCTTAACTGAAACGCATTGGATGTTAGAGGGCCTGTGGTTTGTATCAGTTTCAGCAGCAGAGTTGAACTAGATATGGACCGTGTGTGTAGGAAACACAGTTCTTTTGTTCTGAGCACTCTCACGTTTCCCGCCTTATTAGAGACTCTCGAAAGCAAGAGCGTGCTTCTTGCTCTAAAGCTGAGAGTGTTTCATGGATGAGAAGTGTGCTGTGTGTTTCCCTTCAGAAACGGAGTTAAATGGTAGGCTCTGTGTCTTCCTACATGCGAGACTTCGTTTCAGGTAAACGCAGTCACTTTTCAGCTCAAACGAAGCTATATTGTACACGAAGCTCACACGTTTCTCGCTCTTAACTGAAAAGCATTGGATGTTATTGGGCCTGTGGTTTGTATCAGTTTCAGAAGCAGAGTTGAACTAGATATGGTCCGTGTGTGTAGGAAACACAGTTCTTTTGTTCTGAGCACTCTCACGTTTCCCGCCTTATTAGAGACTCTAGAAAGCAAGAGCGTTCTTCTTGCTCTAAAGCAGAGTGTGTTTCATGGATGAGAAGTGTGCTGTGTGTTTCCCTTCAGAAACGGAGTAAAATGCCAGGCTCTGTGTCTTCCTACAAGTGAGACTTCGTTTCAGGTAAACGCAGTCACTTTTCAGCTCAAACGAAGCTATATTGTACACGAAGCTCACACGTTTCTCGCTCTTAACTGAAACGCATTGGATGTTAGAGGGCCTGTGGTTTGTATCAGTTTCAGAAGCAGAGTTCAACTAGATATGGTCCGTGTGTGTAGGAAACATAGTTCTTTTGTTCTGAGCACTCTCACGTTTCCCGCCTTATTAGAGACTCTAGAAAGCAAGGGCGTGCTTCTTGCTCTAAAGCAGAGTGTGTTTCATGGATGAGAAGTGTGCTGTGTGTTTCCCTTCAGAAACAGAGTTAAATGCCAGGCTCTGTGTCTTCCTCAAGCGAGACTTCGTTTCAGGTAAACGCAGTCACTTTTCAGCTCAAACGAAGCTATATTGTACACGAAGCTCACACGTATCTCGCTCTTAACTGAAACGCATTGGATTTTAGAGGGCCTGTGGTTTTTATCAGTTTCAGAAGCAGAGTTGAACTACATATGGACCGTGTGTGTAGGAAACACAGTTCTTTTGTTCTGAGCACTCTCACGTTTCCCGCCTTATTAGAGACTCTAGAAAGCAAGAGCGTGCTTCTTGCTCTAAAGCAGAGTGTGTTTCATGGATGAGAAGTGTGCTGTGTGTTTCCCTTCAGAAACGGAGTTAAATGCCAGGCTCTGTGTCTTCCTCAAGCGAGACTTCTTTTCAGGTAAACGCAGTCACTTTTCAGCTCAAACGAAGCTATATTGTACACGAAGCTCACACGTTTCTCGCTCTTAACTGAAACGCATTGGATGTTAGAGGGCCTGTGGTTTGTATCAGTTTCAGAAGCAGAGTTGAACTAGATATGGACCGTGTGTGTAGGAAACACAGTTCTTTTGTTCTGAGCACTCTCACGTTTCCCGCCTTATTAGAGACTCTAGAAAGCAAGAGCGTGCTTCTTGCTCTAAAGCAGAGTGTGTTTCATGGATGAGAAGTGTGCTGTGTGTTTCCCTTCAGAAACGGAGTTAAATGCCAGGCTCTGTGTCTTCCTCAAGCGAGACTTCTTTTCAGGTAAACGCAGTCACTTTTCAGCTCAAACGAAGCTATATTGTACACGAAGCTCACACGTTTCTCGCTCTTAACTGAAACGCATTGGATGTTAGAGGGCCTGTGGTTTGTATCAGTTTCAGAAGCAGAGTTGAACTAGATATGGACCGTGTGTGTAGGAAACACAGTTCTTTTGTTCTGAGCACTCTCACGTTTCCCGCCTTATTAGAGACTCTCGAAAGCAAGAGCGTGCTTCTTGCTCTAAAGCAGAGAGTGTTTCATGGATGAGAAGTGTGCTGTGTGTTTCCCTTCAGAAACGGAGTTAAATGGTAGGCTCTGTGTCTTCCTACATGCGAGACTTCGTTTCAGGTAAACGCAGTCACTTTTCAGCTCAAACGAAGCTATATTGTACACGAAGCTCACACGTTTCTCGCTCTTAACTGAAAAGCATTGGATGTTATTGGGCCTGTGGTTTGTATCAGTTTCAGAAGCAGAGTTGAACTAGATATGGTCCGTGTGTGTAGGAAACACAGTTCTTTTGTTCTGAGCACTCTCACGTTTCCCGCCTTATTAGAGACTCTAGAAAGCAAGAGCGTTCTTCTTGCTCTAAAGCAGAGTGTGTTTCATGGATGAGAAGTGTGCTGTGTGTTTCCCTTCAGAAACGGAGTAAAATGCCAGGCTCTGTGTCTTCCTACAAGTGAGACTTCGTTTCAGGTAAACGCAGTCACTTTTCAGCTCAAACGAAGCTATATTGTACACGAAGCTCACACGTTTCTCGCTCTTAACTGAAACGCATTGGATGTTAGAGGGCCTGTGGTTTGTATCAGTTTCAGAAGCAGAGTTCAACTAGATATGGTCCGTGTGTGTAGGAAACATAGTTCTTTTGTTCTGAGCACTCTCACGTTTCCCGCCTTATTAGAGACTCTAGAAAGCAAGGGCGTGCTTCTTGCTCTAAAGCAGAGTGTGTTTCATGGATGAGAAGTGTGCTGTGTGTTTCCCTTCAGAAACGGAGTAAAATGCCAGGCTCTGTGTCTTCCTACAAGCGAGACTTCGTTTCAGGTAAACACAGTCACTTTTCAGCTCAAACGAAGCTATATTGTACACGAAGCTCACACGTTTCTCGCTCTTAACTGAAACGCATTGGATGTTAGAGGTCCTGTGGTTTGTATCAGTTTCAGAAGCAGAGTTGAACAAGATATGGTCCGTGTGTGTAGGAAACACAGTTCTATTGTTCTGAGCACTCTCACGTTTCCCGCCTTATTAGAGACTCTAGAAAGCAAGAGCGTGCTTCTTGCTCTAAAGCAGAGTGTGTTTCATGGATGAGAAGTGTGCTGTGTGTTTCCCTTCAGAAACGGAGTTAAATGCCAGGCTCTGTGTCTTCCTCAAGCGAGACTTCGTTTCAGGTAAACACAGTCACTTTTCAGCTCAAACAAAGCTATATTGTACACGAAGCTCACACGTTTCTCGCTCTTAACTGAAACGCATTGGATGTTAGAGGGCCTGTGGTTTGTATCAGTTTCAGAAGCAGAGTTGAACTAGATATGGACCGTGTGTGTAGGAAACACAGTTCTTTTGTTCTGAGCACTCTCACGTTTCCCGCCTTATTAGAGACTCTAGAAAGCAAGAGCGTGCTTCTTGCTCTAAAGCAGAGTGTGTTTCATGGATGAGAAGTGTGCTGTGTGTTTCCCTTCAGAAACGGAGTTAAATGCCAGGCTCTGTGTCTTCCTCAAGCGAGACTTCGTTTCAGGTAAACGCAGTCACTTTTCAGCTCAAACGAAGCTATATTGTACACGAAGCTCACACGTTTCTCGCTCTTAACTGAAACGCATTGGATGTTAGAGGGCCTGTGGTTTGTATCAGTTTCAGAAGCAGAGTTGAACTAGATATGGTCCGTGTGTGTAGGAAACACAGTTCTTTTGTTCTGAACACTCTCACGTTTCCCGCCTTATTAGAGACTCTCGAAAGCAAGAGCGTGCTTCTTGCTCTAAAGCAGAGTGTGTTTCATGGATGAGAAGTGTGCTGTGTGTTTCCCTTCAGAAACGGAGTAAAATGCCAGGTTCTGTGTCTTCCTACAAGCGAGACTTCGTTTCAGGTAAACGCAGTCACTTTTCAGCTCAAACGAAGCTATATTGTACACTAACCTCACACGTTTCTCGCTCTTAACTGAAACGCATTGGATGTTAGAGGTCCTGTGGTTTGTATCAGTTTCAGAAGCAGAGTTGAACAAGATATGGTCCGTGTGTGTAACAAACACAGTTCTTTTGTTCTGAGCACTCTCACGTTTCCCGCCTTATTAGAGACTCTAGAAAGCAAGAGCGTGCTTCTTGCTCTAAAGCAGAGTGTTTCACGGATGAGAAGTGTGCTGTGTGTTTCCCTTCAGAAACGGAGTTAAATGCCAGGCTCTGTGTCTTCCTACAAGCGAGACTTCGTTTCAGGTAAACGCAGTCACTTTTCAGCTCAAAGGAAGGTATATTGTACACGAAGCTCACACGTATCTCGCTCTTAACTGAAACGCATTGGATGTTAGAGGGCCTGTGGTTTGTATCAGTTTCAGAAGCAGAGTTGAACTAGATATGGACCGTGTGTGTAGGAAACACAGTTCTTTTGTTCTGAGCACTCTCACGTTTCCCGCCTTATTAGAGACTCTAGAAAGCAAGAGCGTGCTTCTTGCTCTAAAGCAGAGTGTGATTCATGGATGAGAAGTGTGCTGTGTGATTCCCTTCAGAAACGGAGTTAAATGCCAGGCTCTGTGTCTTCCTCAAGCAAGAATTCGTTCAGGTAAACGCAGTCACTTTTTAGCTGAAACGAAGCTACATTGTTCACGAACCTCACACGTTTCTCGCTCTTAACTGAAACGCATTGGATGTTAGAGGGCCTGTGGTTTGTATCAGTTTCAGAAGCAGAGTTGAACTAGATATGGTCCGTGTGTGTAGGAAACACAGTTCTTTTGTTCTGAGCACTCTCAAGTTTCCCGCCTTATTTAGACTCTAGAAAGCAAGAGCGTGCTTCTTGCTCTAAAGCAGAGTGTGTTTCATGGATGAGAAGTGTGCTGTGTGTTTCCCTTCAGAAACGGAGTAAAATGCCAGGCTCTGTGTCTTCCTACAAGCGAGACTTCGTTTCAGGTAAACACAGTCACGTTTCAGCTCAAACGAAGCTATATTGTACAAGAAGCTCTCAAGTTTCTCGCTCTTAACTGAAACGCATTGGATGTTAGAGGTCCTGTGGTTTGTATCAGTTTCAGAAGCAGAGTTGAACAAGATATGGTCCGTGTGTGTAGGAAACACAGTTCTTTTGTTCTGAGCACTCTCACGTTTCCCGCCTTATTAGAGACTCTAGAAAGCAAGAGCGTGCTTCTTGCTCTAAAGCAGAGTGTGTTTCATGGATGAGAAGTGTGCTGTGTGTTTCCCTTCAGAAACGGAGTTAAATGCCAGGCTCTGTGTCTTCCTCAAGCGAGACTTCGTTTCAGGTAAACACAGTCACTTTTCAGCTCAAACAAAGCTATATTGTACACGAAGCTCACACGTTTCTCGCTCTTAACTGAAACGCATTGGATGTTAGAGGGCCTGTGGTTTGTATCAGTTTCAGAAGCAGAGTTGAACTAGATATGGACCGTGTGTGTAGGAAACACAGTTCTTTTGTTCTGAGCACTCTCACGTTTCCCGCCTTATTAGAGACTCTAGAAAGCAAGAGCGTGCTTCTTGCTCTAAAGCAGAGTGTGTTTCATGGATGAGAAGTGTGCTGTGTGTTTCCCTTCAGAAACGGAGTTAAATGCCAGGCTCTGTGTCTTCCTCAAGCGAGACTTCGTTTCAGGTAAACGCAGTCACTTTTCAGCTCAAACGAAGCTATATTGTACAAGAAGCTCACACGTTTCTCGCTCTTAACTGAAACGCATTGGATGTTAGAGGGCCTGTGGTTTGTATCAGTTTCAGAAGCAGAGTTGAACTAGATATGGTCCGTGTGTGTAGGAAACACAGTTCTTTTGTTCTGAGCACTCTCACGTTTCCCGCCTTATTAGAGACTCTCGAAAGCAAGAGCGTGCTTCTTGCTCTAAAGCAGAGTGTGTTTCATGGATGAGAAGTGTGCTGTGTGTTTCCCTTCAGAAACGGAGTTATATGCCAGGCTCTGTGTCTCCCTACATGCGAGACTTCGTTTCAGGGAAACGCAGTCACTTTTCAGCTCAAACGAAGCTATATTGTACACGAAGCTCACACGTTTTTTCGCTCTTAACTGAAAAGCATTGGATGTTAGAGGGCCTGTGGATTGTATCAGTTTCAGAAGCAGAGTTGAACTAGATATGGTCCGTGTGTGTAGGAAACACAGTTCTTTTGTTCTGAGCACTCTCACGTTTCCCGCATTATTAGAGACTCTAGAAAGCAAGAGCGTTCTTCTTGCTCTAAAGCAGAATGTGTTTCATGGATGAGAAGTGTGCTGTGTGTTTCCCTTCAGAAACGGAGTAAAATGCCAGGTTCTGTGTCTTCCTACAAGCGAGACTTCGTTTCAGGTAAACGCAGTCACTTTTCAGCTCAAACGAAGCTATATTGTACACTAACCTCACACGTTTCTCGCTCTTTACTGAAACGCATTGGATGTTAGAGGGCCTGTGGTTTGTATCAGTTTCAGAAGCAGAGTTGAACAAGATATGGTCCGTGTGTGTAGCAAACACAGTTCTTTTGTTCTGAGCACTCTCACGTTTCCCGCCTTATTAGAGACTCTAGAAAGCAAGAGCGTGCTTCTTGCTCTAAAGCAGAGTGTTTCACGGATGAGAAGTGTGCTGTGTGTTTCCCTTCAGAAACGGAGTTAAATGCCAGGCTCTGTGTCTTCCTACAAGCGAGACTTCGTTTCAGGTAAACGCAGTCACTTTTCAGCTCAAAGGAAGGTATATTGTACACGAAGCTCACACGTTTCTCCCTCTTAACTGAAACGCATTGGATGTTAGAGGTCCTGTGGTTTGTATCAGATTCAGAAGCAGAGTTGAACTAGATATGGTCCGTGTGTGTAGGAAACTCAGTTATTTGTTCTGAGCACTCTCACTTTCCTGCCTTATTAGAGACTCTAGAAATCAAGAGCGTGCTTCTTGCTCTAAAGCAGAGTGTGTTTCATGGATGAGAAGTGTGCTGTGTGTTTCCCTTCAGAAACGGAGTAAAATGCCAGCCTCTGTGTCTTCCTACATGCGAGACTTCGTTTCAGGTAAACGCAGTCACTTTTCAGCTCAAACGAAGCTATATTGTACACGAAGCTCACACGTTTCTCGCTCTTAACTGAAAAGCATTGGGTGTTATTGGGCCTGTGGTTTGTATCAGTTTCAGAAGCAGAGTTGAACTAGATATGGTGCGTGTGTGTAGGAAACACAGTTCTTTTGTTCTGAGCACTCTCACGTTTCCCGCCTTATTAGAGACTCTAGAAAGCAAGAGCGTGCTTCTTGCTCTAAAGCAGAGTGTGTTTCATGGATGAGAAGTGTGCTGTGTGTTTCCCTTCAGAAACGGAGTTAAATGCCAGGCTCTGTGTCTTCCTCAAGCGAGACTTCGTTTCAGGTAAACGCAGTCACTTTTCAGCACAAACGAAGCTATATTGTACACGAAGCTCACATGTTTCTCGCTCTTAACTGAAACGCATTGGATGTTAGAGGGCCTGTGGTTTGTATCAGTATCAGAAGCAGAGTTGAACTAGATATGGTGCGTGTGTGTAGGAAACACAGTTCTTTTGTTCTGAGCACTCTCACGTTTCCCGCCTTATTAGAGACTCTAGAAAGCAAGAGCGTGCTTCTTGCTCTAAAGCAGAGTGTGATTCATGGATGAGAACTGTGCTGTGTGATTCCCTTCAGAAACGGAGTTAAATGCCAGGCTCTGTGTCTTCCTACAAGCAAGAATTCGTTCAGGTAAACGCAGTCACTTTTTAGCTGAAACGAAGCTACATTGTTCACGAAGCTCACACGTTTCTCGCTCTTAACTGAAACGCATTGGATGTTAGAGGGCCTGTGGTTTGTATCAGTTTCAGAAGCAGAGTTGAACTAGATATGGTCCGTGTGTGTAGGAAACACAGTTCTTTTGTTCTGAGCACTCTCACGTTTCCCGCCTTATTTAGACTCTAGAAAGCAAGAGCGTGCTTCTTGCTCTAAAGCAGAGTGTGTTTCATGGATGAGAAGTGTTGTGTGTTTACCTTCAGAAACGGAGTTAAATGCCAGGCTCTGTGTCTTCCTACAAGCGAGACTTCGTTTCAGGTAAACGCAGTCACTTTTCAGCTCAAACGAAGCTATATTGTACATGAAGCTCAGACGTTTCTCGCTCTTAACTGAAACGCATTAGATGTTAGATGGCCTGGGGTTTGTATCAGTTTCAGAAGCAGAGTTGAACTAGATATGGTCCGTGTGTGTAGGAAACACAGTTCTTTTGTTCTGAGCACTCTCACGTTTCCCGCCTTATTAGAGACTCTAGAAAGCAAGAGCGTGCTTCTTGCTCTAAAGCAGAGTGTGTTTCATGGATGAGAAGTGTGCTGTGTGTTTCCCTTCAGAAACGGAGTAAAATGACAGGCTCTGTGTCTTCCTACAAGCGAGACTTCGTTTCAGGTAAACGCAGTCACTTTTCAGCTCAAACGAAGCTATATTGTACACGAAGCTCACACGTTTCTCGCTCTTAACTGAAACGCATTGGATGTTAGAGGGCCTGTGGTTTGTATCAGTTTCAGAAGCAGAGTTGAACTAGATATGGTCCGTGTGTGTAGGTAACATAGTTCTTTTGTTCTGAGCACTCTCACGTTTCCCGCCTTATTAGAGACTCTAGAAAGCAAGAGCGTGCTTCTTGCTCTAAAGCAGAGTGTGTTTCATGGATGAGAAGTGTGCTGTGTGTTTCCCTTCAGAAACGGAGTAAAATGCCAGGCTCTGTGTCTTCCTACAAGCGAGACTTCGTTTCAGATAAACGCAGTCACTTTTCAGCTCAAACGAAGCTATATTGTACACTAACCTCACACGTTTCTCGCTCTTAACTGAAACGCATTGGATGTTAGAGGTCCTGTGGTTTGTATCAGTTTCAGAAGCAGAGTTGAACAAGATATGGTCCGTGTGTGTAGCAAACACAGTTCTTTTGTTCTGAGCACTCTCACGTTTCCCGCCTTATTAGAGACTCTAGAAAGCAAGAGCGTGCTTCTTGCTCTAAAGCAGAGTGTTTCACGGATGAGAAGTGTGCTGTGTGTTTCCCTTCAGAAACGGAGTTAAATGCCAGGCTCTGTGTCTTCCTACAAGCGAGACTTCGTTTCAGGTAAACGCAGTCACTTTTCAGCTCAAAGGAAGGTATATTGTACACGAAGCTCACACGTTTCTCCCTCTTAACTGAAACGCATTGGATGTTAGAGGTCCTGTGGTTTGTATCAGATTCAGAAGCAGAGTTGAACTAGATATGGTCCGTGTGTGTAGGAAACTCAGTTATTTGTTCTGAGCACTCTCACTTTCCTGCCTTATTAGAGACTCTAGAAATCAAGAGCGTGCTTCTTGCTCTAAAGCAGAGTGTGTTTCATGGATGAGAAGTGTGCTGTGTGTTTCCCTTCAGAAACGGAGTAAAATGCCAGCCTCTGTGTCTTCCTACATGCGAGACTTCGTTTCAGGTAAACGCAGTCACTTTTCAGCTCAAACGAAGCTATATTGTACACGAAGCTCACACGTTTCTCGCTCTTAACTGAAAAGCATTGGGTGTTATTGGGCCTGTGGTTTGTATCAGTTTCAGAAGCAGAGTTGAACTAGATATGGTGCGTGTGTGTAGGAAACACAGTTCTTTTGTTCTGAGCACTCTCACGTTTCCCGCCTTATTAGAGACTCTAGAAAGCAAGAGCGTGCTTCTTGCTCTAAAGCAGAGTGTGTTTCATGGATGAGAAGTGTGCTGTGTGTTTCCCTTCAGAAACGGAGTTAAATGCCAGGCTCTGTGTCTTCCTCAAGCGAGACTTCGTTTCAGGTAAACGCAGTCACTTTTCAGCACAAACGAAGCTATATTGTACACGAAGCTCACATGTTTCTCGCTCTTAACTGAAACGCATTGGATGTTAGAGGGCCTGTGGTTTGTATCAGTATCAGAAGCAGAGTTGAACTAGATATGGTGCGTGTGTGTAGGAAACACAGTTCTTTTGTTCTGAGCACTCTCACGTTTCCCGCCTTATTAGAGACTCTAGAAAGCAAGAGCGTGCTTCTTGCTCTAAAGCAGAGTGTGATTCATGGATGAGAACTGTGCTGTGTGATTCCCTTCAGAAACGGAGTTAAATGCCAGGCTCTGTGTCTTCCTACAAGCAAGAATTCGTTCAGGTAAACGCAGTCACTTTTTAGCTGAAACGAAGCTACATTGTTCACGAAGCTCACACGTTTCTCGCTCTTAACTGAAA
Source organism: Onychomys arenicola (assembly GCA_949786405.1). Taxonomy (NCBI): domain Eukaryota; kingdom Metazoa; phylum Chordata; class Mammalia; order Rodentia; family Cricetidae; genus Onychomys; species Onychomys arenicola. The sequence continues at coordinate 188,785 of CATKUM010000039.1, read as the reverse complement.
CGCATTGGATGTTAGAGGGCCTGTGGTTTGTATCAGTTTCAGAAGCAGAGTTGAACTAGATATGGTCCGTGTGTGTAGGAAACACAGTTCTTTTGTTCTGAGCACTCTCACGTTTCCCGCCTTATTTAGACTCTAGAAAGCAAGAGCGTGCTTCTTGCTCTAAAGCAGAGTGTGTTTCATGGATGAGAAGTGTTGTGTGTTTACCTTCAGAAACGGAGTTAAATGCCAGGCTCTGTGTCTTCCTACAAGCGAGACTTCGTTTCAGGTAAACGCAGTCACTTTTCAGCTCAAACGAAGCTATATTGTACATGAAGCTCAGACGTTTCTCGCTCTTAACTGAAACGCATTAGATGTTAGATGGCCTGGGGTTTGTATCAGTTTCAGAAGCAGAGTTGAACTAGATATGGTCCGTGTGTGTAGGAAACACAGTTCTTTTGTTCTGAGCACTCTCACGTTTCCCGCCTTATTAGAGACTCTAGAAAGCAAGAGCGTGCTTCTTGCTCTAAAGCAGAGTGTGTTTCATGGATGAGAAGTGTGCTGTGTGTTTCCCTTCAGAAACGGAGTAAAATGACAGGCTCTGTGTCTTCCTACAAGCGAGACTTCGTTTCAGGTAAACGCAGTCACTTTTCAGCTCAAACGAAGCTATATTGTACACGAAGCTCACACGTTTCTCGCTCTTAACTGAAACGCATTGGATGTTAGAGGGCCTGTGGTTTGTATCAGTTTCAGAAGCAGAGTTGAACTAGATATGGTCCGTGTGTGTAGGTAACATAGTTCTTTTGTTCTGAGCACTCTCACGTTTCCCGCCTTATGAGAGACTCTAGAAAGCAAGAGCGTGCTTCTTGCTCTAAAGCAGAGTGTGTTTCATGGATGAGAAGTGTGCTGTGTGTTTCCCTTCAGAAACGGAGTAAAATGCCAGGCTCTGTGTCTTCCTACAAGCGAGACTTCGTTTCAGGTAAACGCAGTCACTTTTCAGCTCAAAGGAAGCTATATTGTACACGAAGCTCACACGTTTCTCGCTCTTAACTGAAACGCATTGGATGTTAGAGGTCCTGTGGTTTGTATCAGTTTCAGAAGCAGAGTTGAACAAGATATGGTCCGTGTGTGTAGGAAACACAGTTCTTTTGTTGTGAGCACTCTCACGTTTCCCGCCTTATTAGAGACTCTAGAAAGCAAGAGCGTGCTTCTTGCTCTAAAGCAGAGTGTGTTTCATGGATGAGAAGTGTGCTGTGTGTTTCCCTTCAGAAACGGAGTTAAATGCCAGGCTCTGTGTCTTCCTCAAGCGAGACTTCGTTTCAGGTAAACGCAGTCACTTTTCAGCTCAAACGAAGCTATATTGTACACGAAGCTCACACGTTTCTCGCTCTTAACTGAAACGCATTGGATGTTAGAGGGCCTGTGGTTTGTATCAGTTTCAGAAGCAGAGTTGAACTAGATATGGACCGTGTGTGTAGGAAACACAGTTCTTTTGTTCTGAGCACTCTCACGTTTCCCGCCTTATTAGAGACTCTAGAAAGCAAGAGCGTGCTTCTTGCTCTAAAGCAGAGTGTGTTTCATGGATGAGAAGTGTGCTGTGTGTTTCCCTTCAGAAACGGAGTTAAATGCCAGGCTCTGTGTCTTCCTCAAGCGAGACTTCTTTTCAGGTAAACGCAGTCACTTTTCAGCTCAAACGAAGCTATATTGTACACGAAGCTCACACGTTTCTCGCTCTTAACTGAAACGCATTGGATGTTAGAGGGCCTGTGGTTTGTATCAGTTTCAGAAGCAGAGTTGAACTAGATATGGACCGTGTGTGTAGGAAACACAGTTCTTTTGTTCTGAGCACTCTCACGTTTCCCGCCTTATTAGAGACTCTCGAAAGCAAGAGCGTGCTTCTTGCTCTAAAGCAGAGAGTGTTTCATGGATGAGAAGTGTGCTGTGTGTTTCCCTTCAGAAACGGAGTTAAATGGTAGGCTCTGTGTCTTCCTACATGCGAGACTTCGTTTCAGGTAAACGCAGTCACTTTTCAGCTCAAACGAAGCTATATTGTACACGAAGCTCACACGTTTCTCGCTCTTAACTGAAAAGCATTGGATGTTATTGGGCCTGTGGTTTGTATCAGTTTCAGAAGCAGAGTTGAACTAGATATGGTCCGTGTGTGTAGGAAACACAGTTCTTTTGTTCTGAGCACTCTCACGTTTCCCGCCTTATTAGAGACTCTAGAAAGCAAGAGCGTTCTTCTTGCTCTAAAGCAGAGTGTGTTTCATGGATGAGAAGTGTGCTGTGTGTTTCCCTTCAGAAACGGAGTAAAATGCCAGGCTCTGTGTCTTCCTACAAGTGAGACTTCGTTTCAGGTAAACGCAGTCACTTTTCAGCTCAAACGAAGCTATATTGTACACGAAGCTCACACGTTTCTCGCTCTTAACTGAAACGCATTGGATGTTAGAGGGCCTGTGGTTTGTATCAGTTTCAGAAGCAGAGTTCAACTAGATATGGTCCGTGTGTGTAGGAAACATAGTTCTTTTGTTCTGAGCACTCTCACGTTTCCCGCCTTATTAGAGACTCTAGAAAGCAAGGGCGTGCTTCTTGCTCTAAAGCAGAGTGTGTTTCATGGATGAGAAGTGTGCTGTGTGTTTCCCTTCAGAAACGGAGTAAAATGCCAGGCTCTGTGTCTTCCTACAAGCGAGACTTCGTTTCAGGTAAACACAGTCACTTTTCAGCTCAAACGAAGCTATATTGTACACGAAGCTCACACGTTTCTCGCTCTTAACTGAAACGCATTGGATGTTAGAGGTCCTGTGGTTTGTATCAGTTTCAGAAGCAGAGTTGAACAAGATATGGTCCGTGTGTGTAGGAAACACAGTTCTATTGTTCTGAGCACTCTCACGTTTCCCGCCTTATTAGAGACTCTAGAAAGCAAGAGCGTGCTTCTTGCTCTAAAGCAGAGTGTGTTTCATGGATGAGAAGTGTGCTGTGTGTTTCCCTTCAGAAACGGAGTTAAATGCCAGGCTCTGTGTCTTCCTCAAGCGAGACTTCGTTTCAGGTAAACACAGTCACTTTTCAGCTCAAACAAAGCTATATTGTACACGAAGCTCACACGTTTCTCGCTCTTAACTGAAACGCATTGGATGTTAGAGGGCCTGTGGTTTGTATCAGTTTCAGAAGCAGAGTTGAACTAGATATGGACCGTGTGTGTAGGAAACACAGTTCTTTTGTTCTGAGCACTCTCACGTTTCCCGCCTTATTAGAGACTCTAGAAAGCAAGAGCGTGCTTCTTGCTCTAAAGCAGAGTGTGTTTCATGGATGAGAAGTGTGCTGTGTGTTTCCCTTCAGAAACGGAGTTAAATGCCAGGCTCTGTGTCTTCCTCAAGCGAGACTTCGTTTCAGGTAAACGCAGTCACTTTTCAGCTCAAACGAAGCTATATTGTACACGAAGCTCACACGTTTCTCGCTCTTAACTGAAACGCATTGGATGTTAGAGGGCCTGTGGTTTGTATCAGTTTCAGAAGCAGAGTTGAACTAGATATGGTCCGTGTGTGTAGGAAACACAGTTCTTTTGTTCTGAACACTCTCACGTTTCCCGCCTTATTAGAGACTCTCGAAAGCAAGAGCGTGCTTCTTGCTCTAAAGCAGAGTGTGTTTCATGGATGAGAAGTGTGCTGTGTGTTTCCCTTCAGAAACGGAGTAAAATGCCAGGTTCTGTGTCTTCCTACAAGCGAGACTTCGTTTCAGGTAAACGCAGTCACTTTTCAGCTCAAACGAAGCTATATTGTACACTAACCTCACACGTTTCTCGCTCTTAACTGAAACGCATTGGATGTTAGAGGTCCTGTGGTTTGTATCAGTTTCAGAAGCAGAGTTGAACAAGATATGGTCCGTGTGTGTAACAAACACAGTTCTTTTGTTCTGAGCACTCTCACGTTTCCCGCCTTATTAGAGACTCTAGAAAGCAAGAGCGTGCTTCTTGCTCTAAAGCAGAGTGTTTCACGGATGAGAAGTGTGCTGTGTGTTTCCCTTCAGAAACGGAGTTAAATGCCAGGCTCTGTGTCTTCCTACAAGCGAGACTTCGTTTCAGGTAAACGCAGTCACTTTTCAGCTCAAAGGAAGGTATATTGTACACGAAGCTCACACGTATCTCGCTCTTAACTGAAACGCATTGGATGTTAGAGGGCCTGTGGTTTGTATCAGTTTCAGAAGCAGAGTTGAACTAGATATGGACCGTGTGTGTAGCAAACACAGTTCTTTTGTTCTGAGCACTCTCACGTTTCCCGCCTTATTAGAGACTCTAGAAAGCAAGAGCGTGCTTCTTGCTCTAAAGCAGAGTGTGATTCATGGATGAGAAGTGTGCTGTGTAATTCCCTTCAGAAACGGAGTTAAATGCCAGGCTCTGTGTCTTCCTCAAGCAAGAATTCGTTCAGGTAAACGCAGTCACTTTTTAGCTGAAACGAAGCTACATTGTTCACGAACCTCACACGTTTCTCGCTCTTAACTGAAACGCATTGGATGTTAGAGGGCCTGTGGTTTGTATCAGTTTCAGAAGCAGAGTTGAACTAGATATGGTCCGTGTGTGTAGGAAACACAGTTCTTTTGTTCTGAGCACTCTCAAGTTTCCCGCCTTATTTAGACTCTAGAAAGCAAGAGCGTGCTTCTTGCTCTAAAGCAGAGTGTGTTTCATGGATGAGAAGTGTGCTGTGTGTTTCCCTTCAGAAACGGAGTAAAATGCCAGGCTCTGTGTCTTCCTACAAGCGAGACTTCGTTTCAGGTAAACACAGTCACGTTTCAGCTCAAACGAAGCTATATTGTACAAGAAGCTCACAAGTTTCTCGCTCTTAACTGAAACGCATTGGATGTTAGAGGTCCTGTGGTTTGTATCAGTTTCAGAAGCAGAGTTGAACAAGATATGGTCCGTGTGTGTAGGAAACACAGTTCTTTTGTTCTGAGCACTCTCACGTTTCCCGCCTTATTAGAGACTCTAGAAAGCAAGAGCGTGCTTCTTGCTCTAAAGCAGAGTGTGTTTCATGGATGAGAAGTGTGCTGTGTGTTTCCCTTCAGAAACGGAGTTAAATGCCAGGCTCTGTGTCTTCCTCAAGCGAGACTTCGTTTCAGGTAAACACAGTCACTTTTCAGCTCAAACAAAGCTATATTGTACACGAAGCTCACACGTTTCTCGCTCTTAACTGAAACGCATTGGATGTTAGAGGGCCTGTGGTTTGTATCAGTTTCAGAAGCAGAGTTGAACTAGATATGGACCGTGTGTGTAGGAAACACAGTTCTTTTGTTCTGAGCACTCTCACGTTTCCCGCCTTATTAGAGACTCTAGAAAGCAAGAGCGTGCTTCTTGCTCTAAAGCAGAGTGTGTTTCATGGATGAGAAGTGTGCTGTGTGTTTCCCTTCAGAAACGGAGTTAAATGCCAGGCTCTGTGTCTTCCTCAAGCGAGACTTCGTTTCAGGTAAACGCAGTCACTTTTCAGCTCAAACGAAGCTATATTGTACAAGAAGCTCACACGTTTCTCGCTCTTAACTGAAACGCATTGGATGTTAGAGGGCCTGTGGTTTGTATCAGTTTCAGAAGCAGAGTTGAACTAGATATGGTCCGTGTGTGTAGGAAACACAGTTCTTTTGTTCTGAGCACTCTCACGTTTCCCGCCTTATTAGAGACTCTCGAAAGCAAGAGCGTGCTTCTTGCTCTAAAGCAGAGTGTGTTTCATGGATGAGAAGTGTGCTGTGTGTTTCCCTTCAGAAACGGAGTTATATGCCAGGCTCTGTGTCTCCCTACATGCGAGACTTCGTTTCAGGGAAACGCAGTCACTTTTCAGCTCAAACGAAGCTATATTGTACACGAAGCTCACACGTTTTTTCGCTCTTAACTGAAAAGCATTGGATATTAGAGGGCCTGTGGATTGTATCAGTTTCAGAAGCAGAGTTGAACTAGATATGGTCCGTGTGTGTAGGAAACACAGTTCTTTTGTTCTGAGCACTCTCACGTTTCCCGCATTATTAGAGACTCTAGAAAGCAAGAGCGTTCTTCTTGCTCTAAAGCAGAATGTGTTTCATGGATGAGAAGTGTGCTGTGTGTTTCCCTTCAGAAACGGAGTAAAATGCCAGGTTCTGTGTCTTCCTACAAGCGAGACTTCGTTTCAGGTAAACGCAGTCACTTTTCAGCTCAAACGAAGCTATATTGTACACTAACCTCACACGTTTCTCGCTCTTTACTGAAACGCATTGGATGTTAGAGGGCCTGTGGTTTGTATCAGTTTCAGAAGCAGAGTTGAACAAGATATGGTCCGTGTGTGTAGCAAACACAGTTCTTTTGTTCTGAGCACTCTCACGTTTCCCGCCTTATTAGAGACTCTAGAAAGCAAGAGCGTGCTTCTTGCTCTAAAGCAGAGTGTTTCACGGATGAGAAGTGTGCTGTGTGTTTCCCTTCAGAAACGGAGTTAAATGCCAGGCTCTGTGTCTTCCTACAAGCGAGACTTCGTTTCAGGTAAACGCAGTCACTTTTCAGCTCAAAGGAAGGTATATTGTACACGAAGCTCACACGTTTCTCCCTCTTAACTGAAACGCATTGGATGTTAGAGGTCCTGTGGTTTGTATCAGATTCAGAAGCAGAGTTGAACTAGATATGGTCCGTGTGTGTAGGAAACTCAGTTATTTGTTCTGAGCACTCTCACTTTCCTGCCTTATTAGAGACTCTAGAAATCAAGAGCGTGCTTCTTGCTCTAAAGCAGAGTGTGTTTCATGGATGAGAAGTGTGCTGTGTGTTTCCCTTCAGAAACGGAGTAAAATGCCAGCCTCTGTGTCTTCCTACATGCGAGACTTCGTTTCAGGTAAACGCAGTCACTTTTCAGCTCAAACGAAGCTATATTGTACACGAAGCTCACACGTTTCTCGCTCTTAACTGAAAAGCATTGGGTGTTATTGGGCCTGTGGTTTGTATCAGTTTCAGAAGCAGAGTTGAACTAGATATGGTGCGTGTGTGTAGGAAACACAGTTCTTTTGTTCTGAGCACTCTCACGTTTCCCGCCTTATTAGAGACTCTAGAAAGCAAGAGCGTGCTTCTTGCTCTAAAGCAGAGTGTGTTTCATGGATGAGAAGTGTGCTGTGTGTTTCCCTTCAGAAACGGAGTTAAATGCCAGGCTCTGTGTCTTCCTCAAGCGAGACTTCGTTTCAGGTAAACGCAGTCACTTTTCAGCACAAACGAAGCTATATTGTACACGAAGCTCACATGTTTCTCGCTCTTAACTGAAACGCATTGGATGTTAGAGGGCCTGTGGTTTGTATCAGTATCAGAAGCAGAGTTGAACTAGATATGGTGCGTGTGTGTAGGAAACACAGTTCTTTTGTTCTGAGCACTCTCACGTTTCCCGCCTTATTAGAGACTCTAGAAAGCAAGAGCGTGCTTCTTGCTCTAAAGCAGAGTGTGATTCATGGATGAGAACTGTGCTGTGTGATTCCCTTCAGAAACGGAGTTAAATGCCAGGCTCTGTGTCTTCCTACAAGCAAGAATTCGTTCAGGTAAACGCAGTCACTTTTTAGCTGAAACGAAGCTACATTGTTCACGAAGCTCACACGTTTCTCGCTCTTAACTGAAACGCATTGGATGTTAGAGGGCCTGTGGTTTGTATCAGTTTCAGAAGCAGAGTTGAACTAGATATGGTCCGTGTGTGTAGGAAACACAGTTCTTTTGTTCTGAGCACTCTCACGTTTCCCGCCTTATTTAGACTCTAGAAAGCAAGAGCGTGCTTCTTGCTCTAAAGCAGAGTGTGTTTCATGGATGAGAAGTGTTGTGTGTTTACCTTCAGAAACGGAGTTAAATGCCAGGCTCTGTGTCTTCCTACAAGCGAGACTTCGTTTCAGGTAAACGCAGTCACTTTTCAGCTCAAACGAAGCTATATTGTACATGAAGCTCAGACGTTTCTCGCTCTTAACTGAAACGCATTAGATGTTAGATGGCCTGGGGTTTGTATCAGTTTCAGAAGCAGAGTTGAACTAGATATGGTCCGTGTGTGTAGGAAACACAGTTCTTTTGTTCTGAGCACTCTCACGTTTCCCGCCTTATTAGAGACTCTAGAAAGCAAGAGCGTGCTTCTTGCTCTAAAGCAGAGTGTGTTTCATGGATGAGAAGTGTGCTGTGTGTTTCCCTTCAGAAACGGAGTAAAATGACAGGCTCTGTGTCTTCCTACAAGCGAGACTTCGTTTCAGGTAAACGCAGTCACTTTTCAGCTCAAACGAAGCTATATTGTACACGAAGCTCACACGTTTCTCGCTCTTAACTGAAACGCATTGGATGTTAGAGGGCCTGTGGTTTGTATCAGTTTCAGAAGCAGAGTTGAACTAGATATGGTCCGTGTGTGTAGGTAACATAGTTCTTTTGTTCTGAGCACTCTCACGTTTCCCGCCTTATTAGAGACTCTAGAAAGCAAGAGCGTGCTTCTTGCTCTAAAGCAGAGTGTGTTTCATGGATGAGAAGTGTGCTGTGTGTTTCCCTTCAGAAACGGAGTAAAATGCCAGGCTCTGTGTCTTCCTACAAGCGAGACTTCGTTTCAGGTAAACGCAGTCACTTTTCAGCTCAAACGAAGCTATATTGTACACTAACCTCACACGTTTCTCGCTCTTAACTGAAACGCATTGGATGTTAGAGGTCCTGTGGTTTGTATCAGTTTCAGAAGCAGAGTTGAACAAGATATGGTCCGTGTGTGTAGCAAACACAGTTCTTTTGTTCTGAGCACTCTCACGTTTCCCGCCTTATTAGAGACTCTAGAAAGCAAGAGCGTGCTTCTTGCTCTAAAGCAGAGTGTTTCACGGATGAGAAGTGTGCTGTGTGTTTCCCTTCAGAAACGGAGTTAAATGCCAGGCTCTGTGTCTTCCTACAAGCGAGACTTCGTTTCAGGTAAACGCAGTCACTTTTCAGCTCAAAGGAAGGTATATTGTACACGAAGCTCACACGTTTCTCCCTCTTAACTGAAACGCATTGGATGTTAGAGGTCCTGTGGTTTGTATCAGATTCAGAAGCAGAGTTGAACTAGATATGGTCCGTGTGTGTAGGAAACTCAGTTATTTGTTCTGAGCACTCTCACTTTCCTGCCTTATTAGAGACTCTAGAAATCAAGAGCGTGCTTCTTGCTCTAAAGCAGAGTGTGTTTCATGGATGAGAAGTGTGCTGTGTGTTTCCCTTCAGAAACGGAGTAAAATGCCAGCCTCTGTGTCTTCCTACATGCGAGACTTCGTTTCAGGTAAACGCAGTCACTTTTCAGCTCAAACGAAGCTATATTGTACACGAAGCTCACACGTTTCTCGCTCTTAACTGAAAAGCATTGGGTGTTATTGGGCCTGTGGTTTGTATCAGTTTCAGAAGCAGAGTTGAACTAGATATGGTGCGTGTGTGTAGGAAACACAGTTCTTTTGTTCTGAGCACTCTCACGTTTCCCGCCTTATTAGAGACTCTAGAAAGCAAGAGCGTGCTTCTTGCTCTAAAGCAGAGTGTGTTTCATGGATGAGAAGTGTGCTGTGTGTTTCCCTTCAGAAACGGAGTTAAATGCCAGGCTCTGTGTCTTCCTCAAGCGAGACTTCGTTTCAGGTAAACGCAGTCACTTTTCAGCACAAACGAAGCTATATTGTACACGAAGCTCACATGTTTCTCGCTCTTAACTGAAACGCATTGGATGTTAGAGGGCCTGTGGTTTGTATCAGTATCAGAAGCAGAGTTGAACTAGATATGGTGCGTGTGTGTAGGAAACACAGTTCTTTTGTTCTGAGCACTCTCACGTTTCCCGCCTTATTAGAGACTCTAGAAAGCAAGAGCGTGCTTCTTGCTCTAAAGCAGAGTGTGATTCATGGATGAGAACTGTGCTGTGTGATTCCCTTCAGAAACGGAGTTAAATGCCAGGCTCTGTGTCTTCCTACAAGCAAGAATTCGTTCAGGTAAACGCAGTCACTTTTTAGCTGAAACGAAGCTACATTGTTCACGAAGCTCACACGTTTCTCGCTCTTAACTGAAACGCATTGGATGTTAGAGGGCCTGTGGTTTGTATCAGTTTCAGAAGCAGAGTTGAACTAGATATGGTCCGTGTGTGTAGGAAACACAGTTCTTTTGTTCTGAGCACTCTCACGTTTCCCGCCTTATTTAGACTCTAGAAAGCAAGAGCGTGCTTCTTGCTCTAAAGCAGAGTGTGTTTCATGGATGAGAAGTGTTGTGTGTTTACCTTCAGAAACGGAGTTAAATGCCAGGCTCTGTGTCTTCCTACAAGCGAGACTTCGTTTCAGGTAAACGCAGTCACTTTTCAGCTCAAACGAAGCTATATTGTACATGAAGCTCAGACGTTTCTCGCTCTTAACTGAAACGCATTAGATGTTAGATGGCCTGGGGTTTGTATCAGTTTCAGAAGCAGAGTTGAACTAGATATGGTCCGTGTGTGTAGGAAACACAGTTCTTTTGTTCTGAGCACTCTCACGTTTCCCGCCTTATTAGAGACTCTAGAAAGCAAGAGCGTGCTTCTTGCTCTAAAGCAGAGTGTGTTTCATGGATGAGAAGTGTGCTGTGTGTTTCCCTTCAGAAACGGAGTAAAATGACAGGCTCTGTGTCTTCCTACAAGCGAGACTTCGTTTCAGGTAAACGCAGTCACTTTTCAGCTCAAACGAAGCTATATTGTACACGAAGCTCACACGTTTCTCGCTCTTAACTGAAACGCATTGGATGTTAGAGGGCCTGTGGTTTGTATCAGTTTCAGAAGCAGAGTTGAACTAGATATGGTCCGTGTGTGTAGGTAACATAGTTCTTTTGTTCTGAGCACTCTCACGTTTCCCGCCTTATGAGAGACTCTAGAAAGCAAGAGCGTGCTTCTTGCTCTAAAGCAGAGTGTGTTTCATGGATGAGAAGTGTGCTGTGTGTTTCCCTTCAGAAACGGAGTAAAATGCCAGGCTCTGTGTCTTCCTACAAGCGAGACTTCGTTTCAGGTAAACGCAGTCACTTTTCAGCTCAAAGGAAGCTATATTGTACACGAAGCTCACACGTTTCTCGCTCTTAACTGAAACGCATTGGATGTTAGAGGTCCTGTGGTTTGTATCAGTTTCAGAAGCAGAGTTGAACAAGATATGGTCCGTGTGTGTAGGAAACACAGTTCTTTTGTTGTGAGCACTCTCACGTTTCCCGCCTTATTAGAGACTCTAGAAAGCAAGAGCGTGCTTCTTGCTCTAAAGCAGAGTGTGTTTCATGGATGAGAAGTGTGCTGTGTGTTTCCCTTCAGAAACGGAGTTAAATGCCAGGCTCTGTGTCTTCCTCAAGCGAGACTTCGTTTCAGGTAAACTCAGTCACTTTTCAGCTCAAACGAAGCTATATTGTACACGAAGCTCACACGTATCTCGCTCTTAACTGAAACGCATTGGATTTTAGAGGGCCTGTGGTTTTTATCAGTTTCAGAAGCAGAGTTGAACTAGATATGGACCGTGTGTGTAGGAAACACAGTTCTTTTGTTCTGAGCACTCTCACGTTTCCCGCCTTATTAGAGACTCTAGAAAGCAAGAGCGTGCTTCTTGCTCTAAAGCAGAGTGTGTTTCATGGATGAGAAGTGTGCTGTGTGTTTCCCTTCAGAAACGGAGTTAAATGCCAGGCTCTTTGTCTTCCTCAAGCGAGACTTCTTTTAAGGTAAACGCAGTCACTTTTCAGCTCAAACGAAGCTATATTGTACACGAAGCTCACACGTTTCTCGCTCTTAACTGAAACGCATTGGATGTTAGAGGGCCTGTGGTTTGTATCAGTTTCAGAAGCAGAGTTGAACTAGATATGGACCGTGTGTGTAGGAAACACAGTTCTTTTGTTCTGAGCACTCTCACGTTTCCCGCCTTATTAGAGACTCTCGAAAGCAAGAGCGTGCTTCTTGCTCTAAAGCAGAGTGTGTTTCATGGATGAGAAGTGTGCTGTGTGTTTCCCTTCAGAAACGGAGTTAAATGCCAGGCTCTGTGTCTTCCTCAAGCGAGACTTCTTTTCAGGTAAACGCAGTCACTTTTCAGCTCAAACGAAGCTATATTGTACACGAAGCTCACACGTTTCTCGCTCTTAACTGAAACGCATTGGATGTTAGAGGGCCTGTGGTTTGTATCAGTTTCAGAAGCAGAGTTGAACTAGATATGGACCGTGTGTGTAGGAAACACAGTTCTTTTGTTCTGAGCACTCTCACGTTTCCCGCCTTATTAGAGACTCTCGAAAGCAAGAGCGTGCTTCTTGCTCTAAAGCAGAGAGTGTTTCATGGATGAGAAGTGTGCTGTGTGTTTCCCTTCAGAAACGGAGTTAAATGGTAGGCTCTGTGTCTTCCTACATGCGAGACTTCGTTTCAGGTAAACGCAGACACTTTTCAGCTCAAACGAAGCTATATTGTACACGAAGCTCACACGTTTCTCGCTCTTAACTGAAAAGCATTGGATGTTATTGGGCCTGTGGTTTGTATCAGTTTCAGAAGCAGAGTTGAACTAGATATGGTCCGTGTGTGTAGGAAACACAGTTCTTTTGTTCTGAGCACTCTCACGTTTCCCGCCTTATTAGAGACTCTAGAAAGCAAGAGCGTTCTTCTTGCTCTAAAGCAGAGTGTGTTTCATGGATGAGAAGTGTGCTGTGTGTTTCCCTTCAGAAACGGAGTAAAATGACAGGCTCTGTGTCTTCCTACAAGTGAGACTTCGTTTCAGGTAAACGCAGTCACTTTTCAGCTCAAACGAAGCTATATTGTACACGAAGCTCACACGTTTCTCGCTCTTAACTGAAACGCATTGGATGTTAGAGGGCCTGTGGTTTGTATCAGTTTCAGAAGCAGAGTTGAACAAGATATGGTCCGTGTGTGTAGGAAACACAGTTCTTTTGTTCTGAGCACTCTCACGTTTCCCGCCTTATTAGAGACTCTAGAAAGCAAGAGCGTGCTTCTTGCTCTAAAGCAGAGTGTGTTTCATGGATGAGAAGTGTGCTGTGTGTTTCCCTTCAGAAACGGAGTTAAATGCCAGGCTCTGTGTCTTCCTCAAGCGAGACTTCGTTTCAGGTAAACACAGTCACTTTTCAGCTCAAACAAAGCTATATTGTACACGAAGCTCACACGTTTCTCGCTCTTAACTGAAACGCATTGGATGTTAGAGGGCCTGTGGTTTGTATCAGTTTCAGAAGCAGAGTTGAACTAGATATGGACCGTGTGTGTAGGAAACACAGTTCTTTTGTTCTGAGCACTCTCACGTTTCCCGCCTTATTAGAGACTCTAGAAAGCAAGAGCGTGCTTCTTGCTCTAAAGCAGAGTGTGTTTCATGGATGAGAAGTGTGCTGTGTGTTTCCCTTCAGAAACGGAGTTAAATGCCAGGCTCTGTATCTTCCTCAAGCGAGACTTCGTTTCAGGTAAACGCAGTCACTTTTCAGCTCAAACGAAGCTATATTGTACACGAAGCTCACACGTTTCTCGCTCTTAACTGAAACGCATTGGATGTTAGAGGGCCTGTGGTTTGTATCAGTTTCAGAAGCAGAGTTGAACTAGATATGGACCGTGTGTGTAGGAAACACAGTTCTTTTGTTCTGAGCACTCTCACGTTTCCCGCCTTATTAGAGACTCTCGAAAGCAAGAGCGTGCTTCTTGCTCTAAAGCAGAGTGTGTTTCACGGATGAGAAGTGTGCTGTGTGTTTCCCTTCAGAAACAGAGTGAAATGCCAGGCTCTGTGTCTTCCTACAAGCGAGACTTCGTTTCAGGTAAACGCAGTCACTTTTCAGCTCAAAGGAAGGTATATTGTACACGAAGCTCACACGTTTCTCCCTCTTAACGGAAACGCATTGGATGTTAGAGGGCCTGTGGTTTGTATCAGATTCAGAAGCAGAGTTGAACTAGATATGGTCCGTGTGTGTAGGAAACACAGTTATTTGTTCTGAGCACTCTCACTTTCCTGCCTTATTAGAGACTCTAGAAAGCAAGAGTGTGCTTCTTGCTCTAAAGCAGAGTGTGTTTCATGGATGAGAAGTGTGCTGTGTGTTTCCCTTCAGAAACGGAGTAAAATGCCAGGCTCTGTGTCTTCCTACAAGCGAGACTTCGTTTCAGGTAAACGCAGTCACTTTTCAGCTCAAACGAAGCTATATTGTACACGAAGCTCACACGTTTCTCGCTCTTAACTGAAACGCATTGGATGTTAGAGGTCCTGTGGTTTGTATCAGTTTCAGAAGCAGAGTTGAACAAGATATGATCCGTGTGTGTAGGAAACACAGTTCTTTTGTTCTGAGCACTCTCACGTTTCCCGCCTTATTAGAGACTCTAGAAAGCAAGAGCGTGCTTCTTGCTCTAAAGCAGAGTGTGTTTAATGGATGAGAAGTGTGCTGTGTGTTTCCCTTCAGAAACGGAGTTAAATGCCAGGCTCTGTGCCTTCCTCAAGCGAGACTTCGTTTCAGGTAAACGCAGTCACTTTTCAGCTCAAACGAAGCTATATTGTACACGAAGCTCACACGTATCTCGCTCTTAACTGAAACGCATTGGATGTTAGAGGGCCTGTGGTTTGTATCAGTTTCAGAAGCAGAGTTGAACTAGATATGGACCGTGTGTGTAGGAAACACAGTTCTTTTGTTCTGAGCACTCTCACGTTTCCCGCCTTATTAGAGACTCTCGAAAGCAAGAGCGTGCTTCTTGCTCTAAAGCAGAGAGTGTTTCATGGATGAGAAGTGGGCTGTGTGTTTCCCTTCAGAAACGGAGTTAAATGCCATGCTCTGTGTCTTCCTCAAGCGAGACTTCGTTTCAGGTAAACGCAGTCACTTTTCAGCTCAAACGAAGCTATATTGTACACGAAGCTCACACGTTTCTCGCTCTTAACTGAAACGCATTGGATGTTAGAGGGCCTGTGGTTTGTATCAGTTTCAGAAGCAGAGTTGAACTAGATATGGTGCGTGTGTGTAGGAAACACAGTTCTTTTGTTCTGAGCACTCTCACGTTTCCCGCCTTATTAGAGACTCTAGAAAGCAAGAGCGTGCTTCTTGCTCTAAAGCAGAGTGTGTTTCATGGATGAGAAGTGTGCTGTGTGTTTCCCTTCAGAAACGGAGTTAAATGCCAGGCTCTGTGTCTTCCTCAAGCGAGACTTCTTTTCAGGTAAACGCAGTCACTTTTCAGCTCAAACGAAGCTATATTGTACACGAAGCTCACACGTATCTCGCTCTTAACTGAAACGCATTGGATGTTAGAGGCCCTGTGGTTTGCATCAGTTTCAGAAGCAGAGTTGAACTAGATATGGACCGTGTGTGTAGGAAACACAGTTCTTTTGTTCTGAGCACTCTCACGTTTCCCGCCTTATTAGAGACTCTAGAAAGCAAGAGCGTGCTTCTTGCTCTAAAGCAGAGAGTGTTTCATGGATGAGAAGTGTGCTGTGTGTTTCCCTTCAGAAACGGAGTTAAATGCCAGGCTCTGTGTCTTCCTCAAGCGAGACTTCGTTTCAGGTAAACGCAGTCACTTTTCAGCTCAAACGAAGCTATATTGTACACGAAGCTCACACGTTTCTCGCTCTTAACTGAAACGCATTGGATGTTAGAGGGCCTGTGGTTTGTATCAGTTTCAGAAGCAGAGTTGAACTAGATATGGTGCGTGTGTGTAGGAAACACAGTTCTTTTGTTCTGAGCACTCTCACGTTTCCCGCCTTATTAGAGACTCTAGAAAGCAAGAGCGTGCTTCTTGCTCTAAAGCAGAGTGTGATTCATGGATGAGAACTGTGCTGTGTGATTCCCTTCAGAAACGGAGTTAAATGCCAGGCTCTGTGTCTTCCTACAAGCAAGAATTCGATCAGGTAAACGCAGTCACCTTTTAGCTGAAACGAAGCTACATTGTTCACGAAGCTCACACGTTTCTCGCTCTTAACTGAAACGCATTGGATGTTAGAGGGCCTGTGGTTTGTATCAGTTTCAGAAGCAGAGTTGAACTAGATATGGTCCGTGTGTGTAGGAAACACAGTTCTTTTGTTCTGAGCACTCTCACGTTTCCCGCCTTATTAGAGACTCTAGAAAGCAAGAGCGTGCTTCTAGCTCTAAAGCAGAGTGTGTTTCATGGATGAGAAGTGTTGTGTGTTTACCTTCAGAAACGGAGTTAAATGCCAGGCTCTGTGTCTTCCTACAAGCGAGACTTCGTTTCAGGTAAACGCAGTCACTTTTCAGCTCAAACGAAGCTATATTGTACATGAAGCTCAGACGTTTCTCGCTCTTAACTGAAACGCATTGGATGTTAGAGGGCCTGTGGTTTGTATCAGTTTCAGAAGCAGAGTTGAACTAGATATGGGCCGTGTGTGTAGGAAACACAGTTCTTTTGTTCTGAGCACTCTCACGTTTCCCGCCTTATTAGAGACTCTAGAAAGCAAGAGCGTGCTTCTTGCTCTAAAGCAGAGTGTGTTTCATGGATGAGAAGTGTGCCGTGTGTTTCCCTTCAGAAACGGAGTAAAATGACAGGCTCTGTGTCTTCCTACAAGCGAGACTTCGTTTCAGGTAAACGCAGTCACTTTTCAGCTCAAACGAAGCTATATTGTACACGAAGCTCACACGTTTCTCGCTCTTAACTGAAACGCATTGGATGTTATAGGGCCTGTGGTTTGTATCAGTTTCAGAAGCAGAGTTGAACTAGATATGGTCCGTGTGTGTAGGTAACATAGTTCTTTTGTTCTGAGCACTCTCACGTTTCCCGCCTTATTAGAGACTCTAGAAAGCAAGAGCGTGCTTCTTGCTCTAAAGCAGAGTGTGTTTCATGGATGAGAAGTGTTGTGTGTTTACCTTCAGAAAAGGAGTAAAATGACAGGCTCTGTGTCTTCCTCAAGCGAGACTTCTTTTCAGGTAAACGCAGTCACTTTTCAGCTCAAACGAAGCTATATTGTACACGAAGCTCACACGTTTCTCGCTCTTAACTGAAACGCATTGGATGTTAGAGGGCCTGTGGTTTGTATCAGTTTCAGAAGCAGAGTTGAACTAGATATGGTCCGTGTGTGTAGGAAACACAGTTCTTTTGTTCTGAGCACTCTCACGTTTCCCGCCTTATTAGAGACTCTCGAAAGCAAGAGCGTGCTTCTTGCTCTAAAGCAGAGAGTGTATCATGGATGAGAAGTGTGCTGTGTGCTTCCCTTCAGAAACGGAGTTAAATGCCAGGCTCTGTGTCTTCCTCAAGCGAGACTTCGTTTCAGGTAAACGCAGTCACTTTTCAGCTCAAAGGAAGCTATATTGTACACGAAGCTCACACGTTTCTCGCTCTTAACTGAAACGCATTGGATGTTAGAGGGCCTGTGGTTTGTATCAGTTTCAGAAGCAGAGTTGAACTAGATATGGACCGTGTGTGTAGGAAACACAGTTCTTTTGTTCTGAGCACTCTCACGTTTCCCGCCTTATTAGAGACTCTAGAAAGCAAGAGCGTGCTTCTTGCTCTAAAGCAGAGTGTGATTCATGGATGAGAACTGTGCTGTGTGATTCCCTTCAGAAACGGAGTTAAATGCCAGGCTCTGTGTCTTCCTACAAGCAATAATTCGTTCAGGTAAACACAGTCACTTTTTAGCTCAAACGAAGCTACATTGTTCACGAAGCTCACACGTTTCTCGCTCTTAACTGAAACGCATTGGATGTTAGAGGGCCTGTGGTTTGTATCAGTTTCAGAAGCAGAGTTGAACTAGATATGGTCCGTATGTGTAGGAAACACAGTTCTTTTGTTCTGAGCACTCTCACATTTCCCGCCTTATTAGAGACTCTAGAAAGCAAGAGCGTGCTTCTTGCTCTAAAGCAGAGTGTGTTTCATGGATGAGAACTGTGCCGTGTGTTTCCCTTCAGAAACGGAGTTAAATGCCAGGCTCTGTGTCTTCCTACAAGCGAGACTTCGTTTCAGGTAAACGCAGTCACTTTTCAGCTCAAACGGAGCTATATTGTACACGAAGCTCACACGTTTCTCGCTCTTAAGTGAAACGCATTGGATGATAGAGGTCCTGTGGTTTGCATCAGTTTCAGAAGCAGAGTTGAACTAGATATGGTCCGTGTGTGTAGGTAACATAGTTCTTTTGTTCTGAGCACTCTCACGTTTCCCGCCTTATTAGAGACTCTAGAAAGCAAGAGCGTGCTTCTTGCTCTGAAGCAGAGTGTGTTTCATGGATGAGAAGTGTGCTGTGTGTTTCCCTTCAGAAACGGAGTTAAATGCCAGGCTCTGTGTCTTCCTCAAGCGAGACTTCGTTTCAGGTAAACGCAGTCACTTTTCAGCTCAAACGAAGCTATATTGTACACGAAGCTCACACGTATCTCGCTCTTAACTGAAACACATTGGATTTTAGAGGGCCTGTGGTTTTTATCAGTTTCAGAAGCAGAGTTGAACTAGATATGGACCGTGTGTGTAGGAAACACAGTTCTTTTGTTCTGAGCACTCTCACGTTTCCTGCCTTTAGAGACTCTAGAAAGCAAGAGCGTGCTTCTTGCTCTAAAGCAGAATGTGTTTCATGGATGAGAAGTGTGCTGTGTGTTTCCCTTCAGAAACGGAGTTAAATGCCAGGCTCTGTGTCTTCCTACAAGTGAGACTTCGTTTCAGGTAAACGCAGTCACTTTTCAGCTCAAACGAAGCTATATTGTACACGAAGCTCACACGTTTCTCGCTCTTAACTGAAACGCATTGGATGTTAGAGGGCCTGTGGTTTGTATCAGTTTCAGAAGCAGAGTTCAACTAGATATGGTCCGTGTGTGTAGGAAACATAGTTCTTTTGTTCTGAGCACTCTCACGTTTCCCGCCTTATTAGAGACTCTAGAAAGCAAGAGCGTGCTTCTTGCTCTAAAGCAGAGTGTGTTTCATGGATGAGAAGTGTGCTGTGTGTTTCCCTTCAGAAACGGAGTAAAATGCCAGGCTCTGTGTCTTCCTACAAGCGAGACTTCGTTTCAGGTAAACACAGTCACTTTTCAGCTCAAACGAAGCTATATTGTACACGAAGCTCACACGTTTCTCGCTCTTAACTGTAACGCATTGGATGTTAGAGGTCCTGTGGTTTGTATCAGTTTCAGAAGCAGAGTTGAACAAGATATGGTCCGTGTGTGTAGGAAACACAGTTCTTTTGTTCTGAGCACTCTCACGTTTCCCGCCTTATTAGAGACTCTAGAAAGCAAGAGCGTGCTTCTTGCTCTAAAGCAGAGTGTGTTTCATGGATGAGAAGTGTGCTGTGTGTTTCCCTTCAGAAACGGAGTTAAATGCCAGGCTCTGTGTCTTCCTCAAGCGAGACTTCGTTTCAGGTAAACACAGTCACTTTTCAGCTCAAACAAAGCTATATTGTACACGAAGCTCACACGTTTCTCGCTCTTAACTGAAACGCATTGGATGTTAGAGGGCCTGTGGTTTGTATCAGTTTCAGAAGCAGAGTTGAACTAGATATGGACCGTGTGTGTAGGAAACACAGTTCTTTTGTTCTGAGCACTCTCACGTTTCCCGCCTTATTAGAGACTCTAGAAAGCAAGAGCGTGCTTCTTGCTCTAAAGCAGAGTGTGTTTCATGGATGAGAAGTGTGCTGTGTGTTTCCCTTCAGAAACGGAGTTAAATGCCAGGCTCTGTATCTTCCTCAAGCTAGACTTCGTTTCAGGTAAACGCAGTCACTTTTCAGCTCAAACGAAGCTATATTGTACACGAAGCTCACACGTTTCTCGCTCTTAACTGAAACGCATTGGATGTTAGAGGGCCTGTGGTTTGTATCAGTTTCAGAAGCAGAGTTGAACTAGATATGGACCGTGTGTGTAGGAAACACAGTTCTTTTGTTCTGAGCACTCTCACGTTTCCCGCCTTATTAGAGACTCTCGAAAGCAAGAGCGTGCTTCTTGCTCTAAAGCAGAGTGTGTTTCACGGATGAGAAGTGTGCTGTGTGTTTCCCTTCAGAAACAGAGTGAAATGCCAGGCTCTGTGTCTTCCTACAAGCGAGACTTCGTTTCAGGTAAACGCAGTCACTTTTCAGCTCAAAGGAAGGTATATTGTACACGAAGCTCACACGTTTCTCCCTCTTAACGGAAACGCATTGGATGTTAGAGGGCCTGTGGTTTGTATCAGATTCAGAAGCAGAGTTGAACTAGATATGGTCTGTGTGTGTAGGAAACACAGTTATTTGTTCTGAGCACTCTCACTTTCCTGCCTTATTAGAGACTCTAGAAAGCAAGAGCGTGCTTCTTGCTCTAAAGCAGAGTGTGTTTCATGGATGAGAAGTGTGCTGTGTGTTTCCCTTCAGAAACGGAGTAAAATGCCAGCCTCTGTGTCTTCCTACAAGTGAGACTTCGTTTCAGGTAAACGCAGTCTCTTTTCAGCTCAAAGGAAGCTATATTGTACACGAAGCTCACACGTTTCTCGCTCTTAACTGAAACGCATTGGATGTTAGAGGGCCTGTGGTTTGTATCAGTTTCAGAAGCAGAGTTGAACTAGATATGGTCCGTGTGTGTAGGAAACACAGTTCTTTTGTTCTGAGCACTCTCACGTTTCCCGCCTTATTAGAGACTCTAGAAAGCAAGAGTGTGCTTCTTGCTCTAAAGCAGAGTGTGTTTCATGGATGAGAAGTGTGCTGTGTGTTTCCCTTCAGAAACGGAGTAAAATGCCAGGCTCTGTGTCTTCCTACAAGCGAGACTTCGTTTCAGGTAAACGCAGTCACTTTTCAGCTCAAAATAAGCTATATTGTACACGAAGCTCACACGTTTCTCGCTCTTAACTGAAACGCATTGGATGTTAGAGGTCCTGTGGTTTGTATCAGTTTCAGAAGCAGAGTTGAACAAGATATGATCCATGTGTGTAGGAAACACAGTTCTTTTGTTCTGAGCACTCTCACGTTTCCCGCCTTATTAGAGACTCTAGAAAGCAAGAGCGTGCTTCTTGCTCTAAAGCAGAGTGTGTTTAATGGATGAGAAGTGTGCTGTGTGTTTCCCTTCAGAAACGGAGTTAAATGCCAGGCTCTGTGCCTTCCTCAAGCGAGACTTCGTTTCAGGTAAACGCAGTCACTTTTCAGCTCAAACGAAGCTATATTGTACACGAAGCTCACACGTATCTCGCTCTTAACTGAAACGCATTGGATTTTAGAGGGCCTGTGGTTTTTATCAGTTTCAGAAGCAGAGTTGAACTAGATATGGACCGTGTGTGTAGGAAACACAGTTCTTTTGTTCTGAGCACTCTCACGTTTCCCGCCTTATTAGAGACTCTAGAAAGCAAGAGCGTGCTTCTTGCTCTAAAGCAGAGTGTGTTTCATGGATGAGAAGTGGGCTGTGTGTTTCCCTTCAGAAACGGAGTTAAATGCCAGGCTCTGTGTCTTCCTCAAGCGAGACTTCTTTTCAGGTAAACGCAGTCACTTTTCAGCTCAAACGAAGCTATATTGTACACGAAGCTCACACGTATCTCGCTCTTAACTGAAACGCATTGGATGTTAGAGGGCCTGTGGTTTGTATCAGTTTCAGAAGCAGAGTTGAACTAGATATGGACCGTGTGTGTAGGAAACACAGTACTTTTGTTCTGAGCACTCTCACGTTTCCCGCCTTATTAGAGACTCTCGAAAGCAAGAGCGTGCTTCTTGCTCTAAAGCAGAGAGTGTTTCATGGATGAGAAGTGTCCTGTGTGTTTCCCTTCAGAAACGGAGTTAAATGCCATGCTCTGTGTCTTCCTCAAGCGAGACTTCGTTTCAGGTAAACGCAGTCACTTTTCAGCTCAAACGAAGCTATATTGTACACGAAGCTCACACGTTTCTCGCTCTTAACTGAAACGCATTGGATGTTAGAGGGCCTGTGGTTTGTATCAGTTTCAGAAGCAGAGTTGAACTAGATATGGTGCGTGTGTGTAGGAAACACAGTTCTTTTGTTCTGAGCACTCTCACGTTTGCCGCCTTATTAGAGACTCTAGAAAGCAAGAGCGTGCTTCTTGCTCTAAAGCAGAGTGTGTTTCATGGATGAGAAGTGTGCTGTGTGTTTCCCTTCAGAAACGGAGTTAAATGCCAGGCTCTGTGTCTTCCTCAAGCGAGACTTCTTTTCAGGTAAACGCAGTCACTTTTCAGCTCAAACGAAGCTATATTGTACACGAAGCTCACACGTATCTCGCTCTTAACTGAAACGCATTGGATGTTAGAGGCCCTGTGGTTTGCATCAGTTTCAGAAGCAGAGTTGAACTAGATATGGACCGTGTGTGTAGGAAACACAGTTCTTTTGTTCTGAGCACTCTCACGTTTCCCGCCTTATTAGAGACTCTCGAAAGCAAGAGCGTGCTTCTTGCTCTAAAGCAGAGAGTGTTTCATGGATGAGAAGTGTGCTGTGTGTTTCCCTTCAGAAACGGAGTTAAATGCCAGGCTCTGTGTCTTCCTCAAGCGAGACTTCGTTTCAGGTAAACGCAGTCACTTTTCAGCTCAAACGAAGCTATATTGTACACGAAGCTCACACGTTTCTCGCTCTTAACTGAAACGCATTGGATGTTAGAGGGCCTGTGGTTTGTATCAGTTTCAGAAGCAGAGTTGAACTAGATATGGTGCGTGTGTGTAGGAAACACAGTTCTTTTGTTCTGAGCACTCTCACGTTTCCCGCCTTATTAGAGACTCTCGAAAGCAAGAGCGTGCTTCTTGCTCTAAAGCAGAGAGTGTTTCATGGATGAGAAGTGTGCTGTGTGTTTCCCTTCAGAAACGGAGTTAAATGCCAGGCTCTGTGTCTTCCTCAAGCGAGACTTCGTTTCAGGTAAACGCAGTCACTTTTCAGCTCAAACGAAGCTATATTGTACACGAAGCTCACACGTTTCTCGCTCTTAACTGAAACGCATTGGATGTTAGAGGGCCTGTGGTTTGTATCAGTTTCAGAAGCAGAGTTGAACTAGATATGGTGCGTGTGTGTAGGAAACACAGTTCTTTTGTTCTGAGCACTCTCACGTTTCCCGCCTTATTAGAGACTCTAGAAAGCAAGAGCGTGCTTCTTGCTCTAAAGCAGAGTGTGATTCATGGATGAGAACTGTGCTGTGTGATTCCCTTCAGAAACGGAGTTAAATGCCAGGCTCTGTGTCTTCCTACAAGCAAGAATTCGATCAGGTAAACGCAGTCACCTTTTAGCTGAAACGAAGCTACATTGTTCACGAAGCTCACACGTTTCTCGCTCTTAACTGAAACGCATTGGATGTTAGAGGGCCTGTGGTTTGTATCAGTTTCAGAAGCAGAGTTGAACTAGATATGGTCCGTGTGTGTAGGAAACACAGTTCTTTTGTTCTGAGCACTCTCACGTTTCCCGCCTTATTAGAGACTCTAGAAAGCAAGAGCGTGCTTCTAGCTCTAAAGCAGAGTGTGTTTCATGGATGAGAAGTGTTGTGTGTTTACCTTCAGAAACGGAGTAAAATGCCAGGCTCTGTGTCTTCCTACAAGCGAGACTTCGTTTCAGGTAAACGCAGTCACTTTTCAGCTCAAACGAAGCTATATTGTACATGAAGCTCAGACGTTTCTCGCTCTTAACTGAAACGCATTGGATGTTAGAGGGCCTGTGGTTTGTATCAGTTTCAGAAGCAGAGTTGAACTAGATATGGGCCGTGTGTGTAGGAAACACAGTTCTTTTGTTCTGAGCACTCTCACGTTTCCCGCCTTATTAGAGACTCTAGAAAGCAAGAGCGTGCTTCTTGCTCTAAAGCAGAGTGTGTTTCATGGATGAGAAGTGTGCCGTGTGTTTCCCTTCAGAAACGGAGTAAAATGACAGGCTCTGTGTCTTCCTACAAGCGAGACTTCGTTTCAGGTAAACGCAGTCACTTTTCAGCTCAAACGAAGCTATATTGTACACGAAGCTCACACGTTTCTCGCTCTTAACTGAAACGCATTGGATGTTATAGGGCCTGTGGTTTGTATCAGTTTCAGAAGCAGAGTTGAACTAGATATGGTCCGTGTGTGTAGGTAACATAGTTCTTTTGTTCTGAGCACTCTCACGTTTCCCGCCTTATTAGAGACTCTAGAAAGCAAGAGCGTGCTTCTTGCTCTAAAGCAGAGTGTGTTTCATGGATGAGAAGTGTTGTGTGTTTACCTTCAGAAACGGAGTAAAATGACAGGCTCTGTGTCTTCCTCAAGCGAGACTTCTTTTCAGGTAAAGGCAGTCACTTTTCAGCTCAAACGAAGCTATATTGTACACGAAGCTCACACGTTTCTCGCTCTTAACTGAAACGCATTGGATGTTAGAGGGCCTGTGGTTTGTATCAGTTTCAGAAGCAGAGTTGAACTAGATATGGTCCGTGTGTGTAGGAAACACAGTTCTTTTGTTCTGAGCACTCTCACGTTTCCCGCCTTATTAGAGACTCTCGAAAGCAAGAGCGTGCTTCTTGCTCTAAAGCAGAGAGTGTATCATGGATGAGAAGTGTGCTGTGTGCTTCCCTTCAGAAACGGAGTTAAATGCCAGGCTCTGTGTCTTCCTCAAGCGAGACTTCGTTTCAGGTAAACGCAGTCACTTTTCAGCTCAAAGGAAGCTATATTGTACACGAAGCTCACAGGTTTCTCGCTCTTAACTGAAACGCATTGGATGTTAGAGGGCCTGTGGTTTGTATCAGTTTCAGAAGCAGAGTTGAACTAGATATGGACCGTGTGTGTAGGAAACACAGTTCTTTTGTTCTGAGCACTCTCACGTTTCCCGCCTTATTAGAGACTCTAGAAAGCAAGAGCGTGCTTCTTGCTCTAAAGCAGAGTGTGATTCATGGACGAGAACTGTGCTGTGTGATTCCCTTCAGAAACGGAGTTAAATGCCAGGCTCTGTGTCTTCCTACAAGCAATAATTCGTTCAGGTAAACACAGTCACTTTTTAGCTCAAACGAAGCTACATTGTTCACGAAGCTCACACGTTTCTCGCTCTTAACTGAAACGCATTGGATGTTAGAGTGCCTGTGGTTTGTATCAGTTTCAGAAGCAGAGTTGAACTAGATATGGTCCGTGTGTGTAGGAAACACAGTTCTTTTGTTCTGAGCACTCTCACATTTCCCGCCTTATTAGAGACTCTAGAAAGCAAGAGCGTGCTTCTTGCTCTAAAGCAGAGTGTGTTTCATGGATGAGAACTGTGCCGTGTGTTTCCCTTCAGTAACGGAGTTAAATGCCAGGCTCTGTGTCTTCCTACAAGCGAGACTTCGTTTCAGGTAAACGCAGTCACTTTTCAGCTCAAACGGAGCTATATTGTACACGAAGCTCACACGTTTCTCGCTCTTAACTGAAACGCATTGGATGATAGAGGTCCTGTGGTTTGTATCAGTTTCATAAGCAGAGTTGAACTAGATATGGTCCGTGTGTGTAGGTAACATAGTTCTTTTGTTCTGAGCACTCTCACGTTTCCCGCCTTATTAGAGACTCTAGAAAGCAAGAGCGTGCTTCTTGCTCTAAAGCAGAGTGTGTTTCATGGATGAGAAGTGTGCTGTGTGTTTCCCTTCAGAAACGGAGTTAAATGCCAGGCTCTGTGTCTTCCTCAAGCGAGACTTCGTTTCAGGTAAACGCAGTCACTTTTCAGCTCAAACGAAGCTATATAGTACACGAAGCTCACACGTATCTCGCTCTTAACTGAAACACATTGGATTTTAGAGGTCCTGTGGTTTTTATCAGTTTCAGAAGCAGAGTTGAACTAGATATGGACCGTGTGTGTAGGAAACACAGTTCTTTTGTTCTGAGCACTCTCACGTTTCCCGCCTTATTAGAGACTCTAGAAAGCAAGAGCGTGCTTCTTGCTCTAAAGCAGAATGTGTTTCATGGATGAGAAGTGTGCTGTGTGTTTCCCTTCAGAAACGGAGTTAAATGCCAGGCTCTGTGTCTTCCTCAAGAGAGACTTCTTTTAAGGTAAACGCAGTCACTTTTCAGCTCAAACGAAGCTATATTGTACACGAAGCTCACACGTTTCTCGCTCTTAACTGAAACGCATTGGATGTTAGAGGGCCTGTGGTTTGTATCAGTTTCAGAAGCAGAGTTGAACTAGATATGGACCGTGTGTGTAGGAAACACAGTTCTTTTGTTCTGAGCACTCTCACGTTTCCCGCCTTATTAGAGACTCTCGAAAGCAAGAGCGTGCTTCTTGCTCTAAAGCAGAGAGTGTTTCATGGATGAGAAGTGTGCTGTGTGTTTCCCTTCAGAAACGGAGTTAAATGCCAGGCTCTGTGTCTTCCTCAAGCGAGACTTCGTTTCAGGTAAACGCAGTCACTTTTCAGCTCAAACAAAGCTATATTGTACACGAAGCTCACACGTTTCTCGCTCTTAACTGAAACGCATTGGATGTTAGAGGGCCTGTGGTTTGTATCAGTTTCAGAAGCAGAGTTGAACTAGACATGGACCGTGTGTGTAGGAAACACAGTTCTTTTGTTCTGAGCACTCTCACGTTTCCCGCCTTATTAGAGACTCTAGAAAGCAAGAGCGTGCTTCTTGCTCTAAAGCAGAGTGTGTTTCATGGATGAGAACTGTGCTGTGTGTTTCCCTTCAGAAACGGAGTTAAATGCCAGGCTCTGTGTCTTCCTACAAGCAAGAATTCGTTCAGGTAAACGCAGTCACTTTTTAGCTCAAACGAAGCTACATTGTTCACGAAGCTCACACGTTTCTCGCTCTTAACTGAAACGCATTGGATGTTAGAGGGCCTGTGGTTTGTATCAGTTTCAGAAGCAGAGTTGAACTAGATATGGTCCGTGTGTGTGGGAAACACAGTTCTTTTGTTCTGAGCACTCTCACGTTTCCCGCCTTATTAGAGACTCTAGAAAGCAAGAGCGTGCTTCTTGCTCTAAAGCAGAGTGTGTTTCATGGATGAGAAGTGTTGTGTGTTTACCTTCAAAAACGGAGTTAAATGCCAGGCTCTGTGTCTTCCTACAAGCGAGACTTCGTTTCAGGTAAACGCAGTCACTTTTCAGCTCAAAGGAAGCTATATTGTACATGAAGCTCAGACGTTTCTCGCTCTTAACTGAAACGCATTGGATGTTAGAGGGCCTGTGGTTTGTATCAGTTTCAGAAGCAGAGTTGAACTAGATATGGTCCGTGTGTGTAGGAAACACAGTTCTTTTGTTCTGAGCACTCTCACATTTCCCGCCTTATTAGAGACTCTAGAAAGCAAGAGCGTGCTTCTTGCTCTAAAGCAGAGTGTGTTTCATGGATGAGAAGTGTGCTGTGTGTTTCCCTTCAGAAACGGAGTTAAATGCCAGGCTCTGTGTCTTCCTACAAGCGAGACTTCGTTTCAGGTAAACGCAGTCACTTTTCAGCTCAAACGGAGCTATATTGTACACGAAGCTCACACGTTTCTCGCTCTTAACTGAAACGCATTGGATGTTAGAGGTCCTGTGGTTTGTATCAGTTTCAGAAGCAGAGTTGAACTAGATATGGTGCGTGTGTGTAAGAAACACAGTTCTTTTGTTCTGAGCACTCTCACGTTTCCCGCCTTATTAGAGACTCTAGAAAGCAAGAGCGTGCTTCTTGCTCTAAAGCAGAGTGTGTTTCATGGATGAGAAGTGTGCTGTGTGTTTCCCTTCAGAAACGGAGTTAAATGCCAGGCTCTGTGTCTTCCTCAAGCGAGACTTCGTTTCAGGTAAACGCAGTCACTTTTCAGCTCAAACGAAGCTATATTGTACACGAAGCTCACACGTTTCTCGCTCTTAACTGAAACGCATTGGATGTTAGAGGGCCTGTGGTTTGTATCAGTTTCAGAAGCAGAGTTGAACTAGATATGGACCGTGTGTGTAGGAAACACAGTTCTTTTGTTCTGAGCACTCTCACGTTTCCCGCCTTATTAGAGACTCTCGAAAGCAAGAGCGTGCTTCTTGCTCTAAAGCAGAGAGTGTTTCATGGATGAGAAGTGTGCTGTGTGTTTCCCTTCAGAAACGGAGTTAAATGCCAGGCTCTGTGTCTTCCTCAAGCGAGACTTCGTTTCAGGTAAACGCAGTCACTTTTCAGCTCAAACGAAGCTATATTGTACACGAAGCTCACACGTTTCTCCCTCTTAACTGAAACGCATTGGATGTTAGAGGGCCTGTGGTTTGTATCAGTTTCAGAAGCAGAGTTGAACTAGATATGGACCGTGTGTGTAGGAAACACAGTTCTTTTGTTCTGAGCACTCTCACGTTTCCCGCCTTATTAGAGACTCTAGAAAGCAAGAGCGTGCTTCTTGCTCTAAAGCAGAGTGTGATTCATGGATGAGAACTGTGCTGTGTGATTCCCTTCAGAAACGGAGTTAAATGCCAGGCTCTGTGTCTTCCTACAAGCAAGAATTCGTTCAGGTAAACGCAGTCACTTTTTAGCTCAAACGAAGCTACATTGTTCACGAAGCTCACACGTTTCTCGCTCTTAACTGAAACGCATTGGATGTTAGAGGGCCTGTGGTTTGTATCAGTTTCAGAAGCAGAGTTGAACTAGATATGGTCCGTGTGTGTAGGAAACACAGTTCTTTTGTTCTGAGCACTCTCACGTTTCCCGCCTTATTAGAGACTCTAGAAAGCAAGAGCGTGCTTCTTGCTCTAAAGCAGAGTGTGTTTCATGGATGAGAAGTGTTGTGTGTTTACCTTCAAAAACGGAGTTAAATGCCAGGCTCTGTGTCTTCCTACAAGCGAGACTTCGTTTCAGGTAAACGCAGTCACTTTTCAGCTCAAACGGAGCTATATTGTACATGAAGCTCAGACGTTTCTCGCTCTTAACTGAAACGCATTGGATGTTAGAGGGCCTGTGGTTTGTATCAGTTTCAGAAGCAGAGTTGAACTAGATATGGTCCGTGTGTGTAGGAAACACAGTTCTTTTGTTCTGAGCACTCTCACATTTCCCGCCTTATTAGAGACTCTAGAAAGCAAGAGCGTGCTTCTTGCTCTAAAGCAGAGTGTGTTTCATGGATGAGAACTGTGCTGTGTGTTTCCCTTCAGAAACGGAGTTAAATGCCAGGCTCTGTGTCTTCCTACAAGCGAGACTTCGTTTCAGGTAAACGCAGTCACTTTTCAGCTCAAACGGAGCTATATTGTACACGAAGCTCACACGTTTCTCGCTCTTAACTGAAACGCATTGGATGTTAGAGGGCCTGTGGTTTGTATCAGTTTCAGAAGCAGAGTTGAACTAGATATGGACCGTGTGTGTAGGAAACACAGTTCTTTTGTTCTGAGCACTCTCACGTTTCCCGCCTTATTAGAGACTCTAGAAAGCGAGAGCGTGCTTCTTGCTCTAAAGCAGAGTGTGTTTCATGGATGAGAAGTGTGCTGTGTGTTTCCCTTCAGAAACGGAGTTAAATGCCAGACTCTGTGTCTTCCTCAAGCGAGACTTCTTTTAAGGTAAACGCAGTCACTTTTCAGCTCAAACGAAGCTATATTGTACACGAAGCTCACACGTTTCTCGCTCTTAACTGAAACGCATTGGATGTTAGAGGGCCTGTGGTTTGTATCAGTTTCAGAAGCAGAGTTGAACTAGATATGGACCGTGTGTGTAGGAAACACAGTTCTTTTGTTCTGAGCACTCTCACGTTTCCCGCCTTATTAGAGACTCTAGAAAGCAAGAGCGTGCTTCTTGCTCTAAAGCAGAGTGTGATTCATGGATGAGAACTGTGCTGTGTGATTCCCTTCAGAAACGGAGTTAAATGCCAGGCTCTGTGTCTTCCTACAAGCAAGAATTCGTTCAGGTAAACGCAGTCACTTTTTAGCTCAAACGAAGCTACATTGTTCACGAAGCTCACACGTTTCTCGCTCTTAACTGAAACGCATTGGATGTTAGAGGGCCTGTGGTTTGTTTCAGTTTCAGAAGCAGAGTTGAACTAGATATGGTCCGTGTGTGTAGGAAACACAGTTCTTTTGTTCTGAGCACTCTCACGTTTCCCGCCTTATTAGAGACTCTAGAAAGCAAGACCGTGCTTCTTGCTCTAAAGCAGAGTGTGTTTCATGGATGAGAAGTGTTGTGTGTTTACCTTCAAAAACGGAGTTAAATGCCAGGCTCTGTGTCTTCCTACAAGCGAGACTTCGTTTCAGGTAAACGCAGTCACTTTTCAGCTCAAAGGAAGCTATATTGTACATGAAGCTCAGACGTTTCTCGCTCTTAACTGAAACGCATTGGATGTTAGAGGGCCTGTGGTTTGTATCAGTTTCAGAAGCAGAGTTGAACTAGATATGGTCCGTGTGTGTAGGAAACACAGTTCTTTTGTTCTGAGCACTCTCACATTTCCCGCCTTATTAGAGACTCTAGAAAGCAAGAGCGTGCTTCTTGCTCTAAAGCAGAGTGTGTTTCATGGATGAGAACTGTGCTGTGTGTTTCCCTTCAGAAAGGGAGTTAAATGCCAGGCTCTGTGTCTTCCTACAAGCGAGACTTCGTTTCAGGTAAACGCAGTCACTTTTCAGCTCAAACGGAGCTATATTGTACACGAAGCTCACACGTTTCTCGCTCTTAACTGAAACGCATTGGATGTTAGAGGGCCTGTGGTTTGTATCAGTTTCAGAAGCAGAGTTGAACTAGATATGGTGCGTGTGTGTAGGAAACACAGTTCTTTTGTTCTGAGCACTCTCACGTTTCCCGCCTTATTAGAGACTCTAGAAAGCAAGAGCGTGCTTCTTGCTCTAAAGCAGAGTGTGTTTCATGGATGAGAAGTGTGCTGTGTGTTTCCCTTCAGAAACGGAGTTAAATGCCAGGCTCTGGGTCTTCCTACAAGCGAGACTTCGTTTCAGGTAAACGCAGTCACTTTTCAGCTCAAACGAAGCTATATTGTACACGAAGCTCACACGTTTCTTGCTCTTAACTGAAACGCATTGGATGTTAGAGGGCCTGTGGTTTGTATCAGTTTCAGAAGCAGAGTTGAACTAGATATGGTCCGTGTGTGTAGGAAACACAGTTCTTTTGTTCTGAGCACGTTCACGTTTCCCGCCTTATTAGAGACTCTCGAAAGCAAGAGCGTGCTTCTTGCTCTAAAGCAGAGTGTGTTTCATGGATGAGAAGTGTGCTGTGTGTTTCCCTTCAGAAACGGAGTTAAATGCCAGGCTCTGTGTCTTCCTACAAGCGAGACTTCGTTTCAGGTAAACGCAGTCACTTTTCAGCTCAAACGAAGCTATATTGTACACGAAGCTCACACGTTTCTCGCTCTTAACTGAAACGCATTGGATGTTAGAGGGCCTGTGGTTTGTATCAGTTTCAGAAGCAGAGTTGAACTAGATATGGTCCGTGTGTGTAGGAAACACAGTTCTTTTGTTCTGAGCACTCTCACGTTTCCCGCCTTATTAGAGACTCTAGAAAGCAAGAGCGTGCTTCTTGCTCTAAAGCAGAGTGTGTTTCATGGATGAGAAGTGTGCTGTGTGTTTCCCTTCAGAAACGGAGTTAAATGCCAGGCTCTGTGTCTTCCTACAAGCGAGACTTCGTTTCAGGTAAACACAGTCACTTTTCAGCTCAAACGAAGCTATATTGTACACGAAGCTCACACGTTTCTCGCTCTTAACTGAAACGCATTGGATGTTAGAGGGCCTGTGGTTTGTATCAGTTTCAGAAGCAGAGTTGAACTAGATATGGTCCGTGTGTGTAGGAAACACAGTTCTTTTGTTCTGAGCACTCTCACGTTTCCCGCCTTATTAGAGACTCTCGAAAGCAAGAGCGTGCTTCTTGCTCTAAAGCAGAGAGTGTTTCATGGATGAGAAGTGTGCTGTGTGTTTCCCTTCAGAAACGGAGTTAAATGCCAGGCTCTGTGTCTTCCTCAAGCGAGACTTCGTTTCAGGTAAACGCAGTCACTTTTCAGCTCAAACGAAGCTATATTGTACACGAAGCTCACACGTTTCTCGCTCTTAACTGAAACGCATTGGATGTTAGAGGGCCTGTGGTTTGTATCATTTTCAGAAGCAGAGTTGAACTAGATATGGACCGTGTGTGTAGGAAACACAGTTCTTTTGTTCTGAGCACTCTCACGTTTCCCGCCTTATTAGAGACTCTAGAAAGCAAGAGCGTGCTTCTTGCTCTAAAGCAGAGTGTGATTCATGGATGAGAACTGTGCTGTGTGATTCCCTTCAGAAACGGAGTTAAATGCCAGGCTCTGTGTCTTCCTACAAGCAAGAATTCGTTCAGGTAAACGCAGTCACTTTTTAGCTCAAACGAAGCTACATTGTTCACGAAGCTCACACGTTTCTCGCTCTTAACTGAAACGCATTGGATGTTAGAGGTCCTGTGGTTTGTATCAGTTTCAGAAGCAGAGTTGAACAAGATATGGTCCGTGTGTGTAGGAAACACAGTTCTTTTGTTCTGAGCACTCTCACGTTTCCCGCCTTATTAGAGACTCTAGAAAGCAAGAGCGTGCTTCTTGCTCTAAAGCAGAGTGTGTTTCATGGATGAGAAGTGTGCTGTGTGTTTCCCTTCAGAAACGGAGTTAAATGCCAGGCTCTGTGTCTTCCTAAAGCGAGACTTCTTTTCAGGTAAACGCAGTCACTTTTCAGCTCAAACGAAGCTATATTGTACATGAAGCTCAGACGTTTCTCGCTCTTAACTGAAACGCATTGGATGTTAGAGGGCCTGTGGTTTGTATCAGTTTCAGAAGCAGAGTTGAACTAGATATGGTCCGTGTGTGTAGGAAACACAGTTCTTTTGTTCTGAGCACTCTCACATTTCCCGCCTTATTAGAGACTCTAGAAAGCAAGAGCGTGCTTCTTGCTCTAAAGCAGAGTGTGTTTCATGGATGAGAACTGTGCTGTGTGTTTCCCTTCAGAAACGGAGTTAAATGCCAGGCTCTGTGTCTTCCTACAAGCGAGACTTCGTTTCAGGTAAACGCAGTCACTTTTCAGCTCAAACGGAGCTATATTGTACACGAAGCTCACACGTTTCTCGCTCTTAACTGAAACGCATTGGATGTTAGAGGTCCTGTGGTTTGTATCAGTTTCAGAAGCAGAGTTGAACTAGATATGGTCCGTGTGTGTAGGTAACATAGTTCTTTTGTTCTGAGCACTCTCACGTTTCCCGCCTTATTAGAGACTCTAGAAAGCAAGAGCGTGCTTCTTGCTCTAAAGCAGAGTGTGTTTCATGGATGAGAAGTGTGCTGTGTGTTTCCCTTCAGAAACGGAGTAAAATGCCAGCCTCTGTGTCTTCCTACAAGCGAGACTTCCTTTCAGGTAAAAGCAGTCACTTTTAAGCTCAAAGAAGCTATATTGTACACGAAGCTCACACGTTTCTCGCTCTTAACTGAAACGCGTTGGATGTTAGAGGGCCTGTGGTTTGTATCAGTTTCAGAAGCAGAGTTGAACTAGATATGGTCCGTGTGTAGGAAACACAGTTCTTTTGTTCTGAGCACTCTCACGTTTCCCGCCTTATTAGAGACTCTAGAAAGCAAGAGCGTGCTTCTTGCTCTAAAGCAGAGTGTGTTTCATGGATGTGAAGTGTTGTGTGTTTACCTTCATAAACGGAGTTAAATGCCAGGCTCTGTGTCTTCCTACAAGCGAGACTTCGTTTCAGGTAAACGCAGTCACTTTTCAGCTCAAAGGAAGCTATATTGTACATGAAGCTCAGACGTTTCTCGCTCTTAACTGAAACGCATTGGATGTTAGAGGGCCTGTGGTTTGTATCAGTTTCAGAAGCAGAGTTGAACTAGATATGGTCCGTGTGTGTAGGAAACACAGTTCTTTTGTTCTGAGCACTCTCACATTTCCCGCCTTATTAGAGACTCTAGAAAGCAAGAGCGTGCTTCTTGCTCTATAGCAGAGTGTGTTTCATGGATGAGAACTGTGCTGTGTGTTTCCCTTCAGAAACGGAGTTAAATGCCAGGCTCTGTGTCTTCCTACAAGCGAGACTTCGTTTCAAGTAAACGCAGTCACTTTTCAGCTCAAACGGAGCTATATTGTACACGAAGCTCACACGTTTCTCGCTCTTAACTGAAACGCATTGGATGTTAGAGGTCCTGTGGTTTGTATCAGTTTCAGAAGCAGAGTTGAACTAGATATGGTCCGTGTGTGTAGGTAACATAGTTCTTTTGTTCTGAGCACTCTCACGTTTCCCGCCTTATTAGAGACTCTAGAAAGCAAAAGCGTGCTTCTTGCTCTAAAGCAGAGTGTGTTTCATGGATGAGAAGTGTGCTGTGTGTTTCCCTTCAGAAACGGAGTAAAATGCCAGGCTCTGTGTCTTCCTACAAGCGAGACTTCGTTTCAGGTAAACGCAGTCACTTTTCAGCTCAAAGAAGCTATATTGTACACGAAGCTCACACGTTTCTCGCTCTTAACTGAAACGCATTGGATGTTAGAGGTCCTGTGGTTTGTATCAGTTTCAGAAGCAGAGTTGAACAAGATATGGTCCGTGTGTGTAGGAAACACAGTTCTTTTGTTCTGAGCACTCTCACGTTTCCCGCCTTATTAGAGACTCTAGAAAGCAAGAGCGTGCTTCTTGCTCTAAAGCAGAGTGTGTTTCATGGATGAGAAGTGTGCTGTGTGTTTCCCTTCAGAAACGGAGTTAAATGCCAGGCTCTGTGTCTTCCTAAAGCGAGACTTCTTTTCAGGTAAACGCAGTCACTTTTCAGCTCAAACGAAGCTATATTGTACACGAAGCTCACACGTTTCTCGCTCTTAACTGAAACTCATTGGATGTTAGAGGGCCTGTGGTTTGTATCAGTTTCAGAAGCAGAGTTAAACTAGATATGGACCGTGTGTGTAGGAAACACAGTACTTTTGTTCTGAGCACTCTCACGTTTCCCGCCTTATTAGAGACTCTCGAAAGCAAGAGCGTGCTTCTTGCTCTAAAGCAGAGAGTGTTTCATGGATGAGAAGTGTGCTGTGTGTTTCCCTTCAGAAACGGAGTTAAATGCCAGGCCCTGTGTCTTCCTCAAGCGAGACTTCGTTTCAGGTAAACGCAGTCACTTTTCAGCTCAAACGAAGCTATATTGTACACGAAGCTCACACGTTTCTCGCTCTTAACTGAAACGCATTGGATGTTAGAGGGCCTGTGGTTTGTATCAGTTTCAGAAGCAGAGTTGAACTAGATATGGACCGTGTGTGTAGGAAACACAGTTCTTTTGTTCTGAGCACTCTCACATTTCCCGCCTTATTAGAGACTCTAGAAAGCAAGAGCGTGCTTCTTGCTCTATAGCAGAGTGTGTTTCATGGATGAGAACTGTGCTGTGTGTTTCCCTTCAGAAACGGAGTTAAATGCCAGGCTCTGTGTCTTCCTACAAGCGAGACTTCGTTTCAAGTAAACGCAGTCACTTTTCAGCTCAAACGGAGCTATATTGTACACGAAGCTCACACGTTTCTCGCTCTTAACTGAAACGCATTGGATGTTAGAGGTCCTGTGGTTTGTATCAGTTTCAGAAGCAGAGTTGAACTAGATATGGTCCGTGTGTGTAGGAAACACAGTTCTTTTGTTCTGAGCACTCTCACGTTTCCCGCCTTATTAGAGACTCTAGAAAGCAAGAGCGTGCTTCTTGCTCTAAAGCAGAGTGTGTTTCATGGATGAGAAGTGTTGTGTGTTTACCTTCAAAAACGGAGTTAAATGCCAGGCTCTGTGTCTTCCTACAAGCGAGACTTCGTTTCAGGTAAACGCAGTCACTTTTCAGCTCAAAGAAGCTATATTGTACACGAAGCTCACACGTTTCTCGCTCTTAACTGAAACGCATTGGATGTTAGAGGGCCTGTGGTTTGTATCAGTTTCAGAAGCAGAGTTGAACTAGATATGGTCCGTGTGTGTAGGAAACACAGTTCTTTTGTTCTGAGCACTCTCACGTTTCCCGCCTTATTAGAGACTCTAGAAAGCAAGAGCGTGCTTCTTGCTCTAAAGCAGAGTGTGTTTCATGGATGAGAAGTGTTGTGTGTTTACCTTCAAAAACGGAGTAAAATGCCAGGCTCTTTGTCTTCCTACAAGCGAGACTTCGTTTCAGGTAAACGCAGTCACTTTTCAGCTCAAAGAAGCTATATTGTACACGAAGCTCACACGTTTCTCGCTCTTAACTGAAACG
Organism: Onychomys arenicola; assembly: GCA_949786405.1. Taxonomy (NCBI): domain Eukaryota; kingdom Metazoa; phylum Chordata; class Mammalia; order Rodentia; family Cricetidae; genus Onychomys; species Onychomys arenicola. Next base: position 153,006 of record CATKUM010000039.1, on the reverse strand, counting down.
CATTGGATGTTAGAGGGCCTGTGGTTTGTATCAGTTTCAGAAGCAGAGTTGAACTAGATATGGTCCGTGTGTGTAGGAAACACAGTTCTTTTCTTCTGAGCACTCTCACGTTTCCCGCCTTATTAGAGACTCTAGAAAGCAAGAGCGTGCTTCTTGCTCTAAAGCAGAGTGTGTTTCATGGATGAGAAGTGTTGTGTGTTTACCTTCAAAAACGGAGTTAAATGCCAGGCTCTGTGTCTTCCTACAAGCGAGACTTCGTTTCAGGTAAACGCAGTCACTTTTCAGCTCAAAGGAAGCTATATTGTACATGAAGCTCAGACGTTTCTCGCTCTTAACTGAAACGCATTGGATGTTAGAGGGCCTGTGGTTTGTATCAGTTTCAGAAGCAGAGTTGAACTAGATATGGTCCGTGTGTAGGAAACACAGTTCTTTTGTTCTGAGCACTCTCACATTTCCCGCCTATTAGAGACTCTAGAAAGCAAGAGCGTGCTTCTTGCTCTAAAGCAGAGTGTGTTTCATGGATGAGAAGTGTGCTGTGTGTTTCCCTTCAGAAACGGAGTTAAATGCCAGGCTCTGTGTCTTCCTACAAGCGAGACTTCGTTTCAGGTAAAAGCAGTCACTTTTCAGCTCAAACGGAGCTATATTGTACACGAAGCTCACACGTTTCTCGCTCTTAACTGAAACGCATTGGATGTTAGAGGTCCTGTGGTTTGTATCAGTTTCAGAAGCAGAGTTGAACTAGATATGGTCCATGTGTGTAGGTAACATAGTTCTTTTGTTCTGAGCACTCTCACGTTTCCCGCCTTATTAGAGACTCTAGAAAGCAAGAGCGTGCTTCTTGCTCTAAAGCAGAGTGTGTTTCATGGATGAGAAGTGTGCTGTGTGTTTCCCTTCAGAAACGGAGTAAAATGCCAGGCTCTGTGTCTTCCTACAAGCGAGACTTCGTTTCAGGTAAACGCAGTCACTTTTCAGCTCAAAGAAGCTATATTGTACACGAAGCTCACACGTTTCTCGCTCTTAACTGAAATGCATTGGATGTTAGAGGTCCTGTGGTTTGTATCAGTTTCAGAAGCAGAGTTGAACAAGATATGGTCCGTGTGTGTAGGAAACACAGTTCTTTTGTTCTGAGCACTCTCTCGTTTCCCGCCTTATTAGAGACTCTAGAAAGCAAGAGCGTGCTTCTTGCTCAAAAGCAGAGTGTGTTTCCTGGATGAGAAGTGTGCTGTGTGTTTCCCTTCAGAAACGGAGTTAAATGCCAGGCTCTGTGTCTTCCTCAAGCGAGACTTCGTTTCAGGTAAACGCAGTCACTTTTCAGCTCAAACGAAGCTATATTGTACACGAAGCTCACACGTTTCTCGCTCTTAACTGAAACGCATTGGATGTTAGAGGGCCTGTGGTTTGTATCAGTTTCAGAAGCAGAGTTGAACTAGATATGGACCGTGTGTGTAGGAAACACAGTTCTTTTGTTCTGAGCACTCTCACGTTTCCCGCCTTATTAGAGACTCTCGAAAGCAAGAGCGTGCTTCTTGCTCTAAAGCAGAGAGTGTTTCATGGATGAGAAGTGTGCTGTGTGTTTCCCTTCAGAAACGGAGTTAAATGCCAGGCTCTGTGTCTTCCTCAAGCGAGACTTCGTTTCAGGTAAACGCAGTCACTTTTCAGCTCAAACGAAGCTATATTGTACACGAAGCTCACACGTTTCTCGCTCTTAACTGAAACGCATTGGATGTTAGAGGGCCTGTGGTTTGTATCAGTTTCAGAAGCAGAGTTGAACTAGATATGGACCGTGTGTGTAGGAAACACAGTTCTTTTGTTCTGAGCACTCTCACGTTTCCCGCCTTATTAGAGACTCTAGAAAGCAAGAGCGTGCTTCTTGCTCTAAAGCAGAGTGTGATTCATGGATGAGAACTGTGCTGTGTGATTCCCTTCAGAAACGGAGTTAAATGCCAGGCTCTGTGTCTTCCTAGAAGCAAGAATTCTTTCAGGTAAACGCAGTCACTTTTTAGCTCAAACGAAGCTACATTGTTCACGAAGCTCACACGTTTCTCGCTCTTAACTGAAACGCATTGGATGTTAGAGGGCCTGTGGTTTGTATCAGTTTCAGAAGCAGAGTTGAACTAGATATGGTCCGTGTGTGTAGGAAACACAGTTCTTTTGTTCTGAGCACTCTCACGTTTCCCGCCTTATTAGAGACTCTAGAAAGCAAGAGCGTGCTTCTTGCTGTAAAGCAGAGTGTGTTTCATGGATGAGAAGTGTTGTGTGTTTACCTTCAAAAACGGAGTTAAATGCCAGGCTCTGTGTCTTCCTACAAGCGAGACTTCGTTTCAGGTAAACGCAGTCACTTTTCAGCTCAAAGGAAGCTATATTGTACATGAAGCTCAGACGTTTCTCGCTCTTAACTGAAACGCATTGGATGTTAGAGGGCCTGTGGTTTGTATCAGTTTCAGAAGCAGAGTTGAACTAGATATGGTCCGTGTGTGTAGGAAACACAGTTCTTTTGTTCTGAGCACACTAACATTTCCCGCCTTATTAGAGACTCTAGAAAGCAAGAGAGTGCTTCTTGCTCTAAAGCAGAGTGTGTTTCATGGATGAGAACTGTGCTGTGTGTTTCCCTTCAGAAACGGAGTTAAATGCCAGGCTCTGTGTCTTCCTACAAGCGAGACTTCGTTTCAGGTAAACGCAGTCACTTTTCAGCTCAAATGGAGCTATATTGTACAGGAAGCTCACACGTTTCTCGCTCTTAACTGAAACGCATTGGATGTTAGAGGTCCTGTGGTTTGTATCAGTTTCAGAAGCAGAGTTGAACTAGATATGGTGCGTGTGTGTAGGAAACACAGTTCTTTTGTTCTGAGCACTCTCACGTTTCCCGCCTTATTAGAGACTCTAGAAAGCAAGAGCGTGCTTCTTGCTCTAAAGCAGAGTGTGTTTCATGGATGAGAAGTGTGCTGTGTGTTTCCCTTCAGAAACGGAGTTAAATGCCAGGCTCTGTGTCTTCCTACAAGCGAGACTTCGTTTCAGGTAAACGCAGTCACTTTTCAGCTCAAACGAAGCTATATTGTACACGAAGCTCACACGTTTCTCGCTCTTAACTGAAACGCATTGGATGTTAGAGGGCCTGTGGTTTGTATCAGTTTCAGAAGCAGAGTTGAACTAGATATGGTCCGTGTGTGTAGGAAACACAGTTCTTTTGTTCTGAGCACTCTCACGTTTCCCGCCTTATTAGAGACTCTCGAAAGCAAGAGCGTGCTTCTTGCTCTAAAGCAGAGTGTGTTTCATGGATGAGAAGTGTGCTGTGTGTTTCCCTTCAGAAACGGAGTTAAATGCCAGGCTCTGTGTCTTCCTACAAGCGAGACTTCGTTTTAGGTAAACGCAGTCACTTTTCAGCTCAAAGGAAGCTATATTGTACACGAAGCTCACACGTTTCTCGCTCTTAACTGAAACGCATTGGATGTTAGAGGGCCTGTGGTTTGTATCAGTTTCAGAAGCACAGTTGAACTAGATATGGTCCGTGTGTGTAGGAAACACAGTTCTTTTGTTCTGAGCACTCTCACGTTTCCCGCCTTATTAGAGACTCTAGAAAGCAAGAGCGTGCTTCTTGCTCTAAAGCAGAGTGTGTTTCATGGATGAGAAGTGTGCTGTGTGTTTCCCTTCAGAAACGGAGTTAAATGCCAGGCTCTGTGTCTTCCTACAAGCGAGACTTCGTTTCAAGTAAACGCAGTCACTTTTCAGCTCAAACGAAGCTATATTGTACACGAAGCTCACACGTTTCTCGCTCTTAACTGAAACGCATTGGATGTTAGAGGGCCTGTGGTTTGTATCAGTTTCAGAAGCAGAGTTGAACTAGATATGGTCCGTGTGTGTAGGAAACACAGTTCTTTTGTTCTGAGCACTCTCACGTTTCGCGCCCTATTAGAGACTCTCGAAAGCAAGAGCGTGCTTCTTGCTCTAAAGCAGTTTGTGTTTCATGGATGAGAAGTGTGCTGTGTGTTTCCCTTCAGAAACAGGGTTAAATGCCAGGCTCTGTGTCTTCCTCATGCGAGACTTCGTTTCAGGTAAACACAGTCACTTTTCAGCTCAAAGGAACCTATATTGTACACGAAGCTCACACGTTTCTCGCTCTTAACTGAAACGCATTGGATGTTAGAGGGCCTGTGGTTTGTATCAGTTTCAGAAGCAGAGTTGAACTAGATATGGTCCGTGTGTGTAGGTAACATAGTTCTTTTGTTCTGAGCACTCTCACGTTTCCCGCCTTATTAGAGACTCTAGAAAGCAAGAGCGTGCTTCTTGCTCTAAAGCAGAGTGTGTTTCATGGATGAGAAGTGTGCTGTGTGTTTCCCTTCAGAAACGGAGTAAAATGCCAGGCTCTGTGTCTTCCTACAAGCGAGACTTCGTTTCAGGTAAACGCAGTCACTTTTCAGCTCAAAGAAGCTATATTGTACACGAAGCTCACACGTTTCTCGCTCTTAACTGAAACGCATTGGATGTTAGAGGGCCTGTGGTTTGTATCAGTTTCAGAAGCAGAGTTGAACTAGATATGGTCCGTGTGTATAGGAAACACAGTTCTTTTGTTCTGAGCACTCTCACGTTTCCCGCCTTATTAGAGACTCTAGAAAGCAAGAGCGTGCTTCTTGCTCTAAAGCAGAGTGTGTTTCATGGATGAGAAGTGTTGTGTGTTTACCTTCAAAAACGGAGTTAAATGCCAGGCTCTGTGTCTTCCTACAAGCGAGACTTCGTTTCAGGTAAACGCAGTCACTTTTCAGCTCAAAGGAAGCTATATTGTACATGAAGCTCAGACGTTTCTCGCTCTTAACTGAAACGAATTGGATGTTAGAGGGCCTGTGGTTTGTATCAGTTTCAGAAGCAGAGTTGAACTAGATATGGTCCGTGTGTGTAGGAAACACAGTTCTTTTGTTCTGAGCACTCTCACATTTCCCGCCTTATTAGAGACTCTAGAAAGCAAGAGCGTGCTTCTTGCTCTAAAGCAGAGTGTGTTTAGCAGAGTGTGTTTCATGGATGAGAACTGTGCTGTGTGTTTCCCTTCAGAAACGGAGTTAAATGCCAGGCTCTGTGTCTTCCTACAAGCGAGACTTCGTTTCAGGTAAACGCAGTCACTTTTCAGCTCAAACGGAGCTATATTGTACACGAAGCTCACACGTTTCTCGCTCTTAACTGAAACGCATTGGATGTTAGAGTTCCTGTGGTTTGTATCAGTTTCAGAAGCAGAGTTGAACTAGATATGGTCCGTGTGTGTAGGTAACATAGTTCTTTTGTTCTGAGCACTCTCACGTTTCCCGCCTTATTAGAGACTCTAGAAAGCAAGAGCGTGCTTCTTGCTCTAAAGCAGAGTGTGTTTCATGGATGAGAAGTGTCCTGTGTGTTTCCCTTCAGAAACGGAGTAAAATGCCAGGCTCTGTGTCTTCCTACAAGCGAGACTTCGTTTCAGGTAAACGCAGTCACTTTTCAGCTCAAAGAAGCTATATTGTACACGAAGCTCACACGTTTCTCGCTCTTAACTGAAACGCATTGGATGTTAGAGGTCCTGTGGTTTGTATCAGTTTCAGAAGCAGAGTTGAACAAGATATGGTCCGTGTGTGTAGGAAACACAGTTCTTTTGTTCTGAGCACTCTCACGTTTCCCGCCTTATTAGAGACTCTAGAAAGCAAGAGCGTGCTTCTTGCTCTAAAGCAGAGTGTGTTTCATGGATGAGAAGTGTGCTGTGTGTTTCCCTTCAGAAACGGAGTTAAATGCCAGGCTCTGTGTCTTCCTACAAGCGAGACTTCGTTTCAGGTAAACGCAGTCACTTTTCAGCTCAAACGGAGCTATATTGTATACGAAGCTCACACGTTTCTCGCTCTTAACTGAAACGCATTGGATGTTAGAGGGCCTGTGGTTTGTATCAGTTTCAGAAGCAGAGTTGAACTAGATATGGTCCGTGTGTGTAGGTAACATAGTTCTTTTGTTCTGAGCACTCTCACGTTTCCCGCCTTATTAGAGACTCTAGAAAGCAAGAGCGTGCTTCTTGCTCTAAAGCAGAGTGTGTTTCATGGATGAGAAGTGTGCTGTGTGTTTCCCTTCAGAAACGGAGTAAAATGCCAGGCTCTGTGTCTTCCTACAAGCGAGACTTCGTTTCAGGTAAACGCAGTCACTTTTCAGCTCAAAGAAGCTATATTGTACACGAAGCTCACACGTTTCTCGCTCTTAACTGAAACGCATTGGATGTTAGAGGTCCTGTGGTTTGTATCAGTTTCAGAAGCAGAGTTGAACAATATATGGTCCGTGTGTGTAGGAAACACAGTTCTTTTGTTCTGAGCACTCTCTCGTTTCCCGCCTTATTAGAGACTCTAGAAAGCAAGAGCGTGCTTCTTGCTCTAAAGCAGAGTGTGTTTCATGGATGAGAAGTGTGCTGTATGTTTCCCTTCAGAAACGGAGTTAAATGCCAGGCTCTGTGTCTTCCTCAAGCGAGACTTCGTTTCAGGTAAACGCAGTCACTTTTCAGCTCAAACGAAGCTATATTGTACACGAAGCTCACACGTTTCTCGCTCTTAACTGAAACGCATTGGATGTTAGAGGGCCTGTGGTTTGTATCAGTTTCAGAAGCAGAGTTGAACTAGATATGGACCGTGTGTGTAGGAAACACAGTTCTTTTGTTCTGAGCACTCTCACGTTTCCCGCCTTATTAGAGACTCTCGAAAGCAAGAGCGTGCTTCTTGCTCTAAAGCAGAGAGTGTTTCATGGATGAGAAGTGTGCTGTGTGTTTCCCTTCAGAAACGGAGTTAAATGCCAGGCTCTGTGTCTTCCTCAAGCGAGACTTCGTTTCAGGTAAACGCAGTCACTTTTCAGCTCAAACGAAGCTATATTGTACACGAAGCTCACACGTTTCTCGCTCTTATCTGAAACGCATTGGATGTTAGAGGGCCTGTGGTTTGTATCAGTTTCAGAAGCAGAGTTGAACTAGATATGGACCGTGTGTGTAGGAAACACAGTTCTTTTGTTCTGAGCACTCTCACGTTTCCCGCCTTATTAGAGACTCTAGAAAGCAAGAGCGTGCTTCTTGCTCTAAAGCAGAGTGTGATTCATGGATGAGAACTGTGCTGTGTGATTCCCTTCAGAAACGGAGTTAAATGCCAGGCTCTGTGTCTTCCTACAAGCAAGAATTCGTTCAGGTAAACGCAGTCACTTTTTAGCTCAAACGAAGCTACATTGTTCACGAAGCTCACACGTTTCTCGCTCTTAACTGAAACGCATTGGATGTTAGAGGGCCTGTGGTTTGTATCAGTTTCAGAAGCAGAGTTGAACTAGATATGGTCCGTGTGTGTAGGAAACACAGTTCTTTTGTTCTGAGCACTCTCACGTTTCCCGCCTTATTAGAGACTCTAGAAAGCAAGAGCGTGCTTCTTGCTCTAAAGCAGAGTGTGATTCATGGATGAGAAGTGTTGTGTGTTTACCTTCAAAAACGGAGTTAAATGCCAGGCTCTGTGTCTTCCTACAAGCGAGACTTCGTTTCAGGTAAACGCAGTCACTTTTCAGCTCAAAGGAAGCTATATTGTACATGAAGCTCAGACGTTTCTCACTCTTAACTGAAACGCATTGGATGTTAGAGGGCCTGTGGTTTGTATCAGTTTCAGAGGCAGAGTTGAACTAGATATGGTCCGTGTGTGTAGGAAACACAGTTCTTTTGTTCTGAGCACTCTCACATTTCCCACCTTATTAGAGACTCTAGAAAGCAAGAGAGTGCTTCTTGCTCTAAAGCAGAGTGTGTTTCATGGATGAGAACTGTGCTGTGTGTTTCCCTTCAGAAACGGAGTTAAATGCCAGGCTCTGTGTCTTCCTACAAGCGAGACTTCGTTTCAGGTAAACGCAGTCACTTTTCAGCTCAAATGGAGCTATATTGTACAGGAAGCTCACACGTTTCTCGCTCTTAACTGAAACGCATTGGATGTTAGAGGTCCTGTGGTTTGTATCAGTTTCAGAAGCAGAGTTGAACTAGATATGGTGCGTGTGTGTAGGAAACACAGTTCTTTTGTTCTGAGCACTCTCACGTTTCCCGCCTTATTAGAGACTCTAGAAAGCAAGAGCGTGCTTCTTGCTCTAAAGCAGAGTGTGTTTCATGGATGAGAAATGTGCTGTGTGTTTCCCTTCAGAAACGGAGTTAAATGCCAGGCTCTGTGTCTTCCTACAAGCGAGACTTCGTTTCAGGTAAACGCAGTCACTTTTCAGCTCAAACGAAGCTATATTGTACACGAAGCTCACACGTTTCTCGCTCTTAACTGAAACGCATTGGATGTTAGAGGGCCTGTGGTTTGTATCAGTTTCAGAAGCAGAGTTGAACTAGATATGGTCCGTGTGTGTAGGAAACACAGTTCTTTTGTTCTGAGCACTCTCACGTTTCCCGCCTTATTAGAGACTCTCGAAAGCAAGAGCGTTCTTCTTGCTCTAAAGCAGAGTGTGTTTCATGGATGAGAAGTGTGCTGTGTGTTTCCCTTCAGAAACGGAGTTAAATGCCAGGCTCTGTGTCTTCCTACAAGCGAGACTTCGTTTTAGGTAAACGCAGTCACTTTTCAGCTCAAACGAAGCTATATTGTACACGAAGCTCACACGTTTCTCGCTCTTAACTGAAACGCATTGGATGTTAGAGGGCCTGTGGTTTGTATCAGTTTCAGAAGCAGAGTTGAACTAGATATGGTCCGTGTGTGTAGGAAACACAGTTCTTTTGTTCTGAGCACTCTCACGTTTCCCGCCTTATTAGAGACTCTAGAAAGCAAGAGCGTGCTTCTTGCTCTAAAGCAGAGTGTGTTTCATGGATGAGAAGTGTGCTGTGTGTTTCCCTTCAGAAACGGAGTTAAATGCCAGGCTCTGTGTCTTCCTACAAGCGAGACTTCGTTTCAAGTAAACGCAGTCACTTTTCAGCTCAAACGAAGCTATATTGTACACGAAGCTCACACGTTTCTCGCTCTTAACTGAAACGCATTGGATGTTAGAGGGCCTGTGGTTTGTATCAGTTTCAGAAGCAGAGTTGAACTAGATATGGTCCGTGTGTGTAGGAAACACAGTTCTTTTGTTCTGAGCACTCTCACGTTTCGCGCCTTATTAGAGACTCTCGAAAGCAAGAGCGTGCTTCTTGCTCTAAAGCAGTTTGTGTTTCATGGATGAGAAGTGTGCTGTGTGTTTCCCTTCAGAAACAGGGTTAAATGCCAGGCTCTGTGTCTTCCTCATGCGAGACTTCGTTTCAGGTAAACACAGTCACTTTTCAGCTCAAAGGAAGCTATATTGTACATGAAGCTCACACGTTTCTCGCTCTTAACTGAAACGCATTGGATGTTAGAGGGCCTGTGGTTTGTATCAGTTTCAGAAGCAGAGTTGAACTAGATATGGTCCGTGTGTGTAGGTAACATAGTTCTTTTGTTCTGAGCACTCTCACGTTTCCCGCCTTATTAGAGACTCTAGAAAGCAAGAGCGTGCTTCTTGCTCTAAAGCAGAGTGTGTTTCATGGATGAGAAGTGTGCTGTGTGTTTCCCTTCAGAAACGGAGTAAAATGCCAGGCTCTGTGTCTTCCTACAAGCGAGACTTCGTTTCAGGTAAACGCAGTCACTTTTCAGCTCAAAGAAGCTATATTGTACACGAAGCTCACACGTTTCTCGCTCTTAACTGAAACGCATTGGATGTTAGAGGTCCTGTGGTTTGTATCAGTTTCAGAAGCAGAGTTGAACAATATATGGTCCGTGTGTGTAGGAAACACAGTTCTTTTGTTCTGAGCACTCTCTCGTTTCCCGCCTTATTAGAGACTCTAGAAAGCAAGAGCGTGCTTCTTGCTCTAAAGCAGAGTGTGTTTCATGGATGAGAAGTGTGCTGTATGTTTCCCTTCAGAAACGGAGTTAAATGCCAGGCTCTGTGTCTTCCTCAAGCGAGACTTCGTTTCAGGTAAACGCAGTCACTTTTCAGCTCAAACGAAGCTATATTGTACACGAAGCTCACACGTTTCTCGCTCTTAACTGAAACGCATTGGATGTTAGAGGGCCTGTGGTTTGTATCAGTTTCAGAAGCAGAGTTGAACTAGATATGGACCGTGTGTGTAGGAAACACAGTTCTTTTGTTCTGAGCACTCTCACGTTTCCCGCCTTATTAGAGACTCTCGAAAGCAAGAGCGTGCTTCTTGCTCTAAAGCAGAGAGTGTTTCATGGATGAGAAGTGTGCTGTGTGTTTCCCTTCAGAAACGGAGTTAAATGCCAGGCTCTGTGTCTTCCTCAAGCGAGACTTCGTTTCAGGTAAACGCAGTCACTTTTCAGCTCAAACGAAGCTATATTGTACACGAAGCTCACACGTTTCTCGCTCTTATCTGAAACGCATTGGATGTTAGAGGGCCTGTGGTTTGTATCAGTTTCAGAAGCAGAGTTGAACTAGATATGGACCGTGTGTGTAGGAAACACAGTTCTTTTGTTCTGAGCACTCTCACGTTTCCCGCCTTATTAGAGACTCTAGAAAGCAAGAGCGTGCTTCTTGCTCTAAAGCAGAGTGTGATTCATGGATGAGAACTGTGCTGTGTGATTCCCTTCAGAAACGGAGTTAAATGCCAGGCTCTGTGTCTTCCTACAAGCAAGAATTCGTTCAGGTAAACGCAGTCACTTTTTAGCTCAAACGAAGCTACATTGTTCACGAAGCTCACACGTTTCTCGCTCTTAACTGAAACGCATTGGATGTTAGAGGGCCTGTGGTTTGTATCAGTTTCAGAAGCAGAGTTGAACTAGATATGGTCCGTGTGTGTAGGAAACACAGTTCTTTTGTTCTGAGCACTCTCACGTTTCCCGCCTTATTAGAGACTCTAGAAAGCAAGAGCGTGCTTCTTGCTCTAAAGCAGAGTGTGATTCATGGATGAGAAGTGTTGTGTGTTTACCTTCAAAAACGGAGTTAAATGCCAGGCTCTGTGTCTTCCTACAAGCGAGACTTCGTTTCAGGTAAACGCAGTCACTTTTCAGCTCAAAGGAAGCTATATTGTACATGAAGCTCAGACGTTTCTCACTCTTAACTGAAACGCATTGGATGTTAGAGGGCCTGTGGTTTGTATCAGTTTCAGAGGCAGAGTTGAACTAGATATGGTCCGTGTGTGTAGGAAACACAGTTCTTTTGTTCTGAGCACTCTCACATTTCCCACCTTATTAGAGACTCTAGAAAGCAAGAGAGTGCTTCTTGCTCTAAAGCAGAGTGTGTTTCATGGATGAGAACTGTGCTGTGTGTTTCCCTTCAGAAACGGAGTTAAATGCCAGGCTCTGTGTCTTCCTACAAGCGAGACTTCGTTTCAGGTAAACGCAGTCACTTTTCAGCTCAAATGGAGCTATATTGTACAGGAAGCTCACACGTTTCTCGCTCTTAACTGAAACGCATTGGATGTTAGAGGTCCTGTGGTTTGTATCAGTTTCAGAAGCAGAGTTGAACTAGATATGGTGCGTGTGTGTAGGAAACACAGTTCTTTTGTTCTGAGCACTCTCACGTTTCCCGCCTTATTAGAGACTCTAGAAAGCAAGAGCGTGCTTCTTGCTCTAAAGCAGAGTGTGTTTCATGGATGAGAAATGTGCTGTGTGTTTCCCTTCAGAAACGGAGTTAAATGCCAGGCTCTGTGTCTTCCTACAAGCGAGACTTCGTTTCAGGTAAACGCAGTCACTTTTCAGCTCAAACGAAGCTATATTGTACACGAAGCTCACACGTTTCTCGCTCTTAACTGAAACGCATTGGATGTTAGAGGGCCTGTGGTTTGTATCAGTTTCAGAAGCAGAGTTGAACTAGATATGGTCCGTGTGTGTAGGAAACACAGTTCTTTTGTTCTGAGCACTCTCACGTTTCCCGCCTTATTAGAGACTCTCGAAAGCAAGAGCGTTCTTCTTGCTCTAAAGCAGAGTGTGTTTCATGGATGAGAAGTGTGCTGTGTGTTTCCCTTCAGAAACGGAGTTAAATGCCAGGCTCTGTGTCTTCCTACAAGCGAGACTTCGTTTTAGGTAAACGCAGTCACTTTTCAGCTCAAACGAAGCTATATTGTACACGAAGCTCACACGTTTCTCGCTCTTAACTGAAACGCATTGGATGTTAGAGGGCCTGTGGTTTGTATCAGTTTCAGAAGCAGAGTTGAACTAGATATGGTCCGTGTGTGTAGGAAACACAGTTCTTTTGTTCTGAGCACTCTCACGTTTCCCGCCTTATTAGAGACTCTAGAAAGCAAGAGCGTGCTTCTTGCTCTAAAGCAGAGTGTGTTTCATGGATGAGAAGTGTGCTGTGTGTTTCCCTTCAGAAACGGAGTTAAATGCCAGGCTCTGTGTCTTCCTACAAGCGAGACTTCGTTTCAAGTAAACGCAGTCACTTTTCAGCTCAAACGAAGCTATATTGTACACGAAGCTCACACGTTTCTCGCTCTTAACTGAAACGCATTGGATGTTAGAGGGCCTGTGGTTTGTATCAGTTTCAGAAGCAGAGTTGAACTAGATATGGTCCGTGTGTGTAGGAAACACAGTTCTTTTGTTCTGAGCACTCTCACGTTTCGCGCCTTATTAGAGACTCTCGAAAGCAAGAGCGTGCTTCTTGCTCTAAAGCAGTTTGTGTTTCATGGATGAGAAGTGTGCTGTGTGTTTCCCTTCAGAAACAGGGTTAAATGCCAGGCTCTGTGTCTTCCTCATGCGAGACTTCGTTTCAGGTAAACACAGTCACTTTTCAGCTCAAAGGAAGCTATATTGTACATGAAGCTCACACGTTTCTCGCTCTTAACTGAAACGCATTGGATGTTAGAGGGCCTGTGGTTTGTATCAGTTTCAGAAGCAGAGTTGAACTAGATATGGTCCGTGTGTGTAGGTAACATAGTTCTTTTGTTCTGAGCACTCTCACGTTTCCCGCCTTATTAGAGACTCTAGAAAGCAAGAGCGTGCTTCTTGCTCTAAAGCAGAGTGAGTTTCATGGATGAGAAGTGTGCTGTGTGTTTCCCTTCAGAAACGGAGTAAAATGCCAGGCTCTGTGTCTTCCTACAAGCGAGACTTCGTTTCAGGTAAACGCAGTCAATTTTCAGCTCAAAGAAGCTATATTGTACACGAAGCTCACACGTTTCTCGCTCTTAACTGAAACGCATTGGATGTTAGAGGGCCTGTGGTTTGTATCAGTTTCAGAAGCAGAGTTGAACTAGGTATGGTCCGTGTGTATAGGAAACACAGTTCTTTTGTTCTGAGCACTCTCACGTTTCCCGCCTTATTAGAGACTCTAGAAAGCAAGAGCGTGCTTCTTGCTCTAAAGCAGAGTGTGTTTCATGGATGAGAAGTGTTGTGTGTTTACCTTCAAAAACGGAGTTAAATGCCAGGCTCTGTGTCTTCCTACAAGCGAGACTTCGTTTCAGGTAAACGCAGTCACTTTTCAGCTCAAAGGAAGCTATATTGTACATGAAGCTCAGACGTTTCTCGCTCTTAACTGAAACGCATTGGATGTTAGAGGGCCTGTGGTTTGTATCAGTTTCAGAAGCAGAGTTGAACTAGATATTGTCCGTGTGTGTAGGAAACACAGTTCTTTTTTTCTGAGCACTCTCACATTTCCCGCCTTATTAGAGACTCTAGAAAGCAAGAGCGTGCTTCTTGCTCTAAAGCAGAGTGTGTTTAGCAGAGTGTGTTTCATGGATGAGAATTGTGCTGTGTGTTTCCCTTCAGAAACGGAGTTAAATGCCAGGCTCTGTGTCTTCCTACAAGCGAGACTTCGTTTCAGGTAAACGCAGTCACTTTTCAGCTCAAAGAAGCTATATTGTACACGAAGCTCACACGTTTCTCGCTCTTAACTGAAACGCATTGGATGTTAGAGGTCCTGTGGTTTGTATCAGTTTCAGAAGCAGAGTTGAACAAGATATGGTCCGTGTGTGTAGGAAACACAGTTCTTTTGTTCTGAGCACTCTCACGTTTCCCGCCTTATTAGAGACTCTAGAAAGCAAGAGCGTGCTTCTTGCTCTAAAGCAGAGTGTGTTTCATGGATGAGAAGTGTGCTGTGTGTTTCCCTTCAGAAACGGAGTTAAATGCCAGGCTCTGTGTCTTCCTAAAGCGAGACTTCTTTTCAGGTAAACGCAGTCACTTTTCAGCTCAAACGAAGCTATATTGTACACGAAGCTCACACGTTTCTCGCTCTTAACTGAAACGCATTGGATGTTAGAGGGCCTGTGGTTTGTATCAGTTTCAGAAGCAGAGTTGAACTAGATATGGACCGTGTGTGTAGGAAACACAGTTCTTTTGTTCTGAGCACTCTCACGTTTCCCGCCTTATTAGAGACTCTAGAAAGCAAGAGCGTGCTTCTTGCTCTAAAGCAGAGTGTGATTCATGGATGAGAACTGTGCTGTGTGATTCCCTTCAGAAACGGAGTTAAATGCCAGGCTCTGTGTCTTCCTACAAGCAAGAATTCGTTCAGGTAAACGCAGTCACTTTTTAGCTCAAACGAAGCTACATTGTTCACGAAGCTCACACGTTTCTCGCTCTTAACTGAAACGCATTGGATGTTAGAGGGCCTGTGGTTTGTATCAGTTTCAGAAGCAGAGTTGAACTAGATATGGTCCGTGTGTGTAGGAAACACAGTTCTTTTGTTCTGAGCACTCTCACGTTTCCCGCCTTATTAGAGACTCTAGAAAGCAAGAGCGTGCTTCTTGCTCTAAAGCAGAGTGTGTTTCATGGATGAGAAGTGTTGTGTGTTTACCTTCAAAAACGGAGTTAAATGCCAGGCTCTGTGTCTTCCTACAAGCGAGACTTCGTTTCAGGTAAACGCAGTCACTTTTCAGCTCAAAGGAAGCTATATTGTACATGAAGCTCAGACGTTTCTCGCTCTTAACTGAAACGCATTGGATGTTAGAGGGCCTGTGGTTTGTATCAGTTTCAGAAGCAGAGTTGAACTAGATATGGTCCGTGTGTGTAGGAAACACAGTTCTTTTGTTCTGAGCACTCTCACATTTCCCGCCTTATTAGAGACTCTAGAAAGCAAGAGCGTGCTTCTTGCTCTATAGCAGAGTGTGTTTAGCAGAGTGTGTTTCATGGATGAGAATTGTGCTGTGTGTTTCCCTTCAGAAACGGAGTTAAATGCCAGGCTCTGTGTCTTCCTACAAGCGAGACTTCGTTTCAGGTAAACGCAGTCACTTTTCAGCTCAAACGGAGCTATATTGTACACGAAGCTCACACGTTTCTCGCTCTTAACTGAAACGCATTGGATGTTAGAGGTCCTGTGGTTTGTATCAGTTTCAGAAGCAGAGTTGAACTAGATATGGTCCGTGTGTGTAGGTAACATAGTTCTTTTGTTCTGAGCACTCTCACGTTTCCCGCCTTATTAGAGACTCTAGAAAGCAAGAGCGTGCTTCTTGCTCTAAAGCAGAGTGTGTTTCATGGATGAGAAGTGTCCTGTGTGTTTCCCTTCAGAAACGGAGTAAAATGCCAGGCTCTGTGTCTTCCTACAAGCGAGACTTCGTTTCAGGTAAACGCAGTCACTTTTCAGCTCAAAGAAGCTATATTGTACACGAAGCTCACACGTTTCTCGCTCTTAACTGAAACGCATTGGATGTTAGAGGTCCTGTGGTTTGTATCAGTTTCAGAAGCAGAGTTGAACAAGATATGGTCCGTGTGTGTAGGAAACACAGTTCTTTTGTTCTGAGCACTCTCACGTTTCCCGCCTTATTAGAGACTCTAGAAAGCAAGAGCGTGCTTCTTGCTCTAAAGCAGAGTGTGTTTCATGGATGAGAAGTGTGCTGTGTGTTTCCCTTCAGAAACGGAGTTAAATGCCAGGCTCTGTGTCTTCCTAAAGCGAGACTTCTTTTCAGGTAAACGCAGTCACTTTTCAGCTCAAACGAAGCTATATTGTACACGAAGCTCACACGTTTCTCGCTCTTAACTGAAACGCATTGGATGTTAGAGGGCCTGTGGTTTGTATCAGTTTCAGAAGCAGAGTTGAACTAGATATGGTCCGTGTGTGTAGGAAACACAGTTCTTTTGTTCTGAGCACTCTCACGTTTCGCGCCTTATTAGAGACTCTCGAAAGCAAGAGCGTGCTTCTTGCTCTAAAGCAGTTTGTGTTTCATGGATGAGAAGTGTGCTGTGTGTTTCCCTTCAGAAACAGGGTTAAATGCCAGGCTCTGTGTCTTCCTCATGCGAGACTTCGTTTCAGGTAAACACAGTCACTTTTCAGCTCAAAGGAAGCTATATTGTACACGAAGCTCACACGTTTCTCGCTCTTAACTGAAACGCATTGGATGTTAGAGGGCCTGTGGTTTGTATCAGTTTCAGAAGCAGAGTTGAACTAGATATGGTCCGTGTGTGTAGGTAACATAGTTCTTTTGTTCTGAGCACTCTCACGTTTCCCGCCTTATTAGAGACTCTAGAAAGCAAGAGCGTGCTTCTTGCTCTAAAGCAGAGTGAGTTTCATGGATGAGAAGTGTGCTGTGTGTTTCCCTTCAGAAACGGAGTAAAATGCCAGGCTCTGTGTCTTCCTACAAGCGAGACTTCGTTTCAGGTAAACGCAGTCACTTTTCAGCTCAAAGAAGCTATATTGTACACGAAGCTCACACGTTTCTCGCTCTTAACTGAAACGCATTGGATGTTAGAGGGCCTGTGGTTTGTATCAGTTTCAGAAGCAGAGTTGAACTAGGTATGGTCCGTGTGTATAGGAAACACAGTTCTTTTGTTCTGAGCACTCTCACGTTTCCCGCCTTATTAGAGACTCTAGAAAGCAAGAGCGTGCTTCTTGCTCTAAAGCAGAGTGTGTTTCATGGATGAGAAGTGTTGTGTGTTTACCTTCAAAAACGGAGTTAAATGCCAGGCTCTGTGTCTTCCTACAAGCGAGACTTCGTTTCAGGTAAACGCAGTCACTTTTCAGCTCAAAGGAAGCTATATTGTACATGAAGCTCAGACGTTTCTCGCTCTTAACTGAAACGCATTGGATGTTAGAGGGCCTGTGGTTTGTATCAGTTTCAGAAGCAGAGTTGAACTAGATATTGTCCGTGTGTGTAGGAAACACAGTTCTTTTGTTCTGAGCACTCTCACATTTCCCGCCTTATTAGAGACTCTAGAAAGCAAGAGCGTGCTTCTTGCTCTAAAGCAGAGTGTGTTTAGCAGAGTGTGTTTCATGGATGAGAATTGTGCTGTGTGTTTCCCTTCAGAAACGGAGTTAAATGCCAGGCTCTGTGTCTTCCTACAAGCGAGACTTCGTTTCAGGTAAACGCAGTCACTTTTCAGCTCAAACGGAGCTATATTGTACACGACGCTCACACGTTTCTCGCTCTTAACTGAAACGCATTGGATGTTAGAGGTCCTGTGGTTTGTATCAGTTTCAGAAGCAGAGTTGAACAAGATATGGTCCGTGTGTGTAGGAAACACAGTTCTTTTGTTCTGAGCACTCTCACGTTTCCCGCCTTATTAGAGACTCTAGAAAGCAAGAGCGTGCTTCTTGCTCTAAAGCAGAGTGTGTTTCATGGATGAGAAGTGTGCTGTGTGTTTCCCTTCAGAAACGGAGTTAAATGCCAGGCTCTGTGTCTTCCTAAAGTGAGACTTCTTTTCAGGTAAACGCAGTCACTTTTCAGCTCAAACGAAGCTATATTGTACACGAAGCTCACACGTTTCTCGCTCTTAACTGAAACGCATTGGATGTTAGAGGGCCTGTGGTTTGTATCAGTTTCAGAAGCAGAGTTGAACTAGATATGGACCGTGTGTGTAGGAAACACAGTTCTTTTGTTCTGAGCACTCTCACGTTTCCCGCCTTATTAGAGACTCTAGAAAGCAAGAGCGTGCTTCTTGCTCTAAAGCAGAGTGTGATTCATGGATGAGAACTGTGCTGTGTGATTCCCTTCAGAAACGGAGTTAAATGCCAGGCTCTGTGTCTTCCTACAAGCAAGAATTCGTTCAGGTAAACGCAGTCACTTTTTAGCTCAAACGAAGCTACATTGTTCACGAAGCTCACACGTTTCTCGCTCTTAACTGAAACGCATTGGATGTTAGAGGGCCTGTGGTTTGTATCAGTTTCAGAAGCAGAGTTGAACTAGATATGGTCCGTGTGTGTAGGAAACACAGTTCTTTTGTTCTGAGCACTCTCACGTTTCCCGCCTTATTAGAGACTCTAGAAAGCAAGAGCGTGCTTCTTGCTCTAAAGCAGAGTGTGTTTCATGGATGAGAAGTGTTGTGTGTTTACCTTCAAAAACGGAGTTAAATGCCAGGCTCTGTGTCTTCCTACAAGCGAGACTTCGTTTCAGGTAAACGCAGTCACTTTTCAGCTCAAAGGAAGCTATATTGTACATGAAGCTCAGACGTTTCTCGCTCTTAACTGAAACGCATTGGATGTTAGAGGGCCTGTGGTTTGTATCAGTTTCAGAAGCAGAGTTGAACTAGATATGGTCCGTGTGTGTAGGAAACACAGTTCTTTTGTTCTGAGCACTCTCACATTTCCCGCCTTATTAGAGACTCTAGAAAGCAAGAGCGTGCTTCTTGCTCTATAGCAGAGTGTGTTTAGCAGAGTGTGTTTCATGGATGAGAATTGTGCTGTGTGTTTCCCTTCAGAAACGGAGTTAAATGCCAGGCTCTGTGTCTTCCTACAAGCGAGACTTCGTTTCAGGTAAACGCAGTCACTTTTCAGCTCAAACGGAGCTATATTGTACACGAAGCTCACACGTTTCTCGCTCTTAACTGAAACGCATTGGATGTTAGAGGTCCTGTGGTTTGTATCAGTTTCAGAAGCAGAGTTGAACTAGATATGGTCCGTGTGTGTAGGTAACATAGTTCTTTTGTTCTGAGCACTCTCACGTTTCCCGCCTTATTAGAGACTCTAGAAAGCAAGAGCGTGCTTCTTGCTCTAAAGCAGAGTGTGTTTCATGGATGAGAAGTGTCCTGTGTGTTTCCCTTCAGAAACGGAGTAAAATGCCAGGCTCTGTGTCTTCCTACAAGCGAGACTTCGTTTCAGGTAAACGCAGTCACTTTTCAGCTCAAAGAAGCTATATTGTACACGAAGCTCACACGTTTCTCGCTCTTAACTGAAACGCATTGGATGTTAGAGGTCCTGTGGTTTGTATCAGTTTCAGAAGCAGAGTTGAACAAGATATGGTCCGTGTGTGTAGGAAACACAGTTCTTTTGTTCTGAGCACTCTCACGTTTCCCGCCTTATTAGAGACTCTAGAAAGCAAGAGCGTGCTTCTTGCTCTAAAGCAGAGTGTGTTTCATGGATGAGAAGTGTGCTGTGTGTTTCCCTTCAGAAACGGAGTTAAATGCCAGGCTCTGTGTCTTCCTAAAGCGAGACTTCTTTTCAGGTAAACGCAGTCACTTTTCAGCTCAAACGAAGCTATATTGTACACGAAGCTCACACGTTTCTCGCTCTTAACTGAAACGCATTGGATGTTAGAGGGCCTGTGGTTTGTATCAGTTTCAGAAGCAGAGTTGAACTAGATATGGACCGTGTGTGTAGGAAACACAGTTCTTTTGTTCTGAGCACTCTCACGTTTCCCGCCTTATTAGAGACTCTAGAAAGCAAGAGCGTGCTTCTTGCTCTAAAGCAGAGTGTGATTCATGGATGAGAACTGTGCTGTGTGATTCCCTTCAGAAACGGAGTTAAATGCCAGGCTCTGTGTCTTCCTACAAGCAAGAATTCGTTCAGGTAAACGCAGTCACTTTTTAGCTCAAACGAAGCTACATTGTTCACGAAGCTCACACGTTTCTCGCTCTTAACTGAAACGCATTGGATGTTAGAGGGCCTGTGGTTTGTATCAGTTTCAGAAGCAGAGTTGAACTAGATATGGTCCGTGTGTGTAGGAAACACAGTTCTTTTGTTCTGAGCACTCTCACGTTTCCCGCCTTATTAGAGACTCTAGAAAGCAAGAGCGTGCTTCTTGCTCTAAAGCAGAGTGTGTTTCATGGATGAGAAGTGTTGTGTGTTTACCTTCAAAAACGGAGTTAAATGCCAGGCTCTGTGTCTTCCTACAAGCGAGACTTCGTTTCAGGTAAACGCAGTCACTTTTCAGCTCAAAGGAAGCTATATTGTACATGAAGCTCAGACGTTTCTCGCTCTTAACTGAAACGCATTGGATGTTAGAGGGCCTGTGGTTTGTATCAGTTTCAGAAGCAGAGTTGAACTAGATATGGTCCGTGTGTGTAGGAAACACAGTTCTTTTGTTCTGAGCACTCTCACATTTCCCGCCTTATTAGAGACTCTAGAAAGCAAGAGCGTGCTTCTTGCTCTAAAGCAGAGTGTGTTTCATGGATGAGAACTGTGCTGTGTGTTTCCCTTCAGAAACGGAGTTAAATGCCAGGCTCTGTGTCTTCCTACAAGCGAGACTTCGTTTCAGGTAAACGCAGTCACTTTTCAGCTCAAACGGAGCTATATTGTACACGAAGCTCACACGTTTCTCGCTCTTAACTGAAACGCATTGGATGTTAGAGGGCCTGTGGTTTGTATCAGTTTCAGAGGCAGAGTTGAACTAGATATGGTCCGTGTGTGTAGGAAACACAGTTCTTTTGTTCTGAGCACTCTCACATTTCCCGCCTTATTAGAGACTCTAGAAAGCAAGAGAGTGCTTCTTGCTCTAAAGCAGAGTGTGTTTCATGGATGAGAAGTGTGCTGTGTGTTTCCTTCAGAAACGGAGTTAAATGCCAGGCTCTGTGTCTTCCTACAAGCGAGACTTCGTTTCAGGTAAACGCAGTCACTTTTCAGCTCAAATGGAGCTATATTGTACAGGAAGCTCACACCTTTCTCGCTCTTAACTGAAACGCATTGGATGTTAGAGGTCCTGTGGTTTGTATCAGTTTCAGAAGCAGAGTTGAACTAGATATGGTGCGTGTGTGTAGGAAACACAGTTCTTTTGTTCTGAGCACTCTCACGTTTCCCGCCTTATTAGAGATTCTAGAAAGCAAGAGCGTGCTTCTTGCTCTAAAGCAGAGTGTGTTTCATGGATGAGAAGTGTGCTGTGTGTTTCCCTTCAGAAACGGAGTTAAATGCCAGGCTCTGTGTCTTCCTACAAGCGAGACTTCGTTTCAGGTAAACGCAGTCACTTTTCAGCTCAAACGAAGCTACATTGTTCACGAAGCTCACACGTTTCTCGCTCTTAACTGAAACGCATTGGATGTTAGAGGGCCTGTGGTTTTTATCAGTTTCAGAAGCAGAGTTGAACTAGATATGGTCCGTGTGTGTAGGAAACACAGTTCTTTTGTTCTGAGCACTCTCACGTTTCCCGCCTTATTAGAGACTCTAGAAAGCAAGAGCGTGCTTCTTGCTCTAAAGCAGAGTGTGTTTCATGGATCAGAAGTGTGCTGTGTGTTTCCCTTCAGAAACGGAGTAAAATGCCAGGCTCTGTGTCTTCCTACAAGCGAGACTTCGTTTCAGGTAAACGCAGTCACATTTCAGCTCAAACGAAGCTATATTGTACACGAAGCTCACACGTTTCTCGCTCTTAACTGAAACGCATTGGATGTTAGAGGTCCTCTGTTTTGTACCAGTTTCAGAAGCAGAGTTGAACAAGATATGGTCCGTGTGTGTAGGAAACACAGTTCTTTTGTTCTGAGCACTCTCACGTTTCCCGCCTTATTAGAGACTCTAGAAAGCAAGAGCGTGCTTCTTGCTCTAAAGCAGAGTGTGTTTCACGGATGAGAAGTGTGCTGTGTGTTTCCCTTCAGAAACGGAGTTAAATGCCAGGCTCTGTGTCTTCCTACAAGCGAGACTTCGTTTCAGGTAAACGCAGTCACTTTTCAGCTCAAAGGAAGGTATATTGTACACGAAGCTCACACGTTTCTCCCCCTTAACTGAAACGCATTGGATGTTAGAGGGCCTGTGGTTTGTATCAGATTCAGAAGCAGAGTTGAACTAGATATGGTCCGTGTGTGTAGGTAACATAGTTCTTTTGTTCTGAGCACTCTCACGTTTCCCGCCTTATTAGAGACTCTAGAAAGCAAGAGCGTGCTTCTTGCTCTAAAGCAGAGTGTGTTTCATGGATGAGAAGTGTCCTGTGTGTTTCCCTTCAGAAACGGAGTAAAATGCCAGGCTCTGTGTCTTCCTACAAGCGAGACTTCGTTTCAGGTAAACGCAGTCACTTTTCAGCTCAAAGAAGCTATATTGTACACGAAGCTCACACGTTTCTCGCTCTTAACTGAAACGCATTGGATGTTAGAGGTCCTGTGGTTTGTATCAGTTTCAGAAGCAGAGTTGAACAAGATATGGTCCGTGTGTGTAGGAAACACAGTTCTTTTGTTCTGAGCACTCTCACGTTTCCCGCCTTATTAGAGACTCTAGAAAGCAAGAGCGTGCTTCTTGCTCTAAAGCAGAGTGTGTTTCATGGATGAGAAGTGTGCTGTGTGTTTCCCTTCAGAAACGGAGTTAAATGCCAGGCTCTGTGTCTTCCTAAAGCGAGACTTCTTTTCAGGTAAACGCAGTCACTTTTCAGCTCAAACGAAGCTATATTGTACACGAAGCTCACACGTTTCTCGCTCTTAACTGAAACGCATTGGATGTTAGAGGGCCTGTGGTTTGTATCAGTTTCAGAAGCAGAGTTGAACTAGATATGGACCGTGTGTGTAGGAAACACAGTTCTTTTGTTCTGAGCACTCTCACGTTTCCCGCCTTATTAGAGACTCTAGAAAGCAAGAGCGTGCTTCTTGCTCTAAAGCAGAGTGTGATTCATGGATGAGAACTGTGCTGTGTGATTCCCTTCAGAAACGGAGTTAAATGCCAGGCTCTGTGTCTTCCTACAAGCAAGAATTCGTTCAGGTAAACGCAGTCACTTTTTAGCTCAAACGAAGCTACATTGTTCACGAAGCTCACACGTTTCTCGCTCTTAACTGAAACGCATTGGATGTTAGAGGGCCTGTGGTTTGTATCAGTTTCAGAAGCAGAGTTGAACTAGATATGGTCCGTGTGTGTAGGAAACACAGTTCTTTTGTTCTGAGCACTCTCACGTTTCCCGCCTTATTAGAGACTCTAGAAAGCAAGAGCGTGCTTCTTGCTCTAAAGCAGAGTGTGTTTCATGGATGAGAAGTGTTGTGTGTTTACCTTCAAAAACGGAGTTAAATGCCAGGCTCTGTGTCTTCCTACAAGCGAGACTTCGTTTCAGGTAAACGCAGTCACTTTTCAGCTCAAAGGAAGCTATATTGTACATGAAGCTCAGACGTTTCTCGCTCTTAACTGAAACGCATTGGATGTTAGAGGGCCTGTGGTTTGTATCAGTTTCAGAAGCAGAGTTGAACTAGATATGGTCCGTGTGTGTAGGAAACACAGTTCTTTTGTTCTGAGCACTCTCACATTTCCCGCCTTATTAGAGACTCTAGAAAGCAAGAGCGTGCTTCTTGCTCTAAAGCAGAGTGTGTTTCATGGATGAGAACTGTGCTGTGTGTTTCCCTTCAGAAACGGAGTTAAATGCCAGGCTCTGTGTCTTCCTACAAGCGAGACTTCGTTTCAGGTAAACGCAGTCACTTTTCAGCTCAAACGGAGCTATATTGTACACGAAGCTCACACGTTTCTCGCTCTTAACTGAAACGCATTGGATGTTAGAGGGCCTGTGGTTTGTATCAGTTTCAGAGGCAGAGTTGAACTAGATATGGTCCGTGTGTGTAGGAAACACAGTTCTTTTGTTCTGAGCACTCTCACATTTCCCGCCTTATTAGAGACTCTAGAAAGCAAGAGAGTGCTTCTTGCTCTAAAGCAGAGTGTGTTTCATGGATGAGAAGTGTGCTGTGTGTTTCCCTTCAGAAACGGAGTTAAATGCCAGGCTCTGTGTCTTCCTACAAGCGAGACTTCGTTTCAGGTAAACGCAGTCACTTTTCAGCTCAAATGGAGCTATATTGTACAGGAAGCTCACACCTTTCTCGCTCTTAACTGAAACGCATTGGATGTTAGAGGTCCTGTGGTTTGTATCAGTTTCAGAAGCAGAGTTGAACTAGATATGGTGCGTGTGTGTAGGAAACACAGTTCTTTTGTTCTGAGCACTCTCACGTTTCCCGCCTTATTAGAGATTCTAGAAAGCAAGAGCGTGCTTCTTGCTCTAAAGCAGAGTGTGTTTCATGGATGAGAAGTGTGCTGTGTGTTTCCCTTCAGAAACGGAGTTAAATGCCAGGCTCTGTGTCTTCCTACAAGCGAGACTTCGTTTCAGGTAAACGCAGTCACTTTTCAGCTCAAACGAAGCTACATTGTTCACGAAGCTCACACGTTTCTCGCTCTTAACTGAAACGCATTGGATGTTAGAGGGCCTGTGGTTTTTATCAGTTTCAGAAGCAGAGTTGAACTAGATATGGTCCGTGTGTGTAGGAAACACAGTTCTTTTGTTCTGAGCACTCTCACGTTTCCCGCCTTATTAGAGACTCTAGAAAGCAAGAGCGTGCTTCTTGCTCTAAAGCAGAGTGTGTTTCATGGATCAGAAGTGTGCTGTGTGTTTCCCTTCAGAAACGGAGTAAAATGCCAGGCTCTGTGTCTTCCTACAAGCGAGACTTCGTTTCAGGTAAACGCAGTCACATTTCAGCTCAAACGAAGCTATATTGTACACGAAGCTCACACGTTTCTCGCTCTTAACTGAAACGCATTGGATGTTAGAGGTCCTCTGTTTTGTACCAGTTTCAGAAGCAGAGTTGAACAAGATATGGTCCGTGTGTGTAGGAAACACAGTTCTTTTGTTCTGAGCACTCTCACGTTTCCCGCCTTATTAGAGACTCTAGAAAGCAAGAGCGTGCTTCTTGCTCTAAAGCAGAGTGTGTTTCACGGATGAGAAGTGTGCTGTGTGTTTCCCTTCAGAAACGGAGTTAAATGCCAGGCTCTGTGTCTTCCTACAAGCGAGACTTCGTTTCAGGTAAACGCAGTCACTTTTCAGCTCAAAGGAAGGTATATTGTACACGAAGCTCACACGTTTCTCGCTCTTAACTGAAACGCATTGGATGTTAGAGGGCCTGTGGTTTGTATCAGTTTCAGAGGCAGAGTTGAACTAGATATGGTCCGTGTGTGTAGGAAACACAGTTCTTTTGTTCTGAGCACTCTCACATTTCCCGCCTTATTAGAGACTCTAGAAAGCAAGAGAGTGCTTCTTGCTCTAAAGCAGAGTGTGTTTCATGGATGAGAAGTGTGCTGTGTGTTTCCCTTCAGAAACGGAGTTAAATGCCAGGCTCTGTGTCTTCCTACAAGCGAGACTTCGTTTCAGGTAAACGCAGTCACTTTTCAGCTCAAATGGAGCTATATTGTACAGGAAGCTCACACCTTTCTCGCTCTTAACTGAAACGCATTGGATGTTAGAGGTCCTGTGGTTTGTATCAGTTTCAGAAGCAGAGTTGAACTAGATATGGTGCGTGTGTGTAGGAAACACAGTTCTTTTGTTCTGAGCACTCTCACGTTTCCCGCCTTATTAGAGATTCTAGAAAGCAAGAGCGTGCTTCTTGCTCTAAAGCAGAGTGTGTTTCATGGATGAGAAGTGTGCTGTGTGTTTCCCTTCAGAAACGGAGTTAAATGCCAGGCTCTGTGTCTTCCTACAAGCGAGACTTCGTTTCAGGTAAACGCAGTCACTTTTCAGCTCAAACGAAGCTACATTGTTCACGAAGCTCACACGTTTCTCGCTCTTAACTGAAACGCATTGGATGTTAGAGGGCCTGTGGTTTTTATCAGTTTCAGAAGCAGAGTTGAACTAGATATGGTCCGTGTGTGTAGGAAACACAGTTCTTTTGTTCTGAGCACTCTCACGTTTCCCGCCTTATTAGAGACTCTAGAAAGCAAGAGCGTGCTTCTTGCTCTAAAGCAGAGTGTGTTTCATGGATCAGAAGTGTGCTGTGTGTTTCCCTTCAGAAACGGAGTAAAATGCCAGGCTCTGTGTCTTCCTACAAGCGAGACTTCGTTTCAGGTAAACGCAGTCACATTTCAGCTCAAACGAAGCTATATTGTACACGAAGCTCACACGTTTCTCGCTCTTAACTGAAACGCATTGGATGTTAGAGGTCCTCTGTTTTGTACCAGTTTCAGAAGCAGAGTTGAACAAGATATGGTCCGTGTGTGTAGGAAACACAGTTCTTTTGTTCTGAGCACTCTCACGTTTCCCGCCTTATTAGAGACTCTAGAAAGCAAGAGCGTGCTTCTTGCTCTAAAGCAGAGTGTGTTTCACGGATGAGAAGTGTGCTGTGTGTTTCCCTTCAGAAACGGAGTTAAATGCCAGGCTCTGTGTCTTCCTACAAGCGAGACTTCGTTTCAGGTAAACGCAGTCACTTTTCAGCTCAAAGGAAGGTATATTGTACACGAAGCTCACACGTTTCTCCCCCTTAACTGAAACGCATTGGATGTTAGAGGGCCTGTGGTTTGTATCAGATTCAGAAGCAGAGTTGAACTAGATATGGTCCGTGTGTGTAGGAAACACAGTTATTTGTTCTGAGCACTCTCACTTTCCTGCCTTATTAGAGACTCTCGAAAGCAAGAGCGTGCTTCTTGCTCTAAAGCAGAGTGTGTTTCATGGATGAGAAGTGTGCTGTGTGTTTCCCTTCAGAAACGGAGTAAAATGCCAGCCTCTGTGTCTTCCTACAAGCGAGACTTCGTTTCAGGTAAACGCAGTCTCTTTTCAGCTCAAACGAAGCTATATTGTACACGAAGCTCACACGTTTCTCGCTCTTAACTGAAACGCATTGGATGTTAGAGGGCCTGTGGTTTGTATCAGATTCAGAAGCAGAGTTGAACTAGATATGGTCCGTGTGTGTAGGAAACACAGTTATTTGTTCTGAGCACTCTCACTTTCCTGCCTTATTAGAGACTCTAGAAAGCAAGAGCGTGCTTCTTGCTCTAAAGCAGAGTGTGTTTCATGGATGAGAAGTGGGCTGTGTGTTTCCCTTCAGAAACGGAGTAAAATGCCAGCCTCTGTGTCTTCCTACAAGCGAGACTTCGTTTCAGGTAAACGCAGTCACTTTTCAGCTCAAACGATGCTATATTGTACACGAAGCTCACACGTTTCTCGCTCTTAACTGAAACGCATTGGATGTTAGAGGGCCTGTGGTTTGTATCAGTTTCAGAAGCAGAGTTGAACTAGATATGGTCCGTGTGTGTAGGAAACACAGTTCTTTTGTTCTGAGCACTCTCACGTTTCCCGCCTTATTAGAGACTCTAGAAAGCAAGAGCGTGCTTCTTGCTCTAAAGCAGAGTGTGTTTCATGGATGAGAAGTGTGCTGTGTGTTTCCCTTCAGAAACGGAGTAAAATGCCAGCCTCTGTGTCTTCCTACATGCGAGACTTCGTTTCAGGTAAACGCAGTCACTTTTCAGCTCAAACGAAGCTATATTGTACACGAAGCTCACACGTTTCTCGCTCTTAACTGAAAAGCATTGGATGTTATTGGGCCTGTGGTTTGTATCAGTTTCAGAAACAGAGTTGAACTAGATATGGTCCGTGTGTGTAGGAAACATAGTTCTTTTGTTCTGAGCACTCTCACGTTTCCCGCCTTATTAGAGACTCTCGAAAGCAAGAGCGTGCTTCTTGCTCTAAAGCAGAGTGTGATTCATGGATGAGAACTGTGCTGTGTGATTCCCTTCAGAAACGGAGTTAAATGCCAGGCTCTGTGTCTTCCTACAAGCAAGAATTCGTTCAGGTAAACGCAGTCACATTTTAGCTCAAACGAAGCTACATTGTTCACGAAGCTCACACGTTTCTCGCTCTTAAGTGAAACGCATTGGATGTTAGAGGGCCTGTGGTTTGTATCAGTTTCAGAAGCAGAGTTGAACTAGATATGGTCTGTGTGTGTAGGAAACACAGTTCTTTTGTTCTGAGCACTCTCACTTTTCCCGCCTTATTAGAGACTCTCGAAAGCAAGAGCGTGCTTCTTGCTCTAAAGCAGAGAGTGTTTCATGGATGAGAAGTGTGCTGTGTGTTTCCCTTCAGAAACGGAGTTAAATGCCAGGCTCTGTGTCTTCCTCAAGCGAGACTTCGTTTCAGGTAAACGCAGTCACTTTTCAACTCAAACGAAGCTATATTGTACACGAAGCTCACACGTTTCTCGCTCTTAACTGAAACGCATTGGATGTTAGAGGGCCTGTGGTTTGTATCAGTTTCAGAAGCAGAGTTGAACTAGATATGGACCGTGTGTGTAGGAAACACAGTTCTTTTGTTCTGAGCACTCTCACGTTTCCCGCCTTATTAGAGATTCTAGAAAGCAAGAGCGTGCTTCTTGCTCTAAAGCAGAGTGTGTTTCATGGATGAGAAGTGTGCTGTGTGTTTCCCTTCAGAAACGGAGTTAAATGCCAGGCTCTGTGTCTTCCTACAAGCGAGACTTCGTTTCAGGTAAACGCAGTCACTTTTCAGCTCAAACGAAGCTACATTGTTCACGAAGCTCACACGTTTCTCGCTCTTAACTGAAACGCATTGGATGTTAGAGGGCCTGTGGTTTTTATCAGTTTCAGAAGCAGAGTTGAACTAGATATGGTCCGTGTGTGTAGGAAACACAGTTCTTTTGTTCTGAGCACTCTCACGTTTCCCGCCTTATTAGAGACTCTAGAAAGCAAGAGCGTGCTTCTTGCTCTAAAGCAGAGTGTGTTTCATGGATCAGAAGTGTGCTGTGTGTTTCCCTTCAGAAACGGAGTAAAATGCCAGGCTCTGTGTCTTCCTACAAGCGAGACTTCGTTTCAGGTAAACGCAGTCACATTTCAGCTCAAACGAAGCTATATTGTACACGAAGCTCACACGTTTCTCGCTCTTAACTGAAACGCATTGGATGTTAGAGGTCCTCTGTTTTGTACCAGTTTCAGAAGCAGAGTTGAACAAGATATGGTCCGTGTGTGTAGGAAACACAGTTCTTTTGTTCTGAGCACTCTCACGTTTCCCGCCTTATTAGAGACTCTAGAAAGCAAGAGCGTGCTTCTTGCTCTAAAGCAGAGTGTGTTTCACGGATGAGAAGTGTGCTGTGTGTTTCCCTTCAGAAACGGAGTTAAATGCCAGGCTCTGTGTCTTCCTACAAGCGAGACTTCGTTTCAGGTAAACGCAGTCACTTTTCAGCTCAAAGGAAGGTATATTGTACACGAAGCTCACACGTTTCTCCCCCTTAACTGAAACGCATTGGATGTTAGAGGGCCTGTGGTTTGTATCAGATTCAGAAGCAGAGTTGAACTAGATATGGTCCGTGTGTGTAGGAAACACAGTTATTTGTTCTGAGCACTCTCACTTTCCTGCCTTATTAGAGACTCTCGAAAGCAAGAGCGTGCTTCTTGCTCTAAAGCAGAGTGTGTTTCATGGATGAGAAGTGTGCTGTGTGTTTCCCTTCAGAAACGGAGTAAAATGCCAGCCTCTGTGTCTTCCTACAAGCGAGACTTCGTTTCAGGTAAACGCAGTCTCTTTTCAGCTCAAACGAAGCTATATTGTACACGAAGCTCACACGTTTCTCGCTCTTAACTGAAACGCATTGGATGTTAGAGGGCCTGTGGTTTGTATCAGATTCAGAAGCAGAGTTGAACTAGATATGGTCCGTGTGTGTAGGAAACACAGTTATTTGTTCTGAGCACTCTCACTTTCCTGCCTTATTAGAGACTCTAGAAAGCAAGAGCGTGCTTCTTGCTCTAAAGCAGAGTGTGTTTCATGGATGAGAAGTGGGCTGTGTGTTTCCCTTCAGAAACGGAGTAAAATGCCAGCCTCTGTGTCTTCCTACAAGCGAGACTTCGTTTCAGGTAAACGCAGTCACTTTTCAGCTCAAACGATGCTATATTGTACACGAAGCTCACACGTTTCTCGCTCTTAACTGAAACGCATTGGATGTTAGAGGGCCTGTGGTTTGTATCAGTTTCAGAAGCAGAGTTGAACTAGATATGGTCCGTGTGTGTAGGAAACACAGTTCTTTTGTTCTGAGCACTCTCACGTTTCCCGCCTTATTAGAGACTCTAGAAAGCAAGAGCGTGCTTCTTGCTCTAAAGCAGAGTGTGTTTCATGGATGAGAAGTGTGCTGTGTGTTTCCCTTCAGAAACGGAGTAAAATGCCAGCCTCTGTGTCTTCCTACATGCGAGACTTCGTTTCAGGTAAACGCAGTCACTTTTCAGCTCAAACGAAGCTATATTGTACACGAAGCTCACACGTTTCTCGCTCTTAACTGAAAAGCATTGGATGTTATTGGGCCTGTGGTTTGTATCAGTTTCAGAAACAGAGTTGAACTAGATATGGTCCGTGTGTGTAGGAAACATAGTTCTTTTGTTCTGAGCACTCTCACGTTTCCCGCCTTATTAGAGACTCTCGAAAGCAAGAGCGTGCTTCTTGCTCTAAAGCAGAGTGTGATTCATGGATGAGAACTGTGCTGTGTGATTCCCTTCAGAAACGGAGTTAAATGCCAGGCTCTGTGTCTTCCTACAAGCAAGAATTCGTTCAGGTAAACGCAGTCACATTTTAGCTCAAACGAAGCTACATTGTTCACGAAGCTCACACGTTTCTCGCTCTTAACTGAAACGCATTGGATGTTAGAGGGCCTGTGGTTTGTATCAGTTTCAGAAGCAGAGTTGAACTAGATATGGTCTGTGTGTGTAGGAAACACAGTTCTTTTGTTCTGAGCACTCTCACTTTTCCCGCCTTATTAGAGACTCTCGAAAGCAAGAGCGTGCTTCTTGCTCTAAAGCAGAGAGTGTTTCATGGATGAGAAGTGTGCTGTGTGTTTCCCTTCAGAAACGGAGTTAAATGCCAGGCTCTGTGTCTTCCTCAAGCGAGACTTCGTTTCAGGTAAACGCAGTCACTTTTCAACTCAAACGAAGCTATATTGTACACGAAGCTCACACGTTTCTCGCTCTTAACTGAAACGCATTGGATGTTAGAGGGCCTGTGGTTTGTATCAGTTTCAGAAGCAGAGTTGAACTAGATATGGACCGTGTGTGTAGGAAACACAGTTCTTTTGTTCTGAGCACTCTCACGTTTCCCGCCTTATTAGAGACTCTAGAAAGCAAGAGCGTGCTTCTTGCTCTAAAGCAGAGTGTTATTCATGGATGAGAAACGTGCTGTGTGATTCCCTTCAGAAACGGAGTTAAATGCCAGGCTCTGTGTCTTCCTACAAGCAAGAATTCGTTCAGGTAAACGCAGTCACTTTTTAGCTCAAACGAAGCTACATTGTTCACGAAGCTCACACGTTTCTCGCTCTTAACTGAAACGCATTGGATGTTAGAGGGCCTGTGGTTTGTATCAGTTTCAGAAGCAGAGTTGAACTAGATATGGTCCGTGTGTGTAGGAAACACAGTTCTTTTGTTCTGAGCACTCTCACGTTTCCCGCCTTATTAGAGACTCTAGAAAGCAAGAGCGTGCTTCTTGCTCTAAAGCAGAGTGTGTTTCATGGATGAGAAGTGTGCTGTGTGTTTCCCTTCAGAAACGGAGTTAAATGCCAGGCTCTGTGTCTTCCTCAAGCGAGACTTCGTTTCAGGTAAACGCAGTCACTTTTTAGCTCAAACGAAGCTACATTGTTCACGAAGCTCACACGTTTCTCGCTCTTAACTGAAAAGCATTGGATGTTATTGGGCCTGTGGTTTGTATCAGTTTCAGAAACAGAGTTGAACTAGATATGGTCCGTGTGTGTAGGAAACATAGTTCTTTTGTTCTGAGCACTCTCACGTTTCCCGCCTTATTAGAGACTCTCGAAAGCAAGAGCGTGCTTCTTGCTCTAAAGCAGAGTGTGATTCATGGATGAGAACTGTGCTGTGTGATTCCCTTCAGAAACGGAGTTAAATGCCAGGCTCTGTGTCTTCCTACAAGCAAGAATTCGTTCAGGTAAACGCAGTCACTTTTTAGCTCAAACGAAGCTACATTGTTCACGAAGCTCACACGTTTCTCGCTCTTAAGTGAAACGCATTGGATGTTAGAGGGCCTGTGGTTTGTATCAGTTTCAGAAGCAGAGTTGAACTAGATATGGTCCGTGTGTGTAGGAAACACAGTTCTTTTGTTCTGAGCACTCTCACGTTTCCCGCCTTATTAGAGACTCTAGAAAGCAAGAGTGTGCTTCTTGCTCTAAAGCAGAGTGTGTTTCATGGATGAGAAGTGTTGTGTGTTTACCTTCAAAAACGGAGTTAAATGCCAGGCTCTGTGTCTTCCTACAAGCGAGACTTTGTTTCAGGTAAACGCAGTCACTTTTCAGCTCAAAGGAAGCTATATTGTACATGAAGCTCAGACGTTTCTCGCTCTTAACTGAAACGCATTGGATGTTAGAGGTCCTGTGGTTTGTATCAGTTTCAGAAGCAGAGTTGAACTAGATATGGTCCGTGTGTGTAGGTAACACAGTTCTTTTGTTCTGAGCACTCTCACGTTTCCCGCCTTATTAGAGACTCTAGAAAGCAAGAGCGTGCTTCTTGCTCTAAAGCAGAGTGTGTTTCATGGATGAGAAGTGTGCTGTGTGTTTCCCTTCAGAAATGGAGTAAAATGCCAGGCTCTGTGTCTTCCTACAAGCGAGACTTCGTTTCAGGTAAACGCAGTCACTTTTCAGCTCAAAGGAAGCTATATTGTACACGAAGCTCACACGTTTCTCGCTCTTAACTGAAACGCATTGGATGTTAGAGGTCCTGTGGTTTGTATCAGTTTCAGAAGCAGAGTTGAACAAGATATGGTCCGTGTGTGTAGGAAACACAGTTCTTTTGTTCTGAGCACTCTCACGTTTCCCGCCTTATTAGAGACTCTAGAAAGCAAGAGCGTGCTTCTTGCTCTAAAGCAGAGTGTGTTTCATGGATGAGAAGTGTGCTGTGTGTTTCCCTTCAGAAACGGAGTTAAATGCCAGGCTCTGTGTCTTCCTCAAGCGAGACTTCGTTTCAGGTAAACGCAGTCACTTTTCAGCTCAAACGAAGCTATATTGTACACGAAGCTCACACGTATCTCGCTCTTAACTGAAACGCATTGGATTTTAGAGGGCCTGTGGTTTTTATCAGTTTCAGAAACAGAGTTGAACTAGATATGGACCGTGTGTGTAGGAAACACAGTTCTTTTGTTCTGAGCACTCTCACGTTTCCCGCCTTATTAGAGACTCTAGAAAGCAAGAGCGTGCTTCTTGCTCTAAAGCAGAGTGTGATTCATGGATGAGAACTGTGCTGTGTGATTCCCTTCAGAAACGGAGTTAAATGCCAGGCTCTGTGTCTTCCTACAAGCAAGAATTCGTTCAGGTAAATGCAGTCACTTTTTAGCTCAAACGAAGCTACATTGTTCACGAAGCTCACACGTTTCTCGCTCTTAACTGAAACGCATTGGATGTTAGAGGGCCTGTGGTTTGTATCAGTTTCAGAAGCAGAGTTGAGCTAGATATGGTCCGTGTGTGTAGGAAACACAGTTCTTTTGTTCTGAGCACTCTCACGTTTCCCGCCTTATTAGAGACTCTAGAAAGCAAGAGCGTGCTTCTTGCTCTAAAGCAGAGTGTGTTTCATGGATGAGAAGTGTGCTGTGTGTTTCCCTTCAGAAACGGAGTTAAATGCCAGGCTCTGTGTCTTCCTCAAGCGAGACTTCGTTTCAGGTAAACGCAGTCACTTTTTAGCTCAAACGAAGCTACATTGTTCACGAAGCTCACACGTTTCTCGCTCTTAACTGAAACGCATTGGATGTTAGAGGTCCTGTGGTTTGTATCAGTTTCAGAAGCAGAGTTGAACTAGATATGGACCGTGTGTGTAGGAAACACAGTTCTTTTGTTCTGAGCACTCTCACGTTTCCCGCCTTATTAGAGACTCTAGAAAGCAAGAGCGTGCTTCTTGCTCTAAAGCAGAGTGTGTTTCATGGATCAGAAGTGTGCTGTGTGTTTCCCTTCAGAAACGGAGTAAAATGCCAGGCTCTGTGTCTTCCTACAAGCGAGACTTCGTTTCAGGTAAACGCAGTCACTTTTCAGCTCAAACGAAGCTATATTGTACACGAAGCTCACACGTTTCTCGCTCTTAACTGAAACGCATTGGATGTTAGAGGTCCTGTGGTTTGTATCAGTTTCAGAAGCAGAGTTGAACAAGATATGGTCCGTGTGTGTAGGAAACACAGTTCTTTTGTTCTGAGCACTCTCACGTTTCCCGCCTTATTAGAGACTCTAGAAAGCAAGAGCGTGCTTCTTGCTCTAAAGCAGAGTGTGTTTCACGGATGAGAAGTGTGCTGTGTGTTTCCCTTCAGAAACGGAGTTAAATGCCAGGCTCTGTGTCTTCCTACAAGCGAGACTTCGTTTCAGGTAAACGCAGTCACTTTTCAGCTCAAACGAAGCTATATTGTACACGAAGCTCACACGTATCTCGCTCTTAACTGAAACGCATTGGATTTTAGAGGGCCTGTGGTTTTTATCAGTTTCAGAAACAGAGTTGAACTAGATATGGACCGTTTGTGTAGGAAACACAGTTCTTTTGTTCTGAGCACTCTCACGTTTCCCGCCTTATTAGAGACTCTAGAAAGCAAGAGCGTGCTTCTTGCTCTAAAGCAGAGTGTGATTCATGGATGAGAACTGTGCTGTGTGATTCCCTTCAGAAACGGAGTTAAATGCCAGGCTCTGTGTCTTCCTACAAGCAAGAATTCGTTCAGGTAAATGCAGTCACTTTTTAGCTCAAACGAAGCTACATTGTTCACGAAGCTCACACGTTTCTCGCTCTTAACTGAAACGCATTGGATGTTAGAGGGCCTGTGGTTTGTATCAGTTTCAGAAGCAGAGTTGAGCTAGATATGGTCCGTGTGTGTAGGAAACACAGTTCTTTTGTTCTGAGCACTCTCACGTTTCCCGCCTTATTAGAGACTCTAGAAAGCAAGAGCGTGCTTCTTGCTCTAAAGCAGAGTGTGTTTCATGGATGAGAAGTGTGCTGTGTGTTTCCCTTCAGAAACGGAGTTAAATGCCAGGCTCTGTGTCTTCCTCAAGCGAGACTTCGTTTCAGGTAAACGCAGTCACTTTTTAGCTCAAACGAAGCTACATTGTTCACGAAGCTCACACGTTTCTCGCTCTTAACTGAAACGCATTGGATGTTAGAGGTCCTGTGGTTTGTATCAGTTTCAGAAGCAGAGTTGAACTAGATATGGACCGTGTGTGTAGGAAACACAGTTCTTTTGTTCTGAGCACTCTCACGTTTCCCGCCTTATTAGAGACTCTAGAAAGCAAGAGCGTGCTTCTTGCTCTAAAGCAGAGTGTGTTTCATGGATCAGAAGTGTGCTGTGTGTTTCCCTTCAGAAACGGAGTAAAATGCCAGGCTCTGTGTCTTCCTACAAGCGAGACTTCGTTTCAGGTAAACGCAGTCACTTTTCAGCTCAAACGAAGCTATATTGTACACGAAGCTCACACGTTTCTCGCTCTTAACTGAAATGCATTGGATGTTAGAGGTCCTGTGGTTTGTATCAGTTTCAGAAGCAGAGTTGAACAAGATATGGTCCGTGTGTGTAGGAAACACAGTTCTTTTGTTCTGAGCACTCTCACGTTTCCCGCCTTATTAGAGACTCTAGAAAGCAAGAGCGTGCTTCTTGCTCTAAAGCAGAGTGTGTTTCACGGATGAGAAGTGTGCTGTGTGTTTCCCTTCAGAAACGGAGTTAAATGCCAGGCTCTGTGTCTTCCTACAAGCGAGACTTCGTTTCAGGTAAACGCAGTCACTTTTCAGCTCAAAGGAAGGTATATTGTACACGAAGCTCACACGTTTCTCCCCCTTAACTGAAACGCATTGGATGTTAGAGGGCCTGTGGTTTGTATCAGATTCAGAAGCAGAGTTGAACTAGATATGGTCCGTGTGTGTAGGAAACACAGTTATTTGTTCTGAGCACTCTCACTTTCCTGCCTTATTAGAGACTCTCGAAAGCAAGAGCGTGCTTCTTGCTCTAAAGCAGAGTGTGTTTCATGGATGAGAAGTGTGCTGTGTGTTTCCCTTCAGAAACGGAGTAAAATGCCAGCCTCTGTGTCTTCCTACAAGCGAGACTTCGTTTCAGGTAAACGCAGTCTCTTTTCAGCTCAAACGAAGCTATATTGTACACGAAGCTCACACGTTTCTCGCTCTTAACTGAAACGCATTGGATGTTAGAGGGCCTGTGGTTTGTATCAGATTCAGAAGCAGAGTTGAACTAGATATGGTCCGTGTGTGTAGGAAACACAGTTATTTGTTCTGAGCACTCTCACTTTCCTGCCTTATTAGAGACTCTAGAAAGCAAGAGCGTGCTTCTTGCTCTAAAGCAGAGTGTGTTTCATGGATGAGAAGTGGGCTGTGTGTTTCCCTTCAGAAACGGAGTAAAATGCCAGCCTCTGTGTCTTCCTACAAGCGAGACTTCGTTTCAGGTAAACGCAGTCACTTTTCAGCTCAAATGATGCTATATTGTACACGAAGCTCACACGTTTCTCGCTCTTAACTGAAACGCATTGGATGTTAGAGGGCCTGTGGTTTGTATCAGTTTCAGAAGCAGAGTTGAACTAGATATGGTCCATGTGTGTAGGAAACACAGTTCTTTTGTTCTGAGCACTCTCACGTTTCCCGCCTTATTAGAGACTCTCGAAAGCAAGAGCGTGCTTCTTGCTCTAAAGCAGAGTGTGATTCATGGATGAGAACTGTGCTGTGTGATTCCCTTCAGAAACGGAGTTAAATGCCAGGCTCTGTGTCTTCCTACAAGCAAGAATTTGTTCAGGTAAACGCAGTCACTTTTTAGCTCAAACGAAGCTACATTGTTCACGAAGCTCACACGTTTCTCGCTCTTAACTGAAACGCATTGGATGTTAGAGGGCCTGTGGTTTGTATCAGTTTCAGAAGCAGAGTTGAACTAGATATGGTCCGTGTGTGTAGGAAACACAGTTCTTTTGTTCTGAGCACTCTCACGTTTCCCGCCTTATTAGAGACTCTAGAAAGCAAGAGTGTGCTTCTTGCTCTAAAGCAGAGTGTGTTTCATGGATGAGAAGTGTTGTGTGTTTACCTTCAAAAACGGAGTTAAATGCCAGGCTCTGTGTCTTCCTACAAGCGAGACTTTGTTTCAGGTAAACGCAGTCACTTTTCAGCTCAAAGGAAGCTATATTGTACATGAAGCTCAGACGTTTCTCGCTCTTAACTGAAACGCATTGGATGTTAGAGGTCCTGTGGTTTGTATCAGTTTCAGAAGCAGAGTTGAACTAGATATGGTCCGTGTGTGTAGGTAACACAGTTCTTTTGTTCTGAGCACTCTCACGTTTCCCGCCTTATTAGAGACTCTAGAAAGCAAGAGCGTGCTTCTTGCTCTAAAGCAGAGTGTGTTTCATGGATGAGAAGTATGCTGTGTGTTTCCCTTCAGAAACGGAGTAAAATGCCAGGCTCTGTGTCTTCCTACAAGCGAGACTTCGATTCAGGTAAACGCAGTCACTTTTCAGCTCAAAGGAAGCTATATTGTACACGAAGCTCACACGTATCTCGCTCTTAACTGAAACGCATTGGATGTTAGAGGTCCTGTGGTTTGTATCAGTTTCAGAAGCAGAGTTGAACAAGATATGGTCCGTGTGTGTAGGAAACACAGTTCTTTTGTTCTGAGCACTCTCACGTTTCCCGCCTTATTAGAGACTCTAGAAAGCAAGAGCGTGCTTCTTGCTCTAAAGCAGAGTGTGTTTCATGGATGAGAAGTGTGCTGTGTGTTTCCCTTCAGAAACGGAGTTAAATGCTAGGTTCTGTGTCTTCCTCAAGCGAGACTTCGTTTCAGGTAAACGCAGTCACTTTTCAGCTCAAACGAAGCTATATTGTACACGAAGCTCACACGTATCTCGCTCTTAACTGAAACGCATTGGATTTTAGAGGGCCTGTGGTTTTTATCAGTTTCAGAAGCAGAGTTGAACTAGATATGGACCGTGTGTGTAGGAAACACAGTTCTTTTGTTCTGAGCACTCTCACGTTTCCCGCCTTATTAGAGACTCTCGAAAGCAAGAGCGTGCTTCTTGCTCTAAAGCAGAGAGTGTTTCATGGATGAGAAGTGTGCTGTGTGTTTCCCTTCAGAAACGGAGTTAAATGCCAGGCTCTGTGTCTTCCTCAAGCGAGACTTCGTTTCAGGTAAACGCAGTCACTTTTCAACACAAACGAAGCTATATTGTACACGAAGCTCACACGTTTCTCGCTCTTAACTGAAACGCATTGGATGTTAGAGGGCCTGTGGTTTGTATCAGTTTCAGAAGCAGAGTTGAACTAGATATGGACCGTGTGTGTAGGAAACACAGTTCTTTTGTTCTGAGCACTCTCACGTTTCCCGCCTTATTAGAGACTCTAGAAAGCAAGAGCGTGCTTCTTGCTCTAAAGCAGAGTGTGATTCATGGATGAGAACTGTGCTGTGTGATTCCCTTCAGAAACGGAGTTAAATGCCAGGCTCTGTGTCTTCCTACAAGCAAGAATTCGTTCAGGTAAACGCAGTCACTTTTTAGCTCAAACGAAGCTACATTGTTCACGAAGCTCACACGTTTCTCGCTCTTAACTGAAACGCATTGGATGTTAGAGGGCCTGTGGTTTGTATCAGTTTCAGAAGCAGAGTTGAACTAGATATAGTCCGTGTGTGTAGGAAACACAGTTCTTTTGTTCTGAGCACTCTCACATTTCCCGCCTTATTAGAGACTCTAGAAAGCAAGAGAGTGCTTCTTGCTCTAAAGCAGAGTGTGTTTCATGGATGAGAACTGTGCTCTGTGTTTCCCTTCAGAAACGGAGTTAAATGCCAGGCTCCGTGTCTTCCTACAAGCGAGACTTCGTTTCAGGTAAACGCAGTCACTTTTCAGCTCAAATGGAGCTATATTGTACACGAAGCTCACACGTTTCTCGCTCTTAACTGAAACGCATTGGATGTTAGAGGTCCTGTGGTTTGTATCAGTTTCAGAAGCAGAGTTGAACTAGATATGGTGCGTGTGTGTAGGAAACACAGTTCTTTTGTTCTGAGCACTCTCACGTTTCCCGCATTATTAGAGACTCTAGAAAGCAAGAGCGTGCTTCTTGTTCTAAAGCAGAGTGTGTTTCATGGATGAGAAGTGTGCTGTGTGTTTCCCTTCAGAAACGGAGTTAAATGCCAGGCTCTGTGTCTTCCTACAAGCGAGACTTCGTTTCAGGTAAACGCAGTCACTTTTCAGCTCAAACGAAGCTATATTGTACACGAAGCTCACACGTTTCTCGCTCTTAACTGAAACGCATTGGATGTTAGAGGGCCTGTGGTTTGTATCAGTTTCAGAAGCAGAGTTGAACTAGATATGGTCCGTGTGTGTAGGAAACACAGTTCTTTTGTTCTGAGCACTCTCACGTTTCCCGCCTTATTAGAGACTCTCAAAAGCAAGAGCGTTCTTCTTGCTCTAAAGCAGAGTGTGTTTCATGGATGAGAAGTGTGCTGTGTGTTTCCCTTCAGAAACGGAGTTAAATGCCAGGCTCTGTGTCTTCCTACAAGCGAGACTTCGTTTTAGGTAAACGCAGTCACTTTTCAGCTCAAAGGAAGCTATATTGTACACGAAGCTCACACGTTTCTCACTCTTAACTGAAACGCATTGGATGTTAGAGGGCCTGTGGTTTGTATCAGTTTCAGAAGCACAGTTGAACTAGATATGGTCCGTGTGTGTAGGAAACACAGTTCTTTTGTTCTGAGCACTCTCACGTTTCCCGCCTTATTAGAGACTCTAGAAAGCAAGAGCGTGCTTCTTGCTCTAAAGCAGAGTGTGTTTCATGGATGAGAAGTGTGCTGTGTGTTTCCCTTCAGAAACGGAGTTAAATGCCAGGCTCTGTGTCTTCCTACAAGCGAGACTTCGTTTCAGGTAAACGCAGTCACTTTTCAGCTCAAACGAAGCTATATTGTACACGAAGCTCACACGTTTCTCGCTCTTAACTGAAACGCATTGGATGTTAGAGGGCCTGGGGTTTGTATCAGTTTCAGAAGCAGAGTTGAACTAGATATGGTCCGTGTGTGTAGGAAACACAGTTCTTTTGTTCTGAGCACTCTCACGTTTCCCGCCTTATTAGAGACTCTAGAAAGCAAGAGCGTGCTTCTTGCTCTAAAGCAGAGTGTGTTTCATGGATGAGAAGTGTGCTGTGTGTTTCCCTTCAGAAACAGGGTTAAATGCCAGGCTCTGTGTCTTCCTCATGCGAGACTTCGTATCAGGTAAACGCAGTCACTTTTCAGCTCAAAGGAAGCTATATTGTACACGAAGCTCACATGTTTCTCGCTCTTAACTGAAACGCATTGGATGTTAGAGGGCCTGTGGTTTGTATCAGTTTCAGAAGCAGAGTTGAACTAGATACGGACCGTGTGTGTAGGAAACACAGTTCTTTTGTTCTGAGCACTCTCACGTTTCCCGCCTTATTAGAGACTCTCGAAAGCAAGAGCGTGCTTCTTGCTCTAAAGCAGAGTGTGTTTCATGGATGAGAAGTGTGCTGTGTATTTCCCTTCAGAAACGGAGTTAAATGCCAGGCTCTGTGCCTTCCTACAAGCGAGACTTCGTTTCAGGTAAACGCAGTCACTTTTCAGCTCAAACGAAGCTATATTGTACACGAAGCTCACACGTTTCTCGCTCTTAACTGAAACGCATTGGATGTTAGAGGGCCTGTGGTTTGTATCAGTTTCAGAAGCAGAGTTGAACTAGATATGGTCCGTGTGTGTAGGAAACACAGTTCTTTTGTTCTGAGCACTCTCACGTTTCCCGCCTTATTAGAGACTCTAGAAAGCAAGAGCGTGCTTCTTGCTCTAAAGCAGAGTGTGTTTCATGGATGAGAAGTGTGCTGTGTGTTTCCCTTCCGAAACGGAGTTAAATGCCAAGCTCTGTGTCTTCCTCAAGCGAGAATTCGTTTCAGGTAAACGCAGTCACTTTTTAGCTCAAACGAAGCTACATTGTTCACGAAGCTCACACGTTTCTCGCTCTTAACTGAAACGCATTGGATGTTAGAGGTCCTGTGGTTTGTATCAGTTTCAGAAGCAGAGTTGAACTAGATATGGACCGTGTGTGTAGGAAACACAGTTCTTTTGTTCTGAGCACTCTCACATTTCCCGCCTTATTAGAGACTCTAGAAAGCAAGAGCGTGCTTCTTGCTCTAAAGCAGAGTGTGTTTCATGGATCAGAAGTGTGCTGTGTGTTTCCCTTCAGAAACGGAGTTAAATGCCAGGCTCTGTGTCTTCCTACAAGCGAGACTTCGTTTCAGGTAAATGCAGTCACTTTTCAGCTCAAAGGAAGGTATATTGTACACGAAGCTCACACGTTTCTCCCCCTTAACTGAAACGCATTGGATGTTAGAGGGCCTGTGGTTTGTATCAGATTCAGAAGCAGAGTTGAACTAGATATGGTCCGTGTGTGTAGGAAACACAGTTATTTGTTCTGAGCACTCTCACTTTCCTGCCTTATTAGAGACTCTAGAAAGCAACAGCGTGCTTCTTGCTCTAAAGCAGAGTGTGTTTCATGGATGAGAAGTGTGCTGTGTGTTTCCCTTCAGAAACGGAGTAAAATGCCAGCCTCTGTGTCTTCCTACAAGCGAGACTTCGTTTCAGGTAAACGCAGTCTCTTTTCAGCTCAAACGAAGCTATATTGTACACGAAGCTCACACGTTTCTCGCTCTTAACTGAAACGCATTGGATGTTAGAGGGCCTGTGGTTTGTATCAGTTTCAGAAGCAGAGTTGAACTAGATATGGTCCGTGTGTGTAGGAAACACAGTTATTTGTTCTGAGCACTCTCACTTTCCTGCCTTATTAGAGACTCTAGAAAGCAAGAGCGTGCTTCTTGCTCTAAAGCAGAGTGTGTTTCATGGATGAGAAGTGGGCTGTGTGTTTCCCTTCAGAAACGGAGTAAAATGCCAGCCTCTGTGTCATCCTACAAGCGAGACTTCGTTTCAGGTAAACGCAGTCACTTTTCAGCTCAAACGATGCTATATTGTACACGAAGCTCACACGTTTCTCGCTCTTAACTGAAACGCATTGGATGTTAGAGGGCCTGTGGTTTGTATCAGTTTCAGAAGCAGAGTTGAACTAGATATGGTCCGTGTGTGTAGGAAACACAGTTCTTTTGTTCTGAGCACTCTCACATTTCCCGCCTTATTAGAGACTCTAGAAAGCAAGAGCGTGCTTCTTGCTCTAAAGCAGAGTGTGTTTCATGGATGAGAAGTGTGCTGTGTGTTTCCCTTCAGAAACGGAGTAAAATGCCAGCCTCTGTGTCTTCCTACATGCGAGACTTCGTTTCAGGTAAACGCAGTCACTTTTCAGCAAAACGAAGCTATATTGTACACGAAGCTCACACGTTTCTCGCTCTTAACTGAAAAGCATTGGATGTTATTGGGCCTGTGGTTTGTATCAGTTTCAGAAGCAGAGTTGAACTAGATATGGTCCGTGTGTGTAGGAAACATAGTTCTTTTGTTCTGAGCACTCTCACGTTTCCCGCCTTATTAGAGACTCTCGAAAGCAAGAGCGTGCTTCTTGCTCTAAAGCAGAGTGTGATTCATGGATGAGAACTGTGCTGTGTGATTCCCTTCAGAAACGGAGTTAAATGCCAGGCTCTGTGTCTTCCTACAAGCAAGTATTCGTTCAGGTAAACGCAGTCACTTTTTAGCTCAAACGAAGCTACATTGTTCACGAAGCTCACACGTTTCTCGCTCTTAACTGAAACGCATTGGATGTTAGAGGGCCTGTGGTTTGTATCAGTTTCAGAAGCAGAGTTGAACTAGATATGGTCCGTGTGTGTAGGAAACACAGTTCTTTTGTTCTGAGCACTCTCACGTTTCCCGCCTTATTAGAGACTCTAGAAAGCAAGAGCGTGCTTCTTGCTCTAAAGCAGAGTGTGTTTCATGGATGAGAAGTGTTGTGTGTTTACCTTCAAAAACGGAGTTAAATGCCAGGCTCTGTGTCTTCCTACAAGCGAGACTTCGTTTCAGGTAAACGCAGTCACTTTTCAGCTCAAAGGAAGCTATATTGTACATGAAGCTCAGACGTTTCTCGCTCTTAACTGAAACGCATTGGATGTTAGAGGGCCTGTGGTTTGTATCAGTTTCAGAAGCAGAGTTGAACTAGATATGGTCCGTGTGTGTAGGAAACACAGTTCTTTTGTTCTGAGCACTCTCACGTTTCCCGCCTTATTAGAGACTCTCGAAAGCAAGAGCGTGCTTCTTGCTCTAAAGCAGAGTGTGTTTCATGGATGAGAAGTGTGCTGTGTGTTTCCCTTCAGAAACGGAGTTAAATGCCAGGCTCTGTGTCTTCCTACAAGCGAGACTTCGTTTCAGGTAAACGCAGTCACTTTTCAGCTCAAACGAAGCTATATTGTACACGAAGCTCACACGTTTCTCGCTCTTAACTGAAACGCATTGGATGTTAGAGGGCCTGTGGTTTGTATCAGTTTCAGAAGCAGAGTTGAACTAGATATGGTCCGTGTGTGTAGGAAACACAGTTCTTTTGTTCTGAGCACTCTCACGTTTCCCGCCTTATTAGAGACTCTCGAAAGCAAGAGCGTGCTTCTTGCTCTAAAGCAGAGTGTGTTTCATGGATGAGAAGTGTGCTGTGTGTTTCCGTTCAGAAACGGAGTTAAATGCCAGGCTCTGTGTCTTCCTACAAGCGAGACTTCGTTTCAGGTAAACGCAGTCACTTTTCAGCTCAAACGAAGCTATATTGTACATGAAGCTCACACGTTTCTCGCTCTTAACTGAAACGCATTGGATGTTAGAGGGCCTGTGGTTTGTATCAGTTTCAGAAGCAGAGTTGAACTAGATATGGTCCGTGTGTGTAGGAAACACAGTTCTTTTGTTCTGAGCACTCTCACGTTTCCCGCCTTATTAGAGACTCTAGAAAGCAAGAGCGTGCTTCTTGCTCTAAAGCAGAGTGTGTTTCATGGATGAGAAGTGTTGTGTGTTTACCTTCAAAAACGGAGTTAAATGCCAGGCTCTGTGTCTTCCTACAAGCGAGACTTCGTTTCAGGTAAACGCAGTCACTTTTCAGCTCAAAGGAAGCTATATTGTACATGAAGCTCAGACGTTTCTCGCTTTAACTGAAACGCATTGGATGTTAGAGGGCCTGTGGTTTGTATCAGTTTCAGAAGCAGAGTTGAACTAGATATGGTCCGTGTGTGTAGGAAACACAGTTCTTTTGTTCTGAGCACTCTCACATTTCCCGCCTTATTAGAGACTCTAGAAAGCAAGAGCGTGCTTCTTGCTCTAAAGCAGAGTGTGTTTCATGGATGAGAACT
Source organism: Onychomys arenicola (assembly GCA_949786405.1). Lineage (NCBI taxonomy): Eukaryota > Metazoa > Chordata > Mammalia > Rodentia > Cricetidae > Onychomys > Onychomys arenicola. The sequence goes on along the minus strand of CATKUM010000039.1, from coordinate 109,035 downwards.
GTGCCGTGTGTTTCCCTTCAGAAACGGAGTTAAATGCCAGGCTCTATGTCTTCCTACAAGCGAGACTTCGTTTCAGGTAAACGCAGTCACTTTTCAGCTCAAACGGAGCTATATTGTACACGAAGCTCACACGTTTCTCGCTCTTAACTGAAACGCATTGGATGTTAGAGGTCCTGTGGTTTTTATCAGTTTCAGAAGCAGAGTTGAACTAGATATGGTCCGTGTGTGTAGGTAACATAGTTCTTTTGTTCTGAGCACTCTCACGTTTCCCGCCTTATTAGAGACTCTAGAAAGCAAGAGCGTGCTTCTTGCTCTAAAGCAGAGTGTGTTTCATGGATGAGAAGTGTGCTGTGTGTTTCCCTTCAGAAACGGAGTAAAATGCCAGGCTCTGTGTCTTCCTACAAGCGAGACTTCGTTTCAGGTAAACGCAGTCACTTTTCAGCTCAAAGGAAGCTATATTGTACACGAAGCTCACACGTTTCTCGCTCTTAACTGAAACGCATTGGATGTTAGAGGTCCTGTGGTTTGTATCAGTTTCAGAAGCAGAGTTGAACAAGATATGGTCCGTGTGTGTAGGAAACACAGTTCTTTTGTTCTGAGCACTCTCACGTTTCTCGCCTTATTAGAGACTCTAGAAAGCAAGAGCGTGCTTCTTGCTCTAAAGCCTAGTGTGTTTCATGGATGAGAAGTGTGCTGTGTGTTTCCCTTCAGAAACGGAGTTAAATGCCAGGCTCTGTGTCTTCCTCAAGCGAGACTTCGTTTCAGGTAAACGCAGTCACTTTTCAGCTCAAACGAAGCTATATTGTACACGAAGCCCACACGTATCTAGCTCTTAACTGAAACGCATTGGATTTTAGAGGGCCTGTGGTTTTTATCAGTTTCAGAAGCAGAGTTGAACTAGATATGGACCGTGTGTGTAGGAAACACAGTTCTTTTGTTCTGAGCACTCTCACGTTTCCCGCCTTATTAGAGACTCTAGAAAGCAAGAGCGTGCTTCTTGCTCTAAAGCAGAGTGTGTTTCATGGATGAGAAGTGTGCTGTGTGTTTCCCTTCAGAAACGGAGTTAAATGCCAGGCTCTGTGTCTTCCTCAAGCGAGACTTCTTTTCAGGTAAACGCAGTCACTTTTCAGCTCAAACGAAGCTATATTGTACACGAAGCTCACACGTTTCTCGCTCTTAACTGAAACGCATTGGATGTTAGAGGGCCTGTGGTTTGTATCAGTTTCAGAAGCAGAGTTGAACTAGATATGGACCGTGTGTGTAGGAAACACAGTTCTTTTGTTCTGAGCACTCTCACGTTTCCCGCCTTATTAGAGACTCTCGAAAGCAAGAGCGTGCTTCTTGCTCTAAAGCAGAGAGTGTTTCATGGATGAGAAGTGTGCTGTGTGTTTCCCTTCAGAAACGGAGTTAAATGCCAGGCTCTGTGTCTTCCTACAAGCAAGAATTCGTTCAGGTAAACGCAGTCACTTTTTAGCTCAAACGAAGCTACATTGTTCACGAAGCTCACACGTTTCTCGCTCTTAACTGAAACGCATTGGATGTTAGAGGGCCTGTGGTTTGTATCAGTTTCAGAAGCAGAGTTGAACTAGATATGGTCCGTGTGTGTAGGAAACACAGTTCTTTTGTTCTGAGCACTCTCACGTTTCCCGCCTTATTAGAGACTCTAGAAAGCAAGAGCGTGCTTCTTGCTCTAAAGCAGAGTGTGTTTCATGGATGAGAAGTGTTGTGTGTTTACCTTCAAAAACGGAGTTAAATGCCAGGCTCTGTGTCTTCCTACAAGCGAGACTTCGTTTCAGGTAAACGCAGTCACTTTTCAGCTCAAAGGAAGCTATATTGTACATGAAGCTCAGACGTTTCTCGCTCTTAACTGAAACGCATTGGATGTTAGAGGGCCTGTGGTTTGTATCAGTTTCAGAAGCAGAGTTGAACTAGATATGGTCCGTGTGTGTAGGAAACACAGTTCTTTTGTTCTGAGCACTCTCACGTTTCCCGCCTTATTAGAGACTCTAGAAAGCAAGAGCGTGCTTCTTGCTCTAAAGCAGAGTGTGTTTCATGGATGAGAAGTGTGCTGTGTGTTTCCCTTCAGAAACGGAGTAAAATGCCAGGCTCTGTGTCTTCCTACAAGCGAGACTTCGTTTCAGGTAAACGCAGTCACTTTTCAGCTCAAAGGAAGCTATATTGTACACGAAGCTCACACGTTTCTCGCTCTTAACTGAAACGCATTGGATGTTAGAGGTCCTGTGGTTTGTATCAGTTTCAGAAGCAGAGTTGAACAAGATATGGTCCGTGTGTGTAGGAAACACAGTTCTTTTGTTCTGAGCACTCTCACGTTTCTCGCCTTATTAGAGACTCTAGAAAGCAAGAGCGTGCTTCTTGCTCTAAAGCCTAGTGTGTTTCATGGATGAGAAGTGTGCTGTGTGTTTCCCTTCAGAAACGGAGTTAAATGCCAGGCTCTGTGTCTTCCTCAAGCGAGACTTCGTTTCAGGTAAACGCAGTCACTTTTCAGCTCAAACGAAGCTATATTGTACACGAAGCCCACACGTATCTAGCTCTTAACTGAAACGCATTGGATTTTAGAGGGCCTGTGGTTTTTATCAGTTTCAGAAGCAGAGTTGAACTAGATATGGACCGTGTGTGTAGGAAACACAGTTCTTTTGTTCTGAGCACTCTCACGTTTCCCGCCTTATTAGAGACTCTAGAAAGCAAGAGCGTGCTTCTTGCTCTAAAGCAGAGTGTGTTTCATGGATGAGAAGTGTGCTGTGTGTTTCCCTTCAGAAACGGAGTTAAATGCCAGGCTCTGTGTCTTCCTCAAGCGAGACTTCTTTTCAGGTAAACGCAGTCACTTTTCAGCTCAAACGAAGCTATATTGTACACGAAGCTCACACGTTTCTCGCTCTTAACTGAAACGCATTGGATGTTAGAGGGCCTGTGGTTTGTATCAGTTTCAGAAGCAGAGTTGAACTAGATATGGACCGTGTGTGTAGGAAACACAGTTCTTTTGTTCTGAGCACTCTCACGTTTCCCGCCTTATTAGAGACTCTCGAAAGCAAGAGCGTGCTTCTTGCTCTAAAGCAGAGAGTGTTTCATGGATGAGAAGTGTGCTGTGTGTTTCCCTTCAGAAACGGAGTTAAATGCCAGGCTCTGTGTCTTCCTACAAGCAAGAATTCGTTCAGGTAAACGCAGTCACTTTTTAGCTCAAACGAAGCTACATTGTTCACGAAGCTCACACGTTTCTCGCTCTTAACTGAAACGCATTGGATGTTAGAGGGCCTGTGGTTTGTATCAGTTTCAGAAGCAGAGTTGAACTAGATATGGTCCGTGTGTGTAGGAAACACAGTTCTTTTGTTCTGAGCACTCTCACGTTTCCCGCCTTATTAGAGACTCTAGAAAGCAAGAGCGTGCTTCTTGCTCTAAAGCAGAGTGTGTTTCATGGATGAGAAGTGTTGTGTGTTTACCTTCAAAAACGGAGTTAAATGCCAGGCTCTGTGTCTTCCTACAAGCGAGACTTCGTTTCAGGTAAACGCAGTCACTTTTCAGCTCAAAGGAAGCTATATTGTACATGAAGCTCAGACGTTTCTCGCTCTTAACTGAAACGCATTGGATGTTAGAGGGCCTGTGGTTTGTATCAGTTTCAGAAGCAGAGTTGAACTAGATATGGTCCGTGTGTGTAGGAAACACAGTTCTTTTGTTCTGAGCACTCTCACGTTTCCCGCCTTATTAGAGACTCTAGAAAGCAAGAGCGTGCTTCTTGCTCTAAAGCAGAGTGTGTTTCATGGATGAGAAGTGTGCTGTGTGTTTCCCTTCAGAAACGGAGTTAAATGCCAGGCTCTGTGTCTTCCTACAAGCGAGACTTCTTTTCAGGTAAACGCAGTCACTTTTCAGCTCAAACGGAGCTATATTGTACACGAAGCTCACACGTTTCTCGCTCTTAACTGAAACGCATTGGATGTTAGAGGTCCTGTGGTTTGTATCAGTTTCAGAAGCAGAGTTGAACTAGATATGGTCCGTGTGTGTAGGTAACATAGTTCTTTTGTTCTGAGCACTCTCACGTTTCCCGCCTTATTAGAGACTCTAGAAAGCAAGAGCGTGCTTCTTGCTCTAAAGCAGAGTGTGTTTCATGGATGAGAAGTGTGCTGTGTGTTTCCCTTCAGAAACGGAGTAAAATGCCAGGCTCTGTGTCTTCCCACAAGCGAGACTTCGTTTCAGGTAAACGCAGTCACTTTTCAGCTCAAAGGAAGCTATATTGTACACGAAGCTCACACGTTTCTCGCTCTTAACTGAAACGCATTGGATGTTAGAGGTCCTGTGGTTTGTATCAGTTTCAGAAGCAGAGTTGAACAAGATATGGTCTGTGTGTGTAGGAAACACAGTTCTTTTGTTCTGAGCACTCTCACGTTTCCCGCCTTATTAGAGACTCTAGAAAGCAAGAGCGTGCTTCTTGCTCTAAAGCAGAGTGTGTTTCATGGATGAGAAGTGTGCTGTGTGTTTCCCTTCAGAAACGGAGTTAAATGCCAGGCTCTGTGTCTTCCTCAAGCGAGACTTCGTTTCAGGTAAACGCAGTCACTTTTCAGCTCAAACGAAGCTATATTGTACACCAAGCTCACACGTATCTCGCTCTTAACTGAAACGCATTGGATTTTAGAGGGCCTGTGGTTTTTATCAGTTTCAGAAGCAGAGTTGAACTAGATATCGACCGTGTGTGTAGGAAACACAGTTCTTTTGTTCTGAGCACTCTCACGTTTCCCGCCTTATTAGAGACTCTAGAAAGCAAGAGCGTGCTTCTTGCTCTAAAGCAGAGTGTGTTTCACGGATGAGAAGTGTGCTGTGTGTTTCCCTTCAGAAACGGAGTTAAATGCCAGGCTCTGTGTCTTCCTACAAGCGAGACTTCGTTTCAGGTAAACGCAGTCACTTTTCAGCTCAAAGGAAGGTATATTGTACACGAAGCTCACACGTTTCTCCCCCTTAACTGAAACGCATTGGATGTTAGAGGGCCTGTGGTTTGTATCAGATTCAGAAGCAGAGTTGAACTAGATATGATCCGTGTGTGTAGGAAACACAGTTATTTGTTCTGAGCACTCTCACTTTCCTGCCTTATTAGAGACTCTAGAAAGCAACAGCGTGCTTCTTGCTCTAAAGCAGAGTGTGTTTCATGGATGAGAAGTGTGCTGTGTGTTTCCCTTCAGAAACGGAGTAAAATGCCAGCCTCTGTGTCTTCCTACAAGCGAGACTTCGTTTCAGGTAAACGCAGTCTCTTTTCAGCTCAAACGAAGCTATATTGTACACGAAGCTCACACGTTTCTCGCTCTTAACTGAAACGCATTGGATGTTAGAGGGCCTGTGGTTTGTATCAGATTCAGAAGCAGAGTTGAACTAGATATGGTCCGTGTGTGTAGGAAACACAGTTATTTGTTCTGAGCACTCTCACTTTCCTGCCTTATTAGAGACTCTAGAAAGCAAGAGCGTGCTTCTTGCTCTAAAGCAGAGTGTGTTTCATGGATGAGAAGTGGGCTGTGTGTTTCCCTTCAGAAACGGAGTAAAATGCCAGCCTCTGTGTCTTCCTACAAGCGAGACTTCGTTTCAGGTAAACGCAGTCACTTTTCAGCTCAAACGATGCTATATTGTACACGAAGCTCACACGTTTCTCGCTCTTAACTGAAATGCATTGGATGTTAGAGGGCCTGTGGTTTGTATCAGTTTCAGAAGCAGAGTTGAACTAGATATGGTCCGTGTGTGTAGGAAACACAGTTCTTTTGTTCTGAGCACTCTCACGTTTCCTGCCTTATTAGAGACTCTAGAAAGCAAGAGCGTGCTTCTTGCTCTAAAGCAGAGTGTGTTTCATGGATGAGAAGTGTGCTGTGTGTTTCACTTCAGAAACGGAGTAAAATGCCAGCCTCTGTGTCTTCCTACATGCGAGACTTCGTTTCAGGTAAACGCAGTCACTTTTCAGCAAAACGAAGCTATATTGTACACGAAGCTCACACGTTTCTCGCTCTTAACTGAAAAGCATTGGATGTTATTGGGCCTGTGGTTTGTATCAGTTTCAGAAGCAGAGTTGAACTAGATATGGTCCGTGTGTGTAGGAAACATAGTTCTTTTGTTCTGAGCACTCTCACGTTTCCCGCCTTATTAGAGACTCTCGAAAGCAAGAGCGTGCTTCTTGCTCTAAAGCAGAGTGTGATTCATGGATGAGAACTGTGCTGTGTGATTCCCTTCAGAAACGGAGTTAAATGCCAGGCTCTGTGTCTTCCTACAAGCAAGTATTCGTTCAGGTAAACGCAGTCACTTTTTAGCTCAAACGAAGCTACATTGTTCACGAAGCTCACACGTTTCTCGCTCTTAACTGAAACGCATTGGATGTTAGAGGGCCTGTGGTTTGTATCAGTTTCAGAAGCAGAGTTGAACTAGATATGGTCCGTGTGTGTAGGAAACACAGTTCTTTTGTTCTGAGCACTCTCACGTTTCCCGCCTTATTAGAGACTCTAGAAAGCAAGAGCGTGCTTCTTGCTCTAAAGCAGAGTGTGTTTCATGGATGAGAAGTGTTGTGTGTTTACCTTCAAAAACGGAGTTAAATGCCAGGCTCTGTGTCTTCCTACAAGCGAGACTTCGTTTCAGGTAAACGCAGTCACTTTTCAGCTCAAAGGAAGCTATATTGTACATGAAGCTCAGACGTTTCTCGCTCTTAACTGAAACGCATTGGATGTTAGAGGGCCTGTGGTTTGTATCAGTTTCAGAAGCAGAGTTGAACTAGATATGGTCCGTGTGTGTAGGAAACACAGTTCTTTTGTTCTGAGCACTCTCACGTTTCCCGCCTTATTAGAGACTCTCGAAAGCAAGAGCGTGCTTCTTGCTCTAAAGCAGAGTGTGTTTCATGGATGAGAAGTGTGCTGTGTGTTTCCCTTCAGAAACGGAGTTAAATGCCAGGCTCTGTGTCTTCCTACAAGCGAGACTTCGTTTCAGGTAAACGCAGTCACTTTTCAGTTCAAACGAAGCTATATTGTACACGAAGCTCACACGTTTCTCGCTCTTAACTGAAACGCATTGGATGTTAGAGGGCCTGTGGTTTGTATCAGTTTCAGAAGCAGAGTTGAACTAGATATGGTCCGTGTGTGTAGGAAACACAGTTCTTTTGTTCTGAGCACTCTCACGTTTCCCGCCTTATTAGAGACTCTCGAAAGCAAGAGCGTGCTTCTTGCTCTAAAGCAGAGTGTGTTTCATGGATGAGAAGTGTGCTGTGTGTTTCCCTTCAGAAACGGAGTTAAATGCCAGGCTCTGTGTCTTCCTACAAGCGAGACTTCGTTTCAGGTAAACGCAGTCACTTTTCAGCTCAAACGAAGCTATATTGTACATGAAGCTCACACGTTTCTCGCTCTTAACTGAAACGCATTGGATGTTAGAGGGCCTGTGGTTTGTATCAGTTTCAGAAGCAGAGTTGAAATAGATATGGTCCGTGTGTGTAGGAAACACAGTTCTTTTGTTCTGAGCACTCTCACGTTTCCTGCCTTATTAGAGACTCTAGAAAGCAAGAGCGTGCTTCTTGCTCTAAAGCAGAGTGTGTTTCATGGATGAGAAGTGTTGTGTGTTTACCTTCAAAAACGGAGTTAAATGCCAGGCTCTGTGTCTTCCTACAAGCGAGACTTCGTTTCAGGTAAACGCAGTCACTTTTCAGCTCAAAGGAAGCTATATTGTACATGAAGCTCAGACGTTTCTCGCTTTAACTGAAACGCATTGGATGTTAGAGGGCCTGTGGTTTGTATCAGTTTCAGAAGCAGAGTTGAACTAGATATGGTCCGTGTGTGTAGGAAACACAGTTCTTTTGTTCTGAGCACTCTCACATTTCCCGCCTTATTAGAGACTCTAGAAAGCAAGAGCGTGCTTCTTGCTCTAAAGCAGAGTGTGTTTCATGGATGAGAACTGTGCCGTGTGTTTCCCTTCAGAAACGGAGTTAAATGCCAGGCTCTGTGTCTTCCTACAAGCGAGACTTCGTTTCAGGTAAACGCAGTCACTTTTCAGCTCAAACGGAGCTATATTGTACACGAAGCTCACACGTTTCTCGCTCTTAACTGAAACGCATTGGATGTTAGAGGGCCTGTGGTTTGTATCAGTTTCAGAAGCAGAGTTGAACTAGATATGGACCGTGTGTGTAGGAAACACAGTTCTTTTGTTCTGAGCACTCTCACGTTTCCCGCCTTATTAGAGACTCTCGAAAGCAAGAGCGTGCTTCTTGCTCTAAAGCAGAGAGTGTTTCATGGATGAGAAGTGTGCTGTGTGTTTCCCTTCAGAAACGGAGTTAAATGCCAGGCTCTGTGTCTTCCTCAAGCGAGACTTCGTTTCAGGTAAACGCAGTCACTTTTCAGCTGAAACGAAGCTATATTGTACACGAAGCTCACACGTTTCTCGCTCTTAACTGAAACGCATTGGATGTTAGAGGGCCTGTGGTTTGTATCAGTTTCAGAAGCAGAGTTGAACTAGATATGGACCGTGTGTGTAGGAAACACAGTTCTTTTGTTCTGAGCACTCTCACGTTTCCCGCCTTATTAGAGACTCTAGAAAGCAAGAGCGTGCTTCTTGCTCTAAAGCAGAGTGTGATTCATGGATGAGAACTGTGCTGTGTGATTCCCTTCAGAAACGGAGTTAAATGCCAGGCTCTGTGTCTTCCTACAAGCAAGAATTCGTTCAGGTAAACGCAGTCACTTTTTAGCTCAAACGAAGCTACATTGTTCACGAAGCTCACACGTTTCTCGCTCTTAACTGAAACGCATTGGATGTTAGAGGGCCTGTGGTTTGTATCAGTTTCAGAAGCAGAGTTGAACTAGATATGGTCCGTGTGTGTAGGAAACACAGTTCTTTTGTTCTGAGCACTCTCACGTTTCCCGCCTTATTAGAGACTCTAGAAAGCAAGAGCGTGCTTCTTGCTCTAAAGCAGAGTGTGTTTCATGGATGAGAAGTGTTGTGTGTTTACCTTCAAAAACGGAGTTAAATGCCAGGCTCTGTGTCTTCCTACAAGCGAGACTTCGTTTCAGGTAAACGCAGTCACTTTTCAGCTCAAAGGAAGCTATATTGTACATGAAGCTCAGACGTTTCTCGCTCTTAACTGAAACGCATTGGATGTTAGAGGGCCTGTGGTTTGTATCAGTTTCAGAAGCAGAGTTGAACTAGATATGGTCCGTGTGTGTAGGAAACACAGTTCTTTTGTTCTGAGCACTCTCACATTTCCCGCCTTATTAGAGACTCTCGAAAGCAAGAGCGTGCTTCTTGCTCTAAAGCAGAGTGTGTTTCATGGATGAGAACTGTGCTGTGTGTTTCCCTTCAGAAACGGAGTTAAATGCCAGGCTCTGTGTCTTCCTACAAGCGAGACTTGGTTTCAGGTAAACGCAGTCACTTTTCAGCTCAAACGGAGCTATATTGTACACGAAGCTCACACGTTTCTCGCTCTTAACTGAAACGCATTGGATGTTAGAGGTCCTGTGGTTTGTATCAGTTTCAGAAGCAGAGTTGAACTAGATATGGTCCGTGTGTGTAGGTAACATAGTTCTTTTGTTCTGAGCACTCTCACGTTTCCCGCCTTATTAGAGACTCTAGAAAGCAAGAGCGTGCTTCTTGCTCTAAAGCAGAGTGTGTTTCATGGATGAGAAGTGTGCTGTGTGTTTCCCTTCAGAAACGGAGTAAAATGCCAGGCTCTGTGTCTTCCCACAAGCGAGACTTCGTTTCAGGTAAACGCAGTCACTTTTCAGCTCAAAGGAAGCTATATTGTACACGAAGCTCACACGTTTCTCGCTCTTAACTGAAACGCATTGGATGTTAGAGGTCCTGTGGTTTGTATCAGTTTCAGAAGCAGAGTTGAACAAGATATGGTCCGTGTGTGTAGGAAACACAGTTCTTTTGTTCTGAGCACTCTCACGTTTCCCGCCTTATTAGAGACTCTCGAAAGCAAGAGCGTGCTTCTTGCTCTAAAGCAGAGTGTGTTTCATGGATGAGAAGTGTGCTGTGTGTTTCCCTTCAGAAACGGAGTTAAATGCCAGGCTCTGTGTCTTCCTACAAGCGAGACTTCGTTTCAGGTAAACGCAGTCACTTTTCAGCTCAAACGAAGCTATATTGTACATGAAGCTCACACGTTTCTCGCTCTTAACTGAAACGCATTGGATGTTAGAGGGCCTGTGGTTTGTATCAGTTTCAGAAGCAGAGTTGAACTAGATATGGTCCGTGTGTGTAGGAAACACAGTTCTTTTGTTCTGAGCACTCTCACGTTTCCTGCCTTATTAGAGACTCTAGAAAGCAAGAGCGTGCTTCTTGCTCTAAAGCAGAGTGTGTTTCATGGATGAGAAGTGTTGTGTGTTTACCTTCAAAAACGGAGTTAAATGCCAGGCTCTGTGTCTTCCTACAAGCGAGACTTCGTTTCAGGTAAACGCAGTCACTTTTCAGCTCAAAGGAAGCTATATTGTACATGAAGCTCAGACGTTTCTCGCTTTAACTGAAACGCATTGGATGTTAGAGGGCCTGTGGTTTGTATCAGTTTCAGAAGCAGAGTTGAACTAGATATGGTCCGTGTGTGTAGGAAACACAGTTCTTTTGTTCTGAGCACTCTCACATTTCCCGCCTTATTAGAGACTCTAGAAAGCAAGAGCGTGCTTCTTGCTCTAAAGCAGAGTGTGTTTCATGGATGAGAACTGTGCCGTGTGTTTCCCTTCAGAAACGGAGTTAAATGCCAGGCTCTGTGTCTTCCTACAAGCGAGACTTCGTTTCAGGTAAACGCAGTCACTTTTCAGCTCAAACGGAGCTATATTGTACACGAAGCTCACACGTTTCTCGCTCTTAACTGAAACGCATTGGATGTTAGAGGTCCTGTGGTTTGTATCAGTTTCAGAAGCAGAGTTGAACTAGATATGGTCCGTGTGTGTAGGTAACATAGTTCTTTTGTTCTGAGCACTCTCACGTTTCCCGCCTTATTAGAGACTCTAGAAAGCAAGAGCGTGCTTCTTGCTCTAAAGCAGAGTGTGTTTCATGGATGAGAAATGTGCTGTGTGTTTCCCTTCAGAAACGGAGTAAAATGCCAGGCTCTGTGTCTTCCTACAAGCGAGACTTCGTTTCAGGTAAACGCAGTCACTTTTCAGCTCAAAGGAAGCTATATTGTACACGAAGCTCACACGTTTCTCGCTCTTAACTGAAACGCATTGGATGTTAGAGGTCCTGTGGTTTGTATCAGTTTCAGAAGCAGAGTTGAACAAGATATGGTCCGTGTGTGTAGGAAACAAAGTTCTTTTGTTCTGAGCACTCTCACGTTTCTCGCCTTATTAGAGACTCTAGAAAGCAAGAGCGTGCTTCTTGCTCTAAAGCCTAGTGTGTTTCATGGATGAGAAGTGTGCTGTGTGTTTCCCTTCAGAAACGGAGTTAAATGCCAGGCTCTGTGTCTTCCTCAAGCGAGACTTCGTTTCAGGTAAACGCAGTCACTTTTCAGCTCAAACGAAGCTATATTGTACACGAAGCCCACACGTATCTAGCTCTTAACTGAAACGCATTGGATTTTAGAGGGCCTGTGGTTTTTATCAGTTTCAGAAGCAGAGTTGAACTAGATATGGACCGTGTGTGTAGGAAACACAGTTCTTTTGTTCTGAGCACTCTCACGTTTCCCGCCTTATTAGAGACTCTAGAAAGCAAGAGCGTGCTTCTTGCTCTAAAGCAGAGTGTGTTTCATGGATGAGAAGTGTGCTGTGTGTTTCCCTTCAGAAACGGAGTTAAATGCCAGGCTCTGTGTCTTCCTCAAGCGAGACTTCTTTTCAGGTAAACGCAGTCACTTTTCAGCTCAAACGAAGCTATATTGTACAGGAAGCTCACACGTTTCTCGCTCTTAACTGAAACGCATTGGATGTTAGAGGGCCTGTGGTTTGTATCAGTTTCAGAAGCAGAGTTGAACTAGATATGGACCGTGTGTGTAGGAAACACAGTTCTTTTGTTCTGAGCACTCTCACGTTTCCCGCCTTATTAGAGACTCTCGAAAGCAAGAGCGTGCTTCTTGCTCTAAAGCAGAGAGTGTTTCATGGATGAGAAGTGTGCTGTGTGTTTCCCTTCAGAAACGGAGTTAAATGCCAGGCTCTGTGTCTTCCTCAAGCGAGACTTCGTTTCAGGTAAACGCAGTCACTTTTCAGCTGAAACGAAGCTATATTGTACACGAAGCTCACACGTTTCTCGCTCTTAACTGAAACGCATTGGATGTTAGAGGGCCTGTGGTTTGTATCAGTTTCAGAAGCAGAGTTGAACTAGATATGGACCGTGTGTGTAGGAAACACAGTTCTTTTGTTCTGAGCACTCTCACGTTTCCCGCCTTATTAGAGACTCTAGAAAGCAAGAGCGTGCTTCTTGCTCTAAAGCAGAGTGTGATTCATGGATGAGAACTGTGCTGTGTGATTCCCTTCAGAAACGGAGTTAAATGCCAGGCTCTGTGTCTTCCTACAAGCAAGAATTCGTTCAGGTAAACGCAGTCACTTTTTAGCTCAAACGAAGCTACATTGTTCACGAAGCTCAGACGTTTCTCGCTCTTAACTGAAACGCATTGGATGTTAGAGGGCCTGTGGTTTGTATCAGTTTCAGAAGCAGAGTTGAACTAGATATGGTCCGTGTGTGTAGGAAACACAGTTCTTTTGTTCTGAGCACTCTCACATTTCCCGCCTTATTAGAGACTCTCGAAAGCAAGAGCGTGCTTCTTGCTCTAAAGCAGAGTGTGTTTCATGGATGAGAACTGTGCTGTGTGTTTCCCTTCAGAAACGGAGTTAAATGCCAGGCTCTGTGTCTTCCTACAAGCGAGACTTCGTTTCAGGTAAACGCAGTCACTTTTCAGCTCAAACGGAGCTATATTGTACACGAAGCTCACACGTTTCTCGCTCTTAACTGAAACGCATTGGATGTTAGAGGTCCTGTGGTTTGTATCAGTTTCAGAAGCAGAGTTGAACTAGATATGGTCCGTGTGTGTAGGTAACATAGTTCTTTTGTTCTGAGCACTCTCACGTTTCCCGCCTTATTAGAGACTCTAGAAAGCAAGAGCGTGCTTCTTGCTCTAAAGCAGAGTGTGTTTCATGGATGAGAAGTGTGCTGTGTGTTTCCCTTCAGAAACGGAGTAAAATGCCAGGCTCTGTGTCTTCCCACAAGCGAGACTTCGTTTCAGGTAAACGCAGTCACTTTTCAGCTCAAAGGAAGCTATATTGTACACGAAGCTCACACGTTTCTCGCTCTTAACTGAAACGCATTGGATGTTAGAGGTCCTGTGGTTTGTATCAGTTTCAGAAGGAGAGTTGAACAAGATATGGTCCGTGTGTGTAGGAAACACAGTTCTTTTGTTCTGAGCACTCTCACGTTTCCCGCCTTATTAGAGACTCTAGAAAGCAAGAGCGTGCTTCTTGCTCTAAAGCAGAGTGTGTTTCATGGATGAGAAGTGTGCTGTGTGTTTCCCTTCAGAAACGGAGTTAAATGCCAGGCTCTGTGTCTTCCTCAAGCGTGACTTCGTTTCAGGTAAACGCAGTCACTTTTCAGCTCAAACGAAGCTATATTGTACACCAAGCTCACACGTATCTCGCTCTTAACTGAAACGCATTGGATTTTAGAGGGCCTGTGGTTTTTATCAGTTTCAGAAGCAGAGTTGAACTAGATATGGACCGTGTGTGTAGGAAACACAGTTCTTTTGTTCTGAGCACTCTCACGTTTCCCGCCTTATTAGAGACTCTAGAAAGCAAGAGCGTGCTTCTTGCTCTAAAGCAGAGTGTGTTTCACGGATGAGAAGTGTGCTGTGTGTTTCCCTTCAGAAACGGAGTTAAATGCCAGGCTCTGTGTCTTCCTACAAGCGAGACTTCGTTTCAGGTAAACGCAGTCACTTTTCAGCTCAAAGGAAGGTATATTGTACACGAAGCTCACACGTTTCTCCCCCTTAACTGAAACGCATTGGATGTTAGAGGGCCTGTGGTTTGTATCAGATTCAGAAGCAGAGTTGAACTAGATATGGTCCGTGTGTGTAGGAAACACAGTTATTTGTTCTGAGCACTCTCACTTTCCTGCCTTATTAGAGACTCTAGAAAGCAACAGCGTGCTTCTTGCTCTAAAGCAGAGTGTGTTTCATGGATGAGAAGTGTGCTGTGTGTTTCCCTTCAGAAACGGAGTAAAATGCCAGCCTCTGTGTCTTCCTACAAGCGAGACTTCGTTTCAGGTAAACGCAATCTCTTTTCAGCTCAAACGAAGCTATATTGTACACGAAGCTCACACGTTTCTCGCTCTTAACTGAAACGCATTGGATTTTAGAGGGCCTGTGGTTTGTATCAGATTCAGAAGCAGAGTTGAACTAGATATGGTCCGTGTGTGTAGGAAACACAGTTATTTGTTCTGAGCACTCTCACGTTTCCCGCCTTATTAGAGACTCTCGAAAGCAAGAGCGTGCTTCTTGCTCTAAAGCAGAGTGTGATTCATGGATGAGAACTGTGCTGTGTGATTCCCTTCAGAAACGGAGTTAAATGCCAGGCTCTGTGTCTTCCTACAAGCATGAATTCGTTCAGGTAAACGCAGTCACTTTTTAGCTCAAACGAAGCTACATTGTTCACGAAGCTCACACGTTTCTCGCTCTTAACTGAAACGCATTGGATGTTAGAGGGCCTGTGGTTTGTATCAGTTTCAGAAGCAGAGTTGAACTAGATATGGTCCGTGTGTGTAGGAAACACAGTTCTTTTGTTCTGAGCACTCTCACGTTTCCCGCCTTATTAGAGACTCTAGAAAGCAAGAGCGTGCTTCTTGCTCTAAAGCAGAGTGTGTTTCATGGATGAGAAGTGTTGTGTGTTTACCTTCAAAAACGGAGTTAAATGCCAGGCTCTGTGTCTTCCTACAAGCGAGACTTCGTTTCAGGTAAACGCAGTCACTTTTCAGCTCAAAGGAAGCTATATTGTACATGAAGCTCAGACGTTTCTCGCTCTTAACTGAAACGCATTGGATGTTAGAGGGCCTGTGGTTTGTATCAGTTTCAGAAGCAGAGTTGAACTAGATATGGTCCGTGTGTGTAGGAAACACAGTTCTTTTGTTCTGAGCCCTCTCACATTTCCCGCCTTATTAGAGACTCTAGAAAGCAAGAGCGTGCTTCTTGCTCTAAAGCAGAGTGTGTTTCATGGATGAGAACTGTGCTGTGTGTTTCCCTTCAGAAACGGAGTTAAATGCCAGGCTCTGTGTCTTCCTACAAGCGAGACTTCGTTTCAGGTAAACGCAGTCACTTTTCAGCTCAAACGGAGCTATATTGTACACGAAGCTCACACGTTTCTCGCTCTTAACTGAAACGCATTGGATGTTAGAGGTCCTGTGGTTTGTATCAGTTTCAGAAGCAGAGTTGAACTAGATATGGTGCGTGTGTGTAGGAAACACAGTTCTTTTGTTCTGAGCACTCTCACGTTTCCCGCCTTATTAGAGACTCTAGAAAGCAAGAGCGTGCTTCTTGCTCTAAAGCAGAGTGTGTTTCATGGATGAGAAGTGTGCTGTGTGTTTCCCTTCAGAAACGGAGTTAAATGCCAGGCTCTGTGTCTTCCTACAAGCGAGACTTCGTTTCAGGTAAACGCAGTCACTTTTCAGCTCAAACGAAGCTATATTGTACACGAAGCTCACACGTTTCTTGCTCTTAACTGAAACGCATTGGATGTTAGAGGGCCTGTGGTTTGTATCAGTTTCAGAAGCAGAGTTGAACTAGATATGGTCCGTGTGTGTAGGAAACACAGTTCTTTTGTTCTGAGCACTCTCACGTTTCCCGCCTTATTAGAGACTCTCGAAAGCAAGAGCGTGCTTCTTGCTCTAAAGCAGAGTGTGTTTCATGGATGAGAAGTGTGCTGTGTGTTTCCCTTCAGAAACGGAGTTAAATGCCAGGCTCTGTGTCTTCCTACAAGCGAGACTTCGTTTCAGGTAAACGCAGTCACTTTTCAGCTGAAACGAAGCTATATTGTACACGAAGCTCACACGTTTCTCGCTCTTAACTGAAACGCATTGGATGTTAGAGGGCCTGTGGTTTGTATCAGTTTCAGAAGCAGAGTTGAACTAGATATGGTCCGTGTGTGTAGGAAACACAGTTCTTTTGTTCTGAGCACTCTCACGTTTCCCGCCTTATTAGAGACTCTCGAAAGCAAGAGCGTGCTTCTTGCTCTAAAGCAGAGTGTGTTTCATGGATGAGAAGTGTGCTGTGTGTTTCCCTTCAGAAACGGAGTTAAATGCCAGGCTCTGTGTCTTCCTACAAGCGAGACTTCGTTTCAGGTAAACGCAGTCACTTTTCAGCTCAAACGAAGCTATATTGTACATGAAGCTCACACGTTTCTCGCTCTTAACTGAAACGCATTGGATGTTAGAGGGCCTGTGGTTTGTATCAGTTTCAGAAGCAGAGTTGAACTAGATATGGTCCGTGTGTGTAGGAAACACAGTTCTTTTGTTCTGAGCACTCTCACGTTTCCCGCCTTATTAGAGACTCTCGAAAGCAAGAGCGTGTTTCTTGCTCTAAAGCAGAGAGTGTTTCATGGATTAGAAGTGTGCTGTGTGTTACATTCAGAAACGGAGTTAAATGCCAGGCTCTGTGTCTTCCTCAAGCGAGACTTCGTTTCAGGTAAACGCAGTCACTTTTCAGCTCAAACGAAGCTATATTGTACACGAAGCTCACACGTTTCTCGCTCTTAACTGAAACGCATTGGATGTTAGAGGGCCTGTGGTTTGTATCAGTTTCAGAAGCAGAGTTGAACTAGATATGGACCGTGTGTGTAGGAAACACAGTTCTTTTGTTCTGAGCACGCTCACGTTTCCTGCCTTATTAGAGACTCTCGAAAGCAAGAGCGTGCTTCTTGCTCTAAAGCAGAGTGTGATTCATGGATGAGAACTGTGCTGTGTGATTCCCTTCAGAAACGGAGTTAAATGCCAGGCTCTGTGTCTTCCTACAAGCAAGAATTCGTTCAGGTAAACGCAGTCACTTTTTAGCTCAAACGAAGCTACATTGTTCACGAAGCTCACACGTTTCTCGCTCTTAACTGAAACGCATTGGATGTTAGAGGGCCTGTGGTTTGTATCAGTTTCAGAAGCAGAGTTGAACTAGATATGGTCCGTGTGTGTAGGAAACACAGTTCTTTTGTTCTGAGCACTCTCACGTTTCCCGCCTTATTAGAGACTCTAGAAAGCAAGAGCGTGCTTCTTGCTCTAAAGTAGAGTGTGTTTCATGGATGAGAAGTGTTGTGTGTTTACCTTCAAAAACGGAGTTAAATGCCAGGCTCTGTGTCTTCCTACAAGCGAGACTTCGTTTCAGGTAAACGCAGTCACTTTTCAGCTCAAAGGAAGCTATATTGTACATGAAGCTCAGACGTTTCTCGCTCTTAACTGAAACGCATTGGATGTTAGAGGGCCTGTGGTTTGTATCAGTTTCAGAAGCAGAGTTGAACTAGATATGGTCCGTGTGTGTAGGAAACACAGTTCTTTTGTTCTGAGCACTCTCACATTTCCCGCCTTATTAGAGACTCTAGAAAGCAAGAGCGTGCTTCTTGCTCTAAAGCAGAGTGTGTTTCATGGATGAGAACTGTGCTGTGTGTTTCCCTTCAGAAACGGAGTTAAATGCCAGGCTCTGTGTCTTCCTACAAGCGAGACTTCGTTTCAGGTAAACGCAGTCACTTTTCAGCTCAAACGGAGCTATATTGTACACGAAGCTCACACGTTTCTCGCTCTTAACTGAAACGCATTGGATGTTAGAGGTCCTGTGGTTTGTATCAGTTTCAGAAGCAGAGTTGAACTAGATATGGTCCGTGTGTGTAGGTAACATAGTTCTTTTGTTCTGAGCACTCTCACGTTTCCCGCCTTATTAGAGACTCTAGAAAGCAAGAGCGTGCTTCTTGCTCTAAAGCAGAGTGTGTTTCATGGATGAGAAGTGTGCTGTGTGTTTCCCTTCAGAAACGGAGTAAAATGCCAGGCTCTGTGTCTTCCCACAAGCGAGACTTCGTTTCAGGTAAACGCAGTCACTTTTCAGCTCAAAGGAAGCTATATTGTACACGAAGCTCACACGTTTCTCGCTCTTAACTGAAACGCATTGGATGTTAGAGGTCCTGTGGTTTGTATCAGTTTCAGAAGCAGAGTTGAACAAGATATGGTCCGTGTGTGTAGGAAACACAGTTCTTTTGTTCTGAGCACTCTCACGTTTCCCGCCTTATTAGAGACTCTAGAAAGCAAGAGCGTGCTTCTTGCTCTAAAGCAGAGTGTGTTTCATGGATGAGAAGTGTGCTGTGTGTTTCCCTTCAGAAACGGAGTTAAATGCCAGGCTCTGTGTCTTCCTCAAGCGAGACTTCGTTTCAGGTAAACGCAGTCACTTTTCAGCTCAAACGAAGCTATATTGTACACCAAGCTCACACGTATCTCGCTCTTAACTGAAACGCATTGGATTTTAGAGGGCCTGTGGTTTTTATCAGTTTCAGAAGCAGAGTTGAACTAGATATGGACCGTGTGTGTAGGAAACACAGTTCTTTTGTTCTGAGCACTCTCACGTTTCCCGCCTTATTAGAGACTCTAGAAAGCAAGAGCGTGCTTCTTGCTCTAAAGCAGAGTGTGTTTCACGGATGAGAAGTGTGCTGTGTGTTTCCCTTCAGAAACGGAGTTAAATGCCAGGCTCTGTGTCTTCCTACAAGCGAGACTTCGTTTCAGGTAAACGCAGTCACTTTTCAGCTCAAAGGAAGGTATATTGTACACGAAGCTCACACGTTTCTCCCCCTTAACTGAAACGCATTGGATGTTAGAGGGCCTGTGGTTTGTATCAGATTCAGAAGCAGAGTTGAACTAGATATGGTCCGTGTGTGTAGGAAACACAGTTATTTGTTCTGAGCACTCTCACTTTCCTGCCTTATTAGAGACTCTAGAAAGCAACAGCGTGCTTCTTGCTCTAAAGCAGAGTGTGTTTCATGGATGAGAAGTGTGCTGTGTGTTTCCCTTCAGAAACGGAGTAAAATGCCAGCCTCTGTGTCTTCCTACAAGCGAGACTTCGTTTCAGGTAAACGCAGTCTCTTTTCAGCTCAAACGAAGCTATATTGTACACGAAGCTCACACGTTTCTCGCTCTTAACTGAAACGCATTGGATGTTAGAGGGCCTGTGGTTTGTATCAGATTCAGAAGCAGAGTTGAACTAGATATGGTCCGTGTGTGTAGGAAACACAGTTATTTGTTCTGAGCACTCTCACAACCTGCCTTATTATAGACTCTAGAAAGCAAGAGCGTGCTTCTTGCTCTAAAGCAGAGTGTGTTTCATGGATGAGAAGTGGGCTGTGTGTTTCCCTTCAGAAACGGAGTAAAATGCCAGGCTCTGTGTCTTCCTACAAGCGAGACTTCGTTTCAGGTAAACGCAGTCACTTTTCAGCTCAAACGATGCTATATTGTACACGAAGCTCACACGTTTCTCGCTCTTAACTGAAACGCATTGGATGTTAGAGGGCCTGTGGTTTGTATCAGTTTCAGAAGCAGAGTTGAACTAGATATGGTGCGTGTGTGTAGGAAACACAGTTCTTTTGTTCTGAGCACTCTCACGTTTCCCGCCTTATTAGAGACTCTAGAAAGCAAGAGCGTGCTTCTTGCTCTAAAGCAGAGTGTGTTTCATGGATGAGAAGTGTGCTGTGTGTTTCCCTTCAGAAACGGAGTTAAATGCCAGGCTCTGTGTCTTCCTACAAGCGAGACTTCGTTTCAGGTAAACGCAGTCACTTTTCAGCTCAAAGGAAGGTATATTGTACACGAAGCTCACACGTTTCTCCCCCTTAACTGAAACGCATTGGATGTTAGAGGGCCTGTGGTTTGTATCAGATTCAGAAGCAGAGTTGAACTAGATATGGTCCGTGTGTGTAGGAAACACAGTTATTTGTTCTGAGCACTCTCACTTTCCTGCCTTATTAGAGACTCTAGAAAGCAACAGCGTGCTTCTTGCTCTAAAGCAGAGTGTGTTTCATGGATGAGAAGTGTGCTGTGTGTTTCCCTTCAGAAACGGAGTAAAATGCCAGCCTCTGTGTCTTCCTACAAGCGAGACTTCGTTTCAGGTAAACGCAGTCTCTTTTCAGCTCAAACGAAGCTATATTGTACACGAAGCTCACACGTTTCTCGCTCTTAACTGAAACGCATTGGATGTTAGAGGGCCTGTGGTTTGTATCAGATTCAGAAGCAGAGTTGAACTAGATATGGTCCGTGTGTGTAGGAAACACAGTTATTTGTTCTGAGCACTCTCACTTTCCTGCCTTATTAGAGACTCTAGAAAGCAAGAGCGTGCTTCTTGCTCTAAAGCAGAGTGTGTTTCATGGATGAGAAGTGGGCTGTGTGTTTCCCTTCAGAAACGGAGTAAAATGCCAGCCTCTGTGTCTTCCTACAAGCGAGACTTCGTTTCAGGTAAACGCAGTCACTTTTCAGCTCAAAGGAAGCTATATTGTACATGAAGCTCAGACGTTTCTCGCTCTTAACTGAAACGCATTGGATGTTAGAGGGCCTGTGGTTTGTATCAGTTTCAGAAGCAGAGTTGAACTAGATATGGTCCGTGTGTGTAGGAAACACAGTTCTTTTGTTCTGAGCCCTCTCACATTTCCCGCCTTATTAGAGACTCTAGAAAGCAAGAGCGTGCTTCTTGCTCTAAAGCAGAGTGTGTTTCATGGATGAGAACTGTGCTGTGTGTTTCCCTTCAGAAACGGAGTTAAATGCCAGGCTCTGTGTCTTCCTACAAGCGAGACTTCGTTTCAGGTAAACGCAGTCACTTTTCAGCTCAAACGGAGCTATATTGTACACGAAGCTCACACGTTTCTCGCTCTTAACTGAAACGCATTGGATGTTAGAGGTCCTGTGGTTTGTATCAGTTTCAGAAGCAGAGTTGAACTAGATATGGTGCGTGTGTGTAGGAAACACTGTTCTTTTGTTCTGAGCACTCTCACGTTTCCCGCCTTATTAGAGACTCTAGAAAGCAAGAGCGTGCTTCTTGCTCTAAAGCAGAGTGTGTTTCATGGATGAGAAGTGTGCTGTGTGTTTCCCTTCAGAAACGGAGTTAAATGCCAGGCTCTGTGTCTTCCTACAAGTGAGACTTCGTTTCAGGTAAACGCAGTCACTTTTCAGCTCAAACGAAGCTATATTGTACACGAAGCTCACACGTTTCTTGCTCTTAACTGAAACGCATTGGATGTTAGAGGGCCTGTGGTTTGTATCAGTTTCAGAAGCAGAGTTGAACTAGATATGGTCCGTGTGTGTAGGAAACACAGTTCTTTTGTTCTGAGCACTCTCACGTTTCCCGCCTTATTAGAGACTCTCGAAAGCAAGAGCGTGCTTCTTGCTCTAAAGCAGAGTGTGTTTCATGGATGAGAAGTGTGCTGTGTGTTTCCCTTCAGAAACGGAGTTAAATGCCAGGCTCTGTGTCTTCCTACAAGCGAGACTTCGTTTCAGGTAAACGCAGTCACTTTTCAGCTGAAACGAAGCTATATTGTACACGAAGCTCACACGTTTCTCGCTCTTAACTGAAACGCATTGGATGTTAGAGGGCCTGTGGTTTGTATCAGTTTCAGAAGCAGAGTTGAACTAGATATGGTCCGTGTGTGTAGGAAACACAGTTCTTTTGTTCTGAGCACTCTCACGTTTCCCGCCTTATTAGAGACTCTCGAAAGCAAGAGCGTGCTTCTTGCTCTAAAGCAGAGTGTGTTTCATGGATGAGAAGTGTGCTGTGTGTTTCCCTTCAGAAACGGAGTTAAATGCCAGGCTCTGTGTCTTCCTACAAGCGAGACTTCGTTTCAGGTAAACGCAGCCACTTTTCAGCTCAAACGAAGCTATATTGTACATGAAGCTCACACGTTTCTCGCTCTTAACTGAAACGCATTGGATGTTAGAGGGCCTGTGGTTTGTATCAGTTTCAGAAGCAGAGTTGAACTAGATATGGTCCGTGTGTGTAGGAAACACAGTTCTTTTGTTCTGAGCACTCTCACGTTTCCCGCCTTATTAGAGACTCTCGAAAGCAAGAGCGTGTTTCTTGCTCTAAAGCAGAGAGTGTTTCATGGATTAGAAGTGTGCTGTGTGTTACATTCAGAAACGGAGTTAAATGCCAGGCTCTGTGTCTTCCTCAAGCGAGACTTCGTTTCAGGTAAACGCAGTCACTTTTCAGCTCAAATGAAGCTATATTGTACACGAAGCTCACACGTTTCTCGCTCTTAACTGAAACGCATTGGATGTTAGAGGGCCTGTGGTTTGTATCAGTTTCAGAAGCAGAGTTGAACTAGATATGGACCGTGTGTGTAGGAAACACAGTTCTTTTGTTCTGAGCACGCTCACGTATCCTGCCTTATTAGAGACTCTAGAAAGCAAGAGCGTGCTTCTTGCTCTAAAGCAGAGTGTGATTCATGGATGAGAACTGTGCTGTGTGATTCCCTTCAGAAACGGAGTTAAATGCCAGGCTCTGTGTCTTCCTACAAGCAAGAATTCGTTCAGGTAAACGCAGTCACTTTTTAGCTCAAACGAAGCTACATTGTTCACGAAGCTCACACATTTCTCGCTCTTAACTGAAACGCATTGGATGTTAGAGGGCCTGTGGTTTGTATCAGTTTCAGAAGCAGAGTTGAACTAGATATGGTCCGTGTGTGTAGGAAACACAGTTCTTTTGTTCTGAGCACTCTCACGTTTCCCGCCTTATTAGAGACTCTAGAAAGCAAGAGCGTGCTTCTTGCTCTAAAGCAGAGTGTGTTTCATGGATGAGAAGTGTGCTGTGTGTTTCCCTTCAGAAACGGAGTTAAATGCCAGGCTCTGTGTCTTCCTACAAGCGAGACTTCGTTTCAGGTAAACGCAGTCACTTTTCAGCTCAAAGGAAGGTATATTGTACACGAAGCTCACACGTTTCTCCCCCTTAACTGAAACGCATTGGATGTTAGAGGGCCTGTGGTTTGTATCAGATTCAGAAGCAGAGTTGAACTAGATATGGTCCGTGTGTGTAGGAAACACAGTTATTTGTTCTGAGCACTCTCACGTTTCCCGCCTTATTAGAGACTCTCGAAAGCAAGAGCGTGCTTCTTGCTCTAAAGCAGAGTGTGTTTCATGGATGAGAAGTGTGCTGTGTGTTTCCCTTCAGAAACGGAGTTAAATGCCAGGCTCTGTGTCTTCCTACAAGCGAGACTTCGTTTCAGGTAAACGCAGTCACTTTTCAGCTGAAACGAAGCTATATTGTACACGAAGCTCACACGTTTCTCGCTCTTAACTGAAACGCATTGGATGTTAGAGGGCCTGTGGTTTGTATCAGTTTCAGAAGCAGAGTTGAACTAGATATGGTCCGTGTGTGTAGGAAACACAGTTCTTTTGTTCTGAGCACTCTCACGTTTCCCGCCTTATTAGAGACTCTCGAAAGCAAGAGCGTGCTTCTTGCTCTAAAGCAGAGTGTGTTTCATGGATGAGAAGTGTGCTGTGTGTTTCCCTTCAGAAACGGAGTTAAATGCCAGGCTCTGTGTCTTCCTACAAGCGAGACTTCGTTTCAGGTAAACGCAGCCACTTTTCAGCTCAAACGAAGCTATATTGTACATGAAGCTCACACGTTTCTCGCTCTTAACTGAAACGCATTGGATGTTAGAGGGCCTGTGGTTTGTATCAGTTTCAGAAGCAGAGTTGAACTAGATATGGTCCGTGTGTGTAGGAAACACAGTTCTTTTGTTCTGAGCACTCTCACGTTTCCCGCCTTATTAGAGACTCTCGAAAGCAAGAGCGTGTTTCTTGCTCTAAAGCAGAGAGTGTTTCATGGATTAGAAGTGTGCTGTGTGTTACATTCAGAAACGGAGTTAAATGCCAGGCTCTGTGTCTTCCTCAAGCGAGACTTCGTTTCAGGTAAACGCAGTCACTTTTCAGCTCAAATGAAGCTATATTGTACACGAAGCTCACACGTTTCTCGCTCTTAACTGAAACGCATTGGATGTTAGAGGGCCTGTGGTTTGTATCAGTTTCAGAAGCAGAGTTGAACTAGATATGGACCGTGTGTGTAGGAAACACAGTTCTTTTGTTCTGAGCACGCTCACGTATCCTGCCTTATTAGAGACTCTAGAAAGCAAGAGCGTGCTTCTTGCTCTAAAGCAGAGTGTGATTCATGGATGAGAACTGTGCTGTGTGATTCCCTTCAGAAACGGAGTTAAATGCCAGGCTCTGTGTCTTCCTACAAGCAAGAATTCGTTCAGGTAAACGCAGTCACTTTTTAGCTCAAACGAAGCTACATTGTTCACGAAGCTCACACATTTCTCGCTCTTAACTGAAACGCATTGGATGTTAGAGGGCCTGTGGTTTGTATCAGTTTCAGAAGCAGAGTTGAACTAGATATGGTCCGTGTGTGTAGGAAACACAGTTCTTTTGTTCTGAGCACTCTCACGTTTCCCGCCTTATTAGAGACTCTAGAAAGCAAGAGCGTGCTTCTTGCTCTAAAGCAGAGTGTGTTTCATGGATGAGAAGTGTGCTGTGTGTTTCCCTTCAGAAACGGAGTTAAATGCCAGGCTCTGTGTCTTCCTACAAGCGAGACTTCGTTTCAGGTAAACGCAGTCACTTTTCAGCTCAAAGGAAGGTATATTGTACACGAAGCTCACACGTTTCTCCCCCTTAACTGAAACGCATTGGATGTTAGAGGGCCTGTGGTTTGTATCAGATTCAGAAGCAGAGTTGAACTAGATATGGTCCGTGTGTGTAGGAAACACAGTTATTTGTTCTGAGCACTCTCACTTTCCTGCCTTATTAGAGACTCTAGAAAGCAACAGCGTGCTTCTTGCTCTAAAGCAGAGTGTGTTTCATGGATGAGAAGTGTGCTGTGTGTTTCCCTTCAGAAACGGAGTAAAATGCCAGCCTCTGTGTCTTCCTACAAGCGAGACTTCGTTTCAGGTAAACGCAGTCTCTTTTCAGCTCAAACGAAGCTATATTGTACACGAAGCTCACACGTTTCTCGCTCTTAACTGAAACGCATTGGATGTTAGAGGGCCTGTGGTTTGTATCAGATTCAGAAGCAGAGTTGAACTAGATATGGTCCGTGTGTGTAGGAAACACAGTTATTTGTTCTGAGCACTCTCACTTTCCTGCCTTATTAGAGACTCTAGAAAGCAAGAGCGTGCTTCTTGCTCTAAAGCAGAGTGTGTTTCATGGATGAGAAGTGGGCTGTGTGTTTCCCTTCAGAAACGGAGTAAAATGCCAGCCTCTGTGTCTTCCTACAAGCGAGACTTCGTTTCAGGTAAACGCAGTCACTTTTCAGCTCAAACGATGCTATATTGTACACGAAGCTCACACGTTTCTCGCTCTTAACTGAAACGCATTGGATGTTAGAGGGCCTGTGGTTTGTATCAGTTTCAGAAGCAGAGTTGAACTAGATATGGTCCGTGTGTGTAGGAAACACAGTTCTTTTGTTCTGAGCACTCTCACGTTTCCCGCCTTATTAGAGACTCTAGAAAGCAAGAGCGTGCTTCTTGCTCTAAAGCAGAGTGTGTTTCATGGATGAGAAGTGTGCTGTGTGTTTCCCTTCAGAAACGGAGTAAAATGCCAGCCTCTGTGTCTTCCTACATGCGAGACTTCGTTTCAGGTAAACGCAGTCACTTTTCAGCTCAAACGAAGCTATATTGTACACGAAGCTCACACGTTTCTCGCTCTTAACTGAAAAGCATTGGATGTTATTGGGCCTGTGGTTTGTATCAGTTTCAGAAGCAGAGTTGAACTAGATATGGTCCGTGTGTGTAGGAAAGATAGTTCTTTTGTTCTGAGCACTCTCACGTTTCCCGCCTTATTAGAGACTCTCGAAAGCAAGAGCGTGCTTCTTGCTCTAAAGCAGAGTGTGATTCATGGATGAGAACTGTGCTGTGTGATTCCCTTCAGAAACGGAGTTAAATGCCAGGCTCTGTGTCTTCCTACAAGCAAGAATTCGTTCAGGTAAACGCAGTCACTTTTTAGCTCAAACGAAGCTACATTGTTCACGAAGCTCACACGTTTCTCGCTCTTAACTGAAACGCATTGGATGTTAGAGGGCCTGTGGTTTGTATCAGTTTCAGAAGCAGAGTTGAACTAGATATGGTCCGTGTGTGTAGGAAACACAGTTCTTTTGTTCTGAGCACTCTCACGTTTCCCGCCTTATTAGAGACTCTAGAAAGCAAGAGCGTGCTTCTTGCTCTAAAGCAGAGTGTGTTTCATGGATGAGAAGTGGGCTGTGTGTTTCCCTTCAGAAACGGAGTTAAATGCCAGGCTCTGTGGCTTCCTACAAGCGAGACTTCGTTTCAGGTAAACGCAGTCACTTTTCAGCTCAAAGGAAGGTATATTGTACACGAAGCTCACACGTTTCTCCCCCTTAACTGAAACGCATTGGATGTTAGAGGGCCTGTGGTTTGTATCAGATTCAGAAGCAGAGTTGAACTAGATATGGTCCGTGTGTGTAGGAAACACAGTTATTTGTTCTGAGCACTCTCACTTTCCTGCCTTATTAGAGACTCTAGAAAGCAACAGCGTGCTTCTTGCTCTAAAGCAGAGTGTGTTTCATGGATGAGAAGTGTGCTGTGTGTTTCCCTTCAGAAACGGAGTAAAATGCCAGCCTCTGTGTCTTCCTACAAGCGAGACTTCGTTTCAGGTAAACGCAGTCTCTTTTCAGCTCAAACGAAGCTATATTGTACACGAAGCTCACACGTTTCTCGCTCTTAACTGAAACGCATTGGATGTTAGAGGGCCTGTGGTTTGTATCAGATTCAGAAGCAGAGTTGAACTAGATATGGTCCGTGTGTGTAGGAAACACAGTTATTTGTTCTGAGCACTCTCACTTTCCTGCCTTATTAGAGACTCTAGAAAGCAAGAGCGTGCTTCTTGCTCTAAAGCAGAGTGTGTTTCATGGATGAGAAGTGGGCTGTGTGTTTCCCTTCAGAAACGGAGTAAAATGCCAGCCTCTGTGTCTTCCTACAAGCGAGACTTCGTTTCAGGTAAACGCAGTCACTTTTCAGCTCAAAGGAAGCTATATTGTACATGAAGCTCAGACGTTTCTCGCTCTTAACTGAAACGCATTGGATGTTAGAGGGCCTGGGGTTTGTATCAGTTTCAGAAGCAGAGTTGAACTAGATATGGTCCGTGTGTGTAGGAAACACAGTTCTTTTGTTCTGAGCCCTCTCACATTTCCCGCCTTATTAGATACTCTAGAAAGCAAGAGCGTGCTTCTTGCTCTAAAGCAGAGTGTGTTTCATGGATGAGAACTGTGCTGTGTGTTTCCCTTCAGAAACGGAGTTAAATGCCAGGCTCTGTGTCTTCCTACAAGCGAGACTTCGTTTCAGGTAAACGCAGTCACTTTTCAGCTCAAACGGAGCTATATTGTACACGAAGCTCACACGTTTCTCGCTCTTAACTGAAACGCATTGGATGTTAGAGGTCCTGTGGTTTGTATCAGTTTCAGAAGCAGAGTTGAACTAGATATGGTGCGTGTGTGTAGGAAACACAGTTCTTTTGTTCTGAGCACTCTCACGTTTCCCGCCTTATTAGAGACTCTAGAAAGCAAGAGCGTGCTTCTTGCTCTAAAGCAGAGTGTGTTTCATGGATGAGAAGTGTGCTGTGTGTTTCCCTTCAGAAACGGAGTTAAATGCCAGGCTCTGTGTCTTCCTACAAGCGAGACTTCGTTTCAGGTAAACGCAGTCACTTTTCAGCTCAAACGAAGCTATATTGTACACGAAGCTCACACGTTTCTTGCTCTTAACTGAAACGCATTGGATGTTAGAGGGCCTGTGGTTTGTATCAGTTTCAGAAGCAGAGTTGAACTAGATATGGTCCGTGTGTGTAGGAAACACAGTTCTTTTGTTCTGAGCACTCTCACGTTTCCCGCCTTATTAGAGACTCTCGAAAGCAAGAGCGTGCTTCTTGCTCTAAAGCAGAGTGTGTTTCATGGATGAGAAGTGTGCTGTGTGTTTCCCTTCAGAAACGGAGTTAAATGCCAGGCTCTGTGTCTTCCTACAAGCGAGACTTCGTTTCAGGTAAACGCAGTCACTTTTCAGCTGAAACGAAGCTATATTGTACACGAAGCTCACACGTTTCTCGCTCTTAACTGAAACGCATTGGACGTTAGAGGGCCTGTGGTTTGTATCAGTTTCAGAAGCAGAGTTGAACTAGATATGGTCCGTGTGTGTAGGAAACACAGTTCTTTTGTTCTGAGCACTCTCACGTTTCCCGCCTTATTAGAGACTCTAGAAAGCAAGAGCGTGCTTCTTGCTCTAAAGCAGAGTGTGTTTCATGGATGAGAAGTGTGCTGTGTGTTTCCCTTCAGAAACGGAGTAAAATGCCAGCCTCTGTGTCTTCCTACATGCGAGACTTCGTTTCAGGTAAACGCAGTCACTTTTCAGCTCAAACGAAGCTATATTGTACACGAAGCTCACACGTTTCTCGCTCTTAACTGAAAAGCATTGGATGTTATTGGGCCTGTGGTTTGTATCAGTTTCAGAAGCAGAGTTGAACTAGATATGGTCCGTGTGTGTAGGAAACATAGTTCTTTTGTTCTGAGCACTCTCACGTTTCCCGCCTTATTAGAGACTCTAGAAAGCAAGAGCGTGCTTCTTGCTCTAAAGCAGAGTGTGATTCATGGATGAGAACTGTGCTGTGTGATTCCCTTCAGAAACGGAGTTAAATGCCAGGCTCTGTGTCTTCCTACAAGCAAGAATTCGTTCAGGTAAACGCAGTCACTTTTTAGCTCAAACGAAGCTACATTGTTCACGAAGCTCACACGTTTCTCGCTCTTAACTGAAACGCATTGGATGTTAGAGGGCCTGTGGTTTGTATCAGTTTCAGAAGCAGAGTTGAACTAGATATGGTCCGTGTGTGTAGGAAACACAGTTCTTTTGTTCTGAGCACTCTCACGTTTCCCGCCTTATTAGAGACTCTAGAAAGCAAGAGCGTGCTTCTTGCTCTAAAGCAGAGTGTGTTTCATGGATGAGAAGTGGGCTGTGTGTTTCCCTTCAGAAACGGAGTTAAATGCCAGGCTCTGTGTCTTCCTACAAGCGAGACTTCGTTTCAGGTAAACGCAGTCACTTTTCAGCTCAAAGGAAGGTATATTGTACACGAAGCTCACACGTTTCTCCCCCTTAACTGAAACGCATTGGATGTTAGAGGGCCTGTGGTTTGTATCAGATTCAGAAGCAGAGTTGAACTAGATATGGTCCGTGTGTGTAGGAAACACAGTTATTTGTTCTGAGCACTCTCACTTTCCTGCCTTATTAGAGACTCTAGAAAGCAACAGCGTGCTTCTTGCTCTAAAGCAGAGTGTGTTTCATGGATGAGAAGTGTGCTGTGTGTTTTCCTTCAGAAACGGAGTAAAATGCCAGCCTCTGTGTCTTCCTACAAGCGAGACTTCGTTTCAGGTAAACGCAGTCTCTTTTCAGCTCAAACGAAGCTATATTGTACACGAAGCTCACACGTTTCTCGCTCTTAACTGAAACGCATTGGATGTTAGAGGGCCTGTGGTTTGTATCAGATTCAGAAGCAGAGTTGAACTAGATATGGTCCGTGTGTGTAGGAAACACAGTTATTTGTTCTGAGCACTCTCACTTTCCTGCCTTATTAGAGACTCTAGAAAGCAAGAGCGTGCTTCTTGCTCTAAAGCAGAGTGTGTTTCATGGATGAGAAGTGGGCTGTGTGTTTCCCTTCAGAAACGGAGTAAAATGCCAGCCTCTGTGTCTTCCTACAAGCGAGACTTCGTTTCAGGTAAACGCAGTCACTTTTCAGCTCAAACGATGCTATATTGTACACGAAGCTCACACGTTTCTCGCTCTTAACTGAAACGCATTGGATGTTAGAGGGCCTGTGGTTTGTATCAGTTTCAGAAGCAGAGTTGAACTAGATATGGTCCGTGTGTGTAGGAAACACAGTTCTTTTGTTCTGAGCACTCTCACGTTTCCCGCCTTATTAGAGACTCTAGAAAGCAAGAGTGTGCTTCTTGCTCTAAAGCAGAGTGTGTTTCATGGATGAGAAGTGTGCTGTGTGTTTCCCTTCAGAAACGGAGTAAAATGCCAGCCTCTGTGTCTTCCTACATGCGAGACTTCGTTTCAGGTAAACGCAGTCACTTTTCAGCAAAACGAAGCTATATTGTACACGAAGCTCACACGTTTCTCGCTCTTAACTGAAAAGCATTGGATGTTATTGGGCCTGTGGTTTGTATCAGTTTCAGAAGCAGAGTTGAACTAGATATGGTCCGTGTGTGTAGGAAACATAGTTCTTTTGTTCTGAGCACTCTCACGTTTCCCGCCTTATTAGAGACTCTCGAAAGCAAGAGCGTGCTTCTTGCTCTAAAGCAGAGTGTGATTCATGGATGAGAACTGTGCTGTGTGATTCCCTTCAGAAACGGAGTTAAATGCCAGGCTCTGTGTCTTCCTACAAGCAAGAATTCGTTCAGGTAAACGCAGTCACTTTTTAGCTCAAACGAAGCTACATTGTTCACGAAGCTCACACGTTTCTCGCTCTTAACTGAAACGCATTGGATGTTAGAGGGCCTGTGGTTTGTATCAGTTTCAGAAGCAGAGTTGAACTAGATATGGTCCGTGTGTGTAGGAAACACAGTTCTTTTGTTCTGAGCACTCTCACGTTTCCCGCCTTATTAGAGACTCTAGAAAGCAAGAGTGTGCTTCTTGCTCTAAAGCAGAGTGTGTTTCATGGATGAGAAGTGTTGTGTGTTTACCTTCAAAAACGGAGTTAAATGCCAGGCTCTGTGTCTTCCTACAAGCGAGACTTCGTTTCAGGTAAACGCAGTCACTTTTCAGCTCAAAGGAAGCTATATTGTACATGAAGCTCAGACGTTTCTCGCTCTTAACTGAAACGCATTGGATGTTAGAGGGCCTGTGGTTTGTATCAGTTTCAGAAGCAGAGTTGAACTAGATATGGTCCGTGTGTGTAGGAAACACAGTTCTTTTGTTCTGAGCCCTCCCACATTTCCCGCCTTATTAGAGACTCTAGAAAGCAAGAGCGTGCTTCTTGCTCTAAAGCAGAGTGTGTTTCATGGATGAGAACTGTGCTGTGTGTTTCCCTTCAGAAACGGAGTTAAATGCCAGGCTCTGTGTCTTCCTACAAGCGAGACTTCGTTTCAGGTAAACGCAGTCACTTTTCAGCTCAAACGGAGCTATATTGTACACGAAGCTCACACGTTTCTCGCTCTTAACTGAAACGCATTGGATGTTAGAGGGCCTGTGGTTTGTATCAGTTTCAGAAGCAGAGTTGAACTAGATATGGTGCGTGTGTGTAGGAAACACAGTTCTTTTGTTCTGAGCACTCTCACGTTTCCCGCCTTATTAGAGACTCTAGAAAGCAAGAGCGTGCTTCTTGCTCTAAAGCAGAGTGTGTTTCATGGATGAGAAGTGTGCTGTGTGTTTCCCTTCAGAAACGGAGTTAAATGCCAGGCTCTGTGTCTTCCTACAAGCGAGACTTCGTTTCAGGTAAACGCAGTCACTTTTCAGCTCAAACGAAGCTATATTGTACACGAAGCTCACACGTTTCTCGCTCTTAACTGAAACGCATTGGATGTTAGAGGGCCTGTGGTTTGTATCAGTTTCAGAAGCAGAGTTGAACTAGATATGGACCGTGTGTGTAGGAAACACAGTTCTTTTGTTCTGAGCACGCTCACGTTTCCCGCCTTATTAGAGACTCTAGAAAGCAAGAGCGTGCTTCTTGCTCTAAAGCAGAGTGTGATTCATGGATGAGAACTGTGCTGTGTGATTCCCTTCAGAAACGGAGTTAAATGCCAGGCTCTGTGTCTTCCTACAAGCAAGAATTCGTTCAGGTAAACGCAGTCACTTTTTAGCTCAAACGAAGCTACATTGTTCACGAAGCTCACACGTTTCTCGCTCTTAACTGAAACGCATTGGATGTTAGAGGGCCTGTGGTTTGTATCAGTTTCAGAAGCAGAGTTGAACTAGATATGGACCGTGTGTGTAGGAAACACAGTTCTTTTGTTCTGAGCACTCTCACGTTTCCCGCCTTATTAGAGACTCTAGAAAGCAAGAGCGTGCTTCTTGCTCTAAAGCAGAGTGTGTTTCATGGATGAGAAGTGTTGTGTGTTTACCTTCAAAAACGGAGTTAAATGCCAGGCTCTGTGTCTTCCTACAAGCGAGACTTCGTTTCAGGTAAACGCAGTCACTTTTCAGCTCAAAGGAAGCTATATTGTACATGAAGCTCAGACGTTTCTCGCTTTAACTGAAACGCATTGGATGTTAGAGGGCCTGTGGTTTGTATCAGTTTCAGAAGCAGAGTTGAACTAGATATGGTCCGTGTGTGTAGGAAACACAGTTCTTTTGTTCTGAGCACTCTCACATTTCCCGCCTTATTAGAGACTCTAGAAAGCAAGAGCGTGCTTCTTGCTCTAAAGCAGAGTGTGTTTCATGGATGAGAACTGTGCTGTGTGTTTCCCTTCAGAAACGGAGTTAAATGCCAGGCTCTGTGTCTTCCTACAAGCGAGACTTCATTTCAGGTAAACGCAGTCACTTTTCAGCTCAAACGGAGCTATATTGTACACGAAGCTCACACGTTTCTCGCTCTTAACTGAAACGCATTGGATGTTAGAGTTCCTGTGGTTTGTATCAGTTTCAGAAGCAGAGTTGAACTAGATATGGTCCGTGTGTGTAGGTAACATAGTTCTTTTGTTCTGAGCACTCTCACGTTTCCCGCCTTATTAGAGACTCTAGAAAGCAAGAGCGTGCTTCTTGCTCTAAAGCAGAGTGTGTTTCATGGATGAGAAGTGTGCTGTGTGTTTCCCTTCAGAAACGGAGTAAAATGCCAGGCTCTGTGTCTTCCCACAAGCGAGACTTCGTTTCAGGTAAACGCAGTCACTTTCAGCTCAAAGGAAGCTATATTGTACACGAAGCTCACACGTTTCTCGCTCTTAACTGAAACGCATTGGATGTTAGAGGTCCTGTGGTTTGTATCAGTTTCAGAAGCAGAGTTGAACAAGATATGGTCCGTGTGTGTAGGAAACACAGTTCTTTTGTTCTGAGCACTCTCACGTTTCCCGCCTTATTAGAGACTCTAGAAAGCAAGAGCGTGCTTCTTGCTCTAAAGCAGAGTGTGTTTCATGGATGAGAAGTGTGCTGTGTGTTTCCCTTCAGAAACGGAGTTAAATGCCAGGCTCTGTGTCTTCCTCAAGCGAGACTTCGTTTCAGGTAAACGCAGTCACTTTTCAGCTCAAACGAAGCTATATTGTACACCAAGCTCACACGTATCTCGCTCTTAACTGAAACGCATTGGATTTTAGAGGGCCTGTGGTTTTTATCAGTTTCAGAAGCAGAGTTGAACTAGATATGGACCGTGTGTGTAGGAAACACAGTTCTTTTGTTCTGAGCACTCTCACGTTTCCCGCCTTATTAGAGACTCTAGAAAGCAAGAGCGTGCTTCTTGCTCTAAAGCAGAGTGTGTTTCACGGATGAGAAGTGTGCTGTGTGTTTCCCTTCAGAAACGGAGTTAAATGCCAGGCTCTGTGTCTTCCTACAAGCGAGACTTCGTTTCAGGTAAACGCAGTCACTTTTCAGCTCAAAGGAAGGTATATTGTACACGAAGCTCACACGTTTCTCCCCCTTAACTGAAACGCATTGGATGTTAGAGGGCATGTGGTTTGTATCAGATTCAGAAGCAGAGTTGAACTAGATATGGTCCGTGTGTGTAGGAAACACAGTTATTTGTTCTGAGCACTCTCACTTTCCTGCCTTATTAGAGACTCTAGAAAGCAAGAGCGTGCTTCTTGCTCTAAAGCAGAGTGTGTTTCATGGATGAGAAGTGGGCTGTGTGTTTCCCTTCAGAAACGGAGTAAAATGCCAGCTTCTGTGTCTTCCTACAAGCGAGACTTCGTTTCAGGTAAACGCAGTCACTTTTCAGCTCAAACGATGCTATATTGTACACGAAGCTCACACGTTTCTCGCTCTTAACTGAAACGCATTGGATGTTAGAGGGCCTGTGGTTTGTATCAGTTTCAGAAGCAGAGTTGAACTAGATATGGTCCGTGTGTGTAGGAAACACAGTTCTTTTGTTCTGAGCACTCTCACGTTTCCCGCCTTATTAGAGACTCTAGAAAGCAAGAGCGTGCTTCTTGCTCTAAAGCAGAGTGTGTTTCATGGATGAGAAGTGTGCTGTGTGTTTCCCTTCAGAAACGGAGTTAAATGCCAGGCTCTGTGTCTTCCTACAAGCGAGACTTCGTTTCAGGTAAACGCAGTCACTTTTCAGCTCAAACGAAGCTATATTGTACATGAAGCTCACACGTTTCTCGCTCTTAACTGAAACGCATTGGATGTTAGAGGGCCTGTGGTTTGTATCAGTTTCAGAAGCAGAGTTGAACTAGATATGGTCCGTGTGTGTAGGAAACACAGTTCTTTTGTTCTGAGCACTCTCACGTTTCCCGCCTTATTAGAGACTCTCGAAAGCAAGAGCGTGTTTCTTGCTCTAAAGCAGAGAGTGTTTCATGGATTAGAAGTGTGCTGTGTGTTACATTCAGAAACGGAGTTAAATGCCAGGCTCTGTGTCTTCCTCAAGCGAGACTTCGTTTCAGGTAAACGCAGTCACTTTTCAGCTCAAACGAAGCTATATTGTACACGAAGCTCACACGTTTCTCGCTCTTA
Organism: Onychomys arenicola; assembly: GCA_949786405.1. Lineage (NCBI taxonomy): Eukaryota > Metazoa > Chordata > Mammalia > Rodentia > Cricetidae > Onychomys > Onychomys arenicola. The sequence goes on along the minus strand of CATKUM010000039.1, from coordinate 74,479 downwards.
ACTGAAACGCATTGGATGTTAGAGGGCCTGTGGTTTGTATCAGTTTCAGAAGCAGAGTTGAACTAGATATGGACCGTGTGTGTAGGAAACACAGTTCTTTTGTTCTGAGCACGCTCACGTTTCCCGCCTTATTAGAGACTCTAGAAAGCAAGAGCGTGCTTCTTGCTCTAAAGCAGAGTGTGATTCATGGATGAGAACTGTGCTGTGTGATTCCCTTCAGAAACGGAGTTAAATGCCAGGCTCTGTGTCTTCCTACAAGCAAGAATTCGTTCAGGTTAACGCAGTCACTTTTTAGCTCAAACGAAGCTACATTGTTCACGAAGCTCACACGTTTCTCGCTCTTAACTGAAACGCATTGGATGTTAGAGGGCCTGTGGTTTGTATCAGTTTCAGAAGCAGAGTTGAACTAGATATGGTCCGTGTGTGTAGGAAACACAGTTCTTTTGTTCTGAGCACTCTCACGTTTCCCGCCTTATTAGAGACTCTAGAAAGCAAGAGCGTGCTTCTTGCTCTAAAGCAGAGTGTGTTTCATGGATGAGAAGTGTGCTGTGTGTTTCCCTTCAGAAACGGAGTAAAATGCCAGGCTCTGTGTCTTCCTACAAGCGAGACTTCGTTTCAGGTAAACGCAGTCACTTTTCAGCTCAAAGGAAGCTATATTGTACACGAAGCTCACACGTTTCTCGCTCTTAACTGAAACGCATTGGATGTTAGAGGTCCTGTGGTTTGTATCAGTTTCAGAAGCAGAGTTGAACAAGATATGGTCCGTGTGTGTAGGAAACACAGTTCTTTTGTTCTGAGCACTCTCACGTTTCCCGCCTTATTAGAGACTCTAGAAAGCAAGAGCGTGCTTCTTGCTCTAAAGCAGAGTGTGTTTCACGGATGAGAAGTGTGCTGTGTGTTTCCCTTCAGAAACGGAGTTAAATGCCAGGCTCTGTGTCTTCCTCAAGCGAGACTTCTTTTCAGGTAAACGCAGTCACTTTTCAGCTCAAACGAAGCTATATTGTACACGAAGCTCACACGTTTCTCGCTCTTAACTGAAACGCATTGGATGTTAGAGGGCCTGTGGTTTGTATCAGTTTCAGAAGCAGAGTTGAACTAGATATGGACCGTGTGTGTAGGAAACACAGTTCTTTTGTTCTGAGCACTCTCACGTTTCCCGCCTTATTAGAGACTCTCGAAAGCAAGAGCGTGCTTCTTGCTCTAAAGCAGAGAGTGTTTCATGGATGAGAAGTGTGCTGTGTGTTTCCCTTCAGAAACGGAGTTAAATGCCAGGCTCTGTGTCTTCCTCAAGCGAGACTTCGTTTCAGGTAAACGCAGTCACTTTTCAGCTCAAACGAAGCTATATTGTACACGAAGCTCACACGTTTCTCGCTCTTAACTGAAACGCATTGGATGTTAGAGGGCCTGTGGTTTGTATCAGTTTCAGAAGCAGAGTTGAACTAGATATGGACCGTGTGTGTAGGAAACACAGTTCTTTTGTTCTGAGCACGCTCACGTTTCCCGCCTTATTAGAGACTCTAGAAAGCAAGAGCGTGCTTCTTGCTCTAAAGCAGAGTGTGATTCATGGATGAGAACTGTGCTGTGTGATTCCCTTCAGAAACGGAGTTAAATGCCAGGCTCTGTGTCTTCCTACAAGCAAGAATTCGTTCAGGTAAACGCAGTCACTTTTTAGCTCAAACGAAGCTACATTGTTCACGAAGCTCACACGTTTCTCGCTCTTAACTGAAACGCATTGGATGTTAGAGGGCCTGTGGTTTGTATCAGTTTCAGAAGCAGAGTTGAACTAGATATGGTCCGTGTGTGTAGGAAACACAGTTCTTTTGTTCTGAGCACTCTCACGTTTCCCGCCTTATTAGAGACTCTAGAAAGCAAGAGCGTGCTTCTTGCTCTAAAGCAGAGTGTGTTTCATGGATGAGAAGTGTGCTGTGTGTTTCCCTTCAGAAACGGAGTTAAATGCCAGGCTCTGTGTCTTCCTACAAGCGAGACTTCGTTTCAGGTAAACGCAGTCACTTTTCAGCTCAAAGGAAGCTATATTGTACACGAAGCTCACACGTTTCTCGCTCTTAACTGAAACGCATTGGATGTTAGAGGTCCTGTGGTTTGTATCAGTTTCAGAAGCAGAGTTGAACAAGATATGGTCCGTGTGTGTAGGAAACACAGTTCCTTTGTTCTGAGCACTCTCACGTTTCCCGCCTTATTAGAGACTCTAGAAAGCAAGAGCGTGCTTCTTGCTCTAAAGCAGAGTGTGTTTCACGGATGAGAAGTGTGCTGTGTGTTTCCCTTCAGAAACGGAGTTAAATGCCAGGCTCTGTGTCTTCCTCAAGCGAGACTTCTTTTCAGGTAAACGCAGTCACTTTTCAGCTCAAACGAAGCTATATTGTACACGAAGCTCACACGTTTCTCGCTCTTAACTGAAACGCATTGGATGTTAGAGGGCCTGTGGTTTGTATCAGTTTCAGAAGCAGAGTTGAACTAGATATGGACCGTGTGTGTAGGAAACACAGTTCTTTTGTTCTGAGCACTCTCACGTTTCCCGCCTTATTAGAGACTCTCGAAAGCAAGAGCGTGCTTCTTGCTCTAAAGCAGAGAGTGTTTCATGGATGAGAAGTGTGCTGTGTGTTTCCCTTCAGAAACGGAGTTAAATGCCAGGCTCTGTGTCTTCCTCAAGCGAGACTTCGTTTCAGGTAAACGCAGTCACTTTTCAGCTCAAACGAAGCTATATTGTACACGAAGCTCACACGTTTCTCGCTCTTAACTGAAACGCATTGGATGTTAGAGGGCCTGTGGTTTGTATCAGTTTCAGAAGCAGAGTTGAACTAGATATGGACCGTGTGTGTAGGAAACACAGTTCTTTTGTTCTGAGCACTCTCACGTTTCCCGCCTTATTAGAGACTCTAGAAAGCAAGAGCATGCTTCTTGCTCTAAAGCAGAGTGTGATTCATGGATGAGAACTGTGCTGTGTGATTCCCTTCAGAAACGGAGTTAAATGCCAGGCTCTGTGTCTTCCTACAAGCAAGAATTCGTTCAGGTAAACGCAGTCACTTTTTAGCTCAAACAAAGCTACATTGTTCACGAAGCTCACACGTTTCTCGCTCTTAACTGAAACGCATTGGATGTTAGAGGGCCTGTGGTTTGTATCAGTTTCAGAAGCAGAGTTGAACTAGATATGGTCCGTGTGTGTAGGAAACACAGTTCTTTTGTTCTGAGCACTCTCACGTTTCCCGCCTTATTAGAGACTCTAGAAAGCAAGAGCGTGCTTCTTGCTCTAAAGCAGAGTGTGTTTCATGGATGAGAAGTGTTGTGTGTTTACCTTCAAAAACGGAGTTAAATGCCAGGCTCTGTGTCTTCCTACAAGCGAGACTTCGTTTCAGGTAAACGCAGTCACTTTTCAGCTCAAAGGAAGCTATATTGTACATGAAGCTCAGACGTTTCTCGCTCTTAACTGAAACGCATTGGATGTTAGAGGGCCTGTGGTTTGTATCAGTTTCAGAAGCAGAGTTGAACTAGATATGGTCCGTGTGTGTAGGAAACACAGTTCTTTTGTTCTGAGCACTCTCACGTTTCCCGCCTTATTAGAGACTCTAGAAAGCAAGAGCGTGCTTCTTGCTCTAAAGCAGAGTGTGTTTCATGGATGAGAAGTGTGCTGTGTGTTTCCCTTCAGAAACGGAGTTAAATGCCAGGCTCTGTGTCTTCCTACAAGCGAGACTTCGTTTCAGGTAAACGCAGTCACTTTTCAGCTGAAACGAAGCTATATTGTACACGAAGCTCACACGTTTCTCGCTCTTAACTGAAACGCATTGGATGTTAGAGGGCCTGTGGTTTGTATCAGTTTCAGAAGCAGAGTTGAACTAGATATGGTCCGTGTGTGTAGGAAACACAGTTCTTTTGTTCTGAGCACTCTCACGTTTCCCGCCTTATTAGAGACTCTAGAAAGCAAGAGCGTGCTTCTTGCTCTAAAGCAGAGTGTGTTTCACGGATGAGAAGTGTGCTGTGTGTTTCCCTTCAGAAACGGAGTTAAATGCCAGGCTCTGTGTCTTCCTACAAGCGAGACTTCGTTTCAGGTAAACGCAGTCACTTTTCAGCTCAAAGGAAGGTATATTGTACACGAAGCTCACACGTTTCTCCCCCTTAACTGAAACGCATTGGATGTTAGAGGGCCTGTGGTTTGTATCAGATTCAGAAGCAGAGTTGAACTAGATATGGTCCGTGTGTGTAGGAAACACAGTTATTTGTTCTGAGCACTCTCACTTTCCTGCCTTATTAGAGACTCTAGAAAGCAAGAGCGTGCTTCTTGCTCTAAAGCAGAGTGTGTTTCATGGATGAGAAGTGTGCTGTGTGTTTCCCTTCAGAAACGGAGTAAAATGCCAGGCTCTGTGTCTTCCTACAAGCGAGACTTCGTTTCAGGTAAACGCAGTCTCTTTTCAGCTCAAACGAAGCTATATTGTACACGAAGCTCACACGTTTCTCGCTCTTAATTGAAACGCATTGGATGTTAGAGGGCCTGTGGTTTGTATCAGATTCAGAAGCAGAGTTGAACTAGATATGGTCCGTGTGTGTAGGAAACACAGTTATTTGTTCTGAGCACTCTCACTTACCTGCCTTATTAGAGACTCTAGAAAGCAAGAGCGTGCTTCTTGCTCTAAAGCAGAGTGTGTTTCATGGATGAGAAGTGGGCTGTGTGTTTCCCTTCAGAAACGGAGTTAAATGCCAGGCTCTGTGTCTTCCTCAAGCGAGACTTCTTTTCAGGTAAACGCAGTCACTTTTCAGCTCAAACGAAGCTATATTGGACACGAAGCTCACACGTTTCTCGCTCTTAACTGAAACGCATTGGATGTTAGAGGGCCTGTGGTTTGTATCAGTTTCAGAAGCAGAGTTGAACTAGATATGGACCGTGTGTGTAGGAAACACAGTTCTTTTGTTCTGAGCACTCTCACGTTTCCCGCCTTATTAGAGACTCTCGAAAGCAAGAGCGTGCTTCTTGCTCTAAAGCAGAGAGTGTTTCATGGATGAGAAGTGTGCTGTGTGTTTCCCTTCAGAAACGGAGTTAAATGCCAGGCTCTGTGTCTTCCTCAAGCGAGACTTCGTTTCAGGTAAACGCAGTCACTTTTCAGCTCAAACGAAGCTATATTGTACACGAAGCTCACACGTTTCTCGCTCTTAACTGAAACGCATTGGATGTTAGAGGGCCTGTGGTTTGTATCAGTTTCAGAAGCAGAGTTGAACTAGATATGGACCGTGTGTGTAGGAAACACAGTTCTTTTGTTCTGAGCACTCTCACGTTTCCCGCCTTATTAGAGACTCTAGAAAGCAAGAGCGTGCTTCTTGCTCTAAAGCAGAGTGTGATTCATGGATGAGAACTGTGCTGTGTGATTCCCTTCAGAAACGGAGTTAAATGCCAGGCTCTGTGTCTTCCTACAAGCAAGAATTCGTTCAGGTAAACGCAGTCACTTTTTAGCTCAAACGAAGCTACATTGTTCACGAAGCTCACACGTTTCTCGCTCTTAACTGAAACGCATTGGATGTTAGAGGGCCTGTGGTTTGTATCAGTTTCAGAAGCAGAGTTGAACTAGATATGGTCCGTGTGTGTAGGAAACACAGTTCTTTTGTTCGGAGCACTCTCACGTTTCCCGCCTTATTAGAGACTCTAGAAAGCAAGAGCGTGCTTCTTGCTCTAAAGCAGAGTGTGTTTCATGGATGAGAAGTGTTGTGTGTTTACCTTCAAAAACGGAGTTAAATGCCAGGCTCTGTGTCTTCCTACAAGCGAGACTTCGTTTCAGGTAAACGCAGTCACTTTTCAGCTCAAAGGAAGCTATATTGTACATGAAGCTCAGACGTTTCTCGCTCTTAACTGAAACGCATTGGATGTTAGAGGGCCTGTGGTTTGTATCAGTTTCAGAAGCAGAGTTGAACTAGATATGGTCCGTGTGTGTAGGAAACACAGTTCTTTTGTTCTGAGCACTCTCACGTTTCCCGCCTTATTAGAGACTCTAGAAAGCAAGAGCGTGCTTCTTCCTCTAAAGCAGAGTGTGTTTCATGGATGAGAAGTGTGCTGTGTGTTTCCCTTCAGAAACGGAGTTAAATGCCAGGCTCTGTGTCTTCCTACAAGCGAGACTTCGTTTCAGGTAAACGCAGTCACTTTTCAGCTGAAACGAAGCTATATTGTACACGAAGCTCACACGTTTCTCGCTCTTAACTGAAACGCATTGGATGTTAGAGGGCCTGTGGTTTGTATCAGTTTCAGAAGCAGAGTTGAACTAGATATGGTCCGTGTGTGTAGGAAACACAGTTCTTTTGTTCTGAGCACTCTCACGTTTCCCGCCTTATTAGAGACTCTCGAAAGCAAGAGCGTGCTTCTTGCTCTAAAGCAGAGTGTGTTTCATGGATGAGAAGTGTGCTGTGTGTTTCCCTTCAGAAACGGAGTTAAATGCCAGGCTCTGTGTCTTCCTACAAGCGAGACTTCGTTTCAGGTAAACGCAGTCACTTTTCAGCTGAAACGAAGCTATATTGTACACGAAGCTCACACGTTTCTCGCTCTTAACTGAAACGCATTGGATGTTAGAGGGCCTGTGGTTTGTATCAGTTTCAGAAGCAGAGTTGAACTAGATATGGTCCGTGTGTGTAGGAAACACAGTTCTTTTGTTCTGAGCACTCTCACGTTTCCCGCCTTATTAGAGACTCTAGAAAGCAAGAGCGTGCTTCTTGCTCTAAAGCAGAGTGTGTTTCATGGATGAGAAGTGGGCTGTGTGTTTCCCTTCAGAAACGGAGTTAAATGCCAGGCTCTGTGTCTTCCTCAAGCGAGACTTCTTTTCAGGTAAACGCAGTCACTTTTCAGCTCAAACGAAGCTATATTGGACACGAAGCTCACACGTTTCTCGCTCTTAACTGAAACGCATTGGATGTTAGAGGGCCTGTGGTTTGTATCAGTTTCAGAAGCAGAGTTGAACTAGATATGGACCGTGTGTGTAGGAAACATAGTTCTTTTGTTCTGAGCACTCTCACGTTTCCCGCCTTATTAGAGACTCTCGAAAGCAAGAGCGTGCTTCTTGCTCTAAAGCAGAGAGTGTTTCATGGATGAGAAGTGTGCTGTGTGTTTCCCTTCAGAAACGGAGTTAAATGCCAGGCTCTGTGTCTTCCTCAAGCGAGACTTCGTTTCAGGTAAACGCAGTCACTTTTCAGCTCAAAGGAAGCTATATTGTACACGAAGCTCACACGTTTCTCGCTCTTAACTGAAACGCATTGGATGTTAGAGGGCCTGTGGTTTGTATCAGTTTCAGAAGCAGAGTTGAACTAGATATGGTCCGTGTGTGTAGGAAACACAGTTCTTTTGTTCTGAGCACTCTCACGTTTCCCGCCTTATTAGAGACTCTAGAAAGCAAGAGCGTGCTTCTTGCTCTAAAGCAGAGTGTGTTTCATGGATGAGAAGTGTGCTGTGTGTTTCCCTTCAGAAACGGAGTTAAATGCCAGGCTCTGTGTCTTCCTACAAGCGAGACTTCGTTTCAGGTAAACGCAGTCACTTTTCAGCTGAAACGAAGCTATATTGTACACGAAGCTCACACGTTTCTCGCTCTTAACTGAAACGCATTGGATGTAAGAGGGCCTGTGGTTTGTATCAGTTTCAGAAGCAGAGTTGAACTAGATATGGTCCGTGTGTGTAGGAAACACAGTTCTTTTGTTCTGAGCACTCTCACGTTTCCCGCCTTATTAGAGACTCTAGAAAGCAAGAGCGTGCTTCTTGCTCTAAAGCAGAGTGTGTTTCATGGATGAGAAGTGTGCTGTGTGTTTCCCTTCAGAAACGGAGTTAAATGCCAGGCTCTGTGTCTTCCTACAAGCGAGACTTCGTTTCAGGTAAACGCAGTCACTTTTCAGCTGAAACGAAGCTATATTGTACACGAAGCTCACACGTTTCTCGCTCTTAACTGAAACGCATTGGATGTTAGAGGGCCTGTGGTTTGTATCAGTTTCAGAAGCAGAGTTGAACTAGATATGGTCCGTGTGTGTAGGAAACACAGTTCTTTTGTTCTGAGCACTCTCACGTTTCCCGCCTTATTAGAGACTCTCGAAAGCAAGAGCGTGCTTCTTGCTCTAAAGCAGAGTGTGTTTCATGGATGAGAAGTGTGCTGTGTGTTTCCCTTCAGAAACGGAGTTAAATGCCAGGCTCTGTGTCTTCCTACAAGCGAGACTTCGTTTCAGGTAAACGCAGTCACTTTTCAGCTCAAACGAAGCTATATTGTACACGAAGCTCACACGTTTCTCGCTCTTAACTGAAACGCATTGGATGTTAGAGGGCCTGTGGTTTGTATCAGTTTCAGAAGCAGAGTTGAACTAGATATGGTCCGTGTGTGTAGGAAACACAGTTCTTTTGTTCTGAGCACTCTCACGTTTCCCGCCTTATTAGAGACTCTAGAAAGCAAGAGCGTGCTTCTTGCTCTAAAGCAGAGTGTGTTTCACGGATGAGAAGTGTGCTGTGTGTTTCCCTTCAGAAACGGAGTTAAATGCCAGGCTCTGTGTCTTCCTACAAGCGAGACTTCGTTTCAGGTAAACGCAGTCACTTTTCAGCTCAAAGGAAGGTATATTGTACACGAAGCTCACACGTTTCTCCCCCTTAACTGAAACGCATTGGATGTTAGAGGGCCTGTGGTTTGTATCAGATTCAGAAGCAGAGTTGAACTAGATATGGTCCGTGTGTGTAGGAAACACAGTTATTTGTTCTGAGCACTCTCACTTTCCTGCCTTATTAGAGACTCTAGAAAGCAAGAGCGTGCTTCTTGCTCTAAAGCAGAGTGTGTTTCATGGATGAGAAGTGTGCTGTGTGTTTCCCTTCAGAAACGGAGTAAAATGCCAGGCTCTGTGTCTTCCTACAAGCGAGACTTCGTTTCAGGTAAACGCAGTCTCTTTTCAGCTCAAACGAAGCTATATTGTACACGAAGCTCACACGTTTCTCGCTCTTAATTGAAACGCATTGGATGTTAGAGGGCCTGTGGTTTGTATCAGATTCAGAAGCAGAGTTGAACTAGATATGGTCCGTGTGTGTAGGAAACACAGTTATTTGTTCTGAGCACTCTCACTTACCTGCCTTATTAGAGACTCTAGAAAGCAAGAGCGTGCTTCTTGCTCTAAAGCAGAGTGTGTTTCATGGATGAGAAGTGGGCTGTGTGTTTCCCTTCAGAAACGGAGTTAAATGCCAGGCTCTGTGTCTTCCTCAAGCGAGACTTCTTTTCAGGTAAACGCAGTCACTTTTCAGCTCAAACGAAGCTATATTGGACACGAAGCTCACACGTTTCTCGCTCTTAACTGAAACGCATTGGATGTTAGAGGGCCTGTGGTTTGTATCAGTTTCAGAAGCAGAGTTGAACTAGATATGGACCGTGTGTGTAGGAAACACAGTTCTTTTGTTCTGAGCACTCTCATGTTTCCCGCCTTATTAGAGACTCTCGAAAGCAAGAGCGTGCTTCTTGCTCTAAAGCAGAGAGTGTTTCATGGATGAGAAGTGTGCTGTGTGTTTCCCTTCAGAAACGGAGTTAAATGCCAGGCTCTGTGTCTTCCTCAAGCGAGACTTCGTTTCAGGTAAACGCAGTCACTTTTCAGCTCAAACGAAGCTATATTGTACACGAAGCTCACACGTTTCTCGCTCTTAACTGAAACGCATTGGATGTTAGAGGGCCTGTGGTTTGTATCAGTTTCAGAAGCAGAGTTGAACTAGATATGGACCGTGTGTGTAGGAAACACAGTTCTTTTGTTCTGAGCACTCTCACGTTTCCCGCCTTATTAGAGACTCTAGAAAGCAAGAGCGTGCTTCTTGCTCTAAAGCAGAGTGTGATTCATGGATGAGAACTGTGCTGTGTGATTCCCTTCAGAAACGGAGTTAAATGCCAGGCTCTGTGTCTTCCTACAAGCAAGAATTCGTTCAGGTAAACGCAGTCACTTTTTAGCTCAAACGAAGCTACATTGTTCACGAAGCTCACACGTTTCTCGCTCTTAACTGAAACGCATTGGATGTTAGAGGGCCTGTGGTTTGTATCAGTTTCAGAAGCAGAGTTGAACTAGATATGGTCCGTGTGTGTAGGAAACACAGTTCTTTTGTTCTGAGCACTCTCACGTTTCCCGCCTTATTAGAGACTCTAGAAAGCAAGAGCGTGCTTCTTGCTCTAAAGCAGAGTGTGTTTCATGGATGAGAAGTGTTGTGTGTTTACCTTCAAAAACGGAGTTAAATGCCAGGCTCTGTGTCTTCCTACAAGCGAGACTTCGTTTCAGGTAAACGCAGTCACTTTTCAGCTCAAAGGAAGCTATATTGTACATGAAGCTCAGACGTTTCTCGCTCTTAACTGAAACGCATTGGATGTTAGAGGGCCTGTGGTTTGTATCAGTTTCAGAAGCAGAGTTGAACTAGATATGGTCCGTGTGTGTAGGAAACACAGTTCTTTTGTTCTGAGCACTCTCACGTTTCCCGCCTTATTAGAGACTCTAGAAAGCAAGAGCGTGCTTCTTGCTCTAAAGCAGAGTGTGTTTCATGGATGAGAAGTGTGCTGTGTGTTTCCCTTCAGAAACGGAGTTAAATGCCAGGCTCTGTGTCTTCCTACAAGCGAGACTTCGTTTCAGGTAAACGCAGTCACTTTTCAGCTGAAACGAAGCTATATTGTACACGAAGCTCACACGTTTCTCGCTCTTAACTGAAACGCATTGGATGTTAGAGGGCCTGTGGTTTGTATCAGTTTCAGAAGCAGAGTTGAACTAGATATGGTCCGTGTGTGTAGGAAACACAGTTCTTTTGTTCTGAGCACTCTCACGTTTCCCGCCTTATTAGAGACTCTAGAAAGCAAGAGCGTGCTTCTTGCTCTAAAGCAGAGTGTGTTTCATGGATGAGAAGTGTGCTGTGTGTTTCCCTTCAGAAACGGAGTTAAATGCCAGGCTCTGTGTCTTCCTACAAGCGAGACTTCGTTTCAGGAAACGCAGTCACTTTTCAGCTCAAACGAAGCTATATTGTACACGAAGCTCACACGTTTCTCGCTCTTAACTGAAACGCATTGGATGTTAGAGGGCCTGTGGTTTGTATCAGTTTCAGAAGCAGAGTTGAACTAGATATGGTCCGTGTGTGTAGGAAACACAGTTCTTTTGTTCTGAGCACTCTCACGTTTCCCGCCTTATTAGAGACTCTCGAAAGCAAGAGCGTGCTTCTTGCTCTAAAGCAGAGTGTGTTTCATGGATGAGAAGTGTGCTGTGTGTTTCCCTTCAGAAACGGAGTTAAATGCCAGGCTCTGTGTCTTCCTACAAGCGAGACTTCGTTTCAGGTAAACGCAGTCACTTTTCAGCTGAAACGAAGCTATATTGTACACGAAGCTCACACGTTTCTCGCTCTTAACTGAAACGCATTGGATGTTAGAGGGCCTGTGGTTTGTATCAGTTTCAGAAGCAGAGTTGAACTAGATATGGTCCGTGTGTGTAGGAAACACAGTTCTTTTGTTCTGAGCACTCTCACGTTTCCCGCCTTATTAGAGACTCTAGAAAGCAAGAGCGTGCTTCTTGCTCTAAAGCAGAGTGTGTTTCATGGATGAGAAGTGGGCTGTGTGTTTCCCTTCAGAAACGGAGTTAAATGCCAGGCTCTGTGTCTTCCTCAAGCGAGACTTCTTTTCAGGTAAACGCAGTCACTTTTCAGCTCAAACGAAGCTATATTGGACACGAAGCTCACACGTTTCTCGCTCTTAACTGAAACGCATTGGATGTTAGAGGGCCTGTGGTTTGTATCAGTTTCAGAAGCAGAGTTGAACTAGATATGGACCGTGTGTGTAGGAAACACAGTTCTTTTGTTCTGAGCACTCTCACGTTTCCCGCCTTATTAGAGACTCTCGAAAGCAAGAGCGTGCTTCTTGCTCTAAAGCAGAGAGTGTTTCATGGATGAGAAGTGTGCTGTGTGTTTCCCTTCAGAAACGGAGTTAAATGCCAGGCTCTGTGTCTTCCTCAAGCGAGACTTCGTTTCAGGTAAACGCAGTCACTTTTCAGCTCAAACGAAGCTATATTGTACACGAAGCTCACACGTTTCTCGCTCTTAACTGAAACGCATTGGATGTTAGAGGGCCTGTGGTTTGTATCAGTTTCAGAAGCAGAGTTGAACTAGATATGGTCCGTGTGTGTAGGAAACACAGTTCTTTTGTTCTGAGCACTCTCACGTTTCCCGCCTTATTAGAGACTCTAGAAAGCAAGAGCGTGCTTCTTGCTCTAAAGCAGAGTGTGTTTCATGGATGAGAAGTGTGCTGTGTGTTTCCCTTCAGAAACGGAGTTAAATGCCAGGCTCTGTGTCTTCCTACAAGCGAGACGTCGTTTCAGGTAAACGCAGTCACTTTTCAGCTGAAACGAAGCTATATTGTACACGAAGCTCACACGTTTCTCGCTCTTAACTGAAACGCATTGGATGTTAGAGGGCCTGTGGTTTGTATCAGTTTCAGAAGCAGAGTTGAACTAGATATGGTCCGTGTGTGTAGGAAACACAGTTCTTTTGTTCTGAGCACTCTCACGTTTCCCGCCTTATTAGAGACTCTAGAAAGCAAGAGCGTGCTTCTTGCTCTAAAGCAGAGTGTGTTTCATGGATGAGAAGTGTGCTGTGTGTTTCCCTTCAGAAACGGAGTTAAATGCCAGGCTCTGTGTCTTCCTACAAGCGAGACTTCGTTTCAGGAAACGCAGTCACTTTTCAGCTCAAACGAAGCTATATTGTACACGAAGCTCACACGTTTCTCGCTCTTAACTGAAACGCATTGGATGTTAGAGGGCCTGTGGTTTGTATCAGTTTCAGAAGCAGAGTTGAACTAGATATGGTCCGTGTGTGTAGGAAACACAGTTCTTTTGTTCTGAGCACTCTCACGTTTCCCGCCTTATTAGAGACTCTCGAAAGCAAGAGCGTGCTTCTTGCTCTAAAGCAGAGTGTGTTTCATGGATGAGAAGTGTGCTGTGTGTTTCCCTTCAGAAACGGAGTTAAATGCCAGGCTCTGTGTCTTCCTACAAGCGAGACTTCGTTTCAGGTAAACGCAGTCACTTTTCAGCTGAAACGAAGCTATATTGTACACGAAGCTCACACGTTTCTCGCTCTTAACTGAAACGCATTGGATGTTAGAGGGCCTGTGGTTTGTATCAGTTTCAGAAGCAGAGTTGAACTAGATATGGTCCGTGTGTGTAGGAAACACAGTTCTTTTGTTCTGAGCACTCTCACGTTTCCCGCCTTATTAGAGACTCTAGAAAGCAAGAGCGTGCTTCTTGCTCTAAAGCAGAGTGTGTTTCATGGATGAGAAGTGGGCTGTGTGTTTCCCTTCAGAAACGGAGTTAAATGCCAGGCTCTGTGTCTTCCTCAAGCGAGACTTCTTTTCAGGTAAACGCAGTCACTTTTCAGCTCAAACGAAGCTATATTGGACACGAAGCTCACACGTTTCTCGCTCTTAACTGAAACGCATTGGATGTTAGAGGGCCTGTGGTTTGTATCAGTTTCAGAAGCAGAGTTGAACTAGATATGGACCGTGTGTGTAGGAAACACAGTTCTTTTGTTCTGAGCACTCTCACGTTTCCCGCCTTATTAGAGACTCTCGAAAGCAAGAGCGTGCTTCTTGCTCTAAAGCAGAGAGTGTTTCATGGATGAGAAGTGTGCTGTGTGTTTCCCTTCAGAAACGGAGTTAAATGCCAGGCTCTGTGTCTTCCTCAAGCGAGACTTCGTTTCAGGTAAACGCAGTCACTTTTCAGCTCAAACGAAGCTATATTGTACACGAAGCTCACACGTTTCTCGCTCTTAACTGAAACGCATTGGATGTTAGAGGGCCTGTGGTTTGTATCAGTTTCAGAAGCAGAGTTGAACTAGATATGGACCGTGTGTGTAGGAAACACAGTTCTTTTGTTCTGAGCACTCTCACGTTTCCCGCCTTATTAGAGACTCTAGAAAGCAAGAGCGTGCTTCTTGCTCTAAAGCAGAGTGTGATTCATGGATGAGAACTGTGCTGTGTGATTCCCTTCAGAAACGGAGTTAAATGCCAGGCTCTGTGTCTTCCTACAAGCAAGAATTCGTTCAGGTAAACGCAGTCACTTTTTAGCTCAAACGAAGCTACATTGTTCACGAAGCTCACACGTTTCTCGCTCTTAACTGAAACGCATTGGATGTTAGAGGGCCTGTGGTTTGTATCAGTTTCAGAAGCAGAGTTGAACTAGATATGGTCCGTGTGTGTAGGAAACACAGTTCTTTTGTTCTGAGCACTCTCACGTTTCCCGCCTTATTAGAGACTCTAGAAAGCAAGAGCGTGCTTCTTGCTCTAAAGCAGAGTGTGTTTCATGGATGAGAAGTGTTGTGTGTTTACCTTCAAAAACGGAGTTAAATGCCAGGCTCTGTGTCTTCCTACAAGCGAGACTTCGTTTCAGGTAAACGCAGTCACTTTTCAGCTCAAAGGAAGCTATATTGTACATGAAGCTCAGACGTTTCTCGCTCTTAACTGAAACGCATTGGATGTTAGAGGGCCTGTGGTTTGTATCAGTTTCAGAAGCAGAGTTGAACTAGATATGGTCCGTGTGTGTAGGAAACACAGTTCTTTTGTTCTGAGCACTCTCACGTTTCCCGCCTTATTAGAGACTCTAGAAAGCAAGAGCGTGCTTCTTGCTCTAAAGCAGAGTGTGTTTCATGGATGAGAAGTGTGCTGTGTGTTTCCCTTCAGAAACGGAGTTAAATGCCAGGCTCTGTGTCTTCCTACAAGCGAGACTTCGTTTCAGGTAAACGCAGTCACTTTTCAGCTGAAACGAAGCTATATTGTACACGAAGCTCACACGTTTCTCGCTCTTAACTGAAACGCATTGGATGTTAGAGGGCCTGTGGTTTGTATCAGTTTCAGAAGCAGAGTTGAACTAGATATGGTCCGTGTGTGTAGGAAACACAGTTCTTTTGTTCTGAGCACTCTCACGTTTCCCGCCTTATTAGAGACTCTAGAAAGCAAGAGCGTGCTTCTTGCTCTAAAGCAGAGTGTGTTTCATGGATGAGAAGTGTGCTGTGTGTTTCCCTTCAGAAACGGAGTTAAATGCCAGGCTCTGTGTCTTCCTACAAGCGAGACTTCGTTTCAGGAAACGCAGTCACTTTTCAGCTGAAACGAAGCTATATTGTACACGAAGCTCACACGTTTCTCGCTCTTAACTGAAACGCATTGGATGTTAGAGGGCCTGTGGTTTGTATCAGTTTCAGAAGCAGAGTTGAACTAGATATGGTCCGTGTGTGTAGGAAACACAGTTCTTTTGTTCTGAGCACTCTCACGTTTCCCGCCTTATTAGAGACTCTCGAAAGCAAGAGCGTGCTTCTTGCTCTAAAGCAGAGTGTGTTTCATGGATGAGAAGTGTGCTGTGTGTTTCCCTTCAGAAACGGAGTTAAATGCCAGGCTCTGTGTCTTCCTACAAGCGAGACTTCGTTTCAGGTAAACGCAGTCACTTTTCAGCTGAAACGAAGCTATATTGTACACGAAGCTCACACGTTTCTCGCTCTTAACTGAAACGCATTGGATGGTAGAGGGCCTGTGGTTTGTATCAGTTTCAGAAGCAGAGTTGAACTAGATATGGTCCGTGTGTGTAGGAAACACAGTTCTTTTGTTCTGAGCACTCTCACGTTTCCCGCCTTATTAGAGACTCTAGAAAGCAAGAGCGTGCTTCTTGCTCTAAAGCAGAGTGTGTTTCACGGATGAGAAGTGTGCTGTGTGTTTCCCTTCAGAAACGGAGTTAAATGCCAGGCTCTGTGTCTTCCTACAAGCGAGACTTCGTTTCAGGTAAACGCAGTCACTTTTCAGCTCAAAGGAAGGTATATTGTACACGAAGCTCACACGTTTCTCCCCCTTAACTGAAACGCATTGGATGTTAGAGGGCCTGTGGTTTGTATCAGATTCAGAAGCAGAGTTGAACTAGATATGGTCCGTGTGTGTAGGAAACACAGTTATTTGTTCTGAGCACTCTCACTTTCCTGCCTTATTAGAGACTCTAGAAAGCAAGAGCGTGCTTCTTGCTCTAAAGCAGAGTGTGTTTCATGGATGAGAAGTGGGCTGTGTGTTTCCCTTCAGAAACGGAGTTAAATGCCAGCCTCTGTGTCTTCCTACAAGCGAGACTTCGTTTCAGATAAACGCAGTCACTTTTCAGCTCAAACGATGCTATATTGTACACGAAGCTCACACGTTTCTCGCTCTTAACTGAAACGCATTGGATGTTAGAGGGCCTGTGGTTTGTATCAGTTTCAGAAGCAGAGTTGAACTAGATATGGTCCGTGTGTGTAGGAAACACAGTTCTTTTGTTCTGAGCACTCTCACGTTTCCCGCCTTATTAGAGACTCTAGAAAGCAAGAGCGTGCTTCTTGCTCTAAAGCAGAGTGTGTTTCATGGATGAGAAGTGTGCTGTGTGTTTCCCTTCAGAAACGGAGTAAAATGCCAGCCTCTGTGTCTTCCTACATGCGAGACTTCGTTTCAGGTAAACGCAGTCACTTTTCAGCTCAAACGATGCTATATTGTACACGAAGCTCATACGTTTCTCGCTCTTAATTGAAACGCATTGGATGTTAGAGGGCCTGTGGTTTGTATCAGTTTCAGAAGCAGAGTTGAACTAGATATGGTCCGTGTGTGTAGGAAACACAGTTCTTTTGTTCTGAGCACTCTCACGTTTCCCGCCTTATTAGAGACTCTCGAAAGCAAGAGCGTGCTTCTTGCTCTAAAGCAGAGTGTGTTTCATGGATGAGAAGTGTGCTGTGTGTTTCCCTTCAGAAACGGAGTTAAATGCCAGGCTCTGTGTCTTCCTACAAGCGAGACTTCGTTTCAGGTAAACGCAGTCACTTTTCAGCTCAAACGAAGCTATATTGTACACGAAGCTCACACGTTTCTCGCTCTTAACTGAAACGCATTGGATGTTAGAGGGCCTGTGGTTTGTATCAGTTTCAGAAGCAGAGTTGAACTAGATATGGTCCGTGTGTGTAGGAAACACAGTTCTTTTGTTCTGAGCACTCTCACGTTTCCCGCCTTATTAGAGACTCTCGAAAGCAAGAGCGTGCTTCTTGCTCTAAAGCAGAGTGTGTTTCATGGATGAGAACTGTGCTGTGTGTTTCCCTTCAGAAACGGAGTTAAATGCCAGGCTCTGTGTCTTCCTACAAGCAAGAATTCGTTCAGGTAAACGCAGTCACTTTTTAGCTCAAACGAAGCTACATTGTTCACGAAGCTCACACGTTTCTCGCTCTTAACTGAAACGCATTGGATGTTAGAGGGCCTGTGGTTTGTATTAGTTTCAGAAGCAGAGTTGAACTAGATATGGTCCGTGTGTGTAGGAAACACAGTTCTTTTGTTCTGAGCACTCTCACGTTTCCCGCCGTATTAGAGACTCTAGAAAGCAAGAGCGTGCTTCTTGCTCTAAAGCAGAGTGTGTTTCATGGATGAGAAGTGTGCTGTGTGTTTCCCTTCAGAAACAGGGTTAAATGCCAGGCTCTGTGTCTTCCTCAAGCGAGACTTCGTTTCAGGTAAACGCAGTCACTTTTCAGCTCAAACGAAGCTATATTGTACACGAAGCTCACACGTTTCTCGCTCTTAACTGAAACGCATTGGATGTTAGAGGGCCTGTGGTTTGTATCAGTTTCAGAAGCAGAGTTGAACTAGATATGGTCCGTGTGTGTAGGAAACACAGTTCTTTTGTTCTGAGCACTCTCACGTTTCCCGCCTTATTAGAGACTCTCGAAAGCAAGAGCGTGCTTCTTGCTCTAAAGCAGAGTGTGTTTCATGGATGAGAAGTGTGCTGTGTGTTTCCCTTCAGAAACGGAGTTAAATGCCAGGCTCTGTGTCTTCCTACAAGCGAGACTTCGTTTCAGGTAAACGCAGTCACTTTTTAGCTCAAACGAAGCTATGTTGTACACGAAGCTCACACGTTTCTTGCTCTTAACTGAAACGCATTGGATGTTAGAGGGCCTGTGGTTTGTATCAGTTTCAGAAGCAGAGTTGAACTAGATATGGTCCGTGTGTGTAGGAAACACAGTTCTTTTGTTCTGAGCACTCTCACGTTTCCCGCCTTATTAGAGACTCTAGAAAGCAAGAGCGTGCTTCTTGCTCTAAAGCAGAGTGTGTTTCATGGATGAGAAGTGTGCTGTGTGTTTCCCTTCAGAAACGGAGTTAAATGCCAGGCTCTGTGTCTTCCTACAAGCGAGACTTCGTTTCAGGTAAACGCAGTCACTTTTCAGCTGAAACGAAGCTATATTGTACACGAAGCTCACACGTTTCTCGCTCTTAACTGAAACGCATTGGATGTTAGAGGGCCTGTGGTTTGTATCAGTTTCAGAAGCAGAGTTGAACTAGATATGGTCCGTGTGTGTAGGAAACACAGTTCTTTTGTTCTGAGCACTCTCACGTTTCCCGCCTTATTAGAGACTCTCGAAAGCAAGAGCGTGCTTCTTGCTCTAAAGCAGAGTGTGTTTCATGGATGAGAAGTGTGCTGTGTGTTTCCCTTCAGAAACGGAGTTAAATGCCAGGCTCTGTGTCTTCCTACAAGCGAGACTTCGTTTCAGGTAAACGCAGTCACTTTTCAGCTCAAACGAAGCTATATTGTACATGAAGCTCACACGTTTCTCGCTCTTAACTGAAACGCATTGGATGTTAGAGGGCCTGTGGTTTGTATCAGTTTCAGAAGCAGAGTTGAACTAGATATGGTCCGTGTGTGTAGGAAACACAGTTCTTTTGTTCTGAGCACTCTCACGTTTCCCGCCTTATTAGAGACTCTCGAAAGCAAGAGCGTGTTTCTTGCTCTAAAGCAGAGAGTGTTTCATGGATGAGAAGTGTGCTGTGTGTTTCCCGTCAGAAACGGAGTTAAATGCCAGGCTCTGTGTCTTCCTCAAGCGAGACTTCGTTTCAGGTAAACGCAGTCACTTTTCAGCTCAAACGAAGCTATATTGTACACGAAGCTCACACGTTTCTCGCTCTTAACTGAAACGCATTGGATGTTAGAGGGCCTGTGGTTTGTATCAGTTTCAGAAGCAGAGTTGAACTAGATATGGACCGTGTGTGTAGGAAACACAGTTCTTTTGTTCTGAGCACTCTCACGTTTCCCGCCTTATTAGAGACTCTAGAAAGCAAGAGCGTGCTTCTTGCTCTAAAGCAGAGTGTGTTTCATGGATGAGAAGTGTGCTGTGTGTTTCCCTTCAGAAACGGAGTAAAATGCCAGCCTCTGTGTCTTCCTACATGCGAGACTTCGTTTCAGGTAAACGCAGTCACTTTTCAGCTCAAACGATGCTATATTGTACACGAAGCTCATACGTTTCTCGCTCTTAATTGAAACGCATTGGATGTTAGAGGGCCTGTGGTTTGTATCAGTTTCAGAAGCAGAGTTGAACTAGATATGGTCCGTGTGTGTAGGAAACACAGTTCTTTTGTTCTGAGCACTCTCACGTTTCCCGCCTTATTAGAGACTCTCGAAAGCAAGAGCGTGCTTCTTGCTCTAAAGCAGAGTGTGTTTCATGGATGAGAAGTGTGCTGTGTGTTTCCCTTCAGAAACGGAGTTAAATGCCAGGCTCTGTGTCTTCCTACAAGCGAGACTTCGTTTCAGGTAAACGCAGTCACTTTTCAGCTCAAACGAAGCTATATTGTACACGAAGCTCACACGTTTCTCGCTCTTAACTGAAACGCATTGGATGTTAGAGGGCCTGTGGTTTGTATTAGTTTCAGAAGCAGAGTTGAACTAGATATGGTCCGTGTGTGTAGGAAACACAGTTCTTTTGTTCTGAGCACTCTCACGTTTCCCGCCGTATTAGAGACTCTAGAAAGCAAGAGCGTGCTTCTTGCTCTAAAGCAGAGTGTGTTTCATGGATGAGAAGTGTGCTGTGTGTTTCCCTTCAGAAACAGGGTTAAATGCCAGGCTCTGTGTCTTCCTCAAGCGAGACTTCGTTTCAGGTAAACGCAGTCACTTTTCAGCTCAAACGAAGCTATATTGTACACGAAGCTCACACGTTTCTCGCTCTTAACTGAAACGCATTGGATGTTAGAGGGCCTGTGGTTTGTATCAGTTTCAGAAGCAGAGTTGAACTAGATATGGTCCGTGTGTGTAGGAAACACAGTTCTTTTGTTCTGAGCACTCTCACGTTTCCCGCCTTATTAGAGACTCTCGAAAGCAAGAGCGTGCTTCTTGCTCTAAAGCAGAGTGTGTTTCATGGATGAGAACTGTGCTGTGTGTTTCCCTTCAGAAACGGAGTTAAATGCCAGGCTCTGTGTCTTCCTACAAGCGAGACTTCGTTTCAGGTAAACGCAGTCACTTTTTAGCTCAAACGAAGCTATGTTGTACACGAAGCTCACACGTTTCTTGCTCTTAACTGAAACGCATTGGATGTTAGAGGGCCTGTGGTTTGTATCAGTTTCAGAAGCAGAGTTGAACTAGATATGGTCCGTGTGTGTAGGAAACACAGTTCTTTTGTTCTGAGCACTCTCACGTTTCCCGCCTTATTAGAGACTCTAGAAAGCAAGAGCGTGCTTCTTGCTCTAAAGCAGAGTGTGTTTCATGGATGAGAAGTGTGCTGTGTGTTTCCCTTCAGAAACGGAGTTAAATGCCAGGCTCTGTGTCTTCCTACAAGCGAGACTTCGTTTCAGGTAAACGCAGTCACTTTTCAGCTGAAACGAAGCTATATTGTACACGAAGCTCACACGTTTCTCGCTCTTAACTGAAACGCATTGGATGTTAGAGGGCCTGTGGTTTGTATCAGTTTCAGAAGCAGAGTTGAACTAGATATGGTCCGTGTGTGTAGGAAACACAGTTCTTTTGTTCTGAGCACTCTCACGTTTCCCGCCTTATTAGAGACTCTCGAAAGCAAGAGCGTGCTTCTTGCTCTAAAGCAGAGTGTGTTTCATGGATGAGAAGTGTGCTGTGTGTTTCCCTTCAGAAACGGAGTTAAATGCCAGGCTCTGTGTCTTCCTACAAGCGAGACTTCGTTTCAGGTAAACGCAGTCACTTTTCAGCTCAAACGAAGCTATATTGTACATGAAGCTCACACGTTTCTCGCTCTTAACTGAAACGCATTGGATGTTAGAGGGCCTGTGGTTTGTATCAGTTTCAGAAGCAGAGTTGAACTAGATATGGTCCGTGTGTGTAGGAAACACAGTTCTTTTGTTCTGAGCACTCTCACGTTTCCCGCCTTATTAGAGACTCTCGAAAGCAAGAGCGTGTTTCTTGCTCTAAAGCAGAGAGTGTTTCATGGATGAGAAGTGTGCTGTGTGTTTCCCGTCAGAAACGGAGTTAAATGCCAGGCTCTGTGTCTTCCTCAAGCGAGACTTCGTTTCAGGTAAACGCAGTCACTTTTCAGCTCAAACGAAGCTATATTGTACACGAAGCTCACACGTTTCTCGCTCTTAACTGAAACGCATTGGATGTTAGAGGGCCTGTGGTTTGTATCAGTTTCAGAAGCAGAGTTGAACTAGATATGGACCGTGTGTGTAGGAAACACAGTTCTTTTGTTCTGAGCACTCTCACGTTTCCCGCCTTATTAGAGACTCTAGAAAGCAAGAGCGTGCTTCTTGCTCTAAAGCAGAGTGTGATTCATGGATGAGAACTGTGCTGTGTGATTCCCTTCAGAAACGGAGTTAAATGCCAGGCTCTGTGTCTTCCTACAAGCAAGAATTCGTTCAGGTAAACGCAGTCACTTTTTAGCTCAAACGAAGCTACATTGTTCACGAAGCTCACACGTTTCTCGCTCTTAACTGAAACGCATTGGATGTTAGAGGGCCTGTGGTTTGTATCAGTTTCAGAAGCAGAGTTGAACTAGATATGGTCCGTGTGTGTAGGAAACACAGTTCTTTTGTTCTGAGCACTCTCACGTTTCCCGCCTTATTAGAGACTCTAGAAAGCAAGAGCGTGCTTCTTGCTCTAAAGCAGAGTGTGTTTCATGGATGAGAAGTGTTGTGTGTTTACCTTCAAAAACGGAGTTAAATGCCAGGCTCTGTGTCTTCCTACAAGCGAGACTTCGTTTCAGGTAAACGCAGTCACTTTTCAGCTCAAAGGAAGCTATATTGTACATGAAGCTCAGACGTTTCTCGCTTTAACTGAAACGCATTGGATGTTAGAGGGCCTGTGGTTTGTATCAGTTTCAGAAGCAGAGTTGAACTAGATATGGTCCGTGTGTGTAGGAAACACAGTTCTTTTGTTCTGAGCACTCTCACATTTCCCGCCTTATTAGAGACTCTAGAAAGCAAGAGCGTGCTTCTTGCTCTAAAGCAGAGTGTGTTTCATGGATGAGAACTGTGCCGTGTGTTTCCCTTCAGAAACGGAGTTAAATGCCAGGCTCTGTGTCTTCCTACAAGCGAGACTTCGTTTCAGGTAAACGCAGTCACTTTTCAGCTCAAACGGAGCTATATTGTACACGAAGCTCACACGTTTCTCGCTCTTAACTGAAACGCATTGGATGTTAGAGGTCCTGTGGTTTGTATCAGTTTCAGAAGCAGAGTTGAACTAGATATGGTCCGTGTGTGTAGGTAACATAGTTCTTTTGTTCTGAGCACTCTCACGTTTCCCGCCTTATTAGAGACTCTCGAAAGCAAGAGCGTGCTTCTTGCTCTAAAGCAGAGTGTGTTTCATGGATGAGAAGTGTGCTGTGTGTTTCCCTTCAGAAACGGAGTTAAATGCCAGGCTCTGTGTCTTCCTACAAGCGAGACTTTGTTTCAGGTAAACGCAGTCACTTTTCAGCTCAAAGGAAGCTATATTGTACACGAAGCTCACACGTTTCTCGCTCTTAACTGAAACACATTGGATGTTAGAGGGCCTGTGGTTTGTATCAGTTTCAGAAGCAGAGTTGAACTAGATATGGTCCGTGTGTGTAGGAAACACAGTTCTTTTGTTCTGAGCACTCTCACGTTTCCCGCCGTATTAGAGACTCTAGAAAGCAAGAGCGTGCTTCTTGCTCTAAAGCAGAGTGTGTTTCATGGATGAGAAGTGTGCTGTGTGTTTCCCTTCAGAAACGGAGTTAAATGCCAGGCTCTGTGTCTTCCTACAAGCGAGACTTCGTTTCAGGTAAACGCAGTCACTTTTCAGCTCAAACGAAGCTATATTGTACATGAAGCTCACACGTTTCTCGCTCTTAACTGAAACGCATTGGATGTTAGAGGGCCTGTGGTTTGTATCAGTTTCAGAAGCAGAGTTGAACTAGATATGGTCCGTGTGTGTAGGAAACACAGTTCTTTTGTTCTGAGCACTCTCACGTTTCCCGCCTTATTAGAGACTCTCGAAAGCAAGAGCGTGCTTCTTGCTCTAAAGCAGAGTGTGTTTCATGGATGAGAAGTGTGCTGTGTGTTTCCCTTCAGAAACGGAGTTAAATGCCAGGCTCTGTGTCTTCCTACAAGCGAGACTTCGTTTCAGGTAAACGCAGTCACTTTTCAGCTCAAACGAAGCTATATTGTACACGAAGCTCACACGTTTCTCGCTCTTAACTGAAACGCATTGGATGTTAGAGGGCCTGTGGTTTGTATCAGTTTCAGAAGCAGAGTTGAACTAGATATGGTCCGTGTGTGTAGGAAACACAGTTCTTTTGTTCTGAGCACTCTCACGTTTCCCGCCTTATTAGAGACTCTAGAAAGCAAGAGCGTGCTTCTTGCTCTAAAGCAGAGTGTGTTTCATGGATGAGAAGTGTTGTGTGTTTACCTTCAAAAACGGAGTTAAATGCCAGGCTCTGTGTCTTCCTACAAGCGAGACTTCGTTTCAGGTAAACGCAGTCACTTTTCAGCTCAAAGGAAGCTATATTGTACATGAAGCTCAGACGTTTCTCGCTTTAACTGAAACGCATTGCATGTTAGAGGGCCTGTGGTTTGTATCAGTTTCAGAAGCAGAGTTGAACTAGATATGGTCCGTGTGTGTAGGAAACACAGTTCTTTTGTTCTGAGCACTCTCACATTTCCCGCCTTATTAGAGACTCTAGAAAGCAAGAGCGTGCTTCTTGCTCTAAAGCAGAGTGTGTTTCATGGATGAGAACTGTGCCGTGTGTTTCCCTTCAGAAACGGAGTTAAATGCCAGGCTCTGTGTCTTCCTACAAGCGAGACTTCGTTTCAGGTAAACGCAGTCACTTTTCAGCTCAAACGGAGCTATATTGTACACGAAGCTCACACGTTTCTCGCTCTTAACTGAAACGCATTGGATGTTAGAGGTCCTGTGGTTTGTATCAGTTTCAGAAGCAGAGTTGAACTAGATATGGTCCGTGTGTGTAGGTAACATAGTTCTTTTGTTCTGAGCACTCTCACGTTTCCCGCCTTATTAGAGACTCTAGAAAGCAAGAGCGTGCTTCTTGCTCTAAAGCAGAGTGTGTTTCATGGATGAGAAGTGTGCTGTGTGTTTCCCTTCAGAAACGGAGTTAAATGCCAGGCTCTGTGTCTTCCTACAAGCGAGACTTTGTTTCAGGTAAACGCAGTCACTTTTCAGCTCAAAGGAAGCTATATTGTACACGAAGCTCACACGTTTCTCGCTCTTAACTGAAACACATTGGATGTTAGAGGGCCTGTGGTTTGTATCAGTTTCAGAAGCAGAGTTGAACTAGATATGGTCCGTGTGTGTAGGAAACACAGTTCTTTTGTTCTGAGCACTCTCACGTTTCCCGCCTTATTAGAGACTCTAGAAAGCAAGAGCGTGCTTCTTGCTCTAAAGCAGAGTGTGTTTCATGGATGAGAAGTGTGCTGTGTGTTTCCCTTCAGAAACGGAGTTAAATGCCAGGCTCTGTGTCTTCCTACAAGCGAGACTTCGTTTCAGGTAAACGCAGTCACTTTTCAGCTCAAACGAAGCTATATTGTACACCAAGCTCACACGTTTCTCGCTCTTAACTGAAACGCATTGGATGTTAGAGGGCCTGTGGTTTGTATCAGTTTCAGAAGCAGAGTTGAACTAGATATGGTCCGTGTGTGTAGGAAACACAGTTCTTTTGTTCTGAGCACTCTCACGTTTCCCGCCTTATTAGAGACTCTCGAAAGCAAGAGCGTGCTTCTTGCTCTAAAGCAGAGTGTGTTTCATGGATGAGAAGTGTGCTGTGTGTTTCCCTTCAGAAACGGAGTTAAATGCCAGGCTCTGTGTCTTCCTACAAGCGAGACTTCGTTTCAGGTAAACGCAGTCACTTTTCAGCTCAAAGGAAGGTATATTGTACACGAAGCTCACACGTTTCTCCCCCTTAACTGAAACGCATTGGATGTTAGAGGGCCTGTGGTTTGTATCAGATTCAGAAGCAGAGTTGAACTAGATATGGTCCGTGTGTGTAGGAAACACAGTTATTTGTTCTGAGCACTCTCAGTTTCCTGCCTTATTAGAGACTCTAGAAAGCAAGAGCGTGCTTCTTGCTCTAAAGCAGAGTGTGTTTCATGGATGAGAAGTGTGCTGTGTGTTTCCCTTCAGAAACGGAGTAAAATGCCAGGCTCTGTGTCTTCCTACAAGCGAGACTTCGTTTCAGGTAAACGCAGTCTCTTTTCAGCTCAAACGAAGCTATATTGTACAGGAAGCTCACACGTTTCTCGCTCTTAATTGAAACGCATTGGATGTTAGAGGGCCTGTGGTTTGTATCAGATTCAGAAGCAGAGTTGAACTAGATATGGTCCGTGTGTGTAGGAAACACAGTTATTTGTTCTGAGCACTCTCACTTACCTGCCTTATTAGAGAATCTAGAAAGCAAGAGCGTGCTTCTTGCTCTAAAGCAGAGTGTGTTTCATGGATGAGAAGTGGGCTGTGTGTTTCCCTTCAGAAACGGAGTAAAATGCCAGCCTCTGTGTCTTCCTACAAGCGAGACTTCGTTTCAGGTAAACGCAGTCACTTTTCAGCTCAAACGAAGCTATATTGTACACGAAGCTCACACGTTTCTCGCTCTTAACTGAAACGCATTGGATGTTAGAGGGCCTGTGGTTTGTATCAGTTTCAGAAGCAGAGTTGAACTAGATATGGTCCGTGTGTGTAGGAAACACAGTTCTTTTGTTCTGAGCACTCTCACGTTTCCCGCCTTATTAGAGACTCTAGAAAGCAAGAGCGTGCTTCTTGCTCTAAAGCAGAGTGTGTTTCATGGATGAGAAGTGTGCTGTGTGTTTCCCTTCAGAAACGGAGTAAAATGCCAGCCTCTGTGTCTTCCTACATGCGAGACTTCGTTTCAGGTAAACGCAGTCACTTTTCAGCTCAAACGATGCTATATTGTACACGAAGCTCACACGTTTCTCGCTCTTAATTGAAACGCATTGGATGTTAGAGGGCCTGTGGTTTGTATCAGTTTCAGAAGCAGAGTTGAACTAGATATGGTCCGTGTGTGTAGGAAACACAGTTCTTTTGTTCTGAGCACTCTCACGTTTCCCGCCTTATTAGAGACTCTCGAAAGCAAGAGCGTGCTTCTTGCTCTAAAGCAGAGTGTGTTTCATGGATGAGAAGTGTGCTGTGTGTTTCCCTTCAGAAACGGAGTTAAATGCCAGGCTCTGTGTCTTCCTACAAGCGAGACTTCGTTTCAGGTAAACGCAGTCACTTTTCAGCTCAAACGAAGCTATATTGTACACGAAGCTCACACGTTTCTCGCTCTTAACTGAAACGCATTGGATGTTAGAGGGCCTGTGGTTTGTATCAGTTTCAGAAGCAGAGTTGAACTAGATATGGTCCGTGTGTGTAGGAAACACAGTTCTTTTGTTCTGAGCACTCTCACGTTTCCCGCCTTATTAGAGACTCTCGAAAGCAAGAGCGTGCTTCTTGCTCTAAAGCAGAGTGTGTTTCATGGATGAGAACTGTGCTGTGTGTTTCCCTTCAGAAACGGAGTTAAATGCCAGGCTCTGTGTCTTCCTACAAGCAAGAATTCGTTCAGGTAAACGCAGTCACTTTTTAGCTCAAACGAAGCTACATTGTTCACGAAGCTCACACGTTTCTCGCTCTTAACTGAAACGCATTGGATGTTAGAGGGCCTGTGGTTTGTATCAGTTTCAGAAGCAGAGTTGAACTAGATATGGTCCGTGTGTGTAGGAAACACAGTTCTTTTGTTCTGAGCACTCTCACGTTTCCCGCCTTATTAGAGACTCTCGAAAGCAAGAGCGTGCTTCTTGCTCTAAAGCAGAGTGTGTTTCATGGATGAGAAGTGTGCTGTGTGTTTCCCTTCAGAAACGGAGTTAAATGCCAGGCTCTGTGTCTTCCTACAAGCGAGACTTCGTTTCAGGTAAACGCAGTCACTTTTCAGCTCAAACGAAGCTATATTGTACACGAAGCTCACACGTTTCTTGCTCTTAACTGAAACGCATTGGATGTTAGAGGGCCTGTGGTTTGTATCAGTTTCAGAAGCAGAGTTGAACTAGATATGGTCCGTGTGTGTAGGAAACACAGTTCTTTTGTTCTGAGCACTCTCACGTTTCCCGCCTTATTAGAGACTCTAGAAAGCAAGAGCGTGCTTCTTGCTCTAAAGCAGAGTGTGTTTCATGGATGAGAAGTGTGCTGTGTGTTTCCCTTCAGAAACGGAGTTAAATGCCAGGCTCTGTGTCTTCCTACAAGCGAGACTTCGTTTCAGGTAAACGCAGTCACTTTTCAGCTGAAACGAAGCTATATTGTACACGAAGCTCACACGTTTCTCGCTCTTAACTGAAACGCATTGGATGTTAGAGGGCCTGTGGTTTGTATCAGTTTCAGAAGCAGAGTTGAACTAGATATGGTCCGTGTGTGTAGGAAACACAGTTCTTTTGTTCTGAGCACTCTCACGTTTCCCGCCTTATTAGAGACTCTCGAAAGCAAGAGCGTGCTTCTTGCTCTAAAGCAGAGTGTGTTTCATGGATGAGAAGTGTGCTGTGTGTTTCCCTTCAGAAACGGAGTTAAATGCCAGGCTCTGTGTCTTCCTACAAGCGAGACTTCGTTTCAGGTAAACGCAGTCACTTTTCAGCTCAAACGAAGCTATATTGTACATGAAGCTCACACGTTTCTCGCTCTTAACTGAAACGCATTGGATGTTAGAGGGCCTGTGGTTTGTATCAGTTTCAGAAGCAGAGTTGAACTAGATATGGTCCGTGTGTGTAGGAAACACAGTTCTTTTGTTCTGAGCACTCTCACGTTTCCCGCCTTATTAGAGACTCTCGAAAGCAAGAGCGTGTTTCTTGCTCTAAAGCAGAGAGTGTTTCATGGATGAGAAGTGTGCTGTGTTTTTCCCTTCAGAAACGGAGTTAAATGCCAGGCTCTGTGTCTTCCTCAAGCGAGACTTCGTTTCAGGTAAACGCAGTCACTTTTCAGCTCAAACGAAGCTATATTGTACACGAAGCTCACACGTTTCTCGCTCTTAACTGAAACGCATTGGATGTTAGAGGGCCTGTGGTTTGTATCAGTTTCAGAAGCAGAGTTGAACTAGATATGGACCGTGTGTGTAGGAAACACAGTTCTTTTGTTCTGAGCACTCTCACGTTTCCCGCCTTATTAGAGACTCTAGAAAGCAAGAGCGTGCTTCTTGCTCTAAAGCAGAGTGTGATTCATGGATGAGAACTGTGCTGTGTGATTCCCTTCAG
Source organism: Onychomys arenicola (assembly GCA_949786405.1). Taxonomy (NCBI): domain Eukaryota; kingdom Metazoa; phylum Chordata; class Mammalia; order Rodentia; family Cricetidae; genus Onychomys; species Onychomys arenicola. The sequence continues at coordinate 46,028 of CATKUM010000039.1, read as the reverse complement.
AAACGGAGTTAAATGCCAGGCTCTGTGTCTTCCTACAAGCAAGAATTCGTTCAGGTAAACGCAGTCACTTTTTAGCTCAAACGAAGCTACATTGTTCACGAACCTCACACGTTTCTCGCTCTTAACTGAAACGCATTGGATGTTAGAGGGCCTGTGGTTTGTATCAGTTTCAGAAGCAGAGTTGAACTAGATATGGTCCGTGTGTGTAGGAAACACAGTTCTTTTGTTCTGAGCACTCTCACGTTTCCCGCCTTATTAGAGACTCTAGAAAGCAAGAGCGTGCTTCTTGCTCTAAAGCAGAGTGTGTTTCATGGATGAGAAGTGTTGTGTGTTTACCTTCAAAAACGGAGTTAAATGCCAGGCTCTGTGTCTTCCTACAAGCGAGACTTCGTTTCAGGTAAACGCAGTCACTTTTCAGCTCAAAGGAAGCTATATTGTACATGAAGCTCAGACGTTTCTCGCTTTAACTGAAACGCATTGGATGTTAGAGGGCCTGTGGTTTGTATCAGTTTCAGAAGCAGAGTTGAACTAGATATGGTCCGTGTGTGTAGGAAACACAGTTCTTTTGTTCTGAGCACTCTCACATTTCCCGCCTTATTAGAGACTCTAGAAAGCAAGAGCGTGCTTCTTGCTCTAAAGCAGAGTGTGTTTCATGGATGAGAACTGTGCCGTGTGTTTCCCTTCAGAAACGGAGTTAAATGCCAGGCTCTGTGTCTTCCTACAAGCGAGACTTCGTTTCAGGTAAACGCAGTCACTTTTCAGCTCAAACGGAGCTATATTGTACACGAAGCTCACACGTTTCTCGCTCTTAACTGAAACGCATTGGATGTTAGAGGTCCTGTGGTTTGTATCAGTTTCAGAAGCAGAGTTGAACTAGATATGGTCCGTGTGTGTAGGTAACATAGTTCTTTTGTTCTGAGCACTCTCACGTTTCCCGCCTTATTAGAGACTCTAGAAAGCAAGAGCGTGCTTCTTGCTCTAAAGCAGAGTGTGTTTCATGGATGAGAAGTGTGCTGTGTGTTTCCCTTCAGAAACGGAGTAAAATGCCAGGCTCTGTGTCTTCCTACAAGCGAGACTTCGTTTCAGGTAAACGCAGTCACTTTTCAGCTCAAAGGAAGCTATATTGTACACGAAGCTCACACGTTTCTCGCTCTTAACTGAAACGCATTGGATGTTAGAGGTCCTGTGGTTTGTATCAGTTTCAGAAGCAGAGTTGAACAAGATATGGTCCGTGTGTGTAGGAAACACAGTTCTTTTGTTCTGAGCACTCTCACGTTTCCCGCCTTATTAGAGACTCTAGAAAGCAAGAGCGTGCTTCTTGCTCTAAAGCAGAGTGTGTTTCATGGATGAGAAGTGTGCTGTGTGTTTCCCTTCAGAAACGGAGTTAAATGCCAGGCTCTGTGTCTTCCTCAAGCGTGACTTCTTTTCAGGTAAACGCAGTCACTTTTCAGCTCAAACGAAGCTATATTGTACACGAAGCTCACACGTTTCTCGCTCTTAACTGAAACGCATTGGATGTTAGAGGGCCTGTGGTTTGTATCAGTTTCAGAAGCAGAGTTGAACTAGATATGGACCGTGTGTGTAGGAAACACAGTTCTTTTGTTCTGAGCACTCTCACGTTTCCCGCCTTATTAGAGACTCTCGAAAGCAAGAGCGTGCTTCTTGCTCTAAAGCAGAGAGTGTTTCATGGATGAGAAGTGTGCTGTGTGTTTCCCTTCAGAAACGGAGTTAAATGCCAGGCTCTGTGTCTTCCTCAAGCGAGACTTCGTTTCAGGTAAACGCAGTCACTTTTCAGCTCAAACGAAGCTATATTGTACACGAAGCTCACACGTTTCTCGCTCTTAACTGAAACGCATTGGATGTTAGAGGGCCTTTGGTTTGTATCAGTTTCAGAAGCAGAGTTGAACTAGATATGGACCGTGTGTGTAGGAAACACAGTTCTTTTGTTCTGAGCACTCTCACGTTTCCCGCCTTATTAGAGACTCTAGAAAGCAAGAGCGTGCTTCTTGCTCTAAAGCAGAGTGTGATTCATGGATGAGAACTGTGCTGTGTGATTCCCTTCAGAAACGGAGTTAAATGCCAGGCTCTGTGTCTTCCTACAAGCAAGAATTCGTTCAGGTAAACGCAGTCACTTTTTAGCTCAAACGAAGCTACATTGTTCACGAAGCTCACACGTTTCTCGCTCTTAACTGAAACGCATTGGATGTTAGAGGGCCTGTGGTTTGTATCAGTTTCAGAAGCAGAGTTGAACTAGATATGGTCCGTGTGTGTAGGAAACACAATTCTTTTGTTCTGAGCACTCTCACGTTTCCCGCCTTATTAGAGACTCTAGAAAGCAAGAGCGTGCTTCTTGCTCTAAAGCAGAGTGTGTTTCATGGATGAGAAGTGTTGTGTGTTTACCTTCAAAAACGGAGTTAAATGCCAGGCTCTGTGTCTTCCTACAAGCGAGACTTCGTTTCAGGTAAACGCAGTCACTTTTCAGCTCAAAGGAAGCTATATTGTACATGAAGCTCAGACGTTTCTCGCTCTTAACTGAAACGCATTGGATGTTAGAGGGCCTGTGGTTTGTATCAGTTTCAGAAGCAGAGTTGAACTAGATATGGTCCGTGTGTGTAGGAAACACAGTTCTTTTGTTCTGAGCACTCTCACATTTCCCGCCTTATTAGAGACTCTAGAAAGCAAGAGCGTGCTTCTTGCTCTAAAGCAGAGTGTGTTTCATGGATGAGAAGTGTGCTGTGTGTTTCCCTTCAGAAACGGAGTTAAATGCCAGGGTCTGTGTCTTCCTCAAGCGAGACTTCTTTTCAGGTAAACGCAGTCACTTTTCAGCTCAAACGAAGCTATATTGTACACGAAGCTCACACGTTTCTCGCTCTTAACTGAAACGCATTGGATGTTAGAGGGCCTGTGGTTTGTATCAGTTTCAGAAGCAGAGTTGAACTAGATATGGACCGTGTGTGTAGGAAACACAGTTCTTTTGTTCTGAGCACTCTCACGTTTCCCGCCTTATTAGAGACTCTCGAAAGCAAGAGCGTGCTTCTTGCTCTAAAGCAGAGAGTGTTTCATGGATGAGAAGTGTGCTGTGTGTTTCCCTTCAGAAACGGAGTTAAATGCCAGGCTCTGTGTCTTCCTACAAGCGAGACTTCGTTTCAGGTAAACGCAGTCACTTTTCAGCTCAAACGGAGCTATATTGTACACGAAGCTCACACGTTTCTCGCTCTTAACTGAAACGCATTGGATGTTAGAGGTCCTGTGGTTTGTATCAGTTTCAGAAGCAGAGTTGAACTAGATATGGTCCGTGTGTGTAGGTAACATAGTTCTTTTGTTCTGAGCACTCTCACGTTTCCCGCCTTATTAGAGACTCTAGAAAGCAAGAGCGTGCTTCTTGCTCTAAAGCAGAGTGTGTTTCATGGATGAGAAGTGTGCTGTGTGTTTCCCTTCAGAAACGGAGTAAAATGCCAGGCTCTGTGTCTTCCTACAAGCGAGACTTCGTTTCAGGTAAACGCAGTCACTTTTCAGCTCAAAGGAAGCTATATTGTACACGAAGCTCACACGTTTCTCGCTCTTAACTGAAACGCATTGGATGTTAGAGGTCCTGTGGTTTGTATCAGTTTCAGAAGCAGAGTTGAACAAGATATGGTCCGTGTGTGTAGGAAACACAGTTCTTTTGTTCTGAGCACTCTCACGTTTCCCGCCTTATTAGAGACTCTAGAAAGCAAGAGCGTGCTTCTTGCTCTAAAGCAGAGTGTGTTTCATGGATGAGAAGTGTGCTGTGTGTTTCCCTTCAGAAACGGAGTTAAATGCCAGGCTCTGTGTCTTCCTCAAGCGAGACTTCTTTTCAGGTAAACGCAGTCACTTTTCAGCTCAAACGAAGCTATATTGTACACGAAGCTCACACGTTTCTCGCTCTTAACTGAAACGCATTTGATGTTAGAGGGCCTGTGGTTTGTATCAGTTTCAGAAGCAGAGTTGAACTAGATATGGACCGTGTGTGTAGGAAACACAGTTCTTTTGTTCTGAGCACTCTCACGTTTCCCGCCTTATTAGAGACTCTCGAAAGCAAGAGCGTGCTTCTTGCTCTAAAGCAGAGAGTGTTTCATGGATGAGAAGTGTGCTGTGTGTTTCCCTTCAGAAACGGAGTTAAATGCCAGGCTCTGTGTCTTCCTCAAGCGAGACTTCGTTTCAGGTAAACGCAGTCACTTTTCAGCTCAAACGAAGCTATATTGTACACGAAGCTCACACGTTTCTCGCTCTTAACTGAAACGCATTGGATGTTAGAGGGCCTTTGGTTTGTATCAGTTTCAGAAGCAGAGTTGAACTAGATATGGACCGTGTGTGTAGGAAACACAGTTCTTTTGTTCTGAGCACTCTCACGTTTCCCGCCTTATTAGAGACTCTAGAAAGCAAGAGCGTGCTTCTTGCTCTAAAGCAGAGTGTGATTCATGGATGAGAACTGTGCTGTGTGATTCCCTTCAGAAACGGAGTTAAATGCCAGGCTCTGTGTCTTCCTACAAGCAAGAATTCGTTCAGGTAAACGCAGTCACTTTTTAGCTCAAACGAAGCTACATTGTTCACGAAGCTCACACGTTTCTCGCTCTTAACTGAAACGCATTGGATGTTAGAGGGCCTGTGGTTTGTATCAGTTTCAGAAGCAGAGTTGAACTAGATATGGTCCGTGTGTGTAGGAAACACAATTCTTTTGTTCTGAGCACTCTCACGTTTCCCGCCTTATTAGAGACTCTAGAAAGCAAGAGCGTGCTTCTTGCTCTAAAGCAGAGTGTGTTTCATGGATGAGAAGTGTTGTGTGTTTACCTTCAAAAACGGAGTTAAATGCCAGGCTCTGTGTCTTCCTACAAGCGAGACTTCGTTTCAGGTAAACGCAGTCACTTTTCAGCTCAAAGGAAGCTATATTGTACATGAAGCTCAGACGTTTCTCGCTCTTAACTGAAACGCATTGGATGTTAGAGGGCCTGTGGTTTGTATCAGTTTCAGAAGCAGAGTTGAACTAGATATGGTCCGTGTGTGTAGGAAACACAGTTCTTTTGTTCTGAGCACTCTCACATTTCCCGCCTTATTAGAGACTCTAGAAAGCAAGAGCGTGCTTCTTGCTCTAAAGCAGAGTGTGTTTCATGGATGAGAAGTGTGCTGTGTGTTTCCCTTCAGAAACGGAGTTAAATGCCAGGCTCTGTGTCTTCCTCAAGCGAGACTTCTTTTCAGGTAAACGCAGTCACTTTTCAGCTCAAACGAAGCTATATTGTACACGAAGCTCACACGTTTCTCGCTCTTAACTGAAACGCATTGGATGTTAGAGGGCCTGTGGTTTGTATCAGTTTCAGAAGCAGAGTTGAACTAGATATGGACCGTGTGTGTAGGAAACACAGTTCTTTTGTTCTGAGCACTCTCACGTTTCCCGCCTTATTAGAGACTCTCGAAAGCAAGAGCGTGCTTCTTGCTCTAAAGCAGAGAGTGTTTCATGGATGAGAAGTGTGCTGTGTGTTTCCCTTCAGAAACGGAGTTAAATGCCTGGCTCTGTGTCTTCCTCAAGCGAGACTTCGTTTCAGGTAAACGCAGTCACTTTTCAGCTCAAACGAAGCTATATTGTACACGAAGCTCACACGTTTCTCGCTCTTAACTGAAACGCATTGGATGTTAGAGGGCCTTTGGTTTGTATCAGTTTCAGAAGCAGAGTTGAACTAGATATGGACCGTGTGTGTAGGAAACACAGTTCTTTTGTTCTGAGCACTCTCACGTTTCCCGCCTTATTAGAGACTCTAGAAAGCAAGAGCGTGCTTCTTGCTCTAAAGCAGAGTGTGATTCATGGATGAGAACTGTGCTGTGTGATTCTCTTCAGAAACGGAGTTAAATGCCAGGCTCTGTGTCTTCCTACAAGCAAGAATTCGTTCAGGTAAACGCAGTCACTTTTTAGCTCAAACGAAGCTACATTGTTCACGAAGCTCACACGTTTCTCGCTCTTAACTGAAACGCATTGGATGTTAGAGGGCCTGTGGTTTGTATCAGTTTCAGAAGCAGAGTTGAACTAGATATGGTCCGTGTGTGTAGGAAACACAATTCTTTTGTTCTGAGCACTCTCACGTTTCCCGCCTTATTAGAGACTCTAGAAAGCAAGAGCGTGCTTCTTGCTCTAAAGCAGAGTGTGTTTCATGGATGAGAAGTGTTGTGTGTTTACCTTCAAAAACGGAGTTAAATGCCAGGCTCTGTGTCTTCCTACAAGCGAGACTTCGTTTCAGGTAAACGCAGTCACTTTTCAGCTCAAAGGAAGCTATATTGTACATGAAGCTCAGACGTTTCTCGCTCTTAACTGAAACGCATTGGATGTTAGAGGGCCTGTGGTTTGTATCAGTTTCAGAAGCAGAGTTGAACTAGATATGGTCCGTGTGTGTAGGAAACACAGTTCTTTTGTTCTGAGCACTCTCACATTTCCCGCCTTATTAGAGACTCTAGAAAGCAAGAGCGTGCTTCTTGCTCTAAAGCAGAGTGTGTTTCATGGATGAGAAGTGGGCTGTGTGTTTCCCTTCAGAAACGGAGTTAAATGCCAGGCTCTGTGTCTTCCTACAAGCGAGACTTCGTTTCAGGTAAACGCAGTCACTTTTCAGCTCAAACGGAGCTATATTGTACACGAAGCTCACACGTTTCTCGCTCTTAACTGAAACGCATTGGATGTTAGAGGTCCTGTGGTTTGTATCAGTTTCAGAAGCAGAGTTGAACTAGATATGGTCCGTGTGTGTAGGTAACATAGTTCTTTTGTTCTGAGCACTCTCACGTTTCCCGCCTTATTAGAGACTCTAGAAAGCAAGAGCGTGCTTCTTGCTCTAAAGCAGAGTGTGTTTCATGGATGAGAAGTGGGCTGTGTGTTTCCCTTCAGAAACGGAGTAAAATGCCAGGCTCTGTGTCTTCCCACAAGCGAGACTTCGTTTCAGGTAAACGCAGTCACTTTTCAGCTCAAAGGAAGCTATATTGTACACGAAGCTCACACGTTTCTCGCTCTTAACTGAAACGCATTGGATGTTAGAGGTCCTGTGGTTTGTATCAGTTTCAGAAGCAGAGTTGAACAAGATATGGTCCGTGTGTGTAGGAAACACAGTTCTTTTGTTCTGAGCACTCTCACGTTTCCCGCCTTATTAGAGACTCTAGAAAGCAAGAGCGTGCTTCTTGCTCTAAAGCAGAGTGTGTTTCATGGATGAGAAGTGTGCTGTGTGTTTCCCTTCAGAAACGGAGTTAAATGCCAGACTCTGTGTCTTCCTCAAGCGAGACTTCGTTTCAGGTAAACGCAGTCACTTTTCAGCTCAAACGAAGCTATATTGTACACCAAGCTCACATGTATCTCGCTCTTAACTGAAACGCATTGGATTTTAGAGGGCCTGTGGTTTGTATCAGTTTCAGAAGCAGAGTTGAACTAGATATGGACCGTGTGTGTAGGAAACACAGTTCTTTTGTTCTGAGCACTCTCACGTTTCCCGCCTTATTAGAGACTCTCGAAAGCAAGAGCGTGCTTCTTGCTCTAAAGCAGAGTGTGTTTCATGGATGAGAAGTGTGCTGTGTGTTTCCCTTCAGAAACGGAGTTAAATGCCAGGCTCTGTGTCTTCCTCAAGCGAGACTTCTTTTCAGGTAAACGCAGTCACTTTTCAGCTCAAACGAAGCTATATTGTACACGAAGCTCACACGTTTCTCGCTCTTAACTGAAACGCATTGGATGTTAGAGGTCCTGTGGTTTGTATCAGTTTCAGAAGCAGAGTTGAACTAGATATGGACCGTGTGTGTAGGAAACACAGTTCTTTTGTTCTGAGCACTCTCACGTTTCCCGCCTTATTAGAGACTCTAGAAAGCAAGAGCGTGCTTCTTGCTCTAAAGCAGAGTGTGTTTCATGGATGAGAAGTGTGCTGTGTGTTTCCCTTCAGAAACGGAGTAAAATGCCAGGCTCTGTGTCTTCCTACAAGCGAGACTTCGTTTCAGGTAAACGCAGTCACTTTTCAGCTCAAAGGAAGCTATATTGTACACGAAGCTCACACGTTTCTCGATCTTAACTGAAACGCATTGGATGTTAGAGGTCCTGTGGTTTGTATCAGTTTCAGAAGCAGAGTTGAACAAGATATGGTCCGTGTGTGTAGGAAACACAGTTCTTTTGTTCTGAGCACTCTCACGTTTCCCGCCTTATTAGAGACTCTAGAAAGCAAGAGCGTGCTTCTTGCTCTAAAGCAGAGTGTGTTTCATGGATGAGAAGTGTGCTGTGTGTTTCCCTTCAGAAACGGAGTTAAATGCCAGGCTCTGTGTCTTCCTCAAGCGAGACTTCTTTTCAGGTAAACGCAGTCACTTTTCAGCTCAAACGAAGCTATATTGTACACGAAGCTCACACGTTTCTCGCTCTTAACTGAAACGCATTGGATGTTAGAGGGCCTGTGGTTTGTATCAGTTTCAGAAGCAGAGTTGAACTAGATATGGACCGTGTGTGTAGGAAACACAGTTCTTTTGTTCTGAGCACTCTCACGTTTCCCGCCTTATTAGAGACTCTCGAAAGCAAGAGCGTGCTTCTTGCTCTAAAGCAGAGAGTGTTTCATGGATGAGAAGTGTGCTGTGTGTTTCCCTTCAGAAACGGAGTTAAATGCCAGGCTCTGTGTCTTCCTCAAGCGAGACTTCGTTTCAGGTAAACGCAGTCACTTTTCAGCTCAAACGAAGCTATATTGTACACGAAGCTCACACGTTTCTCGCTCTTAACTGAAACGCATTGGATGTTAGAGGGCCTTTGGTTTGTATCAGTTTCAGAAGCAGAGTTGAACTAGATATGGACCGTGTGTGTAGGAAACACAGTTCTTTTGTTCTGAGCACTCTCACGTTTCCCGCCTTATTAGAGACTCTAGAAAGCAAGAGCGTGCTTCTTGCTCTAAAGCAGAGTGTGATTCATGGATGAGAACTGTGCTGTGTGATTCCCTTCAGAAACGGAGTTAAATGCCAGGCTCTGTGTCTTCCTACAAGCAAGAATTCGTTCAGGTAAACGCAGTCACTTTTTAGCTCAAACGAAGCTACATTGTTCACGAAGCTCACACGTTTCTCGCTCTTAACTGAAACGCATTGGATGTTAGAGGGCCTGTGGTTTGTATCAGTTTCAGAAGCAGAGTTGAACTAGATATGGTCCGTGTGTGTAGGAAACACAATTCTTTTGTTCTGAGCACTCTCACGTTTCCCGCCTTATTAGAGACTCTAGAAAGCAAGAGCGTGCTTCTTGCTCTAAAGCAGAGTGTGTTTCATGGATGAGAAGTGTTGTGTGTTTACCTTCAAAAACGGAGTTAAATGCCAGGCTCTGTGTCTTCCTACAAGCGAGACTTCGTTTCAGGTAAACGCAGTCACTTTTCAGCTCAAAGGAAGCTATATTGTACATGAAGCTCAGACGTTTCTCGCTCTTAACTGAAACGCATTGGATGTTAGAGGGCCTGTGGTTTGTATCAGTTTCAGAAGCAGAGTTGAACTAGATATGGTCCGTGTGTGTAGGAAACACAGTTCTTTTGTTCTGAGCACTCTCACATTTCCCGCCTTATTAGAGACTCTAGAAAGCAAGAGCGTGCTTCTTGCTCTAAAGCAGAGTGTGTTTCATGGATGAGAAGTGGGCTGTGTGTTTCCCTTCAGAAACGGAGTTAAATGCCAGGCTCTGTGTCTTCCTACAAGCGAGACTTCGTTTCAGGTAAACGCAGTCACTTTTCAGCTCAAACGGAGCTATATTGTACACGAAGCTCACACGTTTCTCGCTCTTAACTGAAACGCATTGGATGTTAGAGGTCCTGTGGTTTGTATCAGTTTCAGAAGCAGAGTTGAACTAGATATGGTCCGTGTGTGTAGGTAACATAGTTCTTTTGTTCTGAGCACTCTCACGTTTCCCGCCTTATTAGAGACTCTAGAAAGCAAGAGCGTGCTTCTTGCTCTAAAGCAGAGTGTGTTTCATGGATGAGAAGTGTGCTGTGTGTTTCCCTTCAGAAACGGAGTAAAATGCCAGGCTCTGTGTCTTCCCACAAGCGAGACTTCGTTTCAGGTAAACGCAGTCACTTTTCAGCTCAAAGGAAGCTATATTGTACACGAAGCTCACACGTTTCTCGCTCTTAACTGAAACGCATTGGATGTTAGAGGTCCTGTGGTTTGTATCAGTTTCAGAAGCAGAGTTGAACAAGATATGGTCCGTGTGTGTAGGAAACACAGTTCTTTTGTTCTGAGCACTCTCACGTTTCCCGCCTTATTAGAGACTCTAGAAAGCAAGAGCGTGCTTCTTGCTCTAAAGCAGAGTGTGTTTCATGGATGAGAAGTGTGCTGTGTGTTTCCCTTCAGAAACGGAGTTAAATGCCAGACTCTGTGTCTTCCTCAAGCGAGACTTCGTTTCAGGTAAACGCAGTCACTTTTCAGCTCAAACGAAGCTATATTGTACACCAAGCTCACATGTATCTCGCTCTTAACTGAAACGCATTGGATTTTAGAGGGCCTGTGGTTTGTATCAGTTTCAGAAGCAGAGTTGAACTAGATATGGACCGTGTGTGTAGGAAACACAGTTCTTTTGTTCTGAGCACTCTCACGTTTCCCGCCTTATTAGAGACTCTAGAAAGCAAGAGCGTGCTTCTTGCTCTAAAGCAGAGTGTGTTTCATGGATGAGAAGTGTGCTGTGTGTTTCCCTTCAGAAACGGAGTTAAATGCCAGGCTCTGTGTCTTCCTCAAGCGAGACTTCTTTTCAGGTAAACGCAGTCACTTTTCAGCTCAAACGAAGCTATATTGTACACGAAGCTCACACGTTTCTCGCTCTTAACTGAAACGCATTGGATGTTAGAGGTCCTGTGGTTTGTATCAGTTTCAGAAGCAGAGTTGAACTAGATATGGACCGTGTGTGTAGGAAACACAGTTCTTTTGTTCTGAGCACTCTCACGTTTCCCGCCTTATTAGAGACTCTCGAAAGCAAGAGCGTGCTTCTTGCTCTAAAGCAGAGAGTCTTTCATGGATGAGAAGTGTGCTGTGTGTTTCCCTTCAGAAACGGAGTTAAATGCCAGGCTCTGTGTCTTCCTCACGCGAGACTTCGTTTCAGGTAAACGCAGTCACTTTTCAGCTCAAACGAAGCTATATTGTACACGAAGCTCACACGTTTCTCGCTCTTAACTGAAACGCATTGGATGTTAGAGGGCCTGTGGTTTGTATCAGTTTCAGAAGCAGAGTTGAACTAGATATGGACCGTGTGTGTAGGAAACACAGTTCTTTTGTTCTGAGCACTCTCACGTTTCCCGCCTTATTAGAGACTCTAGAAAGCAAGAGCGTGCTTCTTGCTCTAAAGCAGAGTGTGTTTCATGGATGAGAAGTGTGCTGTGTGTTTCCCTTCAGAAACGGAGTTAAATGCCAGGCTCTGTGTCTTCCTACAAGCGAGACTTCGTTTCAGGTAAACGCAGTCACTTTTCAGCTCAAACGAAGCTATATTGTACACGAAGCTCACACGTTTCTCGCTCTTAACTGAAACGCATTGGATGTTAGAGGGCCTGTGGTTTGTATCAGTTTCAGAAGCAGAGTTGAACTAGATATGGTCCGTGTGTGTAGGAAACACAGTTCTTTTGTTCTGAGCACTCTCACGTTTCCCGCCTTATTAGAGACTCTCGAAAGCAAGAGCGTGCTTCTTGCTCTAAAGCAGAGTGTGTTTCATGGATGAGAAGTGTGCTGTGTGTTTCCCTTCAGAAACGGAGTTAAATGCCAGGCTCTGTGTCTTCCTACAAGCGAGACTTCGTTTCAGGTAAACGCAGTCACTTTTCAGCTCAAACGAAGCTATATTGTACAGGAAGCTCACACGTTTCTCGCTCTTAACTGAAACGCATTGGATGTTAGAGGGCCTGTGGTTTGTATCAGTTTCAGAAGCAGAGTTGAACTAGATATGGTCCGTGTGTGTAGGAAACACAGTTCTTTTGTTCTGAGCACTCTCACGTTTCCCGCCTTATTAGAGACTCTAGAAAGCAAGAGCGTGCTTCTTGCTCTAAAGCAGAGTGTGTTTCATGGATGAGAAGTGTGCTGTGTGTTTCCCTTCAGAAACGGAGTTAAATGCCAGACTCTGTGTCTTCCTCAAGCGAGACTTCGTTTCAGGTAAACGCAGTCACTTTTCAGCTCAAACGAAGCTATATTGTACACCAAGCTCACATGTATCTCGCTCTTAACTGAAACGCATTGGATTTTAGAGGGCCTGTGGTTTGTATCAGTTTCAGAAGCAGAGTTGAACTAGATATGGACCGTGTGTGTAGGAAACACAGTTCTTTTGTTCTGAGCACTCTCACGTTTCCCGCCTTATTAGAGACTCTAGAAAGCAAGAGCGTGCTTCTTGCTCTAAAGCAGAGTGTGTTTCATGGATGAGAAGTGTGCTGTGTGTTTCCCTTCAGAAACGGAGTTAAATGCCAGGCTCTGTGTCTTCCTCAAGCGAGACTTCTTTTCAGGTAAACGCAGTCACTTTTCAGCTCAAACGAAGCTATATTGTACACGAAGCTCACACGTTTCTCGCTCTTAACTGAAACGCATTGGATGTTAGAGGTCCTGTGGTTTGTATCAGTTTCAGAAGCAGAGTTGAACTAGATATGGACCGTGTGTGTAGGAAACACAGTTCTTTTGTTCTGAGCACTCTCACGTTTCCCGCCTTATTAGAGACTCTCGAAAGCAAGAGCGTGCTTCTTGCTCTAAAGCAGAGAGTCTTTCATGGATGAGAAGTGTGCTGTGTGTTTCCCTTCAGAAACGGAGTTAAATGCCAGGCTCTGTGTCTTCCTCAAGCGAGACTTCGTTTCAGGTAAACGCAGTCACTTTTCAGCTCAAACGAAGCTATATTGTACACGAAGCTCACACGTTTCTCGCTCTTAACTGAAACGCATTGGATGTTAGAGGGCCTGTGGTTTGTATCAGTTTCAGAAGCAGAGTTGAACTAGATATGGACCGTGTGTGTAGGAAACACAGTTCTTTTGTTCTGAGCACTCTCACGTTTCCCGCCTTATTAGAGACTCTAGAAAGCAAGAGCGTGCTTCTTGCTCTAAAGCAGAGTGTGTTTCATGGATGAGAAGTGTGCTGTGTGTTTCCCTTCAGAAACGGAGTTAAATGCCAGGCTCTGTGTCTTCCTACAAGCGAGACTTCGTTTCAAGTAAACGCAGTCACTTTTCAGCTCAAACGAAGCTATATTGTACACGAAGCTCACACGTTTCTCGCTCTTAACTGAAACGCATTGGATGTTAGAGGGCCTGTGGTTTGTATCAGTTTCAGAAGCAGAGTTGAACTAGATATGGTCCGTGTGTGTAGGAAACACAGTTCTTTTGTTCTGAGCACTCTCACGTTTCCCGCCTTATTAGAGACTCTCGAAAGCAAGAGCGTGCTTCTTGCTCTAAAGCAGAGTGTGTTTCATGGATGAGAAGTGTGCTGTGTGTTTCCCTTCAGAAACGGAGTTAAATGCCAGGCTCTGTGTCTTCCTACAAGCGAGACTTCGTTTCAGGTAAACGCAGTCACTTTTCAGCTCAAACGAAGCTATATTGTACAGGAAGCTCACACGTTTCTCGCTCTTAACTGAAACGCATTGGATGTTAGAGGGCCTGTGGTTTGTATCAGTTTCAGAAGCAGAGTTGAACTAGATATGGTCCGTGTGTGTAGGAAACACAGTTCTTTTGTTCTGAGCACTCTCACGTTTCCCGCCTTATTAGAGACTCTAGAAAGCAAGAGCGTGCTTCTTGCTCTAAAGCAGAGTGTGTTTCATGGATGAGAAGTGTGCTGTGTGTTTCCCTTCAGAAACGGAGTTAAATGCCAGGCTCTGTGTCTTCCTCAAGCGAGACTTCGTTTCAGGTAAACGCAGTCACTTTTTAGCTCAAACGAAGCTACATTGTTCACGAAGCTCACACGTTTCTCGCTCTTAACTGAAACGCATTGGATGTTAGAGGGCCTGTGGTTTTTATCAGTTTCAGAAGCAGAGTTGAACTAGATATGGACCGTGTGTGTAGGAAACACAGTTCTTTTGTTCTGAGCACTCTCACGTTTCCCGCCTTATTACAGACTCTAGAAAGCAAGAGCGTGCTTCTTGCTCTAAAGCAGAGTGTGTTTCATGGATGAGAAGTGTGCTGTGTGTTTCCCTTCAGAAACGGAGTAAAATGCCAGGCTCTGTGTCTTCCTACAAGCGAGACTTCGTTTCAGGTAAACACAGTCACTTTTCAGCTCAAACGAAGCTATATTGTACACGAAGCTCACACGTTTCTCGCTCTTAACTGAAACGCATTGGATGTTAGAGGTCCTGTGGTTTGTATCAGTTTCAGAAGCAGAGTTGAACAAGATATGGTCCGTGTGTGTAGGAAACACAGTTCTTTTGTTCTGAGCACTCTCACGTTTCCCGCCTTATTAGAGACTCTAGAAAGCAAGAGCGTGCTTCTTGCTCTAAAGCAGAGTGTGTTTCATGGATGAGAAGTGGGCTGTGTGTTTCCCTTCAGAAACGGAGTAAAATGCCAGGCTCTGTGTCTTCCTACAAGCGAGACTTCGTTTCAGGTAAACGCAGTCACTTTTCAGCTCAAACGATGCTATATTGTACAGGAAGCTCACACGTTTCTCGCTCTTAACTGAAACGCATTGGATGTTAGAGGGCCTGTGGTTTGTACCAGTTTCAGAAGCAGAGTTGAACTAGATATGGTCCGTGTGTGTAGGAAACACAGTTCTTTTGTTCTGAGCACTCTCACGTTTCCCGCCTTATTAGAGACTCTAGAAAGCAAGAGCGTGCTTCTTGCTCTAAAGCAGAGTGTGTTTCATGGATGAGAAGTGTGCTGTGTGTTTCCCTTCAGAAACGGAGTAAAATGCCAGCCTCTGTGTCTTCCTACATGCGAGACTTCGTTTCAGGTAAACGCAGTCACTTTTCAGCTCAAACGAAGCTATATTGTACACGAAGCTCACACGTTTCTCGCTCTTAACTGAAAAGCATTGGATGTTATTGGGCCTGTGGTTTGTATCAGTTTCAGAAGCAGAGTTGAACTAGATATGGTCCGTGTGTGTAGGAAACATAGTTCTTTTGTTCTGAGCACTCTCACGTTTCCCGCCTTATTAGAGACTCTCGAAAGCAAGAGCGTGCTTCTTGCTCTAAAGCAGAGTGTGTTTCATGGATGAGAAGTGTGCTGTGTGTTTCCCTTCAGAAACAGGGTTAAATGCCAGGCTCTGTGTCTTCCTCAAGCGAGACTTCGTTTCAGGTAAACGCAGTCACTTTTCAGCTCAAACGAAGCTATATTGTACACGAAGCTCACACGTTTCTCGCTCTTAACTGAAACGCATTGGATGTTAGAGGGCCTGTGGTTTGTATCAGTTTCAGAAGCAGAGTTGAACTAGATATGGTCCGTGTGTGTAGGAAACACAGTTCTTTTGTTCTGAGCACTCTCACGTTTCCCGCCTTATTAGAGACTCTCGAAAGCAAGAGCGTGCTTCTTGCTCTAAAGCAGAGTGTGTTTCATGGATGAAAACTGTGCTGTGTGTTTCCCTTCAGAAACGGAGTTAAATGCCAGGCTCTGTGGCTTCCTACAAGCGAGACTTCGTTTCAGGTAAACGCAGTCACTTTTCAGCTCAAACGAAGCTATATTGTACACGAAGCTCACACGTTTCTCGCTCTTAACTGAAACGCATTGGATGTTAGAGGGCCTGTGGTTTGTATCAGTTTCAGAAGCAGAGTTGAACTAGATATGGACCGTGTGTGTAGGAAACACAGTTCTTTTGTTCTGAGCACTCTCACGTTTCCCGCCTTATTAGAGACTCTAGAAAGCAAGAGCGTGCTTCTTGCTCTAAAGCAGAGTGTGTTTCATGGATGAGAAGTGTGCTGTGTGTTTCCCTTCAGAAACGGAGTTAAATGCCAGGCTCTGTGTCTTCCTACAAGCGAGACTTCGTTTCAGGTAAACGCAGTCACTTTTCAGCTCAAACGAAGCAATATTGTACACGAAGCTCACACGTTTCTCGCTCTTAACTGAAACGCATTGGATGTTAGAGGGCCTGTGGTTTGTATCAGTTTCAGAAGCAGAGTTGAACTAGATATGGTCCGTGTGTGTAGGAAACACAGTTCTTTTGTTCTGAGCACTCTCACGTTTCCCGCCTTATTAGAGACTCTCGAAAGCAAGAGCGTGCTTCTTGCTCTAAAGCAGAGTGTGTTTCATGGATGAGAAGTGTGCTGTGTGTTTCCCTTCAGAAACGGAGTTAAATGCCAGGCTCTGTGTCTTCCTACAAGCGAGACTTCGTTTCAGGTAAACGCAGTCACTTTTCAGCTCAAACGAAGCTATATTGTACAGGAAGCTCACACGTTTCTCGCTCTTAACTGAAACGCATTGGATGTTAGAGGGCCTGTGGTTTGTATCAGTTTCAGAAGCAGAGTTGAACTAGATATGGTCCGTGTGTGTAGGAAACACAGTTCTTTTGTTCTGAGCACTCTCACGTTTCCCGCCTTATTAGAGACTCTAGAAAGCAAGAGCGTGCTTCTTGCTCTAAAGCAGAGTGTGTTTCATGGATGAGAAGTGTGCTGTGTGTTTCCCTTCAGAAACGGAGTTAAATGCCAGGCTCTGTGTCTTCCTCAAGCGAGACTTCGTTTCAGGTAAACGCAGTCACTTTTTAGCTCAAACGAAGCTACATTGTTCACGAAGCTCACACGTTTCTCGCTCTTAACTGAAACGCATTGGATGTTAGAGGGCCTGTGGTTTTTATCAGTTTCAGAAGCAGAGTTGAACTAGATATGGACCGTGTGTGTAGGAAACACAGTTCTTTTGTTCTGAGCACTCTCACGTTTCCCGCCTTATTACAGACTCTAGAAAGCAAGAGCGTGCTTCTTGCTCTAAAGCAGAGTGTGTTTCATGGATGAGAAGTGTGCTGTGTGTTTCCCTTCAGAAACGGAGTAAAATGCCAGGCTCTGTGTCTTCCTACAAGCGAGACTTCGTTTCAGGTAAACGCAGTCACTTTTCAGCTCAAACGAAGCTATATTGTACACGAAGCTCACACGTTTCTCGCTCTTAACTGAAACGCATTGGATGTTAGAGGTCCTGTGGTTTGTATCAGTTTCAGAAGCAGAGTTGAACAAGATATGGTCCGTGTGTGTAGGAAACACAGTTCTTTTGTTCTGAGCACTCTCACGTTTCCCGCCTTATTAGAGACTCTAGAAAGCAAGAGCGTGCTTCTTGCTCTAAAGCAGAGTGTGTTTCATGGATGAGAAGTGGGCTGTGTGTTTCCCTTCAGAAACGGAGTAAAATGCCAGCCTCTGTGTCTTCCTACAAGCGAGACTTCGTTTCAGGTAAACGCAGTCACTTTTCAGCTCAAACGATGCTATATTGTACAGGAAGCTCACACGTTTCTCGCTCTTAACTGAAACGCATTGGATGTTAGAGGGCCTGTGGTTTGTACCAGTTTCAGAAGCAGAGTTGAACTAGATATGGTCCGTGTGTGTAGGAAACACAGTTCTTTTGTTCTGAGCACTCTCACGTTTCCCGCCTTATTAGAGACTCTAGAAAGCAAGAGCGTGCTTCTTGCTCTAAATCAGAGTGTGTTTCATGGATGAGAAGTGTGCTGTGTGTTTCCCTTCAGAAACGGAGTAAAATGCCAGCCTCTGTGTCTTCCTACATGCGAGACTTCGTTTCAGGTAAACGCAGTCACTTTTCAGCTCAAACGAAGCTATATTGTACACGAAGCTCACACGTTTCTCGCTCTTAACTGAAAAGCATTGGATGTTATTGGGCCTGTGGTTTGTATCAGTTTCAGAAGCAGAGTTGAACTAGATATGGTCCGTGTGTGTAGGAAACATAGTTCTTTTGTTCTGAGCACTCTCACGTTTCCCGCCTTATTAGAGACTCTCGAAAGCAAGAGCGTGCTTCTTGCTCTAAAGCAGAGTGTGTTTCATGGATGAGAAGTGTGCTGTGTGTTTCCCTTCAGAAACAGGGTTAAATGCCAGGCTCTGTGTCTTCCTCAAGCGAGACTTCGTTTCAGGTAAACGCAGTCACTTTTCAGCTCAAACGAAGCTATATTGTACACGAAGCTCACACGTTTCTCGCTCTTAACTGAAACGCATTGGATGTTAGAGGGCCTGTGGTTTGTATCAGTTTCAGAAGCAGAGTTGAACTAGATATGGTCCGTGTGTGTAGGAAACACAGTTCTTTTGTTCTGAGCACTCTCACGTTTCCCGCCTTATTAGAGACTCTCGAAAGCAAGAGCGTGCTTCTTGCTCTAAAGCAGAGTGTGTTTCATGGATGAGAAGTGTGCTGTGTGTTTCCCTTCAGAAACGGAGTTAAATGCCAGGCTCTGTGTCTTCCTACAAGCGAGACTTCGTTTCAGGTAAACGCAGTCACTTTTCAGCTCAAACGAAGCTATATTGTACACGAAGCTCACACGTTTCTCGCTCTTAACTGAAACGCATTGGATGTTAGAGGGCCTGTGGTTTGTATCAGTTTCAGAAGCAGAGTTGAACTAGATATGGACCGTGTGTGTAGGAAACACAGTTCTTTTGTTCTGAGCACTCTCACGTTTCCCGCCTTATTAGAGACTCTAGAAAGCAAGAGCGTGCTTCTTGCTCTAAAGCAGAGTGTGTTTCATGGATGAGAAGTGTGCTGTGTGTTTCCCTTCAGAAACGGAGTTAAATGCCAGGCTCTGTGTCTTCCTACAAGCGAGACTTCGTTTCAGGTAAACGCAGTCACTTTTCAGCTGAAACGAAGCTATATTGTACACGAAGCTCACACGTTTCTCGCTCTTAACTGAAACGCATTGGATGTTAGAGGGCCTGTGGTTTGTATCAGTTTCAGAAGCAGAGTTGAACTAGATATGGTCCGTGTGTGTAGGAAACACAGTTCTTTTGTTCTGAGCACTCTCACGTTTCCCGCCTTATTAGAGACTCTCGAAAGCAAGAGCGTGCTTCTTGCTCTAAAGCAGAGTGTGTTTCATGGATGAGAAGTGTGCTGTGTGTTTCCCTTCAGAAACGGAGTTAAATGCCAGGCTCTGTGTCTTCCTACAAGCGAGACTTCGTTTCAGGTAAACGCAGTCACTTTTCAGCTCAAACGAAGCTATATTGTACAGGAAGCTCACACGTTTCTCGCTCTTAACTGAAACGCATTGGATGTTAGAGGGCCTGTGGTTTGTATCAGTTTCAGAAGCAGAGTTGAACTAGATATGGTCCGTGTGTGTAGGAAACACAGTTCTTTTGTTCTGAGCACTCTCACGTTTCCCGCCTTATTAGAGACTCTAGAAAGCAAGAGCGTGCTTCTTGCTCTAAAGCAGAGTGTGTTTCATGGATGAGAAGTGTGCTGTGTGTTTCCCTTCAGAAACGGAGTTAAATGCCAGGCTCTGTGTCTTCCTCAAGCGAGACTTCGTTTCAGGTAAACGCAGTCACTTTTTAGCTCAAACGAAGCTACATTGTTCACGAAGCTCACACGTTTCTCGCTCTTAACTGAAACGCATTGGATGTTAGAGGGCCTGTGGTTTTTATCAGTTTCAGAAGCAGAGTTGAACTAGATATGGACCGTGTGTGTAGGAAACACAGTTCTTTTGTTCTGAGCACTCTCACGTTTCCCGCCTTATTACAGACTCTAGAAAGCAAGAGCGTGCTTCTTGCTCTAAAGCAGAGTGTGTTTCATGGATGAGAAGTGTGCTGTGTGTTTCCCTTCAGAAACGGAGTAAAATGCCAGGCTCTGTGTCTTCCTACAAGCGAGACTTCGTTTCAGGTAAACGCAGTCACTTTTCAGCTCAAACGAAGCTATATTGTACACGAAGCTCACACGTTTCTCGCTCTTAACTGAAACGCATTGGATGTTAGAGGTCCTGTGGTTTGTATCAGTTTCAGAAGCAGAGTTGAACAAGATATGGTCCGTGTGTGTAGGAAACACAGTTCTTTTGTTCTGAGCACTCTCACGTTTCCCGCCTTATTAGAGACTCTAGAAAGCAAGAGCGTGCTTCTTGCTCTAAAGCAGAGTGTGTTTCATGGATGAGAAGTGGGCTGTGTGTTTCCCTTCAGAAACGGAGTAAAATGCCAGCCTCTGTGTCTTCCTACAAGCGAGACTTCGTTTCAGGTAAACGCAGTCACTTTTCAGCTCAAACGATGCTATATTGTACAGGAAGCTCACACGTTTCTCGCTCTTAACTGAAACGCATTGGATGTTAGAGGGCCTGTGGTTTGTACCAGTTTCAGAAGCAGAGTTGAACTAGATATGGTCCGTGTGTGTAGGAAACACAGTTCTTTTGTTCTGAGCACTCTCACGTTTCCCGCCTTATTAGAGACTCTAGAAAGCAAGAGCGTGCTTCTTGCTCTAAAGCAGAGTGTGTTTCATGGATGAGAAGTGTGCTGTGTGTTTCCCTTCAGAAACGGAGTAAAATGCCAGCCTCTGTGTCTTCCTACATGCGAGACTTCGTTTCAGGTAAACGCAGTCACTTTTCAGCTCAAACGAAGCTATATTGTACACGAAGCTCACACGTTTCTCGCTCTTAACTGAAAAGCATTGGATGTTATTGGGCCTGTGGTTTGTATCAGTTTCAGAAGCAGAGTTGAACTAGATATGGTCCGTGTGTGTAGGAAACATAGTTCTTTTGTTCTGAGCACTCTCACGTTTCCCGCCTTATTAGAGACTCTCGAAAGCAAGAGCGTGCTTCTTGCTCTAAAGCAGAGTGTGTTTCATGGATGAGAAGTGTGCTGTGTGTTTCCCTTCAGAAACAGGGTTAAATGCCAGGCTCTGTGTCTTCCTCAAGCGAGACTTCGTTTCAGGTAAACGCAGTCACTTTTCAGCTCAAACGAAGCTATATTGTACACGAAGCTCACACGTTTCTCGCTCTTAACTGAAACGCATTGGATGTTAGAGGGCCTGTGGTTTGTATCAGTTTCAGAAGCAGAGTTGAACTAGATATGGTCCGTGTGTGTAGGAAACACAGTTCTTTTGTTCTGAGCACTCTCACGTTTCCCGCCTTATTAGAGACTCTCGAAAGCAAGAGCGTGCTTCTTGCTCTAAAGCAGAGTGTGTTTCATGGATGAGAAGTGTGCTGTGTGTTTCCCTTCAGAAACGGAGTTAAATGCCAGGCTCTGTGTCTTCCTACAAGCGAGACTTCGTTTCAGGTAAACGCAGTCACTTTTCAGCTCAAACGAAGCTATATTGTACACGAAGCTCACACGTTTCTCGCTCTTAACTGAAACGCATTGGATGTTAGAGGGCCTGTGGTTTGTATCAGTTTCAGAAGCAGAGTTGAACTAGATATGGTCCGTGTGTGTAGGAAACACAGTTCTTTTGTTCTGAGCACTCTCACGTTTCCCGCCTTATTAGAGACTCTCGAAAGCAAGAGCGTGCTTCTTGCTCTAAAGCAGAGTGTGTTTCATGGATGAGAACTGTGCTGTGTGTTTCCCTTCAGAAACGGAGTTAAATGCCAGGCTCTGTGTCTTCCTACAAGCAAGAATTCGTTCAGGTAAACACAGTCACTTTTTAGCTCAAACGAAGCTACATTGTTCACGAAGCTCACACGTTTCTCGCTCTTAACTGAAACGCATTGGATGTTAGAGGGCCTGTGTTTTGTATTAGTTTCAGAAGCAGAGTTGAACTAGATATGGTCCGTGTGTGTAGGAAACACAGTTCTTTTGTTCTAAGCACTCTCACGTTTCCCGCCGTATTAGAGACTCTAGAAAGCAAGAGCGTGCTTCTTGCTCTAAAGCAGAGTGTGTTTCATGGATGAGAAGTGTGCTGTGTGTTTCCCTTCAGAAACAGGGTTAAATGCCAGGCTCTGTGTCTTCCTCAAGCGAGACTTCGTTTCAGGTAAACGCAGTCACTTTTCAGCTCAAACGAAGCTATATTGTACACGAAGCTCACACGTTTCTCGCTCTTAACTGAAACGCATTGGATGTTAGAGGGCCTGTGGTTTGTATCAGTTTCAGAAGCAGAGTTGAACTAGATATGGTCCGTGTGTGTAGGAAACACAGTTCTTTTGTTCTGAGCACTCTCACGTTTCCCGCCTTATTAGAGACTCTCGAAAGCAAGAGCGTGCTTCTTGCTCTAAAGCAGAGTGTGTTTCATGGATGAGAAGTGTGCTGTGTGTTTCCCTTCAGAAACGGAGTTAAATGCCAGGCTCTGTGTCTTCCTACAAGCGAGACTTCGTTTCAGGTAAACGCAGTCACTTTTCAGCTCAAAGGAACCTATATTGTACACGAAGCTCACACGTTTCTCGCTCTTAACTGAAACGCATTGGATGTTAGAGGGCCTGTGGTTTGTATCAGTTTCAGAAGCAGAGTTGAACTAGATATGGTCCTTGTGTGTAGGAAACACAGCTCTTTTGTTCTCAGCACTCTCACGTTTCCCGCCTTATTAGAGACTCTCGAAAGCAAGAGCGTGCTTCTTGCTCTAAAGCAGAGTGTGTTTCATGGATGAGAAGTGTGCTGTGTGTTTCCCTTCAGAAACGGAGTAAAATGCCAGCCTCTGTGTCTTCCTACATGCGAGACTTCGTTTCAGGTAAACGCAGTCACTTTTCAGCTCAAACGAAGCTATATTGTACACGAAGCTCACACGTTTCTCGCTCTTAACTGAAAAGCATTGGATGTTATTGGGCCTGTGGTTTGTATCAGTTTCAGAAGCAGAGTTGAACTAGATATGGTCCGTGTGTGTAGGAAACATAGTTCTTTTGTTCTGAGCACTCTCACGTTTCCCGCCTTATTAGAGACTCTCGAAAGCAAGAGCGTGCTTCTTGCTCTAAAGCAGAGTGTGTTTCATGGATGAGAAGTGTGCTGTGTGTTTCCCTTCAGAAACAGGGTTAAATGCCAGGCTCTGTGTCTTCCTCAAGCGAGACTTCGTTTCAGGTAAACGCAGTCACTTTTCAGCTCAAACGAAGCTATATTGTACACGAAGCTCACACGTTTCTCGCTCTTAACTGAAACGCATTGGATGTTAGAGGGCCTGTGGTTTGTATCAGTTTCAGAAGCAGAGTTGAACTAGATATGGTCCGTGTGTGTAGGAAACACAGTTCTTTTGTTCTGAGCACTCTCACGTTTCCCGCCTTATTAGAGACTCTCGAAAGCAAGAGCGTGCTTCTTGCTCTAAAGCAGAGTGTGTTTCATGGATGAGAAGTGTGCTGTGTGTTTCCCTTCAGAAACGGAGTTAAATGCCAGGCTCTGTGTCTTCCTACAAGCGAGACTTCGTTTCAGGTAAACGCAGTCACTTTTCAGCTCAAACGAAGCTATATTGTACACGAAGCTCACACGTTTCTCGCTCTTAACTGAAACGCATTGGATGTTAGAGGGCCTGTGGTTTGTATCAGTTTCAGAAGCAGAGTTGAACTAGATATGGTCCGTGTGTGTAGGAAACACAGTTCTTTTGTTCTGAGCACTCTCACGTTTCCCGCCTTATTAGAGACTCTCGAAAGCAAGAGCGTGCTTCTTGCTCTAAAGCAGAGTGTGTTTCATGGATGAGAACTGTGCTGTGTGTTTCCCTTCAGAAACGGAGTTAAATGCCAGGCTCTGTGTCTTCCTACAAGCAAGAATTCGTTCAGGTAAACACAGTCACTTTTTAGCTCAAACGAAGCTACATTGTTCACGAAGCTCACACGTTTCTCGCTCTTAACTGAAACGCATTGGATGTTAGAGGGCCTGTGTTTTGTATTAGTTTCAGAAGCAGAGTTGAACTAGATATGGTCCGTGTGTGTAGGAAACACAGTTCTTTTGTTCTAAGCACTCTCACGTTTCCCGCCGTATTAGAGACTCTAGAAAGCAAGAGCGTGCTTCTTGCTCTAAAGCAGAGTGTGTTTCATGGATGAGAAGTGTGCTGTGTGTTTCCCTTCAGAAACAGGGTTAAATGCCAGGCTCTGTGTCTTCCTCAAGCGAGACTTCGTTTCAGGTAAACGCAGTCACTTTTCAGCTCAAACGAAGCTATATTGTACACGAAGCTCACACGTTTCTCGCTCTTAACTGAAACGCATTGGATGTTAGAGGGCCTGTGGTTTGTATCAGTTTCAGAAGCAGAGTTGAACTAGATATGGTCCGTGTGTGTAGGAAACACAGTTCTTTTGTTCTGAGCACTCTCACGTTTCCCGCCTTATTAGAGACTCTCGAAAGCAAGAGCGTGCTTCTTGCTCTAAAGCAGAGTGTGTTTCATGGATGAGAAGTGTGCTGTGTGTTTCCCTTCAGAAACGGAGTTAAATGCCAGGCTCTGTGTCTTCCTACAAGCGAGACTTCGTTTCAGGTAAACGCAGTCACTTTTCAGCTCAAAGGAACCTATATTGTACACGAAGCTCACACGTTTCTCGCTCTTAACTGAAACGCATTGGATGTTAGAGGGCCTGTGGTTTGTATCAGTTTCAGAAGCAGAGTTGAACTAGATATGGTCCTTGTGTGTAGGAAACACAGCTCTTTTGTTCTCAGCACTCTCACGTTTCCCGCCTTATTAGAGACTCTCGAAAGCAAGAGCGTGCTTCTTGCTCTAAAGCAGAGTGTGTTTCATGGATGAGAAGTGTGCTGTGTGTTTCCCTTCAGAAACGGAGTTAAATGCAAGGCTCTGTGTCTTCCTACAAGCGAGACTTTGTTTCAGGTAAACGCAGTCACTTTTCAGCTCAAAGGAAGCTATATTGTACACGAAGCTCACACGTTTCTCGCTCTTAACTGAAACACATTGGATGTTAGAGGGCCTGTGGTTTGTATCAGTTTCAGAAGCAGAGTTGAACTAGATATGGTCCGTGTGTGTAGGAAACACAGTTCTTTTGTTCTGAGCACTCTCACGTTTCCCGCCTTATTAGAGACTCTAGAAAGCAAGAGCGTGCTTCTTGCTCTAAAGCAGAGTGTGTTTCATGGATGAGAAGTGTGCTGTGTGTTTCCCTTCAGAAACAGGGTTAAATGCCAGGCTCTGTGTCTTCCTCAAGCGAGACTTCGTTTCAGGTAAACACAGTCACTTTTCAGCTCAAACGAAGCTATACTGTACACGAAGCTCACACGTTTCTCGCTCTTAACTGAAACGCATTGGATGTTAGAGGGATTGTGGTTTGTATCAGTTTCAGAAGCAGAGTTGAACTAGATATGGACCGTGTGTGTAGGAAACACAGTTCTTTTGTTCTGAGCACTCTCACGTTTCCCGCCTTATTAGAGACTCTAGAAAGCAAGAGCGTGCTTCTTGCTCTAAAGCAGAGTGTGATTCATGGATGAGAACTGTGCTGTATGTTTCCCTTCAGAAACGGAGTTAAATGCCAGGCTCTGTGTCTTCCTACAAGCAAGAATTCGTTTCAGGTAAACGCAGTCACTTTTTAGCTCAAACGAAGCTACATTGTTCACGAAGCTCACACGTTTCTCGCTCTTAACTGAAACGCATTGGATGTTAGAGGGATTGTGGTTTGTATCAGTTTCAGAAGCAGAGTTGAACTAGATATGGTCCGTGTGTGTAGGAAACACAGTTCTTTTGTTCTGAGCACTCTCACGTTTCCCGCCTTATTAGAGACTCTCGAAAGCAAGAGCATGCTTCTTGCTCTAAAGCAGAGTGTGTTTCATGGATGAGAAGTGTGCTGTGTGTTTCCCTTCAGAAACGGAGTTAAATGCCAGGCTCTGTGTCTTCCTACAAGCGAGACTTCGTTTCAGGTAAACGCAGTCACTTTTCAGCTCAAACGAAGCTATATTGTACACGAAGCTCACACGTTTCTCGCTCTTAACTGAAACGCATTGGATGTTAGAGGGCCTGTGGTTTGTATCAGTTTCAGAAGCAGAGTTGAACTAGATATGGTCCGTGTGTGTAGGAAACACAGTTCTTTTGTTCTGACCACTCTCACGTTTCCCGCCTTATTAGAGACTCTAGAAAGCAAGAGCGTGCTTCTTGCTCTAAAGCAGAGTGTGTTTCATGGATGAGAAGTGTGCTGTGTGTTTCCCTTCAGAAACGGAGTTAAATGCCAGGCTCTGTGTCTTCCTCAAGCGAGACTTCGTTTCAGGTAAACGCAGTCACTTTTTAGCTCAAACGAAGCTACATTGTTCACGAAGCTCACACGTTTCTCGCTCTTAACTGAAACGCATTGGATGTTAGAGGGCCTGTGGTTTGTATCAGTTTCAGAAGCAGAGTTGAACTAGATATGGTCCGTGTGTGTAGGAAACACAGTTATTTGTTCTGAGCACTCTCACTTTCCTGCCTTATTAGAGACTCTAGAAAGCAAGAGCGTGCTTCTTGCTCTAAAGCAGAGTGTGTTTCATGGATGAGAAGTGGGCTGTGTGTTTCCCTTCAGAAACGGAGTAAAATGCCAGCCTCTGTGTCTTCCTACAAGCGAGACTTCGTTTCAGGTAAACGCAGTCTCTTTTCAACTCAAACGAAGCTATATTGTACACGAAGCTCACACGTTTCTCGCTCTTAACTGAAACGCATTGGATGTTAGAGGGCCTGTGGTTTGTATCAGTTTCAGAAGCAGAGTTGAACTAGATATGGTCCGTGTGTGTAGGAAACACAGTTCTTTTGTTCTGAGCACTCTCACGTTTCCCGCCTTATTAGAGACTCTAGAAAGCAAGAGCGTGCTTCTTGCTCTAAAGCAGAGTGTGATTCATGGATGAGAACTGTGCTGTATGTTACCCTTCAGAAACGGAGTTAAATGCCAGGCTCTGTGTCTTCCTACAAGCAAGAATTCGTTTCAGGTAAACGCAGTCACTTTTTAGCTCAAAAGAAGCTACATTGTTCACGAAGCTCACACGTTTCTCGCTCTTAACTGAAACCCATTGGATGTTAGAGGGATTGTGGTTTGTATCAGTTTCAGAAGCAGAGTTGAACTAGATATGGTCCGTGTGTGTAGGAAACACAGTTCTTTTGTTCTGAGCACTCTCACGTTTCCCGCCTTATTAGAGACTCTCGAAAGCAAGAGCATGCTTCTTGCTCTAAAGCAGAGTGTGTTTCATGGATGAGAAGTGTGCTGTGTGTTTCCCTTCAGAAACGGAGTTAAATGACAGGCTCTGTGACTTCCTACAAGCGAGGCTTCGTTTCAGGTAAACGCAGTCACTTTTCAGCTCAAACGAAGCTATATTTTACACGAAGCTCACACGTTTCTCGCTCTTAACTGAAACGCATTGGATGTTAGAGGGCCTGTGGTTTGTATCAGTTTCAGAAGCAGAGTTGAACTAGATATGGTGCGTGTGTGTAGGAAACACAGTTCTTTTGTTCTGAGCACTCTCACGTTTCCCGCCTTATTAGAGACTCTCGAAAGCAAGAGCGTGCTTCTTGCTCTAAAGCAGAGTGTGTTTCATGGATGAGAAGTGTGCTGTGTGTTTCCCTTCAGAAACGGAGTAAAATGCCAGCCTCTGTGTCTTCCTACATGCGAGACTTCGTTTCAGGTAAACGCAGTCACTTTTCAGCTCAAACGAAGCTATATTGTACACGAAGCTCACACGTTTCTCGCTCTTAACTGAAAAGCATTGGATGTTATTGGGCCTGTGGTTTGTATCAGTTTCAGAAGCAGAGTTGAACTAGATATGGTCCGTGTGTGTAGGAAACATAGTTCTTTTGTTCTGAGCACTCTCACGTTTCCCGCCTTATTAGAGACTCTCGAAAGCAAGAGCGTGCTTCTTGCTCTAAAGCAGAGTGTGTTTCATGGATGAGAAGTGTGCTGTGTGTTTCCCTTCAGAAACAGGGTTAAATGCCAGGCTCTGTGTCTTCCTCAAGCGAGACTTCGTTTCAGGTAAACGCAGTCACTTTTCAGCTCAAACGAAGCTATATTGTACACGAAGCTCACACGTTTCTCGCTCTTAACTGAAACGCATTGGATGTTAGAGGGCCTGTGGTTTGTATCAGTTTCAGAAGCAGAGTTGAACTAGATATGGTCCGTGTGTGTAGGAAACACAGTTCTTTTGTTCTGAGCACTCTCACGTTTCCCGCCTTATTAGAGACTCTCGAAAGCAAGAGCGTGCTTCTTGCTCTAAAGCAGAGTGTGTTTCATGGATGAGAAGTGTGCTGTGTGTTTCCCTTCAGAAACGGAGTTAAATGCCAGGCTCTGTGTCTTCCTACAAGCGAGACTTCGTTTCAGGTAAACGCAGTCACTTTTCAGCTCAAACGAAGCTATATTGTACACGAAGCTCACACGTTTCTCGCTCTTAACTGAAACGCATTGGATGTTAGAGGGCCTGTGGTTTGTATCAGTTTCAGAAGCAGAGTTGAACTAGATATGGTCCGTGTGTGTAGGAAACACAGTTCTTTTGTTCTGAGCACTCTCACGTTTCCCGCCTTATTAGAGACTCTCGAAAGCAAGAGCGTGCTTCTTGCTCTAAAGCAGAGTGTGTTTCATGGATGAGAACTGTGCTGTGTGTTTCCCTTCAGAAACGGAGTTAAATGCCAGGCTCTGTGTCTTCCTACAAGCAAGAATTCGTTCAGGTAAACACAGTCACTTTTTAGCTCAAACGAAGCTACATTGTTCACGAAGCTCACACGTTTCTCGCTCTTAACTGAAACGCATTGGATGTTAGAGGGCCTGTGTTTTGTATTAGTTTCAGAAGCAGAGTTGAACTAGATATGGTCCGTGTGTGTAGGAAACACAGTTCTTTTGTTCTAAGCACTCTCACGTTTCCCGCCGTATTAGAGACTCTAGAAAGCAAGAGCGTGCTTCTTGCTCTAAAGCAGAGTGTGTTTCATGGATGAGAAGTGTGCTGTGTGTTTCCCTTCAGAAACAGGGTTAAATGCCAGGCTCTGTGTCTTCCTCAAGCGAGACTTCGTTTCAGGTAAACGCAGTCACTTTTCAGCTCAAACGAAGCTATATTGTACACGAAGCTCACACGTTTCTCGCTCTTAACTGAAACGCATTGGATGTTAGAGGGCCTGTGGTTTGTATCAGTTTCAGAAGCAGAGTTGAACTAGATATGGTCCGTGTGTGTAGGAAACACAGTTCTTTTGTTCTGAGCACTCTCACGTTTCCCGCCTTATTAGAGACTCTCGAAAGCAAGAGCGTGCTTCTTGCTCTAAAGCAGAGTGTGTTTCATGGATGAGAAGTGTGCTGTGTGTTTCCCTTCAGAAACGGAGTTAAATGCCAGGCTCTGTGTCTTCCTACAAGCGAGACTTCGTTTCAGGTAAACGCAGTCACTTTTCAGCTCAAAGGAACCTATATTGTACACGAAGCTCACACGTTTCTCGCTCTTAACTGAAACGCATTGGATGTTAGAGGGCCTGTGGTTTGTATCAGTTTCAGAAGCAGAGTTGAACTAGATATGGTCCTTGTGTGTAGGAAACACAGCTCTTTTGTTCTCAGCACTCTCACGTTTCCCGCCTTATTAGAGACTCTCGAAAGCAAGAGCGTGCTTCTTGCTCTAAAGCAGAGTGTGTTTCATGGATGAGAAGTGTGCTGTGTGTTTCCCTTCAGAAACGGAGTTAAATGCAAGGCTCTGTGTCTTCCTACAAGCGAGACTTTGTTTCAGGTAAACGCAGTCACTTTTCAGCTCAAAGGAAGCTATATTGTACACGAAGCTCACACGTTTCTCGCTCTTAACTGAAACACATTGGATGTTAGAGGGCCTGTGGTTTGTATCAGTTTCAGAAGCAGAGTTGAACTAGATATGGTCCGTGTGTGTAGGAAACACAGTTCTTTTGTTCTGAGCACTCTCACGTTTCCCGCCTTATTAGAGACTCTAGAAAGCAAGAGCGTGCTTCTTGCTCTAAAGCAGAGTGTGTTTCATGGATGAGAAGTGTGCTGTGTGTTTCCCTTCAGAAACAGGGTTAAATGCCAGGCTCTGTGTCTTCCTCAAGCGAGACTTCGTTTCAGGTAAACACAGTCACTTTTCAGCTCAAACGAAGCTATACTGTACACGAAGCTCACACGTTTCTCGCTCTTAACTGAAACGCATTGGATGTTAGAGGGATTGTGGTTTGTATCAGTTTCAGAAGCAGAGTTGAACTAGATATGGACCGTGTGTGTAGGAAACACAGTTCTTTTGTTCTGAGCACTCTCACGTTTCCCGCCTTATTAGAGACTCTAGAAAGCAAGAGCGTGCTTCTTGCTCTAAAGCAGAGTGTGATTCATGGATGAGAACTGTGCTGTATGTTTCCCTTCAGAAACGGAGTTAAATGCCAGGCTCTGTGTCTTCCTACAAGCAAGAATTCGTTTCAGGTAAACGCAGTCACTTTTTAGCTCAAACGAAGCTACATTGTTCACGAAGCTCACACGTTTCTCGCTCTTAACTGAAACGCATTGGATGTTAGAGGGATTGTGGTTTGTATCAGTTTCAGAAGCAGAGTTGAACTAGATATGGTCCGTGTGTGTAGGAAACACAGTTCTTTTGTTCTGAGCACTCTCACGTTTCCCGCCTTATTAGAGACTCTCGAAAGCAAGAGCATGCTTCTTGCTCTAAAGCAGAGTGTGTTTCATGGATGAGAAGTGTGCTGTGTGTTTCCCTTCAGAAACGGAGTTAAATGCCAGGCTCTGTGTCTTCCTACAAGCGAGACTTCGTTTCAGGTAAACGCAGTCACTTTTCAGCTCAAACGAAGCTATATTGTACACGAAGCTCACACGTTTCTCGCTCTTAACTGAAACGCATTGGATGTTAGAGGGCCTGTGGTTTGTATCAGTTTCAGAAGCAGAGTTGAACTAGATATGGTCCGTGTGTGTAGGAAACACAGTTCTTTTGTTCTGACCACTCTCACGTTTCCCGCCTTATTAGAGACTCTAGAAAGCAAGAGCGTGCTTCTTGCTCTAAAGCAGAGTGTGTTTCATGGATGAGAAGTGTGCTGTGTGTTTCCCTTCAGAAACGGAGTTAAATGCCAGGCTCTGTGTCTTCCTCAAGCGAGACTTCGTTTCAGGTAAACGCAGTCACTTTTTAGCTCAAACGAAGCTACATTGTTCACGAAGCTCACACGTTTCTCGCTCTTAACTGAAACGCATTGGATGTTAGAGGGCCTGTGGTTTGTATCAGTTTCAGAAGCAGAGTTGAACTAGATATGGTCCGTGTGTGTAGGAAACACAGTTATTTGTTCTGAGCACTCTCACTTTCCTGCCTTATTAGAGACTCTAGAAAGCAAGAGCGTGCTTCTTGCTCTAAAGCAGAGTGTGTTTCATGGATGAGAAGTGGGCTGTGTGTTTCCCTTCAGAAACGGAGTAAAATGCCAGCCTCTGTGTCTTCCTACAAGCGAGACTTCGTTTCAGGTAAACGCAGTCTCTTTTCAACTCAAACGAAGCTATATTGTACACGAAGCTCACACGTTTCTCGCTCTTAACTGAAACGCATTGGATGTTAGAGGGCCTGTGGTTTGTATCAGTTTCAGAAGCAGAGTTGAACTAGATATGGTCCGTGTGTGTAGGAAACACAGTTCTTTTGTTCTGAGCACTCTCACGTTTCCCGCCTTATTAGAGACTCTAGAAAGCAAGAGCGTGCTTCTTGCTCTAAAGCAGAGTGTGATTCATGGATGAGAACTGTGCTGTATGTTACCCTTCAGAAACGGAGTTAAATGCCAGGCTCTGTGTCTTCCTACAAGCAAGAATTCGTTTCAGGTAAACGCAGTCACTTTTTAGCTCAAAAGAAGCTACATTGTTCACGAAGCTCACACGTTTCTCGCTCTTAACTGAAACCCATTGGATGTTAGAGGGATTGTGGTTTGTATCAGTTTCAGAAGCAGAGTTGAACTAGATATGGTCCGTGTGTGTAGGAAACACAGTTCTTTTGTTCTGAGCACTCTCACGTTTCCCGCCTTATTAGAGACTCTCGAAAGCAAGAGCATGCTTCTTGCTCTAAAGCAGAGTGTGTTTCATGGATGAGAAGTGTGCTGTGTGTTTCCCTTCAGAAACGGAGTTAAATGACAGGCTCTGTGACTTCCTACAAGCGAGGCTTCGTTTCAGGTAAACGCAGTCACTTTTCAGCTCAAACGAAGCTATATTTTACACGAAGCTCACACGTTTCTCGCTCTTAACTGAAACGCATTGGATGTTAGAGGGCCTGTGGTTTGTATCAGTTTCAGAAGCAGAGTTGAACTAGATATGGTGCGTGTGTGTAGGAAACACAGTTCTTTTGTTCTGAGCACTCTCACGTTTCCCGCCTTATTAGAGACTCTAGAAAGCAAGAGCGTGCTTCTTGCTCTAAAGCAGAGTGTGTTTCATGGATGAGAAGTGTGCTGTGTGTTTCCCTTCAGAAACGGAGTTAAATGCCAGGCTCTGTGTCTTCCTACAAGCGAGACTTCGTTTCAGGTAAACGCAGTCACTTTTCAGCTCAAACGAAGCTATATTGTACATGAAGCTCACACGTTTCTCGCTCTTAACTGAAACGCATTGGATGTTAGAGGGCCTGTGGTTTGTATCAGTTTCAGAAGCAGAGTTGAACTAGATATGGTCCGTGTGTGTAGGAAACACAGTCCTTTTGTTCTGAGCACTCTCACGTTTCCCGCCTTATTAGAGATTCTAGAAAGCAAGAGCGTGCTTCTTGCTCTAAAGCAGAGTGTGATTCATGGATGAGAACTGTGCTGTGTGTTTCCCTTCAGAAACGGAGTTAAATGCCAGGCTCTGTGTCTTCCCACAAGCAAGAATTCGTTTCTGGTAAACGCAGTCACTTTTTAGCTCAAACGAAGCTACATTGTTCACGAAGCTCACATGTTTCTCGCTCTTAACTGAAACGCATTGGATGTTAGAGGGCCCGTGGTTTGTATCAGTTTCAGAAGCAGAGTTGAACTAGATATGGTCCGTGTGTGTAGGAAACACAGTTCTTTTGTTCTGAGCCCTCTCACGTTTCCCGCCTTATTAGAGACTCTCGAAAGCAAGAGCGTGCTTCTTGCTCTAAAGCAGAGTGTGTTTCATGGATGAGAAGTGTGCTGTGTGTTTCCCTTCAGAAACGGAGTTAAATGCCAGGCTCTGTGTCTTCCTACAAGCGAGACTTCGTTTCAGGTAAACGCAGTCACTTTTCAGCTCAAACGAAGCTATATTGTACACGAAGCTCACACGTTTCTCGCTCTTAACTGAAACGCATTGGATGTTAGAGGTCCTGTGGTTTGTATCAGTTTCAGAAGCAGAGTTGAACTAGATATGGTCCGTGTGTGTAGGAAACACAGTTCTTTTGTTCTGAGCACTCTCACGTTTCCCGCCTTATTAGAGATTCTAGAAATCAAGAGCGTGCTTCTTGCTCTAAAGCACAGTGTGATTCATGGATGAGAACTGTGCTGTGTGTTTCCCTTCAGAAA
Organism: Onychomys arenicola; assembly: GCA_949786405.1. Lineage (NCBI taxonomy): Eukaryota > Metazoa > Chordata > Mammalia > Rodentia > Cricetidae > Onychomys > Onychomys arenicola. The sequence continues at coordinate 12,960 of CATKUM010000039.1, read as the reverse complement.
CGGAGTTAAATGCCAGGCTCTGTGTCTTCCTACAAGCAAGAATTCGTTCAGGTAAACGCAGTCACTTTTTAGCTCAAACGAAGCTACATTGTTCACGAAGCTCACACGTTTCTCGCTCTTAACTAAAACGCATTGGATGTTAGAGGGCCTGTGGTTTGTATCAGTTTCAGAAGCAGAGTTGAACTAGATATGGTCCGTGTGTGTAGGAAACACAGTTCTTTTGTTCTGAGCACTCTCACGTTTCCCGCCTTATTAGAGACTCTAGAAAGCAAGAGCGTGCTTCTTGCTCTAAAGCAGAGTGTGTTTCATGGATGAGAAGTGTGCTGTGTGTTTCCCTTCAGAAACGGAGTTAAATGCAAGGCTCTGTGTCTTCCTACAAGCGAGACTTCGTTTCAGGTAAACGCAGTCACTTTTCAGCTCAAACGAAGCTATATTGTACACGAAGCTCACACGTTTCTCGCTCTTAACTGAAACGCATTGGATGTTAGAGGGCCTGTGGTTTGTATCAGTTTCAGAAGCAGAGTTGAACTAGATATGGTCCGTGTGTGTAGGAAACACAGTTCTTTTGTTCTGAGCACTCTGACGTTTCCCGCCTTATTAGAGACTCTAGAAAGCAAGAGCGTGCTTCTTGCTCTAAAGCAGAGTGTGTTTCATGGATGAGAAGTGTGCTGTGTGTTTCCCTTCAGAAACAGGGTTAAATGCCAGGCTCTGTGTCTTCCTCAAGCGAGACTTCGTTTCAGGTAAACACAGTCACTTTTCAGCTCAAACGAAGCTATATTGTACACGAAGCTCACACGTTTCTCGCTCTTAACTGAAACGCATTGGATGTTAGAGGGCCTGTGGTTTGTATCAGTTTCAGAAGCAGAGTTGAACTAGATATGGACCGTGTGTGTAGGAAACACAGTTCTTTTGTTCTGAGCACTCTCACGTTTCCCGCCTTATTAGAGACTCTAGGAAGCAAGAGCGTGCTTCTTGCTCTAAAGCAGAGTGTGATTCATGGATGAGAACTGTGCTGTATGTTTCCCTTCAGAAACGGAGTTAAATGCCAGGCTCTGTGTCTTCCTACAAGCAAGAATTCGTTTCAGGTAAACGCAGTCACTTTTTAGCTCAAACGAAGCTACATTGTTCACGAAGCTCACACGTTTCTCGCTCTTAACTGAAACGCATTGGATGTTAGAGGGATTGTGGTTTGTATCAGTTTCAGAAGCAGAGTTGAACTAGATATGGTCCGTGTGTGTAGGAAACACAGTTCTTTTGTTCTGAGCACTCTCACGTTTCCCGCCTTATTAGAGACTCTCGAAAGCAAGAGCGTGCTTCTTGCTCTAAAGCAGAGTGTGTTTCATGGATGAGAAGTGTGCTGTGTATTTCCCTTCAGAAACGGAGTTAAATGCCAGGCTCTGTGTCTTCCTACAAGCGAGACTTCGTTTCAGGTAAAGGCAGTCACTTTTCAGCTCAAACGAAGCTATATTGTACACGAAGCTCACACGTTTCTCGCTCTTAACTGAAACGCATTGGATGTTAGAGGGCCTGTGGTTTGTATCAGTTTCAGAAGCAGAGTTGAACTAGATATGGTCCGTGTGTGTAGGAAACACAGTTCTTTTGTTCTGAGCACTCTCACGTTTCCCGCCTTATTAGAGACTCTAGAAATCAAGAGTGTGCTTCTTGCTCTAAAGCAGAGTGTGATTCATGGATGAGAACTGTGCTGTGTGTTTCCCTTCAGAAACGGAGTTAAATGCCAGGCTCTGTGTCTTCCTACAAGCAAGAATTCGTTCAGGTAAACGCAGTCACTTTTTAGCTCAAAGGAAGGTATATTGTACACGAAGCTCACACGTTTCTCGCTCTTAACTGAAACGCATTGGATGTTAGAGGGCCTGTGGTTTGTATCAGTTTCAGAAGCAGAGTTGAACTAGATATGGTGCGTGTGTGTAGGAAACACAGTTCTTTTGTTCTGAGCACTCTCACGTTTCCCGCCTAATTAGAGACTCTAGAAAGCAAGAGCGTGCTTCTTGCTCTAAAGCAGAGTGTGTTTCATGGATGAGAAGTGTGCTGTGTGTTTCCCTTCAGAAACGGAGTTAAATGCCAGGCTCTGTGTCTTCCTACAAGCGAGACTTCGTTTCAGGTAAACGCAGTCACTTTTCAGCTCAAACGAAGCTATATTGTACACGAAGCTCACACGTTTCTCGCTCTTAACTGAAACGCATTGGATGTTAGAGGGCCTGTGGTTTGTATCAGTTTCAGAAGCAGAGTTGAACTAGATATGGTCCGTGTGTGTAGGAAACACAGTTCTTTTGTTCTGAGCACTCTCACGTTTCCCGCCTTATTAGAGACTCTCGAAAGCAAGAGCGTGCTTCTTGCTCTAAAGCAGAGTGTGTTTCATGGATGAGAAGTGTGCTGTGTGTTTCCCTTCAGAAACAGGGTTAAATGCCAGGCTCTGTGTCTTCCTCAAGCGAGACTTCGTTTCAGGTAAACACAGTCACTTTTCAGCTCAAACGAAGCTATATTGTACACGAAGCTCACACGTTTCTCGCTCTTAACTGAAACGCATTGGATGTTATAGGGCCTGTGGTTTGTATCAGTTTCAGAAGCAGAGTTGAACTAGATATGGTGCGTGTGTGTAGGAAACACAGTTCTTTTGTTCTGAGCACTCTCACGTTTCCCGCCTTATTAGAGACTCTAGAAAGCAAGAGCGTGCTTCTTGCTCTAAAGCAGAGTGTGTTTCATGGATGAGAAGTGTGCTGTGTGTTTCCCTTCAGAAACGGAGTTAAATGCCAGGCTCTGTGTCTTCCTACAAGCGAGACTTCGTTTCAGGTAAACGCAGTCACTTTTCAGCTCAAACGAAGCTATATTGTACATGAAGCTCACACGTTTCTCGCTCTTAACTGAAACGCATTGGATGTTAGAGGGCCTGTGGTTTGTATCAGTTTCAGAAGCAGAGTTGAACTAGATATGGTCCGTGTGTGTAGGAAACACAGTTCTTTTGTTCTGAGCACTCTCACGTTTCCCGCCTTATTAGAGACTCTAGAAAGCAAGAGCGTGCTTCTTGCTCTAAAGGAGAGTGTGTTTCATGGATGAGAAGTGTGCTGTGTGTTTCCCTTCAGAAACGGAGTTAAATGCCAGGCTCTGTGTCTTCCTACAAGCGAGACTTCGTTTCAGGTAAACGCAGTCACTTTTCAGCTCAAACGAAGCTATATTGTACACGAAGCTCACACGTTTCTCGCTCTTAACTGAAACGCATTGGATGTTAGAGGTCCTGTGGTTTGTATCAGTTTCAGAAGCAGAGTTGAACTAGATATGGTCCGTGTGTGTAGGAAACACAGTTCTTTTGTTCTGAGCACTCTCACGTTTCCCGCCTTATTAGAGACTCTAGAAAGCAAGAGCGTGCTTCTTGCTCTAAAGCAGAGTGTGATTCATGGATGAGAACTGTGCTGTGTGTTTCCCTTCAGAAACGGAGTTAAATGCCAGGCTCTGTGTCTTCCTACAAGCAAGAATTCGTTTCTGGTAAACGCAGTCACTTTTTAGCTCAAACGAAGCTACATTGTTCACGAAGCTCACACGTTTCTCGCTCTTAACTGAAACGCATTGGATGTTAGAGGGCCTGTGGTTTGTATCAGTTTCAGAAGCAGAGTTGAACTAGATATGGGGCGTGTGTGTAGGAAACACAGTTCGTTGTTCTGAGCACTCTCACGTTTCCCGCCTTATTAGAGACTCTAGAAAGCAAGAGCGTGCTTCTTGCTCTAAAGCAGAGTGTGTTTCATGGATGAGAAGTGTGCTGTGTGTTTCCCTTCAGAAACGGAGTAAAATGCCAGGCTCTGTGTCTTCCTACAAGCGAGACTTCGTTTCAGGTAAACGCAGTCACTTTTCAGCTCAAAGGAAGCTATATTGTACACGAAGCTCACACGTTTCTCGCTCTTAACTGAAACGAATTGGATTTTAGAGGGCCTGTGGTTTGTATCAGTTTCAGAAGCAGAGTTGAACTAGATATGGTGCGTGTGTGTAGGAAACACAGTTCTTTTGTTCTGAGCATTCTCACGTTTCCCGCCTTATTAGAGACTCTAGAAAGCAAGAGCGTGCTTCTTGCTCTAAAGCAGAGTGTGTTTCATGGATGAGAAGTGTGCTGTGTGTTTCCCTTCAGAAACGGAGTTAAATGCCAGGCTCTTTGTCTTCCTACAAGCGAGACTTCGTTTCAGGTAAACGCAGTCACTTTTCAGCTCAAACGAAGCTATATTGTACACGAAGCTCACACGTTTCTCGCTCTTAACTGAAACGCATTGGATGTTAGAGGGCCTGTGGTTTGTATCAGTTTCAGAAGCAGAGTTGAACTAGATATGGTCCGTGTGTGTAGGAAACACAGTTCTTTTGTTCTGAGCACTCTCACGTTTCCCGCCTTATTAGAGACTCTAGAAAGCAAGAGCGTGCTTCTTGCTCTAAAGCAGAGTGTGTTTCATGGATGAGAAGTGTGCTGTGTGTTTCCCTTCAGAAACGGAGTTAAATGCCAGGCTATGTGTCTTCCTACAAGCGAGACTTTTTTTCAGGTAAACGCAGTCACTTTTCAGCTCAAACGAAGCTATATTGTACACGAAGCTCACACGTTTCTCGCTCTTAACTGAAACGCATTGGATGTTAGAGGGCCTGTGGTTTGTATCAGTTTCAGAAGCAGAGTTGAACTAGATATGGTCCGTGTGTGTAGGAAACACAGTTCTTTTGTTCTGAGCACTCTCACGTTTCCCGCCTTATTAGAGACTCTCGAAAGCAAGAGCGTGCTTCTTGCTCTAAAGCAGAGTGTGTTTCATGGATGAGAAGTGTGCTGTGTGTTTCCCTTCAGAAACGGAGTTAAATGCCAGTCTCTGTCTTCCTACAAGCGAGACTTCGTTTCAGGTAAACGCAGTCACTTTTCAGCTCAAACGAAGCTATATTGTACACGAAGCTCACACGTTTCTCGCTCTTAACTGAAACGCATTGGATCTTAGAGGGCCTGTGGTTTGTATCAGTTTCAGAAGCAGAGTTGAACTAGATATGGTCCGTGTGTGTAGGAAACACAGTTCTTTGGTCTGAGCACTCTCAAGTTTCCCGCCTTATTAGAGACTCTAGAAAGCAAGAGCATGCTTCTTGCTCTAAAGCAGAGTGTGTTTCATGGATGAGAAGTGTGCTGTGTGTTTCCCTTCAGAAACGGAGTTAAATGCCAGGCTCTGTGATTTCCTACAAGCGAGACTTCGTTTCAGGTAAAGGCAGTCACTTTTCAGCTCACACGAAGCTATATTGTACACGAAGCTCACACGTTTCTCGCTCTTAACTGAAACGCACTGGATGTTAGAGGGCCTGTGGTTTGTATCAGTTTCAGAAGCAGAGTTGAACTAGATATGGTGCGTGTGTGTAGGAAACACAGTTCTTTTGTTCTGAGCACTCTCACGTTTCCCGCCTTATTAGAGACTCTAGAAAGCAAGAGCGTGCTTCTTGCTCTAAAGCAGAGTGTGTTTCATGGATGAGAAGTGTGCTGTGTGTTTCCCTTCAGAAACGGAGTTAAATGCCAGGCTCTGTGTCTTCCTACAAGCGAGATTCGTTTCAGGTAAACGCAGTCACTTTTCAGCTCAAACGATGCTATATTGTACACGAAGCTCACACGTTTCTCGCTCTTAACTGAAACGCATTGGATGTTAGAGGGCCTGTGGTTTGTATCAGTTTCAGAAGCAGAGTTGAACTAGATATGGTCCGTGTGTGTAGGAAACACAGTTCTTTTGTTCTGAGCACTCTCACGTTTCCAGCCTTATTAGAGACTCTAGAAAGCAAGAGCGTGCTTCTTGCTCTAAAGCAGAGTGTGATTCATGGATGAGAAGTGTGCTGTGTGTTTCCCTTCAGAAACGGAGTTAAATGCCAGGCTCTGTGACTTCCTACAAGCAAGAATTCGTTTCTGGTAAACGCAGTCACTTTTTAGCTCAAACGAAGCTACATTGTTCACGAAGCTCACACGTTTCTCGCTCTTAACTGAAACGCATTGGATGTTAGAGGGCCTGTGGTTTGTATCAGTTTCAGAAGCAGAGTTGAACGAGATATGGTCCGTGTGTGTAGGAAACACAGTTCTTTTGTTCTGAGCACTCTCACGTTTCCCGCCGTATTAGAGACTCTAGAAAGAAAGAGCGTGCTTCTTGCTCTAAAGCAGAGTGTGTTTCATGGATGAGAAGTGTGCTGTGTGTTTCCCTTCAGAAACGGAGTTAAATGCCAGGCTATGTGTCTTCCTACAAGCGAGACTTCGTTTCAGGTAAATGCAGTCACTTTTCAGCTCAAACGAAGCTATATTGTACACGAAGCTCACACGTTTCTCGCTCTCAACTGAAACGCATTGGATGTTAGAGGGTCTGTGGTTTGTATCAGTTTCAGAAGCAGAGTTGAACTAGATATGGTCCGTGTGTGTAGGAAACACAGTTCTTTGTTCTGAGCACTCTCACGTTTCCCGCCTTATTAGAGACTCTCGAAAGCAAGACCGTGCTTCTTGCTCTAAAGCAGAGTGTGTTTCATGGATGAGAAGTGTTCTGTGTGTTTCCCTTCAGAAACGGAGTTAAATGCCAGGCTATGTGTCTTCCTACAAGCGAGACTTTTTTTCAGGTAAACGCAGTCACTTTTCAGCTCAAACGAAGCTATATTGTACACGAAGCTCACACGTTTCTCGCTCTTAACTGAAACGCATTGGATGTTAGAGGGCCTGTGGTTTGTATCAGTTTCAGAAGCAGAGTTGAACTAGATATGGTCCGTGTGTGTAGGAAACACAGTTCTTTTGTTCTGAGCACTCTCACGTTTCCCGCCTTATTAGAGACTCTCGAAAGCAAGAGCGTGCTTCTTGCTCTAAAGCAGAGTGTGTTTCATGGATGAGAAGTGTGCTGTGTGTTTCCCTTCAGAAACGGAGTTAAATGCCAGTCTCTGTCTTCCTACAAGCGAGACTTCGTTTCAGGTAAACGCAGTCACTTTTCAGCTCAAACGAAGCTATATTGTACACGAAGCTCACACGTTTCTCGCTCTTAACTGAAACGCATTGGATCTTAGAGGGCCTGTGGTTTGTATCAGTTTCAGAAGCAGAGTTGAACTAGATATGGTCCGTGTGTGTAGGAAACACAGTTCTTTGGTCTGAGCACTCTCACGTTTCCCGCCTTATTAGAGACTCTAGAAAGCAAGAGCATGCTTCTTGCTCTAAAGCAGAGTGTGTTTCATGGATGAGAAGTGTGCTGTGTGTTTCCCTTCAGAAACGGAGTTAAATGCCAGGCTCTGTGATTTCCTACAAGCGAGACTTCGTTTCAGGTAAAGGCAGTCACTTTTCAGCTCACACGAAGCTATATTGTACACGAAGCTCACACGTTTCTCGCTCTTAACTGAAACGCACTGGATGTTAGAGGGCCTGTGGTTTGTATCAGTTTCAGAAGCAGAGTTGAACTAGATATGGTGCGTGTGTGTAGGAAACACAGTTCTTTTGTTCTGAGCACTCTCACGTTTCCCGCCTTATTAGAGACTCTAGAAAGCAAGAGCGTGCTTCTTGCTCTAAAGCAGAGTGTGTTTCATGGATGAGAAGTGTGCTGTGTGTTTCCCTTCAGAAACGGAGTTAAATGCCAGGCTCTGTGTCTTCCTACAAGCGAGATTCGTTTCAGGTAAACGCAGTCACTTTTCAGCTCAAACGATGCTATATTGTACACGAAGCTCACACGTTTCTCGCTCTTAACTGAAACGCATTGGATGTTAGAGGGCCTGTGGTTTGTATCAGTTTCAGAAGCAGAGTTGAACTAGATATGGTCCGTGTGTGTAGGAAACACAGTTCTTTTGTTCTGAGCACTCTCACGTTTCCAGCCTTATTAGAGACTCTAGAAAGCAAGAGCGTGCTTCTTGCTCTAAAGCAGAGTGTGATTCATGGATGAGAAGTGTGCTGTGTGTTTCCCTTCAGAAACGGAGTTAAATGCCAGGCTCTGTGACTTCCTACAAGCAAGAATTCGTTTCTGGTAAACGCAGTCACTTTTTAGCTCAAACGAAGCTACATTGTTCACGAAGCTCACACGTTTCTCGCTCTTAACTGAAACGCATTGGATGTTAGAGGGCCTGTGGTTTGTATCAGTTTCAGAAGCAGAGTTGAACGAGATATGGTCCGTGTGTGTAGGAAACACAGTTCTTTTGTTCTGAGCACTCTCACGTTTCCCGCCGTATTAGAGACTCTAGAAAGAAAGAGCGTGCTTCTTGCTCTAAAGCAGAGTGTGTTTCATGGATGAGAAGTGTGCTGTGTGTTTCCCTTCAGAAACGGAGTTAAATGCCAGGCTCTGTGTCTTCCTACAAGCGAGACTTCGTTTCAGGTAAATGCAGTCACTTTTCAGCTCAAACGAAGCTATATTGTACACGAAGCTCACACGTTTCTCGCTCTCAACTGAAACGCATTGGATGTTAGAGGGTCTGTGGTTTGTATCAGTTTCAGAAGCAGAGTTGAACTAGATATGGTCCGTGTGTGTAGGAAACACAGTTCTTTTGTTCTGAGCACTCTCACGTTTCCCGCCTTATTAGAGACTCTCGAAAGCAAGACCGTGCTTCTTGCTCTAAAGCAGAGTGTGTTTCATGGATGAGAAGTGTGCTGTGTGTTTCCCTTCAGAAACGGAGTTAAATGCCAGGCTCTGTGTCTTCCTACAAGCGAGACTTCGTTTCAGGTAAACGCAGTCACTTTTCAGCTCAAACGAAGCTATATTGTACACGAAGCTCACACGTTTCTCGCTCTTAACTGAAACGCATTGGATGTTAGAGGTCCTGTGGTTTGTATCAGTTTCAGAAGCAGAGTTGAACTAGATATGGTCCGTGTGTGTAGGAAACACAGTTCTTTTGTTCTGAGCACTCTCACGTTTCCCGCCTTATTAGAGACTCTAGAAATCAAGAGCGTGCTTCTTGCTCTAAAGCACAGTGTGATTCATGGATGAGAACTGTGCTGTGTGATTCCCTTCAGAAACGGAGTTAAATGTCAGGCTCTGTGTCTTCCTACAAGCAAGAATTCGTTTCTGGTAAACGCAGTCACTTTTTAGCTCAAAGGAAGCTACATTGTTCACGAAGCTCAATCGTTTCTCGCTCTTAACTGAAACGCATTGGATGTTAGAGGGCCTGTGGTTTGTATCAGTTTCAGAAGAAGAGTTGAACTAGATATGGTGCGTGTGTGTAGGAAACACAGTTCTTTGTTCTGAGCACTCTCACGTTTCCCGCCTTATTAGAGACTCTAGAAAGCAAGAGCGTGCTTCTTGCTCTAAAGCAGAGTGTGTTTCATGGATGAGAAGTGTGCTGTGTGTTTCCCTTCAGAAACGGAGTTAAATGCCAGGCTCTGTGTCTTCCTACAAGCGAGACTTCGTTTCAGGTAAACGCAGTCACTTTTCAGCTCAAAGGAACCTATATTGTACACGAAGCTCACACGTTTCTCGCTCTTAACTGAAACGCATTGGATGTTAGAGGGCCTGTGGTTTGTATCAGTTTCAGAAGCAGAGTTGAACTAGATATGGTGCGTGTGTGTAGGAAACACAGTTCTTTTGTTCTGAGCACTCTCACGTTTCCCGCCTTATTAGAGACTCTAGAAAGCAAGAGCGTGCTTCTTGCTCTAAAGCAGAGTGTGTTTCATGGATGAGAAGTGTGCTGTGTGTTTCCCTTCAGAAACGGAGTTAAATGCCAGGCTCTGTGTCTTCCTACAAGCGAGACTTCATTTCAGGTAAACGCAGTCACTTTTCAGCTCAAACGAAGCTATATTGTACATGAAGCTCACACGTTTCTCGCTCTTAACTGAAACGCATTGGATGTTAGAGGGCCTGTGGTTTGTATCAGTTTCAGAAGCAGAGTTGAACTAGATATTGTCTGTGTGTGTAGGAAACACAGTTCTTTTGTTCTGAGCACTCTCACGTTTCCCGCCTTATTAGAGACTCTAGAAAGCAAGAGCGTGCTTCTTGCTCTAAAAGAGAGTGTGTTTCATGGATGAGAAGTGTGCTGTGTGTTTCCCTTCAGAAACGGAGTTAAATGCCAGGCTCTGTGTCTTCCTACAAGCGAGACTTCGTTTCAGGTAAACGCAGTCACTTTTCAGCTCAAACGAAGCTATATTGTACACGAAGCTAACACGTTTCTCGCTCTTAACTGAAACGCATTGGATGTTAGAGGGGCTGTGGTTTGTATCAGTTTCAGAAGCAGAGTTGAACTAGATATGGTGCGTGTGTGTAGGAAACACAGTTCTTTTGTTCTGAGCATTCTCACGTTTCCCGCCTTATTAGAGACTCTAGAAAGCAAGAGCGTGCTTCTTGCTCTAAAGCAGAGTGTGTTTCATGGATGAGAAGTGTGCTGTGTGTTTCCCTTCAGAAACGGAGTTAAATGCCAGGCTCTTTGTCTTCCTACAAGCGAGACTTCGTTTCAGGTAAACGCAGTCACTTTTCAGCTCAAACGAAGCTATATTGTACACGAAGCTCACACGTTTCTCGCTCTTAACTGAAACGCATTGGATGTTAGAGGGCCTGTGGTTTGTATCAGTTTCAGAAGCAGAGTTGAACTAGATATGGTCCGTGTGTGTAGGAAACACAGTTCTTTTGTTCTGAGCACTCTCACGTTTACCGCCTTATTAGAGACTCTAGAAAGCAAGAGCGTGCTTCTTGCTCTAAAGCAGAGTGTGTTTCATGGATGAGAAGTATGCTGTGTGTTTCCCTTCAGAAACGGAGTTATATGCCAGGCTCTTTGTCTTCCTACAAGCGAGACTTCGTTTCAGGTAAACGCAGTCACTTTTCAGCTCGAACGAAGCTATATTGTACACGAAGCTCACACGTTTCTCGCTCTTAACTGAAACGCATTGGATGTTAGAGGGCCTGTGGTTTGTATCAGTTTCAGAAGCAGAGTTGAACTAGATATGGTCCGTGTGTGTAGGAAACACAGTTCTTTTGTTCTGAGCACTCTCACGTTTCCCGCCTTATTAGAGACTCTAGAAAGCAAGAGCGTGCTTCTTGCTCTAAAGCAGAGTGTGTTTCATGGATGAGAAGTGTGCTGTGTGTTTCCCTTCAGAAACGGAGTTAAATGCCAGGCTCTGTGTCTTCCTACAAGCGAGACTTCGTTTCAGGTAAACGCAGTCACTTTTCAGCTCAAACGAAGCTATATTGTACACGAAGCTCACACGTTTCTCGCTCTTAACTGAAACGAATTGGATGTTAGAGGGCCTGTGGTTTGTATCAGTTTCAGAAGCAGAGTTGAACTAGATATGGTCCGTGTGTGTAGGAAACACAGTTCTTTTGTTCTGAGCACTCTCACGTTTCCCGCCTTATTAGAGACTCTAGAAATCAAGAGCGTGCTTCTTGCTCTAAAGCAGAGTGTGATTCATGGATGAGAACTGTGCTGTGTGTTTCCCTTCAGAAACGGAGTTAAATGCCAGGCTCTGTGTCTTCCTACAAGCAAGAATTCGTTCAGGTAAACGCAGTCACTTTTCAGCTCAAACGAAGCTATATTGTACACGAAGCTCACACGTTTCTCGCTCTTAACTGAAACGCATTGGATGTTAGAGGGCCTGTGGTTTGTATCAGTTTCAGAAGCAGAGTTGAACTAGATATGGTCCGTGTGTGTAGGAAACACAGTTCTTTTGTTCTGAGCACTCTCACGTTTCCCGCCTTATTAGAGACTCTAGAAAGCAAGAGCGTGCTTCTTGCTCTAAAGGAGAGTGTGATTCATGGATGAGAACTGTGCTGTGTGTTTCCCTTCAGAAACGGAGTTAAATGCCACGCTCTGTGTCTTCCTACAAGCAATAATTCGTTCAGGTAAACGCAGTCACTTTTTAGCTCAAACGAAGCTACATTGTTCACGAAGCTCACACGTTTTTCGCTCTTAACTGAAACGCATTGGATGTTAGAGGGCCTGTGGTTTGTATCAGTTTCAGAAGCAGAGTTGAACTAGATATGGTGCGTGTGTGTAGGAAACACAGTTCTTTTGTTCTGAGCACTCTCACGTTTCCCGCCTTATTAGAGACTCTAGAAAGCAAGAGCGTTCTTCTTGCTCTAAAGCAGAGTGTGTTTCATGGATGAGAAGTGTGCTGTGTGTTTCCCTTCAGAAACGGAGTTAAATGCAAGGCTCTGTGTCTTCCTACAAGCGAGACTTCGTTTCAGGTAAACGCAGTCACTTTTCAGCTCAAACGAAGCTATATTGTACACGAAGCTCACACGTTTCTCGCTCTTAACTGAAACGCATTGGATGTTAGAGGTCCTGTGGTTTGTATCAGTTTCAGAAGCAGAGTTGAACTAGATATGCTCCGTGTGTGTAGGAAACACAGTTCTTTTGTTCTGAGCACTCTCACGTTTCCCGCCTTATTTGAGACTCTAGAAATCAAGAGCGTGCTTCTTGCTCTAAAGCAGAGTGTGATTCATGGATGAGAACTGTGCTGTGTGTTTCCCTTCAGAAACGGAGTTAAATGCCAGGCTCTGTGTCTTCCTACAAGCAAGAATTCGTTCAGGTAAACGCAGTCACTTTTCAGCTCAAACGAAGCTATATTGTACATGAAGCTCACACGTTTCTCGCTCTTAACTGAAACGCATTGGATGTTAGAGGGCCTGTGGTTTGTATCAGTTTCAGAAGCAGAGTTGAACTAGATATGGTCCGTGTGTGTAGGAAACACAGTTCTTTTGTTCTGAGCACTCTCACGTTTCCCGCCTTATTAGAGACTCTAGAAAGCAAGAGCGTGCTTCTTGCTCTAAAGGAGAGTGTTTTTCATGGATGAGAAGTGTGCTGTGTGTTTCCCTTCAGAAACGGAGTTAAATGCCAGGCTCTGTGTCTTCCTACAAGCGAGACTTCGTTTCAGGTAAACGCAGTCACTTTTCAGCTCAAACGAAGCTATATTGTACACGAAGCTCACACGTTTCTCGCTCTTAACTGAAACGCATTGGATTTTAGAGGGCCTGTGGTTTGTATCAGTTTCAGAAGCAGAGTTGAACTAGATATGGTGCGTGTGTGTAGGAAACA